>OX467288.1:7500-2672500 GCA_950108345.1 Malthinus flaveolus
GGTAGGATTGTACCATTCTGATCAGGTATTTGCTTATGTCGGCCTGGTTCATGGCGTCGATAATTAGTCGCCAGGGTGCCGAATTGAACGCGTTTTCTATGTCGATAGCTATCATGGCACAGAACTCTCGGTGCTGGTAGGCTTTTGTTTTAATTTTTTCGACTATATCTACCACCCTTTGTAGCGCGTCTATGGTGGATCTGCCGCTTCTGAATCCAAACTGATGTTCGTGGATAATGGACTTCTCGTTTAGTTCCTCCTCGATGCGTTGTTTTAATAGTTTTTCCAGCAGTTTTCCACTGACGTCTAGGAGGCATATTGGTCTGTAGGTTGCTTCGGCTTCTGGGTTTTTTTTTTTCTTTTCTATGAGGACTAAGTTTGATATTTTCCACTCTGTGGGAAACATTCCTAGTTTGAGGCATGTATTCATTACTTTAGCAACGGTTTCCGGGCTGTTCCTAGCCAGGGTCTTGATTACCTCGGGGGGTATGTTGTCCGGGCCGGCGGATTTTTTGTTTTTAATTTGAGCTGTTGCGGCCAATACTTCTTCTACCGAGAATTCTTCAATTTCTTCTGCGGGAATTTCTATGGCTGGCCAGGACTCCAGCTGGTGATTGGGGAACAGCTTCTGGATTTGTTTTTTGGTGTCAGCTTGACTGAGCTTTGTCTTTGGCCTGTGTGTTAGTTTGCCGGTTACTATCTGGTATCCCTTACCCCATATATCGATGTCCAGTTCGCGACATAGTTGCTTCCAGGAAGCCTCTTTTTGCTTTTTAATTGCAAGTTTGAGTTCTCTTTTTGCTGTTCTGTATATGTCGTTTGCAGTCTTTTTAGTACGCTCATCGATGTGGCTCTTATTTAAGCGGGTCGCTATCCTTCGTTTATCTATACAGATTTTCCTTTTCTTCGCTATTTCCTCAGTCCACCAGAAAACAGGGGCCCGTCCACCAATAGAGCCATTTCTTCGGGAGAAGTATTGATCTGCTTTCTGGGTAATGTATGTAGTTAGGCTTCTAGCGATGTCTTTTCCATACGGTCCTATTTCGTTCGAGGCATTCTTAAAGTCGTTACCGATATTTAGAAGGCCCTCCGGTGTGATCTTCCACCCCTTATTGGTGCGCCGAATCTCATTTTTTGTTTCCTTGTTCTTTATGATTTGATACTTAATGTAGCGGTGTCCACTCATTGTCTCCGACTCTTCGTCTACGTGCCAGTTTTTTATGTATTTTGCGGCGTCGGCGGTTGCGACGGTGACGTCGATGATGGAACTGCCGTTTGCATTTGCAAAAGTCGGTGTGTCTCCGTTGTTTATAACTACCAGGTCGTTAGCCTCGATCCATTCCTCGATGACTTTTCCCCTCTGGTTTTCTGTGTTTGCGCCGAAGACCGGTGATTTCGCGTTGAAGTCCCCTGCTATAATGCACTGTCTTGGGTGTTCTCTGATTTTTGCGTCCAGTGCCGACAGGAGCTCCTTGAAGTCCTCAATTCTTTGGTTTGGGGAGAAGTAGCAGGAGATCAGTAGCAGCCCGCTTGTTTCCACGCAGACGAACCCCCGTCCCCTGTGCACATTTGTGGCCATGTTTCGTTTGCCGAGCTTAATGTATGCGTCGAGTTGTAGGTCGACGTGGTATTTACCAGTTCTCTTCTTATTTGGTTCTTGGCCGAGTACGATGTCGATGTTGTGTTCTTGGGCGTATAGCGCGAGCAGGTCGTCCGCAGTACCGCCTCGGTCCGTATTGATTTGGAGGACTTTAAGGTGGACATCATCTGCAGGTAGATTCGGGGCTTCCAATTCTATTGCGGAGCGCGTCTTATCGTCTGTGCTAGGCATTACTAAGCGCTACGGCCTCCTCCGGCCGTCCGGTTTGCGTAACTAATGTGGGCCTCGTGGCTTCATCCGCCTCTCTCTGCACCACTACCTTGTCTGGTGTGCACGATTCCTCACCCGTTCGGTGCCCTTCGGCTCCACATATCGCACACCTGGGTATGTTTTTGCAACTTTTTGCGGTATGGCCGACCTGGCAGCATTTGTAGCATTCGCCAGGTTGGGTTTTGACTTTGCAGTCCTTTTGTGTATGCTTCTTCGAAAGGCATATAAAACACCTGGGCGTGGCACGTGCCTCTTCAATCCTACATGCCATCCACCCCACGTAGATCCTTTTCTCGTTAAGTACTATTGAAGCGGCCTCTTTTTCTATTTCGGCAAACGCAAATCTGGCACGCCTTCCGTCCTTCATCTTCGGCAGCGTCACCCTAATAGGCTCCTCCGCATAGTCGCTTCCCTCCAGGGTCTTTCGGATACCTGCTTCTATCATCGTTGTCTCCTGTCCGTCTGTTATGTCTTTAATAAATATTGTTTTGCTTTTGCGGATTTTGCTAGCTTTAATTTTGCCTTCAAATTGTGTTTCCAGGTTTTTTCTAAAAGTTTCCCGAATCTCCTGCGTGCCTTCCGTTACCACAGTAGCGCCGCCTCTCGGGTTTTCTTTGATGTTTCTTATCATCACGCCTGAACCGCTTATGTTTACCTTATCTTGTAATTTTTTTACCAATTCTGCGTATGTGCAGTTTCCGCTGTCGACTATGTGGATCGTCTCTCTGCTGCCGTGTCGAGTCTTCCTATTTTTAGAGTCAGTCCCCTTCTTGCCACTGGCAAATATGATAACCGTAATTCCCGTGCCCCTAAAGGCGGCCTCTATCAGTTTTCTCTGTTTTATGAGCTCTATGCCAGGGATTCTTGGCATTGCCACTGCGCTTCTTCCATTTTCGCTCATGATGTCTTTCAGTTGTATCATAGTGCCAAATACTTTTGTTATTTCTTTAGTTTGCGGTACTAGTTTATAAATAAGTTTGACTCGCTCAACCATATCCCCTCCCTTTCTAGACTTAATGGTTTCGACTAGGTAGTCCACCTCTTCTCCCTTTATTGTAGCTATGTCTGGATATCTTTCCTTGAATCTTTTAGGGTAGCCCTTGTCCATCTTCTCGTCTTCCGTAAACACGAGTATGGCAACGTCCGAGTCTTCCGTGATAGGGTCTCCTTCTTTTATCAGCGTGTTAACGAAGGCCTCTTCTGGCCAGCGTAGTCCCAGGACGTGTCTGAGTTCCTCATCGGAGTGTAGGTTTTCTATTTTAGTGTCGATGTCTTCCTTAGTTGCATTTTCTACCTCAGGTCTTGCCCAGTTTGGGCCCTCTCTCAGCCTTGCTATCTGAGCCTCCAGCTCAGTGTTCTTTTCCCTCTCCTGCTGCAGTTGAAATTTCATCGCCGTAGTTTCGTTTTCGGCAGCTTTCTTCCCATTTCTCTCAGCCCACCACTTAGATTCGAGGTCTGCAAGTGCCATTTTTTGCTCCTTATATTCACTCAGGGTTCTCCTGGATGCTGTCTGCAAGTCGGCTAGCATCTTTTTGATTTCTTTGTGTGTGTTTTTGTTTTCTTTCCCGAACTTTATTAGGTTTTCTATTATCTTCTTCACATCTATGTGGGCCTTGCTGGGTTCGCCCATTGCTACTTCCGGGGATTTCTTCATTTTCCTCTTCTTAGCCATTCTAGCCTGTTCTGGTGTGTCGATGTATACCAGCATTTCACACTCAGTTTCTGAGTATGCCTCTCTATTTACTGTGTGCGATTCTTGTGGTGGCGTTCTCCTGAGCGCACTCCTGCGAATTCCTATGTTTATTCCCTCGTAGAGGTCGCTCCTTGGCGAGATCAATCTCTCCGTTTCCTCTGAAGGTTCGAATAAGTTCATCGGAGTTCCGAAGACCTCTCTTCCCGACTCGTCGTCGATTATTGGCGTTTTCGGTGTGTTAAAGTTCCGAAGATTGAATGTCGCAAAATTGCCCCCCCCAGAATCCGTGGGGCAGCTCGTTGAAACAACGAGGGAGGATTTCCCGGGCTCTCCGGTACCTCCCTGGGGTAAATTAATTTTATCTCCCGACATATTTCATATTATTTTAAATGTTATGGCATACGTTCCAAAACACGTCCAGGTCAATTGCAGCGTCATCATACATTCACAGCCATAGCCAAAAAACCAAAATCCAAAATCGTGAACCATGTCCATAGCAAGCGTCGTACCATACATAGCCTTAGCCAGAAAATAAAACCAAATCCAAGACCACTAAACCATGTCTATTGCAGAGTCGAGTTTTCCGCGAGCGAGCAGTATTTCTGATACTCAAAACTTTCCCACACTAACGGGGCCCCTAGAATGAGCCCCACTAGCAAAAAAACCGTATGCCCAAAACGGGCCAAAATTTTTCCCAAAGGGAAAAAGTGCCAAAAGTCAGGCAAAACAAAAAACGAATCATCAGGCACAAAGTCCAGCAGCCAAAAGCCGTTTCCCGGCAAGGAGCAGAAAATCGCTCACCGATGCTCGGCGTTGAACCTAACCTAACCTAACCTAACCTAACCTAACCTAACCTAACCTAACCTAACCTAACCTAACCTAACCTAACCTAACCTAACCTAACCTAACCTAACCTAACCTAACCTAACCTAACCTAACCTAACCTAACCTAACCTAACCTAACCTAACCTAACCTAACCTAACCTAACCTAACCTAACCTAACCTAACCTAACCTAACCTAACCTAACCTAACCTAACCTAACCTAACCTAACCTAACCTAACCTAACCTAACCTAACCTAACCTAACCTAACCTAACCTAACCTAACCTAACCTAACCTAACCTAACCTAACCTAACCTAACCTAACCTAACCTAACCTAACCTAACCTAACCTAACCTAACCTAACCTAACCTAACCTAACCTAACCTAACCTAACCTAACCTAACCTAACCTAACCTAACCTAACCTAACCTAACCTAACCTAACCTAACCTAACCTAACCTAACCTAACCTAACCTAACCTAACCTAACCTAACCTAACCTAACCTAACCTAACCTAACCTAACCTAACCTAACCTAACCTAACCTAACCTAACCTAACCTAACCTAACCTAACCTAACCTAACCTAACCTAACCTAACCTAACCTAACCTAACCTAACCTAACCTAACCTAACCTAACCTAACCTAACCTAACCTAACCTAACCTAACCTAACCTAACCTAACCTAACCTAACCTAACCTAACCTAACCTAACCTAACCTAACCTAACCTAACCTAACCTTTTTTTTTTTTTTTTTTTTTTTTTGTTTTTTGTTTTATGGATGTGGAAATCTTCAGAAAGACACCTCTACTTTCTGTAGAGGTAGTGTGAGGTTGAACTTAAAATTCGTTCGACTCACTAAAACCACACCCGATCGCCCACTTTCTGTGGGCGATCTGTCCTACTTGTAGGTTGGGTATCCGCGTTGGCATTACGTCCATTCCTACTCGTCAAAAGCTGCTGGCTTTTCCTCGGTGCCGTTCCGGACTTAGTCTGTCGCACTTCTTTCTACAGTGCACCTGTCATGTTATAGTTTCTCTTCTTTGTTTCTTTTGCTTTTTTTTTTTTTTTTCCGAGGGTTTAGCGTTAGCGTCGCCAAGCTTGGTCCTTTAGTCCCGAGCTCGGAGAACTTAGTGCTCGGGACCTTGGGGCGTCGCTTCGCGCTGCTGCTGCCGTTCCAATTCTTCTTTTTCTTTCATAATGCTCGACGCCAGTTCGAGCATTATTTTCCACGTCTCTGGGCCTCTGAGCATCACTTCTATGATGTTCTCTTTGCTCAGAGGTTCTCCCGCTTTGAGGGCTGCCACGATTCTCTTTGGTTCCCATCGTACACAACTGAACAGCGAGTGTTCAGCCGTGTCGATTTGGTCGCAGTGGTCGCACTGGGGGGTGGCGAGTTTTCCAATCCGGTGCTTATAGAAGTTGAAGCACCCGTGACCCGTGAGGAGCTGTGTTAGGTGGTAGGTCAGCTCCCCGTGCTTTCTATCTACCCACGGTTGTAGTTTGGGTATTAGAGCCCTCGTCCATTGTCCCTTTTCGGAGTCCGTCCAGCGTTGCTGCCACTGTGCCATGGTATCAGCGCGGGTAGTTGGTGTGTCACCGCGCTTGGTGGCTCTTTCCATGGCGAGCAGGTCGATGGGTGGCAGCGAGGCTACTACCAGCGCAGCGTCAAGCGAGGTGGTTCTATATGCGCTTGATATGCGTAGAGCCATTTTCCGCTGGACTCTGAGCATCCTGGTCCGGTTGCGGTTATGGACCAGTGCTGAACTCCAGACCGGAGCTGCGTACAGCACAATCGATTGCGCGACCGTGCCGAGCAGTCTTCTCTTAGTCGTCTTTGGTCCCCCCATGTTGGGCATGATGCGCGCCAACTGTGTCGTCGTGACAGCCGCTCTCGCCGTGACGTCCCGGATGTGCTCGGCGTAATTGAGATGTTTGTCCAATGTTACTCCGAGCACCTTGACGGAGTCTTTTAGTTTGATATCTGCTCCTCCAAGTTTGAGTCGGATCTGTGGGCATCGTCGTCTTCCACAGACCATTACTGCTTCCGACTTCTCCGGGACTAGGGTCAGGCCTCTCTCGTCCATCCATAAGACAATTTGCCGTATGGCTTCGTTAGCTGTTTGCTGTACGATGTTTGCGTCTCTGGCAGCAACAACCAGAGTTAGATCGTCCGCAAACCCGTACAGCGTCGTTTCTTCCGGCAGGGCCAGTCTCAAAACACCGTCATACATGATGTTCCAGAGAGTCGGTCCGAGTACTGAGCAATGCGGAACTCCACTGGTCACCTGGATGGTCGGTGACTCTTCCTCGAGGCCAAGATTTATCCTCCTGTTAGTGAGATAGGACGCCAAGATGTTGAATAGGCTGGGTTCGACGTCCATATGTCTGAGGGCCTCGAGGATCCACTTCCACCCCGCGCAGTTGAACGCGTTCCTCACGTCGAGTGTCACTATCAAGCAGTACCTCCTAGTTCTCCATGTCCCCCTCTTTGCTTCTTCAACCGCCCTTGTGATGACCGTGAGGGCGTCGATGGTCGATCGGCCGGCCCGAAATCCAAATTGGTTCTCGGACAGGCCTTGTCTTTCCTCGATGATCCTGTTTAGCCTATTCAGGATCATCCTCTCTAGAAGCTTTCCTGTATGGTCCAGCAGGCAAATTGGCCTGTAGGACGAAGGGTTGTCTAGCGGTTTGTTTCCTTTTCTTATCAGGACTAGTCTTGCCACCTTCCAGATGTCGGGGAAGTCGCCGGTGGCAAGGCACCTATTGAACACTTTGAGAAACGCGTCTCTCGCTTCTTCTACTGCAAGTTTTATGGCTCGCCCCGGGATGTTGTCGGGACCTGGCGCCTTGTCGTTGCTCAGTCGCTTGACCGCGTCTGTCAGCTCTTCCAATTGGAAGGGCTCTATCGATTGGGAAGGGCAGTGCATCCGCGGCTTTTGGAGTGCGGTGTGACGCGGAAAAAGAGCATCTGCTATTTCCCGGACTCTGGTTGGAGTTAGTCCGGGAGTGCACCTCTTACCCCGTAGCTTGTTGCTAACGATCTTGTACGCCAAGCCCCAAGGGTCTTCTTCTACCTAGCTCAGGAGATCTTCCCAAGATCGTCGCTTACTCTCTTTGATGGCTAACCTAACCTAACCTAACCTAACCTAACCTAACCTAACCTAACCTAACCTTACCTAACCTAACCTAACCTTTTTATTTTTATTATTTTTTTTTTATAGAGGTTGGAGATCTTCATAGACTGCCCCCGCCTTTAATCAAAACGGCAGGGAGGTGTGTAGGATTCATCTGGGAAGTTGATCCCCCAGACGCCTACCGACTAAAACCCTTCCTCTTCTTACCCATGTAGTTGACTTGAACTGGTATCGCCATGAATGGCATGTCTTCAGTTCAGTAGGGCGAAAAATAGTTGTTTACTACTCTTGTGAGGCTCTGCGTTCACGGTCGTATTTTTCCTTTTGTCCCATCAGGGTGGAGGCAAAGTTTTCGAAGGCTTCCCAATTTTCTGTGCTCTCTGTCATGAGTTCCTAGATGTCTTCCACTTTTAGTTTTTTCCCTATTTGTGTCTCTAGAGTGCTTCTAGCTGCGGACCATCGTTGGCATGCGAGGAGCGTATGTTCTGCGTTGTCTACAGTGCCTTCGCAAAACCAACATTCTGGTGAGTTGAGGTTGCCGATATTCCATAGATACTCTGTAAAGCATCCGTGACCTGTAAGTAGTTGGGTCAGGTTGTAGCTGAGTTGTCCGTGCTTCCTCTGCGTCCACCCCTGGATATCATTAATAATTTTGTGTGTCCACCTGCCTTTTTTCTCATTCTGCCATCTCGCCTGCCATAGCGCTAATGTCTCGGTTCGGTGCAAGATTTTAATTGCTTTTACGTTTGCTAAAGGATCTTGTCTTAGTTTGCTATTAGTTTGTACCGCTAGTTGTTCAAGAAAACTGTCCGGGGCAGTCGGGTAGGCCAGTCGCACCAATCGAGCCACATCCGCCTCAAACTCCTGAAGACCTTCTCCCGACTTCTGTTCCCTGGCCTTTAACTGAGCGTGGTACACCTGTTGTAGATGTTGATCACCATAACGCATCTTCAAGCGGGACACGAGGTGGTTGTAGTCCGCTTGTTGTTCCTCAGGGATGGTCTGTAGAATGTTTAAAGCGTCACCCCGTAAACAGACAATTAAATTCGTGACCTTTTCTTGCATTGACCAGTTATTTGCATTTGCAGCAGCTTCGAACTGTTTGAGGTACGTTGAGAGAGGTGTTTTTCCATCATAAGTGGGTGGTGTCACTTTTGCACTACTATTGTTTTCTTTAATTTTTCCTCCTCTTATCAACTGTTCTATCCTGTCTTCTAATGATCGAATCTTCTCATCTGTACCTCCGTGTTTGATGCGTTCACCGTTGATGATTTTCTCCATAACATCTTCCAGTTCTTCGTGTTTTTGTTGGAGCTGCTCACACAGTGATTCTACTCCATGGATTTTATGCTCCATTTTTAGTTCCACTTGTTTTAGCTCTTGACTCATGCCTTCCATTATTGTGGTAACTTCTGCTTTTATTCCTTCTTTCATCTCGTCTTGGCCCGCTTTAATTTCTTCTTTCATTTCGTTTTGAGCGGCCTTCATTTCATCTTGACCCGCTTTAATTTCATGTTTCATTTCGTCTTGAGCTGTCTTTATTTCATCTTTCATCTCGTCTTGGGCGGCCTTCATTTCATCTTGAGCGGCCTTCATTTCATCTTGACCCGCTTTCATTTCATGTTTCATCTCATCTTGGCCAGTTTGCATTGCATCTTGGCCAGCTTTCATCATTGCCATTATGGCTACTAGTTCACTTAATTTATCTTCCATTTCGGCCGTTTGACTTCGAGTTACAGGCATTCACTTTTTCACTTTTATTTTAAACTACGCACTTGATTTTAAAACCCACACCTGACACCAATGTAACGAATATTTATTTTTATAATTGTTTATAATTATTTTATTTAGACTTAAAAATTACACTTAACTTATCTAATTTATTTATAACTACTGCCTAATTTATTTACAAATGTTTATGCACTATAATAAGTAAAAATCCGTTAAATACGAACGCGAATTCTTTTAAACACTTTAAACACGTTTACGATACGAATTAATGACGAACTCGAACTCTTAATTGAAACTAAACTCCGTCAGTTGACCGTGTCCTATTTATTTCTCTTGATCGGCACATTCTCGAGGCGTCTAGAACTGAGTAGAATATTCTCGCGTATTCCGGAAGGTCGGCCGATAAGATGATTCACCATTCTTGTTACAATATTACCCTTGGAAATTAGAAGTGGTCCAATTAAATCGATGTGTACGATTTGAAAACGATTCGAAGGAATGTTGAAGGTTCTGACTGGTGAGATTGTATGTCTCGATACCTTAGTTTGCTGACATTGAATGCATTGTTTGCACCATATTTTACAATCTTTTTTTATTGCAGGCCAGACAAAACGTTCTTTAACTATATTTGTCGTAGCGGTTGCATTAGGATGTGCCATGTTATGTAGGCTTTGAAAGATGTCGAATCTCATTTGTTGTGGGACTACTGGTCGCAAGGCGTTTGTTGACGTATCACAGTATAATGTGACTTTATGCTTTGGAAAATAAACCTTTTTTATTTGTAGACCAGAAGTGGTTGACGTTAGTAACTCTTTAAGTTCAGTATCGGTTTCTTGTAATCTTTCAAATTGTTCGTAGTTAATTGGTACGATTGTTACTGCGTTTAAAGGAGACAGTGTATCTGCGGGAATGTTGTGGATACCCGCTACATGTTAAATGTCTGTGGTAAACTGTCCGATGTAGTCAATGTGTCGAGACTGTCTTGGAGAACATTTTTCGAGTTTCTGCTGAAATGCGTATGTGAGCGGTTTATGATCTGTGTAGAGCGTGAATTTACGACCTTCTACATAATGTTTGAAATACTTTACACCTGAATATGCTACGAGAAGTTCACGATCGTATGCGCTGTATTTCTCTTGGGCTTGATTGAATTTTTTAGTGTAAAATCCGAGGGGCTGCCAATTATTTTCTACGGATTGTTGTAGTACAGCTCCCATTGCGTTGTTAAATGCATCCACCATAAGTGAAAGTGGTGCATCTGAGGATGGATGCGCTAATAAAGCGGCATTGCTCAAAGCATTTTTAATATTGAGGAATGCTTCTTCGGCTTCATTGTTCCACTCTATTGGTTTTTTATTATCGGACCTCGGACCACGTAAGAACTCGTTAAGTGGGGCTTGTAACGAAGCTGCCTTTGGGAGGAAACGTCAATAGAAGTTTATCATGCCGAGAAATTGCCTCAGTTGTTTAATTGTTGTCGGCTTAGTTGCGCCGCTGATTGCTTCTACTCGGCTTTGTGGTGGTTTTGTACCGTTTTTGTTAATGGTGTATCCAAGGAATACGACTTCGTCTTGACCAAGAGTACATTTTGACGGGTTTATTACGATACCGTTCTCTTGAAGTCTTTGAAATAATAGTCTCAGATGATCTGAGTGCTGTTCTGGACTGTCCGAAGCTACCAATATATCATCGATGTACGTTAAACAAAAATTGAAGTCTCTTAATATGTCATCGACGAACCTTTGAAATGTTTGTGCAGCATTTCGAAGACCAAATGGCATGCGAAGGAATTCGAATAGACCAAATGGAGTTGTTACCGCTGTTTTGGGTACATCGTTGGGATGCACAGGTATTAAGTAAGTAAGTAAGTAAGTAAGTAAGTAAGTTCTTTAATTCATATTAATATGTTTACATACCTTTTAAATTTAATCATGTAACTGACAAAACAAAAATAAAAACAAGCAAACAATTGTTAAACACTATCAGAGTCTAAATCTTAAATCTATCTTTGACATATTTGGAACAATGCTTCTTAAACTCAGCAATAGTGCGCGCCCGTTTGGCTTCGCTAGGCAACTCATTGAAAATTTTTAAACCCTTATAATACAGATTATTTTGACAGCATGTTTTTGAGTGGAAAGGTAGTCTTATATCATCTATATTTCTGGTGTTGTGGCTATGAACGTCTCTGTTGTATACAATGAACCTATTCATATAACCTGGAAGATAGTTTTTAAGCATTTTATAGATTAACGTCAATGAGTTAAAGTAGATCCTCTGTTTAACACTCAACCAGTGAAGTACCTCCAACATGTCCGCAATTCTTGTCCTCCTGTTACATTTTAGTACTATACGCATAGCTCTATTCTGCAGTTTTTGCAGACGCATGAAATCACCCTCGCTTGCTAAAAAAAGTACCGTTGCACAGTAATCAAAATGCGGCGCTATAATGATCTTGTACACTAATATTCTAGAACTGGTACTTAGATTGTTGCTAATTCTACCAAAAAACCCAATTTTTTTAGCACTTTTCTTCACTACACTATTTATATGCTGCTTAAATGACAGTTTGTTGTCGATTATTATCCCCAAATATTTAATCTCGGTTACAAAGTCGATCTTTACACCCTCAACAACTATATCTCCAGCATCTTCTCTTGAAATTCTACCCGTGCTGATGACCATTGCCTTCGTTTTAGCTGTTAATTTTAGTTTTAGCTCTCTGTTAATTTGTAATGACGCATTTAACACGTCATTATTGGATACCGTAATGAGAGTGTCGTCTGCAAACAGATTTATTCTGCACTCTTTTAATACCTCTACTAGATCGTTTATGTAGAGTATAAACAACAGGGGCCCTAGCACAGACCCCTGCGGTACCTCCAATTCAACATCCCTTATTCTTGATTCATGACCGTTCCATCTGGTTACTTGACTCCGACCTGAGAGGTAGCTATTAAACCACTGCAAAGCTGTACCTCGGATACCATACTTTCTCATTTTGGCGATTAAAATCTTTTTATCTATAGTTTCGAAGGCTCTACGTAAATCTATGAAGACCGCCAGTATTTTGTTACCCCTTTCTAATTCAACCTTCCAATCGGAGATCACTAGGTTCAGTGCCGTTTCACAAGAATGTCCCCTTCTAAAACCCGATTGGACATCAACAAGTACGCCATTCGATTCCAAGTAATCCTGAAGTTGCTCTTTAGCTATATGCTCAAGTATTTTCTCCATTGCCGGCAACATATTAATCGGTCTAAATGCAGTACATTTTTTGGTGCCATTTACCTTTGGAATCGGACACACAGTTGACGTCTTCCAAAGCCTTGGAAAAACTCCCGACTGAAAAGAACAATTTATAATCCGCAGTAAGGCCTCTTCTATGATAGGTAGTGCATCTTTAATGATAGGGATTGTAATGTCGTCTGTACTGCCTTTATTCTTCATTTGCAATACCGTTTTTCTTAACTTTTCTAAATCTATTGCGGTAAAGCAAAAGTTGCTTGTACAATTTTTCCCAATAAGCTCCATATTAATCTCTCCACCTGTGTCTTCGATGCTGTCGTGGATTTCCCTTATACTATCTACAAAGTAATCATTAAACCTATCAGCTATTTTACCAGCTTCTTTGATGCATCCTTCTTGAAATTCAATAAAATCTGAAGTCACTTCACTATCCTTTTTTATTATTTCTTTTAAGTTCTTCCACATTGCTTTTGAGTTTGTTGCACTCTTCTGAATTTGTCTCTGCCAAAACTCATTTTTCGATTTTTTAATCAAGTTATTATATTCATTTTGTACCGCCTTATACAAGTTCCAGTCACTGATATTGTTTGTCTGCTTAGCAGTATTATAAAGGTGATTTCTTTTACGTTGCATGATTTTCAGTTCGACATTGAACCACGCATTTGTTTTATTTTCAAAAATCGTCTTTTGCCGAATAAGATGTTTATGACCTTCTTTCAAGTGCCCTACTAATGCTTCCAGACATGTGTCAATATCCGTATTTACACACTGCCAATTGTATTGCGATAGGTACGTTCTATATTTATCTGCTGAGTATGAACTTACATCAGAAATTACTTTTTGCTGTCGTTTACATGTTGATGCTTTGTTTTTAAATGAAATGCTTATTGTTTCATGGTCAGAAATTGTGCAATTATAGATATTCGATCTAACGTTCGGGTCATCAGTTATTACTAAGTCAATTAATGATCTTGAATATTCTGTGATTCTAGTATGTTCATCTACAATTTGTTTCATTCCGTTATCGTTTATAATACGAGCCAGCCTCTTACTATATGTACCTCCTTTTGACATATCCATATTAAAATCTCCCACTATTAAGTTTCTACCCCTTTCCTCCATATTTTGATAGCACCATCCCTCAAAGAACGTTAAAAAGTCCGCATCACTAGAACTTGGGCTATGATAGATAACTGTATATTTGCCTGCCGGAAAACCGCTAGTAATTTGTATACTCAATATCCACGCATTTTTATTGTTAAACACTTGATTATGCGCTTCAACAAATCCAATACCCTGTTTAACCCCTATTAATACTCCACCAGTATGCCTACTAGAAGAATCACACCGAACAATGGTATATCCATTGATTGCCGTTTCACACGCATATATGTCGCTCGTAACGCAGGTTTCACTTAACATTATCAAAGCTGGGCTACATTCTTCTACTAATGTCTCTAACTGCTCATGATGTGCTATTATACTCTGAATGTTTAAGTACAGAATATTTAGCCTAAAAAATCAATTTTACTTTTTTCAATTTCTAATTTTCTCTTGTAGACCGAACACTCCGCGTCCCATGCTTCATGGTTTATGTCTATCTTTAACTTTAATTTATCCACTGCATTCTTGCAATTTACGCATTTTACATCTTCTTTGCCAGCTTTACAATCTTTAACACTATGGGATCCTGCACATTTTGGACAGGAAACTTCTTTTGAACATTCCTTCGCTTTGTGATTGAACCCATTACAATTGTAACATCTGGTCACATTTACGGCATCGTATACAATACATCTGTCCCATCCTATGTTTATTTTCTGCTCTTTCAGCAATTTCTTGTAACTCTCCACGTCTACTTCCGCATACGCAAAGTACTTCGAAAATCTACTGTTTTTATTGGTTCCTACATGCATTATTCTGAGATGTGCCTTTTCTGCATTCAAAATGTGATTTTGAATTTTGATTTTCTCTTCAATTTCTTTTGGCTCTCTATTCTCCATCATTTCTACAATTTTTATTCGCGGTTTCCTCTGCTTAGGCACACTAATACTATAATTTTGTCCTAATTTACTTTCAGCTTCTTGTCTAAGTTTAGATACAGCTTCTTTGTTCTTGCACTCTATTATCACTCCTCCTTGACTTGCATGCTTCACGCCCGATATCTCGAGTCTAGTTGGATCGATTTTACTTTTTATTTCTTCCTTAGTTTCTAAACTTTTCTGTCCCACTTTTTTTGGTTTAATTACTAGCACAGGTTCGTGTTTTTTAGTTTTTGCTTTATCTGCATAAGTAATTTTGAATTCTTCCTGTTTTTCCATAATTTTCCTAATGATGTCGTCGAAATCATAATTTCTTTGTTGTAGAACATCCTTTAGCGTCTCGTCCAGCTTTTGCTGATTTATAATTTCTTGGCTTAAATGCTGCAAACCGTTCATAACCTCTGCAAGTACTTCTCTGGTTGTAAAACTTTTATATTCACAACATTTGTCACAACACCAAAGAATGTTCTTATTCTCCCCTATAACCTTAAGCAGATCCTCACTTATCTGGGCACATGTTCGGTGAAAAATGCCATCGCACCACCCATTGCACTTTACACTTTTTTCGTTCCTTTTTATGTCTATATTACATTTTCTACACGTTTGTGCCATACTTGGCCAATTGCTCCGACCTACCAGATGACCCACTTAATTTATAATTGAAGGTGTTAACACTTTGACTGCCAACGATAAACTCGATGAGTTGGTTGAATGCTTTCATTAAATCTATGGTAGAAAATACCTTCTTACCGAATAGTAAGTGCGAGAAGTCTTCGAAATGTTGTGTTGTCGATAAGTTGTTTGTTTTTTAAATCGACTAAAATATCGAAGTAGCTTAGGAAATCCGAACCTATGATTGGCTTGTCGATGTCTGCTATTATAAATTTCCAAACCATTGTTCTACGTCGTTTAAAATCGACTTCGCGTGTTACGAACCCATATGTCGGAATTTCCGTATTGTTCGCGGCAAAAAGTTTTAGCTCGGTTTTCGAGGTAGTGGAACGAAGGTATTGTTTAGAATATACACTTACGTCCGCACCGGTGTCGATTAAAAAGTTTATTTTTAATTTTTGGTCTGTGACAAACAAGCGGCTCGGTTTTGCAGTGCTGGTGGTAGTAGTAGCCGAATCTACTGACTGCTTAACTCGTTTTTTTTTTTAAATTGCACGGTTTTTGACACTTATTCGGCATACACTTTGTGCCGAATTTAAAGTGGTACCAGCATATTCCAGACGCTGGTTCATACCGTCTACTCCTTGAATTCGATCGTGCCCTTGAGCGACTACGCGCACGTGGGCGTGGTTGCCACGTGTTAGCGTTGCCGAGTTGTGCTGCGAGTTGAGCGAGCTGCGCAGTTAACTCTTCGACTTTCGCTTCGAGTTGCGCAGTGCTAGATTTCACTGCGTTTATGGATGGTCCCGCCATTGATGTGGCCTCGTGGATTTTATCCGCCAGCGATGCTAACTCGTCGCCATTTTTGTCCGCCGAAGCCGCTGCTAAAATGGGCAGCATGTTGGCTGGCAGACGACCACGCCACAAATTTACTAGAGCTACATACACTACTTACACGCTAATTATTTACACTATATTTATGTTACCGGCAATTTGCGAAATCCGGCAATTTGCAGACTGTCTAGACAATCTGCAAACTAACTAAATCGTTAGGCAGTCTGCAGATTCACTAGTACTTTAGGCAATCATCTATTTTACGGACTCGGCTGGCGCCTCGTCCGTAAAACTCGATTCGTCCGCTAAAGCTTTGTTTTGCGGACGTATTACATACAAAAATTTTTAGTACAAGCTCCCTAAAATCTTTACCAAAGTAATAAATTATTATGAAATTTTAAAATAGTCGATATAAATAAAATTCAGATAGGTGCCTTGTGCATAACAAACAAAATAATGAAAGCTCGGCCATGGAAACTGTCACATTTTGTTTACAAACAAAAAGTTAAAAACTATCGGTAATAAAAGCGATAGGTGACGTTCCGTAAATCTGTATTTTTGTTAATAACGTTATAGTCCGGGAGATAGTGAAAGATTTTGGACCAAGATTTTATGCAGTGCGCCTTTCCGAGGACAGTATTCTACATGTATCCTGATGATAATATTATAAATCAAAAACGGCTGCCATGTCCCATGTGTTTGGTAATGAAATTTAAAGTAAAAATTCGGAAAACCATCGGTATACCGTTAGGGAGGGCCCAGCGGGCTGGCATAGTCACGTGAATTTGTATTTGAATACGAAGGATTTCCGCGTTTTTAAACAGGATGCCACTGATAAGTATACACAAGTTCTTGTTGTAAAAGTGCCTACGCCAAGATGACATACCGATTGCGTATATCTACCCAAGTATTGCTTATCTTTTGGAGCAAAAGCATAATCATTTTTTAACATGTAGAACATAAGATGATTTTTTGATTTATAACATTATCATCAGGATACACGTAAAATACTGTCTTCTGAAAGGCATAACTGCATAAAATCGAGGCCCAAAATCTGTCTATCTCCCGGTCTATTATGTATTCTTGATCAAAAATCAAATTCAGTCCTTTAAAGTGTTGCTAAGTTACCATTATGGGCTTCGGTCCGCTAAAGTGACATTTTGCGGACTCAAATTAGTTCGCAAAATAATCATTTTAGAGAGCATGTACTAAAAAATGTTTATTTGTTAATATTTTTAAAAATGTTTTTAATAAAAAACAATAACCTAGCATTTCTAGGTTTATATATTTTTATTATTACGTAAAAATATGTATTTGTTAATATTTTAATACACATGTTCTTATTAAAAACAAATAGTTTATTGTTCTTGCGTAAAAATGTTTATTTGTTAAGTGCTATGAGTTAATAAATGTTCCTTTTAAAATTACCTATTTGAAATGCCATTTTTTTAAATGCCTAGTCAATGTGAGATCCATATATTATCAAAACGCACATTCACTAAATAGGAGACATTCTGCAGACTCTCTAAAATTCCATAGTCAATTTGCAGATTGCCTAAAGTACTAGTGAATCTGCAGACTGCCTAACGATTTAGTTAGTTTGCAGATTTTCTAGGCAGTCTGCAAATTGCCGGATTTCGCAAATTGACGGTAACATATACACTATTACTAACTTTATACATTTTATTTACACTCGCAAATTAAAAAAAAAAGTTTTTATCGCGGTTTTACGCACGTTTTCGGGGTCACCATTTTAGGGGTTTAGTTTATTATTTAACGTGTTCATATAACTTCTATTTTAAATACTAGTAAAACCACGTGTTACTTTTCATGGTATTTATTAATTTTTGTACACAACCTTTCGGTTCGAATATCTCAACTCAACTGTTGCTGGACATGAAGTTCCAGCAACAGTTGAGTTGGACATGAAGTGCCAGCAACTCAATACTCATTTACCTTTTTCAGGTAGAATGGTAGCCGGCGCCTATGGGATTAGTTGCCGGTTATTTACTAACATATTTTTTGAGAAAGTTGGCTATCGCCACACACCTATTGGCAACTCAATCCGTTTACACGAGTAAGACAATAAATTTTAGAATTCGGTGTTGATGTTTGTGTTGTGTTGATGTGTTGGTGTTTTGTTTATTCTCCCCAGAATAAAAATATCACTATTCCATTCTTTATTAGAGCTTTTGCTATAAAAATTTTTGACCCAACTCTCTACGACTAAACGTTCTTGAAAAAAGGCCTGATACGAGTGGTCTGGTGGGAGGACGTGGATTTTCCACGTCTAAATTGCAAGTCTATAACTTTTAAATTTTAGTAAAATAACTCGTAAGGCTAGCTTTTAAAAGTTAAAAATTAATTTACTAAGAACAAAAATATATTTTAACCCTCGAACGGGCGCGTGCTAATCGTAACACCAGTAAGCGCGCGCGGACTGTGAGTCCGCAATCACTTTTGATTAAAATTTTGTTATTTTAAGCAATATTTTCATCAAAATAATAACTAGCTGTTTTAGAAAAACTATTTAACTCACTAAAAAAAATAGTTTTATTCTTCAAACAAAACAATAAATAAAATAAATTCGTTTATTAGAAGCTGACATTGTTTACCTTATTTTTAATTTACTTTTATTTATTATATTCTATGGAAAATTACTATTTTGTTCTTAGGATGCTTATTACTAACCCAAATTTCATTATTAACTTGCCAGTTATCAGAAAATTCGACACCTTCAACACACAAAGCGCGAATTGTGACTCCACAACGCCGTAAAAACAACCCGTGCTGCGATTTTTTTGCCGAACGTTAATTATAATGTAGGGTATGCATATTTAGTAAGCTAGAATAAGTCACAAGTCGCTAAATTAAAATTTGGCAAAAATATAAACAAAAGTATAAGTGTGCGGACTGACAGTCCGCGTGCGCCCGTTCGAGGATTAATAGTACTTGGATGAGTGACCCTAAGAAAAAAAGGTCTGTAATCAAAGTCGGCCAGCAGCAAAGCTGGGCGAGCAGGAGATATAACAGGAAAGGTTCGTGTAAATAGTTAGGTAAATGAGATTAGGTAAAATCGCGATATTTTGCAAATAATAAAAAACGCGTATCCTTGGACGGAGAGGAGCAGGAGCAACTTTTGAATTTATACCATACGACTACTACGAAATACAAACAAGTTACTACTACTTATTTACATTATTTATAATATGTATACAATTTTGAACTTAAATAAAAATGTATGTCAAGTTGAGTTACAATCCTTTATTAATAATCTCCTCTATAATAAATATATATTTATTATGTAGCTACACATACCGTATAGCGTATAATTAATAGGTGTGTATTTTTTAACTAACAGTGACTAAAAGACACAATTATTTCGATTTAAATTTAAACGGCCCAAACTAACAATTTGTTCAAATATTTTAAATAGTTTTCGCTAGAGTGGGTATGTTTTCGCGATTAAAATAGATGACTATTTTTGTGAGAGACGAAGATGGTCAAACGAGTTGTCGAAATGTGGTCGCGTTGTGTACTACCTGTTTTAGATTAAACCACAATTTTAAAAACCTTTAGTGACTCGAATACGTTTTAATAATAATTTATAGGGTGTGTTAAGTAATAGAAACTTTGAAGCGATCGTACAAAAATAAGGTAAAATAACATTTCTAGTTACTATGAATAATTAATAATTATTATTACGAAGAATTAATGACCAATGACCGTTGGCATCAAAGATTCATCGTCCTTAAACTTTTTCCCTTTAATTAAGCACCCTCGCCTAAATTTTAGTATCTACTTTCAAATTTTTGTGCATGTATAAATTCTTTAATGGTTATTATAACTAATAACAATAACTTAAACTTATAACTTCTTGAGATAAGATTTATAAGGGCATAGAAAGTAATAGATCGAAAAAGTCGGGAACTATTAATAATATTGTTTCTGAACATAGCTCGTGGTGTGCATGTGCCTCGATTTATTGTTAAATGACTGAAATAGTGATATTACCAAAATAGTATTTTTATACATACTATAACAAAAATTAAAACTTAGAAACTCAACTTTGAGACCCCACAACTTTCTTAATATTGAGATTTCGACTTTTTGTTATAGGAGCTTCTAGTGCTATTTTGGCCTGTAAAATCATGTGTAGATCGTTGTCTAAAGAATATCCGGACAGCCTGTATTTAATATTATGTATTAGGTACCACACAATTACTAGATACATTTAACTATTATTTTTCATCTATTTATATTTTTTATGCTATACGGCTATACGCTATCCAATGGCTTTACTAGCGGGCAGTAGGCAGGGACGATTTTTAGCTTTCTTCTTTTCTTCTCTCACAAATCCATGCAATAGTTATCAAAATATTATCTTTGTTAGAAATTTTTGATTGACCGCCATTTTGTTATTATAAAAATTTGAAATAACTATTTCAAATACAAATATTTTAGAGAATCAAAAGATAATTCTGAAAATCTTTAAATTTTCTCAATGGTCCTTAAAATAAGAAAGTTATTATGACAATTGTTAGAAAAATCTAAGAAATTCAATAACTACGAACTGGAACTCCAAATAAAAAATTGGTACCTATAATATACACTTTATGAAACAAAGTTTATAAATATGAACATAATGTCTGCAACCGCTTAACTTTATTGCTACAGGGTGTTCAAGTTTTGATTTATTATCTCCGAAAGTACTTCAGATTTTATAACCAATTTTGGTATGTGTTTGGTATTTTACACTTTTACACACTATTACACAGGTTTTAACTTTGATATATAATTTTTTTTAATCAAGAACGGTTTGAAGAACAAAACTGAAGAAACCGTTTTTATGTAGAATTGACCAGACTAGTCAGAAAAAATTGCAACATAGAACAATTTCAGTGGGGTATCACTTTTTTGTAAAAAATATCAGAAGGATATGTTTGCAGGGACGCCACTGGTAGAGCAATAAAAGAACGTTTTCCTCTAAAAGACGTGGTTTTATAATATCCTATTAGCACAAACACACCAAAATTGTTAATAATATTTATATACTCGTATATTATCTGATGTACTTTCGGATATAATAAATTAATAATACCTTAAGTCTTTTAAAATCAAAACTTCAGCACCCTGTAGCAAAAATTTAAGCGGTTGCCGACATAATATTATGTTCATATACATAAGCTTTTCTTCATAAAATGACCTGATGAACTACCCTCTTCATTATTAGCATGACATTAAAGAACACCTTGTATGTATAGTACGTTGGGTACAAAAAAAACGCTGCACTTTTTGATTGGGACGTGCCACTTTCTGGGGTCATAGTTAATGCCAAACGGTAACTTTCCTAATAGAACGCCACTTGAAAATTCGTGTAGAACACCATCATAACGGCCATAATGGCCCTCATTACTCATTAGTCAAATAAAGTTTTTGTATCTCACTTAATAATGGTCAGATTTCGATTTTTTTTGTTTGAAAGCTCTTGTAAAAGGGAAACTTTTTTGTCTCTACAGGGTGTTAATGAAAAAGTATTCCAAAATAAGTTAGCCATGTTAAATTAGAGTTTATTAACTTCAATCAAATATTACTCAAAAGAGGTGGCAGTAATAATTTTTTTTTGTTTACAAAACTTACTGTTGACAGAAGCAAACTGTGCCCCTGGGAAGGCGTGACCGGTGGCGCTTTAGTTTCGAAATGTGTAATAACTTTCTCCACTTCCACCACTGACTGTACATACTCTCTTCACGTGATTGGATAAAAGTTTTACCCCCCCAAGTTTTTAAATTTAGTTGGCATATTTTCCGGGGGAACAATTTGCTTCTGAGTGCTGTACTTATCTTTTTGAGATCTTTTCAACGATGCCACTTTTGCCCTATGGTGTCCCTTAAAATTATGGAGTTCTTGACATTTTGCAACCAACTCTTCGGCATGCTGACTTGCTGACCTCTCCCCGGAACAAAAATATCACCATTCCATTATTAATTAAGGCTTTTGCTATAAAATTTTTTGATCCAACTCTCTATAGCTGACCGTTGTAGAAAAAAAAGCCTGATACGGATGGTCTGGTTCACCCTGTATAATAATTAATAATGTTATTTATTTTTTAGCAAATTGCTATTAAACAAACACAGTCAAGAACCCCCACCAGAACCCAAAACATCACAAACTTGGGTATTTTCTAGTACACTAATCACTAATCACTAATCTGTTGTTTTTTTGCACAGGAACGAAATGAAACCCAAAACATTTCCAGAGACAATGTTGAGAACCACCTATGACGTTATTTTAAATATATTTTTTGGTATAATAATAATAGCTATGATATTTAGATATTTATTACAAGATGTGAAACTAAATTACAATTTTTGTAAATTTATTATATTTTAATAATATTGTTAGATAACTAAATTATTAGTAATAGTTTTTACGTGAATAGAAAAGCACAAATAATAAATAATTGTTTTTATTTTCACACGTCACTTATGTGACTGTGTTGACAAGGTATAAAAGTTAGTATCATTTCTATGGCATACCTTAAACGCTTAAACATTTAATACCGATCGTGATTATATCGCGATATGGATCGCAACAATCTTGACGGATCAAAGTGAGCCCCAAGTGGCGGATTTATAGGAATGCTTAATACGCACAATTACCACAAAATAACAAAATTTGTGCATACGTTCACCAAAAATGGAAAGTTTCAACAAAATGTACACTCCCATTGACAATAATAAATTAATTAAAACAAACGACTTTATTAATTAATTAACAATCTTAATTAACAAATACAAATTATTTACAGAACCAGCATCTTCCCTCTCCTCTCCAGATCAAAAAGAAGTATTTAATCAAACTTGGCGTAATTAACGTTGCGATTGAGGTCTGCAGCTTTATAAAGATACAACCAGCATACAGAATGATTGAAATTCGTAGTGCAACGTAGGGATCTCGCTTATCTAAAAAGCTAGATCATAGGTTTAAATTTGACAAACTTAATAAGTTCGGTGCTGACAAGAATCTAAAAAAAATTGAATAGATTTATGCTTTTCGCAAAAACAAAAAAATCGAAAATTCTCATTGTTTTTTAACTACAGAGTGTCTGCAAAAACACCTTACAACGCTTTAGGGTAAACTTGTGAGAGGATAATATTCTAAAACGAATAAAATTGAAAAACGTTATACAATACTCGGAGTTTTAAAGACGCCTAAAATATTAAATTTAGTGGAATTGTAAAAAATTCTGTATTCTAAAATCAATCGTTTTATAAAACTACACACACAATTTTTACAATTGGACTGAATATTTTAGGCTTTTTATAAAACGCCGGGTATCTTGCAGTATTATTAACATCGTCAGTGGCGTCTCATACATTTAATTTTTGAAGTTGTGTATCATTTAGCCGTCTATGTTACCCACCATTATGAATGAATATTTTTATCGTAGGTATCATCGGTATCATTGTAAAATATTATTTGTGTTAAAGAAGAAAGTAACGGCTGGGTTGCGACATCTATTTATTATTAGAATTTGTGAGAAGCGCAATTTACATTGAGCTTATATGGAAAAAAAACTTACGTCGTCCTCAGGACATAGGAAAACAATTTTCTTTTAAATCTATTCTTATAGATTCTATATTATCATCTGTGACGGATTTCCCTATACGCCAATTACGCCAAAGCGTAGAGCGGCAAATTTTTAGGGGTGCGTAACTGGTTGTTGAGAAGAAGTAGTTTAGGGGTTTATTCACAGTTAGATAACGAATTAAAAATTGAAGATCCTAATATACAACTACACAGTTTTGTAAAAATGTCTTCAACAGATCTCGACGATTTAGTAAATCTTGTCGGGCCCCTAAGTAAAAAACAGGATACCAAAATGATGGAAGTAATTTCAGTTTTGGAAAGAGTACTCTTGTCACGTTAAAATATTTAGCAAGAGGTAAGTAAATCTTGTTTTCTTCAATTCCGTATTAAAAAAAACTATAAACATAAAGTTGGCCACTTCGGTGACCAAACATTCTGCTTATCGTCACGGTGAAGTCTGTCTGGAGTCTCTCTTTGGTGAAATATAGTTGGCTTGACTTACAAAATTTTGTATGCAGCTATACAGTGGCGGGGCTAGGATTTTTTTTAAGGTGGGCAGATAAGCGCATAGAAAACAATTAGTGGGGCGAGCACAGAAGTTGCTGCGGGAGGATGCTTGGGTCAAGTTTTTGCATTATAACATATTATGAATTAAGACTTAAATTACTATACCTATTAGGTATGTATTAGAAGTTCCAGATAAACAAAAAATATTGTTGGAGAATTACGGGGCTTCTCTTAAGCCGCGCCCCTAGTAAATAGTAAGTTTGTTAAGAAGCGCGAGTTTGCTTTACCTCTGGGTTCCGAGACGCTCTAGTGCCCATCGCCCCTGCCCAGTCTGTGCCTGCTTTGTAGCTATTTTTTTAGAATAAAATTAATTCTACCAAGTATTAGATGCGTTCTTCAATACAAAAGTGATGATTCTCTTAGTTTTAATCGTACCAATTCCAATTGCCGAATTAACATCATACACAACACAAGTCATACATACTATACTAGGTAAGTACTATATTTGCCGTCACGTTTTACCAGTTCATCAACTGGTTCAAAGCAGAAATAATGACTGGACCACACGTTTCTAATGGAAAGTGAATACGGGGATAAGGCACTAAATTTGTTTGAAATTGAGTCAAATCCACATTTAAGGCTCCATCAAAACGCAACTACGCAGTAATCAAACTGACAATTTGACCCAACAACCTGTTCAGATTGATATAAGTTGGACGTTCGATATCAAAATTACGTCTACAAATACTGTAAATAATTGCTTCGTTGTCGAACATAAAAGCACAATCTGAGTGTTTCAACGTACTATGTGTAGGTAGTTAAAACCGCATTGTAAGGTTCTACTTATTCTACTACAACCGTAGATAATTGTGACGGCGGATAAATTGCAATTTACAACTTGGACTCTTTACCATAATCAACCAAACGTCGTTCTATTAACAGAGACGCAAAACCAGATCCAGTTCCTCCACCAAAACAAAGAAAATTAGCCAATTTTCTTAAACGATTTAAAACCAAATCGACAATTTCTTTTCCAATGGTATAATGTCCACGTGCGTAATTATAATTTATAATTATTAGCGGCGTCTTCTTTATATTTTTACCTATGCTTAATTTATTGTTCTGGATGGAGCAATTGCCTATACGTTCCAGTACGAACTTCGTCCACAACCGTCAGTTCTAAAATCAATCATTACGGTTCTAGGAACACCAGTTTCGTTAAAAAATGTTTTAAAATTGTCATCACAAGCTCCGACAAAAAACAACATCTGTTATTATAGCATCAGTAATCCATAATATTGTAATTTTAAAGACTTTTCGGTATTGAGCGATACAATCCCTCCAGTACTATACTTCAAATGAAGCAAAATAAGAACTTAAATACCTACATAGTGTTAAAACACGTGGTTGGTGGTTGGTTATTAAGCATCGACTAACTTTATTAACAGTTATTAGTTATACTACATTACACACGAGATGTCGCTCGCTGTTAGTTTTAGAGCTTTAAATTTTAACACTCCCACTAGCTCAAAATTAACATTTCATTCAAATATTTTCTTAATGTTAACAATTCCTAACAAATCTAAAAACTTATAATGTTTGGGTGAACACAAACCCTTTGTAAATATATCAGCAGGCATGTCGGCTGTCGGTAAATACTTTACATTTACTAGGCCACTTGCAATAGCTTCTCTAACGAAATGATGCTTTACATCTATATGTTTCGACCTTTTATGAAACATAGGATTTACTGCCAGCTTCTGTGCGCTTTGATTATCATTATACAATGTTACACAATAACAACTACTAGTTAGTTCGAATAATAAATTTCTTAAATATATTGCTTCCTTTGAAGCTTCCGAAACCGCCATATATTCGGCTTCTGTACTAGAGAGCGCAACAGTCTTTTGTTTCGTGCTACCCCACGATACTACGGAACCTGAGAGTTTGAAACAAAACCCTGTATACGACTTTCGATCATTCGAATCGCTTGCCCAATCGGCATCTGCAAAACCTTGCAACTCTAAGTTGTCTTTACAAAATTTCAAACCATAATTTTTTGTC
Organism: Malthinus flaveolus; assembly: GCA_950108345.1. Taxonomy (NCBI): domain Eukaryota; kingdom Metazoa; phylum Arthropoda; class Insecta; order Coleoptera; family Cantharidae; genus Malthinus; species Malthinus flaveolus. The sequence goes on from OX467288.1 coordinate 33,658, forward strand.
TCCTGTAAGTACCTCAATATTCGTTTAGCTTGTTTCCAATGTGACTCATCGAAACTGTTGTTAAATTGACTCAAATAACTTACAGAATACGCAAGATCTGGTCTAGTCAAAACTGTTAAATACATAAGACTACCTATCAATTGTTGATACGGAACTTCATTCTTACATTCGTTAGCTTTTTCAAGATTTGTATTTGGTTCCATAGGCGTACGAACTGTCTTACAATCGAACATATTAAATCTTTTTAAAATCTGATTTACATACTGTTCTTGATCTAAAGTAACAACACCATTTTCTTTATCGTAATTGACTCTCATACCAAGACATTGTTTTACACGACCTAAATCTTTAATTTTAAAATTAGATCCTAATCCCCTTTTTAAAATATCTACCTCAACATTATCATTCGAAAATACAAAAAAATCATCCACGTACAAAGCAACAATAATGATACAATTTCCTTTTTTCTTTATAAATAAACAAGGTTCTAACTTTGACTTGTTATAACCTAAATTTTTAAGAAAAACATCTACTCTTTCGTACCAGGCTCTAGAAGCCTGTTTGAGACCGTATATTGCTCGGTTTAATTTTAAAACTTTATTTTTATCATCTGATATCCGATAACCTTCGGGTAATCTCATAAAAACCGTTTCTTTCAAAACACCATTCAGGAATGCAGTCGTTACATCCAAATGACTTATTTCCAAATTTAATTTAACCGACAGAGCAATTAACAATCTCAAAGTTGAAAACCTTACAACTGGCGAAAACGTTTCACAGAAATCAACTCCCGGTTTCTGCGTGAATCCTTTTGCCACTAACCGAGCTCGATATCGCACATTGTCTTCGAAATCACACTTACGTTTAAACACCCACTTACACTGAACTATTGTTCCTTCTTTAGGCACTTCGACCAGCTCCCATGCATCATTTGCTTCAAATGAGCTCAGTTCTTCCTGAATCGCCTGTTGCCACTTTATACCCTCTGGTCGTGACAAAGCTTCCTGAACTGTTTCTGGATCGCCTTCAGAATAATCTTCACTTAAGCTCAAGTACGTGACGTAATCTTCGAAAACCTTTGGTTTCCGCACTCGTTCGGACTTTCTACTCGTTTCAGGAATCTCAAAGTCGACACTCGAATCACTATTAGAACTCGATTCTTCATCAGCTGAAAGAAATTCCTCGTCAGTAGCTCCCACTGAAGATGGCGTTTCGGTTGACATGTCACTCATGTCAGTAACCGGATTTTCATGTGTGTTTTCAGAACTCTCAATTACCATGCTGGATTCTTCCTGAACATTTTCAATCACTGTGACATCTTTGCTAGTTATGACCTTTTTCTTTTCAACATTGTAGATCCGATATCCTTTGACATTTTCACCATAACCTGTTAAAACACGTGGTTGGTGGTTGGTTATTAAGCATCGACTAACTTTATTAACAGTTATTAGTTATACTACATTACACACGAGATGTCGCTCGCTGTTAGTTTTAGAGCTTTAAATTTTAACACATAGTAATATCACAGTAATATTATAATATAATAAGTGGTTTGATTTACTCTACTTAGTTGACTCCTGTGGCTGCGCTGATGACGCCCAGGTGGTCCAAAAAAGGCAGAAATGACCATCTCAGGGATGCTACTGTTTAGATGAATCAAACAAGCATATTTTCAAGTTTATAAATAATAATTACTAATAATGCCAAAGCAAGCGGCGAAGCAGCACACATTGATAGTGTCATGACGCCATGACACTACCCACCTTATGTGTCTGCGTGCCTTGTGTCTAGGTTTAGAAGTGGCTTGTTGCTTTGATCGCGCATCAGATTAGGTATACATCATTCACATAACATAAATAATAATCGATCCATTATTTTTAGGATTTGTAAATAAAGTTGTAAAATTAAAAATAACTTTGATTTTTGAACTGAAATGAAATATCGAATGAAACTATATTACGGTTGCTAATTAAAAAAAAATCACAAAATAACAACAAAATAAATTTTTAAGGTATAAATTTAATATCACTGGCTTATTAATAAAGATTAATAAAGATTTGCAAATAAATTTAGTAAATTATGTACGAATGTAATACGAATAGACATCTGGAGAGATTCCTCCCTTGGAACCTAATCCAACCTACAGTAAGTAAGAAAACCCAGTCACACACAAAGGTCCCTCCCTAAATGTACACTAAAAGAGCTCTTTTAAAATACAGGGAAACCTCAAAATTAAACGTTAGTGGCTGAAGTTTCTTACCACACGATGACCAGAATTCAGCTCCTCGAAATTCCTCTAACCAGTTGTGTCTTCTCGAATGATCGAACGATTTTCCTCGTTACGAGTTGATCTCCCAAACGTTGACGATAAACCAAAATCCAACGAAGTAAGTAAAATCCAAATCCAACGAATTAAGTAAAATCCAAATCCAACGAAGTAAGTAAACTTCGAATTCCAAAGTAAATAAGTAAATGAGTAATTAAGTAAATGAGTAAATGCGTAAATGCGTAAAGCCCTAAATAAAATTTCTAAATTACCACGAGGTTTTAATAAAATTTGATAACATACCTCAGATGTTGGACGGGCTATTTGTACAATTTGCCTTCAAAATTCAATATGATCCGTATTTGCGTTATTTTAATAATTATTAATAATAAATTATTTATATCGAGCCACTGCCAAATCCAATAAAAAAAATTGTCAAAACTACAAAATGTTTTGTAAAGCACGTGTGCACTCGACGAAATTTTGAATTAAAAATTAAAAGTGTTAACTTTATCACCGCCACAATTATCTCTATCAAATTTTATTGAAAGTGTCTCCACTAACAACTAATATTTTACTGTAAAATTAAAATTTCTTAATTTGATTGTTTATTAAAAATCAACTCGTAACAACTAACAAAATAATTGAAACAAAAACCCATGTGTTTGCTAACAGCAAAGACTGTAACGAATACAGTCTATATGGCTTTGCTAACAGTATAAGGAAACTAAAATGTAATTATCTAACAAATTTAATTTAAAAGCAAAAACTTAAATTTGATCGCTAGCAATACAAGATACGTCGTTTAGCTCGACCACTATCGAGGGAACTTTGTTCTACAAGCTACAATAACCTATTGGTTATTAATTGTCCTAATAATGTACACTAAGTTCGAAAATGTAGTTATGTAGTAGGTACCTACCTACTCGAGTTAGTAGTTAGAGCAAAATGCGCGTCTGTTGATTTAAAACTTTTTGAACTTTTTAAAATGTAAATTTTGAAATATCCGTTTGAATAATGAATAAACGCAAAATAACGCAAAAATAAACCGCAGTATAACGGTAATTTTATAAAATAACTAATAAAACAGTCGTGCTTTAAAACGAAGCGAAAACTTGTTGAAAATAATCGTCCTTCGAGTTAATATCTCTTTTTTCAACATTTGAAAACCAGTTTTTACAGTGCATGTTACACAAAATGGCTCCTTATTACACTATTTCGTTAATTACTCTTATTTTGACAATTTTCATCCAAAGTGGTAAGTTTTTCTCTTTTTCAATTATCGACTTACAAAGTAGGTATTCGACCTAGCGGGCATTTTGATTAGGTACCTACCTACGTTTTTCCGAGACGCAATAAATTGTTTAATTATTTTTCGGTACCTACAACGTAGATATAATAAATGTACTACCTATTTACCTATCTATAACTTCTATAAAAAGTTCAAAGTCCAAGTTCTTACCAAGTCGATGTTATAAATTAATTTAAACCTTAAAATTAGGTCCTCCGTGTGACGAACGAAATTACGAAATGTTTCTTGTTCTGTATAAGTTGGCGAATGAAATAGATTAACCTTTTTATGGGTCAATTTATGGGTTAATTGTTTTCTACATTTTGTGGAATTTGATCCGAAAATTAGTCAAACCTGAATACCTAAATGCTTCCAAAATTACTTTATCACTAACTTCATTAAATAAGCGCAAGTAAAAATAGAATATCAACTATTGAATTTGAGTAATATTATTGATTTAGATATTAGATGCCTATTTCTACTTATTACTTATTATTACACATTTCGTTTGGTTTAATTTTGCAAAATTGCTAGTAGGTAGGTATTTTAATTTCAATTTGGTTTCAGTTACTTCGTTAAAATGCTACAGTTGCACGTCGAAAAATCCTACCGAAAAATGTGAAGATTCTTTTGATTCTAAAGCTCGTACCGCCGATATATGCGATTTAACTACTTCGGTTTGTCTCAAACAAAAATTACACGCAGTTGGTAAATAGTATAAATTTTTTAGACATTTTCCTTTTTATCGACTAATAACGTTGTTTTTAGGCAAATTTCCCGAAAGTACTCACCGGGGCTGTGTCGAAGAAGAATATTGCAAAAATTATGGAAGTACGTCGCAACATTGTTCAATATGTAAAGAAGACTTTTGTAATTCTTCTCTAAAAGTATTACCCACCATCATCTGCGTGCCATTACTTCTATCTATTTTTTATTTTTATGACAAGTTATTGTTTAGTTAATCTTTTTAAATTTCAAAGTTATTTGTTAAAGTTTTTATTTTTATTTTTTATGGCCGTTATATCTGAGTTTAATGTGTAGGTACATTTATGTGTGCTCCTTACCGATAAATAGGTACTACGACAATTCTAATCGTATACCTAATAATAGATAATAATATTATAATATAATTGACTTTAACGAGTTTCGTATTTAATTCTAAATTTTATGAGTTACGAGCATTATCCTGGGCTTAATTGTGCTTAGAAGTATTAAGGTACCTAGTTGTCGCGAGAAATTACGTTTGGCAGAATTATTGATTAAATAGAACCCTTTGTAAAATTTCAAGGAGATTGACCATCTCGAACTCGAGATGGATGTAGTGAAAACCAAAACATTTTAGGTGCTAATTGTTTAAGCATTAAATAAGTCCAAATAATGGCTACGTAGATTTCAGTTTAGGCATGGTTGGTGATTGTGCATCGGTTTACCATCGACAAGTGATTGATTTCGACGTGATGGCCTGATCACTACCTAAAAAATATTTCAAAATTACTTTTTGCGAATCTGTGAATATGGCCGGCCTATTTTTTATGGACAATGATCAAAAACTACGCGACCACAAGTACAAACTAAAACGCGAAAGCTTTGAGCAGCTGTGTAGACAATAATTGAACGGCCTGTCCTCGAAGGTTTTGTGAGCACGCCTTCGAAGAGTTCATTCAGAAATAGTTTATAGATTTAGCTGGTCTCTGTTTTTTACTTGTTAGAATTCTAGTATGATTTACTGAATATGAATTCTGTAGTATAAAATTATATTTTTTTGAGCTTAACGGACATCTGCCTCGGCTCTTTTTCTTGTAATAAAAATAATTAAGCGTAAAGCCCACCTGCTCACTCACACTCGTCCTCGCTTTATAATCTAAACAAATCATTATATTTCATATCATATCCTTTATTATTGTGTTATCAGTTATCAATTTATCAATATAATTAAAATATGAATTACAAAGTAGTACCTATTGATAATTATTGACTCTTAGAATGATTAAGATAAGATTATTTTCACTAAAGAATCTCTCATTTCTAACTTGCTACCATTTTATTTTATATTGCTCTGTTTCATTTTGATACAAGTGATCGAAACGATGTTTTAATGTATAATAGGTATATTATATAGTGAATACTGTATAAGTGAATCATTTAAGAAATCTTAACTTTATTAGTACCTACTTTATCTGCTCGATTACACATTTTTTCTGCATCCATTTCATGTGTTAATATTATGTCCTCTACTTCTCAAATTTATGAAACTATCGATTACGAACATTTAGGTAAGTAGGTCCACATTTACTATTTTTGAGTAACTCGAAAGAAGGTGAGCCAAGAACTTGCTCGTTAATAAGTAGGTATACAGGACACAGCCAAAGAGTTTCCACTCGATTACATTTAAATACGCATGCCATTTTTAAAAATTGTCCTTAATTATATTATATAATCTTAATTGATTATATCTTCTTTCTTTTTCGAATATATTTTACACCTTTACTATTTGTTCGCTGTCGTAACAATAAGTTAGTTTTGTAATTATCGAATAAATATTGTGGAAACTCTGATTTGCAGGCGCTTTAGTAAACAAAACGGTAATTGATTAAATTACGAGACATTGTTAATCTAGAGATTAACAATTCAAAGTCTGATCAATACCCAAAGGATATCTGTAGCGTAGGGTAGGTTAAGATCAATTCAAATTTTAATCTGCTGGTTCTACATCCAAAATATAAACAGTTTCAAATTTGAGCTCTTCTTATAGTTTCAGCTATGAAAGTTGTCCACGAATGTATGGACAGGCGGGTGAATCTAAATTTTAATATTCCGACTCTACTAATTGAGTTAGCTGTAGGTATGTACAATATTAGGGCCAAAATAAATTGAAAGTATAGGAATATAAAACACTTTTTAGTATTAGTGATATACATGTGTGTAGTGAAGAAGAGAGACACGCCTTATAAGCATTAATTTATAAATGTTGTTTGGTTGTTTCAGACGAAAGGGTACGAACTATGCTGAAACAAGCTGTAAATATAAGAAGCAGCGCATACTCACCTTACAGCAATTTTAAAGTTGGAGCAACTTTGCTTTGCCAAGACGGTACGGTTTACGATGGCTGCAACATAGAAACTGCGGCTTATTTTGGTTTATGTGCCGAACGAACCGCATACGCAAGAGCAATTAGCGAAAGAAAAAGAAAATTTGTGTCGATAGCAGTAATAGCGGATTCCGAGATACAATCACCAACTTCGCCTTGTGGCGTATGTCGTCAGTTTATGAGCGAGTTTGGAGATGTTAAGATTTATATGTCGAATTCTAAACTTACGAAAATTTACATGACGACTTTAGATAAACTGTTACCACTTCAGTTTAAGCTTCCTCGACACAACTTACAAACAGACTAATTCATAAGTTTTATGTATTTAGAAAATAAGGCTATAGTAAGTTATTTGCCTATTAATTATATTTCGATTCTTACCAAAACACACAAATTAAAAACTACGCATTTACCGATAAAACATATATTTACAGATTGTTTCAATTATTAAGTTAAAAAAAGTAGTCTTTAGATGCACAAAATTTACCAAAAAGGGCACCAACCGATATAGCATTGGCACAAGTTTTCGTTACTAGTGGCTTGTTGTATGAGTAATTCGACTTGTCTAGCGACCGTGACGTTTTCTTCTTGGGTAAAATCGCGTCCGGTTAATTTCTCTCTAACTCGTGTGATAATGGCTAACGCTTTTTTACTGACTGCTTCTGTATTTGTGCTACCACCGACGGTATCGGGCGAAGGTAATCCTTTCCTCGGCGTGGTTAAACTCAAAGAAGGTATTTCTGGAGCGTGAGATGAAACGCCAGATAAAGAAGGAACGTCATTGCAACGATTGTTACGACCCGCATCTATCAATCTCCAATTTAATAAAGGGTCATAAACGAAAGCTTCCAAGACGGCCATCAAACTATCTTTATTATGATGCAATACGGCCATAACGCTCTCGCACGTCCTGCGATAAGTTCCTTCGATTCCGGTTACTTCCATGGCATTAATGAGCATTCGAGTTAATCTGAAAGGAATTTTTTCTGGAAACTTTTCGCGCGTCATTGCGACTTCGAAACAATCGCCAAAATCTATGTGTAAAATTTTGCCGCTTAATCGATCCAACATTAAATTTGAAGGGTGACGATCTCCTAAACCTAAGATGTAACCAATCATTGACATCACGGCTAAAGATCGCGTGTAGTTGGTACGGCGATCGAACCAAACTTCAGACGATGGACTTTTGAGCCATAAGAGGCGAGCTAAATCATCGCCGTGCGTGTGTTCCAAAGCGTGTTCAAAAACTTCAACCTTTTGCATTAATGATAAGTGATCATAATCCGGAGCCATACGAAGCATAATTCGGTGTTCAATATTTAAGAGGATTTTTTTCTTTTCTCGGTAATCCCTGATAAGAGTGTGTAAGGTATCGCAGTGAGGTACCCAACCGATCAGGCCGGAATTGGTACTTAGGGGTATAACGGCGTACCTTTGGATGGTGAGGTTTCTCCGGAAGGTGTCGGGGTCTTTCAGTAACAGAGTATTGACGAGACCGAATAGTTGCATGACGCGTTCATCTTGACGTAAATCTTCGTGTCCTTTAAGAAGAAACATGTAGTCTTTACCGTCGCTTCCTCTGATTAGTAATTTACGAGGTCTCTGTTTCGAAGTTATCACCTAAAAGAATTTGAACAGCGCCAATTATTTGCCCCTTCTCTCCCATTTCTGTACTTACGTGTAACGAACTTTGTATATAAGCAATTCTAACGATCGGCCGGCCGGGACAATAACTTCCGGGTACGGCTAATTCTAAATCACGACAAACTAACAAGTTAGGAGACACGTACTGTAATTCCAAAGACGTCAGTTGAGGTAGTTGTCTCGAAATACGACGAAAAACGTGATAATACAAATCCCATGCTTGATTCAGATCTCTTCTATTTCCTGAAACCTACAATTCACATAATATTAATAATTTACCGACTAAAGTCGCCAGCTTCTACTTTAAATCGCTGACACCACTCCTGAGCTTCGGCTAAGTCTCGACCGTACGCTTGATTAAAGCTAGTCTCTTTCAAAGTTTGAGGACCTCTTTCCATGACGGCATGCAAAGGTTCCAATACATCAAACATTCCCTTCACATCTTGTTCACCAAAGAACAACCTAAAATTAAGCCGTCTCGTAGTTCGAGTTTGACTATCAATAAACTAACCTCGAAGCCTCTTCCAATCCTTCGTGCCACATCTCGTGCCAAAGAATAGCGACACGAACTAATTCTTCCGACACCATTATCGATTGCTTGACCAACGTAGGCGAATGTTGACTCATTGAGGACAAAATTTTATTTGCCGCGCTACGCCGTAAAACGGACGTACTTTTTGAAGCCACAGAAAGAGGATAAATCAGCGCCTAAAAATTTTACCTTATTCTTACGTCATGTCTAGAACCTCATTAACGTGGTTGATAACAGACCCAAAATTGTGTTATTTGTATAGTATATTTACCGTGTGAAACTTCATATTGTTTCTGACGCAATAATTCTTTTAACAAAATCAACGACGTTATGGTGGTTAAGACACATTTCAAATGTTGAAAAATTTTTTAACTTACTTGAGGATAAGACTTTCCGATATCGATAAGTAAATTATGTATGAGTCGAGAGACTAACGCTCTAGGTGTGTCGATTCGTGCAATAAGTTGAGGAATGACTTGTAGCCAAGTATCTTTTTCGATGAGCCTCATACCTTCGACTACGGCATCATTTACTTCAGGCGATTGTCCGTGATCAAACCATAAAGTCAGTAAACGTAAAGTGTCCTGTAAGGAGCTTCCTTTAGAAAGGTTAATGGACCTAAAATTAATCATCTTAATTCGGTACATTTTTGTTCAGTTTTCTTACTTAAAAAAGCCCCGAACGGCCAAGACCGTGTACTGTATAACGTCGTCGTTTTCGATTTTGGACGCTTTAGCAATGTTGTCATTTTTATAAAAAAGAACCGTTTCAAAATTCATGTAAGCCCAAGAATGCCAAGCTTTGTACCAAAGAGAATCGTGTTCGGTAGCCTCTTGAAAACATTTTAAGATTGGACCTATTGAACTTTCTTGAACTCCTTCCAAAGATTCCTGCCATTCCCCTAACTTCAAGTAGCACCTAAAAGAACGCGCTTTCATTACAAAATTCTGTTAGATTCAATAAAGAGTGTGAACCTCGCTAGTAAACGCCTTTGATTTTCATGAGTTACATCTTGATTCTTGGTCTGCTGTGTGTAATCGCGTAAAAAGTTAGATAATTGAGTGTATGCCTCTCGTTTTCTTCTAGACATCCATAAATGTTTGGTGTACGCAAAGGTCACTTGCGGTCGACTGCATGGCAATGGCCGTTCAGGATTTAGCGAGGGATCGTAGCCCAGAAGCATTATTAACGTCTTTTGTGACAACATCTGCATTTAAAAATAGCTTGAATAAAAGCCCACTTCGAGTATTGGCTACTTACTAAAGATCCACTCTTACGACACAACGAAGCGTATTTGAGCCAAGTGTGTATATCTTCTTGAGGACTCAAAACTAAAGAATGAATCTGAATGATGCGTTGCCAATCTTCGGCCAAACGTTGCCCGGCTTCTAATCTCTGCCACCACATTGTACAAAGTGTTGGTCGACGTTCCGGTACTAATTTATACTGAACAACTTCCTCCATTTCGGCTAACATCTGAACGACCACCATGGCACCATATGCTCTTTGATATGATTCGCCCGCCATGGCCGTGAGTTCGGTGTCCAGAAGATCGCGTGTCGTATCGATGTATCGTTGAGCCTTAAAATTAAATCTGAAAAAACTTTATCTAGAAAAATAATGTACATTTACCTCATCATAATGTTCCTTGTGTATTGCTAATATAGCTCTATAAAATGCGCCGTCTTGTGTATCATGGGGTATAACAGAAACGTATCTAAAAAGTAAGGAAAAATAACTACTATTTTTAGAATTCCGGCAGAATCATTTTTCGGACTAACCTTTCCATTGAAACCCAATCGTGCAATCCCCAAGCCGACGCGGCAGCTAGTCTTCCCGCTTTCTGTTTATTATTATCGGTTAATCTGTCAAATTTACTTTCGACTACGTTTCTTAAAGTGTTCCATTCTCCAAGCGCTTCCAAACATCTACAACATTGACACGTTAACAAGAGCGTTTAAGAAGCTTCAAAATTAGTGACAAAATACTAGTACAGGCTTATACTGTACTCTAATGCAGTCTACACACACGACTCCAACTATATCATGGAATCTATTCGATGGAGCTTTTCTTACCTCATTTGTCCTAAACACGCTTCGTCGTCGTACTCGTTACTTTCGAGTCGATCTTTATACAAATTCAAAGCTTTATCCCAATTGTGTAATTTCTCGTACCACCTTACTTGAACTTGAATATCGTTACTTCTTTGCATGACGTGCTGTAACAAGCCTTCGGCCGCCTCCTTTTGTTGTAACTTATTATTTATAGAAATAAGAGCTTCGACGACTTGACTACTGGTATCTCTTTGAAACTCCTCTTCTTTATAATGTAAAGCCTTGGCATAAGCCCTAAAATTTAACTTAATTAGTGAGATTACGAAGAAGATATTAATTATTCGTCGCTAACCTGCAGTGCATGGCTCGTTCACCTAAAAGTTGTGGATCCAGCGGCAACGGACCTTTATCGCAGTGTTCCATAAATTCGGCTAAATTTAATATGGTCTGAGTAATTTCGGGTAAATCAGGCACCATCAGAGCTTGCTCCAAACTATTAATTAATTCTTTTTGCATTGCTTCGTTTAATTCGGTCCAACAACTCACAAAGGCGACGTTAAACAAATCTTTCGGTAATTGGGCGTAAGTCTGAGCCAGGGACAAGCACGATCTTAAAGCCGGTATAGGCGATTGCTTAAGTAGTTCGATACTTAATCGGCGTAACCATTCCAGCCAATCGTCTTTAGACACGCGACGCGCCGGTGTCCAAGCTTGTTGTAGATTTGAAGCTGATACTTTGAGTCTCTGGATGACGGTAGTATCCGTAGCCGACATACTCAAGTCGCGATTTTTTTTGGCTTTCAGTTTTGATAATTGAAATTCGCCATCGTCGGCTAAAGTAGTCTCGTCGAATATTTTAGAAATTAACATTTCATACCTTGTATGTTGAATTTTATGTTTTACTAAAACCTTATTTACTAATGTAACGAATATATTGAACTTGCGCCCTAATTGTACCACTAAGGAGCACAAAGTTTCCATCGCGGGATTACGTAATTCGGGATGTAAATCCAAAGTTCTCACCAATGGATGTATTATACGCGAGATAAAATCGGAGAAATCCAATATATCGGCCAGATGTTCGATAGTTTCGAGCGCTTGTCTGGAAATAGCTATTTGTCCGTCTTGGGCATCAAAGAGCTTAACTATCGGAGGCAAAATTAAATGCATATAATCGTCCAAATTATTTCCAAACTTTTTCAAAGCTTCGAGTAATTTAAAAGTGACAATGCGATCTTTAGAGGTATCGTGATTTAAAACCCTCAAAATGTGAGGAATTAATTTTGGCAGATAAATTTTAAATTCCGCTCCAAGCGCTATCGCAATATGTTCGATCAGCAAAATTAAAGTAATCTGAATTGGACTATCCGACGTCCAAAAATGTTTGATCAGTTTAATTATTTCGTCCAGATAATTTCGTATGTGTTGTTTGACGATGGCAATCAAATGGGCCAATTGTTGAAATAAAAATTCGCGAAAATTGACGTGAGAACTACGTACGACATTTAAAAAACTAGGCAGAACTTGCGCAATATAGGGAACACATTTAATTCCCAAACTTTTGAATATAAACGTCACGGCTTGCACTACCATCGTGTGGTGTTGAGATAAAGTCGGATCGCGTATTATTCTCATAAGAGTAGCAATAGCAATAGCGGGATAATACTCTTCCAAAGTACTCGAGCTCATATTAACCAACATTTCGCTTGTGCTTAGATCCACATTCGATTCCTCTTCTTTATCGGCGATAGCGATTAAAACTGGCGCTTCGGGTTGGTGATCGATTTGGCCTCTAATTATCTTATGTCTATAAGGATCTAGTGCTCCCAATAAGCCCAAAACTCTTATAGTTTCTCTACGTATTAAAGCGAGTTGTTCGGTTTTAAGGAAGTTAATCAAAACGTTCAATAAAATCGGATATTGATTGTACGGTTTTACTACGTGCCCCGTCGCTCCCACCAATTGGCCTAGAGTCACTAAAGCGACTCCACGTTTCTCAGGTGCAGAGGCGTCGCCCAACATTTCCAACAGGATTGATAACAGTTCCGGCATCCAATTTTGTAATTCTGAGCCGCCTCCCGTGGCTTCAGCAAGATTACCAATGCAATGCAATACCGAAAGTACTACTCCCGGATTCGGTTCAGATTCTTTCAATTTAGGAACTAACACTTTTAAAATTGGTTCCATATACGGTCTGATTAGTCTAGGCGCGTTGATGACTAAGCGGTCTAACATTCTTGCGCTTTGCTCTTTGTTGCGCCCAGTTCCGGAATGTTCCAGTTCCGTCAAAAGCTGCACCAAGCCTTTTCTCAACGATGGCATTATATAAGCGGGATTCGTGGTGCTCAACCTTCCAATAATGCACATGGCAACCTCCCGAATTTCAAAAATTTCGTCATTTAAAGCGACGAATAAAGCGCCCAATGACTCGGCTTGGGCCAAGTGGTTATCAAACGTGTTGTCTAAAGAAAACAATACCCAAAATCGCACCTCCGGTTGCGTATCGGTCATACCGACGATTAACAGCTTATTTAAGACAGAAGCGACAGTAGTCGTGACGGTGTCCGAAGTGTGCGAGTCAATATTGTGCAGCGAATACTTTAAAAGGCGGCAACAAGTTCGTACGGCTTCCAAGCGTATGCTCTGTTCTTCGTGGCACAGAAAGTGATCCGCGCATCGTTGAACGAATTGTAACAAACTGTGACCGTCGAAGTCGAAAGTACCCAGAGTATGTAAAGCTAAAACGATTATATTTACGTCGTTCGAATCGGAAAAGTGTCCAAACGGTAAAACATTAGTGGCTCTATTTTTTGGCATTCCTTGATGTTGTAAGGGTTTATTCATTAAAATTTGCGATAACATTTTTAATAAGCCCAGAGAAATCGGCTGTTTCAATTCAGGTATGTTTTTAGCCAATTCTCTCGAGCACACCGTCAAAGGCGCAGTGAGTCCGGTGGAAAACATTTGATCCAAAATGTTCAGTATCTCTTTAGAAATCAGATTTTTTACAGCGTGCCCCAAAAACATAATGCATTTAAATACGCTTGCGTCGATGTTCACGCGTTTTCTCGCCGACGTATCCCGGTTAGGTAAAGCTAATTTTACGACGTCCATAATTTTTGGAACGTAAGGCGCAATCGAGTTTTGCATTGCGACCGATATCAAACCGATCGTTACAAACGCAGTAGAACGCTCCTTTTCGCGTCCTTTCAAAGTGTTTAACAAATAATTCATCGCGATCGGAAGATATTTCTCAGAAAATTGTTCGCGACTAAATGCTGCCAGCCGTGGTAATATGTTGAGCAAAATATTTTGTATATAAAGCGAACGTGCGCTACTTTGCGCAATTACATCTAAGCAAATGTAGTCATATTTATCAAAAACGAGTTGACGACAAACCGTCGACTCGCTTATCGTAGAATGAAGGACGTTTGCAGAAATATTTTGATATGAAGGTAGAGCTTTCGCATTTAAAGATTTAAAATGGGGCTGAATTAAGGTCGTGAAATTTTCGTTTGTGTGCTTCGTATCGGCATTATCCTTTAGAGTCGTGTAAGTTCTTTCCCAAACCGAATTGGAACAACGTACGAGTTCGTTTAAAACTAACAACGCTCCGTGTATTCGATCTTCTTTGTTGGTGTTCTTTTCTATTTTTAACAATTCCACCGTTTCGTCGTAACATTGCTTGTACCTAAAAAGTTATAGGTTCGATATAGGTATTTAATATTCAACTACAATATATTAATTTCGTTTTTCCAAAATGCTCACTTTGAAGTTCATTGGAACAAACCTAATTTTTGAATAATAAGGAGCGACTTACCATTGTGGTTTAGCTGCCTGCCTTGCAGATTCGCGTTGAGCAGTAACGACTAAAGCGGCTCTAAGAGCTTCGACCGCAGCTTCTCGAATTTTTGGTTTAGGATCTCGAATCGTGGAAAAAATAAGCTCGAAGAATGAAGACACTTGTTGATAAAAATAAGTTGGCATCGTGAGTGCGAGTTCTCTTAAAACTAATACAGCCGCATGACGTTTACCCTACAAACGCAAATATTAAAATTAACCTTACAATAGCAAGCTCGTGGAAAAGTCGTACCTCGATACGATCTCCACCGAGCCACTCGAATGCACGTTTAACTTCGAAATCTACGTATTCGGATGCTTTCGATCCCGATACATACGCTAATTTACCCATGGTTTTAGCCGTAAATTCCATTACTTCAACATCGCTCGAAGGTAAAAGATTACGTAAGTAATTAGCAAAACGCGATATCCTAGTCGTCATATTTCCAACATCCGCATTGATTAAACAAACTATAAAGAATTAATAGATAAATATTACGGAAATACGTTTAACGCGAGCTTTACTTATAGCCAAAATTCCACCCTTTTTCTCGTTAACATCACCGCTAGATACCATTTCGAATATATGATGATTGAATTCATCTAAAAATGCATTGATTTCTTCAGACGTTGCTTCTCTAAGATCGCTTTTAACAAAGACGAATAATTCTTGAGCCGTATTGAAACGGGTATCTTGATTACGGGATTTTAAACCCGTAACGAAATTTTGCATCGCAACGATAACCATCCCCACGTTTATTAGGTTCGATTCACTTCATTTTAATTTGTAACTGCTTCTTTCTATCTCAAAAATTGCATTCGTACAAGTTTATACGGATTGTTGGTAATCGTAAACGTGTGGTGTTTATGTAATGGTGTTTAATAACATTATTTCTAGAATATCGTAAAAATGCAAAAACATCTGTGATAAAAATATAATATTATTAATTATTATTATCACATGCTGATACACTTAGATAGTCCGGAGCAAAAGATCTACCATGAGGCCATGAGTTCGTGAATATGAACTACTGTTTTTTGGTGTTTAGTTGGCTGCCTAACTTCTCGGCGTACTAATCGTTAAAATTCTTTTACTTAAATTTCTATTCAATAATAAAACTACAATGTACTTTGTCTTAAAAGTAGTTTTCAATTTGTAAAAAATAATGTTTATTTATTACGGCAAAATAGTAGATACGAAATGAACTACAGTAAAAGCTCCCTTAAGCGGACACTCATGGGACAGATTTTTTTGTCTTGTTAAGGAAAAATATTTCATTACTTTTATGTTATACAGAGTGTCTCTAAAAGGTCTATACAAAAAGCTACCACATACTTCTGAGATAAAGACGATTTAACCAAATTTACATCTATCTCAAAGTGCTTTGTTAAGTCACTATCAGACATCAACCTTATTCAATAACAAAAACCATACAAAACCAGAAAGCACTAAACTTATCTACGTCCGTTTATTAGAGCTTCGCGCCGCCCGTTTGGATATTTTTATCCACTTGGGTAGTGTCCGCTTTTTAGAAAGTAATTTACATAGAAAACTACAAGTAAAAATTTGTATGTAAAGAGAGCTTTCATTGTATTCGAGAGCAGCGGCAATATTCACATCAATGTACTTTTTCTAAAGAAAGTACAGTTTGGTGCAATAAAAGTTACAAACTAACCTAAACTTAGATGGGAAATTTATATTGTGCCATTGAATCGTTATACAAACTTTTTAAAATCGTAAATTTTGATTCATTTCCATTTTTCGAAAGAGCAATTCTTAGATTGATCCTATGGTGATAACTTCCTCCTAAAGAAGGTACTCGACTCATTTCGCCTTGCGGCAGAATTTTTGTGGTCAAGTTATTAGTAAAAATTGTCTAAAATCATATTATTCAATGAAATGTAAATGAATTCTGCAAGTAACCTACGGCCAACTTATATCGATGCGCCAAAATCTGCAAATCTGTAAGTATGGAATAAACCACATTTGTTTGTTCTCGTCCTTTGAGTAATTTTAATGGAGCCGAAATGCTATCGATTATAACCAAACGAATCTGAAATATTATAATTAACTTGAAAGAAAAACTTACATACTATTCTTCTTACCAAACTGTTATTTTCTAACCACTCCTCCAGATGCTTTACAACCGCCATTAGTTCTATATACGTGGTAATTTTAATATAATAGACATTTTTTGTGATTGTCTCCACATTGAATTCGTGTTTGCAGACTTTGCGGTTAGTTCTTTCGAGGACATCATATTTTGCGACGTTTTTTGCCGCTATTTCTAAATAATAAAAAAGTTGGCGTTTTACTAAAAGAATTTGTAATTCACCTTTTAAAGTATATGGCGCAAATCCTCCATTTGTACTGATATAAACTGCTTTACCACTTAAACCACCACACCATTTCGGTAACTGAACCGTCACACATAACTGAAAACTATATTTAAGTTAGTGGGAGTTTTGATAGTAAAGTATTAATATACCACAATCGAGTTTTACCCGAACCGGGTTCGCCACAAAGTTCTGTTAGGAGTCCGATGGGAATTCCACCTCGTAAAGTATGGTCAAGATTTTTATTAAGAGTTAAAATGTTACCGAGAATGCATTCTTCTTGATAAATATCTAAAGCAGTTTTTGTTTTTGGGGCAACTTCAGCTTGATTCCATTCTTCGGAACTTATGTTAGATTGCAAAACATCCACGTCGTTACGGTATCGATAACCTAAAGAACGTAATTGTTCAATTTTATATTCGGGTAAATTTAATGACGAAATTGGTAGATTCATGGTATTTTAAATTAATATTTGTAATCCAAAAATGACCAACATAACCTATAAAGCATTAGATAACTTTCAAAAAGTCTGTGAACTTAAATCAAAGCATATTCACAATATGATAATGATTATAAATTATAACCATATCTTAAATCGAATAATTTAACTATAAACCTTATTTGCCTTTTACCCATCCAAGGATCCAAGTGGTACCATAAATAAACTGACTGTCCTGTGTCGAAACTCGAAACCATAAATATAATTGGTGTCATGTCAGCTGAATGTGGATGGTGGATGGCATTGAACATAATATACAGTGTGTCCCTGGATAGAGTTTATAAGAGAAGAAAAAATTTTATTATTGATTTTGCGACAAAAAGTCATTCTTTATAAAACGTTCTGCTTGTTGAGAAAGTGTATTTGCAATATTAAAATCTAAGATCAGACGTAGTACTTGGTGTTAATAAATTAAGAAAATGTGAAAATGGTTCAAGACAGAAGTATACCATTGTTTGTTATTATTATTATATAAATTACCTAATAAAAAAGACTCATTTCTGTTTTATACCCCTATTTTGTGTAACTCATAACGATATCGTTAAATTGGCGATTGTTATTAATTTATTTTTCTCTGCCCTGATTTCATACCGTCAACTAAAGAATGTAATAAATCTTACATTATCGGCATTGGAAAACAACTCCAATTCTAGATTTACAAAATCGGTAAGACACGCTTTTGGCCTCTTTGGTGTAAAAATCCTTTCGGGTAATCCAATTTCTTTCTGCATTTTACCTATAAAAATTATTGGCCATTCTTTGCAATCGAATATCGATATAATCTTTAAAAGTCTCTGACCATTTAAAAAACACCTTGACGCCACGACGCCACGTCGTGCCTAAGCAGTCAACAGCGCCAACCCGATAACATACAGCATAATATCGAATTAGGATAATTCCCACCAACTGAACGAATAAATTGAATTTTTTGACCACATTTCAAACAAGGCCGTAGCCAGAAAAATTTTTCGGGGGGGGAGGTGCAAGTAGAGTTGGCCAATTTTTCAATTCTTGCGTTAGAAACAAAATGAAATAGCGCCGTAGGTAAAAATTTTTGCTTTTTCAAGGTAAAAATGGCTTAAAAACGAAGTTCCGGAATTTGAATAGCCATTGATAGATCTCCAAAGATGAGGTTTTACAAAAACAAGGGATGAAAATTAAGAATTCAAGTACTATACTTTTTTAAATAAAGAAACAATAAATTATGAAATAATTACGGGGATCTATTTACCTAAGGCCCTAGGCCAAAAGGGCTATGTGAAGGAAAAGGTGTATACGAATAAGCCTGAAACAGTTGAACATCTTAAAGAGGAAATACGACGCGTTATTGGTGAAATACAGCCACATTTATACGAAAACGTTATTCAAAATTTCAACAAAAGAATAACCCTGTGCCAGAGGTTTCGTGGTGGCCATTTGCCTGATGTTGTATTTCACGTTAAATCGGAACTATTTATCTTCATGTTGAAATAAAAATGTTTGTTGAAATGAAATAAATGTGTTTTTCTTTCAAATTAAATCCGGCGCTCTTGTTGGAACACCCGATACTTACTTATTTATTTTACACGCACAGTTTGATTTTGATATTCTTATTCTTAAGCTTTTTTTTCGAAAATGGGGACAAGCCGAAAAGTTCTTAAAGTGTAAATTATTTCGCATTTTTTAAACCTCTGAAAATATTTCGGGGAGGTTCAAACCCTGTTAATCCCCTCCCTGGCTACGGCCTTGATTTTAAACATATTCATATAGTACTACAAGTTTGGGAGGCACCGAGCACTTTGACCATTAAGTACAAAATTTTTAACGATGCAGAGGCTGAAAGATCATTGTATAGTACTTCTTTTCAAGATATTTCGAAATGGCTTCTTGGCTAAGCCGGTTAAAAAGAGCCATAATTAAACTTAGGTTAAAAACATAGTAAAATTTCAGAACAAACACACGTTAATAAATGTGCCCACACATTGTGAAGCATCGCCGAAAGACCCGAGCCTCGACTCAAGCCTTGTCATTTTAAAGACCTAAATTAATTTTATTTCAAGCCTCTCTACAGGACTAGATGCCTGGAACTGTGATTCGTGGGGTAGAGCCAGTGGCGGATTACCCACTAGGCTAGTGAGGCTGTAGCCTAGGGGCGCCAATTGCAACATTGGCAAATGGTAAAATAAAATTACAATAATTAAATTATTGAGATAAAGGTTCCGGTACATATTAGCAAATAGTCCATTTTAAAAATTAGCAAATTATAGTACGGATAATACCTAAGTCGAGAAGAAGTGCCCTTCAACGATCTTTAAATTTATAATAACAAAATATAAATAAACATAAAATAAATTATTTGATTAGATTTTTACCTCCACTCTGGCCGAATTTTTTTATTTAACTTATTAACAAGTTATAAAGAGGAGGCAACAGTGTAGTGTCAAATGAAAATTTATTTCTACTAATTAATTGTTTATTGGATAGCTTTTTCACTCGGGTTTATCATTTAAATGTAAACTATTATATCAATTAAAATTGATACCTAATAAGGAAACAGGGTCCAGGCCTGGATTTAACATTAGACTAATTAAGCTAAAGTCTAGGATTTTAGGATTCGCGGAACTCTTCAACAATATGTTGTGTGTATCTGAAATAATATAGTAATTTTCCTACTTTGTTTTTGTGAAACATCTTTTTGGGAGACACTATCAACTGCTACTAAAATTCCTAATCTTCATTTTAAGCCGTTTGACCTTGAACATTTAAAAAAAATTGCTTGCGGCGCTATTTTAGCCCATTTTCTTCTCAAATAGAAATTTAAAAAAAGGCGCTAGGATTATTATAGCCTAGAGCGCCAAAGTCAGTTAATCCGCCGCTGGGTAGAGCACACGTGATTCAACGTATTGTTTCAGTAGCGCAGTAGTGTAGCGACAACCACTTTGGTCATCATTCGTTTTAAATTTTTTATATTTTAAAATATTATTATAATTATTTGGGAACAAATATTTTGTTTGCATACTGATTATAGTCCAGTAATTTTGTCACCTAAAATATGGGTTACCTTGCATCAAATGGAGTAGTAATGATTTTTTGGTGTGTTGTATACAACGAAGGTCTAATGATAAATCCCAGTTTTCGGACTAGGTGGACCTCCGGATCTTTGACTATTATAAAGGACATTTTTATAATGAATAATGAAAAACAATTAAAAATCCCTTAACGCTGCCTATAAACTCAGAACTGACGTAATATAAGATTTGATGCCTGCACTATGGGCGGTCTGATGCTTGATGTCTGGCGAGGCTCGAGTCGAGTCCTGAGGCGAGGCTTCACTATGTTTTACCATTTAGAAAGCCGGCTTACCCATTCGTTCAAACTTTTACCTGGAATAATTTAAGAAAAGAGGTAAAATTGTGCACAAATGTCGAAGGTGGCTTTGTAAGTATAATTAATGGACCTTTTAAATCCAGTGTACTTACGGTAAGTAAAGCCAAAAAGTCATTCCGAAATATCGAGAAATAAACAGTTAATGAATAATAAAACCGACCTGTTAAAAGTGGCAGCATTAACTTGGACGTGGGCTTGAAAAGGGTGGATTTTTGCTTTTTTCGATTTTTCGCTTATAACTCGAAACTATGCACTTTATGAGAAAAGTGGTTCTATTAGGTATATTCGTATGTCTAAAAACCAATTTAAAAAAATAATAAACTACATCAAATTTCCTACTGATTATAGATAGGTATCTGTTATTTTTTTTCTTCAGATGAACACTTTAGGCGCTAGAGCGCGTTAAAGTTTGACAAAAATTCCAAAGTCTACCAAAAAACTGATTTATTCATTCCCTTAATGGTCTGTTACTTCGTCCCGTTTTCACCCGGTAAAGTTAAGCAATTTTCGCACATCATTTCTACGTTTCCGCGTATCAACAAGTAAGTAACACACCTTTTATTAAAATAATTTACATAAATTTACTTTAAACAAACTGTTCATATTTTGCATCAATATTCTATTCCAAATTGCCGTGCAACTTTTTGTATCCACGAGATGTAATTCGACACTCGAGTATAAACTCCGGGTCGATCTCGTTTAGCGCATCCGTCGCCCCACGAAACGAGTCCCGTTAGTTCCATTCTTCCATCTTGTTCGCAAACTAGAGGACCACCGGAATCGCCACCGCAAGCGTCTACGCCGCCACTTAAACGACCCGCACAAACCATAGAATCCAAAATAGGTTGCTGACGACCACCGTAAATTCCGTTTTTACGACACGTTTCTAAAGATAATAAAGGAACGGCCGCCGTTCTCAACGCCGACGATAATTTATCGGGATCCGTCGAATTCGTCGCACCCCATCCGGATACTTCACACCACGTACCAGCAGGAGGCGATTTACCGGATAAACAAGCAGGCTGTGCAAAAGCGCCAATTTGTATTCCCGGAAAAGCTAAGAAAACTAGAGCTATGTCGTTGCTGTAAGGGCCGTACTTTCTAAATTCCGGATGTGGAATGGTGCGTTCGACACGCGCTATTTGTTCCTCGTGACCCGCTCCGGGTTTACCGTGTGCCCCGGCTGCCGCGATTAAACCTTCGGTCCAACAATGAGCGACGGTTAAGACTAATCTGGAATTTATGAGGACACCTCCACATTGATGATCTCGCCCACGCCTGAGTTGTATTTGCCAAGGTACGGCGCCGTAAGGTGGCTCTTCGCCTCCGACTATTCTAGGCTCTCTTTGAGGATTCCAAACAGTAGAACGAATTCCGCAAGAATTCAAGGGAAATTTCGGAAAACCGCCACTTCTGGTTTGAAACTCCCACGTTTCACTAACAGAACAACACAGCGCCAACCCGATAACATACAGCATCTCGAATTAGGATTAATAATTCTCGATTGGTTTCTCTTATAGGTGCACCCACTACCAAAATTCGACCCGGAATTCTCGATCGTTTTAGCAGAAAGTTGGATTTATAGGCACGTACGATTTGGTTGCCTTGTTAAAAATGACCATTACCTATTTAAATAAAACCGATCGAGTTTGTAGTTTTTTTTAAAAGACGATGAATTCTGCGGGTCTCCGATGAATTCATATTTGATAATAATAAGTTGCGTAATTTTAAAAGCTAAACAAATTGCGCAGCGACAGATAGATACCAATGTCGCCTTGGCCTCCTATATAAGAAACGAATAATCATCTCACTTTCTTTGGCGCCTTTAGCCTACTTCATATAAAAACAATAATTGAAAGTCACGCGAAAGTATTGATTTTTTTTCCTTATGTAATATGTAATCTTCGAAGAAGTTAATGATCCCGTCGAAATGAATAAGGACAAAGCACGCTAAAAATGTATCCACGAAACGTCTTTTCTGCTTCTTCGAGTTTTTGTTTCTTTAAAAAAGTACGGCTTCCGTGATAAACCGTTTCGAGCGCTCCAAATACAAAAATGAGCAGATACATTTAGTCGTAAAAACAATAGTTTTCCAACATTTTCCGTTTGCACTTTCTTTTTCAAAACTCAAGTTCAAACAAATGAGCGAACTTAAAAATTAGGTTATTTCGAAATTTTCTGTTTGTTAAGTATCTACGTTATCTGCGCTTCTGAAAAATTATTAAGTTATACAATTTTTTGTAGGACATAAACTTGATCTATTTTCTCTTATTTTGCAATTACTAGAATGTTTAATTACCCGTATTTATGTTTGTTGAAGAAAATTGATGTGTAGAAGTCGGAACTAGATCTGCCTTTTAATTAATTATTTAAATGAGGAAAATTTGATAAATTCGTAAACCATTTTTTGTTATCTAAAACTGTTAAGTATCGACGCGATATTGTTTGAAAAGGTTTACTGTCGGCTTCTTTATACTTATACAAGTTATACCAAAATATCTCTAATGGTTAATCTGAAAATTAAGTTTCTGCTAGATTGGTTGAACTGCTGAACATATACATTTTACCAGATAATGGCATAAAAATAGAGAGTGATATTATAACTATGAAACATCCCATTCGTAATTCATATAAATTGTAAGGCAGAAATTGCGAACTTGCAGACAAAATAGTCATCAAACAACCTATAGGTGGGCAACCATTTTTGTGCCGACCGTACAAGAGATCACATGGAGTTTGTAGCTCCTTTCACAAAATCATTTTTAATTAACACCCTATTATCTTTTAGAAAAAGTTAAATTTCGTATACGGATGTGCAATGTGCACAACTTAAATATAAGGTTTAAGGATACGATTACGCCACCTCTACCCGCCTATCAGAAAAAACAGCATTAATTTATTCGAACGATCTTTTTCATAATAATATAACATATCCAAATATTTTATTATAATACAATATCCTTGGACCCCTAAGAATTGCGAACGTTTATAACATTATAAGATTTTTAAAATGTTTTTGCCATTCTTCTTTCTTTCTTTGCTATTCTTGAAGTCTATTTGTATAATTTATTTTTCTTTTCTGTATTATGTACATTAGTTTTCTTCTAATTTCTTATGCAGTGTGCATTGGTACTTTATTATTAATAGTTGTTACGCCACTACTATTATTATTATTATTTTTTTAATTACAATTTAATCTGATTACATACAATCGGTTTAACAATGTATCGGTTTAAAACAAGATAACACTATTGTCCGAGGTGTTTTCGGACAGTTCTACATGTGTTTAGAATCACAGCCTTCTGCATATTCTATTGGAGATTTTCCGGTAAGCCAAGTTGTTGTAATGATGTGAATAGTGAAGTTGGTGTTATTCCAGTTGACGATATTACTAGGTAAGATGATCACCTCTTTTTGTTTCCATATTCGTTTAAGCTCTATTGCTAAATCTAAATATTTATTTTTCTTTTCAGCAATCGTGTCACGGACGTTATTAGAGTTTGGTACCGCGATGTCTATCAGGTAAGTTTTTTGTTCTTGTTTTTGAGTGAGCACAATATCCGGTCTATTATTTGTTTTGTTCTTATCTGTTCTGATTGATCTGTCCCAGTACATTCTGGTTGTTCTATTTTCTAGCACCTCCACCGGTTTATATTTATAGTAGGGAACTTGAGTGTCAATCAGCTTGTATTTTTGTGCCAACTTTTGATGTACTATACCTGCGACTTGGTTATGTCTCACCAGATAGTCCGTGTTGCTGAGTATTATGCATCCTGCAGTTACGTGCAGAATTGTTTTGGATGCATAACCACATTTACGACATTTGTCACATTTTAAGTTTTTATCTTTAATTATATACTTTAAATAATTTCGGATCGATATGACTTCATCCTGAATCGCTGTAATAAATCCTTCTGTCTCTCCAAACAAACAGCCACCTATCAACCAATTGTTCGACGCTTTCTTGTCGACATATTCTTGGTCCATTTGATATCGATGTCTGCTGTGGAGTTCCTTCCGTGACCAATTCTCCACCTTTGTTTCGATACTAATTATTTTATTTTCAGGTTTTAATTCTTTGTTTGCGAGATTCGGTGGAGTGATGTTTTTGTCCGCCTCTATGATAGTCTTATAAAGCTCTGAATCTTCTCTACTGTAAAAGTATTTGCGAAGATTTCCAACTTGTTTCCAATGGATGTTCGTCCAATGGACGATCAGTCATGGACTGATTGACATCAATAACTGATGTCAATCAGTCCACGTCCTCCGGTCGCCCTAGGCAAGGTGAGTCGTTCTACTGCGCTTTTAGGGTGATGAACTCTATATTCGGTAAGTATCGATCTTGTTTTTCTTTGCAGATTATCCAGGTCTTTTTTCGTCCAAGTCACAAGTCCGAATGTATACGTAAGAACAGGCATAGCGTAAGTGTTTATAGCTTTAATTTTATACCCCCCGTTTAATTCAGTTTTTTGTAGTTTTTAGTGTTTTAATAAACTTATCTTTAACATCGTGCTTTGTTTTATTCATACTAATTATTTTCGATTGTTGGAATCCTAGATACTTGTAAAATTGGCTTGGATCCAATGCCTCTATCTCTTCATTGTCGCCGAATTGATAGTTGTCTTCGTTGATGACATTGCCGCGTTCCACATTAAGAGTTTTGCACTTGTCGATTCCAAACCTCATTCCAATATCCGATGAAAAAGTTCGTGTCTTATCCAACAGCTTTCTTAAGTCACTCTTATCTGCTGCGTACAGTTTGAGATCGTCCATGTACTATAGAAGATGTGATATTAAAGTTGCTCTGTTGGGAGCTTTAATCTTATAGCCGATGTTTTGCTAGGTTTAATATATTGCTAAGTGGATTTAGGGCCAAGCAAAACCATTATTATTATTATTGACCCCTTTATGAGGCAACTTTGTCTAATTTAGCTAACTTCGTATCTCTTATATTCTATTAGTTCTCAGATCCCTATGCCTAACCGGTCTCATTGGAAACCCTGTAAATACCTAATACAAACAGCGGGCTCAATTTTAGACCTCGCCAAACAATTTCTGAACTACCTAGTATGACGCAAATTATCGGAATTAACATTTTTAAATTTAGATTCTAGAATTGCCATTTAAAAAGATAGGCTGTAAGTAATAGGTAATAACTACTCAAAATCTAAGAAACCTTTCTTTGGTAACTTTATCCGTTCTTTCGATCGGTGTCGTTCATTAATTTCTCCTTATAACAAAAATTGACCCAAAATAATACACAACTACTTATGCCCGGTTTTTCAGTCGTGGTTTAACTTTTGGTTAAAAAGATAACCAAAATTTTTAACTAGTTTAGCCCAATACGAATTTCTCAGTGGATAGATTAATATTCTAGTTAGCTAACCGCAAACTATGAAATTTATCAGTTAACTATTTTTACTTGGTTTAAACCACGACTGAAAAGCCGGGCTTTAGGTACACAAATTTTACTCACTTACATTTCCATGATTAAATTATTTGGCGATAAGCCGTAAAATTCGGTTTTGGTTACTAAATTCATAATTTATTTAACAAATCGTTGTCTTCAATTTATACATCGCTTAAAATTAAATAAGTAGTTACAGTTCCTTTTAAGTATTAGTTTTAATCAATATAGAAATATTTATTGCTTGGTGTATCGACTAGTTGTGATGCTCCTCCGGTACTGGAACGATGAGTCTTTGTAAAGTCCAATATTCGTTTCCAGAACGCGGCCGTAAAGTGCAACTGGGCGGAGGTGCTTCGCTCGAGCTGTGGGACGAAAGCGATAACGTTTCGATGTAATCGGACATATCGGATGTGGCACTGCTAGTAGATTCGGATGGACAAACGGGAACTTCCGCTTCGGCGCTTGCCGATTTACCGTCGTCCTTTTGAAATTGAAAACTCAAATCTTGTAATAAATCGGACGATTTCGACCGACGAGGTAACGTCGCGATGCAATGTGTGACGCGACGCGGTAATTCGAACACGCCAGAATCGTTCGAACTCGACGAATCACGGTTCGATTTGCAAGGAACGGAAGAAGAGCGACGTACGACCGACTGCGTACAATTACATACCGACGTTTCTGTTTCTTCGCAACGACTAGAATCGGCAGAATTAGAACGTCTGCGACGTTGCTCAAGATTGTCGGTGGAATCTAACAATTGTTTACGTTGATAAACGTTAGCTTGTAACATCGCAGACCCCGACAGTTTACCACCTCGATCGACGACGGGCGCTAAATTAGGGTTACTGGAGGAAATCATTTTATCCAAACGTTGTTTTATCGCCGGAGACATAGGTAAATAAGCGGTCGACAAATTCTTTTTATAAGCCGGTTCCATTATTAGATAATCGCTTTGCGCGTGTCCGCATTTACTACATAAATTCGCGTTTTGCGCCACTTGTTTGGCGTTTTCGTATAACTCTAAAGACTGAGCAAAATCCATATTAACATAGTTGGCACTGGAGGAGTTTGGTAGAAAATTTGCATAATTATGGTTGCGATTACACTTTTTGCTTAAATCGACGGTCGCGTAAAGTGCTTGGACATCGTCTTGATTGGTCCAACAAGATAAAAGACGTTGGCACACGCACGGCCTCTCTTGATCCGGTTGACGTAGACGCAACACGCAACCGCACGGCTTCCGTATGGCGTCGCTCAAGCATTCTTTTATTTTACGCGGCGTATCGTAATGCTCGTCCATTTTCATTTCGTGAATTGCGCTATTTGTAACGGGAAGAGGAATTCTCGGAATATCGTAATTATCGTAAGAAGGAGGAGGAGGCGGTGAAGACGATACTTTTTTCTTTGGCGATAAAGTACGAGGTTTTGGAGGACGAGCAGGCGGTTTAGTTATGGTTTGACTCCAACCGCTACAGTCTGAACCGCTACTTAACGAATGTCGATCGCAGGAGTGTTCCCAACAGGGAACCCCGGGAGTGGTTGTCACGGTCGAGGATCTAGATAAAGCACCCAATTTACTGATACAACTCAAACATCGTTCTATCGGCGGTATGTTCCAACTATCCGAGTTCGTTTCTCCACAACCGTAATTACTCTCCAAGTCGGTATACGGCGAGTCGGCTCTCGAGACCGAAGAAGATTCCATCAGTTCCCGTCTTCGACTTTCTGCTCGTGTTACGAATCTGCGCGGACTGTCCGCGGCTAGAATTGTTTAAATTAACGTGAGTATAGGAACCTAAAATGTACGAGTACTTACCCGAAACATTTCTCGCCGTGGATCTTCTACGTGTGGTAAAAAGTTGTCCTTCGGAAGCCAACTTTAACGTAGAGGCAATTTCGTCGCCTTGATCGGTGAGAAGAATGTAAAGACCTTCACCGGAACCACAACGCGAGCCGCCTTCGAAACAAAATCTTCCTTCGACGACGCCGTAACGACGTAGATGACTTATAAACCAATGGCCGGCAATTTTCGGCGGAAGCCCAGTGCTCAAACAAAAACCAAATTCTCGAACGTGTAATCTAGCAGGTCCCGGTTGTAGACGCGCTTTCGACGGCGCGGAAGATAATAACACCAAAAAATGCGATCCGTCGCCTAGATGATTGCTTAATTTAACTTGCCATTGCATAAGTCTTTCTCTACTGTCGAACGCCAATACAACTACCACATCTTGACACAATATGGCTACCGTGTTCGATTCTTTATCCAGCGTAAATCCAATTTCTAGGCCGAGAAAATGTTCCAAAGAAAGAGACGCTTTCGTTTGGCCCTGTTTATAACGGTCTTTGGAATCGCGGTACAGCTGCAGGTGCAAACAATCTGAAACAAACAAAAAATTTGGTGAGTAAATTCAGAGTTTTGTCGGTGATAACGAGGAAACGAAAGTGTGGAGTAATTAGACGAAATGCGGGCGAGTGTGAGGAAAGCTAAGTAGTGGGCCTCACATTGCAATTTAGCGGCTGCGTTTTAGCAGCACCCGGCCAATCGCAACAACGAATCACGCTATTTTACACGTAGCAAACCGATACGGCACTTTTAATATTTTCAAAAATTTCGATGTACCTACTACCTAACGATGTTTCAAGCTGCTTATTTTGAATTTCGGCAAGGAATAATTGTATGTGTGAATGTAAGTAGCAGTTATATTGAGTAGTAGGTAATTATTATTTATTTCATTGTACCGCATCGTTTTGAAATTTTATATTTAAATAAAAAATGAACATTTATTTAAATTAAGTAACCAACAGGCTATATGCCCAATTACAGGCTACAATCGAAACAAAATAGTTATTAATTCAAACATTCAAAAATGCTACACAATAACAATGAAATTCAAATTCTCAGACATTATAAGAATCAATGAGCAAGATCACGCAATATCTCACACCTACAAGTACAAAACATCACCCAGATCGATTTCAAATGCATAAAGCATCGACCGCACACCTTCTAAACATTCCAAATGAGTTGGCACAAAGGTCAGCCAATGGTGGCATCCGATTTACTATGGAACTAAGTATATTTATAATGGAGTTAGATTGGTGTGAGGTCCTAGCAAACTTAACCACAAATGTCGGTCGAGTTCTAATATAAAACGTAGGCACATAAAAATCCAATAGACCCAGTATTTCAGGGCCATCTATAAGGCCATTAACCAACTTAAACACAAATAGCGCCGAGCTGATCATTCTTCTCTGATCCAATGTCTCAAAGGCAAAGTCAAGAGCCTGACTCCTGTAAGAGATGCACCACGGATATGTGCCATACTTTCTGAAATGTAGATAACGAAGGAACTTTTTCTGAACCTTTTCAATTTCGTTACGATAGACACTATACAAGGGACTCCATATCAGAGATGCATACTCTAGGTGACTTCGCACAAACGAATTATACAACGCAATGACGGCACCAAGATCTTTGAACTTGGAGGCCTGTCTAATAATGAACCCCAAATTACTATTTGCCCTATTAACCTGTCTTAAGACATGCTTTGAGAAGGTTAACTTAGTATCAAAGTGCACTCCAAGATCTTTTATGTCAGACGTAGAATTCAATATTTGATTATCAATAGCGTACTCATAACGGAAACTCACAAGCTTCCGCGTGTAAGACATTCCCACACACTTATCTATGTTCAACAACAACTTATTTTCCTTAGACCAACCCACCACCCGATCCAAGTCACTTTGTAACGCCCGACAGTCTCTCAAAGAATCTACAACTCTAAATAGCTTGAAGTCATCAGCAAACAATTTACACTTGGACCACTTAACAACCTCGGGTAGGTCATTCACCATACACAGAAACAACAACGGGCCCAAGTTAGACCCCTGAGGCACCCCAGGCTTGGCTAAAAACGATTCAGAGGCCACTCCATTATAAAACACGTATTGTCTTCTGTCTCTCAGATAACTTGACATTAAATTCAAAAGGGACCCCAGGAACCCAAATCCACACAGCTTTTCCAGTAGAATATCGTGATTAACTTTATCGAATGCTTTGGAAAAGTCTGTGTAAATCACGTCCAATTGACCCCCAGAGTCGAGTATATCCGAAGCATATTGAGCGAAGGGTGCTAGATTTGTCACTGTGGACCGTCCTCCAACAAACCCATGTTGAAAGTCAGATAAACGCGTACGAATATTCCAATTAAAGTGCTTACACAAAATCATCTCAAATATCTTACAAGGAACAGATAGCAAAGCAATAGGCCTGTAGTTTGACACTTCCTTCTTATTGCCGTTTTTAAATATAGGACATACCTTAGTTAGTTTCCATTTTGTTGGAAACGTATTTGTCGACAAGCTAACGTTAAATATGATGTGCAAAGGAACGACAAGAAACTCGGCGCATGCTTTAAATATATACTGAGGAATACCATCTGGACCCGTAGATCGCTTATTCTTAAGTGACGATATAGCTTCGAGAACCTCTCCCTCAGTCACACTCCTCAGCCCTAACTCTAACGTGTTATTACTATTACTAGTGCTTTCAATAATTTTATCAACATCGTAGTCACAAGTCATCGAATCATATACCGAGGAGAAGTGCTCAGCAAACGCCTCCACTATCTCTTCCCCAGTGCTCAAATGCCGGTCTCCATACACCAAGGTATTATTATCAGGTCTCCTATTACTTCTAAGTGACTTCACGTATAACCAAAATACACTCGAATTTTGTTTAATGGTTTCCTCCGCATTACTAATGTATTCATTCTGGGCAAGCCTCACGTCATGTTTAATCTTAGTTCTCAGCATCTCATAATTAAATTTGTCCTGACAGTTGCCAGTCTTTTTATATTTTTTCCTATATCTATGTTTTCTCTTAATATCATCAATAATTTTTTTAGTAAACCATACAGGGAATACATTTTTAGAACCCACAGACGGCACCGTCAAATGCCTGGTACAACAATTCATAAAAAATATCTACTGCCCTAATCACATCAACGACATTACTCAGAGATGACCAACCCGTTTTGCGTAAATTATTGTACAACTGTAAAAAATCGGCCTTCCTAAAGTTTAACCGAGGTTCATGCATCACTCCATTTTGAGAACCAACTTTTTTATATTTAAATCTTAAATTTAATGGAGGGTGATGCACGTCGATCGGAACCAGAGGAAGTCGACACAACTCAACATTTACAAATTCTCTAGATAGTACCAAATCCAATAACACACCATTGCCATTAAGGACATTATTAAGTTGTTTCAAACCCAATAAGTTTGTATATTCAACATAAAGCAATTCCTTGTTGGAGGGACCATCAATGCCATCCAAGAACTCTACTCTTGGTAAATTAAAATCACCACAAATGATAACAGAACAATCATTCTGCATTCTGCATAAAAGCCAGGTTCCACCTCTGGCTTTTATGAAGAAGTTTAAAAAAACCTTTAGTTTGAAATTGTAACATTTTTTAGCGATGTATTGAACTTAAGAAGCTTCTTATTTACAACTTGGAGGTACAAGACAGATTTCCTATATCACATCATATAGACTAAGGACGTAGTTGCTGAGTTTTTAAAACCAAAGTGGTGCCAGGTTTCACCTTTGGCTTTTATGAAGAAGTTAAAAAAAACTTTTGTTTGGAATTGTAAAATTTGTTAGAGCTCTATTGAACTTAAGAAGCTTCTTATTCAGAACTTGGAAATACCATAAGGATTTCCTATATCACATCACATAGAATAATAACGTACTTTAAGATTTTTTAAAACAAAAGTAGTGCAAGGTTTCGCCTTTGGCTTTTATGAAGAAGTTAAAAAAGACTTTTGTTTGAAATTGTAACATTTGTTAGCGCTCTATTGAACTTAAGAAGTTTCTTATTTACAACTTAGAAATACGATAAAGATTTTGTTTGTAAAAATTATTAAGTAGTATGTCTTTATTCTATTATGGTGCACTATAGAAAATCTTTATCTTATCTCTAAGTTGTGAATAAGAGGCTTTGAAGTTGAATACTGCGATCACTAATGTTAATACAATTTTGAACAAAAGTTTTTTTAAACTTCTTCATAAAGCCAGAGGTAAAACCTGGCACTACTTTGGTTTCTTGGTTTCTTCAACAATCTTCAACTACGCCTTTATTCTATGTGATGCGATATAAAAAATCTTTATCGTATCTCCAAGTTGATAATAAAAAGATTCTGAAGCTCAATATAGTGCTAAAATAGTTCAGTGCAATTAGCGCAAAAATTGGGTTGTGATCGGAATTATTCCGGTGGTCTCAATTTTTTTATATGTTTTATAAACTGGCCTCTTAATGTTAAATCTAAGTTCTCGACCTCCGAGACCCTGTGCTTGAGCCGCCATCTTGAAAAAACTAACCGAAATGAAGCCAATGACTAGTTTGATCAAAGACAAACTAAATCGTACACGAACGTATATACTTTATTATATAGATCCGCATTATTTACTTTGCATCAAATGGGGTAGTTATGAATTTTTGGTATGTTATACATGATGGATGCCTAATAATAAAGCCAAGTTCTCGACACCGACAGACCTCCGGATCTTTATGAAAAATCCAAAACTAAAGAAAAACTAAATGGTATATATCCTTGCATATTTGACAAAGATCCGGATGTCCGTCGAGGTCGAGAACTTGGATTTATTATTAGGCATCCATCATGTATAACATACCAAAAATTCATAACTACCCCATTTGATTTAAGGTAAATAATGCGGATCATTGTCAAAAATCTAAAATTAAACAAAACTAAATCGTTTTAGTTTTGGATTTTTGACAAAGATCCAAGGGTCTACATAGACCATAGACCATAGACCATAGAAAATTTTGCCTACTTTTAAAACGTATAAAACGGCCTTTACCAAAAATGTAGTCCTTCCGGGTCAAAATTGACAAAAACTAGTCATTGACTTGATTTCTGTTAGTTTTTTCAAGATGGCGGCTCGAGCACAGGGTCTCAGAGGCCGAGAATTTGGATTTATCATTAGGAGACCATTCTATAAAACAAATTAAAAAAATTGGGACTACCGGAATAATTCCGATCGCAACCAAATTTTTTGCGCTAATTGCACTGTACTATTTTGTTCATTTTATAAAATAAAAGAGATACTCAAGAATTTTTGTATGAACTAAATTAGAATAGTCATTTGCACTAATTTTGTCAGTTTGGTTGCTGACAGCTGTTTCGATACACTGTATCATTAAAGTTGATATTAAAAAATATCAAAATTAAAGCCCGTATGTACTATTTTTATTATCATTTGCAATATTTTGTTAATTATTGAAATCGAACAATAAATAACGGAGTTATAGCTTTGAACGTTTTTTTGCCATACAGCCTGTCCCAGTTCTCATGCTCAACATGGGGATCTCGAAAACGGTAAGAGATACGAAGTTGGTTAAATGACACCAAATATACAGTTTATCAAGGCCAAACATTATCTGAATGAATATTTTCTAAAAATCGCTTTGTTTTTGCTTTATTCACAAAAAGGCGATTTTTGTCATTTTCGTTTTCTGGGAATAGCTCGCTTATTTATTAAAATAGTGTAATAGGGTTTTTACATTATTAGGACACCTTTTAATGTAGATTTTGAAAATATCAAAAAAACACTTCTACATTATCTAGATCATGAGATAATAGCACTAACTTTAGTTTTTTTTTATAGAGCCGAAAGTTGGATATGTCATATCTGAAAAGTGCATTTTTTTCTCTTTACAATGATGTATCACAGCATATAAGTTCATTATTAAAAACACAGCCTTTATTACAAAATTAAAAAAAAAACAATTGATTCCTTCTTTTTTTATTCAATAACAGAGTTATAGCCGTGGGCGTTTTTTGCATTATAGCCTGTATGTATATTTTAACAATAAACAATATCTAAGAATATACTGATTTTTTATGTAGGACCATCGATGGCAATAGGCAGGTTGACGTCGTTTATACACTTTAAAAAGGCTTTCGACAAGGTCGATCATCGATTGATGTGTTACAAGCTGCGTCGTCTGGGGATACACGGAAACCTTTTAGCCCTGTTAACGCCCTACTTAAGAAACAGAAGACAAGCGGTGGCCTTAAATGGACATAGATCTGACTTCGTTACAGTGACATTTGGCGTTCCCCATCAAGGAAGCCACTTGGGGCCGATTCTTATTGTGCTCTTTGTGAACGACTTGGCGAGCTGCTTCACCCATACGAAATTCTTGTTGTATGCCGACGATTTAAAGATTTTTTGAGATATTAATTGCACGCAGGATTGTTTAGCAATTCAGAATGAATTGAATCATTTTACAGTTATTGCGTTACCAATAAACTCCACTTAAATCTAAGCAAATGTGTTGCAATGAAATTTTCGAGAAAAAAATGCAAGATCAATTTTACGTACTTTATCAATGGGCCACTGGAGTCGGTAAAAACGGCCAGGGATTTGGGTGTAGGTACTGTACGATGACCGACTGAGCTACGACCAGCATGTAGATGAAATCGTCAAATCGTGTAACAAAATGTTAGGTTTTTGATAAGAACTTGCAAAGACTTCACTAATTATAATTGCGTGGTACATCTCTAAAGCACTTGTTTCGACGAGACTCAAATATCTCAGCGTGGTCTGGAGCCCGTTCTACTGCGTACATGTCGACCGCGTGGAATCTATACAAAGGCGTTTCACAAGATATCTGAAGAGAAGGTTCTTTTTGGGAAATCGATCTACCTACAAGTTATCAGGGAAGGCTTGGTCGCTTCGGCTTGGTGTCGATCGAAGAAAGGAGAATGGTGACCGACTTGCTGATCTTATACAAGATTGTCAATGGGGCTTACGACTGCCCTAGTCTGTTGAACTGTTTGCAATTTAATGTACCTCAAGTTACGACTCTGTCGACTCATACTTTTTATACCAACTCAGAACGGACTAACACCGGACTGAATGCGCCCGTGCAGCGATTAATGACTGAGTATAACCAAAGAACATAGAATTATACTTACTTACTAGATATTCTTTGGTATAACTCAGTGGGCTCGTGCTGTGTTTTTATTGTCAGCTTGCGTGAGTTTAAGAGTCATATTGTGGAGGTGGTTAGATATAATTTTAATTATTTCGGCTGTGTTGAACTGTGACTATTAGATTTCGTAATTAATTGTAAAGGATCTCGTAATTGTATTGAATTTTGAATTTTAACTTACTAGTAGTGGAGCGGATCGACAGTAAAAAGTCGCTTATTTCGTGTAGTAAAATTTTTCGGAGTAGAATCATATGGCACCTTTACTATCTTATTAAAGAACCTCCAAAGCACCAGAATCTCGGCTTACGACATTTTCCCGTGGTACTGACAAAAGTTATGAGCCTTCGAACCTGAAATATGGGTCTTTTTTCTCACGCGTTACATCTTTCAAAAACATTATTTTTCTCCGTCATTACTACACGCACAGGACTGTTTTTGGTCTCAATTAATAGAGTCACTACTGGGAAATAGAAAACGATTTATATAGTTTAAAAACCATGATCAGTTTTGGCAGTATTAGTTTGTTTTTTGGAAATGTCGAGACAAAATGTGTAAAGTTCCGACTTTAAACACCCTCAACTTTTGATTTCACGATATGGAATTTAGTTTCTTGGCTACATATAGCTGAATTAGAGCTTTGTCAACTTATGATCTCGCTTAACATATAGTCGCGTTTCAAAAATAAAGTCTCTAGGGCCATTTATAAGAAACGATGTAAATGAACTTATTTAGTATAATATTTTGCGAGAGAGAGACCGAGTCATACGGCAACACGGGCGTTAAACAAGGAGCACAATACATTTATAAAATTTCCGTAATTTTTCTGTTCTGTTGATATCCATTTGGACAACATTTAAGATGCACAAAATTTAAAAAATACTACCTAAGCCAAAAAGTAAGTCCTTATTTGTTGAAAAGTGAGTAAAATGATAAATAGTCTATTATATAAATAGTCTATCGATTCAGTTAAATTGAAAAAAAATTGTCCACTTCTTTCTTCATGTCTTGTCCAACAATCCCATCAAAATGTTTTAAGACTGTTCATTTTTTGGTTTCTTTACAACAGATTTTAAGCATTTGATAATCAAAAATATCTATACACTTTAATAATCGTTGTGAGAAATTGTTGTAGACTCGATAGAGTTCTCTGTACTAATAAAACGTCTTTAGAATTAATCTTTTTTAAACTGATTTATTAATTCCGCAAAAAGACAATATTAAAAATCGTGTATATTTGTACTTATAGGTATTAGATGTGCGGGACTTCTTATACCTTTCTCGCGGTGTCACTTTTGGTTAAGGTTTGTTTAAGCTTTAAACTGTTGCCAGAACGCGTTGGGGTCGTCTTTTTCGCTCAGTGGCCGTTTTCGATCTTGGAGCTTAACATATACACTAAATTATTTTGTTCTTGTAGAATTCACGACGGGAATTTTTATCTTTTCTGGAGGCATCAATTGGTTTAAGGTGTTGCCTAATTAATTATTAGTCTTTATGCCTAGGATTTTATACGGTATACGATCGTGATTAACACTGCAGGAAAAATTTGTGACAGTAATACACTATAACAATATTAATACTGAATGATGCAATTTGGAATTTTTGTTACAAATATTTCCTCCAGTGTAATCATCATCGTAAGTCGTATAAAATCCTAGGCCAAAGGATTATTAATTAATAAGGCAAAACCTTAAACCAATTGATGCCTCCAGAAAGATCCCGCGTTCCTTCTTTTTTTGGCAACAGCAATCTATAGGTCTCATTTAAGAAGCTCTACATGGTGGGTAATATTGTGGAATAAATAAATTAGTTTAGAACGGATTAATTCAAAATACGATTTAAGACTTGAGAGAACTGTATGAAGTGTCCCCTTAACAGTAATTTGTCAGCAAATTTAAGCGATTTCTGGAGTGTTTTTAAGAGACTATCGCGCACATTGTATTAAGAGTCTAGTCATTCAATAATAGACTATTTATCATTTTACTCACTTTTCAACAAATAAGGACTTACTTTTTGGCTTAGGTAGTATTTTTTAAATTTTGTGCATCTTAAATGTTGTCCAAATGGATATCAACAGAACAGAAAAATTACGGAAATTTTATAAATGTATTGTGCTCCTTGTTTAACGCCCGTGTTGCCGTATGACTCGGTCTCTCTCTCGCAAAATATTATACTAAATAAGTTCATTTACATCGTTTCTTATAAATGGCCCTAGAGACTTTATTTTTGAAACGCGACTATATGTTAAGCGAGATCATAAGTTGACAAAGCTCTAATTCAGCTATATGTAGCCAAGAAACTAAATTCCATATCGTGAAATCAAAAGTTGAGGGTGTTTAAAGTCGGAACTTTACACATTTTGTCTCGACATTTCCAAAAAACAAACTAATACTGCCAAAACTGATCATGGTTTTTAAACTATATAAATCGTTTTCTATTTCCCAGTAGTGACTCTATTAATTGAGACCAAAAACAGTCCTGTGCGTGTAGTAATGACGGAGAAAAATAATGTTTTTGAAAGATGTAACGCGTGAGAAAAAAGACCCATATTTCAGGTTCGAAGGCTCATAACTTTTGTCAGTACCACGGAAAAATGTCGTAAGCCGAGATTCTGGTGCTTTGGAGGTTCCTTAATAAGATAGTAAAGGTGCCATATGATTCTACTCCAGAAAAAAAAACGTGCACATTTTCACTGTCGATCCGCTCCACTATAGCACATTTTTACTGGCTTAATTTTTGCATGTCGCGATACGTTTGTTGTTCTTGCACTTATATGCGTACACATGTTGTTGTTTGTTCTTAATTGTAATGTCGCGGTACCTTTCTTTGGGGCAAATAACCCTGTCAAGGTTCCCAAATAAAATTAATTAAATAAATACAAGTAAACAGTTAGGCCCATCCGTGGACACACTGTACATTGCTTACCTAGCCGCAAACGAGAAATTCTTAAAGGCGTATCAATAATAAATAATCGTTACTCAGGTAGCAGATAACTTTCATTATTTATGTAAAGGTAAGTGATATACAGAGCCTGCCCTGGTAAGTGCGACGTAAGAATAACCTGCGGAACGCCACAAAAAAAAATATTGATATTATTGTATACGTTAAATATTTTTTTATATTACCCAACACTAAAGATGAATATACTACGATGAATTAATTATTACAAATTTGACGAACAACCGTCATAGAGCGACTTGGCAATTCCAATTTCGCTAGTATTAATAACTAAATAATCATTCAGACCTTTCCAAACTGTCAATAACTTTTCCCAAACATCTGCAATTTATTACTTTGTCGTATTATTCCAAATTTCTGGTGTGACAATTAGAGATTTAAACAAAATTTAATATTCCAGCGATAATTTCCCTTTGTAAAGAAAATCGAACTTCGCCTATGCATTTTCTGAAAAACTTTTTTCGTCACAAAAACAGTTAAATTTTCTTTAAATTAGCGGTACAAGAGGAATATTTTAATAAAATTGATTACTAAAGTATTTGAGGAAGGAAGGCGAAATTCCAGCGACAATTATTTTTGACAATTTTTATTTGTACCAGTAATACAGGGTGTCCAGGATAAGGTTCCGTTCCTTGAAGTGGGCGATTGCTGAACTCAAAATAGAACAACTAAACCGAATTTACCTTAGTCCAATGTTGCTTTCCTAAAAAGTTATAGTGCTTTGAAGTTCTTAAAAATAAATCGAAAAACAAGCGCAACTTTCGATCAAAAAGTGTTAGAACCACAAAATTTATGTGATATGTGTATTTCGAAGCGAGGAAAAACCTGGTAATAGAAAACGATATGATTATTCGCAGGGGGTACCCATATTAATGTGTTTGTAATATATCTATAAGTAGAAAATGGCAATGTGTTCGGGAATGAAAAAATTGAAATCGTATACGGTTTTGAAAGCTTTTAATCGCGAAGGAAATATAAGGGGGAAAGTGTAATTATAACAGAGCCATACGATAAAGAGAACTAACGAGCAAGCCACCCGCGAATAAATCGAGCAGAAGTGAGAGATAAGTATTGGTCGCGAAATACGACCGCAAAAGCTTCCCTCGTCCAACTTTTTAAATAAATATTACCTACACTCGTAAAGCCAATGCTAAAACCGAACCACCCGATTTTACGAATATTCATTTTTCAAGTAACATGGAATAAGCTAAGTAAAAATTGTATAATATTTATTTATATTTTCACGAGACGAGATCGATACAAAATAGATTTCTATATGAGGAGTTCGTTTAAGCTTATAGGTATAGGGTTTAGTAGTCTTTAACGATTCGAATAGTATTACTACATTATTATTCTATTCGAATACCACAGGAGAGCTTTAAATAGAAACGGGAATAATGTTTTTCTTTGTGACGAGACAATTAAACCATTTTTTTGTTTAAAAATCGTTAGGCGTTAAATTACTTTAGGTAATTTAAACTCGAAACACCATTTCGGCTTATTTTAACAGTTTTTCCCACAAAAAAAGAATCTGTTTCGTTCATCTTCTTTTTGTCGAGAAGGACCGAAAGGGTCGACCGTTCTAAATAAGCTTTCAGATCCTTTCGAATTTACATCCATTATTTGACTTCATCAGAATAATTATCCTGCATATATTTTCGAACTCGCTAATTTAAAGCTATAGAAGGAATATATCTACACAGGAAAGGTAACCAAATAAATGCAAAATAAAACGCGGAATAACAAATAATGAATTATCTTGGAACATTAGACTGCACGGTCGAACGGTCGTTAGTGATATAGCAGTTTTTTTATTGCAATTTCGATAGATCGGTTAAATCTAGGATATATAAAAACTTTCGCTCTTATTTCTACAGGCTTTTTACGTTACAATCTCCGAGAAACTCTTTACTTACTAGATATTATGTACTATATATTAGTAATCTTCTTATTTAGTAGGTACTGCTCATTCTTCTTGGTCATCTTCAACTCTTTTATCGAATTATACTTTTTACTGTTATATTATATTTATATGTTTATATTATGTCAAATAATATATGTTGTGTAAATCGGCAAAATGTAAAATTTTAAACTTGAAAACAACCAAGTTTCAAGTACTTAACTTAACTTTTAACTTTTTGGTCTATACATATTATTTTCGAGCATCATTTAATTATTAATGAATTAGAAGTACCTTTAGAGCCAAGTTAATTTGGTTTTAGAGAACATTTAACGAGATAACTCGACTAGTTAAATTTAGTTATGGAACTTGATAAATAATATAGTAAATCAAGTGGTCGTAACCAATTAAACCGACCAGAAATATTTAAAGGATGAGGGGATTCTCATTAGTTTAACGTTCCCTTTCAAAAAACGTGTAGCTTTTAGATTTAATTTTAGATTTATCTTTGGACAACGTACAACATTCGTTATTAGATTAAGCATAATTTAAGCTATGCAAGTACGTATAATGTAACGAACGTAAGGATCATTAAGGGTTCGAAAGTACGAGCATCTACGCATAGTCGGGTGCGCCCTACACAATGAAAGATAATCCGGAATTCGTTCGTGCGTTGACATTAAATTATTTTCGTATTTTATGTTCGTATAAAATTGGATTCGCCAAGATGACCGATTTATAGAAATCGGTCGTAATGTGAAAATCATTATTTAAAAAGGAAAAAGGGGGAACTGACAAGAAGTTCGTTTTGAAGTTTTATAAACTGCATCGTACATTATAATACAATCCCTAAGAACAATGGTCGAAGCCGTCGTTGTATCGTCTTACCAAAGCGTATAAAGTCTGCCTGGAGGATCCGATTGCTTTGATCTTCCGTTACTTTCCGACCTCGTTTTAAATTAAAGCTTGCGAGTATTTGGATATCAGGGAGTCAGGGTTCTATATCCGCGGTCTCGTAAATTTTTGTAGTTTTAAATTTTTAAATCGATTAGAATAATTAAACAATACAACGACAAATTTCAAAAATCGAAAACAAAATTTTAAATTCAAATGTCAAAGATTACCAACCAGCTCAAAAACATATAAGATTCCCTAAGTAGACTATATTTCAAACTCAGAAACGTACAAATTGCAAAATAGAAAAAATAGTATAAAAAACTCATTCATACGACGTATTATCGCACTCGTCAATTACGACACTCACCGCTTCGTCGTTTTATAAACTGCCGCGTGCGATAAAAACATGTCTTATTGTCTTATGAAACTCGTTCTTTAATATACTATTTATGTTTTACAGAAACAATAGCTTAATATTTTTGAACGAGGAACAAAAAACCGTATAAGGAAATGAGATCGAGCAAAGCTATAATCCTTATCTGCAGATCCAGGGTATAGGATCTAGCACTTTCTGATATCGCTCTGCCTCGGCATTATCATAATCCCAAGTAACAAGGTCTAGCAGGATAAAGAAATAAATGATATTCGCGTAGCTCCGAGCTTTTGTTTGTTACAATTTTTCATTTTAGGGATTTATAAAAGTAACGCCACTATCTCTTTATTTCACGAGTAAGGTATAGGTATACAGTTTTTAGACTAATCATCATCAAACTTACCTTGGATATTTTAGGTTTAGATTTGACTACTTTCCGTTTCGTTTTTCGTTTTTAATACATTTCAACATTTTCCGATATGATATACAGAGTGTCCCAGAAAATCACCGACAACACTACATCAGTGAGTACCCAGAACCAAATTAAAACATTTGTCTCTCTTGAAATTATACCCTAAAATGCATCCCTAAAAAGTTATAGGCCCTCGAAGTTGAAGTTAAAATGTAAAAAAATTAAGTTATAATACAGGGTGGCGCAATGAGTACTGACGGTTTTTGAAACGCGACTGTTCGAATATGATGTACTCATCATATTCGCCCCATCAAATTTACTGATAGGTCATTAAAGGGCTTAAAATATTCCGTATGTAATGCAGTTTT
The DNA here is from genome assembly GCA_950108345.1 of Malthinus flaveolus. Taxonomy (NCBI): domain Eukaryota; kingdom Metazoa; phylum Arthropoda; class Insecta; order Coleoptera; family Cantharidae; genus Malthinus; species Malthinus flaveolus. Next base: position 75,925 of record OX467288.1, read on the forward strand.
AGTAACCATGGAACAACTGCAAAAACGAACATCCTCTGCGTTCCGAAAAAGTTACGGTATGGTGTGGCTGCATTTGGAATACTATGTCCGTAAGTTTTTGAAGAAGATGGCCGTGAAGTGTCTGTAACTTCTCAACGTTATTTGGAGATGCTTAAAAAGTTTTAACCTGCTGAATTACAACGACTGGGGGTACAAAATAACATTTTATGGTTTCAGCAAGATGGGGCAATAAGCCACACACTGCGCGAATTTGTATGGCCGCTCTTAAGAAACATGTTTCCGGAACCACTTGTACCCGACATAGTGATTTTAATCGGCCGTCGGTCACTAGATTTTACCAGCCCTGATTTTTTCTTATGGGGATATTTGAAGGCTAGGACTTTTGGAAATATGCCTCAAACGCTATACAAGCTTTAAAAGCCAACATAACTCAAAATATCAGAGCGATAAACCAAGAAATGCTGCTATATGAGTTACAGATAATTTTCAAATCCCGACTTCAACAATGTTTAGAAAACGTGGTGGCCATTTAAAAGACGTTATTTTCATAAAATAATTTTTGTTGTGAAATAATTGCATTATACATACAAATATTTCTTTTTTATCTTGATGGTCGTTTCATTAGTATATCTTCTAAAACCCGTCAATACCCATTATTGCGCCACCTTGTACTACAAACTTTTGATTATTAATCCTATTTCACTATACTTTTCACGAAAAAAACCATTGGATGATTTAAATAATAGAAGCTTGAAGTGTGAATCGACTTTTAGTGTAAAAAATCTTCGATTAGGGTATGCACTCAAAACGTATGTGTTAAATAGGTTGCAGAAGTGACACGCTTAACAACTAGTATTCCGCTTAAAGGTACGGACAGAGTGCAGGCTGATTCAGATGCAGATTCCGATTCAGAAAGTCGGCGCATGCTGTGTCGGAATCAGATTAGCATGTGGTGGTTATAGTGGAAGCGTTTTTCAGAGTCATTTATCTGTAAATATTGGCTGAAAGTTGGTTACAATCATGGAGCCATCTGAAGACATAGTATTTTTATTAGTTGCGATTGAAAATGTTGAATTAAAAGTAGAACTTCATGAAATTAACCAATTACGATATAAATTTGGTGAATATCATTACCTTTTTCCCCAATTAAAAAAGGATAGAGAACGATTTTTTGAATATTTGTCCCAAATTTTGGGCTTTAGTAACACTTTTGCAATTTGTGCTTCTGCATTCATTTTTAAACTACACTATGTGTACGCCGGTTTTAAACTGAATCGGAAACCAGAATGAATAATTCATTCCGGTAAAGTATCTGACTCTGACACCTGCGCGCTTATTCAGTTTCCTGCTGCAACTATGTCCACTCCCATTGAACAACACAGTTGAATTCTCGCGCCGATTTTCTGAATCTGAATCTGAATCGGCCTGCACTCTGTCCGTACCTTTAAACTTCTAAACCTTCTCGTGCAAGCCTCGACAAACAATATTAATTTGTCTGTTTGAATTACCAACTCGAGAAGAGAAAAGAGGAAAATGCATTTTTCTTTTATTTAGAAGCGCACATAAATATGTAGTATTTCTTTTACAACCAGCATATTGATAAAGATACCCCCCCTCGACTATTAGTTTCCAGAATTTCGGTTACTCATTTTATTATGATAAAAAAATAGATCGTTATAATCTTACAATAATAATTATTATTACGTTATAAGTTATAAGCTATAAGAAAGTACAAATATCTCGCAGAGTACCCTCCGAGTTCGGATTTGCGTAATTAAATATTCCCATAGTAAGGCGAAAACAAGAGAGTTTGCGGCGGTTAAGAAGAGAGATTTTATAAAATCTAGAAGGGGGTTAGTGCTTAAGAGCATGCTACATTTCGGGACGTTTTCCGCTCGTGTAACGGCGGCTTTGCATATTCAGGTAAAGTGTAAACGAGGCGAAGTGTGGATTCGTGTATACTATTAAACTTTAATAAGCTGATTACAAAGTAGATCGATAGAGGTTTCGCTAATCTCGGAGCAAGCAGATCTACTGGTTCTGAGAGCAAGGCAAGACGTTTCTCCCCTTTAACTCGCACAAAGTTTAGGAGATTTCTATACAAGTTTCATGCTATCTACGCCCTTGTATGCCAACCCCGTAATATATTTAATTATAATGAGAGAATAAATGGCTCTGAAAATTTTGGGGTAAATTTACTTTAAAAAATGACGGTGACGGTAGAATTTTTTTGTAGTGAAGTTTTGGGAATGAATATGATGTACCTACCTATATTGTTAAGACTGGATTTACCATTAGTCTGAGTACTGAGTAGATGAGTAGGCTGCAGTCTAGGGTCCCGGGTTAAAATGAACCCCATAATATAAAGAGATGACTTCCATGTCACCAAAAAGAGATATGAATTCTTATTACTTATTACTATTAGACTATTACCTACACGTATTATTTAAAAAAACCAATAGTATAATAATAATAGTATAATATATAATAAATAACGCGCAAGCTTCTTTCTAATCCATGTATAGGTACGCTAGAGACCGTTGGTTACATGTGATGAAGTGCAATAATTCGACTATTTTTTTACAAATAAATCGTTTTTGTAAAGAGCTTTTTAGTAGTTATTACAGGGTGATTCAGATTCATTGTCGGAAGATGATGATGAAAAAGATGCATCAATGTTTGCCGACGTCAATGTGAATATTCATCAATATTAATGGATTTTACAACAAAATATGTATATTGTAACTGTTCAACGTTCAACATCCTATATTATCTCCACAGAAGCATATCTTAGGATATGTATTAGTTGTATTATACTATAAGAACTTTTTTCATTAAGCTGGTTAAGTAGAATTAATATACTATACCGAAGGTTCAGCGTTCAATCTGGTAGTATCATACAGAAAATGCGTTCGATTTTGGCTACGGAGGTATAAAACTTACGCACATTTCAAGAAAAGATGTAAAAAGTTATTAACGATTCGGGTCGGTCGTAAAGAAGTGCGGTTTGTTTAGTTGGCGGTGGCGGCTGTCGCGAGCAGCCCAAGTTCCATTTCAACTCTTGACGAAAACGAAAAAGTTGGCCACATAAACACTTATCTAAAAGTCGAAGGGAAATCAAACAGATCTTTACCAGGCGTGAATTTGATAAAATAACACCACTACGCCTATCTATTCGTATATACGTCGTTCTTTTTTATTCTAAAGGTCTTTTGTGGGGTGCATATTATGCATACCAGGAGTTTAGTCAATTTGTTTAAAAGTCGCTATTTACCGATATACCGAATATACTCAGTTTTTTAACTTATAATATAAGTTAACTTGCAAATAAATTGATTGATTGATAAACATTCAAAGTCGAGCATAGAGAAATAACATTGTTATCGGGTAATCACTTATTTTTTGCAGTTTGATAATTAATTCTATAAGAACGCTAATAAATGGCATTTATCCAAAGAAAATTATTTTCAGAGTCTTCTAAATACTTCTAATTAACAGATTTTTTTAATTATAAGAAAGTAATTTTAATATTTTTAAAATTCAATAAATGTGAGTGGACTGACACTCACAAAAAATATTATATTAATATAAAACCAAATATTAAAATAATTTTTTAAAATTACTTTCTCGTAATTGCCGTAAATTTTCAAAGGAAGTCGAAACAAAATTTTTTTTTTCAGAATTTTCACTACATTTCGGCCATAATATTTTGACATTTCCTAATACCGTCAGCGTATAGTCGACAAACAGCCGTAGTCGAAACGTCGCTATTTTGTGTTATTTCAACTACCACAATAAATAATTTAGTAGAAATAACTACTAAAAGTTTCGTTTTTGCCTAATAAAAAAGTTCCCGTGTTCTCTATTTAAGAAATTGTTTACATTAGAATCATTTTCATAATTGAAAACTCTTTTTACGACGTACGAAGGATTTTTATTATCTCCTCCGTATAATATACTACTTCTTTATCCCCCTTATTTGTTATTTGTTTAATATTGCCCTCGTCTCGTGTATCGGATCACTAAATTTAGTAGTTAAAAGAAAAGCGAAAGCCTTAATCCAGAGTTAAACTTGCGAGTGGTTTTATGGTCACTAAATACCGACCTAACAAGATTACCTTGCCTACGGAAAAGTCCCAGTCTTTTGATCCACATGAGTTACGTGAAGCGGACCTGTTTTATATTCTCATCGTGGAATATCTCGAAACCCGATAGCGATAGCGGATAGAACCTCGAGAGAAAATCAAAACCAAACTAGGAATTCGTTTTAGGTAGTACTAACTTACTAACGATTTTTAGAAATCCTCTTTACAATATTTAATGTAAATTTCAAAAAATTTTCGAATCTAAATATTTTTGTATAATTCGTACACTTGTATATCGTAATAAGTAATAAGTACCTATAATAGGAGTGATCTAAGAAGCCGATAATAAAAGGAAAATTTTTTTATTAAGCATTTAAAGAAGAAAGGCTATTTTTCCAAGGTATTAATTTATTGGTCTTTTTCATTTTGCTTTATCGTGTACTAGAAGTGTCAAAAACAAAAAAGCTCTGCAAGCTTCTGCAGCATTTTGGTAACACTCACTATATAAGCCAATAGGATGGTTATTAATTAATTAGCACTATAAAAATGAACCATTTTACTCGTTTTACCTGCTTATAGGTACAATACAATCTTTATTGTAATTTTAAACATAATTATTGTCAGATTTATTATAGCAACCACAATAGTTTTTAGACAGGGCGGCTCTAAAATATTTAATTTCGATAAAGTTTTTCTCGCTTATATTACGAACATTTTACTATATCGAGTTCGAGTAAAATTGTTCAAAATATAATGTAGGTTGTATCTTGGGCTTCAAGAAAAGTCCCAAATTAAAATTCCCCCTGTATCTCCAGTTCATACCCGATAGTGGGAACAGCGGATAATTGTTCTGTTAGTTTAAATAGTTTTTTATTCAATTCTAAATTGACTATTGAAAACTGCTGAAATATATTTTTTTGTACTTTAAATTTAACCGGAAGTGTACATGAATTTCTTTTTTCAAATGGAAACATGGTATATTTTTGTTAGCATATTCGCATCTGTAGTTTTTTCAAAAACAAAAAAAGTTATTCTTTATAAAAAATTCTGCTTGTCGAGAAAGTGTATTAATTTACAATACATATTAAAATCTAAGATCAAATGTGCATAATTATGGTGTTAATAAATTAAGAAAATGTGAAAATATTTCAAGACAGAAGTACATTAATAATGAAAGGTAGGTTAGATATATGATGTGTCACTGTGTAGATTAATAATACGGATATTCTTCGGAAAATTTAAATCAACATGTTTATATCCGTCTTCTAGAAAATTTTGTGAAAGTAACATTTTCTAGCAGCAAGATGATTGCCCTGCTCATAGCACACTTTTGGTACGACAGTGATTTACCTACTCATCACTTTGACGAACGATGGATGAGAAGATTTGGCACAATTCATTTTGTGCCTGATCTGACTCCTTTGGATTTTTTCTTGTGGGGGTGTACCTATTCGTGTATTTAAAAAAGTGTACGCAAATGACCTGCCGCGTGATCGAGAAGTACTTAAAGGACGAATACAGGATGCGAGAAATTAAATAAATGTACCCTCAACTATGCGTATTCATTGTAAAAAAACTAATTTTTTCTAAAATCAATGTTTCTAATGTGTCTAAAAAAGAAACTAGGCTTTTCTTATTAACTCCTATTTCAAATTTTGCCATATTATTGACCTAAAAGGCACTTTACCTAAATAGAAAATAGATTTTTCTTAATTGTCAAAGCCCACTATATTTTTTCAAACTAAAAACCGGCTGAAAATTGTTTTTAGATCCAAAATATCAACATCAAATTCTACAATTTATTGTCCATTACACCTATTGGCAACTCAATCCGTCTACACGCTGTATATTCTGACATGTATGCAATATGAACAATAATTACATTTGTCAAAAACTTGACACATTACTTTTGTATGACATATTTGTCGTATACATGAATTTTTATCTGTCCTATACATGTATTTGTTTTGGACATATACATGTCCTAGACACGTATTTTTATCTGTCATACATGTCCTATACAATGTATATTATGTATTGAACAAATACATGTTGGTAATGTAAACTCTCTTTTAGCCATCATGTTAAATTTGAGTTTATTAACTTCAATCAAATATTACTCGAAAATAATAAAATTTTTTTCTTTACAAAACGTATTACTTATTTTTTAAGATCTTTTCAACGATACCACTTTTGCCTTATGGTGCTATTTAAAAGTATGGAGTTCTTGACATTCTGAAACAAACTCTTCGCCATGCCGACCTCTCCCCGGAATAACAATATCACCATTCCATTCTTTATTAGGGATTTTGCTATAAAATTTTTTTGACCTAACTCTCTACGACTAACCGTTCTTGAAAAAAAAAGCCTGATACGGGTGATCTTGTTCACCCTGTATATTTTAATTCTGAATCGAATCATTGATCAGATTGATTCAAATATTATTATAGAATAGGTATCGAAGAAGTTTTTGTTTCAATTAAAAGTAGAAAAATTCGAGAGTATTTGTTTTTTATACGGTATAAGTAAAATTCAATTTTGATAATAAAAAGACTCAACAAAACTACTTACACTTTAACGTTTACTTCACTGTAATTCTATAGAATGCCTAGACAAAGCGGAAAATAGAACTTTATTCCACACTTTAACGTATCATCTTAGGTATTTTACACTTTAACTGTAACATATTTATACGTAGAGTCAAACTACCTACAGTGTGTCCACGGATGGACCTAACTATACTTGTAAACTTCCTTATTTTTCATTTTTAGATAAAAAGTCATTCTTTATAAAGAGTTTTGCTTCTTCTGAAAAGTCCTTTGCCATAGTCAAAATGTCCATGTAACGTACAGGGTGTTTAGAAAATAGAGTGCATTTTGCCCTTAAAATTTGTAGAATTATAGCTTTCCATAAGTGAAAAACATGTTCCACAATTGAAATTCTTGTCCAAAATAATTCTTTCGATATAAAAGAAATTCATTTGTATAAAACGCCAACTTTAACGCCAACTAATAGGTAAAAGATTATATCGATCTAATACTGAGCCCTCTCGATTATAATGAGATAAAAGTTGAAACTACAAAAGTATAAAATGTGTAGCCGGGTGTGCCTCGTTTCCAATATTTAAAAAAATAATGATATTTTCTTTTGTTACGATGTCGTTGGTATAGTACGCAATTTATTTTTTTATTCCGCTTCAGAAAGTTTTTATATCGAACAAAGCTTGTAGGTATCCGATATTTTTATTTTTATTGTATTTTTATAGGTATGTTAAAGGATCAAATAAACAAATCGGCACATAAAAGAAATTAGATCTAGTGTTAAAAATCTGATATCGATCAACGAGCTACTAACTAAATGTAATAACTAATAACCGTGTCATCGCAGAAGAGAAAAAGTTAGGAAAAACAAAAACTTATAAAGAAAAAATATTTGGTGAAATAGAGTAGAAAATGTTTTAACGACGTATTTTTCGACGATTCCCTCGATGTTTGTATGTTAGATAGTCAAGAGCATTCGTGTAATAGAACTGACAATAGAAATAGAATATAGATTCGAATATTTCAATTCAGAAGTGAACCGTTTTGAATAATATCACTCAATCGTGCATTCGCCACAAATCAACCTAATATTTACTCGACAAAATACACCACCCGTATCGCCGAAACCAATGCATAACAAATAGGTCGTATAGCGAGTGCTTGTCCTCATTCTTTGCCATCTCCATCCAAGCACACATACCTAGGTAGATTGAGCTTCTATCTAGATCGATCGATATTCGATTTGAAAATTTTAGTTGAGGATCGATAAGGATTCGGTGGCAGAAAAGAGTATCGATGCACCGTGATTTCCAGAAAGATTGTCTATCGACCAATAACATAAATAATGGTACATATTATACAGCATCAAATCTCTCTTAAAAGCATCAACAGTCCTTGACTCTCCCAAATGTAATGAGGATATTTGATTGATTTTAAGCCTTCAGCAGATTACGCAAAAGTAGCTCCTTTGTCTTCTACAGGGTGGGCAAAATTTGATGGTTCTTACTGAGAAATCATGATACATGATACAAAATACAAGTGAACCTGTCGCTTAAAATAAATATAGTAAAAAAACTCCATACCTACAAGTTACTAATTAAAAGAGATCAAAAGTACAGAAAATTAGAACGTGAGTTTCTTGGACTTGGATAATATACATAACACAACATAACGGTATCAATATTACCCCTTGCCTTGCGAGCTTATCAGTATTGTGATACAACCTTATAATGTACAAGATAAATAGTACGTATAGTCGTATAGTGTTTCAAAATAATTGTTACACCTTTTTTCTCGATGTAATCATTTTTCCAGCTGCTCTTACTATTTTTGGGGCGGGGTTGTGGGTTCGTTTCGATTTTTTTTAGCTTTCCTGGGCGCCAATTACTCCTGAAGTTTACTTGCCCAAATTGAGTAATAAATTTAGCAAGATAATTTTTATTTAAATAAAAAAAGTTATCTTAATCATAATCCAAATTAAAAAAAAATAGTATTTAATAATTGTAACCAAAAAGTCCTAAAAACATATCTTATCTTACAAACAAGTACTTTTAACACAACAAAATCACTTACGGCTTTTTTCACCGACTTTTTTTCTCAAAATTTCTTTTTATTCAAAATCTTCACTTTGACTCCTACAAAATCCGAGTCTTTCTCTCAAATTCCCTCCTAACTATCTCTCCCCTCTACTCGACCGACTCACAAATACACAAAATTTGAACAAACATTGCTAAAGGAAAACCTCCTTACAGGCGACAATAAATTTATACTCCAACGAATCAAACTTCTTAACTTAAAAAAAATATATCATCGTCATCGTCATTAGAAAAACCGAACGGAACAAACCCACATACATAATATCGAAGTTTCACTTTTCATTAAAAAGCAACTATTAGATAGGTACCTACGTACTACGTACCTACATAATATCATGTCGCAAATTACCTACCTACACTTTGATTATTTAGTGGGGCAGCTGCACGTCAAAGTGGCTAATAAATATTGCACTTCACGATACTGTGGCGCAATTCGGCACAATTTATTGTTCGGGGACCCATTTCACCAATTTTGTTCGAGATGATTCTGAGATTATTCCTGTAGCTCGATTTCAATTGAAATTTTTTTAAATTATCGAAGCACTTTCAAATAAGGGAATCACAAATCTTTTTATCATTACACCCTTTTTAGCGAGGCAAAATCTTGACCGAAATCCTTCTTCTTTTTGGTCATTTGTTTCAAGGTGTCAAGGTATCAAAGAGAAATTTAAGGTCTGTTAGTAGCATGTAATTTAATGGAATTAAATTAGTTAAGAATCAAGAAATAGTAGACCCTTTAGCAGAGAACTGTCACGCTTTCAACAAAACACCTTTCATTTGTCAACTATGAGCGAAGAGGACATTACACTGGCCATTCATTCTCTTAAACTTAAAAAGTCTTTGGATCCTAATCGTGTCCACCCTTTCGTATTTAAGGCATAAGGCATGCAACGAGCTTTTGTTTTCCCTTAATCTTAGTTTGAAGTCGGCTGTTTTTCCTGATTTATGAAAGACAACGTTATCGGCAGACGGAGTAAGATATTCGAATCGATCATATACTATAAATATCTGTATGTTCATATAATAGCTATACTGCTATAATACTGCTAAGTAACCAATGTAAAATTTTAAAACATTTTAAAGTGTAGTAACACAATTGAGCTCCAGATGTCGCTGCTCAGTATACGGAACTTTCGAGAGTGTGAGAAGATGAAACATTTATTTTTAGTATGTACAAACTTGAGTTTAAATGGTTTAAGGAAGGTTTATTCGAATGGTATTTTAATCCTTTGAAACAGTTGAACATAATAATATTTTTACGACCCAGTAAATTTAGCCAGGTAGTTTTACTGTAAATGCAAGTTTCTTTTCTTATGTACAGTAAAAATTTTAATATAATTAAAGCATTATAAATTGGGTTCCGATTATTTAAATAACCGATTAGGTAATTAAATGAAAAATCAAAAGATTTAAAGCTTAAAAAACCAAATACATTTTCTTATTGTTTAATTGGGCCACTTTATTAAATCGCCGATAATTATTAGTTCATCAAAAACTGTGTAGCAATGTTATTACAAATTTCTCTCGTGAACATTTCACATTGCTAGCGCAACAAACAAAATGTGAACTAGTTCTCTACTCGATTAATGAATCTTAATAAAATTTCTATGCAAATAAAATGAATTTTCTTAATAATGAATATCCTACATGAGAATAAATGAGTCTTACTATGGTACGTCCGCTCCGTAAAGTTGTCGGTAACTGTACAGAGAGGTACAATAATAAATAATCTCTTTCTATTCTATTCTTCTATTGATTGTATTGAACCTCTCTGCTGGTGGCGTAAGTCAAAAAGAACTTTACGGAGCGGAATTAGAATACACATTAAATACCCCTATCCTATCAACAAAAACATTCGTGACAATATAACCATAAAATAACAATAGAAAAGCAACCTTGCCCCTTGGCCGTAAATGGTATTGTAAAGGTCGTAACTCACCTATCAGCACAGCACCCGACAAGCATCGTCACAGCACCGCCGAGTGGTCAACTCGACGCGACAAACTCGCGTTCATCTAACGCCTCAGCACGGGATCAGCACCACCGCAGTACCGGCACACTCACATCTTTATTGCAGTTGCATTTTGTTTGTAGAAGTAGGTAGATTCGTGTGACAGAATATGTTCCGGTTTTCAAATTTAGAACTAGCTATGATTGCTCTATCATTAGACGAAGAAGGGAATGATAAACGCCAAAAAAGAAGATATTGGATAATTAAGAATTACAATGCTATAATATTAGTATAAATAAAAAAATAAAGTTATTCTCGGCCTATTCAACTCAAAAAGTAGTAAAGGGAAATTATAATTTTCCGTACTTTATTTATCGCTAGGAGTAACGTTTTATATTCTAAAATTTTTATAGCAAATTTAAATTTTTTCTAATCAAAATTTATACAGGCTGTATCAAATTTCGTGTTAAGTACAGGAATCTCGAGTTATGTCTACACTAAATCAAAAAACAAAATTTACCCCCTCCATAACGTTTTTGCAATATGGCGGAAAATAACGAAATTTGCATTTTTAATTTTTGGCTCTAAAATCGTTATTTGTAAAAATTTTTAAAAACTGAAAAGACTTTCTCAAAGGAACTTTTTCTGTTCTTTCAGACCATGTCAACGAATTTTTGTTATCATTATTACTTTACTGTATATTAATACCAACTTTTATTTTTCATATGGGAGTCATTTAAAAATTTTATGTCATCGGATAGAGAAAAAAATATTGATTTCAAAAATGTATAATATGTCTATAAAAATTTTTATAAAAAAAGCACCAAAAATAACCCAAATAATTATTAGTAAATTTCTATAAACATTTGCAGGAAAACAAATGAAGCACATATAAATTGTTTTTTATAAAACAGATTCAATTGTTTTTCACGGATATTGCTATTTATAAATTAAAATTCAGTTTTAAATAAAATATTCTATTATTTTAATTTTGAATTTATTATTTGTGGTTAGTTTATGGACATGTTATACATTTTTGAAATCTGCATTTTTTTCTCTATCCGATGACATAAAATTTTTAAATGGCTCCCATATGAAAAACAAAAGTTGGTATCAATATACAGTAAAGTAATAATGATAACAAAAATTCGTTGACATCGTCTGAAGAAGTTCCTTTGAGAAAGTTTTTTCAGTTTTTAAAAATTTTTACAAATAACGATTTTAGAGCCAAAAATTAAAAATGCAAATTTCGTTATTTTCCGCCATATTTCAAAAACGTTATGGAGGGGGTAAATTTTGTTTTTTGATTTAGTGTAGACATAACTCGAGGATCGTTTTTGTCCATTTAACCATCTCTCTATCTACGCTAATAAGCGAGATCCCTGTACTTAACACGAAATTTGATACAGCCTGTATACAGCCTGTAATAATGATAGCGAAAATTCGTCGACATCGTCTGAAAGAGCAGAAAAAGTTCCTTTGAAAGAGTCTTTTCAGTTTCTAAAAATTTTTACAAATAACGATTTTAAAGCCAAAAATTAAAAATGCAAATTTCGCTATTTTCCGCCATATTTCAGAAACGTTATGGAGGGGGTAAATTTTGTTTTTTGATTTAGTGTAGGCATAACTCGAGGATCGTTTTTGTCCATTTAACCAACTTTCTATCTACGCTATTAAGCGAGATCCCTGTACTTAACACGAAATTTGATACAGCCTGTATATGTTGATGATGCTTTCAAGTTACAGTATAAACAAATAAACGTGCATTCATTGAAAAACTTGGCCCCTGGAAAGCTTTTAATAAAAACAATCGTTTCCGACAATCTAATAAGTTTATAATTAAACAGAAATGATAGGCAGCATTATAATGATAAGTTAATGTACTATACGCAATTTCAATTAAAAATTTCAATAATTCAACGAATTATGAGAAAAACAAGATTTAAAAACTAGCTTTTCTTTAATAAACTTTACAATTAACTTCTTTTGTTTTAATAATTATGATCGGAAGTTAGAGGACAGTGATACGAATCGAATGATGTATCACACGTTATTTTTTGCTTAAAAATAAAGTTTTAAAGAGAAAAAAACACCACTTTAAAGTGGTGTCGATAGGCACATCAAATCGTTTTTTTCTCTTTAAAACTTTATTTTTAAGCAAAAAATAACGTGTGATACATCATTCGATTCGTATCACTGTCCTCTAACTTCCGATCATAATTATTAAAACAAAAGAAGTTAATTGTAAAGTTTATTAAAGAAAAGCTAGTTTTTAAATCTTGTTTTTCTCATAATTCGTTAAATTATTGAAATTGCGTATAGTACATTAACTTATCATTATAATGCTGCCTATTATTTCTGTAATTATAAACTTATTAGATTGTCGGAAACGATTGTTTTTATTAAAAGCTTTCCAGGGGCCAAGTTTTTCAATGAATGCACGTTTATTTGTTTATACTGTAACTTGAAAGCATCATCAACATATATATAAATTTTGATTAGAAAAAATTTAAATTTGCTATAAAAATTTTAGAATATAAAACGTTACTCCTAGCGATAAATAAAGTACGGAAAATTATAATTTCTCTTTACTACTTTTTGAGTAGAATAGGCCGAGAATAACTTTATTTTTTTATTTATACTAATATTATAGCATTGTAATTCTTAATTATCCAATATCTTCTTTTTTGGCGTTTATCATTCCCTTCTTCGTCTAATGATAGAGCAATCATAGCTAGTTCTAAATTTGAAAACCGGAACATATTCTATGTCACACGAATCTACCTACTTCTACAAACAAAATGCAACTGCAATAAAGATGTGAGTGTGCCGGTACTGCGGTGGTGCTGATCCCGTGCTGAGGCGTTAGATGAACGCACGCACGACCGTCGAGTTGACCACTCGGCGGTGCTGTGACGATGCTTGTCGGGTGCTGTGCTGATAGGTGAGTTACGACCTTAAAAATCCTCTTTGCAGCTACCTAAGATTGCTTAGAATAGACAAACATTTTATCTACATATTTTTGTCCCTCTCTTTGTTACTCTTACGTAGGTATACGAAAAATTGTGCTAAAATGAGGAGCGACATCTGAATCTCACTGGTGTACTACGTTTAAAAGTAGGCACATGAGATCCATAAGCTTAGGATTTCTCTTATGGTACGTATAGATACCGTCGTTTCGACTGCGCGCAGCTATAACGTCAAAACGCCACAACGCCGGATTTTTGGTAACTATTTTCGAAGTTTTTGCAGTGCAGCGTCATGGCGATGTATGCAGGCGGCAAATACAAATTCACTCGTGTGTATCTTTAAGTTAAGGAGTTAACAACTACTATAAAACTGTTAATATTTTCAGTAAAACATAGTTAAACAAAATGGATGAGTCTTCGTTATTAATTTGCGCTTATTTATATAAAAAATTAAAAAAAAACAAAAAACGAAAAGAAGAGTATGGGTGAAATAATAAAAAACCGAAATAGTCGATAATCTTCTTTCGGAATTGAATATTGATAACAGTAACTTGAAAGATATTTAAAAACAAACATAACCTCACAACGTAACGACGACGTCGAAAGTTGAACCAGATGAACTGTTCGTCGTCAACGCAGCGTCGTGGTCACGCAGTCGTCCTTGAATATCTCAAATCGTATTCTGCGTTCTGATTGGTTAGTACAGAAAACGCCGTACTGCCGTACTGCCGAAATGACGGTATCTAAACGTACCATTACTAGATATTCTTTGATAAAAGAGAGATAAAATAGTAACGTTTAAAATACGAGTATTTAAAAAAAAAATTCTTGTTGTATAGAATGTATGTTTAATTTTCTTAAAAGTTCTACGTACTTTCGACAACATGCAAAAATAAACATCACAGGTATCGATAATAAAATAACAGCAATTAAAGTCAAATCCTTGGAAGAACTACAAAATAAATATTGAAATTTGGAAATTTTGGTCGTATTAATAGATTTAAAAATATTTTTCGTTTAATATTATTAGTAAATGTCTTTGTGATAAAAATGTTTAGTATTTTGTACTTACTCCTTTATGAAATGATTTCTGAGCAGGTAACATCAAAAGATTTTATGTGGATGTTTATGTGGAGTTTGAAATCGATGCTTACCTAAAACAGAAGAGAAACTGTAATTAATGTCATTTTAGACAAAAATTTTCATTCTTGCAAAAAGAGGTGTCTCGTTTTTTATGCACATCAAAAATTTGACTTATTTGGGCCAACGATTTTATTTAAATAGAGTACAAAGTCGAAGTTGAGTAATCGTAGCCCTATTACCTCCTACTTCGTATAGGAAAATTTGATAAAACCGAACTTCCAAGGCTCGATAGTATATAAAAGTGGTAAAGGTAAACGCTAAGTACGTTTGCTTGTGTTATAACAATTTTTTAAGTTCATTTTTTGGATACATACACGCATTAGTTTAGATTAGATGGATGAGCCATTAAAATCATTTACATTTTTGTGGGTAATAGATAGCTCACTTTATATTCATCGACTTTAGGCCGCATTTATATTAGCGGGCGATGAGCTGTGAGCGGTGACCGTTTGGAACAAACAATCAAACACATTTAAAATCTACCAATGTGTGTATATTGCAACGCAATTGCAATAAGGGTTGAGCGGTAACGCTAAGCGATGGCGTCGTCGCTCGAAATGACCTGATTGTGAGCGATATAAATATGCAAGCGTTTGTTAATATAAAATATGCAAAACGACGCATTCCTTAATAGTTTCAGTTTATAGGTAACAACCTGTGGTCAGGCATATGAAGTTTTCTCGTGGAATCTTAATTTCCAAAACTGATTTCTTAAAAATTCAAAAAATCGCGCTGAGTCTTTACGCAACTCGTAATACAATTGATAAAATTCGCCATTTATCAATCTACTTTTGTTTAGATGGGGAATCCCATTTATTTTCTTTTTTCTATTTAATAAAAGCTTAGCATTGAATTTTCCAAAAACCACAGCAAATGGATCGACTTGGACAGCGACATACTTATAGTCAAAACCAGGAGAGGTGTTCTATGACTCATTACAAAAAACTACGAAACTTGAATCACGCTATCCTTGTTTATAAGTTTGTTTTTACTTTGTGAGAGTGCGACAGAATATTTTAATACGTCATTTTTAAGTCATTTTAGCGATGAGTCATAGGACACCTCTCCTGGTTTTGACTATACTACTAAAAGCTTAGTACTTTTATCAATAGGGCTCGGAGTTATATGCACTAAAAATGTCTAATATATCTGCATATATGCTGCAAAATTTTTAAAGAATATGCACTTAAAAATCAAAAATATGCAGTTAAAATTAAAAGTATGCACCAAAAAATTTATTCGATAGTACTAATATTAATATAACAAGACCTTGTTTTTTATCGGATAAATTTTTTATTGTACAATAATTGTTTACAAAAAACAAGTTAAATTTTATAAAGAACACTTCTTCTTCACAAGGCTTTCAAACTACAGGTCAACCGCCGAGAGAAAAAAAAAAGTTGAACCTTTGCGCAGAGTTTTGGTCAGAAAGAGCTTCGTCTGTCACTCCCCTAAAATACTAAGGATTGGTTTTACCACCTCTAGTCGACCGCGCTCGACCATTAGTCGAAGCTCGACTAAAAGTTGAAAGCATCTTTCCGGTTTTACAATCAATAGTCAACGAAAAAAATGACGTCCAACTTTTAGTTGTATTGACTAGCAGATATTCTGCTTGTCAAGCACCAAAAGTGCTAGTCTGTTTGCTTTATTTTTATACCGCCAGGGCACCAGGAGAAATATAACAAAAGAATAAATACCAAAAAATTTTAAAATAAATATGTTTACCTTTTTTTTGTTACTAAATTTTTAAGTTGCCTTTTTTTAAGCTTTTCCTCTGTTCGTTATTATTTTTTTTACGTTATTTTTTATTTTCCTTACTCATTTATCACGTTACCTTTTTTTAAATATACAGTGCTTGATTTTTAGTATGCAACATACAAAAAGAGTGCAGGTGTACTAATGTAATTTTACAAAAATGTAATTTTACAAATCACACGTCAAAGTATTAAATCTACAGATGTAAAATAGCACGTGTAATTAAAAAAATAATAAGTACAAGCACAGGTAGATAACGGATAACAGGTAACAAAAGTAAGGGCAGGGTTATGACTGACCCTGGCGCTATTGTGTATTCGCATTGTAATTAGGATGTTACTATACATTTCTTTGGTACCAGAGACAACTCGTTTGTTAAAGTGACTAGAGGATTAAAAACGATTGTTAAACCCATTGTCGCCTACAACTAATGGTCGACGTGGACTAGTAGTCACTTCGACTATTAGTCGAGAACACAAATGTAAAACCGGTCCTAAGTACTTGTATGACTCGTCTTGCTACACAGTGGTGGCGTATTGTATTTTTATATTTTTATACAACTATACATTTTAAAAGAGTGACATTAATCCTTAGCGCTACAGGGAACCTTCTTACAATAAATTCACCTAGGTAGTTCCAAGAATTTCATTTTTTTTATTTCCCGTTATAGGTACTATTTATTTTGCTAATCGTTTTCAAAGTAATACTAGATATATATAGCGCAATGGCCAAAGGAAAAAGTTTACATTCTCAAATCCGTAAGGTAACTTGTAGGTACCTCTACTGTATTTGTACTATTATAAGCGTGATGGCCAATTTAGGTAAAGGAAAAGGTTTACATTCCCAAACGCGCGAAGTAATTTATAATGTATATAAATTTATTGAATCATTGTCTGCCAAAGATTTGGAAATTGAGGAAAATGCTCCAGAAACGGTATTAAAAAAGTTAGTGTCTATCGCAACTGGTGTTTCGGTATCATCTGTGTATACAATTTTAAAAGACGCGGAAAACGAAGAAGAAAAAGCTGAAGAATTAAAAGAGCCTGAAGAAAAAGAACATAATGAAGAGGAAGTATGCAGCAACAACTTATTTAATTCGCCTAAAAAAAAGAAACAGCGAAAGTGTTCCGTAACGACTTTAGATGAAGCGGACAAACATTTCTTTCGACAAGCCGTGTATAACTTCCATAAAACAAATAATCAAAGAGTAACCCTAAAAAATTTATTACAAAAAGTAAAAGAAGATTTTAATTTCGTTGGTGGTCGAGAGTCTTTAAGAATTATTTTAAAACAATTGGGATTTAATTGGTGCGTAACTCAAAATAACAGGAAGCTTCTTCAAGAGAAACCAGATATCAGGAGTCTCAGAATAACTTATTTGGAAAAGTTACGTATGTATAGGTCACAGAACAGACCAATTATATATACAGACGAAACCTATTTACATAGTGGACACACAAAAAATAATAGTTGGTCTGACAAATCAAGGAATGGATTATTTTCAACCATAAGTAAGGGCAATCGATTAATATTAGTACACGCAGGTGGAGAAGGGCATGGGTTTATACCAAATAGTTTATTAATATTTAAATCGGGCAAGAAAAGTGGAGACTACCACGCTGACATGAATTTTGTTAATTTTGAAAAATGGATAAAGGAAAAACTTCTTCCCAATCTCCCACAGAACTCCGTGTTAGTTGTAGATAATGCTCCTTATCATAACGTGCAAATCAATCCAGCGCCAAATATGAATTCAAAAAAACAAGTGATGATCGATTGGCTGACCGAGAAGGGTGTAAGTTGCTCCGAAAATTTATTAAAGATTCAACTTTACAACTTAATTAAGAGATTAAAGAGTGACCACAAAAAATTTAAACTCTCGCCGGTCGACCTGTAACTGTTAGTTCAAAGATGCAATTACTACTTACTTAAAAATTTGGTTTACACATATTTCTCTTATATTTATGGCTGGTTAACAGCTTTATTAGAGTGTCCCGTTTACTTAAATATTATAAGAAAGTTCTAGATCCTTTGTCTAGATTGTTAGAACGTATTTGCCGACAAAACAATTTGCATCGGGAGCTTGGAAATTTTGTTACGTTTAACCCGCGCGGGGTGATCTACAAAAGAAAATTCGCGGAAGCGTAGCATAAAGTTGGAAATGTGCCGGCTTTCTCAATGGAGAAGGGGTGGGTTAAGGTGGTTTCAGGGCGCCACACAGTTGACACCTCCGCTGTATCCTCCAACTGTGAAGAGGTGAACGAAGCAAAATAAAGTCAAGTTAAGAATAATTATAATGTGAAATACAATGCGGTTTAATATTAATAATTGACGGCTAACAACAATATCCAATAAAAATACGGTAGGTACTACAACAATATTAAAAAGAAAATAAACGTGGCATTATTATTATTGCTCACGAACAACAAGTAACTCACAACATAAATATCATGAACCGATATTAGGTTCCAGGGTTTGGCCAAACCGAAGATCACAAGATTGCTTACAAATATTCTTATAAGTCCGTGTCTTTAACGGAACAAAAAAGTTATAAATCGTAATAATGATGACTCGAAGATCGATGAATTGATATATATATATTTTCTATATTAAATAAATTTCGAAGACGCAATTATAATTTATAAATTGCACATAAATGATCGAATTTTTGGGAATAATTTAAACATTCAGGTCCGTCGATTGATAATAGCTCAACGCGAGCCGACCTTGTCCGATAACGGCGTTCAATAATCAATATATTTTTGTACTGCCGGAGATACCGGGTAGTAACGTTGCTTAATCGGGGGTGAATCGGTAACTATTATATGCTCTACGAGATCGGTACACCCAATTCCATCACCCATCCTATTAAACATCGACCCCGTCAACTGATCCAAAACTCTCTGTTGTTCATGATCGAGCGAACTTAGAGGATTCAAAGCTTGAACCGTATCGAGCGGCTCACAAAACGAAAACTCGAAATCTTTAAAATTAGGAACGATACCCATCTTACGCCAAAAATCAATCCCTAAAATGAGTGTATGCGGCAACTCAGGAATAACCAAAATGTCAATGATCCTTTCACGATCCTGTAATTTAATAGGTGCACGTATACAACCAATACTTTTACAACAATTACCATTAGCTACGACAACTGATTTCTTAAGAGACTGATCCAATTGAATCAAACCGATGCCCTTTAAAATTTCCCAACCCCTAAATCCGATAATGGTGTGACTAGCACCCGTATCTAATAATCCAACAATCGACCTACCAAAGATTGAAACTGAAATATAAGGACGTTGATCATTGGGAACCTGGGTCATTACATAGTCAAGGACTCCTTGCAAAGGACAAACAGATTTAGTTTCGACCGAATCCACAGAAGACGTAAGCCGGTCGACTACTGACGCCGAAGATCTACTACAATTCGAACAATTTTGAACAGTGAAACCTTTCTTCCCACAACGATAACAATGCTTTCTAAGAGGTTTGCTACAAAATTTAGCCGAATGACCTCTACCATCACAATTCCAACAGGTCATCTGATTTACAACTTCGGCAGCGCTACAACTTGGCGAAGAACCTTGATCAAAACTATAATTACCAACATATGCCAAATCCGGCTCCAGGGCTCTACTTTTACGAGGCGGAGGAGTAAAATTATCGACAATGTTTCGCTTCGCGTCTAATTTACGACATAAAGACAGTAACTCTGCAACAGACTTAATATCTACAAAAGCCAAATGAGGTTGGTAATACGGATTAATATTTTCCAACACAATTTCCAATTTAGCCGATTCAGGTATCTTCCTATCCAACCTAGAAAATAAATTACCCATAGCCGCAATATAAAGACCTATCGATTCATCCGGACCTTGAGTGCGTTTCTTTATTTCCTCGAATAACCTACGATCATAATTTATAGGCTGAAACTCCTCTTTCAAGGCTAAAACCAAACTATCCCAACTATTTACAAAACCTTTCATAGCCCTAAACCAAACCAAAGCTCTGCCTTCAAACAAATCGATAGCCGTATCAAAAAGTTCAACTCGAGAAACATTACGAGCAACTCTCAACTCATCGACACGTTCTAAAAAGTAATTCAATGACGTATGTCCATCACCCGAAAATTTTAACTTCCATTCTCTAACTGGTAAACTCTTAACATTGCCCTTCGGGTCATCTTCACTCTCAGAATCAGAAGAACTTGACCCCGTCATTGAACTATGTGCGTTGGGCGTTGCATTTAACTGCAAAAGAGTAAAATCGAAAATTGAACTTCCACGGGACTTTTTACTTGGCTTCGTCTTATCTCTGAGTGTATCCAATAATAAAAGCAACTGAGCCGTAAAATCTGACTTAGCCTTCAACTGATCTGCGCCGGTGGGTTTGGACCGGTTAACACGACCTAGAAAATGAGCAATTTTTGCTTTGACCTTTTTGTAATCATTATCATTTTCGACGCCATCAAAATCTAAAACTAACTTAGAAATGTTCGCTACTCCAGCGGTTAAAGCTCCTACATCCTCATCAAAAGTGAACGGATACACAGTAGCATGAACGGAAAAACTTGTATTCTCCAACTTAATAGCACTACGCAAAATCTTTCTTAAATCATGAACATTAGATCCATCACCATCGCCTAAACCTCGAATTCTCAACTCATAAACGAACTCTGTACGACTCAGTCTATCAACATCAAGCTTCAATGGATCCGCCATCTTAGGAATAAATTAACTAACAAATAATTATATCTAATATCACAGAACACAGCAAGCAACACTCAATAACATAAATATTCAAATATACCAATAACGACTCAATAATATAAATTTAATAATATGGACTTTTATACGGACGCATCCAAACATTCATAATCCAACAACCAAAACTCGAGCAAGCACATCCAATAATACCTTAAAATTCACCCATAAACTTTTATTCGGAAAAACCTCACTTAATAAACTTTAAATACTTAAAATGAACATCAAATTAAATAGGCCAAACTAAATGAAAAAGGGCCAAACCAAATTCAAAAGGGCAAAAAAATGAAAAAGGGCCCCACGTTGGGCGCCAAAAATGTTACGTTTAACCCGCGCGGGGTGATCTACAAAAGAAAATTCGCGGAAGCGTAGCATAAAGTTGGAAATGTGCCGGCTTTCTCAATGGAGAAGGGGTGGGTTAAGGTGGTTTCAGGGCGCCACACAGTTGACACCTCCGCTGTATCCTCCAACTGTGAAGAGGTGAACGAAGCAAAATAAAGTCAAGTTAAGAATAATTATAATGTGAAATACAATGCGGTTTAATATTAATAATTGACGGCTAACAACAATATCCAATAAAAATACGGTAGGTACTACAACAACATTAAAAAGAAAATAAACGTGGCATTATTATTATTGCTCACGAACAACAAGTAACTCACAACATAAATATCATGAACCGATATTAGGTTCCAGGGTTTGGCCAAACCGAAGATCACAAGATTGCTTACAAATATTCTTATAAGTCCGTGTCTTTAACGGAACAAAAAAGTTATAAATCGTAATAATGATGACTCGAAGATCGATGAATTGATATATATATTTTTTCTATATTAAATAAATTTCGAAGACGCAATTATAATTTATAAATTGCACATAAATGATCGAATTTTTGGGAATAATTTAAACATTCAGGTCCGTCGATTGATAATAGCTCAACGCGAGCCGACCTTGTCCGATAACGGCGTTCAACGCCAACCAAATTTGCAATTATTGTCGAATTAAATTACAAATTATAAATTCGTTCAAATAAAAAAACACAATGAAAGTTGTTTAAATTGTACAGCAGATGTTACCACTATTTGGCTCCTGAACTTCCAATCACCCTTTATCCAATGATTTGACTTCGACTACCGAGTAACCAATCAATCCAATCTACTTCGGTTTATTAATTTAAAGTTTGTCCATTAACCAGACCATCAACCATATATCGGGTTCGCAACCATTCCAAATTCAACAAAAAACAACCATGCCATGCGTAACAAATTATTATGTCCAGATAAGTATGCAGTTAAATGTAGTGGCCCCAATGTGTTACTTATCCCAACGGGGTTATGCAATTTAACATATCATCACGACTCCTGAGGTTCTTATAATCCGCTAATTAGCGTTTAATCAAAAATCCAATTCCAAAATTCCAAAAAATTATTAACGAACCCCAGGCAGCCTGAAGCCACTATACTCTCGGACGTACCAAACTCAAGTCGTTCACGAAGCCCGTCTCACGCGCATTCCCCCCTTTTAATTTTACGATTTAACAACGATTTAACTTAAATGAATTTAAAATCGTATCAATTTTTAAGTATCCAGACAAACCGATCATAAAATTATTACACAAAACCGACTACCTACTACCGTACGATCCTGTTTAAATTTCAAAATTTAGTAGTAGTAGTTTAAAAATTTTAGTAAATGTTATACTTTAAATAAATTTTTAATTTCAATGATTGACATTCACATATTATTCAGATTCTAATTTTTATCAATTTTACGATATACCCACCTCTTTATAAAATTTACCTTTGACAAATTTTTGCTATTATATGCACTTATAAGGGATTTTTATGAAATATGCACTAACGTCTGAAATATGCATTTATATGCACTATAAAATTAAATAATTGAGTCTGTTTATGTGTAATTCGTAAAGATATTAAAAAAATATTTAGGTGCATACCCGTCAACAAAACATGCATTTGCATACAATTCCGAGCTTTATTTATCAATATACACATGACACCGCTGTAACTCAACGCTCATCGCTCGCCAATATAAACGCGGCCTTTTACTCCCAAATCTTTCATTGTCCATCTGGTTTTATTTATTCAATAATTTTAAGTAAAAATCATTTCGCATTAATCTAGTATACCTACTAATGTGTGTGTACACCTACTAGGGTGTTTTAATATGTGCATTGTCGAGTGTCGAGTTTCACATGTTTCATTAATAATCCCACAACACGAATACAATACTAATTAAAAGTGTCTACGGCAGAAAAAGTTTACAAAGTTAATGGCGAAATAAAGTTGAAATAATTAATTGTAAATTGTAATGCCAATACCACAAAAATACAAGTATGTACACAAATAAACATTTCTATACAGGCTGCACCATATCATAAATCTAAAACTATAAAGTATATATACAGTAAAACTATATTAATCCAGTGCATTTACAAAAATTCTATACGTGTAACCTATAAGTTTTAGATCAATTTTTAGATTAGTACTTTTGAGCTTTTGAGGCTATAAGTAATAAGTAATAGGCACCGGAGTGCCGCCCTTGTTAGATTATTTGGTACGTACCTCGTACCTAAATTATTATCGTCTGATAGAGGCCTGCCTACATACATATACAGGGTAGTTGGCTTTTTAATGTCCAGCTTATATCTTCTAAAATATTAAAGATACAAAAAAAAATTAAATTAGGAGCTTTACAAACAAAACCTGGTCTACAAAATTTTGTTCCACGGCCTACTTATTTTGCGGAAAAATATGCAACTTTGTTTTTTTAAATAGAACACCCTGTATATTTTTACAGAATCAGATTCTAAATCAATTTCTCTTTGTAACGATGTATCATAAGTGCCTTTTTGAGTTCTAATTGTGCTCAATACAATAGGGTAGTGTTTTGTGAATGGCTACTGAATGCTGGAAGACAATATCTTAGCAACATAATTTGGACAGACGAATCCAATTTTCATAGAAATGGAGTTTTTAATACGAAGAATACCTACCCATTATTGGGATGATGAAAATCCTCGCATATTTTCGAAAACCGTGCGCAACTGCGCTTTTCTGTTAATGTTTGGATAGGGGTAGTCGGTGATAAGACTTTTGGGACCTTATTTTTATGATGGAACATTGACTCAAGACCGATATTTGTTATTTTTACAAAATGAATTCCAAGAATACCTCGAAAATATTCCATTAGCTGAAATAAACAATTTATGGTTCCAACATGATGGTGCCCCGGCTCATAATAATGGTGGTCGAGTAACACAGTTTTTAAATACTGAATTTGTTCAAAACTGGATCGGCAACAGCGGACCTGTTATAATATGGCCTGCTAGGTCGCCTAATTTGTCAATTTCAGATTTCTTTGTGTGAGGTTTTTTAAAAGACATGACGGTTTCTCAAAATCTTGAGGAACTAAAAAATAAAATTAGAGCGGCTTGTTTATTAATTACACCTGGAATATTGAGAAAGGCCAGGGAAAATGTATTCAAAAGGGCCCAAAAATGTTTAAAGTTCCATTGTGGAAATTTTGAACAAGCATTGTAATACTAAATTACAAATTTTTAAATATTTAGGGTTAATTAGTTAGATAGATCTAATACGTTGTAAATGAACCCCAACATACACACATAAGTGAAAAAACTTTAAATGAGAAAATTTGTTTTCCACCGAGTGCCTCGGGTTCGATTCCCGAGGCACTCGGTGGAAAACAAATTTTCTCATTTAAAGTTTTTTCACTTATGTGTGTATGTTGGGGTTCATTTACAACGTATTAGATCTATCATTGTAATACTGTTACATTAAATTTTGTTAATTTGTTATGAAGTGAGTTTTCCAGTTTCATTGTTTTTTTTTAATATTGGGCACAATTATAGAAACCAAAAAGGCACTTATGATACATTGTTACAAAGAGAAATTGATTTAGAATCTGATTCTGTAAAAATATACAGGGTGTTCTATTTAAAAAAACAAAGTTGCATATTTTTCCGCAAAATAATTAGGCCGTGGAACAAAATTGTATACACAATTTTACACAATTTTGTATACCAGGTTTTGTTTGTAAAGCTCCTAATTTAACTTTTTTTTGTATCTTTAATATTTTAGAAGATATAAGCTGGACATTAAAAAACCAACCACCCTGTATAATATTAGTATAAGTAGAGGAAATTCCCCTACCGTTAAGTTACATAAACTGCGATAATTAGAACCTAATCAGTAGTCGGTAACCTGATTTATGCGAAATGGCAAATGCATGTTTGAATGGTATAACATTGTTTGTTATTAGATTATCGAGTCATGTAACGTCGTGTAACCGGAACGAAACGTGAATTTACCGATTTATTATTCGCTTATGATAAATTACGCCACATAAAACGTAGTTTAAATAATTCACATTTTATAACCGGCGTTTCTTTTACTCCCTATTAAATAAACGCGAAAAAAATTTTGGAGTTCTACCCCTCGGCTAAAATTTATCATGTACGTATCACAAATATTCGTATAGGTACGTTTCGTAGGTCGGTGAGGGGCGAGGTTTTGAGTTTTGAACGATTTCTATTGTGCCATTATGTATTAACATTTGTAAACAATCAAGACTTAAGTAAAAACAACTTTTGTTAGATTTAGATAATAGTATAACGAATGCACTCGCATATTTTGAATTAAACCTAGACAAGCGAATGGACGAACGGCTACAACAGAATCGACAAACGAAAGGCTTGGTAGGTTGACGTCACTCCTAAATAGGTGCGCTTTGCTTGAATTTCCTATCACACATTGACTTGTCGGTTGTACAAAAACAAAAATAAATCACATTTCACCCGTTTCTGAGATAAAGTGATTTTTAACATTTTAACTTCAAACTTTGAGAGCCTATAACATTCTAGGGGTGCATAATTTCAAGAGAGACAAATCCCAATTTGGTCCTGGAGCGTTGCTGGTCATTTTCCGGGACACCCTCCATACAAAGTTAAGTTAAAAAGGCAGGAATGAAAATTAACGAAAATTCCAACGGAAAATACATGGATTCAAAGTCAACTTAGTTTCTTTCCGCGAATTATCGGCAGTGCGCTACGATGTGCTTCATAATATAGCGTCTATAGCCAGAACTTACAAAAGTATCACGTCTTCCTACATTTACAGTACTTACAATGCCCTCGTTTAGTGAGGGGTGGGTTTGGTTGATTTTCTAGGGTTGCTACCCCCGGAAGCCGACTATAGCTCATTCTCCCACTTTTCTCAGAATATATTATTTACTAGTTGCTCTAAATTCATGTCTAGCTTTAGTAACTTTACTCTCAAATCTTAAAAACATCAGCCTACGACTTTTGCTAAATTCGTCATCGGATTTGTTTGTTCTATTACTATTAATGATAAACGCGTTAATTGCAGCTACGTTCAGCAACTCAGATTACCAATGGCCAACGTGTGTTGTTTCTAGCCACGTTATACGATGTCTGGTCTCTGGTTTGTCCTTTGCTCTCCGTTATAAGCCGAACATTTAATTTTGAGGTTTCAACAGAAAGTTACGTGAGTGGACATGTGGGATGTGGGGTCTATCAAGACATCTTTTTTTTCATAATACATATTGGTACATTCTGCATAATATTATATTGTAATAGGCCGTGTAATAATCAAATATACGTTATATCTTATATCATAGAGTAAGGTAATCTAACTATCTAACCTTACTCTATGGTTATATGCAGTCGTTTTACACATTACCTACTAGATAAATAGTAAAACCGTTGATTGAGAGAGTTAAATTTCCACAATCAACGGCAAAACATAAGCGTCAGCTATAATCTCTGTCCTCAAACAACCGTTTCATTACGTAGCGGCTTTGGGCGACATTGGCTTT
Source organism: Malthinus flaveolus (assembly GCA_950108345.1). Taxonomy (NCBI): domain Eukaryota; kingdom Metazoa; phylum Arthropoda; class Insecta; order Coleoptera; family Cantharidae; genus Malthinus; species Malthinus flaveolus. The sequence goes on from OX467288.1 coordinate 103,107, forward strand.
TAACTCAAGCAATCTGTTTCGGCTGACCGTAAAATATTTATCTTTTTGAGAATTATAGCATGTAATTTTTCCCTTACGATCTTATGGGCAGGCGTTTCGATTCGATTTTATTCGATTGCATTCTAAAATTGAATTTTAGAAAGCAAAAAAGAGAACAAAAATTGAAACAACAATTTGATTATGAAGGGGTAAAAAATATATCAACAAAATGTAATGCTATCGAGATTATAAAAGTTTATGCGGCTTTCGTGCTCGAATGAATGTAAATTTAGTAGGTATTTAATGTTCTGGTTGCATACAAAACGTCCTAGCTAAAACTGCGAATTCTAGTCCATCAAATAAACAGCTACCTTCGGATATATTAATTAGATGCATATACCTACATACTACATATAAGCGTAACATCACTTTTTAAGGGTAGAAGCCATTTAAAAAGGAAATTTGTTTTCGAGTACCTATAAATAGGTAAAATAATGTTCATATTATTTATATTACAAATTTTTAAATTTTTAGGGTTAATTAATTAGATAATTCTAATACGTTGCAAATGAACCCCAACATACACACATATTATGTGAAAAAACTTTAAATGAGAAAATTTGTTTTCCACCAAACACCTCGGGAATCAAACCCAAGACTTTGCTATTTCTGGTAGCACGTCTATACCAAATACGCCAGGCAGTCAACATAATTTTCCTAGCAATCCGGCATTGTTTAAATGCGTCGAGAAAGCGAAATATATATAAATCAAATTCGTATGCATACAACAATCATACGTGAATAAATTACAAATTTTTAAATTTTTAGGGTTAATTAATTAGATAATTCTAATACGTTGCAAATGAACCCCAACATACACAATTAATTAACCCTAAAGTTGAGATTATAAAAGAAGATGTTGACAATAAATAAAATAATTGCGTAAGTGGTTTATGATTTATTTTTATCCTGGTACCGCCTGGAAGAAATTCCAGGTCGTCACGGTCGTGACAGTATCTCGTCTATTACGGAGGCTTAATGAAAAATAAAAAGTTGTCGACCCCCGGATCTTGTCAAAAATCCAAGAAACCGCTAAATTTTACACCTTTTTTCAGGTTCAGTAAATTTTAACTCAGAAGGATTAATTTTTCGGCAAAGGCAGTTCAATACTTGATGCTAACGGAGAGCCAATTTTTGACGATCATCGAAAGTTTTGTATCGAATGTTTCGGAAATAAATGCATTCGAAAGTTTTTTCGATTATATAGGTGGCCTTTTCTACATTTGGCACGAGAAATAAGTAGCGACCGAGAATAAGTAAATTGAATTTTAAGTAAATTGAATTTGAACTAAATTGTAGGAAACGAGAACTATTACTATTCTACTTTCGTCAACTAAAAATAATTTAATAATCGCCGCGCCACACAGAAGCAAATTGAAACCATTGAAACCCGTACCTGCGGGGTAGCCGTATAATATGCTAGGTATTGAAGTACATAATATAATACTACTTCAAAACTACAAACTTCAACATAATAAAGTTTGAAAAGCAGAAATTATAAATAATTCGTGTTTTTTAAATCACCGTGTATAATAAAAATGTTTAAAATAAACAAAAATGTAATTTTTTATAAGTAACTGTATTCTACACAATTTTTCGTTTTATTATCGAATTAGGGTAAGTTTTAAAATAAAGAATATTACTAGATAATAATATAATAATAATAATATACCCTCTACAAACTGGTATTTTTGTTAGAAATTTGCAGTTTCTTCGGTTATTGTTCAATTTTCTCTCTTTTTAAAAGTTAAGAGTTATACTACCTAATGTGTAATGTAATCAATTTTTCTTTAAATTACACGATTTCCTTTAGCTATAAGTTACATATAAACTCGAATTTGTAATATTTATTTCGTTACCTACACTTTTAAAAAACTTTTGCTGAAAACTAAAAACTACGTGAAGATTAGGTATACCTAGACATCTTTCAAAACCTCACCGACCTGCGCAAACAACCAAATCTCGTACAGCGACGTAACCAAGGTTACACACCAACCTAAACACATAGAATAGGCATCTCTTTTAAACCGCTTTCTCACTTCCCCTTCTGCGCATCTAGGGTCGGTGAGGTTTTGAAAGATGTATACTATATCTCAACTTTCAGATGAACAGCTGAATGCCTATAATTTTTATTTTTCAAGCTCTTGTAATATTTGTTACTTATTTAAAGTTTAATCTAAATTTCGATTAGAAAGAAATAGGGAAATAATAATAAGAGACGATTTCAAAATTTAAAGCAAAGCATCTTTAGAAAAAAATAGCGCCAAGATTGTTACCTACTTAAAAAATAGGAAAACTTTTTAAAAAAATAATATTTAGTTCCATTTCACAAATTCGTTCACTTAAATCGAATTCTTTTTAAGTAATTTTGCGTCCAACAAAAATACTCCCGTTTTTTTCGATTATTACATAAAATTTCAAGCTGGATGAATGCACGAATACCAATTTGTTAGCAAATAAGACGTCAGTCGTCAGCCAGTTTGTTCGCACTAAGGACTAATGTCTTCGTAAATTATGTATTCACGAATGATTTAACCTTGAAATTGCTTGAAGATAAAAAGATGTTCTATACAGGGTGTTTCCCATAAGTGCGTCATAACTTCGGGGGTTGTTACAAGAACTCAAAAGAAGTCGTTTGACCCCAATTTTCTTATACCGAAAGTTCCTCCATTCAGAGTTACAGGGTGTTTTAGCTGAAATTTTCAAACTTTTGAAAATTTATTGTGGCGAAACGGAAGCAGTTGAGAAAATAATTTTTGTTGAGATGCCTTATGTACTCTTAAGTCTAGGAGATAGATGTGAAACTTTTGCTTTTCAACTGCCAATATGGCGGATTCAAGATGGCGCTAATCGAAATATGAATGAGATTGCAATAAAATTTTAGATACATGGGTTTCTTGAAAATTCGTCGACAAATCTGAAATTAAAATTTCAAAATTAAAAAAAAAATGACAAACGCGTAACCTGAGAAAAAAAATTATACTGTTAGGTACTTTCGAATATTTGCTTTCGAACTATCGAGTCAGATTTTCAAAATTTCATCTAGAAAAAAAATACAGCTATTTAAAAATACTTATATCAGTACAAATACAAATAATAATAATAAGATCATTTATTTCGCCAACAAGTACAATCCGAGTACAATCATCAACCACCACGACCGAGATAAATAATTAAGAGAGAAAATATTTTATGAAGTAGGCACTTGATATTAAAATTTATAAATTAATTACTTTCAAATAGCTGTAAATTTTTTTCTAGATCGAATTTTGAAATTCTGGCTTGATAGTTTGAAAGCCAATATTCTGAAGTACCCACAGTGTAATTTTCATCAAATGGGGTAAAAAGAATTTTTTCGCTCAGGTTACGCGTTTGTCATCTTTTTTTTAAATTTTGAAATTCTAATATCAGATTTGTCGACGAATTTTCAAGAAACCCATGTATCCAAAATTTTATTGCAATCAAATTAATATTTCGATGAGTGCCATCTTGAATCCGCCATATTGGCAGTTGAAAAACAAAAGTACCACATCTATCTCATAGAGTTAAAAATACATAAGACATCTCCACAAAAATGATTTTCTCAACTGCTTTCGTTTCGCCACAATAAATTTGCAAAAATTTGAAAATTTCAGCTAAAACACCCTGTAACTCTGAATGGGGAAACTTTCAGTATAAGAAAATTGGGGTCAAACGACTTCTTTTGAGTTCTTGTAACATCCCCTGAAGTTATGACGTACTTATAGGAAACACCCTGTATAGGCTTTCTTCAATTGAACCAATTGAATAGTGTAAACGTATAAATAGAGAAGAAGAAATGAAACATCGATGAACACTGATGAAACTGAACTCCCACGAGCATACCTAGTGCTAATAATTATTATAGTATAATAGTAATAATATTATACAGTGCGTCACCGAATTGACTTTGCTATAGGTGTTTTGGAACACCGCCCTGCTTGATCTGAAAAGTATTAGGTACCTTCATACAAGTAAATTTTGGATTTAAAAAAATCAAGGTGGTCATGACAATTAATTGAGAAAAATTTAATATTCTGGACAAATTTTATGAATAACCCTTTTCCGTATTACCTATTGACAGAAATGCCATTTTACTTAAACAAAAATTAGTCTTTTTTCAATTGTCATGACCACCTTGATTTTTATAAATAAAAAAAATCTGCTAGAAAACTTTGCAGACCAACAGAGCGGCATCAACACGAAATTCCCAAATTTTTGATCAATGTGAAGTTAATCTGAGGACACACTGTATATTATACTATACTAAAATATTATACTATTATTATAGTTGTAGTATCTATTATAATAGTATATTAAAGTACAAGTTTCATAAGACACCTTGTTAACGTACGAGTCCAAGTTTTGAAAACGAGCCGCTTGCGGTGAGTTTTAAAAAGGACGAGTACTTAACACGGCTTATGAAACGTGTAATTTATACTATTTTTTCTATTTCACATTTTAATAAAATAATTTGTTAAAATATTTAAATAATTAACATCATGGAGATTTTCTTTTTATAATAATTGTGGTGGCACTGACTGAAATGTCACCATCTTTCGTTCAATGATTCATAGATGTCGCAAGTTTATTTTTTTAAATTTAAATAATGCACGTACTTCTGTCTGTGTAATTTAAATTTTAACAAATAAAAATGAATGAACTATGTCAAAACATTATTCTTTATTACATTTCAATTCTAATAAGCTCTAAAAATAAACATTTTAATAAATGATATTTGACATTTGTAAACGTCAGTGCAACTTGACGCAAACTTAGCAGAAGAAAATCCTCCAGAAACAGTACGTTAAGAGAGCTTCTTAACGCACTGTTTTGAGACCAAAACAGTACGTTAAGGAGTGGATTAAAGTACCGAAATAGAAAAAATAATTTAAGTAACTAAATAAGCAACGAGGTGAGATTATCAAAAACACAATTAGTCATTGAGGACAATTTTAATTTTAAATTTGATAACTGAGAACTGAGGTTTTCCAAACTCAATAATTAGAAATATCCTAATATTCGTCAAGCCCAATAACCACAAACATTCAAATATTTCAATCTCACCAAGTTGTCGGCATTATAACGTAAAGCCGAATAAATTAATTAGCGTTCCACTCTAGGATTTCGACACTCGGCTTTCCATTTTACTTTACTATCAATTTTAAACCTTCAATCTCGAACGAAATCGAATAAATCTTATTCATATGTATACTATAAATACCGAACTACAAAATACATTATTTGAAACAGATGTTTCACTTCTAATACTACATACGATAAATTAAACGACAAATGAATTACATATTACTTACAACTACTTATTAAGTATACTATAAAGAAATTCAGTTTAAAAAACGAATCAAAGAAATTGCGATTTCTAGAAACCTTAGTTTCTATAAGCTTTATTGATTCGATGAAAAAACGGAGATCATCGGAAGGACGATTAATTTTTATTTAATATCAAAATCGCAGGGTCCGCAGAAATTTCTTCAAAACTCGCTGTACCTAATACATTTTTAATGTCTGTAAAAACATTTGAAGAGGCAAAAGTTCTAAATATTTAAATTTCACTTCATCTTGGTGCAGTTAATTTTTACAATTCATCGACAGATCGACAGATTAAAAAGATATGCCAATGTTAATATTAACGAAGCAGTGATTTGTCTATTTCCAGTGTGTCTTTTCCTCAAAACTTGGTAATAGAATGCTAAGCTTTCCATGAGACAAAAGCATGCCTCACAAGTTGATCTCCTATATCTAAAATGGTTGTTTTAATATAAAAGAAACACTTTTTTTGCAAAAGGTTCACTTTGAAGAGCTGTAAGTTTGTAATGGTGCACTTTTGCATAATATAGGTAAATTGGATTATATCGGTCTAATATCTTTCAATAATTTTACCCTAAAGCATGGTTATGTGTTTTTATAGACGCCCGTATATTGATTATAATGACATTAACTGTTAAACTGCAGTTATAATATTTAAGTTTAATTTAAATTTCTCACTTAAACGACCCGCGCGCTTCTCTATACTACATTCGAATAATAATCCTTTGGGGTTTGTAATCATAAATTTTAACCTAACAATATTATAGAGTAATTTGAAAACTATTCATTTATAGAGAAAACTATCACATAGTCGAATAATCATTTATTTTCAACAGTTTATATACTAATAAGTACATACAAAATATAATTTATATGAAACAATTATTTCGAAAATAATTAAACTTTGTAAACATTGTTGTTTTAATTGGATTTTGAATTTAAATTTACTTATCAATAATTAAATTGATAATTTGTTATAGGTATTAATTGGGTTCTTCGGTAATGAAATACAGAAAGTTAAAATAGTTACTTTTATTTGTTTCGATAACTGTTAATGTCTAGAATTTCCAGAGACGATGTCACCATCGATTATTATAGAATTCAAAAAAAGTGATTTAAGAGCATTACCAAAAACTCTGCCGTTTTGCGTTTCGTTTACGCGAGATATAAGGGACGCTGGAATCTAGAATACCTATTGAAATTTTATAGAGAAAGTAGTCAGTCGACATTCGAAACGGTTTACAAAATGTTGGTACCTATAGCTTGAAGTTTCATCTTGCAAAAGCAAATTGGAACCAGACTTTATTATTACCTATAATAAACCGCCCCATTTTCTAGTGTTTTGATTCTAACTTTCGAGATAATAATTTAAAAAACGAAAAACAGGAATATACGAGTACTAGTACCTAAATAAAGCTTTAGGTTTGATATACTTTGTCAATTTGTAAGACCAAAATTGACTTAAATTTTAAAACGAATTTTCTCAAAATCGGCTCCTGCCGTTTCGTCTATATTTTGATAAGTTGTAGATATCGACGTTCTTAATTTATTAACTTAGTTTCATTTTTCGCTATGCGCTAGTTTCGGACCTATTTATTTTTTTAATTTAAACTGTTCAAAACTTATCATTTATTTTGTAATTAAAATGTGTCATAATTGTAAATTGGTATATTTATTCTATAAATTTCTATGCTTTGCTACAAATTTGGTTTAACAACTCTCCGGTTCAACCGGAAATTAACCCAGCATTAGAAGTTTTTGAAATAATATAAGATTAGCTGTCTAATAATATCAAGCGTGTTAAGGCGAATCCGGACAACCAAATCGACCAAGTGTGAAAGAGAGACAAATATATCGGAAAAGTAATTAGCTATTTCTAAGCACATTGAAAAAATTTTCTTTGTTCTGAAATGGCCAAATGACTTATAACACTATTAGAATTCACGCTGACGGACTATTTTTTTAAATTTAGCTTTTTTTTTCAAAAATTTTGAAAATAATTCTTTTTGGAAATTTTTTTGAAAAAAAGTGTTAGCCAGCATATAAAGAAGCATGTTTTCTGAGTACAATGCAGTTAAAAAAAAATTTTTGTTTTCACTCTTTGTTAATCTAAACAGAAGAATAAACTTCACTTTGACTAATTTTACGCCGCTCGTGACGATTCGGTTCACTATGTCACGTACGTCGTGCGTCCTTTTTATAAAGATTTGAATTGGCAAATATAAACATAACATTACAAAATAATACAAGCATACCTACAGGGATAGTTTAGTTTTATCACATGGCATCTTCAATAATAAATGTTTCTACAAATCTTTGAATTATAAAATTGTTTAAAAGTATTCCTAAGTACTATAATATAATTAATAACTAGGTTCTTTTGGGTCTCTCGCTAAGAACCTCCCGGTTTTTTGTTTTATACCAAGTTGCAATTAGAAATTTTAATTACAAAAGAAATTATAAATTTTTGAAATTTTGACCTTTAAAAAATCGTACTGATTGTATATGCAACTAAAACCACAACAAATGCTATGCCAAAAACGAATTTTAGTATGTATCAGTAATATGAACGTTAGTTGTAGTCCAGTCAATTAAGGGTTTTACCTTCAAAAAAATTCAATAGTTTTGAAACTTCACATATGTATTTGTAAACGTCTAGTGATGAATATCCAAAAAATCTTGATGAATCAGAGGTGAGCTTTAGCGGCAGTGGACGAAGACATAATTTTTCTCAGTTTTTCGTAAATATCTCGAAAACTATGGGTTGCAGCTAAAACGTTATTGTATATAAAATAAAGCCAATAAAATTTTCTACAAAATTGAATAAATGCATCTTTTTTTGTATTCCTAAAGTGGCATGTCATAGGCCACTGCCGCTAAAGCTCACTTTCGATTCATCAGGACTTTTAGGATATTTACCATTCATCACTAGACTAATGAGTATGCAAAGTTTCAAAACTATACATATATTGGATATTTTGAAAGTGAAGCCCATTTTTAGTTTTGCTGACTGGACCATAGGTACACTAGTACAAACACTAGTTCATATGGGTGTCCCACCGTTTTGGGTACATTGAAAATCGGATAATTTAAATAAGTGCTCTTAGAAATAGTAATAACAACCATAGCTAATACGTTGCAAATGAGTAACTACACAGTAGTTACCACTTGAATGAAATAACACCCTTACGCAAAAAACTTATCGTAACGACGAATAAACAAGTTCGCGTTATCGCAAATTTGTAAAATCTGTCTACTACCATCTGGGCGGCGCATGAAATAGTCAAAGCAAAATTCATTTTGCTGTTCTGATGGATAAAAATTAAAAATTAAATTAAATTGAAAATTGGGTTAGCTTCTGTAACGAAGGCCCTTTCATTGCTGGACCCCAGTTTTTTAATTTTTTTTTCCTATAAAAGAGACAATTGATATATTTTTTAAGAAAGAAAGAAAATTACAAAAGTGCATTTCTAAAAGAGGACAGGTTTTTAAAAAGTGTTTTTTTATTTAAAAAAAATTTAATCGGCATATTTTAATCTCAGGTATATGTGGTACAGCGTTGTACAGACCTTTTAGGGACACCCTGTATATTGGATTTGGGTACACAGAGAATTAACATTGAAAATCGGATAATTTAAATTTCTGCTCTTACCGCTAGTATTATCAACTTTTAAAACTGCCTTTAAAAATTTAAACTCCATTTATGTCAAATATCCACCAATAGCATGGCTAGATTTTGAATTAAATGGAGTTTTAATTTTTAAAGGCGACTTAAAAAGTTGATAATACTGAGGGTACAATTACTGATATCACAACAATCGAACAATCGAGTTTTTAAAACCAAATTATTTATTTCCTAGCCGAAGCTGGCGTTTACTTTTTGTTGTATGTCTATTTATAATCCATAGCACAATATTAGACGAAATGAAGAGGAAAGAATACAAATTTTAAAATGCACTTATCTCTACACAGTTGAATTAAAAGACACCCTTGAAGCATAAACAAGTTAGCACGTTATCGCAAATTTGCATAATTCTGTCGGTTCAATCTTGGCGGCGCGTAAAATGGTCAAAGAAAAGTTTATTTTGCTGTTTTGATGGACAAAAATTAAAAATTAAATTAAATTGAAAATTTGGATAGCTTCAGTAACGAATGCTCTTTCATTGCTGGCCCCCAGTTTTTTGATTTTTTTTTTCTATAAAAGAGATAATTGATATATTTTTTAAGAAAAAAGGAAAATTACAAAAGTACTCCGTCAGCGTGAATTCTATTATGTTTGTAGGTACATTCGAGCAATAAAACCTAAAATTAATCAAATGGTTTTTATACAAATAGCTAATTAGTTTCCGCGCCATCTACCGTGCTAGAAATAGATTACCGAGCTGTCCGGTTTAGCCTTAAATTTTATCCATTAATAAAAAAAGCAGATATTACGTAGGTACCTATTTATAGGTAGTATTTAAAATGAATTTATTCTTTGTATATCATACGACCGATTAGCAAATAGTAGCAAGGTAGTATACATTAAATATATCTATTATGTTAACATAATATTCCTTTTAAAATAAAACACAGTTCTTAGGATGGCAAAACGACTATACAATTATCTTGCAATTATTTATATTAATTACCGTCACGTTGCAATGGAAACCTATATTATTGTTTTTTATACAGAGTATTAAAAACAAGATCAAATTAAAACAACATTCATCCCAAATCATACCTTGCGTTGATTAGCAATGTTACTGTAATTTCAATGTTAACATAATATATTATATAGGTATATACGTATTATGTATACTATATTATATACTACTTACTACGTTAGATAATATATAAATCAAATAAAACTCTAGCCCATAAATTTTTATCCAATTATCCGATCAAGTTCGTGAGGCTCGCATTTGGTCCCTAAATTCAAATTAGATTGTTTACCTAAAGATTTGGTCCAGAGATATAGAAACCGACTAGTACTTACTTACGACAACGACAAACTTGTTCACGATTGCAATATTGTAATATCAATTTGTACAAAGGATTACAAAGGCGACATTTTAATCCCTTAACAAGGATGGAAATCCCATACTTTTCAAACTGTATAATTGTGCTACATCAGTTACTATGTGTACGTCGGTTTTCTGCATAATCACTTTCTAACCACCGTGCCCTCGCAGACTTTGAGCACTTTGAAGAACGAAATCCTAAAAAAAGCCGTAAATTTGTCAATGTAAAGAAAGAAGTATACGCTTTTACTTTATTTAATATTTAATATAAACACAACGGTGTTCAAAAAATTACACTAACGCCGGTGTGGGGTACAAACGTATCCCACCAGTTTATTGCTTGTACTATCAAACCGAAAGATTTTTATAATCCGGTTATAAAACGGTTCGTTGGGATACGTTTGTACCCCACACCGTCGTGGAAAGGTTTTAAACTAAAATTAAATTATTTAAAATTAAAATATGTAGGTATCAGTTTTTATTTCTTTGCGAAACTAATCTGTGATTATTTTTTTGTTTGGTAATCAATCTTATATTAATGTCATGTCTAGATAATCAATCGCTTAATCCGGCTTTTCATTTTCTATCGTGAACTGGAGACGTGGGTAGTAATCATTGAAGGTGTCAAATATACTATAATAGTTTGTATTTTTGTGGCATCCGGGCATACGATTATATCATCCACATGCCTTTTATAAAACGAGATTCCATGAGTGTGACACACAAGGGCTATTTCCATGTCTCCTAGGACTAATTCGGCGACTGTGGACTAAATAGGGGAGCCCATGGGGCCACCAAATCACCAAACATTGGATTTGTGGCTTGTATGAATTCTTCCTTTGGTATTATTGTGTGGTTAAAATTTTTTCCAATTGTTGTTGATGGATATTATTGCATACTGGCATAAGTATATTTTTGTTGCCCACCCAGTTTTCGGCAAACCCTCCCGATAGCCCCCCCTCCCCTAAACAATGATCTAATTACGTGGCTGTATAGAATATACGAATCGTCTTATCGGCTTTTGTCTTCGGGGAACACGAGCCACGCACTTGGGAAAAAGACTTCTTAATCGTTTCTACTTTATACGATCTATCTACAATACCTACATAATTAGCGTGTTTTATAATTGCTCGAACAACTGTTCGAGTACTCGAACATCAAAGTTGCGTTTTTTATTGCAGTTCGAACAAATGAGATCGCGTTTTTAAATGACAGATTTCTGCTCGAACAGCTGTTCGAACATAAACTTGGTGCACCGAGTAGCTAGGTGGTGCGTATAGATTCTGTTCGAACACGGCGCAACATAACCTCAAAATTTAAAATTGCATTTAAAAATAGCAAATTGTCATGACAGATGACAGTTAGTACGCTCAAACCGTTTTTTAAATCATATCTGTTCGAGCAAATTTGATCCTGTTCGAGCAGATTCAAACTTGTTCCAACAACTCTTACTCGAACAAAGAGTGCAATTATAAAACACGCTAAAAAACCTACGGCTGGTAAGCAAACTTGTAAAATGCGTACATCGTACACGTGTATAATTACATTATCGAATTACATAAATCGAATTTGTAACGTGACGCTGAACCGCGAACTTCAGAGGAAAAATTTCAGAAACAAAAAGCTATCATTTTAAAATTTGTTACTAAAATAAAGCAGAATAACTACACGGTTTTCGAGTTATTTCATTCAAATACAATTTATTATTAATTTATTGTATCGCTTTACGATTGATAAAAACTTAACAACTTAAAAGAAATCAATAAGTCCACAATGAACGTGACAAGACTATATTTTAGAGTCACCCTGTATACGCGTATAATATTTTTAATTGTCTCCATCCGTATCAATTATTTTAATGAAACCGGTCGGATAGTCATCAAAGAAACAGAGTGCAATAATATAGTAGAATAAATAATAACAATTCGATGTAATGCAATTTCTGTCCACATACATAGATAGATACTATAATTATTATGAACAGTATCAGTAAAATAATTTATTGATATTATATATTTTTGTATTCGATAATAAAGTACAATAAAAGTGCAATGACGTAACCTTTTACAATAACCTTTAACTTAGATTACATTTCAATTTCCTTTGTATTCTACACACACAAAAATAATAATAATAAGCGATCAAAAAATGTTAATTTGAATTACGACGGAAAAATTGAATTTCCAACGGCGTTGTTATTTTCGGTCGATTCTCGTAGTCTTATTATAGTGCTTTTTTCATTATTTGACTCGTAAATAAACGTTTTTTATCAAAACTGAAATGTTTTATGAAAAGCCTTTTGAGATCCTATTTACTAACAGGGGGGCGTAAACTTAACAGTAATATAAATTCACAATTCACAAAGAGTATTTAATTGTTTATTGAACAAAATAACAATATCTACACAATACAGTATACTATAAAATAAACAAAACCGAATCTTAATTTTTTACCGCCCAATATTTAAAATATAAACTTAAATTTGCCGCCCTGTTTTATGCCGCGCTTCAGCCTACTCAGCCTATGCATAAATCCGCCCCTGCTCCCAGGTAGTAAAATAAGAAGCTACTTTAGAATGATTGACATTCCCATTTCTATAACTTTGTACGAGGTCTAATGTCAGTCCTGTCAAATTAAACAAATAGATGGGATTTAAGAGGAAACATCCAGGAGTTTTAAAAATTGATATGGTTGTTCGTTAGAACCTGCAGTATAACATACTAAAAGTTCTGGATAATGGGTGCGAGCGGGAGGAATGGGAACTACAGGTGACTTTCTAGTTTTTTTTAAATAACTCGCGTCTTATTATAGATCCATAGTACGTTGATTATTATATTATACGTAACATTATTATTTATGCTATAGAAAACATTAGTAGCTACAGGATTGGTTATATGCATTTTTTCTATAAGTTTAGCCCTCTCCGAGATATAGCGCGGAGAAGAGGTTACAGTGAATCTGTTTACGGGAGGACGCTGTATAAACTGCGCAGTAAGACGCGTAAGTTTCATGAAAGGAATCAGCCAGCAAAGTTATCCACTAATGGATAATTCGGCACTGATGATGAGGTAGAATAAACTGGCAATTAAATAATTCTGAAAATAAAACCTATTGTTACAAATTTTTAAATATTTAGGGTTAATTAGTTAGATAGATCTAATACGTTGTAAATGAACCCCAACATACACACATAAGTGAAAAAACTTTAAATGAGAAAATTTGTTTTCCACCAAGCGCCTCGGGAATCGAACCCAAGACTTTGCAATTTCCGGTAGCACGCCTATACCTAATACGCTACGGAGGTCAACATAACTTTCACAAGCTATCCGGTATTGTTTAAATGCGTCGAGAAAGCGAAATATATATAAATAAGTTTTTTCACTTATGTGTGTATGTTGGGGTTCATTTACAACGTATTAGATCTATCTAACTAATTAACCCTAAATATTTAAAAATTTATAATTTATTCACGTATGATTGTTGTATGCATACTAATTTGATTTAGTATACCTATATGTTACCGGCAATTTGAGAAATCCGGCAATTTGCAGACTGCCTAGACAATCTGCAAACTCACTAAATCATTAGGCAGTCTGCAGATTCACTAGTACTTTAGGCAATCTGCAAATTGACTATGGAATTTTAGAGAGTCTGCAGAATGTCTACTATTTAGTGAATGTGCGTTTTTATAATATATGGATCTCACATTGACTAGGCAATATAAAAAATGGCATTTCAAATAGGTAATTTTAAAAGGAACATTTAGTATCTCATAGATAGCACTTAGCAAATAAACATTTTTACGAAAGAACAATAAACTATTTGTTTTTAAAAAGAACATGTGTATTAAAATATTAATTAATACATATTTTTACGTAACAATAAAAATATTTAAAGCCAGAAATGCTAGGTTATTTGTTTTTTATTAAAAACATTTTTTTAAATATTAACAAATAAACATTTTAAGTAACTATAAAAAATAAAAATAAATATGCGCATACTGTAGAAGCACATTGACTAACAATAAAGACAATTTGCAGATTGCCTATAACACCGTAGTTATTTTGCAGATTGCCTAAAGTACTAGTGAATTTGCAGACTGCCTAACGATTTAGTTAGTTTGCAGATTGTCTAGGCAATCTGCAAATTGCTGGATTTCGCAAATTGCCGGTAACATATATATTTCGCTTTCTCGACGCATTTAAACAATGCCGGATTGCTAGGAAAATTATGTTGACTGCCTGGCGTATTTGGTATAGGCGTGCTACCGGAAATAGCAAAGTCTTGGGTCGATTCCCGAGACGCTTGGTGGAAAACAAATTTTCTCATTTAAAGTTTTTTCACTTATGTGTGTATGTTGGGGTTCATTTACAACGTATTAGATCTATAAAACCTATTGTGTAAAATTGTTCCAAATTTTAAAATTTTAGAGAGTGCGCTATTGAACTTCAGAAGCTTCTTAGTCACAACTTGAATAAGAAGTACCGGTTGAAGTTAAATGTCTATTTTGAATAGATTATAACATTGTTGTGCAAATAAAATACAACAGGTTAACGCGTTTTTACTTTTTACTGATTTGCAAATGGATCGGCAAAACAAAACTATTTCTTTGCACATGGTAGATATTATTTTGTTCTGTGGTGATCTCGCTTTATTCAAAGAGTTTGAGAGTCGGCCAAATGGAGAAAGTAGTGTAGTATTGTTTATTGTTCTTTTAAATTTAAGATGCCACGTTTAATTATTTAAATATTCAAAAAACTAAAAATTGGAAATTCTTCAAACTGTTACACTATTATTAGATACGCATTTTGCTAAGATATTTATATTACAAAAGTTCCAACAATTTCAACATTAATTTTTGAGTCTAGAATTTGAAAATACTAATGGGGAAGTAAAAAGGATGCTTCGTTCCAAAAGCGTCGTCACGCCACTTACCTCTTCTACCATTTATCTCCAAGTAATCATTAATAAATTTGATCTTTTTTCAAAATGACAAATTATACCCTTGTTTGCTCCAAATTTGTTCACCTTAGATTTACAACTTTATCGAAATAACAATTTTTCTTTCTTTTCCTTCCTCAATTACTTTTTTTTTATAATACAAAATATACAATAACAATAGATTTTTATCGACAATTGCTGCGATACATTATTTACTCATTTTAGTGCGGTAATATGTGATTTATTGGTTTTTGCTTTCTCTCGTATGCCTCTGTGCGTATATATTTTTATTCGTAGTAAGAATTTTATTTAAAAAATTATTGATTTAATATCTACGATCAGTTTACCATAGATAGAAGACAAAAACTTCACACTAGATAGTACCAAATCAAATTATTGTAATTCGTATATCAAAATGGCAACGGTGTCGCTTTCGATTAAAGAAAATTGTGATAATCCGTTTGAGAATTTCTACGAAATAATTTTATATTACGTGCGTATATAAAATTATGTCACGTATACTCACTATTCCACGATTGTTTGTTTAGGTGTGTGGAGGTTAATTATAAAATTAATTAATTATGACACGGTTTTAACCCTTAAGCTCGAACATACTACATTGCCTACATACGAGTATTATCAATAATATGTAAATTTCTAGACATACCTACCTAACTAATAGTATGCTAATACCTAATACGATATAATAAATATGTTAACAATAATAATTATAAGAACACATCGACGAGTTTCAATTAACCTAACGCGAATGCTACATAATTTTTCATCTTCGGACGAAGAGAGACAAAAATGTAGAAGAAAGTCGAAGTATTTTTCTTTATTTTGAATATAATTATTCTAACACGCATTTTCATCAAAATTGATGCTAAAATAAACCTCACGATTTTTGGTTACATTATTTTTCATATGTTTGGGGAGACGTAAATTAAAGCCTGTTAATTGGTTTCGAAAAATTTTTTTCCTTTTAGTTAGAAAAAATGTTTTTTTCCTACAATCACTATTAAAAGCAGGCTTTTGCGCTAATGTTTTTTATCGTCAAACAAAAATTATTTGTTCAAGGGTTTGCTTGGCAACCGACGCAAACATATCTTCTAGCTTCTAGTGCTTCTATAGCCAACGTTATTTTAACAGATTTAATGAAAATTATGGTCAAAAATGATAAATTTAAAACTTTCAAAATATTACAAGTCAATGTCGCCAACCTAACTATTTGACTGAAATTTCCCTTAGTATAAACTGTCAAAGATTGAAATGAAATGAGCGTCATTTCTGAAGTCGAATACCGCCCGTATGATCTGTTCGAAACTTCTAAGTTACTATTTTGATATTACTTATTATCTTCATGGGATAGCTCGAGTTTAGAATATCCGACTAGATGCGTGCTAATTATTTGAATATTAATAATTGATACCTAACTATGTCGTTTGTTTTATTTGCATCTTTGCTTTTTTCTTTTACTAAAAAATCCTTCCAATTTTGCCAGCTGTCGCACCGGGCGCCGCGCTATGTGTTATATATACGACTTTGCTTAGGCATTTAAAAATCATTTTTTATTTTAAAAAATTAACAAACGTTATCTTCAGTTATCTTCGTTATTACAAATTAGGTATGCATTTATTGCATACCTTATATGCAAGTTATTGGTTCCATTGCCGAAAGTAGTAGGTACCTAATACTTTACATCTTGTTTGCGTCGAATAAGGCAAGTAGGTACACCTCAAATTAATTTTTTTTTTGTAACGACTTCGACCCTATAAGTTTGCCGGTATTTGGTTAACTAATTTGATTATCGAACTAACGAGTTTTTTATAATTTTCATTTTTCTAGCTCTTCAGTATATAGCATCTTTCGTCGCCGTTCTAATACCCAAAGGCCCTTGAAAGTCGAACTGCTTATTAAAAGATGTGTTTAGTAATTTACGCAAGTTATTTGGATGTTTTTTTGTTTTGATAGGGTTCTTATTTGTAATCTAGCAGAATAACCTAAAATACTTATACCTATCATGGGTAATTTTTAAATAATTAGGATAATCATTACAATAATTATATGTAAGTATAATTTAAAGTTTCAGAGTTCTATAAAAGAGATTTAAAAAATTATTTATTTAATTAAGCTTAAAATAATATGAACACAAGTAAGCTCTGGACGATATTTTAAAGAAAAAGAAAAAATAGTATCATCCTGTTCTCGTTTTTGCTTTAATATTAAATTTTGAAAATTTAAATTTCTCACTCAAAATCAACATTTTAAGAGTTATTTTATTTTTGTAAAATTAATAATAAAATTGAAATTATGAGCTATCGATTTCGACGTTAAACTTGGTGCGGGCGGTACTAAATCGAAACTTTCTGAACTTTTAAGTCTCGAGGTTTATCGTAAAACTCTTTGCAAGTTTTGTGTAGTTTTCGCACATTTTTGTTGGTCGACAACATAAAATTTGATTAAGGCTTACCGCACACTACAGGCAGTCGGTGACCGTCAAAATAGTCGGTTACAATGCTCAGTACAGATTCTTATGTAGCACCGCACACAACCGACTAAAATGACGAACCTACATAAAAGATGTAACGTGTTCTATTTTTCCACCGACTATCAACCGACACGATTGTCTGTGACTAGACGGCGGTAGATGGGAATAACGTAATTAAGTAGGGGCGCGCACACGAACTACAAAATTGTCGTTGGCGTTGTGCATCTCCCATAGCTAAAATCACGGACAAACAATGCAACAACCACCGACTTCTTAACAATAGTCGGTAGAGTGTGCGATGGTGTAGATGTAGGCGCCGATGTCTGACCGACTGTCTGTCGTGTGCGGTCACTTCGCTACAAAACAGACGGTCACCGACTGTCTGTAGTGTGCGGTAGCCCTAAAACCTTATTTTAATAAATTGTTCGTCTAGTTTTAACAACTCGACTCGAATAAAGTGTAATTCATTTGGGTAAAACGTATTGTAAAACAAAACCTATTTTGTTTTTCGTCTAATAAACATAATAATAGTACTACATAAAATAAAGTTGGGTGTTGGTATGGCAACAGATTATTAAGTTGACAGACGTTAGTTTAACTTGTTATTAATTACTTAATTAATCAACTTACTCGTTAGTTAATAAATCTTCGTATATTACCATTGATGGTATTACTTCATACATACAATAGGAATTGAAATATTATGTTAGCTATAATTTGATTTAAAGTTGAACCTTTGTGCTTCTCCCTAAAGATATTTATAATATATTAATTAGTTTTTTTATTGATTCACTTTATACTATAAAATATACTATATTAGACGATCGACTTCTTAACGAATAAAGAAGCACCTACGTGGTAATCCAACATCGTAACTACACCGAAGGTTCCAGCAATTTTACAAACGCATAAAAATGCCGGTTTAAATTTTTGTAGATGAGTTATAAGTAAATTTCTTAAAAACCACGAAATTAATATAAACGTACGGTAACTGAACACGTTCAGTTGACGATACGGCGCCTTTTTTAATAGAGAAAAATGACAAAAGCATTCATTATACATTCATATAAACTGAATAATGTGATAAGTGATAATGTTCAATTTCAAAATTGCTGGATTCAAAAAAGCACACCTATCGAGCAATATTTGAAAAGGTTTACATATTATCACGTCACAACCGAACTTTAATGAACTGTAGTTGACTCCCTATACTATAGTATTATAAGCTGCCGATTTGTCGTTTCCCCAGTATCCTACCTTTAATATAATAAAATCACTATTACCGTGTCGGTTAAAAGATGTATTTTTTTATGAAATTATTACTAAACGTCAAGAAAAAAGGGTGGCGAAGTCATCTACATTCAGGCGTATTGTATATCAAAATCTCTAAACATAGTGGTCAACTTTTACGTTAAAATAACGTTCTATCACAGATAAATAGAATAGGATAGAACGTTATTGTAACGTAAGCGATGAGTCATGGCCCATCTTATTAATTTGGGCTAGGCGTCTAGGGTACATATATAGTAATTTCGCTAAGTAAAGTTCTTGGTGACTTATACGCCACCAGCAGAGAGGTTACAATAGTGAATAGGGGCCTCCCATAGAGAAGTCAAGTATGTAGGTAATTGTTGAAATCTGCGTATACCTGCATTGAAAGTTCGGGTCTTAGCCAAATTTAATTTTTTTCAACAAAACTTGTATTTGAATATAAAATGTGGTTGTATTTGAAGTAACAACATCCGGGGTTGTAAGGCAGGTAAATATTAAAATCCTTAAGGTTGCGATATGCTAGAGTGAGAAAGGTATATGTTCATTTTGAAAAGTAAGCAACTTTAGGAATATCGACGACTGTTATCAAATAGCTACATTAAAATTTATATAGTTAGGTGAATTTATTCTCAATTTCAGAAGGCCCCTGTCCTTATAATAGAAATATAAAAATTCAAAAGCGTTTTACTGGAGCTGTTGGTTCAGGTTCATTATGTTAATTATTCTTCAAAACCAAGTCTTAAATTGAAGAAGAAAGTATAGAGTACGATATGTATATCTCAGAACTTTCATTTTTTATTTAAAAATGACCCAAAAGTGGGTAAATAAAAGCAAGCAATTTTCCTCACTTTCAGTAAGCCTTATCTCTATTAAATATCAACATTTCAGCAACAAAATTTAGCTTACATTGTAGCCCAATCTTTCTACTTTATTTTTTGTCTACATAATTTTCTTGTAACTTCAATAGGTTTCGCTGCTCAACCGCTCCAGTAAAGCACTATTTGCAAGATTTCTAACATGGGCAAAATCGCAACCTTAAAAGCTCTAAACAGATTTCAACAATTACCTACCTATACTACTTAACTTCTCCAAGAGAGACATCTATTCACTATTGTAACCTCTCTGCTGGTCGCAGTCACCTTTACCTAGCGATTTTACCATACCTAGAAATAGTAAGTAGTACTACTTAAAATTTGAGACACGAGTTCGTTGACAAAAATTTATCGCCTGGGCGTCTTCATTTAGGCTTTCATCGAAGCTGGTGGGCGTCGTTTGCATTTGCAGCCACTCCGTTTCCAGGGGTTAAAGTATCGCATATTATACGCGACCATTTATTTCTGTAACCGATGCCTATGTCAACTGGCATCTTATTAAGACGACATACAGAATTATTACAAAGCAGCACTATATGCTATCTATATCAAACGACTTACAAATTAATGAACGATCGGATCGGTTAAGTGACGCCTCTCGGTATCTAATAGTATAATATTACTATTATGTTATAAGTACTACACGTTAATTGAATTTATAACTCGGGGATTTGTTAATTAGAAATAATTTAAATAATATTTCGCTTCTTCGGTAGTACTAACTCTTAATAGAAATGAGTGCATCAGTCAGATCAAGTTTTAAAACTTTTAATTACACTTATTTACATAATATCTTGGAAAACTCTCTGAAATTTAAATACTATTCGGATGTTTCTGTAGCTTTAAAAGATTAATTTTAATGTGATACGATTACGAACATAAAGTTGCCGTTTTAAAAACTGAAATACCTTGTATTCCCCACCCCTTAAAAAATAAATATTTTTACCTGCCACAGGAGATAGTTTTCTCATCACACACCATCTCGATTTCCACTAAAAGTTAAAATAAAATTAGTTAAATTTAGAAAAAAATACTTTAATACAAGACACCCAACGTAATTTAATATCGTAATTAAGTTCGGTACGCACCAGAGAGTTAAATTTTAAAACTAGAATTCGGCAGGATGTGTCAATCAATTAAACATCTCATTTGAAAGATCGAAAAAAGGGATTAGTAATTAAAATGCATTAGTATTGACGTATTTAAAATTTAAATGAGTATAGGCATTATAATATGGTGGGAATTCGAAAGAATTTTTAACCCTTAAGACCGGCGGTAAATTGGAGTAGTTAGCATATTCTGCTGAGGTGGCGCTACGAAAGGTGCGCCTAGTTAAAAAAATAAGCTATGCAACCATAATTGCATATAAACCAACTTGTACCTGAATTACTTTAGAGAGAGACGTATTTACCGTTTACATTCTTGCGACTGTATTGTATGCTATATCCTTTTTGTACCATTGTATTATTTAATAGGTACCCTCATAAACTCTAAAAGCAGATTTTACGGATTTGTATATTTCCTATTTTGTGTGATGGGTAAGGCGTAGTAAAATTTAAAATCTACGGAACTAAATAATAATTTCAAAATGTAAAAAATGAAAGCTAATGAAAATCTACTTCCCTCCAAAAATTTGACAAATTTTGTAGGGTCAAACTCGACGATCTAGATACTAGTAAAATTCGCGGTTCTCAAAACGGGACTTCATTGAGCAAACTGCGGATACTGGTCTAAAATAAAGGGCCAATTTTGGTGGCATTCTGGAACTTTTATAAATTAATATAAAAATACCTTTTTCAATTTTTAAATTCAATACGTCGGTTAGTATAACCAAAGAATATCTATAATAATATAGTTTTTACTTGTTTTAAAACTAAGATTAATAGTTTCATTTCTGCAAATTTTTAAACAGGGTGGTTTTTATTAGCGTTTCTCTAAAATATACATCAGTAAACTACTCTAACTAAGAGAAAAAAATTATTCCTACTCCTATTTCTTATTCAGATATAAAATTTGAAACCGATACGGCACTTTTAATATTTTCAAAAATTTCGATCTAGTTAACGATGTTTCAAGCTACGTTTTTTGAATTTGGCCGAGGATTTGTAAGATGTATGAGTGTAAGTAGCAGTTATATTCAGTAGTAATTATTATTCTTTGTTTGTTTGTTCTAATCACTAATAAAAAAAATTTATAAAATTGTTAATAAAAAACTGTTAAAATCGTTAAAAAATATTAAAAGTAGCAATGAAAGTAACCAAAAATTATTGCGGAATTTCAAATCTAAAAATGTAACCGCTCTTTTACGTTGAGGAAAAGCAATTGTACTGAATGGTTTTTAATTTGATATCAACAGCAGACTGTTTAATAAATTTAAAGGAATGACATCACCTAGCCCGAATTTCATTTTTTATTGATTGGCATTTTTTGAAATAATTTTAACGGACGTTTCGACTGGAGGTATTTATTTATATTTCAAGTAAGTAGTGAAAGTAGAAGAAGGGCGCCTTCTGAGGTAAACGAGAAGCAAGCACAATAGTTGCGCATGATAAATTTTTGATCAATTTACAAAAATCAAAATAATATTTTGAAATAAACCGATATTTAAAGAAACGTAATTGACAGTTTTTATTATTGACCTGAGGTCAATAATAATTTTTTTCCACCCCGTAGTCTAAAAGTGGTACGATGGATAGACATCCAAAAATATGCGAACTTTGTGTTTAAAAAAAAGCATTAATTATATGTGTTTTTGAGTTCAAAAGTATCTGAAGCTGTAGAGCAGACCTTTTTCTTTATATATGCTGAATTACAGGCTATCATATTCAGTAGTTTTTCTGATTTGTAGAACAAAAGATTGCACGTTTTCAAGCCTCAAACTATGCAATATTCCGTCGCTCTTAACTTTAGATCCGATTTTTAAAGACCAAAGTGTAATTTTTTATACCCCAGAGATTAATAATGAATTTGAAGGATTAAAAAGAATAAATAAGTAGTGTTAGCATAACAACAACGACTTTAATAAAGTCAAATTATTACAAAATGATGTCTGTCAGACGTTTTGTTTTACAGCGTTACTATGGTTAGTTTTGCACGGATTTCATTTAAAAGCTTAACCTGTGGATGAGATTTTATTCAAGTGGGCGAAATCAAATTTCATCAAAATGTAATTTTTTTCGATCATATAAAACTTTTTCTAAATAGTATGTATTTAAAAATAGTCAACGAAAAAGGAGAACCATTGATGGAAACTAAAATTCGCTTCGAGTCGAACGAATTTCTTCAGTGTAATAAATTACTTAAAATTTTGACAGGTTGTTGACGTTCATATTATGCAAGTACCTGGCCATCCCAAAATTCGACTTTCGCTTTTGGCTACTAACACCAAAATATTAAGTGCCCCTCTTGTGGCAACTTGCTGAACTAAAACAGGCGTTCGTCTAAGAGACGTGTATATAGAGTTTCCTAACTATCAGGACATTTAGCGCTTTTCCAAATAAATCTTTTGGCGAACAAAGTAGAAAATTGAGAAAGATTTAAAGTTTTTCAAAGTTTGTTTACAGTTCATTAGACTATAATGAACAGCTTGAGATACTTTTTATTTTAAATTTGTGTCAAACATTCGATTGGTAAGGCATTCAAAAATAGGCCAACTTTGTGGTTAAAAAAAGGCACTAATTGTATATTTTTTTGAGTTCAAAAGTATCTCAAGCTGTAGAGCAGACTTTTTTCTTTATGTATGCTGAATTACAGGCTTTCATATTCAGTAGTTTTTCTGATTTGTTCGCCAAAAGATAGCACGTTTTCAAGCCTTAAACTATGCAATATTCCGCCGCTCTTAAAAGATGAAAAAATAACTATCGTATAACTATACAATTCCTAGTAGATAGGTACAGGTACTATGTATATTACTAGATAAGATAACGCTTGATTTAAAAAAAATTTAAACCCAAGAGTATCTCCGTGACGATGTCTGTTTAAAGCCAAAACGGTAGTTTATTTTTATGTAAAAATCGTTAGAGATCCGCTCGTATGTTGTCCACTCAAAGATATTTGTAATATTTCGTTTAGCTTTTCAACAAATAGGTACCTCGATCATTACCTTATTAATTGTTCGTAAGTCGATCAAATCTTGTATCAGGGTATCTACGATTATAAAGTTAGTTTGGGTATTATTATTATATTGTTTAATTATTAGGACACTTCAAGAAAAAATAATAATAATCTTAACTTAATTGCCGTTCTTTACTTCGGTTACAACTTACTACTACCGTATTTTTTAATAAACGGTTTTTTGGGTGAACATTCATTCTCTTCGTGACAAGAAGTCGACTATTTAAATTAAGCCGAAAATGCGAAGTAGGTATATTTGAGTGGACTATCCCGTTCTGTACGAATTCATCGTAGGTATGTATAAATTTTATGTAAATCCAAACTTTCTAAACCGTATTAATTTAATCGACTTATTGGTACGAAGATAACGAAATACATATATTATACAGGGTGACCGGATAATCCATCAGGAAACTTCTAGAGGCGATTAAACAGGTTAAAAGAATGGTAGAAGTTCCTTTAAGAAAAATGTTAAATCTCGGTAATAACAGCAAAGATACTGCTACTCAAAGTTCAATATTTTGTTTTTTCTTTTTGATGTACGTACCTAACTCCCTCAATCCTTGGCCAATCAGGTTGATTTGTGACATGCTTATTTAGCGTATCGAGTTTTATCATTCCATCATTAAAGTGGTTCATTATTGTACCACCAAAGAGGACTTTACCTAAAACTCGAAATTTATTTCTCACCTAACTTTTGTGTCTTGATAGGTATCACAATATTTACGATACATTTTTGAAGGTAGTCAAAGTTCTGAAAATCGATGTACTCTTTATTCTAATCGATAAATGTGACCGTTTAGCTGAAAATCCACCTCAAAGTTTTGACAAATTAATTTTAAATAAGCGACTTTGGGAATCTAGTAGCTTTGGACCTCGATCGAACCTAAAGTTTTCATAAAAAAATTGCGCTACACTTTATTCCCCGTCGCGTTGGTTACACAAAGTGGCGCAATATTTGGCATAACTGACGTACAAGCAAATGAAAATTATCATTTTCTGCCTAAACTATTGCAGATCAACGATTACAGCGAAATCAAACTTTTAAGTTGAGTAATTCCAGTGTGTCGCATTTCTGATTATATTTCTGCTAAGTGTGAACACGACCTGCAATTCTATAATTTTGCAAAAAATGTTGTGCAATAAAAGTGGACAAGTGTGCGAGCACCCTAAGAATAGTGGTCAACCATTACACCCGATTATTGCGATATGGAGCGATACCTACTTACAAACCTACATATTGAGCGTGTATTGACGTGACGTCGCAAACATGGACCTGAAATTATTCGGATATTCTGAGATCCAGCTTCAATACGCGATAATATTAGAATAAAAATAAATATAGATAATTGGAGAAATGTCATTGTTAGTCATCCATTTTTGGCGTTACTGCATGCAAAAAAACAATGAACTGAGGCGCGATACCCAGATTTCTATTGATCGTGTAATTTTTTTTCAGATTAGTCACCACCGAATTTAGCAACTTTGCCAAATTTAAACCTACGATCTAGCTCTTCAGATAAGCGAAATCCCTATAATATTGCACAATGAATTTCGATAGCATTTCGACGTTATTATGAAACTTTAACTTTAACCTATTAATAACATTTTAATTTTACGATAATTTTAAATACGTTTTTTGTTAGAACCTACCAGTATTTGCGGAAACTATAATAAGAAAAAAAAAGTAAACAGTTGTTCTAAACAACAGCAGAAAAATGTTTTTGATTAAGATAAACGGATATAAAACAGACACTCGCAATTGATATATTATTATCACAAGATGATTAACGATATCGTCTCAAAGGGTGACTAGAATTTATATCTTTTCGTACTTAATGTATCTTCCTAAGTGCGAACGCTCACAATATTTAACCAAAATAAATTAGTAACAATTGATCATCGCTCTAATCTCTAATACGATCGTTACGATTGAAGTACTGTTGTATGTGACTTGCGACCCGTCTTTAGGACTAAAATAATCTCGGTGTTTGGAAAAGTTTCGACCAAGTAAAAGATTGATGGTGGCATAATCATGATATCACATCACCGGAAGCGCCTAATACTGGACTGAATTAAATCAAACAAAGCACTTATATTTATTTGACAATCGATGTGTCATTTGTTAAAAAAAATTTTTCTTGAAATATATAAGTATTATACATATTTGGAATCAGCATTAAAATCTTTATCGATCTAATGAAAAATCAAACATGGCAACCATAAGAAAAACTAAAGTTGATGATGCGTGCTTGGAAACGAAAGAGTGAATTAAAAATATAAGTACATATTCAAATTCAGCATAAAAGTTACTTAAAGAATGTTTTTACAAATTAAAAATCACAAATAAAAAGGTGATGGCTAAAATTAAAATTTGATGTTTTGGCATTATTTTTTACCATATCTCAAAAACCACAAGAGATAATTGAAATTTCTTTTCACATGTTTGTTTCTGAATCCCATATGTAACTTTCATCTCATTTAACCATCATTGTATTTCTTATAGTTTCCGAGATCCCCATGCTTATCAAGCTTATGCGAGACACCTTGTATAGCAGGTTTGAAAGATCACTGCATTTTGCATGAGATTAATGTTTTGATAGCTCTAATTTAATCAGGCTGGTATCAACTGTGTGGTGACGACTTCCTCAGTAGCCGACATAATGAGTGGGACGATGTTTACTTTATTTAAATTCTACCTTCTACACGTGTTTTAACTCAATAGCAATAGATTTTCATATTTTTACTTTTTCGATCTCGGTAGATCGAAAATTGTGTGTTAAAGGACATCCAATATCAATTATTGTGGCAGTTTTATTCACCTTGTCTACGACGACGATATCCGGCCGGTGGTGGTCCACTATTCGATCAGTTAAGATTGGTCTATCGTCTATCCCAATACATACAGTAATCATTAGGCTCTAGCACTGGATTAGGTACGTATTTATAGTGAGGTGGTGGGTTAGCAATAAGTTTGTATTTCAGAGCCACCTGGGAGTGGATAATATTTGCTACATGATTATGTCTACCGTCTACCTAAATAGTCCTTGTTGGTAAGTACAGGGCATCCTCCAAACACGTGTTTGATTGTTTCTCCAGGTGAGTGCTTTTTCTGCATACGTCTCATTAATTTTTTAAAACCTTATCACGACTTCAGTTTATGAAATAATGTATTAAGTACAATGTATTATCAATTTAAAGAGAATTTGATACTCATGAATCATGAAGAATTTAAAAAAATATGAACGTTCCATTTAAAAAAATTATAGTTACTCCTTTGTTTTAATTTCAATACTGTTTTTGAATTCACCAACGTAACAAGCTTTTTGCGTACTATAAGTTACCTAAGTATATAAACTTTTTTCTATCTTTGATAATAACCGAAATATCTGCAATATTACCTACGTTTTTTCAATCACCCGTATCCCGTATAGTGCCTAGTAATTTTAGACTTGACAGAAAAATGACAAGAGTCTTGGTCTAAATAAGCTAAGTCTTGTCTTGAAGTTTCTAGAAAAGACTTTTGCTAGACATGTCTTGAAACATTATTTAGACATAATATGGGTCTTCAAGTCCCAAATTCAGTACTATTTCTTTTGCGTCACATAACAATTCGATGATTTAATAATAAATTAACAAACGTTTGAAATGGAATCTGGCAGTGGCCGTTGTTTTATAATACGTTACACGTCTTTTAACTATAGGCACAACAAAATAACGATTACAAAAGTTGATCATAATATAATATTCGATAATATTATGTAAGTTATACTGAATGAAGTAGGTATAATCTAATTTAATTAACAAAGACATCATAAAACGAGTTTAGACTTCGTTAAAAAAATAATAGTACTTACATAATTATGTAAAATTAAACCCATTAAAACATTTGCTGTAATTTTAGAAAATTACAAAATAACATCGACATTAAAATAAAAATAATTTTTGTCTCCCAATGTAAGTAATTCATCATAACATTAAAAAAGCTTTTTCCCTACCAAAGTATTTGGTGAATCATTAATCTAAATATTATAATTATGACAAACAGCGCCCTAATCGAGTTATCCCAGTTAAAATAAACGTCCTTTGCCTGGGCAAATTATAAAAAAATAGAAGACTTTCTTTTCCTTTTTTAACATTTTTAATATAAAAGAGATATTAGTAAGAAATAGGTTTATAAGTCATTCGCCATAGGGGGTAGGTAATATAAAGGTAAATATAGGTGTACTAATAAATTTTGACACTGTTTTATACTGCATAGTATAACGATGTTTTAGCACTTATAAAACATAAATCTTTATTTTGTTAATCCGTACAGTATAAAGCGGTTTAGAAGTTAAATAATGGTTTTAAACAAAAATTTGTATGCTCGTACAAAAATTTAATGTTGTAATCTTAATTACACCTTCATTGTCACTTTTGTTTACTGTTGTGAAAGTTACACAGTAGTAGTACTACTCCTTCATATTACTGTTGTTTAGTATTCGGTAATCTATTGTTAGATTTAGGTACTAAATAAAATTCCTTTTAGGTTCAGGACGAGTTATTTTTTTTTCAATTCTAAAGTAATAGGTACACAGGCTGTCAAGTGTCTAATAAGTAACTAATTTTTTCAGTAGATACTAATGGAACACGAATGTTTTGAGAAATGGCAATTTCGGATCGAACAAAACGTTAATAACAATATACGTAATATGTTCTTCCTGTAAATTTGAAAATAAACGATATTCCCTTCTTTTCTATCCGGGGAGCATTATTCGTAAATCCCCGACACATTATTGGATATTTGTTGCCTTCCGTAGAGAGCGGTTCGGTAGTTCGTAAATCGCAGACGTTATTAAACTAATACGTCGGGGATTTATGAATAGATTTGTAAAAATTAAAATTAAATCTTATTTTTTGACTTTGCTATCACCCATTATAGGATGCTTTAGAGCACCTGCTTTTTTCTCATTGAGCTTTCCCACTGCCACTCTGATGCCCATTGCAGTGCAGTCTTCATTGCTTTCTTGTGTAAACGGAGGTTGGTTCGTTGGTTTCACATTTACCTTTCCCTCCTTTGGGTAACAAGTGATCTCTTCCTTTTACACGCTGTTCCTTTATATTAAAAAATGATTTTCTAAATTTCCGTATCTGTCGCAATTACCTAAATAGGCCTTAATTTCTGGATAAAAAGTAGGAACCGTTTTTTAAATTTTCTAATTGGATGCATCTATTTTATGCATCTATTCTATGCAAACTAATTTCCACTTAGTAAGTAAATTATCACTCGCACATACCTATGGTAAATAGTTAACGCATACTAAGTATAATAAGAGTTAATTTCGTTCGATAACAATTTTTGTAAAAACTGAAAGATTTTAAACAAATTCTTCAAATTTAAAACAATTTATTCACAACTTTTAAGATTTTTTTAGCTAAGAATATAAATTGATAAATTGTACAGAAACTCGCGCTCAAATACTCGTGCCAAATAAATTAATTTGAAAAGCGAACAATCTCTACAAATCACCCTACGTTTTTGGTACGATAATGAAAAGCCCTTTTCTTCTTTCTCGTAAAATAACAACGAAAACTCTCGAAACTAAAAGAATAATACCTTTTATGTAACTTTATTTATAACGTTTGCCAGGAACAAAGTTAGCGAAAGATAAAAGCTTTCCTCTTATATACCTAGCATAAATAAAAGGAGGTACTATACTATAGTTAAGGTATAAAGTATTTGTCGAAAAAACTCAAGAGCAGGTGTTTTTTATACTGGTACTACACAAACTTCTTTACGGATCTAAATTATCAATAAAAGAGTTTAGAAGAATGAAGAAGGATTATTGATCGTATATCGTCTTGTTGCACATAAATTAGTTTCTTCGGCAATACCAGTAGAATTAATTAACCATTCATATTAATGAAAAAAGAAAACCTTAACAAAGCGAAGCGGTGCGATGTACACAAAGTACACATCAACCAATGAGAACAACGCGTAGAAGATGTGCATTTTCCATTTTGTAGTTGCAAAGAATCAGAAACAAGAACATACTGGGTGTGTACTGTCTGCAAAGTACCACTGTGTTTTGGTACAATGAAGAAATGTTTTCAATAATACCATTCAAGTAAGGAGCTTAATTAGTGACGTTACATTTTACGGTTGTACGGTGGTGGAATATTTTTTAAACCACACATTTTTCAAAAACTGTGTTTTTTATTAGAGAGGTACGTTAATTGACACCATTTTTAAGGTTTTTTCACTATATTTCTAGTTTAAAATCAATAAAAAATATTATTGTACATCTACAGCCTTTTCTTAGTGAAATTTCCGTACCGCAGAGTTAAATAAAGAAAAATAAAAAAAAGTTTTGAACTTTTGGTAAGTGTTTTTTCAATTTATGTGAACAGTTCGCTTTTACATTTTCATCAAATGCGATGTTAACTAATGGCAATTGAGCTTTTGACTTTAAATAGTGATAGTGCGGTTTAAAATTAAATTGTCGTATTAGAATGAAACAAAAAATTTAGCGCCCCTAGTTACGTTTTACATTTTACTTTTTGCTTTTCCGAATTCCTAAAATTAATTTATAACTTTTAATAATACGGAACTCCATCACGACATTCGGAATAAAAGTACGGAAAATGTCCACATGACCGTGTGCGTTAGATGTCGGTTTGTTCTATCCACGAAAGGATCCCACAACGCATTTTACCCTTTATTGTCATGAAAAGACCTTTATGGGCACGTCCCTATGTAATAATTGCCACTGCTTTACGTTTTCCGCATTCGAAAGATGAGCGTAAAACGAATCCGCTCGAATAAATTCCGCCAACAAGAAAAAAAGCGACGTTAGAAATTGATTAAAGAAGAAACAAAGAAGTAATATCGTTAAGGAAAAAATTGGCGTAATTATAACGCTAATTATCTTCGATTAAAATTTCTTTATAAAAAATTTGTCCCTTTCAATCGCAAATTATTATTTGTGCAATTTTCGTGAAAAATCGCTCTAATTTTTTTTATGGATACAAATTTTCAAATTAATTCTTGACGAGGTTTTTTAAATTTTAAACATCAGAAGCTAACAACCCTTATAATATTGACATTAAATGATGAGATCGGTAAATGGCAATAATTATAAAGCCAGCAGTTTGTTATACAGAAATGTGTACATATCGTGTATTTAATATTTATTAGTAGGTATTTACCTATAATTATTTTTTGAATTAAGTTAAAATTATACAGATATCGGTAGTTTTTTGTACACAAAAAAATGTTTATTTTTTTAACAAAAAACAAGAAAAGAGCTAAAAAATGTATTATTTAAGATACGCCTATTATGGTATAATAAATAGTATATAATAATATGTACCTATATGTGGGTAATATACTATAAACATCAATTCAAGATAAAAAATTTCCAACCAAATATTTACAAATGAGTCTTAAATACACAGGATGTTCTATTTCCGTGGGCCAAAAGTAAATTTTGTTATATTAAATAGTATCTAACCAACGGCATAGTACTCACACCGAGCACTGTTTCTTCGGCATACGGCATACGCAAAGTGAATTTTTTGACTTTCTTTGACGAATTATGACAGTGGGTAATACAGAACAATTTTAATATTCTAACAAGGATTTATAGCTAAGAATCCCGTACCTACATATAAAACTAATGTACAGGGTATCTCATATTGATTACACGATCCTTCACTAGTAGGTACTGTGTTCTGCGGTCAAGAATGAGTTAGAAAGTCATATATTAAACTTATGCCCGCAAATGCACACAGTCGGGGCCGGTTATAACGAGCACGCTAGTACCAACAAAATGTGCTCGCTGTATCCGACCGCTCGCTGTAAAAGGCTTTGGTTATAATCGATTTATTAATTATTATCTAATGTGCTTAGCCTTGATTAGAGTAAGAGTAACACCATTGAGTATTCTAAAGCCGCTCCGTAAAGTTCTTTTTGACTTACGCCACCAGCAGAGAGGTTCAATACAATCAATAGAAGAATAGAATAGAAAGAGATTATTCATTATTGTACCTCTCTGCTGGTGGTAAAGTTACCGACAACTTTACGGAGCGTACCTACCATAACACTATACACTAAGCAGCAAGAAACATTGACCAGTAA
The DNA here is from genome assembly GCA_950108345.1 of Malthinus flaveolus. Lineage (NCBI taxonomy): Eukaryota > Metazoa > Arthropoda > Insecta > Coleoptera > Cantharidae > Malthinus > Malthinus flaveolus. The sequence goes on from OX467288.1 coordinate 135,306, forward strand.
CGACCGTATGTGAAATACACCTTTAAAATCGCTTACGAAGAGTTACACAATGAGTTACAAAAAATTTGATATCATTATCAACAGTAATGTATTAAGTGCATAGCGACTTGCCGATAATACTGACAGGAGAGATGCACGACTGCATGTTGCGACGAAAATTTGCACGACTGCGAAGCAGGAGTGCAAATTTTCCAAAGCAACAAGCAAGAGTGCGTCTCCGGTCAGTATTATCGAAGCAAGTCGCTATGCACGAAATGCATTTTGCGTGACTATTGCATAAGTAAAAAGAAAAAGCTAGAGAAAAAATTAAAACTGCTTTTGAAATCTAGTAGTAACAATTTGTGGGTCGCTTTGACAACATAGCCTAAACATAGCAACAAGTAAACAAATCATTTTTTCTGTAAAGCCAAAGCGAAAATGGCAAAACGTTTTGGTGATAAATCTGTGCTAAATATAGAAAAAATTGTGAGTTTTACGATGCCAGAAAACACCAAGAAGTCCAAAAAATATATAAGGAGGCAATTTGAAAAGTTCTGCCAAGAAAAAAACTACATACTGGATGAAAACTTGTCGGTAGTGAAAATCGCCGCAGTTTTGGCTGATTGGGCTTTCAACATGAGGAAAGAAGACGGAACTGAGTACAAGGAAAGTGTCGTTAAGCTCTTGTGGAACAGTGTGGCAAAGCTAGTACAGGAAAATTATTACAAAAATTATGGAACAGTGTTTGATCCTTTCAAGGATGTTACCTTCAAATTAGCCCGAGATGCCAGAAATTCAAAGCGCCGTCAATTGCAGCAAATACCAGAAAAAAGAAAAACCAGTTCGGCGGCGATTACTCCAGAGGAACACACAAAAATTGTTAAGCTTTGGGATGAAGACACACCAATAGGGTTACAAAGAAAATTTTACTACCTGGCTGCCCTAGAATTGGCATGGAGGGGCGGAGAAGCATCCAAATGTATTTTGCAACACTTTCATGAAGAGGTCACGAATACAAGTGCCCCTACAGGACGAATAGCATATAATACTATCTTCAGCAAGACTGCTCAAGGTGGAGACAAGCGGCTGGCAGAAACAAAGTGGCTAGTAACGAATACAGAAAATCCCAATTTATGCCCTGTGAGGTAAGTTACACCAATAAATAAATAATAATGTTCGAAATAATAATATTTTTCATTATTTTAGGCTCTACAAGAAGCTATTGAGCAAGAGGACGCCTCAGATAACCATTGACCGGTTTTTTCTAACACCAAATTCGAAATGGCAAACAGGACAGTCATTGTGGTATAAAAATATCCCAGTAGGCAGGAATGAACTTTCGAAGTGGACTGTGGAGGCTGCAAGTAAAATTGGGATTGATGTGAAGAAAGTTAAGATTACAAATCATTCTCTGCGCTCTTCGTCGGTTTCTCATCTTGCAAAGGCGGGTGTGCAAGATCAGGAAATCATTAAAATGACCGGTCACTCAAGTGCGGGGTCCATCAAGCCCTATTTGCAGCTGGATGCAGAGCACCATCTCAACCTTGTTGAAAAAATGAGAAGCCAGCGTAACAGTTCTAAAAACCTGGTTCACTCGACAATCACTTCAACGTCGACATGTCTCGAAGACAGCACCAACGTTACAGAAAATATTAATTATAATAATTGTGTTTTTAACATTAATAAATGAGTATTTCTAGTTACTTGGCTTAACGTACACTTATTTTTATTAGAAAGCTGTCGGGCAGGTGAGACGTTAAAGTCAGACGTCGAACCAAATGGCTATAGGACATAGGTTGTCTAGAGGGGTCAATCCTACACTACCCGGGTGATGTCCTTGAACGCACTCCTGGCGATAACCCGAAAACGATAAGTGCACACCGATAAGTGTTCACCTTACACTTATCGTTATAAGTGGTCTGGGATTGGTCTGAATTATGAAATAAAAGTTTTCTTATTGGTTCTTGACATACGTATGCAATAGTCATGCTAATTTGGAAATAAGTTAAATGGCGGATTTTTCGTGCCATGAGAAGTTACTCGCTAAAAATGGTAAAACCAAAAGCTGGCTATAACCAAGGACCATACTATAAGACCGTCGGAGTAAATAGGACCGTCTGAGCCGAAATTTAGTTTCAATATCCCTTATTTTAGGGGATTTAGAGTGAATAAGATGTTGCAATAGACATTCCATAATAAGTCGAAGCTTTAATACAAAATAATGTTTTTTTGAACGGTGTACGCTATTTGTAAAGAGACACACCAAATAACGATTGTTATACTAAAGCCGCTCCGTAAAGTTCTCGGTGACTTACGCCACCAGCATAGCGGCTACAATAGTGAATAGGGGCCTCCCTTGAAGAAGTTAAGTACCTGTACCTGTAAGGTTTAAATATGGCTACCTAACCCTTTTAAAAGCAATGACAATTATATGACTAATGATGTTACTAATAGGTATACACATTGTTTTACTTTTTCAGTTGCAAAGCAACATTTGAAAAAGTATTGAAATGGAAATGGATGAAAAAAAATTTTTTATTTTTTTTATTTCATTTCTCGACGTTTCAGGTCATTCTGAGTAGAAAAAAGCAAAAAAAAATTTTTGTCTGTATGTGTGTGTGTGTGTGTATGTATGTAACGCCGTAAATCCAAAACTACTGAACCGATTTAGATGAAATTTGGTTTGAGGCAATTTAACAAAACTTCATCGAAAAAACAAGTTTATAAATCAAATCCGTGCAGAGCGAAGCAAAATAAGGGGGTTATTTTGGGCGCATTTTATCAAATTTAAACTTGCGTGGTTTTAACTTGGCTATAAGTTAGTATATCTCAGACCTAATCGAATAAAAATTTTTAAATTTAAAATGGCGGCCAGTATTACGATTGTCCCATTGATCGGTTTTTCTGTTATAACTTTGCCGGTAATTAGTATTTTGAAAATATCAAAACGGTATTATAAAGGCAAAATATAAGCCTTTCATCCTAATCTAATAAATTTATAAAATTGTATTAAAATTGCTTATCTTTCAGGAGTTAAAGTTGACCAAAATTTTAAAGCCGTTTTTCTCAAAATTCCTTCCGGCCGTTTTTGTCATTTTTGGATATGTTTTAGCAATCATAGTTCTTAATAGAATGTCAAAGTTTAATTCGTTTGCTATGAAGAGTTCTTGAGTTATGATTTTTTGAAGTCCAAAAGTTTAAAAATGCGTACTTTTTTTGGTAATGAAAATGAAAATTTGAAAGTTGGCAATTGTATTATTCTTATCAATCCTTATTATTCAACATTATTTAAGAGTCAAAATCACTTCCGGTTTAACCGGAAATTGAAGAAATGTTTAGATTGTTTAGAAACATTTTGTATATTTCTTATTATTTTGAAAGAACGTAAAATTAGCATTTGAAAAAAAATAAAAACTTTGTATTTTGAGTTCAGGTTTAATCGGAAATAACGCCAATTTTCTTAATTTAAATAAAACGCCCTGTATATTTTTAAATATTTGAGAGGCTGTAAAAGAAGCTTTCAAATACAAAAAAAAACTCGGATGTGGCCATACCAGGACTTTTTCAATTGAACTGAAAAAGTCCTGGTATGGCCACATCCGAGTTTTTAATTGTAGAGTAAACGAAATTGATTTACAGATCAAGTCGTCCTCTGTTAGAATCTGCTTAATCCGCTGTACTAAGCAACACCATCATGGATATGTGGAGACCATTTAGTGTAGAAATATTTATTACATTTTTTATTCTTTGCCACCGTACTGTTTTTCATAACAATGTAAATATTGTAGTAAATAAGAATAAGAATTTCTAATATTTTTTTTTAATCTACCTGCGTCATATAATTGTCATTGCTTTTAAAAGGGTTAGGTAGCCAGATTTGAACCTTACAGGTACTTAACTTCTTCAAGGGAGGCCCCTATTCACTATTGTAGTCTCTCTGCTGGTGGCGTAAGTCACCGAGAACTTTACGGAGCGGCTTTAGAATACTCGAGTCGAACGTTCAGTTTTTACCTGCTTATTCTAAAATCCTTTATGGTTAAGCTGGTAATACAAATATATCTACCAGTGGCGGCTAGGGAGGCTCAGCCTCCTTAACCAAAAACAGAAGAAGAAAGAGAAACCAGAAAATTTACAGTGAGCAGTCTTGTTTGAAATTATAAACCAACTCGACTATTTTCACAAAAACTAAATTAGGCCACGCCCCCTTTTACCTGCGGCATGTTATTTGCCTCGCTCCGCACGGCAGGTTTTCTTTAGCTTCCTCGATTTTGAAATTGACGGGCCGCCACTGATATCTACCTATTTGCGGTCATAAGTCTTGTTCGCAATATATAAGTAACAATAAAAAAAACAATAGAGAAGGTTATCCAAACTTCAAAATACAAGATGGTAATGGTCAAAATTGGGCACGATAATACACAAATGTTTTCCATGTTTTTATCCCTTTCTTTGTTGCTCTTACAAAGTTATTAAAAAAATATTTCGACTACGATGCTTAAAAATTAGTTAAACTTCGGGTCTCTTTATATCTTTCGCTATGCTATAACTGGACCCGACTCGTGGGACCCAGCTGAAATTATAAATTAATTAATGTTTTCGAAGGCTTTAATTGCATCATAATTAATTGGTATTAAATAGGAAATTAAGGTCATTTGATCCTTGTTAAAAAATATTAGTTATTCAATTAGAACCTTTTAAATATCATGTTAGATATTATTCGATTCTGTCAATATTAATAAAAGAAAGTAACGATATCTTTTAATTTATAGCGTGATCCCCGATTAAAACAAAAAGTGTTCCAAAACTCTAGTCGAACTTAATTATTATTACATTATTCTGGGGTAATTTACTTAATAACAGTGTTGGGTGTCTTGTTTCTTTTGAAATATACCTATGCTTACTTTATTCAATAGAATATCCCACTTTGTAAGAGTATCGATTGCGGAACAATAAAAGAGACGGTTTCTCTCTTCTATATCCTCGCACAAAGCAAACTACGATGATCGAGGGGAATCCGCGGCCAAGTTGTGAGTTGTGACCGATATAAAACTCGGAAAAGAAATCTATCTATAGAGAGCGAGGTAAGATGAATAAGATTTTTGCAACTCGATACGGGTTTTACAACGGTCTCGATTTTTTCCTCTTCTTTTAAATCTCTGACACATCGTCGTGTTATTTTAGGTGGTATTGTACCAGCGAGAGGGGTCGAACTTACTGAGGAAACGTCCCGGGACCGTATAGAGTGTGCGCGCTACAGTCGGAAGTGGTTTGTGTTATACAGTGTGTACACGCGGATAAGGGTTCATATTTTCAATTTTACAAGAAAATGTTGTTCTTCATCCAAGCTTTTTAGTGTTGAAGTTCACAATTTCCATTTACTTCATAAATTTACTTCGAATAACTTGTACCAATGTCCCAATCTACTCCGAGCTTAGATAACACGATTAAATAGAAATGCGAACTTACTACTAAAATTGATTCACAATTTTCAAATGTTTTCAGTAGTAACAGAAATTATAGATAATACTACTTGAGTTTTATTGGAGAAATGTTTCGTATATTCGAGATTCTGGGTACACCATAGGTACTTATTGTATTACTAGGGGTTACATTCCGAATCCTCGAAACACATTTATATAATACATAGTTATTATAATAAATTATTCTTTAATTATCAAAACGTTATCGCTATTGGGTTAAATTTTGCGAGCTTTCCTTTGAAAAAGTTTAAGACATGAAAAAAAAACTTGAATCCCTTCTTAAAATGAACGTTTTCTTTAGTAAAAAAAATCAAATCAGTACGTTATAGTACATTCTTCGATGGCGGCCGATTTTTTAAGCAAAAAAGTGTACCAAGTGTAATAATTCGTTTTTTTCCTTTTTACAAATTTTAATTAAAATCTTTTAACAAGAAATTGGAAGTACTTAAAATAGTTCATTGCCTCTTCGTACAGGCGATTTTCTTTAACTTTTATTGCGATTATTTTTATATCGGAAAACAGCTTCGAGAAAACTCTTACAAAAGAGGGATATTCGGTTAAGTAAACGAGTAGAAAAGAAAAATTTTTGTACCTTTTTGCCATCTCTAAATTTGACGGTGCCCTCGATGATCGAGCTATTATCCACCATTTTTCTAATTAAAAAAATACTATCACATTCATATTAATCACTTAATCCACCCCATTTTACAATAATTTCACTCACTTTTTTACTACGAACTAGTTTAACTAAAAGCAACATTTAAATGACACTCTCTAAATAGACACCAAACCGAAATATATATATTTTTAAATCACAAAATTAAGTGCGGCGCTTCTGTTTTTTTTTATATAGGTAAATTCACGTATTTTACCGAGCGCGACTGTCAACCGACAACACAGCCTACTCGACGTGAACTGAAACCGAGTGCGGAGTGCCCCGTGGCCGTGGCCCGATACGATAACCGCGTGCAGTCACCGTTTCACGGTACGCTCGAATCTTTCGAACCGAGTCTCGAACCTCGAACCGATGCTAACACGGCGCCTTCTGGTGGTTTAGTAACAACTTAAACTGGTAATTTATTATAAACAATTAATTAAAGCTTGCGATAAATCATTTTTGAAACTCGATCTTTAAATTAATTAAACGTAAATTTAAATTCCTTTGTGACGAAAATTTCGTTTAAATTTAGATAATCGATTTTAAATAATCATAATTATAAATAAGCACATTTCAAAATTTGTTCGGCCGTAAAAGATTTAAATGTACGTACTTATAGTATACTCAAATATTTTGTAGAAGTTTATATCTATCTTTATGGATTATAGGATTATGGTACATTATTACATATCCATATTTTCATATAAATAGTACTAGGTACTAGCAAAGCATATCCAGTAAGAGAAATCCCAAGCAATGTAAATATATGAGCCATTTTAAAGCGTAGTACTACCCTGAGATCCAGGTGTCGCTACACATTGTACTACTCTTTTTTGGTATGCCTACGTAAGAGTAACAAAGAGAGGGATAAAAATAGATAAAACGTTTGTCCATTTTAAGCATTCTTAGGTACCCGAAATAGGATTTTTACAATCTGTATTATATACGATTTACGGCAAAGTGCGGTAAACTTTGCTATTGTTTATTTATGGTTTTATTGTCAAGAACGTTTTTGTACCTGTCTAAATTCACTGGTATACTGACGGCATACAAAAATATATTATTTTCAATTATTGTTACAAGAGATTAAAATGCCGTTCGAGTACAGAAACCTTTAACTGAAGTTTGGACATACTAAAAATGAATGTTTCATCTTCTCACTCTCGATGTTACTACGTGTAAAAGAAGGCTCATCAGTCCCATAAGCTTAGGATTTCTATTACTAGATATTCTTTGGTTAAATCGACTTATTTTGACCTCAGAAAATTGCCCCTTGAGTTTGTACAGTACGTCATGCAGCACCCTGTATATATGCGTATATACTATACTGCCGGACTTAAAGAGGTTTTCTCTATGTTATCAGTGTCCTTACGCTTGGAGTAGTGAAAAACCTGTGCAATAATTGAAATTTCTCCTCCTTTCGGTACCTTATACCGGGCGTCAACCACTCAAGGTGAATATAAGAACATTATCTTGAACCTTGAAGGTTTCCCCTCATTCCAGCTCAATAATAAATTATTGCTTCTACCGGAAAAACTATACGAGTAACAATAGAAAAAAAGATTTGCACATTAATATTCGAAGACTTTTATAAGACTGATGTCTTATAAAAAACGCCCCGCGTTATAAGTTTCTTATTAATAATCCGATTTAGAAAATATAAAAACAACAATAACGTATTAGCAATTTACATTGCCGTCCGGAAATGTATTGCTTTTAATATTAGATACACAATACATATTATTTTCGATCATTTAAGACAGATAATAGGTATATTGCTTCAGATGGTTAAAAATGCGTTATTAGGAATTTTTCCTTCTGGTACGAGAAAACTATTAATAAAAGCTTGTCCAATGAAACGCATCTTTCAGACTCTAATAATATAAATTTTTGTAATAAGTTCCCTATTAAATCACAAAGTAGCCATTTTTCTTCTTTAAAGGTCGATTCATACATCTACGAGACGGGACAGGAGCGTGTCCGGACCTGGACGTGATAAAAGTATTATTGCATAGAAATTAAATGTGCAAGCTCACACTTGTCCGTCACAGTGCTATCTCCAGGGCTTAGTGTCCTGGCCGTGTCCGGAACGTGCAAATACATATCGTCGTCAACGATATTTTTGTCTATATCCCTGACGCTCCGGACGTGTTTTAAAATGAATGACGAGATGTTAATCGAATTGGTGCGTAGGCACAGTATTTTGTATGATTTATCTCATCCAAAATATACGGATAGCCAAAGAAAAAATAATATTTGGGCAGACATCTCTTATTTGCCATGCTTCATAAACCCATTTACATTATTTTACTTGTATCTGATCATCTTCTTCTTCATCTAGTGCTACTGCAACAAGTGCTACTTCCTCAACACTAAATAACGCCATAACAACTATGTAATAATACTAAATTATTTAAAACTTGAAAATTATGCAATTGTGCCACTCTTCACGTTTCAAATGCTAATATAACACTGACGCGAAATTCCCTGATATGTGTGAATAGTAGACCCTGACGTGCCCCTGATACCACTGTCCCGGTCCGGACACGCTCCTGTCCCGTCCCGTAGATGTATGAATCGATCTTAAAGGTTAGTTTAAGGTGGCGATACCCTAGAGCAGGGGTTCCTAACCTTTTTGCACCTGCGTACCACTTGACTTTTTGAGAAATTTTAGCGTACCACCAGACCTAAATATTTTAATAAACGTATAATATTTACTCTTCTAAAAGTGTTCAAAGGCTTTTTGAATTAAATTCCTCAGAAAACTTCGTATTGTAACGAATATTTATTTTTATAATTGTTTATAATTGTTTTATTTACACTTAAAAACTACACCTAAATTAATTTATTTATTTATACTACTACGAACTAATTTATTTTCACCTAATAACTAATTTATTTAAACAAAGTTTATTCACTAAACACTAAACCGATAAATACACTCGAAATTCGAACTCTCACGTCTAGTCACTTGTAACTGCGAATCTGAACTCTTAATTGAAACTAACTCGTCAGCGGCCGTCTGCTCTATTTATTTCGCTGAATAAAGAAATATCTCGAAGCGTCTAGAAAACTGCTGACTGAAACATTCCAGCGTATTCTAGAAGGTCGCCCGATAAGATGCTTGTTTACCAGCAACCGGTGACTCATCATTCTTGTTACAGTAATTAATGGTTAGATATTTGTTTATTAATAACATGCTTATAATTTATAATAAAGGAGAAATAAAAAGATTAAAATGGTATTAAGCTATTAATAGCATGTTGCTCACGTCACTCACGCGTACCACCTGAAACGTTCCCGCGTACCACCGGTTGGGAACTCCTGCCCTAGAGCCTATAGAGTATAGAGTGAGAAGTTCCTCGCTCGTTTTGCAAAGTAAGCAACTTTAAGAAAAACGACGACTGTTATCAAATAGCTACATTAAAATTGACATATTAGTTAGGCGAATTTATCCTTATAATTGAAATATAAAAATTCATAAGCGTTTTACTGGAGCGGTTGGTTCTCCTTTATTATGTAAGTTATTCTTCAAAACTAAGTTTTAAAGTGAAGATAAATATATTATGTATAGTACGATATATTTATGTATATCTCAAAATTTTAAATTTCTTATTAAAGGTGGGCCAAAACTGGGTAAATAAAAGCGAACAATTAAGTACCCCGACTTTCAGTAAGCCGTATTATTTCTATTAAATATCAACATTTCAGCAACAAAATTTAGCTTTATATTGTACTTAGATCAATCTTTTTACCTTATTTTTCATCTAATACATAATTTTTTTGTAACTTCAATAGGTTTTGCTGCTTGCGCTCCAGTATAGCACTATTTGCAACATTTGTATTACATGGGCGAAATCGCCACTTTAAATAATTATTATTTGTTTCTCATTTGTAAACGTCAGTTTCCAAAAACACAATATTAATCAAGAAAGTTTATTTTATCAAGTCACTAACTTGTAAAACTGACAGTTAAGGCTAGAGAATTATAGGTTAGAATTCTTACGTCGTCCTGAACAGCTTTAATACTCAACAGATACAACTGAGGTTTTTGTAGGGTCTAGCCAAACAGCTTGTCTATGGCTTGACATATTTTTAAATTCAAAAAAAGTATTAGAAAGTAACAAAAAAAATTTTTTCCAAAAGTGGCAAATTACAGTCAGTTTAAATTGATTGTTTTCTGTTGCGTATAAATACTTAGAACGATATAAAATATGTCAAGCCATAGAGGATATCAAATCAAATCAAATCAAATCAAAATCAATTTATTTCCACTCGAATAAAAAAATCAAACAATAATAATAATTGGAGCAATTTGTGGAAATATTGTTTTGCCCAAATATGGCGAACCATGAGCGTGGGCAAAAACGACAACTTTCAACAAACTATACAATATTAACAGTAATATACAACACAATCAACAAAAATACAATACAATTCGGCAACCATGGCAAAAGGAGATGCTACTAAATCACGCAGTAGTCCACGAAAGACTACACAAATATCAAATATGAGAAAACAATATACCAATTTATCTTACAATTTCCCAATTCAAAATTAACACTGGAATGCATTCATTATTCCAATACACATTATATATATCTGGATATGATACAGGGATTTACAACACAAAATAACCTATAATTCAGTAACATAAAAACTCAGTAAACCGGGCCAGAAAACAGCCCCTCGACCTCCTCCCCAGTCAAGGATCTCAGCCACTTATGCAATGAGCGTGCAAAGCTTTGCCTGGAACGGGTAGTTTTGACCTCCTCCGGTAAGAAGTTGTAAATCCTAGGTGCGAGAAATAAGTAGTGTCTCTGTCCAAATGTCCTTTTCTGTCTGGGTGTAAGTAAGTCGTCCCGTCGTCTGGTTAGGTGCAAATGATCTCTTTGAGAGTGCAAGGCCCTGTCTTGGTGAAATGTTATAAGAGCAGTCTTTATATATGTTTGTCGAATGTTTAAGACCTTACACTCCTCGAACAACATGTCTGTCGGATAGCGTGGGGGTTTTTTGTTAGCTACTCGTAATATTAGTCTTTGTACTTTGTTGATAGGGTCGAGGGCAGTCTTATTTGTTCCCCCTCAAGCAATGATCCCATATGCCAGAATTGAATTTACCAGAGCGTAGTAAACAGTGTGCATAGTAGTCTTGTCTAGTATTGTCCTTAGTTGTTTAAATGTGTACACGGTCTTTCTAAGTCGTTTAGTCGTAGTCTGTATGTGGGCAGTCCATTTTAGATGTTTGTCCATCACCAGTCCAAGGTATTTTACGCTATCTTTCGCTGTTACTGCTTTACAGTTACAGTCAAGTTCGTCGTGGCATTCGTGAAGCTGTAGCGTAAAATGAGGAGACGGGAGACCCGAGGCAGTAGGTGAGAATGTTAGGTAATTTGTTTTGTCGACGTTAAGGGTCAGAAGATTTAAATCAAGCCACCTCTTTACCGAACGAAGTCCCCTCGATACCTTCCCAAATGCCTCATCCCATGTTTCTCCACTATAGAGAAGGACGGTGTCGTCGGCAAAAACTGTTGTAAGACTGTCCCTTGACCAGTCACAAAGTTCGTTTATGTAGGTTAAAAAGAGTGTCGGACCCAATATGGAACCTTGGGGTACGCCAAATGTTGTAGTTTGTCTTGTACCGTTTGTCGTGTCAATTGTCACGTATTGTTGTCTGTTATATAAGTAACTTTCAAACCACTTTAGTGCGAGACCTCGTACTCCGCACCGATACAGTTTTTTTAATAAGATAGAATGCGACACAGTATCAAATGCTTTTTTAAGGTCTAAGAAAACCCCAATACATTTGTAGTTCTTGTTGATGTTCGCGTGGACGAAGTTTGTTACTTTCAGTATAGCATCTCCTGTGCCCATTCCCGGTCTGAATCCGAACTGGTTCGCAGATATGAGATCATGCTCGAAGAGAAATTTTGTCAGTCTGGTTTTAACGGCCTTTTCAATTACCTTAGACATGAAGTCTAGTACCGAGATTGGCCTATAGCATGACGGATCTGCGGCATTGCCGCCTTTGAAGACTGGAACCACTCTAGCAATTTTTAATTTAGACGGAAATACTCCAGTTTCGAAACTTTTATTTATAATATAACTGAGTGGTTCCAGGATTTAGGGTTTAATGTATTTTACCAGTCTTGGCTGTAGGCCGTCAGGCCCGGTGGCACAGTCCGCTCTTAGTTTGTCTATCAGTTCATTAATCTCGTCACATGTAACAGGAGTCAGGAAAAAAGAATTACTAGGTACATTTCTGTTTGTCGTCAAGTGTTCGTTATGTACGTAATCAATGTCTAGTTGTTTGTCGAGAATAGCCTTAGCTAGTTTTGAGCCTACCTGTGAGAAATAGTCGTTATGATATAGAACATATCTATAATAATTGATTTAAAAGAAAATGAGTTTCCTACGCCCTGAGGACGACGTAAGATTTTCCCCATAAGCCCAATGTTAATTAAGCTTCTCAAAAACTCTAATTGATGTCGCCACCCAGCCGTCGCTGCGATTCATAAACGTAGATAAATATTAGTACAGGTAATTACAAATTTTTTAAATATTTAGGGTTAATTAGTTAGATAGATCTAATACGTTGTAAATGAACCCCAACATACACACATAAGTGAAAAAACTTTAAATGAGAAAATTTGTTTTCCACCGAGTGCCTCGGGAATCGAACCCAAGACTTTGCTATTTCCGGTAGCACGCCTATACCCAATACACTACGGAGGTTAACATACTTTCACAAGCTATCCGGCATTGTTTAAATGCGTCGAGAAAGCGAAATATATATAAATCAAATTAGTATGCATACAACAATCATACGTGAATAAATTACAAATTTTTTAAATATTTAGGGTTAATTAGTTAGATAGATCTAATACGTTGTAAATGAAAGTGAAAGTGAAAGTATGTTAACCTCCGTAGTGTATTGGGTATAGGCGTGCTACCGGAAATAGCAAAGTCTTGGGTTCGATTCCCGAGGCACTCGGTGGAAAACAAATTTTCTCATTTAAAGTTTTTTCACTTATGTGTGTATGTTGGGGTTCATTTACAACGTATTAGATCTAGTACAGGTAATGATAAGTTTGACCTGGAACAACTTGCAAGAAACAGATTTTTCGTGGTAACTTGTTCAGAATTTTACGCTGATTACGACCATATAAAGTCTATGCTGAAAATATGATGGAAAATGACAAAATTTTGGCATAAAACGTCACTATTTTTCGAGGTTATAATACAGAATACGCCTGAATGACGAGTAACCAAGACATTTAAATGATACTCACCTCCAAAAATTAAATGTAAGAGACGCTACTGGAAATGTTAGTTGGGTTGCATAAATACTTTTATGCACCATAACCTATAATTCTCCAGCCTTAACTTGCAAAATTTTTACAAGTTAGTAGTATTATTTATATTAGAAAATTTTGTTTTATCGTCATATATGTTGAAAATCATGGTACAATTGTTATTTCCAGTGGAGAAGAAATCGAAACTTTCTTCGCCGTGTTATATTTTGCTTGGTTGAGCCTCTCGAATATTTCCTTCTAATCACAAAAACTACGAACTTGTTTTTGACTACGTTTATTTTACTTGTAAGAAAATTGATGTTGCTTGTAGGACTAGAAGGATGAGACTCAATATTGGATAGGTACGAAATGTAAAGGAACCAAGGAACGAAAAGAAAGCAGGTATTTTGGGAAAATCCCAACGAAACATGTGCCGGATGCCTAACAATGGCACTAATACATAAAGGGCTGCCATCTTTGGCGCCAAGTAAATACAAATGAAAAATGTGGAACGAATACTTAAATACTAACGAAATATTATGAACAATAATTAAATATAAACGAAATCTGAACATCCAGTAACACAGATTTTTGATGATTACACTGCTGGCTGCCTCAATAATTTCTTTTGGTACATTCATTTTCGCTTTCGCAAAAACAAATGTAAAGAAAAATAAACAGACATGTTCATGGCAACGCTTCCATAGCTTACGACATTTGCGACAAATTATTGAGATTTTTTTGGAATTTATCTAACCTTTTTACAAATGAGAAACAAATAAAATATAAAACAATACACGCAAGGTAACGGGTTTTACTGGCTCAAGGAGGTAACTGACTCGCCTGCGACTCGTCAGTTATATCCTTCATTCACCAGTATAAACCCTCTTACCTTGCTAGTAATGTTATACAGTGTGTCCGGGGATAGGTGGAACACGGGCGATCTCGCTTATTAACGATTTGAACAAAAAATGTTACTCTTGTAAAAGTTTTTGCTTGTTCCAAAATTAATATTCACAATATCATTTCTGCAGATTTTTGTACAGGGTGGTTTTTATTAGTGTTTCTCTAAAATTATACACTAGTAAACTAGGAAAATTTTGAAGAGAAAAATCAACAATTCATAACAAAAAATTATTCGTACGCTCATGTTTTATTAAAATATAAAATTTGAAAACGATGCGGTACTTTTAATATTTTTAAACGATTTCGACATTTTTTTATTACAAATTCATAAAAAAATTTTATTAGAGATCAAAACAAACAAATAAATAATAATTACTACTCAATATAAGTGCTCCTTACATTCATACATCCTAACAATTCCTTGGCGAAATTCAAAATACGCAGCTTGAAACGTCGTTACATCGAAATTTTTGAAAATATGAAAAGTGCCGTATCGGCTTAAAATTTTATATCTGAATAAGAAATCGGCGTAGGAATAATTTTTTGTTATGACTTTTTTGTTTTCCTCTGAAAATAAGAGTAGTTTACTGATGTATAATTTTAGAGAAACGCTAATAAAGACCACCCTGTATAAAAATCTACAAAAATGAAACTATCAATATTAATTTTGGAACAAGCAAAAACTTTTACAAAGAGTAACATTTTTTGATAAAATCACTAATAAGCGAGATCGCCCGTGTGCCACCTATCCCCGGACACACTGTATACTATATCTTTATTTGGTAGTAGGTATTCATACTGTAGTGTACCTTGTAAATATTTCTCACAATTTGAAGAAAAACGGGACCGAAATAGCGCAACAACAACTATAAATATTATTTATCGAGAAAGGTTTAGAAAAACTGTAACGTAATACCAGATAAGCCGAAACAATTGTTGTGAATTATTGTAACTTGACTCGCGCATTTTTTAAAAGTTTCATAATATTCATTTGGTTATAACATAACAACTTTAATTTAATGATAGGGGAAGACTGCATAAATTTTTCTTTACGGCAAATAGTGGAAGTAATTTAAAAGGAGTATTAATTAGAAAATACTTTATTTATCGAAAAGGGCGAAGTTAATAATACCTGGTGCCTTAAGACCGTAGGACACACAATGCTGAGTCTCCCAGGGTGTTTTCATTCGTATACAGTCGTATAAGTTGCGAAGAAACCGCGACGTCTACTCGAAGTCTTTCAAGAACAATAATTAAATTTTCATCGAAAAACTCTGAAAACCTAAATCATCTGTGGCGATAGCCAACTTTCTCCAAAAATATGTTAGTAAATAACCGGCGACTCATCCCATAGGCGCCGGCTACCATTATACCTGAAAAAGGGTAAATGGGTTTTGAGTTGCTGGGCACTGAAGGTCCAGGCAGCAAACAGTTGAGTTGAGATATTCGAACCGAAAGGTTGTGTACAAAAATTAATAAACACCATGAAAAGTAACACGTGGTTTTACTAGTATTTAAAATAGAAGTTATATGAACACGTTGAATAATAAACAAAAACCCCTAAACATCGATTCTTTCTAAAAGTGGAGTATATCACGGAGCTGCGAAGTCTATGATAGAAATAACACAAAATTTAGAAAACCCAGCCCAAAAAATTAAACATCCCATACAAGGTATTAAATCATAGCTCCGGATCTGATCATAGCAAATGAACCACGGTGTTTACTTATTAAGAACTTGGATATCTACAACATCAAAATCAGACAAAACGACCGGAGACGATTTTAAGAACATCAGTTTTAAAGTTTTAGTCAATTGAAAAAGTTGAAAAGGCATTTTTTTAATTACGGCCAATGTGCACTCACTTATAGTCGAGTTTGCTATAATGATTGTATAGGTCAAGATTTTTCGGAATGCGACCAACATAACCTATTTTAGGCCATCCTGTATCGATTTCGTTTAAAAATAATACTTTTTTGTACTCACTGCTTAGGAAGCAACGTTTCGCGAATTCTCTACTCAACCGGGAAACACTGCTTGGAACACTGGTACACTGCACTGGACCTCTGAGTGAAAGCAAAGAATATCTAGTAAGAGAAATCCTAAGCTTATGGAATCTCATGCGCCTTCTTTTTAAACGTAGTACACCGGTGAGATTCAGATGTCGCTCCTCATTTTAGTAGTTTTTCGTATACCTACGTAAGAGTAACAAAGAGAGTGACAAAAATACATAAAATGTTTGTCTATACCAAAGAACATAGAATTAACAGAAAAAGCAACCAATGTAAAATTTTAAAACCTTTTAGAGTGTAGTAACACAATTGAGCTCCAGATGTCTCTGCTCAGTTTACAGTACTTTCGAGAGTGTGAGAAGATGAAACATTTAATTTTAGTATGTCCAAACTTGAGTTTAAATGGTTTAAAAAAGGTCTATTCGAATGGTATTTTAATCCTTTGTCCAAAGACCAAAGATTTTGAACTTCCTATCAACAAAAACTTTCGTGACAATATAACCATCATAAAATAACAATAGAAAAGCAACTTAGCCCCTTAGCCGTAAATAGATCGTAAAACACCCTATTTTCAGGTAGGTCATTGCTAAGTATAGACAAACATTTTATGTATTTTTGTCGCTCTCTTTGTTACTCTTACGTAGGTATACGAAAAATTGTGCTAAAATGAGGAGCGACATCTGAATCTCACCGGTGTACTACGTTTAAAAGAAGGCGCATGAGACTCCATAAGCTTAGGATTTCTCTTACTAGATATTCTTTGTCTATACTTAGCAATGACCTACCTGAAAATAGGGTGTTTTACGATCTATTTACGGCTAAGGGGCTAAGTTGCTGATTTTTGTTAGTAATGTTAAAAAAAATCTAAGTAACTATACACACACCTATTGTCTTTGTGTAGGTAGGTATTTGAAATTTACCCAATTTGGCCCAATTAAACAATAAGAAAATGTATTTGGTTTTTTAAGCTTTGAATCTTTTGATTTTTCATTTAATTACCTAATCGGTTATTTAAATAATCAGAACCCTATGTATAATGCTTTAATTACAATAAAGTTTTTACTGTACATAAGAAAAGAAACTTGCATTTACACAGTAAAACTACCTGGCTAAATTTACTGGGTCGTAAAAACATTATTATCTTCAACTGTTACAACAAAGGATTAAAATACCATTCGAATAGACCTTTTTTAAACCATTTAAACTTAAGTTTGGACATACTAAAATTAAATGTTTCATCTTCTCACACTCTCGAAAGTACTGTAAACTGAGCAGAACCATCTGGAGCTCAATTGTGTTACTACACTTTAAAAGGTTTTAAAATTTTACATTGGTTGCTTTTTCTGATAATTATATGTTCTTTGGTGAAAGGCAAGGATGCTAACCCTTAGACCACCTGAACACCAAAATTAACGTATGTTAAGCGTGAGCATTTAAAGATAAAATTTTTATTTTGTTCATTACAAAAAATATTGTACAAACCTTGTGCGTGAACGAGTTTCCCGCGTTCACGCTATAATGAAGCATTCGCTCCTCCGTCGCTCATGCTTCAAAACTGCGTTCACGCGGGAAACTCGTCTTCCCGCACTCGGTATGTAAATAACTATTCCAAAGTAGACGAAATCGACGAAAAAGTAAAATAGAGTCGTAAAGTATTCTGGGATAAAGTACCTATGCGTTTGCGTTTGTAGCCCACGTATTACCCATTTGTATGAAAATTTTGAGACAGCGAATTTGATCGCAGAGAGGACAGAATGGGCTATAATAAATATTACGTAGTTTAATTCGGGTTAAGTGATGCCAGCAGGCAGCAGGAGTCGATGATTGCCAATAAACTCACCAAAAGTGTAAAGGAATAACTATATTAAATTAGGTTTCGACCATGAGATTCGATAAGAAAGAAAAGAAGAAAAAATTGTCAGTTGGTAATTAAAATTTTAACCGAAAAAAGCTAATTAAGTTGTCGAGTAAAAAGAAAAAGTTTTATAAAAGTTAAATATTGTAATTAGGTAAGTACTAAGTAGTATTAGTACGTTATTACTCGGAAAAGAAAAAAGTTTGTTGCAGATTCGTAAAAGTGATACGCATTTTAACGACTCCTTCAATGCCCTTTTTTACCTCTTTTCGGTGATTATTTTATAACGAGTTATTTGTAAGATTTATTTGAAACGTCTTAAACACTACTCGAGTTCCTTTCCCTTGTCGAGACGTTCATTAGTGCTAAAATTTTTCAACAAAAATAACAAAGCAAAAGTTGTTAAAAAAGACAAGAGAACAGACATGTGACCGGAACGACGATAAATTGTTTCGAAGAGTGATAGAAGAGCTCCCGATTGAAGTCGCAATACACTAAATGTGTGATTCCAGCCCCTCGCCCTATTCTTCTTCGGAAAAGAGCGTTCCACGAGTAGTAGATTTTATTAAAATCCTTCCGTCTCCCTCTTTTATTCGTGGAAGCTGGAAGCAAATTTTGTTTTATTACGGCTTAATAAATAACTTGTCGTCCTGCACAAATTTAATGCAAAATTAATAATGGACGTATAAATTTATCGCAGTGTGTGTTATTATAACCTCTCGATTTAATAAAACCGTACGAGCGTAAACAGTCCCACATATATATAAAATGTAAAAAACTACCAATTTATTAGGATGTCGAGGGTCGACGTAACGTTTCTATTCAATTTTTGAATAGATTATTAAATTGTCGCATTCCACAAAAGTTAGTTTCGTCTTTCTTATTTTTTTGGTACAGAAAAAGAGCGATTATTCGTTACTTTTACACCTTTTAAAAATTGGGGAGAAAGCTATTTTTATATTTTTCCGACGATACATCTTGTGTAGGCAAAACCGTACATTAATTACGAATGTCAGAAATAACGAACCTTCGGCACTTAGACTTTACGGCCTTTTTGTCGATGAAGCGGCAGTAACACCGGCCGGTCGTTATACATAGTTCGACGCGACGCGACGGCTTGATAAACCCCGGAGCTGGCGCAATTAGTAGACGAGGGCTTGGTGGTGACGGTAGAACCAAACTCCTATCACGTAAACGAGAAGAACATAAATACAGACAAACGGGTTAAAACATTTTTAAATCATATTTTTACAAAAGTACGCATCTTGACTTTTTTTGGTCTCCAAAAATTTAACGAAAACGATTTATTTACACCATACCATTAGCGACTGTATGTATAACCGAAAAAGTTGGTTCTCCCGTTAAATGTTTCTGCTTTACTTGCTTCGAATTCTACATCCGTTTGTAGTAGCCGATTTTCCTTCGTAAATTTTGTTAAAATCACGCATTTGATCTCTATCCTCGTTTTTGGCAACTATCTCGCTCGACGAACGACTCACTTTTTTCGTCTTTTCTAAAGCTAAAAAATTCCCAATGGACTCGACTTCCTGAAGTCCCCCTTTTTTGTTATGTGTGTTAGATGTACATATTTTTGTTATGGCGTAAAAAATGACGGACCGGCTATTGCTCATTTTCACTTTATTTTTTATGTGCTTTAGTGCTTTTGCTTTTGCACTATTTTATGATAGATATTTTACGATCGTTACGTTTTATTAAATTAAGCTTAAAACTCGACACATATTCTCACTCATTTTTTGCCAAACGCTTTTTAAATTACGATCTTCTATAGGCAAACTATGTTGATGTTTCTCCTCCCTATGTTTCGATATACTTTTACTAAATTAGGCACCAATTATAACTGATAGATAACAAAGGCCAATACAACTGGGTTACCCAAGTTTGTGGTATATTATGCAAAATTAATTATATTTGCTGAAGAGGGATCGAGTGAACCCAATTTCGTCAGACCATACCGCAGTTTACTGTTTACTTCAGACGTCCAGAAAGCGAGACATCATCTTAATACTTTATTTCAGGAAAATAAAAACAACTATTGGTGCGAAATCATACGCAGTACATGGACATAATACATGACGAACTGTCTGTAATCGAACTAGCAGAGGCTGAAACGCTGTGTAACTTCATATTAGAGGTGGGTGGGTAAATGTTAGTGAACGAATGAGAGAAGGTATGGGGATTTCAATTTTGTTTTGGGGTGATTTATAAGCGTCTTTTAGTTCTTTTTGCATTGCCAACTTTTGTATTTTCATAAACATATAAGAATTATTTACAGATTTGAGACAGTTTTTATAGTAGAATTAAATTAACGCTAATTAGTGCTTTTGGATATTTATTATTAGGTTTTATAAATTTAAACACTTACAGACTTTCGGTATTTTTTAAAAGGAGACTAAAAATCGTTTCACAAAAAGTAATAAAATATTGTAGCGATAAAAGCCGGCAATCAATAAACGAATAGCCAATTGCTAAAATTTCAAATTTCAATATCAAAATCATGATTGGACGCCGGCGATGTTAGCAAAGTGAGCATCCAGAACATAAAAATTACATTTTAATAATCGATACCAGATTTGTATTTTGTGTAAATTTTTAATGATTTAAACCATTCAACATTCAAGTTAAAATCTCGAATACATATGTAGTACCTACTCGCCATTTGACTTTATTAATTTTAAAAAGGTAATCGTCCGAATTAGGTATTACTGCTAATATAAAATATAATATAGACATCAGTATACGAGTACTTATAGACTTCTTAGCACATAGAGAAAATGAGCTTTCTTTATTCCAAGTTTTCAATTTTTAATATTTCTTCACTTTAAGTAAAAAAAATTTATTGCAAAGGGTACATATTATTACTTCGTTCAGTATTTCATTTGTGTCACATGACAATTCGATGATTTAATAATAAATTAACAAACGTTTGAAATGGAACCTAACAGTACCTATAGAAACATAAAGTTGTTTTTTATAATGGCAAATTTTTTCAAAATAGCGTTTTTCTTCGAAAGTACACTTTGAAAGTACACTCACAAGTTTTTAATTTGAGATTAGGTACTTAAAACGTCAGTAAATTGAAAAAACGTATTTAGTCGAGCCTTTTACAGTTCGTTAATTTCTATGAAAAACGCAAATGAAAACGAAAAAGGAAGAACTTTAAAGTTTTTTGATGAAAATGTGATTAAAAACTTTGTCGTATTATTATTATTTTTGGCGCTCATAAAAAACATCGAAGCTCGAGGTTTATGTAGTAAAAATTGATCATTTTGGTGACGCTTTTAAGATAATTACAGACAGGGATTCAAAGAAAATGTTCTTTTTCTTGTAACATCACAGGATGAAATTAAAAAAAGTTGAATCTCTAAGAATACAAAAATTTTACTTTAAACAATCCGAATTTTAAAAAAGTGTAGGGCACTAAGTTATTTATTCTCGTTCAAATTTAATCATGCCAAAGAGCTTTAAGAAAATTAAATTGTTATTGATAACGGAAAACGCAATCCTTTAAAAAATATTGATATTTTTTTTTCGAATACGAATTTTTGTTTAAAACAATAAAGACCGTCCATTTTTAATAAAAATTGTTGAAATGAAGTTAAATTTTGAAATAGTTATACATAAATATACAGGGTGTCAACTGTAACTTGACCAAGAATGCCAGAGTAGGTAGAGGACCGATAGGCAAGTATTTTAAGAATTGGAACCCATGTCCGTAAATGCACCCGTACGGAGCTACGACCGTTTTTAACTGTTGGTTTTTGCACCCGATGTACACGCTACATGTCGTGTTTTAAAATAATTAAATTCATTGTTGTCGCTCAGGTGTACCTGTGGCGCTGTGCTCCAAGTGCGTTGCAGTTCATAGCCCCATACGCCAGATGCACGTCGGTGAGCTCCTGAAAGGTTAACCTGAAAGGTGAACAATAGATCAGCACACGTTTTATTGACACAATGTTTCTGAGCTGAGTATTTCCTAGGCAACGATGAGTGCCAGGTAAACAATTGTTAGGCACACAACATGCTGCCTGCATATCGGACGATAAAACGTGAAGTTAAAAACGGCCGTAGCTCCGTACGGGTGCATTTCCGGACATGGGTTCCTATCCTTAAAATACTTACCTATCGGTCCTCTACCTACCCTGGAATTCTTGGTCAAGTTACAGTTGACACCCTGTATAATATTCTTGTTAGGTAAGTACCTACCTGTTGTTTATTGTGGATAATTTTGTGTGCCTTTTTAAGTGGAAATTTTCGTATAGAAATTGTAGGTAGGTACCTAATACTTATACAAATAAATAAAATATCGAGGGCAAACAAATAGAAATGGCTGGGGATGAAATGTAGAGTAGGTACCTATAGAGCTTTATTCGTTTGATTTATCGATCATAGTAATAGCACAATTGTTAAAGTTAAAGAACTTGAAAAGTTCTACGCAATTTTTATGCATTTTGTTAACAATTTTGTCGTATAATGGTTTCTTAGATTTTACGATTTTTTGCAAACCTTATTATTTACAGTTAGTTCATAACAGGAAAACTTATGCGTAAGTAGTTCTCACAGACGCGAGAACTCCCACTCTATTAAACATAATTAGGTACAAGGGTACAAGGGCTTAGAAAGAACCGAATGTTGAACAATTCTAACAAAATATGATTGTGTATTGAATACCCGAAATCTTTTGACGTTGCGTTTTGCAAATCCCAACGAAATATTTTTTATTAGAAACAAAATTATAAGAAAAAAGCAAAAATTGTAAGGGTTTTTTAATCAACAAAAATATACTTATCGTATCAATCATCTATAGGTAAATAGGGTTTGAATAATGGCATCCAATTTTTATCCCTTTTTAAGAAAAATTATTTCAAACAGAAAGTTTAAAATTACTTTCACATGCACTCTCTTTAGGATTTTAAATGGAGTTTGAAATGGAAGAGAAGAAGTTTTAAAAAAAAAAGTCGAGTAAACTTGGAATATTTTCAATAAGCAATTGGACGCTTTTAAAGGGTCATAATTTACGAATTTTCTTAAACCTAATTAATCACAGATACATAAATATATACAGGATGTATAAAATTTCGTGGTAAGTACAGGGATCTCGGTTATTAGCGTAGAGAGAGTCGGTTAATAGTTGACAAAAATAATCTTTGAGTGATGCCTACACCAAATCGGAAAACAAAATTTACCTTCTCCATAACGTTTCTGAAATATGACGGAAAATAGGAAATTTGGCATTTTATATTTTTGACTCTAAAATCGTTAAGTATTTGGAAAGGAAAACTTAACACAAAATTTGATACATCCTGTATAAAGTGTGTCCCGGGAAGGACTTGACAAAAAAGGAAAAAACTTGATTATTGATTTTACGACCAAAGTCATTCTTTACAAAAACGCCTGCAAATGTCGGAAAAATGACTTTACAATATAAAAACCTGAGGTCGGATGTACGGTTTTTATTGTCCTTATTTTTTGAGTTGAATTTATGAAAATGAAAAATGAAATCGCGGATATTATGATGCCGATATATACAGGGTGTTCAGGATAAGGTTCCGTTTATCCATATTTATCATCATCTACTTTCTTCCACGTCAGCAATAAACTTTTATCTTTAAGTTTATTTAACTGAAGCATAAAATTTATTTCGATGCCGTTGGCTTCTTTAGAACTATATAGTAAATAAATAACAAAATAACCGTACGAGAGATGTTCTTACCCCTAATCACAATCCGTAACAGCGAAGAGAAAAATTCTGCACGACTCACCTAAAAAGACGGAAGAATATTAATAATATAACAAATACGGATAGAAAAAAAATGTATGTAAGTATTCCATCTTAATAAAAGATTCTTTCACCTGTTATACGTATAAGAATTATCGATTATCGTAGCTATACTTAATGGCAGTTTAAACGTTTAAACCGTAATATAATTCGAAAGTTTTAATTTGTCGTGAAAAAATCTCGATATTTCGAAGTGAAAAGCGAAATCGACCCTCTTAAGCAAAACCATTAGCACCGAGAAGGCAAATGAATTCGCCCTCTGTATAGAATAGAGTACCTAATTGCTCCTTTACAACTAGTACTAGGATTGCATATTAGAAATTTTCTAAATGCAAATGCACGATTAATATTCGGCTAACTAACTAATGCGTCTAATAGTGATGGGACAATAATAACTTGCATCCTTGCACCCTAATGACGGTGCGTGCGGTTTTCGACCCTCGCGCCGATGATGCATTCACTCTTCCACCCTCATTATGAAGGAAAGCGAATGCGTCACTCTACGTAACATGCAATATGCATCATCGGAGTGTACCGAAATACCACCACTACCTACTAGGTAAAGTAAACTCGCCAAAATTATGCAGTCCCCGTAACATTAATGAGAAGAGCAAAGCCATCGAGTAAGTAATCAACAAAACGTGCTCTGTGTTATAACTTATAACGTTATAACAAACAAAGTTTTACGCAAAATGCGTACATTTTAACAGGATATGCTTTTTTATTCCACAAAGAAGACCATCTGAATTATTAATTTACAGTGTAAATACCAGGTACCTACCTACCAACCTATACTGCTAGTTATTTTTATAAAAAAAACTTTTTATCCTCATTTTCTTCCCTAGCAACACTTATACTAATTAAAACTTCCCGAGGTTCTTTTCAAAAATAATTAGTAACAGCATTCTTCAATTAACCGAATACTTAATTGAATCGAGTTTGATTTTGCCAAACAAAAAGAGCAGACGCGTCGCTAAAGAACTGCGAGAAAAATGCTTTAAAAAGGAACATGTTTTACCTTATCCTTTCACCCTTTCTCCACACATTTTAATTGCGCGATATAAAACGAACAAATCTGTAAATAAATTAATATAAACGAAGAAGACAATACATTTTTTGCCAAACGAAAATGGGAGACGCAGTCGACACTGGGTCACCGTTTAATTAGATCTCGGCGTAATTTCCGGTGTGGATCGCAAGAAGCTAATGCTTTCGCTTTTCTCGCTTAGTTCCGAGATCGAGACACGTAAAGCACAAAGAGCTTAAAATAGCGTTTTAAAATCTTCGGTAGGTACTCCACATTTAGCTATTTCCTCCAAAATTTACCTCAAAAGCTACACATTTACTTTTGTTCAAAAAATATAGTGGACGTTTCGGCTTTGTGATACCCATGCACTTACCTAAACCTAAGCAATTAATTAACTCGTTTAGATTTTTACTTAAAATAAGATCAAAATTCTTTAACGAATATTCCGGCCTAATATAAATCGCGTTTGTTTAATTCGGACACAAAAAGTGACCGATTTCTTAAAGAACTTTTCGTTTAAAAGTTGTTCCGTCGTTGGTTCGGTTGAGGTAATTCTTCGATTGAAATCTATAATTAATGGCCGCTGTCCTATTTCTTAAAAATTTAAACGGAGCTTTGGAGAAGGGACAACGAAAGTTGATACGTAAATTCTCAATTTATCCAAAACATAAATTTCTATAATACAACACGCAACACGATGTAAATCGTTATTCGCAATAACATTGTTGTATGTACAATAATTAATGTAAATTAAGGGTTACATTAGTTATTTCGATTTGAAGGCGGCTTCTGTAATTTTTGATCTGTGATCTGTAATTTTTACCGATAAAGTACCGTATCGTCTAGTAATATTTTTTGCTCAAAATTATCGGATACATGTACTTATTATATTATGATGTACTATATTTATTATTTGTACCTACTATACGGCGAAGTTAATAAGCAGCTGTGCTGCCACGCGTAGATATACCAACGTTTTTAATAAATTAGGAAGAGAAATGGGGGAGCGGGGTTAAAAATTTAATTGAATTTAACATTTCGGTCTTCTCTCATTCCAAAATAAAACTTTTCCGAATTTTGAAATATCGAGAAATTTCGTACATTTAATCTGGCGCTTTTCCCTCGCCTCTAAATCCCGCAGCGTAGTGGAAAGTTAAGCAAAACCAAGCTATAGTCCCGCTTTGTACTCTGTGTAAACTTGCGCTAACAACCGCAAGCTGTATAACTCGAGAAATGCTAAACTAAATATTATAGGGATGGTTTCAACTATGCAACACTCCTACTTTTGTAATAAATTTTACTAATGCGAGCTATTAAAGACAGGAAGATAAAACTTTAAAGGCATAAAACAATCCACGAATAAGAAAGACGAGGCCAATTCTTAAAATTAAATGGGCGTTTGTCAGCTTTATACTAACCAAAAAGTTTTTTTATTATAAATTAAGACAAAGAGTGTTATTACTTTTTAATAATTCGCATTCTTAAGGGTAGGGTACCCCTGTTAAAAAGGAGTTCTAATTATGCTTATAAATCTTTTAAAAATTAAAAATTTTTCATTGCACTTTCATATTATGTCAAGAACAATACAATAATTGGTTACTTACAAAAAAAATTCTGATTATACAATTATTAACGAAAATCACAACTAAACGAGTTTCTATCAAACGGTTGAAAGTTAATGAATGAAATTTGGTATATGCAATCTGAAATAATATATCTAGGACTTAAATATAAAATAAATTGAGTACTTTAAAAAATAACTAAGTTATTAGCAATTATTTGATTCAATTTGTGAAAAATAAGTTTAATTTGCAATTTCTAAACGAACGGAACAACTCTCAAAATTAATTTTTACATTAGCTCCTCGAGGGCCACTTATAGAATTAGAATATATTATCAGAATGTATTAGAAATCTACGGTTAACCCGCAACTCGTTCTAAAAGTTTCAATTTTTTTCAAAAATTTTATTGAATCCAACAAGCTGTCAATTTTGCAGAAGTTAAGTTGCTTTTACCACCCGCCAGTTTCGGGTAACCATAAAAGAAGATTATCAGGTAAAGAGAACCCAGGATTATTATTGTGGTAGAAAAATTTTAAATTTACATTTAGAAGTTTGGAACAAGTTTAAATTTCACCGAACAATTTTTGTGCTTTGGAGACAAAATACGACTGCTTTACTTTACATAATCATAGTAGTAATTATTTTGATCTTGTTACTTTAAATGCATTATTTTATGACTATACCTTTAAAAGAGGTATAATCGAAATCTGTAGCCATACGAGTTTCTTCCGAATAAGCCTGTCAACCGTCAATGAAACCGGTGTTATTATAGCCTTTATTAGTAGCAATGGTTTTAAGTTTTAATAATCAGCAAGTATTTATTTGAAACAGAGGTACAGTAATTAAGCGATCGATTAAACTACGATATGTAATACGGACAGTTTGATATTCGAGGATTGATGAAAATTTTTTAGAATAATAATCAAAAATAAGTTAAGTGTCGATTTTTGATCTTTTTTATGTTAATGTCTAATGCACCATTTAATTACTTGTGTTTTAAATTTTAATAAGAGTTGCTGATTATTAAAACCCATGCTATACTAATCATGGCTAGAATAATACGGATTTCAGTGAAATGCTTATTGGGAAGAAAAAGAACAAAGTTGTTTGAAAGGCGACTGCATGTAGAATCTCTCGAAAAGTGTGTAAAAATTGGTATTATTTTTATTCCTTTCATAACTCACAAATTTACTAAGAAGTTCAATAGGCTTAACCCAGGTACTTAGATTTCAACCCTATTGGTATTATAATACTTGACTTCTCTAAGGGAGGCCTCTATTCACATTGTCTATTAAATATAATCTATCTGCGTTTGGTGTAGGTAAATTCTGAAAAACCATTACGAAGTGCTAATATAAGTTGCAAATTTTTCAATAATTTGGTTAGTTTGTGTTTAACTATTGCAAAGTACCTACGTTAGTTATCTCAAAATGCCACGTTATTCGGGAGTTACAAAAAAACGAAGCAAACAAGCAAGAGCCACAAAAATGTATTACATTAGGCGCAAAGTGATGAATTTAATAAATAATTCTAATACTTTTGTAGACGAAGATGCTCATCTTAATTACTTTAAGAAGTAAGTAAAAACTTTTATAATTAGCGGATTAGCTTTTTAAGTTTCTCAAGAACTACAACTGTACATTTTTTTTAAATTGCAACTAAACGATTATTTTTGGTTTTTAGTTTACCAGAAGAAAAGTTACCAGAACTTCATGTGGAAACAGAAGCAAATAGTTCAACTATTCCGAAGTTGGTAACATCGGAACTTCGATTATTTTCGCCTTCTTTCTTCTTAGAACAAGCAAAAATTATGTTTGAGCATGATCAAGTATGTACGATGGGGAAGTATCGTTATAAAAAAGAAAGAAAAGAAGGTTTGATTTCCACTTTTTCTTACTATTGCCAAGCTTGCAATAAAACTATTAATTTACGTTGTATACCCAGTTCGCCAAACACAGAAAAAAATATTAACTACGACTGTGTTTGGGGATTAATTAGTATAGGAAGTGGCTATAACCAAGGCGAAGAGCTTTTTTTTCTTATGAATACGCCATTCATGAAAAAAGCAACGTATTCCAGATACGCAAAAAAAGTGTCGCAAACATGGGAAACTAATATTGTTGCAGAAATGAATTTAAATGCAACCAACGAAAAACAGCTAGCAATAGAAGCTGGTAATATTGAAGATGGGATACCGTATATTACTGTAGTAGTTGATGGAGGTTGGGCGAAAAGGTCATATGGTCACGGTTACTCTTCGTTATCTGGAGTGGCTTGTATTATAGGACAGAAAACGAAGAAACTGCTTTACTTGGGCATCAAAAATAAGTTTTGTTACGTGTGTGCTTCTTCTGATACGAAGAAACACGAATGCTATAAAAATTTCAGTGGAGCATCTACGTCCATGGAGCAAGCTATTATAGTCGAAGGCTTTAATTTAAGCGAAGAAAAGTATGGTATTCGATATAAATATATGGTTGGTGATGGAGATTCGAGTGTCTACTGTAGAGTACTACAAGAAGTGTCTTATGGCCGTAAAGTCATAAAATTAGAGTGTGCTAACCACGTTACTAGAGCATGTATTTCAAATCTGTACAAATTGGTAAGAAACAGTAGTTTTGACATAAAAGCCCGGCAAACTGTAAAACTAAAATTGGCTGCTTACTCGAAATACATGCGTTATGTTATTTCGAAATCCAATTCAGACAATTTAAGTAACAATTTAAAAAATGTGCCATTACACACGTTTGGCGATCACAAAAACTGTGAAAAGACAATGTGTCATAAAAAAACTGAACTTTGCACGAATTCTATACCGTTGTTGCAATCTGATCAAATTTGGACCGAGATCCTAAAAATTAACTCAAGAGTCGCCAATAAATCGAGTCAATTGAGCCAAAATGTCACCACTAATTTGGCGGAGAGATTTATGGCGACTGTAGCAAAGTTTACAGGTGGTAAAAGGTGTAATTTGATCCAAAGAGGCGGCTACACCAATCGATGTTATGGGGCAGGATTAGCGTACAACTCTGGATACGAATTCCATAAATTGAGTTCAGTACAGTATAAAGAAAAAGAGATTTTAAACGCATTTTGCTTGCGGCGACTTAAAATAAAAATGTCTAAAAAAAAATATTACAAAAAAAATAAAGGTTCAGTAGTAGACAATGAAGATGTTGAATACGGTTCTTTATCTGCTCAGCCAGACAAGAGCGAAAGGGATTTAGAAGATTCAAAATTAAAAATCATGAGGGAATTAGACGAAACGGATGTCAACGCCGTGCAACAGAAAACCTTAGGTCAGACAAATAACATTGCCTGGATTAGAGAAAGAAGAGTCAGATTAACGGCTTCAGTCTTTGGGAAGATTTGCAAACTTCGGAAAACAACCAATCGATCGAATGTGATAAAACAAATCTTCTATAGCAACGATTTATTAAAAACGTCAGCGATTAAATATGACACTGAAAACGAATCGGTGGCTATAGGAAAATTTGAGAAAAAATTCGGTTTCACAGTTAAACCATGTGGTTTATATGTCTCAGAACAATTCAAATTTTTGGGAGCTTCGCCAGACGGTTTGATAAGCCCTAACTGTATAATTGAAGTCAAATGTTTGTACAGCATCAAAAATTTAAAAATTAGGAGTTCCGTAAAAAGTTTTAATTTATGTGTAGGATTAAATGAAAATGAAGAATTATTTTTAAAGGCTCAACATAATTATATGTTTCAAATACAGGGACAACTGTATGTAACACAGAAGAAATCATGCATGTTAATTCTATATACAGATGTCGATTTAGAGGTTATTAAGGTAGATTTTAATCAAGAATTTTGTGAAATTATGGCGGAAAAATTATGTGCATTTTGGTACAATTATGCTTTACCTGAGTTGGCAGATCCGAGAATTCCTCGAGGTATGCAAGTGCGCGAACCCAAATAATAAGTATAATAGATTTTAATCGGGAATTTGTATGTAATATGGTAATATCACACACATATTTATGTATATCACAATTATCTACAATGTGCAGATCATTTATTATGAAATATATCTAACTACGAGTATATTAATTTGTTTTACAAATTTTTAATTTTTAGGGTAAATTAATTAGATAAATCTAATACGTTACAAATTAACCCCAACATACACACACATATGAAAAAACATTAAAAGAAAGCATTTGTTTGGTGGAAAACAAATTTTCTCCTCTAATATTTTTTCACATGTGTGTGTATGTTGGGATTAATTTGCAACGTATTAGATTTATATTAATTGGTGTTTTTAAATTCTAAAAATGTGCCACTATTCAACTTCCCTTTAAAGCAGGTAGTTTTGTATTATTAGTATTATTACTATTGCCCCTCAACGGGTGGTCAAGCATTAGTAGGTACCCAAGTATGATTTATAACTATACGTAGTTTGTGTTGCCTATAATATGTTAAAAATAAATTTAGAAAAAAGTGTCGCCCTCTTTACAACCATTATTAGAAGTGAGGATGGGTTCCCCACCCTTAATAAACACGTCGAGATTTGTCATGTGACGTTCTTCTTTAGATTTTAAATGTAAGGGAGAGGGTTAAAATGTGCTACGAAAGTCGGACTAAATTAACTATACGCGACCTTATCGACAATCGATCGATTCCGGGTTAGTTTTAAACCTTAACTCATTTGGGAAAGAGAATTATGCGTATAATTGAAAATTCAAAACTAATCGGTGCAACTGGAAATTTGAAAGGCTTATAATGCTTAGAAAGCTTAAAATTTTAAAAGTAAAAGAGATTAATCATTTTATCTTTCCAATGGAAATATTATATAAACCCAAATCACACCTACTACCATCAGTAAACTATACCTGCAGAGGTGCAGAGTGTCTCGGAAAATCATCGACAACGCTCTACAGTGAGTTTCCAGGGTCAAAGTAAGACATTTGCCTCTCTGAAATTATACTCAAAATGAACCCCTAAGAAGTTATAGGCTCTCGCTCTCAATGCTGAAGTTCAAATTTTAAAAAATCCTTTTATCTCCGAAACGGGTGAAATTTTTTTTGTTGATTTTTATGCATCCGACTTATCCTATACAAGTCAATGTGAAGTAGAAATTAAAAAAAAACGCACTACTAGAACTACCCGTTGAGAAGTGGCGTCGACCTTCAATCCTTAAAAAATAGTGTTTTTGCAAATTAAATTTAAATTATTCTGCTCTATTTGAGTCATAAACTTTAATAACAAATAAATTTAAGTCTCTACAAAAATCTTAAGAAAATTTGAAGTATAATTTGTATTACAATTAGGTAACTGATTGTTGGTTATTTCGTAATTTAATTAAAAGAAGACTGCGTTTAATCCAAAAACAGAGTTGCAACAGGCACTCACTTAATACTTGAACTACAGACATTTGTGTGGATCAAAATATCCCTAGAATTTACGTGATTTTGCCGAATGCTTCTACGCTGAGCCAATGCAAATTCAAGTAAATGGTGGCCACTTCGAGAAATTATAACGCAAAATTACTGTTGGAACTCTGTTTTTGGAAATAACCAATTAATCAGTTAGTTGTAGAATAAAAATCATTTTTTAATTTTCTCAAGAATCGTTGATTTTAGAAGAAACATTTATGAGACAAAAATTTGTCATCTTAGAATTTATTACTAAAATAGAACAGAATAATTTTTTATTTATTTAGCAAAAACACTAATTTTCAAGGGTTGAAGGTTGACGCCACTTCTGAACGGGTACCTAGTTGGGTAGTTCTATTAGTAGTACGATTATCTTGAAATTTCAACCACACTGACTTGTATAAGATAAGTCGGTTGCATAAAACCATTAAAAGATTTTGCCTCACTGTCAGAGATAAACTGATTTTCTTACATTTCAACTTGGAGGGCTTATAATTTTTTAGGGGTGAATTTTAGCATATAATTTCAAGAAAGGCAAACGCCCTAATTTAAATATTAATCACCTTCAGGAATTTTAGTAGTAATTGATAGACTCTCCAAATCGATGTTTCATAAAAACAAATTAGGAAAATCGACGTCCAGATCATTGAGGTTCTCATCATAAACTGACTTAATACTCACAACATTCACCAAATATACCTCTAGGGAAATTGAAACAAGTAGTAAAATCTTGCAGCCCTGATAACCGCTTTAATATTAGTGTTTTATAATAAATTATAATAATTTTTTAGCTTTCTTGTGAATGATAAAAATGTTTTGAAGATAATAAAGCCACGTTTTGAAACAAAAACAAAAAAACGGAGATGTGTCTTGTAAATTTTTGAAATTTCCGCGTTAAATTAAATAAATTAAGGTTAAAAAATTTTTAAAGCAAATAAATGTGACTTTTATAGTGACGTTTATAATGTTTTTTTTTAAAGTCACATTTATTTGCTTTAAAAATTTTTTAACCTTAATTTATTTAATTTAACGCGGAAATTTCAAAAATTTACAAGACACATCTCCGTTTTTTATAATAATTTTTAAGCTTTATTTTTAATTTTTGTAATTTTTTATTTTTTATCTGATGAAGCCTTAGGGCGAAACGCGTAATTATATATTTTTGTTTCAAAACGTGGCTTTATTATCTTCAAAACATTTTTAGTGTTTTATAATGCATTCATTAATAACGCTTTTTGGGGGTTGCGACCACTAGACGAATTCATAGCAAAATTTGAGCTAACGATTAGGTGCTAAACTTGACGTTTACCTATTGTCAATTTACTGTAGATTTATCTAGTGGCTCCGACCCTCAAAAAACATTACGCGACCCCCAGGTTGAGAAACGCTGAACTAATAATAGACTTCGGCCTTCTAGCGTCGTATTAAATAGGCTAAATAGGTTCCCCGAACAAACCTGATGCTGTTCGCTCTCTTTACTTCAAGTATTCTCATTTTTTTGTTCTGGTCATAACGCGACAACGCGACTCTATGACGACACCCACAGTTCGTGTCATGCTCCCTCAATTCGCCCATCAGGAATCGCCAAACGCTTCAATTAACGGATGTGCACTAATTAAAAAAAGTTGGTAAGGCGGTGTTTTGATTTGGGGGGCTCGAACCGAAGCTATCCACCATCGTTCGTCCCATAAAACTAGAAAAAAGTTCTTCTGCATATTGAATAGCTCAAACTTAATTAATGCGTTATTCTGATTATGTTACTTGTCACATATTAATTTATGTTGTTCGTTTTTTTGATACTTTATTATGCGATGGGTAGAATTTACCATTTGTAGGTGTTTTTGTGAACCAAATCTACAGTTTATTGCTTTATTGTATGCTACATCATTGTCACGAACAAATTAATGTACTTTCAAATTGCGAAAATAAAAATTTTTAATACATAAGTAGTAGTACTTCATAATGAGCTGAAAAAATAAATTTTTACATATTATCATAAAAAAAATTGGTTTTTAAGGGTGAAACTGTTACAATACATTAAAAGCAGATATGTATAAATGTTACTTAAATTCAAAGTAATTGCAAACTTTCTCGTTATATTCGTACACGAGCAAAGAAAATGTGATCGCCTTTAATGAAATGCAACCAATTTGAAAGTCCCAAAATTTTCTACGAAAGCTGTAGCAGTTCTCTTATAAAAAAAGAAGAAATGGTACCGAGCAGAGGATATAATAATATGTTTCGACAATCGAATAACACAAGACGCAATTATGTCACGAATCGGGAGTGGGAAGATAAGAGATAAGACGAACTTGCAGATGGGAAACCGATTTCTAACAAACGTGAACGTGAGTTAGATTAAGAAAAATTAAGATCTTGCACGCAAAGACTCGAGACACAAAACGATAAGACGAGAAAATTATTCGCACGAGAATAAATGTTAGTTTATAATAGTTTTTTAGCTTTCTTGTTAATGATAATAATATTTTGAAGATAAAAAAGCCAATATAAAAATAAAAATATAATGTTAGTAATTTTGACCCGAAACAATTTCTTATTAGAATTGTATTATTGTTGTTACAAAGAAATTATAGAATAATTATAGGCAGTTGAACTAAGGACCTCTTTCGTACTGATATTTATTTTACGTACCTACAAGAATTTGCAAAGCGCGTTTGTAGCCATTTACTACACAATTTTTTAATATAAATATGGCTACAAACCCTTACTAAATTGAAAAGATCTTCTTGTTTCATTGGGGGTAAAATTTGTATACAATCCCATTTTAAAAGCCAAAGTTCGATACAATCTCAAAAATCACAGATAAATAGATTTTTTTTCTCCATTACAACATAATCTAACATTCGTTACATTTAAAATTAGAAGTAAATCAAGTTAAATTTGAATCCATAAAAAATTATACGTCGATAAAAAATTACCATTATCCGTTCGACCCTGTTTTTGTGTATAGTAGGTACCGTAACATCCAACAAAGCTATGAGTCATCCTATTATATTTTTTAAGGACCAATGTGTGCGTTTCGTTAGTCACATGTTATACCGGGCTACTGCTATAGCCATAACGTTGTTTTCTGTTTTCCTTAGTTAAATTTACTTTAGGTTCGTTAACACTAATGACATCCTCAGACGCTCAGACCAACTGATCCATTATTTGATTTCGAACTTCAAATATAAAAGTATTAATTGTAAGACGATCCGAGAACCGAGAACGTACTTGTAAGTGACGCGTAACGCGTAGGTCCTTCATATAAAACTTTTAGCACGTTTAGTTTTCTAATGATGTGTTATTTATTTAAATTCCTAATTTAAGGATAACCAAAAAAATTTTATAAGAGTTTTCTTTTAGTGGCGTCGAGATAAACAGAGAGACAGTGGCGCCATATTCGCTCGGCAGCGAGATGATGCGTTTAGTAACTTCAACATTAATCTCGAATAATTAATAGTAGCGCGATTACCATAATCGTCTAATTTGTGTTATCAGTTATCATTTAAAGCGGTATCAAATAATATTATGGTAGTCGCTTCGGAGAAGGTTACCAGTTATCAGTGCACATTTTCAGCTGTCATCTTTAACTATTCATTACGCGCTTTGATATGCCATAATAATGCCAATAATGGCGTATACCCCGTCACAGGGGAGGTAGAAATGAATTGAACGCGTGCGAGTATCGAACAACGTATGGTGTAACCCTTTCCTGCATTTATCGAGGCACGTTTACAAAGTAAAATTATCATCAAGTATTTGCTTCTATCGTTATTTTTATTAGAATTACCGTTAACCAACGTCATACCGTCGGAACACAAAAACTTGAGACGAACTCTAGAAGTTGCTTCGAAAATACTCATTTTCGCTATAAATGTGAAGTTGAATAAATACTTCAAAGCTAAAACTCGACGTGTTTAAGTTTAATTGAACGTTTATGTGGAAATGAGCATAAAATAAAATTTATTTGGACAAAAGCGGATGTTTTGGGGCAAGGAGTAGGTTGAAAATGTTTTTTAGTATCGTGAGAGAGAGCTTTGAAGTGATTGTCCGGTATTTAACCAACCGAAACGTTGCTAAAATTTAAAATTAACGTTTAAAATTTAATACTGACAAGAACGAGATGGGCATTTTCAACTATAAAAGTATTTTTATTATAGTATAATATTATACAATATTACTATATTATTATTTAAATTATAATATTAATAATAAATCCTTTTATTTTCATAAATACATCATTCAAAATACATCAGCGTTAATAAGAGACATATTTATGGAGAAAACAAACGTCGGTAATACACACAAATATTATAAATTTTTGATCAAAATTTAAATGTGTAAAATTATAATATCAGATAGCATACGTACCTATAAAAAGTCTCAAAAGGGCATATTATAAAAAAAATGGAAGCCTGGACGAATTCCTTAATTGGAAATTTAATAAAACGTTGATATAAATTAGTATAAGCAGTTTTCTTTTCTTCACAATTACGTACCATTATTCTGCTACAATCATTTACAGGTCGTTTAAGACGTAAACACACGGTGTATTAGTGAAAAAGTATTCCAAACATTAAGGGCATAATATACTACTAATGAAAACAAGACAAAAAGTTCCCACATAAGCACGTAGAGCAAATCTTCCCTAAAGAAAACTACAGCCCTTTGAAGAGAGGGCAACGAAGTTGGTTTTTCAGTTGTGAACTTACCACCAGGGGTACCGGTCCTTGCGGAAAAAGGCCGAACCAACCCTCTTGACTCCAACGCGTTGCGGGGAATAATGAGATAACGAGACTTTGGAATTAAACATAAACCCGAATACAGTCATATTACGTAGAGAAGGAATAAAAACAAAATTATGAAATTTTGGCCGTAATATTGGTTCAGAGGTGTGCCTTTAGGGGGTAACAAGGGATATTTTTCTCATTAACTTTCTTGTATGCAAATTATCAGATTTAGATTAGGTATTAATTAAAAATAAGACCGTTACACCGTCTCTAAACTTCAATTTTTAAAATTAATAAAAAATCACAACCACATGTAACTTGAAAGGGATACCCGTTCTGTGGAAATAATCAAAAGCTTAATATCGATAATTAATCTAAGGACTTCTATATAAGAGACACGGTTTGTTAAAAGATAGTCCGTAAGACTCTACGTGATCCGAAATTGCCGAAAACAAATTAATGCCCCGGCGAAATCTCCAGAAGATACAAAACAAAAACAACGTTCGTTAAACGAAGATTGCCCACACGATAAGTAGTTTAAATTATTTAGCCGACCTTTAAAACATGGACCATATTTCCACTCTGCACATTTGCGTTAGTACATAACAAAAATTTTCTCACACAACCACCATCTTTATCGACGGTAAAACCGTCATCGTAGCTTTTGTTAATAGAACTTTTTTTCATAAACCGCTCCGCGTATAACAAATATTTTCTGTCGTTTACAAAATTGCCTAATTTCCGTTAAAGTATTAGGTACAACTTTAAAATTCAAAATTAAGTATTTTAATTTCCTCTTAAATTTAAAGTTTATTGGAGCAATTAATTATTAATAAATGTGTACTTGGGTACGTGTATGGGTGTTTAATTATAGTATACAGGGTGTTGCATGACGTACTGTACAAACTTAAGGGGCATTTTTCTTAGGTCAAAATAAGTCGATTTAACTAACTTACCCTATAGGTATACCAAATGGTTCCTAAGCCCGTGAGGGTGCTTCAAAGTTGAAGAAAAAATTTTTTTTTCTTTAATAACTCAAAAATGCTTAGTTTGATTTTGATCAAATTTGGTATGTGGGGTCATTTAAAAGCTTAGTGTACGAAGTACAAATAAATACTCGAGCTCAACTGCAGCAGCGTATTATTGAAGCATGTCAGCAAATAAGGAATAACCCGGAGGGACTAACTGATACAGCTACTCGGTCGATTCTTGATCGTACTACAAGGTGTATCGATGCTGAAAGTGGTCATTTTGAACACTATATAGTTTTTAGTTCTTAAAATTTTTTAAGGGTTAAAGCATACATAGTCACCCTATAATAAAATGTATTATCGCAATTTTAGCCTCGAAGATTGAAATATTGAAATCATAATTATTACATTGAGACACAAAACGATTTTTTTACAAGAGCCATAAAATTAATAGGGCTTTTATTTAAAAACAAATTTAAAGAGCTGAAACTACCCCCAAAAAGTTATAATCAACTTTATCGAACAGTGAGGGTACTTTTCACCCTTAGGGAATTTTAGTTGAAGTTTTGTGAAATTCAAAAAGTAACACTTCAATTAAAATGTTCACATACCAAATTTGATCAAAATCAAACTAAGCATTTTTGAGTTATTGAAGAAAAAGAAAAAATTTTCTTCAACTTTGAAGCACCCTCACGGGCTTTGTAACCATTTTGGTATATAGGGTAAGTTTTGGTTAAATCGACTTATTTTGACCTCAGAAAAATGCCCCTTAAGTTTGTACAGTACGTCATGCAACGTATTGCGATATAAGGTTGGTAAGTGTAATATAATAAAATCGAGAAAAAGTTTGAAAAAGCGAGACGAAGTCGAGATTTTTCAATTTTTGAGAGCATAATACACCACGTGATCATTTCACGGGCGGTTTAGGTTACACAACGTACCCTTTAGTTTATATACGAACCAAAAACGAAATGGAGCTTAATAAGTCCACTTCGTGATGGAACGTTTACATTTTTTGATAAAGCTGATGGTGTTTTGTTTTTTTGCATTTAAATTTTATTTCGTATTTTGGGCCTTGTTCATTTGAAACACTTGATCATGAGGATATTATTTTCGTAGTTTCTTTAAAATATCTCTTTAAATCCGATCATACGAGTATTATAACTCAATTTTGTATAATTGTTCGTATTCGCGTAATAAAAATGAAAAAAAAATTTGCAAATTTTTTTTCCTGGGCGCTCTTTAGAAATAATTTGCAAATACTACTGTGAAAACCGCATTTTAATTGGATTACGAATAACGAAGATCATGGGAAATTTCTTTTCAGAACACTAGTGGATTAGTACTACTTTTTTAGGTGATTTAAAAAAAACCTCGTAGACGCTGTTCAGGGATGACTTTCAAGAATTAGGTACCTTACAAACCGCGTTAAAATCGCATTGAAAACAAGGGAGATTTTGGTAAATTCGTGTAGCAAGTAGCAAGAGTTGGCCTATCCCCTTAACAACCGTATATCGTATTCTATTTTTCGCCCGATCGTGTATTTTAACGTACTTACAGGCCTTGTTGATAGACTGTGTAAATCAAATTTACAACACCTTCATAGTTTCCATAGAGACCAGTAAAAACAATGCTGTTATAAGGTTAAAACCTAACTCCGTGATGCGGTAAGTAAAGTTGGTACTCCTTGCAAAATCACTATTTTGTTGACATTTAAATTTTTGACATTTGCAAAAATTAATTTAAAATTTAAAAAAAAGTCTGTCTATTATATTTTGATCGGGCGAAAAATAGAATACGATATACGGTTGTTAAGTGCTATAATAACAAAATCTCGAAAATTGAAAAATCTCGACTTCATCTCGCTTTTTCAAACTTTTTCGCCCGATCGTGTATTTTAACTTACTTACAGGCCTTGTTGATAGACCGTGTAAATCAAATTTACACCTTAATAGTTTCCATAGAGACCAATAAAAACGATGCTGTTATAACTCCGTGCGGTAAGTAAAGTTGGTACTCCTTGCAAAATGAACTATTTTGTTGACATTTAAATTTTTGACATTTGCAAAAATTAATTAAAAATTAAAAAAAAAGTCTGTCTAATATTTTTTGATCGTGCGAAAAATAGTATACGATATACGGTTGTTAAGTGCTACAATAACAAAATCTCGAATCTCGAAAATTGAAAAATCTCAACTTTGTCTTGCTTTTTCAAACTTTTTCTCGATTTCGTTATATTAGTGCACTTACCAACCTTATATTATCGCAATATACTAATTTCAGAAGCCTTTTCTTATTTTATTAATTTTTGCAAATGTCAAAAATTTAAATGTCAACAAAATAGTGCATTTTGCAAGGAGTAGTACCAACTTTACTTACCGCACGGACTTAGGTTACAACTTATAATAGCATTGTATTTTACTGGTCTTGTATATTTATTTAATTTAAACGGCCTATGGGTCTATCGACAAGGCCTGTAAGTACGTTAAAAAACACGATCGGGCGAAAAGTATATTGCGATATAAGGTTGGTAAGTGCACTATAACAAAATCGAGAAATAGTATATTGCGATATAAGGTTGGTAAGTGCACTATAACAAAATCGAGAAAAAGTTTGAAAAAGCGAGACGAAGTCGAGATTTTTCAATTTTCGAGATTTTTTTATTATAGCACTTAACAACCGTATATCGTATTCTATTTTTCGCCCGATCAAAATATAATAGACAGACTTTTTTTTAAATTTTAAATTAATTTTTGCAAATGTCAAAAATTTAAATGTCAACAAAATAGTGATTTTGCAAGGAGTACCAACTTTACTTACCGCACGGAGTTAGGTTATAACCTTATAACAGCATTGTTTTTACTGGTCTATATGGAAACTATGAAGGTGTTGTAAATTTGATTTACACAGTCGATCAACAAGGCTTGTAAGTACGTTAAAAAACACGATCGGGCGAAAAAGTTTGAAAAAGCGAGATGAAGTCGAGATTTTTCAATTTTCGAGATTTTGTTATTATAGCACTTAACAACCGTATATCGTATTCTATTTTTCGCCCGATCAAAATATAATAGACAGACTTTTTTTTAAATTTTAAATTAATTTTTGCAAATGTCAAAAATTTAAATGTCAACAAAATAGTGATTTTGCAAGGAGTACCAACTTTACTTACCGCACGGAGTTAGGTTATAACCTTATAACAGCATTGTTTTTACTGGTCTATATGGAAACTATAAAGGTGTTGTAAATTTGATTTACACAGTCGATCAACAAGGCTTGTAAGTACGTTAAAAAACACGATCGGGCGAAAAATTAATTAAGTAGAAAATTATTCCTTTTTACAAAAACGGACGGCTGTGTAATTTTTCTCTCGAGCTGTAGCTCACTTATTTTGTATGATTAATTACTTTCGGCATTGAAGGTAAACGTGTCTGTGAGGTAGCTTAAAGAAAGAGTAATGATTCTGACTATTTATAAAATGACTTATGTGGCCATAACAGGCCTTTTTCGTACACTCTGAAAATATTTAAGAAGACAACAGAGATAATACCTAACAATAGTATGCTCAGAAGCTTTTCCAGATTTCAAAAAACTAAAATTATACGGGGCGTTTGTATTTGAAATAGGAAGATAATCTCTCAGGAAAAATATTAAATGTTTGGTATAACCAGATAGTTAATTCTACAATCTTCAAGCCATTTAAAATATACAGGGTGTGTATATTTAAAATAGTAAAGCTAACCCCATATAATACTTTTCCAAAGCAAAAGAAGTCGACGAAAAAGTAAAATGTCGAGTGGATTGTTAGATTTATAATAATTTATAACAAATTTAATTTTTAAACAGATTTTTAATTTTGTTACGAATAAAACTGAAATTATTTCGGTTAACGATAAAAATTACGAGTTATACCTATGAAAGCAATATGTTTAATAATTTCGCTAAATTGTTTTTGTAATACCTTCGAAATTAATATTTAACATTATAATGGATTATAACGTTATGTATGAACTCGTGAAGTACTTATTTCACACATTTGAAATTTTAACGACTACCTACGGCATTTGAATAATAATTTTCGTATTTAATCGATAATGTTAATACTTTAAACGTTTAAACGTTATTGTGTTAGTTAGTTGCTCACTGGCAAAAAAGATCACAATATAATTTTTCTTATAAAACTGTCGTATACAGCTTTTCATTAAAAAATACGAATATTCAACAGTAACACCATAAGAGCTTTAATATTGTCGTAAATTTTCTGACATCTGAGGTGTCAACGGTGGCGGTATAAATAATCCGACAGCGTAGCTGAAGAATTATTTTTGGAAAAGTTAATACGAAGATGGAAGAAAATTTTCCTAAAATTTTAAAGCATGGTTATTAGCGACATGTATTATAATACCTAGTAGTTGCCATGACATGCAAAAATTGTCGAACATTGTCGCTGGAATATTGCCTTCCTTCCTCAAGTATTTGAATTTGATTGATTGTTACATTATGTATGAATAAAATATTCACAGACAGAGTGTCCCGGAAAATTACTGACAATGCTCTACAGTAAGTTCCCAGGATTAAAATTAGGGTCTAAAAAACACAAATTTGTGTTATAGGTAAACCGAAAACTAACGAATATATTTAAATAAAATCCCTTCGGCTCAAAAAAAAAGTGTCTGAACAACGTGCTCATATTTTTTTTGTAAGTTTACAACAACCGAGATATCGACATTTAGCAAAAAATTGAAAAATCGAACCTTTGCTTATAGTTCCAAAACAAAAGAAGATCGCGAATTCCGGTTTTTGCCATTGAGTTCTTCTCAAAAAAAGAGAACAAGAATACGCCATCCATTTTTTGATATCTCTTCTAGTTCTCGATTTCTCCATAAGAACCATCGAATTTTGTACCCCCCTCTGTACATGAATTAAAACTAAAAAGTTTTGTCTACAGGGTGTAAATACTAAGTGGGTAC
The DNA here is from genome assembly GCA_950108345.1 of Malthinus flaveolus. Lineage (NCBI taxonomy): Eukaryota > Metazoa > Arthropoda > Insecta > Coleoptera > Cantharidae > Malthinus > Malthinus flaveolus. The sequence continues at coordinate 177,946 of OX467288.1, forward strand.
ACCCAAAAATGGCAGTTACAACTCATTAAAATAAACAACTTTTGTGGTACCAACTTTTGATTTGGAGCTCCAGTTCGTCAAAAGAAATGTCTAAATGTAATTACGAAGAAGTACATTACTAAAAAAAACAAAAACTTAAAAAAAGAAAGAAACTAACAAATAAACTAAAGATGTAATTACTATATAATTACTTAAATTTTCAAAATGCTCACGAATCGTTGTAATGCAAGCCCAGCAAACCATTTTAATGTTAGTGGAAACCTTGGGCCTCCTGCTTTTCTTTCATATTTTCTACGGCAGCCAAGATTCGGGCCTAATGTTTGGACAAATGTTGTAGTAGACACCATAAGGAGTATACAAAATAATTGTTTCCAAAAATCCATGGAATAGTTATCAAAATATCTTCGATAGAAATTTTTGATTTTTTTGATGTTGTTATTGAAAAAAATGAAATAGTTGTAAATAAAAAAGTTTTAGAAAATCAAAAGATAATTCTGAAAACCTTTGATTTTTCTCAATGGTCCTTAAAATAAGAAAGTTATGACGATTGTTAGAAAAATCTAAGAAATTCAATAACTTCGAACTGGAGCTCCAAATGAAAAATTGTTACCAACAAAAGTTGTTTATTTCGATGAGTTGTAACTGCCATTTTCGGGTGTACCCACTTAGTATTTACACCCTGTATACAAACATAATATCCCAATAATTTGGTATCTCAGCAAAAATGCTATAATAAAAAACAATTTCAGTTTCGTTAACTAAAAGGAACTTCTCTGAAATATATTTTTAAACGTTGAAGAAGTTTTTAATCTCGTATTATATACTTCAAAGTCGTGAACTCTTAAACATCTTAAAAATGTATAATATTTTAAAAACCTAAATATACAGGGTGTAAACTTGAATCATGATCATGGGATTTAACATGGGAAAACAAAGCTCTGTAAATATTGGCTCCCCTAATTATTTTACAGCATAGTACTGAATAACAATTTTTTAAAGAAGAAGAAGCTTCTTCTGATACAGTTATAAGATTTTTAATTAATTCAGCCGTTTTCAAGAAAATGAAGGAAAGTTATTCAGATAATTTCCATTTCTCGCGTTAGCCTTGATAATCCATTTCAAATACAGCTACGCCAACCAAACAAGTCTGACGGAAATATGCCAACTAAAATTATAAAATAGGAGGTGGAGAATTTTAAACCAATCGGTACTATCCCGGCGTGTACAAGTGTACATTCCTTGACAAATTGAAAATCTGACGTGCGTCAAAATCAAGACTAACGCGGGAAACAGTTATTAACTGAATAATTTTCCTGCATTTTCTCGAAAACGGCTGAATTAATTAAAAATCATATAACTGTATCAGAAGAAGCTTCTTATTCTTTAAAAAATTGTTTTTTAGTACTTTGCTGTAAAATAATTAGGGGAGTCAATATTTACAGAACTTTGTTTTTCCATGTTAAATCCTATGATCACGATTCAAGTTTACACCCTGTATACTAGGTACTACTTATAGGTATAATATTTTTCTCATCTAAATGTCTAAATACCTAAAGGAGAAACGTAGATACTCGGTTGTTGGTAGGTATAATAGAATCTCTATTATACGTATGGTAAAAGATTGTAAACATGGTTGTAATTGTTCGAAAATTTATACACAAATATCGAGGTTAAACAGACTTAAAACTCACACAATTCGAAACTAACTATTTGGTATTAACCATAATAAGTGTAGTTGAATGATAAAATTCGGTAATCTAATAAAAATTAAATTATCCGGCAGGTATTAAATATTACAGTTCGTAGATGCCATATGTGTTCGATTACTCTGTACAGATGTATATAATCTGCATTATCACCTGATTTTAATCTCCCTATCTATACAGGGTGTTCGGATATTCCTTGACCAACGGTCTACACATGATTCTACAGGTCAAAATAGCACTAGAAGCTCCTATAACAAAAAGTCGAAATCTCAATAATAAGAAAGTTGTGGGGCCTTAAAGTTGAGTTTTTAAATTTTCATTTTTGTTATAATTACTTTAAATGTTACCGAAATTTTTTGATATTGAGCACATTTACTAAGAATTATAAAGCCTCGAATAAGAAGTAGAAAAGTTTAAGAAATCTCTGCAATAAAGGGCACTTAACCTGAAGTCTAAATTTAATTTTAGTCCTAACTTTTTTGTTTGTTCTATTTTCAATTATTTTTCATACGAAATTTGAAAGATTAGACAAAATTATAATAATAAGGTACTCTTCTTTTAAGTTGATATAATTAACCGTTTCATCAGAAATCGCTTTCAAAAAGATTAAGTTTGGCCATTTTTTACGAAATTTTAAATAATCAGGTTGCCACGATCAACTAAAAACGAATAATTTGAACGAAGAATTTGGATTTTAGTTCATCATGGCAATTTGATTATTTTTCTTTTCCAAATTTTTTTGGTTTATTCGTTTTTAGTTGATCGTGGCAACCTGATTATTTAAAATTTCGTAAAAAATGGCCAAACTTAATCTTTTTGAAAGCGATTTCTGATGAAACGGTTAATTATATCAACTTAAAAGAAGAGTACCTTATTTTTATAATTTTGTCTAATCTTTCAAATTTCGTATGAAAAATAATTGAAAATAGAACAAACAAAAAAGTTAGGACTAAAATTAAATTTAGACTTCAGGTTAAGTGCCCTTTATTGCAGAGATTTCTTAAACTTTTCTACTTCTTATTCGAGGCTTTATAATTCTTAGTAAATGTGCTCAATATCAAAAAATTTCGGTAACATTTAAAGTAATTATAACAAAAATGAAAATTTAAAAACTCAACTTTAAGGCCCCACAACTTTCTTATTATTGAGATTTCGACTTTTTGTTATAGGAGCTTCTAGTGCTATTTTGACCTGTAGAATCATGTGTAGACCGTTGGCCAAGAAATATCCGAACACCCTGTAGAGGGTGATAGATTACTCGGATATTATCGAAGATAGAAAAAAATTTATACTTGTCTCATTAACAATGGGATAACGTTAAGTCATAGATTCCTTGGGCTAAAATAAGGCGATTAAACCTAATATACCTCAGTATAAAGTACAGCCGTTGAAAAGTTAAATAAGGGTCTTAAAGGTCAATTTTTCATTTATTATTTTCATTGTCATTTCCACAAATGCATAGATATTTATTTAAAAATTTGTATACGTGCTTAGTCTTATGCCGCAGACAGTGTCTACTTCAATTATAATTTTTTTACTGTTTATACAATCCCACAAATAAAATTCCAACAGTGTTAAGTCTGGGGGTCGAGAACACCAAGAGATTGTACTAGATTACTATAGATTTTAAAAACCGTTTATCATGAAAACTAATTACTTGTTACTAGTTACTCTTTAGTTTGACGCTCTCTTAATACACGATCCAAAAATTTCTAAATTTTATTACTACTTGTAAGATACACCACGAAAATTTAAAAACTCAAACTATGATTGTTAAACTTTGACGGAGGCTCCGGTTGTGAATTCTTTCAGAATTATAATTTAGAAACAGATTAATACGTATTTTAATAAAAAATTTTGAGTTTAAACGAAGTTGAAATTTCATTTGGAAAGAAATGGATCATTTTTACTAAATCTGTGAGACTTGGTTTTCTAAAAGGTCGCTTTTTTATTTCACTACTTAAAAATTGTCAAATCTCGGTATTTACGAGGGGCCTCTAAAGCAACTTTCCTTCTTTCCTTGCAAAGCCGAGGGAGAAGCGACGAATTCAGATAATAAAAGATGTAAGTAGCCCGTGAGAGACCAAACGCGAGATACTCGAGACTGCAATCGACCAACAAACGGCTGTTCTTTCTCACGTGTGCTCAAAATTATTATCGAACGTAGTATTTCTCTTCCCTTTCTACGAGACTATAAATAATAAAAAATTAGGAAAAAAAACCACCAGTCAATAAATGTTCTCGGGGATTAAGAAAGGTAGCTTTCGATAGAAATAATTTTTGAGGAAGTTTCCTAACATTTAATCGGAACTACGGCCGAGCGTCGTTCTTCGGAAAACTCGGTACGCGAAAATCTGTACCGAGACTGGTAGGAAAACTCGGGTTGGTCGACTCGACTAGAGATGGCGCGTAGTTCTAAACACGTTCAAAAAATCCGCTTTTCCGAATTAGTATTCGTGCGAGTTAAATTTTGTCAAATATTTTACCCTAAAAATTGGAAAAGATAAAGTTATTAATTAGACGACGAAGAAGATTAGGTACTAATACTAATTTTTTTGCAAGCAAAGAACTGGGACTTAGTACTATAATATTAAACGATCAAGTTTAGTGCACGGGTACGTGTGGTGTGCGTTTGTTTGTACGTAAAAATGGTAAAACATAATTAATAGGTATAAGATGGTTAAAATCTAAAATGGAAAATATTAGATTTTAAAGAAAAAAATAGTTTTTCTCTAAATTTACTTAAACTAGCCAGCTGTTAAGGTTTTTGTAGATAGAAAAGAATAAAATTTGGCGTGTCATATGGTAGTTCTCAGCATCGGTCGATTCTATCGGATTTGGATTAGGTCTCTCTCGGAGGGCGCATTAGATCGGGACCACTTTAAAATAAATCCCAGTCGCAATGAAAATAAATGACTGCTTCCTATTCCCGGTCCGAGCGAGGGATGCCTTAATTTCCTCGGCATTTCGTCACTTTCACTATTTAGCAAAACAACACACCCTCTTAAGCATTACCGAGGCTTTAACTAGTTCATAAATTTCTGAAATTTATATTTTACGTAACGAAACAGGGATCTGTTTTGATAATAATTTGTGTATTTTGCGAAAGGGTTCCGAGTTATTGTTATAGTAATACGAATGTATGACTCTCGAGTAAATATTTGTTTTACCAATTGGTTTCGATTGATATTACTTTTATAAATCGTGCATTATTTATGCAATAATCGAGGGCGAGGAACGCTGCGGCGAGACATTGCCACATTACAAATACGGAAGATGTTAATACGATATCAAAAATAAAATATTCCGCCGTACTCATTTATGGTTGCCATTTCATTTATGTCGAGGAACATTATGTCACACTAAGTGAACTCTAAAGCTATAATTGCTCATTTTCATATTCTAGTAGAGTACGATGCTCGTTTGTCGTTTGAACAACGTGCCATTTTCTATCGCCGTACGAGTTGGAAAAGCTCTAAGAACGTATTATACCCATTATTACCTATAACACTGGCTTTTAATAAATTTAATTCGAGCCGAAACAAGAAGAGGCGGAGAGGGAAAAGTCGAACTGAACACAAAATAATATTTCGTACCTATAATAAAAAGGGTTATAGCGATAGGTACATCTTTAAAGATTTAGATTGGATCATCCCTAATAATATCAAACTATTCGGTTCGAGTCCGTCTCGACACCATGGAGCCTGGTATAAATTTTTGCGTAGTAACTTTCCCGAAACCTTTCGTTAGTTTTAACCAATAAGGTTCTGTTATTTTGCACATTTTAAAAATGATTGGTGCATTTTTGTTGTCAAGTCCCCACGGAGATCCGAGGTATTAAATACTCTGGACGACCGAGAGGAGGGGAGTTGATCAGTTTTTGCGTCTGTTGTTAGATCAGATTTTAGTCAAGTTTCGCATCGATTCAAAAAGTTAAGTTTGGAAGATAGTTCCGGTAGTTTAGAATTTTGGGGTAACGCTCGCTTAACGCGGAAGAAGTTGTTAACCTTTATTTTTCGACAACCGGGAGTTTAGTTAAATTGAGATCGTTGAAGGGACCGTCCGTCTGCGTTCGTATCATACAGAAGGAGTTATTGTTGGCGTCAGTTTAGTTTGGTGAGTTTCGTGGAAATTGTGGTCATTGTTCGCATTTTTGTGGACCCCAAGTTCGGTAAAAATCTGTGGAGTGTTGCGAGTTTAGTTGAGTTTGAGGGTTATAGGCCCCGACGACCAAACGGGTTAGTTTGGATTAATTTGTCGAAAAATTGGAAACACCGGCTTGGTTTATCTTCGTTTTTGGTCAGTAAAGATTACTGGACCATTTGTCCCGTAGGGGGAAATTTCTTCGTTTTAAGAGCCACTTTGAGATTGTAATAGTTCTGGTTTTGGAAGCACCAACGAATTGACAACAGCAGTTTGGATTTTGGATTGACTTACGTAGAAAGAAAGGACACCGTCTCCGATCAAAATTAAGTTTAATTGTGCATCGCTTGGTACTGAGTAAGGTATTTACGTTTCGATAATTGTTTACGATTGTGTGAGTGTACTCATATACTTTTGATATTTTTAACCATCATCCAGTTTTATTAAAATTAAGTAGTAATTGCCGTTTCAGACATTGTTGTTCGATTATTAATTATTGAAGGTCAGCCTTCAGCTGTTCTTTTGATGTTAGGTCGAGCCAGTTTGTTAACGTAATTCGTCTATACATTTTAGCACGTATTTTTTGCATTATTCCTGTCAGCATTTTAACGTTTAGCAAAGGAACTGGCCCGGACTGACTTTATTTGTTTTACCTATTTGTGAATTTTAAGTTTGATAAAATAATTTAGATTAATTAAGTAGTGAGTTTTGCAATTTGGGTACCCACATATTTTGAATTAGATTTTATTCATTTTCAGTTAGTTATTTAGGATTTATATGTGCATGTTAATTTTTAAGATGTATTCGTTTTAATGTTTGTGTACAGTGCATTTTTTTTGGTTTTGCATTATACGTTTTTTTCGTAACATTTTGGTGTTGTTAATCGTCGAAGTATTTATCGAAGTCAGTACAAGGCAAATAAGCATTTTTTAGTGAATTTTTTTAAGCTACGCTCGGGAGTTAGAAAGTTGGCTTTCTCCGGAGTTCACCATCCAGCACGAGACCAGCTTTGGCGCCCGTTTTTCCCGATTTTAACGTATTTTATATTTGAAAGTTTTACACCTGGTCCTCCGGGATTTAGTTTTGAACCTCCCCAGACCCTGATTTAGCCGCGGTGCTTTATCTGTTGGGAGGACCCAGGTTAAGGAATGTTTGGATGTGTCCTACCGACGCATCCGACCGTAACACACATACAAACATGCATATATCTTTGTAAATTACGGAAGGTAAATTTTTATATATTTTGAGTAGGGACTCGGTGGTGCCTAGATATTTAGGGGGTTCGAATAATATCTGCAGTCAATTGCAGTCGTCACGCGATGATCACTGTTGAAATCTTACGCGAAGACTTACGCGATTCGAATGACTTCTGTGATTCTAATTAGGTAATATGTAGTTAATGTTTGAAACATTTTGCGTTAGATAAATGCCTAAATAAACTATAATGTTGTACTTAGTAATTTAGGTGTAAACAAGTTATTTGTAATAAAGTATTTGATCACATTCGGAATTTATCAATCCCAAATTGTTGGGCTTACGATCTTTTGATGTTTGTTTATCGATATATCCCGCACGCGTAATTGAAGTTATTTAAACGCTTTTTGAACGTAAGTAGTTCTTTACCTATCGTACCTACTTATTCCGAGTACAAGTGTTTTATAGATAAAATAGCAAAACTGTGCAAAAGGATAGTTATTGAAATTGAGCAGATGAAAAACAGATCAAGTGATACTCTTGTATCATAAATAATATAAAAAGATAGACAGAAAACGCGTTAGACAGGCTGACAGATATTAGAAAGACGGACACAAAATTGAAATATGAAAAACGATAGTTCGCAAGCCAACTACAACTATAAAGTAGGACCTACGAAACATACGAGTGCAACTAAGTATATTAACACGATCAAACAATCGACGACCACGAGAACAAGAGAATTATTAAAAATTATAAATTATTAAACAATGTGAAATGTGAGGGGTTTATTAAAATTTTCGAAAATTCGCTTGCTTAATATAAGATTTATTATCGGACAGACTGACAGAGTATAAACAAACAACTTTATGTATTCCATTTAGCGAAGATGAGGTATAACAAATAACACAAAATTAAACGGGATGCGAAATTATAGGCCTGTTAGAATAGATATTTTTTATCCTTTAGACGTGGCTATATGACCTCGTTCTCGAAGCCATTTAAATAATTACGAAAATCAAATGTAAACACTTCTTTTTGTATTAGTTACCCCCCCCCCCTCCGCAAAATAATATCTGTTTCTAAATTTTCCGTTGGTATTTTTGTTTTTTAGCTTCCTCCTAAAGTGGTGGGTTCGAGCTTTGCTTTGAATTTTCTTCTTTGTCATAACTTTTTCAAAAACTTATCTCTTCAACCCCTTATATCCAAAGGAAGCTGTCAAATGACTCTGTTCGCTTGTCCGTGAACAACTTTCGGCTTTCACAGCCGAAGATATAAAAGATAGAAAGATTACCACGGTACTTAAAGCTCGATCATGTGATTTTTAGTCGTTGAGGCCTAAATAATATCATTTTAATATCAATATTAATATCACTCTTACTTGTTTTCCTGTATGACTTTTACGTTCGGTTGTAAGTTGTAACTTGTAACTGATAAACCCATTGAAGACGGCACAACGGGGCATACAGATTTGGACAAATTCCAAACCATCCGACTGAGGGACCAAGGCACCACATACGAAAACCTGAAGTTTCAAACGGGGACCCTCGGATTTTAATTGTTATTTTAATTATTAATTTCGGTATTATTTTAGATTTTAGTTAGTGAAGGGTATTTTTTAAAAAGAAAAACATGTGTAATACCTACATTCGTTTTTTTCATTTATACAATCGTCGGTTTGTTGTCTTTTTAATTATACACACTCCTAATTTGTTTATAATAAACTAAACAGCTCAAAAGAGAACACTATACCAAACACGAAGTGATTAAAAACTCTTTATGGTTAAGTTTTGAGCCGTTCCTTTTGTTTATTTCAAACCCGCATTTGTACAAAGCAAATCAACTTTAATGTAGTGCATCTATCTTTAATTGGGTTGTTAAGTTTTTTAAACGTCACTTTCTATACACATTTAAGTGCGAGGAGAACATTAGAATTACTTGACAAATCGCTTGAACACTATATTAAATTGCTTTATGTTAGCTTTATGTTACCGCTCTGTACTACAGAGCGTTTTCGGTGTTTTAAGTATCCTTTAAAGTGGTGACACTACAGGTCAAAAGAAGTTCAAAACCTTAAAACCTTGGTACCTTTCCTCTTTTAGTTTTTACAATAAACTATTAATTGGCTTAAAAATCTTCTGTCCTTTTAAGGGGTGATAATAGAAATCAAAAAGAGTTGATAAACCTTAAAATGCCTTATTAGTAAAAGTTTCCTCATAAGCGAGATAATTATATTTTAGATTTCACAATAAACGATTAATTACAAATTTTTTAAATATTTAGGGTTAATTAGTTAGATAGATCTAATACGTTGTAAATGAACCCCAACAAACACACATAAGTGAAAAAACTTTAAATGAGAAAATTTGTTTTCCACCAAAGTCTTGGGTTCGATTCCCGAGGCGCTTTGGTGGAAAACAAATTTTCTCATTTAAAGTTTTTTCACTTATGTGTGTTTGTTGGGGTTCATTTACAACGTATTAGATCTATAAACGATTAATTTGTTTAAAAATCTAGTAATCCACTATACCTACTTGATTAGTAGCATGAACGCTAATTTTCCAAAATTCATTTCTCCTTGTTGTTTGTTTTAAATATTTGATTTCAACGCCTTTGTAGTATTCTAGTAGCCGGTGCCGCGATTTCGGTGTTTATTGTATTAGAGAAAAGCGATTAGTTTCTACGAACAACCAAATAATGAAGCGAGTGAGGAGGAATATAATTCAAGTTAACTTTTGTAAACTTTGTGCATTGTTCTTCGCCGTCGTGTCATTCTTATAAATGTGTATGTATATAGTCACTTCTATAACAGTTAATGAAGTTACGAATGTTACAAATTACGAACTTATTTTGCAGTAATCTTAATGTCGAAAGAGTCAATAATACGAGAATTTAATTTTTTTTCCGTTTAGCCACACAGAAAGTAAAGTAAAGACATCAAAGAAGTCGTCTTCGATTCTGTCTGTATGTTTATGACTATAATATGACCTACCATTACCTATAATAGCTAGTATTAAATTTTACGCGCCTAAATGGATCGAACTGAAATTTGGCATCACACAGGTTTATAGGTGCTATACTAATAGCACAGTCTCTGGGTAACTTTAACTAGAGGATGATATCCATGCATGAGTAGGTAGAGTAAAGTAGTCGATTGTGGAATACTGGCCAAATGTGTAATACCCCCTTTTTTAATAAACTGCCCACGCCACCTACACTTAAATAACGTCATAATATACTAATTTAGATTGACTTTCAATTAATGCAAACTGCAATGTCAACATTTAACATTAACCTCGCAAAAATAATTATTTTGTACTTCCCCGGCAACCTGACTTTTTTACTGTAAGTGCTTAAAATTTTAATTGTAATGAAAATATGAGGGTATCGTACATGAAAATTGCATAAATGGCTATAAAAGAAATGTTTGTATCTAACCCATAATAAATGTTTAACCCAAAATAGCTTTTTCAACTGTTGACTCTAATTCAAAGTCAAATGTTGAAAAGCCGGTATTGTGGAATACCAAAAAGTGCCCGAATGTAGAATATTTCAAATTCGCATTTTGATAATCCGTATATTATAATCTATGTGTGAAAAGTTCTCTCTAAGCGTAAATTCTAATTTTTGTTCCAGAATAATATTTTATTATTCAATATTAATCGTGTACTTCCTATTCTACAATGATAATATGCTATCCCATATATGAATATAGGGGTATTCCACATTACCAACCCATATTTTCGTTTATTAAGCGAAGGTCAAGATTTTTACATTTCTGCCTTTTTCAACAAGTTTTTCATATTCAATATTTCCATAATTTTGACAACAATTGAACAACACCTGATTCTATTCGTACCCAATAACCAAGGTCAAAAAAATAACATTTACTATAATTTACCTAATTAAAACAAAACGGTATTCCACATTCGGCTACTTTACTCTACCATTGTCCTCACGAATTTTCCATGCGAACGCCATAAAATAAAGCTACCCAGATATACTATAGATGACTATAGTGAAATCGACCTTTAGTCAGATTGAGCAAACTCGGCGATCAAATGACATTCCAATTAATATCGCTATTCGGGAGCATCTTGCACTATCTGTGCTGCCTTTACCGCCCCTGGAATTCACTTTCAAATTGATGGATCGCTCGTTAGAAATCGGTAGTCCACTCCGCCAAGTTTATTATTTTTACCAGATTTTAATCTTATCGGGCCCAAATATTTATGCGTTTATTTTATCGTGGTTGTGCTGTTGTGCAATTAAAACGATATCGATGCGTTTCAGATTAGAGGCAAAAGAAATTACAAATTACGAGAAGCCGTTTACGACTACTTACTACCTAATCAAAAATGTATCTTAATAATGTAAACGTTCCAGTTTACGAAAAAAATGTGAGAACGAATATTAAAACGGAAGAAACAAAAAGAAAATGTTAAAAAGAGAATCTATTTAAGGTTCGTCGAATTTTAAAGTAAAAAGCGCAAAAACTGTAGAAATAAAATCGACAGACGTCGAGTGCAATAAATTTCCGAGTGATGGTTTAAACAGTGAATTAGATCTAAATCTAAAACGACCATTAATTTAAAACCACCACCACCACACTTTCGTTTAAGCGAAAATCTTTTAAAAATGCGACCGATTGCTCAATTAGTTGGTTCTCTAGCGCTCAAAAATTTTACGAACGACCACCATTAATTCCAATTTGCAATTTCTCTTTGTCGTTATTTAAAAATTTATAATAATATTAACACGTTTTCAACTCGATCGCTCATTTTTCTACAAATCTGTCCTACTAAAAGCTTCGACAAAAACACGAAGGAAATATCAGAAGCACATAAAAACTCGACGAATAGTCCACGGTAAATGTAGGTTAATTTAAAAGCAACCCCGCTATTCGTTTCGACTCGAAATTGAGACGATATTTTATGCCACACTTCGTAACGTCGACTACTTATTATCATTTTTGTAAACGGAACTATTTCTCTTCCACACCTTTACCGCTTTTCTACCTGTAATTGAAAATACGTTTTTCTATGAAAGAGCTTCAGATATATCGGCTTGTTCCTGCTCGAAAGAGAAAAAGAAGAATAATGAAAAAAATAACTTGTATAAGTTGAAAAAGTCGTGTAAAATGTCGAGGCGTAAATAAACTTACGAGGGGTTGTTTCGGAATATCGGCTTGAAATGCTTACTTGAGTGACACTGTTTATTAAATTTTATTTGATTCGACCTAACGTCAAATATCCTACAAGATTTGTGGTTTGACATAATTGGAATTGTTGAAAATTTTCTTACTTGATGTTTAAAGTTTAAAATTTACTAGTTTAAAATCGACGATCGCGGCTCGGGAATTGAATATAAGTATGTAGGTATAGCGAAATGGATATTTTTGTGTTCGACTCTCGATATTTTGATATTTTCTATCGAGTTTTTCTCATGAATTTTGCAGCGATTTATTCTGTCTCACATAGGTCAATATCGAGTTGGGTAATAAAGCACATTTTCTCAAAGGATCGATACACGATTATTTACCGAATGAATTATTTTTGGCAGGAATGGAGATCGTTGAAAAATTTAGAAATCAATCTCTGCGGACGTGCGCCTATTTAACGGGAGCTCTCTAAAAAATCTTAAGATATTATAACCCTAACTCTTTATCGTATATGGTTGGTTTATAATAAAAAACAGCAGCAAAGTTATACCTATCGGTAACCACTATTTGAAACGGTGCTACATCTAAGATATTCAAGCGTATTCTGTATCACAACCTGTCAAAATAGTGGTCAATCTTTACGTTAAAATAACGTTCTATCTCGTTCTATCACAGATAAATAAAATAGGGTAGAACGTTATTTTAACGTAAAGGTTGAACATTATTCTCTCAAAGTGTATAATTTGATTCGTCTGTCGGAACGTGGTAGGAACGAAAAGAAGAAAAGCAGATAACATTAGGAGAAGGGAAAAGGAAAAAGAATGAATGGGGAAGTCGACGAAAGAATAGTAGAAGAGAAAAAAGTTGGACGAAAAAATTAAAAAAGAAAAAGGGAAAGAAAGATAGAGAGGAAGAAAGACGAAAAAGAGAAAGCACAAAAGAGGCAAGAAGAAAAACAAGCAAGAAAAGGGAGAAAATAGTTTAAGATTTAAGAAAATAGAAAACACGGAAATACCCAACTTCGATGATCCAATGTGGATCCGAAGGCCCTTAAATATTTAATTAAAACCCCCTCGAAACTTAACAACTAATAAATTCAAAAAGTAAGAAATAGAGAAAAGATGATCAAATAATACTACCCTAAATTAATAATTGTAACAAAATTTTGCTAGTATTGCTTTAGGGCGAAATGAGTTTTGATATGTGAGACGGTTCAACTTCCTTAATTACGACTGACATTCGTCGGTAAAGTTTGACAGCCGACTAACACACGTCGTAATTGATAATTGTACATGTATTATATATCTCTAGTGCAATAAACGGCGTTAGGTTACGTTATTAGACAGATATCACACTGTCGACGAGTTTCTAGATGGGGGAGGTACGAGTCCCTCGATAGCTTAGCATGTGTCGCCTAGTTCCTCCGTCCGAAATTAAGGGACAGAAGAGACACGACGGGATTTCTAAAATTTCTTTACATCGATCTTTCTAAATTTGTGCTGTCGAATTTAACCATCCCTCGTGCGCATATCTATTGAAAACGCTATCGCTATTGTATTGTATAATCGAGTAATTAATTAAGCTTATAAATCACAGATTATTGCTCAATCGTATAGTACACGTATCATAAATCTAACGCAGCAGAGCCTTTTATAACCGTTTTAGCCTAAAAATTTACGGAAGTGGGAATTTATTAATGTCCATTTTATTTCGGCTCTGTGTAAATTGCTAAACAATTGCGTAAATTTGAAAACAACTTTTTATAAGCGGAATTTATAAAAATTAACACTAATTTTATTCAAATTCTGTAGCTCTTGTACCGAGCCGTGAACCTTTTTGCAACGTGCTGTAGAGAACTATTCGGAAAGTACACCGGTTACCGCCCGACTACATTAAATTTCTACTACAGCGATGTATAGCATTTATTTATCGATATACAAATTTTTAGACAAACGACGTCAGACGTCATTGTTACGATAATAACACATTCCTATTTTTCAGAAATACACGCTCGAATCACCTCCCGCCTTCGACTGCATAAACCGGAAGTTTCGATGTAGGAAACTGAGATTGAAAAACTTTTATGACAGGAGCTAGCAGCGGGAACATCGAGTCGAAGGTGCGAGATTGAGTTATCGATGTTTAAAAAAGACAGAGTCGGTGGATTTATTTAAATGTTATTATATTTTCAAACGAAGTTGGAAGTAAACGCGGAGGGGTATTAAAATTGGGGCTGCCGCGGTTAGAAATGAGAAAGTGTTGTTGGCCACCCTTTGTACTTTATATACCTATCTCGGTTCGCTTAACATCCTGTGGTTTGAGTAAACTATAACTACTTCACTCGTACACTTTCGAAAATGATGAACAAATTCTTACAACAAAAAAGGAAATTTTGATTCACGAGAAAAGGTCGTCGCGAATGAAAATTACTTTTTTAGCATATACAGGGTGTAAATACTAAGTGGGGACACCCGAAAATGGCAGTTAGAACTCATCGAAATAAACAGTTTTTGTTAGTACCAATTTTTTATTTGGAGCTCCAGTTCGGAGTTATTCAACTTTTTAGATTTTTCTAACAATCGTCGTAACTTCCTTATTTTAAGGACCATTGAGAAAAATCAAAGATTTTCAGAATGATCTTGTGATTCTCTAAAACATTTGTGTTTACAACTATTTGGAATTTTTTTTAATAACAAAATGGCGGCCGAACAAAAATTTTTAACGGGGATTTTTTGAAAACTATTCCATGGATTTTTGAAAAAAATACATTTACAAAATCCTTGATGTATCCACTACAACTTTTGTTTGAAAAATTTTTTTCGTCGGCGCCAAAAAAAGGTCTTAATTTAAATTTCCAATAAATTCGATAAACTAACAAATAAGTATTCTAATTCCTTAAATTTCTTTTAAAAAAATTCAAAGTAGGTAGGTAACTTCCTGTCATTGAAACAAAAGTGATACGTTTCTATGCTAATGTTAATTAGTTTTTCAAGATATTTTCGTATTTTGCATTGTTTGTACCTAATTAAAGATGCCTACGTATGAAAATTTTGAACTTGTTGACATGCTTTTGGTTTTTGGAGAAGCTAGGTGTAATGCACACGAGGCTCAAAGAATGTATCGGAGAAGATACCCAAATCGTCGACATCCGAATAGAAAAATATTCAGAAAGGTGTGTAGACGGTTATCCGAGTCTGGTTGCTTTCGCCCAAAAATTGGTGGGAACGCTAACCGATTTCGTCGAACCCCTGCGCTTGAAGAGGCTGTACTTCACATGGTTGAAGATGACCCGTCGACGAGTACAAGAGTAGTATCAAAAAGGTTAAACGTAAATCACATGACAGTGTGGCAAATTTTGAATGAACAGGGTCTTTATCCGTTCTCTAGGCAAAAAGTGCAAGCTTTGGGACCTAATGACTTTCAGCCGAGACGTTTTTTCTGTCGTTGGTTTCTCCAACATTGCAATCTTTATAGGCGTTTCGAAAAATTTGTACTTTTTACGGACGAAGCTTGTTTTACAAGAGACGGGGTATTTAACTCAAGAAATACGCACCAGTGGGATGAAGAGAATCCTCACTCCTCATTTATTCGTTCACATCAAGAACGTTTTTCGATAAATGTATGGGCTGGAATTGTAGAGAGGCACGTAATCGGGCCTTACCTTCTCCCACACCGATTGAATGGTGAAAATTATCGAGTATTCTTAGACACTGTGCTACCGGAGCTTCTTGAGGATTTGCCACTAAACATCAGGCAGAGACTTTGGTTTCAACACGATGGGGCCCCGCCACACACCACGTTAGAAGTTAGCGCTCTTCTGAATCGGGAATACCCAAATTCGTGGATTGGGAGAAGGGGTCATGTTGCGTGGCCAGCTCGGAGTCCAGACCTAACTCCACTGGATTTCTTTTTTTGGGGCCAGATGAAGACCTCGGTGTATGAAACACCTGTGACAACAGAGCTAGAACTAGTGGCTCGAATAGTAGCTGCTGCAGAAGATATAAAGGAAAAACAGGCGGTTCTTGCAAAGGTTTCCACTAACATTAAAAAGCGCTGTCGTGCTTGCATTGCAGCAAATGGTGCGCATTTCGAAAATCTAAGAAATTAGAATACTTATTTAGTTTAATCATTTGTTTTTTATTTTTCAAGTTTCAGTTTTCATTAGTGTATTTATCTGTAATTTAAATTTAGACCTTTTTTTGGCGCCGACGAAAAAAATTTTTCGAACAAAAGTTGTAGTAGATACGTCAAGGATTTTGTAAATGTATTTTTTTCAAAAATCCATGGAATAGTTTTCAAAAAATCTTCGTTAGAAATTTGTGTTCGGCCGCCATTTTGTTATTTAAAAAAATTCCAAATAGTTGTAAACACAAATATTTTAGAGAATCACAAGATAATTCTGAAAATCTTTGATTTTTCTCAATGGTCCTTAAAATAAGGAAGTTATGACGATTGTTAGAAAAACCTAAGAAGTTGAATAACTCCGAACTGGAACTCCAAATAAAAAATTGGTACTAATAAAAACTGTCTATTTTGATGAGTTCTAACTGCTATTTTCGGGTGTCCCCACTTAGTATTTACACCCTGTATACCTACTATCTACTTCCTTTGCGATATTTTTTGATAAATTGAACTAGACGAAATTCAACGTTGCTTGTCGGTATACTTAAAATTTATGACACTCTGAAAAAATTATTTTCTTATAGGTACCTAAGTAAGGAGTGGTGGAAATAAATCGGATCTTTAAAAAACTTCAATTATCTATTTTAAATAACAAAAGGTTGTTTTTAGCGATTGGGATAAAGTTGTAATGTGAATATTATGTAATATGTACAAGAAAAATACGTTTTTCTACATATTTTTTTCTCTCGGGAGTCTTACGTAAGTGGTACAAAGTAAAAAGTAGATCATCTAAATGCAAAGAACCTTATATATTTTTTAACGGTTTAGTCAATACCTTCTACCCTTAGGTAAATATACTTATTTAAAGTAGTTTTTGACCTCTTGTTTGATTTCGCTATATTATCTACTGTAGTTTAGGCAGAAAACAATCATTTTCATTTGTAACCCCTCAAAAATTGGTTTCTAACTATTATTTAGAAAAAGAAGCATGAGAAGCCAAAAATACCTCAATTTAAAAAAATAGTATATAAATTTCCAATAAGGATGATTTTGTGAATTTTTTCTGTGCATAGTCATAATTTCCGAGTTATACGTAATGCACGATGCATAGGAATGAGGGAGGAAGTTAAATGGTTTAAATAAAGCTCAGGTGCGCTTTATTGCTTACTAGGTATAGATAACGTGTGCAGCAAATGAAGAAGATGAATTAAAAAAAAATTTCTGCTTAAACTATGGCAGATAGCGAAATCGAAAAAGATGCCCAAAAATACTGTAAATCAGAATATGTACCTGTATGAAAAGTGTAGAAGATATTGATCCAATAGTTATAAAAATATTAGGTTCTTTGCATGTGGACGATTAACTTTTTACCACTTATACGCAAGACCCGCGAGAAAGCAAAAGTATGTACTATGTGAAAAACGCATTTTTCCAGTAGGTAGATATTCTCATTACAAATCGCATCCTGATAGCTAAAATCAATCTTTTGTTATTCAAAAATAATTTAAATTTATTTAGATCTTTGGCATACGATAGCGTTCTATTTTGGTCTCGAGAATATGTGGTAATAGAGCGCTGTACAGACCTTTCGGGGACACCCTCTATATCAGCAGTTTCCGATAATAAATTTGGAGTTGAATTAATTATTTATACTATTTTTTGTATCTAGTTCGATAGAAAAATTATTAAGTGATCCCAGTATCGGTGAACACACTGTATACATTTTCAACGACCAGCGGTTAAAAGAGTTTAATTAGAAACTTTGAGATAGTTAGGTTGGATATTCCATTTA
This sequence comes from Malthinus flaveolus, assembly GCA_950108345.1. Taxonomy (NCBI): domain Eukaryota; kingdom Metazoa; phylum Arthropoda; class Insecta; order Coleoptera; family Cantharidae; genus Malthinus; species Malthinus flaveolus. The sequence continues at coordinate 196,064 of OX467288.1, forward strand.
CGAAAAGTTTGCTTTCAAAATTTTGATGTAAGTACTACAAAAATAATTTGACGCCCAACTAAACGGTTTCATCTCGTTCTCTTTTTTAGAGAGCAACCCCATGGCGAAAACCAGAATTCGCAATCTTCTTTTGTTTTGGAGTTATAACAAAAGTTAGATTTTTCAATTTTTTGTTAAATTAATGTCGATATCTCGGCTGTTGTGAAGTTGCAGAAACAAAAAATATTACTTAGCACATTCTTCAGCCACTTTCATAAGAGGATAATAAAATGAGCCGTAGGGATTTTTAATATCTTCGTTAGTTTCTGGTTTATAACACAAAATTTTGTTTTTCTACATATATAGAAACCATAGTTGGATATGACATATTTGAATAGCGTTTTTCACCCTCTTTTCATTGATATACAGGGTGAACTAGATCACAGTAACGCTTTTGATTTTGACCCCTCTGTACATATACAACGACGTTTAAACCGAGTTTAAAGCAAACTCGCATTAAAACAAACGCTGGCTAAAAATTTTCCACTCGGAATAATAAAACGTAAAATTATAAACCATGTTCAACTTTATTTCAAATAGTTCCAGCTTCCGTGCAAATTTTAAATCAAATAACCATTATAACGGAAGCTCGAAGCTCGTCCTAAATTCATCGTATTTTCTTCGTACACAGTTACACACTCGAAACAACTTAGTTACAGCTTCGATGTTTAAATTGTCCGATTTCGATGCTCAAACTCAAATATAAAAGGCCTATCGGAGCTTAAATCTTTTTCTTATCAGTAGCATACACAAAGCGCACGAACCGCTGCCCGATTGTATTTATTTTTTAAATATTAAATTTAAAATTTTATTCAAAATTACTTTTGTAAACGACGCAAAAATTCGTTCTACTTTACATTTTCCTCTTAGACAGTATGTGTATGGGTATAAAAGTGGAGGGGCCCACAAGCTGTCGAAGACGAATTAACTACATTACACGCACGCCTCGGAAAAGGAATACAAATTATTTTAGTCCGTTACAATAAAATGTTAAAGCGTACATTTTTTCTCACTTTCCTCCGACCCCTCTATAATTTACCAGCTATCTTAAGGAACATAACAGGCGACTAGTTTTATGCGATATAAAGTTCGAGCGTCTTGGGAATATAATACAAGAATAAAGAAAGCTATCGAGAAGGTTTGAACATGTCGAACTAATGGATAGTAAGTAGGGGTTAACATCGAATTCCTACCCCGACGACAAACTTGCACAGATGACCTGGTTTAACCGACTATTTTGAAGTAAAAACGACAGTTTTGAGATGATTTTCGTGCACGCCTCCAGTGCATTCAAATAAAATAAAACGATGTGTGGGAGAGTTAAAATCTTCTATAATTGCTAGTTGAGGGGTAATACTAATTAAAAATTGTTAATTAAGTAAACAATGAGTTATTAGAAGATCGATGTTGTGCCAGACCGATTTATTGTAGTCGGTAAACTGATAACTAAACCCTAAAACCTAAGTACATAATATGTGATAGGCACGTCTCGACACAGTTATAGTGTACACAGTAAAAAAATTTTCGGTAACAACTTCCTTAGTTTGTTCGAGAAGCGAGAAGCACAAAGAATAGCCTTGCTTTTGAGTTACCGCGCTAAGATTAAGATTCGGATTGTCACAAACTACCCTAACCTCGAATTTTCCATTAATATATCGCTAAATTTATAAATTCATTTTGCCTATGAAGGTAAGTAGGTACTCGTATTCCTTATTACTTACTCGTATTACTAAAGGTTAAGTCGAATCGCTCGACCAGCTTGGAACGAATCTACAAGCTGTCTCGGGCAGAAGACTAATAGCACCGTGCACCGTAGTTTAAGTGAAAATTGAATGTTTTCCAATTCACAATAACCTTTACGAATTTACCTTATTATACTCGTAAGTATAATATAGTAGACTCGCGATATAGTAATGATATCAATATCAATTTAGTGAACAGATTAGATTAGATTAGATTTATTTTTCATTTCCAACCACAATGGTTACAATACGTCACATTAAAACTCGAGCTCAAGCTAACAAATTAAAATTTAATAAGCATTACATTATTTTCATATTATCAAACACAGCTACGATAACTGTCTAAAATAGACCTTCAACACGTTAAAAGAAAACACGTTAAAATACATCACTCAAGAGATCTCCGTCGCTTAAAAACTCAGCTATCGTGTAATATGGCGGTTTCATTAATATTTTTTTCACTTTTTTTCGAAAACTCGGCTGTCGTGGAGTGACAACTTCGGCTATCTTGTTAAATAATTTCACACAGGTATGAGATGTTGTACTCTGACTTGCCTTAATTCTGTGGTACGGGATTACCAGGTGATGCCTTCCTCTCGTCTTGTATCCGTGGAGCATGTCGTTAGTGACAAAATTGTCCATATTTTCCGACACATAAGTATGAAGCTGGAGACAATGGTTAAGTAGATTTAACCGCACAAATAGTTCTCTGCAGCTCTCGCGTCTGATTTTCTTGCATATTTTACGCACAACTGTCTTTTGCTGTGTTGAAGGCTATTCGATTTTTAAGTTTTAATTATTTGGGAGACATAAATTAAAGCCTGTTTTGTATTTTTTTCTCAAAAAATCTTATTTTCTTTCTAACAAGAAAAATGTGTTTTTCTGATCGTCATTTACATTCAAAATTCTTCCAACGTTTCGCTTTTCAAAAAGCTCCTTCAAGGAATTACAATAACGGTTTAAAAAATTTTCAATTTTGCAATTTTATTTTACAATTTAAATGTGACGCAAACTTGTAATTTTTTAAACTGTTATTGTAATTCCTTGAAGAAGCTTTATGAAAAGCAAAACGTTGGAAGAATTTTGAATGTAAATGACGATCAGAAAAACACATTTTTCTTGTTAGAAAGAAAATACGATTTTTTGAGAAAAAAATACAAAACAGGCTTTAATTTATGTCTCCCAAATAATTAAAAATGTTCACTATTAGAGTCATCAATAAATAATGCGAAGTTGGAATAGTGACATTATTGAAGAAAATTATGAAACTGAAGATACTTCCAGGTTCTGAGAATGGGAAATTTTATCGAAAACAACGGCGCTTAATAAGTTCCGTAAGTTTTCGTGCATCCCTTTACGTTTAATTATTTAATTTTTTTTTGTCTACATTTCACGGTATTTAATATACATGCAAATCGCTACGGGCGAAGGAGAGTGATGTCCACGCCGTAATAAAATGCAACAAGCAACAACGATAGTAATTTCGAATTAAATCACTTTGCTTAACGTGCCCGTTTACAAATGTTAAATGAGTTTGTCAACTAAATTTGAGATCATTTCTATTTAACGAGTTGCAGATTAATTTATTAGTACGGCTCGTATGGCTAATATAGTTTATAGAAATCGATTGTAATCGTTCGGCAAACTACATCCCGTTATCCCGTAACACTTTAAAATGACGCTTCGTTATGGTACCTAATTCGAAAGATCGCAGGAGGAATACGACTGGTGCGTCTCGTGCGTCTACTTACTGAAGAAGCCGTAAGTCATCAACGTTCTATACATATGCATATACAGGGTGCTCCGGAAAATCACTGGCAAAGCTCTATAGTGACCAAATTAAGACATTTGGCCCTCTTAAAATTATACCCTAAAAAGTTATAGGCCCTCAAAGTTGAAGTGAAAATGCAAAAAAATCACTTTATCTCCGAAACAAGTAAACATTTATTGATTTTTATAGAGGCGACTTATTCTATACAAGTCCATATTTGGTAGAAATTTCAAGAAAAATTCGGTAAAAAAACCAAAAGCGTGTAAACATTGCGTACTACAGTAAGCATCACCGATTCGGAGTGTGTGAACTATAGCTGTAATCTGTAATATTTCCATCGACGAACTCCGAGACACTCCACTTCTATTATTATTGTTTATCTAAAAGCATATCGTGCTAAATCACATTTAACTAAGCCTAAAAGTGGACACAAATAAAGGTAGGACGAATTTCCAAAATTCAAACCACGTGCCACAGTCGCTTATAACGTTTAAGACCTGTTGCTAAATTCTTCTTTCAAATCTCTCGACATACGATATCGTGTCAAATAGCCAACTTTCCAACTCGTGAAAATTGTTTCCTCGAGTTACTAATTTTCTCATTAATTCTAATCGAAAATAATTGAAGTTTTTGCGGTCGACCTCGTTCTTGTATTCGCGTTAAAAAATTTTAGCCTCATCTTTCTCATTAAGTTTATCAATATATAACCGGGAATCGTTATTATAAGAGAAAAAACAGTTGTAAGTAGGTGCATTTTTGTGTAAAAAATTCAACTTTTAAAGTACTTCTGTGTGTAAAGTATAAACTTTTAAAGTGCATTGCGTATTAAAAATTTAATCTGTTACATAAATATCCATATTTTGAACTCTCAAAGTTATTTTTCTACACATATAAGGCGAAAATCACATTATGGTTTTACTTTAATTCTTAAAAATTTCCTATTATATAACTTTGATAACAATAGGAGGTCGGCACGAAATTGCAATTATTAACAATAAAAGAAGCGATAAATCTAAACTTAACCCGATTTAATAGTCTTTTATTATAGACCGAAGTCTTTCCGTTCCTACCGAAAATTATCCACGATGCACAACTAACTTTCTCGCGTAAGTTACAGCACTCACTCACCCACACCAAAGAGAAATAACTACTATAATAAAGTGAGATTCGCGATCTCTACGTTATGCATAGGAAGAACCGTATTTTAAATTCTAAACTCGTATTTTTGCAATTTTCCAGTACCTACTACTTGTGGGAAGTATGCGACCTCGTAAAACCTCGTACCGATATCTGGTGGTTGTTAACAGTAAAATAATGTATGTAAGGCTCGAGCTACGCTAATATATTTTGGAATTTAAAGGGTAGTCGAGGAATGCCCCATTTGGCTTTAATTATATACGTAATGCGAGTAACATATTTTTAACTATAACCGTATTTTTTACTTCATGCATAGCGTAAACGTGATGTAAAAAGTGGGAATTGAAGAATATGTTTTCGATTACTACCTCATTACTATTAATTATCTTATTACGTTATTACTATGCGTTTGCAGTACTTTCGGTAATTAAAAGCTTATCCCACAATCTTCGAGTGTAAAAGATAGAAATAAAAATACCACCTACAATACCGAGTATGTATTGTAACTCGGCCGATTTTACTACATTGTGGCAATCGAGACGCCTACTCTGTGCATGCCGAATATTATTATGCAGGATATAGGTACTTGAAAAAACATAATATTCGGTAATTTCCAAACAATCTTGTCCAATATAATTAGAGCGGAAAATTAAAATTTTTAGTACAAATGCTACTATTCTTTAACGTAATAGCTATTTGTGTATCTGTAAAAGAAGTTTCGCGCGCGACGCAAAGCGGAGCGCGACAATCTTTTAGAGCGACAAAGACACTTTGTACTCAAGATGCACACATAATTTTTTCTACAATTACCAAAAAAGTTAAAAAAAATCTAAAAATTACTCGGAAAATGTATTACTGGTTTATTTTGATCAAAAATCGATTTTTATTTATATTTGTTAAATAAAAACAAACATGTTTTTATTCGATTATAGTAATTTTAATTTAAATAAATAAAAATTTAGGTATACGCACCAAATTTAAATTCAAGCAATCGGTACAGTTCTACTTTGCGCTCGTCTCCCATGGCAACGAGCGGCAATGTATTTTGCGCTTGCTGTCATGGGAGACGAGCGGCAATTTGTTTGTTATGATTGCTCATCGGGAAACGCCAACTTTGCGATGACAAAAGCAAGCGCAAAAGCCTGCTTTTCGTAGCGATTGTAGGAAAGTTCTATTTTAACAACATAATTTTTTTAAATATACTCGTATTTAATGAGGTATTTTACGTCCGCATCAACTATACTGTGGTTATTAGCAGACGGGACCTATACAGCTTTAGGTGAGTTCCGAACCACCAGGACCAAGGCATTTGACACATAGAAACACTCAAGTGGTGTCAGTCTGCTTTGAACCAGCGACCTTTACATCCGCATGCTACGATGTTAACCTCTACACCACCCCGGTCCTCAAGAACATAATTTCATTTCCAAAGTAAAGTAAGTAGATCGTGTTGCATTTGCACGGTACCCAAATATGTAAAAGACATTTGAGGAACATGAAGAAGTACGAACGGATCACTAGACGATAGACGAATATAGGGAAATGAAGAATTAAATTGTGACGTTCTAGTTAGTAATATAATTGACACAGGTATCGAAGTACGGTATTGACTATTTTTCGCGTTCATTTATCGATGGATTTAGAGTTTAGCTTTTTACACTTTAACAGCTTAGATTTTTCCTCGATATTTTATTTTGACTTTTGACCGTATAAAATTTTAAAGAAGCTTTAAAAAAGCATTTAAGAGACGATTTAATCGGCAATCACTAAATTACTCTACGCCGTTGTTAGCATCCAATATTACGGAACATTCCGATATCGTTATGCTGGAAATAACGAGGAGTTCGACAAATGCTCCCGATTATAAATGACGTTTACGCGGTTAACGGAATCATCGGGTCCTAACGATAATGTCAATTATACCAACGAACAACTATAATACGATTTATTTTTTATTACGATTGATTTCCGTTTAATTTCATAAGGAAAAATTGCATTTGCTTTAACTGACTATTCAATTTTCTGAAAATCGATATTATGTAGGTAGTAATAATTCCAATGGGTACTACCAACATTGCGCGTATTTTAAGATCCATCGCATGTTCTCGTAAGTATTTATAGCTTTAATAAGTATCCATGTGATACTTCCGCTGATGCCAAATGAGCGAAGAAAAAAGAAAAATAACCCGGCCAATTTCCTTTCTCCGGTCGTATTTTATATTTCGTACTTGGTTCGTATACGAGAGAAAAGCCACTCGCACAATTACGAGATACTTATAATATTTCGACAAAGTATACCATGAGACTTATATATACTATACTTTGTCGAAATATTTGACCGCGAAACTTTATAAACCCTCTTTTTTCATTTTCTTCGTTTAAACTTGCCAAGCTCGTAATAAATTTTAATCATTGCGATTTTAATTAAATTAAAACCAAATGCCTATACAAATAGATAATTCGGTTCGTGTTAAATCGTCAGTGCGATCGACTTCACACATTTATCATTAAATCGTATATGGAGAGGAGATCCGGATCCGACCACGAGTTGAGTGCATTTCGATGTTCTACCTCCAGAGCCTTCTCGATCGCTTTTATAATTCATCTTTATTATGCCAACCGTTAGTTTTCGTTCATAGTCGAAATAAATATTGAAATAACCATATATACGTGTACTGAAATGTACTTCACGTTCGTTCCTACCACCACTACCTAACTGTTGGGGTTTAACGGATCGAACTACAACGAAACTAAATAAAAAGTCGAACCCGGGGGATTCGACTAATCCAATTTTTAATTGGTCGTGCAATGCGCAGTCCAACGAACGCCGACCGCGTAATAAAATTTAACACAAATTTCTACATACGTCGTTTCGCCGCTAATTTCGTACAAAAATCAGAACTGGAATTATTTTTTCTTAATCCGAACCGCGGCGAATAAGGAATTGCAATTAATGTACCCTTCACGTGGTCCTTAGGGCGAAGAAAATACGACGCTGCGCCCATTGCCGGTAACGAATCGGAATAATTTAATTTTAGACCGTCCCTTTTCTAGTACCACCGATATAATGAATGCGTTCTCGCGGGACCGAGGTGGTCAGCGTTTTCGACTATCTGTCTTGATATTAATTTAGACGAGAGAAAATTCTTTTTCATTTCCTCACGATTCTTTTAATTAAAATAATAGTAGCTCTGCTCTAATATTAAAATTTATGCAACAAAAACTTGAACCGAGTTATTATAAGAGTTAATATTTGTCTTTAGTATTCATTGTACCTAATACATATAGTAGTACTCATTGTTATTACTATTACTATAGAGCGTTTATAATTCTTTAATTAGTAGATACTTATTCTTTTTGTCCAAAGATATAATAGGTTCGAACTACTCGTATTAATTCGTATCATTATTTTTAATGTTTTGCTTTTAAAGACTTTATTATTCGTAATGCTTTCAAAACCTATGTTTAAAAAGTCGAAAAATCGATCGATAGTGATGGATAAGTGCCGTGCATTGTTTTGCCGACTTTCGGGGTTATTCTATAAGTCGTCTGACGTTTCAACTCCTAGTCGAACGACGAAAAACGAATAAACACAACACCTAAATCAACAATAACTTCCTAAAAATTCGATTTGGTTCTATGTATTCATAATATTAAACGGGAAAAGTTGAAGAACACAGTGGAAAGCACTCGGTCTAGAAGGTGTCTTCTCGGAGTCTCGGAGACTTCTTGTGGTATGGTATGGTAACCTACAGAGCGACAACAAACTCCTAGTAAAAGTGCCTAAGTAAAATCGAAAACTCATATTAAAATCTACTACACGCGACTCGACTCATTATACAGAATGACTTCTAACATACGGAGAACAATGAAAGGGCAGCTAGAGAGGAGACCAAACCTAGAGTCAGTTAAAGTTTTCATAAAATGTTTATAAGATGAAAGTTGTGTTTATTTAAATTGTTTTTTAAACTATAATAAACGCCGTTATGGGTGTGTCCATTTATTGAGTACCGCTGATTTATTTGATCTGATCATGTCCGCCTTAAACGTCAGAAATTAAATAGGTTATTTATTATTTATTAGACTAGGATCAGTGGTACCTATTCAACGGGTGGGCGCTAATAACTTACAAAAACTTTAAACCGTTGCAATTTTCTTGTTATTTGATTTTGATCGAAAGTTTATTAAAAAAAACTATTTATTTTGGCCCCCTCTTATATACTATACCTACCTATAGCTGCCTAGGTTTTATCCGTATATTAAAAGTCACCCTGTGTAATAAATAAGAATCTTATAAATAAGACGGAAACGTTATTGGTATATTATGGTATTGCACTATGTGAGAAATGTAAATCAAACTTCGACCCTCGGCCGACAATCCTACTATACTCGTACCGTATAGTAAGTAGCATTTTACCGAATATACCCCATCAAGTTGTACAATTTTAAAAGGCGATTTAATCAGCCGGTATTTCGACAACTAGCTGATCAACAAACTTGATTGTGGCATTTCACCACCCTGATGTCACTAACAGCGCTTTACCAGACCTCTAAAGTGCTTTATATAACTGGGAGTAATTACTAATTACCAAAGGGGCTAAGTAAAGGGCGCGGGTATCTTTTTTCCTGTCATTCAAAACATAAATTATTTTCTTCGAGTAAAACCTCCAATTTAAATAAAATAAACATTAAACATTTGTTAATCAAAATATAGGTAAGAAAATGCAGTTTACGTTTATTTTTCGACTTTCCCCTCCTTTTAATTCCCTAGCTTAATTAAAGTGTGGGCACTCCTTCTCTCGAAACTTCGTTAGATTCAGTAAATCGACTCATTCTAAACGCAGTTTAATATAAATCTTCTTCACGAATACGGATCTGAAATACACTAAAGTTTGAAAGTTATAAGAAATTTTTAATGTTTATTGTTGACATAAGGGGGATGGAAAAAGAAAAGCGTGCTGAAATAACTTACAATTTGAATAATCTTAAAAATGCAAGGAATAATAAAGTAGATAGTAGTTTTTAGGGTGAATGATCAAATAGACTTTCATTAGCATAAAACTGTTTTTAAAAATTAATACAAATCGATACGTTGATTTTTGTCTATTAAAAGGGGCAAATCGTTATGTTCACGCAGCACCTAACTGTCAAAAATTATTAAAATTTATTTCTATCCGCTTTTCTGGATTTGATTATGTTTGATAGCTGGTAGTTGGTTATATAGTTATGTCACTAGTTTTTGATGATACAAATAAAATATAAAAACGACTGAAAGACTTACCTTCTAGTTGATAATCCTAGGTGATTGCACTATAAGGAAAGGATAAAAAAGGAAGTGATGTATCACCAACCAGAAGGTCAAATAATGTTGATTGATAATTCGATGATAACTAAACTTTAACTACTAAATATTGATTACTATAACTATAATGGTGAAGGTGAAATTTGATACTAAGCGAATGAATATTATTTTAATACTGAATGAAAATGAATTGATAAAACTAAAATTAAATATACATAGGTTGAAACCCCACCTCGATCGCAAGTGCAGTTTCGATAAGTTTGAATTAAATTAAATAAATAACTAAAACCAAACAGATTAAAATATCCTTTTTTACTCGATCGTCTCAATAAATGACGTTTTTCTATTTCGGTACTTTATTCCACTCCTTAACGAACTGTTTTGGTCTCAAAACAGTGCGTTAAGAAGCTCTCTTAACGTCCTGTTTCTGGGGGATTTTCTTCTGCTAAGTTTGCGTCAAGTTGCACTGACGTTTACAAATGTCAAATATCATTTATTAAAATGTTTATTTTTAGAGCTTATTAGAAGTGAAATGTAATAAAGAATAATGTTTTGACATAGTTGATTCATTTTTATTTTTTAAAATTTAAATTTTACAGGCAGGAGTAGGTGAATTATTTAAATTTAAAAAAATAAACTTACGACATCTATGAATCATTGAACTAAATGATGGTGACATTTCAGTCAGTGCCACCACAATTATTAAAAAAAGAAAATCTCCATGATGTTAATTATTTAAATATTTTAACAAATTATTTAATAAAAATGTGAAATAGAAAAAATAGTATAAATTACTCGTTTCATAAGCCGTGTTAAGTACTCGTCCTTTTTAAAACTCACCGCAAGCGGCTCGTTTTCAAAACTTGGACTCGTACGTTAACTAGGTGCCTTATGAAACTTATACTTTAATATACTATTTCTAGTCAGCACAGCGCTGATTTAAGCTCTAGTATTTAAATAAAATTGTTAATTGCCAAGTAAAGAAAATTCCATTGCTCATTAAGGGTCAAACAGGGAGAAAATTGTCTCTTGAATTATTAGCGATTAAAATTTCTGTACGATAGTTGTCAAAGTCACGAATTTATGCAAACAAAACAAGCAAACCCTTAAAAACATAATGTAACCAAAAATCGTGTAATATTAGCAAGAAGCTCATTCTAGCATCAATTTTGATGAAAATGCGTGCTAGAATAGTTTTATTGCTGCTCAAGCGCTCTAGTATAACATTATTTGCAACATTTAGTACATGGGCGAAATCGCCACCTTAATGTTGCCACACTATCTAACAAATTGCGTAACAAATCGATGTATTATAGCGTTGTGTTGCACAACTTACTGATTTACTAAATTTTATTCAAACTTTTTAGTTACAAGTTGGGAATTGTATTAACAAATAATATTATGTCCTTAAGTGCTATAGACTCTATATTATTATCGTGTATGCCGCCATAGACCTAGACTCTCTATTCTGAATAGTCGTCATGGTCACACTGAACACTGAGCCGTCCCACAAGAAAACCGGCCGATAAGTGAAAAATATTATGCAACTAGGCCCAACACGTACATCCACATAAAAATGTATTGAGCACTAATAGTAAGTGGTAAATTTCTTCTTTTACTTTTCATATTTATTTTAGCAGATAATGACATAAAAATCGAGAGTGCTATAACTATAAAATATTCCGTTTGTAATTCGTAAAAATTACATTGCAGAAATTGCGGATATGAGGACAAAGTATTCGCTAAACAACCTATAAAGGCCAATAATTATTTTTCCGACTGTATTAGTTTCATCATTTTCTTCAAGAAAATTCTACGATCACTCTAAATAGTGAACACTTTTTAGAATGGTCAATGTAAAATATTTTTTGTTCACTAAACCGAGTCGTTTACTACTATTAATTTATAGTATTGATAGGTCACATATCACAGATTCGTTTTAAATCGGAATAAAAAGTCCACTTAAAAGTCTAGAGTCTAGAAGCTCACATTTAATCGAAAACTACACGTTTTATGTACCTGTAATATACTTAACGTTATTAAAAATACAGGGTGTTCGGATATTCCTTGGCCAACGGTCTACACATGATTCTACAGGTCAAAATAGCACTAGAAGCTCCTATAACAAAAAGTCGAAATCTCAATAACACGAAAGTTGTGGGGCCTTAAAGTTGAGTTTTAAAATTTGAATTTTTGTTATAATTACTTTAAATGTTACCGAAATTTTTTGATATTGGGCACATTTACTGAGAATTGTAGAGCCTTGAATAAAAAGTAGAAAAGTTTAAGAAATCTCTGCAATAAAGGGCACTTAACCTGAAGTCTAAATTTAATTTTGACCTTAACTTTTTTGTCTGTTCAATTTTCGATTATTTTTTATACGAAATTTGAAAGATTAGACAAAATTATAAAAATAAGGTACTCTTCATTTAAGTTGATATCATTAACCGTTTCATCAGAAATCACTTTCAAAAAGTTTAAGTTTGGCCATTTTTTACTAAATTTAAAAAATCAAATTGCCATGATCAACTAAAATCCAATTTATTTTCGTTTATTCGTTTTTAGTTGGTCGTGGTAACCTGATTATTTAAAATTTCGTAAAAAATGGCCAAACTTAAACTTTTTGAAAGTGATTTCTGATGAAACGGTTAATGATATCAACTTAAATGAAGAGTACCTTCTTTTTATAATTTTGTCTAATCTTTCAAATTTCGTATGAAAAATAATCGAAAATAGAACAGACAAAAAAGTTAGGGCTAAAATTAAATTTAGACTTCAGGTTAAGTGCCCTTTATTGCAGAGATTTCTTAAACTTTTTTACTTCTTATTCGAGGCTTTATAATTCTAAGTAAATGTGCTCAATATCACAAAATTTCGGTAACATTTAAAGTAATTATAACAAAAATTCAAATTTTAAAACTCAACTTTAAGGCCCCACAACTTTCTAATTATTGAGATTTCGACTTTTTGTTATAGGAGCTTCTAGTGCTATTTTGACCTGTAGAATCATGTGTAGGCCGTTGGCCAAGGAATATCCGAACACCCTGTATAAACAAACGTGGAGTCGTATAACTACCCTTATTTCTATTTTTTGAGGATACGTTAAGGTGTGATAATATTGTTACAAAACGGCGTCTGTATTTATGATATTTTGAGATAAAATAAAAATGTGATATACTAGTTACCTCGGGGTGTAGATTTTAAACATTTTTTTGTCCCGGGAAGTGTTTTATTTCGTCTAATGTAAAAGTTTTCGATAAACCGAGGAAAATGTGAACGGCCATTTACATTTTTTTAACGAAGTTCTTTTGTTTAAAAAAATATTAATTGAAAATTTGGTGTTTCACGAGCACGTGAAAAGTTTTTGCTTCATTCTTTTAAAACGCTTTTCGAAGCAGTCGACCGGAAACTTATTAATTGTCAAATTGTCGAACCCCCTATGTTTTAAGTTTTTCATTCCATTATTCGATTGGATCATTGGATGTGATTTTCAAAACATTTCGTTAGACACTCCAAAGGTAAAATTCCAAAGTTGCCAATAAACAAAAACTAAAAGTTTTGTCAAATTTTGGTTTAGGGCATTGAATTGGATTATTAATTTAACGTCCGTTAAAAATGCTCTATCTGTTTTTCTTACTGTCACCAGTTTTGAAATAATAGGTACCTCAAAAATTAACTAATTTGGTCCATACCGTACAGGCGTACAGTATAAATAGCTCCGGGCTAAAATAATAATATTTCCTCGATTCCATCTTAAATTATTAAAAGTTCTGTCTCTCGGTAGGTATTCCTGCGTAAACCTATCGACTTCCTATTCTGGTCTGGCCCGATTGTCTGATTCTTCGCTAATCTTTCTAACTTTTTGTTTGACTTTCGATGTACTCTTGTGTCACTTACCCATCAGTCTGTTTGCCAGTTTCCCGCGGTCCGCCTACTGAATCGTCCGTTCGTCCCATATTAGGTATGTCAAGCTATCTGCCGCTCTTTTCCAATCAACCGTCTGACTGCCAGCTTGTTTTGCCGTTTGTAGGTTTGTTTGTCTACCTATTTGCCCGTCGTCGACCGACCTGTCTATACGTTTGTTCATCCCTCCCAAAGGCCTTATATTAACGTAAACCGAGGTTCGGTGGTTAAAGATCTGAAGCAGTTCACTTAAGCCCGCTGTTATTTTGACAAAAAAAGTGCACTTGATCGAATGCATCAAGAAATTCTTTTAAATATTATACGTTGGCGTCACGTAAGGAAATTCAATAACGTCTCGAGTCTAACAAACCATCTGTATACTACTGTGTAAATCTACCACGGTAAATCGTAATTTCTTCACAACAAACTATAGAATTATGCTTTTCACATAGAAAATTGTTTAATTAAACAACTTAAAAGAGATATATTTATTTGATTAATTAAATAAAACGTAAAGGATAACAAAAAGTTGAAATTATTCCATTTTGAGTTTATTTAAAGTAAAAAGAACAATTTAGAATAAAAGAGGAGTAAGAAATTAATAGCTCGAAGCTGAAAACTCAATTATTTTTCTTTTTCCACAAGATTGGTCTGTATTATGACACGCCGTTTACATTTCTGAATATTTTCTTACTCTCGACGGAATATCACATCGGAGAGCGTTAAGAAAAGGCAAATTGAGGAAAATTAGAAACTATTTTCTGTACGCGAAATGTGTAAAAAATATAAGACAAAGATATAAAAAATCACAGATTTGTCATAAATAAGGCGGAAATATCCTTTGTAGTTTGAAAATTTTTCTAGTTTTTCATTATTGACGCAAATAACGGAATGTTTCGACTCTAATGTTTCGTTTGCGTGTCTTTTTATAATTAACGCATTCGTTAACTGGATCATCTTTTTTTGTTACAAAGTTACAAATTAAACTTTCGTCTAGAATTATTAATATTTCCATTAGGTAGTAGGTATCTACAGTTTTTTTGACAATTCGGTCGAACTTTTAATTCGTTATTTTTTTAATTCAATATTATTATGTTACGAGATAATATGTATTTTCTTGACGTATATCTAAAACGAAAGAATAGTGTTTGCGAGGCGTTTGTCTTTTCTCATTCTTCTTACGTCCGTTACGATTCGAGTTACTAAAATCGGAGTGACATAATATCTAATTGTGCGCGTTAAAACTAATGTTGATTCGACCATTTCTCTAATTACTTAGGTAGTTCATTTGCTAAAACCCAAAATTATTCATTATTTATATCCAAATCTTTGAACAAACTAATAAGTAACTACATATTGAAATTTTGAATTCGTCTTGAATCGATTTTGAACTTACTTTGATCTTACTTGATCTTACTTTAATTTTCATTTGGAGAAAGATTAAAAATAAAAAATACGTTGAGAGTTATGAAATAATCGTAACATTACCTACTCGTTTGCATGTGATCTAAATTTCTTACTTGCGTGTGAAGTAGGTCCATTTAAGGGCAGAAAATCTACTGAAGAAAACATATAAGTATTGCTTTTAAATAAAAAGCATTCTAACACATAAATTTGCTTAATCTCATAGAAAGAAAACCACTGTAGAGTTTAACGAGGATTTCTATTATTTAACTCAATGTAATTAGGCATTAGTTTATTATTATTAATTTAATTTTTGTAAGACGAAGCAAAATATGAAATCTTTTTTTATAAAGTGCGATTTTATTTAAAATATCTACCGTAAAAGCAGAATCGGTTAAATAATTTATTGAAATTAATGGTGCTCAGAAATTTTAACGGTAATGAAAATTTATGAAAAGACATTAAATAGGAAAAAAACTCAAGAACTGGTTTAATAGGATAATACCTACAATAATAATATCGCAAAATTATACAGAGTGATTTTGAATCAACGAAAAAATTTTCAGGGATGATTATCGATTAATGATTAATCGAGTAAGTCAATACAATCATTTTTTGTCTATAAAAACACCTTTAGGTCAAACTTGTGGGAGAATATTAGACCGATATAATCCAATTTACCTAATATATGCTAAAGTGCACCATTACAAAGTTACAGTTCTTCAAAGTTTGCGTTTTACAAAAGTAGGTATTTCTTTTATAGCAGAAGAACCGTTTTAGATAGGAGTTTAACTTGTTAAACATGTTTTTCTCTTATAGAAAGCTATAATTCTACCAAATTTAGGGAAAAGGACACATTGGAAATATACCAATAACTGCATCGGTAAAAATCGACTGCACAAGATGAAGTGAAATTTCAATATTTAGAACTCTTGATGACTCTTCAAGTTTTATCATACGTTTGGTTTTGTACCTAAACTAAAATTAATTTAAAAAAATGTTTTCATTATGGGAACATTGGGAACATATGGGAAACATGAACAACAAAAAAATAATAAAAATCAATAGATAATACTAAAGTGGTTCACTAAATTTTCAAAATTTAAACTTTTAGATCAAATTCTCTCAAAATTAATAATTTAAATCTTTCCGAAAAGAAATTTTGCTCTATAACGAGAGTTTTGACAATACTTTATACTTAGGATAATAAACTTGAATTTTTATCGTTTTATAAGCGAAGAGGTGAACAGAATTTTTTATTTACGAAAATGTTCGCACGCCGAGAAATTTATAACAGAAAACAAAATGCCGGGTATAAAGTCAACAATATCTATAGAAGTTTGTATTGCCACAGAATGGCTGTTATTAGTTCGCTTTTCTTTAGGCGTGAATTATGCCTTAAAGTCCATGTTTGTGTATCAAACGATAGAAAATGGGCAGAAACGGGGGAGAACTTTCAATAATAATTGTTTCCACCAAATTGCAACCTGCATCCGAATGGTTTATTTTAGCCTAATTCGAGTATTAGGTAGCATCAGTAACGAATCCGAAAAAGTCAAGAAAAATTCTGTAGTATACGTACTTCACATATTCAAGCACTCCCTTTTTGCACAGTTTCAAGACAATGTGTGGGAATGTGGTTGCATTGCGGAGTATAATATCTGCACTATCTTCATATATCAAGACACAATTTATTTTTCATAAATAAAGCAGTGGAAACAAGCAGAATCTAATAAGAGCAAAATAATGCAAAACACTTTGGTAGCTTTGAAAAACTGGATAAGCCGTCGAGAAGATTACATCTGAAAAGTATTCAATCGAGAGAGATCGTCAAGCAATTGAGAGACTGTATCAACACTGTTAGCGTATAAATAATAGTTGGCATCGTTTCTACTTTTTCGATAAGTACTTTTTAGTCGCAAATTAAAGAAAACGAAATAACTATTACTAATAATTATTTTATAACAAAACTTTGGAAATTTCCATTCAACTCTCGGAGCAACGAAATTGTATATTTTGCTACGAAGAAATCAATTTCCTTCAAATGCAAAATCAAATTATTATGCAATTTACGTGTTTTTAATTTTTACTATTAAATTTAAAATAAAATAACCTAAAACACAAAAAGAACATATGGGTATACTTAGTATGGAATAGAAATACAATTTCTTGTCTTCAACTATAGTGTTTGGTTTTGATTAATATTGTTGGTATCTCGCGTTAGTTTAATTAAAAATGCGGAAGGTAACAAAAATTAAATTGCAAGGCGTGTGTTGCCAATCTCGTAGCTAGTTTACGAATCCACGAATACAAAAATTATCACTCAAGCCCGGACTGAAACTGACTGACTGGACTGCGCCTGAAATACAAGTTAATTGATTTCAAACAAAATACCTAAACAACTAAAAATTACGCCCTTCGCTCTGCATCGCTTTCTATTCTAATTCATCATCGAGATTCTGGCGATTATGTAAATTTTTTTTTTTTTTTTTTTTTTTATCTCCAAGTTTATTTGCAATCTGTACAAAAACAATAAACAAATTTTCTATACACAAGTCCGTATAAGCATACAAATTAAACAAATAATTATGTACACATCAACCAAGAACAAATGAATAATTTAAGATTTTGTCCAATGACATAATATCCTATAAGTTTGTCAAAATGGAGGTAAATTAAATGTCACTACCCTGTAATTATTTTAATGTTTATTTGAATCGCGTCTTTAAGTCTATTGGTTTATAACGCTTTAGTCTACACATGTCTCTATCTTCACGAGTCAAGTCCCTCGCCAAGGCGTTAGGATGGACGCTCAGTCTGTTAAAATAGTTTTCACTGCACTTTTGGATTTGTTCTTTCACTGTTTCGATTTTTAGGTCTTGTCTTATTATTTGATTAGTTACGAACCAAGGCGCATCTACTATCATCCGCAACACTTTTGACTGAAATCGTTCGAGAATTTCAATATTTGATTTGGCAGCAGTGCCCCACAGCTGAATGCCGTAGCACCACACTGGTTTTAAAACACTTTTGTACACTAAAATTTTATTTTCTATGGAGAGTTTTGAATTTCGTCCTAGTAGCCAGTATAAGTTGTTTAATTTTGTACCTAGCTGTTTTCTTTTCTTCCAGATGTGAGTGCTCCAGTTTAATTTGCTGTCTAGGTGGATCCCTAGGTATTTCGTAGACTCTGCCTGCGGAACTTGTTGATCATTTAACGAAACAGGAGGACAATTATTACTTTTTATACCAAATGTAACTTGAACTGATTTTTGTTCGTTCATTCCAATTCTCCATGTTTTTGACCATCTTTGTATTTTATCTAAGTGCTCTTGTAGATATTTGGCAACTGTTCTTGGCTGAGAGTGACAAGCTACGATTGCGGTGTCGTCCGCGAATGTGGCTGTTGTTACATTATTATCTGCAGGCAGGTCTGATGTAAATAATAGATACAGTAGGGGTCCGAGCACACTACCTTGAGGTACTCCTGAGTTAATGCTATGTAGATCGGTGTAGATATCTTCATATTTTAATAAGAAGTGTCTTTGGTCGAGATAGGACTTCAGTAATTCGCAGATAGGATGAGGCAGATGAGTCTTGATTTTAAATAGAAGGCCCGGATACCATACTTTGTCGAAGGCTTGACTAACGTCCAAAAACACAGCACTAACGCATTTTTTTTCATTTAGGGCGTTATTAATTTTTCGTACTATTCTATGGACTTGTTCCACTGTGGAGTGACTCTCACGAAATCCAAATTGAAAGTTAGGTATTAATTTTTGTTCGTGTAAGTACGGCTTTATTCTTTTTAAAATCATTTTTTCAAATAGTTTAGAAAGTATCGGCAAAAGACTTATAGGTCTAAAGGATGATGCGTTTTCAGGATCTTTCCCAGGCTTTTGAATAAGAATCATTTGTGCGACTTTCCATTGTATAGGGAAGTAACTTAATCTTATAGCAGCGTTAAATAATAATGTTATGAACCTTATCGCTGTTTCTGGTAATTCTTTTAATATTCTGCCGGTTATGAGGTCGTATCCTGGTGCCTTCTTTGGATTTATGTTGGTCTTTATAGTGTTTCGTACTTCACTTAATTTAAACTTTTTAATGGGCAAGTCGAGTTGATAAGGAGCTTCCAGAAATTTATGAATGAATTCTTCATCTGTTTCTGAGATCTGTCTGGGGAAAGGTTCGAACACTTCTTTTAGATGGTTTACGAAAACGGTCGCTTTTTCTGAATTACTTCTAGCCCACTTGTTGTCAGTTGTCCTAATTGGTGGGGCATGTTTTCGAGGTTGTTGGATTATTGTTTTTGTAGCTTTCCACAGAGAGTAATCTGACGATTCGGTCGAAGAAAGATTTTTGAGATATTCGTTTAGAGTTCTGTTTTTTTCTTCTTTAATCAGCTCTTTTAATTCTTTTACGGCCTTGTTTAGTTTAATTTTATCTTGCGGGTCTCGTGATTGTTGCCATTGTTTTCTCAATTTCCTTTTTTCTTTGATTTTTATTTCTACATTTTTTGAGCAGCTAATTTGTTTTTGCTTTCTTTCGACGTTAGGAGTGGTTTCCCAGCAAGACCGTTGAATGCAATAATTCAGATGATCGATTGCAGTTTCGAGCTCGTTGTTTGTTTTAAGTGAAATGTTGTTATTTATTTGTTTGCTGACAATAGTTTTAAACGATTCCCAATTAGTTCTTTTATTGTGGAGTGATGGTGCATTTACTTTGTGAAATAATTGTGATGATAATGTAACGATAATAGGGGAATGGTCTGATGACAGATCATAACACGACTCAATTTTTGTAAATCCTTCGATAATACCTTTTGTTACACAGAAATCAATGACGTCAGGTTTTTTACGGCGATCTGTTGGCCAGTAGGTTGGTTCCCCTGTTGATAGTGGATGCAGTTGTTTTTTTATCATTGTCAGGTAGAGCTGTCTTCCCTTAGGGTTTGCTGTGTTAGATCTAGAGCCCCACCATGGATGCTTTGCATTGAAGTCACCGCCTGCTATAAATCGTTTTCCGAGGGTTTCGAAGTATGACGTATATTGTTCTTCTTTGATTGCGTGTTTTGGTGGGCTGTATATTGCTGCTAGTGTTAGTGGTCCATACCAGTCTTCGACGACGACGCTGGTTGATTGGAGATAATCTTTGTGATATTGTTTATCTTCGTAATGCTTTATCGATGTTCTTATGATCACTGCTGTACCACCATGTGCAGTTCCGTCTGGGTGTTGTGTTTCATACACTGAGTATCTCGGTATTCGTAAGTAGTTCTTTTTTGTAAAGTGTGTTTCCGATACGAGCATTACGTCGATATTATGGTGCGTCAGAAATAATTTAAGTTCTTGGCTTCGTTGGGCCAAGCCGTTGGAGTTCCAGATTCCTATCTTTAGTTTGTTTGACATTATTTGAGTTTGGAAATGAGGGCTGTGAGTATATTAAGCATTGTATCTATCTTTCCCATTAGCTGGTACATCATTTCCTCTAGTTTATTGGTGTTTTGTGGTTGCATGTTGTGGGGTTGTTGTTCCGGTAGTTGAATGTATTGTTGAGCGTTGATTGGCTGTGGTTGTTGAGTACTGTTGCTAGCTACTTGGGCATAGGCAATATTCGGTTGTGTGAGATTATAAACGTTTTGCCGTTTGATTGGTTCGTTAGTTTTTTCTCTTAATTTTGGGTATAGCTTTTGCTGTAGTTGTTTACGTACTAGGCATCCCTTGTAGCTTGCTGGATGGTTGCCCTCGCAGTTTACACATTTTACGTTTTGGTTAGTCTTTTGTGTCCATGAGCATTTGTCTGTAGAGTGATTACCTGCACATTTGACGCAGTTAGGACTTCTAAAACAGTAATTTTTTGTATGCCCGAATGCTTGGCATCTACTGCATTGAGGTATGTCTCTTTTTTTATAAGGTTGTTCGAAATTTACTACTGTATGGAGTAGTCTGTTGATTTTATATATGTCTTTGTTGTTTTCATTTTGTTGCAACTCTACTTGGAATAGGGGTAACTTTATTTTGGTTCCCTTTTGTAGTATATTTGTGACTTTTATTACTTTGTGTCCTTGGGTTTCTATGTCAGTGACGATGTCTTTCGTATCTGTTGTTTGGTGTAGGCCTCGTAGAAAAATTTTGAAACTTTTTTCTTCTTTTCTTTGGTAAGTATAGCACTCTGTTTTTTTGAGTTTTAAAGCTTCCATTACAGTTAAGTATTTTTCAGATTTATCAAGAGAAATTTTTACTTGATTGTTTTGTAGGACTTTTAAGGTATATTGATTTGCTGCGATGTTGTCTAAAAGTGCTTTAAGTGGTGTGATATTTTCAACCCAGCTTACAAATATTGGTGGTGCTTTAATTTCTTTATCTTGAGTTTCATTATTTTTGGTTTCTTCGTTTTCTAACCCGGCAAACGAGTTTTTAGTGGTTATCGGGTCTTGTATTTTTAGCCAATAGTCATGGATTATTGATTGACGTTTGGCTTTGTTAGTTTCCTCAGGGCTGTTTCTTAGTCGTTTTTTATTCTGTACTGTTTGCCAGTTTAGTGGCGGAGTTTGTTTAAGGGTCGTATTTGCCTCGTTGCTAGTTTGACCCATTGAATCGTTCTGTAATACGTCATCCTCAAGAGACGGTGGTGGCATTTTAATAATTCTAAATTAAGTAGCCAGATAATTGTAAATATCAAATGTCAAATAATATATTTGACGTGGTTTATAGATAATATAAATTTATTTATACCTGAATTTGTTGAACTTTTAATTTTTAATTTTAGATTAACAATTCCTATTATCGTAGTTGAACACAACTGCACTCGCACGTAGTTCAATCCGGACTTATTATGTAAATAAAACAAAAAAATAACGTTAATATTTAATATAATTAATTAATAGCTTGGACAAAAGGGTAATTTCCAATCGTTATGTCGCGATGTCATACATTATGTTACTTCGAAACTCAATCTAAGAATGAATTAAACTTAAAATACACGTAGCGATGACTTATGACTGTTATGCACTCCTATTTTCAAAATGGCTTATCAACATTGGATAACCATAAATACGTTTAGTGATAAGAGCATTACTGATGGCTCTCACATCTCACAATAAATACATCTTACATTATTTATAATTGCTGGACTTTTTTCAGCATCAGAAGAATCTTAATTTACTACTATAAATAGGAAGCTACGTGCATAATTTACCCTTAAATTAGTTAATGTTCGTGTTTTATTTTTACAACGCCATAAAAGACGACTTTTCCTTCCCAGTTTTATTTTCCTGCAAATAAAAAAAAAGGTTTGTTTGATTTTTTATTTTATTTTCGCTTTAAATCTTCATATTCTTCTTCTTTTTTTTGCGTATACCACCGATAAACAATTGAAATTTATTTCATTCATTTTTTCATTTAAACTTTTAAAGCTTTTCGGCGAAAATATCTATAGACTATCGATTCTCTTTAGGTAGGTTCGTACCGTACTATATTATGAATCGAAAAAATATTTTCGTTTTGGAGACGTGCACACTGCACAGTAACTAATAGATATACAGGGTGATTGAAATTCGTTGTGCAACATTTTCTACTTTTTACCAACCTGATTTTCGTGATAGCCTTGTATTTGACAAATAAAATTCAAAGTTGTCAAAAGTTATTAAAATATCTCTTTATCAGTAGTTGATAATTCAACTGAGAGCGAAGGTTAGGTACAGACTAACCTGTAATTAAAACCGAGGCCTTTTGTCAATTTACCACATTTGTACAAAATTAATTAATAAATATGTACTTATACCTTTTTCAATTCAAAATTAAAATCGATGCTCGTATAAAAATGTTTTCACTAAATTTAACAGCTTCAAACGCGTGGTTAAATTTAAAAAAAGTTGGAATTGCAAAATTAATAACAGTTTTAACCCTTCCTTACAATTTACATTATGTTGAGGTTCAAACGTTTCGTAAGAATGTATTTTTAAACAAAAAAGAGAGTATAAGTACTACTACTGTTAAGTATATACTATTATAATAGTAAAAGAATGAAATCGTGGTGTAAAATTGTACATCAAAGACAAACTTAAAATGGAAAGTAGTACACGCAAACAAACAAATTCTATTTAAAAGTTAGAGTGTAAAGACTAACTTAATTACGTAATTTTACTTTCCTGACAAGCATAAGCATAAAAAATGCAATAATATGAGGAATAGAACGAATTTTAATTGAAGCTGTTTAAAAAAGTTTAAAATAAAATTATTATCGACTTCAAAGGGAAAATAATTATAGCGAAAAACTAAAATATTGCACACCTTTTTATTTTCTCCTTAACGAAAAGCTTTATATCTTAGTTTTTAAAATATTATTGTGATCGATAGAAATTGTAATAATAAACTCAATTGAAATGTTGTAGTGTATTAAAGTGCATCGGCTTTTTGAAACGATATTAGTTTTGCCGATGCCAACAAATATTCGATTGTCGAATTTAAATTATTGGGTACGTTTAGTGAAGAAAGTGCTACTATGCTGAGTAAGCTGGCATTCGGCTGCTTACAATCCGCTAAATCGTATGCCGAGAGTCAGCGTAACAGTATTACTCTAGCAACTGGCAACTATATAATTATTTAGATCTAATACGTTGTAAATGAACCCCAACACACACACATAAGTGAAAAAACTTTAAATGAGAAAATTTGTTTTCCTCGGGAAACGAGGCACTTGGTGGAAAACAAATTTTCTCATTTAAAGTTTTTTCACTTATGTGTGTGTGTTGGGGTTCATTTACAACGTATTAGATCTATCTAACTAATTAACCCTAAATATTTAAAAATTTGTAATTTATATAATTATTATTCATCGTATAGTGTGCTGATTCTCAATATACGGTTTAGAGGACGGTAAGCGGTCAGCATAGTCAGCATGATTACTTTAAGCAGCTGTATCCGCTAAACGCACCCAACGCCCGTTTACTCCTAGATTATACGTTTTTGGTTTACTAACTGCTATATTATATTTTTCAATTGGATATTTTGACGAACGAAAATAGGCGCTACCACGGAAGGTTTTCCTATTGTAAATGTAGGTAGACAAAGACATTAATTCGAGCACGTATTCCAGTAAAAATAGAATGAGCAACTTACCAACCGGTTGTCAAGTAGCTCTCATCCGAAACGAATGCAAGCGAATGCGAGCTCGAATGAACGTAAACTCGGCTTAAGTTTAGTAGCTCTTGCTTAGAGACTTCTATCATAATAAAACCCAAATCAATTTCTCGAATGCACAAAGTAATTACTGCCAATACTTAAGGATCGACGAACTCCAAGAGCAGATATCGATCGATGCAAAAGTTTATTTCGTTAAACTTGTAGACTTGTAGTATAAATAATAATTAGCGTAGGAGAGAGAAAAACTAGAATTCACGTCGATACAGACTTAATAGATTAGTATTTGTTTCCTCGTCGCGATTTTTAATGATAAAGAAGACAAAATGTAAACGATAATTATTCTGCAATTGGGAGATTTATATTATATTCATCGTCTGACTGTATTATGTAAATGAGTATTTACTTTATACTACTTCGGCAATATATAATGGCAGAAATAATTACGATGTTGATTTAAAGCTTCTTCAGTTTGTTCTTGTTTCTTGTATAGAAATAATAGTTTGAACTCGAACAAAACCTTTTTGACATTATCAGTACCCTTCTTATTCGTTAACAATTCAAATTCCACGCTACATTTCCCGAAATAAGTGGAAATTGAATTTCGCATTAATTTTAAACAAACCATTACTTCGGTTGTTTATATTCATTCTCGATCTACGACTACCGTGCTTTCCAAATTATCGATTTTGCTGCTAGTTCTGTACTACGTTACGATACGGATTTTGGTATCCACTATTTAAAGCCGTCAAGGGCAGTTAGTTTGTGTACAAATAACACTAATTAAACAAGTAAATTAACCCAACTTGTGCTATCTACTTCGTAACAAATGTTTCACTCGAACGACGTCGTTATACGCGTCGTGTACCTATATTTCCTTCGGGAGGTCGTCGTGATAATATTTTGACGGTGCGTGCCAAAACGTCAAATGTGACGTCGTTGGTTGGTCAATGAGTGAAAATTGAGTAATTGGTAATTGAGCACAAACTTCGAGATTCGCGAAAAGACAGATGAAATCGCAATTAAAATTGATTATGCTGATTAAACTGGTAATAATTTTAACTCAAAAACTGGGTGATATTATATCGCACAGTTCTCGTCAGAAGTCGCGCTTATTTTCAGTGTGCTATAGACCACTTTTAATAACTAAAAAAGGTGTGCAATAGGGCATTACATGGTGGTTGACTGAAAAAAGTATTTTATTATTAATTTATTTCATCTTGCCATTAGTGAAAGAGTACAAAAAGCGTTGAAAAGTTGTTCAAATTTTCATTATAGGATATCGATGTAATTATTGTATCGTTGTATCATTGATATCCTGATTAATAAGCATTTCAATAACTTTTTAACAGTTTTATATTCTTTCACTAAAAGCAAGATGAAATGTAATACTACCTTTATCATTTCTAATTTTTTATTCTGCATAATTTTTGTCTCTATAGCAGATGCACACGCTATGAATGGCGTTTGCAAAACGATTCACAATCGCAAGTAGTTTATACATACAAGCAGCTCTTACGATCGCCTAGCAAGGCGTGCTCATTTGCTCATGCTGTATAGTTTCTAGCCGATGGTTAACTTTTAGGACGAATAAGCAGACGAATATTCACAAATCTTGATAAGTATCCCGCTTATATTTTTGTTCCTGTCTCTTCGGTATAGTTAATAGTAAATTAAGTTATTTTTTAGGCCAATGTGTACACAAAAATTTACGCAGCACATATATCGCACCCTCACCGCCACTGTTTTATCGCTAGAAACGATCAACTTCTAGGAGTCAATGAGTCGGTCTAAGCCTCAAGGATTTTCCCGTTTATTCGACTTGTTGTTTGTCTTTACTCTCCTTATACCCACTACTACATCATCACACAAAACAAAGTTTTAGTTCGCGCAGAGTCGAGTAGTCAGTAATTTTTAAACATAACGTACTACTAACTTTTTCTTTTGTTCAAAGATCAAATTTTCTCTAATCGTCCAAACGATTAAATTGTGATTAAAAATTATCGCGTAAAAGGCGAATGTACGCACTCGATAAAGAAAACAAAATGGGAGCATGTGCACTAAATAATTTTGCAGTCGACGATTCGTTTTGGCCGTGGCGAATTATTTTTCCAGTAGAGGCAATTTTAACTTCGTACACACGCGTATCGTGACGCACCCTACTTTATCACAACTTGTCTTGTTGAAATTTCCAAAACACTAACACCGAATCGTAAAATTATATTTTTACAAAAGCTTCGGTCGAAATAACATGAAGATTGTTGATTATAGAGAATATAGCCGAGTGTTCGAAAATACTGCTGTAAGTCGTGTATTATTATTATTATTATATTATTATTTCAATATCGACTGCATCAAGTCGATTGCGATTAACGACGCATTAACTTTAAAGAAAAACTGTAGTTCCTTTCATTTATTCACATCCTTAGTCACGGTGGCACGGATGGCCGAATCGAGTAACGACGAATGTGTTTCTTTGAAAGATGAGCTAAGACTTACTCGACTTTGATTTTGTTTGCGATTTGCGATAGGATCAGTTCGTTGATTGATTTGTAATTTGTTTTTTCCACTACTAGCCTCTAAACCTGTCATTATTTACCGATATTTGACTTGAGAAATTGTTTTTCTCCCCCTCTTGCACATTAGGTTAATAATAAATAATGAAATTTTACCTAGAGAGATAATAAAAACTGTCAATCAAACTCCAGGATTGCAACTTAAGTAGTGTTATCGACGATAGACACGCCCATATTTTATATTTGAAAACTGCAAAACAGTGCTTTGAATGTTCGCTGATGTTTCTAAAAATGATACATTTTTGTGCAGCTCAAGTTTTTCATTGTTTTAATGTGTTTTGCAATAATATTAATGATTTGGCGTTTATCCTATTCGAATTATTTGCCCCAGAACACCAGAACCCCAGAACAGAAGTGCAATTATTGCAAGGTTGGTAATCATGGATCTAGTGTAAATATTTTCAAACTGTCATTCGAGATGGAGTCGTGTTTTTAGGTTACATAATTAGTATTTAGTTTTTTGTTTGTACCCTATACTTGGAAATCTAGTATAAAATAATAAAATCGACGGTTATTTAACGAAAATGATTATTAATAACTTTATTCAGATAACCAAAGCTTTGGAACAGGTACCTTATTTACAGTAATAATTAATAGTGCAGTTAGTTGTGACTGTTCGTGTTTTCTTTTACCTTCATTACACGTAACAACGAAGTACAAAATGTTATTACAATGAAATTATCGAGGGCGAAGGCGAGTCCAATACTTTAAGCCACATATGCGCATATTATGGCACAAATTGTATTACGTTCAAATTAGAAATAAATACTATTATTATTATTATTATTATTATTATGGGGTGTCGAATTTCGATAACGTGATTAATTTTAGAACCAGGCGACGCTCGATGGTGAAGTTCGAGTCGAACATCGACGATCAAAGAGCACGATTCTATTTAAGGCTAATTATTTGCACTTATTAAACTATTTTGGGGATTTAATTATATTAATTACCTGTGATTACGTTTATTTTATGCAGTTCAACAATACATTTATAGAACTGTCATTGAAAAACAAAAGAATAAACGACTTGATTTAAAATCCAAACTGCTTGACATTTGTGAATTTATTTTATTTTCTTAAAATAATTGTAAATAAATCGTTTTTTGGAAGTTTGAGGTGCTAGTAATGGAAAAAATAGTATATATACTACAGTTGGAGAATGCTATTATAGCCTTCGCAACATATATCCCTCGCCGCTCCGCGGCTCGAGATTTAAACGGTGCTCACGCTATAATAGCTTACTTCTCCACCTTAGTATATACTATTATCTACAGTTTTTTGGCATATAGTACTACATAAATATATTATTATGTATTTGTAAGAAAAATAGATTTGTTAGATCGGTTGAATAAGATATGGGGATTCACCGATTCACAGTTCATTATCGCACAATGACACTTTGGTGTCTTCGAACATCTTCATTTTATCGCGATATTTTCTCAAACGACGGTATTGCGTGCCGAGATCAGCGGTCTATAATTAGGCTTCTTTGGGAAGTTTTAGAGAAAAACGTACCATTAAAACGAATCTTCTACGAGGCAGAAAGTATATCAGCTACGCGACCATCGGTTTCGATTGCCCCGATCCCAACGACTAACGCTTTGGATACATAAAATGACTTTTTGGGCAAATTTGTGAAGTAAAAGGCAAAGGAAAGAACCGTCTCTATTCCGAAAAAGGTCAAACTTTACAAGTTGTTAAACTGTAAAATATTGTCGAACGATATCTAGATGGAAATATTATCTAAATACTATTTCGACAGCTATAAATCAAAAGGTAGTACAAATATTTTACACATTGTTGGAGAATTGTTACACTTCGATGTTAATAAAAAATATAAAGACCACGTTTGAATCTTGTTATTTAAATTGGAATAGATGTAGCAGCACGAAAGTGCTATTGCTATGTCGCTGGCTTATAAATTGCCTTTTCTGTACACGTTCTATACAGGGTGTCAATGTAAAAACTCCCTACCTCCAATATCTTTGCGTTAGAATAAAATATTGAAATTCCGTGAAATCCGTCAATTTTTATACTTATAGGGACACTTTTATCGAGTAATTGCGTTCTTCCTAGATCAACCTAGATGTTCCTAGAGGGAACATATTTCATACTAAGGCGAAGATATTTGAAGTTGGAAGTTTTCAAATTGACAACGCCATTTTTCAAAACTACTCTAAGAAAACAAATTAGCATATGGTTGTAAAGACATTTGAAGGAGCTTTCTGAAAAAGGGTTACTCGGACTTCTTTTCCCATTTAAGAGTATAGGGGTTAAGTATACCCAACTTGGGGGAGAGGGTTGATCTTAGAAGAACTTAAATGCTCGATGAAAGTGTCCCCATCTAGTAATAAAATTGACGGGTCTTAAGGAATTCCGATATTTTATACTCGAGCGAAGATAATGGAGATGGAAAGCTTTCAAATTGACACCCTGTATATTATTTATTTAGTTTTTAAATTCTAACTTAGGGGATTTTCCTACGGTTAGTTTTTGGTTTTACAAATCGCTTAAAGTGTTTTATCACACCTTGTATTATTCCGTAAATATATTTTAAGAAAAATAAAGAAGGGTCTACGACGAGGGTTTTATAGAGGGAAGTTTTACTGTTGAATTTGCATCTTAAGGTCCCTTTATCGCTGTTAAGTCATACGTTTGAAGATCATAGACGAAAATAAGAGGAATAAAGGCTCATGTCAATGTTCTTAAAGAGGGTTGCGAAAGATTGCTTCTTTAGAAGGGTGTAAAATATGATTGTAATTTCCAATTTTGCTTAAATACACCGTACATTATCCTTCTTTATATTATATCAATTCGTGTGTCGTTAAGAAGTCGATAAATTTTTTTCATTGTTTCATTTATTTTTATGCAATAGATGTTAGATTTATTGGATTCCACCTATTTTGTTTTACAGAAAAATTGTGTTGGAAATGCGGAAATACCACGGCTCTACCACTAGAAGTTTTCTCTAACCAAGGAGATACGTCATCAGTAGGTATACATATAAATATAAATATATGTAGGTACTTATAATGTACCGACACATACACCGAAGTCATCAATCGTATAAGCTAAGTTACTTGTTGGAAAGTCCACAAGTCTGCAATCTTGCCATTTTTGCCCAATTTTAAAACTTTTTAACTATTAAACTTTGCAGTTTCCAGAACAAAATTTTAGACCGTAGTACGCGTAAATTCTGTCAGTCACCAAAAATATAGAAAAATTATTACCACACGTTACCGTATAATAATTTCCTATAGCCTAGAATTTTCTTAAGATGCTAATTATACACAAATATTTAGATTAGCAAAATTTTGATATAATTTTGCGTATACCTACTACCATTATTAGAGCGTGAGTACATATAGATTCAAATTTTAGAAAGGATAATCGAGCTAATCTTGTCCTAAATCCTTCTATTTTGTTATTCAAACCCTTTAGGATAAAACTGAGATTAAACTTTATTATAATATAAGTACACTAATTTTTAATTACAAAATAATTTCCCGGGCTGTTTCAAAATGAAACTTTTTTCGGTTAGGCACAAGAAATAATCTTAACTAAAAATTTTTATTGGAGCATGGCACGAAAAATTTGTAGATGTAAACCAAACATTTTGCCTAAAATATTCTCGTTGTGAGAGAGGTAAAAAAGGTCCTGAACGATGGCATCTGACTACGAAAACAACAGATGGTGTTTCGTTCCGAGAGTCGTCAACTTTTCTTATTCTATACTTAAAGCTTTAAAACTCGATAATATGCATATCTCTCCCTTATATATTATATATTGAATACTAAATTATTTAGTAAAGCGAATGCGAGTCGAACCGGAATAAGTCGGCTCTCGAATACGTAGTAGGCAGTAGTAGGAGTATTAGTCGAGTGGCGAACCAGAAAGATAAAGGAAAAACCATCTACTAAAGTTTCTAACCCTCATTTCTCGACGTATAAGGGCGATAGGTCAATATCTCTTCTTCGACCCAAATAAAATTAGGTTAACTCTAAAAATAATATATTTAACTTCAGTCTTCCGTTCAATTCATATTTTTAAATCCACCCCCAAAACCAAAAAAACGTATTTCCTTCGTAGCAAATAACGATCTACGTAAAGACTTTTTAATATTCCACTCGAGTCCCTCAAGTTTAAGTATCGGCGTTTCGTAATTACTAGAGGTTGAATATTTTACATAAATTTCTTATTACAATAACAAATAATAATTCGAAAAAATATGATTTTAACCCTAACCATCATTATTTGTATAGAAATGTTAATTAAAGCGAAATCGGCAAATGACTTTTTGATTGTATTTCGCCCCAAAACTAATATAAAATGATACAAAAAAACTTTATTGTCATGTTTCGGCAATTAATTTAATGCGTATAAAAGAAAACGTTGCTCGGTTCATTTAAACTAGGAAGAGTTTTTACTAGCATATTTTAGTATACTTAATACATAAATATTATATAATATACGTACATATTACATCTCCAGCTTAAATTATACAGATGTCTTTATAATACTATACTCTAGTCATAGTATTTTTTGGTTTCAACTTAATGTGGCAATCTGTAAACAATCAATTTTTGAAATCGAAATATAATTTGCTAAAAAGACTGTTTTGGCTTATTACGAATTTTTTTTATCAATAAATAAGAAAGTTTCCCTTATAGTCTAAGAGGTATTAAAGATGTATCTTACCAATTATACCAGGCGGAATATTGTTAAAAATGAGATTATTTAAACAATTGAGAAATACTTAATGTAATTTTTAAACGAAAAAAGTTTTTTACATTTTCTTTGTTTAAATACGAATATAAAAGGTTCTATGACATTTTATGATAAAGTTAATATATAATATAGAAGATATCAATTTTTTAAGTTCGTAAAATCATAAATTTTACTATTTTTAACCAACGAAAAATGCCCAAAAATATACGATGCGATAAAGAAGAAAATGTTTTCCGACTCTACATAATGTACGTACCTAACAGTTATAGAAATATTGAGCTCTATTACAAATTTTTAAATTTTTAGGGTTAATTAATTAGATACTTCTAATACGTTGCAAATGAACCCCAACATACACACACATGTGAAAAAACTTTAAATGAGAAAATTTGTTTTCCACCAAACACCTGGAGAATCGAATTGGTGGAAAACAAATTTTCTCATTTAAAGTTTTTTCACATGTGTGTGTATGTTGGGGTTCATTTGCAACGTATTAGAATTATTGAACTCTATAATAGTAACATGAGCAGCAGCATCATGTGAGCGAAGCTGTAATACGTAGCTGTATAATAAATAATCTCAATTGGAAACTTCGAATCCGGAACACGCTGTATATAAAGGATTTTAAATCTAAAAACCTTTCTAGTCAACTTGAGCGACAATTCGTTTCTTAAAAATAAAGCAAAATCGACGTATTTTCCCTCGACGAACTTAAAATTGTTTTTTCGCTTCTTCTTTTGGCCACGTCGCGCGAGAGTTAAATTTTTCCATTATATGATAAAAATATAGTGTAAACAATATGATTGGATAAAAACGAAGTGCTAAAATAATGTAGATAGGATAATAAGTAGCAAGATAAACGCTTCAGACTCGACTATGTCGACGAAATCGATTCTTCTTTTACAAGAAAGGAAACTGCAACGAAAACAATATATTTCCTTCGTCTTGGACTAGACATCGTAACCTCGTGGGAAATTGGAAAAGTAGAGTTTTGCAACATTTAAATTTTAACCGAAAAAGATCTTACTTTCTCTTTGTAATTTTGGACATCTTTGTATTACGATACCTTCAAAGTTACAAAACAAAATTATTTTTCTACCGCAATTTTTTAAATAATTACTTAGGCATTATCTAGTAAGTATTTAAAAAGACGAAAAACTCCTAAAAGAGAAACTTTTTATATGTACAGGGTGTCCAGCATAAGGTTCCGTTCCTTGAGTGGGCGATTGCTGAGCTCAAAATAGAACGATTAAACCGAACTTACCTTAGTCCATGTTGCTTCCCTAAAAAGTTATAGTGATTTGAAAACCTTAAAAATAAATCGAAAATCAAGCACAACTTTCGATCAAAGAGTGATAAAACCACAAAATTTATGGGATATGTGTATTTTGATGCGAGGAAAAACCTGGTAATTTGTAGAAAACGATGTGATTATTCGGAGAAGGTTAGTTACCACTTCCTCGATGTATAGATACACTCGTAACTCTTGGTTAGGTAATGTAATCGGAAATAAATTGACAATTACAAAAAGTACTTTAATAATTAACAGAACTCGATCTCTTGTCTCTTGTAAAACTGTCATTAGGTACACGAAATTCCATTGTTGCTACCTAGCTTCTTTTTCCTTGTACGATATCGCCGTGTATCTTTCAGTATTTCATCATAAATGAATTGCATATCCACATATTCAGCAAAGGTGTACTACATTGTTATCAAATAGTGCAAGTGAAATTTATATTAACGCGCTTTATTACTCAGCAATTAGATACTCATAA
Source organism: Malthinus flaveolus (assembly GCA_950108345.1). Taxonomy (NCBI): domain Eukaryota; kingdom Metazoa; phylum Arthropoda; class Insecta; order Coleoptera; family Cantharidae; genus Malthinus; species Malthinus flaveolus. The sequence goes on from OX467288.1 coordinate 229,586, forward strand.
ACTTAAGAATACTGAATATTTCAAAGTACGTATTTATTTAGTTTTAAAGATGTGGTGTAGAAAGTATTCAGTGAAGATGATCTTAATTAATCACATCAAACAAGATACGTATTTAATCGAGAATTTTCGATACATTACTTACCTACTTATCATCTTCACTTTTAGCAATACATCAGGTAGTAAGAATATTCTTTTCTCGAGAACCGTTGGCCTAATGACAATTTTACAAGAGATTGAATTCTGTTAGTTATTCTGTACTTTTTGTAATTGTCAATTTCTTTCCGATTACATTACCTAACCAAGAGTTACAGCTGTTTCAACATCGAGGAAGTGGTAACTAACCCCCTCCTAATAATCATATCGTTTTCTACAAATTACCAGGTTTTTCCTCGCATCAAAATACACATATCCCATAAATTTTGTGGTTTTATCACTCTTTGATCGAAAGTTGCACTTGTTTTTCGATTTATTTTTAAGGATTTCAAAGCACTATAACTTTTTAGGAAAGCAACATTGGACTAAGGTAAATTCGATTTAATCGTTCTATTTTGAGCTCAGCAATCGCCCACTTCAAGGAACGGAACCTTATCCTGGACACCCTCTATAAATAGTTTGACAAATTTCTCAACTCGGGGAGTTTCAAAAACTTTCTTTATTACAGCTCTCTCGAGATTATATCTCGTGCAAAAAGACACATGAGCCGACGGGGAAAATTAAATTTATTTAAATAATAAATATCTTCGAATAGTTATGAAGTAGGTTTCTAAAAATTGTGGCGTAAATGGATAAGGGCATATTCCTGGCTCGAAATATAGAAAAATACTTCAAGTTGTGCAGTTACATAACTGCCGCCGTTTGTACTGTTTGTAGGTTTGTAACCTACACAAATTATTAAAAATTTAATACAATAATAATACATATAATTAATTTACAGCAGCTAAATACAAAGATATCGTTTCGATCATTTCTCAAATTCTAGATGGACAATAACGTAAAGTGTGTTTTTCTGAACTACTATTTTGTCAACACATAAACGACTCGATTGATCCGGACAAAGTGATGACTTTTATTACGTTGTTTTTAATTGTTTCGTGGGAAATTTTGGGCAGTTTACAATGTTTACGTTTGAAGATAGGTGTAAACTATTTTTTATTTCTTATAAATATAAAATTGATGAAGCAATTCAACATTCAATCACGCGAATTTATTATAATAACATTTTCTAAGTTATACGCCTATCTAAAAGACGTCAATTATACGGTGTAAATTTGACGTAACGTTATATTATGTATTATTTATTTTTGATTAATTCGAAAAGTTAACGTCCGGCAAGGGTAGTAGTAGCAGCAGAAGAAAGCCTTAATACGTAACGCGAACTGACGGAGATATAATACCACACATAAGCTCGACGTTACTAACATCTTTTCGCTGTCATTCGAAAGTTTCCCTTTCGTCGTTATCGAAAAAATGTTTCGTGCGATGTTCATTTTATGCGGGTGGAAGATGCAATGAATCAATGCGTTTTTATGACACGCACCTTAAGATGTGAAAATGATGTAGTAATAGTGTGAGGAATTTTTTTTAGAGTCGGGCAGAAAAAGAAGAGGGCGCCCATTACAAATAATATCTTCTTTTCCTCTTTCATATATTTTCTGTTTTTTTTTCAAAAGAAAATATCCGGATATAGGTAGCTACTATACGTTTTCACGAGAAAATCGAAATCCCAACACGGCCCAATATACAAACTGGAAATCTATATGTGTGTTTTTGAAGTGGAAAGGTCGCACGGAAATCTTTTGTTACTGCGAAAAACCAATATTGCTTTGATTTTTTAAAACTTTTATCGAATTTTATTTCAATTTTCTTCTAGCGAAATGGCAGTGACGACTCGTGTTACATTTACATTTCAAATCGGCGTTCGCGGTCAAATAGAGACTTTTTAAATCAACGACTGAGCCGTAACAGGTCCCTTTAAAACTACTGGGTGTTAGTAATCAATTTAAGGGGCTACCTATATTAGTACATATAGGTTACGCATACGAACCCTGCATTTTGAAAAAGCAAAATGGCATGGCATAATATGTGTGGATACATAAATATACCCGAAAAGAAAACTCTCGGACGGGGAACTATACTATGATATCGGTTAACACGAAAATAACGACCAACGAAGATATTTTCGATCACGGCCCATTAGTCCTAGAACCTCTACCTCTACTGACGCCGACCGTAAAAGCCTCAATACCTAATACTCTCTATAGCTATTTCCACATTTTATTACAATTTTTGTCTTTCAAATAATTCGCAACGCCAGTTTTGCATTTTTTATGAGTGTAACAGTAGCGACAAGCTAGTGCCATTAAAGAATTACTCGCGTGTACACGACTGCAATCGATTACATCGTCATGTTGGTAAAATAGATCAAACGGTATTTAAAGCATATTTAACAAAATACTATTAAACTTTTCGGATCGAAGTTTTAGATTTTGTACCTAAAATGTTATATGGATTTTCTGGAATGCTACACAATAGTAATGTCAAGTGTAGTAGTATCGCACTGCACGCTGCACGCGGTGTTACGATATCGGGGAATCGAACTATCGAATTCAGTTTTATTTCACATTCGTCGACACCCATCATCATCTGCGTATCACCCATCATTGCGTTATTTATTTTAAAACAATATCTTTTACTATACGAGGATTAAAAAATAGGTATTGAAAGATTTAATATTTCCGACATTAATTTTGTAATTAAAACTTTATTAATTAAAGAATAAAAAGGGGAATTTTCTTCGAGTACCACATTACGGTTAATGGGATGTAGGCTTTTCTCTTTTGAACCGTTAAGTTACACAAAACTAATCCAAGTCACGCTATTTTAGTAATTAATTGATCAAATTGATTTTGTATCCTTCGGATAAAATTAATTTGAACACGATTACTTTTCTTCATTTTCTAGTATGATTGTTTCGCGCCTTTGCGTGTATTCAAAGTGGCAAAATGAATTGTAAACGTAACCCTTCTACCTTCAACCTTTCTTCATTTGGAAGCTTCGATGGCTGAAATTATGGGCATCGAGTCTTAAAGTTTAGGAATTAAAAATGGTATTTACCTACTTTTTGAAACTTATATTAGATAATTTTTAAAATATAAAATAACTAATGCCAGAAATGACGAGAGTATACGATTTTGCACGTTAAAGTCTTATGACCGCGAGCCGTAATCCTAATCCCCACCCCGTATAATAAGAATAAGTATATCTAGTCCTATTATTTAGGTACTACCTTATCTATATATTATTTTTTGTTTACTTAAAATTTCCGTATATCTTCAAGAATCTATAAGTTTCCTCACTAATCGAAATATTTGCATTTTTAGTGCACTTTTCAATTTTAGAAAGTTAGGTGAAAGCTTTTTCCAATTTTCCTCATGTAAGTTCGAAACTTACCGTAAACAACTGGAAATCTGTCCAAATTCCTAGATTTACACTAGCCGAATATTGAAATTCATACAATATTTTGATTGAGTACCTATTCGTTTCTCTCCTCGCACCAAAATAATAACGAAAAAGTTTTTTTGTTAAGATACAATAAGTTACAACTTACTCGTATATGCAAATTAGGTTCTAAAAAAGTAGGACATAGAACTATATGGAGATAAACCTAATCTGTGAGAGGTGAGAGGATTTTATCGCAGTTTACGGAATCCATTTTATAGAATCGTGAGCAATCGGTGAAATGCAGAAAATTGACTTGTTGCAAACTACACAAATGACGACTAAAACTGGGAAAAAAGTTATAAATAGCGATTGTATATAATATTATATGACCGAATGGGTAGTCACTTCGGACGATAAATTTTCAAAAAAGATCGAACCGAAAGAAACTTCGGATAAGTACCTTTTAAATTTAACAACTTGAATTCATAAAAAGGAATAAATTCTTATTCTTTTTTTGATTTTCTACTTCGAAATTTACGATTAATTTTTTAAACGTCTAATCCTCTAAATCTGTTGCTGTTTCATAAGTAACACATTTTTTATTTCGTCCTTTATTTATACGATTTACTTATTAAACGACAAAGTGAAAGACTTCTAGATTTAAAAATAATATTAAGTCGATTTCTATCCTATAAAATGAAACGAGGATATTTCCTTCAGTAAAACAACGCATTTGACGAATCCAGCGCAAACGGGGACCTATCGAGCTAGATTAAAAAATGGATAATTTTTCTCTGATGAGAAGAAGAAGCGGGCCACATCAGCTTATGACACACTTTAAACCCGTATCTTTGCAGCTTGTATTCGATTCAAAAACTTATACAGAGGCTTAAATTATCGAAGAGATTGAGATTCAAAAAGCTGCCAGCTATCCAAAAGGCACGCTTTAAGTTTTAGAAAGCAAACATTGCTATGTCATTTCCTTATTTGTAGCTCATGTAGTATATTATTATGTCTATTTCACTCTTAGAATTTGCACGATGTTGTTTTGATTTGTTTAATTTACATGTATTATTATAACATAGTTATTGGTGTGAGTTAGTGCGAATCAAAGAGGAGTAGAAAAACAAAGGATAGCTTCTAGGCTTCTAGTTATCGTTTGAACTCCTTCCTGCGGTTTTATAACCAAGCACCCGCCAATATACTTTTGTACCTACGTATCATATCATTTTATTTTGTTGCAAAATAACGTACATTGTATCGTAATAATTCAAAAATAAAACACACGAGGCAAGTATAATTTCTTTAAAAATGCATAATTTAGTGATGCACGAATGAAGAACTTTACGTTTTGACGGAAGCAGAAAATCGTGCTAGCACGATACCGTAAACTTAAAAAAACGAAGAAGAGTACTCCTAGTAGATATTGAAATTTAAATTTTACAAAAAAAGTTGCTCAAAGATCGACCAAATTATAGTGTCCTAAAAATTTCGACGTTTCGAACTACGTATTTACAACCTTTTACAGTTTTTTTATTCTATATACTCGTATGTATACAAGTTTAGTTTGTTTTAGCTCGTGTACCTACTTAAAGTAAAGTAAATCCTTTTACACCACTCCAAGAGTCGTTAAGCAACTATGTCGTTATTTGAGAAACTTTAAAGAAAAACAAACTTTATAAAATACAAGAAGAAGTGTCGCTCCAATTACAAATTTTGTTCGAGAAAGAAAATAGAATGGTTTACGAAAAGCGTTAGTTTATTTAGAGAGTTGTGGGTAAGTTTAATCAGAGAAGTTGCAATTAATAGTTATTTATAGTCGTAGGTAATAATTTCAGCGTGATGCAGAAATTTACAAACAATTTTTTATATAAAATCTTCACGAGCGTTAGCAGAAGCTAAATTCTTTAATACTTAATAAAGGGTTAGTGGGGGAAAGATGGACTTTTTTGATACTCAAATGTAATTTTAGAGCTTTATCTTTTGTTACAAATTTTTAAATATTTAGGGTTAATTAGTTAGATAGATCTAATACGTTGTAAAATTTTCTCATTTAAAGTTTTTTCACTTATGTGTGTATGTTGGGGTTCATTTACAACGTATTAGATCTATTTATTATCTTTTGTATTATACATTTTCTTTTCATTAATCATTAGTGAATCAATCCCCCTGTTTATAGTTGTTATGGGGTGCTTAAGAAGATTATTGGTAAGTTAATGTTAATTTTTTAGGGAAAATTATCAAAAGTACATGTAAAAGATTATTCATAACTCATATTAACCTTCGATTACGATTGTATATTAATATGTTTTCGTTAAATCTTATACATGAGAGATCCGTCTATCCTCTACGTTTAAGGATATACGGACCACTAGAAATTTATAAAGTTTTTCCCATTGCAGAAATACCTAACACTTACGTAAGAGAGTCTAAAAGACTTAGTAGGGAACTATCAATGGCAACAGACAGTACGGAAGGTGAAGAGTACGAAAACGAATGCGTACGGTGCAAAGAAGATTACCGTAAAACAAAACGCATCACTGAAGATTGGGCACGGTGTATTGTTTGTGGTAGGTCAAGGATGATGAATGCACAACCGTTATAAAGCTCTATCAAATGTGTGAAAAATTGGTTTATATGATACTTATTACAGGGTCCTTTTACACTTGGTTCACCTCGTCTCGACAGTTGAGGTGAGATGGACCATTTCAGATCAAAATGTTTTTAGAATCGAGAATCTCCATATTAGCACTCACGCACGATAGGTCTCAGGTTTCAAAACAGATATATGTAATATCCTTTCTCGTTTAGAAATTTCTTTAATTCGAACACCACGCGTTACCTAGGGGTAAATTCAATTAAAAATACGGGGTGTGTCTGTCCGAGAGGTATCGACAAGATTCGGGGGTCTTTACTTTGGGCTTATTTTAAGTTCGAAAATAACGTTTAGAAGCATCTTAGTATACCTACTATTACTATAGTATACGTACAACCGTATACTACGTATTAATTCTGCTACTCGTATTCTCAATTAGCTCGTTAACGCGAATTTACGTTTTATAAAGAGGTAAGTAATTGCTACAAAATAACAAAATAAACTAAAACTAATTTTACAGCTATCTCGTTTGAAATTTACATTATAGAGTTAATTAATTAGGTGTAAATTTGACTAAGGTAGTACTCTACTAACAAGTAAGTTTCCCCCTTTAAAACGGAATATTAATAGTTGGGTGGCGAACTATCGTACCTAAAACGAACTTTGTACAAGTCGACGTTTTGCGTGATCAGAGTTAAAAGCACTCTATTTATATTGAACTCGTCGGATACAAATAGCCGTAGAATAAATATTTCCTAGTATAGGGTACCTACGCTTCTTATTAGATTTCATTTCTAAATTCGAATTGCTTTTTTAATAGAAATCTTACGGCTTTACCTGATCGTGTAAAAAGAATATTTATTTGTATTTTTATTCTTCCAAATATTTATTTTGTGCGAGGGTGGAGTTAACCGAGTGTCGCTGTTCAAAGCGGCAAGTAAAAAATTATAATTTCTTCGCATAACTATGTAAATGGGCTATTACATAAAATAAACGTTTTCCTTAAGTAGTTTGAGTTATGGTATTTATACAACGTGTACGAGTAAACCTCAGACAATTTATGTAAATTAAGTAAACACCCACTATCATCGACACACTAAAATAAATCGTTGGGACTTGCTTTACTTAAGTGAAAAATAAGTCTTTGGAAGCAAATAACAGAATATAAAGCTTACCTGCAGCAGGAGACAATTTGGTGACGACACCCCATCGTTGCTTCCACTGCAACAACATAGGGAAATTAGATATATTAATATAATAATATACAGCGTTACATACACCCTTCATACATTACCTATAGATAAATGCACATGCAATATTATCGGGATTACAAACTACACGGGATACTATTTAGGCTTACAAAGCAATTTTCACATACAAATTGGATTATTAAGGTGATTGAAATCGTTAGTAGTACCGATGATGGGGAATTTTATTAGGACATCGAAATGATGTTACACATTTGCGTAATTTAATTTTTTACAATCTGGAAAAGCTTCATGATAATTATGAAAAAATTTACGACTAAACGTATAGTAAAATGCTTTTTAAAACTGTATTTCCTTTACCTATAAACTTTGAGCTTTTTCCCTCAAATTTTTCTTTATCTTAGAGTTTCGAAAAGTAAAAAAGGGCTTATTCGAGAATGTTAAAATTTAATACAAATAACATAAAAGAATACATAAACGTTAAGTTAGTTTGTGAGCGGCTTTCCTATACCAAGTTTGGCGTGGAAAAGACATCAAAAAGAGTTATATACTCGATACAAATGTAAATCTAGCTTTGCATATTTATATGTAAATGCATAGAAGAGTATCGACGTAAATTCTTTTTACATTCTGCTTTTCAATATCTATCGACAAAAACAAAACGAACCATTCTTTATTAGAAACAAAATATTTCGAGTCGGCCGCTATACATTATCTCTCGGTTGTTATTACGGTATGTTCACATTATGAACGAACGATCGACCAAGCCGATGAACTTCTATATCGAGAATTTATTCGACCAACCTCTTCTTGACTCGATAATCTTGTTACGTTGTTTCTAACGTGAATCACTCGGTGTGACTTTCGATTGTCCGTCGTGTGTCAACTACTCGCCATCTATTACTTCGGCAACGTATAACTCAATAATCGTGGTCCGGCGGACTATCGCTTGACCGTAAAACCATTTCTTTCGGCCCAAACTAACTTAATCTACAAATATCGAAATAAAGATGCCGTGCTGAAAACTGCGACTTGACTGACGCGACTTGTTACGATTATTCGATTAAAGTGTAGTTAAAAGAAATTATCCAAAGTTTTGCCGTTTTGCCGATCGGTCGGTCGAGACGTCTATTAGAAACGCGTTAAACCACAATTAAGTTGTTCGATCGATCGTGTCGATCGACACGGCTAAAATACATTATTAAACTCGACTACATTCCTGTACACGATTATTTGCCTCGAACAATACAATGACGTTTACGAGTGAACAGACGAAATGGCTGGCGTTCTCATTTTAATAACCGACGAAAAGAGACAGAATATCATCATACAGTAGAAGATATAAGAGAATTATTTGAGTAAATTATATAAATTGCCATTTGTAAGACAATGGAAAATAGTAGAAGCGAGAAGGAATACCCACCATAAGCTCGAGGGGGAGACTTAGCGGTTCGAAAGCATTGTGGGCCGCAAATCCGACGAGAACAACTTCACTCTTCTCCCAGATCTCGATTTAAATACAAATTAATTCTGCTATAAATACGACGAATGCTCTTCGACGGCAGTCATCTTTGAGTATTCCGATACATTTTAGATAGCTAAAGATTCCTAACATGCCAAAGTTTTAGATGAAATATAAAAGTGAGTTAAACGCGATGTTGCTGCTGGGATAATGATGATGATGGTGGTGGTTCTATTGACGACCAAACTTGTAGTCTCGTAGTATTCGAACGAAACTTTCGATCTAGCAAGTTACTTTGACCGGTCGGCGGAATTTCTCCACTAAACGTCTAGTTAAGACCCCACTTTTAGTTAGAATCATCGATGCTATATTTTCTATTACGAATAAGGGCCATTTCGATCTTTTTATTATTTTAATGTTGCTTTCAAAAGCTTAAAAACTTAAAACTTAAAACAAAAACTTAAAACGTAATTTATAAAATCATAAAACTTTACTTATTACGTCGTCCCTTTTCGTATAGTTCTATCTAAAGAGAAAGTTTACACCGAGATAATGTTCGTGTCTCGCATTTGAGTAACAATAATTTTAAATAACTAAAATCGTTTATGCGACGGATAAAATTTATTTTAAACAATGTTAAAAGTGTATAAGTCGAATTAATTACAGTTACTCCAAGTGTTACGAAATGCTTTTCATTTTCATAATGCTTCTCCGAGTGTCCGATAATCATGTAGTGATTAACACAGAAAATTTTACCACTGCTATTACAGCACCCAAATAAGCTATTACAGCATTCATATGGGTGCTGTAACAGCTTGCTCTATTACGGACGCTAAATACATATAAATTTAATTGTAATACAATGTAAAATGTGGACCTATTCAAAAGATATTTAAAAGCTAACTCAGATTAAAGCGGATGCCAATAAACGATAGATGAGCTGGTATAATTTTATATCTAACTAGAGCTAAATTGGCCCTTCGGGCCAATAGCTCTAGGTCGGCCTTGCGGGCCTGCGGCAGATCGTGATTGAACTTATTTTTTTATAGTACAAAAATAGGTTTTATAAATCCTAAAGTTGATTTACGCTTTGTTGACCTTGAAAATTTACAATTTTTCGCCTGCGGCGCTGGAAGGAAAAAGATGTGTGGGAAATCTTTGAGACCCGCACCCATGACAGTATCGCTACGCTACTGGTAGAGGCGTATTATTTTCAGTAGCCCACGGGCGCCGAATATCTTAAGACGGCTCTGTACTCAGATAAAAATTTCATTGGTTCAATTACCTTAATCACCTTCTCCATCGATAAAAGGGAAATTAAAAAGAAAGTTCAGATATAAAATTTTCTCGGAAAATTTATTTTCGAATTAAGAGGACGAACAAGTCTCGTAAAATATTACACGTGGTCTATGATCGAACGTAGTGGTGCTAATGACGAAGTGGTTTTTAATGTAGGGGTTAAAAAGAAGAAAGAGCGCACATTAGATACTCTTTTTTCAAAAACATATATTTATCGACTTGGCTAATTTACCCATTAATTTAAACTTAAATAAAATCGACAATCAACTAAATTTTATCGCCAAAATAAAATTTCAAACTTTAATACCCCTTTTTGTTTTGAGTCACGAAGTGTTAGGAAAATTATAGCTTTACCGCATTAAAATTTTTTCAGGCATAAATTTATAAATAATCAATAAATAAGTTTTTTCGCCTCTAAAATGTATCAAAATATATGTAACATGCTATTCGTGCGGAAAGTTTTTCTTCATGCAGTTTGGTTGAGAAACAATATTGCTCTATTCGTAAAAGTTTAAAAATTAGATAAACTACATGGGCAAACGTTTGTTTTTACTTGGGGTGATTCGGTGCGGAAGTCGTATTTTTTAAGATATTTTATACTGGGAGATCCCGGCAAACTTTAGAGAGCGTTTGACTAAATTCTAGATACTTAACTATGATAAGGTGAAAATTTGAAGTTGTATGAGTAAAAATTACACCAGCTGTCAATTATTTCTATTTTATACGAGGCGACAATATAATCTATCATTTTTCTACAGGAAGCTTTGTTAAATGAGAGTTATATAATCAGTTCAATTAGCACCACATTATACATATGTATAACGGTATAACCTTATGTAAAGAGAAAAAGAAAGGCTCAAGAAATAAATTGCGATGATACGTAGATATCGGCTTCGAGTATTGCGGGGCACTAACGCTCAAGATTTAAAGACTTGAAGAGAGTATCGATGTCTCCATTGCACTAGTAGTATACAGGCTGTATCAAATTTCGTGTTAAGTACAGGGATCTCGCTTAATAGCGTAGATAGAAAGTTGGTTAAATGGACAAAAACGATCCTCGAGTTATGCCTACACTAAATCAAAAAACAAAATTTACCCCCTCCATAACGTTTCTGAAATATGGCGGAAAATAGCGAAATTTGCATTTTTAATTTTTGGCTTTAAAATCGTTATTTGTAAAAATTTTTAGAAACTGAAAAAAATTTCTCAAAGGAACTTTTTCTGCTCTTTCAGACGATGTCAACGAATTTTCGCTATCATTATTACTTTACTGTATATTGATACCAACTTTTGTTTTTCATATGGGAGCCATTTAAAAAATTTATGTCATCGAATAGAGAAAAAAATGCTGATTTCAAAAATGTATAATATGTCTATAAAATTTTTGATAAAAAAATCACTTTAAATAACCCAAATAATAAAAATGTTTTGAAGATAATAAAGCCACGTTTTGAAACAAAAATATATAATGACGCGTCATTATATATTTTTGTTTCAAAACGTGGCTTTATTATCTTCAAAACATTTTTATCATTCACAAGAAAGCTAAAAAACTATTATAACCCAAATAATTATAAATTATAAGTAAATTTCTATAAACATTTGCAGGAAAACAAATGAAGCACATATAAATTGTTTTTTATAAAACATATTCAATTGTTTTTCACGGATATTGCTATTTATAAATTAAAATTCAGTTTTAAATAAAATATTCTATTATTTTAATTTTGAATTTATTATTTGTGTTTAGTTTATGGACATGTTATACATTTTTGAAATCAGCATTTTTTTCTCTATCCGATGACATAAAATTTTTAAATGGCTCCCATATGAAAAACAAAAGTTGGTATCAATATACAGTAAAGTAATAATGATAGCGAAAATTCGTTGACATCGTCTGAAAGAGCAGAAAAAGTTCCTTTGAAAGAGTCTTTTCAGTTTCTAAAAATTTTTACAAATAACGATTTTAGAGCCAAAAATTAAAAATGCAAATTTCGCTATTTTCCGCCATATTTCAGAAACGTTATAGAGAGGGTAAATTTTGTTTTTTGATTTAGTGTAGGCATAACTCGAGGATCGTTTTTGTCCATTTAACCAACTCTCTATCTACGCTAATAAGCGAGATCCCTGTACTTAACACGAAATTTGATACAGCCTGTATATAGTTTCGCACACCTCGTTATTATTATTATTATATCGTTATTAAATAATATTAAATACCGTACTGAAACTTTCTACCACACAAGTAATTTTTACAATATTCACTTTTTTTTATGTCCTTTAATAAAATGAATAAAATGAGATTTTTAAAAGTCGCAGTGCCATCGATTATAATCAATCACTTTTTATTATTTATACGTTTATACCTACCCTTATCACACAATCCTCCTTAAAGTAATAGACAATATTTTAAGACAAATTCCCACCCTACGGTTTCCTTATGTTGAAGAATTCGTTGGTCCTAAAATTCAAAGCGTCAAATTTAATTGCAAAGGACTAAACCGCATCGACCGATATGGCCGAATTTTGATGATTCTCACGGGTTACACAACATACTAGTACATGACGATTACTTTCAATAGATACATTTATGCAGGGTGGTCTACCTACTAACAGGGTGAAAAATAAAATTTCAAATGCCACAAAATTAAATAACCTACAATTGCGGATTTATAAATCAAACTATTCCGTAGTGTATTTATTAGTGTCTGGAAACTACAGTGTCTCAAAAGATAAAAAAGAAGAAAGTGTAAGGATGATTCCGAATTCTGACGATTTGGTACATAGTATACATACATACTATACAGGGTGTTAATTTGAAAACTTTCCGCCTCCAACATCTTATAAAAAAAATATAAATAATCTTTATTTATTCAGTTTTTAAAATAAATTACAAAAGTGGCGTATTAAATGTTGCTTCAACGACATCTGTAAACATATTTTAATGTCTAATAGGAACAGAAATAAATTTCTTACTTGAAATATACAGGGTGTTAGTGAGGAACAGAACCACTACACAGTGTGGTCGATATGCAACTTTGTAACACAAATCTTTAATTATTTAAAAAAATAAATAAATTATTCCCAATCCGCGTGTATGAAATATTAATACTAGATTCTAGATACTCCACAATGAAGGTGAAGAGACTTATCAAGACGTCAAATGTCTTTTATGCTGCGTAGAGCAACCATTTTAATATGGACTGGATCCGCCTTTTGTAGAAATAATAGTAACAGTAAAAAATTTATAATTAAAGTGGATAGTGCTAATTAAGTAATGGTTTACTACATTTTTAAACAAATTATTCGTTTATTGAAAACACTAAAAGAATTATTGTTCTCCTTGTAGTATCACCCCAGTAGTAAGTAACAAAACTTCGAAACGATTTTATTTTATTTTCAGGGAAACAATTATTAATTATTATTAATCAACGGAAGTAAGACCATAACACTCGTGATGTATACCTACTTATTTAGCTTTATTTCTGTTTAATATTTGTTATTTATTTACTAGTAGGTAACGCCGTGCATGATGTACATAAATTTACATTAAAACCGTAAAAGTTCTTAATATAATTTTTTTTGTTTATAAAAGTACGACGATGTATCTCTTCTAGACAATCTTCGTTTATGTAAAATAAATCCCGCAAAAGTCATTTATTTACTTCTGAAAACTTTTCGTACGTGTACCTATTATTTATTTCCTTACTGTACTTATTTTAGCACTAAAATATAAAGACATTTTCAGCATGTACGAGCGTTAATGTTATTATATAACTTAATATGTACTTTACGAAAATGTACAAGTGGTACCTAAAATAATGCCTACAACCGCTAAGACGGCTTAATTCTAATCTCCGTTCTCTTCAACATAATGAAACGGAATTAAGTAGCTACGCCGTCGTCATTTTCTCACAGTAAGATCTTAAAATATTTATAGAAATAAATTCTGATAATGATAACATTAAAAGTCGAAATTTAAAAAAAGTTCCAAAAATATTTATTAACTTTTGAAAGTGCGATTTTCTAGTAAAGAAAAATCGCTTTTGAAATTAGTTTAGACGCTATTAAATTGGGGTTGTTTATAAATTAAATGAAAAAAGAATAAACAGCGACGCGAAATTTTATATTGGAGACCGTGGGCAGGAATAAGTAAAAGAGGAAAAGCAGTAACACAAGATGTAACCCGAAAAGAGTTGCAGGCTTATTATAGTGGTGGCCAAAAAACTACAAGAAGAATAAGGAAGATTCCCGATCGTTTGATCCCCGTGGGTCCCCAGAGTTCTAAGAAAAAATATACCCTTGCACCAATCTATAATAATATGTAGGTACCTATAATACTTTTGATTTATTAGTTAGTGGTTTGTATCTTTGATGTACCCTGTACACGTTGTGCAATGTGCACCTCTCCCTGTTCAGTTTGAACGTTTCTCAGTTAAAATTTGAAGATACATTGTAAATCCGGTGTTTTCATTTTTATAGATTCTTCCTATCCGTCTCTTTCTTCACTTCACAAGTTTTCTACTTCAAAAGAAAAACTTCCTAATAATAGTTTTAAGACCCGAAGCCATTTTTAAAATCGTTTGAAACTCTCGCGTGCTTTGGCTCGTCGGCCCGTTGGCTCGTTTATAACTGATGTTATAAACGGATATTATAATACTTTTATTAATAAAATCGCTTTTAAACAAAGCGCGGTTCTCTTAAAAAGATTAATTGCTTTAAATTAAAGTCTCCGAGATTATTAGTTTTGTCCATAGAAGAAAATCAAATAAAAACTTTTGAACTTTACGTTCATCTAATTAGAGCGGCCATAGGGCTGAATCAATTTGGCCGGTTTTATGCAATGAAAATAAAACGACTTAAACGAATAAAGTTATTATTCTTAAAACTTGTAATTTACGTTAATCATTTTGCTACCCAATCAAAAGTTTTGTAAGAAAAAGAATTAAACGAGTGATTGTAATATGTAAACAGTGAAGTTACTTTCATTTTTGGTATAACGAGTATTAGGAAGAAGTGTGCGTCCGTTCGTCCGTCCCTTCGATCATCTTTCTTTTTCAACCACAGCTAACATATAGGTACCTATTTTACAATTATTGCTTTTTTCGAAAACTGAGAAGCTTTCCGACCGACTTCTCGAAGATTAACTACAAATTCTCATTGTAAAGAAATCTTACGACTCGATCGATTCGAGGAGCAGTTCTTTAAGGAAGCATTGCTGACGTCAAAAGTGGATAACCGACGTTTTCCTCTTTATATCCCGTTAAATTTTAAAATCTTTATTGCACTCGTAAAATGCAATTTTCTTGTCTAGGAAAAAGACAATTTAGACAAATACTTTAGAACTTTACAAAAGTGGAACGCAAATAACGAACGTTCGATGATTTAAATTAAACAATTTTCTTATTCAAAAATAGAGCAAGCGGAAATTTTGACAAAATTTAAATTAATAGCATTTCACGCATGAACAATTGCCACGTGGCACCCTAACCAACAATAATTTTTTATTTGCGTAGGTATTAATACAGAATAGAGACTCATCGACTATAAACCATCTGCTATTAACTTTTTTTTATAATAGGGATAAATTATTTACAAAAACAGCCGTTAAATCGATTTCACACTCCAACGAAAATTTTCTTTAAAATATTTTTGACAAAAAATAAGAAAATAACACCGAGCAGCTAATCAGCTATGGCTATAACTTTATTTTCTTCTTAGAACCGCGGGGTTGCTTTAAGGCGACGGGAAAATTTGTTATCTTAGAAAATAATACTTTTCGTATGTTCTCGAAACGCCGAGTGTATTTTTCCTATAGGCCCCGGCTAAAAGAATTTTGTCTCCATATAAAATATAGAAACTTTTTCTACTTTTGATTCAACTTGTCATTTTCTCTTTGTCTTTCTCCAATATCTTTTTTAAGCTCTCGTTACTAACAAGCTATGAATACCTGTTTCAAAACCTCACCGACCTGCGCAAACAACCAAATTTCGTACAGCGCCGTAACCAAGGTTACACACCAACCTAAGCACTTTTAACCGCTTTCTCACTCCCCCTTCTGCGCATCTAGGGTCGGTGAGGTTTTGAAAGATCCCTACTATAGTATACCTATATAAATACCTACTATTTTTATGTCCAAATGTGTTTATTCCTCCTTTTTCCTCTGTATCCATATACTTGGAATGAGTTGTAGGTATAATAAAAAGAGAATCTTCTTTATGAAAAAGTAGTAGCAGTTGGGTACTAACTATAGTATATTCGAGTTTTCTTTGAAATTTAAAGAAGTAGGTGGAAATATTTTTCTTTGATCTCTTTTTACGTATAATTAATTAAATAATAGAAAATCCACAAACTGTTAATTATTTTTAAAGTATTAACTACTTTTTAGTTAGTTATCACTCCCTCGATGTTGATACACCCATAACTCTTGGTTAGGTAATGAGATCGGGAAAAAATTGGCAATTACAAAAAGTACATTAATAACTAACCGAATTCAATCTCTTGTAAAATTGTCATTAGGCAAACGGTTCTTGAGAAAAGACTCTTCTTACTACCCGATGTATTGCTGAAAGTGAAGATGATAAGCAAGTAATGTATCGGAAATTCTCGATTAATTACGTATTTTGTTTGATTTGATTATAATTATGATCATCTGCACTTATATCGTAGTCTAGGAGGTATTGGCGCATGAGTATGCCAAAAGCTTCTGACGAAATTTTTTTGGCTGATCGTCTTTAAAATATTCCACAGATCATAAAAGTGAATCTTGCCAGGCGGAAATGTGGTCCCTAAATTGTTTATAACAAGATTATTTAAACAATTAAGAAATTGTGAAATTTTCAAATCGGAAATTTTGTTTTAATATTCTCTGTTTAAATACGAACTTAAAAGGTCTGATGACTTTTCTGAAAAAATTATTATTTTAGAAGATATAGAGTTTCCTAATTCCAAAAATCACGAATTTGACTATTTTCAACCAATGAAAAATGCTCAAAAATAAACGGAGCGATAAAAGAAAAAAATGTTTTCCGACTCTACATTTAGTTTCTATTTAAACAGAGAGTATTAAAACAAAATTTCCCGTTTGAAAATTTCACAATTTCTTAATTGTTTAAATAATCTTGTTATAAACAATTAGGGACGACATTTGCGCCTGGCAAGATTCACTTTTATGATCAGTGGAACATCCTAAAGACGATCAGCCAAAAAAATTCCGTCAGAATCTTTTGGCATACTCGTGCGCCAATACCTCCTAGACTATTAATATGTACTTTCTACCCCACATCTTTAAAACTAAATAAATACGTACTTGGAATCTTTGAAAGATTCGGTATTCTTAAGTTTATGAGTGTGAAATTGCTGAGTTCTGAATAGTAAAGTGCCTTGAAATAAATTTTTCTTACATAATACATCTTTGCTGCATAATATGTGGATATACAGGGTGTCCCGTTATTACACGGACATAGAGCAACCACATATTTCTGAGATCAAATTAAGTCGATTAAACCAAACTTACCTATATCCCAAAACGCTTCGTTATCCCGTGAAGGCTCTTTGAAGTTGAAGAAAAATTTCGTTTTTCTCTTTTTCTTTAATAACTCAAATATGCTTAGTTGGATTTTGATAAAATTTGGTATGTGGGCATTTTAATTGAAGTGCAACTTTTGGGTGTGCACAAAATGTCAACTCAAAATCTCTAAGGGTGAAAACTGTTTTTTTATATAAAAGCCTTATTAATTTTAGACATTTTACGTCTCTTGTAAAAATCGCTTATCTCCTATAATTTTGGAAAAAAATGACACAGACAGACTATAGCTTGCGGTTTATTACTTGTGTTACACTTTAAAATAAATGTTTGGGAGAGGGAGGTAAAAGACAAAAAATGTCTAAAATTTATACGGTTGTCATCTAACAGAACACTAAAGGTGCGAAAACTACCTCCATAATAGTTATAATCAATAGGTCTGTTCGTTTGTAATGTTTTCGCTGCTTTTTTACGTGAGATCATGAAGTCGAGTGTTCGTTTGTAAAACGTTTTCTTAGTAGATCAGTTTCGTGACGTCACACGAATCAACTCCAAGTAAACCAAAGTAAACTTAGACAGCACAAATGAACAGACCTAAATTTATCGAACGGTAAGTGGCAATTGTCTAGCCTTCTAGATTGAAAAAATTAAACCATAATCAAAACATTGAGACACAAAAACCTCTTTTTCTCCAAAAATTATAGAAGAAAGGCGATTTTTACAAGAGACGTACAATGTCTAAAGTTAATAAGGGTTTCATATAAAAAAGCACTTAAAACGCATAAACTACCCGTAAAAATATTATAATCAATTTAATTCAACGGTAAGGGTAGTTTTCACCTTTAGAGATTTTGAGTTGACATTTTGTGCACACCCAAAAGTTGCACTTCAATTAAAATGCCCACATACCAAATTATATCAAAATTCAACTAAGCATATTTGCTTAGTTGCATATAATTTTATCTTCGACTAAAATTGTTCAGAATAATGTGTAGTATCTGGGGTTTAAAGAAAAGTCCCAACTTAAAATACACCCTGTATTTAAAGCTCGCGGACTAACACTCGGCACTCGGCTCTCGATGCAAAATGAAACTAAACAATTGAAGGAATTTAGTATAAAAATGTAGTAAGAACAAACAATAATCTAAAGAATAGTTTGAGCTTTTTAATCTTTCGGATCATAATTTCAATTATAATACGTACCAATCGAGAGTAAGAATAAAAAATGTAGCAAAGCTTTTTTAAGTCGATATATTCATATTTATTTGTTTTCTATACCGAAATTCGATGTTTTTCAAAAAACTTATATAAGTACTAAAGAATTCTGTTGGGTAGAAAATTTTCATCTTGGAAAAACTTTTTATCGAATTTGTTTTTCACGCCAGTCGGGCGATTTGTAAGGTATAAGCAAAAAACTATTTCTAAGCTGTTACAATCATTATTGAGATACTTTGTTCGACTTTTACATCGAAATCAGCTTCATTTTGTTAACCCTAAACTTTTACTTCACGCTTCAAAATACGATATTGGTCGTCGACTACTTTTTTATTTAGTCTATGCAATCAAGAAACGAAGATATTTTAATAAAGTAAACATCTCGAAAAATCGTAGCTCGAGCTTAAAATAAAGGTTAAACAGTCGCAAATTAAAGAATAAAATCAAGCTTTTCTATTTCGAGCCGAAAATTATTATAAAGTACGAGCAATTAAGTACGCTTATCTGGTACGTGACTTTATCGAAGCTCAACTTCGTAATAATAGTAACTTGCTGACACCGAAAGATTGTGAATTCTCGATTTCGCCATCTCAAAATTAGTTGAAGTTTGAACTAAATCAAAATAAATGTCTCGAATTTTAAAATTTAAGTTACAGCAAAAAGTCAAATTATTATTCGGCGCAAAAAGTTTTTCTTTCGTCATTGTTATTATTTACACGACAGAAAGGTTGAATAAAATATCCAAAATGTAGTTGAACTTTAGACTCACCCGCTACCCGCTCACTTTAATTCACGATAGTCTCTTATTCTCGACATTAACTTAACCACAAAGGGAAGGAAAATGTATTGTCGAGGTATACTAAAGAAACCTTAATTTAACTCTCAGTAACTGCACGTCGCGGTTGTTCCAAAAACTCATTTTTTAAACTAACGCTCCAACTTATAACAATTGTTTGTAAAAATAGCAAAATAAAAAACCTCTTCTACATAATTTATTATAATTAAAATTAGTAGCAAAATCTCATGTATTATCTATAGGTTCTATAGATACCTATGTACATATTATTATTACGTTGTTGTAGCTGGTGATCAGTTAGTTATTAGTTGCGTCACGAGTTGTTGAAAATAAAATAAAATATGAAAATGATTGAAAAACTTACCTTCCAGTTGCATGTCACTCCTTGTGATATTACACTATAAGGACTTGATTAAAGGAAGTGTTGTATCGTATCAACAACCGGAAGGTGAAATGTTGAGTGATTAAAATATGAAATTGACGAGTTTGAATGAATTTAAATGGTAGTACGAATATAAATTTAATACTGAATAGTTGATAAACTAAAAGTGAAAATAGGTTGAAGCCCCACCTCTATCACAAGTGCAGTTTTGATAATTTTAATTTAAATATAACAAATAACTAAAACTGGACAATATATTGGCAATGGTAATATGGTAATTGGGGTTAGTCGAGGAAAGTTGGACCGCATTTTAGAAAAGTTAATATAACTTCTATTAACATTAATAATTCGTTTCCACTATACTAGCATTAGAACCTATTAATATTATAACTATTTTGGGGTTGTGAAGTTGATTTTCACCACATCTTGCTTATAATTTGCGTTTCTAAAAATATCGTTTTATTTAAAAATATTTTCATTTTTTTTTGCAGAAATTGATCATGCACAACTATCGTGCTTACGTCTTAATTAATTACTTTACACTAATAATTTTTAAGAAATTTTTTTACAGTTTTCTACATGATTTTAACTACAAGCACCCATAACAACTATATAAATAACTAAAATTATATTTAAATATTAAAGTATATCTCTCCTCATGGCCCATATCTCCCCGACTTACTTCATATTTCAGAAAGTTTCACACTAAGTATTTCTTTCTTAAAATTTGTTCTAAAAAACGGCAAGTGACGAAAAATTTAAGACTTTCATAACTTCGTATTGATTAGTTACGATCCTGTCGAAATTGTCAAGAAAGAATAATTAAGGATACATCAATTTGATATTTATTGTTAGTGGGCCCAACTTAGAGAAAAGGCGCTTTTTTATACTTTCTAAGTCATTGTAGATAGGTATATTATGACCCCCGACATAAAGACAAAATTATCTATTTAAAATAAACTGTTTTTTGCTTTTTAATAATAAATTAGACACTTCAAACAGGAACTTTCAGATTTCTATACTATATAAACTGTAAAATAGTAAGTAGTCGAGAAGCATTAATGGAATATTTAAACACAAAATAGCTCGGATAGATCGAAACTAATTAATAACTAAAGTAATTTATAACTTATACGTGTACCGTTCGATTTATTTCGACTCAAATGTTACCTACTAGCAGACAAGATTTCGGTAAAGAAAAATGAAAGTACTTTTCACGATTGCTGTTGAAACTGAACGCGTGTTGTACTAATTGGAGTGCCAACTACTACACTACAGTGCACGGTAAGAACTATAGAAAACGAAAGAATATGACATGAGCTATAATTTTACTTTTCAACGTTTGTCGCGCAAAAGATTACTTTATTATTTTGCCGTACTCGTTTTCGGAAACTTACATAAAAATCAAAATTTTGACTGTAATTTATTAGTCAATATTTGATACGAACCCAATATCACGAGTCACGGGCGCAAAAGAGATGCTTAGCTAAATGCAGTAATCCAAACTGATAGCGAAATAAATTTAGTAGATAGTATTTATTACGACAATTCAATTTCTATCCGTGGGTTTTTGGTTCGAGTCCGGCCGACACCTTTAGATTTTTCTACGTGTCACTGCCAAACTCTCCGTTTGTCGTGATTCGGAGCCCAGCTATAAAGATGTAGATTCCGTTTGTAACAGACCTCAACAGTTGAATCAGCGTAAAACGCAATATACAAAAGAAATTACGGCTCATCCGGAAATTATGTATTGATATACAGGGTTGTAGATTTCAGACGAAATAATTTGAAAGTCTGCATGCAAAAAAGTACCGATCCTATCAAAACTTCTGCGAGACAATAAAACGACTGGAAACGGATGTCCCCGCAGCGGCGGATTAACGGACTTTGGCGCCCTAGGCAATAATAATCCTATAGTGCTCTTTTTTAAAATTCTATTTGAGAAGCAAATGGAATAAAATAGCGCGGGTGGGCTGCGTTTCCCCAGCCCGCCCAAACATTTTCCTAATTTCCCACAAGACGGATAGAGCACAAACGTTGAAAATAGAAGCACAAACGTGTACAAACGAAGTACAAACGAATACAATTATTTTGAGTCAAAATTTTCAATTGGGTGGGCTACGTTTCCCCAGCCCCGCCCACCTGTAACTTGGCCCCCGAAAAAGCACAAACGAAATAAATACGTGCACATACGTGCACAAACGAAGCACAAACGATTAAGATACTTTTTAATTTAAAAATACGAATTGGTCGGGCTACGTTTCGCTAGCCCCGCCCAGACATTTTTCTATTTTTCTTTAAAACCGTTATAGCACAAACAAAAAAAATGAGTGCACAAACGAGCACAAACGAAGCACAAACGAATAACGTCATTTAGAATTCAAAATTTGATATGGGCGGGGCCGGCGAAATGGATCCCAAGCTTTGATGAAAATTGTCTGTAGATCGAATTTTGTGCCTGTGAGTGTATTATAAATTTAAAGATCGCTGAAGGGCACTTCTTCTCGACTTACGTATTATCCGTACTATAATTTGCTAATTTTTAAAATGACTATTTGTTAATATTTACCGGAACCTTTATCTCAATAATTTAATTATTGTAATTTTATTTTACCATTAGCAATTGGCGCCCCTTTTTGACTTGGCGCCCCTAGGCTACAGCCTCACAAGCCTAGTGGGTAATCCGGCACTGCTGTCCCCGTGAGACTTCGAAAAAGATAGCTAGAAAGAAAATATTAAAAAGAAACATTCTTGGTTTGGTTTTGGCCAACGGAATATTTAGATATCCGATAAAATCTGTCATATAATAGTAAATTTTGTTTAAAAATAATGTATTAATAAACCAATCAATTGCAATTTCTGAAAACGTATCTTGTCTTTTTCATTTTCGCCGTGGGACACATCGCGAAACACTTAAAAGATTATTACTTCCTCTTTACTTTCTAAAATCGTACCTAAACGTAATTACGTAACTTTTTCTTCCTTTCCCCTGACAAATCAAAAACATTTCAAATACAGGATGTATCAAATTTCGTGGTAAGTACACGGATCTTGCTTATTAGCGATACTTGAGTTATCCCTATATACCAAATTAATAAACAAAACTTACCCCTTCCATAACGGTTCTGAAATATGACGGAAAATAACAAAATTGGCATTTTTAATTCTCGGCTCTAAAATCGTTCTTAAATATCTTTCCTTTTGGAGTCAAAAATTAAAAATGCCTATTTTGTTACTTTCTGTTATATTTCAGAAACGTTATAGAGGGGTAAATTTTGTTTTTTGATTTGGTGCATGCATACCTCAAGGATCATTTTTGTCCATTTTAAATAACTCTCCTCTATCTACGCTAATAACTAATAACTAATAAGCGAGATCCCTGTACTTAACACAAAATTTGATACATTCTGTATAATATAATTAATTAATTATTTAATTTATATTAATAATATTTTCTAATTTACTCCTTGAAAATACTGTCAAATTATCTCTGGAATTAGTTTGAAAACAATATGAAAACACGATTACTCGAGTTCAAGAAGCCTTTTTACTTTTTTACTTTTGACTATATGATAATAGTAAATACTGAAAAATGAAAAGTTTAGTATCTATATACTTAAAAAACGAAAGTTTTTAAAAATTTTATCGTATTCATAAATTAATGCTTGGAGCCCTTTTTTACGGAATTTGGAATATAAGTTTCACACGTCTCGTCGTGTCGGGCCGTTAAATTATGCACTTCTTTTTAAGTAACGCAGTACGAAGCCAAAGCAGAAAAGCAGCCGTAGTAACATCAATAAAACAACTGCAATTTTGAGTAACTGAAATATGTAGAAAGCAATGGATAATCGTTTTAATTGACTAATGGCGTGTTTCTTTAAAAGAAAGATTTAAATCGATCAATGGAATTGCGACGAACATATTTTTTATAAAGATAAAATCCCTTATTAATTTATGACCAATAGGTACGTACAAATACTACTTATAGGTAAAACTTATTCACTTCTAATTTGTTACCTAGTATTTTTAAATAACTCGATTTAAGGGGTGGAGGGTATTTACTTTTTTAATGGCAAATAATTTAATTCAATCGAAAATTGAATTACCTACGTATTTTTTGTCGTACGTTAATATCAAAATTTTAAGTTTGCATACAAAATGTAATACTTTTTTTAATACCTATTATACAAATTATTTATTAGTTTGCATTCGTTTACACATACAAATTAAAGTCAAATATGGCTCGAACAAGTTTACCAAGAGGAGATGTTAAAATTAAATGAATCAAGGGTAGCGTAGGTGAAACGGTTTTTTTGTTTCAATTTTTAATTTAGTCTTTTTAATTATTTCCGATCGAATGACTGCCGTACGCCGTACCCACTACATTCGATTCAAAAATTTAATTTAAACGACCTTTGCTGGTCTTCGCACTAATGTGTACCTTATCATTTTCTTCCTTCTCTATATTAAATCTAAATCTTTGTTGTTAGGTTGTTACTACGTTGTTACGAACTTCTAAAAGAAATTGTATATCAAAAACATCGGCGATAATTGTCATTTTTGTGTCGAAATCGCAGTTATGAGAAGTTTCAATATTTTAGTTCGGCAACGATTTGAAAAATAATCGCTCGTGTATATCTCTCCAGTCACTCGAACTTTTCTAATGGCACCGACAGACGACAGACCAGATTCAACGATTATACAGGGTAAACCACACCACCCGTATCAGGTTTTTTCTCAATAACGGTTAGTCGTAGAGACTTGGGTCAAACTGTAATCAGGAGGGCTAACCAGTGTCTAAAAGTAAATTTAATTTTATTAACTTCAATCCAATGTTTTCTCAAAAGGGGTGGCAGTAATAATAGTATTTAACATTAGTAGCATGGTAAAAGGGTTTTTACTGGTGAACAGAAGATTATGACTGGCACTGGCGAGCCAGTAAATTTTCCACTTTTATACCACTGCTGGCCATATTATAGTGACACTTAAAATATTAAAATTATAAAGTTCTTGACATTCTGAAACAAACTCTTCGGCATGCCGACCTCTCCGCGGAATAACAGTATTGACATTCCATTGTTTATTACGGCTTTTGTCATAAAAAATTCAGACCCAGTAATTAATGGATTCGACTTTTACTATGTGCAAATCGAGATTGATTTTTGTATGAACTAAATTAGCAAATGGCTATTCTAATTTAGTTCATACAAAAAAAAATTCAGACCCAACTCTCTACGACTTAACCGTTCTTAAAAAACAAGCCCGATACGGGTGGTCTGGTTCACCCAGTATATTATTTTATAAGCTGCATCAAAATGAAAATTAGCGTTTTATTGATAAAATGTCATAAATTCGTCGCCAAACTACCGAGAAGGAAATAGTAGCACGGTAATAGAAAAATTCTGCTTTAAAGTAACTTTTAAATTAATTTTAAAAGTATCGAACGTAAAGAATAGTACTCGTAAATATTAAAATAACATTAAAGTATTAAATTGAAGATTAGTTTGTAATTTGTAGAAAATTAAAGTTGAAAATTGCTAAATAACACGCATTAAAGTTACGTATTATACGAACGGCATCGGGCAATATGTACTCGTATATTATAATACTATGGTATAGCGGGTAACAGTAGTAGTTGTAGCAGCATAATATCGATTTAATTATCTCTTTCTATCTTGTTTTATTTGATTTAACTAATTACTTACAAGACCCATAACATAAACATCGTTCGTTTAAATTGAAAGAATAAAACTTCGTGCACACGAACGTAGAGAAAAGTTTTGGGATTGATAAAGAAAAATCCCAAAGATTTTAAACTTTCCAATTTGTAAACTCGCAAATGGCAAAATTATACTTTGGTCTTTCGTTTTCTAACAAACTATTTTAAGTTTCGTTTGAATTCGATATTTTTTATTTGTTTACACAAAAGAGTATACCTACCTACACTATTCTAAAGCCGCTCCGTAAAGTTCTTTTTGACTTACGCCACCAGCAGAGAGGTTCAATACAATCAATAGAAGAATAGAATAGAAAGAGATTATTCATTATTGTACTTCTCTGCTGGTGGTAAAGTTACCGACAACTTTACGGAGCGTACCTACCATACCTTCATGTATAGCTGCTAATAGGACAAGTTTGATGTTTTAGTGCCGGTTTATCGGTAATGCTTAGCGCGAGCAAAAAATTTTTATTGTGGTCGACACGAAAACTATTTGATAACTTTAATTTCCTAAACTGACTCTTATCTTTTATAATGTGGCAGATATAGGGTGCGTTTGGACCTATTTCCTACTACGAATTGTTATGAAATCGGTCAATTTTCCGTTTCCCCACGGCATGGCTTAAAAGAAGTGAAAATTTTTGAAGATTTCTTTTAATTACCTGCTATTAACGCATGCGTTTGTTCCCTAATATTCGGCAAGATTAGGTCAAATTTTGACAAGAACCGGTATTGCACTGGTCTACAGATGGCATCACTCCGACGAATCTTTGATTATTTTTTTCTTGCTGGTTTACCGTTAATAATTTTTCTGTCACATAACTTCATAACTGATACTTTACCTAGTTAGTAGGTTTAAAGTTTAAACTTTAATCCCTATTTACATGTAAGAAAAGCATAATCTGTCCAATAAAATACTGGTGAAGCTTTACTGTATTATCGCCATTTAACGTTTCCCTTAGTAATATCGTCGCTCTGGTTATGGTAAAAGACTTTTTAGAAGAAGAAAAGCTCTTTATAAAGAATTACATTTTCTATGGAAAATTAAAAGTTTATATAAGGTTATCGCGAGATACAAAATCGCTCTTATATCCAAAACGGTTTACTCCGGACCCAATCACGTGTATATCAATATATTATTGTACTTGGTTTTGATGAAAATAAGTGACTTAAATATTTAAAAAAAATTTTAACCTTCAAGAGACAAATTTCTTAAATTTACATAACAGGCGAACCGGGGCCCAGTTAGACCCGACGATAACTACATACTTAAAAATTTTAAAAACAATAACAATAAAAAATATTATTTCTAATTTTAATTTGCAATAATTGAAGTATCCAAACTATTAGTCTAGCAAACTACCTACTTTCGCACAATAACTCCAAAACGAAGTTATTTCTAAACGTAGTGTCATGGGCTCCGTATATACCTACGGACCCCGGTGAGTCCCTCGAAGATTAATACCGTGTATAGTGTAAAAATTAATAAATTTGTCAAACTTCCATCTTCTACTATCTACAAGACTGGAGTATCTGGCTTCGATATAGTGAAGAAGTTGATGTTAAGTTATTTGAAGACTCGTATAACACACTGTGCATAATTAAAACCGAAACAAACCGCACAAAATTTTAATCCACGTGGCATAAAAAGTTTTCTCGTCTCGATATATGTACTACTTATCGTCTCATTTTTTCTCGTCCACTTTTAAATTAAATTAAAAGAAAGGTACTCCTCCTCGAGTTCCTTTAATTCGAATTTCTAATCGAATTAAATTTTGTTTATTTAAATATCAAAAACTCCAAATTAAATCATTAATGATGTTAAAAATTTCAAATTCTTAATTGAAAATTTAAATCATTTATAATTGAAAATTTTGCAGGGGAAAAATCATAGCTCTTATAAATTCGACCGTAAATTTAATTTTGTCTGTGAAATGGCAGCGAATAACCAAGATTTCTTTATTAGTCTTAAATGATTGATCGCGCTTCGTTTAATTTTTCTTCTTCTTATTTTCATCTGGCACGCTTTTAAAACTCTTTCAAATCGAATTATAATAAAATAAATAAAAACTAAAGCGAGAAAATAACCAGGTTCTCCAATTGCTATTAAATGAAACACGATGATTATAATTTAAAAAGCACTTTTAATTTATTTTTGAAAGTTCGACCGATGTCGGTCTTCAAGTCACTTTTTGGGAAATAAACCAAATTATTTGTACGATGCATACGGACATTAATTTTTCGATTTGTGTTTTACTCCGGAGTAACCAGAAACTAGCGCCGGTCGCCACTATTATAGTGGTTATAGGGTAAATCGGTTAAAGGAAATTCAAAATGTTTATCCACGTGACGAAAAAAACTTAATATATCAAAATTCCGAAGATTTTAAAAAATAGTAATGATAGTAATAATAAAAATATACGGATTAGTACTTCTAGACACGAACAGTGTAAAAAGTTTGTGTCAGTGTGTGGCAAAGATTGACTAGCCCGCCGGGATAACTGATAAAATAAGTTTGAACCGGGTTTTTAGAGTTTTTACAAACTTCGAAGCTTCGTTCCTTATAGCCTTGCCTATCTATAATCCAATTCAAGGTGCCTTGTTGATTAAGGTGATAAAACTGATAAATATCTAACTCATTTCGGAATCAATTCCAAATGTATCAAAAACTATCTGTGCAAAGTTCGAAAGTCGGCTACGATCCAAACACACGACACTCGAAAATATTTACATAAAAAATAAAATTTCGACTAAATTGTCTATTAACATTATACCGTGTGTAAAGGTTCAAAGCTGGCCATAGGCATTAAAATAGTTTTCAATATTTAAATAAATTACTGCACATAAAGCTTATTCACGACAATAATAATAATGGTACTATCAATAGAAAAATAAAATTATCGTACCTCAAAAGATAATAAAAATTAATAAAATTGAAAATCTCAATTTTAGCTTACAAAATTAAGTTTTACGGGAATAATAAATGGCAATGTTTTACGCTAAAGAAACCTTAACCTAATAGACTGGCAAAGTGTTGTCGTCATAAACATGGCCGCCGACCATATGATGGGTAAAAACATTAGTTTGTTGCCATAACGTTAACACGTGAAAATGTTCATCATAAGTTTATCCGTTTATTGGCAATTTTAGAATTATTTAGTGATGAGATTAGTGTTTTCAAAAAAGCAGAAAACTGCCTAGATAGTGGGCACGGCAAAGAAATAATTTTTAATGGCAGTTTGGGTTTAACGTCTACTAACATGTGAACACCCTGGGCAATAACAATAAGGCATTTTGAATTAACTAATTAACTTAAAACTGGAATAAAAACGAAAACTTATGTTTAAGCTGTGCAACGTATACGGTGAAACTGGTTTGTTTTTACCCATTACCCACATTTGTGACGTCACACTTTTCCAGTCTATATTACTATTGAAATGTAAATAAAAAGGTGGCAACAACGTTTAAATCACGTGCTTTGGAAAAGAAATTACATTGACAATATGAAAATTACAGCTAATTTTTCTCCTCCGAATTAAGAGGAACTAACGATTTTGTTTGGAAATCGATCAATTTTTTTTTCTCCCAAACTTGAGTAGAATTTTTGTTCAATTTTGAACAAAGAGGATAATTGTACTTGTTTTGGGGTCACACCTGTATGGCTATTCTTGATTTGTAAAAGAAATAATTAACAAATTTTTGTTATTAACTATCTATTTCTTCCAAAAACCAAGAGAGGAGATAATAATGTTGTAATTCGGTAAAGTGTTATCTACTCGATAAATATAAATATTCGAACTGCTATTAGTATTTGTTTTTAGTAGTAGAAGTAATAATCGGAGTTATTATATACGTAATGCTAATAACGAGCGGACGGTTAACGAATTCGATAATTACATAGAGACAACGAAAGTCGCGACCTTAATTATTAGGGTCGTTTAAAAAGCGGCACGAAAATTATTGTAACCTGAAACTAACGCGAACGGGTCCAAAAAATAAGACGAATTAGTCGATTTTACTATGCGGCGATACTCAATCGAGAATGGGAACCGGCACATTCGTAACTCGTAACCAACATCCGTATAATAGCAGCAGAGCCGCCGAGGGGGTCGAATTGCAGTGGATCGAAGACGAGACTGCGGCTGCAATATTAACCCCGGCCTATTGCATATTTTAGTAGTGGAAATACTAAAGGTTGTTTCGCTTATGAAATGTTAAACCTTCTCGAATATACTTACTTATTTTCTTACACGAAATTGAACGGAAGAAATTCAAACAAACCATCACTACGCTTCTACGAAATATTTATTTGATTGTCGATAAAAAGAATTTTAAATATTAGTATACATATTCTAGGATTCATGTCGATTCACGAGTTTTCCCTAAATTCATAAATTATGTACAAGAGTAAGTATTAGTTGGAAAATTTCAACTGTCAAGATCATTAATTCGTAAATAGTGCGTGTTGCCCCCGTGTTTTACGAAGATACCTATAAGGAACTTCTTACAAGAACAAAACTTAATTTTATATCGCACAAAAAACTAAGTAGGTATGTATTTTCGATTATTTAAGGTAAAAAACAATTTTGTCCTTAAACAAACTTCGGCCAAAATCTCATCCTCTTAAGTGCACAGATTCAATTTTTCCAATGATAGCGTAAAAATAGAATGTTCATTTATAAGATAGTAAAATTTTTAAATGGTAAACAATAAATGTTGCTTTAAAAACTTTATCAAAACCTGAGCTGTAAAAATGAAATAATAAAAACGTCCCTTAACGAAGGGTATAATTTTTCAAAATTTAGCCTCTGCAAAAAATCTCGTTTTTATTCCCTTATAAGCTTTTAATGGTGTTGAAGTCAAATATTAAGTATTAGTAGGTACGTAATTAAAGTATTATACGAGGGTGTTTATCGACGTGCATAAATCAATTAATTGTCTTGACAAACATACGACGAAAGAGGGTTCTTCAGTTTTAGAAACGCATCTCTCTCCCGCGGCCCAGCTATTTGAAATTTAAACAAATATTTAACAAAATAGTTGCTTTGATTTTATTTCTTCATTTTGGTTTTCGGTAGTACTATTTTAATCTCATCGTTCAAGTATTAGAAAAAAAATAGGAAAAAAAATAAGAAAAAAAAATGATTACCACTAAAGTCTATGTAAATGGTTTTACGCCACGTTGCCCACTTGGCGAGTTCTAGACCAGCAAACTACACCATCAATCTGCACTAAGTTCTATGTAAATGGGGCTATATACTATTACTAATATACGGGATACTAAAAATATATTTGTGTGTATCATATTATACTGGTCATTTCATTTCACAACCAAATTTGGATAAAAATTGACTCTGACGTGTATATTATCTCCTTATAAATTTTAAACAATCAGGTGCCACGATCAATAGTCCAGTCATTATAAACATTTGAAAATGCAAGTGAACCGAGAAAGCTGATTTTTGGATATGTTGTAGAGGGGGCTCAAAAAAGCTTAACTTCAAATTTTCGACCAAGATTTCCTATGAGCTTTCGCCGTCATCTTAAAGAAAGGGTCAAATTTGGGTTTTTCTCGATAACTCGGCTCTACTTCACGATACAAAAATTGTGCTCTGTAGTTTTTTGTTGCCGTTTTTACGCTCTACAATTAAGGTTATATAAATTTTTTACCTACCGTTGATCGTTGTTGGATTTTAGTTGATCATGGCAATTTGATTATTTAAAATTTAGTAGAAAATGGCCAAACTTAAACTTTTTGAAAGTGATTTCTGATGAAACGGTTAATTATATCAACTTAAATGAAGAGTACGTTATTTTTATAATTTTGTCTAATCTTTCAAATTTCGTTTGAAAAATAATCGAAAATAGAACAGACAAAAAAGTAAGGGCTAAAATTAAATTTAGACTTCAGGATAAGTGCCCTTTATTGCAGAGATTTCTTAAACTTTTCTGCTTCTTATTCAAGGCTATATAATTCTTATTAAATGTGCTCAATATCAAAAAATTTCGGTAACATTTAAAGTAAATATGACAAAAATGAAAATTTAAAAACTCAACTTTGAGGCCCCACAACTTTCTTATTATTGAGATTTCGACTTTTTGGTATTTTGGCTTCTAGAGCTATTTTGACCTGTAGACTCATGTGTAGACCGTTGGCTAAGGAATATCCGAACACCCTGTATATTATACATCTTCAATAATTTTAAACTGGCCAAAATTTCAATTTCACTTTCTCCGCAATAACTTTTTAATTACAATTTACTCTACATACATCAAATAAACTTTGCCGCGAATTTTTTTGATTTCTAAACAGGCAGCTGGACTTTGTGTCATGCAATTATATTTTGCCACACTCTCATGTCTGTAGTCCGTAATTAAATTATTCTTGGTTAGATAGTGAATATTTTCCCTAATTTTCTTTTACGATACATCACTCAGTTGTCTAGTTAGCGTAGAACATACGATCGACCCTTGTTAAAACCAATTAAATTACGAAAAAGAAAACTCTCCTTTTTATATTTACACCTTAAATTCATTTTGATTTGTTATTTGTTTCATAATTACCGTAGCTTCGTATAATTATATTAGAGTTAAAAGTTGAAATTATTTTGGTCGGTTAAGAGAAACGCCCAGAGCTCGACTATTATATAATGTCAAAATTTGCCAAAGGGATAGTGTATTATATTATGATAAGGGCAGATTTGTACTACAAAATTGTTTAATCTGTTAATTACTTATACATTTCTAAACTGTCTCTCGAAAGTGACTAAATTTGATCCAATTTTTATTCTCATCAATTCTCATTAGTAATAATTGTTTGTTTTCCTTATATTTTGCGTGCATGAGTAATTCAAGTAGTAAGTACTGTAACGAATATTTATTGATTCTTGTTACAGTACTTACCTATAACTGAGCCACAATTCGATAGACTATAGACTTGAAACTATAGGATAATGCGTGGTGTTCCACACATACATAGCAATAGGTCTGTTTATTTGTCTGCTCTATTTACTCCAATTGCTCCAAGGGTGACGTCATTAGAGCAGGACACATAGAGAAAATTAGTGCAAAAGAGCAGGACAAACAAACAATTTCGGATCAATTAAAGCAGATCGAGCATACAAATTTAATAAACAGACCTAATAATACATAATGAAATAAATCGCGAACTCGAACTCTAATAAATATATAATAACGAACTTAAAACAAGCTACAATCTATTACCAACTTTGGTGTGAATCACAGAATCACCGAAGGTGAACATTAAGATTTATCATCTTTTTAAACTCTTTTGTTGATTGCTGCTCTCAATTTGTTCTACGGGAAAAATTTGGATGAACAGAAGGACGGAAGATTCCAAAATTAGGACAAGGTAGTGAAGATTAAAACTAAAACTAAAATTGCAATGATAATTCTAAAATTTGAAGATTTTTATAATGTTTTGCTATTATATCGAACTTTTGCAAGTGTGTAAATAATGGGACGTAAATGCTCTGTCTCAAATAATCTTCTTCAAAACATTTTTTGAACCAGTTTCGCTATAAAGATTTAAGATGCTCGATTGATCTGAAATCGGCCAAGCAGAAAATAAGAACTGCGGCAGCGTACCCCTTAATTCTAATTATACGGAACTTAATTATTTTAATTTTTGTATTTTTCACTTCGTTAATCTCTTTTTTTCTTTTATTCCCTTTTAATTTTAAGTTATTCAATTTGTAAACAAATTCTTTTTATTAAATTATTAATAGCGTATCTTACTCTTTCTACATCACTGCCTTGTTTTAGTTTTTATCGTTTTTATAATCTCCCCTTCTTTGTATTCAATTGCAACTCGAAGCATTCTCTTTCTCTTCTTTTATTATATTCTTTGTTTAAGATTAAAGATATGCTCATGTAACAAAGTTTATTAGTGCCCCACTGTGTGATAGCCTTTATTTTTCTATCCGCAAATCTGTCTGTCTGCTGTTCTGCTGTATACTTTTCGTGAATTTATTCGTTAGCCTGTTCCATCTCCCTGCTAGCCAGAATCTCGTGTCGTTCGTTGGTTCGTGTATTTCACTTTAGCTCTATCGTCAACTAGCGTATCTGTGACGCCCGCACTACCAAACAACCAAATAAAAAAAGTTTCTCAAATTTTTCTAACCGAAACTAACAAACTAATTTTGCAAACAAAGCGAGAAAAGTTTACATATCAACCCTCGGTTTATTCCTTCATTAAGAGCATCCAAAAAGAAACTTTATTTTGTATTAATTTGTAATTATTGCAGTTGTAATACAGAACCGCAACTTCGAACTTGTTGTGTCTCGACTAAAGTTTGTTTTCAGAGAGTTTCCAAATACAAAAAATAATAAGAGTAATAGTTAGTAGTTGTTAGATTTCAATATCCACACACCGAGCGCAAATTTTCAATTTGCAATCCATGATTCATGTGCAGATAATGTGAATAAGAGGAAAAGAAAATGTCTTGATACACTTCTGAAAGTTCCAGGCTTCTGTATCATTTAAAACTCCAACTCTCGGATCAGAAAACAGAAGAATTCATATTAAAAAGTTCGTGCTCATGTAGAACCTCGCCGGAGGACAGGTAGTTCCATAAGTAACAAACGACGTCATGAACGATTAACGGTCGGTTCGGCTACAGAAAGCGTACGACAAAACTCTCGAGGAAAGTACACTTCGGTGATTGTTTCTAGACAGATCTTCTGTATTAGTTCCGATAAAAGTATATAATATACAATAAGTCTTTTAAGCTGGACAGTGATTAAATTTATCTTATTGAACTTTGATATAAGAACTCTGTGGAGTATTAGGTATGTTATGCAAAAAATTGAAACATTTGAAAAATACAAGACTTATCGAAGACATCGAAATAATTCGAGTCTCGTTCTACTTTTGAATAATTAACTTTCTCTTAAACTCTAAATTAACTCGGACAAATTAATGCTTAAGTGTGTGAAAATCGAAATTATATTATTATTCATAAAACTTAACCCTAAATACTAAACACGCAACTTTCTTTTAAATTATATTTTTAAGCCTGGAAGAGGCAGAAAAGAGTGCTAAATTAGAATATGGATGAGTCAAGATGGAGAAATTTTAAAAAACAAACTCGTAAAGTCGTAATTTAAATGGATTAATTTATAAAAAATAATTTTAGAAGGGACTCGAGCCGAGAAAAAGTATTCGAATTTAGTATAGTAGTACATCGCGATTTTGTTTTAACTCATCCTTAAAAGTTAATCTTAAGACATCGAAATCAAGAACACTCATTTAGGGCTTCAAAACAAAGAATCCTATATAAGATATACTTCAAAGAGGATTTGCAACTTTGGCTTTACTGCCGTTGATTCGAGAGGGTAAAAGCGATTATAGGAGAAAAACAAAAATCGATCCTTGTTTTTGTATTTTTTTCTTCTCGAAAAGAAAAAAAATCTTACTTTTTTGTTGTCTCGAAATTTTAACCAACCAGAAATGACGGTTTGTTCTGGAACCCCCGGTACCTCCGTTTGAAGTACGGTTTCACCGTCACCGTCCGAATCGGTCAAAACTTCTGGAGTTTGTTGACCGATACTTCTTGCGGGCGAACTACAACACGATTCGGTAAAACGACGATTAAATAATGGCGAATTATAAGCACTTTCGGACATTTTGTAGAATATTGTTAAATTACACTGTCGCTGTAGAAATAATCACCTACTACGCGTTATTAAAAATTCACCGAACACATTCGAAATGCTCCAATAAGAAAGAATTGGACGTGTAAAAAGTCAAGTCTCGAGCCTCTTAAAAAATGATATGTAAAAATTATTTACAAACCACGCAGATTGATATGACGACAGTTACCGCGTTAATTAATTAATCGATTAATTCGCGTGATATGAACTTCCTCTCGACAATATAAATCGATATAAAAAACTCGCGCCGGCTACAAATGTACGATGTTTTTAATTCCCAAAGTGATAATAACGTATAAAACAAACGCGATCTTAAGTCTATATTATAAAACACGGAAGACGCTCGCTTCGCGGCGTCTCGACGCGGAATGCGAGCTTTGCACCCTGACTGCTCTCGAGAGACGGCACACTACGCGCATTACGTTGCCTCGATGCCGGTCAACTTACTGAAAAACGACGTAAAACATCGAGAAATTACTAACATTAGATCTACGATATCGGATTATAACTCTCGAAAATTTTTTGTGCGATATCGAGTTTTAAAGTTTTCACCATCGTAAAATTTTACTTTCTGGATTAATTTTGTATTCGAAAATTAAATTTTATTAAAAAGTACAAGGAAACACGATTTAACGAATCATTAACATTACTATTATAAATTTCGTTATCGTGTCCGATTAAAGAAAAATGTTTTCGAAGATGTCGGATGTCCATAGGGGAGAAAAAGCGTGTTTATTGCTAGATCTATTCGTCTTTCCGGTACGTCTTTCTATTTATTTCTTCGTTGGTCTATATTCTATAATGCTTGTCTAGCTGCCGGCTTGTCTGCATACTCGCCCGCAAAGTTTGCAACAAAGAATTTTCGTCGAAGAGTTTGACGAAATCGACCTTTTGAAATGGCGACTTACTAGTAAGTTGTAACTATCAATTCGGATATACTAATGCTTAAAAAAGGTACTTCATAAGTATAACTCGTAATGGTTGTTTGTGGTAATGGTAATAGCACAGTAATAGTTAAGGCACGTCGATGGTTATTTTTTTAAACCTTGAGCCAAGCGATCATAGTATTTATAGTTGTAAAAGTTATCGTACTTTATAAGAATTTTATACTTAATAATTCGAAGCAATAGCGTCATTCTATTTTGTTGGAAAATGAAAAATTATTACTCTCAAAGCGAAACAACCCCTAACAAAATAACGAATATTTACAGTTAAAAAAATTTTTTAGACGTATCTACCTACTACTTAAATAATCTTTTTTATATTTTGCGTCTGTAAGATCGCTATTGTAACAAGAATGGTGAATCATCTTATCGGCCGACCTTCCGGAATACGCGAGAATATTCTACTCAGTTCTAGACGCCTCGAGAATGTGCCGATCAAGAGAAATAAATAGGACACGGTCAACTGACGGAGTTTAGTTTCAATTAAGAGTTCGAGTTCGTCATTAATTCGTATCGTAAACGTGTTTAAAGTGTTTAAAAGAATTCGCGTTCGTATTTAACGGATTTTTACTTATTATAGTGCATAAACATTTTTAAATAAATTAGGCAGTAGTTATAAATAAATTAGATAAGTTAAGTGTAATTTTTAAGTCTAAATAAAATAATTATAAACAATTATAAAAATAAATATTCGTTACATTGGTGTCAGGTGCGAGGTTTAAAATCAAGTGCGTAGTTTAAAATAAAAGTGAAAAAGTGAATGCCTGTAACTCGAAGTCAAACGGCCGAAATGGAAGACAAATTGAGTGAATTGTTAGCCATGATGGTAATGATGCAAAATGAGATGAAAGCTGGCCAAAATGAGATGAAAGCGGGTCAAGATGAAATGAAGGCCGCTCAAAACGAAATGAAAGAAGAAATTAAAGCGGGCCAAGACGAGATGAAAGAAGGAATAAAAGCAGAAGTTACCACAATAATGGAAGGCATGAGTCAAGAGCTAAAACAAGTGGAACTAAAAATGGAGCATAAAATCCATGGAGTAGAATCACTGTGTGAGCAGCTCCAACAAAAACACGAAGAACTGGAGGATGTTATGGAGAAAATCATCAACGGTGAACGCATCAAACACGGAGGTACAGATGAGAAGATTCGATCATTAGAAGACAGGATAGAACAGTTGATAAGAGGAGGAAAAGTTAAAGAAAACAATAGTAGTGCAAAAGTGACACCACCCACTTATGATGGAAAAACACCTCTCTCAACGTACCTCAAACAGTTCGAAGCTGCTGCAAATGCAAATAACTGGTCAATGCAAGAAAAGGTCACGAATTTAATTGTCTGTTTACGGGGTGACGCTTTAAACATTCTACAGACCATCCCCGAGGAACAACAAGCGGACTACAACCACCTCGTGTCCCGCTTGAAGATGCGTTATGGTGATCAACATCTACAACAGGTGTACCACGCTCAGTTAAAGGCCAGGGAACAGAAATCGGGAGAAGGTCTTCAGGAGTTTGAGGCGGATGTGGCTCGATTGGTGCGACTGGCCTACCCGACTGCCCCGGACAGTTTTCTTGAACAACTAGCGGTACAAACTTTCATCGATGGCCTAAAGGACGGAGAGACTCAGCAAGCTTTACGCTTAGCCCGGTCGAAGACGTTGGACGACGCCTTGGCCCATGCGCTGGAATTCGAAGCCGCTAAGCAGGCGTCACGAGGTCGCGCCCGAGTTCGTGTGCTAGAAAGCACCGAGGAGCATGAGAAGAAAGAATCACTGGAGGAATTGCTACGAAGAGTGATTGATGGAAAAGAGCAAAGAAAAGTAAGGCTCAGGTGTTGGAACTGCGGGGAAATTGGACATGTGCAAAATCGTTGTGACCGTCCTAGAAAGTCCTTTGAAGAGAGAAAAAGGATGGAATCTAGGAACCAGCAGCCGGAAAACTAAAGCGGATCGATGAGGGGGGGCGAACGTCGATCCGTGGTAACCAGGCCCCTGAAAAAGTTGCTATTGTGGCGTCGCGGCAACAACAACCGGACAGCCTATTTGTCGACGGTACGGTAGACGGTAAAAACCTAGCTTTGCTACTCGATACCGGAGCAACAAGGAGCATTATGAGAACTGATATGGCCCGACGAAGGAAACCATCAATGGCTGGACAAACGAAACTCCGGACAGCAACGGGAGATACCGTCGAGACCCACGGGGAGTTAGTAGTGAAAATTGGAATCGGAAGCAAAATCATAGAACATCGAGTATTAGTGGCAGACATCGCTGATGAATTCATTGTGGGTATGGACGTAATGAAGAAGTATGGTTTTGCAATGGACCTCGCAAACGGGACGCTGAGGGTTGAAAACGAAGAGCTTACTTTACATCCATGGAATGATGCTGCGTTGCGAGTGATTCTTGCCGAAGATGTAACTTTGCCCAGGAGAAGTGAAGTTGTAGTAATGGCTCGTACAGATGGAAATATTAGAGAAGGCTTTGTACGGCTATTGGAGCCCAGCTATGATCTCAAGATTGGTCGGGGAATCTTGATGGGAAAAGTATTGGTCAAAGCCAGCGATTCGATTCCAGTACGGATGATAAATCTTAACGATTTTCCGAGCCATTTGAAGAAGGAGACGGAAATTGGAATATGCTCTCCGGTATCAAGCATTATTCGCAGAATGGGGACTGGTTACCACGGTACGGGAGAAAAAGTGTCATCCAAGCTAATGGATATGGTTGTTCCGTCATGCAAGAGCCTACCCGATAATCAACGAAACGCCGTAAAAACGTTAGTCAACCGATACCAGGATATTTTCGCTTTGAATGATAACTTTGGAGGTGGTACCGATAAAGTAAAGCACGAAATAAATACTGGAGACAGCCAACCCATACGTCAACGTGCCAGACGACTTCCATTGGCCAAACGCGAAGAAGCCGAAAAGATCATTGGGGATATGGCAAAACAAGGAGTTATTGAGCCATCGTATAGCCCGTGGGCTTCTCCGGTAGTGTTAGTCAAAAAGAAGGATGGATCAACCAGGTTTTGTGTCGACTATCGCCAGTTAAACAACGTCACTAAAAAGGGCAGTTACCCGCTGCCAAGGATTGATGACACGTTGGACACACTGTCGGGATCGAAATGGTTTTCGACATTGGACTTGAAGAGTGGATACTGGCAAGTAGGCATGAACCCCAAGGATCGCGAGAAGACTGCATTTACCATCGGTTCGGGACTGTGGCAGTTTACAGTGATGCCATTCGGATTATGTAATGCGCCTGCGACCTTCGAACGTCTCATGGAAATGGTTCTTAAAGGATTGTCATGGAATACGTGCTTGGTCTATCTCGACGACGTGATAGTGGTTGGCCAGACCTTCGAGAGCCACCTGAAGAACTTAGAAGATGTATTCCAGAGGCTACGAGAGGCAAACCTGAAGCTCAGCCCTAAGAAATGCAACTTGTTCCAGAAGGAAGTTAAGTACCTGGGACACGTGGTCTCCGCTAAGGGAGTAGCTGTAGATCCGGAGAAAGTAAGCGCAGTTATGGAGTGGCCAGTACCTAAGGACAAACACGAACTCCGTAGTTTTCTGGGACTCTGTACCTACTACCGTCGTTTTGTGCCTCGATTTGCGGACGTTGCGAAGCCTATGACCAGATTGACCGAACAAGCAAGAGCCTTTAAATGGGATAATGAGTGTCAATTGGCGTTCGAACAGCTTAAGCAAATTTTGGTTAAAGCGCCAATATTAGGCTATCCCAATAGACACGGGAAATTTATACTGGATACGGACGCGAGCAATGTGGGAATCGGCGGAGTTTTGTCCCAGATACAAGATGGAAAGGAAAAAGTCATCGGCTACTTCAGCAAATCATTGTCCAAACCGGAACGAAATTACTGCGTGACAAGGAGGGAGCTTCTAGCTGCAGTGAAAGCGGTCGAACATTTCTACAAATATTTGTATGGGAGAAGATTTTTGATAAGGACGGATCACGCAGCTTTAAGATGGCTTCTGCAGTTTAAGAATCCAGAAGGGCAAGTGGCCAGATGGATCGAGCGGCTGCAAGAGTACGACTTCGATATCGAGCACCGACCTGGAAGAAG
Organism: Malthinus flaveolus; assembly: GCA_950108345.1. NCBI lineage: Eukaryota > Metazoa > Arthropoda > Insecta > Coleoptera > Cantharidae > Malthinus > Malthinus flaveolus. The sequence goes on from OX467288.1 coordinate 269,942, forward strand.
CCACGGAAATGCCGATGCTTTATCTAGAAGACCTTGTTCGGCAGAATGCAAGCATTGCTCACGATTAGAAAGTCGCGTATGTCCGATTCTCCGTACGGGCGTGATCGATTCTCTCTGGAGCGATGACGAGATCGCTAGAGAACAAAGACGGGACGCAGATCTGAGCAAGGTTGTGGAATGGAAGGATGGAGGCCAACGTCCAACCTGGGGCGATGTTTCTGCTACCAATCCGGTTGTGAAAGCGTATTGGGCGCAATGGAACTCTCTGCTAGTAGAAAATGGTGTATTGAAGCGGACATTGGAAAACCCAGACAGATCCAGTGAAAGAACGCAGATAGTTGTGCCAAAGAATCGGGTTCAGGAGGTACTTCGATATCTACACGATGGATCGTCCGGAGGGCATTTGGGTGTAAAGAAGACCCTGGAAAAGGTCCGAGAGAGATTCTATTGGGTGAACTGCAAAGAAGATGTAAATGAATGGTGCCGAAAGTGTGACGTTTGTGCGTCAGGTAACGGTCCCCGAGGAAAAAGAAAAGCTCCTATGAGGCAATACAACGTTGGAAGCCCATTCGAACGGATAGCAATCGACGTGGCTGGTCCTTTTCCAGAGACAGACGCCGGTAATAAATACATCTTGGTGGCTATGGACTACTTCAGTAAATGGGTTGAAGCTTATGCTTTGAAAAATCAAGAAGCTGCCACTGTTGCCGAAGTCTTGGTGAAGGAATTCTTCAGTCGTTTTGGCGTGCCGTTAGAGCTGCATTCAGATCAGGGCCGAAACTTTGAGTCGGCTCTATTTCAAAACGTTTGTAAAATATTGGGAATCCATAAGACCAGGACGACTGCCTTACACCCTCAGTCCGACGGTATGGTCGAGCGAATGAATAGAACGGTGGGAAAATATCTCTCCAAAGTGGTTTCACAACAACAAAGAGATTGGGACGAACATCTACCCTTATTTCTCATGGCATACAGATCAGCAGTACATGAGACCACCGGTCAAACTCCAGCAAGCGTAGTGTTTGGGCGCGAAATGAGATTGCCGTGCGATTTGAAGTTTGGGAGCAAGCCTGGAGAAGAAAACGTTGCTGGTGGAGAATATGTCGAGAAGTTACGTAAAAGGCTAGACAACATCCACGATGGCGTTCGCGGAAGCATACAGATTGCCAGTGACAGAATGAAGGAGCATTACGACGTAAAGGCGGAAAAAGGCGGATTCCAAGAAAATGACAAAGTGTGGCTATTTAATCCACAAAGACGTCGAGGCTTGTCGCCTAAGTTACAAAGATCGTGGGAAGGCCCATACGATGTAGTTAAGAGGGTAAACGACGTCATTTATTGGATACGAAAGCCGCCCAATGGAAAAGTAAAAGTCGTACATTTTAATCGATTAGCTCCGTATGCTTCGCCAAACGCCAAAGAAATCGAGAGCTCGAGTACCGTTCAACTTCGAAAAATAAATAGTGAAGCAGATGACGAGTTTGATAAATTTATGCTCTTCTACGCGAAGGAGCATAAGGCAAGATTCGGGGTCACTGTGGAAGAAGAAGGCGACTTGTTTAATGTGCCTCAAGAATATTCGTTAGCCCACTGCGTCGCCGAAGATTTGCGAATGGCCAGAGGTATCGCTGTCGTCTTTAAAGAAAAGTTTGGCCGATTAGAGGAGTTGAGAAAACAGGGCCCAAGAGCGGGTAAAACGTTAGCCCTAGCGGAGCAACAGAGGTTCCTGTACTATCTAGTAACGAAAGAGAGGTCGGATTATAAGCCGAGTTACCGGGACATTTGGAATGCCCTCAACGATCTAAAGAAGCAGGTTCTGTCCAACAAGGTGACCAAGTTGGCAGTACCTAAGCTAGGATGTGGACTGGACCGCTCTGATTGGAGAATAGTGCGGAATATGTTGGAAGTGATATTCCGAGGCACCGGTGTCAACATTCTAGTGAGGTGCTACAATCCAAAAGGAACTGCAATGAACAAAACTGTCGAATGCTACTTCTACAGCCAGGGACGTTGCAACAAAGGCTCGGCGTGCAGATACCTTCATGTTCCAGAACGGAAGTTCTTGTTTCGGGACGAAACAGTTTTAAGGAGGGGGCAGTGTAACAAGAATGGTGAATCATCTTATCGGCCGACCTTCCGGAATACGCGAGAATATTCTACTCAGTTCTAGACGCCTCGAGAATGTGCCGATCAAGAGAAATAAATAGGACACGGTCAACTGACGGAGTTTAGTTTCAATTAAGAGTTCGAGTTCGTCATTAATTCGTATCGTAAACGTGTTAAAAGTGTTTAAAAGAATTCGCGTTCGTATTTAACGGATTTTTACTTATTATAGTGCATAAACATTTTTAAATAAATTAGGCAGTAGTTATAAATAAATTAGATAAGTTAAGTGTAATTTTTAAGTCTAAATAAAATAATTATAAACAATTATAAAAATAAATATTCGTTACACTATTATAGCATCCATTTGCGTGTCGTAATGAGATTTAGCGTGTTATAATAATTTTGGTAAAATTTGATGTTCGAAGTTGGTATTAGTAATATTTAATTTGACATATTTTGTCAAATCGAGGAAAGAGAAAACGACAATTTTTGTAATTAACATGTTCTATTTTTTAACATAGTAATAATTAAAATTATTTATTTAACGACCAATTCAAACTACAAAACAATTTATTTGAATTTTAAATTACGAAATGTCACTTTGCAATTAGTACTGCCAACCAGCCAACCATCACAAAAATCCCTAAATTTTTATATTTTGATTTTTGTCTTTGAAAATGGACTTTAAAAGGCGCAAAATAGAAAAAATTGTATAAAGAACTCATTTCATAAGTCATTATAGCGATTATAGCACTCCTCCATTAAAACGCTCTTGGCTACGCCAGTCGCATTTTAAACTTGGAGTCGTGCTATAATACGTGACTTATGAAATTCGTTCTTTAATATACTATTATTATCCGTAAAATTTTAAGAATACAATTTTTTCATTTATCTTTTAGTAGGTACCTTATGTATATGTTGATGAAAATTTGTTGGCATAAGAATTATTTTCCAAATTATTTAAATATGAAGCGAACTATGTTGTTGTCGAACTTTCTTTTTAAAAAGGTCGAAAAAATTGTCTAGTTTCTAGTTGTATGTTGACACAATCAAATTAAGTAAAACTTTACGAAGTGGCCATTATACTAAATTCGACTTTTTCATTTTTCGAAATTATGCCAAAAAGTCGAGGCTGTTACTAAAATTGCCTCCGACGTTTACTCCCACATGCTGAAGCTGAAGAAGGTGATTTGCAGTTTCTACTTTTATTTACTTTATTCTACACACTTACTCGAAATTAGTTAATTATTACAACCGTTTCGTACAAAATCGTCATATCGTCAACACCCAATATTTACGAATTTTTGAAAGCTGATGTAGTTTTTAAGTAGAGAAAAGTGCTTACTCTAAACTAAACTACTATAATAACATTATAACTGGTGTTAGTTGTTCCTATGCACTACTACAAACAGAAGCAATAATCAAAAGACGTTTGCTTTAGTACGCACGAGTAAATCTTAAATCGTGGCACGGTATAAGAAGGAATAAAGAAGAGAGGCATATGTATGCATACGTATAGTATATTAAAAGATCTTCGATGATGTGTAATACAATTTTGAAATATTTCTCAAAGTTTTTATTAAAAATGAATAGTAGGTACCACCTACTTCCCAAAAAAATAAGGGATAAAAATACAGCTTCCGTAATATATATTAAAACAGAATAAAAAATTCACTTTAAAGAAAGCTTCTACAAAGCGTTCCTTTTGTACGGATATTACTAGTAATAATAATTCGTTTAAAGGAAATTAAGATTTGAACGATTAAATTAATATCCCAGATCGAGATATAAAATACATATTATACCTTATGCAAAATTCAATTTTTTTTAAATTAAAGGGTTAAAATTGTTTTTAAGTTAAACAAACTAACTAAACTAAAGAATTAAAAAAAAAAAGTTGTTCATGCACTGAGTAGGAATCTCATTGTTGAATGTATAGGAATGCTATATGGCTATATGCTATAATTTAGGATTTCAACCAGGCAAGGGAACAACTACCGACATATCGCCTAACTTCGCTATAAATCTGTCAATTTCCTAGTATTCTAGAACATCGTTACTCGTTACCACTTCGTCGAAAAGAAAATTTTTAAAACGTTTTTCAAAGATTCGAAAAACACAAACAAAGCAAAATTGTGATAGTAACATTGATGGAAAAGTAAATTTAAGAAGCCCTTTAAAATTAATAATAATAATAATAATAATACATTTATTTACCCAATCTGAAAAATTTACAAACAACATAACAACATAACATAAAACACAACTGAGTAAATCCCAGGGACGGAGTTCAAGAAGACATTAGAAAATGCCTCTCGGTCTACCACTCCGCCCCATTAATAGGAACCTAACGGCAAAAGTATATTAAATTTAGCATAACCTTCACTAATATACGTTCTTCATACATATCGAATAAGAGACAACTGGAGAAGCCTTTTAGAGAAGAACACGAATTACTCGGTCCCGGTATTTAGAGAAAACATAATATTATCTACAACAAAACTAAACTCCGCATTAAATAATAATAATTGGTTTTGACATCTTTGGTTTAGCCTCAGCCGCTGTAAGTTAAACATTTATATAAAAAGTTTTTGGCGATAGGTAGCACTGAAAAGAAATTAGGAAAGTTTATAAAACTAAACAGCTAAAGTTTATTTAATGGCGTAAGAGATAAAAGAGCTCTATTTTTTAACCGTGTAGAAACGAAGCTTTTTATAGTAGTATAACTTACAATTTGTTTGAAATCCTAATGTGATCATTTTCTAATTTAAATTTTGAGTTTCGCCATTTAAATTTCAGTAAAAGAACTTATAGTAAACACATCTCAGTAGTTATTTTCGAATAAAATTAAATGAAAGGTGAAAATAAATTTGTTTTTTATATCCAAGTCTCGTTACTTGGATGAAATTAGACTCGAGACTTCTATAAATGACTTTGGATGTCTAAAAGTGCAGCCAGCAACATACGTTTGGCATTTTGCGGACATTTGTAAAGCTACTCGTAAATTCGAACCGCTGGCTTATATACGAAGCTGCGGTATTACGAATTGGTTAAGTAATTTGAAGGAAGTAGTATAACGTTGTATTTGATATTTTATAAATATTTTTATTGCCAGTGAGTACGACGTATAATATTCCTGTAACGTGGGGTTATTATCTTAGGTAATTCTATCGAAAATGAGAAAATTTAACCAAGCTCGAGGCTTGGCTTTGCAGCTTTTTGGAGGCAAATGGCTAATAACACTAGAAAAAAACAGCTGCATCATTCAAACGTCCGGTAGGAAACCTTTAAAACACGTGATACAGTATGTGAAAAAGGGCAAAGTTTAGCACAATGTTGCTCTTCCACTAATAAAACCTGCGCAGCCCTACAATGAGGTGAGCCAGCACTCCGCACTGCACACGACAATTGCATTGGCCACGGCATGTTACCATGATTAAAATGATTAAAATATAAAACTTCGAATTTCCGAGAGCATGACTGTTAATTGACTGTTTATAAATGAAGAATGAAAGAAATGCATTAAAGCCGTATTATAATAGGGGAGAAGTATTATTAAGAAGCGAATGATGACGTTCGCACTGGCTCTTACTCTTATTACTGTAACCATATTTTACGATTCTCTTCGGCCTATTTCTCATACTTCGGTATTTCTGAACCGTCGGTCAGTTTTTAAAAGAAAGGCAAAGCAACAAAAGTACGAGCCTCTTGCAAAATGGATCAGCCTGTATATATTTTAAAATTTAAAGTATAGAAACTCAAAAATGTGAAATAAACTATACTTAAATTTTTTGTTTTGAGTCATCGCGTCGTTCGCGAAACGTTTAAAAGAGTTTCGTCGTTTTAAATTCCTTCCACTCGTAAAATCTCCAAGGCGGATTTTAATTGAACTTCGATTCACACTACCTATTAAAAAATTTTCATTTGTCGAAACGAAATCTAATAAATAACCAACCTCTCTCGCGAATTAAAATCTTCCTCAATTTGCCACAGTTGAAAACGAAATTCTATAAATTTTATGTTTATTATAATACGAAGCGAATCTAGTTCGTGCGATGTCGAAAATTGCCTAAGAAATTTATATCTCAAACTTTTAGACGTTTAGTATTAGTTACCTCGATCTATTTCACAATATATAAAATGGGGGCACCTAATCTATTTAACATATTTTAAGAAAGTTAAGGTTAAGCACTTCTTAACAAAACACCTAGTATATTACCAAATATTATGTGCCACGTCCTAAAAAGTACGACAATTTTTGTATTTTTATCATAAACGGTTTTCTTCTAGTTTTCACACTTAGATCTAGTAGATTAAGTAGATCCTATTATGGTATTGTTCCAGTACCTACTCGTATATTATAAAGTAGAATTCGATTATTTTAAAATTTCTTTATTATATATTATTTCTAATTTAAAATCAAACTTCTAATATCTCAGATTTTATCTTTAAGCAATTTCGAGTTGAAAAATATCGACGAAGTAAAAAGGGAGCATAGAGCGAACCATAATGCTTCGAATGACGTTTTTTTGTTATGAACATTGTGAGAAGCCGTATGCGGCATATTGACAACAATGGTAGTGATTTATATATTAAAAAAATTGAGGCGCCCTTCCAAGTTTCAATTCCTCCCTTAAGCGAGAAGATGCATTCACTCTCTTATAGTACATAAGTACATATAGCAATTATTGTTTTGAAATTTAAACTTTCATAAAACTAATAAAATTAACGTGTATCTAAAATACTAGAAATAAAAAAGTATACATCAATAACGACGAAAGTTATTTTAAAATGGAGTGCTAGAATAACTTATGAAATGCGTTTTTTATACAATCTTTTCTATTTTGTGCCTTTAAGCCAATGTTCAAAGATAAAGTCGAAATATAAAAATTTAGGGATTTTCGTGATGGTTGGCATGTTGGCAACGGTTAGTACTAATTACAAAGTGACATTTTGAAAATTAAAATAATAAATTGTTTGTAGTTTGTATTGTTCGATAATTAATTAATTTAAATTATATTGTTAGAAAATAGAATCTGTTAATTCCTAAAATAGTCGCTTTATCTTTCTTCGATTTCGGAATTACGGATTTACGGAATAACCGAAAACATGGGGCGAGATGTGACACCGGAGCTTTTCGTAATAGTGCACCACCTATTGACCTACTCTTACTCTGACCGAGTAATCTGCATTATCTGCTGCTTTCAATCACCCTGTATACATAGAGAAATAGTCGATTAAATTTGTTTATAATGAAATACGCTCACGAAACCGCTCTAGTTTGCCCACTTATGATGAAAATCTCTATCTCCGCGTCTCCATCAATAACGACGTTCAGTGGGGCACATTTCGCATAAACCACGTTAGTAAATTAATTCTAAGCTTAATTATATGGTAGCTTTATGTAGTCTCGAAAGAGTTACATTTCATCAAACAAGTTTTCTATTACTAAAATAAAAATGCCCTAACGATTTCCTCGAATGTATTCGGTCGAAAAAAAGACAATATCGTTAAATTAGAAAAATAATTTTATCAATGTCCTTTCGTAGGCTCCAATCGTCGGAGACAAGTTCTAACGATTTCCTCTTTTCGAGGGATCTCTATTAGTCCGGACAATAGACAATCAATGACCGACGCTATCAATCACGTCCGTCTTGGCACGTACCAAATTACCGAAACCGAGCACCACGGAGTAGTGTCTGGTTGTGGCCTAGTTCGAGGCAAATTAAACTTCGACCCATATTATACTTTACATTATACACTATATGAGGTGGTAGAGATCTAAAATACATTTTCCAATTTCCCAAAAATACGTGTAAAAACGAGCAAAAGCAAATCGATAATAAAAGCCATTATATGCGGAAAATATAATTAAAAAATATCAAATTGTAATATTTCCTGTAAACAACGCAAAGTAACGGGGTTAATTTCCTAATGTAACGGCTCGCTCTTTTACGTAATATATCGCGTGCAACGTCGTCTTCGCAACAGCGTTACAACAAAACATATTTTTGTAATCTCCATCTCTTAAGCACGCCACATTTTCGTAATCTTAAAAATGTCGACTCGGCGATAAAAACTTCATTACAAGTCGCTATTCATTTTACTAGTTTAATAAAAAAATGTGTACTTTATTAACCGTACTCCGCGCTAGCCCCTTTACAAGATTAACATCCATAATAAACGTTTCGTACTAGCACGTCTTATAAACTAGAGGTTGTAAAGTCATAAAGCTTTTTACATTAAGTATTTGGAAATCTACTACTTTGGGACGGGCACCGTAAAAGATATATACGGAGTGTTCGAAATGATTTTTTGCTCCTGCAATTGACAGAAGATAGAAGTTTTTAAGCAGTTTTATTGAAGGCAACATTCGGAATCTCGAAGTATCTCCAAACTTCTAAAGTTAAATAGAGTCCAGTAAAAAAGAAACCAACTCGCTTTGTTAAATAATTAGATCGTGGGACCATCTTTATAATTTTGAGCTAATTATTAAGAGGCTAAATGAAGTTTTATCGTATAAATAAAAACAGAAACATTTAATGGAACACGCTGTATAATGATATTATTTTCTATGCAAAAAGAAGTTTCCGCAGTAGATCATAATAACATTGAAATCGAGTCGTCTTTTGGTCGAGAAGAACAATTGGTATGCGTTACAACGGATGCTGCAGGGTCGCGTAAATCACTACGCTGTTTCACAGATTTCTCTCTCTCTCTCTGATGGCAAATTATAAAGGTTTTTTCCTCCTTCTGTAACAGACACAGATTGTTAATTTGTCTTAGTTGTAAGTAGGGAGGTTAAAAAGATTCAAAATGATGTTGTAAAAAACTATATTTTTGTTTTGTTTGGAAAGCTAGATACATTAATTAACTTTTTACACGCGATAAAAGATTTTGGTATAAAGTCGTGCTTCAGTAAATTATAGATTTTTTCTATCAATCAAAATGTTGTTAAGCTGTAAGAGTAAATATAAAATATCGCGATGTTAACTTTCGGCGAGTTATAAGTTATAATATAATACCTATCAGAAAAAATTACTTAAATCACAAACATTTCGTCTCAATTTATAATCTTCTCAAATTTACCGAAAGGATATGTCTTAAAAACAATTTGGTTTAATACCTCGGATAATTGTCAAAAGATTAAAAGCTCTAAAAGAGATAGTACTCTCTGATTCCACGGAGTGACCAAATCACCTACTAATAGCTGCCGTGTGGCTCGGTGATCGATCGACTTATTAGCGACAAACTTACTGTCTCATTCGATTATTCACTAGAATCCTCGATGACTAATAATTTAAGAATGCACAACTTCTTCGGCTGGCTGACTTTGCGATATAGTCTGGCGAACGGGCAAGGAGTAGCTGACAATCCAAACCTCCAAAGTTTAGAGAAACTTAAAAAATTTTACTTGTTCGAACGTTCGAACGTGAAGGTTGTGCTATAGATTGTGCGAGCGCGTGTATCGTAGATATCAAATTTGAGTTATTACAGTAAATTGAAATTATAAATATATTGAAATAAATGCTGGATTTTGGATTTGGACAATGGGTATTTGCGGTAAATGTACTAAGGAATTAAAGCGAAATGATAAAAAATACTTAACATGTAATGGTATGTGTGATAAAAAATTTCATATTACTTGCGTGGGTATTGCGGAGGATCAACTTACTTGTATTGGAAGCGCAAAGAACGTGCTATGGTTTTGTGATGGCTGCATGGAATTACTCCAAAATGGTATATGGGATGGTATAAAAACCCTTATTAATGGACTAAAAATTCAAGAAAAGCAAACAAATTACATACAAGATTCCCTAAATGATATTAAGAACTTCACGGAGTCATTTCAAACTACAACGGAAGGAAATTCATATGCGGATAAGCTGAAGAGCATCAAACCTCACGCTGATCCGGTAGTTAACGTTAAGCCTAAAAAGCTTCAAAAGTCAATAGAAACAGTAAATGATGTTAAAAGAAATTTTAATCCAGCAAAACTCGAAATAACTGGTCTAAAAAACATAAGTAATGGTGGAATTGCAATCGAATGTAAATCTAAAGAGGCTTTAAATAAGGTAAAGGATGAGGTTCAAAACAAGCTGGGAGAAAACTACGAGATTAAAATACCTAAAATCAGGGCACCTAAGATAAAAATTGTTGGTATGAGCGAAAAATACACAGAAGGTGAAATCGAAAACCATATTCGGGAACAAAATGAGGAAATACTTCCTGGGTCATTAGTCAGGGTGGTGTACGTAAGTCAAGAAAAAAGTAAGTGGCGAGATTATTTCGCATTAATTGAAGTTGATGGGATAAACTACGAAAAATTAATAAAAAGGGGAAAGGTTAATGTACAGTGGGATTTGTGTAGGGTATATGACGCGATTTATATAAGACGATGTTACAATTGCAGTGCTTTTGGACATAAACTTAGCGAGTGTAGAAACCAGAAAGCGTGTCCAAGATGTGCCGGAAATCACGACTTCAAGGAATGTAAGGCTGAGCCTCAAGAAGTCAAATGTATAAATTGTAAAAATGCGGTTGAAAAGCTTAAAATTAAATTGGATGTGAACCACGAGGCTTGGAGTACAGAGTGTAAGGTTTTCAAAAGAAAAGTCGAAGCAGAAAAAAGTAAGATTGATTTTTTATATCGGGAGGCCTGAGTGCGGGGATTTTGTACTCAAATTGTCAGAGCATGATAGGAAACAAAGAACAAATAGAAGTGATGCTAAGTGAGAGAAGACCAACTTTGGTGATGTTATCAGAAACTCGTACAACAGATGACATTTTGGATAGTGAAATTTCCTTTCAGGGGTACAAAACAGTAAGGTGCAATTCAGACTCACGAAGAACAGGTGGTGTCGCTGTAATAATAAAAAATAACGTACAATTTGAGGTGGTATCTGAAATAAGTGTAAATAATAACATCTGGGGTTTAGCAGTGAGCGTCTTACAAAATTTTAGGAGGGGTGTGTATGGGGTTGTTTACCACTCGCCTAGTGCTAGTGATGGCGAATTCATAGATTGCTTTGAGGATTGGATGGATAATTTAAGTGTAGCTAATAGTAAAAGGGATATCATCGTAACTGGTGATTTTAATATAGATATGTCAAAGCAAACATTTTATAGTAAAAAATTGGAAAGATGCTTTAGCGGTTTGGGGATGAAACAGATTGTTCGAGATTATACAAGATGTACACAAACATCAAGTACATTAATCGACTTAGTCGTGACCAATGCCAATAACACCGAGGCTTTGGTTATGGATACGTACAACATCTCGGATCATAATTTTGTTGAGATTAAATTTAAAGAAAAAAATAAAAACAATATTAGCGAGAGTGTTTATTACAAGAAAGTGTTAAGTTGCGATACCCTTAGTCTGCAAAATAGTATTAGCAATAAACTAGATCTCGACATACTATCATTGTTTGATCTGAATGATAGGGCAAATGCAGTAGTAGAAATATTACAAAATGTGGTCAAAGAATTGACTACGTATAAAGAGATAAAAGTTGCTGGTAAGGTAAATAAATGGTTCAATAATGAACTAAAAGCGCAGCAAAACGAAAAGGATTGTCTATATAGAATTGGAAAATTGACGAAGAGTAAAGACCAGTGGGAATTGTACAAAAAGGCAAGAAATAAATATGTTAAGTCGCTAAAAGGTGCAAAAAATAAATATTCGGAAGATAAGCTTAAACAGTGCGGTGGAAACCCCCAAAAAATGTGGCGTACTTTGAAAGAGATTTTGGGAAGTAAACCACACCAAAGAATACATAAAGTAAAGTTTGATGGTTCAGAAATTACAGGTGATAAGCAATTGGCGTCTAGCTTTAATAAATACTTTATAGACAGCGTTTCCGAAATTAACAAATCGATTACTCAAGCAAAAAATAACGAAATAAAGATAGACCCTGTGTCAGAGGCTTTTGTTTTCAACAACATTACCCATGAAGAGATACAAAAAATTGTCGGATGTATGAAAAAGACTAGTAGTACTGATGAAATATCAATACAGATTATTATTAGAAACGCCTTACCAGTGATGGGAGATGCTTTGGTAGATATAATTAATGAGTCTCTGAATACTGGCACAATTCCAGAGATATGGAAGGTTAGTACAGTTATACCTATCCCAAAAGTTGTAAATACAAATAGGAGTGAAGAGTTTAGACCCATTAATATGCTACCTAAATTAGAACAAATTCTGGAAATTGTAGTCAAGAATCAATTTGTCGAATTTTTGGAAAGAAAACAAATCATAACAGACTCACAATCAGGGTTCAGGAGTAAGCATTCATGTGAAACAGCGCTGAATTTAATAATAACAAACTGGAAAGAAGAACTGGAAAATGACAAGACCATAGTTGCTGTTTTTGTGGATTTAAAAAGAGCCTTTGAGACTATTTGTAGAAAGCAATTGCTACTTAAATTGGAGAGATACGGTATTAGGGGAAGGGAGTGGAAGTGGTTTAAAAATTACTTAACTGGGAGGGCTCAAAAAACCCGAATCGGTCAGGAAGAATCTGAAAAAATTATCAACGATCTAGGAGTTCCGCAGGGATCGGTTTTGGGTCCCGTTCTTTTTAATGTCTTCATTAATGACATTGTGTTAGTAACAAAATTGTGTAAAATACATCTATTTGCAGATGATACTCTAATATCGGCGGCCGGCGAGGAATTGAAATTGATCATAAACAGTATAAATGAAGAATTAGGTGTAGTGGCGGATTGGTTCAGAGCAAATAAACTATTGTTAAATGTATCCAAGACTAAATGCTTGATTATGGGAACAAAAGCGAATACTAACACGGATAACCTTAATGTACATAATATAGATAATACTAAGATAGATATAGTTGATGAAGTAAAGTATTTAGGAATTGTGATAGATAGTAAGTTGAAATTTAACAGTAACACTGATTATATAGTGAAGAAAGTGAGTAGTAAGATTAGTTATTTGGGTAGAATATCTGGTAGGTTGAGTGTAGAGGCTCGAACTTTGGTTTATCACTCAATTATAGAGACTTATTTCAATTATTGCAATTGCAATAATTGCATAGTCTTCATGAGTAGTGAAGGCGACTTGAAAAAGTTGCAGAAGCAGCAAAACAGGGCTTTAAGAATTATTTTGGGATGTTCTAAGTTAACTAATGTTGAGGTAATGTTGGCTAGGCTGGATTTCTTGAGTGTTTGGCAAAGTGCAGTTTGGGGAGTTTTAAATTTGATATACAAAGCCATACACGGATTGTTACCGAATTACATGAAGGCAAAATTGTTATATAGCAGAGAATTACATAGCCACGATACTAGAAATAAAGATGATTTTAGACTTCCAAAATACAAGAAGGCCGGTACGCAGAACTCGTTATACTATAAGGGATTAAAAATGTTTAATCAATTGCCTGATGAGATTAAGCTTGCTGTTGATTTCGGGTCGTTCAGGGTCAGCTGTAAACGGCACGTAAAGGTAAACGTTGGTTATCTGCCTTGAGTGATGTAATAAGCAAATGTAAAGTTTTTTTTGTATCTAGAGTTGGTGTTTAATAGTTTTTTAAGCTAAATAAAGACCTATTATTATTATTATTATTATTATTATTATTATTTATATGAATATTTTACTCTTCCAATATAAAAATACCGTCTAAAAATCCATCTAAGTAATGCTGCCTTTTTTTGTTAAAAATTGTACTGTTCGAACCTTTTGCTTTAGAAGGCGTCGAATAGAAAAGAACGCGTATCAATTTGCACTTTGCACTTGATGACGTAAGGGTTAACTAATGACATTAATTTATATTAGTCGAAGAAAAATAGTCACCGGATAGGTAATAGACAAGACACAGTTTTAAGTCGCCCATGAAAATTGATGGTATTAGGTAAAGGGTAGAAATAATTTATGAGGAATCGATAATCTGTTGCTTCGAAAAGAAAAAGAATTTGTTATGCCAAAAATTTTTGTGGTTACTGGAGCCACGCAATTAATACAGTTAGAAAATATATTTTGGGTTCCAAATTGTACAAATAATAATAATAATAATTTTTTAGTGCATCATATCAAGTTAGCATTTCACAAGTCAGCAAATGAAAGGTATAAAATTACAATGTTATTATCATACAAATTAAAATTACAATGTTATAAAAATGTTAAGAGCTAACATCCGCTAAAAGAAACTCCTCGACGGAGTAATAGCAACTAGCAACCCACAATTAGTAATGCTCTCACACGACGCTTAAATTTTTCCACTTCGAGTACCCCGAGCTCATCAGGCAAATTGTTGTATAACTTTGGTCCAAAAGATCTCAAACTGCTTCTAGACCTATCTAGTATCAAGTACGTGTACATCTGTACATACTCCGTATATAAGGTACGACTGTAGTCGAGTGCTAATTTGCTATTTTACAAAGTCCAACAAGGATGGTCTTCACTGCTATAATCATCGAAGTTGGTGTCAGTATGAGCAATACCTACATAAGCATATATGCATATTTAATATATGTACTAGGCATACTATATACATACAGTTGAAATGTTATAATCGACATACGTATATATCCGAAATCCCGTACAAGATCCTCAGTTGTATCAAAGAGTGAAAAGCGATACTTCCTGGCAGAGTTGAACAGAGATCATCACCATGTTCCTCAAATGTTAACCCGGAGTCCAACGACCCACCGAGCCCAGGGCAAGGACAGAGTTGCGCTCCAGGGAAATTCGGTCACGGGTAGTGCTATTACTCGTATTAGTGTCGCATCATCATCATCTGCCTACTTGGGAGGTCATTTATAAAAATTAAGAAGATGAAGAACAACATAGGACCCCAACAATGAGGGATCGAGAAACTCGTTCTGAAATTCGACTTAACTACAATAAATTATTAATACCTATAAAAATAAGCTCCCTTGCATTGTCAAATATGAAAAGAAGACGTGTTTCAAAAATTCCTAAATATTCAGATAAAACGGGCATTTTCTAAAAAATCGTAAACAATATAGGTAGATCTACAAATCTACATAATATACCCTTTTCCAATACTAAAATTCACAATTACAAAATCAGTTTTGCTCTAATTTTTTGGAAAATATTAAGAATAATTTTGGAAAAAAGGGACTAATTGAATGATGTTTATAAATACAGAGTTTACATTTGCTATGTGCGACAACGCAACCGAATTAAGTAATGCAAAAGAAAAGAAATATTGTGTATTAGGTAATATTTTGCTGAACCTCGCTCAAAGTTAGTAACCATCACGGTCGCAACATTTTGCTTTATTTGCCCTCGACTCTTTTATTTTTTAACTTTTAAAATTAAAACTACCACCCTTATACACACCTATTAGCAACAAACAGAAGGGGGATAAGTTAAAGCACACGTAACACATTTCACATTTCGAAATTTTAGTTGACGCTTACGAATGGGATTTAATAACGGCAAATGTTTGTAAAGGCGTCATACGAAAGCAAACAAAAACGTGTCGTACAAAATGTTGCTCTAATTACTTACATAATGATTTACATTTATTTAACCCCTTTTAATACATTGTTAATTTTGATAATAAATTCGAACTGTCGAATTGGATGGTTAGCGCCGTTTTTAATGCTAAAAAAAGTATTTAGTCGGACGTCGCTTTAACCGGTTAACGCAATTTAAATTTAGAGTCAACTCGAATAAGGGGTATAATAGTAAAGAAGTTTTCAGTAGAAACTTCGCTGGAGAAGTCATTTTAAGTTTAAGTCGAAACCATCGCTGCTACGTCTTATAAGAAATTTATAAATAGTATTACTATTATACACTCAAAATATTAAGTTCTAAACAAAGAGAGAAGGATTCCACACATTACGCCATTGGAAAAAAATTAAGCACAAAAATGAATAAGTTGTACATTATTAGATCCTAAGAATTTTTAACCGACGACTTTTCACTTTATAAACTGAAAATTACGCACTTTAAGATTAATTTCTGCAGATTATGAGGAGGTAAGGAATAAATCTTCCAGGTTATTAGAAGTTTCATATCCGTAACAATTTTAAACTTGCGATCTTAATATGATATACGGGGTTAGGATATAACGGAGTTTATACCGTAATAAGAAATATTTTCATTATTACGTGCTTCTGCTTACAAAGAAAATTTAAAGCGACCATCAAAGGTGAAGTATATCTAGAAAGCTCGAGATTCTTTATAATGACTATAGTATTTGTATTTTTCGGTAGTACATGCTGTGACAAAAGTTATCGTGCAGTGAACACATTCTTCCTCCATAATATAGTACTATAGAAGAAGATTGCTGCCTTTAGCTGTTATTCTTGCGCCACGGGTAGAAATGATGCTACTTGTTTTTTGGGACGTAACAAATTAATTAAATTCAAAATAATAATTTGTTTCGTTTACATTACGTACTTCTTTTTAATTTGAAAATACTATTTAAAGGACTTTTTATATACCTCCGTATATAAGTATACGAATTCTTGATTTTGTAACAGAAAACGATGCTATAAATATTAGCCTTAATGTTCGGCTATTAAGGGTACTTTGTTTTCATTAGTACTAATGAGGAAAATCTTATTTAGTAAAGAAAATGAAAGAAAACATCACAATTACTTTATTATATTAATTAACGAAAGAGGGTACCGGGCTAAGTGGTTTAAAACATATCTTATAGAGTTGAATTGAAAAAGAATTGACTCGAAACTTAAGAATGTTTTATTAAAACAAAATATAGTATAAATTAAGTATCCTGTTCAGCTGAACGTGCTTTAATTAGTAGCAATCACGATAGTGACTAAAATCTCACATAGCAATAATTCAGGTTCTCGATTGATTACCTACTCAAGTTTGGTCCTTGTAGATGGATTACTTATATCTACTATTACAGTGGTGGAAATAAGAAAACATTTAGATTTTAAAATAGCAGAGAAATTTTATCACCCTATACAGAGGTGCTTATTGATGAAATATGGACCTTATACGGTTGGTGAATAAAATATTTGATACGTTGTTAGTTGTTACGTAAAGTCAATTAATAATAAAAATGAACTTTACCATTTTGCCATTTTCTAAAGAAAATTATATTTTAACAGTGTACCTACTTGAATTTAAAAAAATTAATTTAACCCTACGTTAGGCGCGTGCACTTTACTAACGTGTTTAGGCGCGTGGACTACGATGGTAGACCATTTTATTATCTGTATAAAAGAGTGGTTTTGAACATTTGGAAACAAATTTTTGAGAAAAGTGGTTCATTTGACTATTGCCCATCGTACAAAATAAGTTTTTAACCAACATTGCATTTATTTTGAGAGAAGTAATCAAAATACTCAGAATGGGCAATTTTAACGTAAATTTATTAAGTGTTGGGAATTTATTTATAATAACGCATTAAAAGTGATTTATAAACAAATATTTTTTAATATCCTCGTACTAGATAGCCCAAAGTAATAAAAAAAATTTAAAAATCAAAATTTCTTCAAATCAAAAAAAACTGTGATCGACCAAAATTGTTCGTTTTTATTCACTAAAACACGAAGTTCATATGTCTTTCGTATGGTCTTTGCAGGCATATTTGTAATATTTTGCACAAAACTTTGGACAGGATTTGTTCCTTTGTAGAGGACAAAAAGTGCAACGTCCAACTTAATTTGCGGGCCTGCCAGGGGAGGGGACAATAGGGCAATACATTCTCAGATTCTCAGTAATTCCCAGTAAAACGCGAGCTCGCCGTCTCATTTCAGCTGGCAATTGTAAGACCCCCTGAACCTGTACCTCTTGGGCCTGTAAGGCCCTGAACTCGATTTGAGGTCGCATGAGCTCCCATGCACATTTTTGAACAAATTCGCTTCTGTTTATTTTTTCTTCAGAGTGATTTGCTTTGTATACCCAAATAGCGTTTATGTAGCGATGTTTACGCTTAGCTTAGCAAAATTTAAAAACGACGTAATTCGAAAACAAGTGAAAATCGGAAAACAACTTTTAGGATTATTTTGTCTAATATTTACATGTAAACCGATGAGAAAATGTTGGAAGGTTCATAGTGATATTTTTGAAAATTATTGTTGAACTTTAAGGGGATTCCCCGAGATCCCTAATAAAATTTAAATTTTTTAACGGATTTTTGAATCTCCGTAATTATATTTAAAAATCTAGGAATAAAATAGTCGCATTAACAATAGGTAAATAGCACGACAAGAAATTGTAACACGGTTAGGCGCGTGGTCTACCATGGTAGACCACTCGCTTTTGGCGTGCAATAACAAAGGCAATTACCATTGTAGGGAATGTCCAGTACTCTAATTCGCTAGAGACAAGTGTTTTTAGCAGCTATTGAAAATTGCATAAATATAATTCGAAATTTACGAAAGTTATGGTGGTTTACAAAGGCCTGGTCTACGATGGTAGACCACGCGCCTAACGGAGGGTTAAATTATATTGTCCAATAATAAACAAAGAAATTTCACAATATAATTACTTTCGTTTTTAACACTTTATAAAAATATACAAATACACACGTAATAAAATTAGTTACGCTGTAGGCGACGGCTGGTATAATAAACCGCGCGAACCTTGGCAAACTGTCTCTAGTTTAGGTCGGACGACATGTCGTATAAATGGACGACCGGCCTTAGGGATACTAAAGACTGGTGAAAAGTCTACTAACTTGTCTTAGCACGCTTAAACAAAACCGCGCCGAGAAGAAAACGTGTTCAGTACTGCACGCAACTGAAAAATTTATTTAATTAAATTTTGTTATTAGATACATTTTTAACCGTTTTTTTTCTAAATTATAATTATAAAACTAGTTTATGATTTATCGTGGACAATTTGGGACTTTTGAACAGTCAAATATTGTTAAAATGACCAATTTTGGTACATAATTTTCGTCTCCGTTGCGTGCAAGAATTTGAAGCCGAGATGCGGAGATCGCAAGGACGCGTCATGTTGTGCCAAATCTCCTAACTTTGCATTGTTGCCGTATTTTTTAACGTAGTAATTGTTCATTTATTTGCATTTTCTTAGCAAATCGGATTAATAATTACACAAAATTGTAGTTTTACACATAAGTGGTCTAAACCAAATTTGAACAAAATCGCTTCAGTTAAATATTGTTAAGACAACTTCTGATGTGATGCTTTCATAATTTGATGAGTATAATTTACTATAACGATCATCAGAATCAGCCATTTTGGTTAATAACTAATAAATAAATTATGTGAAAGCAATCTTTACACTAAAAGTTTACAAAAATTATAGGATTTGTGCACCTACAAACAAGCAAGGTCATTTGTCATTCATTAACACCTGCATGGGTGCATGGTCACCGCAAAATGTTAAATGTGCTAGTATTCGTTCGAAATAATATTATATAAATTTAGTTGAAGGCGGCCACGTGACATTTTAAATATTATTTATCAATTTTAGTAGTAGGGGGTGGCCTAATTTAACGGCTTTTAGTGAAAACTAAAGCCGTTATCAGAAAAAGTTTTCGAGAAGGGTTTACAAATAGATCTGGACAAAGAGCACATTATGCGAATTTTACGTCCCTTGGCTGAAAAACCAATTGAAATAGCGCCGCAGGCAAAAATGTTTGCTTGTTCGAGGTCAAACGGCTTAAAACGAAGTTCCGCAATTTTAATAGCGTTTGATATTGTCTCCAAAAAAGATAATAATAATAATAATAATTTATTTGCACTTTTACATTAGAATATCTGGCAATTACAAGTAGTATAACAAATAAATTGGGTTCCCAAATCAAAAGGGAACCTACCACAAAAACCAATAAATGGTTTGCGAGTGGCTTCCAAACATCATGCATTTGGTCAAACGCCGTAACTGCAGAATCAAAAATTTAACTTCTTCTTCTTCTTAGCCGCAACCATGACAAAAACAATCAAAATCAAATCAACCATCATTACAACGAAATATAATATTGCATATATAAAAAGAAAGAAAAAAAAACATTACTATACTCAAACATCCGCAGAAAATAACAATAATAGCTTATCTTTGTAAGCAAACACAAATTCCTTCACGCGAGTCTTCGTACTCATCATTATATTACTATAGCTAGATTCAACGGAGCTGACCCGCAAATATTCCCGATAAAGATTGTGTACCTTGGGAGCATAGTACGCATAAGAGCGGTGACCAACTGCCTTGCTTGTTCGCAAGACAGTCGCATTCAACCTCTCCCGCGTGTCGTGAGTATGGGCCGGCAAGGACAGACCGATCATCCCCCTGTGCAGATACCTCAGGATCGAAACCACATAAAGCTGGTAAGGTCTCATTAACATACAGTCGTCATATAAATGTGCTGAACTGTATCTCGTCGGTTTTTGTAGCATTTTCTTAAGTATAATTCTCTGCACAACCTCCACTCGACTCTGGTATATACCCGCAGCACCTCCCCAGCCCATAATGCCGTAGGCAAGCAAAGATTGGACCAAACCATAGTATAGGCAGTATAACTGCTTCACTGACAGAACCCTTGACATGATACTAAACAGATAAATACACTTACGTAGCCTCTGACACAGACTGTTTACGTGATGATCCCATCTCAGGTGCTCATCAATATGTACTCCCAAATATTTGACGCTCTCTACTCTCAAAATTCTGTTTTGCGGCTCATCGAAAATAAGCTCATCGAATTGAGGCATACTGTTTTTATAAATACCAAACGGGATAAAGACAGTTTTTTTTTCATTTATAGTTAAAAAGTTTAGATCTGACCACTTTTTAAATAGCTTTAGATCTTCAATAGTTCTACTTTTAGCTTGATCCCAGTTTGCAGCGCTAACAATTAGAGTAGTATCATCAGCATAGGAGATAAGTCTGCCATGAAATTTTACGTTTTTTAGTAGGTCATTGACATATATCAGAAAGAGAACTGGCCCAAGCACAGTGCCTTGAGGCACACCCGATTTAATACGCATTTCTTCACTCAAAACGCCTGCTACATCCACCGACTGAAGTCTGTCGCTCAGATAGCCTCTGAAAAGCCGCAATAGAAGACCCCTGACGCCGTACCTGCTCATCTTTTCCAACAGCAATTCGTGATTCACTGTGTCAAAGGCTTTAGAAAAATCAAAAAACACAGCCAAGCATCTGGATGAGCTATCAAGATGTGAATAAACTAAGTCAGAGAAGCAAGATACAGCGTCAGAGGCGCCTCTACCCTGGACAAAGCCAAACTGACTGTCAGCAATAACACCATTGTTTGTTAAACAGTGGGCCTGCGGCCCCGCTCGCCCCCCCCCCCAAGGGCGGCCCTGTTAATCACGGTTAAAAGTATATAGTTATAATCAATGAGTTGCCATATCATTGCCATTGTCATTCATTGATTAACTGTGCCATTAACCGTGATTAAATCTTTTAATTAGAGTTGGTAGGACTGACCCTTAAACGTCAAATTTTTGAAAAGCTTAAAAGTCGCTTGTGTAGTGAGTGCTCTGATACTTTTGCCAGGTTGCGATGGGAACGATAGTTTTTAAAGGAGAAGGGATGATATTTTTGTGATTAGTGGTTGTTGTATTTTTGACGTTGCGTCTAATTTAATTATTTATTGAATATACGAATATACGAATATACTTAGTCTACATCAGAAGTGGTTGTGATAGTGAATCATGCCCAAAAGAAGGAAGAATTCATCAAGAGACTCCTCGAGTTCAAGCAGTTCAAATAGTAGCCGTAGCCGAAGTAGGTCAAAGTCGAATAAAAATGCAAGAAATAAAAATAAAAAAAGGATGAATAGAGCTCAGGCAGGGGTGAGTACGTTCCCTCTTTCTATACTGGTTCCCGTCTTCGATCCAGTAAAAGACTATATCTATGAGTGGTTAAAAATTGTCGATATAAATGCGCACACTTACGGTTGGCGAGATGATGAAACAAAATTTCAAGCGCTAAATAAATTACGTGGTTCATCACTTACTTGGTATGAAAGCACTCTAAATATAGACCCAAGTTACGCACAATTATCGTGGAAGAAATGGAAGAAGCTTCTTGAAAATGTATTTCAAAGTCATAGAAACACCCATGAACTTTTTATGGATATTGCGGCCCACAAACCTATGCCAAACCAGTCATTATATGAATTTCACTTTGATTATGTTGCCAAAATCGAAAAACTAAATGTAAATTTTAACGACGCGGATAAGGTGTCTCTTGTATTGGGCGCAATTAGCGATACTAATATTCAATCGGCGGCAGAAGCGGCTCGCATCAGTGACGTTAATAATTTAGCGGCTTATCTTCGTGGCAAAATTTATTGCCCAAATATGTCAAACGTGAATCAAACTTTGATTTCGACAGGGAATACTGCAAAACCTTCGAATCCGTATTTTTCGCATCAGTCAAATTTAAATTCGCGTGAAAACGTTAAGTCAAAAATAAGCGACAAACCGTGCTACTCTTGCGGAAATTTAGGACACTTTCGTGCCAATTGTGCTCATAAAAATAAGCTATGTAATTTTTGCAAAAAACCCGGTCACATTGAAGCCGTTTGTTTTAAAAAGAAAGTTAACCGACCCAAAAATGAATATTATAATTTCAAACCTCATCAAAAGCAAGAACAAGTAAAGCTGATAAACTCTCAAAACCAATGTACTAAAACTGCCTTTATAAACAATTACCAATGGCAGGTTTTCGTTGATCTTGGAAGTGACTGCAGTCTAATAAAGAAAAATCTTACTAACAAATTCAAATTAAAAATTGAAAAACTAAAAGAGCCTATTCGAATTCGCGGATTTTTGGGAAAAGGCACCATAATTCACGAGTTTTCGGAAACCTCGGTACGAATTGATAAAGTCGATCTAAAAATTATGTTGTATGTCATTGATCCGAATCAAATGCAAGACGACGTAATTATTGGCAGAAATTTCACCGAAAACGCCGAAATTTGGTACTATCGAATAAATTCTGATCTCGAGTTTGAATATAAAACTGAAAGTTCAATTCTGTTAGACAAATGTAATTACGGCAATTTGTCTTCTGACAATCTTCTAAGACTAAAGCAGCTCTTGCTTAAGTATAAAGACACCTTATTTGATTCACTGAACAAATTAGGTACTTCACACACTGTAGAGATGGCGATCGAAGTTACCTCGAATAAACCGATTTTTTTTCGACCGTACCGCACTTCAGACAAAGAGAAAGAAACGTTTAGAAAAATAATGTCAGAACTGCTGGAAGCGAAGATCATTACTGAAAGTAACTCTGCCTATGCCAGCCCAGCTTTCTTAGTAAACAAAAAAGACGGTGGAAAACGTTTAGTAATTGACTATAGGGCTCTTAATAAAATTTCTATAAAAAATAAGTTCCCTATGCCAATAATAGAAGAGATAATTGATGGATTATCTGAGTGCAAATATTTTACGACTATCGATCTGGCAATGGGCTATCACCAAATCCCAATGGAATCAAACTCACAAGAATTAACCGCTTTTATCACACCAGAAGGTCATTATAAATTTTTGCGAGTTCCATTTGGCCTGTGTAACGCACCGTCCGTTTTTCAAAAAATGATGAACGAAATTCTTGCTCCTTTACGTAAATACAAAGTAATTCCTTATCTTGACGATATTTTAATTCCATCATCTACGATCGAAGAAGGTTTCAAGATATTGGAAATGGTTCTATTGATTTTGCACACAAATAATTTGACGATTAGATTATCAAAATCACACTTTTTCCAAGAACACGTAACCTATCTTGGCTACAATATTTCTTATAATTCCGTTAAACCGGGCGAACAAAAAGTTGAGGCGGTGAAGAAGTTCCCACAACCAAAGACTGTACACCAGTTGAGACAATTCTTGGGACTTGTTGGATACTTTCGAAAGTTTATCCCGGGGTTCGCAAAAAGAACAGCAGTTTTAACCAAATTATTACAAAAACATAGCAAATGGGAATGGAACAATGATCGAACAAAGGTCATCAACGATCTTAAAGAATTAATTTCTACACAACCTATTTTAACCATTTTTGATCCAAAACTGGAAACGATCGTTTACACCGACGCTAGCCGAGACGGGTTAGGAGGAATTCTAGTGCAAGTAACATCAACTGGAGAAAAACCTATATCATTTTACTCGGTGCAAACGAAGGAAGCTGAAAAGAACTATCATTCGTTCGAGTTAGAATTATTAGCAGTAGTGAGAACACTTCAACGATTTCGTCATTATTTAATCGGAAAAGAATTCACCCTCATCACCGATTGTAATTCAGTAAAAAGTGCAATGAACAAACAATCACTAATTCCTCGAATAGCTCGATGGATTTTGAGTTTACAAGAATTTAACTTCGAAATAAAACACAAAGCTGGGACACAAATTCAACATGTGGACGCGTTGAGTAGAAATTTTCCAAACGAATCAACGGATATGCAAACACTTAACGTTAACCTAATCGCTGAGTTTGATTGGCTCAGGGAAGCTCAATTGCAAGATAAAGAAATTCGAGTAATTCGCGACATCCTTTTATCTGGAGATTTAGAAAACAATCCACACATTTTCAGTGTATACGAACTTAAAGGTGACAAAGTTTCGAGGCTCACAGACGTCGGTTCCAAGTTTGTGATTCCAAAAAGATGTAGATGGCAAATAGTAAAAAGTAATCATGACGATGTAGGTCATTTTGCGGTAGAAAAAACCTTAGCGCGTGTGAAAACGAGATTCTGGTTCACGCGAATGCGTAAATTTATTAGAAAATACATTGGCTCCTGTATAAACTGCCTATTTCATAAGGTTCCTGGTGGTAAAAAACCGGGATTTCTACATTCAATTCCGAAATTCGCTCGACCTCTGCACACCTTTCACATTGACCATCTAGGCCCATTTGCCACTACTAAAAATGGAAACAAACATCTACTAGTTACAATTGATGCATTTTCAAAATTTGTCTTTCTCCGAGCTGTGCCAGCCACAAGTACAAATCATGTGGTCGATGAACTCACAAACATTTTTAAAATATTTGGCAACCCGCGAAGAGTAATTTGTGATGCAGGAAGTGCCTTTACTTCCAAGACTTTTTCTGGTTTCTGTGATGAACGTAAAATTCGCCTATATGTTAATGCTGTCGGAATGCCACGAGGTAACGGACAAGTGGAAAGGGCAAATAGATCAGTCCTGGATGCTTTGTCAACTTTGGGGAGCGATATTGAGGCTGATAACTGGGATTTAATGTTGGAAGCTGTACAACAAGGTATAAACAGCTCAAAGCACCGAATTACGAACACAACCCCGGCAGAAGTTATGTTGGGTATACGGTTAAAATCAAACAATGATGTTGTGCTTACCGATGATGATGAAGAGCTAGATGTCACAGCTCTCCGTAGTAATGTTTCTGACAAACTTGAGCAAAATCGTCAAATGCAAAATGAGTATTTCAACCGAAAAAGATGCGCTGCTAAGCCATTTCATGTAGGAGATTTAGTTTTGACAAGAATTGCAAGTCAGACAAGCAATGAACTTGGAAGCAAAAAGTTATTACCAAAATATAAAGGCCCGTTTACGGTCGTAAAAGTTATGGCAAACGACCGCTATAGAGTTAAAGAAAACATACACACAAATCGATCACGAATACCGTATGAAGCGACGGTGTGTGCTGAGCACATGAAATATTTCCTAATTCGTTAATACTGTAAGGTAAGAGAAGCCCGTTTGCTGGCATCACACATGAGGGGCCCGTTTGCTGGCATTACACATAAGACATGAGAAGCCCGTTTGCTGGCACCACACATGAGAGGCCCGTTTGCTGGCATTACACATAAGACATGAGAAGCCCGTTTGCTGGCACCACACATGAGAAGCCCGTTTGCTGGCACCACACATGAGAGGCCCGTTTGCTGGCATTACACATAAGACATGAGAAGCCCGTTTGCTGGCACCACACATGAGAGGCCCGTTTGCTGGCATTACACATAATACATGAGAAGCCCGTTTGCTGGCATTACACATAAGACATGAGAAGCCCCGTTTGCTGGCACCACACATGAGAGGCCCGTTTGCTGGCATTACACATAATACATGAGAAGCCCGTTTGCTGGCATTACACATAAGATATGAGAAGCCCGTTTGCTGGCAGCTAACAAAAGCATTACCTATTTAGACCCTTGATTTTAATAACTTATGTTACAGATTTATCGTTCTACATTTCTACAAACGCTCGAGGACGATCGTGAAGTTAGGATGGCCGAGTGTAGTGAGTGCTCTGATACTTTTGCCAGGTTGCGATGGGAACGATAGTTTTTAAAGGAGAAGGGATGATATTTTTGTGATTAGTGGTTGTTGTATTTTTGACGTTGCGTCTAATTTAATTATTTATTGAATATACGAATATACGAATATACTTAGTCTACACTTGCTGATAAGTAGGTAGCCCAGCGAAAGAGAAGCCCAGCACGTGGCCAAAGCTTCTTACTACTTAGTGCAACGGTGTAACTGCATGACACAGACACAATCTACGTTAGTTTCTGAAGCAACCCACTTACAAATCTACTACAAAATTTGAACGGTAAGCACGTGATGGACTTTTGGTTTACTTAGTTTAATTAAAATAGAATGTCTATTCCTTCTTATTAATGTCAGCGGTGTTCAATAAGTGGGCGTTAGTTAGATCTCTTATTTCTGCTCAGTGCCTTCCACGACTTTTTCAACTCAACATTTATAAAAATCGTCATCCAGTGGGAAGTGGGATCTGTGTCTTATAATTCGTTAACCAACCTACATCTTCAATAAGGGTAGAGACAGTGGCGTAGCGAGCATAACTGGCGCCCGGGGCACGATACCGTTTTGGCGCCCCTATCCCCGAAAAATCTTAATATAAAATATAGAATGTACTTTTTATAATACAATACGTTCTAAAAAAAGAATATATAATTTTATATAATATAAAAAAATTTTGGTTTGATCCCGTGTGTAAACGTAAACGGTTTACACACGGGATTGAGTTGCCAATAGGTGTAATAGACAATAAATTTTAGAATTTGATGTTGATATTTTGGAATGTCGCCCTGCTTGGCCAAAAAACAATTTTAAGCAGGTTCTCAGGGTGAAAAAAAAATAGTGGGCCGTGACAATTAAGAGAAAACTATTTTCTATTGGCACACCATTAAATCGAAGCCTTTCGTACTAATACAGGCACCCTGGAATAGGTACATATTTTGAGAGAGAAGTCCGGTTGTCGTTTTTATAGCGGTGGCTAAAAATGTAATGCCTAAATTTATGAGTTACTTTCAAGCGTCGCAATGAATATCAACTCATACCCTAACATTGTGTAATTTAAGAATATTTACAAATAATACTAACGTCGGGACTAAAACCTAACCTAGTCCAACTTGGAACTAGACACATTTCTAACAATTCATTAGATAAATTTAGGGGTTACAACTGTTACGATTGTTTACCATAAGTTTAAGTAGATTGTTCAACTAGGACCTTAATCTTAATTTATACAATAAGTGCACCCGAGTCCTCAAGATCAATATTTGTAATAATGCCGGCATTAACTTGTACGCATGGGGTAAATTCTTGTGTGCTAACTACTAAACGATTTTTAAATTATTATCATTTCAATTTTGTCTTCGGTTAACACAAATAAAGTACAAAAATAGTGGGAAATTAAAAATTGCGCAAAGTGGAAAAAAGCCTCTTTATTATGAGGATTAAAAAATGTGTAACTCGATGTTACTCTTTATTTAAACGGGTTGTCTCGTAATTTGTAGAAATGTTTGGATACAATTAAACTGTACTGTTGTTTCTTAAAAGCAGCTATACTTGTAATTTTATAACCGTCTTTCCAGTTTTTGTATAACAATACATCCGACGACCTTCTCCTCGCTCCTTTATTATTTGATTAAATAAGTAAAATTCCCCTGAAATTTCCTTAATTGTCGTGATCCAGTTACCTGTTAAAGTGCAATCATAAAGATAAAGATGGAAATAGTTGGATAAGGGATATCGCCTTTCGCGCTATTGTGTTATTTGCGCAGAGGTGTTATATCTCTGTTCGATTAATATTCATCCTTGCGACCGTAAGCTTATAGGAGATGCACGGTGTAGTGGTTCGCATAAACTCTTGTTTAATTAAAGGCTGACGCTGTGACGGCGACGCCGCTCGCGTCGATTGCCTTCTTGTCCTTTAACTGGAGGCTTTTAATTTATTTTTAAATTACTAATTTATAATAGTATGATGGATAGATCTAATACGTTGTAAATGAACCCCAACATACACACATAAGTGAAAAAACTTTAAATGAGAAAATTTGTTTTCCACCGAGTGCCTCGGGAATCGAACCCAAGACTTTGCTATTTCCGGTAGCACGCCTATACCCAATACACTACGGAGGCCAACATACTTTCAACAAGCCATCCGGCATTGTTTAAATGCGTCGAGACAGCGAAATATATATAAATCAAATTAGTATGGATACAACAATCATACGTGAATAAATTACACATTTTTAAATATTTAGGGTTAATTAGTTAGATAGATCTAATACGTTGTAAATGAACCCCAACATACACACATAAGTGAAAAAACTTTAAATGAGAAAATTTGTTTTCCACCGAGTGCCTCGGGAATCGAACCCAAGACTTTGCTATTTCCGGTAGCACGCCTATACCCAATACACTACGGAGGCCAACATACTTTCAACAAGCCATCCGGCATTGTTTAAATGCGTCGAGACAGCGAAATATATATAAATCAAATTAGTATGGATACAACAATCATACGTGAATAAATTACACATTTTTAAATATTTAGGGTTAATTAGTTAGATAGATCTAATACGTTGTAAATGAACCCCAACATACACACATAAGTGAAAAAACTTTAAATGAGAAAATTTGTTTTCCACCGAGTGCCTCGGGAATCGAACCCAAGACTTTGCTATTTCCGGTAGCACGCCTATACCCAATACACTACGGAGGCCAACATACTTTCAACAAGCCATCCGGCATTGTTTAAATGCGTCGAGACAGCGAAATATATATAAATCAAATTAGTATGGATACAACAATCATACGTGAATAAATTACACATTTTTAAATATTTAGGGTTAATTAGTTAGATAGATCTAATACGTTGTAAATGAACCCCAACATACACACATAAGTGAAAAAACTTTAAATGAGAAAATTTGTTTTCCACCGAGTGCCTCGGGAATCGAACCCAAGACTTTGCTATTTCCGGTAGCACGCCTATACCCAATACACTACGGAGGCCAACATACTTTCAACAAGTCATCCGGCATTGTTTAAATGCGTCGAGACAGCGAAATATATATAAATCAAATTAGTATGGATACAACAATCATACGTGAATTTCGATTCCCGAGGCACTCGGTGGAAAACAAATTTTCTCATTTAAAGTTTTTTCACTTATGTGTGTATGTTGGGGTTCATTTACAACGTATTAGATCTATCTAACTAATTAACCCTAAATATTTAAAAATGTGTAATTTATTCACGTATGATTGTTGTATCCATACTAATTTGATTTATATATATTTCGCTGTCTCGACGCATTTAAACAATGCCGGATGGCTTGTTGAAAGTATGTTGGCCTCCGTAGTGTATTGGGTATAGGCGTGCTACCGGAAATAGCAAAGTCTTGGGTTCGATTCCCGAGGCACTCGGTGGAAAACAAATTTTCTCATTTAAAGTTTTTTCACTTATGTGTGTATGTTGGGGTTCATTTACAACGTATTAGATCTATCTAACTAATTAACCCTAAATATTTAAAAATGTGTAATTTATTCACGTATGATTGTTGTATCCATACTAATTTGATTTATATATATTTCGCTGTCTCGACGCATTTAAACAATGCCGGATGGCTTGTTGAAAGTATGTTGGCCTCCGTAGTGTATTGGGTATAGGCGTGCTACCGGAAATAGCAAAGTCTTGGGTTCGATTCCCGAGGCACTCGGTGGAAAACAAATTTTCTCATTTAAAGTTTTTTCACTTATGTGTGTATGTTGGGGTTCATTTACAACGTATTAAATCTATCTAACTAATTAACCCTAAATATTTAAAAATGTGTAATTTAGTATGATGGATGTTACTTTTCTTCCCTTACATAAAAGAACGCCAACCGAAGAGAGGTTTAATAATTCGGGAGTCGACGACAACTTAAATATATGGAAGTTAGGTCCCCTTTACCTGTCGTCGCTTTTCGTACTCGACATTTAACCCCCTTAGCGATTTTAACTAGTGCGTCTTGTTTAAGATCGCGTTAAAGTTATACTAAACGGATGCTTTTTACCTCCATTTAAAATTCCTCAGTCACCGGTAATAAAGGCAATAAACGTCTGGAATATTTAGTGTAAATTCTCGGTTAGAGTGCGTGTAAGGGATCGTGTTATAGAGTTCTGTGACGTACGACGTGACGAATGCAGCGGTCATTATTGTGGTCAGTTTGTTTCGACTACACGATACGGTAGTAGTCGCACTATTCTCGAATGCATCCATCACCACCCTCGTTCGAAACTGGACGTCTTGGCAATTTTTTTAAAGTTTGAATCGATTTATGCCGTTTTCCAGTTCTACATTTAATTTAAACGTAGTTTAATCGACGATTTATTTTGGACGAGATCTAAATTTAGGGGAAAAACGTTGAAATCGTATGTATTACAGATGACATCTGCTTTAGACGTGCAATAGTAGATAAACAACGTTTTGTTATATGTGTAATGAACAAATAATTTACGTAAAGATAAATAGAACGAATTATTCAAGGCAGAAAGATAAATTCGGTTTAGGTTTTGCTTTGTACAAAATTCGCCCCAATCTCATACGTTAATATCTTACACTTCGTTTATGAACAATAACTTGCAGATGATGAGCTACCCTCGAAAAGAGAGTGCGCGTTTTATGCTAATAAAAAAATCTGCGACACAATAAAGGAGAAAATTAATTTATCCTATGCGAAAGGATTACTTTCCGTATCGATCTTTGTTAGATTGTTAGTAGGTATAGGCACTTAAAAGCAACTTAAACATAAACAATATTAATATTATTGGAAATGAAAGATTTTTATCACGGCGGTCAAGCAACCGATGAAGCAATTAAGGGCACATTGTACTAAATTGATTTCAATTGTGCCTTTATGATTGGAAGTCGGGCGTAAAAATATTTTACACTCGAAAGAAACGCTATTTTTTCCTTTTAGGGTATTTTATTAATTATGATAAAGAGCGTTCAAACTTCAAGTGTACAATTTTTTCTTTAAATAATAAATAAAAAAACGACGACAGTTGGTAGACACTAACCGCTATGTGGAGTTAATTTAATTTCGATGTTGGGCAAATTGTTTGATATTGTGTCACGCTCTCTAACGTAGTCAAAGAGAATTGCTAACGTTATTATTTCACATTGTTGACAAAATTATACTCAGACATGTACAAATTTAAATTGAATAAGTAAGTCGAGATGTTTATCAAACGTAAACTATGTAATCAAGATTTAAACAAAAACTTATTAATAATAAGGGGAGTGCTCGGCTCTAATTAATAATTATGTTGGTCGTTTAATTATTATTAATACACAATTTACGTTCTCTGGGACTAGTAACTGTCTATTTCAGCGGTTGATAGTATATAGATACGATAAAAATGGCTATTATAGAGTATATATGCAATATGCACGCCTTTGTAATTTCTCTACGCTTTCTGAACGATTTTTTAGGCTCGTTACAGAGACAAGGAAACTAAAAAATGATAAAAAAGACGAACCCACTATCGCCGAGATGATCGCGGATTCGAGTCTTGGACTCGACTTCCACTACCAGTTAGAAGGAAGAAAACCGATCCACCACTTCAGACCAAATGTTTGCCTATACCTACTTACAAAATTCAGAAGATACGATCTACCAAAAGAACAAACCAGGACTTGGTAATCTGTGTCACGATCTCCTTGAAAGCGTAGAGGAAAACGAAGGTGGTCCAGCAATTCAAAATGTGTCCGGAAATCTTTTCTACTTTTCATTTCGTCAAAAACAAACTAAATACGTATATTAGAGTAAAGTAACCGATTGTGGAATACTGGCCAAATGTGGAATACCCCCTTTTTTAATCAACTGCCCACGCCGCCTACACTTAAATGGCATAATATACTAATTTATATTGACTTTCAATAAATTAATGTAAACTGTAATGTCAACATTTGACATTAACCTCGCAATAGCTATTTGTCGATTTTTATTTATATTTTTAAATATTCGATTATATAATTATATATTTTTATTCGATTATAGTAATTTTAATTTAAATTTAAATAAATAATAATTTACGCACCAAATTTAAATTCAAGCAATCGGTACAGTTCTACTTTGCGCTCGTCTCCCATGGTAACGAGCGGCAATGTATTTTGCGCTTGCTGTCATGGGAGTCGAGCGGCAATTTGTTTGTTATGATTGCTCATCGGGAAACGTCAACTTTGCGATGACAAAAGCAAGCGCAAAAGCCTGCTTTTCATAGCGATTGTAGGAAAAGTGGTTTTACGTCAGTTTGTCTAACAACTACTAGTGTGATTTGTAAATGTGCCAGGAAACACGCTGGAAAAAAAATCGAATTTAAACATTTGTATTTATCTCGAGTCTTTTTTAGATGCGAAAAGCTGAATATATCAGTATATTTGTCGTCTAGCTAAATATTAGTAAATGTAGCCGTGTAGGTCACCATTGCTGCGAACATCATCGAGCAATCGAGCTCAACTGCAAAAATTGTTAAAAATGAATACTCACTAGTAATAAGATAATATAAAACCATTAACCATACAGCTACGTGGCAAATTTCACTAATCGAAGACTGAAAGATGTCGATAAATCGTGTTCATGATAATATAAGATCGTATGTCGATGGAATAAAATCTATAAAATTCATTGCAAAAGTGACAGATGTCTTAAAACATCTAAGAGAGTCTATAAATTCGTAATTTTATTTGTTACTCTCCTTTTATCGTTCAAAGATGCTTTATTAGTCGTATTAGGTGCCCAGTCGTAGTATATATAAAATTAAATATAAAATCCAATTAACGAAGGAAGAAAAGCTTACCTATTAGAATGAAGGATCGCAAATAATTGTCTTAGCTCGAAAGAGTAGCTCGCAACTAAAAACATCTCAAACGGAGTTTAAGGGTTGGTAAAATAAACACTCTCCTTTCATTTTTACGTTTCGGCGAGCCGTTCAAAATTACATCGATTTGGGTATATATGATTCATTAGCTTTTATACCTATCGTATACTAATAAGTAAGAGTGGATATACGTATGTAAATAAGTCTACACACCAATTATAAAATTAATCGCTTCTAAAATTTATGGCTCATAAAGAGAAGGCCGTTTTAGAAACGAGGGAGTCACGGACGTGACTCGAGGGACGTCGATGTGTAGGGAGATGGGACCAGTAACGATTGTTTTAAATGCCCGAACAATTTGTTATCTTGTCCTTTTAATCCCCCTCTCTATTTTTTGACTATACTTACGTCTCTAACACACTTTACGAAATAACAAAAGTTCAAAAGAAAAAATAATTAAGGACGTTATCGGGGACTCGTTGGCGTAATATTTAAATTTTTGCACAAATTCGACCGACAGTTACAAAACCCCTCTTTTCCAATAACGACAATGATTCGAGCGTGGGGCAAAGAGAGAAATGAACACGAGAAAATGCATTCGTTGATTGTCCGCATTGTTTGACTTCATCATTTTGTAGATGATTCACTCTTACTGCCTGCTTTTTGTGTCTGCCATTGTGTTACTCCTAAAAACTTACTTTAGTTTTCCATAAAAGTAAAAGTAATATTTACGCTTCGAGAAAATTTCTCGCTTCGAAACTTCTCCAATACTTTTCCTTTAAGTGAAAACGTATTATACGTTTTTAATTACACGCTATTAAAAAGTCGTAAAAAAACAACCGACGTAATTTTATAAGAAACCTGCGATCGAAAATAAAGATCCTCTTTCTAACGATCGATCAATTTTAAATTCCGGTGGATGCTTACTCGGGAGTCGTGACAACGTTTCATAATAAAAAAAGTTACACAAAACTACTATTAGTTTTCTATTACTTTACGCACCGCAACAGAGGCACCAATTTACTTTTTTAAATTAAGACACAAAGAAACTTACACACTTTTTAATTATGCTTAAACGTATAACAACTAACAATATAAATCACTTATTATGAATTCTTCTTCACAACTTCGTCTCCCTTATTACTTAACTGTAATATTATATACTACAATTAAGTAATAAGGTTCGACGAAGTTGCTCGAAGAATTAAGATCGATCTTCCTTTCGGGTAAGTCGATTGATCTTTTAATTATCGTTTATTACTAGAAGTAGGCCAATAATATTATATAGTACAGTTCATTACAGTAAAAAAATAAAACAATATAATAATAGTACCTACATGATTTATCAAATCTATTTTTTTCATAATCGGTTTTTCATCACTTCCCATAATAACAATAACAATAATTTATTATTAGGATCATTATAATGTACCTATTATCTATAGTTCGTTCAGTATTTCTTTTGTGTCACATGGCAATTCGATGACTTACTAATAAATTAACAAACATTTGAAATGGAACTCGGCAGTAACTGTTGATATAAAATACTATAGGTATAGAAGCATAAAGTTGTGTTTCATAATAGCACTACTTTTTATTACTTGTCTTATATTAGCTTGCTTTGTGAGGATTTTGGGGATCTATTTTTCCAATTTTGAACACCTTCCCGTGATCCAATCGTTCTAATATTTTGCATGCATGCTTAATTTAGGTGACAGAATTTTTCAGAAATTTTTCAGAAATTTTTGTGAATTTTTTCAACGATTACATTTAATTAAATTTAATTAATTAAAAAAATGATTTTATCTCGAGTCGTAAATGCTATTTTGCCTACGACAATAATTAGACACTTTAATTTGTAATTTTTATTGAAATTTGAACTGACATACAATTTAGGTTTCTTAAAAAGGCGCTAGATGGCGGTGTAAAGACTAAAAAGTAGAAAATAAAAATATATAAACAAAAACTTTTTAAAAACTTGTCTTATTTTAAAATGCACTAAAAAGTAGAAAATAATTTTTAGGTTGAAATTTACAAAGAGAAGAGACATTTGATTCCAAATTTATATAGCTGTTAAAGTTCAAAGTTAGGCAAGACATGAATTTGTATGTCAAATTGATCATCATGTTGATCATCATGATTAGAAGACCAGGGTGCTCATTTTGAGCTTATCAAATTGATGTTAAACGTTATGAATAGATTTGCACCCTTGTCTTCTAATCATGATGATCAACATGATACATGATGATGAATTTGACATACAAATTCATGTCTTGCCTAACTTTGAACTTTAACAGCTATATAAATTTAGAATCAAATGTCTCTTCTCTTTGTCAATTTCAATCTAAAAATTATTTTCTACTTTTTAGTGCATTTTAAAATAAGACAAGTTTTTAAAAAGTTTTTTTTATATATTTTTTTAACTAGGTACACGTTACTACAAGATAAAGAATACAAAAGTTGATCACCTGACATGTAAGTTATACCGAATGAAGTATATATAAAATCGTAGCTTAATGGCTTCTTATTGTACTTATTAATTACTTTCCCATAATAAAAGTGGAGGAGACCCCTTCCGTGTCGTACAAATTGTTTTTTCTACAAACACATTACAAATTACAAGTGGACTTTTTAACTGTTAAAAACCCGCCTCGAAGATGATACAGTGTATCGAAACAGCTGTCAGTAACCAAACTGACAAAATTAGTGCAAATAGCTATTCCAATTTATTTCTGTTTATTTCATACAAAAATACTAGTTTGACTTTGTCTATCTTCAAAAACTTTCTTAAACCTATGAGTTTTGGGTTTTAAGTTTGTGACTATTCTGTACTACAGAATTTGCAACACTGACCATTGCAATCTGGCTATACAATTTTCGAAAATTTAATACGCTATTCGATTAGATACTTTTCGACGTATTCGTAGAATACCTTCAGTATCGTCCCCTACCCACAAGCGAAGTAATTTCACATAATATTTGGATTTGTAATTTTAATTCTTGTTCCCGAGTCCAGTGCGACCCAATTTCCAAATTAAAAAATATCGAGTGCCTAATACAAAAAAATGTTGTTTTTATTATAACCATTACGACATAGATTCGAATCGATCAAACCGTTTTTATACTATAATGGCGAAGTACTCGAGACATAAAAATATAATAAACAGTAAAATTCGATTACTGTATTTGATAGCCGACATTTTATCAATTTTCTTAAAATTGTTAGTGCGTCCGCGGCTATTTTATTATTTATAAATCCGACAGTTAGTTTTTGCTCGATTGTTATACAAAAGAAAACGAAAACGACGATAATATTAGCTTTAAATTATCTAATAAAAAGAATTTAATAACGTCGCGAGTGGCGTTCTTTTTTCCCCAGTTTCGTATTTATTTATAAATCGCGCAAACTCTTTTGTGTGTATCGCGGAAAAATTATTAATTTTATTTAACTTTGTACACTTTTGTGCCAGTAAGTTGTCAGTTTATTTTACATTTATCTTGGAAGATTCCATAAATCCTTATACTTGGCGGATCATTAACTTTAAGAGAGGGTCGTATAAAATTTAAATATTAAAAACTTGATGCAACGGTGGAATGGCATTTAAACTTTAATAATTTTTTTTTATTTCCGACGTAAATTTGATGTCAAAATATGTTTATTTTCCTATGCATAGTATAATTGGGTACATTTTGAATTTTAACTCTGGTTTGTTATTGACTTTTAATTTAAATTGCCAAATTGACAGTTGATTCGTAACGTTACAAACATTAATCAATCAATTATCGCGGAATTAGCTCGATTTTCTAGTTTTATATTGAGCAGGTTTTTCAAAAGTAGTCTACGGGTATGGTCGGGTTTGATGACAAAGGTACAATATCGGCAATCTCGTGATTAGTATCTCGAGAACTCGAAAATTTTCATTGATGTAATCATGTGGTGGGCGTTCTTTCGCTAGGATCACTAAATGGTAAGAACATCTATTTGGTGTAATTAACCAATCTCGTATTATAGTTATATAGTATACTAGTATTTATATCATCTAATACACTACAGTGTCCGAGATTCTCGTGCTGTGTCTGTGCATGTCAGCGTGTTACTGAACTGGCCACACTGTATACGTGTATACTAATAACAACTCCAGAAAACTTCTTGAAATTGTAATTGTAGTAAGCAGGTATTTTTAAAACTGTGTATTTTATGCCCAGTTTTGACTACTTCTATACACGGAGAAAGCAACTATAGTATACGTAATAATACTATGTATATTTTTATTTTTTTGTTTTTAGTGGTCAAAAGGAAACCTTTTCAATTCTATCCTATAGACAATATTTAGTATCTTAACAAGAAAAGATGTATAGTTCGTTCAGTATTTCTTTTGTGTCACATGACAATTCGATGATTTACTAATAAATTACCAAACCTTTGAAATGGAACTTGGCAGTAACTGTTGATATAAAATATATAGAAGCATAAAGTTGTGTTTCATAATAGCACTCGACTTGGTCTAATTTTTTAACTAGGTACAAGTTACTACAAGATAAAGAATACAAAAGTTGATCACCTGACATGTAAGTTATACTGAATGAAGTATATGTTGTCTCTTGTTGCAAAACTTGTTATAATAAAAACTCCCCTATAGTATTCTGTAAACTTTTGGCTTCATAAATTTTAAAAATAGGTTTACCTAATATTATTTTCTAGAGCTTGTACAATTTAGAAATGGGATTGAGACAAATGCTACCGCCAACTACTTACTTTGCAAGCGTCCAATCAGTACAGAGAGTCAAGTTCAGGTGCGCTCTAATAGAAGTTTAACCTTAACATATTTACGAAAAGTACCTGCTACGCCACTGATTGACAGTTCACAAAAGCAACTTTATGGTTATTAGCTGTCACAATAATAGTGGACCAAGCAATTTTTGTCAAAGAACTGTATCATTTTTATAAACATTACTCAACTGGTCCAACGGCAGGCCTACCTCTAGAAATTACAAACCACTCAAAATCGGAGCGGCACAAAATTATTCTGTACTTTCATAGTCGAGCAGGTCGTAAAATAGAATACGGCTTGCATCGATAACCATTCGAACTAAAATACGTCACAATCCCATTTTAAAATTGTACAAGCTCTAACTTAAAATACATACAACATACATACTGTAATGCTGGGTTTATACGTACATAGTTTCGCTGGCGCCAATAGTTAGTTGCACGCCAGTAACACAAAAGTAAACAGTAAACATTTACTGGCACGCCAGTGCTTTTATGCATGCAGTGATAATAAAAGTTTGTTGCCTGCTAACTTTTCCATGCGCCAGTTTTTATTTGCATGCAAGCAAAAATAAAAGTTGCAAGTGTAAACTTCAACTAGTGCGTGATTTAATTTGCAAGGATAGCGCGTTCTTTCTTGAACTTAAATAGATTTACCCGTTTTGTAAAAATGAGTAAAAATAAAAAGTGGAGTTCTGAATGGTACGAGAGGTACACATAGCACAGAAACGAGAAACAAAGAATGGCGCCAGAAATTATTAAAGTAATAAATTCATCGTCATCAGTCATTAGTTGAAGAAAACGGCTGATGTAGCCATAACAGGATTTTTTCGTACAAATTCTTAAAAAATTTAAAAACATGTCAGAAATATTATCAAACAATATAATATATATCGTAGTAGTATGCTCAGAAGCTACGTCCATGAACTTGGCCCCCCCACTTTGCCAGATCGATCCCAAATTTACTTTAGTATTTAGCAAATTAATTGCAAATAATTGCAAATTAGTTTTTAGAATTTGCAAATTTATTTAAAGCTTTCAAAAATGCATTTCTAATTAGTGGGGGCTAACTTCACGCAGCCCCACCACTTGGTCACACCGACTCAAAACCTACGTCAATATTTAGCAAATTAATTGCAAATAATTGCAAATTAGTTTTTAGAATTTGCAAATTCATTTAAAGCTTTCAAAAATGCATTTCTAATTAGTGGGGGCTAACTTCACGCAGCCCCACCACTTGGTCACACCGACTCGAAACCTACGTCAATATTTAGCAAATTAATTGCAAATAATTGCAAATTAGTTTTCAGAATTTGTAAATTTAGTTAAAGCTTTCAAAAATTAATTTTGAATTAGTGGGGGCTAACTTCACGCAGCCCCACCACTTGGCCACATCGACTCGAAACCTACATCAATATTTAGCAAATTAATTGCAAATAATTGCAAATTAGTTTTCAGAGTTTGCAAATTTAGTTAAAGCGTTCAAAAATTAATTTTTATTTAGATGAGAGTATATACAGGGTGAGTCTAAAATGGCGGATAAGCTCTCCAGTACGTTGTAGGGAATAATAATTGAAGTAAAGAAAAAATGTTAAAAAAATTCC
Organism: Malthinus flaveolus; assembly: GCA_950108345.1. Taxonomy (NCBI): domain Eukaryota; kingdom Metazoa; phylum Arthropoda; class Insecta; order Coleoptera; family Cantharidae; genus Malthinus; species Malthinus flaveolus. The sequence goes on from OX467288.1 coordinate 309,493, forward strand.
TAGCCGCTAATTTGTTGAGAAATGAAGAAGTAAAGTTGAGAACTCAACTCCGAATTCTGACAAATTTTGAAACTTTTCATCATGTCCTCTAGTAATTCGCGTGTTTTTTAATTATTAGGCAAAAACAAATGCTCCTATATAACATCTTATTATCCTCTAAAATTAATTTTGAATATTGAAATTTCTGTATCATGTTGCCAAATCTCAATTTACTTCTTCTTTAATAACTACAAAAATATAGCAGATAGATTTTTTTAATGATTTTTCTTTAGTTCAAATAACCGTCTCCTATAACGTACTGAAGAGCTTATCCGCCATTTTAGACTCACCCTGTATATAGGTTGGTGGTGGGCTTGGGGTCTATGGACACAATAACAACTCTTCCGTAACTTATAAACCATTTTGTATAAAAAATATTCTTTGGGGTTAATATTGTAAACAGATTTTTACTAAGGTAAGTATAAATACGAGGGCCATCCGGAAAGTGGTACCCGTTTGTGCAATAAAGACACAGGAGCAAATATTAACAACTATACACATTTTTATTAGAAAGAGCATACTTTACACTACTTCTCCACATAATCACCAAGCAAATTGAGGCATTTGTCATAATGTGTGACGAGTTTTTGTATTCCAGCGTCATAGTCCTCCGCTACCAGCATATTGAGATACGTAGTCACGCCTCGTTTAAGTTCTTCATCGCTGTCAAATCTTTTTCCTGCCAGAAAGTCTTTAAGCTTCGTAAAAAGATGAAAATCCGAAGGGGCCAAGTCCAGGCTATACGGTGGATGGTCGAAGGTTTCCCGCTTGAATTTGAACAACTTTTGCAGCAATTCAAGTGGGAAACCAAATCATTAATAACATCAGTCACTGATGTTACATTTTTGAAATCAGCATTTTTTTCTCTATCCGTGACATCAAATTTTTAAATGGCTCCCATATGAAAAACAAAAGTTGGTATCAATATACAGTAAAGTAATAATGATATCGAAAATTCGTTGACATCGTCTGAAAGAGCAGAAAAAGTTCCTTTGAGAAAGTCTTTGCAGTTTTTAAAAATTTTTACAAATAACGATTTTAGAGCCAAAAATTAAAAATGCAAATTTCGTTATTTTCCGCCATATTTCAGAAACGTTATGAAGGGGGTAAATTTTGTTTTTTGATTTAGTGTAGGCATAACTCGAAGATCGTTTTTGTCCATTTAACCAACTCTCTATCTACGCTAATAAGCGAGATCCCTGTACTTTTAACACGAAATTTGATACAGCCTGTATATTTAAAAAAAATAAAAAAACCCCATTGTAAAATTTATATTAGTACTATTATTACAGTACCGAGTAATAAGAGTAATTTCGGTAAATTAGCATAATATTATTTAGGTAGATATTTTTAGATGTATTGACCAAAACACAATGTGGTCGAAACATGTCGCACAAGTTCGCTTCTTAATTATATAAATAATTTTGGAAATAATAACCTTTTACGAAAAAAGTTTTTAGTTTTTATAAATAATTAATATCAACCCATAATAAATAAATATTTATACTTACCTTAGTAAAAATCTGTTTGATTTTGACTTTGATTTGATTTTGAGTATTAGCAATAAACTAGATCTCGACATACTATCATTGTTTGATCTGAATGATAGGGCAAATGCAGTAGTAGAAATATTACAAAATGTGGTCAAAGAATTGACTACGTATAAAGAGATAAAAGTTGCTGGTAAGGTAAATAAATGGTTCAATAATGAACTAAAAGCGCAGCAAAACGAAAAGAATTGTCTATATAGAATTGCAAAATTGACGAAGAGTAAAGACCAGTGGGAATTGTACAAAAAGGCAAGAAATAAATATGTTAAGTCGCTAAAAGGTGCAAAAAATAAATATTCGGAAGATAAGCTTAAACAGTGCGGTGGAAACCCCCAAAAAATGTGGCGTACTTTGAAAGAGATTTTGGGAAGTAAACCACACCAAAGAATACATAAAGTAAAGTTTGATGGTTCAGAAATTACAGGTGATAAGCAATTGGCGTCTAGCTTTAATAAATACTTTATAGACAGCGTTTCCGAAATTAACAAATCGATTACTCAAGCAAAAAATAACAAAATAAAGATAGACCCTGTGTCAGAGGCTTTTGTTTTCAACAACATTACCCATGAAGAGATACAAAAAATTGTCGGATGTATGAAAAAGACTAGTAGTACTGATGAAATATCAATACAGATTATTAGAAACGCCTTACCAGTGATGGGAGATGCTTTGGTAGATATAATTAATGAGTCTCTGAATACTGGCACAATTCCAGAGATATGGAAGGTTAGTACAGTTATACCTATCCCAAAAGTTGTAAATACAAATAGAAGTGAAGAGTTTAGACCCATTAATATGCTACCTAAATTAGAACAAATTCTGGAAATTGTCGTCAAGAATCAATTAGTCGAATTTTTGGAAAGAAAACAAATCATAACAGACTCACAATCAGGGTTCAGGAGTAAGCATTCATGTGAAACAGCGCTGAATTTAATAATAACAAACTGGAAAGAAGAACTGGAAAATGACAAGACCATAGTTGCTGTTTTTGTGGATTTAAAAAGAGCCTTTGAGACTATTTGTAGAAAGCAATTGCTACTTAAATTGGAGAGATACGGTATTAGGGGAAGAGAGTGGAAGTGGTTTAAAAATTACTTAACTGGGAGGGCTCAAAAAACCCGAATCGGTCAGGAAGAATCCGAAAAAATTATCAACGATCTAGGAGTTCCGCAGGGATCGGTTTTGGGTCCCGTTCTTTTTAATGTCTTCATTAATGACATTGTGTTAGTAACAAAATTGTGTAAAATACATCTATTTGCAGATGATACTCTAATATCGGCGGCCGGCGAGGAATTGAAATTGATCATAAACAGTATAAATGAAGAATTAGGTGTAGTGGCGGATTGGTTCAGAGCAAATAAACTATTGTTAAATGTATCCAAGACTAAATGCTTGATTATGGGAACAAAAGCGAATACTAACACGGATAACCTTAATGTACATATAGATAATACTAAGATAGATATAGTTGATGAAGTAAAGTATTTAGGAATTGTGATAGATAGTAAGTTGAAATTTAACAGTAACACAGATTATATAGTGAAGAAAGTGAGTAGTAAGATTAGTTATTTGGGTAGAATATCTGGTAGGTTGAGTGTAGAGGCTCGAACTTTGGTTTATCACTCAATTATAGAGACTTATTTCAATTATTGCAATAGCATAGTCTTCATGAGTAGTGAAGGCGACTTGAAAAAGTTGCAGAAGCAGCAAAACAGGGCTTTAAGAATTATTTTGGGATGTTCTAAGTTAACTAATGTTGAGGTAATGTTGGCTAGGCTGGATTTCTTGAGTGTTTGGCAAAGTGCAGTTTGGGGAGTTTTAAATTTGATATACAAAGCCATACACGGATTGTTACCGGATTACATGAAGGCAAAATTGTTATATAGCAGAGAATTACATAGCCACGATACTAGAAATAAAGATGATTTTAGACTTCCAAAATACAAGAAGGCCGGTACGCAGAACTCGTTATACTATAAGGGATTAAAAATGTTTAATCAATTGCCTGATGAGATTAAGCTTGCTGTTGATTTCGGGTCGTTCAGGGCCAGCTGTAAACGGCACGTAAAGGTAAACGTTGGTTATCTGCCTTGAGTGATGTAATAAGCAAATGTAAAGTTTTTTTTGTATCTGGAGTTGGTGTTTAATAGTTTTTTAAGCTAAATAAAGACCTATTATTATTATTATTATTATTACTTTAATCCTTTAAAATTGCTCTTTTTTGAAATATAAAAACTATATAAAAACTAAAGCCCTATATTTTGCCTACATATTCCTGGTTTTAGATTTTTATAATAATAATTATCCTCAAAGTTATAATAAAAAAATCGTTATACTGGCCGCCATTTTGAATTTTAAAATGTTGAAAAGGTTTTTTGTTTAATTATGGTCCACGAGTACTAACTTATAGCCGAGTATACATATAACTGTAGGTCAAGATTTTTCGAAATGCCACCAAAATAACCCCCTTATTTTGGGCCACCCTGTATCGATTTCGTTTAAAAGCTTATTTTGTTGACGAATTTTTGTTAAAATGGCCAAAACTAAATGTCAATAAAATCGCTTTAGTGATCACACATCCATCCAGGTCGACTTTTTCTAATACTTTTTTTTACTTTTTGGATTCAGGGGGCCCCAAAACGTCGAAATGGAAGTAGACGAAGTCAACGAAAAAGTAATAAAGCCGTAGAGAGATGTAAATAATTATTACTTATTATTTTTTATATTCCTATCCTTGTCTTACTAACGTAAAACTAGTAGAACAAATTGTTGTACCGCAAATTAAAAGTTCAAATTTTCTTATTAATTGTTAAATAATATTCAAGTAAAAAAGCAACAAAGTATTCAACAAATTATACTAACCTTTTAACGCAGCAAAAATAATCCGTTAATGGGTAGATATTTATATACCTACGAATGGCCATATTTTCTTGAATTGAAAACTTCACTATTAGATAGGTAAGTACAACGCACAAACCCCATGCAAACGTAAACTTTTAAATAACAACGAAATCATACTATTTTGAAGATTTTAAAATTACTAATTAGAATAACAACAATCACAATTGCAATAACTAATACACGTTTAATTGATTTTTTATAAACAAAAGGTCTAAAAACACTGATTTTTATTCCGCGATCGTACCCGGTGGACGCGTCATTTTGTCACTTGTTTTAAGTAGGTGGTGGTGTAAGAAAATGCCTTTCTTTTTGGCGCGAAATTTTTATATCGAAACTTAGTTTATACTATTATACTTAATAAATGTTACATTTTAATACACAATATTTATTTTTACATTACCAAAATTAGCATTTAAGTTGTGTAATTGGTAAAAATTAAAAGACGTAAAATAAACATCTCGATGGTAAATTTTCACGAGCACACGGAACACGGACGGCGAAAGGGTAAACTGTTGACACGCGTTGCTGCCAAATCGCTCGCCGTGATTGTTGCCATTTTATCGAATTAAGGGAAATATTAATTTTTGTTTTTAATTGTTGCTAAATTTACTGTAAGAATCGAATTTTTCGATTAAAAGGTTAAACAAAGTGCATTGATTATTAAAATTTGCATTTAGAAGTCGACGTTTACACTGTTTGAAAATATAAACAATTATCGTAATCTCTTTTGTGATGTTTTATCAGAGATCATGTTACTACTAGTTAACCTCTGTTTCGTACAATAGTCCAGTCATTACGTCGGAAAAAAAGGTATATAAATGCAAGTGAACCGAGAAAGCTGATTTATGAATATGCTGTAGAGGGGGCTCAAAAAAGCTTAACTTCAAATTTTCGACCAAGATTTCTTATGAGCTTTCGCAGCTGTCTTGAAAAAAGGGTCAAATTTGGTTTTTTCTCGATAACTCGGCTCTACTTCACGATACGAAAATTGTGCTCATGTACTTTTTTTTTGCTTTTTTGATGCTTTACAATTTAGGTCATATGAATTTTTCACCTACCGTTGATCGTTGTTGAGAGCTCTTAGCTCATAGGAAATCTTGGTCGAAAATTTAAATTTAAGCTTTTTCGAGCCATCTCTACAACATATCCAAAAATCAGCTTTCTCGGTTCACTTGCATTTTCAAATGTATATAATGACTGGACTACAAGTCGATTTAAATTAAAAACGGAAAATTTACTTCACAAATAATTGTTGATTAGGTAGTAATCAGGTAACTCATTGATTAGGTAGTGCTTGTTTTAACCATGATATTAGTGGATTGCTGATTAGGGGGGGGGGTCGAAATAATAATAATTGTTTAAATAACATCAGATACTTTACCTAGTAACTTATAAGAAGTAATTATTCTTAAAACCCATTCGTATTATTTACTTCAAACTTCATAAACTAACCATCAAGACTTCTGCATTTGTTTATTTTGGAGTTTGAACCAATAGTAAAGAATTATAACGATAATTTTCCGTAGTGGTTATTTTTAGGCCATTTTTTTGAAAATTAGCCAGTCAGTGGCTAGTGAACACAAGATGGAGACAGGGACATTCGATTTTAATTATGTAATATGATAGTTTTGAAGTAGTAAAAGTCTCGGAACTGAGAACTCATAATCTTGAGTGTTATTTCAAATTTTACTTTGGATGATATAGAATCTCTCATTACCGTATTGGCTCTTTAAATGTACGGGCTCAGACATTCCAAAAGAATATTAAAATTTTTTTGGGTCATCCGCAGATGGTTCCTATAGCTTTCGGAATCTTCGCTAGCAAGTTCTGGTAAAAGTTTTCCAGATGCTCCCCACAAATGCCTACGAGCAATCCATTTTCTCACCCCACGCGACCTTTCCTTTTATCTTTCTTCTTCTTCTCAAGATCAGCAATCATGTTATCAACCACAACTTTTGTAGCTATTCGACAGGCAGCACGTAAAAGTTCACTCAACATTTTCGATGTACTTCAATTAAAAACTACACTTATAATGAAGCTGGCGAGTAAAATCAGCATCCTCTGTGTAAACTCTTACTGGCGTGAAATTTGTATTGGCGAGGCTATTGGCGCCAGCGAATCTATGCACCTATAGCGAATCCAGCATAAGGAATTTCAAATTTGAATTTTGAGAAATTTATTAGTTTAGTGGGGGGGGGGGGGGAAACAAGGAAAAATATGTAAATTTCCTGTCAAGTTATTGCGCATAATATTATGATATTATGATGTATATCAAGGTATAATTGGCAGTAAACATGACGCGTATATCGTACACTATTGAGCCGGTCACAGCGAATAAGCCTCGGTCACGGTCATAATTAATGTAAAAGCATTTGGTATGTAGGTTACGATCGATAATAAAAATATATTCGGCAATTAACCGATGGGTAAAAAATAATCTGCGGCTTTTATATAACGCATTTCTGAAAAATTTCTACTGATGGCCGCCATATTTACAATAGCCATCTTGGTACATTTTTGCTTTAGAATTTATACTAACACGTCAGTCTCGTCTTCCACTGGTCATATCATTTTATCTCAACACTATCCCATTAAAGAAGAAAACTTTTCATTATGGTAACTTTTTATTCGTGCAGTTATAAAAATACAGTCGATAAAAGGCAGATTTTATCGTGTGGGTGATCTCGAGTTCTTATTACTATACTTTATTTTCACTCTTAATCCAAACTCTACTCACACTGCTCTTTCTTTCTGTTTATCTACTCTTTGCATTTGCAGGTTTAAAAAAGAATTTTCTTATAATCAAACACGAAAGCACACCACTTATACGATTACACACAATAATCATTTATATAAATTGATTAAAACATCGAGGTTCTAATTTATTAAATAATTCCTTAGTAGTAGGTACGTAGTACCTATACTGTACCTACTACTTACTGTTTTATTGGAGGTTTAATTTAACGTTACGTATTGTTAAATGTGGTCGTGAGAGGAGGTAAGAATGTAAGAATGATGTCGTGTAAATTTGTGGTAGTAAGCATATCGATTTTTCTAAGTATTAGAGTGAGGTAAAACGATAACGTGGAGATACATTTTACTACCATTTTTAACGCGATTTTATATAGTTCAAAAGGTGTTAATGGTTTTCCAATAATTAAACTTCGATAAAAAGACATCGAAAAGTTATGCCTTACGTACTATTTATAAGTCGATTCAATTTTATAAAAAGCACATTTACGATTATAAACAAATTACCTTAACTAAGGTATTTATTAATTAAAAAGAGTCGTTAAAATTGTTGTAGAGCACAGTGATTTCTCCGATAATGTTCTTATTTTCTAGCCAAAAACATGCATATACAGGGTGTTCGGATATTACTTGGCAATTCTACAGGTCAAAATAGCACTAAAAGCTTCTATTCTATAGCAAAAAGCAAAAAGTCAAAAACTCAATAATAAGAAAGTTGTGGGGCCTCAAAGAGTTATTAAATTATAATTTTTGTCGTATTTACTTCAAATGTCAACGAAATTTTTGGATATTGGGCACTTTTACTAAGTATTATAAAGTCTCGCCTCGTATAAGCAGTATAACGTTTTAAAAAACTCTGCAATAAAGGGCACTTAACCTGCTGAAGTCTAAATTTAATATTCGCCTTAACTTTTTTGTTTGTTCTATTTTCGATTATTTTTTATACGAAATTTGAAAAATTAGACAAAATTATAAAAAAAGGTACTCTTCTGCTGAATTGATCAAATTAACAGTTTTATCAGAAATCGCTTTCCAAAAGGTCCAAGATCAACTAAAACGAAAAGAAATTGGATTTTAGTTGATTATGGCAACCTGATTATTGTATATATAATTATGGTATAACTTAAACTTTTTGAAAACAATTTCTGATGAAACGGTTAATTCTATCAACTTAAAAGAAGAGTACCTTACCTTATTTTTATATTTTTGTCTAATCTTTCAAATTTCGTCTAAAAAATAATCGAAAATAAAACAAACAAAAAAGTTAGGGCCAAAATTAAATTTAGACTAGCTGTTGTCTACCTCTGACAAATAGTAAAGTTGGTTGCATAAGTATTTTTACCTTTAAACTTAAAAATTCTACTTGACGAGATGCTGAATTTGTCGTCGCCAACCCAAACGTCCTAACCAATATGAGTGCTCCTTCCCGCTGTGAGGGTTAAACTGCTATTTTACTTCATTTGAAGAAGTGATGTTGGTTGCCTAACATCGTATATTGATATCAATTTCAATCGCTTATATCTGCGATTGTGGTACATTTGAAAAAAAAGTAAAACAATAGCGGCTAGTCCACAATGTATCTCAAATGATAATAAAATCTGAAATATCTAACATTGGTAGTTTGGGCGTCAGGACTTTCTAAAAATTGAAGTTTTAAACTCTTTTTCATTAAATTCATCAAATTAAAAATTTTTTCTATGACCATTGAACAATAAACGTATAACATATGTAATTTTGATAAAGTTATGTTAGTCATAATCCACTGAGTGAGTTATAGCAGTTGAGTTATGAGCTCATAACCCAACAGTCTTGTCAGGTCGCGGCTGCCATGAACACCGATGTTCTGTCAAAAGGTAAATTGTCAGGGATAATTGTTGTGACAGTAAATTTATTTATAAAATATTAGTCAGTTCAGTTTATTCTTATTGTTTAACCCTGTATAATGGTCATAGAAAAAGCATAGTATTTTACTCGCATGTAATAACTATAACATGCTCATCAAATAATATACTATTTTTTGCAAATTTTAGACATTGAAATTCTACACATATGGAAACTTTGACCGACCTTTCAACTATTATAATAAGCAAAAAAAGCCGTATGAAAGTTTTCATATAAAGTGCATATTATGCTGATTTTTAGGTCCACAGAACCCTTAGGGCTACCGCACACTACAGACAGTCGGTGACCGTCTGTTTTGTAGCGAAGTGACCGCACACGACAGACAGTCGGTCAGACATCGGCTCCTAAATCTACACCATCGCACACGCTACCGACTATCGTTAGGAAGTCTGTGGTTGTTGCATTGTTTGTCCGTGTTTTAGCTATAGGAGATGCACAACTACAACGACAATTTTGTAGTTCGTGTGCGCGCCCCTACTTAATTACGTTATTCCCATCTACCGCCGTCTAGTCACATACAATCGTGTCGGTTGATAGTCGGTGGAAAAAGAACACGTTACATCTTTTATGTAGGTCCGTCATTTTAGTTGGTTGTGTGCGGTGCTACATAAGAATCTGTACTGAGCATTGTAACCGACTATTTTGACGGTCACCGACTGTCTGTAGTGTGCGGTAAGCCTTAAGTGCCCTTTATAGCAGAGATTTTTTATACTTTTCTACTTCTTATTCAAGGTTTTATAATTGTTAGTAAAAGTGACCAATATCAAACAATTTCGGTAACATTACATTACAACAAAAATTAAAATTTAAAAACTCAACAGTGAGTTAAGAACTCACATTCATGTTATAGGAGCTTCTAATAGTGTTATTTTAATCTGTAGAATCATGTGTGTAGACCGTTGGCCATGGAATATCCGAACACTCTGTATAATAATATGTTCTTACACATTCATGTTATTTCGTTCCAAGTTAAAATTCTCGATACAATTTAATAATTGTAATAAATAAAACGTGGAATTATATTATAATGCAAATTACCGATTACCAGTGAATTATAATTCTCAAACTTAAAGATGTTGCTGCTATCTAGTATTCAGTCTAGTATTCATGTGGTTTTGATCGCTTTTGTTTCAACGCGTTGCCTGACGGGGTAAAAAGTTAGATGAACGTGAATTTAAAGAAAAAAAGCTGTAGGTACTTACCGAAAATGCGTTTTATTCCATCGACGAGTATCTAAAGTCACAAATTTTAAAGTCATTTGTTTGCGTGTTTGAGTGTTGATAATATTTTATTGTTGTTGATATGTTTATTTATTTATTAATACGTATTGTGTTTGATGTGTGTTTGTGTGTACTGGTATAATCTGAATTCTCTATGTATTTTTCTAGTTTTCATTAATAGCATAATTGTATAATATAATAATATGACCTTAACATTTAGAATACTTTTTCATTAATACCCTGTATACAAGTATAGCGTCAAGTGTCAAACTGTTATTTGCCCAGCAAACAGACAGCTGTTGTGTGACGTAATATGCCCGCGCTCTATTGTGATATTGTGATTTTTCTTGTATCCTAACCGTGTACATCGAGCTTATTAAAAAATGGTAGCTTCATAAATTGGAACTGTTAGGTCATTCAGCATATATCAGTGTCAGGTACTTGGTAAATCTTGGCCTTCTGTAGTTATTAGTGCCACTAGCAAGTAGTACCTAGTGGAGTGGATTGGGTTTTGCTAAAGAACAGAGTTACTACTTCAGGACAGAAGTTTGGACTACTCCAGCCTATTCCAGAACAAGAAGGTACTTTAGATTTTTATATTTTGTTAAATAAGAGAACGATTTCTTTGAAATGTGTAAATTTCTTTTAATTTTGTGTAGGAGGTGCAGATCTGCAGATACGAAGAAATTTCACTTGGCATCTTGGAAGACGACAACGACAGAAGAGTCTCCCTACAAGAAAATAGGGCATTTTAAGGTAATTGTTCTTACTTTAATATTTTTAGAGCTTTATCCTGGCTAGTTTAGTAACCAGATGTTAGATTTGTTTATTTTAAAATTATAATGGAATTTATCGTAATAAATATCCAACCAGGTTGGGCTAGTTAAATTTAATGCAATATTCATTGCGAAAATAAATTGATGCTGCTTTGGTGTTTGTCATGATTTACTGTGGGTTTTAATTAAGTAGTAACTAAACTTATTTTTATTTTAGAGAGAAGCATCGTGTTAAGGTTGAAAGTTATGCCGACAATTTTGTAGTAGAGGCATAGACAAATAAAATCGCAAATAACGGAATCGAGGATGCGACGACACAATTTATTTTATCATGTCGTCGGGTGTAGGAAAACAAAAAGAAGGAAAAAAACAGAACCTGTCGTAAAGAGAGAAGAAAATATATACTAACTGGAGATACCTTTAACTTTAACCTAACTTTAGATACCTAATGATTAGTCTAATATAAAAGTGAGTAGAGGGCAACTTTTTAAAATTGCTTCGTATTTAACCTTCTTAAGTATCTGTTTAGTAACACTTCGTCGACGACGGGATCTCTCTTTATGTCGCTTTGGCGGTTTATCTTTTCCTCGATGGAAACAGCCAACAGGGTGGAAATGTAGAGCCATTTGAGCTCCAACACTTAATAGGCTTGTTTTATTGTCTGCTTCAAACTGCCCAGAGTATGGTACGTATGACATAATTATAGCAGAAAAGGCAGGACAAACAAACGCTTTAAATGTGCTCGTTTTACTCCGAGCAGATCGGAGCAGACACATAAAAAACACTTATTACTAATTTAATTGATGGGTTTTTAATTGTTATAGGAAATTATTCGAGAGCAAGAAGAACAAAATGAGAGATTGGAACATGATACGCTTTAATACAGAACACGCAGAAAACCATTCCTATCTTTTAGAAGCTTACACATTCTAGAACAATTAATTATAAGTTATTACTTTAGACTGGTCTCGTGGTTTGTGGTAGAGATAGGTACGAGTGCACGATATGCGAATATAAATGCACGCAGAAGTTGTTATTAAACACTCACCTTAAAATACACGCAGGTGAAAAACCCTACAAGTACATCTTATGCAAATACAAATGTTCTCAAAAGTATCAATTAAACTATCACATGAGGATACACACCGGCGAAAAACCAAATTGATGTACTTTGTGCGAATATAAATGTTCTAGTAAATACACTTTAAAAATTCACATGTATAGTCATACGGGTGAAAAACCGTTCCAATGTATTATGTGTGAGTTCAAGTGTTCGCATAATGGCAGTTTGAAAACGCACATGTATGGTCATACTGGTAAGAAACCATTTCACTATTCTATGTGCGAATACAAGAGTGCCGACAGCAGCACTATAAAAAGACATGAATACCCATACTGGTGAGAAACCATTTCAATGTGAGTTATGTCAGTTTAAATGTTCTAGTAACTCCACTTTTAAGGTTGTAACTCACTTATCACCACCGCGGTACCGAGTGGTTTCGTTCCTTTTAGTAGAATATTCTAGAACGCAAAGACCCTTGGTCTAATTTAATATAACTTGCCACCTTTCCAAAGTTTCATTTTGTTTGATAAAAACACGCTTTTTAAATAATTTTTTTACTCTGAAAACTTTAATGCGTACGAATTTATATTTTATGGAAAATATGTAAAAATTTAAAATATTTACAATAATTCCCAAAATGAGCCCAGGCTCCTCGGACTTCTGCATATACTCCACTGTTGTAAGTTGCAACTAAGCGAAATGTGCTGATAAGGTGATAAGTGAGTGTACGACATTGGCACGGTTAGGTTAGTATTTAAACACACGTAAAGAAATAAAATTTGCCGGTGATGATCAGTCGCTGTTCCTATGCTGTGCTGATAGGTGAGTTACGGCCTTTAAAAGTCACATGTGTAGTCATACAGGCCATGTGTGTATATGAAGTTTGTTGTCATAATGGCACTTTATTGATGAGTGTATCTTCATAAGGGTGGTAAGGTTGATCTTTCGAATGGAACATCCTGTATATTTCTACTTTTTTTGACTTTGAAAGTCATTTGAATTTATTTCGTAATTTTCAATTGTATTGTCAATATATGAATTTAAACAAATCCATGGTGTGTTAATGATACGTCTTTTTTGAAATCGATTTGATACAGATATCTAAAGATATCAGAGTTAGTCAATATCTCTTTGCTAGGAGGATCGAATAGTTAGTCTTCTATAAATTGTTATTAAAAGTGTTAACTGGCCAAGTGGTCAAGACATCGGGTTTGGCCCGATCCCCATTTTAACCCAAGTTTTTCCTTTGAACAAATTACGTCAGCACAAGCGTCTTGTAATGAAATTTGTAGTTCACTGTAAGGGATTAACACGTTTGCTGCCAAATACTCGTAGTTGGCAAACTGGGCTAACTTACCAGCTACGAGATAACTCGTTATTGACTGCCTTGACAAATCTCCGAATACGAGTAAACTCTTAGCAAATGCATGAAATTTTTTGGTGTCTAGCGTACAGGAATGGACTAGGAAAGAGACCACTGTCATACTGAACTGAATTATTTATTTCTCACACAAATTTTCCTTCACAAATAAAGATATTTTTATGTAAGTAAGTGCGGCTGTGATGGGCGCACCATATTATACTCGGCAGCGAACGTGTTAATGCTACCTCAAGTGTTTGCACAAGAGCTCTCTAAGAAATCATATGTTTGTACACACGGGAGGCCGTATCGATGTAGTTTATCTGATTTTAAATGTACGCAGAATAGTCAGCTTCAAATCCACTTGCAGATTCATACGAGAGAAAAACCTTTACGATGCAATTTCTGTGATTTAAAATGTTCTCTTAGAAGCCCTTTATAAAGTGACATGTTTGGGCACACAGATGACAATGCGTATCAATGTACTCTATGTGATTTTAAACGCTCATAAAATAAACGGTTAGAAAGTCACAAGTATACAGTATATTATACTCATATTAGTAAAAAACGTTTTTGGTGTACCTAATTGTATGATTTTAAGTGTAACTCATCATATAGTATTCATACATACTGGTGAAAAACCACATTTGTGATTCGTGCACTCTATACGAGTTAAATGTGCAGTGAAAAGTAACTTGTGTATGGTGAGGCCACTTCTTAAAGTTCTTATTGACTTACGCCACCAGCAGAGAGGTTACAATAGTTAAGTAGGTAGGTAATTGTTGAAATCTGGTTAGACCTTTTAAGGATTTTTGCAGCTTATTTACGAAAAATAAATCCGCTATGGGGCCGCTAGTAGTGCATTTATGCAAGAAAATATAAAGGGATGGCCGGATGGCTTACAGAAAATATTTACCTGCCTGACACCTCAGATGTACCTAGTCTTTTCAAATACAACCACATTTTATATTCATTTAAATACAAGTCATGTTGAAAAAAATTAAATTTGGTTGAGACCTGAGCTTTTAATGCAGGTCTACGCAGATTTCAACAACTACCTAAACACCTACTTGACTTCTCTAAGGGATGCCTCTATTCACTATTGTAAACTCTCTATGGGTGGCGTAAGTTAAAAAGAACTTCAGAAAATGGTATAACTATACTCATATTTATGTATATTCATACTGGTGAAAAGTATTTTCAATGTACTTTGTGTAATTACCTGATTACAAGTGTAAGCACGATTGTGCTCTAAAAACTCACATGTATACTTATACTGGCGAAAGACCTTTTTGATGCACCATATGCGAGTACAAAGGTTTCTTTTAACATAACCCTTATATTATAACTACCTGATATACGCTTTTAACCAAGCACTAACAACACCAAAATCACGTGACACATAACTCCGCTCTATTAGATCTATCCTAAATACGTATATGTCTATTGTCTAACAAGGTCTTCTGTTTAAATCACACTGTGCACTTAAGGTTGGTAATTTTCTGATTTGCACCTCTAGGTATTCTAAAATAACATCCAAAGTACAGGGTAGAAATATTAAAGTTACGTTATCTTGTAGAGAAGTTAGTGCTTTTTTAGTAGGTATTATTTAGTATTATTAATCAATTCGTTCGGCGGAATAATAATGGTGAAATAGCACGTGCTGCCATCTATTGACTTTGATAATTTGAATGCCCGCTCTTCAACCAGACCAGACAACAACTGGCAACACTTCAACACATAACCTCAAATCTTCTAGCCTGAATAATTTTTTTTGAAGAATTAAAATTCTTAAAATTGAATATTTTGTCATATAATAATGAACAGGAGGGGGCGAAGATATTTCAGAAAACGTTTTAACAGTGATCACGACAATGGAAACTATAATGTTGGGAAACGTATTTCTCATCCGCCACATTTAAACGATGAAGAAATTGGTTTATTTTATGCGAAAATAAATGGCCGAAGAAACGAAAATACCCAAAATCGTTTTTCTCGTTTGCCACATTTGCAAGGCGGAGAAAGTAGTTCATCTTGTACCGGACTAAATGACGAAACAAGTGATAATACTCCTGAAAGTCGGTTTTGTCATCGAGGACATTTACATGATAGAGAAATTGATTTATTCCGTGTCGGACTAAATAATGAAGGTAACGATAGGACCCCAAATCGTATTCGTCATCCCCCACATTTAAAAGGTAAAGAAATCGGTCTATTTTACGCCAGTTTACGAGGAAACAAACCGACCAGAGAAGAAAGGCAGAAGGCTTTCGCAGAAAAAGAAAAGCGGGCTGTAAGTATGTATCCTTTCAGTTTAATATTTGTCTAAAATACGTAATTGTAGCTTGGAGAAGTATTGTTATCTGATGCTAAGAAAGCTCAAATTAGAGAATTCTTACAAAGTACCGCTGAATCTGTGATGTTCTCGAGCGATAACGATTCTTCGTTTAAAAGAAAATTTGCTTCAATTGTGCAAGGTACCATCGAAGAAAAGATAAACCGCCGAAGCGACATAAAGAGAGATCCCATCGTCGACGAAGCGTTACTAAACCGACACTTAAGCAGGTTAAATACGAAGCAGTACCAAGATATGTTAATTAAAAGAAAACAACTTCCGAGTTATGATAAAAAATTTGAAATTTTACAGCTGATTTATGATAATCGAGTTGTATTAATAAGCGGAGAAACTGGTTGTGGTAAAACAACTCAAGTTGCTCAGTATATTTTAGACGATCATATAGAAAATGGGAATGGTTCTTTATGTCGTATTATTTGTACTCAACCAAGAAGAATCAGCGCAATTTCGGTAGCCGAAAGAGTCGCAGCGGAACGAACGGAAAATTTAGGTTGGAGCGTAGGGTATCAAATTCGTTTAGAAAGCGTCTTACCGCACGATAAAGGATCCGTCGTATTCTGCACGACGGGCGTCATTCTCAGACAAATGGAAATCGATCCTTGTCTATCGAACATTTCTCACATCATTTTAGACGAAATACACGAACGAGATGTCGTGTCAGATTTTTTAATCGCCCTAATAAAGCAAATAATAACCAAACGAACCGATTTGAAGTTGATTCTAATGAGCGCCACACTTAATGCAGAAAAATTTTCTAAATATTTCGATAATTGTCCCCATTTAAACATTCCCGGCCTCACTTTCCCGGTGGAAGAGTATTATCTCGAAGATGTGATTCATCGTACAAACTTCGAATTTAACAGCAGCGGCGCCATTAGGCGACGTAAGAGCTTTAAGTCTAACGCGCAAAGATTAGAATATAATAATTTTATGGCACCTCACCTACGTCAGTTACGGAACGAAGGATATAGTTCCAAGGTGATAAATCAGTTGAGTCTTCCGGATGCCGAAGATATGAATTTGGATCTCGTTATGGCTTTATTAGTCGATATCTGTCTAAAAGAGGAAAATCAAGGCGCTATTTTAGTTTTCCTCCCGGGACTTGCTCAAATATCGAACTTACACAAAACCATGGAAACGTCTGGTAAATTTCCTCCGTATAAATTTCTAATCATACCTTTGCATTCCCAAATGCCCACCACGAATCAAAAGGAAGTTTTCGAAAGACCGCCTCGAGGCGTTAGAAAAATCATAATCGCGACGAACATTGCCGAAACTTCGATCACGATTGACGACGTCGTATTTGTCATAGATTGTGGACGAATTAAGATCAGCAACTTTGACGTGGAGACTAATACTCAAACGTTACAAGTAGAATGGGTGTCGTTGGCCAACGCCAGTCAACGTAAAGGTCGTGCCGGACGCGTTCAAAAAGGCGTCTGCTTCCACCTCTTTACCAAAGCTAGGAAAATGTTATTGGAGCAGTATCAAAAGCCGGAGATTCTTCGTACGCGTTTAGAAAACACGTTACTGACGTTGAAAGTGTTACAGTTGGGCAACATAGAGGCTTTTCTCGGACGCCTCATGGATTCGCCCGAGCCCGAAGCAGTTTTCTTGTCCATCAACTTATTAAAAAGGCTAAACGCTTTAGACGAAGGCGAAAATCTTACACCCTTAGGATATCATCTAGCTCGACTGCCGATGAACGTACAATTAGGAAAGATGATCTTATTGGGCGCAATTTTTAGTTGCTTGGATCCTATTTTATCGATAGCGGCTTGTTTGGACTATAAAGACGCATTTTATATACCTTTAGGGTTAGAAAAGAAGGTGGACCAAAAGAAACGCGAATTGTCTGACGGCTTGAAAAGCGATCATTTACTTTTGCATCAAGTTTTTAGACGATTCGAAGAATTGAATTATTTCGAAGCGAGAGAGTTTTGTCGGGATTACTTCATTAGCGGCAGAACTTTAGACCAATTACAAAAAATGAAAAGTCAATTTATGGAGAATTTGTACGATATGAAATTCGTGAGCGATTGTAATCCAAAAAGCGAAAACTGTAATATTAACTCTGAGAACGTCAGTCTCGTTAAGGCTATAATTTGTGCCGGATTGTATCCTAATATCGCCACAGTTAGGTAAGTCAAATTTACTTTTAACGCTGTTAAGGATGTTCTGGAGATGTAATAAAAATATGATGTGTTAATTTATATGGCAAAGTCAACTCAAATTTTTCAAAGCTTAAACTATTGTTCTTTATAAATAACTATCAGAATAACCAATTTCCACCAATTTTAATAAAATTATCGTGGTTAGGAAATGTCTTCACATATTCAGTTCTAAATATTTGTGAACGTTTACATTTTAGACGCAACAAACGGAAGGCCATTCTTTATACGATGGACGAAAAAAGAGCCGAATTTCATCCAAAATCAATATTGTGTAACGAACTTGATTTCGATTCGAAACTTTTAGTTTACTTTATAAAATTACGCTCGTCTAGTAATTTTATTCACGACGGAACGTGCGTTCATCCGTTACCTGTGATATTTTTCGGCGATAACTTTGAATACGTTGATGATGGAAAATCTTCGAATATCTCTTCGGGCTTAGAAAAATTGAAATTTAAATGTTCGCAGAGTACGAGTGTGATTATTGAAGAATTGAGAAATAGACTTAATTGGTTATTGGAGTATAAGATTTCCAATCCTGGCATCGTTAATTGGAACGTGGATAATTCAGAAACGACCGTGTTAAGGTTGTGATAAGATAATTTAAATTACTTTTAACTAAGTTTATGTTTTTAGAGCTGTAACCGAACTTATTACCAGCGAGGATTTAGGGGACGTAGACTTGGATGCCTTTGACAATTGTGATTAAACTATTTCAAGAGAGAGGCAATTTTGTTGTTATTCGAGAATATTTTTTATTTAACAATTATTTCGAGTATTAAAGACTTACTAATTTGTTTGAATGTACCTATGTAGAACTTGGTCTGTATAAATTCAGTTTGCTTTCTAGGTATATAAAGGTCACAGGAGGAAAATAAGATAATGAAATTTGAATAACTTGAAAAAATGGTTGATTAATCTAACCAGTAACATCCCTGGGATGGCCATTTCTGCCTTGTTTGGCGTCATCAGTCAATGGAGCAGCTAGCTTATTAGAATGAATCAAATTTCGTATACTATATATTTTCTATTTATCGTAATATAATCAATTCAAATCAAACTGTATGAAGAAGCAGTTGCACTGAGATAACTTTTGCCCTACAGGAAGTTGCTAAACCCGAAATAGCCTCATATGAGCAGACTTTGACTGCAAATTTATATAATATGATACGATATTTTTATTATCGTATATAGCTAGATGCTCCACTGAATTATGACATTCAATAAGACAGAAATGGCCATGCCAGGGATGCTATACTGGTTAGACAAATTTACCTTTTTTTTTCAAGTTATTTAAAATTTGTATATGAATTTGCGGTATAAATAGGCTACTTTGAGTTAAGCAACTTCCTGTGGAACAAAAGTTGTCTAAGTGTAAACGTACCTCATCTGCTACTAACTTTTAGTGCCACTTGGAGCCACTAAAGTGTATGTAGTATCTAGTGCATCTTTGCCTATTTTGTCTTACTAGAATTGTTAACGAAATGTAAACTTTAAAAGGAGTTCATTTGTAATAGATTTTTGTAGAAACTAAATTAGAATAGCTTTAAAAAATAGTTTTTAAAAACTCGCTCCGAAGATGATACAGTGTATCGAAACAGCTGTCAGCAATCGAACTGACAATATTAGTGCAAATGGCTATTCTAATTTAGTTTCTACAAAAATCAATCTCGATTTGCACAAAGTAAAAGCCAAATCTATTCAATACATTTGTAATAGGTTTCGCCAATATGTTTGTTATATAAGTTTGATTTAATGCTTTGATTATACGAGTACTATTAATCATTAAATAAAGTTATAGGTATATTATGTTTGCTAGAAGTCATTTTATTAAGTTGTTCTCCGATTGAATTAGGAAACTTCCTTGAGTAAGTATATTCTTAAACAAATAATATAGATTTTTGTTATCATTAGGATATTGGAGATTGTCCGAATAGATCATTGACCTACTCGTCTACTAGTATTATTAACACTTAACTTATCGAGTCTTCTATTAGGTATCACTACCAGTAAATAACGTTGCAATAAAGAAAAATTTTGAAACGAATAATTTCACCTGATAGACGCCCTAAATTTAAACCTATTACCTATTATACCTAGTTACGTATTTTTTTAAATTGCGTAGCTTTTTAATTGAAAAATTAAAGTTCTGAAGATGATACCAATGTGCCGAAACATCCGACGACAAATTAATTCGAAATATTGGCTATAAGGCTACTTTATTAATATAATTCTTCCAAAAAGTTAGAAGGTCGAGAGCGAGACCATCGCTAATAGATAAGCTAGTAGTTAAGATTGTGCAATGTTTTGAATTGGTTTTGAAAACTTTTTAATTGTAGGGTATTGCCTCGTCTCATCGAAAAAGAAAAAAAACGGAAAAACATAACTGGAGTGTTTTTATTTCTTGGTCCACATTTTGTTATCTATTTATACTTTATCGATGCACTAAATACTACTGCAATAGTGTCTTGAACTTTACTTTTAAATTATAATCCAGAGTGACTTGAAAATAAATTTTTATAATTATTTAAACAATGACGAGTACGGAGTACACCAGTACACAATTATTATTGAAATTCGTGTCTCTGTATAAGATTAAATAATTTTGGTATAGGCAGGTACACATCAAAATGTTTATAGTGTACTATTTACTATTTTTATCTCCCAATTATTGCAAAGTTCGTTAAACTTTTTTTATTTTCAGGTATTGCCTGTCGTATTTTTTATTTACTTCTACGAATTTAAGTCTAGAGAAATATGCATTAACGGTTTGGGAAAATAATTTATATAAAGCCTCCCCCTCCAATTTTCAACTAGGAATCACTCCATGAAGTTTTTTGCGTGTATCGCCCTGGCTATTTAGATTAACATTTTTGGGCAACTTTTACCGGTAAATACTAATAATAAATTAGTACTGTACCACTAAACATAATTTGTGCACATTTTAATTTGTTACGTAATTAAGGGTCTTATACAGAAACTTTGCGGCGGATCAAAGATTTGTAGTTACGCCACTAACCTAATCAAACTAATTTAGGTAGGTACCTAATACATTAACCTTTTTACTCAATAATTATTTATCGATAGGACGATTAGGTGCATAAAAATAATCAAACATCGGCCAATTTTCCGTACCTATTGTTAAGAATCGTAAGTATAAAATAAACTAATTGAGCTTCCAGCTTTGTCGTTCGGTATAAGATATAATATAACGAAGTATATACTCATGTAATCATGTAATATATACGTACTGAGTCGTATTTGTTTATTTCGATTTAAAAATTATTTTATCAAGGGTTATCGAACTTTTATATGAGAAATTAGGCTATTGTCGTGTTTACTTTTGGAATTGAAAACTTTTTTCCTTTAATATCGAATCGATAGGTTGAGGTGCTCGAAAAATTCAATATTTATATTAGATTTAGTTCTAATTGTTAGTACCATTTAGTAGTTAACAAACATTAGACAATATTTGACTTAATTGTGTGAAATTTGTGACTACATATAATTTTCGTTTTTCTTCGCGATTATGGAACTTTGGCTTGAAAGGTAAAAATTTTAATTTTTAAGGTGTTGGGCAATAAAAATATTTTGATTTCTGTATTAGGTAAATAACTATATTACCTATAGGACTGCTTCCCGTAGCAGTGCTTCGTGCTTCACGGTTTTGGGACCCTTACCATCACTTACACCAATTCGTCGTCTTCACACATCTTACACTCTTTGTCACTTTATTACTACATTTGCTTTTATCAATTTCTTCTCGGTATTTTTTCCTGTATTTCTATTTTTACGATTTTTGGACCCGCCGTTTCCTCTATTTATTACCTTTGTTTCATTAACTCTAATTCCGGTATCACTGTCTTCTTTGGTTAGATTAATGTTTTTTTATTGTAGAGAGTCGGAGACTGCTCGACTTTATTTTAAAATTACAATTTTTGATCGGTTTTTGTGGTACTATCTGGATTTCTACCCATAAACTGGAAACTACGCTCTATATATTTCTTTTCTCCTCTGCCCAACTTTTCTTATAAACAAATAGCGTTAATCACGTAAGGGTGTTTCGCGTAATTTATTCTAATTTTAAACAAATTAGGTCGTATAATTGTAAATAAAAGAAAAGTGTAATCTCTTTTACTTTCTCTTAATTAGTCAACTAATTATTTAATAAATAATTGCTTAACTCGAACAGGTAAAGTCGTAACGAAGTAAATGACTCGATTTAAAAAATATATATTTTTAAAGGTTTTGACCTCATAATAATTTTGACCGACCCTGAAAATTATGGTTTAAAACCTTGGCTTCTATTTTAGCCCCAACGCCCTCAACCTAAATTTGTACGACAAATACATTTTTGCCATAATTTATTTAAATAAATCTTAAACGGTCGATTTCTTTAACAATCTGTGACGATTAAGTTCGTTTCGAAATAAGAACTATTTTTCTTTTGCTTAATATGAGAAAGTTTTGAAAATGTTCCGAAAACTAAATAAGATTAAGACATAGAATAAAACAAATAAAAAGATATAACTCAAGATCGAACGTTGCTTGGATGAATCGAAACTAAAAATAAGATCAATTTAGATTGTGCATCAGTATATACAGTGGCGTTTATTTTGGTCAGTGGCGGAGTATTTGCTTTCTCTAAAATTTTGAAAAGAGAAATAACGCGATGTTATATAGGGTTCTGGTCTGGATTTGGAAAGCCCTCCCCGTTCTTGGTTTTAATTAAACTGTAAACTCGATAGGTTATTGACTTTTAAGAGGTTTCTTAAAAGATGAGCCTTAATGATAAGCCTGGATATACCTACTACTAACTAACTATACAAACATGCGGCATAAGTCTTAAGATTTATTTATCGTTTACTATGAAATCTATAGATACGTACCTAATAGGTAATATAGGTACTAGGTACCTACTAGGGAAGGTAAAATAGAAAATTCCGTTTTGAACTTTAAAATAAAAAAAGTTAACCGGACTTATCGTTGTTGTAAGAAAGATGAGTGTTAAACCGATCTTAACGATTTTTCCCCTCGAAAGGGGACTTTCTCTAACGCATTTTTCGCAACAAGTAGCACGTCCTTACTTGTAACTGAAAAATAAGCTCTCAAGATTTATTTTTGCTTCTTAAAACATTTATTGTTATTTTTTAGTCGCTCACCTAATACCATACAATTTTTATAAGCCTCTTATAACAATTAACCAAATAAGATAAGTGATGGTTCTTTATTTATTATTATCAAGGTATGATTGTTGACCTTCATTTGTTGTTATCATCGGGTCTTTTCGAGTCGTTTAAATAAATCATTAATTTTCATTTTAGACTTGACAACTCTTTTTTTAATTTTAATAATTTAATTTTTGTTACTCTTTTACAATTGATTAAATAGAGCACAGTCTGCTTATTATTTTTAACTAAAAGATAATTTTCGTTTGTATTAGATAAAATATAAAAAAATATAATTTTTTGACTATAATAGTAGTAGTTGAGGAGTACTATCGAATCTAATCTTGAAATTTGTCGTCGATGCGTGACTATCTGGAAACTTCTAATTCGAATAGGAACATAGCCAAATTGGTGTAGGTATTAGGTATACTACCTATCTAAATAAATAAAATAGGTACATTTTTTTTGTTCTTTATTCAACTGCCGTGGTCAATTTGTACTTTCTAAAAACAAAATCTGTGTTTCAAACTGTACCTACACCAAGCAGAGATCAGAGATTCCAAAAAAGTTATCGTGTTATCACGGAGGAATACTTTCCAATTGACAGACAGACCTGAAACTTGGTTTGGGATATAGTAGTTTAAATTATCTCGCAAATTTAAATTTGGATTAACCAACATCACATCCGAATTAAAACTTTTAGCACTCTAATTTAAATAATTCTACTTAATTTCTAATGATGTATGCTGTATTGGCCCTTCTACACAATTTTATATCAAGGTAGGATCTATCGTTAACTGGATAACAATGGCAATTAGTTGAAGCAATTCTTGAAGCCGCATAGTATTAGATAATTTGAATTATTAGTTTATAACGTACACCTCTAAACTCGAAAACTTCCAGCCTAAAACAATAAATAGCCATAACTCTTTTCTCTTTATACGCAATTTGGAAGTATTAATATTTTCTCTCTTAAAGTTATTGATGGATTATTATTATTATTGTGATGGTACGAGTATGTAAGTTGAAAATTTGCGCAGTTGAAATCTACTTTTTGTCTTCGACTGCATTTTCTTGTTGCGTGGAAACTTGATTGTTTTTCAATTTTCTCATGTAGGAACGTAGGAAGGAAAAAATGATGAAATTCGAGGCAGTCGACTACGATTCAAACTGTGTACCAGTGTTTGTGCCTACTGCATATTGACGTACTAACGTTCATATAAAGCGTAGATACAATACAAAATCGATCCACAATTTATTATTTCATTAGGTTTGCATTAAGGGGTCATTTTTTTATTTAACTGCTGTTAAATCTTCCAAATTCCTCAAAAACCTAAATACCTAATCTAATAACGCTTTTTTTTAAACAAAAGACGTAAAATTTTTTTTTTATAAAGTAAAAAATTTACACCAATTCGTGTAGTAGGTGTCAATATCCTATGAACAGTAAAACAAGTGCGGGAGGCGCGACAAGTGCTCGTATCGCGCGGCTGCTTCGAATCTCTTATATATTTTCAGTTTCAGTCCGACCGTTTAGCGCGTTGGTAAGAATTTTATTAATACGAGTTTTTAATTTTACGCACATGTTCGATTAGCAAGAAAGAAAACAATTTTTCGTAACGACTCGAGTTGACTTTATTTATAATTAATTTACGCGATGCAGGATATCGGCGACGACGGTTACGGTCGCAGGTTAAGTTTTTGAGAAAATATGCTCTCTTGACGCGATTTTTTGTTAGCTCTGTGAAATTTTTGTTCGGCTTAAATTTATATAAAAAAAGTGTGTTTGTAGTGGGCGACTTTTGCCGTTGCCATGATTATTTCAAAAGATTTGTTCTTGCTGGGAGACCAAGATTACTTGAGACTCCCTAATAAGGACGAAAAGAGGACAACTATGATTAGACCCGTCGTTAAACCACAACGGTACGTACAAGTACGAGTACTTTTTTCTCTTTTTAAGCCATGGACGTTTTTGTTAAATTAGTAAACTGACGTGTTCAGAACTCCTCGCACCCCTCGCTTAGCGAGTTTTCGGCGGTTCCCTTTTCGAAGTTTAGATACTTTTATGGCAGTTTTTAAGTTTTATAGATGTTTTTGACGGAACGTTAAAAAAAGACACCATACGCCGTAATTAGTAGTTTTAAATGTTTTTTCTGTTACAAAAAAATTCTTAAGATCGGCCTGTGCCCCCTATAATACGAAAAAATAGAAATTACGGTTTCGCGCAAAACTGCTTATGGTTCTCGTCGACAGGAAATAGAACACACATGACGAGATATTAAATATCACATTCGATTAGGCTCGGTTGTTTTTTTTATAGAAAAAAAAATGTGAAAAAATAAAAAGTGGGTGGGGTATGGGGTTGGAATTTCATTTACGTTTTCGCAAAATCAAAAGCGCGGAATTTGTTCCAATTACTATACTCTAATTTATCTTACATCATCGTTTAAGAGAAATTTAATGAAGTTCCGAGAGGACGAATTTCGATTACACCCCTTTATCCGGCTTTACACTCGTTATCGTCAAATAACACCGTATCGTTGCTCGAAAGGAAACTTAGGCGGAAGTTCGGGTTCGCAAATATTTAGGAAATAGGAAAGTGACACCATATAAATACATATATTGTGAGTCGGCTCTAGAAAAAGTTAGGAGCCATTTCGGTTTCCAACTAGAACGAGAAAAATTGAAAAAGTTCTTGAAAGTTAAGCTTTTCTAAAGCTTTTCTAAATGCCTTTTTTTGTATCTTGTGTGTGACTTGCAAAGGAAATAGCTAAAAATTTAAATTACATATTATGGCGGTTATTATTTATTATATCGTCTAAAATTTAAATGTTCCAAGCGCACAAACCCAATGTATAGTACTGTCATTTTCGTGGAGGGTCGCTCTTCGAAAATAAAATTCGAGTACAAATTCATTTCGACTTGGTTTATTCCGATTCGATGGATATGGCCGATACTTGGTGAAAATCAATAAACATATTTAATAAAGCAAATTAGGATTTTCTCATATTGAATTGAATTTCAAATATAATATGTAAAATCCTAATTTGATTTATTAAATACATACATTTATTCCTAATAACCAAATAACTGGAGATCAATGATTCAACTATTTGGGAGCTGACTGGAGAGACAATTTAATCCTAGACTAAATTTACAATTTATTTTGAATTGAATTTATTAGATATTATTAAAAATAACTCGATATCGACCCTTAAACTTCAAAATGAACTCGAAAGGTAGCTTGTAAAAAAACTTTGGAGACGATTTTTAAAGAAGAAAATCCGAGTTGAAATCGAACTTAATTTATGAGAAATGAGAAGAGAGGGGCTCGTATAAAGTCAAATATTAGGCGCTATAGCCTTCGTTTCATACATTTGTGGGTGTGGATCTCATTTGGGAAAATAGTTTACAATACTTACCAAAACAAACGTTTGATTTTCTCGTTTTAAATTTTTTTCTGTCATTTACCGAAAGGTAATAAACTATAATAAAATACTGAGGATGAAAATTAATCTTCTAACAGATAGAATGAGATATTTATCGATATTTTATTAAACTTCGAACTTGGGTAATTAAAACTTATTTGTTATTAAACTCGATATTTAGCGTAAACCTCTACATAAGTAATTAAATTTTGAACAATAGATGAACTTTTGTTGTTTAAATTTCTAAATTCTGAACTAAAATATAATTAATATTTTTGTTAAAAACTTAACGTAAGTGTGTCCTTGTTTCTTGTTTCTTGTTATTTGCTGTACTATTTTACAACTACAGAAAAATTTATTGGACACTAGTAAATGGTAGTAACTTTCTTCTTTTCATATACCATAATATATTATACGTTTTAGTAGTAGAGAATGGCGTAAAAATCGAGAGCATTCGTTCCATTTGTAATTCGTAAAAATTGGGATTGCAAAAATTGCGAATTTACGGACATAAGTATTCGCCAAACAACCTATAGTGGCCAATAATTATTTCTGCGACTGTCCATAAAGTACCTATATTACCGAAAAAGAACTAGGTAGCTATTAGTGCTCAATTTTAATATTTGGAACTTGCAAGATTAACTTGATAAATTATTTTTTCTATTAACAAAATAATATCTTTGCGGTAGTACCTACAGAGTTTATAAAAGAACTAATTATTTCTAATTCTTTAAATTTTATTTAGGCTCCTTTACATATTTACATCTTTGCGCAACTTAGAAAGGGAGCTACGAATTAGTGCGTCGTTGCGTGCGTATACGCAAAATATTCGTTAAAAAAAATTTTTAATTACTATATTAGGTACTATTATTCGAAGATCGTAATGATGGAAAAGTGTGATGGGCTCCAACGATTTGAGACTTTTGTTTTGGTTAATCTAAATTCCGACTGCGGTGTTTTTCCTCTGTTATAGGTACCTATGCGTTTAGTAGGTCATGAAACAATGAAATTTCAAGATAAACTTCAATTACTTAGCTGTTTGTTGAACTTATTTGTACATTTAAAATTTTCTCGATTTAAATGAGCATCTCAATTTTTTAGGGATTTGTTACTTGTTTTTTTCACAAACTCCAGTTAGTATTTACCTATAGGTATATTAGTTGGAAACTAAATTTTCTAAAAGGTCGACTCGCTTGATTTGATTTCTTTTCGAAAACGTGCCAAAATATTTTTTAATTTATTTGAGCTTTTTTTTTCGAAATTAAATGATTATAAATCGTCGAAACAATCGTCACCTAATAACGTTTGATGGAATATTTTTTAAATTAAGCATTTTCAACAAGGAGTTTCTTTTACTCGAGTTTGTCACTAAAGGTTTTTAGAGAAAGTGTTTATTTTATTACTTTATTATTAAAACTACATAATTCAAACCGTTTTAACATTTACACGACGCCACAACGCGTGTCACTCAGGTTAGTATTCGACAAAAAAATCGATTTTCAAATTAGTCCGTTTTCAAGTGTACAAACAGGTTCCCGTGGGATCCTTGATGAAGCAAGTGTGACACTAGTCTCAATCTCTTTGTTTGACCTTGGAGAAACATAATTTCAATGTTGGCACTCTCGAAAGTGATGCGTTTGAGTGCTGCATGCGAGAAACAAAATGGCTATGACCTCAAATACTTTCCAATTTATCTTAGCAGTTCCAATTTTTGGTATCTTGTCTATTACGGAGGGCTAATGATAAATTCAAGTTTTGGTCTTTGGCGGATCTCCGGATCTTTGTCAAATATCTAAAAGTAAAGCAAAACTAAATCGTATCTATTTTTGAATATTTGACCAAGATCCGGTGATCCACCGAAGACCAAAACGTGGATTTATCATTACATCTTCATCATATAAGACATATCAAAAAATCATAACTGCTGAATTTTGTGCAAGGTAAATAATCCGAATCGCTGTATCGCTAAAAATAACAAAATAGGAAAAATTTGTCAACTTTTGTGCACTTGTATCTCGGACACCACTAGGTTTATAGAGAATCATCTAGTCTCAAATTGTAAAAAATTTAGTCTACTTTTAAAAAGTATTAAACTATTTTTGCCGAAAAATTAATCCTTCGGGGTCAAAATTGACAGAAACTAAAAAAGTTTCTAAAATTTCGCTGCTTCTTGGATTTTTGACAAAGATCCGGAAGTCTGCCGAGGTCCAAAATTTCAGTATATCATTAGGCCTACGTAATAGACAAGGTACCAAAAAATCAGAACTATTTAGATATATTAAATAGTGTTTGCGATATCGGCCATTTTTTTCTCGAATGCTGTTCTCAAACGCATAATTTTCGAGAGTGCCAACATCGAAATTATGTTTCTCCAAGTTGAAATAAAGAGATTGAGATCAATGCCACACTTGCTTCATCTAGGATCCCACGGATGTACATTTGAGAACGGACTAAATACCCGAAATAGTCGATAATTTTTTGTAATAAATACAAATTATTACTAAAATATTATACCCGATATTAAGTGATAAGTATAATCCTCACTTAAAATCCACTCGAATTCCGAATGAAGTTTTCCATTCGTTGGTCGTTTCATACTTTTCTCTGGACACGTTATACAATGCGTATATACAATATTATTATACCTACTGAGTATATTAGGTATAAAACACTAAACCGAAAACTAATAGTATTTAAAAATAAATTTTTAAGCTAAGCCGAATGTGACGGAATTTTTCTTTTGATAAGCTTATTCGTTCGCTATAAACTCATCTGTTCGGATGTCGTCGGCCGTGAATAATTATTTTTGGATTATTTTATATAACTGCAATCCACAAACACTTTGCTTTCGTACAAAAACCTTGGAGTTTGTGCTAAAAACGTTGTAAATTCAGTATTTTTTTATTAGTTATTGAAGGTATAGTGAAACATAAAAAAAATTATTTATAGTCTGGCATGGTGACGTGCAAAAGGGACGGCGAAGTTGGTGGCTCGATTAGAAGGGATATTTGCAAAGAGACGAGGTTCGTCATAATTGTCGATGTGAGCTGAAAGCGAAAGAAAGGGGAATAGCGAATAGGGAATAGGTACTCTTTGAAGAAGCCCATTCGAGTGAAACTCGGAGAGGGCCGAGAATCACGAAATAATTTCAAGTTT
The DNA here is from genome assembly GCA_950108345.1 of Malthinus flaveolus. Lineage (NCBI taxonomy): Eukaryota > Metazoa > Arthropoda > Insecta > Coleoptera > Cantharidae > Malthinus > Malthinus flaveolus. Next base: position 339,337 of record OX467288.1, read on the forward strand.
AGGGAAGATAAAGATATAGCACGGGCAGACGGGCGGGCGTTTACTATTCGAAGAATAAAAGAGAACATCGATAAAGAACTAAGAGATGCCATCGAGATTTAAGAAATCTTAAGATTTAATTAGAGACTTAATAAATTACTTTAAGTAATTATTATATTTCTAACGCGAGGGTAACATTATAAGAGGCTCATTATACTATCGATATAAGACATATCTATATTTTTCGGGTTAATATAATCTCTTTACCTCGCAATGTTTTGTTTTTTAAATATATTATAATAGGTATAATGGCGGCTGTACAGTGCCGTTCATTACTTACGTATATCATTTAGGTACAGTTGTTTTTGTACTAGCAAGCAGCAAGACCTTTTCAAAAAAATTCCGCATATTATCACTTCAGTGGCTTTTAATGAAGTTACATTAATATTTAGTATTTAGTTATAAAAAGAAAAGATATTAGTCGGAGAGTCGGAGTGGTAGTCTTATATGAAAATCGAGCTGTCGTTGAGTCGTTCGTTGGTATTGTAACGAATATTTATTTTTATAATTGTTTATAATTATTTTATTTAGACTTAAAAATTACACTTAACTTATCTAATTTATTTATAACTACTGCCTAATTTATTTAAAAATGTTTATGCACTATAATAAGTAAAAATCCGTTAAATACGAACGCGAATTCTTTTAAACACTTTTAACACGTTTACGATACGAATTAATGACGAACTCGAACTCTTCATTGAAACTAAACTCCCAGCTGGCCGTAGCGTATTTATTTCTCTTGATCGGCACATTCTCGAGGCGTCTAGAGCTGAGTAGAATATTCTCGCGTATTCCGGAAGGTCGGCCGATAAGATGATTCACCATTCTTGTTACAGTATCTATTGAACTTTTTTAATAATTCGATGGTTGAACTATTTTTTTGTTTATTAAAATAAAGAAGGTATAATTAGAAATTGGCGATACTCGTTGTACTTATTATTGTAATGTCGAATCTGTGAGTTTTTAAATTATTTAAACCACGCCTTATTAAAAATTTTAAGTAACCAATGGGTACGAAGAATTATCATTTTATGTTATTTAAATGTAGTAAAAATTTAATAACAATTTTATTAATAATGAAATGGGTTGTAAAATATTTGAAGTTTCGTTTTTATGTTCGTATATTTATAATATAATCTTGATGTGTTTTTGTAGTCTAGTTAAGTTAATAATAAATATGTACTTACCTATTTTAACGAGGGTTCATTTTGATCAAATGTAGTGGAGGCAATGTGTGCATTGCCTTATTATTATGCAATAATAGTACCTATTGTATAGTATTAAATTGCCTAACAGAAGCACAAATTTTCCATACTTACATCTATTTATCAAATACAAATTACAATATTGGTATAGAGCGCTTACTTTATACCGAAAAGTATAACGCAACTATAATATCTGGGAAATAAAATAAATCGAATTAACGTATTTAATTTGACCATTTTCATTATGGAATTACTATCTCTTTTTTGAATTGAGAGTAGCATAGGCTGTTTTCCACACGGGGCAATATACCTATTACCTAATACTAGCAATATAAAAAGCCGCGATATTGCAGCGAATTTTAAATAAATTAACAATTAACAATTATTGCTCTTCACTTCGTAGCATATAGAAGAGGTGTTAAAAGATCGAAGAATTTTTTTTTTATTTACCCCTACGTTTCTTTTCATTTCTTCAATAATTTCGAGCCTATAAAGGTGCAGTAACACATTAAGCTTGTTTTTATCCCGCATCTATGTACCCATTTACGTTATTTTATCTGTTGTCTTAATGCCCCGATAATATAATGCACATAACGATTGTTTGATGACTTTTTTCGTCTACGACCTTTTATTGTGAGATTAAATTTTTATATTATGTCAAATAATTGTTGGATGATTTTTAGGTATGCGGACCTTATAGAAATGAACTCGTTGTTCGTGTTAGGTCCGAAAATATGTTGTTGATTGTATACTACTTTGGTTTTCGTTGGCTAACGACTTGTACGGCTGTTTTCTTATAAGTAATGTCCATTTTAACTAAAAACCTAAATTTCTTACGAGTAGGTATCTGTCTTCCGACGTATCGAGTGTTACCGAATTAATGTTATGATTTCTTTTAACTCGTTAGGTTAATATACGACACTACACAATTTTTACTTGTTTCGTATAGTGAGTTAATTCAACATGCCGATGGTTTCGAAAAGCAAGAAACGAAGTTCGCAATACTTGCCCCCGAAGGCGTAGGTAGCGTCGACCTTGACTTAGCACCTTGCCCGTTGTTAATTGACATCCAAACATCCTCGGTTTTGATTCTCTTATAGCTCTTGTTTTGACGACTAAAGTCCTCTCCGAATAACTTTTTGATTAACCGCAGTATTTAAAAAAAAACATTTTTGAAGTAAAACACAACTTTGGGTGATTATTAAAAAACTTTTAGCATTTCAAAACGTGGGCACCTCCTCTTCTCATTTAGCATTAATTGATATCTTCGGCACAAATTCGTGAAAAAATTCCATTACAACCTGTGATGTTTTGTGTGTATTTTAAGCGTAATAAATATGTATTTTGACGAGAACGGCACTAAAGCGTTTTAAATACTTTTGTAGTAATACCTACAAAGTATTTTATATTATAATCTGCTCAAAAATCGCGTTTGAAGTTTTCCAATGAATTTCTTCATTTGTGAGACCGTAACGGGAACCATAAACCGTGTTACTACACCTTCGACGTTGGATGAAACCAAAGTGTCGATGTGCACAGGAGACGAATAATATAATTAAGCTTGAAAAAATGTTTTATTTTATCCAAACAGTAGTAGCATCCCCAATTTCTGTCCATTTAGGCGTCTTTGGCAAGTGAGCAAAGTAAATAAAAGAATTTATTAAAAGTTACTTAGTTGTTATTTGCTCATAGTTGTCGACATAGTCATTAGTTAAATCACCTGTGCAAATTATACAAGTATGGGTTACCTGCAGCCTGCAACTTTTGTTATTACGTTATTAGATTAGATTACTAATTCCTGCTCCCAAACGACTTCTAAAGAAAGATTCTAATGTTCGAAGCATGATATAGGACGTTTATACCGGTGTCGTTAGGATATTATGTGGAATTTCTAGTGCCGTTTTAGGTTCTTGATGAACCGTAAGTTAATTGTTCTACCGTACTCTTAGAGCGAATTCATCAAAATTTCGATTCTCTCCGGGTGCTCGAATGCTTGAATGTTTAGGAACCAGTGCGAATGTACTTTATTGTGCTTTTCTAGCAAGTTCGTCGGTACGCGAGAGTTCCACGACTAGATTATTCGAGGTTTTCTAAAAGAAATAAATTCAAGTTAGATGTTTCGGGACCATCGAGAACATTTTTGTTTGGCCCAGTCTGTTTAATCTGATGTATGACGCAGGCTTAGGGCGTATAATATTTTCCTCTTAAAACGTTTTGAGTTGTGGGCTAGAGTCGTAAAGGCGATCTTCTGTAGAAGAAAATATTTAGCGTAATTATTGTGTAAAGTATTAGTAGTAAAATATACTACTCTCGTCTCTCGTAACTTGGAGGTTTACGTTACGCCACTGTTTAAATTAATATTCGAAGAAGAAATAAAATTGTCGTTTTTATTTCGAACAAATATTTTTTCTCGGCAAATAAATGCTCTTCTAACAAGTTCTTAAACTATTAAACATTAGAGTTGGTCAAGAAGATATTAGGATATGTGTAATGTATTTGGGTTTATATTTGGATACGATGCATCGTCGTGTCGTGCTGCAATTTGAAATGTGTCGGTTCGTACGGTTCGAAGGAGAAGAGGAAAGAGCCAACACACATACGTATACAACATATATATATATATATATATATAAAGTTAAGTTCGACGACCGATGCTGAAAGTGAAAAGAGAAGATGAGGTTTGTATACATGTTACATGTATGAAGCAGGGGCAGTAGAATGAGATAAAGTGAGACACTTGGCCGATAGTGAGAGTGAGTTAGGTCGTAATCATGCACCAAATAGCACATAAAGTTTGCCAAAGTAATCATCACGGTAATACCTTAAGATTGAATGACACCGTAAGACCGTAATATGCTATGTGCTTAGTTAGACCTAATGTCGGTAGGAATTAAATCGATCTGATCTTGGGTCAGCTGTTCGAACTGTTCGTCGGATATTGTTTCTTTCTAAAATTTTAATTAAAAAAAATGCGATTCGGACGCGTTTCCGTTATTTTTTTCAAACTCCTTTATAGGCTTTAATTTATTATATAATACTACTACAATATACATACTATACTTTTTTGTCTATTTTTAGTCTAGGCAACGAGCACTTATAAAATCGTAAAGTTGCGTGTAATTGGAGGTTATTAAGGTTTTATGGTTTTTATGTAAATTAGTAAAGCTAAAGTAGATAGTTCATTATAAAATGAAATCTAATTTAGAATTTAACATAACTTACCATAAAAAATTATCAATTACATTATTACATCGGGAATTTACCGCACTTAATACCTAACGCGTTAGTGTATTGAATCCTAAAATCTGTTGAGAAAAATATTTGTCTCGTACCTAAATGAGAAATTAAATTTGAGTAAATTGTTTTATAACCTCTTTTATGTGTTCGCGAACCACTGCTTTTTAAAAAGTAAAGCTCATTTCGACGTTTGCAGCTATCTTCCTGTTTCGACACATAAGAGAAGGCTTCGTGGGCTTCGTATTAAATTAGTGTAATATTATGAAGTTGAAATATTCGCGTTAAGGATAATAATAAAAATAGGTTAGGTAAAGGTAGTGTTTAGCCCCATTTACATAGAACTTAGTGCAGATTGAAGGTGTAGTTTGCTGGTCTAGAACTCGCCAAGTGGGCAACGTGGCGTAAAACCATTTACATAGACTTTAGTGGTAATCATTTTTTTTTCTTTTTTTTTTTCCTATTTTTTTTTTCTTATACTTGTATATTCTTATACTTGAACGATGAGATTAAAATAGTACTACCGAAAACCAAAATGAAGAAATAAAATCAAAGCAACTGTTTTGTCAAATTTTTGTTTAAATTTTAAATAGCTCGGCTGCGGGGGAGAGATGCGCTTCTATGATTGGCTGGTGCCGATTTACTAAGAAAAGTGGTCTAGAAGTTTAAACATTACAAACTTTCTACCCATTGTTAGCAACCACCTTGCCAACTATACTTCATTGTAAACGGGCACATTGAAAAAACCCTATTCAAGCTTCTAGACGATTCTTGCCCTTACTAGAACCACCTAGAACGATTAGACTACTGTCTATGGAAATGGCACTTTTGAGATAGGTATACTATATTTTGTATTGTGAAAAAAGACTGCATTTGACTATAGGTACTCCGGCGATATCCTGAAAAATTAAATAATTTTCTCTTTATATTACACATCAGTATAGGTATATTGTTGGTCAGCTAAAAATTACCAAGAAAAAAACGTTTCAGTTGTTCGGAATAAATTAAGAGAGGAGAAGATCGAGATACGATTTTCACTTAGTATAGCAAAATAGAAGAAAATTTGTCTAATTTTTCTCCTGAAAACGCAAAACTGGGTCGAGAAGATTTATTTCAGTCGAGTTTTATTATTTCTTCTTCTAAGTTTGTAAATTATTCTTAATACATTATTGTATCGAAAATTTAATAACTCTTTCCATCCGACAACAAACTTTAAATTGTTCCAAAAACAAACTTGAACAAGTTTTTAAAAATTCCGAAATTACATTTTAAGCATTATTTGAGTTTCGTGAAGCCAAATTATTGGTTTCGTAACTTCTCTCGAAATTTTTGAGAGCATTTAATTTAAATTATTTTGTCGAGTTGCGGGAATAACTGCACAGCACTTTATTCCTCGATTGCAACCCCGTATCGATTAATTAATTTGAAATTAATCTAAATCTAAAGTTTATAGTTACGGGACCTACTCGTACCTACTCAAATTACGCCCCGCGTCGTACCTAGATGGACCCTGTGTATTTAAATGAAAATGCAAAAAGTTTACGCAATCGTCCTCTTTCGCAGCTCCGTTCTATTTTTAAAATCGGCAAAAGTCTAAGTTTCGAAATTTTATTTTTTAATAACGAAGCTTAGTAATAATTATTATTCCTAGAATTTTTCAATCAGTTCGTCGTTTTTTTTCTTTTTGAATAAAAATCGTTTTTCTTTAAGGCCGTTGAACTATGATTTCGCTCCCCTCAAAAATGGTATTTTGAAGTCCCTAACAAAACATTGGGACTCTAAATTTGATAAATATAATGATGCTGGTAATAGAAATTGGTGGTCCAACTCGATACTTTTAAGATCAAGCAGCATCTAATCATAGGTCTTCGACCTTTTTACTAGTTAGGTTGGAACAAACTTGAGCTTTTATATAACTCCCCGATGTAGATTTTCTATGTGTCTTCTTCGTCTTCTTCTATGCTTTTTTTTAAACTTACGATAACCGAAGAAAAAAGATAGTAAAAGAAGAAAGAATCGTTATTTCCGGAAATGCCTCACTAGTGGCGGACATAACCCTTGCCGAAGCTATGTGTGTGTGTGTGTGTTTTGCTTTTGTAATAGTAATTTAAAATTCAACGCCGTCTATACGTGAAAGAATTTCTAAATTGTTAAAATCGTTTTAAGTTTGAAATTTAAATTGAAAAAAAATTTTTATCTATAAAATTAATGTTACATTTTATTACATTTACATATAAATGGAAAATATTGTACGATAATCGTACAATCGATCGTAGATAATATTGAATTAAGGGTTCTTTTTTATACATATTATTATGTTGTGTTTTTGTTTTAATCTTTAATATCCAGACTTTTGAGGAACATTTCGACCTTAAAGGGAAATGGAGGCAGAAAAAAGTGTCTTCATTGTCTCTTGAAGTTTTGAAAATACATTACTACTATATTATACAGGGTGTAACTTGGCCAAGAATGCCAGGGTAGGTAGAGGACCGATAGGCAAGTATTTTAAGGATAGGAACCCATGTCCGGAAATGCACCTGTACGGAGCTACGGCCGTTTTTAACTTTACGTTTTATCGTCCGATATGCAGGCAGCATGTCGTGTGCCTAACAATTGTTTGCCTGGCAACTCATCGTTGTCTAGGAAATACATTGAAAGTCAGCTCAGAAACATTGTGATGTCAATAAAACGCGTGCTGAACAATGAACAGGTTAACCTTTCAGGAGCTCGCCAACGTGCATCTGGCGTATGGGGCTATGAACTGCAACGCACTTGGAGCACAGCGTATTTGCACAATGTATTTTCTAGGCAACGATAGGTTGCCAGGTAGACAATTATTTTAAAACACGACATGTAGCGTGTACATCGGGTGCAAAAACCAAAAGTTAAAAACGGCCGTAGCTCCGTACGGGTGCATTTTTGGACATGGGTTCCTATCCCTAAAATACTTGCCTATCGGCCCTTTACCTACGTTGGCATTCTTGGCCAAGTTACAGTTGACACTCTGTATAGTGTATTAGATGAAATTTCTTCGAGTCGAGAAGCTTTTCAACACAAACATGTCCAGATAGTAATTTAGTAGATATCACCAGAGGTCGCCGCAATATAATGTTTTATCTACTATTGAACTTATTTTTCTATCATAATTTTTCCAGATCTGGATGTAAAATTGTGTTCTCAAAAATAAAGATAACTTGGTATTTTTTGTTTGTACGATGCCTAGCTTTCGAGACTTCGGGGATGCCATAGTGTGTTTAGTGTATGATTTTTTGTATCTGAAAATTGCTATTGGTACAACGCTGTACTACTATATACTATACTATTATGTTGTTGTAGTTTTCCCGAAAATGTTGCTTTACTAATTTAAAAAGAACCTGCCTATTTTTTTGTACGAAATCGACCTCTGAAATTTTGAAACATTCAGTATAATAAATAAGATATACAGGGTGTTCGGATATTCCTTGGCCAACGGTCTACACATGATTCTACAGGTCAAAATAGCACTAAAGGCTCCTATAACAAAAAGTCGAAATCTCAATAATAAGAAAGTTGTGGGGCCTTAAAGTTGAGTTTTTAAATTTTCATTTTGGTTATAATTACTTTAAATGTTACCGAAATTTTTTGATATTGGGCACATTTACTAAGAATTATAAAGCCTCGAATAAGAAGTAGAAAAGTTTAAGAAATCTCTGAAATAAAGGGCACTTAACCTGAAGTCTAAATTTAATTTTAGCCCTAACTTTTTTGTCGTTTCTATTTTCAATTATTTTTTATACGAAATTTGAAAGATTAGACAAAATTATAAAAATAAGGTACTCTTCTTTTAAGTTGATATAATTAACCGTTTCATCAGAAATCGCTTTCAAAAAGATTAAGTTTGGCCATTTTTTACGAAATTTTAAATAATCAGGTTGCCACGATCAACTAAAAACGAATAAACCAAAAGAATTTGGATTTTAGTTGATCATGGCAATTTGATTATTTAAAATTTAGTAAAAAATGACCAAACTTAAACTTTTTGAAAGTGATTTCTGATGAAACGGTTAATTTTATCAACTTTAAACAAGAGTACCTTATTTTTATAATTTTGTCTAATCTTTCAAATTTCGTATGAAAAATAATTGAAAATAGAACAGACAAAAAAGTTAGGGCTAAAATTAAATTTAGACTTCAGGTTAAGTGCCCTTTATTTCAGAGATTTCTTAAACTTTTCTACTTCTTATTCGAGGCTTTATAATTCTTAGTAAATGTGCCCATTATCAAAAAATTTCGGTAACATTTAAAGTAAATATGACAAAAATTAAAATTTTAAAACTCAACTTTGAGGCCCCACAACTTTCTTATTATTGAGATTTCGACTTTTTGTTATAGGAGCTTCTAGTGCTATTTTGACCTGTAGAATCATGTGTAGACCGTTGGCCAAGGAATATCCGAACACCCTGTATAACTAGAATCTCTAGATTTCATTCCAAGAGTATAGTTCTAATTTATAAAAGTTCAGAATAGTCAATTATTTATTTTAATATGCTGAGAAATATTAATAAGTATGTTATTTAAGTTTTTTAGTGATTAATTGTAATTATGACGCATCATTTAGATTACTAATTTATTTGTTATTAATTAAATTAATAATTAACGTATTTTGTTTTTATTATCGATCGGTCAGTTAATACTTATGAATAGGAAACTGAGTAAACTGTAGGTATTATACATATTTATTATAATAGGTACCTACTATAAATTTAACTATTTTTTTATAAATTAAATAGTATGTATTTCTCATATAAATATAGTTAATTTTAACAGATTTGATTCCCAAAAGAAAATTTTTAAGAAATATTTCTTTGTAGCATTTGGGGTTAAAACGTTAAAAGTTACATTCTTCGTTCATGTACCAGTAGGAAAATAACGAACGTTTTCAATATTTTTAAAGAAAATTTGCATGATTTCGGTAGGTACCTATACTTATACCTATACTACCTATACCTATACTTATACCAGTAAATACTTAATATCTAATATTAAAGGAATATAGGATCCTTAATTTCTAGAATAATGAAACAGAGAATAGCAAGATTTCCCGGAAAATCTGTTTTTATCCAAATAAAAAATTAAATAGGCGGCCTCAATTAATAATCCGTCGAATGTATGTAATTGTTATTTCGATATAGATATTAGGTACCTACCTAGTACGCTAGTACTATTTATAACTACTATGTACTCGTAAAAATATTGTGGAACTAGAAAAAACTCGGTTTTGGCAGTCTAAAACTGACAACGAACACGAAAAGGTAAAGACAGTCTAACGTTTTTGGAACTTTAGAAACAAATACTGACAGGATTTAAGAAAACGCGTTCTTGTAAAGAAAATCTATACGAAAAGGTAATCTATAAAATTAAGAAAACGTAGTACATCATGATAAAAACAAATTGTAGAGAAGTTTATTAGGCGAAAGGGAAAAAGTTCATCTTACTAGAGGCATCTCGTAATTTAATAATAATAATTTTTGATGTTTTTGACTCCACTCTTAAATTTACTTTCTCGTAGGTACTTATTTAAAATTGAAAATTCCTTTCTGCGCTTCTCAAGGCTGCTCGAAAACTTCTGCACGTTATAACGCAATGTTATTACAGAACACATTTATAGAAAATTCTCCTTTTTTTAAGCATTCGATTACAACGATGTTTACCCTAAAACTAACGGGAAATAAAACATGAACAAAACCTGTTCTTCCACACGTCTATCTTCAAATATGGCGTAAAATACAAAACTCGCACGGGATTAAAATTTATAGTTTATCAAAAAAGTCCCAGCAAGAAAACGGTAAAAATTTTGTCGAAAAATTATTAGCTAGTAGGTATACGTTAATTCTAATTTCCCAGTTCGAATACAAAATTTACTAAAATAGATCATTTTCTGCATAAAACCGTGAGTGAAGTCGATAAAGACGTCAAATTTCAAAACGATAAATATGGTTGGTTTTTAAGAGCTAAAGCGATCAATCAGTCTACTCGCGGTTTAATAATTTAGTTTGGGCTTTGTACAGGGTAGCTTCAAAACATCATTCCTCGTAATAGAGCGACGTCTTCTACTATTGTTCGAATTTGATCAGGTATTGGTTTGTTTCTAATACTTGAAGGATTGAGGCAGTCTCACAACTCAAAAATAGTCGATGGATGAGGATCGACGTGCTCGGGAAAATACGCTGTAATAACATTAACCAATTTTTGAGATTTTAGTTCGATGTCACGACTATCTACTAATTAATTTAAAACCGATGGAAGTGGAGGGCAGATAATTTTGAAAAACCCTCTAGAAAAAGTTATACAGAAATAGTTACCTACACGAAAATAAGCGTAAATTTTTTCATCGATTTTTTTATCGATATCTAAAATTTTTGGATGGTACCTATACAGTGTGTCCGGGGATAGGTGGAACACGAACGATCTCGCTTATTAGTGATTTTATCAAAAAATGTTACTCTTTGTAAAAGTTTTTGCTTGTTTCAAAATTAATATTGACAGTTTCATTTCTCTAAATTTTTATACAGGGTGGTCTTTATTGGCGTTTCTCTAAAATTATACATCAGTAAACTACTCTTATTTTAAGAGGAAAATAAAAAAGTCATAACAAAAAATTATTTCTACGCCGATTTTTTATTCAGATATAAAATTTGAAGCCGATACGGCACGTTTCATATTTTCAAAAATTTCGATGTAACAATGTTTCAAGCTGCGTATTTTGAATTTCGCCAAGGAATTGTAAGGATGTATGAATGTAAGGAGCACTTATATTGAGTAGTAATTATTATTTATTTATTTGTTTGTTTTGATATCTAATAAAATATTTTTATGAATTTGTTAATAAAAAAACGTCGAAATCGTTTAAAAATATTAAAAGTACCGCATAGTTTTGAAATTTTATATTTGAATAAAACATGAGCGTACGAATAACTTTTTGTTATGAATTTTTGATTTTTCTCTTCAAAATTTTCCTAGTTTACTAGTGTATAATTTTAGAGAAACACTAATAAAAACCACCCTGTACAAAAATCTGCAGAAATGATATTGTGAATATTAATTTTGAAACAAGCAAAAACTTTTACAAAGAGTGACATTTTTTGTTAAAATCGCTAATAAGCGAGATCGCCCGTGTTCCACCTATCCCCGGACACACTGTATAATGGGTCCCGATTTTTATGCATTATAAATAGGTGTCTGACATTGAAAAATGTTATCGTTTTGTTTAATCATTTGTATTATTTGTGTATATTTATATCGAGTAAACATAGTGTGTGGGACTCGATGGTTTTATTTATTATTAGTGCGTACCTTTAACCCACGTTTATTATAATGGATATTGGACAAAGTATAATGTTAGGCTCATTTGCTATTTTAATTGTTTCGCCTTAATAATTAATTTTTTTCGAATAAAGAAAAGAATTAAAAAATCGAGGGGAAAGACCTCTAAAAATGTATCAGTTCGTAACTTAAATTATTTATTCAAAGTGGAGGAATGTGCGGTTTTGGTAATGTGGTTTTCTATTTTATGTGCATGGGTGGTGGTAAGTAATGTACTATTGGGTATGGTATTAAAGGTTGACGATGTTTCCTGTTTGGTAGACGTCACGTTGGTTTCTACAAGGTAACAATAATTGTAAATTTAATTATCCGATTACTAATAAAAAAAATCCAATAATTCCGAAGTCAAACCGACGCTTTTAAGAAAACCAAAAACTTCGAGTTATCGTTCGACAATTTTGATAATTTGGCTCCCAATGCGTCATATGTATGAATTTTTAAGACCCTGAACTGTAATTTGGTATAACAACGAACAATGACATTAACATAGACTTAATGTTATTGAAAACAATTCTACAAAATATTTTAAATGATATAACTGCAACAATTTTTAATAATTTTTAATAAATTGCATTATAGTCGGGGTACTACTTCAAGGTTAACGTTTTAGCCAAACCATTTATTGGAGTCTTCTTTTACGTCTCTCCACCGAGATTCCGCTTCGAAAGGACGATTTTAATTGTTACGGTTTTTAAACTTTTATCTAATATTTCTCCACGACCTGTAGATGACCTTTCTTTTTGAAAATGTTTGAAAAATCACGCAATTGTGAACTCTGCCATCTAACAGAATGGATTTGACTTCTTACGAAGCTAGAAAACTTTCGGTGTAGAAATGGGCATTAGAAGTATTCTAGGATTTATGTCATTTTCTGAAATCCGGCATCCATGGCCTGCTCTTTGAAAGATTACCACATTCACTTATGAATTATTCTTTAATGGAAGTTTTATGGCTGAAAATGAAAGCCAGAAAATGGTTTTATTAAGGTTGAAATGATGATGAAGGAATGTAGTCATAAAAACTCTTTAATAAAATGATCATTTTTTAATGACCGTCGAATCGGTTTAGGGCCTTGTCCTTCAATGTAAGACAACAACTTTTAATAATATATATATTTATATATCGGAATGACCTATAGGTCAGTAATAATCATAATATTTTATGAACCAAAAATAATTAGCCAAAGGGGAAAAGTTCGGGTAACCTCTTTTAAATTCTAATTTCGTTTTTTTATATCGAACGATTTTTGTTTAGGTCATTATGATCGATTTACCAGACAGACGTAAATGTTTTTTTTGCATATTTTTCCAAGAATTTCTCCTAATGTGTCTGTTTCGTGACGGTATTATTTATACTATGTGTGATAGTTGCCTGAAAGTGTCCAGAATTGTACCCCTTTTTTGTTAGCTCTTTTCCGAAATTTGTGTTAAAATTACACTACTTACACCTGCAGACCTGTACTATATTTGCAGCTGCACTAATTCAACATACTAGCCGCACTATTAAAAAACGCAGTTTGTTGCTTTATGCACCACCAACCACCACATCGTGCACAAATGTATTTGACGATCTTCTTCAAAAAGAACAGTTGTTTTGTTTCAAGAGTGTACTACTTAAAAGAGTGGTTTTATTTTGACAAAAAATAATGGAACAATTTTTGTGGACTCATTAAATTCCAAATATTGACCAATAATGTTTAGAATAGGAAATAATGTTTTAAATTTAATGATAATTGCTTTGGTGCGATACGACTGCCAGCTATACCTACAGAAAGTATTAGTTTGTTATCGACACCTTTATTTTGATACATTCTTACTAGATTCGTACATTTTATAATGCGCTCGATGTTAGGCCAACTCTGTTCCAAATCGTATACACTAGTCATTTTCCGATTTTATGTCTTCGAGTATTTTAATAGACCGTCATCGCATCACCCAAAGCTGTGTAATTAAAAATAGGGGCCCATCGACTGTATTCTACGTACTCTACAGACTCACATAGCGCACCCATTGAAAGAAAATAGGGGAAAAATAAATTAAATTAAGGGGCCCAAATCGTTTCGAGAGGAGTTGGGAAGGATGTATCTAAAACACCCATTAATATTTGTAAAAAATGGACTCGGCGGCCAATGAAAGTTGAATTAACAATGTTTGTTTTTTACCTTATTAACTTTTTATCGATAAAATTTAAGTGGTAATTGTTATATTTTTAGTAATTCGTTATCATTTCGTTCTGCATTGGTTAACTCGATTGTATGTGTTGTCTGCAACAAAAATATTTTTATTTGAAATGCAACCGACTGCGAAATTTCGGCTGTAAGTATCGTGTAAAAAATAATTAAAAAATGCATAGACTTTTGTATTTTTCTATTCATTTTTGTTTAACGTTTTAAAGTAAAATTTGAGAATTCTACGAATGATTGTGCATTTTCACGACAATTGCTACTAAACGTCCTAATATAACATCCTTTTTTAAATCATTTGTGTTTTTAATAATCAATTTTTTTTGTAAAATTGTCAAAAAATGTAGAAAACGATTCCCGAAAAAATTAGAGTCGCATAATACATCATTCGTGTTTTGCTCTCACAGTCTGATGGATTTGTTCTGGGGACGAGCGCTATAAGACGATGTGTTTTAGTTTAGCCGGATGCATCTTGCCCGAAAATTACCCCAAAAACTGAACTCTTTTAGTAAGAAAGCGGACCAGAACGAACTTAATGAATTTTTTTTTTCGTTTTGGAGTTTTATAATTTCGCGGCAAGAGAGGCTTCTTCTTTTCTTCTTCTTTTTTTGATTCAAGTAATGGAATGTGTTTCATTGAACCTTTATACTATATCGAGGAAATTGAATGATTAGCCAGAGTTAAATTGCGTGGCAGTAGGTAATATGTAATATCCCATCATCGTAAGTCGTAATAAATTATAAATTTTTGTAGTAATTTGTTGATCGAAGGTCAATAATTTTTTTAACTCCATGTCGTTTAGCAGGCTTTTTCTTCTTTTTTATATATCTTATTTTTCTGCTGGATGGAGAACCTCGTCGTCACACCAACTTAAAAATATGTTCCGTGTGCCGCCAAGTCGTTCAAAGGACAAAAAGCTATGTGTAACAACGCATTCATCGGTGAAGAATTGTTTTTTTATATAGTTGACATTGTTGTTGACAATGTTGTTAATCAACCTTTTAAATTAAATTTCAAGCGCTATTCACGGCAAAGTTAAATTGTTAGATAATATTTTTGTATATCGCACATTCTTTTACCTGCATCACCACTTCGACCGTTTTCGTGATTAAAAAAATATAAATATTAGATGATATTACTAATAAGAGGAAGGTTTCTGGGCTAATGGCTGTGGTCGAAAAAGGTTCTGCATGAGAGACTTTACGCTCTGCTTTCAACTGGTAAATATAGGCATCTTCAAAATATATATGTTTAAAAATGTCCAGTTGTGTTACAAAAAGTTTCTTTTTCTAGATTAGTAACTAATTATTTAACTTTCAAAATGTACCTAATTGATCTGTGAAATGCAATTTTATCGTTTATAATAAAAAAGAGGAAAAGTAATAATTACAGCCTAGGAAAAACGCCAAAATTACTAGTGAAATACGTAAATTATTATTATGTGGAGATACCTAAAGTTAGAGAAGCCATGCCATCGCTGGGAAGAGGCTGGAGCCGACTACGCACAGGACATCAATGTTACTTATTCTGCAGCTTATAATAAAATTGCGTTATTGTCTTTCTCAGACGACTTTTCTATGATGAACTCTCAAAAATTACTATTAATTTAATATAATCCTCGTTAATTTTTACTCGAGTTTCTTTAAAATCATTATAAATCGGTAATAAGAAATTGATTACCTACATCGTTTAAATGTCGATAATGTACCATCGAGTGCTTTATGCTTACGACCGTGTGTATGTGACGTCTCTAAAATTAGAATAATGTAAAGTTCAATGTCTTTTCTATTTTGTTAATTAGAAATTTTTCGACTACCTTCTACCTATTATAAGGTAGTCGGTTAAATTTTACTTTACTCTTCTTGTCTTCTTCTTCTTCTTCTTCTTCATAATCTTCTGTCGTTAATTTAAGTTAATGGGTTTATTTACCGAAGTAAAACGAGTTCAAGAAAATGCGTTTGAGCAATATTGTGCGTGTGAGGTGTGGACACTTACTCGGTATATCTGTTAATGATTTTTTAACTATACGTAGGAATTCGATTAGTTTGGGGGTCGTTTCATTTTCTGTGAGACGATAAAAGTAGGGAAAAAATCAGTTTATTCACCCTTTTTATACGCTATGCATGTCAACATATTGTTAGGATAGGTCAAGGGACGAACGCCCAATGACGTGAGGAAAATGCATACACACACATAAATCTGCATTGTTCTCAGACGACTTTACCTGATGATTATCGCATCGTGAATAAATAATTATTTCGAAAAGGTAGAAAAATTATTCTAAAGAAAAAGTCTTTAATGTAAACGGTCGCTTCGACATCTTCCTGTCCAACTAACCCAAATTTCGCAAATTTTTTCTCGTACGTATAAAGAGTATAATTTTCTTTACCAGATTTCTAGAAAACGTTCATTGACCAGGATGGAGGATGGTACTACGACATCGAACATTTCACCGACACGAATTAAAAATTTAATTTAAACGTTAATACGCCACTGGAATTCTGTACGCATTATCGGGACCATCGACATTATTTTAGTAAAAAGCACATCGACCACGTGTATATCGCAAATTTATACGTCGATTTATTGTTAATGACCATTGAGCTCGTGTACAAACATAACACACACCTTGGAGTGTTGGAGTGCGGCCAGTGACTCGATTATTGCGGGAAACTCGCGTTTAAAAAAGCCTTACCTTTTGCATACTGTCGTCCTCGGTTCTCGGTACTTTTTATTACCGACAGTCTTTTTATTATCTAGCCTTACAGGCACAAAAACTGTTTGCATGTAAATAAACCTGCCGACGTAAAATTATCCCGACCTGGACAACATTGTTTTATCGTTGGGTAAAATTCCAACAACGTACGGTCGTACTTGTCGTCCTTTACTTACTTTCGATGTTGTATATAATTTAATCTCGACTCTAATTTAAATTACCAGATCGACACAAACTTTTTATGGGTCAATATTTTGCGTGTCAGTGTTTTTTCCAATTCTCCACCAAAAAGTTACGAAGATGTTTTGATCGCCCGTCGAAATTTTTTTTACCATAATTAAAAGCTTTATACCTACATAGTTATACTATTAGTAGATAATATGTAATTGTTGAAATATTTTGTTTCGCTCTATTTGGAACCGATGGTCTTGCTTTTTCTTTTTTCGTTTGATTTTAAGATAATAAGATTTGGGGATTAATTATTTTGATGATATCACTATAATACTACTTTGAGCTTATTTTTATAATGGACGATTGAACAACAAAGGAATATTTTGTCTTAAAAAGATCTAAAAATTGTATTGTCATTAATTATCGAGATGTTAAAAAGTTAAAGGATTAATATCTCGGCTTGGAGACCGAAAAAGTGTTGATCATAGTTAGTAGTAATTCGTTTGCACATAATTAAACTGACTTTGCTTTTTGATTAACTATGTGAATGCAATTTAGCCTTGGTAACAATAAAGAAATGAACGGAAGAACCCCCCAAGGTTCCTAACAGATGGAACGCTTAAATTGAGGATATCGTGGGCTTACCGAATATAGCGACTGCATCAAAATTTGTCCATCATTTTGAAAACTTTCTTCGGTGTTTTAATCTACGGAATTAAGCGTAATACTCTCCTCGATGAGGAACATATGCTATTTATTAACAAATTCGATTCTATGTCTGAAGGTAAAATTGAAGGAAGCTAACGGAAAGAACTTTTAACTGAAGCAATCTGCAATTAGAATACTTAACTAATACTGTGCTCTCTTTCACGAACAAAAGTCGTCGATTTAATGAATCGATGTTGGTAAGTAGTAATATACTTAGTAAAAAGAAAATGGGACTCTTTGTGTAGTGAATTTCGCAGACAGTAACGAAAATCATAAAGGAGACGATAATAAGGAAATCGAAGGACGAATAAGTCGATACCTATAAGTAGTAGAAAAAGAGAAAAATATTAAGAAAGCAGGAAATTATAATGAATGGAAATACTAGTTAGGAAATAACTTCCTCTCATTCATTACATATAAATTTTGTCGAGGGAAATTATTCATCTTTTAACTCCCTTGTTTCTGTAGGGTTTTTAAAAATACTTAGGTAATACCTACCTATATGTAGGTAGGTATTTATGGTTGTTGGTAGCGTTTGTAGCGTTCTTCCTCCTGTATATTTTTCCAGTTAGGGGAGAATTTCATCGTCTCGATTACATCGTAATTTCTTTTCTGAACCGCTTCATCTTTTTTCTTTTACTCTTATTTTAAAATTTTCGTTCACTTAATTTCTTCCGTATTTGTTATACAATATGCGTAAGTTATACATACTATATTATTATTATTTATTATATGGTTGTCTTCTGAGCTATATGTATATATACGTCGTTCGCCATTCTCTCGAACCTAGAGATTTTGATTTTGCCATTTGTGAAACTTTTAGTTTCACGAAAATTCAGTACTACTTATTTCTTCTAAAGGACTTTCTGTAGTAAATAGCTTGTGTCGATAAAAGGGCAAGACTCGCGATATAGTGAACGAAAAAAGCCGGAGCGATTCACTATATCGAACTGTTCCCTATCACAAAAGTGTCTTTATAACCGTATTAACAGCCAGTAAGCCCATCTTCATTTGACATTTTTACATCCGAAGTTAATACTCTATTCTCATAACCTGGACGTATCTTCAGTTTCATCGTTTTCTTCAAGATTGTCGATATTCCAACTTCTCATTATTCATTGACCACTCTCTAAATAGTAAAAATTTTTCACACTTGTTCTTGAGTACACTTGAGTGGTCACTGGTAAATGTAAAATCTTTTTTGTTCACTAAGCCGAGCTGTTCGCTATATTGATAGATCGTTGTACAGCGAGTCTACTGTAGCTAGTCGAATAACCGAACAGAAGTGGATAGAGACAATAGGGAAATCCACAGATGGCGAAGAGACAACGAGCGGTTCAGAAATGGAGAAAAGGTGTCAGAATTTGTTAGTAAATTATATATTTGAGCGAACCACTATAATTTCGAAAACTCAAAATAATAGGTCGGTGACCCCAATAAACAACAAAAAACATACTTTTTGTCAAAAGCATTTTGATTGCTTTAATAATAATACGTTCCGTTTTAATGCCAAACAAAAAATTATTCACAAACTCTTACGACCAAAATCTTCCATTTTATTAACTTCTCGAAAGGGAACATTGTACTCCGTATTCAAATAAACGAGTGCCGAATGCATGTAGAATGAAAGAGACTGTGATAAGAGGAATTTTGTAACAAAAAAGAGAGGACTCCCCAAGGGGTGCTTTTAAGTTAATTCAAACACAAGTTGAAAGAACCGACATTGATGTAATAAGGGATCTTTTGTTAGATCATATCACGAAGATGACAGAATTTCTAAAACTTAGAAATTTTGATTTTAATGTTTCTTAATTATTTGTTTTAGAAAACCTTGATGAGCTAGAAGGCTAAATATTCCGACAAATTAAAAAATGTATCTTATTGTTTCTGAAATAGTATTTTAGAACAATAGAAATAAAAATATGTTGCTGGGGAAACGCCTTTATATTATTATCAAAGTATGTACAAACCAACCCGACCATTATGGTTGGTTTAAACGTGACCAAAAATTCGATTTACTCAGTTTTTTATTATTCGGTACGCCTAAATATTATTTAATTGCAAAGTTATTCGTGTGTTCGTTGTAATTCGACAAGCAAAAAATTTCAACCCTTCCAATTTATAGCGAAGTGGAGTCGCATTTTTGTCTTTTTCTTCTTAAACTCGTCTATTTGAATCTCTAATTGAAATTAAGTTTCATTTAGAAAGAGTTGGAGAGTACTATACAGTGTGTCCGGGGATAGGTGGAACACGGGCGATCTCGCTTATTAGTGATTTTATCAAAAAATGTTATTCTTTGTAAAAGTTTTTGCTTGTTTCAAAATTAATATTCACAGTTTCATTTCTGTCGATTTTTATACAGGGTGGTCTTTATTAGCGTTTCTCTAAAATTATACATCAGTAAACTACTCTTATTTTAAGAGGAAAATAAAAAAGTCATAACAAAAAATTATTCCTACGCCGATTTCTTATTCAGATATAAAATTTGAAACCGATACGGCACTTTTCATATTTTCAAAAATTTCGATGTAACGATGTTTCAAGCTACGTATTTTGAATTTCGCCAAGAAATTGTAAGGATGTATGAATGTAAGGAGCACTTATATTGAGTAGTAATTATTATTTATTTGTTTGTTTTGATCTCTAATAAAAAAAATTTATGAATTTGTTAATAAAAAAATGTTGATATCGTTTAAAAATATTAAAAGTACCGCATCGTTTTCAAATTTTATATTTGAATAAAACATGAGCGTACGAATAATTTTTTGTTATGAATTTTTGATTTTTCTTTTCAAAATTTTTCTAGTTTACTAGTGTATAATTTTAGAGAAACGCTAATAAAAACCACCCTGTACAAAAATCTGCAAAAATGAAATTGTGACTATTAATTTTGGAACAAGCAAAAACTTTTACAAAGAGTAACATTTTTTGATAAAATCGCTAATAAGCGAGATCGCCCGTGTTCCACCTATCTCCGGACACACTGTATATAGTAACGTCTATCGTGGGACGTGGGCAGTTGCAGATAATGGAACGAATTCTCCCCAATCTGTAGGTACTATTTTAACGAACTTCGCCCGCAATTTTTATGCATCGCCCTGAATATGACTAGGCCTGTCACTTTAAAAAAAAATATATCGAATATCGAAAAGTTCAAATTATCGATATTTTCGATATTATCGATATTTTCGATATTATCGATATTTTCGATATTATCGATATTTTCGATATTATCGATATTTTCGATATTATCGATATTTTCGATATTATCGATATTATCGATATTTTCGATATTATCGATATTTTCGATATTATCGATATTATCGATATTTTCGATATTATCGATATTTTCGATATTATCGATATTTTCGATATTATCGATATTTTCGATATTATCGATATTTTCGATATTATCGATATTTTCGATATTTTCGATATTATCGATATTTTCGATATTATCGATATTTTCGATATTATCGATATTATCGATATTTTCGATATTATCGATGTTATCGATATTTGGGCCAGTTTGGTGCCCACAATACACACGCCGAAAGGAAGAGCTGAATGCTGAATTACTTTACGACTGCATTGAAAGAGGATTAAAACCCAAATCTGGTTGGTCATTGGTGTGGGGTGGCGACTTTTTTGTTAAAAATAGCCATCTTAGTTTCGAGACTTTCTAAAATATTTATCAACATATTATATGTAGAGTCTTAAAATAATTCAGCTTTTTCTTTACCATGTCCATTGCCGTATTTCCTACTAAATTTAAAAGTTTTAAACCAAATTTTGCAATAGGTATTTATGTAAATTAAAATCTTATATTTTTATATGAAATTTTTGGAACACAAGATGTCTTTTATATTTTTATTGTAAATATATTTATGGCTAAAGAGCGGTTGACAGCTTCACCCCTTATCTAGTGAATTAGTTATACTTGCCGCGTGCCGAAAGTGCAGTAGCAAATAATAAACCCGACTAAACAAACAATATTGTACCCGAAGATCATAAAATTATTGGAAATTCCCAAATACTAGATATATAATACAATAATTACAAAAAGGACAATGTTCATTGTATAGGCACTAGGTTCTGTACCCCCTGTTGAATCACTTATCCGTACAGCCACACTAAAATGTATTTGGCACTAGTAAATGGTAACTTTCTTCTTTTCATATACATTTTAGTAGATAATGGCATAAAAATCGAGACTGCTATAATTATAAAACATCCCATTTGTATTTCATAAAAATTGCAAACTTGTGGCCAAAGTAGTTATCAAACATTCTATAGTGGCCAATCATTTTTGCGCCGACCGTACATAGGGAAATAACCCGTAGAATCACGTTGTTATAAATTCCTGCTTATCTAATTGTTTTAGAGCAAAAATTATGTAGAATTCAAAATTAATTAGAAATTATAAAAATATTTCTTTTTATCTGGCTTTTCGTGAAAGAGTAAAAACGGCTGATGTGGCCATAAGGCATTCAATACAGTTTGAGTTATATTTTATTTTTAAATTTATACATTTTTAGCTACAATACAAAATTTAACAAAAAGGATCTTTGGCGCCTGACATCCGGTAGGTCAGAGAAGAAATTTCATTTTAGAAATTGGGAAAAAGCAAATACTAAAATTATTCAAAAAGGACTTGCACATGGTCGCAAGAACCTAACGGTAAATAACGCGGTAAAATAAGTTTGTGTTCAAGAAATGCTTTGTCAACAAATTAATAACAAGCGCCTAAAATTATAAAAAAACTAAAAAGTTTCCAAAATTCTAAAATAGGTTCTAACATTAAAAAACTTGACAAATTTTTAAGTAAAATAATTTTAATAATAATAGGAATTCCAGATTACCCAAACCGCGCAAGTTCAAGTTAAGATATTAAATGTTTGTTATTACATTACTAAATAAATAATTTTACAATCTTCTAAACCATTAAAACACGGATATAACGAGAAAAATTTTAAATCTTTGTGCGACGGCTTCAACGTTCTATGACAACGATGATTGCGAAAAGGTAAAACAAATGAATGTAAATTCAATAAAACGGAAAAAAATTAACTACAATGAAATAAATATTATGTTCAAAAACTATGCGTTATTATTTATACGATAATCCGTGTCCGCTCTGGCCCTGTAAAAAGTTTTTCTATAAAATGCCTTATAGGGCCATAGCGGACACCAAACGGCGGACACAAAAGAAAAAAAAACGATATTGAATACCTGGACTAAGGACGTCTTGTAGTATCATAGTAGGGATCTCCCCAAAAAATTTGAAGCGTAAATCTTGTTTCTGCCCTAAGAAAATACCGAAAATGTAAAACGGACACCGGTGACCGCCGTGGCCCTGTAACGAAGTCTTGCAGAGACACCGGTGTCCCTCCTGGCGCTTAATGTGTTAAATTACCGATATTATCGAAAATATCGATATTATCGTAAATATCGAAAACATCGAAAATATCGATATTATCGTAAATATCGATAATATCGAAAATATCGATAATATCGATAATATCGATAATATCGAAAATATCGATATTATCGTAAATATCGATAATATCGAAAATATCGAAAATATCGATATTATCGAAAATATCGATATTATCGTAAATATCGAAAACATCGAAAATATCGATATTATCGTAAATATCGATAATATCGAAAATATCGATAATATCGATAATATCGATAATATCGAAAATATCGATATTATCGTAAATATCGATAATATCGAAAATATCGATAATATCGAAAATATCGATATTATCGAAAATATCGATATTATCGAAAATATCGATATTATCGAAAATATCGATATTTCGATATATCGATATTGGCTTTATCCAATATCGTTATTCGATATTATCGATAATATCGATATTTTCGATAATATCGATAAAATGTAACAGTCCTAAATATGACATGTCATTTATTTGTTAAAGTATGTTTAGATGGTAAAAAGGATATTGGCAACCTTGGGATTTTGGCACATACATGTATCAATATAAGTATGAGTTTTATTTATTGTATTTACTCTCATCCCAACGTTATTTAGCATTCGAAGTAGGTACGTTGATGTAATAAATTACATACTTTTTTGATTTCATGTATGCCGGCTTCCTCTATTTTTCTATATTTTACCATTAATGTACTATAACGTATAATGACGCACACTCCAAGAACGCCCAATAATACTATACTTCAAATTAAAGTTTGATGTAATTATACAGGGTGAACCAGACCACCCGTATCAGGATTTTTTTTCAAGAACGGTTAGTCGTAGAGAGTTGGGTCAAAAAATTTTATAGCAAAAGCCATAATAAAGAATAGAATGGTGATAGTTTTATTCTGGGGAGAGGTCGGCACGCCGAAGAGTTTGATGCACAATGCCGAGAACTCCATAATTTAAAATGACACCATAGGGCAAAAGTGGTATCGTTGAAAAGATCTGAAAAAAATAAGTAAGTTTTGTAAAGAGAAAAATTTTATTACTCCCACCCCTTTTGAGTAATATTTGATTGAAGTTAATAAACTCTAATTTAACACGGCTAACTTATTTTAAAAACGGACATTTAAAATCTTAGTTCACAATGTCATAATAATTAACAATCAATTGTTTTATCATTTGATTGCAAAATCATGATTGTTTGATAGGCGTTTGAGCATAAGATTAAAGTTGAAATTTCGTTTATTAATAATAAAATCTATGAGCCTGTAGCTTGGAAATAAGTACTCTAAGAGAAAAACTCCTCAAATAGAAGTTGTAGAGCATCGAATTCTGCGTTCATGCGTACCAAAATTTTTAAATTAGGTCAAGTATACCTCTACACCTAATAATCGTATTTAATAATTTAAGGAGTAAGTGGATAAAGATGTTATAGTCGCATTTTGAAAAAACGCGAATTTTGAAGCCCAGTCAAATTAGCCAAATTGAGGGAGTTTTGAAAATTTTTATTACATTTTATTATTATTTTAAAAATAAGTTAGCCATGTTAAATTTGAGTTTATTAACTTCAATCAAATATTATTCAAAAGGGGTGGGAGTAATAAAATTTTTCTCTTTATAAAACTTACTTATTTCTTTGAGATCTTTCCAATGATACCACTTTTGCCCTATGATGCCATTTAAAATTATGAAGTTCTCGACATTGTGCATCAAACTCTTCGGCATGCAGACCTCTCCCCGGAATAAAAATATCACCATACCATTCTTTATTAGGGCTTTTGCTATAAAATTTTTTGACCCAACTCTCTACGACTAACCGTTCTTGAATAAAAAGCCTGATACGGGTGGTCTGGTTCACCCTGTATACGATAATATGCTATTTCTTCTCATTTTTGATATCATCAAAACGATAGAGGTGGGCGTGACGGGATCCAAGTAGATGTTGTTGAACTAATAGCTTCAAATAAATATTGTCAGGTACTCTTGATAATTTTTTATATTTTGCGTCTGTAAGATCGCTATTATAGCATCCATTTGCGTGTCGTAATGAGATTTAGCGTGCTGTAATAATTTTGGTAAAATTTGATGTTCGAAGTTGGTAGTAATATTTAATTTGACATATTTTGTCAAATCGAGGAAAGAGAAAACGACAATTTTTGTAATTAACATGTTCTATTTTTTAACATAATAATTAAAATTAATTAATTAACGACCAATTCAAACTACAAAACAATTTATTTGAATTTTAAATTACGAAATGTCACTTTGCAATTAGTACTGCCAACCAGCCAACCATCACCAAAATCCCTAAATTTTTATATTTTGATTTTTTTCTTTGAAAATGGACTTTAAAAGGCGCAAAATAGAAAAAATTGTATAAAGAACTCATTTCATAAGTCATTATAGCACTCCTTCATTAAAACGCTCCTGGCTACGCCAGTCGCATTTTAAACTTGGAGTCGTGCTATATAATACGTGACTTAAGAAATTCGTTCTTTAATATACTATTTCAGTTTCGTTGGACACCGGATAACTTGCAAAAGGGGTCTAGTTCCGCAATTGTTAAGACGTTCATGCTCTACGCCGAAAATACAAATTTTTTTGCATATTTTGGTATACCTAACCAGTAACTTAATTTGAAGTTTAAATTTCAGAATAAGCTTGTAGCAAGTGGAGCTTATTATAATAGTACTCCATTATTTAATACTTTTTCTCAAACTGAAGACGTTTCCTCAGTCCTTAAATCTGTCTCAAAAGATTTTAATCTTCTTTAAAATAGTCACTTTCGAGTTTGAAACTTTAATCCGAACTTAATTCGAGTTTTTAAAACAAAATTCCAACTTCCATTAATTATTAAAAAAACACGTTAATAAGAATGTTATTAACCCTTAAATTGAATAATTTAGGCATTAAAAATTTTTTCTGGTCGCATGCCAAATTGCGAGTATTTCCTTATTAAAAAACGAAGGTAGACAAAGCGAGGAAGTTTTTGAAGTAGTACTACTTTACTTATTGATCGTCATCTAGTGGCGAGGTCGACGAACCTTCGCTACCCTAATTCTGGAATAGAATTTAAACAATTTATGTCTACCAAACGGATTTGAAATATTTTCTTTAAAGGCTCCATCAAAGGTTATTGCAATTAATTCGTTAAGTCTCATTAGATTTATGAATAAAACGTTGATGTTGTACAAGTGTAGGTGGTTTAATAATAGAGATACGTTAATGTTTAGATTTTTTAATCTTGTAGGGGTCGTTAGTCTCTTTATGAATTTATTGTCTTTTTTAAACATCGACGTGTGACGTTTTTTCTCGCCGCTGCCTCGGGATTGCAAGTTAGTACCTATACTTTAGTACTACGACTTTTTCTATTAGCCCCCACGACACGACACACATTAGGTATTAGGTATTCTCACATTCTCATTAGATAAAATCTAGGAAATCGTCCGGGAGACCTTGCAGGACTTGTGCGATGTTGCTCTAAATTCAAGAATCAAACTCAACTCAACTCAATCGGACAACTTTCTCAACTCCTTTAATTCGAACTAATACCAATATTTTAGAATACGGAATTTGTGAAAGTGGGCGGAGTAATCAAAATTTGGGACGAGTGTGAGTTCGGTGTGGGTCTTGAATTTGGCCATAAGACTTAGAACTATGCCTGATGTATGTTTAATGAGACCTTAAGATCGTAGAATCCTTCTAAATGATTGTCGACTTCTGTAATCTATAAGGGCCGCTTTTAGGAGTTTCTTACTCTTATTAAACTTCGGCTTCTCGAATACCGTTCTAAAATATTTATGATAGGAGCAGTACAACAAATGTAAGTGAAACCGTCACTTCGTAATGACTTCATATCTTCATAATTTCTTCAGGATACGAAGTATATCGTAACCAGGGTGTGCTCGGGAACAGTTAAGGGCTAGTTTTTGAAATTGTAAATGACGTCTTAGTTCTTTCCAGATCTCACGAAATATAGTCACGTCGGTCTACTTCTCGACGAATCGAAAAATCTAATCTATGCCTACGTCGATTTGTTCCACGACCGTTTGAAGAACGAAATTCGGACGAGTTTAGGTTTAAATGATACGTAAATAATTTGGGGGGTTTAAAAAGGATAAAATTGAGCATAATGAAACAATTAATGTGACCTTATCAATGTAGATCGAGTTTCAAGGTTAAGCGACAATCAAATAGATACGGTGTTAATGTTTCGACCGTTTCGACGCCGACCAATTTATATTTTGAACTTCCGTATGATTGGATGCGGAAAAGGGTGCATTTTAATCGTGGGGTAATGTTTTGTTTATTAAATTGTAATTGCTCATTTTCTAAAAGGTCGTCGACCGCAAAATATAAATCTGAGCTTTTTGCGTTAGATTGCGCCGATCTAAGTCGGCCTTGACACACATATCTAATTGCATTCCATTGTGACATGCTTACTTTTACGTTTACAACCTTTCAACTGTGTTATTATTTACAATATTTTCTCTAAAATCGATTCGGCTCGTTGATAATTGTGTCGAGAAAGTGCATCCTTCTTTATTTATTAGGTACTTTGCTAAATAAAGTTCGAATACTTACTTCTCGAATTGTTATGGTTCTATGGTTCGAATGCTTGGAAACTGCGTCAAAAGTTGGATATCATTTTTTGAGCTTTTACCTACACACACATTTGTATTTTATCGGTGTTATCACTTGTGGCTTAAACCTTCTGCTCTTATTCGAAAATGAGAATTAACTCGGCGCATCGTCGAGTATCAGAAAAGTTTTGGGGGCCAGACTTGGCCATTTCATTATTTAAAGATTGGTATCTTTTATTCCGGGGTCTTTATGAAATTTCTACAATACATAGTAAGATAGATCTAATACGTTGTAAATGAACCCCAACATACACACATAAGTGAAAAAACTTCAAATGAGAAAATTTGTTTTCCACCGAGTGCCTCGGGAATCGAACCCAAGACTTTGCTATTTCCGGTAGCACGCCTATACCCAATACACTACGGAGGCCAACATACTTTCAACAAGCCATCCGGCATTGTTTAAATGCGTCGAGACAGCGAAATATATATAAATCAAATTAGTATGGATACAACAATCATACGTGAATAAATTACACATTTTTAAATATTTAGGGTTAATTAGTTACGTTTTTGGGTAGGAAGAATAGGTTGGAATGGGACCTATGAATAGGAGTTCTTTAGTAGGTATTTTAGATAAATCAGTGATTATCTCCCTCATAATAATTCTGACCAATAAAAAACATCAAAATTGTACCACGTGACTAGTTTAGATAAACGGGTAAACAGGTCTAGACCAAATTTAACAGTGAATAAACAGCCTCCACTTTTTGACGTTTACAAATGTCATTTCCGAATTTTAAAAAATGAGGTGTGGCAAATCATGCAATTTGATGTAGGGAACAAATTATTTATTGGTACGCGTCTCAAAAAATTTAGTTTCATATTTTTTTCACTAAATTTTCTATAAAATCCTGAGGTATGACACCATTGTTACTTTAACTTTAGTACCAAATTTAGAATCTTATAAGCCGGCTATGTTAGTAAAAACTTTCAACCACGACTGTTTTGAAAAAGTAACTGTCGTTTCTGTAGTTACCCCGTCATTAACAATATAATATCAAAATGGTAGTTTTTTTTTAATTGTTTAGAATTGTAAAATTTATTTTTTTGTTAATGGTAAGAAAAATATGAAACCATAGTATATTTTATTTGAGAGATAATCGTAACATATACCCCTCGACCTACGAATTTTACCACCCAAACTGCCGGTAGCTTGGTTTTTTCAAATTTTTGCTTTTGAGCAAATGTTCTCGACTTAATGATTTACCAAAAAGCCCGAGACCGTAAATTATAAAGTCTCGAACATTTTCTAAGCAAAAATTTACAAAAACAAGCTACCAGCAGTTTACTCGGTAAAATTTGTAGGTCTCGGGATATAACCTATGAATATTTGGAATGAAAAGTGAAAATAGTAAGGAAAGGTGAGATAGAAGCCCAAATGGAAGAAATTAATAAAATGTGGAAGACACGAAAAGAAAAATGCGTAGAAAAGACAAACACGTAATTGCCTAGTGGAATTTTTGTTTTATCTAAATAAAATAAATAAAAAATTTTGAAGAGTCACCGAGAGTGAGCCACACTGGCTCGAACTGTGAAAACTTTAAACAGATCTAATATAACATAGAACGAAATGGAGAATCCAAGATGGTAGTAGGGTACCTAATAGGTACCTTATAACTCGTATCCCTTAAATAATTTTATCTTTAAATATCCACCTTTAATTTGTATTCCACAGCCTGATAATATTCTTAAAAATCCAAATATTATTGTGCATGATGCATATACAACCAAGAATCAAGGATCAAGATTTCTATGATCCTTGATACAAACATACAATTTATTAAGTAATCTAATTTTGTTTTTTTTTCTAGGTGAGTAAAAAGCCATGCGTAAATGTCGACTTCCACTTACATGTAACAGAAGTTGGTTTCGCATAGTATCTCTGAAAACGCGGCAGGACGGAGTTGTGTGGAAGGCGAGTCAATCGTGCATAATCGTATGAAACTTAGGAATAATACTTCACTCGCCTGATATTTTGATAAAAAGACCACCAAACACCGGAACAATTTCTGGTTATTAGTTGTTTATCTAAAAAAGAGTTCAAAAGTAAAATCGTACAACCTCATAATAGTATTAGATACCTAAATGTTCGTATCGAGCCACATTTGGCTTATGAAACAAAAAAAGTTCGATTGTTTATAGTATTTAGCAAGGTTTAATAATCCATAAAATTAATTATCATAGGAAGTTATATTGTGTTCGAACTCGTCGACTGTATAAATAAGTTTGATGCATATCCTTTATTTTTGCAATAATTATTCATTAAACACGAGGCCTTAAAATTAATATTACAAAACATAACGGAAAATAAGTTTTGAACTAACAGCACATACCTACAAAGTACTTCGCCTAGTTTTTCCTTCACTTTATCTACATATTTATCTCTACCTGTAAGTATGTCGTCCCTATATTAATTTATACACTTTTAGGTCCACGCTTAGCGGTATTAATAATTTTTTGAAAGCCGGTTTTCTCTATCTGCCGATGATCTTTTCGTTAGGATCTGTTACTCCTACATGTTTTTGTTTTTAGAATTGCAATGCTAGTGCATTTTTAGATGTGTTATACGTAAGGACGCTTGTTGCTTGTTGATAATCTCAAGATAATTGGAGAAGTTTAGGCAATACTTACAAGTAGATTATTAAAGAAGAAGCTTTTTGCGCAATTGGCAAATTGGCATGTCTGTTGGTCGACTATTAGCGGATATCACCTTGATAACAGTCGCTTCTGCAGACTCGTCGATGCTGGGAAAAAGGGAACCCACGGAAGCATGTAAAAATGAAAATTCGGAATTATGAACAGTTATAGGTACTTCTACGGACTGCGGGTAGAGGATTACAGTTAAATTGCTACCCGAATATGGATAATTATGATTTTTGGAAAGAAGTAGGCAATTATAGCATATATACATAATTACTATGTAATAGTAACTAGTAACAAAACCATTAGGTACAGCAAAATACGGTGTTAACATTTGTTTTCTTTTTCCTTGTGGCAACTTAAATGAAGAGAAAACTCGTCGTTTATGTTTTTCCATTTTTACTAGAACTTCCTTGAGTTTCTTTCCGAGGTGGTATTATACCCATTTGCCAATTTTTTACATAATTTTATACATTTTAAGGCAATAAAAATCTCAAAGAGCTCACAATAGAACGCTAAAGTTGAAATGGTATTAAAAGTAATAAAAAATACAATAGAGACTATTAAATACAAAAGTATTATTGAACTATGAAAATTTTAGAAAAATCTAATTGGAATAGGTACAACTTTACAAAATTGAAAAATGTAATTTTAATTGTAAGAGGGAAAGGTCTAATTTGAATCCGCTCGATTATGGTTGGTTTGAAGTGAACTGTTTATACTCGACGATAGCGATTAAAAAATTTTCGTGTTCTCTTTGGGAAATATCCAAGATAATACTTCGTTTGGATGGCTCGTTTCATAAGAAACCATACTTAGAGATCTTTTTGCTAGTCCGTTAGTTCGTAGTTCCGTAAATGTAAGTTCTATGAGCCAACCTCTTCAGTTTATTCTGACTTTTCCTTTGTAATAATTAATTATGTGTCGACTCTATTAGACACGATTATGTTATGTTCTCATAGTTTTAGTCGAATTCTGTGGATAAAGCGATCGATCGACGTCCTTCTTATTGTATCCTCCACCACAAGTCTACTCGGTCGGTAATAGTACTTATCTACTTATAATATGAGTACCTACCGACGAAGTCGTCTTTGAAAATTTTCCGAAACCACATCACATCACTTGGGTCTTAGGTGGATTTCAGCAAAAATATTCGTATTCAAAAATAATTACAACTTGATAAATATGTCGAACGGGACCATCGCTAAACGAAAAATTTATATTATTTATTTAATTTATCCGTGAGTGGGTTTTAAAAATAATTTAATGTTGCGTACGTGTTTCGAGCACTCTTACACTTATTAATATTATTATTATTTACTTTAATCAAGTTGTGTATATGTGTGCAATTTCGAGACATTTACTTTTACAGTTATAAATCACTCTCCAATTTAATTTATTTGCTTGGTATACAACAATACGAAAGGTATAATAATCAACAATTGCTCAAAAAAGAGGGTGGGGGCTAACTCGATAAATTAGCGCTATTTTATATAAAATACTATTTAATCACGGACGACCGGCCGTATTTTGAGAGTTTGGTTTTTGATCGAAGGAAAATAGTTTGTCTAAAATAATTTTGTCGAAGAAAAAGGGATGTGGGAATTTGTAGTTAACAAAATCGTCGCACTTGCCCCAAAAAGTTTAAATAACAAAAATGAAAGGTTCTGTCACATAAAAGTTTTGAAAATATATTATTTGAGGCTCGAGGAAATCCTCTTTTCACCGTAAAGCGAACGAATAATTTCAATAACAGAATAAGGCATAAATCTCTTTCTGCCACGCAGGTAAATTTGCTAACAGTTCGACCCGATCGACATAATAAAAAGGGGCGCGAAATACTCGGCAACAAATTAAAAATAGTAACGATCGTTCGGCTGTGCTCTTGTCGAATAATTCTTAAATTGTCAAAATATAACTTAAAATAAATGAAATTTCTAAACTATAATAATATACGTAGGTAAAAGATCGTATTTGAAGAAAGCTTTTTCTGAAGGGAAGTTTTGGTGTGGAAGGGGTATAGAGTCGGACAGAGTATATTAATATTAACGTTAACTTCGGCAATTAAATTATTGGTATAAGCTTCAATCTTCAAACGGTAGAAGCTTCAAACGAAAATTGAAAATTCGACTAAATGTAATTTAAGCGTTAATTAATTTTCTTTTTCGTGAATTTTTATTTATCTCTTATTGCGTTTTCCTTTAATTAAAAAAGTTTTTTTAGAGAGGTAGAAGGGGTCGTTTATGGCCCAACATTAATTTTTATATATTTGAAGTAAATTAAAATTTGTCGTCGGAAAGGACGTGGAACTGAACGCGAAAAAAAAACTAATAAAGAAAAGAGGACACTAGTAAAAATCCTAAGTGCGGGCAACAGGAGAGAGAAAGTTGGTTTCGAGTCGATGTGTGCGCCTGCCTCCTGGCCGTCCCGAAAGGACGTTGCACTCTATCCAGGGCCGAACTTAATAGTACTAACAGTTTCGAAGGATTTTATTTTTTTGTTTTTCTCTACGAGTTAGCAAACAGGAAATATTTTTTTATTGCCTCGTGTTGCAAAATTTCGATTGCGGTTCTAAGGTACGCGCCTACGTCTTTTCACCATCCGTCCACGTGCGCCGT
This sequence comes from Malthinus flaveolus, assembly GCA_950108345.1. Taxonomy (NCBI): domain Eukaryota; kingdom Metazoa; phylum Arthropoda; class Insecta; order Coleoptera; family Cantharidae; genus Malthinus; species Malthinus flaveolus. The sequence continues at coordinate 372,316 of OX467288.1, forward strand.
TCGATTTCTATACGTTTTATGCACGTCAACAATCACGTAGTTTGTTAATAATTAATTTACTCTCTACCTATTACTCGTTTTTGTTTCGTCCAAGAGTACCTTAAATACCTTTTATTTGAAGATCGATAAATCGTAATTATTTGCGCAATTTTTAATTATGTTATTCTGTGATTCATAGATTATTTACAGGAGTACGTTTATGTTTTACATCGTACACGGAGATAGTCACGAGCATGACGAGGTGGTTCGTTGAACTCTCGTTCCATTTGTTTTAAATTATCGCGATTTTTGTTTTGGATCTGCGATCGTGCCATTCGATCCACACCTTTCGTTCGTAGCAAAAATATCGTTTTTTATAAATCTCCTACTTATTACAGACCCAGCTGTATAACGTAGCTAGTTTTCGAACATACGGGATGTGTGGTAAAATGGCGCCGCCTTAGTGACTGAGTGAGGAGAAGTGGGCCGCGGGTCAATACCCTCACGCGAAAGTTGGCCGTTTAGCGGCGAGCAGAGAGCTGCGATCCCAGATACCCGTGACATTTTATGCATCCAAACACTTTTGTGCCATCCAACAAATTCACGTTTTTTTGAAACGACCTACTACTGCAAATTGCGAAGCGATTTCCGAGGAAACTTAAAAAGTTTTTAAAATACTTCTAAAAATCGATTAAATTGTTTTTTACATTTTTAAAGCTCAAAACAAAATTTAATCGCATGATAAATATCTATTACGTATCTAACGGGTATAATACACCACAAAAATTCCTAATTTTCGAATTTACTAGTTTTTGATTTTTTTAATAGCGTAACAATAGAAAATAATGAGTTTCTATGAACCCCCTCAATAAAAATAACAGTCCAGACTTTTAGCCAAAAATATCCAATTTTTTTAAGAAATCCGAAAGTTGCGACCCATTTATCTACACAAATCTACTTCTGAACAAAACAGTCGAAAAGTCCGATGTTTTTAATATGGGATGATTATCGTAGGATCTAATTTTTATTAGACCATTTTGCTAAAAGACACAAGAAAGTTAATTTTGTACCAATTCTAACAAAACGATCTTCTATGCAGTCGATGGATTCTTTTTCGTTATTTATTATTAGAGTGAGGGTGGGGGTTTGTTTTATAGCCCATTATCAATCGTGATGTGTCCGAAGATATTTTATCGATATAACAATGAGCTGTTTAACCTAGTCGATTAGTGAACCAATTTTACAACAAAACCTAATACCTACTATCTTCTATACTTAGACTATCATAGACTGGGTTTATACGAAAATAATTTTTTCTGCAACCTCAGCTCGAGTTTCAAAATTTTATTCAAAACCGTAATACAGGTGGTACGTTTCATAAAAGTAGGTCGAAAGAGATTTTTTGAAAGGGGATAGCGTCGGACTGTTTTTCTTCTAGAATTTTACATTACAACATTCGAAATAAATATAAATAATCTCTTATTACGTTCGTCCATTTTAGTTCTCTTACGGCGGTCGTCGAAAACGACGAAAATTGTACTTCCCCCACTTTTAAAATTTTGAATTCGAATTTTTTTTATTGCCGGTGCCTGCGTAATGGAAATGACGAAAAAACTTTCGAAAAGTAAAATTATAGGTTATAACGGTTGTTTGTTCTGCGTGACTGCCATTTTATGTTAACATCGGACCACGATAAGATGGCGTCCGCAAAGGAGGAAGCAACGACCCCAAGACCTAGAGATCGAAATCATTCAACTGCGTAGTCATTCCAAAACTTTCACCTTCGGCACAAATACGGTTTTACTCGTGTTAACCCCACAGTACCTATAATAATCGGTTACTATTTTTATTATTTTTCGAGAAAATTTTCCGTACTCTTCACTTGACGCATCGACGTCAACGAACGATAAGTATTATTTTTGGGAATAAGTTTGATGAATTGGCCATTTTTAAATTGAATTGACACACATTCTGTTCCTGGTTCATAATTTTTTAGTGTTCAAATAAACAATTTAATAATAATTGTAGGTTACGACGTAACCTTACTCATTGATTTCATAAGTTTTAATAATTTAAATGACCCTGTAGATACAGAACAGTATGGTTTTTAAGTACAATTTAAATATAACGAAACCGCTCTTAATTTCTTCAATGCTGAAACAATAATAAATGAAGAAAAGCGTAAGAAAAAATTTGTACAATGTGGCGTTTAACTGTTAACATTTGCTACTGTCCATAAAAAAAAACTAAATTTTTGTAGATAAGAAAATGTTTCCAACACATTTGCTTAACTGGGCCAAACTCCAAAAATATTTACCACAAAACTTACTCGAAACTCGAAGGCTTCGAAAATGTAGCGAGTATAGCCTTAGGTAGGTATACCTAAGGCTATAGGTATATTTTTTATACCTATAGATATTTTGTTTCTATTATAGAAGACAAAACAAAAATATTTTAATTGTGAAAAATGGGAAGGAGTTTGGAATTGTGAAACAACGAGTTGAAGGTTTCTTCGAAACTTTCTTAGGAGAGAAAGGATTGTTGCTTTTTGTTGGAATAATATTTTTTTCCATTAAATTATCGCCTACGCTTGGCTGGGCTTAACGTGCTTTCAGAGTTCGTCTCTCTTTTCAAATGACTGAAAAAAATCAAACTTTGACCCTGCGAGAGGAAATTATTTCTACCTATACGACCGTATTATATAATTGAAGAAATAAAGGAACCTCTGTTGTTGTAGGTCTTGTCTAATACATTACCTGTGATCACTGATCATTATTTACAACTTGGTGTAATGCCCAATAGCTAATATTTATCATAGCGATTTCGTGAGAGCAACTATTTGAACCCCAAGAAAATTTATCCGCACGAGCAAGTTTGACTTTATATACACGGGACACACATGGGTGGTAGGCGGCGGTTGTTACTCCCCTACTGCCGAGGTGCCGACGAGTATTTTCAGTCGATATGCCATCGACTCTTTTCCAAATTGTAAAACCCTACAAAATAACGAATTACTCTATATTTCTTCCGCGCTTTGAGTTGTCTATTAAATAAGGTTTTATACTTTGAGTATTAGCATTAGCAATCAATTTCTTTGGCTCCGATGGAATCATAATTCTGAATGAAGCCATCATGAACCATACTAAATATTATAAGAAGTAGGAAATACCTTGAATATGAATTTATTTTCAATTATAAGATACTAAATTAATGTGGTAATGCTACATCGTCGGTTCAATTATACGTATAGTACATTTTGTTTGTTTAATAACGTTCTTTCATGTACTACATTATTTTATAACCTTTGTTCAACACATCATTACTTTAGTACTATTAAGAAATGATTGTAATTTGTAATCGATTTCTTTTCTTTCTAAGAGAGCTTTTAGAAGAAATTACACGATATTTTTAAATAGAAGCTCTCGCAGTTACTCGAAGGTAAAGAAACAGTAATTTTCTTTAAACGGCCTTGTCATTAAGTAACATATCCCGAACTTTTACTTCGTCGCTTCTTTAATTTCTTGCACAAGTCTTGCAAGTACCGTTATTCTCATTCGTGATACAACTATTTGTTGTCCTAAATACGGAAGTTTTTTAAAATATATTTCACATACGGTCGACTTACAACATAAAAGCTCATATTTACTACTTGTGAAATATTAACCATAATTAATTAATGAAAATTTAATTACGGTTTTGGGAAAAAACGGTGGAGTGTAAGGTATTTGAGTGTACTACATACTTTCTCTTATTTTATTAGAAATATTTATGAAAAATTTTATTCTGAGCCGAAAATTCGATTATGCCCCAATGATAATTCGCGACAAATACGATTGAGCTTAATATAAGGTATCGGCATGCTAAACTATTTGTAGTACGAGTATAATATCGTAATTTTTTTATTTGCCAGCAACAAAATCACGAGACTAATAATAGATAAATAATTTTGAGCCCACGCAATTAAATATAGACCAAAATGCGCGAAAATGTTAGCTCTATGCTATAATTTTACTGTGTGATGTAAGAGTTGGCGCCAGATTTTCTGCTGTAAGGGTAGTTCGTATTGTCGATACGGCGAGGATTCAAGGAAAGGATTCCGCAATATTTTTTTATATTTTATTAGGGTCGCTAGTCGCTACGTTATTTGCATCTTTTAATAAATTTACAGCACGAGCCGATTAATTGTTGCTGGGAACTTTGGAATAGGCGAAATAGGGCAAAATACACGAATAGATAATATTTTCTTTTACTATAGCTGCGAGGATGTGAGGAAACAAAATACATACAGTGATGGCATAATTTTATTATAAGCATTTTTTTTAAAATTTGGCTACGTGCTTTATTTTGGTTTCCAATTTTCGACAAGAAAAGTTAGAAGACGATCAATATTTTGAATGTTCCGAATAATTTATTTAATGAGGCGGTTTTTTGGGCGAAGAAAAGTTTTCTCCAACCTTCTTTTGCTTTGGAAGCATATGAGAAGGACCGTAGTTTTTTTGGCCGTGGTGTTTTACGTCCGTACCACTGCTAAAGTTATTTCTTTGGTTTTTCGGCATTGGAGAAAAACTATAGCTCGGCAGTCGTACATCATTTTCGGTCAAATCTTTGACGATCTTTGTTTTTATTGGGCACATTGTGACATGATGGGTACCTGACAATAAAACTTAAAAAAAAAGAATGTGAGTTAGCTCAAATGAAAACATCAAATAAGAGACAGACCTTTAAATGTTTAGATTTAGAAATCGTAGACCGATACAATTGTTTATTTTCTTATTATACATGTCCGATATAGATTTACATAGATTAGATTACGTATATTACATAGATACTACATAAATTCTCGCATAACATTTCCCACAAGGAATTTTAAAGAGACTCTCCGAGGTAACTGAATGGGTAGCTGTAGCGACTGCCCCTTGAGCAAAATGTAATTTCAGTTGGGTGGGGAGTGCAGACTAAAATAAATGCTCAACTTCTTCTAATGAAAAAAACTGAAAAACCACTAGGTACCTAATACTCGCCTTGAAATGGGCTAGGTTTAAATTCGACTTGCAAGTTTGTGCTAGAGCGTTAAAGGTGTTGTGTATAGAGCAAATATCTGCGGAACCATTCTGGGAAATGCAAACACTAAGTGGAATGGAAACACAATACCCGATTATTGATACACCCAGACCATGGTAGACGATTATGTAATAAGTACAAATAAAAATGGCAATCTATGCAATTTCTACTTTCTGGACGAACTGGATGTGAAGTCGAACGGATTTAGAGTTCTTAACGTCATTCGAGATTAATTAACTTTACACTGCGAGAACAACGTCTGCGAATAAGTCTTCCACACACGACCCAGATTAAAATAATTTTAGTTAAATCGTTCGTAGAGAAAGATAATTAAATCGTGGGTAGATACATGTACCTACTACGAAATCTCGAGTTTACGAAACTACGAAAGGGTGGTTCTCGGCTTACCTATATTATATACATATATATATTATTTATATTATCGACTTTTTTAATTCTCTCAAGGAACGTGTATAACATTATTATAATGTACAATGTATACCTATACCTACTAAACATCGTATCGATGAGATCTATGCTAAACTGTTTTATTCTCTTTTAATTAGATAGGAAAGGATCGGATTGCGGGAGAACAAAACAAACGACATATCACATTCTTGGGCATCATTAGTGACCTGAATCCAACGAGGCGCAGGCCTGTCCTAGTAGTAAAAGGCGGGTCAACGACTTCGTGTGCAATATCACAAAAAGTATTTTGGTTGCTTACTTACAAATTCGTGTGTTTATTTGTTTACGCTTTTCACTACTAAAGTATTCAAATATCTCGTGCTACTTAGTTTCACTTCCTATTTTGACAAGGAGGATGTTTGGAAAATGATAAGACGATTTAAGAATAAACCTAGGGACGGATTAAGCTCGGAGAAAGATGCTCCGTGTGCGCTCGACCTCGAGCCGTTCCTCGCCAAAAATAAGATAAATGTAACGTATCGTCTTTTAAAATTATGTCGCTAAAAGGGCGTAGATAAATATGCTCCCCATCTAAGTTCGGAAATTGTCATTTCTTCCGATGAAACCACGGCCGGCAGTAGCTCGGTTTTTGCAAATTCCGAATTCTTCTCGACCGAATTTCATGGTCGAGAGCTTCTTCAAATATCGAAACCAGACATCTTGCGGGGGGAATTTTGAATTTTGAAAACCAGAAATTAATTTCTAACGCGGATATTTTTGAAACGCTCTGTAAAGGGTGTCCTCTAAAGGCTAAGCTAAGATATTCCTCGTTAATAATCTGAATAAGTAACTTTACGACTGAGAAAATTACAAATTATTCGCACGATTTTTGTAACAAAGTGAATGTTTTACACCATTAACAAATTAACAAGTGTTTTAATTCCGCGGCAAAATTTTTGGCAAAGATGTACAAAATCTCTTTGGAAATTAGATCAGAGCTGATAAATAAAAAGGTATGGCAGATGTAGTTTTTTGACCCGGGAAGTTTTCACTCTGTTTCTATTTCTATATTTGATATATGCAGGCGCCGTAAATGCAAATGCTACTTCGACCCACGATTTTCAAAATGTTACAAGTGTCTACATAGGAAAAAATTTTTTTTACAAGAATTACGAAGATTGTTGTTAATGAAAAGCGCAAAAATGAGAGGGGGTGACAAACTACAATTTTAAATTGATTTAATTTCTTATAATTGCGATAAAATGCATATTCGAACGCTTGTGACATGGGAGGAAAGATTCCTCCCTTCCTGAAATTTTTAGAACACGCATAGGTAACTAACGCTTTTAATTTTAAACGAGCTCGAAAATGTTTTAATCGAAATTCGTGATAAAACTCATTTTACTAATTTAACGTCTTTTGATGAAATTATTTAGCCGTAAGTGTTTTTAAATCGGAGTACTTATATTATAGTAAGTACTAATTTTTGTTGTGTCGATTTTGCAAAAGCTTCCGATTCGGGTATGCGAAACAAAAACAAATAAGTAATAGTATTAACAAAGTGCGCAGAAAATGTTAAAACAAAACTGGGTTGGAGGAAGAGATTTTCTCTTACTCTGGTAGTGATTCGAGTATAAAGATCGCATCAGGGTCAAAAATTGGATTTTACCGATGTCGATAATCTTGAACTAATCGCATCTGACCATTAACTAAAAATATTTTCATTTTATTTCGCTGTCTTCCGACAAAAAGTATTCGTTTCTCTTAATCCAATTGATTCGTCCTAATATTTTTCATCTTCTCCACCTCGGCGAAAGTTTCATCCGATCATTATTCATCTCGCCAAAGTGATTGATTTCAAATAAGAGGAAAGACAAAAAGGAGTGATTTCCACAAGACTTCGATTTCGATACGAAGACAAAATTGACAGATATTCTCTCGGGACGAAGGGAGTGCAAAACCGACCAAATGAGACGTAGTACCTATATAATATTATACTATGGTAATGATATTCATTTTAAGAATTTTCCTACTTCTTTATTTTGAGACTTGTCGATCAAATAATTCAGTTTCGAGTTAAAAAATAAAGTGACAAGTTTTTGAAGTTTTTCTTCTCGTTAATTCTTTTGCACTAGAATTTTAATTATACGATGACACAATTTTGATGTTAGTCGTTTGTCGACATTCTAACAATAATGTGACATGTATCTTTTGAACAATTAAACAAATTGTTGGAAGTAAAACGGTAAAATTTGTTTTTATATTTTTGTTCTAAGTGCAGGGTGTTACAAAAATTCTGGTATCACTTCAGGGATAAGTGTTCCACGAAAGTACCCCATAAATAACAGGATAATAGTGGTCGAAATTCGTACATGGTGGATCTACAGTAATAAAATATTCCCGAATTATCTCTTTCCTGTTTGAAGCTGAACATTATATTAGTGACCGCGTAGACTAAATAATTCGGTATAGGTACATAATATACAATTTTTACCTTAAAAATAGAAATTTGTAAAAAAACAAAATAATAATATGTGCAGACTATTGTAGACCCTAATATTTCTACAAACGAGTCACTCCTAAGTTAGGATGGGCATTCTGGAAACATCGGTTCCAAGTCTTTCGACACAATTTTTTTTGTAATTATCGGGAAAGTATCCGACGAACGTGTTTAAATATTTGCTTATAACTTAAATATTAATAGAGAGACACAAAACGTTCGTGAAAGTTATTCGGAAAGTTTACAAAACGATTTCTTAAAAAATGTATTTTTTGTAGCTCAAAATTAGAGGCAAATGAAGTATTTTTTCGAATTGATTTAAAATCGGGGAAGTAGAAAATGAACTATTCGGTAATAATTGATGTATTGTTTATAATAAAAATTTCGTTGCTCCAGATACGTACTACGTAATATTTATCTTTGTTTTGGTGAAGTGCAATAAACATATTTATAGTACTCGTAATTGCTAAGTGTAGTTTTTGAAGTTATTAAAACACGATGACTGTAATCGGCCCGTCATTTTTATATATTAACAGTTTAAATTTTCATTAGTTCGTTTTCGGTAGGCTTAGTGAACTTTTGAAGGCTTCGACTTTTAACATGTGTAGTAGTGGGATTAAAAATTTTAAAATGTGAGTTTTTAAAAATTTTTTGCTATTGCGACTTATCTCGACTCGTGAAGTTGCGCAAGCAACGTGTTCCTTTTATAGGAAATGCATCTCGACTCATTTATGCGTGCATCGTTAACTTTTGTTATTTTTTCTGTTTCGAAGCGCCTTCACTATTCGTGTTTAATTAATTCGTTAAAAAATTTTTAATACCCAATGTTTCATTTCTGAATATTATTAAAAACACAGTTCATTGACTCGTGCGTAGGAATTAATAAACTTATCGGACTACTACGAAACTATTGTTAACAGTTTTTTTGTTTAAACACGAATAAACTTCCGTATATAAGTAAAGGAATCTTTTTGTTTTTTTTCAAAATTTTGCAAAAAAACAGAAAAAGAGCGAAGCCCTTCCATTTTGTCGACGACAAGCGCATCCTCGAGAGCACCTCAAATTAGAAATTCAAATGAAAATTTATTTTTGAGAAAACGACGGGTCCTCCGAACGTAACTGTAAATAATATTTCTTCTTTAAAGTGTAACCACACCTTTTGCAATAAGTTATCTATGGTAAATGTTTAGATAATTTACTAATATTATTAGTAATGATATTAAAAGCGACGAGGGACTATTTAAATTGGCACGCGCACTTAAATACTAGTAATACTACCTACATCATTCGACGCATACAAGTAGGTACTAAAAAACCTGTCTACTTTACTTTAAAACTATGTTGAGCTGTTAAAACTGTTTCCTCCAAATTGCCGTTTTGCGTATGTAATAAAGTACTCAATAATAATAATAGTTAATCGATAATCTTTTTAAATGCTTTTTCGTTATTTTGAACGGAAGAGAGAGCACGAGAAAGAGAAGGATTACGTTTTCAATATCGATTTTGGAGAGCTGTTTTGCTCGAGCAGTATTGTGTATTAGTAGTAGTGTAGGATAGTACTACTGGTACTATAATACTATTCAGCATCTCGTGGAATAATTTCTTGTTAACTTCAAATTAATTTATTACCAGAAGTTTCGATTAAAAGGCAAAAACAAAAATGAAGGTCGAGAGTAACTTTGCGTTTTTTGATTTACCTACAAATTGAGCTTTTTTGAGGTTCTCTAATAGATTCGCCAACAAATGGAGATACGCAAAACGAATTTTCGAAATTTTCTTAAAATCCAGAAAGGTGGAAAATTCGACAAAATGATACTCTTATCGTAACGTAAAGCCCACAATATCGATTTCAAAAAAAAGTTTTTGGAGAGTCGAGTGAACACTCGATCGCCACGAACACGAACCGACTGATGGTTATATTAAAATTGAAAATCGAACCGTTTAGGGGAATGATGTCTAATATTTGCTTTGAAGATCCAGGCAATTAATAACATGTCCCACTTTCTATACTACCCCTTATTTTTTGTAAAACATCAAAATTCGGATATTTCGAAATCAAATGCGGTGTCGATACTTTCTATAGATATATTTACTAAAGATACGAGTCGATCGCGGCAGAGCATCGAAATATTTGCTTCTATACAGTTTTAATTTTTCGCTCGAAAACGTACCTATAAAGAAATGCCCGTAATTACTAATATAATAGCAAATTGTTACCGATCCTTGGCGAGAAGCCCTCACAGTTCGCAGACTCGCCTAATTCGAAAATATACAATCAAATTAATTTCCATCGTTATAATATTATCGTGTCGATCAGTCTAACGCGTCTTTTTTCGCAATTTAACCATTGTCATAGTTTTCACCTCGCCGATTTTAACTTATCGAATTAACCACAGCATCGTGATTTTTTAGGTCAAAGCTATACTTTTTTAATGTACCGGAATAATGCCGTACTTTATTATTCCATTTTGTCGATCAATTAAATAATTAAAGAAAATAACCTCGTGTTATGGAATAATAAAATTTTAAATATATATTTACGATTCGAGGAGGCTTTCTAAATAATGAAACAATTGACTTTTTGTTGCTATTATTTTTATTATTATTATAAACGACAAAGTTCAATATCCCAATTATTACAAGTTAAGGAACTACTTGTGCAGCTTGTGCATATGAAATTCCGTTTTTGTTATCGGTAAATTGCATATGTTTGAGTTTAACATTTAACCCTCAAATTACCATCGTGTTATGTCAACTTAAATATTAATTAAAGTACATTAAACTCGTGTACGGAGTTCGTCTTAAAACGAAAATTAATGCACTTTAATTTACGGCGCTATTGCTATTATACAAGGCTGCTCGAAAGTTTCTAATTTGATTAATTTCGTTAATAGCCAATCTCGCGAATGTCTCGAAACGTAATTGTAATTTGGAAACGTTCGTACTACACTCTTCGAGAAGCTTTCGCACGAGCCATCGCAAGATCTGTCGTCTTTAAAAAAAATAATGCGAGGGTGGGTAGGAGATTAGGACTCGGCGACGATCTCGTGCTGTATATCCAAAAAGGTGCGAGCGTTTTGGAAAACACTAAAATGGAATCGAAAACGAATTAAATTCCGATCGTGTGATCGACCCCGTATATATGCGAAAAGAGGTGCATCGACACTTGGCTTCTTCCGAGATCAACCCCCGTTTTATCGAGTTTAAGTTTTATATGTGTTTTATTAAAATGGACACAGCCGACTATATTGCAGTATTATCCAAATTTAAATTATTACGGTGCATTGTACGACTTTTGAACTTATGAACTCTCCACACACAATCCGGCGAAAGTTTTAAACAATTAGCGGACATTATGTACATAAAGTTGCGTGTAAATATTATTTATATGCAATTTGATTGTTACGATTAAAAAATGAATTAAACATAAATTGCTCTTTTTTTAATTTTCGACACACAATTTTCTTTCTCAACGGTTTGCCTTTTACGCGTGGAAAAGAAAGGAAGTTGCTTTCTTCGTGTGTACGTATGGATGTGTGCATTTCGTGCAATGTTTACGTATGTCAAAGATGATATTCGTCAGGTGTGATGGCCGAAAATGTATACGAGAGGTTATTGACTTTGGTGCTCATCGGGTCAGTAGGTTAGTCGAATTTGGGCCATTCGAATTATATTCCGTTGTATTATTCTACGCTGTAAACGAAATTTTTCAGGTGTGACTATAACTAGGTACTCTCGGCGTATCTACAGGAAGTTAGACAATAATTGTTGCCGATTCTCTTCACTCGAAGAATTTCAAAAAGAAAACGGGCTCTGCTCGTTTAAATTTATGTAACATATGTTTTACAACAAAAATTGCTAAATGTAAATTGCTAAAAAAAAAACAAGTTGAACACAGAATATAATATCAAATGACATACATTTTAGCTTTAGTTTAAAGACCAGATAACAATATCAGTAAATTTTAAAAGCAAACTACATTATAGTATGGTTCGTTGAACTTACGGGAATACAAAATATATATTTATTAATCATCGCGTTTATAAATATCTTACATTAAATTAAAACATTTTCTTTTATATTTGCTAAACACTTCATTATCGCGATATTAAGTTAATCCGTATCCTACCTGTTGTTTTTTTAAAAGCATAACTCGATAGACATCGTGCTTCAAGACTCTGCTATAAAATCGATATTTTCATGTATAGAAAACATCACTTCGGCGCGACATGCGCTCAATGCCTTTTTAAAGGATTCGAAAATTTAGCCAATATTTTCATTCGTAGCTAAAAGGATATTCGTCGCCGATGTTTATCCGAGATTTCTACACATTTTTTGAAATAGTCTTTTACCTTGTTATTTGTGGGATGCTGGATATAATTTGAGTTTGAAAACGTATCTACCGGCCGAAACTTCAAAAGGCTGCTCGAATTAAAATATGACGCGTGGCCGAAAATAAATGAAACTGCTATAGGCTATTAAATTAATGTGCTTCTGGATTTCCTTAATTTTTTTGGTTAAAACTCTTCGACGGCCAAATGTGTATAATATGTATACCCCGGCCACTGGCGTAATAATTTTAATCCCGAGATAGCGTCAATTACTTATTTACTTTTCCAAAACATACAATGTATAACTGGACATTGTTTGGCATGATCGAAATTATTTTAGGTACATATATGGGTCATGAAAACACAAATTGAACGTTACTGGAAATAAGAGTAGGTACCTACATCGTACGTTATTATAATGTACAATAAATTATTCGTTCAACGAACTCGTAATATTTTGAACCAACTTATTAATAAAATTGTTACGTTTTTCGCGATATGACGTTGCTATATAAAATGTATTTTTAATATTTCGGGATGCGACTAAAAAATAACATTTCGTTAAAATTATTTAAAACTATTCAAAAAGGCGAGTTTACTAAATTAGTACTAATTAGAAATCTATAATAATTAAAACATCTTCCCATTTTTTAATCTTCGTGAGAATTACCGACGGTAGGAGAACCTTTGACTTTTAGAATTTGTTAAGTATGATGTTTATGGAAAGGAAATGCGATGAGTGGAAAAATACCTAAATTTGTTTTATTCGCTTTGTTTAATAGTTTTTTTAGTAGAAAATAATAACACGGCTCTGTACAAATTTCGATAGTGAACAATAATATATAGTAGATTGATTTAGTTTGCAAAAGAGCATTTATTATTTAAATTAATGCAGAAGTTGACTTTTAAGATCCACTTCCTTTCAGCACGTCGAATTTCTTTTAGTGACCAATTTTGTAAACTAGAACGTGTATACAAAAATTGTTTTGCGAATGTCAAAAGGTGTCCAACTAAATCTAAAATGTTAAGAAAATTGCGATGGAATAAGAATTCCAATATTTAAAATTATAAAGACTCGTTTATGCAAAATACTTACGTTGATCCAATTAAAACTGAAATGACAAACAATACACTTTATAATGTAGCTAATTCGATATAGGTATTATAGGTTTAAACGAATAGAAACTTTCCTTTATTTCGTTTAAAAGTCGGTAGTAAACAAAAACATTTTTAATTCAAGTAAACAATTTATAAATTTAATTACTTCAACAAAATAAAAGCTGTCGAAAATGTAGGAAGCAGACAGATTAACAGAAATTGAAGACGATTAACTAACTACAACCTACAACTATAACACCTTGATTAACAAAATAAGTGAGATTATAGGTAGGTACATATTATACATAAAATATTACATACCTATTATACCTAAAAAGAAAACAAAACAGGCGTACTTTACAAAACCTAAGAAAATAAAGAAAGAAAAAAAAATGAAAAGAATGGACCTCTTATTACAAAAGAACAATAATTATAATTTAAACCCTTAAATTGGGTAATGTATTAGTTATCGACATTTTCATTAATTACCTACCTAGTTTATAAAAAACATAATATTTACTATACTGGATTCGTTTGTTTATTTACATCTACAAACACATCTTCACAATATAATTTTCAATATTTTACCAACATTTTATTTATAACGTAAATTCTCAATTTATTTGTTGTGTGGATATTGACACTTTTTCTTGCCGTGTCGTGGACGTTATCATCCTGAAAAATATATTAGATGTCTAAATATCCTTTTCTCATCTAAAAAATATAAATTTAAATAACTTTAACGGATTCTTTCGTAAGTCTCGTTCTCTTTGAAAAGTGAAGAAGTAAAGTGAAGAAAACGTTCTGAAAAGGCGCCGGCCGACCGACTGAGCGAGCGTCTTACGCTTTTTAATTATTTGAAATTAAAGAGGCTTTGACCGCATTTTCCAAATATCCATCATTCAAATATTGACAAAATATAACGTGCAAATATCTTCATGGTGTAAGTTAGGAAATGAAATTGGATCTACCTTTTTAAAAGGGCGAATACGTTAAAGTGGGTTGACCAGCCGAGTCGAGTTATTGTGCATTAGGAAACAGGTTCTTTCGGAATCAAAAGTTATCTATCGGTCAACAATCTTTTATACGATACCAATATCCAATACCTATACAAAATATAATACGAGGAAGTACTTACGTTGCCCATACTTTTTGTTAATCTACGCCAACACTCCGGCGGAAACGATTTACTCCCTTTTTACCTCCACGCGTAACCTCAATAAATATACAATTCAAAAAACAAAAACGGTCCAAGTATCGTATAAATAATAGTGTCGAACTAACAATTCCAAACGTAATATTACGAAATGCCATTTTTAAGTAATTATGTTCAATTATAAAACTACCCATATAATAAATTTATTTAAATAGTGTAATTATTCATAAACTGTATGCCTCACGTGTAACAAAGTAAGAAAAATATAATTATAAAAAAAAGTACAGTCTAATTATATGTTGGGACTAATAAAATGTCGAATTTTTAAAGCAATAGTGTTTAGCAACAATGTGGATACTTATGTTGCAAAATAAAAGATTCACAATTATTGTAATTTTATTTACGATGTGTCTATTTTAAATAAATTCTACCAGTGGCAAAGCCTTTTACAAAAAAAAACCAAGAATTATTAGTTCGGAAAGGGAAATATACCAGAGCGCGTTTTTCTAGTTTTGACTCGACTGTCTTAATTTATAACCTCGACAAGAGGTAACGGTACGCCAGGCCGCCTCTGTAGTTTCGGAGACTCTCGAGTTCTACTAAAATGTGATTTTCTGGAGTGTGCTGTCTCTTCTTTGATATCAGTCGTCGACGATTTATCGGAACTGTTGCATTCCATCGCATGTCTTCTTTCCTCTGCTTCTGTCTTACCCTCCACATCGTCCTCTTGCAGTGTGCTCGTTCTGAATGAGGAATGGGTGGTGTAGCATTGAAAAATAGTTGGTTATTGGTCGTCGATCTGAAAAGTAAGAAATCATAATATCGCGTCTTTAATGTTCCACGGTGTCTTCCATCAATGGCAAATGATGAACGCTCTATTTCCATTCTTCCACATCAGATATGGCTATCGATGAGCGTCGAGCAGTATTCCGCAGGGCAAACAACAAGTACGGGCTACTCTTTAAAATTAAAATACGAATGCATAATGATCTCTCCATGACCTTGGGGTATTTATAATTTTTTAAGCGAGAAGAAGAAAAAGATTCCTCTTAACGAAGTTCTGAAAATATCGATAATGTTGATGGGATCGTTCAACTTTGTCGTTAAAATGTCTAGGCACCTTTTTGTAAATTGAATTAGAAGCTTATGTAAGATGGATTAAGAAAATTGGAAGGTCGATTGTTCCTCTAAACAGTGGCGTACTTTTTACGTGTAGAGTAGCAGTGTGTATTTCTTCAATTAGTTCCCAATTTTTTAGCATCGAGTTCAAGGATACTTCATCCAAAAATACTTATAAACCATAAATTGACTAGTTGAAATTTCTAGCGTTTTCCAACCGTGAACGTGAGACTAAATTGTATTATTCTTATACAAACATATTATCGTGTTTATTAAAAAAGACGGACTTGTGTATATTTTTTAAGTTCAAAGTTGTTCGCTTTTTGTATTTTTTTCATCAAAATATGGAAATCCTAAAAATAATAGTTGACGAGGAAATGGAAAGAAAAATTCCCTGTTAGACAGCAATTTTGTTTGTAACTTTCTTATTAAGCTCGCAAAGAAACTTTATTTTTGTTCTTATTTTATTTTATATTTATATAACCCTTTGTATATTTATGTTAATAATTGTAGCTTATTTGAATATTTCTTTCATTTGTTATATTTTATTGTGCTTGGAAAAATATCGAAGGAATAAAGAAGTTCGTTTATTGCATCGAATTGCACCGATATTGTATTCCAGAGGCGTAACAAAGTTTTACCCTTTTTCACTACAAATTTGTAAAACATTATTACAAGTCGCTTCGATATTATATACAGAATGGGAATAATCTACCATTTAGCTTTGAATAACTTTGTTATAAGAACTACATCAGAGTCGATTAACGAAGCTGTTACGTAATCTTATGTATTTGAATAATTTTGTAGTATAATTTTATATTGTGACGTTAATGCACATCGAGAGGTAATAGAGCAGTATGTGATTTATGTTTTAAGTTGAAAGACGAATTAAAGTAAAATTAATAGTCATTTGTGTACTTAATAGTTATTTTATTGAACATTAAACATAACATAAAGTTTGGCTACGAAGGTTGAAGAAAATTAATGAATCGGTATATTAAATAAATGCAGCGGGAATAAAAATTATTGACGGTTGCGTAAAAAAGAAGAAAATGTTAGGACACGTCGAAAATTTTGTACTGCCTGGAGACGGTTTTAATGAATATGCAAAGCGATTGAAACAGTTTTTAATCTTAAACGATGCAAATTCTACTAAGAGTGCTTTTATCGAGCAAGACACTTACAGGCCATTTTAAACCAACTTATACCGCGACGTTTAAAGTCAAGAGGATCTGAAGAGAGGACTATCGACGATTACATTATCGAGCTCAAATCAAAGACTACAAGTTGGAATTGTGGCGGTTTTCTTCCTAACGCGTTGCGAGGGAAATTGATGGTTTTTGGAGATGGTGTAAGGACGGCCGAATTACGAAGGTCCGCCGCGTGAAATACATTTTGTACGAAATATGTCCGAAGGATTGGATAATCTACGAGTGAGCCAAATACAAGAACTAAAAAGCACTTGGGAAACAAGGGAGGAGCCGTTAATGGTCGAAGTTCTGCTAGAGGATCCAAGTCGATAACAGGAAACAGGAGCTTGCGTGTCAATAATTGGGTTGCATAAGTATGATGGTTCATTTTTAGTAAAATACTTTTTAAGTACATAATAGGTATAGTAAAGGCTAAATCCGTTTTATTCTGACAACTGATAGAATCGAAATCTTATAGGAAACATTGTAGTAAACGAGAGATTGTAGAATAATGTAGTATTAGTAGCAGAATGGAAGATGAACATCGACCGGAATTGGTAGTTGCTAAATAGTTTGAAATCGATTACTAAATCAATGGGAAGTAAATTATTTCGAGTTTCATTTAACGTACGGTATAACCGAATGTATAGTTAATTTTAAGAAGTCCTCAAAAAGGCCTCTAACCAAATGGACGGATTTAATTATTGGGGCGTTCGAATCAAATTTTGTTACGTCAGAACCTAATTCCATTCTTACCAAATGTCTTAAGTAAGTTAGTAATTTTCCGGACAATGATTAGTTAATTTGCGACTTACCATTAAATTAAGTTGTATAATGATGAGAACTTAAACGTAAGTTTGAGAGATTAAAAATTCAGCCATTTTGCAAAACAAAGCAGTCGCTTTGATTTAAGAAAAGCATTTTCCGTCTAAAACTGTTTACGAAGTCAACACGTACGTATTATAAGAAGGAAACGGTTTTGTGGTTTCGATTAAATTCGATATTCTGCGAGAGTTTTTTTTCATCAAAATATACCTCTATACTACTACATTTTCTAAAAACGGGGTTAACTTGATATTCGATATAATAAGAGAAAACTTGATATTCTTTTAAGAAAATGTACCTTACGTAATTAAATTACCCAATACCTACGCAAAAGTTTTTCTTCTTACAATGTTATCGAGTCGAAAATATTTTTAGTTAGGTAATATATATCGTACCTCCAAGCTCGAAAACTGTGATTTTAGGCTAGTTATTGTTATAGTATAGGTTTGCGATGCTAAACTTTGAATTGAGTTATACATATAGGGTGAGGTGAAAGCATTCGGTCCGAATCAGGGGAATTACAACGTACACTTTTAGGGAAATTGTGACATACTGATGATAAAGGTCGTTTGGTCCTTTCCCCATTTCAACTCGTTTAAATATACCTATCCGAATAACAAATATCTCAATATCTGACAAAAACCAAGAACCAGATGAAATGCTCTTATAGTCACAATGTACTAACGGGGGCGGCGAATGCAAATATTGTAGAGAGGTGGACGACTCAAAAATATTTCTATTGTTAGTGGTGAAGACAATTTTTTTATGGAAGTGAGTCGTGAGAGCATTTCGAAGAGGGACCGTGGCAATTTGAGAAAGTTTCTTTGGCTTACATATTGAACATAATATCGAGATCGTCGTTTTTCAGAATTATGGAAAATATTGACGTTTCCGAAAGAAACTGAATTAGGGAAATGACCACTAGCGGAAGTCGACTAACCTCGAATTGTTCGCCGTCGTCTTCCATTTTTCCATTTTCCAATAGGCTTTTGTAAGTGTAAATTTCTTTCAAGTCCCTGAAATTTTATCGCTAATAATCTCTCCAGTTTCTAAGCTGTTATAGGCACCTAATTTGTGAGTATTCGAATAATTTTTTTTTATTTCCTTCCTAACTTTTTGTTATCGTTAGAAAGCTGTTGAAGTTCATTCTTGTTCTAGGCAATTCTCTTATATTCCCTCCGAATTGTAATACCCAATTTTTTCTTCATTTCGAGTTTTTACCATCGACTGCCATTTTTACCGTTTTCAAGTGTGTGGGTAGCTTGCTCGTTTGTAGTTTTACGGCGATTTTGTCCCTTATAAATTCTCCGTGCTTTTAATTTAATGACGTCGAAAAGAAAACGGGGAGAATTTAATTGTTTTTGATAAAGTATTAATTGGAGGCGACGAGGTATCGGTGGCGTGTTGGAGCAATAAATTTTTTAGATCACTCTTTTTGCTCTTCTCTTAGAACAAAAGCACCTTTTTTGCTAAAAACTAAAAATGGAATGATACGATAGCTTTTTATTAGTTTTTCTTCCATGGTGGATGCACGGAACGAAGCGAAAAAAAGAACTCGAGCCGTCCGTATGCTCGGAATAATAAGTTCTTTAAAACCTTTTAACGAAGCGTTCGTTTTTTGCCCGAAAGAAATTAATTTTTACAGGTAGATGTTTATTATTATGTGTGTGTTATATTATTTGTTTTTGTAAGACACGACGTCCTAAAAATAACAATGTGGCGTAAATAAATGAGTCTATGGGGTGCAGGTGTAAGTACGTTGCACTTAGGGTCACGAAAGGTCGTTTTAGGTCACGTGGCGGCTGACCGCGTATCGATCGAAACTTGAATTCGGAGTAAAATTATACCCCATTATATACACACAAAAAAAGAAGAAGAGTCACAGACTCACAACTCACAGACAAAAATTCTTCGAGAACCGTTAATTAATAATTTCTTTTCTTTTGCAGGTCAGAAGCCACAACTTTACATTTTCCTTGCCTCATATCGGATTACCATCGACCATTACCGGTTCATTTAGCGTTTCGTGGTTTAACAGTGAGTGCGGGTGGTAAAAAGATATTAAATGACATTGATGGGTTAGTACGTCCAGGACAGGTCTTGGCGGTTTTGGGACCTTCTGGATGCGGTAAAACCACCTTATTAAATTGTTTAAGTGGTCGTCTAAAATTAGATTCGGGTCAAATCTTATTAAATAGAGATACTTTGTGTAAAAGATGGAAGAGACGAATGTGCTACGTTTTACAACAAGATATATTTTTTGCGGATTTAACTTTACGACAAACTTTAGAATTTACGGCGAGGCTACGATTACCGGACACGCTCAGCCATACCTTAAAAATGCAATACGTCGATCACATTATCGAAGTTTTGGAATTATCCAGTTGTCAGCATACGATTATTGGCGATTATCTTAAACGTGGCTTAAGTGGCGGTGAAAAGAAAAGGGCCAATATTGCGTGCGAACTTTTAACGAATCCTTCGCTTATGTTATTAGATGTAAGTAAATAAATTCTCTACATTTTCTTCCTTGGGCTCGTGAGGAGCCTCTTATATAAGTTACCATAAAAGCTGTCAAAATAAACTAATCCGAATCGCCCATTTTACCGAATTATTTTTCATCTGAATTGTTCCTTTTATATGGTCTGCCTGCTTCGTCTTCCTAAATAGTCGCCTGCCTAAATTATTTGCCTCTTGTAACTGATCTGGTCGCTCGTTTTTCTGAGCCGTGTATTCCAGAATACTGTACCCGTCTACGAAATAAGCAATATCATTCTTCCGACTTTTGAAAAATCGAAGTGACGTTATTAGCCATAAAGATGAAAAATTAGTTTTTTGCGTAAATCGACATTGGGCGGTGATCGAAGTTACTTTTTGAACTCTTCCGAACTGCCAGTTCATCAGGATACGCCCACTGCGATTTCTAATTGCAACGACCCTGCCGATCTTATATGTACCTATACACAGTTCTATAACTCGAAACAGATAGATCAAATTTGATTTGGATATTTTTCTTTGTCTTTCACCATAATTTCTAAGTACGTACCGTTTAATTAAAAATAAATAATGAAGTTTTGTCGAAAACGAGAACTTGATTAATTAAAACTTGTCGGTAATTTAATAAAATTATCCTACACGATTTGACCTATTATTGTAAATTTATTGTTTTGTTTGTAGGAACCCACCTCTGGTTTAGATTCGTATTCGGCTTACCATCTAATGTCGACTTTAAAAAAGTACGCAGTATCTGAAGGAAAGACCGTCGTCGTAACTCTCCATCAACCGTCTTCACAAATTTTTCACATTTGCGACAAATTATTATTATTATGTAATGGCGAACCCGCGTACTACGGCGATACTTCGAAAGTTGTCGACTTTTTTTTTAACATCGGACTTTCGATCAAACCACATTATAATCCGGCCGATTTTGTTCGTAAGTTTCCTTTCGTACAAATAAAATTGTAAAACGTTATAGTGGCGTTTAATTTTAGTGGAACAAATTAAAGGATCTGCCGACGTTAGAGAAAAAATTATAGCCGCCACGAAGGAAGCGAGAAAACACAAAGAATATCCAGTAGAATTAATTAATCAAGATTGTCCTTTTATTTTAGTCGATAAACTTGGAGATACTACAAATCGTACAATACCGTCGCCCTATCCAAATTTAGATCGTAAGTACAAAAATAATAAATTAACATTCTTCCAAACATTTGTACAACTAATGGCCGTTGGTGTCTTACGTAGCCGAGAAAATAAAGGTTGTCTCGTAACTTGTCAGTTGAGCACCCATAATGTTTCTGGCTCCATTTATAATTTTAAAGTCTGCATCGAAGTAGTATAGTAAGTAGGTAAATGAAAAAATCTCGCGATGACACATCGCGTATTTTTAAATAAGTAATGTCGATTTCTCCATTTACAATTCGAACCTCTTTGTAAGGAGAGGACTCCAAAACTTGAGCAAAAGCATTTGTGCGATCGAGAAGTCTTATAATAGAAATTAGGGGAGGACTGGAACACCGGGCAAATGATCGGTTGGCCGATCGTATAGTGAGGAAATTGAACTGCCTCGAATTACACTCTGCGAGTGTCGAAAACAATTTGTTGTAATAACCCCGGGATCGACTACCGCCCATCATTCCTGACCATCTACTTTGACCGTGTATTTTTTTTCTTACAGAAGAAACTTTAAATGCCGTCGATCCAGAAGTAAGAAGGCTATGGCTGGACTCGTACTCGCACGCGTCGTCATCAGTTAGTTCCGAAACGAGCGATTCCGATTGCTATTTCAAATGGCCGACGAGTTTTTGGACACAATTTAAAGTTTTATCTCAACGAAATTTTTTAGAAGCGAGACCTAGGATGTTATCTAAATTAAATTGGGTACAAACCGTCGGCTTAGGATTATTAGCGGGTCTTTTATGGTTTCAGAGAGAACGAAAAGAAGAAGCATTGCACGATATTCAAGGATGGATGTTTTTTTCTACGACGTACTGGATGTTATTTGCACTTTTTGGTGCATTAAGTTCTTGTAAGTTTTATGCTTTTCAATTTCGATACGAATGTTAACTTAACCTTTTCGTTTTATTTTAGTTCCGCCGGAACGTGAGATTATAAATAAGGAGAGACAATCGGGCGCTTATCGTTTGTCCGCTTATTACATGGCAAAAATGTTCGGCGAGTTACCTTTAACTATGATTTTACCAGCCGTTTATCATCTTATCTCGTATCCCATGTTAGGTAAGTTCAAATATTTTGATACTCGACTTTTTATCGCATCAGTCTGGCTAAATACTCAAACTTTAACAACCGAAACATTAATCGAAGTACAGAGTTTAACGTCGATCTAATAATATTTAGTAAACAAAACATTCCTTTCGTATTAAACTATCGGTATATCCTCGAGAGTATAGTAAAAGAGACGAGGGGCAGGTAGGCTTAATAGCGGGGCGACAAAATCATACTGCTGTAAAGTTCTCGTTAGAGTCGAAAACCGTACAACAGTGGCATATTTTTCTAGCTCCCGTATAGTTTCAGGTTCAAATAGTGTTCAAATATCAATTTCGCAAATTCGACCGAGTTGAATTTTGTCAGTTTTGTATTCATTTTTGCTATTGTCGTCTTTCTGTAATAGAAACTAACAGTTGATTTATAATTATTTTTGTTTTAGGCTTTCATTCGCCGATAGTGTTCGTGACCCTTTTGGGCTTCCTACTGTTAAATACGGCAGTAGCGCAAAGCGTAGGTTTCTTCATAGGAGCCGCATGCATGGATATGCAATTGAGTGTTACCATTAGTGCGCTTTATACTCTAGCGACTCAATTATTTGGCGGTTATTTAGCGACGAATATACCGCCTTGGTTGACGTGGATGAGATACACGTCCATGATAAATTACGCTTATCAAAACATGCAAATTGTCGAATTTAGCGAAGGCCTACCGATACAGTAAGTTTGGTTTAATTCGGCATGTGCAAATATTTCAATTTTACGTTTATTAAATAAGACATTTTTGTTTTTGAGAAAAAATGTTGAAACATAAAAAAGTCAGATACGGACGATACAAAAAGTTAAGACTCCGAGTCTTTCTGCAATTGGCCGAGTTCTCTACTTTAAACTTTCCTATTTAATAAGTGGCACAAAATGTAAATAATGTTTTTGCACATACCGAGTTTTGGAAGAATTAACAATTTAAGTAGTTTTTGGTAATTTTTAGTTGTTCGCATCAGTCAAAGTTCGAAGAATGTAGCCATTCGAATTACGTTTCTGCATCGTCGATATTAGAAGCACAAGGCGCATATTTACCATTATGGGCCAACACGTTGGTGCTTTTAGTTTATTTCGTGGTATTTAGAGCATTGGGGTATATAGTGCTGCGTTATTTTCGAACTCCAAAATGAATATTTAATAGTAACTAATTTTGTGATAAGTAAAATTGTTATCAGTCAAATGTACGAATTTTACTCGTCGGAATATTTTAAAGTGTTTACTCATTGTGTAATTTCATAGATATATATAAATATTTAATTGCTCTGTTTTCGACATTAGTGAACGGTTCTATACTTTTTACTGCTGCAACGTGGTAGATTAATTTTTGAAACTGGCTGTGTTCTAACGTTTTTTATAAATAATAATAAGACATCACCATAATATAATATATAATTTTGTACTCTATAAGTTCTTTATGTTTGTTATTTGTACCACGTATCGTATAATAATTCATTCCAACTTGTTTTTAAAATGAAGAGTTTGCCCAATTGTTACCGTACTCAAATATTTATATATATACCCATATTATATATAAAGCGACACGATTAAACGTGAACGTACCGATCTCAAAGCGAATTTCTTTCTTTCCCAAAGATGAGTGTTCAAAACTTCTGTTCGAGTCAAAATCGTCGACAATAAAATAATTCTGATCAATCTGTATATAAGTCTTCCTAGTCATAATCTCATTCCAGTTAGTTTATGCGTTTAAACAGACCGAGATATACAGGGTTATTAATTGTTTATGATAATTTTCGGAGATTAAACTTCAACCGTCCCTCCAAGTGTCGGAATATCTGTTTCGGTATAACTTTTCGAGTATAGTTTAAAGTATCTAAAGTTTCGATTCCTTTTTTTTTAACTAGTGCCGGAGAAATCGTTCGTCAAAGTCCGAGTATAATTTCCTTCTCGAAAAGACTTATTGTCAAATTTCTTTCTACCACGTTTTTGTGTCTGTGACTGCCCACGCTCAATGACAAATAATATACACTAAATTAGTGTTTCTTTTTGGACATCGTTAAATATGTGCCTTGTGATGTTTTTCATCTAGGGCACATGATTGAAGTGACGTCAATTTTGTTTGAAAACTGCTGCAAAAAGCACGACTTGACCAGTTTCCTCCAGATATAGATCATTCGTGAAACTGTCGAAAATCTCAGAGCCAGAAAGAGCACAAAACCTGCGAAATATTGCCTGTTTAAGCGAATCTCTAATTTCTTCCTATTTAAATAACAAAATCGCCACACCCATTCGATACTGCTCAATTTGACGTATTAATCCGTCTTCTCCTGTTATTACTTTTTGTACATTAGTTAGTGTGACGAAACAAATCTCGGACCTAGACGCGGCGGTTTTGGCACATAATTTAGGTTTTTAGTTTAATTGAAAGTGGCTTTTGGGTAATAAAGCGTAGACAATCGTGTAAATTAAGGAAGCGTTTTAACTCTTACAAATTATCTATTAGCGTACGTTCTTAATTAGTAAAATTAATCGTAAAGCAATATTAAGCCAACTTGGGATAACTTTAGATAAATTTAAATGAAAGTACTTTACGTACCTGCTTAGGAAAATTTGGAGCCTTAAATAAATAAATTAATAGCGAAATTGTAATGGGCGAGAAAGAAAGGATTTTTGGGATGGTCGTAAGTAATTTAGTAGGTAATTACAGTTTTAATTATAAGATTTTTATATGGTTAAATATACAATAAATAAAATTCTTCATGATAACGACAAGTTTTATAAAAACGTACTACTCATCAAATAAAGTTATATTGTCTATATAAAGGTGCGAAGTTGAAACGTGCGTAGTGCCTACGTTAACAGATGTGCCAAGAAAAGACAACCAGCTACTGCGACTGCCAGAATTTCGAAGTGACGTAAATTTGTACTAGTAAAAATACAAATTTGATATCGTTTAGCTTTGAATTTCTCGTGAACTGTATATTAGTATTGTTAGGTTGGATTTTGTTTGATGAGCTATATAATTACAAGGTATTAAAGAGACGAAGTTATCTTTTAATATTTAAGTATATCGTTTTTTAATGATTACCATACAGTGTTCACACCTAAATAACTTAGTCAAAGTTTGGAGTCCACACAGACTTGGGTTAAGTTGTAAATACGATGTGTACCTATTTATTATAGTTTATGTATTTTGTTGCTGTGTCGGACACTGTGTACCATAACCATATTTGTAGATGTTGCCTTTTTAATATAAAAATACTTGCGCTTTTTTTGGATGGTCCCTAATTTTAGTCTCGTCTAATTTTTTTTTGATCGGACCCTTTTTCGAGGCGAGTATTTTTCGTCGGTCGGAGCGAAATTCGAGGACGAAAATTAATATAAATTTACTTCGATGTGTAAGCTATTTATGGCTCAAGCGTTTTAAGTATTTAAGTCACTATTTTATAAAGTACTGTCGTAGATGATAAGAAAATACCAGACCAAAACCTTACTGCCATTTTATCAAAAATGTAAACCGAGTATTCTTTTTATCGACCTCGAAAGAAGGATTTATGTCGAAGAATATTTTGTTTAAATTACGAAAAATGCGTTATTATATCAGACGTTTTTCATATCATGCGTCGCTAAATTTTAATTCTCATTTTAACAAAAAAACCACTTCCATATATGTAAATGTACAAAATCCTCTGCATATTTACTATGTTATAGCTAGTCCTAGCCTTTCTCGTAACTAGGATTTATTTATATTATTATTATTAAATAATAAAAGACTTTATTAATGTCATCAATTTGTTGTTTTATTTTTCTAATCAATATATTAGTACAGTTCAATTAGTAATCCGCGATCGGAATTATTCCGGTACGAAGATAGAACGAATACTTAAATACTAACAAACTATGAACAATACTTAAATACTAACGAAATCTGACCATACATAACATGACTTTTTTCCTTTCTCTAGGAAACAGTACAGAACAGAACAGAACAGACAGTACAGAACAGTCAAATAAAATGTCATAGGTACTGATTTTTTATATTATTTTTTTGGTATGTTATACATGATGGATGCCTAATAATAAATCTAAGTTCTCAACCTCGACGGACCTCCGGATCTTTGCCATAGGGCGCACAACCAAAGTAAAGCTAAATCGTATACGTATCGTATATACTATAATATATAGATCCGGATTATTTACCTTGCATCAAATGGGGTAGTTATGAATTTTTGGTATGTTATACATGATGGATGCCTAATAATAAATCTAAGTTCTCGACCTCGACGGACCTCCGGATCTTTGTGAAAAATCCAAAACTAAAGAAAAACTAAATGGTATATACTTTTGGATATTTGACAAAGATCCGGAGGTCCGTCGAGGTCGATAACTTGAATTTATTATTAGGCATCCATCATGTATAACATACCAAAAATTCATAACTACCCCATTTGATGTAAGGTAAATAATGCGGATCATTGTCAAAAATAAAAAATTAAACAAAACTAAATCGTTTTAGTTTTGGATTTTTGACAAAGATCCAAGGGTCTACATAGACCATTTTGACCTTAAACTGTAGCAAATTTTGCCTTCTTTTAAAACGTATAAAACGGCCTTTGCCAAAAATGTAGTCCTTCCGGGTCAAAATTGACAAAAACTAGTCATTGGATTGATTTTTGTTGGTTTTTTCAAGATGGCGGCTCGAGCACAGGGTCTCAGAGGTCGAGATTTTGGATTTAACATTAGAAGACCTTTCTATAAAACAAATTAAAAAAATTGGGACTACCGGAATAATTCCGATCGCAACCAAATTTTTTGCGCTAATTGCACTACTATATTTGATGATCGATAAAAATCACGAGGTCTGAGGGCTCATAGGGCGTGAAAAGCAGTCATGACGGCTTGTCACAGTGACTGATGAACAATCAGGAGGTCTATGGGCAGAGCTACCGTTAAACGATAAGCAGCTGCTCAATATGATATTCTCTCTGAAAAGGTAGGTATATTATTACACTATAAAAAATAGTAAATATTCTAACTGATCTAACATTTAAAACCTTTCTCTTCCACTCGCATAAAATTATAACTCACTACCTTTTTCGAGATTCCATTTTTCCTAAATACGCAACTCATTATACACTACTGCATTGACGGTTGACGCGATTTATTGTTTAATTGGATAGTAAATTGTAATTTGGGCAAAAGCCCAAATTAAACAAAGAAGTTTATTATTATTATTTATTATTGTTCCATTAAACAATACCAAAAACAAAATATTCATTATTTATAGAATTATTCATAATGGAACAACTCCGAGGCGACGTTTAGTTTCCTCCATAAGGAAGAGTGCTGTTCTGCAAGCCTGGAATCTAGTTCCATGTCTGCAAACTTATAACAAAACAAAATACGTATACAAAAAAAAATTAACCCATTATTTTACACACAAGAACGAACCCAAGTGCATGACAACGAGAGCGAAGCTCCACCTATTTTATTTATCTGTGCTAAGTCTTGATGAATCAGAGGTGAGCGGCCAAAGATCGAAAACGTCGCTTTCTTCGCTTTTTTATTAATATCTCGCCAACTATGGGCTGAAGCTAAAAAGTGACCTTATACAAAATTAAAGCTGATGAAATTGGCTACAAAATTGAATATATGCATATTTTTTGTACGCCTAAAGTGTACTTAGTTATAGGGCGTTGAAAATAACGTGGTTTTGGAAAAAACACATTTTCAACGCCATAGAACTCGGTAAACTTTAGACATACAAAAAATATGCAGGTATTCAACTTTGTAGCAAATTTCGCCAGCTTTAATTTTGTATAAGGTCACTTTTCAGCTCCAGCCCATAGTTTTCAAGAAAAACGGAAAAACGTGACATGTCTTCGTCCTCTGCCGCTAAAGCTCACATGTGATTGTTTGTATGTGAAGTTGCAAATCTATTGAATTTTTTTTAAGGTGAAGCCCATTTTCGGGCGCTATTGACTAGACTAGCAGTAAATAAACTTTTTAGGAAAAATACTTAATAACTTAAAACACGCATTTGAGACCGTTGGGGCGAATTAAATATGAATTTTTTAATTGCAGCGTGCTCAGCTTTATTAATAGTAATTAAACTATTTCAAATTAAAGTTTCTTAAAATTTAATTAGGAATGTTGAAAACTCCGTTTTTTAAATTAGATTCCAAAATTAAATTAAACAGCGTTTCTGCTGCTCTCTAGCGCCATGCTGATGCACTATTTTGGTTCGGTCTAGAAGGTACGACTTCAAAACCGAACGAAGCCCCGTTTCCGTTGAATTTATAAACATAACCAACAAATTTGTTGTAATAATGTAATACTTTTAACGATCTTATCCTAGAAATTTGGTTTACAAAGTAAAATTTTTGTTATGATCGATGAATAAGACTTGAAATGATTGTTTAAGGTTGTCGAAAAGCCACAAAATTCCTATTGTTTCGATTATTTAGCAGAGTTGCTAACGAAGAAGTTTAAAAATGAGTCTGGGATTATTTACGCTTTAACCATTAAAGATACTGAAGAATTATCCGAAGAATTAAGAAGAAGAGGGTTGCGAGTTAGGCCTTATCATGCTAATCTCGATCCAGACGTGAAAACTGAAATCCACCACAAATGGTTGAATAACGAGTATCAAGCTGTTATTGCTACTGTCTCTTTTGGAATGGGAATTGGTAATAATTGTAAAATGCGTTTCCTTTTGTTACGAATTAACTAGCTTACCATAACTTACAATTTTGTCTTTAAATCGCGTTTACTCTAGAAAGTGAAATTTGGTGATGGTCGAAAGAACAGAACAGAACGAGGTGGCTTGTTAAGATTAAAAGCTTTGAGAATGTGGTCATCATGAAACTTTTTCGTACATGTTTAAGCTCTAAAAATATGCAGGAAAGTAGTAGTATCATAACATAGTAATAGTATGCTCGAAATCTTTCTCCTATTTCAAAAAGTGTATAATATACAGGATGTTGTATTTAAAATAGGAAAGCCAATTCCATCTCCGGCTAAACCAGCAGTCAAAATACACGGTTTGGTATCATTAGATAGATAAGATTGTGATCTTTTAAAAAATGTATAATATAAAATACAGGGTGCTATAATACCTTTTCATCTCTCCAACCGTCTCATACTGACGATCTTTGGACCACCACCAAATTTCACTTTCTTAAGCAATAATAAGAAGGGTTTGACAGGGACTGTAATACGTGTAACAGGCACTAAGATGTTTGAATACCAACGAGATTATAAGTGTTCGAAATGCAAACAAATAGAAAAGGTACAAGCAATTTACGATAAAAAATACTCAATATCGGCTCCTAAGCAATGTACCAGCTTCGATAAATGCGCTAGAAAAAATTGAACTCCTCTTGGCATTTTAAGTGCGGACAATTGTAAAGATTAGCAAGAAATAAAAATACAGGTAAACTTATCTGTTTAGAAAGCTTAAAGTTTTACCAGCAAGATGACTTATAGTCCGTTCTCAAATGTACATCCGTGGGATCCTAGATGAAGCAAGTGTGGCATTGATCTCAATCTCTTCATTTGAACTTGGAGAAACATAATTTCGATGTTGGCACTCTCGAAAATTATGCGTTTGACTGCTGCGCGTGAAGAACAAAATGGCTAACATAGCAAACACTTTTTCCAATTTATCTGAGTAACCATTGGTGTTACGAAAAAAGTTTAATATACAAAATATTGCTACAACAATT
The DNA here is from genome assembly GCA_950108345.1 of Malthinus flaveolus. Classification (NCBI taxonomy): domain Eukaryota; kingdom Metazoa; phylum Arthropoda; class Insecta; order Coleoptera; family Cantharidae; genus Malthinus; species Malthinus flaveolus. The sequence goes on from OX467288.1 coordinate 402,434, forward strand.
ATACACAAAAAAGCTTATTACCAATTTTTATGTAGGACTAACTGTTTTCGCAGAAAGCTTACAGCCCCCTTGTAATTGTACAAAACCAGGCTCCCATCGGAACCTTGATGAAGCAAGTATGTTATTAATCTCAATTTCTTTGTTTGACGTCGGAGAAACATAATTTTGATGTTGGCACTCTCGAAGATGATGCGTTTGAGGGCAGTACTCGAGAAAAAAATGGCCGATATCGTAAACACTATTTAATCTATCTAAATAAGTAGTTCTGATTTTTTGGTACCTTGTCTATTACGTAGGCCTAATGATATATTGAAATTTTGGACCTCGGCAGACCTCCGGATCTTTGTCAAAAATCCAAGAAATAGCGAAATTTTAAAAACTTTTTTAGTTTCTGTAAATTTTGACCCCGAAGGATTAATTTTTCGGCAAAGATAGTTTAATACTTTTTAAAAGTAGACTAAATTTTTTACAATTTGAGACTAGATTAGTTTCTATAAACCTAGTGGTGACCGAGATACAAGTGCACAAAAGTTGACAAATTTTTCCTATTTTGTTATTTTTAGCGATACAGCGATTCGGATTATTTACCTTGCACAAAATGCAGCAGTTATGATTTTTTGATATGTCTTATATGATGAAGATGTAATGATAAATCCACGTTTTGGTCTTCGGCGGTAAAAAAGTATTCAACTATCTTTGCCACCAAATTAATCTCTGTCATTGTTTTGCATTTAATGTATTTTGTTATTCACAGTTCATGCGTCAGAGTCTTCGGGATCAAGGCATCAAGGATAAATTAAATGGATGTTGTTAGTTGCACACAACAATGTGGACTCTTAGAGGTATTAATTACGTTCTTGTTCAAATATTCACAGCAATTACAATGTGTTGATTACAATAACAACCCAGTTGATTGGTAAGTCGCTCACCAAGATTATTAAACACCCCTCAGAACTTCAGCGTTTATTTTGGGTTTTAAAAGAGTGACAATGAATTATTTTCAGGTATGTCGTTGATAAGCTTCCTTAACGCCATTCAAATCCACTACTTTCTTTAGGAGCAGCTTATACTTGTATTACTTCGAGTGATTACAGTGACAGTTGGAAGCTCTCAAATGTATCGATTCAATGACACAAAGTCCTTAGTTGGAGTCACATTAAATCCACTGTTTAACAAGGTAGGTATAAAAACACTGATGGATGATATTATGAAACATACTCGAGAAGGGTAGATTTTGGCTCTTTTTAGTTTTATCGCTTATAACTTGAAACTTACGCCCTTTGTGAGAAACGTGTTCCTATACAAAAATAAGGTAGATTAAATTTTGTACAAATTATGTGGATTAGGTTTTTTCTGTAAAGAAACAGTTTAGGCGCTAGAACGCTTTAAATTTGGCAAAAATTCCAATATTGGCTAAAAAACTTATTTTTTTAGTTTATCGCTTATATCTCGAAAACTACGTACTTTTTGAGAAAAGTGCTCTTATACAAAACTAAAGCACATTAAATTTTCTACAAATTACGAATCTTCTATAATAAACAATAAACTTCTTATTAAGGCTCAATTTAGTTTGTATTTTGGGAGACGTAACGCTCAATTTACTATTCGATCAAACCATAAGTTGCGTCAACCGTAAATACAGCATTGTACGATGGGTTGCATATGTAAGTAATTTTCAACTAAGGCTAGTTACGCACAACCGATTTATTTTATCACAATTTTTAATCGTCTATAATAGATCTCAATACAACAAATGAGTGTTAGTGCACAAGCAATAAAAAAATTGACGATTGCCTGTGCGCTAACACTCCGTTTAATGTATCGAGATGTATTAAAATTTAAAAATTGCGTTAAAATAAATGGTGTGTGTGTTACTAGCCTTATTTTACCCCTGTGGAAGAAAAGCATGTGAGAAATGTCAAAGCGTGTAAGAAGAACGTGTCTAACCTAACCTTAGATGTTAAAAAGTCCAGCCAACTTCAAGCTCTCCTACAAATCGCATAATGGATACTTACAAATAACTACCGAGTTGACAAAGTGACAAAAGTTGTAGCCGTATTTATCTGTTCATTGTTTTGGTATTATAACCTATTACAAATTATAACCGAAGCAAATTGCCCGATGATTGAAGTTCTCGTAATCTCTGCAGCGAAGAATGTTTTTCAGGTTTTCAAATTGGATGTTCGTAGAAGGCAATTTAGAAATTAAAATTTTGTATCGTGTAACAAGCTATTCAATTATCTGGATGTTTATTACTGTCTAGCTACGACCGAAACTTGTGACGATTGATGATGAATGAAGATTTTGGAAATGGTGAGAAAAAATATTTAAAAAAGAAGTATTTTAATTTCTATTTTTAGATTTATATTTTATTTGCAACAGCGAACAGTCCCTCATGTCCTAAATGTAGGAACGTTTACTTGAAATTTTCCTAATCGTTACAGAGGATTGGAAAAGCTGGTTTGGAACCTAACAATGTGACTAATGTGCAGTATAAATAGTATAGCTTATGTGGAATATGCCATAAAACAAGATTTTGATTTGAAGATTTTTAGTATAGTTAAAGTTTTCTATCGGATGCCTTAAAACGGATAGATGAGCAATCATAGACATTTTAAGTAACTTGTCTTTTTCTAACCAGTTCAAATTGTAATTTTCCAAAATTTCAGAACTGTTGAAGTTTTTTGAAGGTTTTAGTTGACGACTCAAAGGAGGGCAACAAAGATCTTATCAGAACTGAGCCATCTAACATACAAAGAAAGATTGGACGTATTGGGGCTTCCATCATTGAAGGCGAGAAGACTTAGAGGAGACCCTATCGAAACCTTCAAAATCCTTAACAATTGTTACAACTGCGATCTGGCGTCAATTTTCCATCTTCAGAGTTACAACAGGCTACGGGGTCACGGCGTTGGGCTAAGATATGATGATTTTCATAAACTAGTGCTACAGTTTTTCCTAACGAATCGTGTAGTGCCTGCGTGGAACCGTCTCCCTTGTGACGTGGTGTCTAGTTCGTCGGTTAATGCGTTCAAGAACGCCCTTGACTTGAACCTGGTTGATATGTGATAAGTGAGATCTGATAGCCCACACATACAGTCTGGTGTCATTGATCAATTTCGTTTTTGTTTTTTGCTTCGGGCTGCGATTTTCTGGTATATTTCTGCTTATTTCACACAAGGAATATTGTTTTTCAATTTTTTTCAAAAAATGTTTTAATTGTAACTCTGGTTGTTTGGTTCGATTTTGATTTTGTTGATTGTTTTCGATCGATTGTTAATTGGTATTGTTAATTAGTTAATTGAATTGTTAATTAGTTTATATCGATTTTGTGGGTTGTTTTTGATCGATTGTTAGTTAGGATAATAATAATGTAATGTGGTGTAATTTGGAAGAGTTGCGACTCGATGAAGGCTATATCAGCTTTGCCGCTTGCCTTTGTATTGCATAATAATAATAAACTATAAATACTTTGTTCTGCACCTTTGATTGTTCTACAGCAGGCAGATAGTTATAAAGTTAATGTAATGAATCTTAATAATAATGTTGTTACGCCTTTTAAAGCAACTATGTAATATTATAATTTACTGTTGAACTACCCCTCTTCTAAACAACTATATTAGTAATTAGAAAAATTATTATTGTCAAATTAATAAATAATAATTTATTGATTTCATGTTTCTAAGCCCACCCAATGGGCCCAAAAGCACGTCTAATAGAGTGTATTAATAAGTTCATAGATTTAATTAATTTTTTCTGATTAATAGTGGTTTTCTTGTCGTTGGAAGGGGGGCGATTTCTGCAAGATGCATTTTTCCTGTACGAGGTAATTAATAATCTCACCGATATTGTGCCTGCTTATATTGTTTAATTAAGATTTAATGTTTCTCAGGTTAAAAGCAGAGGTCTTTGCCTGTTTTATTTAAAAAAGCCTCTGACGAATGTTTTGAATGTGTGTTCTCTGCATAGGCTCGCGTGGACACTGAACATCGTTAGTTGGGTCACTGATGTCTTTTATGGAGAGGTTTTAAATGTTGGTGTTTGAAGCTGGTGGAATTGCCTCTTGTACTATGTAATGATGCAGGATTTGTTGTTTAATTTAAGTGTAAATTGTAGGCTTTTTTGTAAAGTATGTATGTTCACGATGTAGCTATTGGTTCCGGATCTTTGGTAGAAATTTTTATATTTATTTGTCATGTCATGACTTTCAGAGCAACAGTGTTTTCTTTCCGCGATTATTTTGTGTTTATATTTTTTTAACTGTTGGCTTATAATTGGGGCGTTTTGTTCTGTTTGCGACAGTTTAATAAATACACAATTATAAATAACCATTAGTTTATTAATTAGTTAAAACTATTATGCATTCTATATTGACCACTTTTTAAGTTGAAATAATGTAGAAGTCGAGTTTTGTTAAAATTCCAACTTTGTACGCCTACCAATACATAGGCAACACTTGTTACTCTCCCACTATTATAAATTTTGTATAGACGATAGAAATTTGTAAAGTGGGGCGATCACATGACCACTAAAAGTTTATATAAGGCCGAGTTTCGGCATTCACAATATTTTTTATCTCTACCTCAAATCAGCTTCGAAGAGAAAAATTTTGGTTTGCTCATGTGAAAAATCAACTTCAACTTTTTGAATTTTTTTTTCTTGGAAGTTGTTAGAGGCATTGTTTTGAATATCTTTAGCGACTTTTGAATCATTTGGTCGAATATTAATGCGGGAAATTAAGTTTTTAAAAATCAATTATTTATTCCTACCACAATATTAATTAACTCGGCATTCTTGTTTGGAAGGTGTTTGGCGCTTCTTAAGACGCTGTTATTTCTCTCTTCTGAGGAGAATTTATTTTTGTCTTATAATTTATTATTATTGTATGTATGTAAATTACGCTGAAAAAAATAAACGATAGAAACAATAATTTCTTTTATTTAAAATCTGCAAAGTCCTCATTTTTAGACTAAGTGGGAGAGCAGATGGACAATGAGCGTTGGAATCAAATTCTTTAAGAAAACGTTATTTTTGAATATTAATAGTTTTTAAATTACATGCTATCAATATAAGCAATAACTCTCGTTTCATAACATAATCTCGGTGCTTTTAAAATTCTTTTAAATAAATATTTCTCTTGAATTTAATTCGTTTACCTTATCGACCTTCTGCTCTCCTACTACCTTGTCCGAAAATTGTAAAATTTAAAGGAAATTTTTAAAAAACTAATTTAAAAAAATCGGAATTACGCAATTCTGAGGGTGCAAATCTGTAGCCCTACTACCGGGGAATATACTTGTTAAATTTGGGCACCGCTGGTCCTCTAGTTTAGAAGATATTCGACATAAAGCATAAAATTTTAAGAATTAAAGCATTCAAAATAACTTTAAAGTCGAATATCTTCTAAACTAGAGGACCAGCGGGGCCCAAATTTAACAAGTATATTCCCCGATAGTAGAGCTAAAGATTTGCACCCCCAGAATTGCGTAATTCCTATTTTTTTAAATTAATTTTTTTTAAATTTCCTTTAAATTTTACAATTTTCGGACAAGGTAGTAGGAGAGCAGAAGATCGATAAGGTGTTGGAAACAAATATATAATAAGTAAAAGTAAATATGTAATATATAAAATTATTGTTGCCTCAATTTAAAATTTGTTTCCAACACCTTATAGACCTTCTACTCTCCTACTACCTTGTTCGAAAATTGTAAAATTTAAAGGAAATTTAAAAAAAATTAATTTAAAAAAATAGGAATTACGCAATTCTGGGGGTGCAAATCTTTAGCTCTACTATCGGGGAATATACTTGTTAAATTTGGGCCCCGCTGGACCTCTAGTTTAGAAGATATTCGACTTTAAAGTTATTTTGAATGTTTTAATTCTTAAAATGTTATGCTTTATGTCGAATATCTTCTAAACTAGAGGACCAGCGGGGCCCAAATTTAACAAGTATATTCCCCGATAGTAGAGCTAAAGATTTGCACCCCCAGAATTGCGTAATTCCTATTTTTTTAAATTAATTTTTTTTAAATTTCCTTTAAATTTTACAATTTTCGGACAAGGTAGTAGGAGAGCAGAAGATCGATAAGGTGTTGGAAACAAATATATAATAAGTAAAAGTAAATATGTAATATATAAAATTATTGTTGCCTCAATTTAAAATTTGTTTCCAACACCTTATAGACCTTCTACTCTCCTACTACCTTGTTCGAAAATTGTAAAATTTAAAGGAAATTTAAAAAAAATTAATTTAAAAAAATAGGAATTACGCAATTCTGGGGGTGCAAATCTTTAGCTCTACTATCGGGGAATATACTTGTTAAATTTGGGCCCCGCTGGACCTCTAGTTTAGAAGATATTCGACTTTAAAGTTATTTTGAATGTTTTAATTCTTAAAATTTTATGCTTTATGTCGAATATCTTCTAAACTAGAGGACCAGGGGCGCCCAAATTTAACAAGTATATTCCCCGGTAGTAGGGCTACAGATTTGAAGCCTCAGAATTGCGTAATTCCGATTTTTTTAAATTAGTTTTTTTAAAATTTTCTATAAATTTTACAATTTTCGGACAAGGTAGTAGGAGAGCAGAAGATCGATAAGGTGTTGGAAACAAATTTTAAATTGAGACAACAATTATTTTATATATTACAGAGTTTGTATTTACTCGTTTATCACAAGCGATAACGCCTCGTTTCATAACATAATATCAGATGCTTTTTAAATAAATATTTCTCTTTAATTTATTTCGTTTACCTTATCGTCCTTCTGCTCTCCTACTACATAGCTCCGAATTTATAAATTTTATAGAAATTTTTAAAAACTTTTTCTAAAAAAGTGCGAACTTTGAAACTTTGATGAAGCCAATTTGTAGACCTTATAGTGACAAGTCTCCCTTTTAAATATGAACCCTTTTGGCCAAGTAGTTTAAGAGATATTCAGCTTTGAAAATTTCAGAAATTGTTAAAACGACACCTAATTTCTTTGTTTATTTATTGACCAGTATTTGCCTTATATGGGCATGTGTTTAGAAGGTTGCCTGTATTTTAGGGGTAAATTTATTGCTAGATTAGGAAAATATTAGTGTCGTTTTAACTATTTTTGAAAGTTTCAAAGCTGAATATTTCCTAAACTACCGGCCCCAAGGGGCTCATATTTAATAGGGACACTCGTCCCTACGAGGGCTACAAATTGGCGTTATCAAAATTTCAAAATTCGCACTTTTTTTGAAAAAGTTTTTAAAAATTTTCATAAAATTTATAAATTCGGAGCTTTGTAGTAGGAGAATAGGAAGTTAAAGGAGTCTGTGAATTAAAATACGCCCGGTCCAGTTGCTATATAAGGACATGTGTTTAGACGGTTGCCTGTATTTTAGGCGTATTTATTTTACGCTTATCTTAATTTGTTTATTTTTCGCTCATGGGTACGTTTTTTTGCTGTTTATTACAAAATTACTGCTTATAGCATTTTGAACTAACTTTGTAAAAATAAAACAACTCTTAATTATTATCTCGACGCTCTTTATTTAACTTTAAAAAATATTATTCACAATAATTAATAATTGAACTTCATTAAGTACAAATATTTTTTACACTTCAATCTCAATATGTACCTATAATTAAACCACATTTGCACTGATACATCTCCTTCATTAGTACTTACATTTTATTAATTCATTTTTTTCAAAAGTAAAGAAAGTATAAACCTAAGCTCACAATAATGTACCTGTAACAAAAATATGAATCTGCTAATTTTAATTACCAAGTCGTACAGAAGAGGAGTAGTTCAACAGTAAATTATAATATCACATAGTTGCTTAATATACTTACCAATATTATTATTATTATTAAGATTCATTATACTATTAACATTTTAACTATTGACCTGCGGTAGAACAATCAAAAGTGCAGGCCAAAGTATTAATAGTTTATAGACCAGTCATCAGTCAACTACAGGGTTTACCTGTTTAAAAAATCCAATAGTTTTGAAATTTCACACAATTCTTTGTAGGTGTCTACTGATGAATATCCTAGACGTCCAGATGAATCAGAAAGAGCTTTAGCGACAGTGGCCAAATACATGTTACTGTGTTAAATTTTTCGTTAATATCTCGAAACTCTGGGTTGGTGCTAAAATGTGGCTACATAGAAGTTGATAAAATTTGTTAAAAGATAAAAATACGCTACAGCATATTTATGTTTAATTTTGTGACAAAATTTATCAGCTTTAAGTTCGTATATAATCATAATCACATTCCAGCTCAAACCCATAGTTTTCGAGATATTAACAAAAAATCAAAAAAGGGACAGGTTTTCGGCCACTGCCGCTAAAGTTACCATTCATCATATCTTTGAAGATATTCATCACTAAACTGACAGACACCCAGTAATAAACATTTCTCATTTTTAATACACAAAAAAACAAAATTCGGTATGAACGTAATGCAAGTAGCAAATAGTTCAAGTTTTTTACATTTTTCTTTTTTTTCTTTTCACACGAGCAAACCAAAATTTTTCTCTTCAAAGCTGATTTGAAGTGGAGATTACAAAATTTACGAATGCCGAAACTCGGCCTTATATAAACTTTTAGTGGTCATGTGATCGCCCCACTTTACAAATTTCTATCGTCTATACTCTATAGCACTATACAAAATTTATAATAGTGGGAGAGTAACAATTGTTGCCTATGTATTGGTAGGCGTACAAAGTTGGAATTTTAACAAAACTCCACTTCTACATTATTTCAACTTAAAAAGTGGTCAATATAGAATGCATAATAATTTTAACTAATTAATAAACTAATTGTTATTTATAATTGTGTATTTATTAAACTGTCGCAAACAGAACGAAACGCCCCAATTATAAGCCAACAGTTAAAAAAATATAAACACAAAATAATCGCCAAAAGAAAACACTGTTGCTCTGAAAGTCATGACATGACAAATAAATATAAAAATTTCTACCAAAGATCCGGAACCAGTAGCTACATCGTGAACATACATACTTTACAAAAAAAGCCTACAATTTACACTTAAATTAAACAACAAATCCTGCATCATTACATAGTACAAGAGGCAATTCCACCAGCTTCAAACACCAACATTTAAAACCTCTCCATGAAAGACATCAGTGACCCGACTAACGATATTCAGTGTCCACGCAAGCCTGTGCAGAGAACGCACATTCAAAACATTCGTCAGAGGCCTTTTTAAATAAAATAAGCGAAGACCTCTGCTTTTAACCTGAGAAAAATTAAATCTTAATTAAACAATATAAGCAGGCACAATATCGGTGAGATTATTAATTACCTCGTACAGGAAAAATGCATCTTGCAGAAATCGCCCCCCTTCCAACGACAAGAAAACCACTATTAATCAGAAAAAATTAATTAAATCTATGAACTTATTAATACACTCTATTAGACGTGCTTTTGGGCCCATTGGGTGGGCTTAGAAACATGAAATCAATAAATTATTATTTATTAATTTGACAATAATAATTTTTCTAATTACTAATGTTATCTTTCAAATATCTTTATTGACTAAACAAACAATATTAAAATACACGTTATGTTATTCTAAAGATTTAAGATCACTCCGTTCACTACTGCGTCTGTCGTGGTACTCCCGTTTCCCGCCTATTTCTGCGCATTCTTACACTCGGCCTCCCTGATACGTGGAATGACCCCATTTCACCACTGGTAGTTGCTGAAGTCGACATCACGTAGTCCGTAAACTTCAAGGGCGGACGTCGTTGCCTTCGTGTAGGCCCCGTTCGAGGAGTGTCGTCGTCCTCAGCTTCCGTCTGAGCATCTTCACTTCTCCTGTTCATTTCATTTACGCTTCGTCCATCATTAATTTCTTCTTCTTCAGTTTGGTCGTCTTCGCTAATTCGGTCCATTTCGTTTTCGCTTTCACCCTGATTAACGTAGCCCTTCAGTTGACTCACATGAGCTGTCGTGGCGAAAATTCGTCCCTCCGTTTGTTCGATTTGAGCCACTTTATAGGTGTCGCTCGGTAATACTTCGGTAACCACTAAAGGTCCTCTAAATTTTGCTTGTAATTTCGTTGATTCACCTGTATGTTCCGGTACCTTTTTCATAAAAACGATCTCACCAACCACATAAGTTAGACCCGCCGTACGTTTCTTGTCGTAGTAACCCTTTTGTTTACGCTGCTCATTCATTATTCGTTGTCGTAGGTCGTGGCGCAAAACCTGCACGTCGCGCTTATCGTTCGCAGCTGATTCATCTTTATAGTCCAGCAATCTGAGGTCACCGTCTACATGTCTGGCGTTGAAACCGTATAAAATTTCGAATGGTGTTTTCCCGGTCGTTTTGTTAACGTTGTTGTTTAACTGACATTCCACAGTTTTTAAAGACGCGTCCCACATTCTTTCGCTCTTATCGTTTATTGACGCTATCAAAACTGGTATTAAAGTCTTATTTACCCGTTCCACCTGCCCGTTTGCTTGGGGGTGTCTCGTCGAATTTAAAGTATGTTTAATCCCGTTAGCATTACAGTAATTTTCGAAGTCCCCTGAGGTATAGCTCGTTCCTCGATCGGTCACAATTCGATCCGGCAATCCGTAGTCACAAACGTAATCTCTTAATGCTTTTAGAGTATTCGTCGTTTTCACTGAATTTACTGCATACAATTTCACGTGCTTTGAGAATGCATCCGTTATTACTAAAATATGAGCATTTCGTTTTACGCTCGTTACAAATGGTCCAATGTGGTCCATATGAATGCGACTAAATGGTTTATCCGGCCACGGGATAGGATGCAATAAGCCCGGCTTTTTACCTCCCGGAATTTTATTTAAAATACACGTCACGCATCCCGCGATATGATGTCGTACGTATCTACGTAATCTCGCGAACCAGTATCGTTCACTAATTTTATAAACTGTCCTATCGACGCTAAAATGTCCCATCTGATCATGAAATCTCATGACAATCATTTTTCTCATTGACTTCGGAACTACGTAAAGGAGTACACCCTCGTCACCGCGCACAACAACACGTCTAAACAGTCTTCCTTTGTGAAATCTGAAATCGCGCACTCGGTGTTTCTCTGCATCGCTCCTGTTTTCTTCCGGCGTCTGAAATATGGCTATCAGCCCCTTTAATTCTTCGTCGGCTCTTTGGATTAATAACACGTAATCCTCTTCCGTCAGCTGTTGCATGATAAAACTTCTATCGCTCGTTTCTTCGAATGTATCTCGTTCGACATCGACAGGCGCTCTCGACATGGCGTCCACGTGTGCCATTTTTACTCCCGGTCTATGTCTGATAGTCATCTCGTATTCCTGCAATTGGTTGTACCATCTCGCTATTTGTGCGTTAATTGTTCGTTGGGCATTTAAATATATCAAAGCTTGACAATCAGTCACCACCACAAAATTCAAACCAATCAAATAATTACGTAATCGATTCACGCAAAATACGATGCACATCAATTCCAATTTGCTGGAGTGGTAATTTCTTTCTTCTTTCGTAGTTTTCTTCGACAGATAGTACACCGGATGTAGTTTCCCATCGTTGCTGCTCTGCAATAATATTCCGGCTAACCCCTCGCTGCTGGCGTCACAGTGAAGTTCTGTCGTTTCCGCTTGTGGGTTGTACAACTGTAGCACCGGTTCGTTCGTTAATGCTTCTTTCAGCTCCTGGAAAGCCGTTTCCTCTGTTTCGCTCCACACAAACGATGTATCTTTTCTGGTTAAATCGGTTAAAGGTCTAGCCCTTTTGGCGTAGTCACGGACAAATTTTCGGAAGTATCCCGTTAGTCCTATGAACCGTCGAACTTCATGTACGTTTTTCGGTACTGGGTAATCTTTTACGGCCGCTATTTTACGTAAACCCGGTTTTACCTTTCCCTCGGACACTATAAATCCCAAAAACTCGACTTCGCGTTTCCCAAATTCACATTTTCGAATATTTAGAGTTAACTTCGCCTCCTTTATGGCTTTTAAAACTTTTTCTAATCGTTCACACATATTTGACCAGTCTAATCCTGGTATCAGCACGTCGTCCATGTACCACACAACCGCGTTACCACGTAAAGGTCCCAACACTCTTTGCATTAATTGAGAAAACACGTAGGGCGCGTTGGTCAGACCGAAAATCATTCGTTGAAATTCTCCCCTTTCGTCGCACGTGATGAAAGCCGTTTTACGTTTCGCGTTTTCGGTTAATGGTACCTGTAGGTAGCCGCTCGCTAAATCCAATACAGAGAATACCGTCGCACCCGTTAAACCTTCAAATTGATCGTCCGTATTTGGTATAGGAAAAGTTTCACGAACCGTTTGTGCGTTCAACTTTCTAAAGTCAATCACTAAACGTGGCGCACCGCACTTCTTCTCAACCAACAACACAGGTGATGCGTAGGGTGAATTCGTTTCCCGTACGATCCCTTGCGATTTCCATTTACTTACGATGTCTCGCGTCACCTCACGTTCCTTAGCACTTTGTTTAAATGGCTTACACTGAAATGGAATGTCCGTGTCTTTTATATCCATTTTCATAAGATCCGTACAACCTAATTCATTTTCGCACATCGCAAAACACTCCCGATAATTATTGAGTAATTCTAGCAATTCATGTGCTTGTTTTTCGTTAACCGTCGCGTCCACCTTTACATCTGATCGCGTTAATACACGTCCTTTATCACGCACTGTCGTAGGCGATTTTTTACACACGTATCCGATATCTGCGTTTGGTTTAACCGTATAACCTTGACCTATTTCGTTGTCAATCGGCACCTTTGAGTAATTGTCACCCGCGCGTACTCTTATCAAATTTACCATGTTAGGTCTTATTTCCGTTGTCGTTGTAGTATGCAAACGTACACGTTTTGCATTATCAGTCTTTAATAAACCCTTAAATTGTTCGTCGGTTGCGTAACCAAATTTTAGCTGTTCACCCACTTTCGCGTAAGCTATTTCAGGTAAATCCATGAATGTTCTTCCGATAATTAAGTCCGTTAATTGCGCGTTATCGGGCACAACCCATATTTCGATATTTTCTACGGCGATTTCGTCAATTTCGATTTTTGCATTTATCACACCGTTACATTTCATCGCTGGTTTAGATATATCCCCGAACGCAAACAATTCTCGCGTTACCATTTTTGGCTTTACATTCAACCGTTTCAACAATTTTTCACGTATGGTACACACCGCACTCCCGTTGTCTATAAGTCCCTCGTAAATGTTGTTATCGTTCACAATTACACTACGTAGGTATTTGTCCACCGTTTTGTCCTGTTTCAACCCAATTTCCTGTATCGTATTACGCGTTTCTCGCAAACCAGAATTTCGTTTAGGTTTTGAACAATCTCTAGACAAATGCCCGTATACATTGCAGTTATAACATTTTGGTTCCCCTTTTTCGTTCCATCGTTTTGCTTTAACGTTAGTATAATTACTTCGTTCGTTATGTGTCGTTTTATGAATCGCTGATTGATCGAAATCCGTAGGTTTAGATACATTTACCACTTTTCGCTGTGGTTCGATACATACCTTCTCCAATTTCATCAACCCGTGTAGCAATTCGTCAGGCTTATCGTGGTGCACTATCATTATTGCGCTTTTGATTTCCGTGGCACTAAGACCCGCAACTATTTGCTCTTTCGTCTCTTCAAAGTCAAGCTGTAGCTTTTTACATAGTTTAAACTTCTCATGAAAATAGTCCGGTAAGCTTTCTTTCGGACCTTGTACCCTCGACCTCATGGATTCCCACAGTTCGGTGGTGCTTTGACGTTTGTCAAACGTGCCACAAAAAGCTGTATAGAATTCGGCCCATGTCCTTATTTCGTCGGACCTTGCGTCGTACCAAGACTTAGCAGCTCCTGTCAGTTGCATTCTTGCCGTTTCGAGCATCATCGCATCTGGCCAATGATGTAATAAACCACTGCTTCGAACGCGATCAATCCATTCCCTTGCCGCGTGTCCATAACTAGTTCCATTAAACGTTGAAATAGTTTTCGTAATGTCCGGCATTATTTGGTATGCGTTTCCCGCGCTCATATTCCTCATCATTTCCGTCATTATTTGCGTTTGCGCAAGTAGAGCTCCACGAATGTCGTCGAATTCCGTTTCATCTGCGCAATGTTCGTTGTCCGATGTCGAAATGTACTGGCTATCGTTGTAAACATTACCCGTCGCCATGTTTGATTTTTCCACTTTGCACGTGTTATTTAAAAACTTAGTTTTATTATAATTCCTAAATTCAAATTATTTACCTATATCTTATCCCACTTCTGATTTTGTTATCTTTCAAATATCTTTATTGACTAAACAAACAATATTAAAATACACGTTATGTTATTCTAAAGATTTAAGATCACTCCGTTCACTACTGCGTCTGTCGTGGTACTCCCGTTTCCCGCCTATTTCTGCGCATTCTTACACTAATATAGTTGTTTAGAAGAGGGGTAGTTCAACAGTAAATTATAATATTACATAGTTGCTTTAAAAGGCGTAACAACATTATTATTAAGATTCATTACATTAACTTTATAACTATCTGCCTGCTGTAGAACAATCAAAGGTGCAGAACAAAGTATTTATAGTTTATTATTATTATGCAATACAAAGGCAAGCGGCAAAGCTGATATAGCCTTCATCGAGTCGCAACTCTTCCAAATTACACCACATTACATTATTATTATCCTAACTAACAATCGATCAAAAACAACCCACAAAATCGATATAAACTAATTAACAATTCAATTAACTAATTAACAATACCAATTAACAATCGATCGAAAACAATCAACAAAATCAAAATCGAACCAAACAACCAGAGTTACAATTAAAACATTTTTTGAAAAAAATTGAAAAACAATATTCCTTGTGTGAAATAAGCAGAAATATACCAGAAAATCGCAGCCCGAAGCAAAAAACAAAAACGAAATTGATCAATGACACCAGACTGTATGTGTGGGCTATCAGATCTCACTTATCACATATCAACCAGGTTCAAGTCAAGGGCGTTCTTGAACGCATTAACCGACGAACTAGACACCACGTCACAAGGGAGACGGTTCCACGCAGGCACTACACGATTCGTTAGGAAAAACTGTAGCACTAGTTTATGAAAATCATCATATCTTAGCCCAACGCCGTGACCCCGTAGCCTGTTGTAACTCTGAAGATGGAAAATTGACGCCAGATCGCAGTTGTAACAATTGTTAAGGATTTTGAAGGTTTCGATAGGGTCTCCTCTAAGTCTTCTCGCCTTCAATGATGGAAGCCCCAATACGTCCAATCTTTCTTTGTATGTTAGATGGCTCAGTTCTGATAAGATCTTTGTTGCCCTCCTTTGAGTCGTCAACTAAAACCTTCAAAAAACTTCAACAGTTCTGAAATTTTGGAAAATTACAATTTGAACTGGTTAGAAAAAGACAAGTTACTTAAAATGTCTATGATTGCTCATCTATCCGTTTTAAGGCATCCGATAGAAAACTTTAACTATACTAAAAATCTTCAAATCAAAATCTTGTTTTATGGCATATTCCACATAAGCTATACTATTTATACTGCACATTAGTCACATTGTTAGGTTCCAAACCAGCTTTTCCAATCCTCTGTAACGATTAGGAAAATTTCAAGTAAACGTTCCTACATTTAGGACATGAGGGACTGTTCGCTGTTGCAAATAAAATATAAATCTAAAAATAGAAATTAAAATACTTCTTTTTTAAATATTTTTTCTCACCATTTCCAAAATCTTCATTCATCATCAATCGTCACAAGTTTCGGTCGTAGCTAGACAGTAATAAACATCCAGATAATTGAATAGCTTGTTACACGATACAAAATTTTAATTTCTAAATTGCCTTCTACGAACATCCAATTTGAAAACCTGAAAAACATTCTTCGCTGCAGAGATTACGAGAACTTCAATCATCGGGCAATTTGCTTCGGTTATAATTTGTAATAGGTTATAATACCAAAACAATGAACAGATAAATACGGCTACAACTTTTGTCACTTTGTCAACTCGGTAGTTATTTGTAAGTATCCATTATGCGATTTGTAGGAGAGCTTGAAGTTGGCTGGACTTTTTAACATCTAAGGTTAGGTTAGACACGTTCTTCTTACACGCTTTGACATTTCTCACATGCTTTTCTTCCACAGGGGTAAAATAAGGCTAGTAACACACACACCATTTATTTTAACGCAATTTTTAAATTTTAATACATCTCGATACATTAAACGGAGTGTTAGCGCACAGGCAATCGTCAATTTTTTTATTGCTTGTGCACTAACACTCATTTGTTGTATTGAGATCTATTATAGACGATTAAAAATTGTGATAAAATAAATCGGTTGTGCGTAACTAGCCTTAGTTGAAAATTACTTACATATGCAACCCATCGTACAATGCTGTATTTACGGTTGACGCAACTTATGGTTTGATCGAATAGTAAATTGAGCGTTACGTCTCCCAAAATACAAACTAAATTGAGCCTTAATAAGAAGTTTATTGTTTATTATAGAAGATTCGTAATTTGTAGAAAATTTAATGTGCTTTAGTTTTGTATAAGAGCACTTTTCTCAAAAAGTACGTAGTTTTCGAGATATAAGCGATAAACTAAAAAAATAAGTTTTTTAGCCAATATTGGAATTTTTGCCAAATTTAAAGCGTTCTAGCGCCTAAACTGTTTCTTTACAGAAAAAACCTAATCCACATAATTTGTACAAAATTTAATCTACCTTATTTTTGTATAGGAACACGTTTCTCACAAAGGGCGTAAGTTTCAAGTTATAAGCGATAAAACTAAAAAGAGCCAAAATCTACCCTTCTCGAGTATGTTTCATAATATCATCCATCAGTGTTTTTATACCTACCTTGTTAAACAGTGGATTTAATGTGACTCCAACTAAGGACTTTGTGTCATTGAATCGATACATTTGAGAGCTTCCAACTGTCACTGTAATCACTCGAAGTAATACAAGTATAAGCTGCTCCTAAAGAAAGTAGTGGATTTGAATGGCGTTAAGGAAGCTTATCAACGACATACCTGAAAATAATTCATTGTCACTCTTTTAAAACCCAAAATAAACGCTGAAGTTCTGAGGGGTGTTTAATAATCTTGGTGAGCGACTTACCAATCAACTGGGTTGTTATTGTAATCAACACATTGTAATTGCTGTGAATATTTGAACAAGAACGTAATTAATACCTCTAAGAGTCCACATTGTTGTGTGCAACTAACAACATCCATTTAATTTATCCTTGATGCCTTGATCCCGAAGACTCTGACGCATGAACTGTGAATAACAAAATACATTAAATGCAAAACAATGACAGAGATTAATTTGGTGGCAAAGATAGTTGAATACTTTTTTACCGCCGAAGACCAAAACGTGGATTTATCATTACATCTTCATCATATAAGACAAATCAAAAAATCATAACTGCTGCATTTTGTGCAAGGTAAATAATCCGAATCGCTGTATCGCTAAAAATAACAAAATAGGAAAAATTTGTCAACTTTTGTGCACTTGTATCTCGGTCACCACTAGGTTTATAGAAACTAATCTAGTCTCAAATTGTAAAAAATTTAGTCTACTTTTAAAAAGTATTAAACTATCTTTGCCGAAAAATTAATCCTTCGGGGTCAAAATTTACAGAAACTAAAAAAGTTTTTAAAATTTCGCTATTTCTTGGATTTTTGACAAAGATCCGGAGGTCTGCCGAGGTCCAAAATTTCAATATATCATTAGGCCTACGTAATAGACAAGGTACCAAAAAATCAGAACTACTTATTTAGATAGATTAAATAGTGTTTACGATATCGGCCATTTTTTTCTCGAGTACTGCCCTCAAACGCATCATCTTCGAGAGTGCCAACATCAAAATTATGTTTCTCCGACGTCAAACAAAGAAATTGAGATTAATAACATACTTGCTTCATCAAGGTTCCGATGGGAGCCTGGTTTTGTACAATTACAAGGGGGCTGTAAGCTTTCTGCGAAAACAGTTAGTCCTACATAAAAATTGGTAATAAGCTTTTTTGTGTATAATTGTTGTAGCAATATTTTGTATATTAAACTTTTTTCGTAACACCAATGGTTACTCAGATAAATTGGAAAAAGTGTTTGCTATGTTAGCCATTTTGTTCTTCACGCGCAGCAGTCAAACGCATAATTTTCGAGAGTGCCAACATCGAAATTATGTTTCTCCAAGTTCAAATGAAGAGATTGAGATCAATGCCACACTTGCTTCATCTAGGATCCCACGGATGTACATTTGAGAACGGACTATAAGTCATCTTGCTGGTAAAACTTTAAGCTTTCTAAACAGATAAGTTTACCTGTATTTTTATTTCTTGCTAATCTTTACAATTGTCCGCACTTAAAATGCCAAGAGGAGTTCAATTTTTTCTAGCGCATTTATCGAAGCTGGTACATTGCTTAGGAGCCGATATTGAGTATTTTTTATCGTAAATTGCTTGTACCTTTTCTATTTGTTTGCATTTCGAACACTTATAATCTCGTTGGTATTCAAACATCTTAGTGCCTGTTACACGTATTACAGTCCCTGTCAAACCCTTCTTATTATTGCTTAAGAAAGTGAAATTTGGTGGTGGTCCAAAGATCGTCAGTATGAGACGGTTGGAGAGATGAAAAGGTATTATAGCACCCTGTATTTTATATTATACATTTTTTAAAAGATCACAATCTTATCTATCTAATGATACCAAACCGTGTATTTTGACTGCTGGTTTAGCCGGAGATGGAATTGGCTTTCCTATTTTAAATACAACATCCTGTATATTATACACTTTTTGAAATAGGAGAAAGATTTCGAGCATACTATTACTATGTTATGATACTACTACTTTCCTGCATATTTTTAGAGCTTAAACATGTACGAAAAAGTTTCATGATGACCACATTCTCAAAGCTTTTAATCTTAACAAGCCACCTCGTTCTGTTCTGTTCTTTCGACCATCACCAAATTTCACTTTCTAGAGTAAACGCGATTTAAAGACAAAATTGTAAGTTAAGGTAAGCTAGTTAATTCGTAACAAAAGGAAACGCATTTTACAATTATTACCAATTCCCATTCCAAAAGAGACAGTAGCAATAACAGCTTGATACTCGTTATTCAACCATTTGTGGTGGATTTCAGTTTTCACGTCTGGATCGAGATTAGCATGATAAGGCCTAACTCGCAACCCTCTTCTTCTTAATTCTTCGGATAATTCTTCAGTATCTTTAATGGTTAAAGCGTAAATAATCCCAGACTCATTTTTAAACTTCTTCGTTAGCAACTCTGCTAAATAATCGAAACAATAGGAATTTTGTGGCTTTTCGACAACCTTAAACAATCATTTCAAGTCTTATTCATCGATCATAACAAAAATTTTACTTTGTAAACCAAATTTCTAGGATAAGATCGTTAAAAGTATTACATTATTACAACAAATTTGTTGGTTATGTTTATAAATTCAACGGAAACGGGGCTTCGTTCGGTTTTGAAGTCGTACCTTCTAGACCGAACCAAAATAGTGCATCAGCATGGCGCTAGAGAGCAGCAGAAACGCTGTTTAATTTAATTTTGGAATCTAATTTAAAAAACGGAGTTTTCAACATTCCTAATTAAATTTTAAGAAACTTTAATTTGAAATAGTTTAATTACTATTAATAAAGCTGAGCACGCTGCAATTAAAAAATTCATATTTAATTCGCCCCAACGGTCTCAAATGCGTGTTTTAAGTTATTAAGTATTTTTCCTAAAAAGTTTATTTACTGCTAGTCTAGTCAATAGCGCCCGAAAATGGGCTTCACCTTAAAAAAAATTCAATAGATTTGCAACTTCACATACAAACAATCACATGTGAGCTTTAGCAGCAGAGGACGAAGACATGTCACGTTTTTCCGTTTTTCTTGAAAACTATGGGCTGGAGCTGAAAAGTGACCTTATACAAAATTAAAGCTGGCGAAATTTGCTACAAAGTTGAATACCTGCATATTTTTTGTATGTCTAAAGTTTACCGAGTTCTATGGCGTTGAAAATGTGTTTTTTCCAAAACCACGTTATTTTCAACGCCCTATAACTAAGTACACTTTAGGCGTACAAAAAATATGCATATATTCAATTTTGTAGCCAATTTCATCAGCTTTAATTTTGTATAAGGTCACTTTTTAGCTTCAGCCCATAGTTGGCGAGATATTAATAAAAAAGCGAAGAAAGCGACGTTTTCGATCTTTGGCCGCTCACCTCTGATTCATCAAGACTTTTAGGGTACTCATCACTAGACACCTACAAATAAGTGAATAAGTGACAAGATGAAATTTGTTATATGTTCTTCTAAATGTGTGATTTCGTTGCAATGTCCAGTGCAGCAGTCGCGTCCCACCTGCTCCGTGTGTCCGTGTGTTTAAATGAAACCCATTTCGTTAACGCGTATCGTCTCGTGGTAGGGGCTGACCGTCGACGACTACGTCTCGACTGCTCACAGAGGTGTGGAACGTCGTACATCCATCTAATTTCCTTATGATCATGTACGAGATTTAACACAAATCATACAAACAGTCGAACTTTGCATCGAAGTCCTTCTACCTATCGGCATTGCACATACAAACAATCACTCGTCCTAATAAATCAACCAATCTATCGGGTGTCCCAACAAGAGCGCCGGATTTAATTTTAAAGAAAAACACATTTATTTTTGGAATTAAGCAAACATTTTTATTTCAACATAAAGAAAAATAGTTCCGATTAAACGTGAAATACAACTTCAGGCAAATGACCACCACGAAACCTCTGGCATAGGGTTATTCTTTTGTTGAAATTTTGAATAAGGTTTTCGCATAAATGTGGCTGTATTTCACCAATAACGCGTCGTATTTCCTCTTTAAGATGTTCAACTGTTTCAGGCTTATTCTTATACAACTTTTCCTTCACATAGCCTCAAAGAAATAAGTCCATCGGTGTTAGATCGCACGATGATCTTGGTGGCCAATGTTGATCGCCAAATCGAGCAATGACACGACCTGGAAACTTAATCTGCAGTAACACCATCTTTTACCAAAATACGTGTCATAGTGCTTCTGGAAATGTCTCATTCTTGACCACGATGCCGAATGGAAGTTCTTGGATTCTCGGCTACAGATTCCTTTCCTGTGGCTATATTTTCGAGTGACCGACAAGGACGACGACGATGGATCAGCGTAAATTTGGTCTCAAATTTTGTAATTAAACGCCTCACTGTCGATGTGTCGATTCATTTGGCGCATTAGTGCGACCAAAAACTTGACGTAATTGGCGAACTGGTTTTCGAAAAATTTTCATCATTTTTGTGATGTGTTTTTACAATAATTAAACGTTGTTGGTTTGAATACTTCTCCATATTTTTAAATCGCGTGATCTGTACGTGACAACTGGCGAAAAAAATCACCGAACAACTCATATTAACAAAATGGCAGCAAATTTAAATCCGGCGCTATTGTTGGGACACCCTTTATAAGCATGTTTAGTAAATACGACACATTTGTAATCACACTATGGTACGCCACGGCTCTAGATGTCAATTAACTTCTATTAAAGGTTGGCGTTTACGGGACAGAAGATAACTATCGCTTACTTACTACCTCGTACTCATGTTTGGTTGGAGATCTCCCAAACTAAAACGAATTTTCTGATTTTTTTTACTTTTAAAATCTACGAAGACCAATTTTGGCCCGGAAATAAATTTCAAGTCAATCGATCAATTATTTTTAAAAATACAGCGGTTTGAAAATTATCTAAAAATTGTTGCGTAAATTTTCTTAACATTTGATTTTTTTCTGAAGCGATTTCAAAGTAGATGATTATAAAAATTATTTTAGGTACCAGAAATACAGTAAAGTCCTCTTATAACGAACCAGTAAAATTAGAGGTGGGTTGGGACAAAAATTTCTTGTAACTGATACAAAATGATACTGGTACGAAAAAGTACCTGATACAAATATCTGCTACTTTGTGTATCACCGTATCACGTATCAGTTATAGCATCAGAAATACCCTGTTCTTATTTGCGACCTGTTACTGCTATTAGTGGTCGCAGTAGCTTGTAGTATAGTAAAATCGCCAGGTAAAGTTCTTTTTGACTTACGCCACCAGCAGAGAGGTTCAATACAATCAATAGAAGAATAGAATAGAAAGAGATTATTCATTATTGTACCTCTCTGCTGGTGGTAAAGTTACCGACAACTTTACGGAGCGGACCTACCTTAACAGTTAGTTATTGAAGAGTTTCCTATTAACTTACATTACATTACGTTCTTTGTATTGGTAGTTTTGATGTCTCTTATTTCTTATTGTTAAAAAATAAAAATATTATTTATCCAAAAGCGGCTTTTTTCCTATGTGCCAAATTGCCAATTGTTTTGGACCCTTGGCCGGGGTGCTTTGGAACCCACCTAATGTTTCTTGTAGGTGTAGATCCCGTTTCCGTTTGTAATAATTTAAGCAGTTGAACGTAATACGTAACAAAAAATTATTTCTCCCTTTACATATTATTTTATTAAATGCAGAGAACGAAGGAACACAAGGAGAATGAACAGATTTAAAATTTACTCGATCTCCGACTTTCTATTTCCCCTTGATAAGGTGCATTTTCGTTAGTCAGTCAACTTCGGCAGTTCTCCGTTTTACTACTTGATATCAGTATCAGTTACATTAGCGGAACCAAGTAACAAGTAACCAAAATCTTTAAATTAAACTTAAAACTTATACTGATACAGTCAGTATCTGCTACTTTTGCATGTCACAGTTTAACGTACTTGATACAACTTGATACTTCACAACCCACTACCCACCTCTAAATTACGATGGTAGCCCGTTAACCCGTGCTGCACCACGAACCACAGTTGAAAAATCCTGTGGTCTAGTCGTTTCTCTATATTTGAGTTACAATCGAAAGGATATGGGATATGGGCACTATTCTAGTTTTTGTATTACGCGGCTTATCAATCCTAATTAATTCAAGACCAGTAAATTTCAAAACAACTTGCATCGAACTCAAAAACTGCATCGTCAATATTATAGAAATCCCCCATTAAGATGGCAATTAGTTAAATTAAGCAAATTCGCAGCTCGTTTGGATTAATTTGTAATTTTCTGATCGTAATTCCAAATTCCGTATTTGTATAGTCAGCGGTTCTAGAGACTTTAACGCACGGTTGCACAGAGGACTCTAAATCCAAAACGATACTCCTACACTACAACAACTTTCACTAGTCGATTGATCAAAAATCACAAGTTTTGCAGTAATATTTACCTATACGATTCTAAACTCTTTTAAAGCAAAGATTTATTCTCGAATCGATTATTTTATTCTTTTATTCGTTTCATAAAGTATAAAACAAAGTATGGCGTCTTAAATGTTAAATGAAATGAGCTCGTAAAACCGGCAATTCAATTTGTAAGAAAAAAAATTGAAAGTTAATTTTCTGTAAGGTATTAAAGGCAAGAGTGGTATAACATTGCGTAAGTTCATGGTCGGCCGAAATACCTACTACCTCTTCTAATGTGTGTCTACCCACTTCTCGAATCACAATTGTGTTGCTAGTATGAAAGCGTTAAATAAAAAACGTCTTTATACACAAACTTAGGGTGAGTGTCGATTAAATTTATTAAATTTAATATTAATATATTGACTAACTAGCGGTTTTAATAGCTCTTTTTTGTTCAAAACGAGTTTAAATTATTCGCGACAATTGTACACGTAGCGCCATCGATTGGCGAATTGCCAAACTTATTGTAAGTTTTGGTAGTTTTAATTACAAATTGTCGTAATTTGACGAATTTTATTACGTTTAATTAATGGGTAATTAATTACTGGTTTTAAAGACGTTTATGATGGTTTTTGACGTTATTGCATGTAGCGTCATCTACTGAAGAATCATGTAACTGACGTCTAATTCAAATAAAGTTAGCGCGTTAACGCGAGCTTAAATTTGTGTGAAAATAACTGCAGGTTTTGAGTTTGAATGGAGAGGATTAAGTTCAAATTATTGGCCTATAATCAAGAAAATATATTACTATAGTTACTATAACTCAATGGTATACTAACTATAACACAATAACTGTTAAAAAGCACTTATTTTCGGAACGATTTTAAATTTCTAAAAACTTTGTGACAACGTCGAAACCTGGCGTTAAGAATAATTAACCAAATTAATTACCCAAAACTTTTGTGTCTTCTTTAAAAGAAACTAAAATTAGAGCTAATACGTGGTAAACTTTTATCAAAAAACATAAGATTATCGCCAAAGGTCGTCTTTACTTATCATTCCAAGTTTTAACTCGTTTTAAATCAATGTTTATATTTTTAAAATTAATTAATAGTTCAATTTTAGCAAGCTTGACATGTTAGGGGGACCCTTCAGACGGTGTAAACGAATTTGGCCTGTAGTTATATTTTTTGCGTCTTTGTGTATCGTAATTTGGTGGAGAAGAGCCGATAAAGAAGCACAAAGTCAACAAAATGATGGTACTAAACACATTTTTAGGTAAGTTTTTGAATAATTAAAACTAACTTTTGCATCACTCGGTCTGTCTTTATCGGCCTTCCAGGCAGAGATCTTGGTAATCTCCACGTGTATTTGGACAAATATTGAACCAGCTTATCGACTTTAAATTTAGGCGGGTACTCGGGCCCTTCTGGGAATCTAGAAAAAGGAGAGAACGCTTTGTTTATTAATTTCTTTTTTGTTCGTTTTTTTAGAAAGAATCAAGAAGAATACACCGATCGAAGAGGCGTACGTGTGGTCGTAGGTCATTACGTCGGCAATCCCATCCACAAAATACCGAACGCGACAAAAGATATGATTAACTCGAATAATTTTGCGCCAGTACAGAATGCCGGTAAAAATGGTTTACCCGTCGTCATCGAGCCTAAGGATTTACTAAAAATGCAACAGTTGTTTCAAATAAATCGTTTTAATCTCTTGGCCAGTGATAGAATACCATTAAATAGAAGTTTACCGGATGTTAGAAAAAAAAAGTTGATATTTCTGTTTAACAACAAAATATATTAAAATAAACAATAGTTGCGTTTTAGGTGCAAACATTTATATGACAATTTTGATAAGTATCCGAAAAGCAGCGTTATAGTTGTTTTTCATAATGAGGCTTGGTCTACTTTATTGAGAACCGTCTGGAGTGTCATCGACAGATCTCCGCGTGAGCTTCTACAAGAAATTATTTTAGTGGACGATGCCAGCGAAAGAGGTACTTACTGAGGTTTTCGCGATTCTTCGAAGTAACTTTTGATCTTTCTCGTATTAAAAGCTTAGGGATGACTTATTTGCTTATTTCGCTTATGTGCTCGGTGATGCAAAAATGTAGTGATGTAATTTATAAAAAGTACCTATAGAAGATCGCGTATGACTAAAAATGTGAACTGGGCAAAGATAAAATAAAGTTATCTCGAAATATTGTAGAAAGACCTATTTATACATAGTAGTACTAAAATCTTTGCGAATTCGAATATCGCCCTTTAAATTTATTTTTTTAGATTTCTTGAAAAAACCTCTCGAAGAATACGTCGCCCAATTACCAGTTTCGGTTCAAGTGTTACGAAATTCGAAACGATCTGGTCTGGTACGAGCGAGACTTTTGGGGGCAAGCCGAGCTTCTGGAGAAGCATTAGTTTTTCTCGACGCACACTGCGAGTGCACGAGCGGTTGGTTGGAAAGTTTAATCGCGGTAATTGCGGAAAATCCCGATACGATTGCTTGTCCCGTAATCGACATAATCAACGACGACACTTTTGCTTACGTCAAGAGTTTCGACTTACATTGGGGAGCTTTTAACTGGAATTTACAATTTCGTTGGTACACTTTAGGCGGAGACGAATTAAAAAGAAGAGCTTTGGATAGTACTAAGCCGTTCGCCACACCCGCGATGGCGGGTGGGTTGTTCGCCATAAATAAAGAACACTTTTACGCACTCGGTGCTTACGACGATGGCATGAAAGTTTGGGGCGGAGAAAATTTAGAACTTTCGTTTAGAGCTTGGCAGTGTGGAAGTCGTATCGAAATCGTGCCTTGTTCGCACGTGGGACACTTATTTCGTAAATCATCGCCTTATAGTTTTCCAGAAGGAATAAGCGAAACGCTCTATTCTAATTTAGCACGGGTCGCTTTAGTCTGGATGGACGAGTGGGGAGAATTTTATTTTAAATATAACGACGCCGCACGTAAAATGAAAGAAAGCCAAAATGTATCGAGTCGTCTAGAAGTGCGCAAAAAACTGAAATGTAACGGTTTTCAGTGGTATTTGGAAACGATTTGGCCGCAACACTTTTTTCCCACAAAAGATAGGTTCTTTGGACGAATACGCAATGTCGGGGAAGACCTGTGTTTAATCAAGCCCCTAAAAAGAGAAAATTCGAATCAGCCGATGGGCTTGGCTAAACTGAACGAGTGTTTGAAAAGCGAACTCTTTATCGAAATGTTCGTTATGACCAAAGACGGTTTTATTATGACCGACGATTCTGTTTGTTTGGATGCTCCAGAAAAGAAGACTAATGGGTTATCGAAAGTTAGGATTATGGCATGCAGCGGTTATAGTAGACAAGCATGGGAATATAACAAAGATGTGAGTGTTCAGAGTTATGCTGGTATATAATATTATCGCGTTTGTAGATGACATAATATCCAAAAATTCCAAAAAACAAACATAATATTAATTAGTGCTCCGAATTCCTCTTGTAAAGAGTGTTCAAATGAGCTATCACATGACATTTTGGTATATTAAAAAAAAATGAAATGGTGTAGTTCTAGTCTCTCTTTCTCAACAACGGACGACGTTACATATAAACGAATGGCATCAAGCGATGATCAAAAGTTTAACTCGTAATTTAAGGGTTTGCAGATTTTAGTCGGGAACTCTTGGTTTTCTTTTCCTGACGTACCTACTGGATTTGCCCCGCATTTTTCTTTTTACTGTGTTTATTCATTTTGTCTTTTTTCGTAATTAAACTATTTTTTACAGACACAACAGTTAGTTCACAAAACAAATCGACTGTGTTTGGACGTTTCTCCATCGAAAAAGTATACCGACGGTCTTGTGATAACCGATTGTAATGGTGCTAAAACTCAAAACTGGATTATGGAAAATGTAAATTGGCATTAAAATAGAAATTTTAACTTATTGATATTTGTATATTAAAATTTATTAAATTAAAACCGAAAAGTATCGAAAATTTGTAACGTTGAACATTGAAACGAGCAAAACCCGGACAACGATTGGGTTTTGGAACTAATTCAGAACTATTAATTATAAAAATTCTTTGTTTGGGCTAAACAATCATAAAACACTACAATGTAGTAAGTGATTGTTTAATTAAGTCTTCGTTGGCAGTTTTAGAATTCTATTTTCATACTGGTGAAAAACCATTTAAATCTTATAAGGCAATTTTAGCATTTTAGAGTACTTAAACTTCTTCAACGACCAAACTTAACATAAACCCTTAAACGTTTACCTTTACAGGGCATAATAACGAAAAAAACTTCTCGTCCTTGTACGTCCCAAATAAGTCGGACGCGTCTGTTATATGTACATCCGAGCGTAATAATCGAACTTCACATATGACAAATACCTACCATCTTAAGAAGTCTAAAAAAATTTTCAATAAATGCCGAACGAGTAAGTTTATACTTGGTGTGACAAAAACGAGTTTATGTACAATAAATAATCTAGTATAATATTATTCGACTTTGACATTATGAAGATGCATAATTAAATACAAACAATTAATAACACGTGCATTTTTTTGCCGATTAATTTATATGAACAAAGAATTTTATACACGTGCCGAGAGTTAATTAGTAGCATTTTGTTGTATCGGAACTGATGCTTATAGTTATCTAGTGTTTTTATGAACTACTATTTCGACGCCGATCTACCTCGGAATTTCTGATAGCTAAACAGTAGTAGCCCTAAATTCGTAAGAATTCAACCACATGGACTATCGAAAAACGAAAAACTCCATTCTCAGACTATATCATTAATAAAAGTTTCCATTCGATCACATACTAGAAATTTTGATGATTGTGTAATTAATATCTTCACGTGTAACAGGTGACCCGACGTTATTTAATGCCGGTAGTTCCGCTCGAATAAGTTTACAAATTAATTATATGACAATAACTATATGACAATAGCTGCTGGTACCTACAACATTCCTCGAAAGCCATACACCGCGTACAAATTTTTCTTAAAAAATTCCTATACTAGCCATTAATAACTTATTCGCATTTACCTTATTGCCGATTAATAATTTTTATTTATAGCTTTCTATTCCACAGACATTTTAATATTTTATTATATTATAATCATTTTCCTCATCTACAAAGTTTACCGGAGAGTTTTTATTGATATGAATCATCTTGCGGCACGAGTCGCCTCAAGTTAAGCTAAATTACTAAACATTGTTCAACATTCATCACGACCCTAGTTATATGTTTTGCTAACAATGAGCTCCTAATTCATTATTTTTATTTGTAAAATTGCCGGATAATTTGAATATCTTTTATATAAGATGGATTAGTGATTCTCGTTTAAGAGGAAAGTGTTATTGGAGTATAAGGTCATTAATTATTTAAAACGATTTGTTAATACTTCTATAGTGCAAGAGGGTAATAAGGACCATCGGAAAATAAGGCCCACTTACATTTTCCGCGCTAAAACGTCAAAATCTCTGCGAGTTTGAGAGCTCCTACCTGTTACCAGCAGTGCCGATAACGATATACAGGGTGTCCGGATAATCCGTCAGGAAACTTCTAGGGGTGATTAAACAGGTTAAAAGAATAGTAGAAGTTCCTCTAAGAAAAATGTCAAATCTCGGTAATAACAAAGATACAGCTACTCAAAGTTCAATATTTTGTTTTTTCTTTTTGATGTAACTCCCTTAATCCTTGACCAATCAGGTTGATTTGTGGCATGCTTATTTAGCGTATCGAGTTTTATCATTCCATCATTAAAGTGGTTCATTGTTGTACTACCAAAGAGCACTTTACCTAAAACTCAACATTTATTTCTCACCTAACTTTTGTGTCTTGATAGGTATCACAATATTTACGATACATTTTTGAAGGCAGTCAAAATTCTGAAAATCGATGTACTCTTTATTCTAATCGATAAATGTAACCGTTTAGCTGAAAATCCACCTCAAAGTTTTGACAAATTCATTTTAAATAGCGACTTTGGGAATCTAGTAAATTTGTTTTTGTAAGTTTAAGCTGATCGTTTGGCATAAGTACAAATTTTATTTTGACTTAAATTAAATAATGGCTAATAATGAATACTCAAGTACTGAATATCGCGATATGCATTTTTGTTATGGAAGGGCGAATGGTAATGCAGAACAAGCACGGCGGTTTTATACCGACGCTTATCCGGACAGGCGTGTACCACATGCTCAAACATTTGTAAACGTTCACAGAAGACTTGGTGAGGAAGGCTGGTTTAGAAACCCACGTCATGATAATGGGAGGCCGAGAACTACCAAAACTGTAGAAACAGAAGAAAGAATTCTAAACGCTGTTGATGCAAACCCAGGTACGAGTGTTAGAAGAATTGCTGCTCAGGAGGGTATTGGTCGTTCTACAGTTTGGGAGGTAGTTCACGAGCAACTTCTTTATCCGTTTCACATTCAAAACGTACAAGCACTTTCTCGTGAAGATGCGCTGAGTCGTTTGCACATGTGCAATCAAATTTTAGAAAAATACGAAGAAAATAATCGGTTGTTTAATGTTATACTGTTTACTGATGAAGCGAGTTTTAATCAAGACGGTGTCACAAATTCCCATAACAGTCATGTATGGTCTGATAAAAACCCGCATATGTACTCGGAAACAAAACATCAACGCAGGTTTTCTCTAAATGTATGGGCCGGAATCGTAGGCGATCAACTTATAGGACCTCATTTTTTTAATGGAACATTGAATGGAGAAACCTATTTACAATTCCTTCAAAACGATCTTCCCGATTTACTTGAAGATGTTCCTTTAGAAATAAGAGCAAACATTTGGCTGCTTCAAGACGGAGCTCCGCCACATTTTAGTTTGAAAGTACGTGCACATTTAAATGAGGCATTTCCTGAACGATGGATAGGACGAGCCGGGCCAGTACTTTGGGCGCCACGATCTCCGGATCTTAATCCAATGGATTTTTTCTTCTGGGGCTATTTAAAAGCACTTGTGTATGAAACTCCTGTAAATAATATTGATGATTTGCGTCAAAGGATAATAAATGGGTGTAACATAATAAGAAACAAAATTGGCATTTTTCATCGTGCCAGAAGGTCATTTTTAAAACGCCTTAGAAACTGCATTGAAATGAATGGAGGTCATTTCGAGCATTTATTGTAAAATTTATTGTAAAATTAAAGTCTATTACTTTTGGTTATTAACTGGCAGTTGTTTATTATTAATTATTACATTTTCGTTACCAAAAATTCAATTTATTTATCAAAACTTTAGGTTTGATCGAGGTCCAACGCTACTAGATTCCCAAAGTCGCTTATTTAAAATTAATTTGTCAAAACTTTGAGGTGGATTTTTAGCTAAACGGTTACATTTATCGATTAGAATAAAGAGTACATCGATTTTCAGAATTTTGACTGCCTTCAAAAATGTATCGTAAATATTGTGATACCTATCAAGACACAAAAGTTAGGTGAGAAATAAATGTTGAGTTTTAGCTAAGGTGCTCTTTGGTAGTACAACAATGAACCACTTTAATGATGGAATGATAAAACTCGATACGCTAAATAAGCATGCCACAAATCAACCTGATTGGTCAAGGATTAAGGGAGTTACATCAAAAAGAAAAAACAAAATATTGAACTTTGAGTAGCTGTATCTTTGTTATTACCGAGATTTGACATTTTTCTTAGACGAACTTCTACCATTCTTTTAACCTGTTTAATCATCCCTAGAAGTTTCCTGACGGATTATCCGGACACCCTGTATATGAATGGAATAAAATCGCGGCAAAAACTATTTTGCGTTAGCTGGTGCCTGTTTGAGTTACTGAGCATAAAATTTCATAATTTGTTTGAAATGTCAGTGCATTTTACTGGTTTCTGTAAATGTCTAAGTATTTGGTTTTTTATTGTCGTATATTATTAGTATTTTAAGCTTTAGGCTAGAGAATTATAGGTTACTAGAGCTAAATTGGCCCTTTGGGCCAATAGCTCTAGGTCGGCCCTATCGGGCCTCCGCTCGGCCATACGGGCTCTCTTACATTTAATTTTTGGAGGTGTGTATCATTTAACTGTCTTTGTTACTTGTCATTCAGGCGTATTCTGTATCATAACCTCGAAAAATAGTGACATTATATGCCAAAATTTTGCCATTTTCTATCATATTTTTGGCATAGACTTTATTTGGTCGTAATCAGCGTAAAATTCTGAACAAGTTACCGCGAAAAATCTGTTTCTTGCAATTTGTTCCAGGTCAAACTTATCATTACCTGTACTAATATTAATAATATTTTGAAGATAATATATTGGCTTTATTATCTTCAAAATATTATTATCATTAACAAGAAAGCTAAAAAACTATTATAAATGTACTAATATTTATTTACGTTTATGAATCGCAGCGACGGCTGGGTGGCAACGTCAATTAGAATTTTTGAGAAGCATAATTAACATTGGGCTTATGGGGAAAATCTTACGTCGTCCTCAGGGCATAGGAAACACATTTTCTTTTAAATCAACTATTATAGATATTTCTAATACGTTGTAAATGAACCCCAACATACACACATAAGTGAAAAGACTTTAAATGAGAAAATTTGTTTTCCACCAAACGTATTAGAATTATCTAACTAATTAACCCTAAATATTTAAAAAATTTGTATTATAGATATGTTCTATATCATATTCTCTATGACATGACATATTTTATATCGTTCTAAGTATTTATACGCAACAGAAAACAATCAATTTAAACTGACTGTAATTTGCTACTTTTCGGAAAAATTTTTTTTTCTAACTTTCTAATATTTTTTGGAAATTAAAAATATGTCATATCATAGACAAGCTCTTTGGCTACACCTTACAAAAATCTTAGTTGTATCTGTTGAGTATTAAAACTGTTCAGGACGACGTAAGAATTCTAACTTACAATTCTCCAGCTTTAAAATCGAAGCTGTGGAAAAGTTGGGTTATGCCCCTGGTTATGAATATAATACATTTAACTTTGTAACGTATTTCTGAAAATAAGAACCGGGTTTTATTTCTAGCATATTCTAAAGTGGGCTTTATTTTCAGATGCAATTTTCAATGGCTTTTCTGTGTTTACAACTTGTATTTGCCTGAACTGCAAAAATGGTTAAGTTTTTAACGTTTTTCAAGTTTGTAAAAATAAGGTCAAAAAGAAGTAAACGCAAATTTAAAAAATTATTCTTGGCTTTGCTTTTTAGGTGCTGAAGATGTGCAATGTGCTGGCAGATAATATGCGAGCTGGTGATGCAGTATATATACTAATGTGAATAGCGTGTATAGGTCTAACAATTAACGATTGATATTTATTTGTTTGTTCAAAATGCGCATAATTGCATATTTTTTACAGAAGACATTTTTTAGTTTCTTCTTACACTTTTTGTTTTGTATTTATGAGTGCCGTAGTAACACTAGAATGCACCGAAAGGCTTGTACTTTATAATGTTTTTGTTACTTTTGGAATAAAAATTAATTTGAGCATGTTACGTTAAAAAATGTCTTAAGTGGGCCCTATTACCCTCCTGTACATGTCGTAACTTCTTCGATTTCTAACTAGTCCTTTTCTTCTCTAATTTTTCTTATTCTCCTCTTCTCGAGCCATGGCTCACTTCCAAGAGTTCCACGTCTATTATTTCTGCATCACGGTCTTATTCGGGTTTCTGACTTTACAAGCTTTATTCTCGTTGTGCGTACATAGTACACAGCCTCGTATTCATATCACGATCCATTCTATCTCCTTAGTGTTTAAGACTTTATTAGACGTTTATAGAGAGTCTTTTAAAGCTAAGGGGGTTTTGACGTTATTGCCTTATCTCGCCCAGCAAAGTCAACAGCTAAGCTCGAGATTTACGACGTTTCCCTAACCGTCAATTCGCCATTACATTTTCTAGGATCATTTGTTTGCAGAACATTCCTTCGGTGTTTATTCTGGCTCATTTCGTTACGTCTTCGACTGTCTTCTCCGAACGTGATGAGTCCATTCCTACGTTCATGTTAGTTGTGTAGTTGTTCTCGAAGCCAAATTACAAAAAATTACTCTAGCAACCGTTTACATTGTAGAAACACGGCCGCATTAGCATAAACACAAGCTACTTGATTTATACAACCGATGTTGCAATTAGTTGCAAGTAAATTTTTTGGAATAAAAAGTAAATAAAAAGTGCGGAGCATTGTTCGAACGACAATTGTAATAATGTTTAACATGATAAATGCTTATTTATGTTAATTTAAAGATACCATCTTGAGGACGTAATGGTTAGTGTGCATATTGTATTGCCCGCGGAGGAGGTATATAATGGTCCATTTTAGTCTAATTCCTAAGTATTTCTGATTTTGCCCGTTCAAGTAGTTACGTTTTTTTAATCTCTTTAAGTTTAAAATCTTTTAGTCACGGAAGTCACGTTTTATATGTAAAAAAATGTTGCAAGCTCTTTTTTAAAGCCAGCTAGTTTTTAAAATGATAACTATTGAGTTATTGCTTATGTAAATATTGCACGAAATTTATTTATTGTCTTACATTTCCAATCCAGTAAAATTATTGCGTGCAATGTAATATCGATAATAATCGTTGTGTAGAACGTTTATACGTTAATACGAATATTTTATACCTATAGGATTGGAACAGTACAAAGTCGTAATTTTAGGGAATAAAATAACAAATGTGAAATGAAAGGAAAATCTAAAAAGACTGAGATAATAATCGACAAAAAGACATCAGTGTCGGGTATATATTCGAAAACAGGTAATTGAACGTGACACGATAAACGATATACAGTTTACGTCCTTACAATTTTCTAAATTTAAAAACTACTCGACAGCAAAGTTCGTATAAAATTTGCGGATGAGCCAAAAATTTTAAAGACGCAACCCACAATACACTTGTGTATAGAGGACAAGTCGATGTTACCGCCTTACGACAAATGGAGCGGCTACTCTCGGCATGCTGACAAACGCCATTGACTCGATTGTAACAGTACTTTTAAATGCCGAAATGTATCTATTATCTAAATTTAAACACTTATTTCGCGCCATAATAAATTTCAATTTTCCAGCACAATAAATGGAACCAATAGTAGATACTCGTAGATGTACCTTGTAGCCCGTAGAGAATAATCGGAACCTTTAAATAATTTTTAAAACAGTGGGGAAAAGGTACCTACTACACCACTTTGTTGGTTTTACAACTTTAATTTATTCTCAAAAATAATAATTAACCAAAATATTTCTATAAAAATAGAAGAATGTCTTACAAAGCCTGAGGATTTTTAATATCGTGTAAGTAAGATATATTTGGATTATAGCTATTTACGGTTGGAAGGTCTTAAATTATTATAGCGATTATAGCACGATTGCTATTATGCACGTGCCAAAACGATCGCTAAAATCTGCTTTCTAAAGCGCTCGATGTTGTAAAAAGAATATCATTTAAAAAATGGAGATAGAAAACGAGAATGCGCACAAATGTAAGTTAAAAATTTATTGTTTTACCATTTCGCCGCTGATTTTAAATAACAACAAATAAACGAAAGAGATTCCATTCGCTAGTAGAGAAGTGTGCCAATTATTTGTTATTAATCGAGGGTGGCGCAAGGTCATTTATGAATTGAAAATTATTATTATTTCATGTAACAAATTAGATCTTGTTCGTAGTTAAGAAATTTATTGTTTAAAAAAAGTTAAATAATAATAATCACGCGGATGAAATTAATTAATTGTGCGCTTTTCAATAAATATTTTAATTTATATATTGTTACTAGTTACATTACATTCTTCAACAATTAAAAAATTTAGATAATATGATGTTCGCTTCGAGGAGGAATGTAATTTACTATACGATCGAGCTTTTTTTGTATTTGAACTATTACCTACATATAATCATTAAACCGGGAATTTATTATTATAAAAATAAGTACTAGTATGTAGTAGTCAGAAAATTTGCAAAAGTATCCCAATATACGTAAAATACAGAACCGGACTTAGGTTTACATCGAAACGCTAACAAATGTTATTTTCTATACTTACTTAATAAAATATTAATAAGTATTTCAAGGAAAAAATAATAATAAACTAATAGAATAAGTAACGAGACTCCACATCAGCATTACAGACGGAAAATGCTCGTACAAAGAGATTTACTTTGCAACAAAACGAAAATGCTATAGAAGACATCAGCTAGATGTGGTGGAAAGAAGGGATAGATGGAAAGCGAGATCTCAAAAATTGGTCGAGAGGAAGAATATTAGGTGTAGGAGAGAGAGCCTAGTCTGTCCCTGATATATAACCCTTTTTCGCGAGTAGGATGAGACGGTTACTATCACCGCGCACATAGTAAATTATAGTAATTTGTAAAAGCTACTTGAATATTAAAATTTTAACTTAAATCTATTGCCCGAGGTTTCGTTGTATACTTTATAATACTTATACTTTGTGTAACGATATCAAAACACGCCATATAACTGAAACTGCACTTGACGGGGTGTGGTCGTCGACCACCCACCCGTTAGATGAAATGTTTATTATTGCAATAAGTCTATGGTGTTATATTAGATATTGCTAAAGACTTTGCCGGTGGCTTGTTTATTAAACTTAAATTATCCGAGTGATAAAGTATAACGTAAAATTTATATATTTTACGTTTTATAACACTTTCGAATGTGGAAATCTGGAAATTGTAAGAATTTTTGTTTTTATGCGTTTATTTTTTTATTTTATTTTATTTTATTTTTTTTTATTTATTTATTTTATTATTTTAAGAGCCGCTTATAATTTATAATCAACAATAAGAGGCTCTTGCTCGAGAAATGCCCAATAAATATAATAGTAGCACCGCTCGAAGGCCCTTTTTATAAACGTTGTGCACGCTCGAGAAGAAGCGTATAATATTCTGCTTCTTCTTATTTGCCGATTTACTCGCACTTTAGTCTCAGTCCGTAATGACATTTTTACCTTTTATATTTGCTCTGTGTTTTTAGATGAAAAGTTAAGCTTTAAAAGTTCAGTACCTACTCACGTCGAATGATGGGTTAGAACCAACGATACTCTGCATTTCGGAATCTTCTAGAAATTGAACTTTTGCGAATTTTTATATTTTTCCGACTTTTCAAAAAGCATAAACGAATACTCCCGTTGTGCGTTAGTGTAATTAAGGTTGAATTTGTACCTAAGGCGGATTCTTTTAGTGCGAAGGTTGTATTTGTTTAACCGTAATGCGGTTTTTAGAAGTTCACACTTTAAATTCGATTTTAAGAAAAAGCAATGTCTTATTTATTTAATTCGGTGGCGAACTAACTCTCCACACCTCCACAGTCTTCGGGCATAAATCATCGATCTCTGAAACTTTCAACGATTGTAAATTGAGTCGTAAGAAAAATCAGTGTCAAAGCACGTTTAAACCAGTGGCGAAGCAATTTTTTTTTCTAAAATTACCTGTTATAAAATTTGAGTTTTAAATCTGTTGTAAGCATTTTTGTCCAACTTTTTAGACACATATTTTCAAATAATTTGGTGTAAACCAACTCTGTAATTCACAAAGCGGGTGGATATTTAATTTCAACTCGATAAACTGATCATTTTTTAAATAAATATAAAATTACATAAAAAAAAGTATCGTCATCTTAATTTTGAAATTAAAACTTGAAGAAACCTTAGTGTTTTCGATCATGGGTGGTATTTAAAGAAGAATAAAGTGCAATATAGAAAACCCATAGAAATTAAAAATTTGTATAATAATTATTAATAGGTACTACTACGATTGTTAATAATATACTTTCATAAGCTGTAACTTACAATGTCATTTAAGTACGTTACCTACATGATTTGAATAGGTACCTATTTAAAAAAAATAATTTTTAAAGTGTTCACGTGAATGTGTACTTGAAAATCGTTATTACAATGGTAAAATTAAATGCATCGAATTACGTTTCAATTTGAATCGATCGATGCAGGAGCGTAGTCGAGAATGACTCTAAAGGATCTTGCCACGGCACTGAACACTAAATCGACACGGTAAGAATAATAATATGTATACCGATTTCTGATTAGTACTTATACACAGAAGCATAGATGATTAGATTAGATTAGATTAGATTTATTTTTCATTTCCAACCACAATGTGCACTACTTAATAATAATTGGTAAATACTTAATTATATCAGAATACCGACGACACAGCTGTGCTTTCTTCACATACAGACGCAATAATTGCTTCAAAAAACCTTCAAACGAGTTTAGACAACATTCAAAATTGGCTTAATAAGTGGAGAACTAAGGCTAACGAAACTAAATCCGTACACGTAACTTTCACTATGAAAAGAGACTCATGTCCCCCGGTTAAGCTTAATGGGTGCCAGTTACCTCAAGCTGAAGACGCCAAGTACCTCGGTATGCACCTAGACCGACGACTCACGTGGAAAAAACATATATTCACCAAGAGAAAACAACTAGGATTGAAGCTTAATCAAATGTACTGGTTAATTGGAAGAAAATCGGAGCTTACTATTGAAAACAAACTTTTGCTTTATAAGTCAATTATTAAGCCCATCTGGACATACGGTGTACAACTTTGGGGATCGGCAGCTGAGTCTAATCTAGACATTCTACAGAGGTTTCAGAACAAAGTGCTACGGGCAAGAGTCGACGCACCACGGTATATGCCTGTGTACAGTGTTGTACAACGTGACATTTCTATCACCTCTATTGAAGAGAAAATAAAACAGTTTAGTACTAGTTACCACGAAATACTTACAGTGCACTCTAATATGCTTGCCAAACAATTAGTTATAAATGAAAATCACGAAGTGCGTAGACTTAAAAGGTTCAAACCTGAAGACCTGTGTGATAGATTTTAAATCTTATCTTATTAATTGAATAAGGTAGTTTAAAGGCAGTGCGTTCATTGGAACACATCTGCACATGTCATAGATTGAAATGTAACAAACAAAAAGCTCATTATCATTAGTGGATAGATTGCTGTAATCTTGGAGAAAATATAAAATAAATAAAAAAATCAGAATACGAGGCTATATTGAAAAATTCTTAGCCTACTATAGAACCAAACAAAATTTCAATGTCAAAATATTTTATTACTCAACATATTCTCCTCTTAATTGGATACATTTATTACAGCAAACCTGCAACGTCGCTAGACCTTTCAAAAAAAATGTTTCTTCTTGCTCTGCAAACCAGACCTCCACAGCTTTTATTACCTCCTCCTTGGAAGAAAATTTACGACCTTTTAAACTTTTTTTGAGTTGAGGAAAGAGATGATAGTCGGACGGAGCCAAATCTGGAGAATAAGGGGGGTGTTCTAGTAATTCAAACCCTAAATCACGAAGTTTTTGCATGGCAACATGAGATTTGTGTGCAGGGGCGTTGTCCTTCAAAAACAAAACATCTTTGGATAGCTTTCCGCGTCTTTTCTCTTTAATTTTTTCCCGTAGAGTGGTCAGTAATGTCGAATAGTAATCTCCAGTTATTGTTCTACCCTTATCCAAAATATCAATCATGATTACTCCATGGCAATCCCAAAAAACTGAAGCAAGAACTTTTCGATCGGTCATCATCTTCAATTGAAAATTTACCTCTTTAGAAGCTTGCAGTCTAATTTTTCACGGTCGCATACGAAGGACATTGATCACCAAGGGTATTAACCATATCTTCGTAAATCTGCTTACCTCTTAGCCCTTTTAAATACAGGTACTTGATGATGGCTCGATACTCCAATTTTTCGATTTTCACAATTTCGGTGAAAATCTTTTTTCTTTTAATTTATTGCTTAACTCTGGTTTACTTTTTTGACGTCAAACTTTACACTGACACTTCTAATAAGTTATTGTTCGTTGCTGTGGTAACGCAATATTCTTTTTTTGCATGGAACTGGTCTATCATCAATCTATCATCTATCTATACATCCTCGTAGCTTAGAATAGTTAGAATAGATTCATTCATCTTATATTAATCATAATCGGTGTAGATCATGTTGTAGTTCTATGTTTTATTACCCATACGCTATTAATTTACACAAATTTTATAACTTGCAACTATTAACTCTCTCAAATACGGTATTCTGTCGTGTTAAGCCCAAGTGTCGTAACTGCAATTTTATCAATTTTTAGCCGACAATGGCATTCGATTCCTTGCACTAAATTCTACCTTCTTGTTAAAGCAAATAGTCGTAAATGCTCATAAATACATAAGTACAATAATTGTACTTTATTAGTAATGTTATGCGTCCTCGACTTTAAATAACAATAATTAGTATCGATCACTTTAAGTGTCAAAAATTTGAATTTTTCACTCATTTCAATAGAATCCTAGTAAAAGCGAGATAACTTTATCAGTGCCTTTTTTATCGTCGTTATCGTCGTCGATGTAAAATATTGTTTTTTATTTTATGTTAAATTTACTAACGTTTTTCTGGAACGCTTAGTAGGCTCAATTGCTTGTAAGAAGTTAAGTATTAAACAATGAAAAGTCGTACCAAAAACTCAACTACTTATTCGATAAAAAATGTCAATTTCGTTAGAGCTAAACTCTTATTTGATATTAAAATGCTATTAATCTCATTAGAAATGATAAAAATTAGCAATCAGATATTCAAATTAAAAAAATTGAAACTATTAATTATAACGTTATTAAAAGTTACACTAATTATACATTTTCAGCGAGCCTTAAGCAGACACGAAAACAATTTTTTATTCGAAACTATCGTAACAATATAACAATTAGATGTTAATAAAGATTTAAGTATAAAATAAAATAAATTAAAAAATCACACCTTATACCTACTATTTATTATCTATCTATATTAATTTTAACTACTCTAATTTAATTTTTCAATATTTTTAACAAATCGAAACGTCTTCGTGTCGATTTCTAAGTTACTAGTTAATTTTTTTAAATAAAATAATATTTTAATAAATTCAAATTATGAAATTAACTTTCGAATTGATTATAGTAGAGCAAAACTTTCGACGCAAATTGCGTGACAAATTATTTACTTAACAAATTTAGACAATCTTAGTGCGTACTTTTATTAATTTATTTAAGATGTATAGGTATTACGATACAAATTCTTAATTTCGTATAACTATAATAGTAGGGCACGCCAAGACGCACTTTAACTGTATGGCTTATTGGAATAATACATTTTAGAACAATAAAATAAATTAATATGGTATTACCTACTTCCGACTGAAGCAATGAGCAACCCGAAAAAATCGCGACGATCAAATCTCGGATCACGTTTTCGACCCTGTAACTGATAGAGGGGTCCAACTCATAAATAGTGGATACTTACAAACTACATAATTTACTTACAAACAATAAATATTCACTAATTGTTATCGTAGGACCAATATTTTCGGAGAAAAACGAGGAAAATCAAACTCGCCCTTATTTCCAATAGTAGAGGCCGCGTCAAATAAATGTTGTTGTAATTTTGTTAATCGCAGAGTGGTATTATTCGTGATAGAAAACCCACATGCAGGTATATCTAACTAAATTTATCCTTACTACGTAATCGCTAGCCATCCCGCCATCTCTTCAACTAACTATTAGGAGAGGTAGTCGGCAAATATACTGCGAGTTCAAAACGACAAAGCAACAGATTACAACAGCGTTAATTTACTTATATGATTTCTAAATCTTCGCGATATCTTTTTAATTTGATATATTTTCTATTTTCAACTATTCAATCTTGAACGTTCCAGTCTTCCGTTTCAAATCTAGGTAAACCCAAGTAGGTGTTTAACAAAGCTTCTGTATAACGATTTTTTTGAAATTACACTAATTCGTTGCGCTAAATTTTCAATTAGATTGTTTCTTAATTAATTTATTTTTTGTAACGTTATTAGACGCGTATTATTTCTTGTTCCTGTTTTAATCAACTTTCAGAAATAGTATAAAGACACACCTTTTGTCCCGTTTATTGTATTTATAAAAGAAAGATGTAGTAATAATAATGGTAGCATGATTTTTGAAAGATGCAAGGTTAATCGGGAGGGTGGTGTTGTAATATTATTTATTACTATTAATAATTATACGACGAACTACTGATAAAATGTTAAATCCAACGCTATGCGGTCTATTAGCGCAGAAATGTAACATTGGAAGTGTTTTTTAGTAATTTATTAAAGGTCGTTAATTGTTAATCGTTTAAGTAGGTACTCGCTATTTTTTTGTAATTTTTAAGTGATTTTTTTAAATTAACCGTAAAAGCAATTAAAATATTATTAGAATAATCCTTTTTTTTGTAATTGGTTTTTAGGGATTTTTTTCCACACTCGCCTTGAGCTTAATTTTTTGATTTTCAAGTAAAAAAAAGTTTTTACGAACCGTTTAGTATAATTTGCGAAATTGAAGACCTATATAAGAAGTATTATTTCAAGTTGACGTGTGTAACAGGTATTAGTATTTTAATTTACGAATTGAATCAAACACTCTGAAAGTATTAATTTTCTTTTCTCCTTTTGATAGGTGTCTTCGGGTCGAATGAGAGAAAAGCCTACTTAGACTTCCTCGATGGTAAGTAATCAGAATCCGAAATCCCCCAAAATTACACAAAGCCCCTGTTACAATATATAACTACAATTACAATTTAATACGATGGGTGCGGATAAACTTAAAGGCGTATTTGTGGAATTTTTTGTATTTAAATTCACCCGGAATCGTGAATAAGCGCGTCCTTTAATT
The DNA here is from genome assembly GCA_950108345.1 of Malthinus flaveolus. Taxonomy (NCBI): domain Eukaryota; kingdom Metazoa; phylum Arthropoda; class Insecta; order Coleoptera; family Cantharidae; genus Malthinus; species Malthinus flaveolus. The sequence goes on from OX467288.1 coordinate 444,365, forward strand.
CGCAGTTTACCATGAAACGCCACATCATTTTGCAAGGTACCAGTGTCATATTATATGACATCTCGTAGTGCATTATTTAAAACGAGAGGAAATTATTATTCTCGATATCTTGTGTCTCTTTTGAAAGCTTAAGGTTATTATATTCGACGAGGCGTGGTCGTTGTCTTAGATCTCTTCGTCCGCTCTCTAACCAAGGTGATACACTTTCTTACTATGATTCCTCGTCAGGAATCTCGATTCACTTTTATAAGCATTGTGTAAAAAAATTAATTTAACCGATTGATATCTTACCGCTTTAACCTTAACATTTCGAGTGAGTCGTTGGATATTCTTAATTGTACGTTTTGAAAAACGACGTGTCGAACGAGAGAGAAAATTATTTTAAGCCAACGATTTTAACGGAACATTTCTACTATTTTTATACACACTATACTATATATTAATTATTCGTATACACTAAGAAAATTATTTTCTCACGTTCTTTTCTTCTTGAGACATTTTTTGTCAAAATGAACATGACACAACACAAATGTAAAGGAAGTTTTGTCACCGGTAAATGTTTGGTCGCGTTTTCTTGGATCAATAAAAAGGTTACAATTTTAGAGCACATCAAGTATACTACGTCTCAACTCTCAACAAAATCATTATAAACGAGTTCAATATTTCGATAAAAATTATTTGAATTGTGTAGCAGTCTATCTGAGGTGTGATAGACCTTTTCTCTTTTTTTTGTATGAACTAAATTAGAATAGCCATTTGCACTAATTTTGTCAGCAACCGCAGCAGTTTTGAACTGACTCAAAACTCGCTCCGAAGATAATACAGTGTATCGAAACAGCTGTCAGCAACCAAACTGACAAAATTAGTGCAAATGGCTATTCTAATTTAGTTCATACAAAAATCAATCTCGATTTGCCTTATTATTATTACCTACTCAAATTCGATTTTTTAAATGATTTCAATAGTTATTGTTTATTAGTATTTATAGTCGAGGTTTGATCGTTTGATGGCCATTATTTCGACTCAAATGTCCCAACAAGAGCGCCGGATTTAATTTGAAAGAAAAACACATGAAAAATAGTTCAGATTAAACATGAAATAGTACAACATTAGGCAAATGGCCACCACGAAACCTCTGGCACTGGGTTATCCTTTTGTTGAAATTTTGAATGACGTTTTCGCATAAATGTGGCTGTACTTCACCAATAACGCGTCGTATTTCCTCTTTAAGATGTTCAACAACTGTTTCAGGCTTATTCGTATACACCTTTTCCTTCACAGCCCCAAAGAAAAAAGTCCATCGGTGTTAGATCGCACGATCTTGGTGGCCAATGTTGATCGCCAAATCGAGAAATGACACGACCTGGAAACTTAATCTGCAGTAACACCATCTTTTACCAAAATTCGTTGCATAGTGCTTCTGGAAATGTGTCATTCTTGACCACGATGCCGAATGGAAGTTCCTGGATTCTCGGTTACAGATTCCCTCACTGTGGCTATATTTTCGAGTGATCGACAAGGCCGACGACAAAAAATGATCTTCTGATTCATCAGCGTAAATCTGGTCTCAAACTTCGTAATTAAACGCCTTACTGTCGATTCATTTGGTGGTTAGTGCAAACAAAACTAGACGTAATTGGCGAACTGTTTTCGAAAAATTTTCACCATTTTTGTAATGTGTTTTTACAATAATTAAACGTTATTAGTTTGAATACTTCTCCATATTTTTAAATCGCGTGATCTGTACGTGACAACTGGAGAAAAAAATCACCGTACAACTCGTATTAACAAAATGGCGGCAAATTTAAATCCGGCGCTCTTGTTGGGACACCCTTTAGATAGATACTTATGTGACTGCACTATTTAAGATAAGACTATCGCACCTCAGATTAATATTAATCAATGAAAACAATTTGAGAGTAGGTAGGTAGTATACCCGGTGTTGAATAGCGTGCTTACTACTAAAATCACGTTTTTATAATTTAGTAGCACGGCTGCCTAGATGGGTCCGTGAAGTTAGCCCCCCAAGTTGACTTTTTTGAAGTGCCCTTTTTTCACAAATTAGTAACTAATTTGTAAGTATTTGTAAGCATAAAATCAAAATTTGTAACTCAACCGTTACGCCCCTAAAAAAATAAAACGTTTTGGGGGCCAGCTTCTCGGGGGCCCCCAAACTATCACTTTTCCAAAAACTGTTTGGGCCAAAAATTAGTAACTAATTTGTAACTATTTGTAACCTAAAAATTAAAATTTGTAAGTCACGTATAAAGGACATATGAGTAACCAAAATTTTGGGGGCTAACTTCCGGGAGCCCCCAAACTTTGAGTTTCCAAAATTTTTTTTCGGCCAAAAATTAGTAACTAATTTGTAACTATTTGTAACCTAAAAATTAAAATTTGTAAGTCACGCATAAAGGACATACGAATAACCAAAATTTTGAGGGCTAACTTCCGGGAGCCCCCAAACTTTGAGTTTTCGAAATTTTTCTTTTGCCAAAAATTAGTAAGTAATTTGTAACTATTTGTAACCTAAAAATTACAATTTGTAAGTCTCGTCTCGCGGAGTTACCTCGTGTTAAATTTTGGGGTTCGTGAAGTTAGCCCCCAAAGTATAGTTTTTTGAAGTGCGTTTTTGCCACAAGCTAGTGACTAATTTGTAACTATTTGTAACCATGAAACCAAAATTTTTTAATCAACCGTTTGTCTTTAAAAAATTAATTAAGATTCAAGATGTTTAGTGTTGCTAAGTAATACCAATTAATAAGCCTGCGTATAGAAAAGTTGAGGTAATTAAGGGTGTACTTAGGTATCAGTATCACCCAAAAAAGGTTTGTGTTATGGAGGCATATTTATGACACATTGCGATGAAGGAAACAACATTAAAATTGTTTTGCGGGACTGTCGTCCAATTAAACTTAAGGTTTGGTATTTCGAAAATTATAAGTAAATACGTTTTCTATTAATTCTAGCTAACCAAAAGTCCATGAATATGATTTTCATCTTTACAAGAGTGTTGTATTACTCCTCAGTGAGAATATTTAAGAGTTTTTGAAATGGATATACTATATTTTTACTTGGCATTAAGTCGCCCGCATACTCATATTAATTTCTTTTAATTTTACCGCGGCGTTGCCAATTATTAATTTTTTCTGATAAAATCCTACTAAAGCCGTTCTAGCAATAAAACGATTTTTTTTCTTAATAACTATGACTATCGTTAATGCGTTAAAATTAAATGAGTGATATTAAATTTTAAAGGGTGTTAATTCAAGCCACTAAAAGCTACTAATTTTCAAATGATTATAACTCGCTATTTTTAATTGGAGCACGCTATATATTTTTCCATTTGGATTTCTGGCAAATTTTTGTTTTTAAATATTAAAAAATGCAGAGTGTTCTATTGTACTTCTTTAAGATTTTTAAAATCAAACCCACTGTATATTTTTCATATTCACAATCTAAATTTTACGACGAATACAAATCTGTAAAACTATATTAATTTATAGAGTGGTCCGTTAAAAATGTCATTATTATTGCTTGAACAACGGCTTTAGTACAACTGGGCCTTCGAGACTAGGAGTTTGATTTTAAAATTTTTTGTTACAACTAGCTGATTTTAATATTTTTATTACTTATTATTTATATTATTAATGATCAATTTTTTTTCTATTTTGCTAGCCCTATTTTCGATGCATAATTTCCAAATTTTTAAATTAGGAAACCACCAGTATAATTTTGCCTTTAACCTATTTTTTTTTGACAATACAGGGGGATTCTTTAAGTGGTATAAGTACCTACTACAACATTGGAATCTCAGAAATGGTAAAAGAATTCGTTATGAAAATTCAAAATTTCAAAGTGGTTGCTTTGATATTTGACTAAATACAGCATGAATAGCGAAAAACCCAGTCCTTGAACGAATTTTGATGAAATTTCTTTTATTGAATCCTTTTAATACTCTAAAGATCAAAGTATATACTGTAAAAAAGTATCCATTTGTCTCAACACTTTCTTAAACCACTTCTTGTGAATTTACTAAATCTTAAAAATTGGCTGGAGAAGAATATTTTATTCACAAGTTAGGGTGGAAATGCGTACACTTTTGATATTAATTGGTAACTAAAAGATAAATTTATCGAAAAAAAATTAAAAAGAGCATTCTTATTAACATTTTTTATGTAATAATTAATTCAAACTGCTTGTGAATCGAAGTAACAAAAGCACTGAATATAGTGATTATGTAACAATGCAATTATTTTGTTAAGGCAAATGCATACTTTTTTAAAGTATAAACTTTGATCTTTAGGGTATTGAGGACTCAATAAAAAAATTTCATCAAAATTCATTCGAGGACTGGGGATTTCGCAGTTCATGCTATTTTTAGTCTAATATCACTCAAATTTTGAATTTTCATAACGAGTTCTCTTACCATTTCTGAGATCCCAATGTTGTAGTAGGTACTTATACCACTTAAAGAATCACCCTGTATTATCAAAACAAGAAAAATACGTTGAAGGTTAAAGGCAAAATTATACTGGTGGTTTTCTAATTTAAAATAGGTAGATGCGTTACAATCCTTATCAGTAATCATTAAAAACTCAGTAATAATAACGCAAGCTGAAAATGCTCAAAATATTATATTCTTCTGGATTAATTTTTGGAAGTAATTCTCAAACAAGCAATATAACGTAATGAAACTACAAAATATGAATAAGGCTCTTTGTAAAAAGTTGATGTTGCACATTAACACCAATTCTTCGAAAAGGCTAAAAGTGGCGACTTTACAAGAACACACAATTTTTGTTACTCGCATTAGCAATAACTATCAAAAATGCAATTTATTTTAGTCCTCCGGAATTCGAAATAGATTTATAGATTCTAATAATCGGTGAGACAAGTTTGGTTTTTATGAGCAGGGCCGCCGCGGGGGGGGGGGGGGGGGGGGGGCTGGGTCTCGCGCTTGTTTGCTTACTTTAAGGCCTAGCGCTAACGATGGTTTATCATATTCTTTAGGAGAAATTGTCTTAATAGTAGTCTGGAAGTATTATAGTAGGTATATGGAATATTTTGAAACGTATTCATAACATAACATAACTTCAAAACTATTGAAAGTTTTACAACTCAAATCTCATATAAGTAATTCATAATAATTTAGCTACATCATAGTCAAATAGATTTTTATAAACGAAAGAGTTGGTTAAAAAATGTTTGAATTATGCCAACACCAAATCGAAAAACAAAATTTACCCCCCCCCCCTCTATAATCTTTCAGAAATATGGTGGAAAATACTTTCTCACGAGAACTTTTCCGGTTCTTCTAGATGTTGCTAATAAATATTCGTTTTCATTATTCGTTATCAACAAAAAGTTAATTTAAGCTCTGTTGACCTAGAAAATCGAAAACATTTTGCTATTAAAAGTTTTTGATATTTTTTGTCCGACCCCCCCATGATTTTGAAAATGTCAGTCTGCCCAATATCTCAAAAAGTTTTGTGATTCCTGGCGTTAGATTATTAAAATCTATTAAATTTATGCTTCAGTAGACCTAATAATACTATACAATAAACTATTTTATTTCAATGTAAAAACTCTAATTCACTTCTGTTTTCACTAAAAGCCATTCAATTTGGCCACGCCCCTTTTTTAAAAACCACCTGCGGCGTAGATTCATATAGGCCTTGGAATTATTTTTGCCCTGGCCCTCGCAAATCCTAAGAACGGCCCTGGTTATGAGAATGTCACATAAATATGCCTCCATAACACAAACCTTTTTTGGGTGATACTGATACCTAAGTACACCCTTAATTACCTCAACTTTTCTATACGCAGACTTATTAATTGGTATTAGCAACACTAAACATCTTGAATCTTAATTAATTTTTTAAAGACAAACGGTTGATTAAAAAATTTTGGTTTCATGGTTACAAATAGTTACAAATTAGTCACTAGCTTGTGGCAAAAACGCACTTCAAAAAACTATACTTTGGGGGCTAACTTCACGAACCCCAAAATTTAACACGAGGTAACTCCGCGAGACGAGACTTACAAATTGTAATTTTTAGGTTACAAATAGTTACAAATTACTTACTAATTTTTGGCAAAAGAAAAATTTCGAAAACTCAAAGTTTGGGGGCTCCCGGAAGTTAGCCCTCAAAATTTTGGTTATTCGTATGTCCTTTATGCGTGACTTACAAATTTTAATTTTTAGGTTACAAATAGTTACAAATTAGTTACTAATTTTTGGCCGAAAAAAAATTTTGGAAACTCAAAGTTTGGGGGCTCCCGGAAGTTAGCCCCCAAAATTTTGGTTACTCATATGTCCTTTATACGTGACTTACAAATTTTAATTTTTAGGTTACAAATAGTTACAAATTAGTTACTAATTTTTGGCCCAAACATTTTTTGGAAAAGTGATAGTTTGGGGGCCCCCGAGAAGCTGGCCCCCAAAACGTTTTATTTTTTTAGGGGCGTAACGGTTGAGTTACAAATTTTGATTTTATGCTTACAAATACTTACAAATTAGTTACTAATTTGTGAAAAAAGGGCACTTCAAAAAAGTCAACTTGGGGGGCTAACTTCACGGAGCCTGCCTAGATCTAAAATTAAATCAGGTATGGTGTTCTATCATGATGTGATTTTTGAAAAAAACTGAGCAACTTAATAAAATTTTCTCCCCCCTTACCTATACTCGTACATTATTAATTAGTTTACGACACTTGACAAAAGAATTAAATGGCTAAAAATTAGTTTCATTACGGAACACCCAATTAACCAAAATTGATCTCATTTACGAAATTAAAATTTTGTCACTTTAACGAATTTTGAGGATTGAAAATTAGTTCTTGATCTTGCGTCCTGCGGAAAATCAAAAACAAAACAGAAATAAAAAAGGTGATCAACGCTTAATAATTTTCTTTATTAAAAATTACAATAGAAACGCTATACAATAAAGACTACATAATATTTTTAATCAATACACTTTAAAAAACCATTTCAAGCATACACCACTTTTTTATTTGAAAATAAATTTACAGCGTACCTAAATTTGTTATATTTACATATAATTATAAATTTTTTAATAATAATAATAATAAATTGACTATAACGTTTTAGCGCTTCCACAATTTCAATTGGTAACCACAAATGACTAAAAATATATTTCGTTAATAATTACTAAGGGCCAGGTTTACAATCGCGGTAAAATCCAGGAATAGCTATTCTAGGTATAAATTCCAAAATTATTGTTTCATCGGTTTTCTTAGGTAATAATAGATCAAATGTGGAGAATTTTGGATTTGAAGAAATGTTGGACTAATAACTAATAAGTGATACTAATATTTCTTTACTAGTTAAGTTACCTTTGTAGAGCAACAAATTTGAGATCATTCCTAAAATAGCAGATTCTGCCGTTTATACCGCGATTGTAAAACTGGGCATAAAAGGAAGAAAATAAATATTCGCGGTGACCAAAAGTTTAGACAAAAATTCCAATTTTCTAACGAACGTCGGGTCCTCGAAGGAAGAAACCGAGATGCTTCCTAATGAACTATTTCAAAATTTTTATATCAATAGTTAAACGAGACTGACTATATTCCAAAAATGTCCCTTTTTGGACATGTTTCGTAAATAACTACCTATTACTACAATACTCGAAATTTGAATTTAAATCCCATCTTTTGGCCAACCGCGATGTAAAAACAAAATCTTCTTGTTTTGAACTTATGGTAACTTAAACATTGCACTTAAATTAAACTAAAACAATAATAGTTACACAAAAAATTGAAATAGAACACAACAAAAATGAATAGAAAGAATAAGTTCGTTCGTATTGAATAAACTTTTTTTTTGAAAACCTAACTGTAAAAATTGATTTTTTTTGTTAGTTTAAGTGCATGCAATATTATTATGAACGGTGTGCTAATATTATTTAAACAAATTATATCATGAAGAGGAATTGAGACACTTAAATAAGTAGGATGGGAGTACCTAATTTAAAACAAATTAAGCTTAATTAAGGAACAATTCTAATTTTTTATTTATCTATTTATTAGTGTTTAAATAAATATGGATTTTTATTACGAAATCGTTAAGTGCACTTACGGGGCCAAAGTAATTTCTTTAAATTACAAATTTTTGTTTTTAACCATTTTGTTTAAAATTAAGTGTAATTTGGTAAAGTAACTCAAATAATTTCGATTAATTATTTTTAAAAATAAAAAATAAATGCCAACAAGTTATTTGGCTTCAAAACTTTCGTTGAATTACTACATGAGAGTAAATACCTTCTTAATTCATTAGCGTTTTTGCAAGTTTTAATTAGAGCTTGGTACAAAAAATGAATTTACTGTAGGCCATAAAAAACATTAAAAAAAAGAAAAGACTCCAAAAAATATACCTAATATAGTATATTTATAATGTATGTTAATTAAAGTGCAAGAAATAAGAGATGAAAATTCAAAAATATAGAAAGAATATACTATGTAGAAAAATAAAATATAATAAAACAAGTAGGGATATAAATAGCAAAATACATAGTAAGAAAAAAGTCGGAAGAAAAAGAAGATAAAATTAAAAGGAAAAAGATACGAAAGGGCAAAAGAAGTAAACCAAAAGACGAAAAAATAAGAAATAGTAATAATATGTACGTACTATAAAGTATAAAGGATTTTAAAAATGTAAAAATTAATAAAAAGAGAAAATACGAAAGAACAATAATAAGTAAAAGAAAAAAAGCAGGAAAACATAAAGAAATACTAGACGAAAAAAGAAACAAGAAAAAAGGGAAGAAAAGGTACCTACAGGAAGAACAGAAAAATAAGAAGAAATAAAGGCAATGTCGAAAAGAGAAAAGAATACTGGGTAACTAAGTATAATGGAAAGGAGAAGAAAATGCAAAAGAAGAGAAAAGCTCGAACCTTAAAAAATTTACCACCAAATTATAGTCATTAAATCATAAGATCACACATGAATTATTAATACATAATACCGAAAATAGCAATAGAAGAATAATAATTATAACTTCTCTAATAATAGAAAATTAAAACTTTATAGGTAAAAGTCAAAACTGGCATTTTTTGACCCCAGCGTATAATGAGTAGGTAGACTTTTCATACCTATTCAAGTTGTGTAAGAAATAGAAAATATGGAAAAACTAATAAATATAAAATATTTATGAAAATGATTATCACGTACCCCCCGAGGTAGGCACGTCACCGAGTTAACCCTTTACGAGGCCCGCTAATAATTTTAAATACTTCAAGAAAGCGATTGATATAAAACGGCCGCGAGCCAACTATTTCTCTTATTTCAAAAATAAGTAAAAATAAGAGCGTGTTAACCGAGTCTTACTTTACAATAGAAATCATACGATCGAAATACCTAAGTAATAAATATCAATTTAAAGTTTTGCCGACTAACATGTGCTACGGAGAAATGTAACATTGTACACACATATACATACGTACATATTATAGTATATAGTATAAAACACAGTGGGCGTTAATGTAAAAGCGCAGTGTTTCCTTATAGTATTAAATTTGCATCACAAAACAATTTTAAACTGTAGCGTGAATTACAAGATCAAAAAATGTTTACACGATCACGAAACTGTTACAAGTTTCAGATAACTACATTTATATTACTGTCGAGATTTAATTTTAAAATAAATTCGATCGAAATACGTCGAACGGATAAATAAAAAAATTATGGCGCAGTCGGTTAACGAGCGAATTAAAGTAGCTCTTACTTCGAACAAAATCAAATCTAATTTAAAAACTTAATCGACTATTACGAACACAATAAACTTTATAATTACGATCATAAAGACAAACTGCATTTATCAAACTTAAGCAATAATTAAGTCAACGTATTTAATTACCTTTAATTATTACCTTTTCACACCTGAATGAATCATTTGCTTGTTTATTTATACGAACAAAAGAAAGTTGAGACTAAAATATTATAATTTTAATAAAAATTATTTATTTAACGATTTATTTTAATTATTGATCGGTAACGGTTCGTTAACTTTTGTAATGACTTTTTGGACATTTCTCTTAATTTTAAGTCATTACGACGCTTGTAAGTCATTTTAATGCCCTTTTGTGTTGTCGATTTTAAATCAAATTGCGAGGCTTCAACTTTAAGGACCGATCGATTTTTCATTCTTTTCACTTAAAAAAGCTGTTAATTGGTTAACTAATTGTACGGTTAGGTTGTTTTAACATTACATAATTAGTTATCTCAAGTTTAAACGTGAATATCGTGTACGAATTCTTCTACTACTTGTATTATGAGCACAATAAAAAACAAACACAATTTTGTAACTGTACTATGGAATAAGATACCACCTTCTCTTTCATTGTTACCGCTTGCGTATTACATCGAAGTAAGCGAACTTTATTTAAAACATTGTTCATTTGTTCTAATGTGCATAATTATAACAAATTTGTGATTTATTGCAGAAATAAAACGAGTTACGAGATGCGTCTATTTTTTAACTAGGTAATGGATTAATGGCAAAAGCTCGTTAAGATGCGGCACCGCGCGCGCCGATCTAGTTCGCACAAACGAGGAGAGAGATAAATTTCGCTAGCCTTAAGGTGAGCTATTTTATTAGTTCGAGTATCGGCACAAATGGCCTTAGGTCTTAGTGGTCAGTTAGAAACACCCACATCCGGTTATCTCTTCTGATATAATACTCGAAAGAAACACATACCTAGTAGTGCATGCAATTTTGCGTCTATTTAAATAATTACACAGTTGGCAAAAAAGGGCAGAAATTTGTTAAAAAAATTCTACTTTTATTAAAATTGTAAGTAACGGATCGTCTTTTTGCAATTAAAAAAATTGAATACAAATCCGGCCGGGGGCGCGAGGAGTGTCTAAAAACAATTTTTTTGAAAACAAAAAAAATTTTGGTGGGCAGATTCGTAGTTTAGAAAATAACCTAGAGGTATAAAAGACCAATCATTAAAAGATTTAAACGAGCTTCTCTTTGACTTTGTTAATTTAATAAATTAGTAATTAGTTTTGGGTATACTATTAGCGAAAAAGAAAGTTTCAGAATTTTTTTAAATTAATTTGCGGACTTACACACATTACTCGCGATAAGTAGTACAAAAAATTATTTAATCTTGTTTAAAGTATTTTAATTTATAGTGTTTGTTTAGTATCATTTTCATCACTAAATAGGCGTTTAATTTTATTCGATGCTTCGAATATAAAAGTTCCAGCGATAAAATCAAAGCAAGAGATATTATCCGGCACGAAATTTCGAGTAATAATTAATTCGCAATTTGAAAAGAATAAAGAAAATAGATTGTTAATAAAAAGATGATGGATTTTATTTTAGTATACTTAATCGTAGATACTTCTCTGCACTCTGAAAAGCTAAATAAACACATATCTGTGATATCACAAATAAAACCAGGCTCAACCGATATTAGCGTCAAAATAAAAATACACAGACACAGAGAAAACTATGTTAAAAAAGTAGAAATAAGTCAATTATCAGATACAAAGTAAAATATAGTATGAAAATGTAGCGAAAAAAATATAAAGTAAATAGAGTAGATAAAAAACAATAAGTAAATAAGAAAATAAACCTAAAAGAAATTAAAAATACGAGAAAGCAACAAAAAAAAAGTAATTATAAACAAGAATAAAAAGCGACAACAAAACTTAAAACAGGCGATAGAAATAATTAGAGCCAGAACAGAAATCGAAGTGTAGTAGAGACAAATTAATGGAATATAAATTAAACAGTATAAGGAATTAGTATCATAAAAGAAATAGAAACGAATGTTTTAAAAACAACTTAAAGAATAAAAACGTAAAATACAGAAAAGTTTATATTATGCAGAATGGAAAGAAGATATAACAGATAAAGAAGAAATATACCTACTATTATAATACTATGAAAGAACTGAGAAAACAAAAGTAAAATTAAATATAAAAATAAAAAAGTAATTTGGAAAAGGTATATTAAAAAAAAGAAAAAAAAACTACTGAAAGAAGATAACACGGTAAAAACTAAAGAAGCTATGGTAAGAAGAAAGGTATAATTAAGAAAGTAAAAGTAGGAAGCGAAAGCGAAAAGGAAAGAAAGAAAGGTAAACGAAAAAGTAAAAAATGAATTAAAGTCAACAATAAATTAAGTTTACTAACTAATATATCATTACAATAAATTAAAAACAAGTAAATAACGAAAACGTGAAATAAATAAATGATAAAGTTAAAGTTGAATAGAATAGATAGGTACAAAAAAAATTAAGAAATACGAAGTGAGGAGAACTAGAAGAAATAGAATGAAGTAAATTAGAAAACAGTATACTAACGAACGGTATCTACTATAAAGCATTTAAAACGCAGATTTAAATATTTATCGGCGCGCGTTAAATAATTTTATCGTGACGATTGAAATGACAGCTGTACTATAAAGCTTCCACCGAGGGTTCTTCGACCATAGTACCACATTAATTTACACAACTAGAAATATTTTTAAAAAGTGATAATAAAAAGTAAGAGGATTTAAGCATTTTCTCTATAAATAAAAATAATAGACAAACAAAATATCAAAGAGAGCATCAGTAGATAAATTAATTAATAAAAAAGGTTATTCTTAGGTGTTAAACCAATTAAAAATTAATTTGATCACACCGAATTAAAAGTTTTTTACATTTATTTATCTCTGACCAAATACAAAATCATTAAATAGTTGTTCGTTTAAGGAAAAAGTAAATAAAACGATTTATTATATTAGGTATAAATAAAAACAAGTACATTGTGAACGATAACTTGCATCCGTTCCCAAGTATTGATTCTTCGCAATCTCAGAAAATACAGATATCGATTATCGACGATCAATTTAGACAACTGTTAAAAACAATTCCAATTGAAAAAAAGTACATAATAGAACTTTATAGACTACGACGACGATTTGAAATTAAAAGAGCAATTTACAACTGATTTATTTAGTTCCTCCTCTTATTGGTGTAACGACGTTCGTTATCGAAGGGTTTTACTGATGGTTATATCTTAGTAAATCGTAACAGTGTGAAACCAAAAGTGCCGAATTCGATTTCATATTAATAAGAAGTGCTACCTGCCGTCATGCTTTTTCCAAGCTATACCCCTAACTTCGTCACGAGTGTTATTTTCATCCATCGCCATTATCTCAAGTAAGTATAAAATTGAATAGAATTACCGAAAGAAATTGCTTAAATTTTTCTTAAAAAACAAATTATTGACGATTAGTAAAGCAAAAATTTTCTTACGCAAGTCCATAAATCACAGATGTCCAAGTCTAAACGAAATTCGGTTTTGTTTTGTTTTTCTTTTTTAGGACAGTCATGTCTCAACACGCTACTAGATACGATCTTGAATTTTAGATTGACTAACCTAAAAATTATGTTTTAGTCGAATCAACAATTTGTTTTTTAAAAGATACGGTACATATCTTAGAAGTTAATCTCTTTTTTCTTCTATTGAATTTCGACAAAGTGGACCAAAGGATAAAGAAAAGTAATCAATTTTTATACGAAAGTGTTTTATAATTTTATTTAACAGCCAACTACGACTTACTGTAAACGTTTTTCAAAAAGAAGGGGCTACCGGGCTACTGAAACTCTAGAGGTAAATTTTATTAAATTAATCTCAAATCGAATAGTTTCTCTGTATTGCTATTGTATTTTGGGCACTAGTGGCAGTCTTTGATATAATTAATAAGTTTAAAATGGCGAACTTCAAGTACCGAGTGAAATCGAAATCCGTCGTTAATCGTGTAAGTCTCATTTAGAATATAAAAAGTAGCGTCTGTCGGACGGATAGGTAGACGAAAAATCAGCCGTATTGACGGCCATACGCCGATATGGAAATACAGGATGAGATCTATACATAGATCGGAAGAATCACAGAAGGAAAGAGGAGCAGACCGAAAGATTTGTGAAACGACAAGCAGGCAGAAAGCCAATAGGTTGAATACTGCTCGATTATCACAATACGTATCACATTATCATTTCGTTTTTAGAAGGATTTTTAAATGTGCGTTTCTGTAAAAGCGAATAAAAGACGCGCGCGTAGTAGGTGTACTTAACGATTTCATAAAAAAGTCAACTCTAACGTAAAAAGAATTTCTAGTCTTAGGAACATCTATATAATAACGATAGAGATGATTCGAAAAAATAGTTTTGTACCAAAAAAAGTAGATCATTTGTAAAAAGATATCACAATATTGTTCGTAATTGTAACTATTATACTTATCAAGTACTAACCCTCTCTTTTTTCAAATTTAAATTACTTTCTTCCTGCAAATTATCACCACCGTCCTCGTCTTTATTAGACGACTCCGAAGTGGTAGACGACCTAGAAGAAAAATTATCTTTTTCCGAAAAGTACGAAGAATCTCTTTTGGATTCGTCCGGCGTCGTCGCATTTTTTTCGTTTCGCTGAACGGCTAAGGCTGGCATTTCGTATAATTTCGAATTTAAGGATATCGGAAAATTTGGTAACGGTCTCGGTGGCTGTAAATGGGGTAATAATCTACCGTCGGTAACTTTACCCATAAACGAACGGATTTCCTCAAAATACGATTCCTCGCTTAAATTTCTATTCGATAAATTTCTCCTTTGTAAGTTCCTTTCGTCTAATATCGTGGGCCCGTCCGATTCGTGTTTCTTTAAGTGTCTATCTAAATTCGTTTGTTGGCCGAAACATCTTTCGCACAAAGGGCATTTGAACGGTTTTTCTTTATTGTGTATGTTACGCACGTGTCGTTGTAAATTACTCGAGATGCTGAACGAACGTTCGCAGTAGCGACATTTGTAGGGTTGTTCTCCGGTGTGAGTGCGTAGATGTCGAGTTAAATTTGCAGATCTCGGAAAGACTTTACCACAGAACTTACACGCGTACCTATCTTTCATTTTATTACCAGTATCGGCGAACACTTTTGGCGGTTGATTTACGGAAGAATTACGTAACATATCGAAAGGAACTTGGTTGACGGGTGGACTTAGCATATTTGGATTTAAGAATGGGTATCTTTGTGCGTACGTCGGGGGCGAAGTCGGATACGGAATCGGTAATCTCGGTACTTTATCTCCGTTTTGTGCGCGGTACATGACTTCTAACATCATCGGATGGATCGGTTGTGGAGAAAAGAGAACGGGATAACTCGGTATTTGCGAACCTAACTTTATATTATTATTATTATGATTAACGGCGATCGGACTTATTCTATCGTCGACGTTTATTTCTTCCTTATCGCTATCTACGCTCGCCGTGGGCGAAATTAAATTTCTATTTTCGTCTTCGATTTGCCTCCTCGAAGCCATTAAAGATAACTTTTTGTGGTCTACTCGTAAATCTAAGGGTTGGTCTTCGGCGTCGTGTGGACCTCGAGGAGGTCGTCCCGCCGGCGACATATGTGGGCCCGGAGATCTCGTATTGCGGGATAAATCGAAAGGCATTTCGTCTCCGGGCGGTACGCGTATCGATAAGGGATAGACGGCGGCTTGTTTAGGCGAACTGTGCCCGCTCGTGGCGACTAACATTTTACGTGGCGAAGAATCTTTTTCTCTCATCGTAAGTGGTTCGCCGAATGGCAGCGGAGGCAGGTACCGAAGCCAGGGAAGACCCGTATCCACCACACTCATGGGAACTTCAGATAATCTGCAACAAACAAAACGAGTTAATTTTTTTCAAAATAAAACAAAAGTCGATTACTACACAGATTATATAAAAAAAGTCGGTTATATGCGTTTGTAAATCCTGACGAGTTAATCTAAGTTGTCAACAATAAGTACTTCGAGTTTATGGTTCTCAGAGATTTTTCTTTTATTGTTATTATCAGAGAGTAAGATAGAAGGTACGACCGAAATGAAGTATGTTGCGACAAACATATCTTTCGAACGTGACATAAGTACGGTAATGTGCTCGATAACGACACTCGTTGAAGGTATGCAGTGGCGTATCTAGATCTACCTCAAACCAAACCAAGGATCATACTCAAACGTATACTAACGTGACAACAACTTTCGAGAAGAACTCGGAGAAACTTAACGGCCTTAAGGTCGCCAACCCTCGCGATGCCGTGGTTCCCTTACAGACGCCTTATTCGTCACGAGAAATGAATCGATTTTTTAGACTTTTATTTTATTTTAGGCCCTTGGAGTTTGAAACAGTTTTGATTTTGGTTATACCGACTGTTTTAATATCAATGTTGTCTCTGCCAATTTTTGTTTAAGACGCTCGAAGGGCGGAACTTACGACCAGCTGTTAGACTTTTATAGTGATCGTTAGGTAAGTTAATTAATTTCGAGTACTATATTTTTAAAGGCGCATAAAAGGAAAACAAGGTAAAGGTATTTACTGATTATTACTTTAGCGAGCAGAGGTCAAACGGCACGAGAACAGTTTAGTAACCCAAGCGTGCAAATGTTGTAATAATATATAAACAAAGCGTCGGTATTTTAGCAACTAGAACGTGTGTATGGGAATTTACGATAATGCTTCTTTCAAATTGAATTTGTTAACAAGTTTTATCCGAATATAATCAACCGTTGGGTCGGTTGTTGGCTTTGCAAACATATGTCGAAGTCTTTTTTTAACTCTTTTTCGATTTTTATTTTCTAAAGCGTCGGAATTTGTAAAAGAAAAACGCACATTTGTGTGCGAATGTGTAACACACGGAAGTGTCCGATAAATTGTCCTGTCAGGCACCCACACCCAGGTTGGGGCCGCTAGTGGCTAAACAAGTAGATACCAGTAATCGTGACTTCTATAGACCTACATAAGACAAATTGTTAAACTCCGTTAGATGCACAAGTACAAACTAAAGGTGTAGATTTAGAGATAATTTTACAATATAATCAAATTTTTACTTTTAATTTAATAGTTTTTAAAGGCAGGTAACGAATTGGTGTTGGCATCTCGTAATAAAGCGACGACAACCTGTTACTTTTTAACTTTTAAAGAGAAGAATCACTTTCTTTTAACAAAACGTTCTTCTCTTAATTGCACGTTCATGTTCCAAAAAAAAAACAATTAGCCTATAATAAGGTTGGATCGATTATCATCTTTACTCTTTACAGTACGTATTATAACTGTACCCCCTAGGGCCCTAGCGTATACAGGGTGTCCCGGAAAATATTACTATTTTTAAAGGGTCGAGGGATGACGTCATTCCTCAACTGGTAGTTGAATTAAGCCCCGAAGAAACTCGTCCATCAGTTCAGTGAAAAGCTCTAAGAAGGTCCTTGTCGCTAAAAAGAATTGCAAAACGAGAACTGTATTAGACGACCGGGTTCTAGAATCTAATTTTGGAACTTCACGAAGGTTAACCTCGAACATTAAAATCGAACTAGTATATGTGATAGCTCGTTTACTAAACCAAATCGTCATCCGACCTTGTGATAATTATTTTCACGGAGATAAGAAGTACCTAATACCTTTAAAAACAATTTAGAAAAGTTTTTTCGATTCTTAAACTAAATCCTCTTTAACATACTCGACTTAGACCAAAAGTATCGGCGTATAGGTACGTACCTATAACACCTAAAATAGTTCACGTAGAGGTATAACTGTACCGGAGATTTCAATACTTGATCAGACGCGTAACCTCACTACGCTTTAACGATATTACTTATAATTAAATGTACAATTAAGTTAAAGTTTTTCCTATCATTTCTGACATCTATAACAATATCGTAAACAACACCATAAGCAGCAATTTACAGTCTAGCATGGATGTGAGCCGGTTCGTTATATATTTTTTTTAGTTTAAGAAAATATATACGCCGAGCTAACAATCTGGATCGCAATCGAGATTCTACTACGAATCGAGTTGGTTAAAAAACGGAGAAATTAAAAAAATGTATAACTCCAACGATTATTTGAAATTATAACAGTGATACTTCAATTAGCGGTAGACTTTAATTATTTATCTTCGCATTTAAAGCAATTTCAGAATTAAGTTCCGGCGTGGAAATGAATTCGAAGTTCAGATATTTAATCTCGTATGCTGTGGTTATCTTCATTATTAGCTGAAGTTGAAGCTGAAAAGTGGTAGACGTCGGTGGCAAGCTAATAGCGCATTAGCGATACTCGTTACAAAAGTCAGCCAATTACCGCGATTTACGAGACACCCTATAGGTAGTGCTCAAGTAGTAACCAGACTATAAAGTGACTATTATTTCTTTTTTCTTACTTATTATTTACTACTTATGTTTAATTCTACTTTTAAATAAGTAAAAGTTAAATTAATGGCGTCGGTCTTACGTATTAATAAATTAATCTTTTAAAGTTGTAACGACGAGCAATTGTAACTCTTTCCGAATTCAAATGAGAAGAGGAGACTCGTGTCGTCGTCACGAAAACAATTTTAATTTCTCCCGTATAAATGCGTAGTACGTTTGCTAACTTAGCGTAAATTAATAATTAATATGTGCATTTTTTTAAATGTATAATTAATGAATTTAAAATGCGAAAATTGCAATAAAAGCGAATCCATTCATCTAAACTAATAATTTACGCCGGTGTTAATGATAGTAATGATAGTAAGTTAATAGAAACAACTTTTATTAGCTCGCGAACTATACGGCGTGTCCAGTTTTAACTTTGGACAATTTGTTAACTCAATTTGCTTCGTTTGTCTCTATTTTGGTCGTTTATTCGTAAAGCTTATCGTTGCAGCAATTTATGATGATATTCCACTATCAAATAATTAAATTTGTGCAAAATAGTACTTTTCTTTTGATCATATAGCCCGCGAATAACGAAAATAGCAACTACCTATTGGTTACCATCTCGTAATTAACGAACTTTTATTATTTACTAAAGTGATTATGTTGTGATTAATCAATAGCACTATTATAAATTGTAATACCTCGTTAAGAAAAGTGTAGATAATTAGTAAATTACTCGTCAGTCGCGGATAAAAAAATATAACCCGTAAAATAATGTGAGAATGATACATTCTAGGTATGTAAAATACGTAGTAGGTATTAGAGTAGTCGCCAAATTTCCGCGACTATGAGATGCGCGAGACGGAGCCAAAAGTTTGAGATATAAATGAAGCCTAAAAACATACACCTTCCACAAAACCGCCAAATATAAATACTTCAAATATTCAACTTCTTGGTTAGGTACACATAAATCTGGGCTAATTTTTAAAAAGTTTACGATAAGAACGATAAAGATCAACTGATGGACTTGACATCAACCGAATGTTTTTAGCACGATCTTTTTTGAAAGTTGCAGGTAAAGCGCATGTTTTCATGTTTAAGTTACTGCGCCACAGTCGCGGAGATTTGGCGACTACTCGAGATACCTATACTTTTAAATTAATTTTAAAAGATTCTACTTTATACGATACGTGTTGGTTGTAGGTGAACAGTAACCTAAAGAAAATCATCTTTGCTAAAATGAAATGCAAATATTCAGGAAATATAACAATGGATATGGGCATATAGAAATTTTATTTTAATTTTGTAATAGTTAATGAAGTCCTTGTTTAGAATTTAATATACTTTTTAACTTGAATACCTCCTAGGTATTTAAGGTAATATAAAATATTGAAAATAAAATGCTGAAACTTATGACTCTGGGTATCGTTGTTAATGTAATACAGGGTGATGGACTCAATTTAACGTATAACGAAGTTACAAAGAAAAAATCTAATGTGGTTCGACTAAGTCGAAATTGCCCGAAAATCTTAGCTTATTTTGCATTCGCAATATTGCAAAAACGAGTTAACCCAATCTCAAACTTCGGCTCATCCTGCAGTCTGCATTATTGGAAGCCAGCGCCCGATTCAACGATCTAATAAGTATAAGAAAAATTATATTAATTAGAGATGGACGCGAGTCAAATACGATCTCATCTCGTCTTTAACTTGTTTTATTCTTCATCTTTTGTTTTATAAATTCTCGTCTCAAAAAGTCCCGTAGATCATGTTTGTTACATGTTAAACAGTTTCCACAATTTGGCAGAACTTTGAATCTTGACGAGACTTTCTTTTGTTAGTTTTTTCTCGTCTCGTACTTTTGACGGCATCGTCTTGAACTCAACTTGTTTACACCTTTATCTCGTAGATTACCTACTTATAAAACTTTTTTAACCGATATTTGTTTAATATGTAAATGAAAACGCATCCACGATAATTATCGATTGGTCTATAAATCACGAAGTAATTAAAGAAGGTAAAATTAATTAAGATTCGATCAATATTACAATTAGTCGTTTTAGTTTAGTTCTACTACAATTACCTACATAGTTTTCGTATATTCCATAATTTTGCGGAATGACTTGACCGATGCCCCGTCACGTCGTTTAAGAAAGATTCGAGCTATAATATGATGTAGTATTGATGTTGAAGACGTGCAACGGATCGCTTTACTTTCCCATTGTTAAAATACGAAAAAATTGTTTACTTTTCATCAACTACTACTTTATACTAATATAATCCACCACACGAACTACGGTAGTTCTATTTAGTCTAAAATGGAAGCACTTTCTCTTATCTGTAACATGTACCTGCGGCGGCAAACTGACCATTAAGCTGAATTTTACGCATTGATTTGCGACTCGACGCTATTAAATTTATTTAATGCGTATTTTATACGTAGGTACTCACTTCAAAATTTCCTTTTAATAAATTTATTCAAATTTGTCCCATAATAAACATTAAACGGAAAAGAAAAAATTTGCTCTATTTAAACTTTGCCGAAGATAATCATTTTTTTACCTTAAGGCAATGAAAGTGGACAAACACCGAGACTGTATTACCTATTTCAATACGTGTTAGATACGACTATAATTTAACATCTAAAATATTTCGCGCGAAACGCGTGCTAAACTTTTATACTGGGTGTCACATTTGTTTTATAAGTAATATCTATACCGCTATACCTTTTGACAGAAGTCTAATATTCTAATATATCTGCAGGGTGTGTCTCTGAGGTGTATAAGCAAACTTTTGGCCAAAAAATGAACTTGTCTTTTGAAGGGCCCCATCAAGCTTTATTTCACTGCCGTTTTCGAAATCTTGGTAAAGCAGAAAGCCAACGTAGGTAAGTAGGAAATTTAATTGAAGATTGAAGCTAATTTTCAAGGCGATCGATACTTACATTTTCGTATAAGTATATACCTAAATTATCCGTCAAGCGTCAAATCTCCTAAACCGAGGTTCAAAGGACTGAAAACTTTTAGAAAGTGATAGGTAAGATACTTTTAATTAAAATTATTAACTTTTAATTCATAGATAATTAAATAAGTGTTGGTGATGTGATGACCGATATAATTACTACTACATAATTTCTTTGAATAAAATTGGGAATAAGTAATTTAAATAAAAAGGTTAAGTAAAAAACCCTTTTAAATAAATAAATATATCGAATTAATTTAATTAGGAATTAAGTGCTGATTAGTACGTGATAATTAAATTATAAAAATAACGCGCGCAGTAGGTAAGTTAATCTGTTTATATTTTTATATAAAAATAAAAACTAAAATTAAAGCCCATTTTTTGCAATTATCCCCACAATAGACAATTATTATTTAAATAAAATAATTGAGCGAGTTATAACTTATTTACGAGGTGATAATTAATTATTAATTAATGCGACAAATTATATTACCTTTAAGCGAAATAATCGAGCAAGTCACAATAACGTAATTTATTATAGAAACAATAATTTAATTGAGAATTTAAATTGTTTAAGTATTAGGTTAAGGTGCATCCACACTGGAGCGCCGTTAAGTGCAAACGCAACATTCAAATTAAATTTTTATTTATACCTATAGTCACCTGCAATACAAATTACGTGTTAGGTACTACTGAAGACAAAATCAAATTATTTCCTCATAAGTAACAAAAAGTCAATAATATAGTATACGGTACATTTTAACGACTCCTCTCATCAGCGCTAAGTAAATACTTCCACATATCATTAAAGAAGCATAACTTTTTTTAGGGATTTTATTTTTATTAACAATTTTAGTACAAAAAATTAAAGTAAATTGTGCAACTTTTGTGTGAACTATTTTTTCTCTCGCCTAACCGTCATTAGTCGTTATATTAAATTATCATTTTATTTCCAATTTTTTTGTATTTTGGAAAGCACATCAAGTTGTGTCGTTTTCTTCTAAACTGGTACTAATACACTCAAAGGCACAAAATTCGATCCACAGACAATTTTCATCAATGCTTGTTTATTTTTACTTTTTTTGAGCTGCAGTTCACGCTGCAAGACGTGTATCAAATTCTAATTTAAGTAAACTAACACGGATATTTTTATTTCCTCAATTACAAAAGCAATGCGATATTTCTTCACAACTGATAAAATCGAAAATTTTTTTTTATAAATTCAAGAATCAAAATTTTTATAAACACAATTAATAACGCGTATTACCCCCCCTTACATGAATTACGGCATTCATTCGTCTTGGCATGCTCACAATAAGGCGTCTAATGTCATGCTGGTCGATTTCTTCCCATTCTTGTACTACTGCGGCACTTAGCTGTTGTAAGTTTGCAGGAGCAGGTATTTGGGATCTAACTCGTCTTCCTACCATGTCCCAGACATGTTCGATAGGGTTCAGATCGGGACTTCTTGCAGGCCATATCATACGGGGTAATTCAACTTCATCCAAGTACTCGTGAACGATTCTAGCAATGTGTAGACGGGCATTATCATGCATCAGCATGAAATCGCCTCATACAAATGGGGCAAAAGGTACCACATGTGGTTCGAGGATGTCCCTAATGTACCTGTCTCCAGTCATAGATCCTCCATTTACGACGACTAATTCAGTACGAGCTGTTAAAGTTATCCCACCCTATACTATAGTTGATCCACCACCAAAACTAAGCTTTGGCACAATATTACATTGGGCAAACCTTTCACCAGTCCTTCGCCATATTCTTTGACGGCAATCTGAAG
Source organism: Malthinus flaveolus (assembly GCA_950108345.1). Classification (NCBI taxonomy): domain Eukaryota; kingdom Metazoa; phylum Arthropoda; class Insecta; order Coleoptera; family Cantharidae; genus Malthinus; species Malthinus flaveolus. The sequence continues at coordinate 467,305 of OX467288.1, forward strand.
ATTTTAGGCAAAACCTGGACTCGTCGGTGAAAAGGATATGTCCCCATTCTTGAATACCCCAGTTTTGGTGTTCACGAGCAAAGAGCATTCGCTTCACTCGATGTTCTCTGGTCAGTTCCGGACCATTTGCAGGTCTTCTTGCGCTCAATCCGTATTCCTGCAACCTTCTTCTCACGGTTCTTTCACTAACTGCTACTCTTCGTACATCTTGCAACTCATTACGGACACTAACCGCAGTAGTGCCTCTGTTTCGTAAAACTCTCAGACGAATAAAATGGTCGTCTTGAGCAGTTGTACACCTTTCTCTGCCTGATCCAACTCTCCTGGTGTAGCCTCCAGTTTATCGAAACCTTTATACAGCTCTTTGAACGCTGCATCTGGTAACACCAAGAACTTGAGCCGCGTAGTACTGAGATCGCCCATCTTCAATTAAAGCAATGGCTTTGGCAGTATCGGTTGGATTCAAAACCATATTTAATTTCTTCAGGCACCAATTAAAAACAGTATTCAGTACGACGGCTAACAACCTGACGTTTGATAGAGCAAAAATTATTGATACTAATGCAATGAAAATTAATCAAATTTTAAGATATTTCTAATTTTATCAACTTTAATGCGATTAACAAATCGTTTGACTTTATTTGTTGACAAAAACTCTACAAATGTGTACCTACTCGATAATAAAGTACAATAAAACCGTTAAATTAAAAAATAAGCACATTTTGATCGAAATTGTCGATGGATCGAATTTTGTGCCTTTGAGTGTAGTAGCGGTAAGTAGTAGCTCTAATTTTACGTTAGAATTAAATTACTTTATACTTTATACTGTACATAAAACATAAACCATTAAAGTTTGCTGTTATTCGTGATGCAAATAAAATAATGGGAGAATTTCTTTTAAAACTTACATCAATTCACGTGCCAATTTCAATTTTATCACGCTTTTGAAAAATATTATTTTAAACTTTAATTAACAAAATTAGAGTAGTACCTACTAACAACGATGTTATTTTTCGTTTCATTTGTTTAGATTCCGTAATACGGACAGTTAACAGTGAGGAGACGCTTCGTTATGGATTACTTTCTTTATTCGTTTTATCAGTTTCTTATGGGCTTTTAGAACAAAATACAGTACAAATTTAGAAATAAATAAGTTTCTTGTTTAATTTAGGTAATTTAGTACACATTCGTGAGCTGCTCACAGGCGTGCTTCTGATGCGTCAATATTAAATAAAAAGTACTTTGTTATTAGGTAATTAAGCATTTTCAGTTTTTACACGATGTCTGTTTTTATCGCCTGATGTGTGTTAGTTATGTTATAATACAAACTATGCACTATGCAGAATAAAAAATGAACTTCGAATTATCGGTCTAAATTCTAAATAAGAGAAATAATATTGAAAATCCTGAATCTTGCTTTAATCCTAGGTATTCACACGGTATGGGCCTGCGAGGCCTCACTGCGCCGTAAGTCCTTATAAAACAATTCTAAATCGTTACACATACTGCATACTTTAATAGAAAGTTCACTACAAATATTATTATTTTCGCATTTTACACACATGAACATATACTTTTGCGATTGATATTAGATCCCAACGTTATTCAGCATTCGAAGTAAGTTGATGTAATAAATGACATACGTTTCTGATTTTATGTATATGCCAGGTTCTTTTATCTTATTTATTTTACCAATAAAGTACGACATAATGATGCACACCCTAATAAGAACGTTGAATAATACTATGCCTACATCCTACATCCTTACACGAAAAACCCCATGTACCAAAATGAATTAATTATTCGAGAATAAAATTGCAATTTTAATCGATTAAATTAATTTTATTATTTTTAAGAAGCCTTAAATCAATCTATGTTAATTTAATTTATGCGATAATAGTACATCGACGTTTTAATAAAAAAACGGAAGTTTTTAAATTAGACATGCTCGACTATTATTAGTTAATATCCTAAAAATCTAAATTTTAAACCATTTAACGGAATCGGAAATTAAAAGCGGCACCTTAATAGTATAAAGAATGTCGATAAATAGACGAAAAAAAGTATTTCTCCTTTAAAATAGTAAATAGCTATAGGTAAAGCTACTCAAGTAGTTGTAACGCAATAATAAATTATCGCTTTATCATTAAATATTCAAAAATATTCGCATAATTAACTGCGGATGTATAAATTAATAAACTCATTAAGTTAAAACATTTGTGATCAATTACGATTAGGTACTGATAGGCCGTATAGTGTTATTTATAAGTGCTTTAGGTCTTTTTGTTTACTTGTAACTATTTAGAAGGGCCTTTTACTTTATTAATAATAACGGGGAGAGCATGCATCCATAATAAATTTATTGCATAATTTTAATGGTTTATAAACAATTTAGTTTCGCTTTAACAAATACTTATCTGGTTTAAATTCGAAAATTGCCAAAAAAATTAAATTTGAAGAAAACTTTTGGCAATAAGTTTACAAAAGTTTAAATATTTATAAAGGTAATTCAACGAATAATATAAATCTGTAAAAATATGTAGGGGTTGCAATTTAAAAAAATCTATAACTTATCTGCCCCTTAGAGATTAAACACCCTGTACAGAAAATAAATAGTTTCTAGTATTCAGGTTGTTGTACCTAATAACCACACGAAAAATCAATTTAATACTTCATCTATCATAAGAGTTATGAATTTAAAAAAATATTTTTAATATATGGAGATCCAAACGCTCGCTCAGACTACAAACCCCACAAATTAAAAAAAATTTAATTTCGCGAAAATTACTTACGATAGACTAATAAACGTTTATATATTTAGAGAGGTATTTTAATGAGAAATCTAAATCTGTAAAAATAAATAGTAGTTGCTATTTAAAAATATATATCATTGACGTGTTTCTTGGAGATTAAACACCCTGTACACAAAATAAATAGTTCCTAGTATTCACATTACAGTACCTAATAATCAAATAAAAAATAATTTCAATGCCTCATTTAGTGTAGGAGTTATCGATTTTTAAAAATAATTCTAATGCATGGAGACCCAAACGTTCAATTAGACTACAAACCCCACAAATGGAAAAAATTTAATTTCGGGAATTAAGTAAAATAAATAAATAAATATTTCTCAAGATTATAGTATTCTACAGACCGTTCAGTAAAAAAAATAGATATCATTTTTGATTATTTATTATTAGTAGTAGCTATTATAAGTATTATATAGGTAATAAATAATAAAAATTCGAGATCCTTACTTTATTATTCATAGTAATTTCGACATAAACAATTCAACTCGTAATTATTTTAAAGATTGCTAAAATAATAAGAAATATGGCAAAACTAGGAATTTGTATAGAAACGCAAACGAATAGATAAAAAGATGTACGAGCATCAACGTGACCTATGCATTGCTCCAATATAGTACGCCCAGTCGTAATCACGAATAACTTTACAAATTCCACAGATTCATTCGAGCAAACCATATGCGCTTATAAACATGGAGAAAACTCTTTCCTGATTTGCCTTTATCAATTTTTAGTATTATTACATGTCACGTAAAGCAATATAAAGCACATTGCTTAGATAAAGTACGTATAAGAGAGATATTGGAGCGACCATTTTTTTACATTTACAACTAATCGATAAATTACTAGGTGTTGTAATTCAGGAGGCTTATGCACTTATGCATCATGCAGATATAAATTTAATATTTGCGCATTGAAGAAATCGGATGTTTGCAACGATTTAAGTGATAGGCTGTGTTCAATTAAGCGGTACGTTAATGATAAACGAAGGAAATTGTAATTATACTTTTGTAAGGTTCTCGGTTAGGTATGTCGAATGTTTAAAAGTGATAAAAGGATGTGTGGAAATTCTTACCTATTAATGCTTAATTTTTAAATTTATTTGCTTATTATTTCATAATTGATTAGTAATATGATTAAGTAGCTTTGTATTAGAAACGATTTCACAGATGTATACCTACTGAAGAATTTAGTAAATGTTTCAAATTAACAAAGATCGAATCTGGGTTCTAGAAATAAGTAGCCCACTATTTAACATATCTGTCTGTTCGTTTGTTTCATTGTCAAAATTTAATTTTTTTGCTTGCAGAGAGAAAAGTTTCGGGGTTTCCCGTATGAGACCTGTAGGCTATTGTCTATATGATAGGATTTTCAAAATGTGCTCGATTACGATAGGTAATAATTAATTATATTTCCAAATTGAAATAACTTAACTACAACCATAATTTAAAAATTATATTTTTTACCGCTTCAAATTATAGATATAAATTAGTTTACATTTTTACTATCACATTTTTATTTTTATAGTGCGTTATAAACAATAATTTACTTTCAAAGTTCAAAAATAATTTAATAATTGATTAAGCATCCGAATTAATTAATTAATTTAAAATCTAACGACGTCATTTAAGGAGAATTAATAAAAAAGACGATCACTTCCATTAAATCGGTTGGACATATTTTTTAAAACTATTGTTTTCTTATAAACAAATTACAAAAAAAGAAAATAGGGAATTTAAACGACGAACAACTACAATAGATTTACAAAAAGTTTTATAAGCATATACAATGTGATCTCTGAGAAATGACTAATTAAAATTCGGGAATTTAGCTTTTAATTTTATTATTTCAACGAAATGTAACATTAAATTGACTTTATATACAAGAGATGTGTATAAAATGCCGACATCAAATCAATACGCGATGGGGATAATTTAAAATGAGGATAATTAATATGATAATTATCAAAAAAGGGTTTGATAAGAAATAATGGGAGAATTTTATTGTCCGTGCTGCCTGTAACAATAAAAATCGTGTTTTACGACGAATGTACTCGATGAAAAAGCTCCTCGAATGACACTTTCTACATTTTGGGCATTAGTAGTGTACAAATTTTTTCGGAATTTCTCGATGACGTTTATTAAGTTTTTTCAGTCGTTAGTTAACCCGACGCCAATCGCCAGGTCGCGCTTCACTAATATTAATATCAGGCTAAAGTAAACTGCGCATCCGCATATATGCTACATCCGGCTTATTCTGGGAATCTCGCTCCACGTCAGATTTGATCATTTTTGCTCTCTATCCATCAATTTCCGAGACATTTCATTTCACAACAGCGCTGCTCTTCAAAACTGGCTGGACGACTTCTTCACCACCGGATTTCTTCAGGCGTCAACAGTAGTGGATTCAAAAAACTTCCAGAACGTTGAAAGTCAATCATAAACAATGCAGGAGAATATATCTCTTATTACAAAAAAGATTATAATCGATTAGTTTTATAGAGTATTTAAACTATACGAACTTAATAACGCATCGATCTGATAATAGTAAGACCATCCCGAATTTCCTAGAAGAAAAATATTTACTCGGTGCTTTAGATATTGTTCATGGTCTCTAGTTGATAATTTTTAAATTTTTAAATTATAAAAATAAGAAATAATTTATTAGCTTTTCTATACCGGTGCATCAGCACGAATAAATTTTAATATTAAAGAAAGCAAAACATTTACATCATTGTTGTAGCGTATTATTTAAACAATTATCATTTTATATTATAAATTATTCAACGATAAGTTAATAGTTTTAAAATTTAAATTTGTTGAACATCAAAGTTTATTAATTGTATATTTAAAAACTCGTTTGAAAATATTTATATAATAATACACGTAGTAAAAATTTCATTTTCATTCATCTTTTTTACTCGACATCATTCAGTAATTACGTACGATGGATATTATTCTTGATTTTTTTCATTTTAGTTCTGACCAATAATATTTTGGGACAGTTTCGTAAAAGTAGATTCTTATTGTTGAATTGTAATTTTTAAATAATATAAAATAACGTCTCATGTCAAGAAAAAGAAAAATGAAAAGAAAGAATTGGGAGAACCAAAACGAATAGAGGAAAAAAGTAAAGGCAAAAATAGAGGAAAATGAAAGAAGTAATATTAGTATTAGTAGAAAATAATTAAAGGTATAGAGAACGAAGAAACGAAACTAGAATTAGTATATAGAAATTATAGTATACAGGGTGTTGCATGACGTACTGTACAAACTTAAGGGACATTTTTCTGAGGTCAAAATAAGTCGATTTAACCAACTTACCTTATATACCAAAATGGTTCCTAAGCCCGTGAGGGTGCTTCAAAGTTAAAGAAAATTTTGTCTTTTTCTTTAATAACTCAAAAATGCTTAGTTTGATTTTGATCAAATTTGGTATGTGAACATTTTAATTGAAGTGTTACTTTTTGAAGTTCACAAAACATTAACTAAAATTCCCTAAGGGTGAAAACTGCCCTCACTGTTGGATAAATTTGATTATAACTTTTTGGGGGTAGTTTTAGCTCTTTAAATTTGTTTTTAAATAAAAGCCTTATTAATTTTTGGACATTTTATGGCTCTTGTAAAAAACTCGTTTTGTGTCTCTAAATGTAATAATTATGGTTTCAATATTTCAATCTTAGAGGCTAAAATTGCGATACCTAATACATTTATGCTATGTCTGCTTTATCCCTTACAAAATTTTAAGAAATAAAAACTATTTTAAGTGTTTAAAATGACCACCTTCAGCATCGATACACTTTGTAGTACGATCAAGAATGGACCGAGTAGCTGCATTTAGTACCTCCGGATTATTCCTTATTTGCTGACATGCTTCAATAATACGCTGCAATAATACTCGAACTCAAGTTCGAGTACTTATTTGTACTTCGTACACTTAGCTTTTAACATGACCCCACATACCAAATTTGATCAAAACCAAACTAAGCATTTTTGAGTTATTAAAGAAAAAGACAAAATTTTCTTCAACTTTGAAGCACCCTCACGGGCTTAGGAACCATTTTGGTATATAGGGTAAGTTGGTTAAATCGACTTATTTTGGCCTCAGAAAAACGCCCCTTAAGTTTGTACAGTACGTCATGCAACACCCTGTATATAAGTATAATATGTCATTTTTTAGGTACTTATTATTAATAATATACTCCTCGAGACTAAAATTTTTGCTTTAAATTTAAATCAGTGCTACTCCCTATCAGCATCAGTTACATCTACATGGTACGCTCGGTACACTACTATTATTGTCATTTTCTTTTTGCTTATTAGTACAATAAGTAAGCTATCGTAGCAATATATTAGGCAATCATTGTCAATAAAAATGATAAACCAGATAAAAAATGTTCCAACAAGTAATTGAGGAACCGATAAAAAATAAGTACTAATATATGGGTGTTTGTTCTGGTTTCAGTACGCGAAAAAAAGATAGCATAGTAATACTATACCCATCAATAATAATAAAAAAGAGAAATTAGTTCGTTTTTTAATTAATTAACAAAATGTTAAAAATTTCCAAATGGTAAATTTTCAATTTAAAAATTTTCGTTACTAACAATTTAAATTTTTATTTTTTAAAAAAGCGCTCGAGGCACCTAAAACTTTCTTTAATTGTTCGTTCAGCTCCAATTCATTTTTTTTTCAATTTTTCTTAAATTATTATTTCTTTAGTGCCAATTTAAATCATAATATTTAGAAAAGTCCGACAAATATTATTACAAAATAGTAAACGTAACGTTATTGATTAAAAAAAAAGTTATAAATTTCACAATTGAAGTGATGTAGTAAGAACAACAAAAATCACATAAGTATCAACTCTATATTCGTCTTTATAAAAAAGGCGTGCCCCCGAAAAATTAAAATGTTATAAAAACATTGTAAAGATTAAAATAAGAACGTTAACCTTATGATTTGAAATATATTTTCTTGCAGACCTAAAAAGAGCGTCGATGAGACAGCATCCAAATGAAATTGATAATAAGCCGAATAAAAATAAAAATTTTTCGACGTTTATTTGATGTCAGTAATAAGATATAAGATAATGTATTGCAAAAGGAAAGATACCCATACCCTTTAGCTGTGCGAAGACTAAATAGTTAAGATTATTATTAATTATTGTAGATTTAATAATATGTATATATGTAATACCTTTCACAACTATCTTCAACTCGACTTTGAATTATTTGCTTTTCACCACGATGAGACTTTTTTTGTAAATAAAAAGTGGTTTTAAAAACGCTAAAATTAGGTCGTGAGCCTAAACCTATAGGAGACATTCTGGAAATTGCTTTTCAATAATATTCGTAGGTTATTGTGGCGAGCGTTGCCAAGTTTCTCACATAAATTAACGTGATTTGTTGTCGGTTGAAAATAATTATATGAAGATCTCATCCCTAAGACACATTTAATAGTCTTAATTAAAACGAATAATTATTTTTATTCGTTTTTAATACATTTTTAATTAAATTTTAATTAACTGGATATATTTTATTATCTAATAATCGGGACTTAATAAAAAAACTTGTTAGTAATAATACGATTATTAATTAGACCTATATAATAGTGACTAACATGTAATTATTATTTTTATGATCAAAAGCAAATCAATTCCTTATTAAAGTATCAATTTCTTGTACCTCTTTAATAAAATCATCAAAAAGTATTTTGGCGTCGTGTGCCAGGTATACAGGATGGCGTATTATTTAAACCAATCGTTTATGATAGAAACGTGCAATAGAAGCGGTCTATATGTTTGCGTGGGCTCTTTCCTTTTTGTAGCAGAAGTAAAGACACATTTTCTCCTATTATTTTTAATTCTTCATAGCCAACTTCGTGTTTCTGCAGAAACGGTTTTTTTTGGGTAAAAAACTGCCATTTAAATTTAAAATACTCGTATACCCACTCGTTCTGTATACAAGGTGGTGAAAATGTGCGTAAGTGCGTATTCATTTGTACAAATTAATGAATTGTTAAAAATTAATAAAATAATGAAGCGAATTATGATTGACTTAAAGTCGATTAATAATTGTAATTTTATTTAATTGTAATGTGCCGAGATGTGTTTAACAAAGCAACAATTTGAGTTAAATTAAATAAAGCTTTTATGCTACAAGGCTATTTGTTATTTTTTAAATAGTTTGTTAAACAAAAGACTTAATTCTATTTGTATTGTATATGAACCGTAATTTGCCATTTTGTATTGTTACTAATATTTTTAACGCATATTTATTTATTTGTTTTTTCGTTACTGAAAAGGTACCTAATCACCTCAAAGTGATTGAGAATTGAGACTAATATGACATGTCTAGGAGTCTAGGAGCCATTATTAGACTGCGAGACAAGACATACATGATGACCTTTGCTCTTTGGCCTCAAAAAGCAAAACTTGTCTTGTTAAAAAATGAGCGGCACCTGTGGGTCTTAATATTTCACTGGCAAAACGTTTTCGAATTTTTGGAAAATTTACTCCTATTACTGGTTTGTGCAAACCTCATCACTCCGTTCGTCAGTATAATACCTTTATTGTAGATAATTTGTAAAAATATCTGCCTTTCTATTAATTTATGTGTTTGTTCTTTTGCTCCTCTACCTCTACAAAGATGTCACGATAACACTATAACGTAAATGTCTCAAAAATATAAATTTTAATAAATTTAATTTGAAATTTTCTTACAAAAGTAAACTTTTTTCTACTCCACCTATATGCTCTGTTAAGTATATTTATAATTGTAGATTATGTATTATTATATGACCTATAGAAAGAGCATGCAAAAAATTATTTAATTATTGGGAAAATAATACAAAAAATAAATGAATAATTATTTGATTTACTAACAACAAATACGAAAAAACTAAGTATTACCTATTTACTTACTTAAGTTTTTCAATTTTTAATATAAATTTTTGTATAGTAATACCTTCTTATAGGATATAGGTAGCTATATAAATTATCTAAGTTATTTGTTTAGTCTTTTTCAGTAAAGGCGACTATTTTGAAAACTGATGCTGAAACGATCGTATTAGCGCCGATCAATTAATATTTTTACACAATTCGGTCTAGAATCGTGATTTTCAAGTACGATTCGGATTATTGATATCTTGAACGATTCGAAAATGACAAACTGACAAAGATGTCGCCACGAGGTTTTTCAATAACTTATATGTATATCAATTTCCTAATTATTACTATTATTTTGAACAATTCGACACAATTATAGAGGCTTAAATATGAGGTCCTCAACTATTCTAAAAGGCTATATTTAATTAATGCAAATTTCAAATTTAGAAAAAAGTCCCGAAGGTACGAGACGAATGTAACGCGTACCTACTAACTACGTCAAACGGTTAACGTAACATCCGTTCGCGCTCTAACAAAAACATCGACGACCGACAACATACTACATACTAATCAATTAATTATTATAACGAAAGTAAGCTAATAAATAATCTATTTCAATATATTGATAACTTAATAACTCTGTTTAGAAAAATATTTTAACGAAAAGTGAGAGATGTCGATAATTACTCGACGACGCGTGATTTGTGTTTTGCTTCCAAATTAAGGCGAAAGTTGCTCTTCAAATTGGATTATGTTATTTTAGCATCCGTATTGAAAGAAAAATCATCTGTCGAAATTTCCAACACACGTACCTATAATCGCCGATCGTCCTTGATCGAAAAAAAGTATGTTATTTAACTGTTGGGTACCCCGCCCCGATGTGTTGATATACAGCCTCCGTTAATGACTTTGATGTGGCATTTAAAAGTCACTTCGAACGCTTAACAAAATCGTTACGGCGACCAAATTGATATATTGTTATTGATCCACAAAAAAAGCAACAATGATATAATTTATAATCGTAAAAAAATATTTAATTAGAGCGAGCGCACGTAATAACAGAGTGAAATGTAAAATTAAACTTTTGACAAATGCAAAAAAGTTGTAGTAATAGCCGAGTATCGAATAGTAGGTAGCCGAGTTAGTAGAAAGCTTCTAGAAAAATTAGAGTAATAAATTTCTAAAAAAACTTGTTTATTTACGTTAATCAGTTTAATTGTGTCTCGTTTCTAAATCTAATCGTCGTAATTTAAAAGTTAAAGATTGTTTAAAGAGGTATCTATTACCGAAATGTTAGAGAAGGACAGTCTTTTACTTTACTTTATTAAATATGCAAAAAGGGAACAAATAAACGTCGACAATCTATTAAAGCAATATACAACCTCGTTAATTCAAAAAAGCTGAAAATGCGCATTTGTTTATGAGTCTTTAGGGCTACCCTGGCCCCTTTTCTATAGAATGCGTAAAACGAGTAATGACTTCTGCTCAGATGACTAGATGTATTATTAGGTGTGTAATTTTCAAATAATCGAACGAAATAATATTAGATATAGTAGTGCCTTTCCTAATAACTTTCTTTTAATTTAGACGACATCAACGATGGGAAAATATTTAGTAAAAACTTGAAAAAAAGCGGGCATCCTCTATTAATCTGTCAAAATTTTAAATAACGCGGTTAATTTATTAAATTCGAAATATTTGTAAAGGAAGCTAAAACTATAATAAAAAGCCGCTTCTGCTAATTAATATTACAAATATCCGAAAACGATTTGACATAAAATAAATTACAATTTCCAAATCGTTCTTATAGAAGAGAAGTAAAAGTTTTCCGAGTTATTTGGTTTTCAATGGACGAACGTTGAATGCCCTAACTGTCTTTCTTCTTTTCTCTTTTGATTTCGATGCTTTTTGATTACAAAAAATGTCTTTGTTGTAAGTCGGTCATTTAACAATAACAAACTAAGTGATTTTTGTGAGTAATTTCTGTTTTGTGAAGATTCCGCAATATTAGCCGTGTAAACGTAATAAATACAGGTTAATGTAATTATACTCGAAAGGCTATATTTTAACGCTTTAAACAATATAAATAAGTAACAAAATTTTTTGGGCTTACAAAGAGCCGACAATAACAATAAATTAATTTTACGAGGTGATAATTTCATATTTTTTTAGGTGTGCGCCTTTTCGAAATTTAACCAAAACTTTTTACAAATGTTGAAAATTTCAAGTATGGGAACTGAAAGAAAACCTTCAAAATTTTTATAATTTTGCATATAAGATGATTTCATAAACGATGAAACATATTAAATGACAATCGTTTAATTAAAAGGTCGCGCAGAATTAACGGCGGTTATTAACCTATTTGCATAACTACAGTATCTTTTAATTAATTAAGAGCTCATTTATTATATCAGATTTTAGATTCTATACTATTTGGGTGACTCATAAAAACCTTAAACTTGAACTAAAAGAATTATATCAAAAAAGTGTAAAGAGGAAGTTTAAAAAATAGGGGATAGTACTAATATAATCGTGAATTGTGAATGAAGGTTAGATAAGGAACGAAAGTGAGAATGATAAGAAATAAATGCAAAAACTGAAAAATAAAAGCAAAATTAAAAAATGATTATAAAAGAGAAAAAACAAAATTATGGGAAGTAGCTCTTATCAAGTAGTACAGTCGTGATGACTGAAATTAAATTTAAAAAATATCTTATTCCATCGACCATCAAACCTTAGAGTAGTAAGTGGGGCAAGGGTAGTTTAGACCAATTTAAAGAGAAGAAAATTCTCTATCAGATGAATAAGTATTACATAATATGTACTTATTTATAGACCATTTAAAAAAATGAATACTTTTTGGTCTCACTGTATAAAAGAATAAAAAGGAAGTAGAAAAGTACGAAATGCAAGATGAAACGTAGGTCGTCGCTTTTTAACTCGACATTTTGAGAATCACCGACTAACGAGATGTTATAATGATAGCATTACAAGAAAATTAACAATCAATTTTATCTCACAAGATTGATACATCTTTCTTATTACGAAAAACTATTTATAATCCGTAGTAATTGAAAGTGACAAGATAAAATATATGAGTTTGACAGGCAATTGTTTTTCAGAGGTTACTATTAATAATAGATAAAACTAACCACAACACACATCGTGAACGTTGACTTACGAATGGCTTATGTGCTATGTGTAATGTACTGTGTTCTTTCAACAAAAAAACTTAAATTTGGCTCAGTCTTTTCATCCGACAGCTTCGAGAAATTCAAAGCTTTAAAAAGATTTTTCTGAGTACTCCTAGATCCTAGATAAATTAATTACGAATTCATCAGATAATAATAGTGGATCGTTACTTGTTTTCTTGTTTAAAGTTTACCCAAACCATTCTTAATGAAATACCCTGTATGTTAATACGTGAGATATCGAATGCAATATATAATTTTTCATTTTGCATACAATCACGCTTTTTAATAAATTATTAAATTAATTAGGTAGGTAACATACTGGCATTGAAAACTTTCAACTAATAATCGAATATTGGGTAGGTATCGTTTTGTCTTCATTTCTGTACCTATTACTATCAAATTTACTGTTGCAATGCAAATTACTTAAGTACTTAGTAGATTTCAATATTTTAGACATCGTCAGATCGTCACTATTTATAGTAGAGTATTGAGTATAATAGAGCTAGAGACAACCTAGGTCAAAAGAAAAAAAAATTGAAAAATTTTCGTGTTCACACGATATTAAAAATAATGGACTTTTTTTTACACAAAACCTTGCATATATCGACACACCTATATGAAACATCTGTGGAAAAAAAAGGTGTAAATAAGTATTAATATAAAAAATGTAAAATTATAAATTACGTAACAATTCCAGTGTGAGGATCTTTCAAAGGTATGCGATCGACTAGACTTTGACACGAAGATTTATTTATGCTAATTTATTATCTAATGCTAATATCTTTTGAGACTTCAGTTAAACAACTTTTTGCTCTTGTACTGTTGTTAATATGAAATAACTTAAATTTATACAATGAGATGGTAGGTTGAAACGCACCTTAAAAGGGTTGTTTTCAATTTGATTTGGATTTATTGGGGTTAAGGAAGCTTAATAAGATGCTAGTCCCGTCTCTTGCCTTCCTTTCCAGCTCGTCGCATTTCCTATTTTCACTAATCAACAAATTATCTTTTTAAGGAAAAGGTTTTCGATTTTTTTCGCTATCGTTCATCTTTACAATTATTTCTCATTTCTAGTCCTTTCGTTTTCTTCGATACGGTACCTTACATGTACTAAGGAGAAGTATAAATACCAAATACAGATAACCAAGAAGGAAGCCGAATCGTTGGGCTCTGATTGTTTGCCAAACTTGTAACTCGGGTATTTGAGAAGCCGATGATTTGTTCCACAATAATTAAATTAAATTAATTAAAGGCGGGAAGAGGCATACAACATGGACCGAGTATGTTCCGCGACCTGTTCCACCTCTTGGGAAACCGAAGTTGTATTATATGATATATGAGGTTATGTCTCTTGGTACCAGAAGTTTACTAAATGGCTTAACAATCTGTTCCGCTTCTACAGAGGTAAGATGTAAGATGTAAAAGATAAAACAAAAATAATATGGACGTGAATAAGAGTAACGAAACAAATTTTTGAGAGTCTAAAATCGCACCTCTCTTCTTCAATTATAGAAATTAGATATTTTAGTTTTCGTAATTAATTAACGCTTACTAGTATAGATGTTAATCTTTAATTCGAGAAAATTTCATAAATTCTCTCGTGTATAAGTTTTTGAATAAATTAAAATAGAAATAATTAAAGTTATGTTTATCTCGAGTTACAAAGAAATCTTCAATTAACCGCTTGTTAAACTCGACTGACACACAAACTGGCAGTTTAACAGAAGCAACAGCAATTTACTTTAGATGTCAAAAAATTTAATTATTAACAATTTTTTCACGTAAAATTTATAAAATGGATAAATTACAGGAAGCTCGTATTAATTTAATTAAATTTCTATTTTAATTAATGCTATAATTTTCGACGAGACCGTCCGTATTACGCTGCCCGTTGTGTAGAAAAATTATCCAAATTTATGGAAAACTTTTGTAAATGAACGTTGCGACGTTGGCTACCTTTTTTTCGTAACAATTAAATTTTTGTAATAACTTACATAAGAATGTTATTCGAAGTAGGTATGTATCATCGAGGTTCATCAATTTGCTCTTTTAATCTTTTTGAGTGGGTACCTACCATCTATGTATAAAATATAATAAATGTAGTGTGAGGTTGAATCACACCTTGCATTGTTATTAAATAAGAATAATAACATATTATATGCAAATGTAATCTATATAGTCTATTCGAAATGTGACATCCTAGAGTCTGTTTAAATTAACATTTGATTTAGGCGTCGATGTGGCTACATGGGTTGAACGAAAATCATTGTTTCTATGATAATAAGATGAGTTATGAAATTATTGAATTTTTAACTCGTAATTACATTATTTAATGTAGGGTGATTAAATTTTAAATATCAATGTGTACGACGACATACATTCCTCAACTACGTTTCATTCATTTGCTCATTCATAAAAAAACGACGACAGTTTTATTCGTTTATTTCGATAATGATTTGAAACTGGCAGATAAATGAGATTTAAAACGGCATATGTGGCCATAACAGGACCTTTTCGGGTAGATACGGGCATTAGTTAATAAAGAACTCAGTTACAGATTTTAACAATATTAAACATGATGTGAGAGTTCAAGCGGAAATTCGAATTAAGCGTCTTAAAAAACATAATGCACGATGGGGAAAAATTTTCCTGAATTTACCGCTTATCTTCCCTACTAACAGGACTAAACCGACCTTTTTGCGTTTATGATAGTTTTTATAGCATCGCCAAAAATATACATAATTAAAGCGCCCCCAGAAATTTGAGACATAAAATTATCAATTCGATTGTTACATTTTACCACCCACTTGGAACGTGCTATTAGAATTTAATTAAGAAAGTTGGACATCATTAGTAAGAATCATTTAACGAGTAATACGAAAAGAGATTACGCGTTTTGATACCAAAAATTTACAATTAAACCTTTAGCTTAAAGTGTACCTAACTCGAAAGAAAAACGATACAAATAAAATGATAAGGAGAGAAGCAAACAAAACACAACTAGCTTCAAATACTCGCATTAAAATAAAGTTTAAACGTGTCGATATTCTCACTTTAATTGTTAAAACAATTTAAATTAATAGTAACATTAGCCTCGGTTTCTTTGATTTCAAGCTTTAGATAGAATAGTTTATATCCTATAAGAAAATAAAAAATTTGTTCGACTTACGTCTTAGTAGCGATTTACACGCGAGGTTTAAACAAAAATTTTTTTTAACAGATCCGGATTTGAGATATTTATTTAAAATGCGAACTTAAATTTTCTAAAAAGAGTACTAAAATGCCTAAGGTGGCCAGAGGCACATTTTACGAATGTAAAGTGACAGTATCTTTAGAACAGTTCGTTAGTTGGGTTTATTTTAAACTTAACGAGAAATTACATGCTTATCGTATATACAAGGTGAAACCTTTAAAAATGCGTTTCTTAGGAAGGTCCTTTTATGACATACTCGTAATTGTGACACTTGACACTCTCTGAAGAACTCTCGAAAAATGGCAATACTTCTACCGAGCGCCAAGTTCAAACAGCTGCTAATATACAGTTTGAGGATTAGATTATTCAACTATTCGAAAACTTCATGTCGAATTAAATGAAATCCATCTCTGCGTCGATTAAACTTTAATCAGTATTTATACGTTTTGTTTTTGCCTTAGAGATTCGTTCTATTTATTTTCACTTTTACAAGAAGATTCGTCTTGTCAAGCAAATCGCCCGTGCCATTGCTACACTTTCTATGTAATTATTTATAACGTCCGTGTTGACATTAGAGTGAAAGAATATAATCTTTTACATACCTTCTTATTAATAGAAAATTATGCACGTCATTTTTCTTTTATTCGGACGAAAGTTTTCGTTTTTTTTTGTGTAAAAAGACGGATATTTTCCAATTTACTGTTTGGAAATGACAAAAAACCGTGTACGTCGACAAAAAATTTCTTTTTCTCTATTGTTGTTAAGTCGTTCATTTTTTTTAATAAAAGCCAACAATTAGTTCCTTATTTAGTAAATTACATACGTAAAAACGACATAATTCGGTAAATTTGAATTTATTGCTTAAAAATTGTACTACTATTGACCTAAATACTTTGCACAATGAAAAATGTACGAAATTGTTAGTCTATTAAGAAGAAAAGAGAATATCACAATTAGAAACAATAATGAAAATTCTCACGATGTTAAGTAATTCACTCACATATTATAATTTCTTGTTTATTAAAAGTGAAATTAAACATTTTTGTACTAAATGAACTAGAAATTCTTTTTATGTTTTCAAAAGTGGGTACGAGACGCAATTATTTTTTTGAAAATCTCATACAATTAGATAACATTATGTTACTCTACCATTTAAATTCAATTGAATATAATTGTCATTTTGTTTATTATTAAATTAACGTTTCGACTATTTTCAAATTTGAATTAAATTGGTGGAAAAGCACGGCTTCATTTCAGAAACGTGCGAATATTTAGCTACATTAGTTTTTGAGTTTTTAAAATGTCATCATTTTGTTATTTGCTCTAGTTTTCATCGTATCTTTACAACATTGATAACGTTTCGAATTAAATTGCATTCTAGAGTGTATAGTCTGTCTATTAAAAATTGAGTTTTTGGGCTTCATCGTATACCTCACTCGTTACACGCGCGTGAGACTTAATTATGGATTATGGATGTTCAATGTTCACCTTAAATGTTAACTATCATATTATGTCAACTATCATATTCTTAAAAGCATGTCTGTATACAGTTGAAGTGTTGATAATATTTGTAAGACTCAAAAGTAATATTTTTGATATTGCCTATAGGTACTTACTATAAACTATAGTATAAATGACTCATTTCTGATTAATTTCTCCTATATGGGCTTGTGTTTATTATCTAATTTCGTATTTTTTTACTTTAAAACGGAATCTATAAAATGAGTGCACGATGCCTTCATCAAGTGCTAAAAAATTGAGCAAAGAATTTCGTAACTATTACACTTCCTAATACTTCAATCGTGCCGATACGACAGGATAATGTTCTTTGCCTTTAAGCACCCCAAACTCAGAAGCTGTAAATTATTATTAAACCACCAATAACGGCTCGAAGCTGTTTTGTTTTTAGGCGAAACTATTTAAAAAGTTTCCGTTATATTTATGCACAAAACCAGAACATCAGAGCTGCACGAAGAAAATCGTCTCTATAACACACATCTACTACGTTTGCCTTATGGCCGTATAAAATATGTTAAAACTGTTTTATTATGACATTTACTTGTTTTACGTTATTATTAATTTCGCTATTATTTATTACATATTAGATACTACAATTTATTTTATTAAAACTATACACAAATAAAAGACGGCAATCGAGACAAATTATAATTTTATGGCAGATTTTATTTCAGCTCATTTACATACATGATATTGCAATTCTCGACTATTCAATCTCTTTTTTACGGGTACCTAGGGCTGTGTTTCGTATCATCAATCGTATCAATATGTTAGAGTTATCTTACTCTGTTCGTCGATTCGTTCATTCGCTCGTTCGTATGTGGTCTCCAAGTCTGCCTATTTAATATTTGCCTTTATGCGTGCCTCTTCCTCTTTTTATAATTTTCTGAGATTTTGCGTAGCTCTGTTGTGAGAATCGGTGTGAAATACACAAGGGCTTTCAGGTGACTCTATAAGAAAAAATCTAATGGATTGCAATCTGGAGAACACTGTGGCTACGCAACTGATGGTCTGCTATAAATCCAAAGATTCTCAATTATCGTATTAAGTTGTTGTTAACCGAATTGTTGTAATCGAAGCATTTCTTAGGCGTTGGTTTCATAGATCACGTTGCTGAAGTTTAGCCAAGACATTCAGTTACCTTCTGGTAATATACTTAATCCAAAAGTCCTCCCCACCTGAAGATGACAGAGATCATTCCTTTACTCAACTGTTGAGTTATGAGTCGGGTACTTAGAGGCTGTCCGGTCCGACATTGCTTCTGTTGTACCCTTATGTAGCGATCATCCGCCATCGCACACGTTCTATGCTCCTCCGCCTTTTTCGTTTTTGTCATATAGGTCTGCAGAATCCCTTCGCATTGTGCCCATTTTGACTCAACTTCTGCTCTAAAAGCGTATAAGTGTGTTGTCAGTTAGTCTGTCTACGTGTTCGTTTTCAAGTACCTTTACTTAGATGTATAACTGTGAGTCTGTCGCCCTGTCTGATGTCTGGGCATCGTGTTAGTCATTGTAAAATACTCGACTTTCATTAAGCGAAGGCGAACTAATATACTAAAGTAGCTAATGATCTAACGATAAATAAAATGTCTTCTTCGTTCGCTTTTCCTTTCGCGGATATCTATTTCACAAATTTAAACTCTGCTTAATGAATTCGTTTAAGTAATGTTTGAAAACGCAGTTAAATTTATTTTGACAGCTGAATAGTTTAATTGAAATAAAATTGGATGTTCATTAAGCGCAGAACTTTTTGAAAAATGTAATTAACTACCTCATAATAAGAAATCGTAAACTTATGTAGCAACAATTTGTGTATCGTATAATACCGTAGAGTTTTTAAAGCTATTCATCAAAAAGCCTGATTACTAAGTCCGCGATCCCGTCATTGTTACTTACGTTATAATG
This sequence comes from Malthinus flaveolus, assembly GCA_950108345.1. Taxonomy (NCBI): domain Eukaryota; kingdom Metazoa; phylum Arthropoda; class Insecta; order Coleoptera; family Cantharidae; genus Malthinus; species Malthinus flaveolus. Next base: position 486,809 of record OX467288.1, read on the forward strand.
CAATATTTGATTCAACAATAATAAACCTAACGAGTTTCGATACATTTTTATTAAAGAATGCTTTTTAGACCAAGGTTGACGTTCCCACAAAATTCGAAGGTCGTAAAAAAATTTTCGAATTGGCCATTTTACAAAATTCGTACCTCCTTCAAAAAACCGTTAGTTGTTAACAAGAATGTTACAGATGTTAGATATATAGAAGTCGATAAGGGTTCTACTATCACGATCGGCACGCGTCGATGTTTAATTATCGGTAAGTGACGTCATGGGTTAGAGGTCGCACGTGATGAGTTTAATGAGCTGCAAAACCGTACCGAGTAATCCTATACTCTTATTTCAGATCGTAATCTCTTTTGCTTGCAACACAATAATTGTACTGTGTGCAACAGGTTACTCTAGTGACACTCCTGCCCTAATTACTTATACCATAATTATTTAAGAAGAACACACGAGTTACTTTACTAATTGTCTCTTAAACATACTAATTAATCGTTAGCGCGAATATTATTCGCGATTAGTTTCGAGAAGTTTATGCAGGGTTGGACAAAAGACCCACCATTAAGTTTGAAACGTCTACTGAGTGTAATGTTGATGGAATTTTCCTACTGCGATAGCTCGTAAGGCAATGGCAAACAGGCCATGGTTAGCCTGCAGTAGTATAAATATATGGGTGTTAATCTGTAGTTGCAACTTGTAACTGCCATACGAGCACAACATAGGATAGATATAACATGGTATAACCGACGCTTGAAGAATATCAAACATTTGGACACCCCTCTATTATAAACAATTTATTCGAACGAAAGATTTAAATAGGAGTGTTGCTTCAATTTATAGATACGAGTACTTATGTAGTACATTGCGCATCCTGTATTTATTAAGTTACAAATTAATTTTTAAAATAATTAAATTCCTTTATTAGGTATCTCAGGTATTACTAATTATGCTAATTAAAATCTTAAAAGCGTTAATTTTTGTTGAGAAGTTGGAATTAAGAATAATCGACGTGTTACCTACATTAAAGTATTAATAAATTTTATGTTAGTTGGAATGGATTAACAATTTCTAAACGTCGCTAATGTGACGTCAAAGTGTATTTGTTATTAAATATTATAAGTACAATTATATTTATTATTATACTACTAGTGTTCATTTCATTAGTGAGCGATCAAATTACTCAAATATTTTTTTCAAGTATTCTTTACTATCCCATTACCCTTACCATAACCTTTTTGGAAACTTCGAGCAAGAGGAGCTCTGTATTTAGTTGAGATGGTCAATATATATATTTTTTTGTGTCAATTGATCCAAAAATAAACGGGTAGTTTCTTTGTAAAGAGCGTTAAAATACAATAACGCCCATAAGATAAACAATAAATTGATTTGTGCTACGGGATGTTTCAATAGCTAAACTGAACAATGCAAAAATATACAGTGTGTTCTATTTAAAATACAAAAGTTAAAAGGAACTTCCGGTATGATAGGAAGCAGTATGACTAATAATTAGTATTAGTTGTCCCTATAGCTACAATGTTTGAATTTTTCTTTCAGCCCCTTATCAAAAAAATCCCTATCGCTTCCATCGCGACAAACGCTATACATAACAAAAATTTAAAAATTGTTATTACAATTTATAATTTATGTTCCTATTCAACTTTCTAAATAATCAAATTTGTTTTTGTTTAAAATAATATAAACTTAACAGTTACCTTCCTACCTATACTACCTATACCTACTATAAAACAGTTACAATTTAAATAGATTTGACTTGCTATAATTACTTCATTAGCTACCGATGTTTTTTCGATTCGCCTAGCTGCTAGTAATACAAATTGTAATATAAACTTTTCATTTCTTACTTTTTTTCTTCTTATTGTTATTTAAATAGCGGTGCCTACTATTAAATTTTTATAATTGAAAATTAACTAGATGCGAGCCGAGAAGGGACGAATCAAGAAGTCCGCCAAATCCGCCAGTGCGATGGCTTTTTAATTTATAATTTATTACTCCACTTTTATTTAATTGGTGTGAAATACTAATACTTATATGTAAGTATAGAGTATGTTTGAAGTGTGTCCTAAAATTTAAAAGATCATTTTTTGTTTTTTCAAAGTGAAGCTTGAATAATGAACAAAAAGTTGAAAAGGAAAATGCTCCGAAGTCATGTTTATTAAATACGACACAGCGAAAATAAATTTATTTTATGGGGTCCAGGTTTTGGGAAGAAATATTCAACTTTAGTTTTCCAAATTGAAACGAATTAAGTAGCGTTTTTGGAAATTTTTTTAATTCCATTTTATCAACTCAAAACGTGACAGTACAAAATCGAACGCAAAAAGTACATATTGAACCTCCAGCGTGATTTACGTTTTTATTATCAATATCATGGAAAAAATATTAATATAATATTACGAATTATTTTAATTCCTGGGCTAATTGTAATAACAAGTTAAACTACGCTAATCTAGTAATTTCTCACATCTAGCTTATTTTACAGTAAATTGTAATTAATTATCATAATGGGGCGTTACGTTATTTATAAATGTAGAAACTTCTACGCACTATAATAGTTTTAATCACCTACCTAAATAAATCGAAAAGGTTTAATTTGTAATTTTACACAGTTTTCTTCATTTAAATGCAGAGGTTATTATCGCGCTCGCGCAGTATCCTTAATTGACATTTGATTAAGAATTTTTGAAATCCTTTCCATGTAGTTTTCAAATAAATAAATTTAAAATTAATCTCAAAGTCGTTCGAAAAGGGGGTCAACGAAATATAATAAAAACAATGTTACTTTTTCTGTAAAAAATTAAATTAAAACATTGTAAAGTCACTGGGTCAAAATTACGTATACGTATTTTTTGTAAAATATCAAAAAAAACTTGAAAATAAAAATTAATCTAAAAGACAACTAACTGTAAATTTATTTACAACTTTTATGCATTTATAACTTTTAAAAATCACGTAAACAGTCTAATTAATTTGGCACGAGAATTTAAAAGTAGGTAACACGTACCGTTAATAATTCAAATAACAATTCTTTATACCAAAGAGTTTTCGACTTAAGAAATTAAGTTAAGCCCTCCTGCCCAAAAAGTTGACAAAATAAAATTATAAAATACATTTCAAATTTTTGCTAAATGAAACTAATTATTTTCGAATTCTATATAATGCCGTTAGAATTGCAATTTAGCGGAAATTTTTATGGCGTATAGGTAAGTAGAAATTTAATCTTAATGTCCCCCATAATATTTAATAACTCAATTTATCAATTTCTAATTAAAAACAGAAAATTTTTTAATTTCTAGAAAACCAAACAACACGGTCGAAACAGTTTGACTCCTTAAAAAACATAAGGTACAGGCTTCAAGACACGAAATTAGCGTTCATAAAGAACAAACGAGACACAAAGCTCATTTAAAGGCTCATTTCTCGCCATTAAAATAAAATCACACACTACTTAAAAGCAAACTGCATTAGAAACGATTTTGCGTTAATTGATTTAATTTGCCAGGTTTTAATTGAAGAATTACTTACCACCCTTATTAAAGGTGTTTCGTAACGCTTTAAAACGATATTTATTAATTAGTCAAGAACATGTAATTAAAAGGTATAGAATATTTTTTAATTTTTCTTGGTGTATGAAAGCATCACAGGTCGTTCGTGGTTTGAAGGAAAAAAGTTAAGCATTCTTTTAATAAGACAATTCTATTTAATGTATTAGTGTCTGTTGGATAATATGTTCAGATAATGTGTAATAAATTTACCTTACTTACATCAAGTCGGTATAAGAAATTCGTACTGGCTATTTCAAATTTGCTCCTGTGTTATAATAAGGGAATCTTGCCAACCGTAAATCGCAAATACAACAAAGATGGTTTTAAATTTGAGTAAAATTGCAAATTATTTAGGGGATACTATTGTAATATTAAGCACGATTTTTAGTTCTACATACTTTAGTGTACACAAAATTAATTTAAATCAGAAAGTGTGACATAATATACCACTGAGTTTGGAATTTTAAATGACCATCCGTTGAAAAGCGACAATACCTACTATACCTATTTCATTTTCGCTTCTATGTATATCTATATAATATACCTATAACGTCCTATAACCTATTAGGTACACTAATATACATTATTTATCAAAAAATATCCTGTAAGAAAGTAGCGCGCTTTTTGAAAATTTTTAGCCCTAACTTGGCTCATTTGTACCTATACAACGTACACAATGATGTAATGAAGAAAAGCAAAAAAGCAAAAGAAAATTAAACTGACGAAAAGTAGAAAATCGAATTACGTACTTTCCTTGGTGGGCCTGCGAATCCAATACGTTTTGTGAATGTGTATACGTCCGAGAAGTTATTTAAAAAAATCGAAGCAAACTTAAGATTTCTTTTTCGAAATATATTTTCTTAGCTAATCAAGAAATCTGCGGTCTCTTAACGGTAAAATACAGTGAATATAGGTATACTATACTATATTATTATAGTTGCACGGCAAATGCAAATTTAAAGCATCTCGTGCCTATGACTATTATACTATAACTGTGGGGGCTAAATTAAAATTTTCTAATTTTATCACCTTCCAATAAATTAAGCAATTGTTTCAAAAATTAGTAACAATTTGATGAAGCGTAAATTTTCTCTTATTCGATCTTAATTTAAACACAAACGTAATTACTCGAGCGTTAAACGTTTCTAATTTTTTTGGGCACTTTATAAATTTTTTTCTAGACCGAATTAGAAATAAAGACAAAAGTGAAATTCTGATCTCAAATTTTGGTAAATAAGCTTGTAGATTCTTACCTTTTTGTTATTTGCTCAAAGTTGTTAAAAATTACACAAATTGAATCGGATATAATTGTTCATTCCTTTGCGCACTTTGAAAAAATTAAATAATCGAATTTCGACGGTCCTATTTAATTCACCGTCATTTGAAAATTAAATTTTTTATTATTTGAGTACAATTTTATGCAAAAATTGTAATTATTAATTGATAAGGAGCTTCCTTTTACGCGCATTAATATCGAGTCACGATTAGCTAAATTCGCGCCACGCCTCGCGAGTTAAAAATTTTTTGTTTAATTAACCAACACTCGTAAATTAATTCACTCTTAAATTTTTGCTCTAAATTACATCCAAATTCAATAAACGGCACATGTAGTTAAACAAAAGTCGCCAAATTTACACTTGAGCCAGTAATCGGTGGTGATTTCGACGATGGTCGAGGCACGAAACTACCCCCTTTTTTCCACGTTAATTTTTCAACAAACTCTAGGATTAATCAAAGTCACATAAAATTTAGTCTTTTTGTTCACCATTTTTAATAAAAAAAATTTATTAAACACGTGCGAAGTAAGAGTAAATTACGTTACGATATAATCCGATCTGCGTTCAAGAGAGCACTGGGCCGCTCGCGATATCTTGCAGGCTTATACCGAAGAATGCTCTAGTTCTGCTGTTTTGAGATCGAAAGTGGTTGCGGATGGACCTCAACTTGATACCATTTAGGTATTGTTACGTACTCCTTCTGTTTCGCTGCCGCTGCTGCTGGACACCGTTGCTTTTGCCTATATTTTTTGTTGAAAACATTTTAATCTAATAACTTCTTCCTGATTTTATTTAAACACTCGTCGCTATACGAGGGACTCGATTAAAAAATTACAAACACGGTGTTTGCTAAATTTATAATAACTTTGATTAATTAATTAAAAATTCTAACTCAAAATCCCGAGCTTCTCGACGCGGTTAATTTTTCCTTTAGTCGGCTAAGAGAGCATCCCTGCACGGATGCTATTTCTCTGCTGTTTAAAATGTCAGATGTTTTTACAAAATATTTACGTCTTTTAAATAAAGTGGACTGAGGTGTACGTTATGTTATTCAAACGTAACGAGCACAAATGATAGTAAAAGTGACCACACCCTGCCGATGTTGGAGATTCTTACTAATTTATTTTTTTGCCTCGAGCGACTTTGTTATTTTTAAAAATAATTATAATAACCTGAATTTTAATACTACTAAAGTGTGTGTATGTAATATGTGCAATTTAAAATTGTCATGAGATTTTTTTGGTCAATTACGTGATCGTCGCTCGATGGAGATGCCGTTCGAAAAGTTTATAGGAAATTTTCGTTCCATTCACACTATGTTGCAATATTGTTCTCAACGGTAGGTATAATATCTAATAGGTAGTACGTCTACGTGTTCATTATAGAAACTTAAAAACGTATTGTTTTGTATATATGTCTTCTGGTAGCACAATCCCTATAGGGATTGTGCTATATATATAACCGACGGAGATGAAGTAGAAGAGTTAACTTTAATTCGGATAAACAAAATAACGGTGATCTTTAGGTAACCACATGATGAGCCAGTTTTATCATCATTATGGTTATGTTATGTTAACAAAGTCACTTATATATAAACACTCTTATGAAGGAAAAGCCAGAAAAAAGGATGGAACCAGAGAAAATATTGATATGCAAGAAGATTTGGTAGAACATTCCTTTACAAATTGGTTCGTTAAGGATCTAGCCTAAAAGACTTTAGACTTTCTCGTCAAAAATAATAACAGAAGAAGCAACTTTAAAACTTGTTCATGGAAGTGACATTGTGAAGATTCTATCGAGATAGTTTGCAGAGATTTTGTAAAGACAAAAGTTAAAAAGTTAAAAAGTTAAAAAAAATGCTAGATCAGATTTTTACCGAGAGATGCGTTTAAAAAGTTTTCTGAAAACGGCCGGAACACCAGAAGAGAAAAGGGTTCATTAATGAATCGTTCAGCATTAATCAAATATACTTAGTTTATACATACCTATATATCCCTTCAGAGAAGAGTATAAGTAGTTCGACTACTTCCCCTCTACTGACAAAAATTATTTTCCGCGTAGGTAACTAAGAATACCACACAGAAAAAAGAGTTTCTTTAATGTTACTATTTTAATTTGTTTGACGACAATTTCTTTAATTTGAAGAAGAAAACATTAAAAACAAACATCTATGTCTTATTACAAACAAATCGATAAATTTAAATTAAAACACCCAATTATTTAGTTTTTGAAACAAATACAATGTTCAGTTAAAAAAAATTTATTTCGTAAGTAGATAAAAAAATAATAGAACAGCATTTGTTTGAGTTAAAGAAAAATTCTTTGAGATTCATTTATTTTTGCAAATAAATATTTTGTTTAAATCAAATCCTCAATCTTTTGAATGAATGAAGCATTTTCATTTGACCTAACTCTAATTTGTTAAATCGGAATAAATGTTACTTTGATACAACTCTTGTTTTGTTTATCAACATTTACGCGAAAATGCTGAAGATGCAGGAGTCGGATGGTTGGGTGTAAATACTGCGAAGCGTGTATTGCATCATTTCTCAACAGTCTTCGTTGTGCTTGTGTAATTGTGGATTGTAATAAATTATTAATTAACTTGTTTTAAAAATGGATGATTTTTTAAGTTCACATGGGCTAGATCATTTGATTGAACCGTTTAAAGGTAAGTGGTGTGTAATAAGTTTCTTAAATTACCGTTTAGATTAATTTTTACTTCTGCTTCCATCTTTTGACGCAATTTTTTTAGATATGGCGGGTAATTGATTCATATAGGTAGTAGGCAACCTATTTTTTTTAAATAGTGCCACAAGTGCAACACACAAAATTATATTAATTAAGTAGCTAAATATTATTTTTATAAATTCCACTTTAAATTATTTTGAGTGCAAAATATAAATTGAAAAGAATGTAAAAAAATTAACCCGCCATTGATGATTCAATCTTGCCCTCCCTTTTAGCTGAGTTTTCAACTTTCGTAAATACCTTAAATTTAGTAAAAACAAAACTGCCATCGATTCAAGATAATCTTAATTACAATGTAATGTATAGGTAGAGGTATATATATTGTTTTTTGTATTAGAACAGAATATTGATAGTGTTGAACTACTATTGGAATTAACAGAAGCACACATATAAACACACTTGTTCCAACCATTGGAGACCAAATTAAGTTTTGTAGGGCACTGAAGGCCCTGAATAAAAATCAGGTTATTATTTTAAAAATATATAAATGATTAGACGAACTTACTCTATGCGTTTTAGACAACCTCAAACTCTGAAACTGTAGAGAACAATCAAATTTCACTGAAAAGACAATCAGTAGTATTGGAAGAAGGAGAATCGGAATTTTTATATGTGGTAAACAGTCCAGTACCAGTACTACCACTTACATCTCCTGGGCCATCATCCACGTCGCACGCTTCGACCGTTACCCAATTAGTGAATAGTAATTGCGGATTAAATTCATCCTTCTTAAGCTATTGTATTACTTCCGATGTTGAACGTTGCGAGCTACGCAGCATTATTGAAGGAGATGCAATTGGGAGAGCTATCTTAACAAAATACTGTAGTAGCAAACAAATACTAAACTCGGAAAGAAATAGCCTCTGTGAAGTTATTATTGCTCATTTTCTGAACAAATCCGTTAAGTTAACAAATGAGTCCTTGTCTAGCCTTGCTGAAAAAATCACAGAACTATTTCCAACTGAAAATAAAGCCACTTATTTTGTTGAACCAATACCTAAAAAAAAATCTCGACTTAATCGTCCCGAAGTAGCTAAAGGAAAACTTGTAGACAAGCACCGTAACAAACTTACAGCTTTGAGAAAAGCTCAGCAAGATTCAGCACCAGCTCACCACACCCCACTTTTGTTGCACGATATCGAACAAAAACGTAAGAATATTTTGAAACAAACATTTAAAATTTATAACTAAATCATTTTCACTTTTGTATTGCAGAACCTTCTCAAAGCGCAAAAGACAGTCAAATTTGGTTACAAACTAATTGGGAACCAACAGCGGATGTTCTTCACCACTGGAAAAATTCTTTCTCAATTAGAGATGAAACTTTAAAAAAGCAGGAAATCGACGTAATTTTTGAGACATGGCCTGTATTACAAACACAAATTGCCATTGAATTGGTAAGTGGTTTACAAATTTTTACATTATGAGAATATCGTATGAACCCGTCTCATTATTAACTTTAATTTTCAATTGAAATTTTAGTCAGTATTTTATAACAATTTTATTAAATTATAACAATGTTTTTGTACTTTTTTGCAGGTGACACTTGACTTCGACAGAATCTTTCAAAATGTACGAGACATCGATATTTCGCAAAAATTTGATGATTTGTTCACAGTAGTGCTGGAAAAGCGCAAATCTCGTCTAACTACGAGTGAAAGTACACTACTGGAACTTACAAATGATCCTGAACTTTCCACAGGTAATATTATTATTATGTAGTTTAATTTTAAAATTAATTGAAAATATTTGAGATAAAGTCGGTTAATATACATAAACATACTAAATTTTCTTTTTTTAGATTCAAAGGCTACAATAAAATTATTCTTATTGGCATCTCTAATTCCTCCAAAAGGAAGAACCCGTCTAAAACTAAAGAAACATTGGAAACCTTCTGTCACAGAATGTCGCGATGGACTCTTTTTACATGCAAAAACTCCAGCCGAAATAGAGACTTGTAAAAAAAGTAAAACAAATGTGATGTACCAAAAAGGATTGACGGTACAACCTTATATAATTTTAGTAGGTCCAACCCTAACGAACATAAGTGCTTCGTACGTGGTAGTGAACAATCACATTTACAAAACGTTGTCACTATATGATTCGCTAGATTTCTGTTTTAAGTGCTTTAACATCTTCGAATTGAACTACCCTTTCGAATCTAACCATATTTGGTATTTGTTTCAAAAACTTATTTATAACTTAAATACGAAATTTGATCGAGACATACCATTTATTCAAGACATTTTGCATACTTAATTACACAAAAAAATTTTATTTCGTATCTTAAACATATGTAAAAACGGTTATTATATGGGTATAATATTGGTAAAATTTACTAAAACTATAATTATGGAGTCATTTTCATGTTTTAAATGTAAAAAGTCATTTTCTAATGCGGATCAGTTAATTAAACATATTAAGATTATGCATTCCCTTTTGCAAAAATTTGAATGCAAACAATTAAATTGTTTTCGTAATTTTTCTAATATTTCAAGTTTGCAAAAACATTTTACATCTCATCATAGACAAGTCAGTAATTTAGTAAATAGAAATGAGTCAATAGAAAATTCATCTGAAAATTTAACTGGGGCAATAGAAAGCTCATCTGAAAATTTAACTAAACCTGTTTTGACGTATAAAAAAAATAGTGACAATCAAAATTGCGAAGATGACAATTTCTTGGACTCGAAGAATAATTTTAATGCTGTCAGTGAAATTTTGTCTTTTATCGGAAAACTGTATTGCAATGTTTCGTTGCCTCGAAATTTGATTCAGTCAATTATATCAAATCTAAGAGATATTTTCGCATCACTATTTGAAAATTTAAGTACAGTTTTAGAAGCATTAGATTTAACTAATAATATAAAAAAATCTATTTTAGAGATTTTTCTCAATATTAATGATACCATGTCTTCTCTTAAAACAGAATATTTACGATTAAAATATTTCAAAAAAAATGAAAGTTATGTACAGCCACAATCAGTTTTAGTTGGCGAACGAGAGATACTTAGAAATATTAATTCAACTGGTATGCCACAACTGGGTTTTAAAAAATCTGAAACTCAAATTATTCCTTTAAGGAAAACTTTAAAACTTTTTTTGGAACTTCCTAAGGTCTTCGAAACTATGATGAGATATATGAAACTTGAGGAATCTAGTACAAAAGATATATTAAGTAGTATATTTCAAGGAAATTTGTGGCAAAAATATAAATTGAAATTTCAAAATAAAATAGTTTTGCCAGTTTTTATGTATTATGACGATTTCGAGTGCTGCAACCCATTAGGTTCTAAAGCTGGAATTTATAAAATAGGAGGCGTGTATGTTTCTTTAGCTGCTATTCCCCCAGAGTTTTCGAGTTTATTAGAAAATATTTTACTCACTCAACTTTGCTACTCTGATGATCGAACATTATTTGGAAATAAACGAATTTTTTACAAGCTCATTGAAGAATTTAAATATTTAGAAGAAGAAGGCATTTCTATTTCTATTAATGATAAATTAACAAAAGTATACTTTACGTTATTTCTTGTTTTAGGCGATAATTTAGGAATGAATTCTGTATTTGGTTTTCAGGAGAGTTTTAATTCCAATTATTTTTGCCGCTTTTGCAAAACAAACAAAGATGAATCAAAAAATCAAATAGTAGAAAATCCAGTAACGTTACGAAATCCCACTAATTATATAGAAGATTCTATTACTTTTTCATACGGTATAAAAGAAGTGTCTGTTTTTCATGAACTACCAAATTTTAATGTGACACAAAATCTATCATGTGATCTTATGCATGATATGCTTGAAGGTGTATTGCGTTACGATATGGGTCATCTTGTGGATTATTTAATTAAAAAGAAGTACTTTAATTTGAATGACTTAAACAATAAAATTCGAGCCTTCAAATTTTCTGAAGCGGATATAGGGAATCCCATACCGCAAATTAAGATTGATCACGTTAAAAAACAACATATTATTACAACTGCTTCAGAAATGCTATCATTTTTTGCATATTTCGGAATTTTGGTGGGAGAATTAGTTCCTGAAGATGATCCATGTTGGGCTCTATACATAAATTTACATCAAATCATGAATATTTTGTTAAGCAGAACTATTTCTAGAGACACAATTATCTATTTACAAAATCTTATTGAAGAACATAATACAATGTATTGTGAATTATTTCAGGATACGTTAAAGCCCAAGCACCATTTTTTAATTCACTACCCGTCTATAATATCACAAGTAGGTCCTGTAAGATATATTTGGTCCATGAGGTACGAAGCTTTCCATAAAGGTTTAAAATCAATTGCGGATTCAGTGACAACTCGAAAAAATATTTTGTTAAGTGTTGCTAATAGACATCAGATGAAATTTGTTTTTAAAATTTTAAGTAAAAATGGGTTCAATGAAAAAATAGAATCTGGTCCAATTGAAGAGCTTAATTTTCTTGAGATATATACGCAACTCCAAAGGTTATTTCTCTCTTTAAATTATTTGCAAACAGATATTGACAATGCATTTGCATTTACCTGGCTAAAATTAAATAATATATGCTATAGAATTGGTTTCGCTCTTCAAATATTTGAAAAAGAAACTCCACAATTTGGACTAATAAAAACAATAGTTAGCATTAAGAACGAGATATGTTTTATTATCAGCCCACTTTTAACTGTGGGTTTTAATTCACATATTCAATCATTTGAAATTAAAGAGCCGCGTGATAATGAAACTTATATGGACAATTTGTTGGTACACAATAAAGACAAACTTCTTAATAAGTTACCATATAATATTCATTTTACAATGAACGGAATGAAAGTAATATGTAATTTACAATAAGTTCTATTTTATTTGTTGGAAAATAATATTTTTGTTTTAGTTTTAATGTGTTTTTATGTTTAATGTTTCATGTTGTAGTAGGTAGATATGTTAGAATATCCAAGTTCAAATAAAATTATAATAATAATTATTTAATTGTTTTATTTTCAAAAAATAGCAAAAATCTATAAATAATATAACTTTGCTTCAAAAAAATAATTGTTTAAAATACTATATACTTGTGATGAAATTTCAAACGCTTTGTTATTTGAAATTAATAAACTTTGTTTGAAATATTGTATCTTTGTGATAAAATTTCAAAAACTTTGGTATTTGAAATTAATAAACTTTGTTTAAAATATTATATTTTTGGGACGAAATTTCAAAAACTTTATTATTTGAAATAAATAAATATTTCTTTTACAAAGACTTAATTTTCTAAAAAAATATTTATTTGTTTCAAAGTTGTCTGACATTTTTGCTTCAAAATAACACAAATGTTAATACAACCAAATATTTATTTCAAATTTTAAGAAAAGTGTTGCTTTAAAACAAAAGCAAGATTTACTTCGCCATATACAAACAACAAATTTATTTGAATTAAATGAATTTTGTTTCATTGAAACAACTTCTTTTCTCTGTGCACTACTTGAGGAATTCTTATACCCATATTCTTAGGATAAAATATAAGGGTTGTGACTTGACTAGGAATACAAGAATTTTACGTATTAAATCACACATATTCAATTTCCTGCTTTCCTCAAGAACTCTAGAAACTGATATACTGTACTGTAACTAGAGTCAAAATATTTAGATGCGGTGCATCTCCAAGTGTTCGATGAAATTCCTCGGATGGTTCACCCATCCTGTTAAACCATATCGTAAAGAAATAATGATGAAGCCATCACTTAGTAGATAATACCTATATGTTAATTCATTCTGCATTTTTTGCCTTAAAATGTAATGTGCACGGATTATACGGTACAAGATAATTTTATTAAGAGTATGGAGCAAAACAATATGATAATAAATAATGGCATAACGCATAACCTTAACAAATCGTAATTGCCAAAATAATAAAAGCATTTAAACATTGCCTTATAATTTAAAAACATAACTCTTAAGACGATTCACCATAATTGTGCAAGTAAGGTGTTATTAGCAGTAAAAAGTAGGAAAACTAATTTTACAGAAGAAAACCACCCGCTGATCATCAACAACAGTAAAATAGTAGCCAATACCACTCCTACCTATATATACCTAATGGTAAAGTTGCAGAAACCGCTCCCTGAACTTCCGAACTACCATAATATAATGCTGCACCTATTCTCATTTTTTTAAAATAAATCTTCACTTATTACATTTTGTAAAGAAGATTAACTGGAATTAATTAAAAAATAGACTGTACCCGTTTGAACACGAAAAAATTGGAAAAATGAAGTTGCCGACTCTTCGAACCTCCGCAAGTCCGCATCGGGTATTAATTTAATTTTCAAATTAATAATACGAATGCGAACGAGAACATCGTAGTATAATTAAATTAGTACAAGTACCCTACCATACGTCGCAATAATTTATGCCTCCCACGCATATAAAGTTTAGCGAATAATGTACATAGGGGGGCCCCTACGTCGAGTTCACTTAACCACTCTCGTAGCCCACTAGACCAATCCTAGCCATCGTTTTATACTAAACTATATGGAAAGGAAAGTCCTTTGTAATTTATTACGTGTCGATATTGTTTAAATATTTATTTTATTTAATAAATGTACGACACGGCTACATCTATGATTCGAAATAAATTAAATGAGTTAATTATTTATTATCGTTAAATTATAAAATTGTATTTGTAACAGTTTCGATTTAAATATTACGGAGTAATTAAAATATAATAATAAATTTATATTTTATTAAGGTCGTGTAGGTAAATAGCATTTTTATTGAATCTAATCTCTTTTAACTTCAACCTTTGTTGTATTCTATAAACAAATTATATCTAATAAATAAATTAAATGTATAATAATTCAGTGACGTACTAGGTACTTTTTATCCGAATGGGCTAAAGATCTTCTCATTTAAAACAATTGCAAAAATTAGTTTACTTCATGCTACAAGAAAGTACATCAAGTTCATGTAAGTTTAATGTAATGTTCTTCGAGTCTACCTATGGCGCTCTCTTTTTTGCAGTATAGGCAGTTAGGTATACTTTACAAGTAGAGTGGGGTAGTTGAGAACTGCTGGATCGGCGGAGACTACTCGGGGGAGGTAAGATACGCCCGAATAAGTTGCCTGGTGGCCTGTGGTACTGAGAGTAATCTTCTAGGTTTTATTTAGAATTTTTATTATTTAATGGATTCGGCTTTTACTATGTGCAAATCGAGATTCGTTTTTGTATGAACTAAATTGGAATAGGCATTTGCACTAATTTTGTCAGTTTGGTTGCTGACAGCTGTTTCGATACACTGTATCATCTTCGGGGCGGGTTTTTAACTCTATATATGGATTTAGAATTCATACAGTATTAGTATGGCACCGAGCTGCGGTAAGAAGTTTCTGAACACTCTTAAATAAGATAAAAGTTGGAAATGGTAGATAAGGAAATCTGTCAATAACAGTAACAGTCTTTCAGAGTTCTGGGTCTGGAATACTACAACCTGTCGTAACTAAATTTTCAGCAATGCTCAAGACTAAAGAGACCCCGCGGGTTGGAAGCAGGTAACTAAAGAGTAAAACGGCTCATCTGATATTAGTAAACCCGAAAAAATCTCCGAGACTTAAAATTTTCTTCGCTAAAGTGAAGAGTGAAGGTCTAAGTTTACCGCCTATTAACGAATCACTTTTGAATGACCTTTACACACTGTACTCTTCCTACTGTTATGAAGATTTGAAAAAAAATAGGGCGGTGGATGTGTACTTTTTGTAGACTCGTTCTTATAAATAACCTTTGATAACCTTCGTGGAGCTCCTCGTGCTCTATTCCTCTAAGCGAAATATAGACAACGCCTTCATTAAAATTGAGCAGATTATAGTAATCGATAATAAACATTAATATAATAAAAAATTATTTTCTCAGATTAATTCTCGGTTGTTATTAGATTGATTAAACTGGAAGAGAAAAAGAAGTGAGCTTGCAAATAAAAATCAATAGTAAATCAATGCGAACCTTGAAGCATCTATTGTAACCGGCAGCACCGTAATCGGATTTCAAGCAAACGATCGAGGTCGCAGGAGCGGTACACGCCCAACTTTGTACAAACTCCTTGAAAGATGAGCAAAAATCTAGATATCCTCTAAGACCAAAGTCGGCCGCATTGTTAAATTATTAATCACGTGAAAATCTGATGGATTCGACTTAATATAATAATTAAGGCAGGCGTAGGTGATCGACTTTAAATCGTGCGGTTGGTAAGTACCCACAAAATCTTTTTGTATATACGAATCTTGTATTGCGAGGGCAGTAAAGCTCATGAAAATATAGCACTTAATAAAATATGTAAATTGGCCACTTTAGTAATTTTGTACTAATTAATTACGAAATGTTTTAAATTATTCATAATTTAATAGACGGGGAGTAACAATTAACGATTTTAATTAATTAATAATTTTTTCGTATAGATACATATAGATGTCAATTTAATTTTGCTTCGAGATTAAAACATTACGAAATTATTACGCAAGTGTAGGTATATGTGGTACTTATCAATCGTAGAAGTTTTAAAATGTACTAAACTAAAACAACTTTCTACACCCTCAAAAAATTACCGAACCAGCAGGTTGCACTTTTACGATACGGATTCACTTTTTGAAAGAAAAATGCCACAGCTTCATGATACTCTGAAATCTGAAATCAAGGATGAACTGCTTCACGAACTTGCCGAAGAGAGTCCAAAAGTGTACGGATTTGCTTCTGGCTTTCCTGATCTTCTTCATCTGTAGGCTACAGTTTTCTTCAAGCCATTAGTATGCCTACGCCTTTTTTTAGAAAATAGGATACCTATACTACTTGTGTGCCTAGCCGGGTGCCCCCCGTATTAGAAAAACGCCCTTATTCCTACTACGTTTATAGTGCCAAGGTATCGTATAAAAATGAGTAAAAATTAACCAATTTTTGGAGGCGCAGCTTTTCTGCTTTTCTCCACTTCCAGGTCTACGCTTGAATTACCTATTTTATAGGTATGTACTTGAAAGTACCTAGTACCTATAGGTTTTCACTTAAAAATTATATTACTCGTAGATGAAACATGGTTTATTGGACACGTACGCAGGTGATTTCCACAAAATTTATCCTTTCAGAATCGCTTTCCTTAATCCTTTAGTATACATTATTTATAAGTAGTAGGTATTATATGAAGAGTTATTTGTTACTTATGATGGCCGATGATCTGTTTACATCGTCGTTATCAGATAGTAGTTAGTCCAATCAATTTTCCCAAAATTGCCATTTTGGCTGTTAGCCTTCTTGTAAAATTTTTCTTTGCAGAGAATGCGAACTTCTTCGAAACGACGTGAAACAATCCTCTTGCGATGAAACGATATGTTTTGTAGTTGCTATCATAAGGTGTGCATTGTAGCTACATGTAGGTTCACATTTTGATATTTTTACAAGACAAAAGGGCGTATAAAATATGCAACAACAAGCTGCGCAAAGTTAATAATAGTAGGCGTCAGCGTGAGCCGAAGAAGTGATGCCATTCATTCATGAACTGTTGTTAACTCTTTTTCTTTATGGTTTATGGGTAATTGTTACCGCAGGAACTTGTTGGTACTTAAAATAATAAAATAATAAGGATATGTAGTTAGGCGCTTTAAAAAATAAAAACCGAAAAAACGAAAAACCAAAAAGAAAGCTTTACATGGATGAACCATGTTTTCGACCGTCAAACTTTTATAAGGTGCTTATACATTTTGACAGGTTGCGTATATATTTGAAGAAAGAAAAAATGGATTGTTTGTTTAAAAGAGAGAGGATATCTGATTTAGTTACATAAGGACTATTAAAAATAATTAGTCCTTTCTTATAAAACGAACGCGTGCTCGCATTCTGAAATAAATAACCTAATCAGGGAGGCGGTGAAAGTGTAGAATTAACACCATTTTATCTATCCATATCACTTAAGCTGTTTGCTCTATGTGCTACTAGTTTTTCTATACCTACTCGTACACGAAATAAAAATTACAGTTCTTTCTTAATTTAGTAGGTACTCGCCTAATTATAATTAGAGTGATAAAAGTAAATAAAAAAGCGTTTTTGTAAGAAGAATTTAACTTAAAGCAGAAATTGCAATTTAATTCCTAATTTGAAAGTACCTACCTATTTAATTAATTTATAGATATAATTTTTTTCGTTAACTTAAGTACCTTTCGCTTTTTAATTGGCGCGTACTTGATGCTTAAAATTGGTATAATTTGACAATTTTTCTTACAAATTGAGTACCTATCTACTTATCCATTTGTCTATAAATTTAATCGAATTATCTTTATTTAAAAATCAATTAGAGATTCGGTAATTGGCAATCTCGATCGAGATTGTAAGTGCCCCACAATTATTAAAGTAAAGGGGAAGGCATTAAAATTTACAGTTTACAAGAGAAAATGATCAATTATCGAAATTCAATTGGCAGATTGGCACCTTATAAATTTTACAGAAAGAACGACTGCTAAACATGGAAATAAAGAAATAGAGAATCTATTTCTTCCCCACCACTTTTACGTGACGTCACGAATAGCTAAGCCACTCTCCTACTTCGAGAAGTAGCTAACCTAACCTAAAAAAGTTGTACAATAAAAAAATAACTTTGAGAAAAGAGAAGTTGGCAGAACTAAAATCGCATTACAGAAAGCTTAAAATGCCACGATTACATTTGATGTAACGATAGGATTTGTCCGTCTCAGTAGCCGAATTATATGATAGGAAACGATATAATTCGGCCTTGCAGGGTCTTACAGGCTTTCAGTAGTTGTAAACAGTACCTAGTTGTTTTCCATCTCTTTGGATCGTTCTATCGTACATCGTACCCGTCTTTTGCTGTGGAGGGTCTTAAAACTTCACGTACTAATATTATTAAGGAAACTAAAACCCCACACACGACCTTAACTTAATTTATCCATTTATCTAGAGCTGTAAAACAACGTAAAGGGATTATTTTTTAGCTTTCTCAATTTAAGAACCAATTTAATCGCATTAAGAATTGTTTTATAGTTCCATTAACTACCTACCTATTACTACACATGATGTAAACACGAATTGGTCAGTTTAATAAAATTTTAATTACCGACTCGAATCATTTTTGCGTGTAGTACTTACTCTCAGAAATAAAAAGAACAGGAACTTTTAATCATTTTATTATAACAACTTATGAAAATAGTTTTTAGGTTAACAGGTCGTGCTTATATATATACCGTACTTTGTAAGCATTTCAGGGTGTAAGAGGAGTATACTAGAGGTACTTCTTCTTATTAACTTTCAAGAAGACGAATTTTTAATTTGGTTCGTTATTACGTCAACGTGAACTTTCAATTATTCAATAATAAATTAAAGTTTCGAGTGTCGCTCCGTCTGAAGAATTACATGTAAAGTAATTCATTCCACAATTATGGTAATCTTTTTTTAAAGTTTAATTGCGTGTTGAAAATTTAATTTTAAATTTCTTAATTTATTATGAAATTACACATTTTTACTTTATTTTATAAATTAATTACAAATCACCCACTTACGTGCGCCGATACAATAATAAGCATTGTCATCTAATTAGAAGCATTTTATGGAAATTGTCCGAAAAGAGGGACTGATGCAGGAAATTAAATTATATTCTACCTAAGTATTTAAATTTTTAAACGTATATAGCGGTAAATACCCCCCCCCCCCCCGTATTTTTACACTTATTGAGCCAACCTGTAAAACTGTTTTACAAACCTTGGACCCCGGATTCTTTATTAGATCCGTAGTCTACAATCCGGGACTACAAATAATTTTCCATAATTTAGAACGATTCTAATATCGTTATTACATTATATCCCTACTTTAGTTATTGAACGACGGTAACTCTTTCAAAGAAACATAAATGTATAATACAGTTTGTTCAAAACATAAGTGAAGATTGTATAATTTATGGGTTACATTTTAATGTTTACATTTGTGTGGGTCGCTTAAATAGTTATATCTATGGCACGTGTATGTAAGTAATGGAGTTATGATATAACATACCTAACTAATAGTTGCATTACTTTGTTACATATTAACAAACATGAACAGGATCTTAGAGAAATATTGCTATTTTTCGCAAACAATAATTTTCCAATATACCCACCGCGTTCGCTCACACAGTGCTCTCCGTCGTGGCTTCGTTAGAATTTTTAACTTTTCCATTTAATTTAAATTTTTATTTGTTTTTAATATTTGCAAAAGACATAATTTCTTGTAATTGAAATAGTAATAGGTACATATGAACACATTAAACAAGAATATCTTGTTTCAACAACCACAATGAGCTGTTTTAGAGTGAAAGTAAAGTTTTTTTAAATGATAAACTGTAACTTTACTCATTGTAATAATTATAATTTATAATAACACGCTATACGTTTTTTAATGTGTACTCTCCAACTATAAATTGAATATTTTAATATTTATTTGACTAAACGCTTATTATTTAGTACTATAAGATTTTTCATAATGGAGAAAAACCTTTTAAATTTAATTTCTTATTATTTCTACTAAAAAAACATGATAGAAGTAACGATAGCCGAGACAAATTTAATTTTTAATTGCCAAAGAAACAAAAGTTTAAATTGAGTTAGAAGATATTTACGATTCGTTTTGGCTGAATGCTCAGATCGAATTTTCTCTCTACAAATGAAAACCTCTTTTTTGGTTTAAGAAATAATTGATGAATATGTATAGTTTCAATATTTTAAATTTCTTTTGTAATTTAGTAACTATATCAACTGGCTTCGTTAGAATTTAAATATCTCTTTCACTATACTGACGTGTACATCTTCTGAGTTTCGGAGGTTTTGAGAGAACTCAGGCTACGGAATTTAAGGTTTAAAATATTTATGCAGATCACGCAGAGAAAACTATTATTACGTCGAGCTCATTTATACTACTTATACCTCGATGCTTCGCATTTTGGGATGGCTTTAAAAAGCTTTTTCTCAACCTTCGTAAATACGCTTCCTTAATTTTTTAGTTTTAAAAGAATTGTTATAAGTTATAAATAAACAAATAAACCAAATACCATCTCTACGCCTATAATGCTGATTATTTTAAATGAATAGTTGTTTTATTAATAACTCTTCAAATAGAAAAAATAGGCACATAAAGCTATACACTTTTGAAAAGCCTCCAATTTAACGGTTTAGGTAATGTCATGGCCTACATATAGTTCCTATTTAAAAACATAAGTTTTGCGTGCTGCTTAAATGTGAGTGGGCCAGATTAAAAATTGATTTTAATTACAAGTATGGGAGTAATATTGAAGATTTCGAACCTAAAATGTCTATACACTTTATCAATATTTTAAAAAATTAAAACGTTGCGACTTTTAGAAATTTGCGTTTTTCGTATATTTGACTCTGAATCAGAAATACTGCGGAATTTTAAAATTTCAGCTAGAAAAATAATATGTACTAAACTAATATTTATAGATGTGGGCAGGGCCGGGTGGTTTAATTGTCTATGAATTTTCAAATAAGGGTACCTAAGGGAAAAAGATGTTAAGTTAAACAACAGTCGGCCACATGAAACTTCCAGGAAAAAGTGCGGTACCTATAGTAACATTGAAATTTAGTTTCAGTTCACCTCAAAACAAACAAACCAATGCCTAATCTTTTTTTTTTTTTTTTTTTTTAAATATTCAGCATCGACTGCTAAGGTCATTAGCTGAACTACAGATTCAACGAATCTGCAGGCAATTAATCTAATAAATGAATTACATTTTATTCAATTAAATTACTACTTTACAATAATAATTTTTGTATACTTTCTTCTCGATGCAATTGTTTTAATCAAATTTGGTTAACAATGAAACGTACTGTTACAGTTAGGTAACTGAAAATAATATCTCGTTATGGCGAACTAATTAATGGTAAAGGTACTATACTAGAGTAATAGATGGCAGTTAAACTGTTTAGATTTAAATCACAAAATTAACTTAAATCGTTTTTTAAGATTGTTAGTTGGTAGTTAGTATAGCTATAAGTTTTATTACAAACATTATCTGATTATAATAATATGTAGGGAACTATTTTTTCTTTGCTCGCTTTAGGGCTATTTGCATAAATTACGAATTTAACGTTATCGTTTTACAGTGAGGAAATTAAGTTTTAACTGAAAAAGTTTCTTGGGGTACTATCTTTTACGAATTCGTGAGCTTCATTTATGGAAAGAAATCTGAATTAAACCCAAGTGATTTTCTTTTGTTTAAATTTCACCATATCAGCCCCGTGGTGGAGGGATAGAAAAATAGAACGAATATTTTAAGAATGGTTAATCAAATAAAGAAAAAGCGCAGTGTGAGCCATCTCCTTATCTCCTAACAAACCGCCAAAAAGACTTTATAGTTACTCTGTCGTGTGTCTGATTAATACGCAACATTTTTACTTTATGTCAGAATAATTATTATAACCATAGATATATGTGATGCATATAATAATTAATAAAGTGATGGGCTTCATTTAAATATTAATTATAATTAGCGCATTTGTACAGTTTTATGTTAATATTTGTTTTAACGTTTGGCTCGCTATAAAACTGTTAACTTTACATGATATTAACCATTTACTACAATAAGAGCTTATACTTACATTATATTATTAAAATTAATTGCCCCAAGTATTAAGTTACCGTAATTTTCATTCTATATCTTACAAGATGTCCTGCGAGTCCACGACACCGCAAACACCTTCATCGTAAAATAAAAGATGGGTATGTAGGTACCTTTTTGTCTTTAATTATACCGGGTGGTCCGAATCAAATTAGCGAAGAAAAAGTAGGAAGGAAGAATAATGATTATTACTCGAAAGAGAATGGACGCTTTTATCGTTTAATATTAACATTAAATACTAGGCGATGATGAATTTAGTGAAATCCAGAAGATTTTCACATAATTTCTCTTGTCTCGGAAAAATAACTTTGTATAATAATCTTTATAACGCCAAAGGTTATTTTATAAATTCGGAAGATATAGTATACGAACAAGATTCATTTGGAAAGTGAGGTTATGTTAAAATCGTCTAATTGTCTATTATGACGATGTGTTGAAATGGGGTACCCGAATCTCACAAATAATGAGTTTTCGCGTCCTACGTTTAGAAACGTGTGCTCGTCACCCGGTATATTACATCTCAAAACGTAATTTATTGCAATAAATTCATTTGCGGACGTATAAAAAAGAGCTATAATGTAATAAAATCTACAATCCACACTCTAGTAATCAAGCATGTGTTTAGAAATGTCCTAAGGATAATTAGAGGGGTCTAGTAGCACTCTGCGGGGGCCATAGCCCCAGGTGAAGGCGGGGCGCCTTCGGAGATGCTGCCCTTCCTTTCACTACAAGAAGTTACACAACGCATTGCTCTCTATAATTGTAATAGACCAGTTTTGTGCAAAAATGTTGCGGTCGATTACTATTTGATTTCAGAACAAAAACATTTATTTCAATTTCAAAAAAAATTAATTACCGATTAACATAATACACATCAGTTATCAAAAACGTAAAGACAATTTTGGAATCGCCAAAATAAAGATGCGCTTACTATACCTAATGATAGTAATGAAAAATGAAAAAGAGATTCCCCATCACTCGTACAATTTCCATTTCGTTAAACGTAGTAATTAAAGGTTCGATCGTTTGACATATTTATTACATCGCGTTCGTGTACGTAGTATAAGATTCAAGAAAGAAAAGTAATTTGAACACGAGTCTCTTTCTCTAATTTGAATTCTTTAGATTTGTCGTAAGTATCGACAGTTCAGATGTGTTACAGTTTCACTTGACCAGCCTCGCATGATAAGCCTTATTTGACGAAAATCGAAAGTCTTCTAAAACTAGAGCATATCGAAGTAGCCTCCGGCTGTACGGGTGGATGGACGGATAGTTATAAAAATATTGTTAGTTGTGTAGCATCATCGAGGTACTTTATAATCGATTCTTATTGCGTATTGGAAATTTCTTTTCCGGTCGTTTCCGCCTTAAAAAAATTGCCAATCAACTTGGCTCGCTTTTGGACATATTCGTAATCACGTCATTAAGTATTGAGTGACTCGTTTTTGACTTTTAAATTTAGAGCAAAGTTATCCGATATACAGAGTATAATTGAGTTTCCACATAATGGAAAATTGTGGAGATTTGGGGTACAAGATGATAATATAGAGACAAAAGGAAAAGAAGAGAAGTGAAGGAAGGTCGTAGATGAGATGGGGTGACGTCGATTAAAACAGCAGCTGGGTTGAAATGGAAAGGAAGAGATATGGAAGAAGAATTTGATGTAGAAAATGTTATATAGAAAGAAGAGCTTAGATTTTGACAAAGAATCGCTTCTTGAAACTTTTTCCTCATATTTAGAAACTCACCCTGTTTATAATTAAAACGTTCCTATAAGAAAGTAAGAATAAAGAAATGACTCGATAGTTTAGACTTCTTCGTTCACATTTTTTAGTGTTAAGTAACGAAAAGGTCAGTGCAACGTAGGCGCGTTTTCTCGATGGTCTATTATAAAATAATAACGATTTATTTCGGTAGCCCTCATTTATTTTTAAAGAAGGTTAAACGTTAACAGAAGCAGTTTGTAAAAGTTCCATAAATGGACGTAAATACTTAATAATTTAAAAAACGCGAACCTAATATTTAATAATAATAACGAGAAGGTTTTTTTAAATTAATTGCGATTTAAAAATTAATGCAACAAATTTATTGTTTGTCGTGTTGTGTAAGAGTGGCAGAATATAACGGTTAAATACGTAAATAATAGGCAAGGCACCGAAAATCTATTAAAATTTTAAATTGAGATTTTGGAATCAATGTTAATAAAAAGTTAATTGCCAAATTTAGCATCCGTTTTGCTTTCATACACGTATTTATAAGGTTTTCAAGGTAAATAATTTCGACTACAATAGAGAGCTTGTAATTAATATTTTATACCAAACGTCCAAACCGACGCCGAGTTGCAAAATTGTCATTTTTACCTAAAAACTGCGAGAAAAAACGGTTAGAAAGTCTCCTAAATAAATAAACAAAATTGTGAAACATCCAAAATTCAATTCGAGGCGTGGTGAAATACCACTTTTAATTAAAATTGCAATTTTATCTAATGAAATGTATAAAAAGTGACACGAGAGTAGTAGCGGCGCAACTTACCTACGAAAAGCAATATTTGCAACCGACTTCTTTTTTTAACGAAAATTAAGATGACTCTTAAGCGAGTTGTAGGTCGGTAGTCGGGCGTGGTTCGTTCTGAAGGCTCTTAAGACTTCTCGATGGTAAGCTTCGAGGCGCGCCAACATCAACTAGAGCAATCTACGACTACGAACAACCTACACCCAATAAACTTAATGGCATAACACCACTATAAATAATCAAATATCATATTTTAATAAAGTTAAAAGGTCACGAGTTGGTGGGCAATTTTTCGAAAAATTTTCTTTTTTCTTTCGACTTCTTGACAATAATTACGTATCGACTCCATGGAGGATGCGAAGCATAAATAAAGACTCGAAGCTAACTAAACAGTTGCAATCGATCACTCGATGAAAATGGAAGAGTAAGTTAAGTCCTCGTTCAAAACCGGGAGGAATAGGATACGAGGCAATGAAAGTTCCAAAATGAAACTATAAATTCCTAACTCTCTGTAAGTTCTAATCTAATGGTTTTTAAAAATGCAGTGATGTTTCTTGGTATAGGTCTGCATAGTTATTCTGGTCCAATGTTGGAGTGGTAGTTTTAGATCGTTCGCAGGGGCGGACTGAGCCACAGGGACACCGGGAAAATTCCCGGTGGGCAGGTTGCTTTGGGCCCGGTTTCTCTGGGGTTTATCTTAAAAAATGTGGACGCCTTTCGACGAAATATGGTAAAAATACTTTTTATTTAATTCGCCAGTGCAAACAGGGGAAAGTACTTGTTTTAACAAACAAGTTATAGAAAAATTTGAGAAGAACAGCTTTTCGCTAAGTACAGTGAGTCGATATTTTGTTTTGGTAAAACACCTTCTTTGGAGACATTATCAATTGCTATTTTAAGCCGTTTGACTTTGAACAATCTAAAATTTTCGCCGGCAGCGCTTTACATTTTTGTAATAAAAGCAACCTTAAGACTTGGAACTTGGGCCTCTCACCAAAAACTTCACCAGGCGCCACTGATTACCCTGGGCAGTGAAATAAAATTAGACCGCGTCAAATATTTCCCCGTCCGGTCATTTGTTGCCAGTCCGCCCTTGAATCGTTGAGTCGTCCGGTCGAGTCTTCCACTACCTTCTAGTTTTCGTTGCTGGTCTTCCAGTGAGATTTCTTAGCATCTCTCGCCTTATCTGTCAAGTCTAAAATAATTCGTAGGCTCATTCTCCGACTATTTCTGTTTGGTTCTTTACCTTCTACCACTTCTACTTTGCCATGCTTCTCCCTAGGATTAAACAGAAGTGATATAACATCTTGATACATTTAAACTTTGTGTCAAATACGAATTACGACGCGCCGTATCGAGATTAATTATGCCCAAAAAGAAAACAAATTGTGTTATAAACGTCATCTTCAAATAAACAAAAGGACGTTTAATTTTTAACAGTTTAACTTTAAAATGATGAAATTCAATAGTAATATTTTAAAAGTGCACATCGATAATAGCAATTTACATACTGAAAGCATCTCGATCGTCTCGATGTACGCAGATAGTAGTAAATATCGTAGGCTGGAACAAGACGGAATATAAAGCACGTAGGTTTATAAGAGACTGTAAATAAATGTCTCATAAGTTGCAATTATCTTCAGCTATGCACTTCCTTCCATTATGTACCTATACTCTATTATAAGAACTTACGGCAAATTAAATTTAATGATGTAAACCGCATTTTTTGTATGTTAGTATTTTGATACGACGCATTTCAATTCTATTTTTTCTGCGTCTCATCTTACGTTTTCCACCTTCATCTTCTTCTTGTTTTCTCTTTTAATTTCTTTACGGAAGAGCTAAAAGAACAATCTCTAGATATTTATTTTTTTTTAAGAGAGGCCTTCCAACCTCACAATCTTGAAGTTTTCCAACCTCACAAGTGTAAGTCTCGAGTATTAGATCGTCACGACGTCCGTCAGAGCGACTTTCGTACTATTTCTCCTGACTTCGCGTATTACATACCACCATCACGAGTGGTCAAACTAATAGTCCAGGCAATTAATACATAAAAATAGGCTTTCGCTACAAATGATACAGGAGTGTTGCAATTTGGTACACTTGTACAGTTTGGTGTCCCAATTAATTAAGTTTTTGACCTAGAGCGGCCGCCGCTCGCGGCACTATAGTGGAAAAAAGGGGCCGAAAACAAGTGTTCCAAAAATATCTTCTCTCTAGCTTCACCTAGGGCATAACGATTATATAGCATGTTATTTATTAAAACTTTTGTAAGAAACATTTTTCAATCAGATGAATAGTGGACGAGTAAAAAAGTTTGAAAATTTATCGTATTGTGCCATTTTTAGCGATACAGCTTTCGATCCAAATTATTTACCTTGCATCAAATGGAGTAACCTATGATTTTTTGGTATGTTGTACATGATGAAAGCAATGATAAATCCAAGTTTTTGACCTCGGTGGATCTCCGGATCTTTGTCAAATCTTCAAAAAGATATACAATTTAGCTCTGCTTTTGTTTTGAATTTTGGAGAAAGATCCGAAGTTTCTTAAGCTATCCTTAAAGTTTATGATACAGAATACGCCTGAATATTTAAACATTTACTGATAAACATTTGTGGGAAGAAACATAAAAGTCACTCAACGGGCTTACAAAATAGCTGAAATTACTAATTTGTGAGAGTATTCAAAAGGCCGCCAATTAAAATGGTATTAAAACTCAAAACCTGTGCCCTAAACTTTTCCTCGTACGTTTAATTTAAATTATTAAGATACAGCTACCTACTACAGTTGGAAAAATTTTAAATTATTATAATATTGTAACTTGTTATTTTCGAAAATCGCCGCCCTTTTTGTCTCGAGCAAAAATATTAACTGTGAACATATTTGGTGTGTTTATTATACTTTTATAATAATAATCACAGTAAATTATCATATTTTATCTAGTTGATAGGTATAAGTAATTTAAAATTACTGTCAAATAAAAACTTTTCTTACATTTGACATCTTACGGATCGAGCGCTCGATATACCGTCACCTGTTTAGTTCGATAACACGTGCTACACGGCATTTTCTTGTCCTGCTAAAAATATTTCTTACCCTTATACTTACAGTTCGGTTTAGTCTTAAATTATTAAATTGACACTATAAAAGCTAGTTTACTATTTAAAGTTTATAACAATCAATCTGTAATAGTCCAATCGATCGGGAAATCGGTTGAAAATCTTACTGAAAGGTTGGGGTCGTTCCGGTGTCCATTTTTGTTGCGAGGCACCAATGGCCGACGTCAAATAATTAAATAACTAATTTTTGTGCAAATTAAAACTATGTTGAACGTTAAATGGAAAAGTGTTTGTTGTGTTGTTTTAAATCAATTTTTTCTTGAAATTTGACAAAAATTAAAAAGTTAAAAGTTAAAAAGTTTTCGGTAGATAGGTACATTCAAACTTGGAGGAAATAAATCTTTTTCACTAGTAGATATCGTGTCGTATCGTGGTAGTGCTAAAAGGAATAATAAGTACCTATGAGTTTATAGATACTTTGCCGAAAGTTAAGCGGTGAAAAGCTGTGAAGCTCAAGGTCAGTTAAATTTTATTTTTGGATTTTAGAAATTTGTTTTTAAATTTTTGCTCTGTTTAACAATTAACAAACTAAAAAGACGTAGGTACTTAACCATCCTGTTTGAAAACTTTTTGATCATTATTTTTTGTTAGTAATAAATACCCGTGAAACACATTTTCTGTTAAGCACATCTAATCAGTAATCATCTCATCGTTTTATTCCACTCGTATTTATATAGGTAGATACGTAGGCGACTTTTATAAATTTTAATACAAATTCGACCCCCATTTGAATTTTTTACGATTGTTGCGAAAATTTGCGTTTAAACTTGCATTAAAATTTGTCGACTAATATATTAATTTACATTTGTAAGACGAGGTTATGTTATCAACGACTAATACTTCACCCAATAAGACAAGAATGGGTGCTCTGGTTCTCTTTGCCATTTCGGGGATTTGGCGGCTGCCCAATCCTCGAATAGGTATTATCATTCAATTTTAAGCTACAGTATCAAAGCTGATAGTGTGCAATGAATCATCTCGTGGGGGAAATATTTCGAGCAGGCAGTGCTTCCTTTTTAGGTAATTAATTTTGAGATGGTTTTATAAGTAGCACCTGCTCTGATTTACGATTATTTCGGAGATTTGTGCACTGTAGCAATCCTCGGATTGCTACAAAAATTCAAAACAAAAGCAGAGCTAAATCGTATATCTTTTTGAAGATTTGACAAAGATCCAGAGTTTCGCCGAGGTCAAAAACTTGGATTTATCATTGAGCTTTCATAATGAACAACAAACCAAAAAATCATAACTCCTCCACTTGATGCAAGGTAAATAATTCGGATCTTTGTCGAAAGCTGTATCGCTAAAAATGTCACAATACGATAAATTTGCAAAGTTTGGTACTCGTGCATCATTCATCAGATTGAAAAATGTTTCTTATAAAAGTTTTAGGAAATTACATGCTCTATAATCGTTGTAATATCTACTTATGTCCCACGTGGCGCTAGAAAGAAGATAATTTTAAAACATTCGTTTTCGGCCCTCTTTTTCCATTATAGCGGTGCGAGCGGTGGTCGCTCAGGGTCAAAAACTAAAATATTAATTGGGACACGAAACTGTACAAGTGTACCAAATTACAACACTCCTGGACCATTTGCAAGTCAGAATCTACTCATTGCCTGGACTATAACGACCTACTAAAAGTCGCTCATCCGCAGTATCCTTAAATTACAAACTCCAATGCGGTCGCTCTTATTTAAGTGATGTGTAGGAGAAGTCGATTAGTTGCTACTAATCGAAGAGCTATTCGTATTTTGTCAATACCTGCTTGTATTTCTGTAACGTATATTAATTACTCAAAGGTGGTAGCCGTAAGATTTTCAAAATCTTTTCGTTCTATTGCAAATTCTAAGGCTAAAGCGCGCTTGGACGACTAATCAATCGGGCGATTAAACAATCGGCTAGTAACGACAATAATTTTATATGTAAGAGCACGCAGGAACGATTGCAAAATCGGCCGATTTTAAAATCTGTCTCCGGACACAGATTTCCGATCCGATCGCTATCGGCCGAGTGGGTTAGTCATATGGTTTTACTTGAGGGTGCGCTCATGTTAACTAGAATTCAGTCGGCCGAGTGCAGTTTATTAAAGATTTTAGATAATTTACGCATAATATAGTGAAGTTTCGAGCGAAAATGACGAATGAAATTGACTCGAAAAAGTTAATACCTTTAGTCGAAGCTCGGCCAGCGCTTTTTGATAAAAAATTAAAAGCGTATAGCGACCGTAATATTAAGCAAAAATTGTGGTTGGAGCTTTGTGAAATTTTGATCACAGAATGGGCACAACTAACTCCAAATGAAAAAACCCAAATAGGTACAAATACATGCGACTTCTACAAAATCCATCACTTTTGACTTTGAGCCACCGATTTACAAAACGTTAATGCGCGCTCAAGCTGATCGGCCGACAGAAAATCTGCTACATACGCGACCAAACTTACTATCAGCCGATACAAATCGCCCGGTTGATTAATCGTTCATGCGCGCTTAGCCTAAAACTTAGTTTTGATTATGACGCGGTGGTATAATATTATTTCTTTTAACGACTTAACGACGCGACACGCGGTTGCTTCTAGATAAACCGACGTCGACGATGACTCTTGAAACAGAGGTTAAAGAGATTAAACTATTCTAAATTACTTCGATGTCGTTCTCTTATGGCACACCGCATTAATGATCTTATCTTTACACAAAACGGCACTGCGTTTAATTAAGAAAAACGTTAGCTTACCTTTATGAATAATTAAAGCCGTAAAAATCGAGCGAGCAACTGTTGCAACTTCTCAATCACCTTCCATATTATCTAGTAGGTACTTGTTTTTCTACTGAAGCTTTTAAAATTCAATTATAATTTTTTCCATCGAAAAAGCTCGTGGGTAAATTTCTACTAAGTAGTAATTGCTTTATAATTATAACGCGGGCGTTTTGCTTCAATTTATTCAATTTTCATTTAAGGAAAGGTGACTGCTTCTTAAGAAGATATTATTGTAATTTTTTAGTATTATAACTTTATAACTTATATAACATTAGATTTATTTAATTAAACAAATCTTTTTAATCGATTTTGTTTATTTAAATTTTTAATTAATTAACATAATATACCTACACATTTCATTTTATTCACTTTACTAACTAACTCGTGTCTCGTGGCGAAACTCCCAACTACTTGCACTGTAGAATTTTGTTCACCCTGAGCTATAGGTACGCTTACATTATACTTCTTCTCGTATGATACGTGTGTCTCTTCATTTTTCATTACCAATAACCATTATCATGCTTGTTGTTTGAGGCACTCCACTGATAAACGAGGTCCTGGTATCACTGACCAAAACAGTAGAACTGACCGTCACTCTTAGTCCGAAAACATCGGTCTACCATGATTTTGCAAATCTCAATCTGTGGCGTACTTACCGAAGTGAGCATTATTAGAATGTTCTTAGCAGTGATAACCATACAGATCTAAAACACCAGGTGTGTGTCCAAGACGTGACCAAGAGATCGCTAAAATACCTCAAAAAAGAAACTATAGACTATAGCACGAACAAAACATACAAACTTTCAGTGTGCACACAAAGTGTCACGTTGGGGCACATGATGCGATGATTCGAGACAGTCGAAACGCAGCCCAGCTAATGACTCTTACGAGCGCACAAAAAGCTCCCGAACCCGATTTATTAAAGCGACAGTTAGTTCAAAGTTCATCATCTAAGTTAGAAAACACACTTGATGGAAGCAAATTTAACGGTTGTGACAAAAATATGAAAAAAATGAAAGACTTTTTACCACAGAAATGTGTATAATTAGACGTCTAATGATGTGATAGGAAAAAAGTAATTTGAAATTTAAAAGAAAAGTTGGAGCTCCCACAGCCGTAATAAAATTATACGAATTATTAACCTAACAGCATTTTTCTAATTTACATTCATCATTATACCTAGGTTAATAATAATTTAGACATTAAAGTTAGATTTGTGTGCCAATGATTTCATTTTAATTTCATTCACAAAAATAAAATCATTTTATTTCACCGCGAGTTGATTTATAGGTATACGCGCTTTACTACCAACTCGTCTTATACCCAGTGGCTTTTGAAATAGATAAATATGTAAATCATCTTATGGGTTGTGTGTACATGTTTAATTCTTTTAGAAATTTATTCTAGTAGGCATTATAGAGACGGCCAAAAGCTCGAAATGAAATAAATATTGAAACTCGTTTGATAGGGTCCAGATGCTAGACAGGAGAAGACTTTTGACTAAGTGATGTGACTTTCAAGTCTAAACTTAGACCAATTTTGAGAAGGTTTAATAAACATTTTCGTCTACTTCCATTTTTGGGTTTTCGATATTAGTACTATTAATTATATGCCATAGGAAAGTATGGCTAAACTATATTAGGCATTTGGTAAAAATTAAGTAGGACGAACAAAATCATAATAAAAGTTACCCAAAAAGCAACTTTCTATTTTTTAGCCGTACTCGAGCGCCTAAATCCTTTAAATGAAGTGAAAGATAAAGGGAGTAGTTCCTACCAAGTAATTAAATGTTCATTTGTATCCCAATGTCACTCACGGTACCGATGCTCTTGCCTTCGCGATTATCGGTATGTTTTAGTGTGTTGCACTTGATGCAACACTTAGATGTACCTATTCCTTTAGTAGAGCTTATAAACAGGTCGCAGTGTAAAAAGGTTTACCGACTGCACTATTTTACATCGATATCGTATCTTCCACAAATGTTGATCTTATAATCTCACTGCTTCAGAGTTTCCACAATTTCACGGAGCCCCGATCTCTCTTTTTCTGTCAACAGTGGTCAACAGTCAAAAGATGGCACTTCTCTACGCGGTAAATTCCAGCCTCTTGTTCAACCCTATAGATATAAATTTGTTTATACGCTACAAACATAACGAACATGGCCCAGTTTACAACACACATGTAGCGTGCGTACGTGTATGTAAAATATTATAGAGAAAATTTCAAGTTTTTAACATTTAAAACTCGTTACCGTGTGCTATTAGAGTCGCCGTTCTTCCGTCTCTTAACTATCCATTATCATGTCATCTAAGCTTCCAGTTAGTTAGTTATTTGCATATTTTCGTTGGGTGGAGGTTGTATGTCCAGATATGTACATTAGAAAGGTTGGTCACACTTCGATGCAGTAGCTCGCCGATTATTATAATTATTATTAATACGCGGAAGATTAATTTGTTGGGCAATCTAATTTTTTTTTATATCTATTTTAAATAATTAATTTATGAAAAAACTATTTATGTAATAACAAGTGTAAAAATGCACATTTAGCAGATTTATTATTTTTAAATTGCCACTTTGAAAGAATGTGTCGGTAAGTACAAGTTTTTCTCACTTTCCGAACTATAATTGTATAAAATTTTCTTCTCTTCTTTCTCTTTCTCTAAATTAAATATATTTTTTTATAAATAATTGTTAAAGCTATGTAGAATGAAAAGGAAACTTGTCAGTGGTATATTTTTAATCTTGTTTGAGAAAACTAAAACATGATCTTACAGATCTTGTTTTGTTTTCTCTAATTGGGTACTAGATATGGTTTAAAAGTCGTGTAGAATGTTTCAATCATTCCATTTCTGTATCTTTTTCTTTTATAGTAAACTTTTATTTGCTATTTTTCTTTAAGTATTAGATCTACTGGGAAATCGACATGATACTATTGAGTTGTTCGACGTTCGACAGATATTAATAAAAATAACTTTAATAATAATTGTCTTTATCTATTTACCCTCCCCACATCAGATACCTACTAAATTTTCTAGACGTGGAAATTCCCTGTCATTTGATACATTTTGTCGATCGATTTGAAACGTATTATAAGACATGTTAACCCAAGAAATTTTGCAGTCGCAACTGAGAAATTTTTTTTATAAAAAGTACCAAAGAAATAGTGTTATAAGTTATAACCGCCAGGTCTTTACATTGATTTATAAAAATAAAATTTTAAGTATTTCAATTAGACATATTTATTCATATTCGACTGCATTTTTTTTAGATTTCGCGTAAACACCAAACTAATAATTATCTAGTGACAACAATTAATAGTAATTAATTGTGTAAATAGACTAATACAATTTCCATCTTGGAGTGCCACTAATGAGAATCAAGCACGGCTACAAGCTACAAGATAAAAATGTTATCGAAATATTTATTCAATCGTTTCAGTAGCGACTAGGGTCATTGAAAATTATAAAATAAATTAGATAAGATATTTAATAGTAATAAAAGCTTGTTGATCTCAAAATAATCGAAGATTGGAGTCTACTTGTATTACCTGTTTTATTTGTATAATTATTGTTTTCCACTACATATATTATTTGATTATTATTATCCTGCAGTTGCGTATACAAATACAATTTTATATAATTCTACCAATGTCCGTATTGTAATAAATTTAATCGCTA
The DNA here is from genome assembly GCA_950108345.1 of Malthinus flaveolus. Lineage (NCBI taxonomy): Eukaryota > Metazoa > Arthropoda > Insecta > Coleoptera > Cantharidae > Malthinus > Malthinus flaveolus. The sequence goes on from OX467288.1 coordinate 521,104, forward strand.
AATAAAAAAAGAATCGGTTAGGGCTCCTCGACCCAAATTACATTATTTAGTATATAACATAGAACATATCTCTGGCCCATCCGACTACTATACTTGAATGGTCATTCCTGTGGTCATCATCAGGAACGATAGCAAATCCTAAACTTTTCTTCAGCGCCCAACGAGAGGCCGAGCTCTTCTGGCCGAATCGATTGTGGAAATGAAGCGAAACGAAAACAAGTTTAGTAAATCCACGGTTAACTATTATTATTGATAAGTAATTTGCGAGGTCGTTACAATGCCTTATATATTTAATATAAAGAATGAGTTGCTAAGGCGTGGTACACTTACACTCTCGATCGCTTATCGTAAAAAGCATCTTAATACTTATTTATATATTACGCAAGTGATTAGCATGTAACTATAAGAAAGAGAAAACTATTATAAGATTAATATCGATGTTGCCAATCGACGAATTCGGAGCAAATCATTAAAAAAATTTGAAGTTTCTAATTTAACATCTCGTTTAATTGTGTAAATAAATTAGATCTCCTTCTATTTAAATTCTTTTTTTTCCTCTCGTATATTAATAAAAATAAGGATAAAAGTTGCGAGTTGCGGTAGGCGACCAGTTAGTAAAAAGAAGGTAACTCGTACCGCATTCTCGGTGTTCTCTTCATACATCGAACAACGGTGGTAACGGTACCCAAGGCCCTGCCACGCCGAGGCCTCGGGCTTTAACTTTCCTCGCGCAAGGACGCGAGTGCCGCCCGCTCTTCGGCTTAACTTCTCGCTATTATATTATTATTAATGTAGCGTATATTCCTTCTACTTATTTATAATATTCGTAACCTCACCTTCTTTTACCTTCTGTAATCGAGACTCTAGTGGTCGAGTCTACCGAAAACACTCACACGACGAATTTATACACTCACGTAGGTTAGTTACAAATGATATAATTAGTTTTATTGTTAGCCGAGCCCAGATTACCTAGGACTTTTTTTAATTTTAATAATATATTAATAACCTTAAACGAGGCGACAATGACATTTTAAAAATAACAAAAGACTTAATTCACGATGTGTAACACAATAATATGTTTCGGATGCTCGGATTCGTCGATAATATACGGCATCACAGGGTCGTTTCGAAGTTTCTTTAGAAATATTTCGGAATTTTAATCCCTTACTTTTTTCTCGAATTATATTCGGCTACTCCTTATTGCCGAAGAAGGTTAAAAAATTGATTATTTAATCATTTAATTGATCGAAATACCTCAGTTCGATCGCTAATTAATTACTATGCGGATAACCTTTTCCAAAACTACGTTTTAGGATAACGTTCACTAAATGCCTTCCTAGTTAGTCTCAGTTTTTCTTTATGTGTACCTTTCCATGGTCGAGAGTAAATTAGATCGTAAGTTGTAAGCGTATAATCTATTCACCAGTGTGGTTGAGAGACGCCCAAAAGTAATAATTCCATCGCGCATAATGAAGACACGTTCACTCGACATATTCTACAATTTGATCAATACAGATTCACGCCATTTGTGCTTTATTATGATCTACCAGTAAACTAACCAGCTTTGAAAGAGACGTCTATGAAAAATAAGTATTTCTTATTGATGGAGTAGCCCCAATTTATAAGAAAATGTGGGTCCTAAAGTAGCAGATCTGATCTGCTCTCTGCTCATGTTGACATAATAGTCAGTGTGTAACTTAAACGTAGATGACGGTTATGAAGATCTCTTTAAAATTATTTTCTTTCGAAAGTCGTGAGATAAGAAGACGTAAAACAGTACAGGTTGTAAAGGCACCAAAACTTTAAGCAAACGTCACTGTGAGTGACGAAACTCGCCCGTGGTAAAACCTTCTCTTAAACTTCAATCTCTTCTAATTATACACTATCAAATTCGAATTAAGAATAGTAGATAATTATGGTCAATATCTATTACAAGTTCCTTACGTGTCTTCTTCTGAATCGTTTGAACAATTAGCATCACGTGACAAATGTGTGGTTGTAGGGCACGTTAAGCCATCGATCTGGGTTAATTAGTAGGTGATAATAAGGACGAATCTTGTCGAATAAGTTAGTAAGCGACGAAACTATTTAAACAAATATCGGATGATAGAGTGGATAAATTTGGTAAGCAGCGATTTAAAAGCGAACAGATTACATATTTACAAATACCAGAAAGTAATAAATTAGACCCATTATTCAATTTCGTACATCCGAAAATATTAACGCACATTTTCAAGGTTGTGATCTATTTACCTAGATTTCGAAATCTATAAATTTAAGATGAATTACGTTCGAAATGGGCGGTTTCTCCGCACACGTTAAAAATCTCATCGCTTAATTATTTTTTTTTGGAAATTAATAACGCGTTAAAATTATCTTCCTCGTCGGTATCCTTTTAAATTAAATGCGAAAGAATTAAATTTAAGTGCAAACATCTTCGCGTTTCTTTTTATTTAAGAACCTTGTCAAACACGTCATTACCTACCGTTTGGCAAAGAGATGTCAAAATATTGCTTTCGATTTTTGACTAGTTGTATTCAGTCACGCCCTGTGGCCAGAATTGCAAGAATTTTAACTGGATCTTAATTTTTGACCTTTTATTATACCTATCCACTTACACATAATATGAGTTTCGTGCCGAAAAATGTGTTTACGTTCGTTGTAATTAGCTAAAAATTAAGAGAAAAAAACAAGTTACCGATGATCTTCAATTTTTGAAGATTTTTACTCTTCGTTTCGAGTGAGGTAACGGACGCTATTGATGTAATCGTTCGAATTAAAACCTAATAATAATCAATAATTATGGAGTCGATCGAGACCACTCAAGTTAGTCGCTCTATCACTGAAGGCGTTCCAGGAATTCCAGGAAATTCCAAATTCCAGGAATTTGAAGGAATTCCAGTAATTTGGGCTAGTTCTGTGATAACACATCGTTCGTTTTTTATTTACGAGGAAAAGGTATTTACTCCTTTTTTGATCCTTTTAGAAGGAAAGGTCGTTAGAAAAACCAATTTCGTTGTAATTACTACTTAATTAATATCAATAACAATAATTGATTCTACTCTAAAATCGTCCTTGATGAACCATTATAAACAATTCGGAAGTGTTATAATGTAGAAATTAATTTACTTTATATATTGTGGTTATATTATGCTACTTAATTAATTATTTTTAAGAATATAAACGCTAAGTATTTTTTTAAATTAACGTTAATTTCTGCTCAATAATTGTTCTTGGGTAAATATTTCAAATTTGGTTGTACTATCAGTTGTCAAATGATGAAGTCAGGTGAAGTGATGTTCATTTGTTGGTACATGTAAAGTAGAGTGTTCTCGCTATAATAAATTCATGGCTTGCCTCCATTTTACTTCCAAATTCCTTAAAATTGCTTCTTTTCGTGCGAAGTGACAAAATTGACTTTTTCTTGTTTCCACTTTTTAAAATGAAGCTTTGCTATCTCATATTTTATTGTAGATTGTAGATGGGCATTAATAATAACATAGATAGGTACACCACATCAGGCATTTATCAAAAATAAGAAAAACTAGCTCTAGTAGAGCAGAAATAGCATCCTTGAGCAATTCGCCCCCTAGCAAGGACACTCTTCTCCCCGGTAGCTTTATACTCGAGGCATTTATTTCGTACTTTTAAATGAGAAATATTTCATAATAAAAATAATTACAATAATTAACATTAATGCAGTGTGATTAAGAGCGAACAAATCATTGTTGCAAATTAATCAAATTACACCCAAAAAAAGTTTTTCGATGGTTCGAGAAAGTCTGATTTTTTTATCAATTACGAGAAACGTACAAAATTGTAATTGTACATCGATTACGTACGTATTTCCGCAATTTTATCACGAAAATTAATTTTACTTAAGTAGATAAATTGAAATTTAACAAAAATAGTTCTCGCCGTAATTTACAAATTACCAAAATTACAAAATTGTTTTAGTTTTGGAGAAAGCAAAGTTGAAGGAATTGTAACACGAGTTATAATAAATGTTATAAAGTAAACAATAAATGGTAAAAGTAACAAGACAACTTTTAAACTTAAAAAAAAGTTATTTAATTACGTTTAGTTAATAATTTTTATAAAGTGCAAAAATTATTATGTTAATTATTTTAGTTGTGTACTTAAAGCGAATGGTATCCTGTAGGTAAAGTAAAAGACACTCCTTGGCGTTCCTCGCCACTTTTATAATATAATACACGAATAAAAAATTAACACATTATCTTCATGGCACTTCCGGTTGAACTAGAAATTCTTTCAGAAATTAGTCTTTTAAAACTTAAAAAAAATTAAGTATTAGGTAATGATTAATTGTGTTTGTTAGAAAAAAATGTTTAGTAGGACGGTTTTGAAGGTGTCCCATTTGTTAATAAGTTAACAAGTGACATGTTGATTTAATGTTCCTTAAATTGCTGTAAAATTATATCACGGATATTTTAGATTCTATCAGCGTGTGTACTCACAAAATTAGAGAGCTTTTACGCAGATCTCAGTGGCGTGGTGTAATGTTTAAAAATTTTAAAACTCAAACTTATATTTATTATTTATTTCATCGGAACTGACTTCTTCCGAGCTTTTCAAAAATATTATACCTAGTTTAGTTTGCGTATTCTAAATAATGAGGGAGTTATTTGAAGAATTGTTACACTAAATAGCGATTGTAATTTATTGTAGTAGAATATTCTGAGTTGAGTTGTGGCTCAAAATTTTTTTTAGAAAATGTCCGCACGAAAAATCAATATTAGGTATAATAAATTTTTTTAAGCTAATCGCTCGTTACTTTAGAATTTTTAAAATTAAATTTTAATTCTTTTGATTTCTGAAATATTTAACTACTTTTTGGAAACTTTTTCTTTTTAAATCGTGCTACTAATTGTACACCACTTCTGATTTGGCAATCAAATAAAAAGTTATCTGAGTATGGACATCAGATGAAGCGAAACGGTTATAAATTATTATAAGTATTTTTTAATATATACGAAGAAAAAAATCGCCAATTTTTTGAAAATCGAGTACTTACAACAAACGAGTGTAAAGCAATTAAATTTTGAAATAGAAATTTAGTAATTTAATTGTACGTACTTCCATACACAATTTGTTCTAAATAATTTGCGGTATATATCATTCGCAATTTGCATGGTAATTTCGACAGTTTATAGTGTCTAAATTGATAATAGGTATCTATCAGTTTAATCAACCATTAATAACGAAAAATATGTGCCAAGGTAAAAAAAACGGTTTAAGAATATCATTGTTGTGCAGTAACAGTGTATAGCTAACTGTGCAACTAACAATTTGGATAATAACAAATAACGACGTCGGTTCAAAAACAAGATGTAACGTTCTTCCTGACAATTTATTTAGATCATTTTTGTGTGTGGGTTTTATCATTAGACGACTATTACTAATATAATTGGTAAAATTTTTCTTCCGCAATAATAAAACAATATAATATCGAAAAAAGTAGAGTCAATTTGTTCTACATTCACTTAAAAAACGACGATTCATCACAAGTAGCGTTTTCTAAAACCACATAATAATAATTTGAATTTGAGAAAAAACGTCAACTTTTGTATACACGACGGTTATTTCTATCTTGCTTTGTTTATTTACGTTGAATAAATATTAAATTTGCAAACGAAACGCCTGAAATAATTAACAAACCTCCATTACAATTATTATTATTACTACAGGTAGCTAATAGATCAAGGATTGTTGTGCGGTTTTATTTTAGATTTCTCTGTGTATAAAGTGTACAAAATAATGACTTTTTTAAATTTCAATGTCGTTTGTGGTTTTAAAATAATCTCTAGTAGGTTACACGTAATTTTGTTAAGAAATAATGCTAAGTTTGCGGAAGAAGTGCTATTTTTAATTTTTTTTTATTTGTTAATACAGTCAACTTTCAATACGATGAGTTTTTAAACGCCACTTTAAAATATTAAAATACCTTCAGCTGTCTATTAAGATTTTATCCATTAGGTATTAATTTCCAATTAAACAATTGAATTGTGGCAACTGGCAACTATACCTACACATTATGTATACTGTATAAGAGCCGGAGCAGAAGAGATTACCAGAATCGAGCTTTGGAGTAAGTCATGGTAACTCCTTGGAAAGTCATAACGTTTTACACAAGCGCTATACAATTCGCTTCTCCATGCAAAAGCGCATAACTAATGTTCTGGCAAAAAATTCTAATAGAATAAGATGTATGTATTTATAGGTATATCCGCAAGTGGTAGGTACAATGTATACTATAACAGAAATGGGGCCCCCATGAATATAAAAAATTTTAAAATAAAAAAGTCAATTACAAATGAAGCGCAAACTTATTTTATTATTTATATTACTAACTGAATATTTTCTTATTTAATTTTTATTTTTCACACCTTTTTACTCTGATTCAAATCTTGGATTTTAGCCACACTAAAGCTGGAGTATCTTTAGAGCACGAACAACTTCGGAAGTTTGTTTTGAATTTACTTTCAATGTACACATGTAGTATTATATTACGGCAATTTCTTTAAAGATTCCTTCCTGATATCTACGAACTTCAATTTTGAAACTGTTCGCTCTAGAACTTTGAGTAGATCGCCCACACAGTGTAAATCCGACAATCTGAAACCACTTGTGGCTTTTTCTTTACTTCGAATAATAGCTGGTGGGGCGAGGAATAAACTAAACTTGATAGCGTAGATGAAGTTTATTCTTAAAGTAGACTTTAACAATAAAAAGCTCAATTTGTCGAATTAATTTACAGCATTTAATCCGATGTGGACTATTACACGGCCATTAAATTAAAAGTTGGCGATACAAAACTTAAATTAATTCACTTCGTAAGTTAACTGAATGTTTCTCAGCAAACTGTCTCAATACTCAATAGCAAACGAAATAATTACATTTGTTCTAAGATCACTTGTCAAGATAAGTACACGACAATGAATGATACTATAAGTTTGTCTAAAAGCAGAGTAAAGAAAAAGAAGAGAAAAAAATCTCTTTTGTGTTAAATAAGACGTTTTCTTTTTCGTAAAAATTGCATTTCAATGGTGCATAGTTAATTTGCTTCTTTTCAAAGAGAGTCTAACTCCGTTTTAAAAGCCGACGGTATCGTAAGTCTCCGCGTACTCAAAGTTACCAAACAATTGCACCATAAATTAGAAACAAATGCACTCTATTTTGAATTCAAACTTTGCGATTTAAAAAAAATTTGCTCGGAAACTAAAGCCAGTAGTGGTTCGTGACGCTCTTAGTGTGGGGTGCTGGGCTTATATGAAAGATTTTAATAAAGCACTTTCATTTTTAGCACGGGATGGGGGGTTTCTGATAGAAGCGTCTCTCAACACTATCATGTTAGTAAGTTTATGGGTTCTATCGTAGCCCTTCTCTTATAAGAACCCCCCCAGTGATTAAATTACCGATCCACATAAGAAGGAAGTTGGGAGAGCAGCAGATGATAAAAATATTAGACCACCCATATAAGTAAATTGTCAAATTTTTGAAATATCGAAGTGGGTCGTTATCTACCTACTTTGTTTCAGCGAGTTTAGCTCGTGTATTAATTTGAATCAGATTAACTAAAAGGTAGTATTAACTTATATGTTGCAATTAAAGAAAAATTCTTACAATGGTTTATGTCCTTGAAAGTTTTTTTTTTCATTTTTACTTTAAGTAAATACGACAATGTAATTGTTTTATTTTATTAGAAAAATTGCTATTGTGTGAGTCTATATTTGAATATAATATATTACGATATAAAGTAAAATATAAATCGTTATTTATAATACTAGAGCTATTGGCCCGAAGGGCCAATTTAGCTCTAGTTTATAATATAAGTTAAAGCGCTAATTCCATTTTGAGAGTAATACCAACAAACGGTTACTTCTTAACAGCATTCGCTGTATTAAGTCATAAATATCGAATCTTTCCATATTACGAACAAACGAGTTTCTTTATACATATACCAAAAAGTAATTTTATATTAAAAATTATAATTTTACTCATTAAAAATTAATAACGACGTTAATTTACAATTGCGTAAGACAATAATTTGCTTTAAAAACGATTCTTTATTGGACAACTCACCACTAATTATGATGTTACTAATAATACTCGCTATTCCCGAATTTTGTGTAAAGATCAACTCGATGCAGGTTTTCCACAAATTTCCTTTTTAGTATAATATCTAACCTAAGATACCGTACGATACATTTCAATATTTTTAAAATATTTTCAAGGCTTGAAAAACGGTTGCTACGCCACTGCCTACAATTTGTGTACCTATCTACCTACTATTTTTTCAAAAACTACCTGATCGCCATTACTATAAAGCTATGACCATTATTGTTTCCGAACACGGCAATATTTTTGCTCTCTCTGGTAACTATACTTTTGTATAATATACTCTAATTATTGTTGCAATTGCGACTTACTTTGTTTTTGTTTTAAATGCTCAATTTCTTTTTACATATTATTGTACTTTGTCTAAAACATAACCACCTTTTTTAGTCACTTGTAAGTAGTTTAGGTACGCGATCGACACTTAAAAATGCGCTCTCTTACGGTATAACACTATTGCATTTCTTTCATACACCCTGTATAATTTGCGTGTAATAATAAGCGATTTTTATTTAAATTACGTCTCGTTTGTAGGTTGTATAATGGCCAGAGCGTCGATGCAAGTAACTCTTCTTTAGGCTTTATTAACATCGCATGTTTGTTAAGGACGACTAGAAGATATTCTGTAACGATCAAACAATAAAAATATTTGCATACAATTTACTCACTTAATGCATTCATTAAGAAGAGATATAATAATTTAAACTTTTAATAATAATAATATAATGTAGGTACGACGTACGTATACATCGTTTTAACGCATAAAAACTAAAAACTAGTTGGTAGTTTAACGACTGTTTTAAACCAGAAGGGCAATAACCGTACCATCTGGACTCCTACGCTTCTATATATGAGCGCCAAGAAAAGATTATTATCTATACCACTACGTACATACCAGCACGACAGTAATGAAATAAGTTTCAAACTTTTTGAGAAGGCTAATTCTCGAAATTTTAACAATTTACCCAGTGGCGGTGACTTTTTGGAAACCTTTTTGAATATAATTCTTATAGAATGGCCTAGTGCGCCGAGGCCTAATAAATTGATTTGAAAGTGCATAAATAAAGTAAGCTCTTAGGAGCCCCCAATGATCGGGGGCCAGAGAACAGGGAGCCTGATGCTCCAGCATCCTAAACGTCCTTATAAATCCGCCACTGAATTTACCACTTCAGTTATATGTCTTTATTAAATGGGACGATGGAGTAAATCGCGAACTTGACGCAAGTTGCCGACGGGCAGTAGATTCGCTTAAGGGCGGGTAATAACGGAGTAACGAGCGTAGGGTTGGTTATTAAATTATAACGTCACATTAGCCGCCAAATTTAAAAAAATTAAATTATTAGTTAATATTTCGCAAAATTAACGTTTACGCAATATGTGAAGTTGAACCGTTAGTCAAGAGCAAGAGGAAGGCGACTATTAATCCATCATTCGTCTATCTTCAATTACACCTGTCAATAAAGCAATTGAAGTTTGATCAAATTAACTACCTAATCATTCTTACCATTCAATTATTTTATTAAAAACTCGCACAATGTCGAGTTTACAACAACCCGATTGTAGCAAACGACTTATTCGCGAATATCGTGAGTAATTTAAAAAAACGATTGTCCATCGCCATACAGTCGTAACATCATAAGCGGAGTATGGGGCGATCAAAAACCTAGATCAGAAGCTCTAGAGCAGTAGCAAAATTGAGGTCAACAACTCGACCACACCTTCTTAATTACAGTATAATCCCAATTGATGATGTAATATAACAAAGTTACAATTTAAGACAATGCCAGAATTGCTTAGTTGTGTCACCTTTCACACTAAAATCCTCGAACTAAATAAATAAGGTAAATTTGCTTTTTTCTCTTCTTTCTCCTACCCTTCCATCGTTCCGTCTTTGTTTACCGATAAACTGTATTTTCTCACATAAATACTTTGAAATAGATCAAATCCGATTTTAGTTCGTAGATGTCGTAAAATATAAAAAGATCCGCCTTTATAAATTTTTGTAGTATGTCAACAGCCCTATCTTTAGTTGTTATAAGCTCGGCTTTATTTAGTCACGTTATAGTCTCATATTTCAACGTACGTAACATTTTCTTAACTACTCGATTGTTTATTTATGGTTTATTAGACATATTGGTCGTTGCATCTCACTCCTGTGTAGATATTACCTTATTGGAATGAATTAATATCGAGACGAGTTTATTTGCCGTATGATATCACACTCGTCCATACTTGTAAGGGTAAAGCTAACCATAACAATTATTTCTGTTTTATGTATCGAAAAGGTCACGTTTCGCGAAGCTCCGATTATCTTGGCTATGCCAAGGGCCATAGGGAAAGAGTTTGAGACTTGAGACCCGATGCTCATTTATATGTTATCGATAATATACGGTAAGATGATACCTACAACGAGATCATTTTCATCTCGTAACGAAAACCTCAAAACCTGCAACTACTTTAAGTAGATTTGTTAGCAAGGCTTTGGATGATAATAAATGATAAAGGTTACCTCAGAACCCGCCACTGCTTTACAGCTATAAAGTTCAATGTCGGGCATTCTAATCCATATTATTTCACAATTTTCTCTAAAAGCGAAGAAAAATAAAATCGCAAAAGGACAAAAGAAGAAAACATGAACATTAGCAGGGCCACACATTTCTTTTTAAACCCAGGAATTCAGGCATGGAATATCACTTGGTATAAAAGCGAAGAAGATTAAAACCAGTGTAGGTACTCAGGTACTGTATAACAATTGTAACAGCAGAACTTTCGCGAACAAATAATAAAGAGTTCGTCGTCTGTGCAATAACAAAACAATTATGCAAATACTATGTAGATGCTGTACTTGTACATGAAGCAAATTATACACGTGCACAGTGGCGGAGCTGGTGCCAGGGGGCTATAAAGGCGTCAACCTATAAGTACCGTTCCAACGGTAGATTTGGTACAGTTAAGAAGAGACAAGAAGTCTGCTCATCTTCTAATTTTTAGTAAATACCAACAAACGTCATTTGTTTCATAGCCGCTATATTATCTCCATTTATCCATTATCTCCATTATCTTTATACAAGTCAAAACTGTGGTATTTCGTGTAAATTAGTTTTTAAAATTTAAAATCTGTGAGGCGCCGCAGGGACGCATTAAAGAACCTCGACTGTTCCACACACACACAGTGGCCAATTTTTTCCAACGTCATTAACTCATTAAGTTGAAAATTCTTTGTTATATAACGTATTTAGAAAAAAAAAGGTTTAATAAGCAACACCCATTCACGCGGGATACTTTCATTTTATTAAAAACGCCAATTTAGAGATCAAAGATAATCCGCTACAATTTAAAAGAAAAATGCAATTCTTTGCATGAATGTGAGCGTTCTTAATTTTGTTTAATTATGGCATCAAATATTTAACTGTAAATTTAATCGAATCGATGATCTTATTATTATCGTCATCTTCCAATTCGATTAAAATCGCAAAAGTATCCACTAGGTATTTAGAATATTATTACGTCACTTTACAATAATATAAATATCGTTTAAAACAAATAAAATATTTTGTCGACTTATAATAATCAAGGTTTTTAATTAATATGCAAGGATCCTGTTAGATCAAAAGTCCTTGCAAAATATGTAACACCTAACGAGTAACCCCATGATAGATAGATGGATAATCTTAACTATAACAACAACAACTAGCCTCAAGTTATCTTTGATGGAAAATTAATTATTTTCGCTATTAAGTCGCTTTTCATTAACATTATTTTTAATCGTTAATTTTTTTAGGAATGTTGTGCAAGTCGAAATTGAAATTTTGTATTGTTAAGTTTTTAACTTCAAAGATACGTCTTAACCATTATTACCTGTACTACCTACATTATACATTTGTGGTATCATAACAATGTGGATTGAACTTTTTTTTAAATTTAACTTTCATAATTTGTTTATGCTCAATCGAGCAAAGAAATAGAGCGATTATTATTAGAGTATCTGAGGTGAACATTGCAAAATATTTGATCAATCGACTGTTGAAAAAAGGTATTGGAGGTATAGGAAATTTGTAAGACGAAAATGTGTAGTAATTTCGACGATTGAAACAGAAGCGAATACTTCTTCTTTCCTGTGGAACAATAAAATTATTTTTTGCTGTAAAAAGGCCAGTAAAATCTGGAAAATTGAGTTTCAGAGAGGGTATAATGAGCCTAATATTTGCCATCACTTTATATGGTGACGTCTCACAGCCTCACATATTCGCTTTGATTGTTCAAAGCTACCTTTATGGGGTGTTATAGAAATAATAATCGAGACATTTTAAAACTTTCTCGGAAAATTATTTTTTTAATTAATAGTAAGAATAATTAAAATTTTGACAAATAAAAACTGAAACATTTTTTAAATTTGCAGTAAGAATGGTTAGATTTAATACGCAAAAACCGTTGCATTCAAAATTTTATTTTACTGCCGTTAAGTATTGTTTTGGAAAGAACTACTCTTCCATCGATTGACCTGGCCGATACCCTTGAAAATCGATCTTCACAATTAATTAAATAAAACAAAGATTTTCTATAAAATAATAAAATAAACCAACACTGTGATGGCTTCTAAATATATATATCAAGCACATGAAGAAGCTTTGGGAAACGCGTCGCATTATTTTAGTGAAAATCTTTTTTGTATTAAAATATTTCTGTTTTGGTGCTCGAATGCTTGGTACTTGGTGTACTACCCCGAAAATGCTATAAAATTTCTGTATCTAATTATTGTCGTCAAGAACGCTAAAATCGAGTTTAAATTTATTTTTGGAAAATATACAAAAATATTGAAGACTAATAACGAATTAAAATTACACCTGCAGGTGTTCGGCAACAAATTCATACGTCGCCAATTTTATCAACTCGTTGCAATGGCGATCTTCTTTCAGGTGTGCTTTTTAGATGTTCATTATTGTCGTTTTGAACGTAGTACGTATTAGAACATTTTTCGTTAAATTACCCTTGTGAGTGGTTTATTTTAAACAGAAACAATTGAAATAGAAAAGTTAAACAATTTGTGTGGTATCGTCAAAAGTCATGTAGTAGGTAAGTAAAATTGTAATATTTACGAATTTATTAACTTCCTACAAAACAAATTTAATAACGCCGATGATGATGTGTGTTCTGTGGTTCTTGGATACACTTTTTAGTGTTTTTGACATGGTAAATCAAAGAACTTAAGTAATTTTGTAAGTTGTAAATGTAAGATGTAATATTTATCGTGAGAGTTAGGTACTACCAATAAAAGCATTATTCATATGATAACGAGAGCGAGTACCTAAAATGCTATTATCACATTATCATTAAACCTATTGTTTATATAATATGATGGTTATTCAATGTTGATCGTCATTTTGAAAATAAAGATTGTATAACAGTCATAGTGTAGTCGTAGTGATCTACGTATAGGTACTTATTTGAAGTTTAATTAATTGTTTAATTCATTCTTAAATCGAGTTTCGGAGTGTCATCATCGTAAAAGTGTGAATATTAGTTATAGTGCCTTTTTGTCCAAGTTATTAATTAATTATTTAAATTATAAATATTATTTTATTGTTTTTATTACACAACTTTGTGCCTTTTCACTTAAATATATATTATTATAAAAAATAGTGGATCGAAGATCCCTTATGAGCTTTGTGGAGACTAACCACCCATTTATCGTTATTCTTTTCCAACTATAAAAAGCTTTTATTCCAGAAATATTCTATCGGATTTTCGAGCCGATGAACTCCAAATTATTACCAGTCACTAGTCAGTCCGCGACGTCCTTTTGAACTCTGGATGGAGCATCATGAACTATTTTATTAAGGTAAGTTCCTATATTATAATAAGTTTGCTTTATTTTTAAACTCATCATCTTGAGGTTTATTTTTACGATTTTTACCACCGTCTCGTGGTAAATTTCTATTTACAAATTCAAAACCGTTCTTTATTTAACCTAAGAAAATATGAAACTGAAATTTACACCCGGTATATGTGCACATTTCTAAGGGACTTATTTCCTCTTCCTCTCAACTTTCCATCAATAAGCTACCTATGAACCAAAATTTTTAAGAAGAATTTTTCTATATCTACCTGAAAACAATCCCTCCAAAGTCGTGCTTTTTCCCCTAGTTCCATTACGAGTTAGTATACAAACAACTGGCTTTGGAAGTTGAGTGCTGAAATTTTCACTTAACTCTGGATCCCTACTTCCGAGTCAACGTCTTATACAAGAAAAAGTTACCTTTAGTATACGTCTTCTATGTTTACACTTCATTAAAAGTCACAATTAATTAAAACAATTAAAGTAACAAGTTTTCTTTTTCACCTTTTTTTGTGTAAGAAATGTTTTCTTTATAAGGAAATTGAGTAATCTTGGTGTATAATAATTGTTTTATTGTAACGTAGAATTACTTCGAGATCTACTTATTTACATCTGTATAGGTTTAATATGATAATTTGGTTGCAATTGCACTCTAGGTGCAACGTAACTAGTGCAGAAAATAGTCGGAAGTATCATATATACATACACGTTCGTATTATTTATTTGAGGCTGCACTTGGAAGATACATTTTTTCATTTCTTACACATTCTCGAGTTATCACACTTAATTGTGCTTAGATTTTTGCTATAGAGAATAGGCGCTAATTCTACGCATCGGCTAGCTTTAGGAATGTTTGTCGATGGTTTAATGTTCATTAGTTGTTGCATCATAATGAACTAGCATTTAAAGTTAAGTAAAAAGTGATCAATTTTTGGTACAGGAAAATCCTAAATAGATCCAGGAGCGGATTATATAAATTCGAGGCTCTTTGCGTTTTTCTTCGCGCGTTAAAAGAGTAAAAGAATGTTGTAATTCGTTTTATCGCTTCTTGCTACTTCTATGGATGTTCCATTGTTAATTAAGAAATTTTAGTACTTATTTTAAGTGTTGGTCGTAATGACTGTAGCGATGCTTTATAACGGCGACTTCCTGATCCTGAGCAGCAACCTTCGTTGTCATTTATTTTCCGACGCGCGTTAATACGAAATTATTTCTAAAACAATTATTATACGTATACAACTGGGGTACAACTTAAAACTAAAATAGCACCAAACAACAGAAATTTATAGAATAAATTACTGTGCCTACTTCTTATTCCAAAAGTTATGATATTTCTTTGAAATTTTGATCTTCAAAAAATCATAACTTAGGTTGTGGAAGGTGGTAAACGAGCAAAACTGCAAAACAAACTGTGTATGATTAAGAATTTCGATATCTATACTTACAACATCGGTAAATAGAAAAAAGCGCCTACTTAAGCCTATTTTGAGAAAATCATTTTTAAAATTTTATAAACTTTGATAATCCTTATTTCTTTCTAACCTTATTTTGGGCCACCCCGTATCAGCATCAGAATCACAGCCTTTCGAAACTCGATTTGTTTTAATGATTTGGGACTGCGGTTTTGCAAAGAAGCAAAATTCGTCTATTGCTATATCATGCTCCGATGTTCTTTAATCCAAAATCTAGAAACCTCACCGTTCTCGTCGATTCTTCGCTCGGCAAATACCTAGGTTGCCATTGAACATTGAATAAAGTTTCGAGCTCTTTCTTGCCTTCTTGAAACTTTCGTTTGTCGAAGAGAAGCAGCGATACGGTGGTATCGGACCAAATTAGCAATATACGCTCCTTGACCGTAATACGGACGAACTGAATTATATTATCTGCCAAACAATCGGCAACTAAAAAAACTGTGCAATTACAAGCGTAACAAAAAGGTCAAGAAAATGTCACAGAATAACGATAAAAAGTTTTTGATATGAAAAGTAATTTATATTATAGTATATGGTCATCTACATAAATTAACAATTACCGCGGGTTAGTTTTGGTGATTCGATTACAAATAAACTACTCTATAAAACAAACGTGAGATTGTTTGATCGGGCGTGGATCGTTGTAGATGCATAGCGAGAGTGAAGGGTCATAATGTAGGTCAGATGGCGGCACGCGATCCCCACGAGTCCGGGCACGCGATATCCCTTCTCGAATGGGTCCCCCAGGTGTTTTTGTGTTTGTTACGGCTTAATAATAAATAGTTTACATAAGTCCTCGTCGAAAATTTTTTTCTTCTCGTTAAATAATGAATGAAAATAAAAAATAAAATTTGTAACGCGAAATACTCGACTCACGAACGTCGCTGGTTTTTTAATTTTAATAAAATTTATTACGGTCGACCTACGAGATTTGTCGGTTAAATAATAGTTTTAAAAAGAATCCGATTTAAGACAAAGAACGGCTGCCGACCATTTCCTAACCGAATAATTACGGCGCTCTAATGTCGTGACTCGAAGATGAAAAAATGCGAGTTTATTACAAGTAGAGTACAATATTATCGGAGGCGATCGGACATAAATACACATCGTTAAGTTGCGACACGGTGTATAGATGTAGAGTTTAAAACGGCACAGCGGATCGAGATCGAGAGAGCAAAAACGACCACGCCCAAGGGAAAGTGCCGGAACCGAACCGTCGCAATGTCATTTACATTATCACCGACTAGTATTGCAAATTTACTACGAAATATTATCCTGAATCTCTTATGGAGTTATGCACCTACCAACCTATTATGTTACGTACTCAATGATACTACTTGTTCGAATTTATTTACATACATTTGTGCATTTGATCTTAAACGGTTCGACTGATGAAGAACGATTTTTTCCTCCTTTTCGAAAGCTTCTACTAGATTACGATTCAACTTTTTTAACCGGCTAATGGGATTACGGAAAAGGCGTCGGTATTTGTGGAAAAACGATTTAAAAGCCGCTTATTTACTTCATTTCCGTGTTCGGAATATTAGTCGATTGCACCAAATGGTGCAGTTACGATGGCCTCGCTACTAAATTGCCTTCTTTTGAGCGTAGGTCGTCCACGTCCAGTCGGGAAAAATCAAGTGGTATTCCGGATCTTGTATAGTACGAGTATATCTCGCTTGTCGTTTGTGGCTTACTAAGGCGCCTCCGAAGACCTTTCTTAATTCCATTCTTTCTACTGACTTTATGTAAGCCCATCTCTTGGTCTAAAGGTGGGAATCCGTTGCAACGTCCAGCGGTCGCGGCCGGACGCGGCGTCCAGCAGTCGAGCACACGGTGGAGCACTGCTACAATGCACTTTAATGTAATTGAAGAGAGAATCAGTGCTCGACCACGTCGAGCACACGGTCGAGCACTGATTCTCTCTTCAATTACATTAAAGTGCATTGTAGCAGTGCTCCACCGTGTGCTCGACTGCTGGACGTCGCAACAAAATCACACCTTAAGTACTTATGCCTTACGCCGATAATCAATAATAGTCTCGTTGCCAAATATCTAATATACCTACAATATAATAATGACTTGCAATTCCATTGACGATTCGACGACTCTTTAACTCTTTCAGACTAAGTTTCAATGTTTCTCTCTAAATCTAGAGCTATCGAAGAGATATGGTCTATCACGCCTCAGATTAATACAAAACAATTAAAAAAATTTGAGAGTAGATTATTGCGTTTTTTTTTAAAGTTAGTAGTACCGGCAGTACACTAAAGTTTGGTATCATTGACAAGAAAAAAAAATCCTCTATTAAATGAGTACCTACCTATTTATAATAGGGATATAAATTAATTTTTCATTTCAAAAATGAAAGTGTTATTCAATGGACTTTTGTTATTGAAAAAAAGTAAATTAAAATTAGGTTTATTAGTGGAAAACCAAGTCCCAAACAACTTTTATTTGAAACACTTTCCCTTAAAGTGGATATTTACTGAGATATGTAAGTAGGTATACTATTATAGCATTTATTCCATATACCTTTGAGACATACTGAGACCTTCATGTCTTTGGGCTGAAATTTATTTATTTTTATCTTAAGAAGTTTATTCGGATGATAGTAGTATTATTTATATTGCATTAATATGCATACTTACAATAATAAACATGCCACTTAAAGTACATTTTGAGTGTCGCTCTTGAATTGATCATAATTTAATATCTGCGAGTTAAAGTATTTATATTTTAATTACTTGTTAAGTACCTAGTAATTTTAAAAAACGATTTCACAACTTAATTTTAATCTCAAAGTCGTCGTTACTATAATTGCCGCAAAATGTAGTAGTATTAATTTGATCCTCATATTATACAGTGTGTGTGCAGGGGAGACTGTGCGTGTGTGCATTTAATACTATATACTATGGATTATGGAAGTTATAATAATAGTCAAATGTACGAAGAAAGTATCTAAATAGCGTTTCTTATCCTCTTTCCAATGATATCTATAATAATATGTTGGTGTGGAGTCCATCGTTTCATCCAAATTTCTTTAAAAATGTTAAATAAAAGACGAGAAAGAAAAATTAATTCTTTAATGGGTAATTTTTCAATAGGTAATACACAAAAAGGGGATAAATAAAAAAATATTTAAATTGCTATTAATATTAACATGTTATGTGACATGTCCAGTTATTATGTACATTTGTAGTAGGCGATACATTATTGTGTACAGCCACAGAAAAATTTATTGGGCAGTAGTGAGTAGTAGCTTTCTTCTTTTCATGTACGTTTTAGCAGATAATACCTTGCTGTACCTAGAAAACATCCCATTTGTAATTCGTAAAAATTTCATTGAAGAAATTGTGGACTTGCGGACAAAGTATTCACCAAAATGCCTATAAAGTGGTCAATAATTATTTCTCCGACTGTACACAGGTACAGTCACTCATTCAAATATTTACCTACGCCAGAGAAATGCAGTTCAACTGTTAATACTAGAGGCGATAATGTCTTATTTTAATTTGACTGGGTTGCGCTGAAGCCATAGTAGGTGATTTATTTTTTTTTTTTTTATATAAAAGAAAGGCATCGACAACTAAGGTCATTAGCCTATTTGAGTGGGTGTAAATGGCCCTAATTACAACTCTAATATTTAACAGTAATAAACAGACAGACAATCAACAGATCAAACTTACAAAGTAAAAATAAATAAATAAATAGGTAAATAAAATATCACAGTAACTATATCACAGTAGATTTATCACAGTTGGTTATATATGTTATTCTCCTTTAAGAATGCTAAAGTGTGTTCACATGACTCCACCAGACCATTGAGAATACCCCCCTTCAAACCCAGATAGTTATTTTTATTAGCGTATTTCAGACAATTTTCGAGGAGGTGCTTCACAGTTAGCCGGCAGCTACATGTGTCACACATAGGAGGATCGTCACCCGCCAAAATATGACTATGAGCATAGAGTAAATAATAACTAGAGAAACAACCTAACGTTTATATCTGTAATGCTAAATTTGTACCGAGATTTGAGATTTTCTCGTTGGCCATCTGTAGGTCGGTATAAAAAGAAAGAATTTATAAGTCTGTTAAAAAAGGGTCAAAACTATACTCAGTCGGGTACGTCATCATACGTCATGCTTTACGTTACATACACATACCCACGCATACGAAGAGAAGCTGCGTTGTTTAGCACGGTTATCGCAAAGGCTTGGCGAGTAAGTATCGAATTTCTAGATAGTAACGCATTCATAGTTTCAACAAACGGATTTTTATTTTTTAAACGCGAGTATTAAAGTAGCAAAATTATTTCAAGGAAATTTATCGACTATAATTAATTTCTGTAAGGTTTATAACAATTAAGTAAAACAAAATACTTTTGCTACCTGTTAATAATGCTTTTAATTACTATTATTAAAACAAAACTATTTTTTTAAATTATTTTATTAAAATTATTTAGAACTTTCTTAAGGTGGTGGGTCCGTTAACCTGCCCCCTCCCTTCCCCCAGTGAATATTTTCTTCTGAAAACCGAGCTCGCTAAAGGCTAAAGTACACACCTATCACCCCAACCTCAAAGCTAGCACCACCCCCGTTTCCAAAATACGACCACTTAAAGACGGGGTGGTTTTCAGAGATACCAAAAGCTAGCTCTGCAATCTACTGAGCTAGCACCCAAGTCTTAAAGCTAGCACCACCACCCCTACGAAGATAATGAGGGTTTAAAAAAAAACCATTATCCATAAAAACCTACCTGAAAACCAATTTTTGATTCATTGGAATTTTTTAATGAAATAATTAAGAAATTAAGAAAAGTCTTCTGGTTTGTATACCACGTTCCAATCAAAAGTGTTACTGTTGTAAGGATAGGGACTTACTAGCTTTCTTGCACACACGTTCATTCTACTTAGCGCGATCCTTTACTATCGGCGCTTCGTTGCCAGCTTATCTTCAAATTTTATAACGTCTTTACAATGAACCCTTTTTTCCGTATAAAATATTTTTAATAAATTTAATAAACAGATGTACGATATTTATTTATCAATTGTAATTATTTAAGTTTTATAAATGATTTAAAATTAAACCAGGCATTGCTGTTCCCTTTCCCTATGCTTACAACAGTAACTCTTTTAATTGGAACGCGCTTTAGTGAAAAATAATTTTGTACTTGAAACGGTAGGTACAGGGCACAGAAGTTTCTCGAAATATATTTTAGATACTAATACTAACTGGTAACTGGTATGTTTAAAATAAGAATTGGATTTTCGTTTTCTATTACTTTCAGCGCTTTGATGATCGTATAACTCCTACAGAGTGAGTCGTTAGGATCGCACCAAACTCTAGGAGCGTATTCTACACGTAAATAAAAGACAAAAATAACCCAAAAGTTGTTTTCTGATTTTCGCTTGTTTTTGAGTTACAACCCTTTAAAATTCAACAATAATTTTCAAAAATACCTCCACGGACCTCCAAACATTGTCTCACTGGTTTACACGTACCTAAATATAAGACAAAATAATCCCAAAAGTTGTTATTCGATTTTCACTGTTTTTTTTTAAATTTTGCTAAACATCCAAGGTGTATGTAAAAATCGGAAAACAACTTTAGGGTTCTTTTTCTCTTATATTTAAGTGTAGGTAAGTGAAAAAATGTTTGGAGGTCCATGGAAATATTTTTTAAAATTATTGTTGAACTTTAAAGGACTGCAACTCGTAAACAAGCGAAAATCGGATAACAACTTTTAGGTTTTGATCTGAAAAGTATTTCAAGTAGATTTTTGATTAAAAAAAATTTAGGTAATCATGACAATTGAGAAAAACTAATTTCTGTTTAGGTAAAGTGCCATTTAGGTCAATAATACAGCAACATTATATAGAAAAGTTGTTCAGAATAAGCTAAATTTCAAAAACATTGACCCACTTTGATAAAATCAGTATTTTGGGTCCCCAGTTTGACTCCACAATATAGGTGTAATCGATCAAAAATTTAGGAATCTCGTTTTGATGTTTTGGGATGCCGCTCTGCTTGATCTGGAAAGACTTTCAAGCAGATTTTTAAAATCAAAGCGGTCGTGGGAATTTAAAAAACTAGATTCTGTTTAGTGTTTAGGTAAAGTGCCATTTCGGTTATCGATATGACAAAATGTTATTGAAAAAAGTTGTTTATTAGAATAATATGAAATTACGACTTAATGCAAAATTTCCAAAATATTGGCTCACTTGATGATTTTATGATTCGTTTTCTACTCGAATTTATTACAAAATTTTCTTTCAGCCCGTAAACAAAACAGCAATCGTTGACCATCGTCATCTAACGAACAAGTAATATGCAAGTTAATTAGGTACACAATCGAATACAAATAAATACTTGAAGACTTGCTTTTCATGTCGGATAATAATTCAACTTTTCGTAAATTTGAATGAAAAACAAAATTAATATCAAAGTCAGCCAATGTTTTTGAAATCTTTCATTGAGAGTCATAATTTCATATTCTGAACAGCATTTCTCAATAACATTTGGTCATATCCAGAACCGAAATGGTACCTACTTTACCTAAACAGAAATTTTTTTTCAATGGTCCTGACGTCATTTTTTAAACACTTTAACACTTTAATTATTCCATTAAAAAATTACAATACATCGAAAAAATTGGATTTCGGGTGGTTGCTATCCCAGTAGATTCGATCCCCCAAATCTAGATCGGGGGGCAAGATTTTCTTTCAATCCCCATTATCTCTGTAGCTCAGTCGATTGCAGAGCTAGCTTTTGGTACCTCTGAAAACCACCCCGTCTTTAAGTGGTCGTATTTTGGAAACGGGGGTGGTGCTAGCTTTGAGGTTGGGGTGATAGGTGTGTACTTTAGCCTTTAGCGAGCTCGGTTTTCAGAAGAAAATATTCACTGGGGGAAGGGAGGGGGCAGGTTAACGGACCCACCACCTTAAGAAAGTTCTAAATAATTTTAATAAAATAATTTAAAAAAATAGTTTTGTTTTAATAATAGTAATTAAAAGCATTATTAACAGGTAGCAAAAGTATTTTGTTTTACTTAATTGTTATAAACCTTACAGAAATTAATTATAGTCGATAAATTTCCTTGAAATAATTTTGCTACTTTAATACTCGCGTTTAAAAAATAAAAATCCGTTTGTTGAAACTATGAATGCGTTACTATCTAGAAATTCGATACTTACTCGCCAAGCCTTTGCGATAACCGTGCTAAACAACGCAGCTTCTCTTCGTATGCGTGGGTATGTGTATGTAACGTAAAGCATGACGTATGATGACGTACCCGACTGAGTATAGTTTTGACCCTTTTTTAACAGACTTATAAATTCTTTCTTTTTATACCGACCTACAGATGGCCAACGAGAAAATCTCAAATCTCGGTACAAATTTAGCATTACAGATATAAACGTTAGGTTGTTTCTCTAGTTATTATTTACTCTATGCTATGAGTCAGTCTTGTGTGACCTATTCTCAGACGCGTTAGCACGACCGCATCTCGTCTGCTCAAACGTAACGGAAGAGGTAGGGGATGTATTCCTGCTTTAATTTCTTTGAGCTTATTTTCATTTGTCGCATTCCAAAGAATGTTCCACTCTTCAATTATTTTGTTGAGAAGAGCAGTGTGTAGATCTTCCCTAAGAACTCCCAGGTCACCTTCAACTCCCTGATTACATGCCAGCTTTGCCACTTTGTCAACCGCTTCATTTCCACTTATTCCCACGTGTGCCGGGGTCCATACAAACGTGACTTGTTTGTTTCGTACAATAAATAACTTAATTAGGATTTTTTGAATTAATGGATGAAACGATTTTACATTAGTAAGAGCTTTAAGAGAGCTAAGAGAGTCTGAGCATACGAGATACGTGTGATATTCGTCTCTATGTATAAATTTTACTGCTTCCCAGATGGCATACAGCTCGGCAGTGTAAACACTGGAAATTTTGGGTAATTTCCAAGAGAACGATTTATTTTCCACACAGATTGCACTACCGACACCTTCCTCAGTTTTAGACCCATCTGAGATTTTGAAAATCCGTTTGTTTTATTTTCGCAATAAATCTTAAAGTAGTAGCATATTATACATCAGTAAATACCCACGGAGGGGGTTACAAAAAGAGAAAAAATTTTAATTTTTGGTTTCTCCAAAAATTCCATTAAATCTCCGCTTGCCTTTAAATTATGAATACTGGAAATGAAATTAGACAAAAAATAATCAGTGTTAAGAGAGACATACTGTACAGTGTACAAGGTGTTTCAGTCAAAACCGTATATTTTCTACTTTTTGGGGACCACCAAATCCCGGAAATTCTTTTACTCGATATGTACCTAAGAAATCGGGACCGTCAATCGCTTCATTTATTAAAGTAAGTAAGTAAGTAAGTAATCTTTATTCGTGTTTGGAACCGAAGTTTTACACAAGTCAACAACATCATAAAAAATCAACATTAACATTGAGTAATAAGCAATAAGTACCTCATATTACATAAAATTGATTATATAAAACTCATCCACAGTGTAAAGAGCTGTGGATACAAGCACTGACTTTATTTTGATTTTGAATTCCTTATAGGGCAAGTCCCTTATGCTCGAATCAATCCTATTAAAGACGACCTTAACGCGAATAAAGCAGTCACATCTAATAAAAATGTAAATAGGCGCCCGCAAACTCTTCTCTTCGACGTTTTTACAAAACAACTACAAAAGGTTCTCGTTTGGGATTAAATTTCACTTAATAGATTTTTCAAAACTCCTCCACGAATTCTGTATTGGCTACTAGAAGATTATTAATAAAAATACAAATATCCGGTGCCGCCACCACAGTAAGTGTTTAGCTTACATTATAGACGCGAGGATATAGAAAGTATGAAAAGAACAAAAACGGGGTGTCCTAATTGATTCAGACAAAAAGAGCTTTATAACGACCGTTACAAATATGGATAGTGGATAATATGAAAAAGGCGAAACCCGCCATTGTTTAAAAAAACTACAAAAAACAAAAAAGTGACTTTTCTTCTTCTTTAACGTCCACATCCTACGCTTCCCTTTACTTTTACTACTTCCAAAGGAAGAAAGTTGTCTCACAAAATTATTCAGAAAACGAAGTCCAAGAAAAATTCAAACATAAAATAGATAAGCATGTAGTAATTGGAATTTAATTTACGGTGAATTAATTATTAAGTAATTTTCTCACATTTAATTAATATCGATTTCCTTCCTCAAATATCTAACGTTTAATTTTTAATTGGACTAAAAAAATTAAATAATTACGGCCATTTTTTCCCTCTAACATCCTTTACATAAGTTGCGTAATGTTCTAAAAATGCAATCGAGATCGATGATATAAAAGTTAAAAGTAAGTGTATAGCGGTAATAATGATGAATTGAAGTGTTTTCTGTTATGCGTAAATAGAAATAGAGGCAAGGCGGGGTACTTTCACTCTAGTAGCTCTACTCCTGTAAAATTACCTTAAGGACAGGTAGTAGGTACCTACTTCGAACTTCGGGCTGAAAAAAAGTATGGTAGTCCCGCTCTGTAAAGTTGTCGGTAACTTTACCACCAGCAGAGAGGTACAAT
Source organism: Malthinus flaveolus (assembly GCA_950108345.1). Lineage (NCBI taxonomy): Eukaryota > Metazoa > Arthropoda > Insecta > Coleoptera > Cantharidae > Malthinus > Malthinus flaveolus. The sequence goes on from OX467288.1 coordinate 546,134, forward strand.
AATGAATAATCTCTTTCTATTCTATTCTTCTATTGATTGTATTGAACCTCTCTGCTGGTGGCGTAAGTCAAAAAGAACTTTACGGAGCGGAATTAGAATATAAAAGTCAACTTTTGCATTTCATTTCTATTTACTAAATAAGGTTAATCATGGGGAATCCGAATTTGTAGATATACGGAGTGGTCCATTTAAAAAAATATAAATTTTGGTCCATTTTAATAATTTGGTATTACCGTGCCAAAATTGGTCTCCATAAATATCTTGAAAAGGTCTCCGTCAACACAGTAAACATCAACCTGTATACATTCAAAACTCAAATTTCGTCGGACCAAATAACACCCCGGGAATTTTCGTAATAACTTTTTTATTTTTTGTACAGTTTCGTTGGTATAATCTTAAATTTAAAGAACCGAACAACTTTGATAACGCTAAGTACATATTTTTTAAATACAATTATGATATCCATTAATAAACTAAGCTAATACGTGAACAACTAAAATATTTAACCCTAATATCAAACATTTGTACAAACAGTATCAAAAGAAAAGCTTTGGTATTTCCAAGACCACATATTTTTTTTGGTAAATCTATAATACATAGGTCAAATTAAAAATTTTTTTCTCGACTAAACAAAAAGAATACAATTGTTTTAAGTACATTTTCTAAACATTTAGGGTTTGTTTATTGCGCCCCTCTTTTAAATTTATATATTTACAAAAAAATTTATTTAAAATTCGCCATTTATTATTTACATTAAAATGAGCTTATAAATTTAAAGTTATTTACAGAATTTCATTTTGTGTGCGGTGTGCACGTTACAATTTTTTAAAACCTACAATTGCGTTTTAGTTTTTAAAACTACAATAATTGAGTGGATTAATTTGAATTTTCTTTCATCGATGAGAGTGCTTTTTAAAGACTTTTAAAGTGCTTCGAAATTGTTCTTTTATTAAGAATTGACAAAGATTTTATTTATTATTAAATGTAGGAACTATAAAAAAATTAATTTAATAAAATAGTAAGGACACTTTGGTTAAATTAGTTACTTATTAACAGCGCGACTTTACATGATGGAATAAACCAAAATGGTGTATTTGAACTTTGTCGAGCAATGGCTTTACGACGGTAGGTTGCATTAAGTTGCAAATATTCAGAATCTCAATGACCATTTGTTTTGCCAGTTCTGACACCCACAGAAACAGAAAGGGCCCGGTCCGTCGCGCCAGTATATTCTCGAAGGTTCAAGAGCAAATAAATCGAAATCCCTAATGTCCCTACTATAAAGATTTTTAATTACCTACTACTAAGTCGAAATTTCTAAGCCTTGGTCGTTGTTATTAATAATTTCGTCCTTTTCTTGTTTAACGTTACGATTATTATAGGAGTTGGAATCGAATTTATTTTTGGTATAATCTTCGAGCGACGCCTCTTCCGAATAAGTTTCCGAATCGTCCTCTTCTTTTCCTATCACATCGATTCCGCTATTATTACGTCTCGGGGTGTACAATTGGGTTTGATTATTAAAACTATTATTACCGCCGGAATAAGTAACTTTACCCATAAACGTTCTAATTTCGTCAAAATAAGCGTCTTCGCGTTCGTTTTCGTTACTGCTACCGGGCGAATCCGCTATAGCGGTACCACCGTTACCGTCATCCGCTTCGTGTTTCTTTAAATGTCTATCTAAATTCGTTTGCTGCCCAAAGCATCTTTCGCACAACGGACATTTGAACGGCTTCTCTTTGTTGTGTATGTTACGCACGTGTCGTTGTAAATTACTCGAGATGCTGAACGAACGTTCGCAGTAGCGACATTTGTAGGGCTGTTCTCCGGTGTGAGTGCGTAAATGTCGAGTTAAATTAGCGGATCTCGGGAAAACCTTCCCACAGAACTTACATGCATACCTATCCTTCATTTTTCCTTGCGTTTGTTGCTGTATGACGTCGTGGTAAGGCTTAACGGATCCGAAACAACGCACGTCCGGTCTCATTAAATCGAAATTTCTTCCATGTTGCAACGGATTTATAAACGAAAATGGTCTCGGGCCAAAAGGATGTGGTAATAAACGATCGTTGTTTTGTGGTACTTGTAGTGCTTGAAAATTTGGCCTGTACATTTCCAACAGTAGAGGGTGAATCGGTCGTGGATAAGCCATTTGAGGTAAAGTATTCTTGGGACTTTCGATTTGTTTCGGTGCGAGTTCTTCTACGTCGACCACTTCGATTTTTTCTTCTTCTTGTTTGGTCGGCGTGACGTCGTTCGAACGTGGAGTATCGTAAAAATTTGTTTCGTTGGGCTTTCTTCCGACGCTCAAATCTAACGGTTGGTCGCCTTCTTCGCGTTTCGTCGCCGGGTTTTTGGTCAGGTCTTTTGGGCGATCTTTAGACTGCTCTCTTTCTATTTGATTACGTGGGTTGGTGTAAATTACGTTGGAACTTGGCGACGGTCGCGCCGGCGACGGCATCAACATCGAGCACGCTTCTTCCGCCGTCGGTGGGCTTATTTTTTCTGTTATTGTTGGCGTTTGTGGCGGCGGCGGTGTCGTGCGTTCTTTTATAGGCGACTCTCTTTCTGGACTCGACGTTCGTAAGCGTTTAGGCGGATTGTGTTCTGGATTTTCTAAGGCTTTTAATTTTGAGAGCGGGTTGTATATTAGCGGATTCATAAATGACGGTGGCGGAGCGTTCGGGTGAAAAAATGGCGGGTACGGTGGAAAATGACTGGGGAAAATTGGTATGTGGCAAGTCGTCGTCGAACGGTACATATTAAATGGATTGTTGTTCGCCATGGCACTCAGAGGAAATTGCGGCGGTGTCGAGTTTAAAGAAGGCGCCGTCGGATTGGTGGTATCACAGAATCGCTTATGTTTAGAGAGTGACGTGACCGTCGAAAACGATTGAGCACATCTAACGCACTTAATTTGCATGCGACAATCGGCGTGCATCCGTTTATGACGACACAAGTTGGAAAATTGCGTATAAGCCTATAATTAAATTAAATCGAATTACGTTAATTATAATAAATTAATTGTAAAGTAACTTGCTTTAAAACAAACTTCGCACTGGAAGGGTTTTACGGAAGAATGAATATGGGTATGTTGTTTGAGACCAGATGACGTCGCAAACGTTTTACCACATTCTGGACAAGCGTGAGAACGCGCACCGACGTGATGGGTCCTTATGTGCCTTTGGAGATTGCTCGGATCGGTGAAAACCTAAACAAATTAAAATTAATCAAGACCCAACTTGATGCATTAGGCCACTTACTTTAGTGCAGTTTTCGCAATGGTACTTTCGGATTTCGTCGTGAACTAGAGCTCTGTGTCTCAGTAAACAAGGCCTATGAGAGTAGGATTTTGGACAAAGTTCGCAGCGAAATTCGTCTTTTCGATAGTTGTGTTTGATTATGAGGTGCTCGTCCAATCTAAAAACAAAACGTTTATAGCCCCAAAAAAGTGTTACAACTAACGTTGGAACGAGCGTTCGAACGAACGTTGGACCAAACGTCGAAAGGGTCCTCGGTTTTACGGCGCAAATAAAATTGGAATGATTCCATCATCAAATACGATTATTGATAAGTTAAAGTAGCGTGATATATTATTAGTATAGGTACCCACTAATCTATTTTTCTACGTATGCTTTGTGAACCGAATCATCTGTTTTCACATACGTAGTGTAGTTTTGATCGTTGGGCGTGAAATCTATAAATTATTAATTAATCGATTCGAGTACAGTGTAGTCGAACCGAACATTTTTTTTAATATTCCCCACTTACTAATAAACGTATAATTTGATAAACAGAGAGAAAAATTGTGGAAGAATCGCGTGAATTGAGATCATTTAAATGACAATCAATTCTGTGACATCGCAAACGAGTGCCGTATAAAATGAGAAACGCTTTATTAAAACTGACTAAGTGCGATTATTTTCTTCGCCCTTAATTTGTTTTATATAAAACACGCAAATTTAGTCAACACATTTTTGTTGTTGAAAATTGATAGAAAAAAAGCGATGCGCGTTGTCTACGTGGAGCATCTACATCACGCTACGAGGGAATAAAAAAATAAAACAAAAACTATAAGATGAATGTTACGATAACAGCGATTGTTTTGAATTATTAATTAATAAATACTTTCGACCCTAATTAAATATACAAAATGGCATTATCGTAGTAAATGTAAAAATAAAAAGAAAAACTCACTTGTCTAAATCTGAAAATGGTTGTTCGCAAACTAAACATCTCGTTTCGGATTCGTCTTCACTTTCATCTTCTCGTTCGTTCTCTACGGTACCACTATGTTGAGAGCCTGCACAAAATTTGAAAATTACTCTTTTTGACTCTATGCGTATTCTTTAGCCACAGGTATGAGAATCACAACTAAATAATAATAGTAAAGTTAACATTTCATTGTCACATATTGCACCTTCCACCTGCTACCCTATTGGTGGGTCAAAGTTAAAATCATTTCACCTTGTCCAAAGCACATGCAACCCTATCCTATACGATACGAGCATAAATTTCGTTATAAAAAGGGAAAGAAAATTAAGGGGTGAAACGTCAAATAATTTCAATTGTGTGGGTATGTACTTACCGGTAAAATTAGTAACAATTGAAGAGAAAAAAGAGACACGTAGTATTTTTTGTGGTGGGAGTTTCCGGTGTATTGGTTTGATTTTTTTAAAGCCCTTTTTTGATTGATAAGTGATTTTTGTATACGGTCTACAACTACAAATTGTGCATTTTTACTCAAAAAGAGGTAAATAACTAATTTCCTTTATAAAAGAATCATTAACTTGACAGATAATTAATCATACGCTAATTTAGAAAATTCAATAATTTGATAGACCTACGTGTTAAGGAATACCCCTAATTAAATATACGTTTGCTATAAAAGAAATAATTGAACAATCGATACATCAAAGGACAAATTATTGATGGAATTTTCACTTTTCCAATTACGGATCAAGGAAAATGCTTAGAACTTTATGGGATACGGTACTTCCAACTGTTATTTTTATTGTCGAATTTTTTTCATCTGCGATTTTCGAAAAAATACCCTCTGTGGGTTGATGTACGTTTTGAATATTTTTTTAAAAGCATCGACTGTTTCGACGATGGTTTCAAATTGCTCAAATAATGTGTTTTTGTGTATAAAAAAATTATTGAAGTTCATTTACCGCCAATTTTGTGGACGACTGTCACTTTTCTTATTTTGCTAAATAATTGATTTTTAATTATTTTTTTAGAGAGCGAATCATGTAACAATCGAAAAACCGCAAAGAAGAGATATCTAACATCAACTTTCTATTTCATTTTTTCAATTTTTTGCTTCTTTATTTCTCGATTTTTATAGAATAGGTAAAAAAACATATTAAAACACAATGAAAATTTGAAAGTGTCCGATTTCAACTTCATTTGATTGAGATTTTGTAATATTTTTTTAGAAGAGAAGGAACTCTTGCGAACGTAAGAATACTAATAGTATATACGCAAGCAAATAAGTACATGTAGGATACTATAGGCATTGAGTATATAATAACACTGCGTCTATAGGTAAAGAAATTAAAATCCAAATCTTCTAAATCTGGAAATATCTGAGTTAGAAAAAATGGAAATGCCAAAAATACAGAATTGAACCATCTAAAATCTTTTAAAGTTGGTTACTAATTTCTTATAGGTATATTACCTAATACTATAATATACTATAATATATACCATCAAACCATCGTATTATCAAAAAGCTCCATTTCGTTTAATTCTATCAATACAATTTATGTTTAAAAGCAAGGTTGCAGAAGATCCTTCTACAATTTAGCCGAGACTGATAATAACGAAAACTCAAATTCAATTTTTTTATTGACCAAGTATTTCGATAAAATCGAGATCCATCGAGCCCAGCAAAAATGGTTTACAATTGTAGATCTAACGCAACTTAACGACGAACAAATTAATTATCTTGTCAAACCCTCTTTCTAATAAAGTCGTCATAAGGTTACCTTACCGATTAATAATATTATAACTGATCATTAAATTCCATAACTTAACAGATATCTTCAAGCTTCACATTATGTTCACACCTACTCATCCATCCGTACAACAATTATTTCGTTACAATTTCAACTTATTTAAAAAGAAAAGTATTCCCACGCTTAATTCGATTAAATTAAGTATACGTTAAAATTTAAATTTCGTACCTTATGGATAATGTAAAGAGAAGTCGGCGGGACCTCTTGTGTAGGTCATCCAACCGTTTGTTTTAAAACGCAAAATGCACCTGTTTCAATTTTTCAACCATAACAACCCGAATAAAACAACATCGAAAACTAATAATATAGAAGAAATTTTCTGTAAACAATATCATCGATCATTTTAATAATAATAGATATATTACGAAAACAGTTTTTCTCGACCCCTTTTTATTAAATCCGTGACTTTACCCATCTGTGTATAGCTTTTATCCGCGTACATTATGCATTATACACGACTATGGCGAAAACCATAAATAATATTTGACACCCTGTATATTAAGTGACAACTTCATTCGGAAAGGGTTCGGTCTTTATACAATGGGACCGCGTTAATCCGGGTGGGCGCTGACATAACCCAAAACACGTGACCATTGTATTAATCTAGAGTTGTTTTGTCTTCATCCCTTATACGCTTCCTTTTACCATAATGGCCTTTAATTTGAGCAGTTTGGAAAAATTTATTACAAGATATCAGACTTTTAAACTAATTTTTATAAACTTTGGTGGTATACATGGTCGTACTACTATAAATAGCCCCATTCCCGTTCTGTTGAAAGCAGGAGCCAACTTTTTAATATTTTCAAAAAAATTTAGACTTTAATATCAAAATTTTTTTGTGAAACGTTTAACTCTTCTTAAATTTATTGTTAGGTTAGTATTAACAGTTTTTCTTCAATTCAGCATTTGAAAAATGCACCAATAATTTTGGAATAGAAGATTTGGTTTAGCGATTCGGTTTATTTTAACTTTATCCATTTTGGCAATGCCGTTTACCTATCGGGCGTTGAATTGCGTGTATATTAAAAAAATAAGAAATATTGTTATTGCAAACTAAGTACTACGTACTACTACCAGTACTACCTACTTTTAATTTTCAAGCATTTGCAATGATCGTTTTGGAAGGCATAATTTTCGACGCATAATGATGTAATTACAATTTATTTTTTTGTAATTTAGTAAAGTGCACTCTCCCCCTCTCGATAATCGACTTCGAGACTCAGGCGTTATGAGGTTCCGGAAAATTAAAAAAAAATAATCACGTCCAAAATCTGACCGTTAAAAGTTCGAAAGTCAAGTGAATTAACTGATGTCGGTTGGTTCACATTAGATAAGAACTACCATTAAATTAGCACGCATTATTTAAAATTTGGGTGCAAGTATCATTGAAAGCCCTAAAAATGTACTTAAAACAAAAGGGAGAGGGTGGCATATGGTACAATATAACCTATCGTTTGTGCTATCTTTAGAACGAACAAATGTAAATTTTTATTTTTGATTCACTTCAGGAAACAGACGAACGACCGATTTAAATTTTTTGTTTCCTGTAGCCCCTTTTAAAAATAATCCAATTGGTATTAACGTACGAGTACGAATTCAACCCCTAGCAAAATACCCAATCGATAATTAAAATCTCGACCGAAACAATATTAAAATCGAAAACCTTTAAAACCTCAAACTTAATTTTTAAATGAAGCGAAATAAGCACCCCGTGTATGTGTGCGTTATCAAATTGGCTTTGAAAAATAATCTCTCTTTAAAGTCACCCTCATATCTCGCAGAGTATAAAAGTGTACTTAGGTTAGTGTGTATGTTTTTCTCTTTTTTCAAATCCATATTAGTTTTTTAAAGGTCCCGTATCAGTTTAAATTGTTTGCAAAATGCGCAGCTGGAATTAATCAGATTTATTATAGGGTTCATTGGGTGACGTTTTACCCCTTTTTTTGTATGTAATATGTTGGGGGTTGTTTAGTAGCTCTGTGACATATTCATCTTTTGTTGTTAATAGTTCTAACCCCGAGATACACATGTCGAAGGCGTGTGCGTCAAATTTTTAATCTTTTTCACGCTCGTTCCGTAAAACGTCATTTACAACATTTCAATTAATAAAATAACTAGGTAATAACAAATTTTGTCGATGATGAATCTTTTCTAAAGCCTTAATTTGATCTTTTTTCCATAATTGCTTCGGGTGGGTGCTGTGCCGGACAAAATTTAAATAAAAGAGAAATTTGGCAAATAATATAATTAATGGCTATGCGACTGAAGGCATTTTATGCGCAAAAATATCAATTTCGAAAAACAAATTGCTGTTTGGGAGTCTGTCTGTAAACACGCCACAAACAATGTGAACCTTTGCCTATACTTTTATATTGAATATTTAACGTTTTGATGTCCATTATTACCGAAGATAATAAGGTCGATTAATGAAAAACGAGCCACCATGTTGGTATAAGACTGTCTATAGTGAACTCTGATCTTTAGTTGGTCATAGTTGGACAGTGTATTTGTTCTTTTATCATTCTCCATTCGTTTACCATCTGTGTTTTATCTCCTGGCTGAAATAACACTTTCGGCGTGGTTTTTTGTTTTTTCGGTTTTCTTTTCTTCGCTTATAAATACTACTGTACACTGTATAGAAAGACCACTCCGTTCTGGCGCTGGTGACTTTACCACCAGTGGATAAGTACAATAATGAGTAATTTCCTTCGATTCTTTTCTTCTATTGATTCTATTGAACCTCTCTATGGGTAGCGTAACGTAAGTCACCGGTGCCACATAGGAGTGGTTCCTCTATACAGCATAATCACGACTTTCTGAGTTTCTTTCAGCCTGTTCATGTCTATGTATGTCATGTTTGTCTATTAGCTCTACATTGCGGATCGTTTCCGCCTGACGATTTCTATTCGTATCTCATTTTACGTTTTTTTCCTCATCACAAACTTCTCAGTCTGTTCGCTTCTTTGCCGGGTTAGCCAAACCACCAATTTCTCAATATCTTCGTGTCTGACGGCAATCTGTCCTTTCATCCATCCGAATGTTGAATTATTTTTCATTTGTGATTGTGATTGTGATTGACAAACTTCGGTCGGTGACTTAACAAAACAAAAAAGACAGTGTCGAAAGCAGACTTACAATTTGTTTAACTGCAAAATGGTATGATTTTAAATTTTCTGTTTGTTCTACCCTACATTTGAACCATTTTTAGAGAAATAGGACTCGCGCTAGTTTGAAATTTGTAATTTGAATGATCGGGTTAATCGAAAGTAATTATCGATCGGTAAAGTAACCGAAAGTTTTGTTGTGACCTATGCATGTCGTCACTAATTTGATCTTCCTGTTTTGTGAATAAATCACCCATAGATTTTAGTTAATTTTCGTGTCAAATGGAGTCAAAAGTTTACTATTTTACCGGCCAGGTGCAGGATATGGTCAACGTCTTCCGGTAATACGCGCACCGTTCGAATTTAAATAATTACTGGCATGCACGAATTTTTACCTGATTTTTGTTTTATTTTCTAATAAAATACACGATGTGCTTAATTGACGTTAAAATGATGGGGAGATAATTTATTACAAGTTAAAAAAATTAAAAGGGTTAACTCGTGCAATAACAATTTGGTGAATTTTTCGTATAAATTCATAGTCGACTGAATCTCGTCAATGTGTCACGACAAGAAACGGTTACTTATAAATTTATTCCTTATTTCCGTTAAATTACTATTACCATTCGATCTTCCTGTATATAAATGTTAATTTAATTAAGGTTCGAAAAAGTTGAAAAAAATTACCTGTCTCTCGACTCGCAATATCGTCAGCAGAAGCATTAGAATCACCAAACATATCCTGCAAATTTAGAGGTTCTTTCGAACCCAAAATTAACTCTTGTCCGATTTGAATGTCTATGCATGTTTCGTACCACAACTAAAAACACAAGTTAATTTAAGAATTTCGTTTAATTCGTAAAATTATTGACGTTACCTGCCCGCTTTGCAAAAAGTGCCTTAAATTAGACACATTCTTATTCGACGAACAATTTATTAGTTTTAACCAATTGTGAGGTTCGGACGATCCATCTAACCATCCACGTATTCCCGAACCTGCTAAAACCTGTAAAAAAATTAACTTCGATAAGTCAAATCAATTCCAAACAAAATCATGTATATGGGGTGGTTAAGAATAGTAATATTATGGAAAAGTCGTCGCCCCTTAACTATTGGCAATTATTGCCAATGGAACGACAAAGAGGGAGCCTACGAAATATTACGTTAGTTTAATTTGATCAAATTTAACAATATAATATCAAATTGTTGATTGTTGCAGTTAAATAAATTTAGAAAAAATTCGCTGTCTGAAGTTCCATTTTTTAACAGAACAAATGGTAAGAAACTTTACGATTCCACCTCATGGAAATTACGCAATACTTACTGTGTTGTAGTTTTAAAATGGAATTAATGAACTTTATCCTTCGACATTTTCTAGTAGGTACCTCCAATATTATCAATAACAACAGCTCGAATGGTATTAATCAATTAATCTATTAATTTAGTAAGATAATTTTATGAATAAACAATAAACTTCAGTAAGGCAATTTAATGGTTATTAGTTATTAGTCATGAAATCAACATCAGCAAAAATTGTTAAAAATTGTAGCTGGAATTTCGCTTTCCTTCCTCAAACAGTTGATTTTGATGGGTTGTTATAATAATATGTAGGTATGAATGAAATAATCAAAGCTATACACTGCTATCAGTAACCGGCCCCTCCGGGTTCAGTTTAAAACCTTTAGGTACCTATAGTCAAATTTTGGACGTTACATTCAAATTCGTAAAGTTAAATTCTATATGATTAGAATAATTAATATTATACAGGGCGTTTCGTTTAAAAACGTAACTTTTTATGTTTCGAATTCAGTCTAATGAAAATTTATATATGTATAGATGTTTCGCCCTGTATATTACGAGCACAAATCATTTATCAATCTAACACGTGAACATATTGCATTATAAGAAAAGTAAAGCCTTTAAATAATACGGACATAAAGGCGATTATAAGACATCCAATTCACATCAGCAATTAAACTTTGGTAGCACACACTCGAGAGTAAAACAAGGGTGTGCGGTCGTAGAGAGGCGCCCTAATTGTCGGAAGCAGCCGCCCTTAAACCCTAATGGTATGATCCTTAATCGCGTCATTATATCCTCCCGAGCTATAAGCGAAGAAGCAATTTTTATCAAAAAGAAATTTAATTTAATATTTTAAATACGTCGAGTAATCACTCGACATTTTTAGTTCAAATCCATTTCACTTCAATACATTTGACGCCACATACGTTCATTACATTACGTTCGTACCGATTTGAGTTTGTGATAAATTTTGCCCAAAACCTTAAATCACGAAATAGCAAAAATTGCTCAACTTTCCCAAGATGAAATGTAAAAATTTTGTCGTGGTGGAAAATTAACTTAAACACGTAAACTACACTCCTCGTGAAATCCTAAGGGGAAGTGATAATGTGATAAGAGAAAAAGCTCTCTTGTTATAAATTCAGTTTTTATGTTGCGGTTATGGTTGGTTGGTTACCCATTAAATTTAATATACTTGATTCGACGCATACCTAGAGTATACCGGATGGCTATCGAATTTACAGTATAATGCTGTATTATTGCTGTTACTACTATCATCCTACACTTTGAAACGGAGAAGACGAATCATTAAAAAATGCGAGTTCTTTAATATGTTCGCAAATCGAGATGACACCCGGTATGAGAAGAGAAGTGACCGAAAAGAAAGGGAGAGGAAAAAGGCCGCTTTACGAAAAATTTTAGATTTCTAAAACGCGTTTACAAGAGAAAGATGAAGTACAAACGTGTAAATTAGCAATCTGAACTATATTTTATTGACAACTCTATAGATAAGTGCACACACTTTCCAATAATTGTACTTTCTAGTCGTATATTTTACGAGATGATTATTTACTCCTTTTTTATTTAAAAAAAATTAGAATTAACCAATCAACTGTATTAATTAAATTGCGCGTAATAGGACTATATTATGTCTTGTGATAATAAATAAGCAGTTAGCGAGTTGCTAATTTAAATTTGCCATTAATTATCCTGGTGAAGCTGTTAGCAGGATATAATTTGTAATTTCATCTAACTGCGGTTTTCATCGATATTTTTACGAAAACTCAATTAGTTGCCGGTTGACGGGTTGACTATTCGGAAGAAGATTTAAAACACTTCTTTCTAGTTCTTCCAAAAAGAAACACAAAAATATTTTGTTTAAAATCGGACAGTCAGAGCCATCTAGACGAAAGTATCGTAATTTTCAACACCTACCTGTCTACTTTCACCTACCTCGTTTTGTGCGTGTTTTTATTTTAACTTACACTAACGACCATTAGATGTCTTTAACGGACACTAAAAATTGTTGTTCTCGAAGAATTTATTTTTTTATACTCGCGATTATATAAAATACAAAATGGCTTCGTTTCGAGATTTTTAAGAGAAGCAATAAAGACTGGCAATTTGAAGCACATCATCAGTCATAAATGTTCAGAGATGCCTACACGAGAGTCAGCTGCAAATTTTCCACGTGATTTCCTCAACTTTCCTTTGGAATATTTCCACTTTGATGCACAATTTGTAAACGTTTGTAATTTAAGATATACATTTTTATACAGGATGATTCGCACAAGTGAATTTTTTCGATAGGTTTCGTTAATATTTCACTCAAAATATTGTGAAAAATCCAGGCAGGGTGCCACCCTCAGGGTGGTAAATGTTGTCTGAATAATAATAGCAACTTTTTTCGATTTTTAAATGAATCAGTTGTTGAGTAACGTCATTTTTTTTTTAATACTCTCTAGATACCCATTTCAAACTGCAGGCTTGTTTCAAACTGTATATCTCCAAAACAAAAAATATTTGATCGCTATTACAATTAATGGGTACGTAGCAAGGAGTAGGTAAGAACATTTGAGTGATTAATAACTTGATGCTCGAAACCGTGTGTCCAATTTGATACATTTTATACCGTAAATAACGCAAATTTTACGTTTTCGAAAGCACGACCGTGTATATTTTGATATCACCGGGTGTAGAATTAAATTCTACTTCTTTTTGCGAACACTAGTGTAGTCCCATGCCCAAAGTAGATAGTTTTTATTTTATTAATTGTCAGAAACAAGTCTTCCTGGCGAAATTAACAGACCTATAAAATAAATCTGTTTCGGGGAATCACCCTGTATACGGGGTAGATTACGTTTAAGTTAGCCAAACTGTATCTCTAATTATAATACATATATGTATATCTGGAATTACTATATTCGAAAGCACACTAACCAAGAGAAGAATATCATGCAGACTGATGCATAGCTCAAAGCGTTTGATGCTAGACCAGTGTTCTTTCGAACACAACCTCAGTTCCCTTAGGCACACTCTTCGATGCTTGAATAAAGCGCTTTAAAAAAATGTCAATTAAACTTCCGGGTATCTATTGTAAAAAATATTTCAACTTTTTTTCTGAATATAAATCGAAACCACGGTATACGTACCTAGTAAAGTTTCTCAAAACTTTTATATTTGCTTTTTAGAAAAAAAAACTTTATAATAAAAAATACAAAACTGTTAGCGTAAAATGAAGCAATTAATAACAGTGGCGTTAATATTTATCGCAAGAAAAAATCTTATGGCAAGCGAAACTCTCGAAACAATTTGCACGCATGAATGAGAAATGTATTAAAACCGAAACATTTTTTATTGGGGTTAATTAAAAAAATGTATTTGGCTCAAAAATTGCCAATAATTTAATTACGAGGGGTATTCTTCAACAGGCGATCAAACAAAGTTACTCATAGGCGAGACGGATGACACGTTTAGGTGGGTCTATTCATGGGGAAAAAATTTATTTTCGGCAAAACATAAAAGATATTAAAGATGCTACTAGTTTAGCTACCTGCTTGTGAGAAAGTGATATTGTTAACGCGCAAACTTTAACATTTTGTCACATTCTAAAATTAAGGGATGAGAATAAGTGATCATAGTTTGGTTGACACCTATGAATAGAACCGCCCGCTGACACGGGAGTGACATCTACATCGTAAAGCTCTATGTGGAGTGCACAGACATGCCTGCCGATTCTACAACAGAGGCCTTAAAATCCCTCACGATCTACTATATGTGTTGGCTTTGAATGGTATCGGGATTATTTATTATATTTTGCAGTTTACATTTCGAGTTTCGATTAATGTATCTTTTGGCTTTTGGGAAAACAAGATCGTCTCTCTGTGTCGTGCGTTACCTTTGTTCGATTAAAATCTATTACCAGTCGCTCACTACACAATCCTTTACAAATTACAATATTACAATAACATTTTGAAGATGCAAGGAACAAAAGTAGTCCCGGTAGACCAAAAAGATTAATGGAATTCAAAATTTTTTCTGGGTGAAACCTCGCCACAAAAATTTCTATGTGACGTTTGAGTTTATTTCATTTGGCTATTCGCATTTTTAACACCTCGTTCCTCGTTATACGATTAGTGGCACGAGAAAATTAATAATAGTATACACGTATACAGGGTGTACACTCGAAAAAATAATTATTGGCCACTGTAAGTTGCTTGCTCAATACTTGTGTATGTCCGCTAATCCGTAATTTTTGCAATAAAAATTTTACGAATCAAATGGAATGCTTTATAGTTACAGAATTCTCGATTTTTATGTCATTCTCTGCTAAAACGTACATGAAAAGAAGAGTTATCTCTTACTATAATAGTGCCGAATAATTTTTTCTATGACTGTACATGAAGTGATGCCCTACAGACTACAGCTCTACTAACATTAAATATTCTAAAGGCGAGTTGATTTTGTTTTCCCGCGAAACATCCTGTAGTTCGTTCTCTTGCGTTTAAGATTTCGTTTTAATTTAAATTTTATCAAAACGAGAAACGAGTAAAGTAGCAAACCGAAGTAGCACCTTATAACAAAAGGCGTAACTCAAGTGTGACAAAAGGTTACAACAGAGCAAAACCATAATTTCGACAACAATTTCTTCCATTGTCCAAAAGAATTCCTGGTCCATTCTTAAATTTATAACCTGGCTAAAGGTAGGTAAAACGCGGTTTTTAAAAGATAACAATCGCCCAAAAGCATCTCTTTCAAACATCTTAAGCCGATGTCACTCATTTAAAGAGTAAGAATATTAAAAAAACATTGTTTTCGTACAAACAACCTAAAAACGGTAGCCAAAATTTAATTACTTACTTTCATTTATACAGAAGGAAACAAATTGAAAAAATCACGTCTCAAATTCCCCAAATACGTTTTATTGTGCAAAAAAAGAAAATCAATCAGTACCTCCATTTGGGTCACTTTTGTTACGTTCCAACAGATGTATCACTTCAGCTGTCAATGAGAGAGCCGCCCAAATAAACGACGAGCACGTAACCGATTTAAATCTTTAAAAAATTCATTCGGTCGCTTGTGAGGATAGCTCGAGATGATCTTTTTTTGTAAAAGAGCTTCCTATGTACTTTTATGAAAAGTAAAGCGTTGTAGCGTTAATAAACCGATTATTTAGACCCGTATTGTACATATATGGATGAATTTTCAACCACACAAACTAAACGAAATTATTTCATCTACTACAGATGCTATACCAACTGTCCGTCTGTCCGGTTATTTGATGGCCACTCAATATGTTACACGAACTATGTTTTTCCAAAACCCAATTTATCACCAAAACCGCGAACGGTATAAATCGCCAACACCCTTTCCCTTCTGTAAGAGATAATTACAATAGATTTATCTTTGGAAAAACTAAAGAGTTATTCGGAAATTAATTTTCTCGATATTTTTTCGAATGACGAAACAGATGTCGCGTTATAATCAGAAAAGTGTCATATTTACCCTGTCCACATAAAGGTCAAATTCACACATATTGCATTGTTCTCCCGTAGTTGATTTATTTTCTTCCGATCACAGAATGGTTTGGGGTTGTGTAAGATGTGTTTGTCAACGGATTACATAAATATATGTAACAGATGCTGTAGCAAGTGTTATAAAAGGTATTACGTTGTAAGTATGTTGTAACTAACTATTACAGTAGTAGGCTGCAAGTTTTCCACAAATTGAAATACGAAAATATGTTCGATAACAACAGCAACCCCAGAGATGAGAATTTGTCGAATTGGAAATTAAAAATAATTTTGAAAACCGCAAAGAAATATTTTCCAATCGACCTTTTGGTTAGGGTACCTGAAAAGTGGGTTATCGGGAGTGAAGAAAAACTGCCAAAAAGCGAGTGTCTGAGTATTTGTATTCAAAAATTAAATAA
Source organism: Malthinus flaveolus (assembly GCA_950108345.1). Taxonomy (NCBI): domain Eukaryota; kingdom Metazoa; phylum Arthropoda; class Insecta; order Coleoptera; family Cantharidae; genus Malthinus; species Malthinus flaveolus. The sequence goes on from OX467288.1 coordinate 562,498, forward strand.
AGATTTGGTCTAAAAGGTGAAAAAATGCTGAAAAGTTATAGCTTTTCAATTCAATTTTTCATAACGTGATAGCAATTTTCTTATAAAATTAATTTTACGAAACATAACAAGTTATCTAAACACCATTTCCTAAACGTCAAAACAAGAAGTAGATAATTGATCATATATAAGACGAGCTTTCACCCTTGCTGCGCTATGACTTAGTCGAAGGGTAGCTTTTATGGGTGACGCTTTTCGCGAAACTAAGCGAGATCAACTCACGTCCGACGAAGAAGGCAGAGAGGTCAACTGCCATCAATGGCAGCTGTCAACTGATATACGAGGTAATAACCGCTGCGACACGTTGATTATGACTTTAGAGGGCCTTCCCTCTTCTTACTAAAGGCACACTCATTATAACTCAGCATGAAATTTGACACTGTCTTTAATTACTTCGAGGGAAAATAACCGACTAACAATCGTCTCTGCGTTATCCCGCCAAGATCGATAATTTCAAAAAGAGAAAATTCGTTGGAAAAACGAATAAAAAAAGTTGTCCTAGAAGACCCTCACGCTCGACATTGATATGTTAAGGTCAAGACGTACTAAAGGGACAGTTCGTTGTAGTTATTATATTATAATTGGGAGTACAAAACATGTCACAAAACTGTCACACGAAGCGCTGTGGACTCGAACAAGTTAGTTTGGAACTTATTGTATAAATAATAAAAATACACGAGACGTATTTTACAAAAAACTTGTTTTCATTTTTAAAAGGCGACAAAAAGTCAGTTTCTCTCAAAACTCCGATGCAAAAATTGCCACTTAAAAAATTCGAATCGTCCAATATAAATGTACGAAGGAACACGAGAGGGATGAAAAAGTATTCCTAAAAGGATTTAGATGTTATTTACGGTTCAATTAATAAAACCACTCGAAAAGTCATATTTTTAAATAGTATTCTTAACAATTTCAACCCCCTAAACTGACTTTTATTATTATTATATTATTGTAGCGGCTCATTGTGAAGTGCAGAGAAGAATAAAAAATTTATGAAATAGAAGATAGAACGTATGCAAATTGCAAAACCAAAAATTGACAATTTGACACATGTCAATCGTTTATTGAATAATACCAATCAAGTAGAAAAGAAGAGGAAAAAAATTAACATAATCAATTATTTTTAATTGTACCCGACGAGCCCACGAGAAGTATTTGAGGCGTGAGAAAAATTTAATTTAACACAAAATCACTCACCTTCTCCACTATCATTTTTAATAACAATCGATGAAAGTTAGAGGCGCTCACCAATTTATATAAGATACGGGAGGAAACGATTATTCCGTGCATATCTGTATATTCTCGATCAAACCAGTTTTTTGTTTTAAGATACCACATCTCCCTTAAAAAAGGAGTTCGATGTAAGTGATGAAGGCTTTGTATTGATATACGTACAAGATAGGGTTGTGTAATTTTATTTTTCATTCGAGTACGTATTTCCTACTTAATGTTTGTCAATAAATAATGGATAAGATTGTATATCTTTGAAATAAGGAACAGATTTAGCACATCCTATCTATAGAGGAAAAAATCTTAATTGCGCGAGAGGAACTAATAATAACGAATGTAAGGTGAAGCGAGTCCAGCGAGCGACGAGTGAACTCGATTTGTAATTAAAAAAAGACGCTGGTCAACTCCCCAGACTGTGGCGTTGGCAACCGTTTGGTCCTAAGGCCCAAAAGTTTTCTCGGGTTTGGAATCGACTTTAAATTTTGAGACTGTCGTGTTTCTAACATAGCTTAGTAAGGTAAAAATACGTAATACCACACTTAATTTGGCATTACTATGGCAATAGGTTGCCGGTATATTATGGCTTATGCCCGTTGGGGGTTTCCCCCAATTAGAATAATAATAATAATGGCCAATTTAAAAAAAGTAATCGATTAAGAAATTACGAGTTTATTTAGTTTATCAGTTTTAGGAAAAGCAAACTTCCTCTCCTATTTATAATTGGGGTCAATAAATAAAAACAAAAGCTGGATCAGTCTTATCGAAACGGTATACGTATATAAGATTCAGAAGTATGTGCCTACTGAGTAAACTTAGTATTGAAAGTAATCGCAAGACGACTTTGATTAGATTAATCGAGCACTTTCTTTGGTTACTAATAAAATGCATTCGTGTATAATACCACGGAGACAGATTATGTAGTTTTTAATAGTAAAATACTTCGTGGCTAGCTGCTCGACAAAATGGTCCATTCCCACTATTGAACTGAAGAGATTGAAATGGCATTTTTTTAACAATAAGATATTTTAAATTTTATCGATCTTGAACTTCGAGCAAGTAACTAAGATAATCTAAATCGCCCATTAAAACTTCAAAAATTAATATTCATCGAAATCGTTATTTTCCGAATGTGGTATTATTTCTTTCTCAATTTATTATTGTAACGGTTATTTATAAAACAAACAAGAAGAATAAAAATAATTAAATTTAAAATTGCCTTCCAACGTAACATTTAGGTGTTTCGATACAAATCCATCTTCCTTCCCCATAGGAGATTATTTCGATCCTTTTTGCCTATTCAAACAGAAATTCACTACAAAAACCCCTTTTTCACACATATTTCGAAGCTGTCAATCATTCCAACACCTGGTTTTAATGAAAAAAATTTTTCTTATTTCTTACTATTTCCCATCTCAATTTAATTCGTCAAGTGCGATTTAAGTTCGAATTACGTAAGGTTTTTGAAAACAATAATTAAAAGAACACACCTCCAAGATAATGATCGGTGTATCCTTGAATCGAATAAAACAAAATAATTTTCGTACTAATAGATAAATTTATACATTCACACACATACAATTTATTTCTCACCCTAATAATATCAATAGTACCCCTTATTTTTACAAATAATTCCCAGTCTGTTATATATTTGTACAAATACTGGTTATTAGCACCCCAACAAATTCATGAAATTTGAGAAATTCTATCTATTTGTACCAATAATTTTTATTTCTTCAAGTATTTACCACAAACTCCAAGTACTCGAGTATCGTTAGGGGTTGAAATATATATTTTTCTATTATTATTAATAATAAGTGGCGGAAGAAATAACGTCGTCGACAGTTGAGAAAAACGCAGTTTTTACCAAATTGATACACTTAAAAGATCAAAAGAACCCGTAAAAATTTATTGGCGTAATTTTAACACATTGTGTTTTTAAGGGTGTCTCCCCATTTAGCTTTGATTATTAAATTTCGTAATTACCTTCATTTGATTCGTTATCTCATCTTGGCAATTTTAAGAATTTAAAAAAATTTTGAAGGCAAAAAGGGAGGACACTTTTAAGATTACATTCTTTGTTTAAGTCGGCCTTGGATTACAAATTTTGAGTTAATCTTGACGAGACTTAGATGCCATTTTTTGATAAAAATCGCGCTCGACTATTATCAATGAAAATGATTGCTAAACTTTCATTCATAAAGTTGTATTAATGAAAAATGTAAACACTTCACTTATTTATGATTATCGGAAACTGTATATCAATATTATTAAAAATAATACACAATCAGGGCGATTCTGATCGTTGTAGCAACATTGCTATGCGTATTTTTAAAGAGATCTTGTTAAGTTATAACCATATCTTTAAAAATGGTATTCAGGTTGTCAAAATTTAGCAAGATGGTGTGTCAGATTCAGCCAGATCAGGTTATAACCAAAGAACATACAATTACTAGATATTCTTTGTTATAACATAGCAATCGCATTTTAGTACTTGTTGTGAAGTGAACAAGGTTGCTAACTTGTGAAAAATTGCCGATAATCCGTTATTTATTGATTTTAATTTTAATTTTTTTGAAAAAATTTATTAGGTATGTCTAGGAGCGAGAAGTTGATTATTGTTAGAAACTTAATTTTAATACAAAAATCTACCTAACTCTGCAGAGTAAATATTCGCGTAAAACTCAGAAGACACAATTATCAGATATCAATTTGGGTGTAAGTCGAATAATAAATAAAATTAGCGATATAGGGCCAGTGTTTCAATGATGGTTTAAATTAAATTTGGAAAAAATTATTGTTTTTCAAACATCCTTTAACTCGTAAACTAAGATCATAACGAAGTTTACGTTAAATTTCCATGTACAGATAATTCTTTTAGGCTCTTTTTTATACGAAAAAAATTGATTTCCAATAAATTGAATCATTGATCAAATCGATTCAAATAATTAAAAGTAGAAAAATGCATGGTATTTGTTTTTTATACGGTAATATTTAAATTATTTTTATACATACACTCTGTATTAGCAAAAAAATGTAGCAACAAATAGGCCGAGGGAGCGATTTTATAAATTTCAAGACGGCTCTGCGCAAACTCGATAGTTCTTTTAATGCGTTTTTTACAGCTATACTATTGTTAAAGCTAAATTCATAGCAATCATTGCTAAGATGCTGTAAACAGAATTCGAAGGATTCTAACCATATTGCTAAGTTTTAAGAGTTCAGCAATATTGTCATCATAGCAAGATTCATAACCATATCGAACAGAATCGCCCTGATTATGAGGCATAATTTCTGTAGCCGATGTCCTGATGTGTGACGTTTATGAAACTTTGAAAACAAAGGTTTTGGAGCGTTTCATTTGAGCCCAGCGGTCCAGCATAGTCGACTATAAACTTTGTCAAGTTCAACACGTGAAAAAAAATGCATAAACGTGCAAATATACGGAGCATCGCGATTACCATAGAATTTCCTGAAAATCATCAGCTCGTGAAATCTAAATTACTGTTTATGCGTGGTGAATAGGCGCAATTCAATTCAATTAAAAATTTTGGAAACCTCTAAACTGTTAGTGCTATTTTAAACAATCTAAATTCGGCACTGCCCATCAGTGGAAATGCTGAACAAACAATTGGGCAACCGTTTAAACTATAGGGAGAGTAGTTTTCGCAAAAGTGTAAAGAACGTAAAAATAATTATTAGCAACATACCTCCCAGGCAAATTTTGAATCCTGCGGTATACCGGCCCATTTACCTTGAAAGGGACCATAACGCGTCCCCTTGTTAATTAAACTAACTGCATATATTCCAGAATCGCGAAACTCCAATTCTGGAGGAATCACATTATTCCCAAGCACGACATTCGAATTTATCCTCGTTGCAAATTCTCTAACGCAATCGATTTCTTTCTTATTAAAGATTTTTCCGCAATCGTTTAAATATTCGTTATTATAATTTTCGTTAAAGAACTTATTCGCTTTATCTAAATTTAGTAATCTTTCGTGATTATTGTATAACAATTCGGCAGACTTTAGGCATAATTTTGAATTTAATTCGTTTTTATTGTACGATCTCGGTTGGTCTTCTTTATTATTATTTATCGGATCAGATCTTAACGATTGGGCTAGAGGAGAACTTGATAAATTTATTTCGTTTTGTGGCGGTACCATCGTCGGTTCCATAGAATTTTCGTCGCCAGATAATTGGTGATCTTCTGTCGATACTTCTAATTCATCTTCGCTTCCTTCTGTAACAATTAGAAAAGCATTAATTAAACTACTAGTTTAACGATCTACACTGTAAAGGGGGGACGTAAAAAATGTTTTTGTTGTCACCACTCTAATGTTATTTTAACAATAAATTGTTTATATTGGTAATTGGAAACCTCTAATGTAACATACCATATTCAATGTATCGAAACGGCATGTACCTATTGTAGCAAACTAATAATAGAGAGAGATAGATTAACCTGTAGAGTGTAGAGTGAAGTGTATGTTTAAGAAAAGACACTTTTTTAAATGAAAAAGTTTAAACATTCCAGGCCTAAAGAAGCTTTACAAGAGAAGAAGGTACCCGAGAAGACACACGGTATCTCGGAATACTTTGTAGAGCAATAAAGATTTCTGCTATATTTTTTTTGCACATCCATGAAACGACAAGTTGTGTTAGGCACTTTTGGCAGCATTGCAAAAAAAAAACTGAGGCATTAGTTGTTAAAAATAGATTAATTGAGCGTCCGAATGGATATCGAATAGTTTATTAATAAAATAATTAATTAAAAGTGTAAACAACGTGCCCATTAAATGGTAGCGGATGTAAAAACGGAAGGCATTCCGTAATTTAACTCTATCTAAATGAAGTGGTTAATTTAGGAGTAAAATAGTAATCACGACATAACCGCAGCAACAGCGCTATCTCTTGCATATCTGCATCAACTTAATAGTGCTTTCGTTATCTGTCTCATTTAGAAGCTTTTAACACACTTTTTAAAAATTTAATACAATCAAATATTTTTACAAATAATTAAAATTGGCCACGATAAATATTGGAATAGTTGCGGCCCTTTCGAGTCCGAACGTTCTTAAGGACGCCCAATTTATCGAATCGGTTTTGAATGAGCGAAAAATTTAGTTACGGAAGATAACTTTTACAGCTTGTAACGTCGATTGTACGTACATAAATATAGTGCCTGTTTGCTTAGGATTACGAGTCGGAAATCCTAACGTGACGGCAGTTATCATGTTTCGGCAATTTCAACAAAATGACCAACTTGGTCTGTTTTATAAAGATAACTTTATTGTTTCTATACGCGCGGAGCCATCAAAACTAGATTATATCCGGAAGACCGTTAAATAAGGAACGAGAACGAGATCGTGGAAGTGTAAACCTTCCAAAGGCGTCTCGATTGCGGATTGATTTCGATCGTCTTTCGCTCCGTACTTTTGCACGTGTTAATTTGCAGATCTGCACCGAGTAGAAAGAGAAATATTCTGCTTATTGACACGTTTTTATGTCCATATAGTGGAAATATGTGGGTCATTGTACTTGGGTAAGATCACAATACATATTGTTTTGTCCTCCGACTACCGAGAGCACAATGCTTTTGTATCAAGTTATGTCTATGGATATGGTGTTCCCAGAAGCTCGCCTTTAAAGACTGGTCAATGCGTGACATTTAAAAAAAGACAGTAATTACCGAATCTTAATGATAAAAATAAAGATCTAAAAGACGAAGCTCCTTCAGAACTGGAAATACTCGACTTAAAACACTCGTCGAAGAAAATAGCATATTTTACGTAACGTGTCGCTTTTAAGTGGTTAATTAATTAACTTGTAAAAGCGGTTTCTAATTTGTTTCTACAATTAATTCTTATTATTATATTACTAATTATATACTATATCGATCACGATCCACGATACAACTTAAAACCCGGAGTTCCCTAAAAAGCTCTCGCATCAAAGATGCTCCATCATCATTCAATTATTGGGTCCAACGTATGAAATGAAGCAAACCGACTTTTTGGTTTTGAGATCATCTTAAGCCTGTGTCAAAACGGATTGGGGCTTAGCAAGCGGTTTGGGGATCCTTTTGCATTTATTCATACTCGTATATTATTTGGATCACATTTATCTTAATAAGGTTTTCTAGTGTATCGAATAATCAGGGATTCTCTCAATAACATTTAACCCATCAGAACTAAAAGTATCTATAGGCTTCTCATCTTAATCTTAAGTTGAGAAAAAAGAACCCTGGTACCGTTAAAAAAATCTCTAATCTGCCCCAAAAGATACGTATAGTTGATTTATAAACGTCATAGAAATAAACGAAGAGGGGGTATAATTATATACAGAATATTAAACAAAACAATTGAATTCTAAGCAATCACGTGGAGAGTAAGTATAGTTAAAATCAATAAATTATCTTTTGAATTAAATTTATATAGAACCTTGTTAGGTAGGCAGTTATTAGGCAATTTGAATTTATGCAACTCAAAGAGAGGGAGGGAGGAGAGGGTAAAAGGGCTGTAAAAATTAGTTCGGAATAATCGAAATTAAATTGAAAAATACCAAGCTTTTAAAACCGAATTATTGAAATTAAAAAACTGATACCTATGAGGACCCCCTCGACTTACAAAAGACCAAAAGTGATTTAGATTTCGGGGGCACAAGTCTGCCACAGCTAAGCAATAATTTCAACGAGCAAAATTGTCGACAGAGATATAAAGACTATATTAATTTTTTTTAAATTACAGGTCTAGTTCGCTCCGAATTGTTTAGAAAAAAATCGCAAATGCCCAAAATTGAAAAGATGCCCATAAAGGGGTAAGTACCTAAGCCAAGATTTTTTTCAACTTCAACAAGATCGGTGCTTAAACTACTAATATAATTAATACTGCACCTAATACTTTATTTGCAAGTGACATTCGTTTGTTTCGAATAGAAATCTTGTTTGTAAAACAATAAATGGACGAAATGACGGTCGTGATTTTCTTTTGTGTAACATTTTTGAACGGTCTTACCTTTCATTCTTTCAAAGTGGCGACTTTTGATTTTAAATTCAAAAATAATTTCCTTTTAGTGCTTTTGAGGTAAAATTCACAAAAATAACTAACTAAAACCTTATCTACACACAAACGTCTCGAGTTATTTCTAAAAATTAGCACTTAAAGTAAAACTACATTTTCCAAAATAATCGTACAATTAACGTGACAAAATTACATAACATTAGAAACGCGTCTATTAAATATACAAACACATGCGTCGTGATTTCTATTCCGAAACTAACATCCTTGATCATCCCGAATCCTGATCCAGATACAAGGGCGTGTTTTAGGTGGGGCATTTGGGCGGGGCCATCCCGAAGGACCCCTCGCGTCTCGAACCTCTCGCCCGAATATCTTTATCTGTAGCATCGGTAACTTATCCACTTCTCGCCAAATTTATTTCAAATCAATTCGATAAAAATAAAAATTTGAGTCGTAAAAGATATTATTTCATGCATAGTTTTAAGTTTTATGTGCGTCTAGTACCTACTATACCAAATATTAGAGATGGTATCGGAAGCTATGAAATTATCGACAGAGCCCCAGAGACGGTTTGAGAAGGTTTTGATTTTTCAAAAACGAAAGACAATCGACTGTCATTAATTCAAATTTTCGTGTAAAATAATTTCATTTTTTACCATTACTATATCCATCGCGAAGCAAAGTTTTAGAGTTGACTGTAAATTGACTTGGGTACAGAAAGTGTCTCAAAATCTTTCTAAATCTGGATTCTGAAAAAAAGTACTGCCCGAAAATTTTGGGAACTGTTTTGCGAAAAACAAAGTTGTTACCTAATTTGAAAGTGCGAGTTTAAATTTCCCGCTAAAATTAAATCCACATTCATCAAGTGGCTATATTAGATAAGTCTAGTGTTAAACTACAGGTGCGCCTCAAAAAGTTTCGGAATTGTTTAGGTATAGAAAAAACTCATCCAAGTTTTGACTTGTGCACTTATCTATTATTAATTTAAATTTGCTGATCAAAAATGTTTAGTTTGATTGTTACGTATGCGCCAATTACCGAGATATATTTAATTGGCTATAAAGTGACTTGCGGGAACGGCTTTAAAAGTTTTTCGATTTTGTTTCCTTAAAAAATAAAATGTGTTTGGCTGACCGTTATAATTTCAAATTTCACACCAAAAAACGCATAAATTTAGAATATTCGTTCGAAAAAGTATCAATTTCAAATTTATAACAAAAAAGGTTAAAAAGTGACCTGCATCTAGTTAAAAGTCAAACCGTTTTTGTGTGACAATAAATGCAAATTTGAATTATTTAAAAGTCACTGTTAAAATGCGATACATAATAATAATGTCATCTTTTTTTTTCAAACTTGGGACCTTCTTCCTGCGTAACTCTTTAGTAAATTAGGTGCCGTTTTTGACACTTTGTATCTCAATTTATTTATGACTCTTTATTTCAATTTACACGAACGTATTAAATAGAGATGACAATAAAGAAAATGTGATGCATAAAATTCCCCCTATATTTTTGTACCTTCTATGTTGTAATAAATGGGGTTATCACTATGTTTGCATGTGTATATTACGGTTGTACGAACTTTTTTTTTATTTATGGCCACATTTGTTCTCGCTTATTATTTGCTATTTTACGTTTTGTGTCGTACGACCGTCTTTAAAACGTATGAATGTTATACATCACTGTTAATATAAAAACACGTACGCGTACAAAGGGGGTGGTTTTCGAATCGGACGAAAAAATAGTCAAAAACGCATTGGTCAACATTTAAAATCAATTCGTGACTTATTCCTTGGAGAATCTCTTCGGAGAGGTTTCTTTTTTCTTTTGTGATGGATCTACCGATTTCGTTTGACTGGTGTTAGTTTTCAACAATAGACCAGTCGAAATGGATAGCCGTGTCTTATCTAAATGCTACACTTTAAACCGGGCCATTGCATTTAAATTCGGTCATTTTCACCAAACTCGGAGCATTTCCCATCGATTTTTACGTAAATATATCTACCAATCCGACACATTTTAAATCGTTGACCGTTGTTGCGACGATGATGATAATATAAAGTTGAGTTTTGTAAAAAAGAGGGAAAATAATCTTCTTATTGTTGCGCACGTTAAAATTAGTTTCGAGTGCGGAATTTTTGAGTCGTAAATTCAAAAATAGATAAATGGAAATTATTAGCGTAAAGCATGCGAACGAATACTTAGAACGCTCTTAAATAGAAAAGTCGTTTACTATCATGTGCTATTATAAGTTTTATAAAAGGAAACAAACAAACGATGTTTTGCCAAATGACAAAATTATAGCTTTATACTCGAATTTTACGAAGGTGTGGGATTTATACGCCAACTTCCCCCGCATTAACCAGAACCGATTTGAGGAAAATGCGGCACTTTCCATCACCAAGAGTGAGCCGAGGCCGACTTACCGGTTTAATTCCTTCTATAGGCCTAACTTTAGCACTTTGGAGGTCCACGACTGGGCTTTCTCTTTGAATTCAGAAACTCGATAAGTCGGTTAACTAATACTCGTACATAACAACAGTCCACTGGGTCCACTGCTCCAGGTCAGATTTTGGGAGTTTCGAGATTACTCCAAAAGCTAGTTTTGTCGGAGTGTTTTTAGCGCTTTGAATGGATTCCATCCTCAAACCCTAATTACTCGGCCACTTCGGCGCCGTTATCTTTTTGCTAAGTCTGCGAAAGCTAGTATAATTTCAGAAAAAACTGACATTTTAACTTTCTGAATCCCTCACACGTTATGTTTGATCTTTATTTAAGAAATACATTGATGCAAATCTTATCGCGTATTAGTGTGTGGTACTCTCCAATTTAAATATGAGCGAAGAGATAATGATGCTGTTTATAAATTTTTTATGCGCCGCGTATAAAAGAAGAGCCGCATATCTAAAGATCTTCAATCGAAAAAACCGTTATGTAAGAAAATTAATACGAGATAATTGTAGTCAACGGCTCGTGCCCCTCTGCGAACAATAAAAATATTCTATAAAATCGAGACAACGGTCTTATCCGAGTCTTATTGTATTCGGCCACAACGACATGACTCTGATCTGATCGCATTCACATCGAACTTCCGCTTTTCTCAAATTATAAAGAACTTCCGCGCACCTTGGTAGTTGCACCGATTCATATAAAGTCTTTCTAGGAGGTCCTTAATCATATGTTGAACTCGACGATGTAAAAAGGGCGCCTACTGTGTTTTGTTTTCGAGGCGATTTTCGATTATAAGTCTTACGACGAAAGACTATTGAAGCTGCGAGTTCGAATCTTCTGTTTAACGTATTGGTGTCTGGAGTGTTCTGCATTAGATTGAATTTTTAAACGTCTTGACTTTTAATTGGTAAAGAGTTTTTGTGATCGAATTTTCAACTGTCACTTTATTGTGCATTGGGCTCTTAACTTGGCAGGATACTTATGGGAATATTTACAACAAAATCGTCCAATTTACGCTCTTTTGTTGGAGGAAATTTCTTGCTTATCATTACGGTTTCACGCCTTTTCGCAAAAATCCTCTAGTTCAGGTATAACATCTCTAACCCTTCGTATACGTCAAAAGTGTTAAAAAACGCGTGTATAAAATTCAATTTCACACGCTCGCCCCTAAATGTAACCCTTGACCTAAAAAATTAAGATAAAATTATAAAAATCCTTTTTTAAAAATCCAGTTAAAGCTACATTTTTCGAACACGGAAGTAACCACCGTAAAACCGCTTTTAAATAATAATACGTTTAAGTAAAAGAAACCCTTTACGTCAAAATTACCTTTTGTGACAAACCATCAGGTACAAGGAAGACAGGTAAAAATAGGAAAAAAATAAACCCCTTTAACAGCGAGATATAGGTGTCATTGTAATCTTTAATCAGTATAATCAAGAACTATTGTAAAAGTTACAAATTTTAACGGCCCATGTTAAGTTTTTTGTAACTTCTTGAAATTATTTAACGCTTAAAAACCGCACCCTTCGAAATAAACGCATGAAAGTGTAATTATGCAATCGGTGGGATACCTAGTACTAACTATACGGGCCCGAAACGAAAATATAGCCCTGTAGATGAATAAAGTTATTCGAGCTGCCACTGCATACCTAAATAGGTATTAGAAAAAAAATCATTCCTAATAGATAATACTTGAAAAACTGAAAAGAAAATTCAATATAGTACACTCAATTGTGTCATAATATCATCAATAGTGCCCCTAATAATAAAAAGTTACATTAGGTTGTGGACTAATACATGGATAAGGAAATACTGGAACGATCTTTACTGTTTACTGGCAGAAATAGTGGAAATATATATTCAAGTCTACTCCTGTTACTATTGTGTCATCTTAATTTATTTAATAACAATGGAAAATAGAAAACCAAAAACATTACAAATACCTCTAGGTATATGAAGTAGTACCTATAAGAGGTTTCGGTTTGAAGTGTCAAAGAAGGAGGTGTTTAGTGGGAATTTTTATACTGTCCAAAAATACTCTACTTCTTTGTTATCCGTCATTAGAAGCACTACTAAATCGAGACCTTTCTTGCGAAGAAAGTTGAGTGAAGAGAGTTCTCTCAAAATCGCTTCAGTAAGCAATAGCCATAGAACCAAACCACAAACCACCCTCGACGGTTTTCTGATGGGTAAATGTAGTATAGGTGGCGCAAAACTGAACGGCTAATTTACAAGCACTTCAATTTCGAGAACAGCCAACTTTGATTCCTATAGTACTATTAGTAAAAACAAAATTCGAAAAATGGACTTGTTTAATAATTAGAACTCTGATGTGAAATAAATCTTGGAGCTTCGATAGCGGACGCCGTTTCGGCATATTAGACTTTTGAAGACCGTCGACTATAAGTGTATTATTTGAATAGCTCTAATCTCTAATCACTCATCTCTAAGCCCCATCAATTCAGATTTATCGCCATAGTGAAATTAGAAAGGTTTTGATTCGTCCCTCCACTCGCTAATCAATTTAGTATCGATCAAGTGATGAAACAACAAGCAAAAGTTTTTAGCTGCCTCACTGTTTAAGAGTAAAAAGTTGTAAGTTGTTATTCCGTTCAAATTAAACTGAGTCAATTTAGCGATTTCTACCGCTTATAGGGAGAGTCGAAAAAAATTTAAAAAATCTTTAGGAAATTATAACGATTTCGAAAAGTGCCACCCTTCAAATTCACGCACTAAAATTGTAATTATAAAATCGGTTGGATACCATAAGCATCAAAGTGCATTTACGTATACCCATCGCACAAATTCAATTTTACATTAAAATGGCGCCTTTTGTGCGACGACGCATCACAGGAGGTGGTTCTCTTTCATAATTCGAAATGTTTCCAAGTTTCGATTCTCTCCATATTTTAAGGTTTGTTTTTGACACGTCTGCGTTATCACTTTCTCTATTAATTTCGTTTTGCCCTTATAATGTAATACGTCGTATAGGAAAATTTTACACCCCTCGAGTTTGCTTATTTATAAGGGTGCAAAGTGTAATGCGTTTTAAATATAACCCGTGCCAATAAGTCAAAGATGTTACGTGATGATAAATTAAGTATGACGAAATTTTGTCAAGTCGAATTTATTAAACATGTGTCGCTTTGTATGTTCTTCTTATAAATTAAATTTATATTTTCGGGGCTTTATCTAAAAGTTTGTAGGAGCGCGCTTTCGAGAGAATATAGATGAGCCAAGTTGGAGGAAGAGGACGTTTATTGAGCACGAAGCTATGATTTGCGATAGTTCTTAATGGATTTGTGTCATTTGTCTAACGGTTGACACTTCCAGAGGGTTGCAACTTCACTATGTATATATATATATCGATGTGTTCCCTACGTGTACCGTACCTTTACGTAAAATGCAGTTTTTATGTCTAATGGATTGACATAATATAAATAATATGCGAATCGATAACAAAATTTTTATTTCTTCCGTTTCTTTTCTACAAATGCGTCGTTAAGTTACAAATTGTTTTTTCTTCTAATTAGCACATCCTCTTTGTTTCAGTTTATTTTCGATGAAACGGTATGGGTAAGTTTTAAATGCGGAAACGATAACACGCGGATAACGTAATCGCACTAACCCCGTTTTCAATATTTTTCTCACGTTAATAAGATATTTCAAAATAGTATAATCAAAAGAGTAGTTTTTTTAATAGAACATTACGTCTTTCGAACCAATTCGATTAGATAAAGAATTTGAATTGAATTTAAAAATTTCACCTGATCGGCGTATCAATGAACCTATATGGCGCTATAGCGACTCAGCATAATAATATAGGTAAGGTATTCAATTCCAATCATACCATCAGATGCTGCTTATAAACACAATACGAAGACTTTAACGCCCGCCAGGCAGAAAAACTATACTCAAAATTTATTTTAGAGAGTACAAAATCCGGAGAACTTCAAGAAGCTAATGCGAGACCAAAAATATGCCAAGCTTTTTGGGAACTTATTTCACCGAGCTTACGACAAAAAAGGCTAATAGAACGCTTTCTATAAGCATGCAAGGCAAAAATGCTTATTAGGAAGCAGCACATTCGACGAACTTGATTCTTCCCAAATAAAAAAGAGAAGACTTCTTAAACATAACGTACAAATAGAGACAAAGCCCCCTTCAATTTGAAAATATAAAGAGTCGACAACAACTAAAGTCTAAACGAGAATTTTACGAAAAGAAAGGGTGTCCAGGATGGCCCAAAGATGGTCGTAATTACTTTTTAGAAGGTTGAAAATGGATACGGGGTGAGTTTTTCTTTTTGCACGAATATCTCGACTAATTATTGGAGATGCGAAAACAGTCTCGCCTATTCCAAAATGTTTTAATCCTCGGATATATTGATTGCTGATACATCTCGATATTATTTTAATTTTAATGACCCTAAAGAAAAACAAAAACCTACCCACTCATTAAAAGTACTGCAAGCTTCAAGTTTTATATGTAAAATACACATCTGCTTCTCTATAATAGTCTGTACAAATTCATATTCTCTTTCATTCGACATTCGACAATAATACTGTAATTGATTCGTAATAGATTTGTATAAAAAGACAATGAGTACTTCACTGAGGTGTATTATTCGAATTGAAATTCAACTTTTATCCTAAGTGTACGTTAGTAGGTACGCGATGTAATTTGAAAAAGAAAATTTTTGAATTTAATATATCTCGCGTTTAGAAAATTGCATAAAAAATTAATAAGATTTAAAGCAACATCATATGTAACATCGGGTTGTTTTCGTTGCCCATTGGCTATTTACACAATGATAGTAGACCTACGTGGTAAACAATATACGCATATTTACAATATAAATTAATAATGAGAGGAACGAAGTGCTCACTATGCACACTCTTAATTGATTATTAAAATAAAATTTTTTAATTTAATTTAAAATTCAATTTTACAATAATATAGGTAATAGGGACAGACTGGTGGACACAATACTTTTGCTTATAATAAGCAAACTAAATTTTGAGATAATGAGATTTTAAATAGGTAGGTATTACAATTATTACTATAGTTTGACAGACCTCTCTGAATTTCTGAGTTGTTAAAAATGAAAGGCTTCAAAAGATATGAGGCTCGAGGTTTTTGCAATAAGCATAAGCATAAGCTAAGCTGATCGCTTATTTTTCCAGCATTCAATTGCTTAGTTTTCGTTTAAATTCAAATTTTACCCATCGCCCTTTGGGGGGCTTTGAGTACCTACTGCGCGTATTTTCTTAATTTTCCAATCAAACAACGTGTCTCTCAGAATATTGATTTGTGCTTTGGGTAACAATTTCGAAGCCAATTTCGAGTGTTTTAACAGAATCCATCCAACGTTATATTTATCTATCAAAGGGATTCAATTACTAGTTATAGACCTTTTGTAACGAAGATTTGAGAAAGCGTCTGCATCAGGAAGATATAGACACACGTTTTGTAATAATTAATTATAGACGTTGAATAAGGTCAATGAATCGATAATTTTCGAGATGAAAAAGTACGGTCCTGAATGCAAACTAAACTGATCATAAATTCACGGCACAGTCATAATCGATGATCAGCTTAGTTCGAAACGTGACTAACGCGGAATTCCTGGGTCGCAGAACGTCTCTACTATAATAAAATTTAACAATAACACGAGAAACTCGGCTCTCGATGATGATATACTGCTAATTAAAAATTTTTTTTCAAATTGTTTCAGTCTTATAATTTTTAAAATACATATTCATAAGTGAACGATCTCAATATTGGTTCGTTACATTTTATACGCATGGAGTAGAGAGAAAAAAGTTTTCGCGCGGCTGAAGCGACGTTCGTGTAAAAGCAAAACGTGATTCAGTCTAAAGCGTGACCGCTAACATCCCCAATTTGCACTTACCAAAACCGATTCTCCCTTTAAATGTCGGCCTTATTATTTAAAACAAAAAAATCATTACTAATGTACCTCTAAGTTTGAATTTTACAAGTAATTTTGACCACGCTTGGAAAAAATACTCATGTGCATGTGTGGCCATATAATTAGACTTTTACCTTGGTTGTACTAATGCTAATGCTGAAAATCTCAATTTCCTCAATTGGAAGTCAAAATATAGTAATATTTTTGGTATTAATAGAAAGATAACTTTCCAATCTTCCGAAAAACTCAAAATATACAGGGTATTGTATTTAAAATACCAAAGCTAACTCAAGATTTATAATATTTTATAAACATTTAAACTATACAAGGTGTTTCCAAAAACACGCTGTATAATTTTTGGTATACTAACTAGCAAGTTCTAATTTTAATTACAAAAATTCTATAATGTTATAAGTTTTTGAAATTATTTTGGTGATTATAAAAGCGTAACTTCGGCCCTGACCAAATAAACCAAAGAAACGGTATTTGATTAAGAACTTGTATATCTATAACATCCCAAAAATAGAGCAAACGGCCGAAGCCGATTTAAAAAAAATACTTTTCATTGCCAACTTTCATTTTTAGTGCTGGAGCCGTTTCTGGCCTTTTTATACACTCTATATAAAATATAAAACTCTCGAGGAAAATAAATTAGGGAGAGATTTTTAAGTATACGTACACTTATGTACTAACTATGGTTTAAACAAAGCAGCGGGGCTTTTTTATAACTCCCTCAATTATTAACAATTTACGCGATCCACTTTTCTAATCGCTCGATTATTCGAGGGTTCTCTCATCATCAAGAATAGCTTTAGGGGGCACAAAATGAGCGTAGTGCATTTTAAGTTCTCTTCTAATCTCGAGGCGATTTGAGTGGATTTTTCACTATTTAGTTTGCGTTTTTTGCTAAATCATATTATGAAGATTAAATTAAATGAATAAATATCAAATTAATGTATCGGATTATCTTATTGTTTTAATACACAATGCGTTTTTGACCTTTATATTTAGGAATAGATACTCTGATACTCAAGTATGTAGGTGGAAGAACGCTATCTCAATTACGCTTCATTTCATATTTAATAATTTATTTTATATACAGGGTGTCTGTTTTTGGAGCGAAACTGAAAACTACACTTCATACAACATTTGTACAGAGTATTAAAATAAAGTTTAAGGCAATCAACGTATAGTATGTATTCACTTACCATGTTCCTCTATCATATTAATTTACATAAACGATAATTTTGAGCGTCATTTAAATTCAAAGTCAGCTTCGGTATTCTTAGAATAATTGTACCACTGTAAGGTTCTAACAAACGCTTTACAAATCTACCGAATATTTATATTTGTATGCACACGATAAAAATGATAAGTTAATTAATTATAATTTATTCGACGAAAAATTTAAGTGCAATACTCGCGATGAACGGTGGTGATAAGATTCGTTTTACATTTCACGATACCGCGTATTTATTATCTACATATAAATGAATATCGTAAGACTCCCAAACAAATCTTGAATAGGTCTTTGTTTTAAACTCAGTAGGTATTTTTGGGTATTAGTAGGTAATACTTTTTACTTAAAAACAGAGTTGAGGTAGCATAAGAAAACTAATACTAACATTTAAGAAGAATTATGGATACAGAGGGCTCATTAAGGTGGCCTGAATAGGGCAGTGTAAAATATTAAAAAACTGTTAAAAATAGTCAAATTTAAATTTAACAACTGAACAAGTAAATTATTCGTATACATACGATTTATTGTAATATAACGATTTTTAATTAAATTTGGTGGATATACTACACTTTTTTCATTTAAACTGTGGGTGGATATAATACATATCAATGCTATTATCATCTTCTAATAGTATTTCCGATGATGTTTTTATTAGGTACTATTATTTTATTTACTTTTCTGAAGAAATTATTAACTTAATATTTGTAGAGCGCTTACATCAGACAGAGAGTGGATGTGGATAGTATATTATCTCAAATCTATTATAAGTATGAAAAAGCAAAAAAAATTCTAGGGACCTTACCCAAAACTAAAATTACAAAAACATTACATGTGCTCAATACGAGACCACCATTTTTATTTCGTGCACAAAAATCGCGAATCGCACCGATTGGCTCACACACACGCACCCAAACCGCTACGGCCACAAATTAATAAATAAATTAAGATATTAAAATATAAAGGCGCATAAGTGACTATAATATGTATAAAATATATAATGGATCCATATACATACAGAAGACAGAAGACACCATATGACAAGTAGTCTACGACGATAAGAAAACGTTCCCACGCCGCCTATCACAAAAGTCTGTTGAATGGCAACGTCTTTCATTGTTTCATAATTCGACTTATCTCAAATTTAATTACAACAAACGATTAGTTAATTATTAGTAAAAAATTTAATTAAAAGTGATGATTTATTTACAACAATAAGTAAACCATCACACCTACGATAAAATACCAAACGAAATTAAAAGTAATTAATAAAACGATAGGTATTATTAATATTATTTGTATCCGTCAATAATACACAAAGGGAAAAATTACTTTTATTAATTGGCGAAATCGAAACGATAAAATCAGAGGCGCAGGAGCAATGTGCCAATGTGCCAGGAGTGAAATGCTAGAGGAGCCCCAGAATGAAACAGTCCCTTAATGCAATAACGGAACTATACGTGAAAATATTTTCCCAACTAAAAATAATAACCAAAAGTTCAAAAGAGATTTGGAATGTACCTACTTGCAAAGAACTAATAACGACTCCCTTATAGAAACCCCGCAAACGTGCCCCTCGATATTTTGTACCACGACACGCCACTGAACAAAATCATCAGATATGAAATGGTATCAAATATAATTTTATACCTAATTGGAGCAAATTTGCTCCACTCTAATCTCTAACATAATATCAAATGGAATAAATGACAGGAATTCTATGTAGGTATCTGGGAAAAATAATTATAAATTGCATTTCTTTACGATTAAATGAGTTATATGGAAAATTGGTAAATAATTATTAATCGAGAATGAATGGCGTTAAATTTATGTTTGTATTGTAGTTTGTAGTTGTGGCGACTAGGTTCGTCAATTTTAAATTATCTCACTGACGCTACCGGTCAATTCAATAAAAAAGGTGCTGTATCGGGTCGAGGTCTCAGAACAGATTATATTAATTTGAACAACCTCATTTATATCGTAGTGTTGAATAATAATATGTCAAAAATATGATCTTACTTGCAAATCCATTATGGAGTATTTGGTATCAAAATGTCGTTAAAAATCTTACTTTTCTTGATCTACAATGGTTCATCAATTTCAGCATTTAAAATGTTTTAAATTGTCCGAAACTGTTTTCGTAGCTAACTGAAAACTGCTAAGTCTAAAGACGTGTTCCCAAAGAAACGCAAAAATACAAAAAGTCTAAGACTGTTTTGGAATAACGTTAAAAACGGGCTCTAAACTCGACGCAAATGTCTGAGATGATATAGTATTGGACGAGCTGATGAAGTTTGAGGATAGGGCTTTTTCATAATATACCTATACCTAATTACCGGTTATGGCCAATTATAAATCGCGAGTAAGAAGGAAGAAGAAAAATTGATATAAAATACCAAAAAAAGTTTTAATTAGAAAGATTATCGTTAGTTGGACCCATAAAACGAGAGGCAAAATTAATATTTATTTATGAATGTAATTTCAATAATCCAATCAATTTTCAGCCAATTTATTTACTCATACAAATACATATTAGCAAACGTTTTCACGCTATCGATTCGTAATTGTTCCTTTAACTAGTACGACTTTATAATAGTTGAGCCGCAAAAAGCCGTTTCAATTGCTCACTGAATTTATTAACGTACAAAGCAATTAAATTGCTATTATTAATTATTATTATTAAAAGATGGATGGAAGTTATAAGTGAAATTAAAAATACCTTTAGTGTTAATTTAGTTATTTTGTTTAGTATTAACAATTTTCATCTTTTGCCAGTTTTCTCTCGAATTAGTGTTGGTATATCATTACCATTTTTCAAAAGGTCGTATTTTCGGGTACACGATACACGTAAATAAAGTCCAAATAATAAAGTAGTATATTATAATGGTCCAAGAAATTTCATTGTATTTTAAAGACATCCTGTATTACGACTAGTAAACTACCTATGTAATTGCTATATCAGGAGTGTAACTAGAAATAAATAGGTAATACTACGCGATATGAATAAACAGGCAGCAATGCTAAAATGGCATAAATAAAATAGTGGGGGACTTTTGCCAGAAATTAGTCCAGAAATTGTAAGTTGCCATCCACGTGGCAGGATTGTAAGATTGTAGCCCTCCCTAAACATATCAAAACTCTAGAGCTAAGTGACCATAGGGTAAAAATAGAAATAATACGTTTTAAGAATCGGTAATCAGTCAACGTCTCTTGAATTTTTTTGCGAGTGTAATAGTAGATTCGATTCGATTCGTTGATGGGTCTAGGGTCTAAGTAAATATAGTAATAAGGTAAAAGCGAAACACACGGCATCGTCAAAGAGGCATTTATAATATAAATCATTTTATAAAGCCATATTTACACCGAGGGCGAGATATATGTGATGGAACGCAACTATAATTGCTCAATAGTAGCCTCGCTGTTTTTACTAGTCTCGAATATCATCGCCAAAGAAGGGCGCTACGTTTAACGTTCGATCGCAAATTCCCCGTACAATAGTTTGAGTCCGTCGTACTAAACTTAATTCAATCTTCTTCTCATTCAAAAATGAAAAATCCTTTGCAAGAGTATAATATAGTCATGGGTATACTCTAGAAATTCGTTGAGTTTCATAGTTTGTATACCGACAACAAAATGCTCAAAATTGAGACTATGATGGTTTTGTTTTCACGTTACCCTTGGTGTTCCAGTGTTTACAAAAATGTTATACTCTAGATGCTCTTACTTAGCAACTCTGTCAGTTGTAGTGGCGTCTCAGTCGCTCTTTACTCCAACAAACAATGTTTATAAATATTTTTTGATTAGAATACGGTTCGAATTCGAACGCACAGTATACATTTGAGTTCAAAAGAAAGTTTACTATTTACTAATTAGTAAAAAAATAAAAGTTCTCACAATATGGGAAAGAGAAAGAAAGGGGTGTGCTTGCGTGTGGTATTAGGGAGAAGCAAAGTGAAATCTCTATAATAAAATTGAAGTAACTTTATTAAAAGGGAAAGGATAAGAAAAGAGTTCCGGTAAGATAAAGGTAATTCGGTGTGAGAACGGATACTTAATGTAATTTCGTATCCTACAAATTCATTACGGTTTAATTACTCCAGGAGAAATCTGTTGCATTAACGATACCGAATTTGATTTTTATTTAAAAAAAGTGGTAGTGACGTGATTGGTTTAATTAAAGAAATGAATGAGCACTGAAAATGAAGTTCTCTCGTACTCTCGAAGAAATAGAAACGCATATACTCGTAGTGCGGAGATTAATACTTTACGGATGGATTACATTTCTCTCGAATCCACTTCTATTTTCTGGTCATTTTTCTATTTGATCGACTTACGCCTAAATGCAGTTATTAAAGTTATACTACGATAGATGAAAACAAATTATAAAAAATTGTGGCCACATAGCATGAAGATGAATTTAGAGTCAACAATCTCAAAATATAAAGAGAATGAATCTAAGGCAACTACAAAGTTGCTTTATTACGAGTTGCTTAAAGTTGCCAATATAGTGTAAACGCGTCTTAAGAAACGTACATTGCTACTCGATGTTTCAATAAAATCATTAGAGTTAATTATTATCGAAGTAAATTGATTCAATTTAGGAAAACAAAGATGAGTTTTGAGCTAAAGCCGATATATAACGATATATTACTTCGAACACTACCAATAACAAGAATATGATCATTAAGAACCGAATACCTTGAATCGTACATTATTAATTTAACACTAAACAATATCAATTATCAAAAATGAATCCTCAATAAATTTATTTTGTCGCGAATTATTAGATAATAATATATCGGAGATGAGTTTCTCTGAAAGTTTTGTTACTGAATTGAAGTAACAGTTTTAAAGAAGAAAAAAAGGTGGTGGAAAGAATTATTAGTAATAATATGAATATGTACTGGCAAGTTCATTATAGGGAATCGCCCCTTCGCATTATTATATTTTGGTCATAACAAAACACGTATATATTAGGTATAGAGGCATCGAAAAGTCCTTCGTAAAATTTTCTGGTCAAGCCCCTAAAGAACTACTTTTGGAGTCTCCCTCTTTTGAATTTTTAAATCCGACCCTGTTACATTATCTCGGTTAAACCTCATACTCATAGCATCTTTCAAAAATCATCAGTTCTTACCAACTGAAAGAATATAGAATGTGCTCTGTAAAGTCCACTATACGTGGAGCTCCCTATCCCAGCAATTGATTACGAAACCTGAAACTGACTGCAGCTTAAAATACAGGTCTTCGTATCTTTTATCCATCTATCGGTCTGTAGTCTGTAGCCATTTGCTCTCAAAAAAGGTGCCACATGCCAGTGTGTCTCTCAGTTTCCCTTTCTTGCATCCAACAATGTTTATTTGATCCGTAAACTTTTCTTTGGGGAAATTGTAACGCGGTACCTGATGGTCTCTATATGATTTGTGACTCCTTATGGCTGACTCTTACTTACTTATTATGTAATCGCGATCTCTACCTAAGTAATTTGAAATGATTAGAACCGCACAATACCATTTTTGTAGAATGGAGAATAGAGAACCGTTTCACGATACAACAAAAATCGTTTTAAGAGTCGACCTGTGTGAAAATATTCCAAACTCCTATTAAAATAAACCCAAACACAACGGCCTTTTTTTGCATTATTATTAACTAATATATTCAATGCCGCATTTATATTAAAATATATTTGCAATACCAATTATGTTAGTATAAGAACCTATAACCAGTTTAATTTGTATTTTAAAAGGAAGATTTGTACCTTTTCCAATACGAAAATTTAATCTTCGAGATGCATTTAAAAATAACGTAGGCATCACCATACCTAACCTACGTGTATTTTAAAATTCAAATTGAACGTCATAAACTGAAGCAATTTTCTCTCTTTTTTAAATAAACCCATCGATTGATTTTTTCTCCTCAAAACTTCCCCTCACTTTAATAAGGAAAAAGTTGAAGAACTTTCCAACATTTTAGCGACTCAAAATAAAAATTTTAGAATCTCTAGTTAAAAATCAAGATTTAATTACAAATACGTCGTGAAGGGGGATGAGGAGAGGCCGTAGGGTTAAATTATACTACTAATCAAGTAGTAAAATAATAAAACCATCACACGATGTGTTTATATTAAAGAAGGAGCTAATATTTGCACACAAGCCATAGACTAAAGTAGTTAAATTAGGGGTCGATTCATAGACAACGTCGATTCTATCTAAATTACCAAACGAGCACTCTCCCCTCGTCACTAATCAGCAGTTATAACACCATTCTACACTTCCTTAGATACACGAACTTTCGATGTCGATATTCTGTTGTATTATATCGACACCGGTACCGTCGATACCCAACACGGATTTCCTGTAATTTTGTCTAAACTTAATTTTCGTCTAATTTCTTTACTCTTCAAAAAAATAATTAATGAGGGAAAAGAAACTCTCCGCTTTTTAAGAATCGACTTGTTACAATAACGATATTAAATCCATCAAACAATTTGGCATCCTGTGTGAAATGACGGGAAGTAACTCGGTTCTGTAATGCCTCGGTCACGTGCCTTATTCTGTAAATTGCTTATAAGGGTCGTTGGTAAATTGTCGGCTGCCAAAATCATATCCTCCATGAAAAATTGTTTACAATATTATTATTTTCAACCCTCGAGTAATTCGTGGGAAGACGTTACTAAAATTTGATTCTTAAAACAATTCGTTTTACCGCGAGTTCTTCAAAAAACAAATCCAAAGCCAAAAATATGTGGGTCGGATATCGCGCAAAAAACTTTTTTGTTTTCTGGGAGTTTCTTCGAAAGAAGGGTTCTTTATACACTCGGGTCGGGCGGCTCTTTGTACTTTGCAGACGTGTTTTGGTGCCTATTCCTGCCCTGTCTTTTCGAAAAAGGCTGCGAGCCCATTAAAACTGATTATTATTTGTATCTTCACTCTTCACTACGCCATTGTCTTCTAGTTTGGTGTCCCCACGCTTTCTGACTCTTTAAAAGCCATAGCTTCTTTTGGTGACACACTGGCAATACAAACAGAGTAATACAGACAGACATGCAGAGGAGCAAAAGACAGCAAACAGACAGGCCGGCAGACAGACATACAACGAAATAGATAGACTGTCAGGAAAACAAATGTCTGCTATAAAAATCAACAGATAACATTACGTAAACCACTGTAGGAAGGAATTAATCTACGGAATACCAACAGCCAGACTCACGAACATACCTACAGACTTGGAGATAAATTAACATTAAAAACAGGCAGTTCAACACGGGAATGTGCAGTCTGTCGGCCAGATAAAAGAAAGAAAACAGGCAAACAGATTTATATACACTGACGTAGAACGACAAACAAAATATGACTTAATAAACTGACAATTCCTAAGCATGTTAGATGAGACTTGGCGTTTTAACCGTTAAGATAATTACTCGATATCTAATCTCTGGCTATAATACGATTATCGATTAAATAAATTAGATTAGGGCATTAAAGTTGAGGAAGTGTTACATTTATCACATACGTCTTAGTCTAGACAGACAGACAGAATAAAGAGTCTTTACGGAAATAGAACTGTCAGATGCCGGAATAAGTCCGGAATTACCCCTTACAACTCCTGTCTTGTTAAAGACACGCGTTGCAATTTAATTTTTAGATAAAATTCCCATTTTTCGTTCGATAAATAGTCGATTTCGGAATCATCCCCGTACACCGTACATAAATTTAATTCGATCATATTCGGTCATAATTTGCCGTATAATCTTGCTAGTCGTCCAGTAAAATACTTATACGTTTCTTTTCAATAAACCACCCCTAAATAATTGTGATCCTATCGCTATAGAATTTCGAAACTAATAGATACCGTTTAAACCCGCACGCGCTATGTTAGTTCACGGATTTACAAGAAGAATGAATATAATGTCACATCTGCCGCGTATATGACACTAAAGAAAGGAATCGAACCCATTCGAATTTATTGTGTAAGAGCGAGATGTGTTGAATTTTTTGATATTTATAATATATTATGTTGTTACCGAGGTGTTGTTTGATGTCTTCATACAAACTGTGCACATTATATTTAATTGACAATGCCTTTCTGTCATATTTTATGAATACAATAAGGTATAAAATTGTAAGATTAATTTTAACATCGCATTTTAATCATTGCTCAGAAGCGAGCTTTGATTAATTATGCGCAGATGAAGTTTAAGCGTCGTGCATCCGACTCGAAGGACCATTTTATTGTGATACTGACATTCCGGTGAGAGATACAAGAACGGCGAACGACTAGAAATAAGTAGCGTAATTGTTTCTTCGATAATGGGCCAACCAAACAAATTGAAAATTTGGTTTATTTTTTAAATCTCCGAAAATTAAATTTTATTTCTTCTGGATCTTATATTTAAGCCAATATTAAGCTAATCATATCAACTTTGTTTCTAGAAAACGGTAATTTTAGATTTTCAATCCGCCATTTGGTCTCGATACTAACATATCATCAACTTAAAATTTTTGATTACGGATCTGTTTTAATAATTTTAATTTTTAGGCTAATAATACTTCGTTAAAAACACGTTTACCCTACTCACCCTATCATACTCAATAGTTGCAGACTTATCATCTCGTCTCGAAGGACCTCGCCGAAAAAGCTCGGGTTGCTTTTGTTTAATTACCTGCTAATTAAATTAATTTAATTGCGTCATTTTGATTTCAAACTTGAAAGGCATAAAGCTAACAAAGTGATAAGCCAAAGTTGTTTTCCTATCAGATACATAAATAGGGCGTACAGCGTACATATCTCTTTATCGCGCCCCACGCTGTTCGGACAAGAGCGCCACTCAATATCCCGTTGTGATCGGTAAAACTATAGATAAAATGTACAAGATAAGTACTCGAATGTGCACTTTTTATCACATTAAACTTATACTATTTATAATGTAACTTTTGGCGTTAAAGAATTGTCGGTGTCTTGTTTTTGATTTTTTTTCCGATAAAGCAATAAAATTTTAAACGCCCATCTGTCGCATTTTGGTAATTCGATATTTGTTCTGC
Organism: Malthinus flaveolus; assembly: GCA_950108345.1. Classification (NCBI taxonomy): domain Eukaryota; kingdom Metazoa; phylum Arthropoda; class Insecta; order Coleoptera; family Cantharidae; genus Malthinus; species Malthinus flaveolus. The sequence continues at coordinate 589,452 of OX467288.1, forward strand.
AAAATTTGTATATAATTACTGTTAGTGATTGTAAAACACGAAAAATTATGTGAATTGTTACCGCCAAAGCTTTAAAGCGTACCGAAAAAGGGCGCTTACTTTATATAAACATGTGAGGGATTAACAGTTTGGTGTTAATATTGTCAAAATGAGATACGATCCATAAAATTGGGTCCAAATCGAGGGATGATCGTAAACATTTAAAAATACTGTAGACTGCGAAATTTTTTTTGAACATTCTCATGCTCATGAGACGATTCGATTCGTATCACTTTTTTTTAATTAAGAAAAATGTGGGCAAAATCACATTCTGCCCTAAATATCGAACTGCTAATAGTATTTGATGTCAAATACAGTGTCCATTTATGGAGTTAATTTTGAATTTTGCTTATCTACATTTTGTCCGCATAAAGCTTGACAGTCAATTGAAAGTTTATAAAGTGACCATTGGTTAGACGTCAATACATGTAGACAGTTGAATGTGAATTTGCAACCAACTTTGTGCTTTGTGCGGCTACGCTTGGCAGCCCTGCTTGTGACACCCCTAAATTTTACTATGAGCTTTGAAGTTCTCTACACTTTGTAACAATAGGTAACAAATCTAACTTCTGTCCTTAACAGATATACGTTTGTGTGGAATTCTCTATTTTTCCAGTTTTATAAAAAATGGAGAAAACTCAATTTCTTTTACCTTTCGAAACAAATAAAGTTTACTCGAATTCCCATTCTCTTCAATCTTATATTCTTATTAGTGAACTGTCGTGATTATGACCATCTCCAAATCGACTTCGCAACCGACCCTTTCCGTACAAACTTCTAGATAAAGCTATCGATAAGATCAATCTCTTTATAAATTCATCTCTGAATAATTAAATCAACCCTTCGCGCATATTTTGATGTTTCAAAATTTACTCGAATAAGATCCAAAACAAATACTAATTAAAGGCCACGCAGATCTCTTTAGATAACGAGTACCGTTGGGAATTAATTTAATTTAATAATAATTATAATTACAAATTTTTAAATATTTAGGGTTAATTAGTTAGATAGATTTAATACGTTGTAAATGAACCCCAACATACACACATAAGTGAAAAAACTTTAAATGAGAAAATTTGTTTTCCACCGAGTGCCTCGGGAATCGAATTGTTGTATCCATACTAATTTGATTTATATATATTTCGCTGTCTCGACGCATTTAAACAATGCCGGATGGCTTGTTGAAAGTATGTTGGCCTCCGTAGTGTATTGAGTATAGGCGTGCTACCGGAAATAGCAAAGTCTTGGGTTCGATTCCCGAGGCACTCGGTGGAAAACAAATTTTCTCATTTAAAGTTTTTTCACTTATGTGTGTATGTTGGGGTTCATTTACAACGTATTAGATCTAAATAATTATAATTGAATTGTTTTAAATAATAAAAATTGAGCTCACAACGAGCAAAGACGAGAGAGTTGTTTTGGCTTAGCCATCATTACTTTAACCCCATCTGGCGTCTAAACTGTCGATGTCACTCAGTTTTTTGGACGACTTTTAGTGCCCCAGCCCCATCCTCAAGTTATTTTTTGAGAATAACAAGTCTCAAGACAGATATTTCCTCCATAGAAAATATTTTAAATTTTTCCAAAAAAAAGCAAAATTTAGCCCGCAAATGAACCCTGTTTGCAAACATCGGTTAATTTATTTTCTCTGTGTTGAAATTAATTTTCATGAAATGAAAAGACGAAAGCGTGAAAATGAAAGATGTTTAAGTAAAATTATTAATTAATAGTAAATAATAATGGTAAAAAACTTTTGTTCTTTAAATAAACTTCAAAGATATTTGTTCTCATAAGAGTTAATAGAAATTAGTAAAGTAATTTTAATTTTAACTGCCGCAATCTCACAGAACTCGGCTTTTATTAAAATGAGTGACGAGTTATGGGTAATATCTTTGGGAAAACTTTAATTAGAAGCAAGCTGTCTGTAATTTAGAGGTTCTCCTTCTGTCAGATCGTAATCGCTCTGATTGTGCGAGATGTGCCATTTAGCTTTGCCTTTAACATTTTGTCTTTAATTCATTGCTTCATAATTTCTACTTATTGAATTAATAATTAAATTTGGAGATATTAAATTTCGCGTACACTTTACATAAACAACTTTTAATTTACAAGAGAGCTTTCGACACGCAGACGGTAAGATTTGAGATGAGAATCGTAATAATTAATAATAGAAGTCGCACTTAGATAAGGGGAGCAAAATAATAAATAAAAAAGCGACACGTATAGGCGAGTAAACTAACGGGAACTCACCGGCGTCGATAGAACGCACGTACAGACGAGAAGACAAAGAAACTGAGGTGAAACAAACAAACGATTGAATTCCCTGATCGAGGACATGATGAACATATATATAGACAGATAAATAAAAATACGAGTAGTGAAGAAAGAATGCTGGGGAGGAACACATAAGTTGTCCTGTATCCAAACCAACACGTATTATACAACTGGACGAACCGTCAAATGGGTCAAATAGACACACAGGCAGATAAGCAGAGATAGAGATACGAACAAACTAACGGACTACAAAGTTTTTTATTTTGACGATTAATAAATAATTAGAAAAGATACGATTTAAAAAAATTTCAATAGTAGGTATAAGGTATAAGGAGCGTAATCCACAGAGAAAAATTTAAAAAATAATTGCAATGTTTAGCGTAACCTTTAATCTACAAATTTACACCCTCTTGTTGGATATGTTCGCGCTCCCCACGCTTCGTGATAAAGTAACAAGACAAACTCCCACAACTTGAATGTTTTACAATCATAACTAAAACTTTGCTGTGCTTGAATGAAAATTCAATTATCTCTGGCTGTATCTGAAGCCTCATAAATTAACCATTGTGCAGTTATTCAGACTAATGTTTGGAGAAGGTTCACAAGAGTCGAGTAATTATTTAAACTGGTCTACAACTTTAGAAACGAACGACGGTGGATAGAAGGTGTCTCGCGAGGTTGTCACGGAAACCAAAACAATACTGTGCTCAAACGTTTTTGAGGGGCATTTGTCTCAGTGTTGGGCCTCCTATTCAATGTTAAATTACGGAAAGGTGAATGAATGGTGACGTCAAAAACCGAATTACCGACGTCTTATTATTAGTCCATAGATTTATAACATCTCGCAATATATATTTTGATTGAAAATTCGAGAATTCGAGACTTCCATTAGGGGAAAAACCTCTTCGACGCTCGAAAACCATTTACAAATTAGAAAACTTATAAAACAAGGAGCGAGTATCTCTGTCACTGAAAATCCAGAAATTAGTGAGATTTTAATTGAAAAATATTGCGGTTTTCTACTTGCTATCTTAGCAAACTTACTTTTTCTTTTTTTTTAACTTTTCCTTTTTTTGCTGGTTTTTAAACCCATTTAAACAAAAATGAACCAAATTAACTAGAAACTAATACAACAACCAAGCATAGATTTGGACTGCGTGAGCGAACTTTTTTATAATTAAACCCTTCTTAAAAACATTCATGAGTTTTTCTTCTCAAGAGCTCCTCATCTTTCCACATCATTTCAGTAACATATTTTCGCTATACGTCATACTCTACCGCTCTACCCTTACATCTGATGATCTGATACTGCCTTTAAGGCCCATTAACCGCATTAATTACTGTAAAATGTTTTTTTTGACAAATTGACCATCGTAGTAGCATTTAGAAACTATTCCATCATTCTTAAAAACGTAAATGTAAAACTTTTGTAAACCTTCAAATTCATTTCTTATACTAAAACTTCTTAATCCTTTCCCCAACGCAACCGATCTTATCGAAATCATTTTAAAGCATTTGCGTTTACCCATTTTCATCGATTGCCCTAATTTACACGTAAATTTTCGAGAAAAAACCTTCGGTAAAAATTAATTTTTACTAATAAACCTACACTATTGTCGCCGATAAAGTTAAAAGCGTTTAATTAAGTATACAAAATCCAAAACTTTACTATAGCATTAGGGTCTATTATAGCAGTCTGCATATGTTACAAATTCATTTATCACAAACACATGCGATGATAAACTATTAAACATCTTATTGAAGATGTTCACTGTAGCATAATACACATTCGGTGAAATTGAATCGGGGTATGATCATCGAAGCTTACACTGCGTTACAACGTATGAGTGTATCGAAAGTATATAAAAGATAAATCGCATATGTTGAAATTCAAGCTCTACTCTTAAACAAATTAAGATGATAATGGCGCCAATCGAAAGAGAACTGTTTTTCCGCGTGTATACATACCAATATCAAAAACTCGATAGTTCCGATTTGACAATTTTTATCATAATTTTTACGTAACCATTAAAAATTATTTTTTCGGGACATGGCGTGAAAATCGTCTATTTTTCAGTTTTTGCTCTATACGCCGTAACGAAGTATAGAGAGCTAGATTGTGTAAAGTTTAAATAATGTCATTTCACAAATACAGAAGCGTTTGGGGTGTTAAATGATCACTCAATCTCACACAGGGTGCCTACTAAAAGCAGATGTTTTTTCCACTATATCCACCCCTATTATTATATTATCATCGTGTCGAGGATGAACCTTAAAATTCTATTGTTACGTAAAGCTAACAATTGTATTTACTACGAACGAACACGTAAGTTAAATAAAAATCTCTAAAAATTAATTACAAAATATGAATAAATTAAAAATTTCCATTTAAAGGGAATTACGCACGATACTTATCAAATGTAAATACACGAAAGGATGACAAATGAGCTTAAAATCCTGCTAGTATTCCGAGTCACGTGATTGCGTGACGACTCCTCGTTGCCAACTTGAAGAACTAATTAAGGCTCAAGTTCAATTCGACTTAGTGCAATTTCCACTAATTTAATATCTATACACAACGACCGACCTGAAAGCAACAGCCGCTAATTTACATCGAAGAAATATTTAGTATAAAGTCGCGAAGAGAGAAAATTGGTTTTATCTAACCCACCCACTTTCGAGAAGAAATAATAAACGTGTCGTGTCGCTAATGAAGCGAGCACTTTTAAACCTTAAATTTATATTTCGGACCATAAAAATTTATTTTATGGATTCGAAGAGGTTGGTTCTCTCTCGAAGTTTAATTTTCAACTAAGTATTTTAACGTTTTTTTGAGACAAAAAACTTATTTTCAGGACTTTCCAAACTCCAAAGTTATCGGTTTGTCGTTTGCCCATAAATAACCATTTAAGTAAGTATGTACTTAAAAATCCCTTTCAGAAGAAATCTTAATATGGACGAATTATAATAAAACATAAATCTTGCGAAATAAGGACCCTTTAATTGAAAAGGTCACACTTCTATTAATTCGCGCTTCTTATTATTTAAATCAACAGGTTGAGTTGGTAAAAAAGTAAAAAAAAAAATGCAACTATAGTTATTAGATTTCATATGGTTAATCGTTCTTTGTTTTTTGGGTTGCTAAATCCGCATTTCAATTTCGTAAAAATACTGTAAAAATTGCAAAAAACTGTATTTTTTTCAGTTTTTCGCTTATAAATATAAAAACTACGCGCTTAATGATAAAAGCACTGCTGTACAAAAATAAACTACATGAAATTGCTTATTACATATTATTATGTCTCTTAGATTATTTTCGTCAGAAGAGGGCGTTATTAAAGTTTGCCAAAAATTCCAAAATGGGCTCAAAAACTGTGTTTTTTTTAGTTTTTCGTTTATATGTAGATCGAAAGATGCGCACTTTTAGAAAAAAGTGTTCCTATACTAAAGTAAACTATGCATGCGTAGGTAACTATATGAAATTTCCTACAAATCATGTCTCTTAGATTTTTATTGCCAAATGAATCGTTAAAGAGCTCGAGCACGTTAAAGTATGACAAAAATTCCGCTTTTTTTAGTTTTTCGTTTATAATTCAAAACTTCCGCACTTATTGAAATAAGTGTTGCTATAAAAAAAGCACATATAGTACCTACAGTAAATTACAAATTCTGTATCTTGGGTTTTTTCTTCATCAGACGAAAACGGTTTAGGCACTAACTGGAGCTCGTTAAAGTTTGACACAAATTCCCAATTAACTATTTTTTTGCTTATAAATGGGCAAACTGGGAAACTATACACTTTTAGAGAAAAGAGCTCCTATACAAAAATAAATTGCTATACATTCAATTTCCTACATAAATATGATATCTCCCAGGTTTATTACGTCAGACGAAAGGTCTAGGTTTGTTTTTTTTTCTTGGATTCTTACCTATTTAATGACTGGACCAATATGAAATCGTTTAAAATTTCAGTTGGACTTTATAGTTTCGGCTACAAACTTTTTCACGGGTACCTAGATAGAATGTCGGTCCGTCAGAATGAGATAAAAAACAGATTTTCACTTTCTGATTGAGATTTCTACTTTTTTAGTTCCTAAAATATTGTAAAAACATTTTTATCCCAACTTTCTACAACGCCTTGGACGCAGTTGATCGTAGCTATAAAAAGTTTTTTCATAATTTATGATGAAAAAGTTTAGGGGAACCCCCGATATAAATAATTTTTGCAAACAGAAACAAATTTCTGAGCTGAACTGTTAACTAATAACTTTCAAATTGAGAAGCTCGAGATAGGTAGTAGTACTTATTATTTACTTACTATAATAATACTATCTACTTATATTAGTTCGAGTACGTACTCCCTACATTTTTCTACAAAGAACGTCCTCTTCCCCTTTTAAATATTGTTAAAAAGAAGTACTACTACACTAGATTATTTTTTAAGATAACCAGTTATAGCTTTGAATTAACTTGTGCGTGTATAGATATAATTGCAAAATTTTTATTATTTTATTTTTATGTTGCAGGTATTTCAAATTTTTTTAAAACCATTCAAGTTGTTCATAAAATCATAAATACAATTTAATCGTATTTATTTCTGCAACTTAAAAATGTGCAATATGCACTGCTTTTATTAATAATTTTTCAACAAGAGAGAACTTTATTTTGGTTACCGATGGAAAATGCCGAATTTAATAATAATTAGGATTTTCAGATTTGTTCAGAACATTTTTCATTTTTAAACACAAATTACTTAGTAATTGGGTAATAATAATCAAAATAAGAAATTAATCGAATTCTTCGTACTCCAAACACGATCTCCAAGTGATCAAACACGTGGTAATAATTAATTACTCGCATTGATTTTAGTAATTTAAAACTTAAGAACGTACCTATCGATGAGTATAAATCCATGTCAGCTCAATCGCTCCGCTTCTACTTGTAACTGAACACTGAACACCAAAGCACGAAACAAAATTCTTACAGCACCTTAATAGCTACCAATATCGTTTTAATAAAAAAGTATTTAAACTTTAAATGAAAGTTCTTTTAAAGTTCGCCTTTGGAACGTGTATTACGAAGACACAAACGTATAATGTACAAAAACGTGCCGTTTGCTGTTTTTGAATACCAGACGAATGACTCCGAAGTGCGAAATCGAGATAAAATCATCAGTTACTGCGATGACAAACATCGTATTATTACTTATTCATAGGAAGCAGATTTTGCAATTTAATATCGAAATTTTTATGGGGGCATCAAATTTAATTTCTTTATATGAAAAAATAATGCGCAATTTCTAAAACTCGAGTGCTTTTTTTATCACAAATACAAAGTAAGTGTTTGGTTGCCAAATATTTAATTTCCAAAAAAAATTGCGAATGTAGGAGACTGGCGTACGCCAAAAATAAAAAATGTCCTTTTAAAATTTTAAATTGGAAATATGGAAGTTGAACACAGAATAATAATTATTGGTAAGGCGTAAGACGCTGATCTCGCAGCTTCCAATAATTTCGAAAAAGATACCGAATACCGACACTCACGACGAGAACGTATTATCTTGATTTATTTAGTGCACAGTACCTAATTATCGTTTTATGTCAACTAACACTTTTCTACAGATATTATTTATCTTAAGGCATTAGATCTTTGTAAAATGTTTAAAACAAACAGAAGACAGAAGCCCTCATTAGTTGTCATAATTAAAAACGATATCTTGAACTTTAGAAAATGATCGGTTTTACGTTTTATCGTCCACGAAGCTTGTACTTGAAATCTCCGAAGAAAGACCTGTTGTAAAGAATCTCATTTTTTTCCTCATTTTTGGCTCAAAATTAATTGGACCCGAAATAGCACGACACTTCTCAAAAGCTATTAGATATAACTAGTGGGGAGGAGGAGGCTCAAACGCTCAAAACTTAAAAAAAAAATCAGAACACTTTTACAATAAAATCAGGTATAGACAGTTAGGCCACAGATAAAGAATCTTTATGATTATCGATTATGTTGGCTTTCCAGTAGTACTATATTATAGATGAAGTTCATGGATGGAAGTTCACGAATGGCTCCAAAAAGCCATTGTATCATAATCATAAATACACTAACAGTTTAATAGACTACTCGAAAGAATTCAATTACACGTATTAGACGTAAAACGTGTAAGACAATAATAAATCGAAGGAAGAAACTCCCATGACGCGATGACGCCGAAAGAAAACTTTGATTTAGTTTGATACACCTAATTCGATCTTAATCGAATCCCGAGTAAGGATATCAGTTTCGTTATCGTCTTTTATACCTATGGTAGTTTATTTGTGATTATAAGTATGTAGGTAGGATACATTAAACGAACGCCAATATTGTTTGAATGCAACAAGATCTGCTTACAGAGCGAGCTAACGTTTTAAAGCGTGTCGATTGAGTTACCGTGTTGCGTCTGCAAAGCGACAATCGTTTTATGTCTCGTATAATAACCCACCCTCTTCGAAAAGGTCATCTCGGTACATTCGAGTTGTTTAAAAAAGAAGTAAAATTTATGTAAAAATTGAAGGGGAGACGTTGTAGTAGTAGCAGTAAATCATCATCAAGGTGTACGTGTATTTTGTGGTGTAGGATAATCTTATCGCGACATAAAAGGACAACATGGCGGAACTCGCGTGCAATATTTGGATCGCATGACATAGTCTTGAGCTTTATAAGCTCTTAAAAATCCCCCAAGCTCGTACTCGTCGTTGGTTGTGCTTTTCGCACCCTTGTCTTAAATACTTTGACACGTATTTAATGCTTTTATGATAGAATAAATGCCATCTCAAAAAAATTGATTTAACTAGAAGGAAGATCCCCAAAAAAATAGAAACGCCGAAACCAGACTTCCATCTTTTTGATGGGTTTTTATATATTACTTTTAAATAAGTACGAAACAACATTTTGGGATGAGAAGACAAAGTTGGTTTGTATTAGACATTCGAATAACTCACACACCTATAATACGATTTGAGCAAAACACTTGCAATTTAATGGATTCACGACGACACGAGCACGGAACAACACGGCATTGGTGCAAATAGAAGTGGTGGAAGCGGGTCTAAAGAGAGCTCTTAAATTATTAATGGAGCAAGCTCAAATTAATACAAGGTGTTTCGTTTGAAAAAAAAAAGTTGATATTGCGTTTATACGTTGTAACAAATTAATATTTCGCTAAGAGCCACAAATTCAAATTTGTTCGTTATTTTACCCCCTGAAATTTGAGAAAAATATACTACGCGAAATCTACTATTTCTGACTTGTAACACAAAGGGCAAGTACTTACTCATAAAGTAAAATAAAAATCGATGTTTCCACGTGTGGCCATTTCACCCATTCAAACTTAAGTCATCAAAAGCTCTCTGCTCTTTCTCTCTTTGTTTCTGATTCAAGAGCTTTAGTCACAATTTTAACTTGAAACTTAAGTGCATCTTAAAGTTATGCATTTTAAATATAGTCAGGTATATGACATGTATCCGGTTACCGAGCATTGCACACCTGTGTAGCTAATCGCGACTTGACACTATGTTTACACTTCGCGTATATATGCACCGATTTTTTCTCATTCAAAATACAAAATACCATTGCCAATGTTTATTGTTTTAAAACAACTTACGAGCGACTTGCGTATTCGAAAACTTATACCAAGTGGTAATTGAATTTTGTGCCGAAATTCTCAATTTGTGAGAGTAATTTCTCCTCACTCCTCGCACATTTGCCAATCGTCACTTCTGAACTTTTTGAAATCAAAGTTTCTACGCTATTTTGTCCAAAATTAAAAAGTTTAAGAAGTAACCTGTAGTAACTACCTATACAAGGTATTATATACAGGGTGAGTCTAAAATGGCGGATAAGCTCTCCAGTACGTTGTAGGGGATAATGATTGAAGTAAAGAAAAAATGCTAAAAAAATTCCTAGCCGCTAATTTGTTGAGAAATGAAGAAGTAAAGTTGAGAACTCAACTCCGAATTCTGCCAAACTTTGAAACTTTTCATCATTTCCTCTAGTAATTCACGTGTTTTTTAATTATTATAGGCAAAAACAAATGCTCCTATAACATCTTATTATTCTCTAAAATTAATTTGAAATATCGAAATTTTTGTATCAAGTTGTTTAAAAAAATATGTGGCAACGATGTTTTGAAACTACCCTACTGATGACTTATGTCACTTATGTTTTTATCTGTCATCGATTATTAACATCCGTACCATGTTGCTAAGTCTCAATTTACTTCTTCTTTAATAACTACAAAAATATAGCAGATAGATTTTTTTAATGATTTTTCTTTAATTCAAATAACCGTCTCCTATAACGTATTTTAGACTCACCCTGTATACCTACTTTTTGCTACTACAGATTTTTTGCATATTGAGTCCTACTGAGCCTTATTAACGGTTACACTCGACTTATCGATACGCTTTTGTTAAGATTGTTCATGGTTCTCTATACTATCTTCTTTATTCCTTAGAGCTCCTCAAAAAGTAGGAGGGAGTGAAAAATTTACATAACGTAATGCCGCCTTCCACACTCGAAACACAAACGGAAAAAATTTTAATTGCAAAATGTTTTAATTTCTCGAGCCTTGTATCATAGTATCTGCATGATAAATGTCGTTTATTATGCTCGACTAATCAATTCAAAGCATATAGAAAGATACGATGCAAATTCCACACCTATTCAATGTTTATATTGTATGTTCTATCTTATTAACAATTTTAATTACCTATAGCACAAGCACTTGACTTAAAAGACACGCAATTTCATTTTGTATACGAGAAAAATGAGTCAAACATGCTTCGAACTAATTCCTATACCTATTGCTAATGTAAAAAAATGTACAGTGTGGCCAAAAGGTATGGAATATAAAGGCTATCAATTAATAGTTTGGTAGTAAGTAGACATTACTGCGTTTTTTGGAAAAGCTACTTAAGTAAGGGCACTAAAGGTTGGCATCGTTGAAAAAAGAACAAATTTTCTAACAAACGAGTATAATATATCCTGTAATCTGTAATTTAAAAAATGCTATTTGTTGCGCTTTTGTTATTCGAAAAAATAAAATCTTAATTTTGTCAAATGGTGGAAAATTAAGTAGGTACCTATACCTACCTATCAAACAACTTTTATTTGAAATATTTTCCCCCAAAGTAGATATTTAGTGAGATACGTATTAAATATAGATACTTATAACATATTCCATACCTTTTGGACACATTGTATACTGTATAGGCGTATGAGTAGTAGAAGCCAATCGGAAAACACAATTATAATTTGTATCCATACATAAGTAGTACCTATAGAGGTTCCTTTACCTGCCATTTTTTGAGAATACAACTGCTTACAAAATAACCATCGATCATTGATTTAATTGTTTGCAGGGAGACGCGCTGCGCTGGAAGGAATATAACGAGAGACAGAATAGTCCAAAGAGCAAGAGGCAGACCGGTGAGCGTGAAAGCCATGCAGATAGATAGGCGAACTGGCGTGCCGATTCATGCGTGTGTGAGTGGATAGACGGACAGTCGGGCAGATATGAAGATAATCGCACTTGAGAAAAGCTCGAAAAATAATTGAGAGATGAACACAACGGACTAGACATCAGGTGAGCTAAAGCTATTTCAATTACAATTAAGATTTATACTTCATCCCTTCTCAAAATGTACATCCTCATGTTATAATATTCAAACAAATGAGTCATATTTACACGCGAGTTTTTCTCTTTAAAACCATACGATTTCAAAGCTTTCGTCAAACTTTGTATATTATCTTTAAAATTAATTAAAATTAATCTTTCGAATTGAAAGCAGCTGCCTAATACAATAAATATTTCGTCCGGAGACTTTTTGAGAGCGTTCGAGACGTTAATAAACAAGATTGCGCGTACTTGTAGCTTGTTGGGGTAAAACGAATTTGAAAAGGTTTTAAAAGCCTCGATTTTTAAAGCTCTTTTGTCTTTTCGAGTTTTAGTCGAACCGTTAAACATCTTGACTGATTAAATCATTTTGGGTTATAGTATAGTACTATATATCTTTATTATTGTTAAGTGTTTCCAAACTATTTGATTGGATTACAGACTATTACACGTTGAATAGTATACTCTTTACTCTTTATACGTGTTACCTATACAAACGTTATTGATTAGGTGGTTACATTATTCATTATGTAAGTATTCGTTAGACAAGTTATTAGCATTTTTGCAGGTGGAAATTATTTCATTTCCTTTCGGTTTCAAATTATTTCTTATTTTTATCTATTATAAACGATGACTTAATTTTTTGAATATTTGATAATCTACACTAGTAACAATAATTGAAGGATATTAAAAAAAGCCAAATTTTAGGTCGATTTTCAACAAAGGAAAAATGGTCGTACAGAAAATTTAAAAAAAGAAAATTATAGCCTCAAGTGTCTAGTTTTCAGATCTGAACACTAAAATTTTTTAACGTAGGCGATTTTTACGTAATCATTCGAAAACCAACTAAGAATAATTTTCCAAATTTTTTCTCGTCTTTGAAATGGTCTGTGGACTTCAAAACTTTTTTTTTCATCTTGCGACTATAAAACTCGTTTAGAAAATTTAATCATCTTTAATTTGACCTTATAATGAGTTGCGTACGATTTTTTGCCACGAAGTAATCGTCGATCAAAGCAAAAAAGGCTATTTTAACTTTGACAATCGATTACTCGGGAACTAATGATCGCACCGAAAATAAAGGTGGGTTTTTGGAAACCGCAAGACATTCTATATAAGACGCAATCGGTGAAGATTGATAAAAAAATTTTTTAAAGCGATGATGAGGGCAGAAAAAAAGTTGACAATTTGCGAATTTAAGGATATTTGGAATATTTGGTATAACTTTGGATATAATAGATGAACAAAGGATATCGTCGGTAATTTTTTACCCTCAAAGTGTCTAAAAAACTTTTAAAGTTGCAAAGACCTGCGACTTTTTTTCTTAGCGCCCCGAAGGTTTAAATTTATAGTATCGGCGTAACAAGCAATTTTTTGATTTTTTTGCATTTTTTCGACTTCAATATGGTTTTTTTGGCGACAATCCATATTTTTGGCTTAAAAACATACCACCTTGAACAAAATCGAAAAACAAATGTACGATTCATTAGTTTCCGATTAATCGATGGTCAAAATTAAAATGGCTTTTTTTGCTTTGATCGACGATTACGTAGCCCATTAAGAGGTCAAATTAAAGCTAATTAAATTGTCTAAACGAATTTTATGGTCGCAAGATGAAAAAAAATTTTTCGACGTCGACAGACCATTTCAAAAACGAGAAAAAATTTGGAAAATTATTCTTAGTTGATTCTCGGATGATTACGTAAAAACCGTCCACGTTAAAAAAATTTACTGTTCAGATCTGAAAACTAGACACTTGAGGCTACAATTTCCTTTTTTTTTTTAATTATCTATACGCCCATTTCTCTCCGAGTTATCCCTTGTTGAAAATAGCCCTAAAATTTGGAGTTTTTTTAATATCCTTCAATTTATGTGTCTAGTTATTAGGTATTACTGTTGACTTTAACAAATTATCATTATTTAAGACTGGTTTAGTATTGGCGTATTGGTTATACGAGTATGTACCTATATCTATTATTTTTGTCATTTTTTGGAGGTTCGGTAAAATAATTGTTTTTTTTTCTATTTGTTGTCTCCGTCGCTCTGTCCGTCTATGGACAACTTTGACAGTCCAGTCCAAACTGCAAGCGTCAGCGAAAATTTGAAACAATGTATAGCTCGAATTAGCCAGTGCTAAAAATGACGGATGACGGTTCATAAGGTCATAGGGAGGGGTCAAGTGATAACTTTCAAAGCTCGAATGAACTGAAATTAAAAACGATTGTATAGTATAGTTCTTCTCTGAAAGATAGAGTCGGAAAATTAAGATTCAGGTTCACGATCAGTTAGTCATATCTACCTAGTACTTATAGGTATTAGGTATATCCACGACCACCGGGTTACCGGGTCGGATGATCCCGATTCTCGATTAGGAAAACTAATTTATGGCAATCAAATTTGATACGAGGACTTCGTAAACGAGTTACCTGTGTACGAAAATAGTTATCACATTAGGTATACGATGACGATGAAAAGAAAAAATATACAAGAAACGTCCGCTTTTTTTAAAATCGTAAAAGTGCATCTTTTCATATCCTTTTGTAAATAAAATAGTAAACAATCCGCCTCTTTGTCGTATTATAAATTTCCGGTGTAAACGCATCATTCGTCGGCACCTGCAATCAACTACCCTGCTGTGATCATTACAACGAGATCTAGACAGATACGATAGCACGGCCATTCAGATTATTCGGATGATCGTATTATTTTTCACTACCCACAACAACAAACCAACCTCTTGATAAAGAAGAATTTGGTTTTTATTTGTTTTCGACTATATTATACGAATTATCATTCAATGAACATCCTGTGTATAGAAGAAGACGTTTTTCAAAACGGGGATGGTTTCGCGTAACTTTTATTTTAATCGAAATTCTTTTTTTTCACTTAATGTCAGCGAGCTCCTCGAAAACCGATTTATCGAGTTACAGATCCCATATTTTTAAAAGATATACAGGGTGTGCAATTGTCACGCTAATAATTTACGAATTTACCCTTTTGTAAGGCGTTGTTTGGTGTTTATTACAATAGTCAAATATGCTGGTCAGACTTTATTAGATAACGTTTCTAAAAACAGCATAAATCAATATTTTGAATCTCTTGAAATGTTCAAAAAATCAATTGGAAATTGATACAATTGGAGAATTGAAAGGCATTTGTTTTATTATTAGACTTGTCTAATTATTTTCAAGGCACACTTGCTTATTAGTTGATACTTCGATACTAAATTTTATTTTCAAATTTATAATTTTCAATTTGATTTTTCTAGCGTTTCAAAAAGCTTTAAATATTAATTTACTATTTTTCCCAGGCAGTTTAAGTCTAGCCACCTTATTAGGTACTTATTAGTGTCTATTAGGTGTGTAAAAAAGTAATACGTATAAGAGAGAATTATATATTTAATTGAATTCCCTAATATGTCGACTTTTAAAATTCTTCACTCGGTGTAAATTTAAATAGTGAGTGGGTATTATATTATAAGTTAGTTGGTTTGGGAGAAACACTCTGTAGAAAAGTCTCGCGCTAATATTTTTCAAAACTCTTATCGAACCATATTAACGATAGTTTCAGTTAATAACAAAGTGATATGCGTTAAATTTATAGTTTCGTTTCTTTATCCAATAAAATGAAATAAAAAGTTTTTGTTATTAATAATTGATTGTTGATTATAATGAACAGTATAATTTACGCAATGTTCAACTATTAAATTCACACAAGCAAATTAAATTTTGAGATCTTTTAGGTAATAAAATGTGGATATTGTTGATATGTATAACACGTTACGATGGTATTGTTGTATGTAAGGTGACTTGTTAAAATTCTTAATTGATGCCATAATTTTGAAATAAATCGTTTATGAGTGTTCTCATAACTTGATAACGTAACAATGCTATACCTAATAAATGATAACTAATGGCATTATTGTTTCCATGTCCTCAAATTTATAACAAGGTTATTTTTCAAAAATTGCTTATTTTCAATTTTACACACGACGACCAAAACTATAATAGTATACTATACCAGTACCTATATTATAGTAGTAAGAGGGGGAGGCACGAAAGGGCCAAACAAATGGATATAGTATAATATTGAATTAAGAGATATTTCCGTCGTTTTTTAGGTACCTATCTTAATGTCAATGCCAATCCCCGAATCCTTGAATTCTTCCTTGAAGAAACGTAGGTCTGTAAGGGTACCTATAATATCCAAAATTTACATTCTATTGCCGCGATTGTTGTTAAGTAAACTATTATTTATTTATTCTCCCTTTTTGCGTTCATTAATTTTTTACGGTCGTTAAGGCACTCGGCTCCGAATTTCATTTAGAAAAATCTTCATTTTTGCCAACACATTCTGTTCATTATTAAATCATCACTCTTCGATTATCCGGGCCACTCCTTTTTAGGGCATTTTGTAAACATTAAAAAGTCAGTAATAATTAGGTGGATGGGTTTGTAAAAGCATTATTGAAAGGGTCTCTAAATTGAAGAAATATCAAGAACTAGAAATTAATAGTCGAAACAGAATAACTTTTAAAAGATGAGAAGTTAAGAGGAAACAAATTTCAAACATTTCAAAAAGAAATTTTTGTACCAAGGTAAAACTCAAAATATTTTTGTTCAAAAAAATAGACAGTGACTTTGATTAAGACAATAATTATTAGTTATAGGTACTACTATAAATATAATACTGTTATTAAGGGTATTAAGAATTGTAAAATTAAGCGCCCTTAAATCAATCATTCAACCCTCGAGCAACGTTTAACAAAAGTTACACCTGTTTATTAGATAGGTAGGTAAGTACCTACAAACATTTATTAAAATGATTATTTATAAAAAAAAGTTGAACGTACCTTGAGCCGTAACTCTTCTAGCGACAGATTTAGATCTCATTTTAAAAAGTCAAAAACTGGAAGATGATACCACCGGAGGCTTAAGGCGCTCGGAATTCTTCATATCCTGACGAGGACACTACCGGTAGCGAAGTCGAGACGGCTGTGAACGGAGACAATGAGAAGCGCGATCGTCTTTTTTCATGCACGTTCGGACCAATCACAAGCCACCATTTGCTGTCATGTTTTATCACTTCTTCGAGGCGACTGTGCTGTAATTTTTGATTTGAATCGCGGTTTTCTAACCGATCTTATCATTAACTTACGCTCTGTTTTTCTTTCGGTTCTGAACAATTAATAATACATAAGGCCTTCTTTTTCTCACACACGTAATTTTGTAAAGTTTGTATACGTACGTCGTATTGTATTCTTTTATGGTTGCGCAATTGTTTGCGCATTGCTCCGCCTTATAAGATGCCACGCCAGCGGAGGCGAGATAAGAGCATCACGGTCGATATTCCGGGACATTTCGGGTATTCTCCCGGACTCTCATCCCGGATTCCGACCCCGAGGCTATGTACCTAAACAGCAGCCAGTCGGCTTGATTTGATGCATACTTAATGATTCGAGTTCACCGCTTTAATGTTTGTATATAACCACCCCCGCGCTCTCGTACGAACCGCAAGAATTCGATGATAATTGTTTGCGGTAAACTTGGGGGTTAATTATTGTGTTTTCTTAAATTACCCAAACATTTTATTTTATTTTTTTAAATCGTTTTAACGTCGCTTTTACCTTAACCCAAGATTAAAACATTTAATTACAAGTACTTAATTCGGATTAAATAAATAGTAAATCCTTTTTGTTATCCGTTATCCTTATACTCATTTGTCTTGGCATTTCCTTTGTTCGTCCCTGCGAGTACTAAAGGCAGCGGTAGTAGTAACTATGTCGATGTCGTGGGTCGCGTTAATACTGTAATTTCTCTCTCTTTGTATTTATCTTGTTTATAATCGATGAATGATTTGTAAATTTTCAAACTCGAATAATTAACTTTTACTTATACACGATGTTAGGGGGAGGAAGCAATTTTTTTCTTCCTATATCAAAAGTGATTAAGTCGACTTTTTTTTCTTCGAGATAGGTGCCTACCTAACGTAAGTATTATTATAATGGTAATATCGGTGAAGGAGTTCATGTCAAAATTGTCACGGCAGAGGGCGTGGATGGCGGTCATCAGTCATAACGGCGTATCTGCCCCATTGCGTGACACTTACCCTATCTTGGTTTAGTCGGATCTCAAATTATACATTGTTTACGGGTCAACTGTTATTTGTCACATGTCTGTGATTTCATAATATATGTTTTGGCGTACAAAATATTAGTGTGGGCAACTACCTATACCTGCGATTCAAGTTGGATCTTGATCTTATAGATCGTCCCTTGATAACAAAATGTATTTTAGCTTATATTAGGTACTAATTAAATCCCTTATTTAATAAAAGAGACAACTTTTAAAAATTTGGCCACTTTGTTTTGGCTACTTCTGAATCAACGTCAAAAAATTTCAAGGGTGATCGATGAATAAGTCAATACCTTACTACAATAATTTTTTGCTATATACTTACCTACTATACGGTGGTATCAATTTGAAAACTTCCCACCTTCAATATATTCGCCTTATTATAGTAGTATCAAAATTCCGGGAGACCCGTCAATTTTATTATACTGAGTGGGGCACTTAGGCACTTTTATCAAGTATTTGCGCTGTTCTTCCTATTAGATCAATCCATCAAAGAGGGTAGATTTAACCAGCTAAATCTTAAATATGAAGGAGGGTCCAAGTGACATCTTTTTAGAAAGTTCCTTTAATTGCCTTTACGGTATGATAATTTGTTGTTTTTGGAGTAAGTATTAGTTTCCATGAAAGAAACTACCATGTTCTGAAAGGTAAAGACGTGCATTCTAAATAGTAAAAAATGAAATACCTAACTGTAGGCGAGAAAAATTATTAATGAATTGTAAAAATGTTCTCCATTATGTTTTAAGTTTTATGTTCTAAATAATATTAAATTCAGTTTCGAAACTTTTTTCTAAAAGTTGTAAGTTCTTCAACTCTAAAGTGCTCTGCAATTCGCTCTTTAAGATTCTCAATAGCATCAAAACTATTACTAATAATCCATAAATAACAAAGTAGCATATCGTTGTCAAGGCAATTGAAGGGACTTTCCGAAAAGATGCCACTCGACCTCCTTCCCATTTAAGACTTAGGGGATTAAACCTAATACTAGGTACATTTTGGAGGTTGGTCTAGGGAGAACGTAAACACTCGTTTGAAGTGTTAAAGTGAAGTTTTCAAATTGCATATAGGTAATACTAGTAATAGTTATAAAGGAAAGTGAAGGAGATTTCTAAAAAGATGTGCCACTCGACCCCGTCTCCCATTTTTTGGGTTAAGTCTACCCGACTTTAGGAGTTCATCTAGGAAGAATTCAAATACTACTTGACTTCTCAGTAATATTGTGTCTTCTCAGTAATATTACAATTAACGGGTCTTGCGGAATTTCGATATTTAATATTTTAGACTAAGACATATTGGAGGTGCGAAAGTTTTCAAACTGACAACTGACAGCCTGTATATAGTTATTATGTTAGGTATATAATACATTTTGGAATCCAATAGCTTTAAAGAGTTGAAACTCAAAATAAAAAAAAGTTCCATTCCTAAAAATATTATAAAATGAGCCACTTCCACCCCAAAACGTTACCAAGCGTCGACGATCCCCATAAAAAAATGATTGTATTGACTTATTCTAACATCCCTGAAATTTTCTGATGACGTTGACTCAAAATCACCCTGTATCTACTCGTATAGGTAGGTATATGATGCAATATGTTAAAGTTGAATTTATTAATTTTAATCAAATATTACTCAAAAAGGGTGACCGGGTGTGAGAGTAAAAAAATTTTTTTCTCTACAAAACTTACATATTCTTTGAAGATCTTCTCAACGATACCACTTTAAAATTATGGAGTTCTTTCGACATTCTGCAACAAACTCTTCAACATGCCGACCTCTCCCCTGAATAAAAATATCACCATTCCATTCTTTATTAAGGGCTTTTGCTATACAATTTTTTGACTCAACTCTCTACGACTAACCGTTCTTGAAAAAAAAGCCTGATACGGGTCTGATTCACCTTGTATATACAGTATACAGTTTAGTTCGAAATATTGTTCGTTTTTAAACCCCTTAACATTAGGCAACTCAATATACAGAAAACAAGGTCAGAAATACAACGGTAGACATCATTCTAAACCTCGCCAATCTGCGCAGTTGAAAATCAAATTTCGTACAAGTACAACGTCGTAACCAAGGTTTATTCTAATCCCGCTCCGTAAAGTTCTTTTTGACTTACGCCACCAGCAGAGAGGTTCAAAACAATCAGTAGAAGAATAGAATAGAAAGAGATTATTCTCTGCTGGTGGTAAAGTTACCGACAACTTTACTGAGCGGGATTACTTTACACATCAACCTGAACACATGGATTTGGCGCCTTTTTTACCGCTTTCTCACTTCCCCTTCTGCGCATCTATAGGGTCAGTGAGGTTTTAAATGAAGTCTACTTCAAATAAAATTATAACTTTTTGGGGTACCTACTACTAGTCCAGTCAATGGGGGGTTTTGCCCTACAAAAGGTGGTGTAGTTCTTATTTTTTTAATACGTTATTGGGTTAGGGGCCCTGATGAAAAATCCAAGTTTTCGACCTTGAGGAGGGTCCGCGCGATCCGCCATCTTGGATTAAAGGTAAGAAAAATTGGTTTTTCCGATTTAACTTCTTAACGGTTGATCCCAAGACAAAACTGTCAACTTCAACTTTGAAGAGCACAAATGCCCTACAATATTTGTTCTATTCATTTTCTTCCTATCTGTTACGGTTTATGAGATATAAGCTGGAGAACATCGCTATTTTTAGAAAAAATAAATTTTTGGGGGAAACTTCGCTTGGAGACTTTTTTACCGTTCATTTGAGAAAAAGTTCTTTGGAACAAAAGTTGTAGAGATGTTGGTGTAGAGATGTTGAGCTCAACATTTCTACTCCCCCCCATAACCATTTTAAATTGAATAAATGTTGAAATGTGAGAGAAATTGTTATGGGTTAATATGGAAGGGGGTGTAACGAAAACTTCGAGCTGCGAACACTCATGACTCATTTTTCGACATTTATAGGTTATCATAAAACTACTCTGGATCTGGTTGAGCTATAATATCAGTGATACGTGATACACTCAGTTTGAAGGCAATTTAAAATCCTACAACTTTTGTTCCAAAGAATTTTCTCTCAAATAAACGGTAAAAAAGTCTCCAAGCGAAGTTTACAAAAAAATTTATTTTTTCTAAAAATAACGATGTTCTCCAGCTTATATCTCAGAAACCGTAACAGATAGAAAGAAGATGAATGGAACAAATATTGTAGGGCATTTTGCCCTCTTCAAAGTTGAAGTTGACAGTTTTGTCAACGGGATCAACCGTTAAGAAGTTAAATCAGAAAAAACAATTTTTCGTACCTTTAATCCAAGATGGCGGATCGCGCGGACCCTCCTCAAGGTCGAAAACTTGGATTTTTCATCAGCGCCCCTAACCTAATAACATATTAAAAAATCAGAACTACACCACCTTTTGTAGGGTAATGGCCTGTTTTTCTCCCCATTGACTGGACTATACCTATTTATAGGAGTATTTATAGGAGTATTAGGTACCTAATACACTAAAATCAAAAATTAACGAGTTATAATGATACACGTTACACAATATTAATTCAAGAACAAAAACTAATATAGACTTATACAGAGTGTTTAGGGATAACATACAAACTTATTGAAAACACTCATCTAGTAATCGTACGATCTGATGTCTTTTTAGGATCATAAATATTACTTTGTACACTTTTCAAAGAGTAGGTAGTACTTATCTACTTAGTTCCAGTGGTGAGATTTTTTTGAAATTTCGACCACACATTGACTTGTACCATATGTATATTCTGATCAGTCGGCTGTACACAAATCAATAAAAAAATTTCTCTCGTTTCGTGGATAAAGTGATGTTTTTACATTTTAACTTCAATTTCGAGAGCCTATATACCTTTTTAGGGGTGTCTTTTAGGCTATAACTTCAAGAGGGACAAATGTCCCCTATATACTTTAGTCCTGGGAACTCCACTGATGTAGAGTATTGTCGATGATTTTCCGGGACACCCTGTATATCTACTAGTACGTTTTACTGGTTGGTTTTATACGTATTATAAGTTTTTGTTTATGTTAAAATTTTTCAAAAATTTTGCGATATATGTCAAAGAAAGTAAGGTTTATCTAGTTAAAGAAATATGTGTGGAATGAGGTAGGCAACAAAATGTTTGTTATTTGGTTGTTGCGGACAGCGGTTGCGACTGCTATAAATTGGGTACGTGCTCGACCTACGATCGTCAAAGCAGACCGTAGCGGACTTCACGACATCGACTCTTGTGGAGATTGAATTTAGACATGCCTTTGTGTCTAAATATAGGTACACTTGCTTCTTATTACAATCTACTTACACGTGCTACTACACAATAATACAATCGAAGATTCTTTTTTAAAATTACTTATTAGTTACAATAGGTTTGTTTATGGGAAAAATTCTTTTTGGATGTGTTATGGCTATAACGCAAAGAATATTAAACTTTTGGATGTCTGTAGACTATTTTATAGGTACTAACAGATGGCGTAACTCTATTGCGGTCATAAATTTACCCAACTTTCTACCAGGGATTCGTATAACTGTGTACAATCTTTCGGCGACGTGATATTTGAAATATCGACTCTCGCGAATCAAAAGTTAGGTAACGCGAGAGGGAAAAAATACACACACGCGCCATAAGTATAGAAAACTGCCGAGAGCTTTCTTTTTTTATGTCTTTTAGCTTTTTCTCCTGTTTGGGAGGACACGGTATGAGATGAGATCAACTCTTCTCTCAACTCGTTGCCATAACAACTGCTCGTTCAGACCCTGACGTCAGCGCCGCATCCGCTGGCAACATCGATTTCAGGTTTTGTAGTTTTTATGACAGATAAAAAAGAATAAGGTGCAAAAAAATAATAAGTTACGAAACAACAAAAAAAAGTTTGTACCGAAAATGTCGACGAATAAGTGAAATTTGTATTATTAGTGAGTAGGTTACGCATAAAGGGTTGTAAGGGGTGTGTAAAACAACCTTTCAACTTGGCCTAATTTATTATCGTGAAATCAAATTAAAATTTACCATAGATCCGAGCCAATTTCTCACTCCAATATTCCCAATAGGTGTTTAGAATAAATGGAGGGAATCGAATTTTTAAGCGAGCCGTGTCTATATCTGAAACAGATGGTGATGGTTAAATTTCTTCCTTCGTATTTATAATTTTTGCATACTAAGTGTTTTTGAAATTTTATTGTACCTATGTAACAAACGCCATTTTATTTTAAGAAGAGGCGTTCCGGATGCGCCGTTATCTATGCTCATCCCACAATTCTGAGTGTATCTGTAACGACGAATCACGGTTGGCTATGCTTTTGAGGTTTTGAGTCAACACATGCGCTATAAAATGCTATCTTGTCTCTTACATCTTATGTTTCGTTACTATTTTCTATACTATCTTCACTTTTTTTCTAAAATACTTATTATCTTACTTAATTTTAAATGGCACGAATTGGAGAATGTGGCCGAGTTTTGAATTCATCGTGTTTAGTTATTGTAATACTACGTGTCACCGAAACACCGAACTAACTTTATTATGTCGTGGCAAACAATGGTATCGTAAACTACGTGTAGGCAAGTCGATCAGAGCCATCTCGATTGCCGGAATAATTAAATAGTTATTTAAAAATATTAGGTACATGTACTATTCTTATTCTTTAAGAACGCTCCTCAATTAATATTTGAAATTAAAATCTTAATATTTTATTTCAAGTAAAGGAAATAGTATGCGATTGAAACTAAATACCGTTAATCAAAATGTGTTTTCGTCTTTGGTCTGGAGGTACCTGTATTAGGCACGTAGGTAAAGCTTTTCCTCGATTGATGGACGAATGGACGCCACGCGTGTTTTACCAAAAAATAATGTAAAATATTGGGTAATAATTTTCCTTCAATTTTGAATAAAAATTAATTATTAACTTAAAAACATCAAAAAATTAGGGCCGCTACAGTTACTCTCCCCAATTTATGAAAAATTTGTAGGTAGATACTATTTTTAATATGAAACGAAATAATTTCTATATGTATACCTAATGGGGCGTATTATCAATTTCTTAATATTATATGAACATTATTATGTAGAATATTAATTATTTATTAAGTCTTCTAAGAATTAACGCATTATCACTTCAATTTTTACAAATTGCGTTACCTATTTCTGGTGTTCTCGTATCGTTTGGAATTAATTTCTTCAATTACCTACTACAAGAGTGTTTTTGTGCTCAAACATTTCATGAGTGGTATGTTTAGTGTATTTACATCCACATTCAGATTTTCACAAACAAAACATTTTTTTTTCAAAACAACACAGCAACAGACCGACATATCGACTCCCTAATATCAATATACACACAGATCACAGATGCACAGATAGAAACGTCAAACGTGTGTAAATTTTCCCATCGATACTTTTCTAATTTTATTAAAATTTCGAAAACTTCACTTTGATTCTTGAAATATATTAGCGCTGTATAGCAGAAACGTCGATAAATCGGTGATACAATTTTTGAACCTGGCAATATATTTAAAACTCTATTTGAGAGGGTTAGTATTTAAGGGTGAGTGTAGTAAGTGGATAAGTGGTTAAAATGCAGTACGCGCTTCGATGATTCTCGCTCATGTCTACAGAAGAAATAATATTCGTGTAGCGAAATATTGAATATAAATTTCAAAAGTGGAGTCGAAAAATACTTTGTTCCACTACAATGGTGGAGATTTAAAAAATATATACCATAAGAGAGCATATTTTTAATGTCACGTTTTATATGATCATATTATAGACTTATGATGTCAAAAGGCTCGTATAAGCTCGTGAGAATTAGGATTTTCGATTTTGTATTACTTAACTCGCCTTCCCGATAAATTGTTTTTGTAAAAAATTAGTTAAATTATCGACTATCAAAAAAAAAGAAAATAAAGCGACAAACGAAAGTAGGTAGCGTATAATAAAAAATAAAAACGAAATAAAATTAATTGGCTTAAACATTACTTTAGTGTTAGTTTTCGTTACATTACATAATTCATTGATGGTAGTTTAATTTCATTGTAAACAAACTAAAGTGTCTTATTTGTCAAGTTGGCTGCTTGGAAGTTAGCAATTACTATATAATTTTACATGATAATGACAGAGTCGAAGATATTCAATTAAACTTGTTGGATCTGTTTTATTAATTTGACATCGATTATATCAAGAATATCAATTTGTTACAACAAAAATCCATATTTATGCATTTACAACTAACAACTATAATAGAGGTAACCTACAGGTACCTACCTAGGTGTACCTATCTCAAAAAATTTAAATTTTCAAACTCTGTTTTACTTATTTTTCACGCTTTGTTCATTTGTTGATATTTTTTATACTGTAATAACATCGTAATGACGTAATGACACAAAGGTCACACTTTTGACCATACCAAAAAAATTTATTTTTTTAATTGAACACCCTGTATATTTTGTAACGTTTATGCGTTTTCAGTGCGAGTATAAAAAGAGTAGAAAGACGTATCATGTGGATTCTGCTTTAGGTAGAAAAAAGAATGTGGTATCAGATTTTACAATTCTGATAATATCATTGTAGTACATAACCTATAAATAAGAACAATTCTCAATTTTGACTATAAAATGATGTTTTTTGCTGATAATAACAATTAGATTTTAGTTAGAACGAACTATGTATTTCAGTTTTATTTGAAGCTTGGTACCTTACATCGTCTTACACTCTTTACATTTAAATAAGTAGTATTAATAAAATCTCTTCGTACATTCTGATGGGGGCAAATTCTTGAATTCCTGCATCTTCAATTGTTAATTGTTTAGCTCATCATACTCGGATCACTAATTGGCGATTCTCAAAAAAGATATCATTTTATATTTTGGAACTTTCTAGCATATACGCGGTGATGTATAAACAGGATAATGAAATCGTTTAAGCGTGGGGATTGGGGATCTCGAGAACCCTAGACGCTCAATATGGATCGTGACTTTATCACGATATGCATGTTGGATCGCAACAACATTAAATGCATCAAAGTGATATACCTACCCTAACACCCTACACGATCTATAATATAAATATGTGGATTGCGTTGTTGTTTTGCCTGTATATTGGTTTGCTCGATCTGCTCTAAGTAAGTAAGTAAGTGTGACGTCATTAAAGCAGAACACATGGGCAAAATTAGTGCAAGAGAGCAGGACAAACAAACACTTTAAATTTGCTCTTCTTACTTCGAGGTTCGAGCAGACAAATGAACAAGCCTAGACACTTTTCTAAAACAGTTTTCCCTAACTAATATCCATATTTATTTTAATTCCAATATTAATCTGGCGTACCTATTCTGTATCATAACCTTTAAGAGTAGTGAGAAACTTTTACATTAAAATGGCGTTCTAATTATCGCGATATATTTTATATCCGAATTTTGAGATCGATATTACGATTTGTCAATATCTCACATCTCACCCTATACACGCTCAATAAATATCGCGATACTTTATCGTATCGTATCGAGTAGGCACACCCTATACTATAGCCTATAGAATAGACGGTCAATATTTGGATCACAATACGGTGTCACGATATTTATTGAGTGTTTAGGGTGAGACAGATCGCAATATGAATCTCAAATTATTCGGATATTTTGAAATCCAGCTTCGATACTATAATATTAGAATAAAAATAAATAATGCGTAATATAGGTATAGTTGATTAAAGTTGTTTTGGAGAAGTGATGATGCCATTGTTTACTTGTTTTGGGTTCTGCCGATGTTTAGGTACTGATGTTTGTGTCACTGTTTGATATATGTACGCAAAACAACAATGAACTGAGGCGAGATTCACAGATTTACCTATCTATATTGATCGTGTAGGTGTAATAAGGGGTCTATTATAGCGATCCATATCGCGATAATATCACGATCCATATCGCGATAATATCACGATCCATATTGAGCGTCTAAGACCCAGTTGTATAAACGTGCTAATCTGGGAGTCAGAGTTAACTCCACGATCTGAATATAAAGTTAAAACTTAGCGTAGATTAGATTAGTTTAGCTCGTAGGGTTAATCCATCAATTTTCTAGAGTCAAATATATTTCAATTTAGCTCAGAATTAGTTGTTATTTATGTTGAATTTAGGTTAATCGCGGAGACGCGGAGTTAACTCTGACTCCCAGATTAGCTCGTTTATACAACTGGGCCTAAATAGGATACGAAATCGATTATAAATTATTACTTATACAAAATTTGTTTTCTCATTTGGGGCTTTTGTTTTTTTCGCAAAAATGCTCAAGTGATGATAATGGGTCAATGGGTGAAAATGTAAATCTTTCCACTTTTGTTTCACAAGACACAAGACAGTGGTGGACCTTTAAAAAAATCTTTCAACATAAGTTTTATTCAAAATGAGTGATTTAACTATCATTTTATTCTTTTTATCATAAAAAACTTTAATTTGGCAATAGGTAGGAACGTCCACATTTCAAAATCGATAGCTTTTATTCCACCCACTTTACCTCCTCTTTAAGGTAGGTATCTTACTCTGATTAAAATCTCTAAAATTTGTAAGTTGAAATGTTGAAATAGAATTATTATTACGAGGTAAAAATTCAACTTTGATTAAACAGTATTAGACTCGCGAGAGCGAGACAAGAAAAAATGAGAAAATAATTATAGCGATAGTTTATCGTACTTAAACGATAATTTAAAGAAACGAAAATAGCGACACATTAAAAACAAAAAGGGTAAAAAGTTTATTTTAAACGAACGTAACGTTATCCCTATTGCTTCTGTATCAGTTGTATCGCATCTTTGCGAGTATAAATCAGTGACATTTTCATGCACGAGGTCACTTCGCCGTTCGTGAGCTTCCAGATAAGGGAGTTTTAGCAGCTAACGTAAAGCGACAGAAGCTTTGAAGAAACGAAAAAGCTTTGGTTTATCTCACGAACATTTTATATGTATTTAGGTACACAACTCGATTTTCCACCCGGTCGTCGT
Source organism: Malthinus flaveolus (assembly GCA_950108345.1). Classification (NCBI taxonomy): domain Eukaryota; kingdom Metazoa; phylum Arthropoda; class Insecta; order Coleoptera; family Cantharidae; genus Malthinus; species Malthinus flaveolus. Next base: position 617,520 of record OX467288.1, read on the forward strand.
GTTTGTTGTTCATTTTACAATCCTTTACAACATCTATTTAACGCAACTTTTCTTCCACTCGTACGAAACAATAGATATACAAACAGAAACGTTTTTATTATTATTTTTTATTGTTATTATTTCGACCACAAAAGTTAATTAAGCGAACGAGTCCGCACGTCAAATGGTTCTCTCGGCATAATATTCATAGACAATAAAAATGTCATGCTACGATCGACTGTGCTGTGACCCAGTTATAACTAAGGAAATTCGCCCTTAAAGTTGCTTTGATGTAACGAACAGTTTGGCTCGTAATCTGTTATGTAAATTTGAACATTTAAAAATCACGACACGACAAAAATATGATGCACGATAGGTCATATTTATCTATAATCTACCCCTTCATATCTTTGAGAGTGGACAGTGGATATAATGCGGTAGTTGCCGATAACGAGCGCGATATGAATGACCACATCACGAAGTTAAATATTTTACCTTTGATTTTGTGTTTTTATGAAAAATTTGACACGTGGGCTTATATTATTTTTAATTAGTGGGAAAAATATTACTCATTATTCATTACGTTGCATTTGGTATGGTGTATTTTATACCTACCTAACGTTAGTAAAACTGTGGTAAAACAGTAAAACTTATACCAGTTTGTATTTCTTTTCTTTTGTTAACAAAAGTACGATTTTAGCAGTGATTCGAATTCACCCCAAGTAAACTTACCGAAAAAGGCCAAATTCAAGAATCAAACTCGACTCACGCTCATACTACTACTGTGTCTATATTTATCTGCAGAGATAAGTGTACGATGTGTTGCCTATATCTCAGTTTCAAAATTCTTCTCTAGTTGCAAGTATCTTCTGAAAGGTAAATAAGAAGACCAGAAGACGACGTTGTTCTTTTGACTCTTAATTTTGTTGTCCTTGGATTTAACATTCCCTATACTGTATCCTGTAGATTATATACGTACCTAGATGAAGATAAAAAGAAAAAATATTTTCGTTGCACACAAAACTGTGCGCCGTTGTTGAGATATCACTAAATTAATTGAGTGCTTCAGTCGGATTTTGCGTCTAGTCTAATTGCTTTTTGTTTTTTAATAGCTCACGACTGTAGTGTCCTCGTTGCCGCCCAATCTTCTTCTTATTATCTTATTAAGAGTGTGCTAATAAAAGTTATGTGTGTAGTCCTAGACATTTTATTTCTTTAATACTCATAGATATACGAAAAGATTGCTCAACTATCGACAGACGACTCACGCGACTACCGGAAGATTAGCGTTGTCCGTGTGTCGCAAAATCACGCACTTCCGGAATTAAAGCAACCAAAAATGGTTCTTAAGTTTTATATACAATAAGTTGACATTAAGCATCTTTGTGAATTTTACTTGGTCATATCTACTCGAAATTAATGGAAATTAAAAAAATATTATTATTGCATAAAGTATGGCCGCACTATCTTTGGGTTTAATATGTAATTAAATAGCAATAATCGTTTTCTTTATGAAAAAAAAATATGTTACATAATTCGGCTGATTTATTCTTCATAATAAATGACAAGTTCGAGATTGTGTCTTAACATGAAATATGACTTTTTGTATTCGGGTAAGCGAGGCAGTCAATCAAGGGAACTAGCGAGCAGGGAGCAGGTAACCTAACATCGGCTTTACTAAATCATCACGCAATCTCCAACTAAAATTTTTTTTAATACCCATTTTTCGAGTATAGTATAATTTTTTCAAATCTAAGCTTTAATGTGCCTCAACAATCTAAAACTAATAAATCATCGTTCAACGAGAGTTGATAAAATACTCAAATACTCTAATACACTAAAAGGTCAAGTGACGATCAATTTAAACACCCTGTACACATTTTAGGCACACTGAAATTAAGTTGAAATTTTTGTTATGCGACCAACGATACATTTAATGGCAATGCCCTATTCCGTATTCAATATAGGTACTATACACATCATCTTCATTTTTCATTTATTCAAATTAAAAAGTTTAGAAAACCCATCTCTAAGAACATCTTCTATTGTTTTAACGCAATTTCCTATAGGAATGGCGAAAACCAAGATTTTACATATAATGGTATCGTCGAAGTAAAGGCCTTCCAGTTCATTAAACCGAATTTTTAAAACGTGACTCAAAATCCATTCCTTCTTTATCGTTTTACTCAAATCCAAAGGGTGAAAAAATTCCAAAACGAACCAATTTTCTTGACAAATTTCCTTAGGAGACAGGTTTATTTGGATGATACCTTCGTGTGGGCTAATTATCCATTTGAATTTAAAATTTTTCCCATTTCGTTTGAAGTGGTGGCAACACAATCCCCTTCTTAATAGTGTGAAAGGTTCTCCAAATTCTACAAAACCGTCGTTTGGTTCGTATGGGTGGAGGGATTCCATTTCTGGGTTTGTAATCGCAGTCGCTCCTACGCCGCTCTTTAGTTCTTCGAAAACGTCCTTGCACTTCTTGCAAAACACTTTCCTGCAATCTTTACATGCTAAGTGATTGTTTGGGCAGGTGAAGATGGGTTTCTTTAAATATTTACTGCAACGAGAGCAGAACGAGTTTTCGGTGTTCTCAGAAAAGGGCTGCATTTCGATGCTGTAATTAAAAAATTTGGTATTAACAAAAAATTTCAGCGACTCGCTCGGTAATTGCGTAGCAGTTTAGTTAGCAGTAGGTTAGTGGTTAGTGGGAATTATGGAGACTTGATAATAGGACGTGGAACTGAGTAATGAGAAGAAGAAATAGATATTCCGCAATCGAGAGGACGAGTCGTGATAGGATCAGGTTACAATAAAGTTTTAAAACATATTAGTGGAAGCTGTGGTTTGCTTTATTTAACCCCGGTACCCACCCGGGTACCCGACGCCTCCATCATTTGTCACGACCCCGTGGATATGACAACCTGAGTCACCCGACTCAGGCGGTACGAAGATAATAGAAATTAAACAAGACCAACTCACCCCAACATGTCATTTTGATCTATTAATGTCATCTTTTGACTCTAATTAACTCGCTGTACTTCCAACTAACTCCGACTCTGACACTATCCCTTTTACTAACTCCAATTCCCAAAACCCCTTTTATAAACTTATATAACTACAACAAATAACCTATTAATACGCCTGAGTCGGGTGACTCAGGTTGTCATATCCACGGGGTCGTGACAAATAGTGGAGGCGTCGGGTACCCGGGTGGGTACCGGGGTTAAATAAAGCAAACCACAGCTTCCACTAATATGTTTTAAAACTTTATTGTAATAAAGTATATATTATATTGAGGAACTTGGACGGCGAGCTGTTTTCTGTCGGCGTGAGAGATCCTTGCTTATCCGATCATTTGCTTGTTGCCATCCGGATCCGAGCAAGTAATATTGGGATGTCTCATGGTAGAGGAACCTTCAGGTGTCGACCGGTGACTCAGCACGGGCTGTTTAAATTTTCTAATCTTGTCGAGGATTTTGATTGGGATGCTATAGTTCGCTTGGAAGAGAGTTGTAGCGTCGACCAAGTTTTTAATATTTTTAATGAGAGGCTGCTCTATCTCATAAATGAAGCTTTCCCAACCAGAGTCAAGAGAGTTAAAAACGTTACATCGCACACCAAATTTTTAAAGATTGACTGGTATACGGACGATTTAAGAGAGATGAGGGAAACTCTTGTATTGATAAGGAATATGGCGAGGGACGGATTTTGCAGTGGTGAAATGTTTAGAGAGTAATAGAAATCGCTACAGAGAAGCTATCGCACAGGCTAAGCGGAGAGCCAACGACAATTATATTATGAGCTCTGCAAATATCTCCGGGTCTACGTGGCAGGTTATCAACACGTTGAGAAAGAAGCCCGAGTTGACTTCTGACGTTCTTCAAGCGGAGGATTTTAGTCGATTCTTTGTGGACGTGGTGGATAATCTTGTGGAAAGCTTAGTGGATAAACCAAATAATATTAATTTAAACCTTGGGAATGTGAAGCCCGAGTTATCGTTCTGTTTTGAACAAGCTTCAATAATTGAAATGAGAGACGCACTAACGAACTTAAAAAGCAGCTCTAGTACTGATGTATATGGAATTAACATAAAAATGTTAAGCGTGTAAAAAATATTCTGGCTGCTCCGATGTCTAAACTCTTTAATTTGTGTGTTCGTAATGGTATCTTTCCGAGTTGTTTAAAACTGTCAAAAGTGGTGCCGATATTTAAGAAGGGATCGCGTGAAGATGTGAATAATTATCGTCCTATATCTCTAATACCTATCATTGGAAAAGTGTTTGAGAAGATTATGGCAGCACAGGTCACACGTTACTTTGAGTCCGGGGCCCTGTTTAGCGACACCCAGTTCGGCTTTAGGAAAGGACGATCGACGGTTGGTGCTATAAGCCATCTATGTAATTATATATATGAGGGTTTTAACGGAGGTGTTTTGACTGGAGTGGTATTCTGCGATTTAAGCAAGGCGTTTGACTGTGTCTCCCACGAAATACTGCTAAGTAAACTCCGGCATTACAATTTTAGTGGGAGTAGTTTAGAGTTTATGGAGTCCTATCTGGAGAACAGGAGGCAGAGTGTGCTCTATGGTGGCAAACTGTCTACGAGTTGCGAGGTCCTGAGAGGTGTTCCGCAGGGCTCAGTGATGGGCCCTCTGCTGTTTTTAATATATATCAACGATTTGCCACTTAATGCTGCCGGATCTCCTGTCGTGTTGTATGCCGACGATACAACGTTTGCAACACAGACGAAACACATGGACGCGCTATGCCGTAGATTGTCTATCATTAAGGAGACGGCTGAAGAGTGGTTTTTGTGCAATGACATGTGCTTGAATAACGCAAAGACGGAAACTGTCGTTTTTGGCACAAAAAGTGAGGGCGACTGTGTTGGATTTTTGGGTGTTATGCTTGACCCTGCACTGAGTTGGGTGGGACATATAGACAAACTGTCGCTGTCTCTTGCGAGTGGTGTATTCCTCTTAAGAAATATAACGTCGAATGTGTCGGAACGAACGTCCATGATAGCCTTCCGTAGTTTGATTCAGACTAAAATTTGTTATGGGATATTGATATGGGGTTTATCTAAACATACGCCCCGAATCTTTGCTATGCAAAGAAGAGCTTTGAGAGTTGTTTGTGGACTAAAGTATCGGGACGACTGTAGAAATATGCAAATATGCATAAACTTAAAAGTGTGTTAACTGTGCCTTGTATGTTTATTTTTGAATGTGTCATGTATGTGAAAAATAATCTTGATTGTTACGAGAGTCGAGCAGATATGCATAATTATTCAACGAGATTCAATAATTACTTAAGTCTTGATTTAATAATTTACCTTATTAAAACTGCTGTACTGCTGTACATGCTGTATTCGCACATTCTTTAAATTGGTTTAAGAACACCAATTATTACTGTAATCCAAGATTACAAATAGTAATTATTTACTAACCTTGCGTAATCTCTTGAGTGACAATACATACGTATCTTTGTATCTACATTTAACTATATAAACATATTATAGCGTATTACGCATTATCACAGTTTTAGTAGAGGAAGTGCCTTACTCTATCTAATACTACTGTGACATTATCTTTAAAATAAGTCGATGACTACAAAAAAATAAAAAGTTTCCTCATTAGAAATTTTCAATTTATTAAATAAGAATGAACTTGGTCGTCGTAATTTAATAATTAGTAAAATAAGGGTAAATTTTAGCATTCATTTTAGAATTAAAGAAACGAGCATCTTGAATTACTTTACAAAATCGCAAAAGTAAAACGGAGAAAAAATTAATTAAGCAAGAAAAGAAGTAATTAGTGGTGTTAGGAACTCTTTTGCGTTGTTCCAACTTTCCAACCCTACCTACTTATCTAAATAAAAAAAAGAAAAGCTTTTTAAATTAATTGCAAAATTGAATTAATGAAAACATTTTCCTCTAGGAAAAATAATTTGCAATATTTACCTTAGGTACTATCTCAATTCCTCAATTTTCGTAATAGATAACAGATAACTAGTTACTGGGTACTCGGAACCGCTGGCTGGAGCCTTTTTGGGAAATTATGAAGTTAGTTTAAAGTAAATTTTAACCAACTGTTATACCCACACTGCTTTTTAGTGTACTGAAACAAATTATTTATAATGGGTTATGATATGATATATCTATTTAAGTATTTTTTAATCAAAAGTAATTCCCCTTTCGTTCAAATAAAGCGTGTTTTTAATATTCATACCCGTATCGCCATCTGGCAAACATATCAACGTACTTTCCACATTAACCTTAAAAATTAACCAATTTAAGTAATTAACATTTTTCTTTTTATTTATTTACCAAAGTTTAAGCTTTTCAAACTTTTAAATCTCAATAAAATTTGCCTCGCAAACTAAACATAAATCCATAAATGGCATGTTATTCATGTTTAATTCGGTGAAAAAAACTAACTTTATTTTCAAGTTGTCTGCATTACCTACCTATAAAATTAACTGTTTTACCGACATAATAGTAGCGACGCACGAAAACATCAGTTTGACAAGAACTAAATTTATTGTCAATTACACATTAACAGCATCTTGTGCATCGTTTTTCCTAATAAAATATCCCACAAATGATTGATAACCGCAATTCGGTTGATTATAATTTATGATAAAATTAGGTAAGTTTAATTTGATTATTATACCGTTATTTTATTATTTTGCACATGACCCCGTATTCTATTTTTGTCGTAATTCAGGGTGTTTTGCTTAGCTTTGAACGAGATACGTTAACAATTTATATTTGCAATAGACTTACAAATGATTTATTAATATTTACGCGAGGTTAATTATAACCTAAAATTTAGAGGTATTTTGGAAAAGTTCGTATAAAGCTGAGTAAGTTTGTGTTCGGCCATATTTTGTTTTTTTGGCCAAAACTTGTAGTGCCCTAAGGTTTAAAAATTTTAATATTCGCGTTTTTAAATCGTTATTTCATTAAATTACATCGAAGTCTTCTTTTGTGGAATTTTACGGTCGTCGGACTCGATTTGTTATTGTTTGACATATTGGCATTTCGAGGTTAGGTTTTGGTCTTTGGGTTCGAAAAATTGAGACCAAAAACGAACTTCTTAGTAATTCCTTTTCGTTCAGTTTTATTTTTAATCCGTTTATTTTATTTAAATTGTTGTGTTAAACCTTGTAATCGAAATCAAAAGTAATTTGACCTTTTAAATTAGTAATTTGTAGTTTGTTGTAGGTATAATTTATCATAAAATTCCAACGAATGTTTTAAATCGACTATTTTTAGATGTACACGGAGCTGTACTCACAACTTATTTATTTGCAAGTTTTTTTAAAGACAAATACCAAGCGATCCACTTCAAAATTATAGATCGAAGTTGAGACTTTATTAGGAATAACGACGAAAATAACAACAGGAAACTTGTTACTCACTAATTTGTCTATTAAAAATGCTCGTTTTTTTTAAATTTTAAGGTTAAAGACGGACGTGGAGAATTTTTTAAATAACACAACACGGATATACAAGGATTTCAACCTCAAAAGACTCGATGTTAATGTACTGGGAAATTGTTTACTTTCTTACTCAAAAAGTCATTACCTTTTGTGACGTTTTTTGAAGGTCGAAATTAATTTCTCACATTTTATTTGTTATGCTCTGCCCCTTTCTATACGTCTTTTTAATTAGGTAGTGGTTTTACTTTACTCGGTTGTTGCTATAATAGCTTCGGAGCGGGGTAGTTACTTATTTATTATTAATAAGTTGGAATAGAATTAGTTATTTGCTATTACTTTTAGTTTAGAACCCTGAATAATTTATAAATATAATGTAAATAGGTTTGATGTGATAAATTGACAAAAAACGTTGGACTAGTATCGGTTCAAACAAACGGTTTTTTGAACAATATTTTTCATTACTCGAAGCTTTCGTAATAGCTCTCTTTGTTAACATTTTTCTATCTTCATACTTTAAAAAGGAAATGGGAATTTGCTATAACTGTCAAATTACAACTAGCGATTTGTACGATGATGAACTACAGATTTTTTTTTCTGTTACGATTTAATGATACGATGGGCAACACTAATAATTATACAGTAGTTTGCATTATTATTAGAAGCTTTTTTAATAACTTCGTCGTTCTCGAATTTATTTTAGATTTTCACCTCAAATTACTTTTTGATCTTTGTAAATAAATTAGTTAATGAACAATAGGTCAGGGGGCAGGTTAAATGAAATGTTAGGGAACTGTTACTTGGACGTCGGAAGAGAGTGATCGGACTTACAATAAATATGCGTTTCTAACTGTATGTAACTGAGCCGCAAACTCCAGATTTATTTTTATCGTCTGTAAACGACTGGAGAGACTTTGATGGCTTTACTCATATTGTCAGGAACACTCGGAGTGTCTTGCTAATGATGACTATGTATGTCTACATTTGGCAGCTCGCCAATATTGGCTTCACTCGAGTTTGTACTTCAAATAGAGGTGAAATTCTATTCGGGTAGGCTTGTAGTTTTCATCGAGGACCAACATGTACAAATGGGCGACTGTCCTAAGTGCAAGCGACCTTTCCGAGGACCGAGGATTGTTCGAAGGAAGAGGGAAAAGAATGTGGCTATCTTATCTATTTGGATCTTATCTTTTAATTGCTCTAAAACTCTTTTTATCTTACTGAGAGAGTGCACTGTCAGATTATACTCGAGAGGGTACTTCAACGCGCGAAACTCATTAAAAGAATATCCTATCCGGCCAAGAAATTACCATGAATGTAGGAAACAATCTCTAGATTCTAGATGATGGAGTTTCGAGCATGCCAACATTTACGAATATTGCGTGTTTCCACGCCACCTTTTCGAAACTTTAGTACATACTTTAATTATTAATGCATTTAACCTTGAATTAAAACAAATTTTAATCGATGTGATAAAAAGACACTATAAAATTAGATTTTCTCTAACCGAAAATTACCAAATTCGCGATAGGGTCGAAATAGCTCCTTGAGAAAACTAACGCTCGACGGTCTGCAAAAATTTTATTCGCTCTTATCTCGATGGTGTGATGAAATCATGTTCTAAGGTTTAAATTTTATCCGTAATTCGGAAAGACTTGACGATTTATTTTAGTTACCTTTTTTAATATAAATGATTATCTATAAATAAATCTGAGCCGATTACAAATGTTTCGTTTTTTAACTTCGACGAGATGTGGATATTATTGAGTATTGGTATCGAGTATGTATGTACTTGATACTACAGACAAGACGAGGTCATTCTTGTTGGATTTAATGGATATGCAACTCGATTCATATTATAAGTTGGTGATTACGATAAGGCGTCTGTTTTCTGTCTATATTTAAGTTCCTTCAGTTTAAAAGTTATTGGCTACTCGTTAAAAATTTATTTTGAATTTTTACTTTTAATATGAATGAGCGTCGAGGCTAATTTTTCTACAATATGAAAAATGACATCTTTGATATTATTAGACAGATAATCTTACAACATTTTATAAATATTTAAAATAGTAGTAAGTATATAGAGTGTTTTACAAAATTCTTTATTTGGCTCGAAGTTTTTTTAAAAATCAAATACTATTATCAAATAATAGAACTTTGCTATTACAAATTTTAATTTCAAAGAAAGTTATAGATTTTCGAAATTTTACTTGTTAAAAGTTGACTTTTCCTCGTTTTTTGGAAATAGCTCGCTCCCTATAGATTGTACCTTAATGAATTGTTATGAAAGTTATAGATGGTTATAGACAACATTAGCTACAAGATTGTTAGTCCCTCACCTGGCACGCCCCCACTTTCCGGGACTTTTAGTATGTTATACTGCAAAACTCCTTGATTTTTACCCCCCCAAGTGGCATCTATTTGTCTAATTTGACAAAACGTACTTTTTCAAACATTTATTTACAGGGTGTCCTTTTTGAAATAACAAAGTTGGTGTGATTTCCGGTAAAACCGGAAGTGATCTAAATGTTTCAGTTAAGATCGTTAGTTATTAATCCGACTTTGAAACGAAACTGGGCATCTCTACAGACTAACGTTTCGAAGCACGTAGAATCTCAAAGTACACAATGATGTAAGAACATCATTTTCTCTAACGTGACGTAGTGCTTAGTACAATCTTGGTAGCCCCGTGAAATAATGTGTAACCACCAATGAGTCTAAAAAAACGTTTGGTTCAGAAATTAAATTTTTTAATTTGATGCCCAGAATTGAACTTGAAAGTGGGCTGAATATATTCGTAAATTTTAATTTTTTGACATTAGTAAATGAGAAAGTTCTGTTGTGACAATTCACCTATTTTATTTAAATTATTCAACAAGGTTAAAATATCGTTTTTCATAGAAATCTTTTATTTTGACGCAATTGTTGGGATTTTTAATTTTTATATTTTTTCTTATAATACCGACGATATTGTAATTAAAGTATGATCGATCCGATCTATTATGTATTAGAAAATATTAATTAGCGCGACATCCTATATTAAACATTTCTTTTTCATTTAGTTTTAATGTTTCTATATGACATTGAATGGGGAAATGGTGCAATTTTGCGGTACTGAGGCGATTTTTATTATTTTTATATTTCAATTTGAATCTGGGCCAAGGTGTTTAAGAGCCGTAGGTGTTGGAAAAGTATAGGTAAATTAACTCGCATATTTTTTGGTATTTTATGCCACTTAAAAAACGCATCATAGGAAAAACGCGAACTCCTAACTAAATTTTTTTAACTAAAGAATTTAAAAATTAATTATCCTTGATTTAAAAACCTTCCTTACTACTCTTTTTTTATTGTCCTTCCGCCTTTGAATATTTTAGTAACATTTTTACACAAACCTGACTAACGTACGTTCATTTTCACGTTCAAATCCTGGGGCGATTAACGCGCGACAGATATAGGAAATCTCATATGCTAGACCGTAACAGAATATCATCTGCTTGAATTTTAAATTAAAGGCTATATTTTCCTGAATTTTTTAATTATTTATTCTCTCGGTTAACATTTAAATGCGTAGCTATTTGAAAAAAATTAATAAGATGGAACAGTGTATAATTCTTCAGAGGGCGCGATTCGCAAATAATTATTCAAAAACTTTTAATGGGGTGGAGGGGGCATGCTATCACTTTGTAGAATAAGGTATTTTTTATACTAATGCCGAATAGTTTAATAATGGGAGACGCGTTCTCTTAAATCCATCAGTGACCGAAGCGCGAAGTCTTCTCATTTTTTAGTAAAAACTCGAATAGGTATAGTATTATTTGAAAATATTTTTAAACAATTGAAATTAAGTGTACGTGGCGAGTAGGTGTGGCGCAAATTTTTGAAGTACATAATTGGGTTTTTTTCGCAAAATTAATATCGAAAAAAGGAAAAATGTTGGGCTTTTGTACGCGACGTTGACTGTAATCTTTATTATGTGGATAAAAATTTATGAAACAATTGCGTGTTCAAAAATACAAATTAACCATTCACGAATATCTTTAATAATTAAAAAAAAATTAACGTGAATTTGTTTGTTTGATAAAGTACCGTTACGTTTAATAATCAATTATTGCACTATTTTTAATTCGGTCCTTGAATTTTCCGGTATTACGGCCTTGCAGGAAAACATTTGTATTCAAATTGAATTATTGTCGCATTCAATGTCGCGTTCTTAAAGTACACGTTGAAATTGGCCCGATGATTTTGTGCTGTTGTAGTAATGAAACGGATTAAATGTACAAATATAGATCTTATATGGGGGGACTCCTTAGATTTCATGTTCTTCTATTATTAGATGTACCTTGGAGATGCAGATGAATGTAGGTGCTGGTGTGGTGTATTATTTAACGAGTAACAGGAAACACCCATTAGGTGTTATGAAATGATATTATTCGCCTTTTTCGATCGTTGCTCATCTAACTTAAATCGGACAAATTTTCTGTTGCGCCAGGTTTTTCTTTTTGAGCTGCACGCTGTACTTTAGTTCTATTAATTATCTATTACTCTTTTCATTTCTTACATGATCTATAACGCCACAGTTATTTACTATTTTTTCTAAAAAAAAGTAATTTCGCGTTTATTTTTGGAAGTTTACAAAATTTACTTAAAACGTATTTTAAAGTGAGCAGTTGCTTCCCCGTTCATAGTACTATTTATAGTATATATGTTACAGTTAAAGTGTATAATTCAGGTATTCTATAAAATAACTAGTTATTCCATGAAATACCGGACCGTATCCGTTAAAGTATAAAATACAAGAATACTTATACACTTTACCTAGTTATTTCATGAAATACTTAGGTATTCTATAGATCAGGGACCGGCAACCTGGTGCCCGCGGGCACCTCAAACTTTTTGAAAGTGCCCGCCTCTAACCTGGTCAAATAAATGCAAAAACCCTTTTAAGTACACAATGTACATTTTACAGAATTATAGTAACGGCGGTAATGAACAATACATTTTTTTACCTCTTTTCCACTCGTACCACTAAGGGTTTTATAGAACTACGGACTAGGGTGGGGGTTTTAAAAAAATATTTACAATAAAATAAGGTAGGATACAATGATTAAGACGATTTTAACAAAAATCATGAAATGAAGAGTGAAAAAATCTTAGATGACGGGGAAATTTATAATTTTTTTAAATTGCGATCTTGCATTTCGCTGAGTACAGTGAGTAGGTACCTAGATATTTAGTTGTTGTGAAACACCTTCTTTGGAAACACTATCAATCGCTTCTAAAATTTCTGAACTTCATTTTAAGTAGTTTGACCTTGAACAATCGAAAAATTTTGCCTGCGGCGCTATTTTTTCTCACATTTTTTGCCCAGCCCCCTCCCCCCCCTATATCCGAAGTACCCGCCGCCATTTCAAAATTCTTAAATGTGCCCGCTAGTACAAATAGGTTGCCGACCCCTGCTATAGATTAACAAACGCAAGCCAGTTAAAGTGTATAGTAATAGAATCTCGAGATTTTATTTCTAAAAAATAAAATGTTTCTTTGATTACATGACTACATTAGGTACATTGATACGTTTGATTGATTATAAATTATCATTTTGCAGCAGGGTAAACTAGAGTGGCATTATTTCGAGTCACAGAGAAACTTACTTTTTACGCAACTAGTACCTACACCCATTAGAATTACCCTGCTACAGAACAGTGCTCTGTTCTGTAGCAACAGTGCGTAGATATTTGGATATTAGAAACTTTCTCCGAAGCTCCTAGAACTTGGTCGCACACATTAAACTGGGATCTGGCATAAAGTTGTTTCAACTGACCATTTCGTGGTGTGCTTAGACCCCTAGACGATAAAAACTCTCGTTGGTTAAAAATTTGGGATTCTTGGACTCCATATTATACAGGGTGAACCAGACCACCCGTATCAGGTTTTTTTCTTCAAGAACGGTTAAGAGATTTGGGTCAAAAAGTTTATAGCAAAATCCATAATCACGAATGAATTTGTGATATTTTTATTCCGGGGAGAGGTCGGCATGGCGAAGAGTTTGTTTCAGAATGTCAAGAACTTCATAATTTTTAATAGCACCAGAAGGGCAATAGTGGTATTGTTGAAAAGATCTTAAAAAGTAAGTAATAAGTTTTGTAGAGAAAAAATAAAAATTTTTCTCTCAACTCTCTACGACTATCCGTTCTTGAAAAAAAAGCCTGATACGGGTGGTCTGGTTCATCCTGTATAATATGGGGTCCAAGAATCCCAAATTTTTAACCAACGAGAGCTTTTATCGGCTTTTTTTAATCCTTATTTTAATTCTGAATCAAATCATTGATCAGATTGATTCAAATATTATTATAGAATAGGTATAGAAGAAGTTTTTGTTTCAATTAAAAGTAGAAAAATTCAAGGGTATTTGTTTTTTATACGGTATAAGTAAAAATTCAATTTTAATAATAAAATGACTCGACAAAACTACATCATTCTACACTTTAACGTTTACATCACTGTAATTCTGTAGAATACCTAGGTAAAGCATAAAATAGAACTTTATTCCACACTTTAACGTATCGTCTTAGGTATTTCATAAAATGCCTAGCTATTCTACATATGAAATAGCGGATTTTACACTTTAACTGTAACATATTATATACTTAGAAGAAAGCTCTGTTTACGAAAAAAATCTTTTGTGTCCAAAAACCCAATTTTGAGAAAAAATTCCACATTCGTGTGATGTATTTGTCGATCTGTTCGTAACCTTTACTTCTTAGGGCACCCTTATCCGTAAGCACACGACATGAGAACGGATCCGCAAAATATCGAATCTCTTTTCTTAAAACTATTAATTAATCTGTTTTTCGCAGTTGAAAATCTCATCTCTTTCTATTTGTTTGTTATATTTTTCAATGTTTTTGCTGCATCCTTATGCTGTTCTTGGGCTTTTTGCTTACTTCTCGATGTCTTACTTCAAATTCTGTGCTTGAAGGTTATAAAGCTGCCGATTGTTATTCCTAGGTAATTTTTGTCCTAACGGCGGTTGACCGTCGTCTTTCACATAACATGGTTGCAAGACATTAGGAACATCATAAAAAATGTATGTAGCTTTCTGCAACCCGGCATAAGGATTTACCCGTATTCGTATAAAGAAAGGGTTTCAGATTGATATCGGAAGTAATAAATATGTTGAATTTGGTCTTAAAGGACTAATGAGAATTGTTTTTTTCTTCTAAAGGACTAATGGATAATGTTTTATATAAATATCTCGATAAATATCGTAATATCGTTTAATAGAAGTCACCTTTGGTAATCGAAATAGGTTGACGGGCTCTACCAGCAATCTCTACCTAATGAGGATGGGTAACATGTTAACAATTGTTTTACACTCGTATTGAATATTAGGAATTAGTTAACAATGTTTTGTTTACAATGTTAGATACAAATTTGTGTATCTATAGCCTATAATAGATATTAATATTAATTTTATTACGTGATGCTTATTATTTATTATAAAGTAACTCAAACCCTCATCGTCAAAAGTTAAACCCTTATATTGAGGTCTAGACGTCTAGACTTGAATTTTGCGATATTATAAAGTCACTAATTGAAATGGCGTTAAAATTGTTACCGTTAGAACTAATACAAAAAATTACGGACCGTATTGATCGATTAATACGCATAACTTGTCGATGAGAGAATTTTATGTTTTTTACTCGCTCTTCGGCATTACTGCCCATCCCAAAAGTGGACCCACGAGGTTTTCTCCCAATAAAAATATCTAGTCACGCTATTGATAACCAACAATCCAGAGCAAATTTAAAGTCCATCGTATAAGTGCAGGCATTAGTAAACAATGTTCAATAAAAATGGTTCTTATTAGTTTGGTACTGAAGTTCGATTCTCTATTAGTACTATATTATGAAAGTCCCTGGCCTGTTCAATCGTATAGTGTTTTTTTAACGTGGTATTTAACGTCCGCTTCAACGGCACAGGTTATATACAGACGGGACCTACAGCTTTAGGTGGGTTCCGAACCACCCGGAACAAGACATTTGACACATAGAAAAATCTAGTGGTGTTAGGGAGTCTCGGTTCGAGACTCTCGAACCGAGTACATCCAGACCTGAATCCGATGCTCGGCCACCCTGGCCCCCGTAATAATGTTAATTTGCACAATTTAACTGTCACTTTATAAATAATGTCAATCAAAATCTTAATTAACAGAGAACAGCAAAAGAATGTAGAGATATTGATTTTATATTAATATAAATATAATATCTATCGATTAGTAACTTTTTTAGTAATTTTCTATTAAAATCATTAGATTTTAATAAAAAATTATTTTATACTAAAATTAGTTTATTTTGTCCGTGGGTTTCTTTTTTATTAAATATTTAATACGTTTTAGCATTCATTTTAAAATGTATCATATTTTGTCAGGTAACTCATAAAACTGCTGATGTGGCCGTGGCCATAAGATATAATAACATAATAACCAATAGATTATCTATATTTTATTCAATCCCGGGGGACTCGAACTTGAATTTGATGGCTTCGTATAATTTTATACTCGAACAATATCGTTAACAGTTTTATCGCTGCATTCTACGTATTCGCACGAAAAAGTAGGCGGTGGTAAGCGTACGGGCTACCACGCGTGAAACTGTCGCAAGTGTGTTCGCGCCCTTGATTAAACTTTTTTGTAAGTGCCTACTACTGGGATAGTAGTTAGTAGTTATTTAATTTTTCAAGTAAAGCTTGAGCGAACGACTCATTCGAGTCACTTAAATCGTTCTATTTTTTAAAATTAATAATTCGATAACGAGTGCAATAAAGTTCAACGTTAATCAAAACTCCGAAACACTTCGATCAATCTTCCTCAATTACAATTCGCTGATACATTTTTGGATGAAGTTTGATAAATTTTGCTTGGTTTCGTATTTTTCTTTCTTTTGTGAATTCCGATCGATGCCCCGAACTAAAATAGGGGCGATGTGTCTTTGTAGAGCTTTCTCGTTTACTTAACCTCAAAGTTATCTGGAGTAACAGTGACGAATACGCGAAGTTCGTTAAAAATTGTCGATTCGAAAGGTCTCAAACTGATATATCAATCAAATATCATCTTATCGCGATAAATTGAAAAATTAATGAATCAGAGTAAGAAAAGTGCTCGGGAAAGTTCATAGATAACGGCGTTAGTTTTTGCGTGAGTTCAAAAAATATTTGGATCAATTTTTAATTGACTTTATTGCGCGATTAGATGGGTTATCTATATTTTTCTCACATTAACAATTAATCAAAAGTGGGATGTTTGTTTGGAATAGTTTGCAAAAATATACATTTTTAGGGTTATCGTCGAGGGTTGGGCAAATCGTCGTTTTGGGCACGAACTTGAAAAATTGAAAATAATCTTGAGCGAATATGGTGCGAAATACCTAATAGTCTTCGTTTGCGGACTTTGCAATCGCTTATTTCGTTTTTTCTAGTTTTAATCCTTGACTGGATAAATAAATTTAAAAAGTGTGTGCTTTGATAATAAGTAGCACATGCGCAATTAATCGTCTTAATTCTTAATACTTTTTTAATATAGATTTAAACCTTAGTTATTTCTCATGTTTTATGTCAGAACGATCAGCTGATTTGTGTTGTTTTTTTTAAGTTAATTTGAGCAACATTTAAATGGAAACCATTTTTTCTTTTTGGCTCATTAGTTTGAAAGGTATTTTATATTTTTTCATTTAAAAAATGTAAGTTGTTTAAAATAATATTTAACGAAACGACCCCATTAGGAAACACGACCCTGTGATTGTTTAAGAAATCGAGAAAAATATTTTTGTTAATAATTTCATCTCTGACTTTGCAATTCCTTGGCCGATAAGACTTTTTAATTATACCGAGGTTTTTAAAAAATTGATAATGAATACTGTATGTAATAATAACCTTTTGATTAATTTAAGTTTAATCAATAACCTTACTTATGCTACACAATTTAAAAAAATGGAATTTATAATTTTTAGCCTTAATAAAATTAAACGACAAGGGCTAGTGAATTTTTTTTGTATAATTGACCTAAATTAGTTTAATGGAGGATGTGTAACTCAATCAATGATTGTTACAGACAACTGAACTGAACGTTACGGGCTTCATACCTGTCGTATAGTCTCGGTCTTTGTTTAAAAATGCGAATATTTAAATAAAAATAGAAATTTTAACCTTTTGCAGTTAAAAGTTATATACATCATACATAGATTAAAATTTGTTGATCTGCGATTGTCTGACTCTGGGTCTTTCAACTATATTATATTGTATACACTATACGAAACGGCAAACAATGGTTTTTTAATGGACACAAAAGAGTCTTTAAAATACCTAAATAATGGAATATTATTTTTAGTAAACACAACTGGTTTTAAAATTAAAACAAATTATGAAGTCATTTTTTAAAATTCTACTTTCAAATGTGTTAATCGAATCGCCCCGGATGTATATTAATTTGTATTATAATACAGGGTATTACAATCTTTAGTTTCCTATTCCTTTAAATATAATAACCGACGATGTTCTTAACATATTAATAAATATCTAAAGGTTAGAAAAGTGTGTGCTTTGGCGGACTATAAGTAGTGTATAGTACTATTGAGTACTATATACATAATAATAAATATAGTACTTTCGATATACCTAGGAAAATATTTTCCGACGAATCGCGACACTCGTTGACCAATGCTTGGCGTCTAAAGTTTTTTCTTAGCCGAAGGAAGAGTAGGTAGGTTCATCAATAATAAAAAGTGACAGTACTGGGTATGTAGTGCACTTGGTGAAAAAGTGATTACATAGGTAATGTACTAGGGCCATAGCAACCGTATAATATCTAATTTTTTATGAGACATGGGAAATTTGTCGATAATGTATAGCGTTTTTTCAACATTTTTATAAATTTTTACATTGCATTATTTTCATTTTGATTGTGGGCGAGAATAACAGGTGAAGTTTTGTTTAAATATTTATAATCACGTTCATTGGTTTTATGCATTGTACGAAAGCCTTTGCGTAAATAAACAATGAAAAGTAAAAGTAGGGTACAGGAACAATATTGTGGTTGCTTAAATCTTTTTTTAATTTTTCCAAAGCATAAATATAATTTAGTTTTTAAAATAAAGTTTAAATAGTCTAAAACTGGTATCAAAATAATTGTCTAGTAACTTCGAAAATCAGTGAGTGTTTTTGGCACTGAGGGAGAGAATCTGAGGTTACTATTATTTGGTACTACTTCCGGTATCTTTTTCATATTTTGAGGGGATGTAAAATTAGCAACACGTACCAAAAAGTCCAGTTATCAGTTTTTACGTTTAGCACGGTTTAGCAGTGGTATAAGGACAGAGAAGAGCAAAATGTCGCGCTTCGAATAAAGAAACTACAGACACCTGTACATTATGTTTTTTAGATCTAGAATTGTGTATCAAATTGAGATTAAAAATCATCCGAGATTTTGGGTACTTCGGCATTACTTTTTTCCCCTAACAAAGTAGGGAAGCGCCGTTTTTGCCAAAACTATATAGTTTAGTCTACCGCCGTTTACGCAACACACGCTTAAATTTTTATCTTCGAAGAATGCAAAAAAATTGTACAAATAGATATTAAATAATAAATTGTTTGACCTTACGTACGATTAAATATTATCGGTAAATTAGTACTAAAGTCGTACAACTTGAAGGTTTTCAAAGAAGTCGAAGCCCTACTAAGTAAGAAATAGTACGCCAACTAGTATCGCAATAGTTATGAAACTAATAAAAAGGTACCTACTCGCTTAATTCAGTAACGTTGTAGGTCAAATTGAGTCGGTCAGTGAAAAGAAATCACTTTTAATGAACTAATACTCTGACTAAATAATGCTATGGAACGTGTGAAGAATCTTAATTCGTTTCCTTGTTGTAAAAACCAAACCAAAAATTTAAAAAAAAATTGATTTTACGCGTTTAGAAATCTCGAAGGAAATTCGTTTTGTTTGTAGTCTGGGAAATGGAAGGCAACGACTTGTGTTTGTTTGTTATTTTTTGCTTTTATTTACGTAGTAGTCGTCTTACTTCAACAATCGATTTATAATAATTAGGAGATAGTTGACTTTGATCAAGTACTTGTATGTGCTCTTGAAATTTGTTATTGCTTGTAAATATTTGTAAACTTTTCTTCTTCATTATTAGCCTTTTTATTATTGCATGGAGAGAGGATTGTCGTTCTGATCCGGAACTCTTATCTATCGAAGTGGCGTCGGTCGTCTTTAGCTGTAGAATGGGGTACACATCATAAATGTATGATGGGTATTATGATGGTAATAATCGACGCCTGAAATCTGAAATTTTGGTTTTAGCCACACGACTTGCGCTTTTTCCATTTCTGAATTTGACTTATCGGGCCTTATGAAAGTATTGAAAATTGACCCCATCAATCAAGAAAAAGTGTCGATTACAACTTGTCCCAGCTCATTTTCATAAATCGATAATTTGAATATGTTTATTAGAATGGAATTGTACTTTGTAGTAATGCTTATTATTCATCGTTTGTTTATGATACTCGCTATATTTGTATCAATATGGATTTATCATTGAATGAATTAGTCTAAAGGGCTTACATACCAATTGTTGTATTGTCTAAAATTAACCTTTGTTTTAGATTATAAACGTTCTTGAACGATTTCCTTAATGTAAAATTTCTAAATTTCGCAAAGGAGACTCGTTTTTGTCATTTTTTGCTTGTCTCTTTGTACATTTGTGTGTGTTACAAAGGAACTTTTCGCCACCTTCGATCCTTGTCA
Source organism: Malthinus flaveolus (assembly GCA_950108345.1). Lineage (NCBI taxonomy): Eukaryota > Metazoa > Arthropoda > Insecta > Coleoptera > Cantharidae > Malthinus > Malthinus flaveolus. Next base: position 637,746 of record OX467288.1, read on the forward strand.
CAAAACAATTTTTAGTTTCTTGATCATTTTCCCTTCTTTTACACAAATTCAAAACTTTTTATTTCGTCGCCTTTTTTAGCGCTTTAAGGCTCCTTTAATTTCTTTCTTTTATCTGTAGTAAGTATGTATAGGCTTTGGAATTTACGTAAACAATCATTTTAACATTGAAGGCGCTCATAAACTGATAACTTAAACAAAGTTCGTTACTTTTATCTAAATTTATTGAAAGTACTTTTATCAAAATCGGGTCAGCCGTTCGGGTCAAAATCGATAGTTCACCTGGTTTGTGTGCATAATTTGATTATTGTTTTACCAAGACCTTGCAAGTGTTTAGTTAACTGCAACCATAGGTAAATTGACGTATATTATGTTTCTCAATAGTTGTTAACTTCTTTTAAGAATTCTAGAAATATTTCAAAAATACTTACTTTTAAAAACGAACGAATTTGTCTTATATCTATTATACTTTAAATTTTCTACTTATTACTTTACTCCTATGGGTGCTACCTATTATATCTACATCCTACATCTCATTGAGCTCTTAATCGAATATTTTATTGAGTCTTAAATACTGTTTGTTACTTACTTTTTGTGTCTAAACGTATAAACAACGCATTTTTATTACAGATCTATTTTATATTTTATTACCGCCAAAAAACGCAATGGCGAAGGTTATTCGAGTCGCGTAATTACAGAAATCTATAATTTTACGAGCACGGTTCAACGTAAATCCGTAAGATGGCACTCGAGTTTCTATTTGTCGATATTTCATTTTTTTTTCAAAATTACGCGTTTAATTAATAGCTATTAATATTTTTTAAACTAATTACTTCATTGTTAAGTTATGTTATAACAAAGTATAGTTTTTGTCGTAATGGTAGCGCCAAGTAGCGAAAAACTGTCACAAATTTGCGCTTTTTTAGTTTGCTTTTTATGTTTCCATTACGATACGACTGTGCGAGTACTTTTATATCGATTTGTTGGCAATTGAATGAATGTGAACGTAACGATGGTAATAACTGAGAGGGTCCAGAGTTTTTGGATTTGCAGCTCTTTTTTTTTCGTATCAAAATGTTTATGGAACTACCGTTAACTTAATTTGAATGCGGTTCAAGCTACCTAGCAGAAGTTTAATTTTGAGCAGTTTAATATTATTTTAATAACTCGAGGAAACCGTGTTGTATGGCCGTGTAACCCTGAAATGGTCGTTACCTTCTCGCTCCATTATTTGACCTTTGTTGGATTAGTGAAAGGATGATGATGATGATGATGATGATAGCTATTTTCCGTTTCGACAAAATTAATAAATAAACTTTTGCTTCTTTGTTTAATACCTCAACTTTGTTATTGATACCTTCGGCCGGATAATTCAATACGAAACTGAAAAGTTTTTTTGCGGTTTTGAGTACGGCGTTGTTTTTTGTTTAACTATTATAAATAAGGCTTCGATGATTACAAAGCGTAACTGAGATTGTTGTTACATTAAATAATAATATAACAAAATTGTCCGTCCTTCAACTCATCTTTCTTGTGGTAAAACGTACGGCTCGTTCTGAAAACGTCGATTCTTAAATATAGTCCCTTCTCAAAATGCTGGTATAGTGGACCTGTTTTATTTAATAACCTGCGCTTAATCGTGACTTTTTGCTATATTTAACTGTACTACTAGTCTGACGTCAGGAGGTGCACGATGACCGCTCCCAAGGTTGGTATACCTGTACCCCAAGTCTGTCTGACATCAGTCTGCTTGCCTCCTGCTACGGACACCTCTTAGCTTTTATTTTCGAACCCAAGGGGATAGTAATTTTCACTAGCGTTGGTACTTGGATAGAATTTATTTTATTTTTAGACGACTTTGTCGGATTACTATCGGCCGTATTTTTGCCACTTAAAGTTTTACTACTTAGATTGTCGAATTACAAAGAGAGAGGGAGTGGTGGGGGTCTTTCTTCATTAATGAAGCTTCGAAAACTCAATTTTGATCGACTTATAACAAATAATTCTTTGTTTATTTATCATTTTTGACAAACTGATTTTGGAAAAATTAAAATTGGAAATTCGTAGGCAAACTTTAGTTTGATAAGAGACTAAATTACCTCCCAAGGTTGAATAGATATTTTACAATTATTGTTAGTGACAGTTGATTTAGTTCAAAACTGACCTTTTAATAATTTTAGGAACTTTTGGGATTTTTCTTTGTTTATGAGAGTCCACAGAAGGTCAGCTCGAAAAAATTAGTTTGGGTATTTTTTGTTATTCGCGATTAGAGAAATCGATTTGGGCATTTTCGTTTTTTGGGTCAGGAAGTTTAAAAAGTGGGTTCATTAGAAGGCATCCAAGACGAGCTTCTAATGGCGAATAACTTCCAAAATTTTTGATTTACCTACTAAAATCGTTTGGTTCGCTTCAAAATTTTGAATTTGGTAAACTATTACTTTGTCATCGAGTGCGTAGATAAATTTTTACCTGTATTTGAAGGTATAGAAAATTTTAAAATGTTTATTTCAATAAGTTATTGTAAGAATTATGAAAGTTTCTACCTTTTTCCACCTAAAAGTTGTTGTGCGCTATTTTAAAGGTACGGTATCTTTTGGGGGTTTTAGTTACGAAGCGTTCCCAAGATCCGGGTCGACCTACCTGGTCTCAGGTGTGTACTAAGAAAGATAGTGGTTCTGTGTCATTAGGTGCCTTCCCCATATATCGAGGTATAAACTCGGTGGAAGAATGGGACGAGCTCCGATCTAAAACGTAAAAGATTTTTAAAATGAAGAGGGTCTTCTCCTTAGTTGAGTTTGCCTAGAACGAGACTTACCCAATTTAACAGATGTCTCGCTTTCGGACAAAGAATATTTTGTTAACCGTGTGTTTGCTCTTTTCCTATTCCATTTTCAGGTATTACGGAGGTACGGTTTGTGAATTATTTATCGGTGTGTGTACGTACGCGTTAGTAATTTGCACGATAGTACGTACGCACGTAATTTCCGCGGAGGTAACAAATTTGTAAATTGATGTTGTTATAATATGTGTATATCATATCGTATAAAAAATGACCTTGAAAAGTTTATCGACATTACTTTCAAAAACAGCTGACATTTTCTAAGTTATTTCTTCTATTTTATTATTGCCAGCCGGCGTTTCCTTTTTTGGATCGTACCTGAGTTCCAGGTATAAGTAACTTTAATCGACGACTATAATTTTTATTATCAAAATGTTAAAAATAACAAAAATATATATTTTTGATTTTTTCAAATAATCAACTTAAAAAGTCTCTTCATATTGAAAATTTGTCGGCTTTTTTTAGATTTTGTACGATATCTTTTACATTTTTGAGTAGGTACACAAATTGACAAACGAATTTTCTATGCAGACATTTTATAAAACCCATATCCAAATTGTATTAAATATTTTATTTTCATTCAATAGTTACCGAGGATGTAGGGTATCTTTGAATTCGAAAATTCTGTCACACGAGAGCTTCTATAAAATCGAATGAGGCTAAGGCGCTAGAAAACCCAAATTTTACTGTATGTAGTACACCTCATCTGAGCAAATTGCAACTTAACTTCATCCGAGTGTTTAGGCGGTAACTTCGTTACAGGGTGTACACTGTACAAACTTATTTTGAGATTTTATCTTCGACTTATGCCAAAATTCTGCTTAGACCTAAAACATTCAGCTCTTGAAATATTCTCTGTTTAGAAGTTGAATGTGGTATAAAACGTATACTTTTTCTACTTTTCCGTAGATAACAACAAGTGTATTTTTCATGTTTTATGGCGAATGCACTACAAAATTTGTGCAAAGCCTCTTCAATATAGCGTTGCGCGATCGTCGAAATCTCTGTCGATAAATACCAAATCTGTACTGACCTCCAATGATATTCCACTGATATTTTTGTCCACGCCATCACTGCACCAAGTCCATGGTCAAGTCTGAAGTAAACGTACACTCTGGTGCGAATGGTTCATCCGTTCCTCTTCATACTCGCTTTCTTTCATCAGCTGAATGTAGACAGAATCGAGACTCGTCGGTGAAGAGTACAGTACCCCATTGTGCCCAATTTCAATTTCGATGCTAGCGAGAAAATTGCAACTTGGCTACTCAACGATGTGGGAGTAGTGGAGTATTATAATATAGTATGTATATTTGTATAAGTCCAGTTGCTGCTCGAAAAGTTTTTAAACCAGCCTATTATTAGAACCTTCGATGAACTGTCCACAAACTCACATCCGCACCACAAAGTAACCTAGCTACGTAACGGCTGATTTCGTCCATCTTCTACAAGAGATACAACTTGAGCACCATTTTCCACGCTTTAAACCATTAGAAACGTATCAATTTCCTACCAAACTGACAGTTAATTGAAAAACAATTAATAAACAAACAATTGAAAAGTACCATATTGCCTTTTTCTATACTTAAATGTTAATTTAAAACTTAGAAAAATAATGGGTGGTCCGTTTATTTTGCATCGGAGTGTAGATTTTGAGATACTGTCACTTTTTTGTTTAAAAGTACGACGAGAAAACGTATGTTACTATTATACATGTTTTCGAACGAACGGCCCTACCCTGTATGTGTTGTGTGTTCTCATTTTTGGATTTATGCAGAAATTTGGACTTTAACTTATTTTATTTCTTGTTTCAGAAACATGGGCAGGTCGAAGAAGTACAGTAAGATAATAGGTAAGCGGATTTTAATTAACAATAATTCACTTTTAGCATCATTTTTTTCAAAAGCTGATAAACACGGAGAGATAGAAACCCTTTCGGTAAAATTGATTTGTTTAAATTAGAAATTATTCACATTTGTAATTTGTACCCAAAAAATACTACCCTTCAATCCGTGTACACGCGACAGTTGTACATTAAAATAGTAATGATGCTGGAAATTATTTGATATTCTATTTAAATTTGGTCGTCTATAAATTTTAACACCCCTTTGTGTGTTGGGTTAATTTGTATATTCGTTTATCTATCTTTATACCGCCTCGATGTTCATGTAAACTACGTCAAAATTTATCTAAAAGTTTTTGTTTCAAAATTGTGTATCCGAAAATGAATATTTTTGCAGTTTTGTTCTACTAGGTACTTTTTATGGGAAAACAATATTGTAGACATTGTAGAACCATGCAAAAATACTCGGAGAGATGGATTTAATATAAAAAACAATGCACTTGTCACATCTTTTGTTTCTGTGACACTCTCGAACTGTTAGGTGTAAATAGGGTGGTATTTTCTACTCACTCTTTTATAGGGTCGAAAAATCGTTAATCTCAGTTTTTGGTTTAAGGTAGTACTACCGGTTTTAGAATTGACGTTCAGAATTTAATGAAACTTGGCATATTGGTACATTATAATATCATAATTAACCAGTTAAATTTTTGGAGGCCTACAGAGAACTGAAAAAAAGATAGAAATATTTAAAAATTTTTGCCTTTAACATTGATCCTTATGGGAAATCACAGATTTTATTTTATTTCACAAAATTGGACGTTCAGATTTTTATGAAATTGGTATCAATAGAAAGAAAAAAATTAATTGAATTTTTTGTATTAATAAAACCTTAACTTTAGAGCTCGTGATAAGAGTAATTAATAACTAATTAAGAACAAACTTACATGTGGCAACGCCGCCAAGAAGGTTAGACGCGCGCGAAATTTAAATATGTACAGAATACGGCTAATGCTACTTGTTTCACATTTTTTTATACCTTTTTTCAGTGACTCTTTTATTTTTCCAATGAAATATTCGTTTAGTACCATTTAATAAGTTTGATTCAGACATTTCATTAGTAAACAAACATTACATGTCAAACCGATAACCTGAAAGGTATTTTTTGTCTCTTTTGCTTTTACGCGGCGTTGCCAAATATAAATACGACGGAAGTCAAATTACAGTAAGCACACATTTGACACTTGTGGTATCGGTAGTACTACCTTAAATGGGAGAGTACTATTTTAGTGTCATTACTTACTTAATTTATTAAAAAGTACCTCTGATAGAGCTAGCACGGTTCTGGAATATTAATTTCAGTGGTAAATTTTGAGTTTTAGTCACATTAATTAATTATTCGTTCTTGTGTGTTGGATAAACTTGCTTAGGACGTTGTAATTCAATGTGAAGCTTTGGTTTTACTTTTGATGCTTCGTGAACCACTAAGTTTAGGCATGGGGTTCATTTGAGAACTCCAGTTAATGCTTCAGAAAGTCAGAGGTTCATCTTGTTAAAAATAGTTGTGTTGGATTGTTTTTGTGAAAAGTAAAATTGTTTTTGCAAAACAAAATACTTCATGTGGGTTCATTTTTCGACTGTTGTGATGCAGTCAATCGAAATATAGGGAAACGCGCAAGATCCAAGCTAAAGGACCTCTACTTCTTGCCCAAAAATTTGAAAACGATCGTTGCAGCCATTTAAAAGTTATTCGCCGTCAAACTCGAAGAACGAATTTCGAGTTAAATCGCGAGTATCTGCGGTTTCAAAAATGACGCTTAAAACAAATTCCACTGAAACGATAATTTTTTTAAACATACGAGATCAAACATAAAGGACCACTACTTCTTCTCCAAAAATTTAAAAACGGTCGTTGCAGCCGTTTAAAAGTTATTAGCCGTCAAACTCGAAGCACGAATTTCGAGTTAAATCGCGAGTATCTGCGGTTCCAAAAATGACGCTTAAAACAAATTCCACTGAAACGATAATTTTTTTAAACATACGAGATCAAACATAAAGGACCACTACTTCTTCTCCAAAAATTTAAAAACGGTCGTTGCAGCCGTTTAAAAGTTATTAGCCGTCAAACTCGAAGCACGAATTTCGAGTTAAATCGCGAGTATCTGCGGTTCCAAAAATGACGCATAAATCGAAATCTACTGAAAGGATAATTTTTTAAATGACACCGGATGAACTACTATGAACTACTACTTCTTGTTCAAAAATTTGAACAGTTTTGGAGGACCCATTTTCGAGTTATTCGCCGTCAAACTCGATGATCGAATCGCAGAGTTCAGCGGTTCCTAAAACGAGGCATAAAACAAAATCTAAAGCAACGGGAAAGCGTTGCATTTGCTGTAGTCTGGACGACGCTTAATGAACCGAAAATTTTGAGAGCGCGCAAGATGCGAGCTAAAGACTACTACTTCTTGTCCAAAAATTTGAACAATTTTGCATATTTACCCTATTTCAATTAAATCATGTGGATGAATATTCAAATCAAAATCTTCAAGTCTTATATTCTAAAACCGCTCCGTAAAGTTCTTTTTGACTTACGCCATCAGCAGAGAGGTTCAATACAATCAATAGAAGAATAGAATAGAAAGAAATTATTCATTATTGTACCTCTCTGCTGGTGGTAAAGTTACCGACAACTTTACGGAGCGTACCTACCATACTAAACTAACTAAACTAATTTTGGAAGAATGCCAAAATAGTAGTAGGACGTAGCGATGTATTTTCATACTCATACGCAAACTCATGAAGTTAAGTCGGTATTGAAGCAGTGGGTTTTCGACTTTGGCTACGTAACCACTTTGTGCATGAAGCGTTTATTTCGAATATTTGCCGACCCCCTAAGAGCATCCATAAAAGTAGAACAAACTTCTGTCTTCTGCGAGACGGTCAACTTACGTTGAATATATAACTGGTCGGAACGGAAGTGCATATAGTAAGGGAGAAATTATATCGGTGAATATGGAATCGGTCTTTTCAGAATTTCATACTGAAATTGTCTTATCTCGTACCACCCCTTTCAGTTTCAGTGATTTTATTACATCTCCTTCTTACCAGTCGTCTTTTTATAAAAAATGTAGTTGGGTACTGAGCGTGGAAAAGCTTTTGTCGCGAATTGCATTTATTTTGTGAAAAAAGAAAAAGCCAAATATGAATTCAAACATTGCACACGCAAAATAAAAAATTTAATTAAATTGGTTTTGTCGTGGCAACATTTTTTTCTTTGTTTTTCTTCCTACAACTTTGCTGTTCCGTTTCGCCTAAAGTTTATATTTCTTCTTATTTACTATTTATTCTTTAATTCGTTAGTAAAGTACATATTTTTTCTCTTTTCTATGTGCGTACAGCGTACATGCACATCTACAATAGGTGGTGCATAGTATAGAGTAGAGAGTAAAGTGAACACGCGTGGGCTGTCTATACTTTTTTCCGAGGGTGCACTAACCCCTGAATCACCCATCTCACTGTACAGTTGATTGCAAATTACACGAATTTAATTTTATATATATATATATCTGCTCGTCACAATTGGAACAAAATTTACAAATGTTTCGTTTTTTAACCTCATACTGCTCATACCCTCTTTTTTCCCTACTCGACTTCGCGGATAGGAAAAAGACTCGAAACGAGCCAACCTTTTTTTGCTCCCTCTAAAATATGATTATTTTAATTAAGGTGATTCACTTACAAGTGCAACTATTTTAAAACTTATGCATCATTAAAGTTGACCCTGTACAAGACGTATGTACGCGAATTGGTGATTACTGTTAGGTAATATGATTAGTATGTGTAGGCGTTTTTTTCCTTAACGAAGGTTGATAAATTGTGTTTGGCAAACGCAGGTTGTGCATATTTTTACGAAGTAACTTTTACGATGGAAGCTCAGTGTGAGAGACGCTAAAATTAATTTCCAATGTTAACTTCGAGTTGGCGAAAAAAAATTTTTTGCCGAATTTTGCCACACGTATCGTAGAGGACGTTTTTACTTTTTCTCACATATATTAACGGAATGAGGGACGTATTTACAAATGCTAGTACACGTTACAGTTATCCAAACATTTTGAGTATGGTTTATTTCTAAAAAAGCTCGCTTCACCGAAAAGGACTAACATCGATTTTGACGAAAAGTGATCTTTAGGAAGTCGTATCCGAGGGGCTTTTGTTGCGTGAAAGCGCACGGATCAATACTGTATACTATTGGTTTTAGTCATTACCGAGTCGCAGCCAATAGTATTTCGGCTTACTTACCCTCGGAACGAAACGAGACTAGCTACGACATCCTCGTGAATTTTCATCGTGCTTCACATTACCTATATTTTAGTAGAAAGCTCGTAGGAAGTTTAAAACTGTTCCCACAGTCATTTTAACGTAATTTCGTCTCTGTTCCTTTCATCTTCTTCTTCCACGATCGAGTGTCTTTAGGAAAAGAAAACTGAAGGCGTAACTCGAAATTATCCGTTATCGAACTTCGATGACTCCATATCTTTAAGGAGCCACGACGAGATAATGAAATATGAAAAGTTGAGGTCGAATTTGACGTTTTTCTTAAATTTTTTTAAGTTTATTGGGGAATGTTAGACGTTTCCGGAATCGCTCGCAGCTGTAATACGTTTTGGGTTTAGTTACGGAAATCCTTTATTACCTATTTGCTATCGGCCCCCAAAAACTTCTGTTAAATTTCGCATTTTAATAATTATAATGACGTTTGGTATCCGAAGTTTATTTTTAAATTTTAGCGCTGAAAACGCGCGATACGATTTGTGGTTTAGGTCGGAGAGGGTTCGAAGGACCAATGGTATTGTCGAACTCGACAGAAGCGCAAGCGAAGTTTGTACGTTCGTTCCTCAGTGCTGGTCGGCAGCGGTCATGATAACTACTCCTTTCCTTGGCGTCTGTTGGCTGCCCAATAATTGTAGTGTACTTAGTGTTCATAATAAGTTTTTTGGACAATTTGTGTGGAACCATCAGTGCTTTTTTACATTTGGACACGTGCAATCGACTCCGTATGTCGGATTTTGGAATAGTATCGCTATTTTACAGCCTTCTTATTCATTTACGATGGAAACGAGGTACTTATTTTTTACACAAAACATATTTTTTTAAATTTCGCCAAAGATAATTCCCCGCTGGAGTTAACGACCAATTTTTTTTTAATTTGTTGCGATTACATGATAGGGAAAGTGAAATTTCGTGTGGCTTTCGAAACTCTACTTCGAATCGAAACGTTCGACTCGTATACGGTTTGGAAATGTTTCGATAAATTTTGAAAAAGTAAAGCTCGATATTTTTGGCCCCGTAAAATTTCGAGGATCTCGTCCTTATTTGTGGAGAATTTGTGAAATTTTCGATGTTACGAAAGTAGGATCGGTCGAGTATCGCAATTTTATCGTAATTTCAAATAAGGATTTGTCATGAAAGTTTGTGGGCGTTGTACCTACTCGCCGATTCTTCAAAAATCCATATTCTTACAAGGGAAACGAAAGTGCTTACGACAAAATTATATCCGTGAGACTTGCTCGATTGTTTTTAAAAAAATTTTACCACTTTTCTGTATTTGTTCATTTACCATGAAAGACGATGTAGGATATTTTGTTTGACCCTGGGAATTCAGACAAAGAATTCAACTTCTTTTGTCGTGAATTTTTCAATGCGAGTATGTGTGAGTGCGTAAACTACAAATCGTTGGCAAATTTTCAAAAAACAGGCCTTCCAAGATGTGTTTAATCCCCCAATTTTGTGTAACGGCATTTTTATGCAATAAAATCGAAACTTGTCTAGTCCAAGTCGTAGAAATTTTTCTAAGGAGACATTCGATTATTACCAATTTTAATAATTATTATTTAATGTTGTCGTTTACCCTGAACGAAATGTTTATTTTAAATTACGCTTATTTAGATAGTTAATAATTGTTAACTGTCATTGAATTACGCAAACTTTGTGAGAGAAAAAACGTAATATTCGGGATTTTTAACAAACTTTTTGCCGAAGAGTACCCCAAATTAACCATCGAACACCGAAAAATATACTAAGAGCTATACGAATTTGGAATCAAATCTTTAGTCAAGTTATTAAGGAGTTGTGACACCAAAGTATCCCAAGAAAAGGACCGTGACATTGTTTAGGAGTTCGTTTGACACGAAAACCAATAGGCTCGAAAAGAAAACCAGATGAGGTTAAAACAAAGCCCGGATATTACTTAAAAGCGCCGTAATGTGATAATGTGATTGTTCGAAAATTCGACATCCCAAATTAGATAAAATGAATTATGTATTTGGATTCGATATTTAACCTAACTCACGAAGCTCAGGGGGTGGTGTTATTAAAAAAAATGGAGGTTATCAAAAAACGGTCTTTAAACTTTGGCCGAACGATGGTCGCTTCGAATGAAACAAAAGAACCCCATTTGAGTTCGAAGCAAAGTCCGATGAGTCCGTATTGGTGATTTGTTTGCGTCGAAGAGAACTGAAACTGTTGCAGAAAACAACTGAAAATCACCGCAAGAACGACTGCACGAGAAATAATGATGGCAAATATCGACCGCAACCTATTCTGAAAGATGATCACATTTTTCTTTGCGAACACCACGTTTATTTGCCGGAGACGAAACTCCCGAGACATTTGTGTTTGTCGTTAATAACACGAACGTGTCGTTTTATTACATAGTTTCCTGTCAATTAACACTCATTTGTTTACTTATGTGTCCGTACCAACTATAAGTGCGCAAGGACCCAATTGAACTCGTTAATCACGACGAAGTATTTATTTTATTAATTATCGCTAAAAGCGAAGATAGTGTTCTTCGTCTTTTATTAATAGAGTCCGATTCGGATGTTCGTTCACCTCCAATTTGTTATAAACATCGCGTGCGCTATTTAAAATCCACACGTCGTGAGCTATTAGAAAAATGCGACAAATTCGGTAGGAAATGATCCGAATTCTTTTATAATATTAAAAGCCCCGCTAGTTAGAAATGTTGCTTCGTACTAAACCAAAGTCTAAAGAGAAGAAAAGAGAAGCTTTAGAGCCACGTTGGTCCTACAGAAACTCTAGTAATTCGCGTGTTTGAAACGAAACGTCGTTTCCTTCGAGCACATGTTGATAACTTGATTGGTTCTTTGTATCCCCAGCTCTTTGTCCGTACGTCTGGTTGGGCCTTCTACAACACCACACAAAAAAAGATGAATAACGTCTCGACTAAAAACATACAGCTTCGTTCGGTTTTATTTCTGTTTGTGTGTGTGTGGATATGTAATGTGCTACCAGCTCTCCTTGTAAAAGCGCTGCTCATCGACATTTTTTGTCTCGAGTAAAATGTACGAAAGTTTTAAGGTCGACTCGAACCTTCGAGCTTCAAGAGTTGTAGGAGAGTTTTTAAAAACGAAATCGTTTTTATTACGTGCGAGGTGCGACACAGAGAACGATCACAAACAATCGTTCAGGGACTTTTATAATAATTATTTGTATTGTTCATTGTTTTTTTATATTTTTAACGCAATAATTATAATTTAAAGGCAATCGTTAAGTTTAACACTACACTTATTTTGGAACCAACTTCTAAAGCCCAACCTAATGACAAACTAATGGGCGCTTTCGCAAAAATTCTTTTTAATGTCTTTTCGACCTTTTTACTTAGTGCGAGTGTGCGGTGGTTTTAAAGTGGTTAAGAGAGATTAGTTTCAGAGGGATGGATTAGATAAAAGTAGAGAAACTTAGTTTATACAAAATGTGTGGGGGAAGTTTATAACTTTGGGAATGTTTTGGACGAGGTAGAAGGAAGAAAGTAGATTTGAAGGGAAATTTTATCTGTAAAAACGATCTCGACTCGTAATTATTTTAGCCACCACCTCCAACGAATTGGGAATCTTTTTAGGGTACCTAAATGTTGGCCGTCCTTCAGTAAAAAAAGAAATCACACGGGTTTATTCTTATATAGTCGAATACGAAGAAAAGGACGAAATTCCAAAAGAACTTTCTAGTTTATCTATCAATAATTGCTATTTTCAAACCTTTAGGGTGAAAGTGTATATTTGCCGTCTTAATGAGGGGGTCGCTTACTTATCTTGCACTTTCCCCTTTCTTTTAGTTGCTACATTATCGAGTCAGAAAATCAATTTCTGAGTTGCGCTTCGTCAATATAATCTTCCAGTTCTCCCAGACCCAATTATTACGATTTATTGAAAATTTCTTTCCCCAACGAGTAATATTACATTACTCCCACCCTACTCTTTAATTGTTTACTCTTACAGAACTGTCTTCCATTATCTTGGTTTGTATTGTAAGGCTTCTTTCAATGCGGTTTCTTGGTGAAACGATCTATAATGATCTACCTCCATCTACCTTCTACCTACCAAATTTAGCGTCTTTGCCCTTTTAAGAGATTGTTTTCTCTTTTGAAGGCTTTTTAAGATCGCATTCGAAATTCTAAAGATTCTGTTATTGTGTCCATTCGGAGTTCTTTCAGAAGATTCTGATGTTAGTTGTGTCGAACACTTTTACAACATTTCCATGGACTGCTTTACCTTGGAGGATCTTGAAAACGACCTTTTCATCGCTTGCTTTGGTTTACCTACTTAATTACCTGTTGTAGTACTTACTTACTTCAATGTCATGTGACGAAGCAGTTATTGTGAAAATCAAAAACGAGCTATTAACTATGTTTTGTTAAACCTCCATCAAGCACTAATTGAAATGTTTTCATTTTCTCATTTGTATCTACAAGCAATCGGCAGATTTCTGAAATTAGAATTGGAGTTAAGTGTGCATGGGTCATTACACATCTGACAGGTTTGTGGGGGAAGCTTATTTTTGCATGTGTAAGCCACAGGCCAATTTATTCTAATGATTTCAAACAACCGTTTCACTCGACCGATCTATAGACTACATAGTATTTTTTAGTTCAAAATAATAAGCGAGCGACGCTCCTCGAAAAAACGCATAAGCATAGGACAGAGCTCAGACAGAGTTCAACGGTTTCTGAAGTAACAGCTCGTATCTGATGTTTCAATAGTACTTATCGGGTTAACAATTTGTCTTAAAAGTCATATCGTTCGGGGTTTACAGTTTGCAGATAACGAACAAACGAGCCCTCTCATAATTCAAAACAATTTCCAATCGATTTTTTGTTGGTTTTCGTAACAATTGTGGAATGTAGTAGGAGTATTTTTGTCGTGGGTGGTGTACGAGAGGGTCGCGAATAAGTTATACAAAATCCGCCGTTATGTCTGAGAATATAAAGCGTCAATAATATAGTCCTTTGACATTAGCGCAAATCGATATTGAACACATGAAAATAAGTTGTAAAACAAAAGAAAATAATAATTGTTTATTACGTATCGGAATAAAATAATAAATAAATAAAAAGCGAAGATAATTTTATTCCTATCGAACCTATGACCTACGCAAAGTCCCAGTAATTTTTCTCCAACGATTATAAGCGATGGTAATTTTTATCTAAAGAAGGGGGGCGAGGATAATGTTAATTCGAAAATTTTTCTCAATTTGTTCGATTAATTTTGTACAGTGTAAAACGAATTATGAATATTTCAAAAATGAAAGAGAATAGATATTGGGTAACCTAACGCCATTTTACGTGACCCTCACTCACTGACACCCAAATGAGAGAGAATTCCAGTTTATTTTGTCACGTTTTCAAATTGCATTACTTTAGTTTTTACAATTCGATATTTCAATGAAATTGAATGTCAGACCTACTTTTTTTTGTTACGAAACAAATGTGGTGGATACACTACCTTTAGAAAACGCAAAAAAAAAGAGTTTGTAAATTGTATACGTATACCAAATAAAACGCCAATTGAATGTTTTTAACTGTTAAAAAAATTTACACATGGAGAAATAATGCACGTTTTGTTAAAAATTTACATTCTTAATTGCGGCTCTCGATATTTGAGAGAAGAAATTTGAAAAGGGGGCTTCGTATACAAAGGAGGGGTGGGTTTGTATATAAATATTGGAGGGGGGGCAGTCGTGCAATACCATTATTATATCGATTAGATGTATTGAAATTTCTTCTACTATTTACATGCGAAATTTCTCTACTGGATAGGTATTATTGGTTTCGTCAATTTGAACAACATCGTCACATTTTTTGAAAACTTAAAAATAGGCAATCTGCGATACGCGCAAACTTGGACAAAAAATAGAAACCAAAAATTTATAACTAGTACAATGTTATCGCTTTCGTAGTTTTTCCTTGACAAAACCAATTTCAATTATCACTTGACAGGCGTATAGTTAATTTTTAGTAGGTACTTGCTCAATTTGTGTTAGATAACACAAAATGTATTATTTTCACATACACAAACAATAATATGGTGAGGAAGGTTACGCTTTATTAGTAATTTGGCACAAAAATTGTAACAAATGTAAATAAGTTCCCTTTGGTTTATCCAATTTAGGACTGGATATTACGCTTGCCTCCTTGTCTGTATACATCAGGGGTATTAAAAAAATTATATAAACTGTCTGAATAACCTGTGGTCGTTAAAACACAATTATTACTTACTTATTAATACGATTTTGGCTCTTGATAGGAAGCTCCTCAAAGTTTGTCTTGTTCTGAATATCGTATGGGGAAAATTTTAAAAACATGCAGGAGGAGATGTTACTGTTTTGGAAGGAAAACGGCTGATGTGGTCATAACAGAACTTTTTCGTATTACGTGTTGAAGCTAATTCTACAAGCTCTCAAAATATGAAAAAAATCTGCGACTCCGCCCAGTAGGAAAATAATTGTAACCCTCTTAATTTGTCAGCCAAAATTCACATCATACCTTATATATTGCTATATTAAAAATTGAGGTATGTTTAATTGTATAGGCTTGCAACTGACATTTTGTTCTTTAACCATGAATCGTTGGACGAATTTTTATATTTATCCCTCTTCGTCTTGAAAAATCAGCAGGATGTAGTAACTTACCCCTTTGAAGTGCAATTTAAATCCAATTTAATGTTCTTACTCGTATTTCTCTTTATTTTTGCAACTCGAGTTCTTGTTGGACGTCGTTCAATTTCAAGCTCGCAAGTCGTGTTTGTTTTTTCTACACGACTTTGTATATTGAAAATGCGAACGCTTTAGGAATTTCTTCAGATATTGAAAAATAATGCTCTTCCATCGCTCCACATCACAGCTATGTTTACAACTGCTCCTCTTTCTTATTTACATTTGGCACAGTTTTGTTTAAAAGAAGTGGATAATTAGTCGTTGGCCCATATTAAGTTCGTAAGCCGTAAGAAACTTGTTTGGAAGACGAAAAAGAAGAAAATTGGGCATTGCGCCTCGTTTAATTCCCGCTCGTGTGGTTACTTTGAATAAGAAAATGGCGATCTTTTTCATTGCCACAGTAAGTAAATAAATAAATAAGTCGAAGCGGACAACGCTTTTTTGTTTATATAATTTTTAAATTTACGACACGCTCACTTTGTTGTTTATAATTATATTATGAGGACAAGTTTAAATTGCGAATTAAACTTGTTAATAACAAACGCCATTTTCTTCGAGTTGGTGTCTCTTCTCTCGCTAACGCACGTTTTAAAATTACATTTTTATTTTGGTTCGAAAGTTGAAAAAGTCGTTTATGTACAATATCCACATATACATAGAACACACTTATTTATAAAACATGACCTTGTGTATATATTTGCATTCAAGGTGACTAACCTTTTTATCTACATATTGGTGAAAAACCTGCTAAATATATATTTACAAATTCAACCTTCGATTGATTACGAACGGCTGCTAATAATTTTTGGATCATCATCCGTTCTAAATCGAGTGACGTGCGGGGTGGCCGAACAACAGCATTAACAGTCCTGGAGACTCCTCTCCTGAGCTATTTACAATAATTGATGATATCGAAAAGATTAAAGTGGGCGTTGTTGCGAGGTTAGGGAGCTCACGATGGAAACTCAAAAGGAGCACCGAAAAGGCTGGACATTTGAGGCCTGTGTAGGGAGGAAGTCAAATTTTTATGCTAGAGTTTGGCCAACCTAGTCTATAGGTATAATTCTCTTGTGTGAACGAAAGAAATTTTAAAGGTTTCTTCGTAGCACCTGTTTTCTATAATACCCACCAGGATACAATCGATACCCACACTAACACAAAACACCGTAGTTCGAAAAATATATTGCATAGGGGTGAATAGATTCTCATATAAGGTATGGACGTTTGTTAACTATCGAGGGATAAGCTACTGAGCCATTTTTTTAATTTATTCTTGTGCCGCGTATATGGAAATTTGGGTCAACCAGAAAAGTTTGTTAACGAATGAAAAATTTAAATATTCTTTTTAAGAATCTTTCATTAAAAAAGTTTGCCTTCTATTTATAAGGGTTTCTTTATGGGTAGGTTGTGTTAGTAGGTAAGTGCTTCTCCCAGAGTGTTATTTTCTGACCTACTTGAATATTTATTTCAGATAGGCATTAGGCTCTTCTCTTTAAGTTATTCGAACTCTTTTGTCTTTCGATAACACAGTAAGAAAATATCGATTCGTGTTAATTCTAAATTGAGACGAGTTGGAAATCCTCTACGTGAGCTTTTTTTAAGAGGTGCTCGCACTGCTATTATCGGCCGTCTAGAATTATGCGATAAACATAAATCGATAGTACCTATACTCATCGGCTTATATGTACATTGTACGAGTACCACGAGCAAACAGACTTCACTTGACCTTCTCTTAATTTCGTACGATGCTATCGTCGTCTGAAGAAGCTCTTATTTAACAAAATTAGATATTTATAAGAAGAAAATTTCAGATTAAGCTTACTTTAATAAAATTCGAACAACCTATCGTTTGTTTCGATGCTTTAGGAGGAACTCTGGCTAGAGAAATGAGAAATCGAAATAAATTCGACTAACCTTTCTGCTGACTTGACCCGGTTCTTTGGTTTACGAGCCCTGTTTCACGATCTATAAACTTGTTTGTTTTCATTTCCCTGTGGTAAATTCTCGAAATTCGATTGGAGTCTTCTTATTGAAACTTTAAGCGTAAACTGTAGCTTCAGATGTGCTAGTATTTAGTATTCCAATTGCAAATCTTTCCAATAGACATCGTCCAATCCTAGGCCCTATCTTCCCTCTTTTAGATGAACCTCTTCGACTTCTCATTTTGGTTCTTCAACTCTAGTGCTGTTATCTGTTATAGCAAAACCCCTAAAACGTTTTCCAGTTACAGACGGATACGACTTTACCTTTTCACCCACAGCTCGTCGATATCTGATCACTCGCTTCGACTTGTCGAATTAGTCTTTGTTCTTCGCGCAGATACGCCAGGAAAATTAATTAAATTTTATTGGAACGCGAAAATTTTGTAATTTTAAAAATTCGTTAGCTAATTTACCAGCGCAATTAACTTCAATCAGTTACCGCAACCTATCAGACGACGAAAAAAGTTAAAAGCTTTTCATTGTGTCGAATTTTAAGTTTTAATTGCGCTTTCGCGATAGTGATAATTTTGATGCAAGTGCTCGAAAATGTTTCCTGAAAGCACTCGCTTCTCGCACTTTAACTTACTTTAACTAATAGCGGGGTGGACGAGATTCTCCAATATTTGAGCTCTGCCGAAAAGCTCGTCTCTAGAGTGACTGCATTTCTCACCTGTCGACTGCGCCATTCCCTGCATTTCGTTTTTTGAAAAGTTTAGCTATTCGATTTGCTATTAGCGACGAATAAAGTCGTAGACTCTTGCACACGTTGAAATTGCGTAGGTAAGAAATGCTTATCTACGAAGTATTCCTGACCACCGATAAAATTCAACGGCTGATTAAGTCCGACGTCGGAATTCCATATCCACGATAAATTCTTTAAATAACCTCAATTACCATACGTGGTGGAGTGGTTTGTAAGTGACCTCTTAAAAACACATCTTTTCCATCATTTAATTGTAATTAACAATGTGTTTAAACTTTTGATCTCAGTCGATTCCGACGTGTTTCGCTTTTTACTTCTTCATCTCATTTCGTCTGGTTCGAGATTGGTCGATTATTTTTTAATATTTAAGCTCAATCTTGGAATCTATGGTATTTGTTCTTATACCGTCTTTTATATTACAAATGTATTTCGTTTAGATAATCGTTACGTATAACAAATAAAAAGAGAACTGAGACCGTAGTAGGTACGCGTTGATTTCTAAAGGAAAGGATTTTAAATTGTCGCCCCGCTCAATTTGATAACCGTTTAAAGTTAAAAAAGCAGAAAACAATTTTCAAAGTTCAATTTATTGAGTAAACTTATTGTGGCGCACCTTGTTAACATTATACGCATCACCGTAAAAGTTATTTGTGTAATTTCGACCAATCTATTAATTGTAATGTTATGCCACTTATGCCAACTCGGTTAACGACTAATCATGTATTGTTAATATTGAAGAGGAGGGTGTCTTCGTTTTCTAAAGACATTATGAGGCAACAATAACAATAGACATTCAAATAGCAACAAGTGATCTGATCGATTATTATTGTTAATTAAACGTGCGCTTAAATAATATTAGCTACCACTATTTGTCACTTTGTTATCAATTATAAAAAATTCTTGTTTGATTTTGATTGTAGTTCCCATTTTGATCCGGCTCGAAGGACCCTAAATTAATATTTTTTTCCCCAACAGTTGTTATCTAGAGACGACTCTATTGAAAGAGTTCGACGTTTGCTTTTTGTTTGTAATCGGTCAGATACCTTCGATCCGAGTTGAAGGTCGTGGTGTTTGCGTAGTCGATTTTCGTAATCGATATCGATAGCAAACAGTTTAAATGTGTATTTGTTTTCTCGAGTTATTATTTTTGTGCGAAAAGTGAGTTTTTTTGGTTCTTTGTTCGGTACGGGAATCAAAAGCTCCATATTCGGTATTACAAAATATGGAACCTAATACTTTGCCTTTATGTCTTTATGGATGGCAGATGACTGTCGACTTTTTCACTATTAACCCTTTATTATGTAAGTTCCGTCTATAATCTAAATAATTCCATGCAGGTAAAACATTCCTCGTCTTTACAGACCTCTGTGTTAAATTTTGAATTATTTGATTTTCTGATGGATGTATTAACCCATCTTTTTTAATCAACGATCAATGAGTCAGAGCATTAGGAAAAAAATTAAGAAAAATAGAATTTCATTAATATACGTATATAGAGGAATGTCGATCGAATTAAATTCCACCTTCCAATATTTGATTGTTTTCCAAGTACCTGTTTTTTACCGAACGGGAGGAACACAGATCGCCCATAAATAGGTGCACACATTACCCTTAATAATATAGAGATCGCAAGACGCATTACTATTTATTTAGCTCTTCCTTATATACGCTTGAGTTTTCGTTAAATTTTGTTAACACGTTAAATAACTATTGGAAATAAATTTTGTTGCAATTTGCTCTTAATTTACTTAGAACTTAGGCAGACCCTTACGCAATTTATTTAACAATAAAAACTGTTCATTCCTATGATTTGTGACTAAATAATTTGGATTATGCTATTTCTTTTGGTCATTCGTCGAGAATTCTGTTTAATTAGTGATTTATTGGCGTCAGACAAAAACTAAGAATCGTAATTTGGTTATTTAGTTAGGACGTACTTTAAGGTAGTTTTTGTATAAGTTCATCGTACAGAGATTTATATGGTTGCTATATTCTGGGGCGTTGCTGCCGACACCCATGGAAACCAAAACTTACGAGACGGCGGAGTTTTAGGTCGATACTTCGTAAATGGAATACGAAATGCTTTTAGTTCTGTAAAAAATTTTGTTTTAAAAAAATGATAATTACTGCTAATGGCGATAAATAAATAAAATCGGTAAATGTCAAAATTTGATCGAAACGTGGGGTAGTAGGCCGTGAAATACAAAAATTAAGAAAAATACTCCGAATTTTTTAAAAGTTGAGTGACAATATCTCAAAGAACTACGGAAATGCCTTTTTTGGTATGATACGTGTCTTGATAAACATTGGCCTTTAAAAATATACAGGGTGTTGCATTTGGGAGATTTTATAAGGAATTCGTCTACTAAACTGATTAAGTAAAGCGATTTATGTTAAGAGTGGTTTGTTTTAGACCCTTAAAAAAATGTAGTTTTCTCACTTCGGTTTGCACAAAACTTTTTAAAATTTACTATACAGGGTGTCCCAGTTCTCATGCCCAACATGGGGATCTCGAAAACGATAAGAGATACGAAGTTGGTTAAATGACACCAAATGTACAGTTCATCAAGGCCAACTATTATTTGTATGAATATTTTCAAAAAATCGCTTTGTTTTTGTTTTATTCACAAAAAGGCGATTTTTGTCATTTTCGTTTTCGGGGAATAAATCGCTTATTTATTAAAATATTGTTATTGGGTTTTTACATTATTAGGACACTTTTTAATGTAGATTTTGAAAATATCAAAAAAACACTTCTCCATTGTTTAGATCATGATATAATAGCACTAACTTTAGTTTTTTTATGGAGCCATAAGTTGGATATGTCATATCTGAAAAGTGCATTTTTTTCTCTTTACAATGATGTATCACAACATAAGTTCATTATTAAAAAAAAGCCTTTATTACAAAATTTTGAAAAAAAAACAATTTATTCCTTCTTTTTTTATTCAATAAAACAAAAAATTACCTTTGAATCTAAACTTGTAAAAGTACATCGAGTCTGCCTGCAAGTTCATCTTTACCTTATTGGGAATTTATGCGATTCCAAAATTTGGAGTTTCATTGCAGTCGAAAGCTATATAATTATAATCGTCGATTGGTCGTTAATTGAGGATGTTAAAAAAAGGTTTCTAAACTTGCACTAGTGTGGTAGTGCTTATGTTAAATCGAGTTTTGTTTATATTGGAACATGGCCTAAATAGCGAAGTTTAAAAATAGGTAGAACTTGTGAGTTTCAAATGCATAAAATGACTCCAATAAACTTTTTTTACAAGTACTAGCTGGTTCGTCATTATTTCCGGTAGGAATTCGAGAGATCCTATATTTAAAATTTAAATATCTCTAGTGCACCAAGTTTTTATTTTGGAAATTTTTAAGGAAGGAAGTTATCGTCATTGAATCTTTCCGATTCCTGCAGATTCAACATCTACGTTCTTCTGTTGGTATACGGTATACGGTATACGTTCGATTACATGTTATGATGTTATCCATCATACGTATCAATCAGACGGGTAAAATTTATTTAAAATGAAAGGAGCTTATTAGTTTGTTTATAATATATAAAGAATGACTTCCACAAACACATTTGACCTTGAATTGCGAAAATGTTAATTTTATACTATTGCATAAATTTATTTCGATGAATGGCGTGTCGTCTATACGACTCGAAGCAACTAATTTCAAAATATTAAAATATTTGGCGAAGAATTTCTGTACGTTATCGTATGCAATCTGTTTTGGATTCCCGAAAGACGTAGCTTTTTACGCACGCAAAGTAGCCACGTTTACGTTACAGGTTATTTCACAGTCTGTTTGAAAAACTATTGGGAAGACTTAACTTCAAAGCTTCAAGTGAAAGCGAGGTTTTTTTGTCGCAATGCATAAAGGCGTGTAAGGCGAGCATCTGACAGTGGAGAAATCAGGAGGAGGGGGCCACTATTGTGGGACTTCAAAATACAATATGCAACTGAAAATAACTTCAAAAGTAATTATCCTCATTATTAGGGCTATTATAACAAAAAAAAATCAAGTGATAACGCTCGCCTTGTGATACCTCATTGAGAGGCCTATCGAAAATGCCAATTTTTGTTGTGGTATAACCTAAGGGGTAGAATGAGGAAGGTTACTTTAAATATCGTGATAATTCCCTTTCTATGTTGGAAAAAGGTTTTTCAGAAACTGTCGGTATGGTCCCTTAAAAATTTAACGTTAGTCCCCGCCATTGGTACTCGAAGATTTAGACATCACTTCGTCTGGGAACTTTCGAATTAAGAAATGCTCAAACTTTTGAAACTCCTGCTGTAAACACCAAACCTCATTGTTGAGGTTAAAGGCTCGTCAACTGTGCCATCCAATTAGGTTCGACAGCTAATTTTACTCAATATACTGGCTGTTGTATAGCGACTTTGACTTAGGTGTAGGTTTGGGCGTATGCCTACGTGGTGTTTGAGCCATCGTTCAAATTCATAAATCGCGAACAGGAGCAAAATTTATTTGACTCACCAATAAAACTCAATTCATTATTATACAGGATGTTGTCTAAGTTAAAAAATGAGTCAGTGGGGATTTGTTTAATTTAACATTTGCTGGAAAATGGCCAAATTGGAATTTTGTTTATATATTTTCCTGAAATTTATATTAATTTAAATTATGTAGGTACGTAAGAATTCCTCGATTATATCGAGTTTTTGAAGCAAAAGTTGTTTGCCTCTCCCCAAAAATATATTGATCAACAATCTCTACTTTTAATTCGTACATTTTTTAGCAACACAAACAACTTTTTTGATATTCGGTCATTTTGTTTCTTGGTGCTTGTTTTTAGAATTTAATTTTTTGCTATCGATAATCGATACAAAAGTTTCAGAAACTGTTTTGTTTTCTTTTGAGACAGTAAGAACAAATATGACATTACTACCCAATTTCTGGATGCTCTGAGCCTCTGAGAGACTGAAAGGACATTCGAACAAATTTATATAATAATATAATAATAATATGAGTGACACAATTTTACGATGGTGCTATTCGAGAGTTTGACTTTAGTCTATTTTGTGTTGGTACATCTTCTTGACAGGTTCTTCTTCTTAAATAGTAGTTTGAGAGAGCCTAACCTGAGGCTCCATTTCAGGATTGAAACCTAAACTAGTGGGAGCAAGATCTAGAATCTAGACGAAATTGAGTCGAGAAGTTATCGAAAACTCTTTGCTTGGTCTCGTGCTAACACTAACCAAGACTTTGCTTATCTTTGCTCATCGTCAACCTCAAATTTATCGTAACCTTGTAGAATGTGTGTCTTTCTACCTATAATTTAATATTAACGACAGTAACAACCTTCAATATAGCACAACATATTTTATATTTGTCAGTCGATGGTGCATCGGTCGATCATTCCGTCTGCCTGTATAGTATACAGAGCTTATTACGTGCGCCTTTTAGGCGATGTTGAAGCGAAACTTCGAGTTCGTTCTGAATTTTGCTTAGTGCGAAAGGTGAGCAATACAACTTTCCGTAATTTTTCGCCTCTACGATTTAGTCACGCGTTGGGAAATTGGATGAAAATCTGGTACTTTCGAAATTGTAGCAATTAAAAATGATTTCGAAAACGTTCGAAAAAGTGGAGCGCATTATTAGAGTAAGGTAGGTCCGCTCCGTAAAGTTGTCGGTAACTTTACCACCAGCAGAGAGGTACAATAATGAATAATCTCTTTCTATTCTATTCTTCTATTGATTGTATTGAACCTCTCTGCTGGTGGCGTAAGTCAAAAAGAACTTTACCTGGCGATTTTACTATACCTACCTAAATAATTTTATGAGACCAGCTCTTATTTGAATAAGTCGAACTAAATACTTGGGAAAATTTATGTGTCTGGCGACTAAGTCTGCCGTATTACGCTATTACGTGAGGGATATTTACTCACGAACTTTTCCTCTCTTCCAAAACGTTCGATAAAAAGTCATTTCGTGTGAGCAATTAAAATTTCCTATAAAGAGTGTACATTTTGTTTTTTGATAGTAGTAGTTCCAACGCACTATTGATTTTTTAAGATAATGCCAAAAGTCCGAAACGCTCTACATCTGCCGTTGTACTGTTTAGTGGGGACGTTTGTGTAGATAAAAATTTCACCCTTTCAGATGTGCAATTTTGTTACGGGCACGTGATTTACATTCGTTATCATCGTGCAATTGTAAAGCCCTCTTTTAATCGTATGTTGACTTTTTTGAGGCCGTTCACGTTTTTTCCCGTCTTCTTAATAAGGCCTTATTTCTCGTTATACCTATAATACAACATGTTAAAGCGCTCGTCGATTTCCACCAAGTAAATGCCCTGGTCTGACGTGAAAATTTATTTCCGGCATCAATTTTTTAGGTTTTACTACACGTTTTGCCCCCCGACAAACTATTCATAAAGCCAATCAAACTAACGATGTATCGTGTGTTGTGGCCACCACTACAAAAAAAGCGATGTCACTTAAATAGGTCTTAATCAATGTTGTTTTTTGAGGAAATGAAAGGGTTAAGTTGTGTCTTTATTAACTTTGATAAATATCGAGTCTTTAATTTTGTTTTTGAGGCGTTTTAAAAGATTAATTTGCGCTTAACAATTTATTAAAACCATTTTGGGCTCGATGCTCTAACCTTACAATTTTTAACCCTTTTAACTTTCCCATGATTTTTTTTCAAATAAACCGGTTTCGAGTTTAAATATCAGTCGTTATAAACTATAACCCTTTTTAAGTTGGTTGGTTTGATATTTAAATTTTAAAAAAATAGGAGAGAACGTAGGTATTTCGAAGTACCTAGTGGTTAACGGTAATAGATAATTTTTGCCATTTTATTAATTACCTTATTATGACCTTACTTTTATAAAACCATCAATTATTTGTGTAGTTAACAAATATTTTTTGGGTTGGTTTTACATTTTAGAAAGTCTTATTTTTACTGCCTTTAACCGAAAGTTGAAACGAATAGGCGGCAATTTATCAAAATTTGGTTTGGCGAAAACCCCCTTTTCAAAAATTTCTTCTACTTGTCCTAACCGCATAATTGTAAATTTGATGGAATTCTTTTTGTTTAATTTAAGGGCGAAATTGTTTAGTTACTGTAGAAACACTCGATCGTTTTTCCCCTTCGAAACTAAGTAACATAATATATGAAGTTTTGTACAAAAGCCATTAGTAGTCTAAGGGCGAACTTTGGGAAGAAATTAGTTTTGATATATCTACTTATATGCTTAAGCGAAACTTGGTTTTAAGTTTAATTAAATAGACAAATTATACACCCACGATATTCGTATAACAACCACCGAAATTGCTTTTCTTTAACAACCTTCTATACCGTGGGGGGTTTAATTTTAAAATATTTATAATTTAGATTATTGTTATTATTATTAAGGCGTCTAGCCGCCTTCATTATTATTGCACCCTGTAGAGATCGAAAATTCGTGTCTTCTTTATAAAAAAAAATGTGGAAGGGTCAAATACCAAAAACGTCTCGAGCTCGCTTCGTTCGCATAAGGGAGAGTAAAGGTTATTAATTTATGTAATTTGAAAAAGTAAGGCGGCTTAAAAAGAGATTGTTTTTCTAAAAATATTTTACGTAATTACGACATTTTGAACGCGAGTTTTAATTTGAGCAATTCATTTACAATGAAATTAAGATCGAATCGTTTATAATTTTTCTCTGGTGTAAATTAATAATAAAAGTGTCATAATTTGTAGTAACTTATAAGAAAAAAAAAATGATTTCTTTCCGAAGTAATTCACAACGTAACTGAAATATGACAACAATCGTTGTGTAATTCCACAAAACAGGTGTGTTTGTATATTACGGATTAATTAACATCTTAATTATACCTTAGGCGAAACGTTCAAGACCATATGTTTGATGCACACGCATACGATCGAATTTGTAATTTTTTCAATTTGCTGTTCGTTTTAAAGTCGATTTGGCAACAACGCACCAGTAATTCGAATCAAAATTATATGTTTTATTAAAATCGGTCCAAGTGATATCGAGCTATACTATTTGAACTGTTTTTAATTTGAGCTCTCTACTAGCTCTTATAGCTTATAATATCTTATAGCTGGGTTGTTCACCGAAAGACGGACCGACGAACGGTCTGGTCTCACTTCCGAAATCGATGTATCCGTGCTGCGCTTAGAATAACTGATCAAAAAGTGCCCTTGGTATTGCTTAAAATTAAATTTTAATCTGCATCGTGAAGAAAGGCACAAGTGGGTTTGGCAATAGTATTGCATTTTTAGTGTTTCGAATAAAGTTGAAAATTGGTTTGACAAATCTTCTGAACCCTTATGAATGGCACGCGTGCTAGCTACTCTAGGACTTTCGTATGTCTAATTATTTAAAAGTTATTTCAAAAGTAAATTTTGGCAACGTAGCTATTTTTCATATTTTACGCGCCGGTAAAAATTTTTAGTAAAACGTACGTAGTAGACTTTCTCTTAAATCGACGCTCGTTCTTACTTCGAAATGAAACGGCGACCTCTGTGATCAAAAGTGGTGGAGATTTCAAAACCAGGACCGATTCGATTCCGCAAAAGGAAATTTGGAACATTGTAGTTCACAAATAATAATATATTATTATAATACTATGCAACTTTAATCGATGAAACTCGTTACGCGCTTAAACGATTAATTTGGCACCTGCATAGTCTGCTTTCATTTAGATATTTTGTTGGTAAAGTTTATTTTAAAAAACGCTTTACGTACTTTGCACGTGTAAATTTAAAAAAACCTAATATTAGCAACTTAACTCGACCGTTTTGAATTTCATACATTTATTCGATCGACCTTTCTGTGACGTTTGCGTTTTTCATTAATAAAGTGTTCGAAATAATAAATCGGCAACATGGCAATACTTTTCAGAATTGTTTGAAATTAAAAATTGTGGTGCCTAGGAATAGTTTAAAAAAAGACGTTTGGCAACGTCTCGAGCGTATTTATTTACGTACGCGCTTCATTGATTAGCTGCACCGTTGGTTATAAATTTGAAATTTAAAAATAACTGGTTTTAATTAAATTATTCTTCTCGTGTATTTTTAATGTTTGGGTTCGAATGTATTTAAAAATTATCAGTTTTGATTTTTAGCTACGAGCTACGGCCGCACGTGGCGCCACCGGCAAGTACGCTTTGTTCGATACACGTGCTTAGACGTCATTTATAGTTCGGAGTTGGCGCGGTTCGCGATAGTTAATGTACACGGCGCTGGTTGTTTCGAGTTTTGTGCATTTTATTAATTTTTAATGTGGATAATAAAGGATAATATGGAGATTGCAAGACGAAAGTAAGGATTTATTGCATATTAATCGTGATACGTGGGTTATTTTTCAAATTTGTGCTTTTTTTAACTGCATATTGGAACTTTTTGTACCGTATGCGCGCGCGCTCTAGACAGGTGCCCTACGTTTTGTTATTTCTTTTAATTTAATTCGAACAAATTTGTAAATACTCTCATTTGGCTCTTCAATAAGATTGTAATGCATCTTTTGTTCTGCCCTTCGAAAGGCGCTTACGCTTATCCTTCTTAATTTTTAATTCGGGGCAAAACCTCTTACCACGAGCCCGTGAGCTTCTAAAGTTTTGCGAAATATAACAAAATTGTGAGAGAGAATGAAAGTAGGCGAATTGCTCAACAATTTAGTTATTTCGAGTTGGAAGTTGTATAGTTCGTGTGAGGAAATTCTTTAGAATTAAATTTTAACGTAATCCCACGATTTTAACCAAGTTTAAAAATAGAGAGAAAAACAATTTTTTGCGAACAATTTAAATCAAGGTTTACTGAACCAAATTCCCCGACCGTAACTTATTTTTAGTCGACCGTCTTTTGTTTGTAATTTGTTTTTGTTATATCAAAAAGGTTCGTGTCTCGGATAAAATTCGCACTTTTTCTTCTGCCGATTGTTCTTAGCACTTGGTGATGAATATCGAAAAGGTTTGTGTCTCCGATAACAACAAACACTGACTCATTTGTTTTTAGTGATTTATCGAAAGGCTTCGGGTACAATCAAGAAATAATTGACGCAATTAAACAAAATTACCTTACTTTATGCGGAATATACGTCCTTGGATCGTTATTTGTTCAATGATTTTTTTCGGCACGAGCGTATTTCCGTATGTTTTAAAATTATTTCGAACCAGTGCCTACACACTATCATCGTTTTGTTTTCAATTTTCTCTTTTAAATTAATGAGATCACCGTACTATAGAACGAATGGTGGCGGCGATGAGAAGATTAGTCATATGGAGTTCCACCGCGCGTATAAATGTAAATAATCAATTTCTAATAATTTTAAGTGGGCAATTTAAAGGGAAGTATGAATGAGACACGGTTCTTTGAATAGAGAATGTATGGAAGTTTTCAAGATTCGATACTTTTGAATGTAACGTGTCGTCACGGTGTGACTTCATCAAGGCCAAGTTCACGACTTATGCAATAATATTCACGTTCTTTGTCTATGATTTTTGTTTGTAATGAGTTTTTTTCCTCGCCATTGGGACCACTTCATGTAGAAACAGCTGATTACTATTTTACACATAGATAGTTCAAAAGGGTTGAGAGAATATGAGTGCACACATGTTGTCCCCTACCGTGACGACGGCACGTGCGTCTATAACCATAGACTTCGCCACAGTAAATTGTACGTTCTTCGATTGGAGTGAAATAACGCCGTGCGATGTGCGATTTAATATTTTTGAGTACGTACGACGTTTGTCGTGTGCTGCAGTGCTGCCTTAAATGAAATGCTTCAGTTGAGTAGTTTTCAGTAGGTACCTTCATTTTCAAATTTTCACTTCTCCGGGTTAATTTTATTTTCAAAGCTACCTTGGGATTTATCAGTTTTCGGAAAAGTTTTAATTTAAATCAATCTAAATGGCGTGTTGAAAGAATTCGAGATAAATAATTTATAGAAAAGGTGGTTGGAATAAATTTCATTTCGCGATGGTCCGTTTAACATTTGACAGATGGCGCTGCTTAATTAATGAGGGGTGATAATAATCTCTTAGGAAGAAGCGATGCACTTACTTAAATATGTAAAATTTTATGGGGGTTTTTCTAATTAGCGAAGCAACATTACTGTCTAATGAATAACAAATACTTACTGCGCGCTCAATTGTAAATTGAACTGAATTAAAAAATCGTTTTAAACGCGCCTTGTTCTCAAAGTCTTCGAAACTGGCGAGTTACTGGGACGGCAAGCTTCCCATTTTTCGACTTCTTTCTATACTGACCCTCCGAATAAAATATTCTACTTACGTCACTGGAGCAAACCCGGTTCTATTCGGATCGCCTCTGTCTCCCGAGTAATTGGAATTGGGACGATGTTTGAAAAACCTGGAAGCTTTTGCGATTTTCTCACGCTCTGTAGTTCTTTTTTTGCTCATTTGGAAAAATCCCAGAAGCTTCTGTAATCGTTAGAAATCCGTTTCGCCTTCTTTAATCTCCTAGTGGTAGGTAAAACAGCTAATTGCCAAATGTTTTCCTCGTGTATCGGCACGATCGTTATCTAAGTGTGACTTTGGGATGGTTGTTCGTTGTTCGCTTTCTTAAATTTAAATTTGTGTATTGCGCCGTAAATTATTTAACGTCCATTGTTTTGACTTCATAATAAGTTATGTAAATTGTGTATTATTGGAAGACCTAAAACTCTTCTATACGTCTTTACCACCCACCGTCGACACATCTGCTCAATGTAACAACGTCTCGTTGGTTAAGAAGTAGAAAGTCGAGTGGGCCGTCCGTCCGAATATATTTTAGGAAATTAAAAGGAGAAGATGAAACAGAAACTTAATCGCGATGCGCGTTTATTTTATCATTTGGTAATAATAGTAATGAGGAAATGTTTTGGCGTAAACGGTTCATTGTCGAAAACAAAGTCGTTCCACGACGCGTGTGTGATTCGTTCTCGAATTTACTTTCCGAAGACGGATCGATTGTGTCGCAATTCAGAAATAAGGCGCATTTTAATAAATTTGATAATTGACTTATGTTTTTTTATTCTTTGCAGGTATAAAAGTGGTTTTCGCAGTAACTCTGTAAGAAGTAGTAATTCTGGTACTACTGGAGCAAGATTTTGTGAAGTGCGGCGATCGTACAAAGCTGCCGTGGTACCGTGCAAGACGGGCCGCCGACGGGCTCGTGGTATGAGCATGGGCCAGAAAGTCTCTGGAGGAGTTAAGTCGGTTAGCCGTGATGCAGCCGCCCCATATAAATCGGTCATTCCACGTGAACTTGCGCAGGTGAGATCTCGGTTTTTTGTTTAAAAGAATATAAAAATTCGAGTCAGATCGAAACGAGAAGTAAATTAGATTCAAAAGAGAGTTATTAACTAATTTAAGTCGTAGTTTCTCTTGATTAGTTTTTTTGATGTGTAGGAATTTCAGCGGCCGGCACGGCTCGATATGCTATTGGACATGCCACCAGCACTCAGAGAAACACAGTTAAAATATAGTTGGAACGCCGACGACCGATCTTTAAATATTTTCGTTAAAGACGACGACAAATTAACCTTCCACAGACATCCCGTTGCCCAAAGCACAGACTGCATTAGAGGTAAAGTAGGATTTACGAAAGGATTACACGCTTGGGAAGTGTGTTGGTCTACGAGGCAGCGAGGTACGCACGCCGTGGTCGGCGTCGCGACGTCCGAGGCGCCACTTCATTCCGTAGGTTACCAGAGCCTAGTAGGAAGCACGGACAGCTCGTGGGGATGGGATTTAGGAAGAAATAAATTATATCACGATGCGAAAAATTACGGCGGAGTTACATATCCTGCACTATTAAAACCGGACGAGACCTTTATAGTACCAGATAAATTTGTGGTGGTGTTAGATATGGACGAAGGCACTTTAAGTTTTATGGTAGATGGTCAGTATTTAGGCGTTGCATTCCGTGGTCTTAAAGGGCGCAAATTACATCCTATAGTTAGCGCCGTATGGGGACATTGCGAAATTACGATGAAATATATAGGAGGCCTTGATCGTAAGTATTCTTTTTTTAAAATTATTATTTTCATAAGCGCCCCCCGACCTTACGTGCTTATTTCTCTTCCATGGAGCACCCAAACTAGAAACTACTAAGATGCTGGAGTCCGGCGTGCGCTCACGACTTTGAGTTTTCTACATGGAACCTCCCTCTAATTTTGTTTTCACTTTTTGACGGAGAATTTTATTCTTTTTGAAAAAATATTTAAGCATCCCTTATCCTTAAAACTAATAGTTTTTGAGATAATTGAATATTTTGATACCAAGAGAATTTTAAGCATAAATTGGCATCGAATGTGACTTTGAAAAGTGTTAAATTAGAGTGCTTGTAAAGAATTCATACTACTGTAATGTTCAAAATTAGAAAAAAACATTAATTAGTAAATATTTAATGGAATCAATATACATCGGATTCGAATGAACTTTAAATTTAAATGAAAATCCCATCGAGTAGTCGCAATTTCGAAGTGAAGAGATTTCAATTTTTTGGTATTTTGTATCTGAGCTTATGAAATTCTGTATAAAAATATTGTAATATCTTGTACTTATAGAAAGTGATGTGAGTAATCGAAAAAGAATAACATTCTTCGCCAAAAATCAGAACTAAACTTATACAGTTTCATTTGAAAAACTGGAACTATAACCTTTTCAGTTTAAACCTTATAAGCCCTCCATCCAGACTTTGCCTTATTTGAAAAACGACTGAAGTGCCCAACAGACACCAAGTTTGACCAAAATCGCTTCAGTAATTTTTGTTTTAAGGCGTCACACAAAGACATACTTTCAAACACAATTTTTTTACATTTTTGGAATCAACGGGACTAAAAACGTCAAGAAATTTGAAAAAATAGTTTTTTTTGAGTGGCCCAAAATTGCTGATTACGCCACTGATAGTACTCTCGTGTTTGGCCATATTGTCATTAAAAATTTATTAATAACAATTTGAAGTATTCGTTTAGTGCTCGATGACTAATTATTGTAATTTTTTTGTTTCCAGCGGAACCGTTGCCCTTAACGGACCTCTGTAGACGTATAATCAGACAACGTTTAGGAAAAGTAAATATAGAAGAAAAATTATCGAGCTTAAATCTTCCTCAGCCAGTGCAGACTTATTTGTTGTACAGAGATCGTAGATAATATACTATTCAGAGTGTGGTGTAGTGACTAGTGACGCAGATTTACAAACGATTTAAATTAATATTTGTCGTCATGTAGGAAATTACCAAAAAAAGTGTTTTAAGAGAGAGAAAAATATGAACCGATAGAATTGACTCGAAATGAATTTCTTTTTGTGAAAGTGTAGAATATACAAAAAAGTCTTCTTCTAAAATGGGGTCGTTTTAAAATCAGTACCTTACGCGAGTCCTGTCTTTGTTTTTTTCGTCGATTTAATTTACGAAACGCCGATTTTGAATACGCCCCTCCGCGCCCTCTTCCTCGTAACATTATTTTTGAAAATTGTACTGATTTTGAATACGAGAAAAGTCTTTTGATCTCCAAAGGCAGACGTGCGAAAGAAAAGTTGCCGCCAAAGGTAGATTTGCTGCCATTTTAACAATGCCATAAGCTGTATATATATTATAATATTGTAACTCAGTCTTCTAACCACGTATTCTCGTAGCACGGCTTCCTGATTATAGCTTAAACAGGTAGTTGAAGATCGTGGTGGCGCGTACGATGACGTACATTAAATAGCGTATACGCTTATCATAGTTGCGATATCTCGCGTTAAAGGTCGAGTTTAAGTATTAGCGACGATGTTTTCGGTATACGCCACCTCGGATCGGTTTACAAATAGAAAAAAATAATGTAAGTGCTCAGGCGTTACACCAATGTAACTACTTGTACGTTTTAAGAATATTAGACTTATTTTTGTAAATATTTAGTTAAGTGCCAGTACGGACAAGGGTTAATTTCTCGTCGTATGATTTAACACGTTTTGCAAAGTGACTCGGAGGATTTTGAATCTTTTATTAGGAAGAAACAATTTTCGAAAACATTTTTTATTGTACATTTAAACTTGAAGTGTGAGCATGTTCGTATCGTGGTCATGTCTTAGTTGTAAGTTATTTTTGTTTTTGTTATTATTACGAAATGAAACTTTTTTAAGAAATTAGTTATATTTAAAATGACCATAATTTTCTAATAAAATTTCTCTTCAATTGTCTTTGTTCAAGTTTGCATCGTAATTTTTGTATGTGTAGCAAAATGTGAACGTGCATTTCACTTTGTAGATATTATTATGGGCCGAGAGGTTTTTTAAACCTTATAGGTTAAATAAAAACAGCAATTTTGTAGTTGGCCTGGATATCTTAATGTATTTATACGAATAACGAAGTTTTCATTTTAAATTTCCATCTCAAGTTGTCCAGGCATATCTTAAGTTAATAATTGATGTAACATTATACCTAATGATAAAAATAAAGCTCCAAAACTTATATGTACATTCTTCTACTTCAACTGTATTAAATATTTTAAGAAATATAATATTTTCGCTTCTTTTAGCAATAATTGTTTTTAAGTATTTTTATGAATCTAAATCGATTTGCCGTCGGACACGACAAAAACCCTCAAATTTTAGACGGCCAGATACGGACTGGCACCTCTAGACTTTTCCTATGTGCCACGCATCGGTCGGTCCTTACGTAATGTCTCCTAGGATCGATGTTATCAGATAGTCCAAGAACTAGCAAACGTACTGCTTGATATAAGAAAAAATTATTTTATGCCGGGTTTTAGTATGCACTCAAATAAAAAAAATGTAAAGGGACATAGTTACATTACTTATTCCACATTGAAATTATAATTCTAAAACAAAACAGCGAGTCGTTCTGTCGAAACAGAGTGTCAAAAGGTATGTTTGCTTGCTCTTGGACGAAGAGGTGCGTCGACTAAAATTATTTACATTTGAATTTTATATATACTGTGTGTAAAGGTTCAAAGCTGGCCATAGGGATTAAAATAATTTTCAATATTTAAATAAATTAATGCACAAAGTTTATTCACGACAATAATAATAATAGTATCAATAGAAAAATAAAATTATCGTACCACAAATGATAATAAAAATGAAAATTTCAATTTTAGCTTACAAAATTAAGTTTTACGGGAATAAATGGCAATGTTTTCCGCTAAAAAATGTAAAAAAATGAATTTTTTTAGCATAAAACATTGCTATTTATTCCCGTAAAACTTAATTTTGTAATAATCTCAATTTTATTTAAATATTGAAAATTATTTTAATGCCTATGGCCAGCTTTGAACCTTTACACACGGTATATCATATACCACTGTTTTGAACCGAGGAACAAGATGAAGCTGTCAGGCTGATTCTGATCGGAATATTTTGGTGCAGCTCTATTACAAGTAAGAAAATTTTATAATAGGATGAACAATTAAAAGTCTAGATAACCCTGTCGCAGGTTTATAACTTTTTTGTTTCAACATAAAATCCTACAGTCACGTTGTTCAAGTTCACAAAAAATTCTATCATAATATGCATAGAATATACGGAGCGGAGCGTTTTATTTAAAATAACAACCGACTTAGCTAATGCCAGTATATACATTTATATTAATTCTGTCATCGTACTTGGATCAATTTTAACGTGTTTTTCACCATTGTGAATATATTGTATATGCTTTTGTAAAGATTTACCACATAAACTTTTGAATTCACACACGCCACAGCACAATACCTTTTCATTTGTATGACTATACGTGTGCTTCTTTAAAGAAATCTTAGACGAACATTTATATTCACATATAGGACATTTGAACAACTTTTTACAAGTATGAGTGTTGGTATGACTTTTTAAACTACCGCTCGTCGCGCATTGGTAATCGCATAAATTACAGCGAAAAGGTTTTTCACCAGTGTGCGTCAACGTGTGATCACGAAAGCGCGATTTAACGGAGCCTTCGTAATCACACAGAGTACATTTAAAAGGCTTTTTATCGGCATGTGTATACATGTGCCTGGTTAAAGTGGTCTTAAAGGAACTTTTATAATCGCATAAATTGCACCGAAATGGTTTTTCGCCCGTGTGTGTATTCATGTGTCCTTTCAAGCTACTTTTTAGGGACGATTTGAAGTTGCATAAAGTACACCGAAATCGTTTTTCGCCCGTGTGAGTGTACATGTGAGTTTTTAAATTACTGTTATAGGAAGATTTATAATCGCATAAATTACACCAAAAAGGCTTTTCTCCAGTGTGACTCAACATGTGGTTACGAAACTGTGACTTTTGTGCAGCTTTGTATTCGCACATGGTACATTGAAAAGCTTTTTCGTCGGTGTGAGTGTACATGTGCCTCGTTAAGGTGGTCTTGTCGAAAGATTTATACTCGCACACGCTACACTGAAAACGTTTTTCGAACGTGTGGGTACGTATGATATGTCTCTTTAAACGTTTGTTGTTCTCACACACGAATTCGCATAATATACACTGATAACGTTTTTCACCCGTAGGAGTATACACCACTTTCGAGTCCCAATTTTTATTCATGTGAATTCGCATATGACTAGCTAAGTAGAACTTCTTGAAGCACCTGTAATCGCAATTGTGACAGAAATACACTTTTTCATTAGATTCGGAGCTACTTTTCAAATAGTTTTCACTTTTTCCAACTTCCTCAATCGACTCCTTTATGTCACATTCTTCTATTTTAATGGAACCTTAAACGTTTTGTTAAGTGTTCAGATAATACTCATAAATTAAAACGTTTTCTTACCGACATCGTGAAGGTTGTCAATCGGTTCTTGCTTAATTTTTCTATCGTCATATAGTTCTTGTCTAAGATTCGTACTTAACATATCCTTACAACGGTTCAATCTGCTAAAATCTTGATCATTATCATCTTGCAAGGGCTCTTCTTTAATATTTGCACCTACAAACTCTATGTTTCCGGTTAAAATCAAGTACACCACACATATCGATAGTACTTACCAAAATTATAAGAGTGGTCCAAACTTTGGACTTGCTTTGGTTCTTCTTCACCATTTGCACCTACAATTTGTTTATTTAGAACTAAAACGAATACATGGATATAGTCACATCGATAATTACTTAAATTATGAGAGTTTCGAGAGTCGACAGTTTCTTTTGTGGTATCA
Organism: Malthinus flaveolus; assembly: GCA_950108345.1. Taxonomy (NCBI): domain Eukaryota; kingdom Metazoa; phylum Arthropoda; class Insecta; order Coleoptera; family Cantharidae; genus Malthinus; species Malthinus flaveolus. Next base: position 674,232 of record OX467288.1, read on the forward strand.
CTTGGCATCGGTTCTTCCTTGATTGTTGCTTCCATAACTAACAGACAAACAGACTAACACGGAGAACTAATTTGTTTTTATGTTAAAACCAACGTTGGGCTTTCGAATAAGTAATTTATAAAAATATTTACATTTTTTAATGCTCAGGAAACTGTTGGTATTGCCATCTATAATTGCAAATTGCACCCTAATTTGAGATTGTTAGTATTGGCTGTGTCGCCATCTATATTATTTGGAAGTTTTTAGACCTGCCATTGTGCGGGTATTAAATTTGAAAAAATAAATGTAGTTATAAGTTATAATATAACGTTTTTTACGTCTTTTAATTACTTTGTTTCCAGAAATTCTTGATTCTTTTAAAGAGAGCTAGGAGCAATGAGAAAACGTAATTTTCTGGAGGATGATAGAAGCAAATGGATTATTTTATAGTTTGAATTTGAGAATTTTAAAGTCATCGTCTTGTAAAGATGTAAAGTAAACCCCTTTAACATTTTTACGCCCTTAATAAATTAATATTTTTTTAGAAGAGCCTAGTTTAAAACTCATTTTATGGTTGATAATTCAGATAAAATAAATAATACGAAACGATAACGATAAAATAATAGGTAAAACGAATTTGTTACTCAACTTTTGATAAACAAATCAACAGTGAGTCGATCGAATAAGGCGTCATTTTTGTAAAACTTTACGAATTTTTGCAGTTTATTACAAGTTGTCGTGAAGAGAACATATATGTATTATTCGTCGTCGTATGTTGTGCTCTAGTTATAGTTCGAGGATAATTATTATTCATTCTTCCTGAGGAACCACTTCAAGATTTCAAGAATCATTCGCGAATGTAAGTACAAAAAATATATTGTTAACGACAGTGCCAAAGTATTTTTCTGGGTCTGGGGAGATAGACCTTAATAAATTATAATAGGTGGTTAATGTGGTGCGAATAAATATGTTCATTAAAAATTTAAAACTGGGGAGTCGGGTAAAATTTGTTGCCCCTTACCCCTTATTATACGCTGAGTTTATTATAACTTATTAAGTTTTAATGGATACCTTCAGAATTATCTATTATATGTTTAATTATTAGGTTTTTAAATTTCAATTATTACTTTTTAAATCGCTTCAATTCTAGGAGAGGGAGGGGCGAGGAAGAGGGAGAGAGAGTCAGGTGGATACAGATGTCATGCTTTTTATTTTTACTCTTTGAAATAAAATTTCAATATAACAGTCCTTGAATCATAAATTTAATAAATAATATATTGAGTATAATATAATATACACCAATTTACATTAAAATGGTTACATACCATTCTACTAATCTGTCACTTAAATTTAAACGAAGTTAACTAGACACAGGATTATTTAGGGAGAAAGGATGTAATCACCACTGATGAAACTACAAAATAAGTCCTTACGAATACACAGGGTGTTATCGATTTCTAGTGTGCCCTAGTATCCATTTGTATCTAAAAGCACAAGTTCACTACTTACATTAATTAAAACTGTAGTATTTAAAATTTTGAAAGACTCACAAGGCTGTAAAAAATTTGCCGAAACATGGGTTGAACTTTGATGCCCGCCCTTATGACAAAAAGCACCTCGTCAACGTCGAATTTGTAACCTCAAACAATAGAGTAAAACCCAAGAAGGAATGGTATAAAAAATTCAGTACTTTATTGCTTTTCATTAGAATGACTCAACATATGTTTGTTTAAAGATCGCTTGTGTAAACATTGGAATTTGCACATACTGCACCGAAAAGGTTTCACACCCGGATGCATCTTCATATGTGTGAGTAAACTTGTTGTCACCGAACACTTGTATTCGCATACGGGACACTCAAAACGTTTTTGGCCCGTATGAATGGACTTATGTACACTCAATCCGCTCGAATGTGCGCATTTGTAGTCACAAATATCACATTTAAAAGGTTTTTCGCCCGTATGAATATTCATGTGAACTTGCAAAGTCCTCTTTCGATAACATTTGTAGTCGCAGATATTACATCGAAATGGTTTTTCGCCCGAATGAGTATACATGTGAGCAGATAAACTGCTCTTGTACGAACACAGATACCCACAAATATCGCATTTGAAAGGATTTTCGCCGGTGTGACTATACATGTGAACTTTTAACAAATGGCTCTTCGAACTTGTGTGGTCGCATAAAGTGCACTTGAAAGGTTTTTCGGCAGTATGACTCAGCATGTGATCGTCGAGAAACGACTTCAACGCGCCTTCGTATTTACACAGATTACATTTAAAAGGCTTTTCACCTCCGTGTTTATACATGTGTGCTACTAACGAACGTTTGAAAGTAGACTGATAATCACATTGGTTACATTTAAATGGTTTATCGCTCGAATGAGTACTCATGTGTTTTTTTAAACCGCTCTTACCAGAAAATTTAAAATTGCATACATCGCACACATAAAGCTTTTCTCTTAAATGAGTGATCATGTGATTATTTAAAGTAGTTCTACGTGACGTTTTGAATTCACAAATATTGCATCGATGAGGTTTTTCGCCAGTATGAGTATACATGTGTAATTGTAAGTTCTTCTCGTACAAATACTTGTAGTTGCATAAAGAGCACTGAAAAGGTTTTTCGCCTTTGTGATTTAACATATGAGCTCGAAGCTCTCCTTTGTACTTAACTTTGTATTTACAAACAGCACAATGATAAGGCATCTCGTCACTTAGATTAACTGTATGCTGTGATAAACTGGATCTGTTGAGAGTTTTATACTTACACTCGTAAGTATTCGTGTGAATTTGCATATGTTCAACTAAGAATTCTTTGTTGGGGCACTTATATTCACAATTATGACAAAAGAACACTTCTTCGTCCGTTTCAAACTCGTTTTTCAAATAAATTGCATTTTCTGTTTTTATATTTTCATCCGGTTTTTGTAATTCTTTTAAATTACATTCTTCAATTTTAACGAGACCTTCAAAATACAAGTACGAATAGACACTTGTGGAAAATAAAATATTGTCTTACCAACATCCCAAATGTCGTCGGCAGGCTCTTCTTTAAAACTTTTAGTGTCATACGGTTCTTTTTTAAAACATCCACCTGCAATTCTTCCTTTATTATTATCGTCTTTTTAAAACTGTTACATCGACATCCTCGCTACTTACTAAAATTGTGAACGCTATCTCGTGAATAGTTGAGATTTCCATCCGTAGTAACATGCATTGGCTCCTCTTTGATCCTTACTTCCATAATTTACTAATCTTTATATAAATGACGACAAACGTATAACTTACAGTATACCGTTACACTAAAGTAAGATTCGCGTTAAATACACTGAATATGCAAAAGTATTTAAACCATTTCTAACTTAGAATGCCAATGTTGAATGTTTGCAATAATATAATGAATTATTTATAAAATGACCTTACAAGTCAGTGGCTCTACTACCATTTACAACTGAAATTTGCAATACCCCTATGACAATTGTGTTGCCTATGCATTGGGGGTATAGAGACGCATTTGGGAAATTTAGATTGAAATGAGCCGTGTATCATTAGGGATCTATTTTTGTTTCTAATTTGACTAACATAATCACTATCGGGTCAGGGGTGGGGGGTATTGATTCGAATCCAGTTGGCAGTTCCTGTCCTATCTATACCTTAATTGGGTGGCTTGGAACACACCTAAAACTATTATAGACCTTATCAGTAATAACCTTAGTAGTATTATTAATTTAGAATCGTTTCAATAATATATTACAAATACATAATAATGGGGTTAACAATTACATAACTTATATCTAATCTTTTCCACCACACTTGCACAAAGCGGTAGGTGTTCTTTACAAATTATCATTTATAAACTTTCACCACAAACTTCTTGAGTACTTTCTGAGTGAATGAATCAACACACGTAAAAGACTTGTCGCTTGTATAATATTATGGTATAACTAAAGTCGACAATTTGAACCTTGTGTATTCGAACGATGAACGTTTAAAATGCTTTTCGTGGTGTGAATAAGTTTATGAGTCTTTAAACACCTGTCACTGGAAGATTTGAATTCGCAAATGTCACAGTTAAAAGGCTTCTCGCCCGAATGAATCATCATGTGTTTACGTAAATTCGATTTAAGTGAAGATTTGTACTCACACATGGAACAGTTAAAAGGCTTTTGGCCGCTATGGACGTACATATGACTCCTTAGTGTGCTCGAGTGGGCACACTTAAATTCACATACAGTGCAATGATATGGCTTTTCGCCCGTGTGAATGTACATGTGAGTCTTCAAAGTGCTGTTATGAGAACACTTGTATTGACAAACGGAACATTGAAAGCGTTTTTCGCCTGTATGAGTATACATGTGGATTTTTAAAGTATTTTTGCTAGTGCACTTGAATTCGCATATATTACATCGAAATGGGCGTTCGCCGGAGTGTAACATAAGATGATTTTTGAAGTTGGGTTTTCCCGGAGTTTTATATTCGCACATGGTACACTGATACGTTAACTTAAGTTTCGGTAAATTACTTCCATTTTCCAGCTTATTTGTGAGTCTGTTGAACTTATACACACTTTTATTACCGTGACAACGCAGGTGAACGAGTAAACTCTGCTTTTTAGCGCATTTGTAATCACAATGGTAACAACAATACACTCCACTAGTTACTACATTTTGTTTCCTTTTTTTTGGCGTTTCTACGTTTTCTTCTTGCTTCACTAACTTTTGTACGTCACACTCTTCAATTTTAATCGAACCTAAAAAATTCCACTTTATACGGAAATATGAAAAACCAACAGATAACTTCTTACCGATATCACAAAAGTTGTCGTAACACGGTTCTTCTTTAATAGTAACATCTGCAATTTCTTTATTACAATTACCATTAGCAGTCTAGCAGTTATAAATAAATAGTTATTTACTTACTAAAATTGCAAGTTTCCAGACTGCTATCTTCGATTGGTTCTTTTTTAATTGTTTCTTCCATTATTCAGTTTTTTCCACAAAAATTAATTTTAGGCTGAAGCTTTACAAATTAACAAATTATTGTTTACCATTTCGCAATTAAAGAAAAGAAACTTGATCTGGGGAGCATCTTAAATCTTTTTTTTCTTGGTTATGTTACTTCATTCTTCTTACTTGATCTTCGACCGACCCTCAACACACCTACTTTAGTTCGCATTTTTCCTGGGAGGGCAGAACTGTTGTAGATACTGCTCTCTGATTGGCTTTCGATTAGCGCTGTAATTTAAATTCAATATTCATTTTGAAAGTATAATTATTTTTAACTTACTTATTCATATATGTTGCAATGATAGCCTTCTTCAGCAAAACTAAATTAATTTAAATATTTCTTAATAACAATATCTGCGTAATAAATTCATCATTTAGTGTGTAGTGTGTATCAACATTGCCTTTTTAAACTCTGTTTATGAGTACATTTAAATTCACATTTATTACATTCAATGGTGACTCACCTGTGTGTTTGTCTATATACATAATCCATAATACGCATCTTTAAAGTAATACTACTACGCGTACCCGCGTATTATGGTGCATCAAAAAGGTTTTTCGCCAGAATGAGTACCTATACATGTGAGTTTTTAGAGCACAATCGTGCTTACACTTGTAATCAGGTAATTACACAAAGTACATAGAAAATACTTTTCACCAGTATGAATATACATGAATAAATATGAGTACATAAGTTACTTTTCACTGCACATTTAAACTCGTATAGAATGCACGAATTTGGTTTTTTACCAGTATGTATGAATATATTACGAGTTACACTTAAAATCGTACAATTTAGGTACACCAAAAACGTTTTTCACTAATATGAGTATAATATACTGTAGGTATACTTGTGACTTTCTAACCGTTTATTTTATGAGCATTTAAAATCACATAGAGTACATTGATACGCATTGTCACCTGTGTGCCCAAACTTGTCACTTTATAAAGGGCTTCTAAGAAAAAATTTTAAATCATATAAATTGCATCGTAAAGGTTTTTCCCTCGTATGAATCTGCAAGTGGATTTGAAGCTGACTATTCTGCGTACATTTAAAATCAGATAAACTACATCGATAGGGCCTCCCATATGTACAAACATATGATTTCTTAGAGAGCACTTGTGCAAACACTTGAGGTAGCCGTTCGCTGCCAAGTATAATATGGTGCACCCATCACAGTCGCACTTACTTACTTAAAAATATCTTTATTTGTGAAGGAAAATTTGTGTGAGAAATAAATAATTCAGTTCAGTATGCCAGTGGTCTCTTTCCTAGTCCATTCCTGTACGCTAGGACACCCTAAAATTTCATGCATTTGCTACGAGTTTACTCGTATTCGGAGATTTGGGCAAGGCAGTCAATAACGAGTTATCTCGTAGCTGGTAAGTTAGCCCAGTTTGCCAACTACGAGTATAGTCATAGTTGGCAGCCAACATGTTAATCTCTTGAACTAGTGAACTACAAATTTCATTACAAGACTCCCGTGCTGACGTAATTTGTTCAAAGGAAAAATTTGGGTTAAAATGGGGTGGGGGTCGGGCCGAACCCGATGTCTTGAGTCTTCACCACTTGGCCGGTTAACACTTTTAATAACAATTCATAGAAGACTAACTATTCGATCCTCCTAGCAAATAGATATAGACTAACTCTTTGATATCTTTAGATATCTCTTTGCTCCTAGTATCAAATCGATTTCATAAAAGGCGTATCATTAACACACCATGATTTGTTTAGATTCATATATTGACAATACAATTGAAAATTACGAAATAAATACAAATGACTTTCAAAGTCAAAAAAAGTAGAAATATACAGGATGTTCCATTCGAAAGATCCACCTTACCACCCTTATGAAGATACACTCCTCAATAAAGTGCCATTACATCAACAAACTTTATATACACACATCGCCTGTATGACTACACATGTGACTTTTAAAAGTGGAGTTACTACAACATTTAAACTGACATAACGCACATTGAAATGGTTTCTCACCAGTATGGGTATTCATGTGTCTTTTTATAGTGCTGCTGTCGGCACACTTGTATTCGCACATAGAACAGTGAAATGGTTTCTCACCAGTATGACCATACATGTGCGTTTTCAAACTGCTATTATGCGAGCACTTGAACTTACACATAATACATTGGAACGGTTTCTCACCTGTATGAGTATAAGTGTGTCTTTTCATTGTACTATTATCGGAACATTTATATTCACATAACGAGCATTGAAATGGTTTTTCACCCGTATGACTATACATGTGAATTTTTAAAGTGTATTTACTAGAACATTTATATTCGCACAAAGTACATCGATGTGGTTTTTCACCGGTGTGTATTCTCATGTGATAGTTTAATTGATACTTTTGAGAACATTTGTATTTGCACAAGATGCACTTGTAGGGTTTTTCACCTGTGTGTATCTTAAGGTGAGTGTTTAATAACAACTTCTGCGTGCATTTATATTCGCATATCGTGCACTCGTACGGTTTGCTATTTGTGTGTATCATTAGGTGTTTGATTAAATATTTATTTTTTGAACATTTATATTCGCATAAAGTGCACCGATACGATTTTTTACCTATACACATTGCCTTTTCCTTATTAAAATTCATTTTCTCATCTATATTTAGTTCTTTTTGGTATTCTGATATCCCATCATCTCGAGATGATACTTCAAGGTTCGTTAAGTTATTAATATTTGGCCATTTGTTCTTATGTATTCGCATATGATTAACTAAATTTCGTTTCTTAAGACACCGATAAGCACAATTATAACAAGAATAAACGTCTTTGATTTTTACATCCTTAATTGAGATTACGACTTCATTTTCTATTTTAACTACTTTGTCCATTTCAAATTCTTCTTCTACAATTTTAAATTTATACAATAGACTTGAGTTGATGTCAAAGAACTTCTTACCATCGTAAAAGTTATTGCAATACGGTTCTTTTTTAATAGTCACATCTGCAATTTCTATATTACGATTACCAATAGTTAGTAGGCAGGTATAAATACTGGTGTTACTTACTAAAATTGTGACTCGAAGTTTCTGGAGCACCATCTTCGTTTTGTTCTTTTTTAATCGTAGCTTCCATTACTCAATTTTTTCAATAAGTAGAACTAATTTAGTTTATTTTATTAGAGCCCCATAATTAAATGTTTACAATTCTGAAATAAAATATAGACCGCGGGCATGTCTGACAATTAACAGTTGTTTGCTCAGGAAGCAGAAAACTACGAATATAAGTATATTATATATCAAATAATAAATAAATGTTATACAATGAATAATAAGCGCAATCAATAGAAAATAAACGGTGAACTCTTGTATCACTGTTGTTACACAAGTATAGCGTCAAGTGTCAAACGGTTTTTTGCCCAGCAGCCCAGCAATCAGACAGCTGTTGCGTGACGTGTGACGTCGTATGCCCGCGGCCCCGCGGCATGTAAAGGTGCATTCGGGGAGCTCGAATGCTCGAAAAATGTAGTTTTTAAACATTTCCAGCCGATAAAAAGCAGTTTAATATATGGAAGAAAATGTGTAGGTAAGTTATAATGCTAATAAACAATATTATTATATAGTACTATTAATAGAAAAATTACTTCTAATGGGTGTTTTAGCTTTTGCATAAACTTTAATATAAATGTCTATAATACTGCAGGAGAGGTGATCGAGATCCAACCCGAGAAGATTGATTGTGCAGCTGTCATTTTTGTGGCGGAAACAAGTCATGGAGCTCCACGATTTTTTTGTTTGGTCAACTGCGTTTGAGTCTTCAATTCTTCGATCTGACGTACAAACTGCAGGATAGTTCTTGACTGCACGGAAATTGAGGAAGCAGTTGCTGAACTTAAGGAAGGTAATGTTTTCGCACTACAAACAACGACACACATTGTGAACTGTTTCCAGTTTTAATTAAGTAGTAACTAAACTTATTTTTATTTTAGAGAGAAGCATCGTGTTAAGGTTGAAAGTTATGCCAACAATTGTGTAGAGGCATAGACAGATACAATCGCAAATAACTGAATTGAGGATGCGGCGACCAATTTATTTTATCATGTCGTCGGGTGTAGGAAAACAAAAAGAAAGAAAAAGACAGTACCTGTCGTAAAGAGAAGACGTCAATAATAATTTCGAAAAGTAGAAGAAAATATATACGTTTCCCCTTTTTTTTCGTGATTTTGTTGAGACCGCGAAAGAAAAAAGATCGAAAAATTACAAGGCGCCCCTTTGTGAGTGTATCGTTATTTCTTTCTAGATTAGTAAATTTATACTATATTGTGAATACAACGGCCCAAACCGCGGAGCTATAGCGGCAAACGTAACAACCTTATCTAAAAATGCACCTCTAATTTTGGATTGAGGCGAGCTAGGCCCTCTGACTAGGAATAATAAATTAAGACGTTTAAAATAGCTTTTGGTAAATAGTAGGTTCCAAATAGTACTAAATTAATAGTTGACAATAAAAACTGGAGTTTGGATACCTAATGATTAGTCTAATATAAAAATGAGTAGGATCTCTCTTTATGTCGCTTTGCAGTTTATCTTTTCCTCGATGGACACAACCAACAGGGTGGAAATGTAGAGTAGTTCGAGCTCCAACACTTGATAGGTTTGTTTATTTGTCTGCTCCAAACTGCCCAGAGTATGGTACGTGTGACATAGAGCAGAAAAGGCAGGACAAACAAACGCTTTAAACGTGCTCGTTTTACTCGGAGCAGACGCATAAACAACACTTATTACTAATTTAATTGTTGGGTTTTTAATTGTTACAGGTAATTATTCGAGAGCAAGAAGAACAAAAATGAGAGATTGGAACATGATACACTTTAATACAGAACACGCCAAAAACCATTCCTATCTTTTAGAAGCTTACACATTCTAGAACTTTATTACTTTAGACTGGTCTCGTGGTTCGTGGTAGAGATAGTTCGTTCAATCGAACGAACTAGTTCACCAAAAAGAGCCGTTCATTTTATTAGTTCGTTCGTGAACTAAAACAGATGAAAGAGAATTCGAATGGTGAGCTGCTGCTAACAGGAGACGGGAGTGCTATCGCCTACCGCAACTGTTGTATCGGCTCATTGCACATGCAATGTGTTCTCATCCTTCGTGTTCATTATTGGTTATGAAAACCAATGTTTAAGTTTTTAATTATCTAATACACTCTAATGTTTACTATTTTTTGTAATTTGATTAGTTTTTCAAAATCATAAATAAATTTAATTTAAATAAAGTATTAGGTACAATATTAGTAGTAAAATCATTATTCGTTAAAAATCAGAAACACAAAAGCACATTTTATTTTTAATGAATGATCAGTTATTAAATACTCTATGGGTAGTGGCCACCGCAGGGAATATCTAATCTAATAATAAATAAGCAACGAGTGAATGTAAAGTAACATATTGTATCGTTCGCAGTTCGCATATTCTGGAGACTCTGATTTGTTGACTCGTTCATTTCATTCTCGTAAAAGAATTGTTTTTTTATTAGTTCGTTCGCGAACTACCCATCTCTAGTTCGTAGTCTCTATATTTAAATAATTTTTTTGTGGTTTTCTTGTTTCACTATAAATCAGGAGTTGCAGCATTGTTTATGTATCAAAACCTATATTTATAGATTAGTTTATTAATTAGTTAAAACTATTATGCATTTTTCGTGCAATATTGGCCACTTTACAAGTTTAATAATGTGCAAGTCGAAATTTATTAAAATTGTTACTTTATACGCCTACCAATACATAGGCAACACTTTTTACTCTCTCACTACATTGTAAATTTTGAATCAAAGATAGAAATTTGCAGAGTGGGGTGGTCACATGACCACAAAAAGTTTATATAAGGCCGAGTTTCGGCATTAATCTAGATTGTTATCTCTACTTTCAATCAGCTTCGGAGAGAAAAATTTAAGCTTGCTCGTGTGAAAAATCAACTTCAACTTTTTGAATTTTTTTTTCTTGGAAGTTGTTAGTGGCATTGTTCTGAATATCTTTATCGATTTTTGGATCATTTGGTCGAATATTAATGCGGGAAATTAAGTTTTTTAAAATCAATTATTTACTCGTACCACAACAATTATAACGCCGTATTTTCGCTTTGAAGACGCTGTAAGTTAAATCGTGTCTTCTCTAAACAACAAAAACTAATATTTTTTTTATTTAAAAACTACTAGCAACAAATAGGTTATTAAGTTCCAAACCAGATAACACTTACTACCTTACTTGCTTACTTCCATACACAAATTTAATTTCTCAATTTATAAACGTTTGCAGCGCCATCTATTAGGAACCGAAGCAACTAATTTTATGAAATTAAATACCTGTAATTATTTCCGCAGTTAGTTAATTCAGTTCCTAATAGATGGCACTGCAAACGCCCCCACTCGCGCCTCATGGCTGTTGCAAAAATGTACTACATTGCCAAATATTAATTCATTTTTGTCCATGTATTTATTAATTAAATTGTTTAATTCTAGGAAAATACATCTCATTAACAAGAAATTCAGTTTATTAAGTTGTCGTTTGCTGTCCATTGTGTGATTGTGTTCAATTTTCAATTTCAAAGTGGAACATTATGAGATTGAGGTTAGCTTTGATTGGGATTATTTGACTTGCTTATGTAAACCTAACCTTATATAAATATTATGTAGCTTTGGATGATTTACTGTTTTTGTGGTTTTATTCTTGCAGGAGCATTCAAAAATGACAGTTTGGAGCGTCCCTTTATGTAAATGCACCTAATGGAAAATGCCTTTCGAGAGGGAAATCTAAACTTTGACTATTTTTGAGGGTCTTAATAAGTGTAGTGCCTACTTTGGTCACATACGTACTTATTTGTAACTTCGAAACGTATTTGTATACAAAAATCCAGTCTTGTAGGAATATTTGACAAAACCTTTTATGTTAGAATAAAGACTATAAAAAATAGCAACTATTTGAAGAGTGCTCATTAGGACGACTAAATGCTAAGCAGCTAAGCATATGAAGTGCTAAGGCAATGTGGTTTCATTCGTAGGATTACTGGAAGAACTTACAGCTTGCACTTGTACTATTTCGTTATCAACGTTTAAAATCAGCTTTGGAGAGAAATTGGAGGTTTACTCGTGTGAAAAATCAACTTGCGTTTTTGAAATTTTTTTTCTTAGAAGTTGTTAGTGACATTCTTCTGAACATCTTTAGCGACTTTGGAATGATTTAGTGAAATATTAAATGCAGGAAATAAAATTTTTAAGAAACAATTATTGATTCATACCGCAACTGCCAAACGTCGCGACGAGACTTAACAGCTGGACGTCGCAACGAAATCACACCTTTAGAAGAACATAGAATGCACGCCATCAAGCATGTGACAACAGAAAAGTATTTCTACAAGATTATGAGCTACCCCACACGACAGACAATCGGTGACCGTCAAAATAGTCGGTTAGAATGCTCAGTAGAGATTCTTATGTAGCACCGCACAAACCGACAGAAATGACGGTGCGGTGCAAATTTCTTACAATTTATATTTGTTGTTTTTTTCAGACGAAGGGTTTAGGCGCTAGAACGCTTTACATTTGGAAAAAATTCCAAAATTGGCTAAAAACTTCTTTTTTTAGTTTATCGCTTATATCTCGAAAACTACGTACTCTTTGAGAAAAGTGCTCTTATACAAAACTAAAGCACATTAAATTTCCTACAAATTACGAATTTTAGGTTTTTTGTCAGACGAACGGTTTCTCTTGGATTATTTACTTATAAACGAGTGAATATTGTGAGTCAAGATTTCTCGAAACTTCACTAAAATAGCCTTGTTATTTTGGGCCACCCCAAATCTTTCTAAATTTTAAAAATTGCATTGCTTTAAGGCGTTACAGGTTACACACAGATTATTTTGTATTTTGTTTAATATAAGTAGCACTTCTTTTCTAGAATGAAACAAATCTGCACATTTTGTACAACGACGAATTGCCCAATTTACCTGTAGTTTTCCCTATAGATGCTGGATATTATTATCCCCGCAATGGTTACAATTATGGGCAAAGCTTATGCATTTCCCTCAATTTGGACAAAAACAGTTATTGAAACATTCAAATACTATTCATGTGTTACTTTAAATTTAGTTTCAGGTACACAACTTCAGTATAACACACCTAACATTTTCGATTCCAAACATTTTATTACAAAAACTGCCCAATTTGAATAATGCCGTTAGAAATACAGTTGTTCAAACGGCACCGTGGTACAATCTAACAATGTTGAATTTGCTTGACGGGGTAGGTTTCTTATCTTTTGCGAAAACTTCAAAATTTGCCAAAGAACTATACGCGGGTTAGGTAGCACCAACTTTAAACTCAAATATTTTGGTCGAGTCATGGCCAAACAGTGGCGGACGTTTACCATATAGCTGTGGCCTCTATTTTAGGTAACATTCACTTCACAAATCCGACTCAAAACTCTTGTATTTATTTTTATTTTAGCGTTTATAACATTAAAACAGTTTCGATACGAGTTGCAAGTATCGATTTTAAAATCACAACCGATCATTGACCAACAGACTAGAAGAATTTGAACAGTGTAGTTAAAGCTATTTTAGATAATTATATTTAAAAGCACATTTTGAGTACTAATGTACTGCAAACTTAACAGCTCCGAAGTCTGAATGCATTATAAGGGGCGCATTATCGTAAATACAGCAGTGTACGATGGGTTGCATACATAAACTATTTTAACCTTATTTTACTTGAGCGCCAAGGCTACATGATTATAAAAAAGATTTACATAACAACCAAAACTTATTCGCCAAATAGCTATTTGGAAATATCGGCCCTTTAATGTATCAAAATTTAAAAGTGTTAGTTTATTCAGCACTCAGTTTCCGATCATTCGTAAATAATAAAGCGTCGTCCAGACTACAGCGAATGCAACGCAAATACAATGCATTCGCTGTAATCTGGACGACGCTTAAGATATTGCTAGTCTTAGACAATGTGTAGTTGTTAGTGCCACTAGGAAGATGTCGTGTGGACATGGTTGCTCCGGAACATATTATGCTTGCTGAAAAAGTACACGGTGTAGTTCAAGACACAAGTTTGGACTTACTCTAGAAGGTATTTTTGAGTTTGGTATTTTGTTGAATAAGAAAACCATTTTCGCGGTCGAGCAATCGAGACGTAGTCGTCGACGGTCAACCCCTACCACGAGACGATACGCGTTAACGAAATGGGTTTCATTTAAACACACCGAGCAGGTGGTCGACTGCCCAGACGTCGTGGCGGGACGCGACTGCTGCGCTGGACATTGCAACGAAATCACACATTTAGAAGAACTTATAACAAATTTCATCTTGTCTATCTTGTGTTACGAGAGGAAAGTCAGAGGTGAGCGGCCAAAGGTCGAAAGCGTCACTTTCTTTGCTTTTTTGTTAATATCTCGCCAACTATGGGCTGGAGCTAAAAAGGTACCTTATGCAAAATTAAAGCTGATGAAATTGGCTGCAAAATTGAATATATGCATATTTTTTGTACGCCTAAAGTGTACTTAGTTATAGAGCGTTGAAAATAGGTCTTACTATACCGCACTAACGTGGTTTTGGAAAAAAACAATTTTCAACGCCATAGAACTCGGTAAACTTTAGACATACAAAAAATATACATGTATTCAATTTTGTAGCAAATTTCGCCAGCTTTAATTTTGTATAAGGTCACTTTTCAGCTCCAGTCCATAGTTTTCAAAATATTAACAAAAAACTAAAAAATGTGAAGTTGCAAATCTATTGAATTTTTTTAAGGTGAAGCCCATTTTCGGGCGCTCTTGACTAGACTAGCAGTAAATAAACTCTTTAGGAAAAATACACTATTGAACTATGGCAAACTGCCCTCAAAAGCGTGAATCGATTATAAGAGCAACTTAAATTATTCGAACGGCAAACTCGCGGATACTTTTTGAAAAGATACGTCTTTAAAGTAAAGTAGACACTTATTGTTCGACCTTTGTACTAATTTACGTCTCGTAGATGAGGCAGAAATACGAAAACATCTTGAATAAGTTGGAAGGTAGTTTGATCGAAAGCTGGATGAAGGCAGAAAAGTTGGGCAAAATTGTAATGACAAAAAATGTTGCATTGAAGAGAGCTTTGGAAAATCAAAGCCAAACGGCCGGTCAAATAAGAGAAATGGAAATAGAAGTTGCAATGCAGGCTCGACGACATCACCAAATTGAGAGATGGGTTACAAGCCACTTTGGATAACCAAAATTTTACGATTGAAAGTTAAAGGAGTCAAATCCAAAGTCAAAGTTTGTGAAGCTCTAATCGATGTTGCCTATTTGGAAAAAGATGCAGCCATGCAAATTAACTATCAGTGTTATTATTATATTGTTTTCCTTACAAAAAAGAATTACACATTTTCTCATAATTTATAAATACGTTTGCAGCACCATATACGACAAACCGTAGCAACTACTGATACAAACCATGAAAAACCGCAATAGCGAATTACAGGTTTCTTTTTTATTTTTACTTAATTATAGGTCTCTATAACTTAAAGATTGCAGATTTTTGTGACTTGTAATTAGTACAGTGAATGATTCCGAGATGGTGCTGTAAACGTTTAAACTACAGTTTGTAACAGTTAGTTGCTTCAGTTTATAATAGGTGGTGCTTACAAATGTTTAAGGTTGCGGAAAAAATCAAGTTTGTTTAACCTAAAGATCGAATAATTTGACTAAAGACTAAAGAAAGCCCCAAAAATAGTGAAAAAGCCAAATAAATTTACTAATTTAGAGCCGATATTCTAAAAGGTTAAATCGTGTCGCTCAAAAAGTACAAAAGGCATGTTTCTCTTATTGTAAATGTCGCTTCGAAATGAAGAAAAATGTGGAGCTCGACAAAGAATATAAAGACTCTTTAAGGTTGGTTTGCGAATATTAGCTTGTTCGTGTAATCAATTCGTTATACAAGAACCTGGAGACGCAGATACAATTTGTACTTTCTACTAAAGGAAAAATGTCAAGTTTAACGTGTTTGAAGAAACTAACTTTACGGTCTTAATGCTCATCCTTTATGAAAGTGTTTGAAAAGTAGGCTTAAAGCAGATCGTGGAAATGCAATTAAGTGGAATTTGTGTTTGTTATCGATCAAAATGGAATAGCCTTATAACGATTCAATTCTATTAACAGGTTCTGTAACCTCGTTACAATCTTGGCAAAGTATTGGTAACGTATATTTCAATTTTTTAAGTGTTGCACGAAATTATAATTTTGTAAATTAAAGTTTTTTCAGTTTGATTATTTAATAACTACGAAAAGGTTGGTTTCCCAGTTAAAATAAATGAGAAGAATTGCCGAATGCCAATATGCGAAACGTAAAATTGAACAGAAAATTAGGACTTTGCTTGTAATACTTTGGCCAGTTTTTAAACAAAAGAAATGGTTAATTCTTTTTTAAAAAAGAGAAGACGACTTGAATATTTTCGTTCAACCGGGATAGTCCAGTGCAATTGGATGATATAAACGTAGAATGATGAAACCCAGTTATAATGAACGGATTTTAATGATTTTTTCTTTTTTGGAATCCTAATGGACGACTGAAATGTTACAACTTACCAGCATTTTGTTGAAGAACATGGGTGGAAAAAAGGTAATTTTCCACGTTTTGTTATTGTTAGGGCTTTAGCACGGTATTTGTCTACTTATGTTATTCGAAATTAGTAAGTAGAAATATGAAACGTAGGTACAGGTCCCGCATTATAAGTGGGCTAGAGCTGTGGATGCGCATTCCTTTTTATGTGGCGCCAAGTTCCAATATTACCAGTGGCGGAGTGCATTCTATTCAATGATAAAACATTGTACAAATGCAGTTAACCAAAATTGTAATGTAATTTTTTTTATAAAATAATAAGATTAATTGTCAAAATAATTGACTAAAATTAATGTTTATATTTAAAAATTTTTATATTAAAAATGTTAACAACTTGTTAACCTTTTGTATACTTTTCAATGTTTTTTTACTTAAGTTATAAAAGACCATAACAACAAGGGTTGAAATATTTCGGTGAAATATGCAAATTAACAAAGAAATGCGGAATTCAGAACCGTTATAATCTCGGTAAAAATTTTGATAATCAATAATATGCTATTCGTGGAAGGGTTTATTTAGTTAACAACAATCTTTTTACCTGTTGTAAGAGTCAAAAATCAGTAAGTTAGTTTGTTTAATGCAAGTGAACTTAACAGTTCTGTTTTAACAAAATTACACCTTGGTATTCAATGTTGTTTATTAGAAACTATGTCGACAACTTTAGGTCAAAAAGTTCTTCACAGTCAAGCGCGTTAGATAGTTTTTAATGTTTTTAATTATTTCTTATTGCATATAGCTAAAAAAAATGTTTCAATCTAAAAATTTTTCGAACATTTAAAAAATAATATATTATGCTCTGTAAGTACGCTAATGCGGGCGTATAGAATTCACGAAGCACGACGAAGTGCCGTCTATCCTTACTGTCGCCTTGCGCCGGTTCTCGCCAACTTATATTGCGGGACTTGTACATATTTTAATTTTTACGAGTAGGAAAACTACTACGTAGTTTTGTGCTTTTAGGTACCAATGAATTCGAGGTCACAATGGAAGTTGTATATGCGGCCCGGCAAACGATCCTAGAACTGGACTCGGATTCGTGATGTGATCTACTTAACTGATCTACCGTCTAAATTGTAGGCACACAAGAAACCGCTTTTTTGAAGAACTTAATACCTAGAGGGTAGGTGGATGTATCATAAAAATTGTTCTGGGTATCCTGTTGCACTACATCCTAATCTTCTGTTGTCATACTACGACTTCATACTAAATCTACCTTCTATGAAGTAAACAGTTGCATTGATGGTTTTAGCAAAAAACGCAAATTTCCACCACCTTATAACTTTATATACTTGAGAAATATAAAAAATATGTACGTATTCAAATTTGAAGCAAATTTTATCAGCTTTAATTTTGTATGTTTGTAGTCGTGATTCAGCTCCAACCGAGAGTTTTGAGATATAAACGAAAAACCTAAAACAGTGACATGTATTTAGCCACTGCTGCTAGAGTTCATTACTGATTCATCAGGACTTTTAGGATATTAAATTTATCAGTAGACACCTACATAGAATAATGTCAAGTTGCAAAACTATTAAATATTTTTGTTGACTGGACTATAAACTATAAATACTTTGACCTACACTTTTGTGCAATATTAATATTTGTTAAGTCTTAAAGCAAATATGTAATATTATAATTTACTATTCAACTACCCCTCTTCTGAACCAGTAGATTAGTATTTAGAAATATCAATATTGTCAATTACAATGGTAACAGTTTTGGTTTCAATATTTCTTCTTTATGAATTTAATTTAGTAAATAATAATTTAACGATTTTATGCTTCTAAGTGCACCTAATGGGTGTTTTTTTCTTTTACTATTGTAAATCGGTAGTTGCACCATTGTTTACGTATTAAAAGTTAGAATTATATCATTAGTTTATTAATTAGTTAAAAGGATTATGTATTTTTCCTTCTATATTGACCACTTTCTAAATTGAAATTATGTAAAAGTCGAAATTTGTTAAAACTCTAACTTTTTACGCCTACTAATACATAGGCAACACTTGTTACTCTCCCACTATTATAAATTTTGTATAGACGATAGAAATTTGTAAAGTGGGGCGATCACATGACCACTAAAAGTTTATATAAGGCCGAATTTTGGCATTCACAATATTTTTTATCTCTACTTCAAATCAGCTTCGAAAAGAAAATTTTTGGTTTGCTCGTGTGAAAAATCAACTTCAACTTTTTGAGTTTTTTTTTCTTGGAAGTTGTTAGAGGCATTGTTCTGAATATATTTAGCGACTTTTGGATCATTTGGTCGAATATTAATGCGGGAAATTAAGTTTATAAAAATCAATTATTTATTCCTACCACAATATTAATTAA
Source organism: Malthinus flaveolus (assembly GCA_950108345.1). Lineage (NCBI taxonomy): Eukaryota > Metazoa > Arthropoda > Insecta > Coleoptera > Cantharidae > Malthinus > Malthinus flaveolus. The sequence continues at coordinate 693,178 of OX467288.1, forward strand.
CTCGGCATTCTTGTTTGGAAGGTGTTTGGCGCTTCTTAAGACGCTGTTATTTCTCTCTTCTGAGGAGAACTTATTTTTAAATTTATTTTTGTCTTATAATTTATTATTATTAATTGTATGTATGTAAATTACGGTGAAAAAAATAAACGATAGAAACAATAATTTCTTTTATTTAAAATCTGCAGAGTCCTCATTTTCAGACTGTGGGAGAGCAGATGGACAATGAGCGTTGGAATCTTAATTCTAAATTAAGAAAACGTTATTTTTGAATATTAAAAGTTTTTAAATTACATGCTATTAATATAAGCGATAACTCTCGTTTCATAACATATTGGTGCCTTTAAAATTCTTTTAAATAAATATTTCTCTTTAATTTATTTTGTTTACCTTATCGACCTTCTGCTCTCCTACTACCTTGCCCGAAAATTGTAAAATTTGAAAGAAATTTTTAAAAACCTAGTTTTAAAAATCGAAATTACGCAATTCTGAGGGTGCAAATCTGTAGCTCTATTACCGCGGAATATACTTGTTAAATTTGGGCGTCGCTGGTCCTCTAGTTTAGAAGATATTCGACACAAAGCATAACATTTTAAGAATTAAAACATTCAAAATAACTTTAAAGTCGAATATCTTCTAAACTAGAAGACCAGCGACGCCCAAATTTAACAAGTATATTCCCCGATAGTAGGGCTACAGATCTGCACCCTCAGAATTGCGTAATTTCGATTTTTTAAAACTAGGTTTTTAAAAATTTCTTTCAAATTTTACAATTTTCTGGCAAGGTAGTAGGAGAGCAGAAGGTCTATAAGATGTTGGAAACAAATTTTAAATTGAGGCAACAATAATTTTATATATTACAAAGTTTATATTCACACGCTTATCATAAGCGATAACGCCTCGTTTCATAACATATTGTCGGTGCCTTTAAAATTCTTTTAAATAAATATTTCTCTTTAATTTATTTTGTTTACCTTATCGACCTTCTGCTCTCCTACTACCTTGCCCGAAAATTGTAAAATTTGAAAGAAATTTTTAAAAACCTAGTTTTAAAAATCGAAATTACGCAATTCTGAGGGTGCAAATCTGTAGCTCTATTACCGCGGAATATACTTGTTAAATTTGGGCGTCCCTGGTCCTCTAGTTTAGAAGATATTCGACACAAAGCATAACATTTTAAGAATTAAAACATTCAAAATAACTTTAAAGTCGAATATCTTCTAAACTAGAAGACCAGCGACACCTAAATTTAACAGGTATATTCCTCGATAGTAGGGCTACAGATTTGCACCCTCAGAATTGCGTAATTTCGATTTTTTAAAACTAGGTTTTTAAAAATTTCTTTCAAATTTTACAATTTTCGGGCAAGGTAGTAGGAGAGCAGAAGGTCTATAAGATGTTGGAAACAAATTTTAAATTGAGGCAACAATAATTTTATATATTACAAAGTTTATATTCACACGCTTATCATAAGCGATAACGCCTCGTTTCATAACATATTGTCGGTGCCTTTAAAATTCTTTTAAATAAATATTTCTCTTTAATTTATTTTGTTTATCTTATCGACCTTCTGCTCTCCTACTACCTTGCCCGATGTTAGAATTATGTATGTACATTAAAATACTGAGCGTCAGGCAACACAATATACACATGTGTGTGTTCTGACAAAACTTGTATTAAATAGGTTAGTGTAAAATAAAGACAGTGTTGAACGGACTCTCTTCATGGTAGCACATCGTGGTTTAAAAATAGGGTTAAGTTATAAATGTTTGTAATAAAGGAAATTGAAAAATAATGAGTAACGCGAGTGTAAGTGTTGTGCCCTTCGATGGAAAAATTAAGTACGATGATTGGAGATGCAAATTTATGTTTTTATTGCGTTTTAAGAAATGTTTACCGGTGGTTGAAAACCACGTGCGTCCCGATACGATAAAAAAGGATGATTGGATAGAAATGGAGAATAAAGTAATGTACTATTTTTCGTTAGCATTAGATGCAGAAAAAATTGGTGATTGTAGTGCACCAAAAGAAGTTTTAGATAAACTTGATGGTATTTATTTGAAAAAAAGTGAAGCAAAACAATTAATGATCGAAAAACAGTTAAGTGCAATGCGCTTTACTGACAACTCGGATACAGAAATGTTTTTCGCAGATTTTGAACGAAAGATTAATGAGTTGAGATTGGCTGGTGGCGATACAACGAGAAAAAGAAAATTGGGATTTTTAATAATGGCACTACCCGTAAGTTGCCGTCATCTGATAGATGGTTTAGATTTGTTACCAGAAAGTAATCGCACAGTAGAATATATTCGAGAGAAGTTAACGAGTTGGAAAGAATTGTCAAGCAATAAAGTTGAAGGAAGAGAAAAGAAAAACGAAAAGGAACTATGGGATGCTGCACATTGTCAAGTCTTCAAGGCAAATGTAAATGGAAATGGTTCAAATAATTGTTTTAATTGTGGTAAAATGGGTCATAAACAAAAAAATTGTTGGGCACCTCAAAGTAGAGGATTTGGTCAAAGTAGAGGATTTGGTCAAAGTAGTGGATTTGGTCAAAGTAGAGGATTTGGTCAAAGTAGAGGATTTGGTCAAAGTAGAGGATTTGGTCAAAGTAGAGGATTTGGTCAAAGTAGAGGATTTGGTCAAAGTAGAGGATTTGGTCAACGTGAAGAAACGAGAGCCAGAGGATGCGGGAATGGATATAATGGATATACTGGTTTTGCAGGAAATACAAATGTAAATGAAGACACTGAAACACGTAATGTAGAACTTTTTCATATTGATATAAATGCTTTAAATACAAATAAGAATAATGATGAAAATGTAGTTGAATGGATTCTTGATAGTGGTTGCACTGATCATGTAGTAAAGTCGGATGAGTATTTTTATAGTTCGATTGAGCTAAAGAAGAACAATGAAGTTAAATTAGGAAATTCTCAAGTCATAAAAGCCCCGAAAATAGGAAACATAATGTGTAAGTTTAGCTGCGAGAATAAGGAAGTAATTGTAGATATTAAAAATGTATTCTATGTGCCGAGCATGGAAAAGAATTTATTAAGCATTAGCGAGATGATCAAAAACAAAAATGTCGTAATCTTTAATGGGGAATATGCAGAAGTTTATAATAAAAAAGACGAGTTATTATTTTATTCAAAAATCAAAGACAAATTGTTCCCAATAAAATGTGAAATTATTAAAACAAGTAACGTTATCTCATCAAATTATGTTTCAAACAAAATGACAACGAAGGAAAGATTACATCGTATTTTAGGACATGTAAATTTTAAAGATTTGAATATTATGTGTCAAGAACAATATTTAAACGACTTACCTGCTTGCATCGATGGATCGGATATGAGGTGTGAAATTTGCATTGAAAGTAAGATGTCAAATTTGAAATATGATAGTGAACGATGGAGAGCTAAGTACTGTGGTGAAATTATACATTCAGACGTAAAATTTATGGATGTTGAAGGATATAACGGTGAAAAGTACTTTGTCACATTTATAGAAGATTATTCAAGAATAGCAAGAGTTTTTCCAATTAAAAATAAGTCGGACGTATACGAAAAGTTTATAGAGTATTATAATGTGTTAAAAAATTATGCTCAAGGTCCATTGCGCGAGTTACGTTGTGACAATGGAAAAGAATATATAAATCAGGATTTTTATGAATTCTCGAAAAGGGAAGGATTTCGTATTGCGCCATGTATAGCGTATAACCATCAGTTGAATGGAGTGGCCGAAAGGTACAATAGAACGATAATGGATCGAGTCCGATGCTTAAGAAAAGAAGCAAAGTTGGAAAGGAAATATTGGCCGGAATTTGTTCTTGCTGCATGCTTTATAGGAAACAGATTAAGAAATAGCACGACATTTGAAAATATCACTCCGTACGAGATATTCTTTGGCAGAAAACCCAGTGTTAGTAACTTTAAAATGTATGGAAGTGAAGTTTATATAAGAATTCCAAACGAAAAACGCAAAACTTCAGATGATAAAGCTGTAAAAGGAATTTTGGTTGGATACTTCAATTTAGGATACAGAGTTTTAGTAAATGAAAAAATCGAACTGGCCAGAAATGTACAAATCATTGAACCAGGAACTGAATGTATACGTATAAACAATGATACTGAAGAAAGAAGCGAAGAAGAGGAATGCAGTGAAAAAGAAGAACGTAACACAATGAATGAAAGACCAATAAGAAATAAACAAATACCAAAAAAATATGATGACTACGTTTTGTCTGTTAATTATGTTGATGTAAATGTGCCAAAGACATATGAGGAAGCGGTGAATTCGAGGGACAGTGAGGATTGGACAAAAGCAATGGAAAGGGAATTGACTTCGTTAAATGAGTCAAAAACGTGGGAGTTAGTTAACAGACCAAGGGACAGGAAAGTTTTGAGTGTTAAGTGGGTTTTTCGCAAGAAGTCGGAAGAAAACTTTAAGGCCCGCATAGTGGTGCGAGGTTTCGAACAAAGCGAATTAGTGGGAGAGATCTACGCACCAGTGGCAAAGCTGTCAACGGTGAGAATGCTATTAAGTGTGTCGGTTGTGAGAAAATATCATGTTCATCACATGGACGTAGAGACAGCGTTTCTGAATAGTGCGGTAAAGTCAGAAGTTTATGTCAAACAACCAGATGGTTTTATGAAAGACGAAAATAAAGTTTATCGTCTTGCAAAGTCACTTTACGGACTACGTGAATCACCGAGAAATTGGTATGATCTGTTTAATGATTTTATTACAGGATTAGGTTTTATGAGAAGTGAGCATGATCTCTGTCTATATAGTAATGTTAAAAATGAGGTGTACTGTGTTCTATTCGTTGATGATTTGTTAATCTGTGGAAATTTAAATTATATCGAAACAATTAAAAGTAAATTTAAAAATAAATTTAAAATGAAAGATTTAGGAAAAGTTGAAAGGTATTTAGGAATTCAAATAGTGCATGACCGTAACGGTATGAAAATGAGTCTTTCTCAGAGAGAATATATCGAAAATTTGGCAAATCAATATAATGTAGTACAATCGAATGTAAAATTCACACCAATGGAAGCATCTTTAAAACTTGATAAAGGCAATTTAAACGAAAGTTTGCAGTATAGAAACTTGATAGGTGCTCTGTCATACATAGGACAGTCCACAAGACCAGATATTATATATGCTGTTAATTACTTAAGTAGATACCAAAATAATTGTAACAATACTCATTTCAGACATGCTTTAAGAATTTTAGTTTATCTATTTCACTCTCGAGACTTATGTTTAAATTACGGAAATAATAATAATGAATTAATTACTAGTTTTTCTGATTCTGATTGGGCCGGCGATCACACTGATTCAAAATCCACAACCGGATTTGTAATTAATATTTTTGGCAATCCTATAATATGGAAAACGATAAAGCAAAAATCAGTAACTAGGTCGTCCACTCAAGCAGAGTATGTTGCGTTAGCTTATACTGTAGAAGAAACATTATTTATAAAAGATATTTTGATCGATTTGGGTTTTAGTAAAGATTTGTTAAAAGGGATAAAAGTGTATGAAGATAATATTAGTTGCATTATGTTAGCAAAGAATGGAAACTTTACTAAAAGATCAAAGCACATTAACGTAGCGTTACATTTTATTCACGACTTAGTGGTAAATGGTGAAATTGATGTTGTTAAAGTAGATGGAAATAATAATCTAGCTGATCCATTTACGAAGGCATTAGGCCGAGTTAAGTTTGAAGAGTTAAGACCTAAGCTAAATGTTTATTAATTTGTATTTCTTAGTTAACTTTAATTGTGTAATAATTTTGTAATAATAATTATTGTGTTTAAATATAGCCCGCTCATATTGTAAGGGGGGGTGTTAGAATTATGTATGTACATTAAAATACTGAGCGTCAGGCAACACAATATACACATGTGTGTGTTCTGACAAAACTTGTATTAAATAGGTTAGTGTAAAATAAAGACAGTGTTGAACGGACTCTCTTCACCCGAAAATTGTAAAATTTGAAAGAAATTTTTAAAAACCTAGTTTTAAAAATCGAAATTACGCAATTCTGAGGGTGCAAATCTGTAGCTCTATTACCGCGGAATATACTTGTTAAATTTGGGCGTCCCTGGTCCTCTAGTTTAGAAGATATTCGACACAAAGCATAACATTTTAAGAATTAAAACATTCAAAATAACTTTAAAGTCGAATATCTTCTAAACTAGAAGACCAGCGACACCTAAATTTAACAGGTATATTCCTCGATAGTAGGGCTACAGATTTGCACCCTCAGAATTGCGTAATTTCGATTTTTTAAAACTAGGTTTTTAAAAATTTCTTTCAAATTTTACAATTTTCGGGCAAGGTAGTAGGAGAGCAGAAGGTCTATAAGATGTTGGAAACAAATTTTAAATTGAGGCAACAATAATTTTATATATTACAAAGTTTATATTCACACGCTTATCATAAGCGATAACGCCTCGTTTCATAACATATTGTCGGTGCCTTTAAAATTCTTTTAAATAAATATTTCTCTTTAATTTATTTTGTTTACCTTATCGACCTTCTGCTCTCCTACTACCTTGCCCGAAAATTGTAAAATTTGAAAGAAATTTTTAAAAACCTAGTTTTAAAAATCGAAATTACGCAATTCTGAGGGTGCAAATCTGTAGCTCTATTACCGCGGAATATACTTGTTAAATTTGGGCGTCGCTGGTCCTCTAGTTTAGAAGATATTCGACACAAAGCATAACATTTTAAGAATTAAAACATTCAAAATAACTTTAAAGTCGAATATCTTCTAAACTAGAAGACCAGCGACGCCCAAATTTAACAAGTATATTCCCCGATAGTAGGGCTACAGATTTGCACCCTCAGAATTGCGTAATTTCGATTTTTTAAAACTAGGTTTTTAAAAATTTCTTTCAAATTTTACAATTTTCGGGCAAGGTAGTAGGAGAGCAGAAGGTCTATAAGATGTTGGAAACAAATTTTAAATTGAGGCAACAATAATTTTATATATTACAAAGTTTATATTCACACGCTTATCATAAGCGATAACGCCTCGTTTCATAACATATTGTCGGTGCCTTTAAAATTCTTTTAAATAAATATTTCTCTTTAATTTATTTTGTTTATCTTATGGACCTTCTGCTCTCCTACTACCTTGCCCGAAAATTGTAAAATTTGAAAGAAATTTTTAAAAACCTAGTTTTAAAAATCGAAATTACGCAATTCTGAGGGTGCAAATCTGTAGCTCTATTACCGCGGAATATACTTGTTAAATTTGGGCGTCCCTGGTCCTCTAGTTTAGAAGATATTCGACACAAAGCATAACATTTTAAGAATTAAAACATTCAAAATAACTTTAAAGTCGAATATCTTCTAAACTAGAAGACCAGCGACACCTAAATTTAACAGGTATATTCCTCGATAGTAGGGCTACAGATTTGCACCCTCAGAATTGCGTAATTTCGATTTTTTAAAACTAGGTTTTTAAAAATTTCTTTCAAATTTTACAATTTTCGGGCAAGGTAGTAGGAGAGCAGAAGGTCTATAAGATGTTGGAAACAAATTTTAAATTGAGGCAACAATAATTTTATATATTACAAAGTTTATATTCACACGCTTATCATAAGCGATAACGCCTCGTTTCATAACATATTGTCGGTGCCTTTAAAATTCTTTTAAATAAATATTTCTCTTTAATTTATTTTGTTTACCTTATCGACCTTCTGCTCTCCTACTACCTTGCCCGAAAATTGTAAAATTTGAAAGAAATTTTTAAAAACCTAGTTTTAAAAATCGAAATTACGCAATTCTGAGGGTGCAAATCTGTAGCTCTATTACCGCGGAATATACTTGTTAAATTTGGGCGTCGCTGGTCCTCTAGTTTAGAAGATATTCGACACAAAGCATAACATTTTAAGAATTAAAACATTCAAAATAACTTTAAAGTCGAATATCTTCTAAACTAGAAGACCAGCGACGCCCAAATTTAACAAGTATATTCCCCGATAGTAGGGCTACAGATTTGCACCCTCAGAATTGCGTAATTTCGATTTTTTAAAACTAGGTTTTTAAAAATTTCTTTCAAATTTTACAATTTTCGGGCAAGGTAGTAGGAGAGCAGAAGGTCTATAAGATGTTGGAAACAAATTTTAAATTGAGGCAACAATAATTTTATATATTACAAAGTTTATATTCACACGCTTATCATAAGCGATAACGCCTCGTTTCATAACATATTGTCGGTGCCTTTAAAATTCTTTTAAATAAATATTTCTCTTTAATTTATTTTGTTTATCTTATCGACCTTCTGCTCTCCTACTACCTTGCCCGAAAATTGTAAAATTTGAAAGAAATTTTTAAAAACCTAGTTTTAAAAATCGAAATTACGCAATTCTGAGGGTGCAAATCTGTAGCTCTATTACCGCGGATATACTTGTTAAATTTGGGCGTCCCTGGTCCTCTAGTTTAGAAGATATTCGACACAAAGCATAACATTTTAAGAATTAAAACATTCAAAATAACTTTAAAGTCGAATATCTTCTAAACTAGAAGACCAGCGACACCTAAATTTAACAGGTATATTCCTCGATAGTAGGGCTACAGATTTGCACCCTCAGAATTGCGTAATTTCGATTTTTTAAAACTAGGTTTTTAAAAATTTCTTTCAAATTTTACAATTTTCGGGCAAGGTAGTAGGAGAGCAGAAGGTCTATAAGATGTTGGAAACAAATTTTAAATTGAGGCAACAATAATTTTATATATTACAAAGTTTATATTCACACGCTTATCATAAGCGATAACGCCTCGTTTCATAACATATTGTCGGTGCCTTTAAAATTCTTTTAAATAAATATTTCTCTTTAATTTATTTTGTTTACCTTATCGACCTTCTGCTCTCCTACTACCTTGCCCGAAAATTGTAAAATTTGAAAGAAATTTTTAAAAACCTAGTTTTAAAAATCGAAATTACGCAATTCTGAGGGTGCAAATCTGTAGCTCTATTACCGCGGAATATACTTGTTAAATTTGGGCGTCGCTGGTCCTCTAGTTTAGAAGATATTCGACACAAAGCATAACATTTTAAGAATTAAAACATTCAAAATAACTTTAAAGTCGAATATCTTCTAAACTAGAAGACCAGCGACGCCCAAATTTAACAAGTATATTCCCCGATAGTAGGGCTACAGATTTGCACCCTCAGAATTGCGTAATTTCGATTTTTTAAAACTAGGTTTTTAAAAATTTCTTTCAAATTTTACAATTTTCGGGCAAGGTAGTAGGAGAGCAGAAGGTCTATAAGATGTTGGAAACAAATTTTAAATTGAGGCAACAATAATTTTATATATTACAAAGTTTATATTCACACGCTTATCATAAGCGATAACGCCTCGTTTCATAACATATTGTCGGTGCCTTTAAAATTCTTTTAAATAAATATTTCTCTTTAATTTATTTTGTTTATCTTATCGACCTTCTGCTCTCCTACTACCTTGCCCGAAAATTGTAAAATTTGAAAGAAATTTTTAAAAACCTAGTTTTAAAAATCGAAATTACGCAATTCTGAGGGTGCAAATCTGTAGCTCTATTACCGCGGAATATACTTGTTAAATTTGGGCGTCCCTGGTCCTCTAGTTTAGAAGATATTCGACACAAAGCATAACATTTTAAGAATTAAAACATTCAAAATAACTTTAAAGTCGAATATCTTCTAAACTAGAAGACCAGCGACACCTAAATTTAACAGGTATATTCCTCGATAGTAGGGCTACAGATTTGCACCCTCAGAATTGCGTAATTTCGATTTTTTAAAACTAGGTTTTTAAAAATTTCTTTCAAATTTTACAATTTTCGGGCAAGGTAGTAGGAGAGCAGAAGGTCTATAAGATGTTGGAAACAAATTTTAAATTGAGGCAACAATAATTTTATATATTACAAAGTTTATATTCACACGCTTATCATAAGCGATAACGCCTCGTTTCATAACATATTGTCGGTGCCTTTAAAATTCTTTTAAATAAATATTTCTCTTTAATTTATTTTGTTTACCTTATCGACCTTCTGCTCTCCTACTACCTTGCCCGAAAATTGTAAAATTTGAAAGAAATTTTTAAAATCCTAGTTTTAAAAATCGAAATTACGCAATTCTGAGGGTGCAAATCTGTAGCTCTATTACCGCGGAATATACTTGTTAAATTTGGGCGTCCCTGGTCCTCTAGTTTAGAAGATATTCGACACAAAGCATAACATTTTAAGAATTAAAACATTCAAAATAACTTTAAAGTCGAATATCTTCTAAACTAGAAGACCAGCGACACCTAAATTTAACAGGTATATTCCTCGATAGTAGGGCTACAGATTTGCACCCTCAGAATTGCGTAATTTCGATTTTTTAAAACTAGGTTTTTAAAAATTTCTTTCAAATTTTACAATTTTCGGGCAAGGTAGTAGGAGAGCAGAAGGTCTATAAGATGTTGGAAACAAATTTTAAATTGAGGCAACAATAATTTTATATATTACAAAGTTTATATTCACACGCTTATCATAAGCGATAACGCCTCGTTTCATAACATATTGTCGGTGCCTTTAAAATTCTTTTAAATAAATATTTCTCTTTAATTTATTTTGTTTACCTTATCGACCTTCTGCTCTCCTACTACCTTGCCCGAAAATTGTAAAATTTGAAAGAAATTTTTAAAAACCTAGTTTTAAAAATCGAAATTACGCAATTCTGAGGGTGCAAATCTGTAGCTCTATTACCGCGGAATATACTTGTTAAATTTGGGCGTCCCTGGTCCTCTAGTTTAGAAGATATTCGACACAAAGCATAACATTTTAAGAATTAAAACATTCAAAATAACTTTAAAGTCGAATATCTTCTAAACTAGAAGACCAGCGACACCTAAATTTAACAGGTATATTCCTCGATAGTAGGGCTACAGATTTGCACCCTCAGAATTGCGTAATTTCGATTTTTTAAAACTAGGTTTTTAAAAATTTCTTTCAAATTTTACAATTTTCGGGCAAGGTAGTAGGAGAGCAGAAGGTCTATAAGATGTTGGAAACAAATTTTAAATTGAGGCAACAATAATTTTATATATTACAAAGTTTATATTCACACGCTTATCATAAGCGATAACGCCTCGTTTCATAACATATTGTCGGTGCCTTTAAAATTCTTTTAAATAAATATTTCTCTTTAATTTATTTTGTTTACCTTATCGACCTTCTGCTCTCCTACTACCTTGCCCGAAAATTGTAAAATTTGAAAGAAATTTTTAAAAACCTAGTTTTAAAAATCGAAATTACGCAATTCTGAGGGTGCAAATCTGTAGCTCTATTACCGCGGAATATACTTGTTAAATTTGGGCGTCCCTGGTCCTCTAGTTTAGAAGATATTCGACACAAAGCATAACATTTTAAGAATTAAAACATTCAAAATAACTTTAAAGTCGAATATCTTCTAAACTAGAAGACCAGCGACACCTAAATTTAACAGGTATATTCCTCGATAGTAGGGCTACAGATTTGCACCCTCAGAATTGCGTAATTTCGATTTTTTAAAACTAGGTTTTTAAAAATTTCTTTCAAATTTTACAATTTTCGGGCAAGGTAGTAGGAGAGCAGAAGGTCTATAAGATGTTGGAAACAAATTTTAAATTGAGGCAACAATAATTTTATATATTACAAAGTTTATATTCACACGCTTATCATAAGCGATAACGCCTCGTTTCATAACATATTGTCGGTGCCTTTAAAATTCTTTTAAATAAATATTTCTCTTTAATTTATTTTGTTTACCTTATCGACCTTCTGCTCTCCTACTACCTTGCCCGAAAATTGTAAAATTTGAAAGAAATTTTTAAAAACCTAGTTTTAAAAATCGAAATTACGCAATTCTGAGGGTGCAAATCTGTAGCTCTATTACCGCGGAATATACTTGTTAAATTTGGGCGTCCCTGGTCCTCTAGTTTAGAAGATATTCGACACAAAGCATAACATTTTAAGAATTAAAACATTCAAAATAACTTTAAAGTCGAATATCTTCTAAACTAGAAGACCAGCGACACCTAAATTTAACAGGTATATTCCTCGATAGTAGGGCTACAGATTTGCACCCTCAGAATTGCGTAATTTCGATTTTTTAAAACTAGGTTTTTAAAAATTTCTTTCAAATTTTACAATTTTCGGGCAAGGTAGTAGGAGAGCAGAAGGTCTATAAGATGTTGGAAACAAATTTTAAATTGAGGCAACAATAATTTTATATATTACAAAGTTTATATTCACACGCTTATCATAAGCGATAACGCCTCGTTTCATAACATATTGTCGGTGCCTTTAAAATTCTTTTAAATAAATATTTCTCTTTAATTTATTTTGTTTACCTTATCGACCTTCTGCTCTCCTACTACCTTGCCCGAAAATTGTAAAATTTGAAAGAAATTTTTAAAAACCTAGTTTTAAAAATCGAAATTACGCAATTCTGAGGGTGCAAATCTGTAGCTCTATTACCGCGGAATATACTTGTTAAATTTGGGCGTCCCTGGTCCTCTAGTTTAGAAGATATTCGACACAAAGCATAACATTTTAAGAATTAAAACATTCAAAATAACTTTAAAGTCGAATATCTTCTAAACTAGAAGACCAGCGACACCTAAATTTAACAGGTATATTCCTCGATAGTAGGGCTACAGATTTGCACACTCAGAATTGCGTAATTTCGATTTTTTAAAACTAGGTTTTTAAAAATTTCTTTCAAATTTTACAATTTTCGGGCAAGGTAGTAGGAGAGCAGAAGGTCTATAAGATGTTGGAAACAAATTTTAAATTGAGGCAACAATAATTTTATATATTACAAAGTTTATATTCACACGCTTATCATAAGCGATAACGCCTCGTTTCATAACATATTGTCGGTGCCTTTAAAATTCTTTTAAATAAATATTTCTCTTTAATTTATTTTGTTTACCTTATCGACCTTCTGCTCTCCTACTACCTTGCCCGAAAATTGTAAAATTTGAAAGAAATTTTTAAAAACCTAGTTTTAAAAATCGAAATTACGCAATTCTGAGGGTGCAAATCTGTAGCTCTATTACCGCGGAATATACTTGTTAAATTTGGGCGTCCCTGGTCCTCTAGTTTAGAAGATATTCGACACAAAGCATAACATTTTAAGAATTAAAACATTCAAAATAACTTTAAAGTCGAATATCTTCTAAACTAGAAGACCAGCGACACCTAAATTGAACAGGTATATTCCTCGATAGTAGGGCTACAGATTTGCACACTCAGAATTGCGTAATTTCGATTTTTTAAAACTAGGTTTTTAAAAATTTCTTTCAAATTTTACAATTTTCGGGCAAGGTAGTAGGAGAGCAGAAGGTCTATAAGATGTTGGAAACAAATTTTAAATTGAGGCAACAATAATTTTATATATTACAAAGTTTATATTCACACGCTTATCATAAGCGATAACGCCTCGTTTCATAACATATTGTCGGTGCCTTTAAAATTCTTTTAAATAAATATTTCTCTTTAATTTATTTTGTTTACCTTATCGACCTTCTGCTCTCCTACTACCTTGCCCGAAAATTGTAAAATTTGAAAGAAATTTTTAAAAACCTAGTTTTAAAAATCGAAATTACGCAATTCTGAGGGTGCAAATCTGTAGCTCTATTACCGCGGAATATACTTGTTAAATTTGGGCGTCGCTGGTCCTCTAGTTTAGAAGATATTCGACACAAAGCATAACATTTTAAGAATTAAAACATTCAAAATAACTTTAAAGTCGAATATCTTCTAAACTAGAAGACCAGCGACGCCCAAATTTAACAAGTATATTCCCCGATAGTAGGGCTACAGATCTGCACCCTCAGAATTGCGTAATTTCGATTTTTTAAAACTAGGTTTTTAAAAATTTCTTTCAAATTTTACAATTTTCTGGCAAGGTAGTAGGAGAGCAGAAGGTCTATAAGATGTTGGAAACAAATTTTAAATTGAGGCAACAATAATTTTATATATTACAAAGTTTATATTCACACGCTTATCATAAGCGATAACGCCTCGTTTCATAACATATTGTCGGTGCCTTTAAAATTCTTTTAAATAAATATTTCTCTTTAATTTATTTTGTTTACCTTATCGACCTTCTGCTCTCCTACTACCTTGCCCGAAAATTGTAAAATTTGAAAGAAATTTTTAAAAACCTAGTTTTAAAAATCGAAATTACGCAATTCTGAGGGTGCAAATCTGTAGCTCTATTACCGCGGAATATACTTGTTAAATTTGGGCGTCCCTGGTCCTCTAGTTTAGAAGATATTCGACACAAAGCATAACATTTTAAGAATTAAAACATTCAAAATAACTTTAAAGTCGAATATCTTCTAAACTAGAAGACCAGCGACACCTAAATTTAACAGGTATATTCCTCGATAGTAGGGCTACAGATTTGCACCCTCAGAATTGCGTAATTTCGATTTTTTAAAACTAGGTTTTTAAAAATTTCTTTCAAATTTTACAATTTTCGGGCAAGGTAGTAGGAGAGCAGAAGGTCTATAAGATGTTGGAAACAAATTTTAAATTGAGGCAACAATAATTTTATATATTACAAAGTTTATATTCACACGCTTATCATAAGCGATAACGCCTCGTTTCATAACATATTGTCGGTGCCTTTAAAATTCTTTTAAATAAATATTTCTCTTTAATTTATTTTGTTTACCTTATCGACCTTCTGCTCTCCTACTACCTTGCCCGAAAATTGTAAAATTTGAAAGAAATTTTTAAAAACCTAGTTTTAAAAATCGAAATTACGCAATTCTGAGGGTGCAAATCTGTAGCTCTATTACCGCGGAATATACTTGTTAAATTTGGGCGTCCCTGGTCCTCTAGTTTAGAAGATATTCGACACAAAGCATAACATTTTAAGAATTAAAACATTCAAAATAACTTTAAAGTCGAATATCTTCTAAACTAGAAGACCAGCGACACCTAAATTTAACAGGTATATTCCTCGATAGTAGGGCTACAGATTTGCACCCTCAGAATTGCGTAATTTCGATTTTTTAAAACTAGGTTTTTAAAAATTTCTTTCAAATTTTACAATTTTCGGGCAAGGTAGTAGGAGAGCAGAAGGTCTATAAGATGTTGGAAACAAATTTTAAATTGAGGCAACAATAATTTTATATATTACAAAGTTTATATTCACACGCTTATCATAAGCGATAACGCCTCGTTTCATAACATATTGTCGGTGCCTTTAAAATTCTTTTAAATAAATATTTCTCTTTAATTTATTTTGTTTACCTTATCGACCTTCTGCTCTCCTACTACCTTGCCCGAAAATTGTAAAATTTGAAAGAAATTTTTAAAAACCTAGTTTTAAAAATCGAAATTACGCAATTCTGAGGGTGCAAATCTGTAGCTCTATTACCGCGGAATATACTTGTTAAATTTGGGCGTCGCTGGTCCTCTAGTTTAGAAGATATTCGACACAAAGCATAACATTTTAAGAATTAAAACATTCAAAATAACTTTAAAGTCGAATATCTTCTAAACTAGAAGACCAGCGACACCTAAATTGAACAGGTATATTCCTCGATAGTAGGGCTACAGATTTGCACACTCAGAATTGCGTAATTTCGATTTTTTAAAACTAGGTTTTTAAAAATTTCTTTCAAATTTTACAATTTTCGGGCAAGGTAGTAGGAGAGCAGAAGGTCTATAAGATGTTGGAAACAAATTTTAAATTGAGGCAACAATAATTTTATATATTACAAAGTTTATATTCACACGCTTATCATAAGCGATAACGCCTCGTTTCATAACATATTGTCGGTGCCTTTAAAATTCTTTTAAATAAATATTTCTCTTTAATTTATTTTGTTTACCTTATCGACCTTCTGCTCTCCTACTACCTTGCCCGAAAATTGTAAAATTTGAAAGAAATTTTTAAAAACCTAGTTTTAAAAATCGAAATTACGCAATTCTGAGGGTGCAAATCTGTAGCTCTATTACCGCGGAATATACTTGTTAAATTTGGGCGTCGCTGGTCCTCTAGTTTAGAAGATATTCGACACAAAGCATAACATTTTAAGAATTAAAACATTCAAAATAACTTTAAAGTCGAATATCTTCTAAACTAGAAGACCAGCGACGCCCAAATTTAACAAGTATATTCCCCGATAGTAGGGCTACAGATCTGCACCCTCAGAATTGCGTAATTTCGATTTTTTTAAACTAGGTTTTTAAAAATTTCTTTCAAATTTTACAATTTTCTGGCAAGGTAGTAGGAGAGCAGAAGGTCTATAAGATGTTGGAAACAAATTTTAAATTGAGGCAACAATAATTTTATATATTACAAAGTTTATATTCACACGCTTATCATAAGCGATAACGCCTCGTTTCATAACATATTGTCGGTGCCTTTAAAATTCTTTTAAATAAATATTTCTCTTTAATTTATTTTGTTTACCTTATCGACCTTCTGCTCTCCTACTACCTTGCCCGAAAATTGTAAAATTTGAAAGAAATTTTTAAAATCCTAGTTTTAAAAATCGAAATTACGCAATTCTGAGGGTGCAAATCTGTAGCTCTATTACCGCGGAATATACTTGTTAAATTTGGGCGTCCCTGGTCCTCTAGTTTAGAAGATATTCGACACAAAGCATAACATTTTAAGAATTAAAACATTCAAAATAACTTTAAAGTCGAATATCTTCTAAACTAGAAGACCAGCGACACCTAAATTTAACAGGTATATTCCTCGATAGTAGGGCTACAGATTTGCACACTCAGAATTGCGTAATTTCGATTTTTTAAAACTAGGTTTTTAAAAATTTCTTTCAAATTTTACAATTTTCGGGCAAGGTAGTGGAAAGCAGAAGGTCTATAAGATGTTGGAAACAAATTTTAAATTGAGGCAACAATAATTTTATATATTACAAAGTTTATATTCACACGCTTATCATAAGCGATAACGCCTCGTTTCATAACATATTGTCGGTGCCTTTAAAATTCTTTTAAATAAATATTTCTCTTTAATTTATTTTGTTTACCTTATCGACCTTCTGCTCTCCTACTACCTTGCCCGAAAATTGTAAAATTTGAAAGAAATTTTTAAAAACCTAGTTTTAAAAATCGAAATTACGCAATTCTGAGGGTGCAAATCTGTAGCTCTATTACCGCGGAATATACTTGTTAAATTTGGGCGTCCCTGGTCCTCTAGTTTAGAAGATATTCGACACAAAGCATAACATTTTAAGAATTAAAACATTCAAAATAACTTTAAAGTCGAATATCTTCTAAACTAGAAGACCAGCGACCCCTAAATTTAACAGGTATATTCCTCGATAGTAGGGCTACAGATTTGCACCCTCAGAATTGCGTAATTTCGATTTTTTAAAACTAGGTTTTTAAAAATTTCTTTCAAATTTTACAATTTTCGGGCAAGGTAGTAGGAGAGCAGAAGGTCTATAAGATGTTGGAAACAAATTTTAAATTGAGGCAACAATAATTTTATATATTACAAAGTTTATATTCACACGCTTATCATAAGCGATAACGCCTCGTTTCATAACATATTGTCGGTGCCTTTAAAATTCTTTTAAATAAATATTTCTCTTTAATTTATTTTGTTTACCTTATCGACCTTCTGCTCTCCTACTACCTTGCCCGAAAATTGTAAAATTTGAAAGAAATTTTTAAAAACCTAGTTTTAAAAATCGAAATTACGCAATTCTGAGGGTGCAAATCTGTAGCTCTATTACCGCGGAATATACTTGTTAAATTTGGGCGTCCCTGGTCCTCTAGTTTAGAAGATATTCGACACAAAGCATAACATTTTAAGAATTAAAACATTCAAAATAACTTTAAAGTCGAATATCTTCTAAACTAGAAGACCAGCGACACCTAAATTTAACAGGTATATTCCTCGATAGTAGGGCTACAGATTTGCACCCTCAGAATTGCGTAATTTCGATTTTTTAAAACTAGGTTTTTAAAAATTTCTTTCAAATTTTACAATTTTCGGGCAAGGTAGTAGGAGAGCAGAAGGTCTATAAGATGTTGGAAACAAATTTTAAATTGAGGCAACAATAATTTTATATATTACAAAGTTTATATTCACACGCTTATCATAAGCGATAACGCCTCGTTTCATAACATATTGTCGGTGCCTTTAAAATTCTTTTAAATAAATATTTCTCTTTAATTTATTTTGTTTACCTTATCGACCTTCTGCTCTCCTACTACCTTGCCCGAAAATTGTAAAATTTGAAAGAAATTTTTAAAAACCTAGTTTTAAAAATCGAAATTACGCAATTCTGAGGGTGCAAATCTGTAGCTCTATTACCGCGGAATATACTTGTTAAATTTGGGCGTCCCTGGTCCTCTAGTTTAGAAGATATTCGACACAAAGCATAACATTTTAAGAATTAAAACATTCAAAATAACTTTAAAGTCGAATATCTTCTAAACTAGAAGACCAGCGACACCTAAATTTAACAGGTATATTCCTCGATAGTAGGGCTACAGATTTGCACACTCAGAATTGCGTAATTTCGATTTTTTAAAACTAGGTTTTTAAAAATTTCTTTCAAATTTTACAATTTTCGGGCAAGGTAGTAGGAAAGCAGAAGGTCTATAAGATGTTGGAAACAAATTTTAAATTGAGGCAACAATAATTTTATATATTACAAAGTTTATATTCACACGCTTATCATAAGCGATAACGCCTCGTTTCATAACATATTGTCGGTGCCTTTAAAATTCTTTTAAATAAATATTTCTCTTTAATTTATTTTGTTTACCTTATCGACCTTCTGCTCTCCTACTACCTTGCCCGAAAATTGTAAAATTTGAAAGAAATTTTTAAAAACCTAGTTTTAAAAATCGAAATTACGCAATTCTGAGGGTGCAAATCTGTAGCTCTATTACCGCGGAATATACTTGTTAAATTTGGGCGTCCCTGGTCCTCTAGTTTAGAAGATATTCGACACAAAGCATAACATTTTAAGAATTAAAACATTCAAAATAACTTTAAAGTCGAATATCTTCTAAACTAGAAGACCAGCGACACCTAAATTTAACAGGTATATTCCTCGATAGTAGGGCTACAGATTTGCACCCTCAGAATTGCGTAATTTCGATTTTTTAAAACTAGGTTTTTAAAAATTTCTTTCAAATTTTACAATTTTCGGGCAAGGTAGTAGGAGAGCAGAAGGTCTATAAGATGTTGGAAACAAATTTTAAATTGAGGCAACAATAATTTTATATATTACAAAGTTTATATTCACACGCTTATCATAAGCGATAACGCCTCGTTTCATAACATATTGTCGGTGCCTTTAAAATTCTTTTAAATAAATATTTCTCTTTAATTTATTTTGTTTACCTTATCGACCTTCTGCTCTCCTACTACCTTGCCCGAAAATTGTAAAATTTGAAAGAAATTTTTAAAAACCTAGTTTTAAAAATCGAAATTACGCAATTCTGAGGGTGCAAATCTGTAGCCCTACTATCGGAGAATATACTTGTTAAACTTGGGCGTCGCTGGTCCTCTAGTTTAGAAGATATTCGACTTTAAGTTATTTTGAATGTTATAATTCTTAAAATTCTATGCTTTATGTCGAATATCTTCTAAACTAGAGGACCAGCGACACCCAAATTTAACAAGTATATTCCCCGGTAATAGAGCTACAGATTTGCACCCTCAGAATTGCGTAATTCCGATTTTTTAAAGTTAGTTTTATAAAAACTTCCTTTAAATTTTACAATTTTCGGACAAGGTATTGGGAGAGCAGAAGTTCCATAAGGTAAGCGAATTAAATTCAAGAGAAATATTTATTTAAAAGAATATTAAAGGCACCAATATGTTATGAAACGAGAGTTATCGCTTATATTAATAGCATGTACCTAATTTAAAAACTTTTAATATTCAAAAATAACGTTTTCTTAATTTAGAATTAAGATTCCAACGCTCATTGTCCATCTGCTCTCCCACAGTCTGAAAATGAGGACTCTGCAGATTTTAAATAAAAGAAATTATTGTTTCTATCGTTTATTTTTTTCACCGTAATTTACATACATACAATTAATAATAATAAATTATAAGACAAAAATAAATTTAAAAATAAGTTCTCCTCAGAAGAGAGAAATAACAGCGTCTTAAGAAGCGCCAAACACCTTCCAAACAAGAATGCCGAGTTAATTAATATTGTGGTAGGAATAAATAATTTATTTTTATAAACTTAATTTCCCGCATTAATATTCGACCAAATGATCCAAAAGTCGCTAAATATATTCAGAACAATGCCTCAAACAACTTCCAAGAAAAAAAAACTCAAAAAGTTGAAGTTGATTTTTCACACGAGCAAACCAAAAATTTTCTCTTCGAAGCTGATTTGAAGTAGAGATAAAAAATATTGTGAATGCCGAAATTCGGCCTTATATAAACTTTTAGTGGTCATGTGATCGCCCCACTTTACAAATTTCTATCGTCTATACAAAATTTATAATAGTGGGAGAGTAACAAGGTAATTGGTAGGCGTACAAAGTTGGAATTTGAACAAATCTCGACTTTTACATTATTTCAACTTAAAAAGTGGTCAATATAGAATGCATAATAGTTTTAACTAACTAATTAATAAACTAATTGTTATTTATAATTGTGTATTTATAAAACTATCGCAAACACAACGAAACGTCCCAATTATAAGCTAACAGTTAAAAAAATATAAACACAAAATAATCGCCAAAAGAAAACACTGTTGCTCTGAAAGTCATGACATGACAAATAAATATAAAAATTTCTACCAAAGATCCGGAACCAGTAGCTACATCGTGAACATACATACTTTACAAAAAAGCCTACAATTTACACTAAAATTAAACAACAAATCCTGCATCATTACATATTCCACCAGCTTCAAACACCAACATTTAAAACCTCTCCATGAAAGACATCAGTGACCCGACTAACGATATTCAGTGTCCACGCGAGCCTGTGCAGAGAACACACATTCAAAACATTCGTCGGCGGCCTTTTTAAATAAAATAGGCGAAGACCTCTGCTTTTAACCTGAGAAACATAAATCTTAATTAAACAATATAATAATAGTAATAATAATAAATAAATTTATTGAATACACATAAAGGTATTCAAAAGGAATAATTCAGCAGGCACAATATCGGTGAGACTATTAATTACCTTTTACAGGAAACATGCATCTGAATGGCAATGACGTCTAAACGCCTAGACTTATCAAGTCCTAATTTGGAACGTAAGTAGTGTTCAGTGGTCTAACGCTACTAATGTACAACTCGTCCTAAATCAAATAATCTATATGCATGTTTAGTAAATACGACACATTTGTAATCACACTATGGTACGTCACGGCTCAGGATGTCAACAAACTTCTATTAAAAGTTGGCGTTTACTGGACAGAAGGTATATATCGCTTACTACCTCGCACTCATGGTGCATTATAGACGGTACAAGCCGATCCGTTTGGTTGGAGTTCTCCCAAACTAAAACGAATTTCCTAATTTTTATTTACTTTTAAAATCTACGAAGACCAATTTGGGCCTGGAAAGAAATTTCAAGTCAATCAATCAATTATTTAAAAAAAATAATCTTCTAATTATCTTCTCAAATCTTGGAACATAGGTAGCACTCGAGGGGCTGATGACGCCGCAACAAAAAAATTCTAATTTAATGATTTCAGCGGTCCCAAACCGGCGTTCTAAATATTACCGGATTAGCGCAACTTCTGCCCAAACGGCTTCATTTATCTTCTCAAATCTTGGAACGTAGGTAGCACTCGAGGACGTGATTAAGCTGCTACAAGAAAATTCAAATTTAATGCTGTCAGCAGTCCCAAACCGGCGTTCTAAATATTACCGGATTAGCGCAAATTCTGTCAACACTGCTTCATTTATCTTCTCAAATCGTAGGTAGCACTCGAGGACTTGATTAAGCTGCTACAAGAAATTTCAAATTTAATGATGTCAGCAGTACGATAAATAAATATCGTACCTCAGGATATTAAATTTATAAAAAATACTTTATAACGAAAAAAAGGGTGCATTGTATAATATGCATTATAAAATTTCACGATAAGCTGGCAAGGAAGCGCTGATAGTAAAGGATCGCGCTAAGTAGAATGAACACGTGTGCAAGAAAGCTAAGTCCTTATCCTTACCACCGTAACACTTTTGATTGGAATGCGGTATATTTTTCAAAATTATTATTGACGTTCTCTCTTTACTTTCAAAAATCCAATAGTTTTAAAATTTCACATAATTCTTTGTAGGTGTCTACTAAAAAGTATAATAGATTCTTTGGAAAAATAAATTCAGAGATTTGTAGAAACTCTTAATTTTTTATCTCCTTGGTTCGTACCGTGAGCAGTCTGAAAGAAGGTGATCAAAACGTCGAAAGGTCTTATTTTCTTATAGGAATACTTTTCTGTCACCACATTCTTAATGCCGTTCATTCTGTCCACGCCATCGAGATGCGCACTAAAGTGATGACCCCGATGTGATAAAGGCAAGCTAGTGGTGCTTCCAGTCACACACTACAAATGCATGTTCTCCTTACCTGGGGAGCTGAATTAAAGTTGTAAGAACGAGAAATCAGCCGAGTACACACCAGGGTATCGGAACAGAGGACGTCTCTGGAAAGGGAGTGCAGTGGCGATTCGAGACTAAAGTTCTAATCATCAAAACACTATTATTTATGTACGTAATTTAAAACATTTACAGCCCATTATAAACATCAACATTTAGATATTATATTTGTGGTACTTTCCCCTTAGTTCTATTTCTTACAGGAACTACTTAATATCTCTCATCACAATGACACAACATGTGTTTTTTTAAAGTTCTACTAGTCATACATTTATATTCACATTTTGAACAACGATGAGGTTTCTCTCCAGTATGAATGAAAGTGTGTTGTTTTAACCTTCTACTATTAGTACACTTGAATTCACAAACGGAGCATTCATACGGTTTTTCACCAGTGTGAGAGTACACATGCTTCTTAAGAGTTTCGTTCGAAGCGCATTTGTAATCGCACAAATTGCATTGGTATGGTTTTTCACCCGTATGACTCAACATGTGTTTATTTAATTTTGACTTTTGTGAACATTTGTAGTCGCATAAAGCACACCGAATTGGTTTATCACCAGTATGAATATACATGTGAATTTTTAATGCTTTACTATGAGACGATTTAAAAGCACATATACCACATTGAAAAGGTTTTTCGCCCGTGTGTATTAACAGGTGCTTGCTCAAATTCGATTTCGCCGAGCATTTGTATTCGCAAATAGTACACTCATATGGTTTTTCGCCAGTGTGCATTAACATGTGTTGCTTTAAAGTTGCATTGGCGTAACATTTGTACTCGCATAAAATACACTGAAATGGTTTTTCACCGGTATGCTTCAACATGTGCATTTTTAAGTTTGCGGTCTGGACACATTTGTAGTCGCACAATGTGCACTCAAACGGCTTTTCACCCGTATGTGTCAACATGTGCTTTTTTAAATTAGCTTTCTTTCTACACTTGAAATCGCATATAGAACACAGATTAGGTTTCTCGCCAGAATGAATCAACATGTGTTGTTTTAAACTTGCATTAGTTGTAAATTTGAATCCACAGATAGGACACTGGAATGATTTCTCACCAGTATGTACCAACATGTGTTTTTTTAAATTTCCATTTTGAGAACATTTGTATTCGCACATCGAGCATTGGTAAGGCTTTTCACCGGTATGAGTATACATGTGATTTTCTATAGTTTTGTTATGCGAACATTTAAATTCGCACAAAGTGCATTGGAAAGGTTTTTCACCAGTGTGTACCAACATGTGCTTTTTCAAGTTTGCCATTTGATAACACGCATATTCGCACATACTACATTGATGACGTTTTTCTCCCGTATGAATCAACATATGTTGCTTTAAACCTCCACTAGTGGAACTTCTATATTCACATAAAGTACAACAATAAGGTTTTTCGTTCAAGTGAGTGGCGGTGTGTTTTCTCAAGTTTGATTTTTGGGAACACGTATATTTGCATTTAGCACACTGATAGAGTTTTTCGCCCGTATGAATTAGCTTATTATGTTGTTTTAAAGCTTTACGAGTGGAACACTTGTACTCGCACGTGAAACACCAAAAAGGTTTCTCACTCGTATGTCGCAACAAGTGTCGACTGAGGTTTGTTTTCTCCAAAGTTCTGTATTCACACATAGAACACTTTAAGAAGTTATCACCAGCCGATGGTTTTGAAGTGTCCCGACAATTGAAATCAGCAGTAGAACACGTGTAATCCATTTCTTGTTTTATATAAATAGTTTTATCCTCCATTTGAGTCTCTGTATTGAACTCATATTTAAAGTTGTTCAAGTTCTCAACTAAGTAAACTGCATTATTCATCAATTTTTTTTCGCTAATTATTTCATTTTTTACGTTTCTTTCTTCTCTAATGCCGTAGTCACAGTTTTCTATCTTGACAAAACCTTTAAAAATGCACATTATGAACGTATAGTCAGTAGTCATTTGATTTTAATCTTGCAGCAAACAAGTTCTTACCAAGATCGTAACTGTCTTCGCTGTGAGATTCTTTTTTTAGATCTACAGGTATAATTCCTTTAAGTTAATTAAGGCACATTAGTCATAATAATTATTAGTTAGAACACTTACCAAAATTGTCGGCACTTTTCTTCAAACATTCCTGGGTACCAGATTGGATCTGCTCTTGTTTAATTATACTTTCCATCGCTATAATTAGTTTCGAATTAAATAATTAACCCTTCACTTCTTATAACGAGTTCTAATGCACAATTATTACCCCATTAATATAGTTTACAATCATTAAAGTAGATATTTTTTATATCAAATTGAGTTCAGGAGTTCAGGTTATGTTTTGTAATTTTGACATCGTCAGATGTGTCAGATGTCAACAAAGGGAGTGATTTAAAACGTCGCGGTAAATTTAAAAAACTAATATTATCCATCACTCGTATACCAAAATTTTTTGAAGTTAACCATACGAGAATCAAGTACTACACTCTTTACAAAATTTGTAGAAGGCACAGGGCACTTATTAAAATAATACAAACAATAATTTAGGGTATTGCAAACTTTTATTATTATTTACACAGTTTATTTCACCAACTATGTATGTAAAGTATAGCCTTATAACACACGTTTCCTAAAATCAGAGCTCTCTAAAAACTAATCGCATCAAGTACATTTGAGAGGTTCTTTCTTCGAATGTGTCAACATGTGCCGGTTTAAACACGATTTTCGCGAACTTTTGTACTCACAAATAGTACACCGATACGGCTTTTCGTCAGTGTGTTTCAACATGTGTTTATTCAAGTTTGTTTTAAGCGAACATTTATACTCACATATTGTGCACTCAAAAGGTTTCTCGCCGGTGTGAGTTAACATGTGCTGTTTCAAAGTTGCATTACGCGAACATTTGTAATCGCACAAAACACATTGATATGGCTTTTCACCAGTGTGTACACTCGTGTGTTGATTTAAATCAGACTTATGTAACGATTTGTAATCACACATATTACATTGGAAGGTTTTTTCACCGGTATGCCTTAATAGATGTTTCTTTAAGCTCGATTTGAGTGAGCATTTATATGTACATAGATAACACTGAAAAGGTTTTTCACCAGTATGTGTCAAAATGTGGTTATATAAACTCGATTTAATCGAACATTTGTACTCGCACATCGTACATACGTGTGGTTTTTCACCCGTGTGTACCCGCATGTGTGTGTTTAAGTTGGACTTGCGCGAAGATTTATATTTGCAAGTGGTGCATCGATAAACTATTTGTAGTTTTCTCACATTACCTTCTTCCACATCGTTCCCTCTTGTTTTGCACTTGTGAACATTTCTACTCGTATGTATTTGCATATGAGTAACTAAACTAGGTTTTTTAATACAGCGATAATTGCATTGGTAACACAAATACACTTCTTTTGCTTCTACATTATTTGTTAAGATCTTTTCATTGTATTCTCCTTTGAGATTTTCCAAACTCAATTCTTCAAGCTCATCTTTCTCTATTTTGTACGAATCTTAAAAGTTTTTATAAATAGATTATCTGTAGTCACAGAATAGAGATAAATAAATGCTTTCTTACCGACAGCACAGAAGTTAATACTAAAAGGTTCTTGCACCGTTAGTTCCTTTGGAAGCTCTTCTATTTTGATCGAATCTTAAAAGTTGCATAGATGAAGCTGTAATTGAAAATATACAAAAATTGCATTCTTACCGACATCCAAAATGCCATTGTAACAAGTCTCTTCTTTAACAGCTGTATCTGCAATTTTTTTAAATATTTTCTTATTTAAATATTATGTTGCTTACCACAATGGTAAAAGTTGTCAAAATCATCTTCAATTTTTTCTTCTTTGACCGCTATTTCCATTATAAATTTGGAAACTAATTAATAACATTTGTTGCATTTATGTATTCATATTCTGAGGACGCTACTTTTTGGTTATATAGTTCGTTGTTGCAGAGGAGAAAAAGCAGAATTTATAATGAAAAACAGATCTTTAATTTTCTTTTTATAGTAAATTTCTAGTGCGTAATGAGCATCATTACCCGCTCATTGAATCCATTGAATATCATAATAATATAGATACTATTTTCGAGTTAACATAACCTCATAACCCCAACTTCATATCAACAATGACAGCTCTTGCCTCGGCTGTGGATAACTGCACGTTAACGGCATTACATTGAATATTTTTGTAGCTATCAGTCTCGAGATTTTGAAGACCCCTATTAAGTTTCGTCTTACGTCCCTCTTTCTAAGGTTCCTACTCATATTGATAAGAAAATCAATAACTGCTTAGGTCAAACAATCTTTACCATGCCAGGAATTCTCTACCACACCACTTTATATGCCCTTTCCTTTCTAAAATGAACAATAAAGCAGGGGACCGCTAAACCAATTTCTAATTAATGAAACTGCATTATTATAAAGTTGCAAACCAATACCAATTATACAGGTTGTTGCAAAAAATTACATTTTTCTCTGCACTCGCAAATCGACTTGAGTCAAGATTTAATTTGCACATAAGGATTGCATTTATAAATTATTTCTAATTTTCTTAAATTTTCCCGTCTTCCAGTCTCTTCTCACTTGTATTACACTATAAGACAATTTTGAGTTCTCTTTGAACTGTAAACACCTTCTTATGTTGATTCATCAAGGCCATCTTCTTCTTTAATGGAATCTTCAAGTTTTTATAAATAGTAGGTTACAATCTCTAATTAGACACAAATGTATTCTTACCGATGCCACAAAAGTTTAAGACACTGGGTTCTTCTTCACTGCAGTCCTCTTCCATTTTAATTGAATCTTAAAGTTTTTATAAATAGTTAGTGGTAGACAAATAAATATATTCTTACCAACGGCACAGAAGTTAATTATATAAGGCTCCTTTTCGTTCAACTCCTTGTGTTCCGTTTCTAGTTTATCTAAATCTTAAAAGTTTTATAATATGTAAAAAATGCAAAACTAATAAACCTATTCTTACCAAAAGCATTAAGAGACAAAGGTTCCTTTTTAATTGTAGCATTTGTATGACTCAATAGGTGTTTTGTTAATGTAACCTTCTTTGCATATTTACAATCACATAAAGTACATCGATATGGTTTTTCGTCAGTATGAGTTAACCTATGTTTTCTTAAACTATTCTTAGAACCAAATTTAAAATCGCACACACCACACGGAAAAGCTTTTTCATCACCATGTGTCGACAAGTGTCGTTTTAAAGTTTCACTGTCCTTACACTTGTACACACAAATCGAACATCGATGAGTGTACTCACCCGTGTGAGTAAACACATGATTTTCTAAAGTAGACTTTCTTGTACACATAAACTCACATTGAGTACACTTAAAACGCTTTTCACCCGTGTGAACTGCTAGATGTCTGTTTAAGTACGCTTTTTGCGTACACGTATACTCACACATGCTACATTTAATCGACTTCTCATCTGTGTGAGTCAACATGTGCGAGTTTAAACTCGACTTTAACGAAGTTTTATAATCGCAAAGTTCGCAATTAAAAGGTTTCACACCTGTGTGAGTCAACATGTGCGACTGTAAAGTTGAGTTTCTTGAAGCCTTATATTGGCAAATGGAGCATTGAAATGGTTTTTCACCCGTATGAACCGACATGTGGCTTTTTAAATTCACTTTTTTCGAAAATTTGTATTGACATATTGAACACTGATAGGGTTTATCGCCCGTGTGAGTTAACATGTGATTTTTTAAAGTTACTTTAAGCGAAGATTTATAATCGCAGATTGTACACTGAAACGGTTTTTCGTTTGTGTGAGTTAACATGTGCGATTTTAAAATTGACTTGAGCGAAAACTTATAGTCGCATAAAGTACATGGAAAAGGTTTTTCATCGGTGTGATTTAACATGTGTTTTTTTAGGTATCCACGATGTGTACACTTGTAATCACACTTTGAACATTGGTACGGTTTTTCTCCTGTATGAATATACATGTGGTCTTTTAAATAGGCAAGACGCTTGCATTTGAATTCACATGTAGGACAATGATACGGTTTTTCACCACTATGAGTTGACATGTGAGTCGTTAATTCTGACTTTAGCACAAATTTGTATTCGCAAATTGTGCATTGAAAAGCCTTTTCGCTCGAATGAGTTAACATAATATGTGTCCGTAAAGTAGACTCGAGAGAAAACTTATACTCACACAAAGTACACCGGTAAGGTTCTTTTATCTCACTTACAGTACATGCATTATTTACGTGAGTCCGTACGTGAGCAATTAAACTTGGTTTTATAGAACACTTGAAATCGCAGTTATAACAGTAGTACACTTGGTTGGTTTCTGAACTATATTTTACGAGTTGTACGTCTTTTTCTATTTTAACATTTTCTTGAATCGATTCCTCCAGGCCCCGTACTTCTACTTTAATTGGGCCTTAAAAGTTTAATATAAGTACAGTAGAGTTTGTAATTAGGAAGGAATATCGTATAAACTCACCAAAATCCGAAAGGTTATAATAAGAAGGTTCTTCTTTAACAGCTCTATCTGTAATTTGTTTATTACAATTAGAACCAAACACACAAGTCATTTTTACTTACTAAAATCGTAAAGGTCATCAGAATTCTTCAACCTAACATCTGTTACTATTAGCTCTGCTTTGATTTTGGTTTCCATTACAAATTTTAAGCTATGGAAGTTGTAGAAATATAAGAAGTCGAAATTAAATCTATTTAGAGGGTAAATTGATAATGAAGTATTTGATTATTTCTTATTTTACTATAAGATTTCCTAGTATCGATCAAGTACGTGAAAACGAGACGGCGTTCTGGTCAAGACCCACCAGCCACCATGCTAATCTTGAATCCATATTAGCGCCATCTATTTGAAATTCCAGTACAACACGCCATTGACCGCGAATTTCAAATGCATAAATATTATTAGGAATTTTATGTACTTTCATTTTTGAAGAAATATTTAGTAATTTCATCTTAAGTTCTCATAAAAACTTAAGATGAAATAACTAAATATTTTTTCAAAATTTGTTTTTTAAATTAATAACTCAGTAAATCAAACTTGTAATAAAAAAAGATTTATTATATTAATACCATTGATTAATTATACATGATACATCATATATTTAATTATAATTATATATTAGCAGACAACCATAATCAAAATTTATAAAATACAACAAATATACACCTATAACATAGATTTTTAATTAATCACAAATTGACTAAATCGAAAAATAAGACAAAATCTTTTTATTTACGATTCTAAAAATTTTTAATTACAAGAAAATCTAGAGCAAAATAAAACTATTCATTCTAATTGCAAAATTTCTAACTTAATTTTTTTAAATATTAAAAATCAGGTAAAACTTATAATATGTACACTATAACACAATTATACATTTTAAAGTTAACTAAACTGTTATTGTAATTATTAAAACTAAGATTATAACTTATAACAAATTAAGAACATGTGAAAATGGTTAAAATATTAATAATGCAGCAATTTGATTTGTTACCAAAACCTAATTTTGCACTTGTTTAAATTAAGAATTTAAATTTGATCACTACTCACACACAACAATAAACCACTATTTACACAAATAAAGTAATTGTACAAATTTTACTATTTATAAAGAGAGAATAAATATTTTTTAATAAGTACTTGAAAGAAAAAAATACAAACTAAATGCTGCTGCGTAAACAATTTTTTGAATTTTAAACGTTTAATATTTGAAAAATAGTAACTTCGTTTTTTTTTTAAAGTGTGTAGTTCTTTCCTCGTTTCTCTTTAAGTAACTGCATCTACTATACATTTGGTTTTAAATGCGTATAATAAAATCATTCGAAAGTATTCGCCTTTGTTTTACGAGTTTGCGCAAAAAGAGGGTTACATGAAGCGCCGTCTAGCTGAAGTTCCAGTACTGCAGATAAAATTGTGAATTGACAGCTCCCATTACAGCTTGTAGGCCCTGGTTCTGGTATTAAAAAAAGGGGGCAGTAGGGAGGTTCACAATCACAAATTGGCAGTTCGCATTTAACACCACGTGAGCGTTGCAGTAGCTGAAAGTTCCTGTGATTCGCAACTTGGCTGTATTCAAATAAAAACGTTCCGAGGTCTCATATTCGTATATCGTATAAATATTACATTTTTAGATGCATATTTATTATGTCAATTAATATGTTAAAGCATAATTTTAACGTGAGCATACGTTAACATACACATCGAACCTTCGCGAGAATTTTCACTTGCATGAATGTGGCAACATGTTTTTGTTTAAACTCGACTTTCTCGCACATTTGTACGAACACAAAGCACATCCGATAGCGATAGCAGGTGCAGAGTTAAACTTTGCTTTTGGTAAGCAATCTGCAATGTTCCTGTGTCGCATTATAGCCCATTGCAGTATTTTTGTAATTAATAATAATTATATCTGTAAACTTTTTTAACATATTTTATTAGCTCAGATAAAACATTATTAAACAGATGTTTTAAATATAACTTAAGTAAATTCCACAATTTGTTATGTACGAATCAGTGTTTATTTAAACTCGACTTTTGGGAGAACCCTGCTCCACACAAACAACACCAAGATAGTTTTTCACCAGTGTGTGTCAGGAAGTGTCTGTTCAAACTCAATTTTTGGAAACGTGTAATGACATAAAGAACACCAAAAAGGCTTTTCACCTGTATGTGTTAACATGTGCCTATTTAAACAGGATTGCCTCGAAAATTTAAATTTACATGTGTCGCATTGAAAAGGTTTGTTATCTGTATTATGTGTTAACATGTGAATATTTAGACTAGAGTTTCGAGCGCATTTGTAATCGCACAAAGTACACCAAAATGGTTTTTCACCTGCATGTATCCTCATGTGCACGATTAAATCGAAATTTCTTAAACACTTTAACCCACAAACAGTGCATAGAAATAGTTTTACGCCAGTGTGTTTCAACATGTGTTTATTTAAACTTGATGTATTTGAACACTTGTACTCGCACATAGTACAAAAATGTGGCTTTTTATCCGTATGGATCAACATGTGTCTATTTAAACTCGATTTATTCGAACATTTGTACTCGCATAAGAGTACTACATAGATGTGGCTTTTCACCTGTGTGGTGTCTCATGTGAATCACTAAATGAAACTTACGCAGAGTTATATTCGCACAGGGTACACTGATGAGATATTTCTAGTTTTCTCGAATTAAACCCATCTTCTTGTTCATTTTCATTGTATCCATTTTGATTTCTGTGTATTCGCATGTGAGTAACTAAACTTGATTTTTTAAAACACGGATAATCGCAATTATAACAAAAATAAACTTAGTTTCTAAAATTACTTCGTTTAATTCTTTTTTGATGTTCTCTTGAATCGATTCCTCGAAGACTTCAATTTCTGTTTCTATGGAGGCTTAAAAGTCTTATATAAATAATACTAAGTACTCGTATTAGAAATTAATAAATACACTCTTACCACTGTTGCAAACGTCGACATAACAAGGTTCTTACGTCATAATATTCAAGAGCGCCACATATCAAAGGTTTGATCGCTATTTCTATTTTGATATTTATTGTCTAAAAAGTATACCGGACGTATATCTGGATTATAAGGAGGGGGAGCAAGCTCCCTGCACTTAAGCCACTTAATCGGGCCCATTGTACTACCTCCAAGCAGCCTCCCCGTGCCCATCAGATCTCGAGCCATCCCACATGTAGGATGAACTCCAGAATTCTGGCGGGAGGGGTGGTGCTTATTCTGGCCATGTCGAGCCAGAGTCCCCCAACACGGATCTTCTTATCGACGTTAGAGCTGGACAGTGACATAGCAATGTTCAGCGGTTTCGTCTTCTAGTTCGCATCCACGACATATGGGATTATCTACCAAGCTCAGAGTGTCCGGACGTATAAGTATCCATTTATATAAGATAAATAACCTCACTCGCATTGCACTATTGCACTTGGTTGCGTTCATTATAAGTCTGCTCTGAATTTGCTGAACACTACCAGCAAACAATGCAACGTGAAATTACTTCAATGCCGTATTCACACAATACGGAATTCCCCAAAATTGGTTACAAAAACGACCTATTGTCTTTGCCGAAATGGACGCGGAGTTTGATACTTAGTATTTAATAAAGAAAAACGGTTTAAAACGTCCCCTTATTGTTTACACGTGCTACCAAGTCATCTACTACCACTACGATTGAGATAGTTAAGAAAATGGTAACACACAAAGCAACAATCCAACATTTCAAAAAGAAACAACAGTTGCTCCACATTTTATTTTAATGTTACTTAGGATTAAAGTTAAAAGGACATTAACAGTTGCTCACAACAGCTTTATGAATCAACGTGTGCTTATTTAAACTCGACTTTTTTGAGAAACTAGCCTCACATAGAAAACACCGAAAAGGCTTCTGGCCCGTATGTGCCAACAAGTGCCTATTCAAGTTCGATTTAAAAGAACATTTGTAATCGCACAAAGAGCACTGAAATGGTTTTTCACCGGTGTGTGCCAACATGTGTCTATTTAAACTCGATTTCCGGGAACATTTATATTTGCACGCCGTACACTGAAACGGTTTGTTGTCCGTGTGAGTCAACATGTGTATGTTTAGACTAGATTTTTGAGAACACTTGTATTCGCAAAGAGTACACTGGAAAGGTTTTTCACCTGTGTGCGTTAACATGTGTTTGTTTAAGCTCGATTTTTGCGTACATTTGTATTCGCACATTGTACACTGAAAAGGTTTTTCGCCCGTGTGTGTCAACATGTGGATGTTTAAACTTGAATTTCGAGAACACTTTAGCCCACATATGGTGCACTGAAATTGTTTTTCACCGGAATGTGATAACATATGCCTGTTCATATTAGACTTAAAGTAACATTTATACTTGCAGACGGTACATTGAAACGGTTTTTCGCCCGTATGTGTCAACATGTGTACATTTAAACTAGACTTACGCGCAGATTTTAACCCACACACAGTACACTGAAACGGTTTATCACCTGTATGTGTCAACATGTGTTTTTTTATGTTTGACTTAGAGTAACATATTTGTTCACACATAGTACACGGAAAAGTTTTACCACGATCATGTGTTAACATGTGTAACTTTAAAGTCGATTGCTTCGCACATTTGTACTTACAAATTATACATTGGAACGGTTTTTCATTGTTATGAGTCGACATGTGTTTATTTAATTTTGTAGTCTGTGAGCATTTGTACTCGCACAGACTACATTGAAACGTTTTTTCACCTGTATGAGTCAACACGTGTTTATTTAAACTCAATTTGTACAAACACGTGTATTTACACATATTGCACTGAAAAGGTTTTACACCCGTATGACTTGACATGTGGATGTTAAAACTCGACTTCTGTGAACACTTATATTTACATCTATTGCACTGGAAAGTTTTGGGCCAATTATCACTTTTACCACATCTGTATGAATTCTTCTGTATATGAATTGTCATATGAGAAACTAAGCTTCGTTTTTTGAAGCACTTATAATCACAGTTATAACAATAATATGACTGGTTTGACTCTAGATGGTTCTCTTCTTCGTTTCTTTGGCTGATATTTAACTCCTCTACACTTAATTCTTCAATTTTAATGGATTCTAAAAATTTGAGCATTACAATTTTCGTGTTACAGCTAATAAATGAGTCATTTAGAAGCAGAGTAGCCCAACCACAATCTAACCTAACTCTTTCATCTCTTAAACTCCCTTTCAAATGTTTCTTAAATTGTATAACGATACGATTCATTTGATATAAAAACTGCGGTAGAATCACTCTGCTCAGCAACTCAAATATATTCTTACCAATATTGAAAAAGTTATCGTCACGAGGTTCATCTTTAACAATTGCACCTAAAATTTTTTGTTATAAACAAAAGCATTACACAAAAATCACAGACACTTACTAAAATTTACAAAATTGGGATTAGAATATTCAAGAACTGGATCCTGGATTGGTTCTACTTTGATATTTGCATTTGAATCCATTTGGAATTTATTTACAAACTTTTTTCAAAAATCGAAACTATTTTCCTCTTCTCGACCTACTTACACGACCAATTACGATTCTCGCACTTATAGATAAAACTGTTCAAACACGAAATTAACTAAATTGAAATGCTCACAGAATGGAATGGCGTATCTTGCTGACCATGTTCTGCCACGTGGTATAATATTTAGTCGCTAGAGGAGCCACAGGCAGGAAAGAACGATATCCATAAATATTTTTGTACGATACATAGAAGTATTGTGGGTTGCGTTTTGACCTTTTTCAAAAGAATAGAGTCCTATGAACTTAAAGTGACGTATAGGACCCTAGTTTACAAAGATCCAATCTTCTCTCCAGAATACCGATTTGGGTTTTTGGCGACAAGATCTCTCTATTCGACGATCACGCCAGCGACAAAAAGAACAAAATAGCACCGCAGGTCTTGGTGTTGCAAAAATTAATATTACTACTCAAATGAAAAGAATTCGAAATGGCATCGAAACTAAAGTTAAAAACAATTTTCCAAAATGGAACAATCAAAGAGGACGTAATCCGAATAAGTCTTTTAGTTTAACCCTACCAGTTGCTTCTAATTATGAACCACCAATGCAAGTATATCATGTTCTTCGAAAAGGGGAGGGTATGGTCGGTTTGTATTATAGTGTTGAGTGTTGAAATGAAAGTTTAGTCATACAATTTATTGTAGTTTATTTTTAAAGAACTGGCCATTAAAAGATTGATCAATCGGTGTGCGATTAATCAAATAAGCATCAAATCAATTACATTTAAAAGGCAGCTCACCTGTGCACACTGATAAAAATTACTCTTTGCACATTTGTGCAAACATTTAAAATCATATAAAAAATTTAACATTTTTCATCAGAGTGTACTGATAAATAATGCTTCTTTAAGGTACTTTTTGACTTGTACGTAAAATCACATACACTACATTTAAAAGGCCGCTCCCCGGTGTGCACTAATAAATGAGTCTTCAATTTACTTTTCCACGAACATGTGTAATTACATACACTACATTTGAAAGGCTTTTCACCAGTGTGTATTAATAAATGTTTCTTTAAGTTACCTTTAAGCAAACATTTATAATCACATACACTACATTCAAAACGGCGCTCATCTGTATGTCCTAATAAATGTTTCTTTAAGATGCTTTTTAGTAAACATGTATAATCGCATACATTACATTTTAAAGGCCGCTCACGTGTGTGTACTAATAAATAATGACTCTTTAAGCCACTTTTTCGCAAACATTTAAAGTCACATTTATAACATTTAATTAGTTTTTGATCCGTATGAATTAATAAATGAGACTTCAAGTGACTTTTACGAAAAAATTTAAAATCACATACATTACATTTAAAACGTCGCTCACCTGTGTGTACTAATAAATGACTCTTGAAGTTACTTTTCCGTAAGCATTCATAACCACATTCATTACATTTAAATGGTTTTACATCCGTATGAATTAATAAATGGCACTTTAAGTGACCTTTACGCAAAAATTTCAGATCACATACATTGCATTTAAAAGGTTTTTCACCAGTGTGTATTAAAGCATGATTTTTTAAGATATAATTGTGGAAACATTTATAATCACATACGCTACATTTAAAACGGCGCTTACCTTTATGCACTAATAAATGTCTCCTTAAATTACCTTTATGCAAAAATTTATAATCGCATACATCGCATTTAAAAGGTTTTTCATTTGTGTCTTTCGACAAATGCAGTTTCTTAGAACTTCTAACATGTTTCATAAGCTTTCCCATATGAGTTTGCATGTGAGCGATTAAACTTGTTTTTTCAGGACACTTAAAATCGCAATTATGGCAGTGGCATACTGGTTCGATTTCAAAACTATTTTCACGATTTTGTTCTTCTTTTTCAATTTTTAAACTTTTGACAAAGGATTCGTTAAGATCATGTTCTTCTATTTTAATGGAACCTTAAAATTATTATTCTTAGTAGCACTTGTATTGGAAACGAATAAATACTCTTACCCACGTCCGAAAGATTATCGGAAGAAAATTCTTCTTTAACAGCTTCATCTACAACTCGATGATTACAAATCAAATCGAACCACCTTACTCTTACCTACTTAAAGCGTCAAGGTTATCCAAATAGTTGAAAGTAGCAACTTCAACTTCTTCTTTGATAGTTATTTCCATATTGTTCTTATTATATAACCTTAAAACTAACGTTTGTCACAAAGTTTAGCTCATAAATAAATAATTAAAGCAAATAACTTACTTTATTTATGGTTTAGTTTATATCGAACTCGAGTGCTTCGCTGCAAAAGTAAAAAACAAAAACGATGAATATACATATACAACATACCGTGGCGTTGACCTTATGACCTGACGCATCCGGCTATCAAAGAATTGTGACGTTGCAACTTGCAACAACAAGTTAACAAGAGGGAAAATTAGAAATTCGAATAGGCCACTTTCTTTGTTTATGACCACAACTTTACGTAATGACGAAAAGCTTCTCAATTTAAGGCTTTCAATAACAAAAATTGTGAGTGTCTTTGGATCTACTTTTCCAAAATGAAATACCTACCTCCTACCTGTATTATAATAAAAATAATTGTTGACTATCCCTGCGTTCGGGGAGCTCGCTATTAGTACTAATAGCTAATAGCACGATTTTGCCGTTCGGGGAGCTTGCTTTCAACGCTATCCCTGCGTTCGGGGAGCTCGCTATTAGTACTAATAGCACGATTTTGCCGTTCGGGGAGCTTGCTTTCAACGCTATGAACGCTTTCGTGACGTAACGATTCGAGTACCACTGACGTCATTGTTCGAGCTATCGGGTGCGTTCGGGGAGCTCGCTTTCACGCTATTAGCACCACACGCTATTATGACGTATTACTGTGCGTTCGGGGAGGCTTTTAGCGTTTGACCCATAAGTTTACGTACTGGAACAGTGACGTCACGAAAGCTTTCATAGCGTTGAAAGCGAGCTCCCCGAACGGCAAAATCGTGCTATTAGTACTAATAGCGAGCTCCCCGAACGCAGGGATCATCAATGCTTTCAATTTGAAGGTGAGGCACGAAACGCTTTCAAACTATTACCGTGGTAACCGTGTTTGTTTGCTCTTCGAATGCAAAGCGGGAAAGCCGTGTGCGCTTTATAAATTTTTTTATTTAAATTTTTGATATATTTTTGATTAGTATCATCAATGGATATTGATGTTGTAGCATTAGACGACGGCAAGGGATTCATTAAATTAAATTTGTAGTCTTATCTAGCTTATCAAGTTATTATCAATAAGAAAAACTAAGAATGGAGCACTCGAAACAAGGACAGTTTCAAGTTTTCGAAACTTTGCGTTATGAAAGGCCACTGCCTATTCTCATTCAGTTGTCTGCTAATTTTGTTAATCGATAGTTGTTATGTCGTTGATTCGATGTTACCGTAATACAAAACATACCGCTCATTGCCTTTACCGTTTTGTTTTATCGGCTTGAGGTTTGCTTCATAAATAAAAAAAGACTTTATTTATTTATGGTCTGCTTATTTGGTTCTGCTTATAGTTTTGAAGGTTTTGAGATCATTTTAAGTTTCGGGTTTGAGTTTCGAATACCCAAAATTTTGGTGTCGTTTCACCTCTAACAAAAACTAAAGTATAATCTAAGAAATTTCTGGGTATTATACCTAAAGACTTGTTTTGGCTCTTTTTTTTCAATTCTCTGTACCAAGATTATTTGTAGTGCCTATCAGTTCAGCTCATTGCGAGCTAAGTTAACTGTTAACAAACTTATAGGGCAAAAAATTTGAGGTTATTTCTGAATGTTTACATTTTGCGGCTTTTCCCGCCTCTGCCGCCATGTTGATTGCATGAGACGCTCACAAATGCGTTCGGGGAGATCGTAAGCGTCCCACGCTAAAAGCCTCCCCGAACGCACAGTAATACGTCATAATAGCGTGTGGTGCTAATAGCGTGAAAGCGAGCTCCCCGAACGCACCCGATAGCTATAATAGCATAGGCATAGCTCTTGCCACACTTCCCTTCAGTTACAAGTAAAAGAAGAAATTGTACATTTTTGCCAATGCTACCTGATCGTCATAAACCCCTACATGCTATCCTCAAGACGGCCATTTCAGTCTACTTGGTTCTAGATTTACAGCAAATCACAATTGGCATTTTATGAACTGATTTAGATTAGTTATTAGTTAAGTTACGACACCAAACTGTCGAACAATGCTCTGACCCATCATCTCTCCTTGCAACGGGATCTTAACAAAATTCAGCACTGGTGTAACACTTGGCTTCTTACCCTAAATGCCTCAAAGTGCAAAGTCCTACATATAGGCCACAACAACCCTCATCGTCAGTATTATCTGAACAATATGGAATTGGAAAGCGTTGATCATCATGAAGACCTCGGTGTCACTGTTAGTTCAGATCTGAAATAGAAGCTCCACATACGCAAAATTACCAAGAAGGCTAATTCCATAACGTATTTAATTAAATGCGCTTTCAAGAACCCTAGTCCGAAACTCCTTCTGACTATCTACAAATCCTACGTGAGATCAATACTGGATTATGCGGCTCCAGTCTGGGCGCCATATTTTGCAAAGGACATTGACTTGCTGGAAAAAACCCAACGAAGATTTATCAAACTTGCACCCTCGTTGAGACATCTTAGCTACCCTTATCGCCTGGGGAGGCTTCGTCTGCCAACTTTGAAGGCCAGGAGAGTTCGAGGTGATCTCATCGAAACCTACAAAATTCTTCAAAACCACTACTCCGTCCAGGTGACTACCTATTCGTTGAGCACTAGCGCTCACCTAAGGGGCCACCACCTCAAACTTGTCCCGGAGAGGTTTCATAGGCATTGCCGCAAATTTTTTATTGTCAACCGAGTTGTGAGCGCATGGAATGTGCTACCTAGTGACGTTGTGAGCGGCGCTTCTACCAATTTATTTAAAAACCAACTAGACGAGCATTTGGAAAGCTTTATGAGCTACTAAAGTGTTTATTTTTGTTTTTTGTATATATCTGCACTGTACACTATGTAATGTAAAGGTCTTATCGGCATTGCGCCGCCTTCCTTTATAATATATCATAATAATAATACTAAATGACTAAATGCATTAGAACTATTTCATTTATTGCTAATAAAAGCATGAACTAATAGTGCCTTTTGGGAGCACTAAAAAGAAATGCTTCTCATGTTACAATACGTTACGAAAACTTTTCACCCGTGTGAGTTAACATGTGTCGTTTTAAATTAGTCTTCCTCGAAGATATATATTCGCATATAGTACACCGATGAGATGTATGAGCCGCATGTGACAACATGTGCCTGTTTAGTGACAACTCGCCCGAACACGCATCTTGGCAAATACTACATCGAAATGATTTTTCATCTGTATGGCTCAGTATGTGTTTGTTTAAAGTCGATTTAACTTTACACTTATATTCACATAATGTACAACGAAAAGGTGATTCGTTCAAATGGGTGAGCAGGTGTCGATTCAGGCTAGATTTTAGCAATGTTTTATAACTGCATGCGGTACATTGATGTAAATAAGCTTTTCTTTCAGTGTGATTCAACATGTGTCTGTTTAAGGTTGACTTATGGGAATATTTACAGTTGCAGATGCTACACTCGTATAGTTTCTCGTCTCCGTGTGTCAGCATGTGACTTTTAAGCTTCGATTTAGTCGAACACGCGTACTTACATATAATACACTGAAACGGTTTATCGCCAGTTCGAATCAACATGGGAAAGTTTACCGTCGTACTCTGACGTGGCTTTTCGTCGGTATGTATCAACATGTGTCGTTTTAAAGCTCTCCTAGTTCTACACTTAAAGTCGCATGAAGAA
This sequence comes from Malthinus flaveolus, assembly GCA_950108345.1. NCBI lineage: Eukaryota > Metazoa > Arthropoda > Insecta > Coleoptera > Cantharidae > Malthinus > Malthinus flaveolus. The sequence goes on from OX467288.1 coordinate 733,639, forward strand.
CATTTGCAAGGTTTTTCTTCTGTGTGAACCAACATGTGTTTTGTTAAATAATCTTTTTGCGAACATTTGTAATTGCACAGAGTACATTGATGGCGTTTTTCACCAGTATGAATATACATATGTCTCTTTAAAGAACTTCGAGATGAACATTTGTAATCGCAACTAGCACACTCGAAAGGTTTTTCACCGGTATGAGTACACATGTGAATTTTTAGATGCACCTTTTGCGTACATTTGAATTCACATAGAGTACAATGAAAAGGCCTTTCGCCCGTATGAACGTACTTGTGAAGTCTTAATTCTCCTTTGCTCGAACAGTTAAATTGACATTTGTTACAATTGTAAGGTTTAGGCTTCTCACCACTGTGAGTGTACATGTGGTATTTTAGGTTTTTGTGTCGAATAGTTTTAAAGTCACAGGTTGTGCAATGAAAAGGTTTTTCACCCGTGTGAGTATACATGTGGTTTTTTAAATGTTGCGATCCCGAAAACTGGCGTTTACATAAAGTACACTGATAAAGTAGTTTAATTTTGTTTACGTTCTTCTTTTTCAAACTTTTTTCTCTATGCACTTTCATGTGGCTAATTATGCTTTTCTTCTTGAAACACTTAAATACGCAGTTATAACAGTAGTAGACTTCGGTACTTTCTACTATCTCTTTTTCGTTTGTTGAATTTTCTTCTTCTTCGACTAATTCCTTGACGTTGCATCGTTCTATTTTAATCGAACCTAGAAATAATTACACAATTTAAATATGTAGGAACGATTTGATACTTAAAATTTTTTCTCACCAACATCGTAAAAATTATCGTCACATTGTTCTTCTTTTATATGGATATCTGTGATTTATTTATTAAACAAACGTACTTAGCGCACATAAATAACAGTCGTTACTTACTGAAATGTACACTTTTGTCCATGGAACAATCCAGAGTTGTATCTTCGATTAATTCTTCTTTCATTTCCATATTTCGTAATCTTCATAAGTAATTGTTTATAAGCTTACTGTTGCTTATTTTTTATCATATTGTCTTTAAGACTCATTTTCTATTATCTGAGTCAATGAATTTTACACCAATTCGTAATACTTGGGTGTACGGAATTTTTAGCTAGGCAACCATGCTGCCATTAAACAATTAAATTTTCTGCATTGCAGCAAAAGCGGGAAATTTGAAAAAAATTGCAGACACGAAAGTATAGCGCAGTTACCTATTGCTCCATTAAATTTGTCATACATTACCTATTTATTTCATCATCTTCGTAATACAGTTTTAAAAGATTTTGGCTACAATAAATCCTAAGTACAATGCATACCTACAAAATTAAAATAAATAAGGTTCTTAAAAAGCGAGTAAGTTTTTCTAAAAACATTGAAGAGTCAACAAATACCCTATAGACGAAAGATATAGCTTTAGCATTATTTGCACCCAATACACTAAAAGTGCTTCCTAACTACCTAACTAGTATGAGTTAAAACGTGTCTCTTCAATCTCGATTTCTGCGTACATTTATAATCACAATGAATACATTGAAAAGGTTTATCGGTCGTATGAACAAACATGTGTTTGTTCAAATTTGTTTTCAACGAACATTTATAATCACATAGCATACACTGGAAAGGCTTTTCATCCGTGTGTGTCACCATGTGTCGACTTAAACTCGATTTTTGAGAAAATTTATAATCGCACGAAGTACAAGGAAACTGCTTCCCTTCAGTGTGAGTCAACATGTGCCTATTTAAACTCGATTTTATGGAATATTTAAGTTCGCACACACTACACTGGAAAGGCTTTTCATTTGTATGAGATAACATGTGATTGTTAAAACTGGACTTCAGAGAACACTTATACTGACATAGCGAACACGAAAAAGGTTTTTCGCCCGTATGCGTCAACATGTGAATGTTGAAACTCCCTTTCTGACAACATTTATATTCGCACAGTGAGCACTGAAACGGCTTTTCTTCGGTATGAATCAACATGTGTCTCTTTAAACCAGATAATAGTGAACACTTATAATCACACAAACTACACTGAAACGGTTTCTCCCCTGTATGAATTAACACGTGTTTCTTTAAACTGGACTTCATCGAACATGCATAGTCGCACATACTACATTGAAACGGTTTATCACCGGTGTGGGTCATCATGTGTTTGTTTAAATTAGACCTTTCCGAAGATTTATACTCGCACATACTGCAATGAAAACAACGTTCGGCCGAATGTGTCAACATGTGTCTGCTTAAATACGACTTAAGCGAACATTTGTAATCACAAATAGAACAGCAGAAAGGTTTTTCGCCTGTGTGAATCATCATATGCATGTTCAAATTTGCTTTCTTAGAATATTTGTAACCACACAAAGTGCACTGAAACGGTTTTTCACCTGTATGAGTCAAAATGTGCTGGTTCAACGTAGATTTGAGCGAACATTTGTATGGGCAAAGTTTACACTGGAAAGGCTTCTCACCCGTATGCGTAAACAAATGCTTCTTTAAACTTGATTTTGTCGAAAATTTGCATACGCATTTAGAACACTGAAACGGTTTTTCGCCCGTATGAATCAACATGTGTCTGTTTAAACTTGCCTTTAGGGAAAACTTGTATTTACATATGGTGCACTGAAACGGCTTCTCACCAGTATGAGTCAACATGTGCTGGTTTAAACTCGATTTCATTGAACACCTGTATTTACACACGGAACACTCGAAAGGTTTTTCGCCCGTGTGAATTAACATGTGTCTGCGTAAATCCGACTTAATTGAACATTTGTATTCGCACGTAGTGCAGTGGAAAGATTTAATTGATGTGTGCGTTAACATGTGTCTGTTTAAATGTGACTTAAGCGAACATTTGTGGTCACAGATAATACACTGGAAAGGTTTTTCACCCGTGTGGATTAACATGTGTTTGTTTAAACTAGACTTTTGAGTACACTTATAATCGCACATGAGGCAGTGAAAAGGTTTCTCACCGGTGTGAGTCAACATATGTTTTTTTAAAGTCGATCTGAGTAAGCTTCTGTATTCGCACATAGTACACTGGAAAGGCTTTTCACCTCGATGAATCATCATGTGTTTGTTTAAACTCGATTTTAGCGAAAAATTGTATTTGCATATGAAACACTGAAATGGCTTTTCTCCTGTATGTTTGAACTTGTGTTTATTGAGTCGTGACTTATCCACACACTTGTACTCGCACAGACTACATTGAAATGTCTTTTTGCCAGTGTGTATTCTCATGTGAGTGTTTAAATGGGATTTATAAATCGATTTATATTCGCATATTGAACATTCGTACGTTACTTCAAATTTTTTTGAATTGCCTTCTTCTACCCGATCTCCATTCGCATTAGTCACGTACACACTTTTATTACTATGAATTCGCATATGAATAATTAAGCTTAGTTTTTTCGAACACTTGTAACCACAATCGTAACAGTAATAAACTTCTTCTTCCGTTTGTAAATTGGGATTAAAAATTATTTCTTCATATTCGCTTTTGATGTTTACTTCTTCGATCGATTCCTTCAAGTGACTTTCTTCTATTTTAATTAAACCTTAGGATTGTTTGATAAAGTACGAATTGTTATTAAAAGGTAAAAATAGTCTTACCTATATCAGAACAATTCTCGTTAGAAGATTCTTCCTTAATCTTTACATCTGCAATTATGTTTCATTAAAACCATCGTTATACACGTCAATTTTTACTTACTAAAGTTGCGGAAACTATGATTGGAATACTCAAAAAGACTATCCTCATCTTGGATCGGTTCTTCTTTGATTTTTGTTTCCATTGCGACTAGTGAACTACGATTATACAGAATTAGCGAATCGAACAATCGATGAAAATTTCGAATTCTAGAAACAAAAATATTAACACTGCACCAAATACTACACTGTCCAAGTGTCCAGGTACAAAATCATCATCACACATAGGACTATTATAATAATTTATAATAGTTAAGAGTTGACAGTTGACATGCGTGAAAACTTGAATCTGACGTAAAATTGAGCGTGGTTCACAAACTTAAAAGTCAATCAAGATTAAAAGTGCGTCATGTCAACATATAGGCGCTGTAGTAGAATAGAGGGAAGTTTGATTAGCAAAAATTTATATATCTTAACAGGTTTTGAATCTTTGCAAACCAAAAATTAATAACAACTTAATACTGTTCAATATTTAATTTTTATTAACTTATAATACTTGAAGATCTTATTTTACAACAGTAATTGCCTAATTTAATAAGCGTTTACAAATCCGTGATGGTTACGAGCTCTTAGTTAGTAAAGTGGTGAGAAAAATAAAATTGAATGTGAGTTGATTTCCATATAGTCCAAGAGCTGTTAGCAAACATTATATACACTACTCAAGATTCATTCGTTGCAAGTTGCAACGGGCAGCGTGTGAATTGGTGGGGAAGCAGCTTGAAATGAGTACAACATTCTTCACAATGTTGGCTGAAAGAACATTGCAAATGTATAATAAATTAAAAAACCGACCGTCTGCCACTCCCAAGTGGCAGCATTAACTTAGGGAAGGCTTAGGGAAGAGAGTAGATTTTTGCTATTTCTTCAGTTTTTGGCTTATAACTTGAAAACTACGCACTTTGTAAAAAGTACTTTGTATAAAAATGAACTACATATATTTAATTTTCAAAAAATTATATCTGTCCGATTTACGGTTTAGGTACAAAGCGCACAAAGCATTAGGTAGTAGAAAAATTATTATTTTTTGTACAACTCGAAATTTCAAGCGACTTTTTTGATTTTTCCTAAAACTATAATAAGATGGCGTCTTTAAGAAAAGCCCTCGTTAATAATTAAATATCGCCTTACTTTATTCACCTAGTCCGCAAAGTTAATAATTTAGTGACTTAACTTTACGTGAAGGAGAATATATTGGGGTTGTTTTTGTATTATTCAAAACAACCTAAACTTTCTCATTTATAGTTCTGTCCAAGTAGTCGATTTCAAGTCCATTTATCTAACTCATTACGATTTAGACAAACTTGGGTAAGAAGTTTGAGTTGAGCCGTGACGCACGTATTAGTATGTATCACTATAAACGCAGTCATTTTGTAAAAATGGCAATCCTAACTCATTTCGTTTAGTTTTTCTTAATGTAATAGGTATAGAATTTTATTTATGCCAAATGGAATTTTTGGACCAAAAAGACCGTTCTCCGTTTAGATCGGTGGCAGTTGGGGAGTAGAGTGCTATATAGTAGGCCCATTAGAAGCCAAATTAAGAAAAATACTTGCAATTCCTATAAGCGTCATCTGCAATGAATCGGAGAAGAAGTTTGATATATGGAGATTCGTTGAAGTTAAATAAATGAAACATCCCGTTGTGATCCATTTGTGATCCCCTTTTCGAGATCCTAAAATGGAATGTCCAAAAATTAAAAGGATAGAGACTTTAAAGGTCATTATGATGGGTAAATTTTATTCTATTTACGTAAAAGTCATGTATTCGGTCTTTCGGATAAGCTTTAAATGCCAAGGGTTTAAATCGTGAATAAAGGTTTATTTGAAATGTAAAGTGGTTCTTTATCACAATCAAAAAAATGTCAATTATAACTTTATGATTAGAATAATGAATAAATCGATTTACATTTACATAAACATAAATCGACGGGTGGAGCACTTTCTTTGGGATTAATCTTCAAATCTGAACTTTGAGTGGAACTCGTGGTTTAAACGTAAGAAGGCATCAATAGTTGTGGGCCGTGGTGTAAGTTGGGAATAAAATTTATAATATTTAAATGGGGTGCGCTTTTTACATTTTTACAACCATCAGTATTATGGGGTAGTATGCGTATATCTTAAGGGATGTAGGGATGTATTGATTTCTTATGACATCACCAGGTTGCTAGGAAACTTAAGCGCCGGCGCCTTTATTTATCAAGGATCGACCCCTGGACTACCCTCCGCAACTGACGGTGTTGTCCGGTAGCCCAACCCGACGTTACGCCGTGCTAAAATGTGCTAACTAAAAATACACGAGAACGTACTAAAAAGACGGTACCGAAATTTGTTCCGATAAAACATAAAAATTTGCCAAAATGGGCACGGTGTTGAGTTTTTCGCCTCGCGAGCGTCGTCCAGTTTATACGAGCACATCCGCGGGCGATTTCACGTTAAATAATTTTTCGTACGAACAACTAAACAACGCGAAAAATCGCGAAATTAAATCAAACTCAAATTTAGCCAACTCAAATTCGAATCACAACTTGCAAAATAACAACTGTAACAATAACATCAATAACAATGACAACGCTCGAATTATTTCCGAAAAGAACGCTTTGGAAAAGAACTTGAAAAAGCATTCTTTATTCATCAACGCTCTATCTTGGAAAAGATTTTCCACCGCTAACAACAATAAGAAGAAATTGGATAATAAAAATAAAAACGTCACCGTTTTTCGACAACCGTTGGTCGATAATATTCATCCGGTAATAGACAAAAATAAAAATATACAACAAAGCAAGCAAAGTTCTTATTACTCCAATTCCAAGAGCATAGGAACTTCTGCTCTCGCATTAGACATCGTGAGAGTAAATAACGTCAACAACAACGCCAACCATCACATAAACTGTGATAAATTAAGCAACAAACAAACACTACTTAATCATAATTCGGTAAATAGTCAAAACCAAGTCGTTCCCACCTCTGTACCAAAAAAGACCGTCATACAAGCGTCCACTTCGGAACTTTTGAAATGTTTGGGAATGTACCTACACAATAAGTGTTATAGACTACGCGATTTTCAAGCAGGAGACGCCGTTATGTGGTTACGTACAGTCGATAGAAGCCTCTTACTGCAAGGATGGCAGGTTTGTACCCAATTTTTTTAAAACTATTTTTCTTATTTTGCTTGACAATCGGTTTGCGCAGTTGTTGGGCTCGAACAATCGATTGGCGTAAAAGGTTTTTTGATAAGAACGATATGATTTTGAAAGGATATGAAACAAAATCAATTTGAAATGTAATAATTGTTTTATTATTTCTAAGCACAAAGCATTACAAGTCCTGTCAATGGCCACCTCGGGAGCTCGGGTTCGTTTACAAGAGAGAATTCGCTGAACTCAATTTTAGAAAAAATTTTTTAAATCGGGCCTAGTCTCGCGATATTTAAATTTTAATCATCAATGGCGTCTGTTGAATCTCCTGTGGATTATTTGCACCCCAAAACGACAATTTTAATGATTGGCGAAGGCATCTAGCCAAAAATGTGATTTGTTGGAAAAGATGATTGTTTTGGCCAAAATTTGGATCAATTTGGAGTTGTTCTAGAGCTCAATCGGCAAATCCACGACAACCACGATGATCTGGTTGCTTCAGTTCTAAGGTCTCAAAAATCTGTTTTCGCAAAATACGCGCCAAGATAAATTTGCATTTTTGCAACTACTCTTACAACACCAATATTTGTCGCTTCTCTTGCATTGCGATGTTTTGTTAGTGGTTTAGTATGGCGAGAAGTACAATAATTATTCAAGAATTTAGTAACGATCGTAATGTAATGAATAAGTAAAAATCGTTCTGTAGAAACAGAATTAGGCAGAGGCAGCAGAGTTTGTTCAGCAGACTCTGTTAAAGATTCTCATTTTATCTCAGTTTGGCGTACAAGCGGTAACTGGATAGAGCGAAACGCCTGCAGTGAGCAACGCGCGAGTTGGTTGGAAAGCAGTGAGAAAATATATAATAAAAAACAATTAGTGCAAATTTTTGAACAATGCGGACTGAAAGGATATTACAAATTAGTAAAATAACCGATCGTCTGCCACTTCTAAGCTTTAAGTCTAAAATTCCAAAATTGTCCAAGAAACTTAGTACTATTTTAGCTTATCGCCTACATGTTGAAAATTACGCTCGTTTAGAGAAAGGTGTTGCAATAGAAAAATAAAGTGCATTAAATTTCCTACCAATTATGTCTCTTAGGTTTTTTACATCATCAGACGAACGATTTAGGTTAGGCGCTAAAGCGCATTGAAGCTTAGGGTAGAAAACCGTCCGACACGAGCTTTATTCAACTTCAAAGACGTCTGCCACCATAAATGCTTATAAGACCGTCTACCATAGTACGTATATTCGAAACCTACACAAAAAATGCAATTGTTTGGTATACAAATTTTTCGTGTAGGTACTTCTCTATCGTTTAATTTGACCCCAAAAACACAAACACTTTTATCGGCCACCCTTAACCGTTTGTCTGACAAAAAAATGGAATACATAATTTGTAAGAAATTTGATATAAGTAATTAACTTTTGTCAAAAAGTTTTCAAGTTATAAACGACAAACATAAAAAAGAGCAAAAAACATTGAGCAGTCACTTTTCAAACGAGGTCCGACCAAAAAGCACGATTTTTCGCATGTTTTCTTGTTCACTATTTCGTTCTGAAGCTTTGAAGAAAAACCGATTTGCAAATAATAATAGAACTTAAGAGAAGCCTTATTTATGCAAGAGAATATATAAATATGGTATAAATATTTATAAATCGCCATAACCTACTTTTGTATTTATTGTACTACAAAAAGGTAAAAAATACATATTAACCCCAAACTTTTCGACGACGACCTACTTTTTCCTTTTTTTACGGATCCCGAACCTAACTTAATTCAGTCTTTAATAATCAATCACTTATCTGTAATAAGTATCGATTTGTTTGTGTCTGAAAGTATTTCAGATTATGTACATTGGCATCGCTATTGGATGACATTATTTAAAGAGGGTTAGTCAAAAGATTTTAAGTGCTCTTTCGAGAGTCGAAAAAGTTTCTTTTTCTCTATAGGTGTGTACATATTAATAAGTGGAATACTTGTAAACAAACCACGTTCGGGCTTTTCTCATTTAGACATTTGGAGTGGAGCAAATTTAACACCGTTAACCTAAATTTGCTTCTTTTTGGGGTTTAGTATTTGCTAAATTGGGGTCTCGAATGCTTATTTGTCACGTTTCGTGCGTTCAAATTTGATTATTAATATGCGCACATTTTCTTTCAGGAAATTACAATTTTAATCGACCAGTTCGAGGCGGCTATGTTTTTAGAGCTTTATACAGATACGGGGTCTTATTATTACTAACTATTATATCAACACTCTAATAACATGGCGAAAAGTCGACAAATCGAAAAACTGGCTCATTTATGGATTTGTGACAGACAGATCGAAGAGTAAAGGTGACAGGTAGACTATCGAATTGGTCGATCGATACACTAAAAAGCCAACGAACCGATAGATTGATGTAGATGCAATCGTTTTGACATTTTATCGAGCCTATTCAAGTAGGTCCAGTGGGTTCTGCTAAGTCCACCTCTTTAGGGATTTTTCGCGGTTTATCTTTTTTTAGAAGCCCGAGATCTCTCAAGACCATGCAAAACGCATCTAATTCATACTGTTAATTTTGTCGTAGCTTTGTGAAGACCCCAAATTGGTTTTTAGTCCCATTGAGCAAAAGGTCAGCAATTTAGGTAAAGCCACTAGAGTTTTAATTTAAAAATTGATAGTAGTCGCAATCGATTTACATTTTAAGGACGAGGCATTTTAAAGAGTGATATCAATGGTGATGCTTTCCTAAGGACGTAATTTCAAAATCGATGCAGCAAGTGGTCTGGGACCGAAAAAGCAGCGTAAAATTAACAGAAAAATGAGTAGCTAACTTCTAATTTGCCTCTTTTATTCTCATTTGTTTCGTATTTTAATTGTTCAAACAAGTTGAGACGGCTCAACTTTTGAATCTCTTACCACCCAGTTCTCGAAATTAATTGAAAGTCGACTCTTACATTAGTTATTTATTCGTCGTAATTTAGGGTTTTAATTATTTTGTATGCCTTTCGGGCCTGTTGTTCGAGTTTAGCCACTTGTGACTTGTGCTTCGTTTAAACAATGTCTTAATTGTTCATATGCTCTTGGACACAAGTCATTATTGTAAGAATTGAAACTCGCGCTCGTTTACGGTCATTACGTCATCACGAAATCAACTCAATTTCGAAGACACTTGAGGTAATTTTATAGATTTGCGTAGCAGGAAAAGACCGACCAAACTTACAGACTGACCGGCCGATAGCCAAAGAAGATTTTTGCCGTTTTTTCCTCTAAACCTGGTAAACAACCCAAGAAACTATTCAATAGACACTTTAATAGAATTAGGTTTAGTTAAATAAAGACGCCCTAAACTGAGATTTAGCTTTTCACGCCTTCTCTCATTTAATCCCAGATTATACGCGGTTTAAACTAATCGATCGTTAGCCCCATCTATCACTTTCTTTACTCGAACCTTAAATCCGCTACTTAAATTTTCCTTTTCTCTTTAAATTTCGAATTAATGACTTCTTCGAACACTCATCTAATCTCACGACAAGAATCTCCATTTTAGCCTTTAACAAGCTTTTTAGCATAAATAAAAAATACACCCCTCAAATTAAAAAATCCCTACAGTTTAGTGAAGGAAAACAGAAGTAAACAGAAAGAAAATTGTAAGTACTAAGTACATACACCCCGATTTTAATTCGAAAGGACAAAATCTGAGTTCACCACTTAAAATGAACATTTCACCCTTAAAGTGAACTCTTCCAATATAACGGAAGTCGACGAATTAATGGCTATCCTCGCTAAACAGTTCAAGTCGAAGATATAACTGGGCCAGTGCATTTGCAGGATCGATTCTTGTATATATACACACTCGAGGCGCCGTCTACCCTGCAAAAAGAATCTCCCTTCAATTTGAGTTATGTGTAGATGCTTATTCATCCCTTTATGTTTACTGGAAGGTTGTAAAATGGGCGCGTTTAATGGCTCTTTTAAGTTTGTACAAAGTTTCGTAATTAATGAATTATTTTAGACAAGTTAATTTGAGCCTGCGTGCCGTTCACGTCTATAAAAAAAAGAAAATAGAGCAGAAGAGGCGTTTGGATTTTACGAGAAAGTCGGGAAATTGAATACATTTTTTTCTGAAATATCTTCGTGATATAGGGGATGGTGTCTAGTTTCTGCTCGTGTTCAATGGGTGACTTTGTTATTATAAGGATTAAAAAGGCGATTAATTTAGCAAAGTTAAGCAGAATTATACAGGGTGTCGAAATTAGCGCGCGATCATCGACAGCTGATTCAGTATTGACAAATCAATGTTTGTAAATGCGTCTTTGTAATTTATTCCCCCTAATCGAACAGAGTACATTAGTTTTAAGTTTCGTTTATCTTGGGTACACTAGACGTTTCAAGGCTTGCCCTCATCTTAAGACTTTCGTTCATCTCTTCTTTCACAACAACAACAAAACCAGCTCTGCGAGAGGCGCATGTCGGTGGCACCCCCACCTTCAAATTTTTGGTGGCAAATTGGTGAATTCGTTTGTGCAATTTGCCACCAAAAATTCGGAGGTGGGGGTGCCACCGACATGCACCTCTCAGCGAGATTATGAGAAAAAAACGCAAATATTAAGTTAGGAATCTCCAAATAGACACAGTCTAATGACACATTTTGTGAATGCTCATTTGTAATAATGATGAACTTATGAATTTTGAAATTAACGCTTATAAACCCTTCCTACAGAAGTTGAAGTTGACTGTTCAGTCTCACTAAACGACATTTAGAGTTAATAACGCCAAAATATTTTTACGAGAGCAATTTAAACTTCATCTCTTATACAAATTTCTCCCGTTCTTTTGAAATTTGGTTTTCCCATTATTATAATATTCAAGAGCGAGTGACAAGAAATGTGCATAATTCAATTATTTCAATTTACTTTCTGTAGATACTACTCTTTAGTTTGTTCGAAAGGTCGGCCTTATTACAACGGGGCACTAATCCACTTACCGTAATACTGCGGGCGTTAAGTATCTTTTCTTCTATTTTATTTTTATTTTATAGCGTTATTCCGCAATTATTTAGTTAGTACTATACTTAACGCCGATTCTAGCCATCTCAGAGGACAATCTTCTACTAATGCCTTATAGCTCAATTAATTAAAAGATTTATTGTTAGTCAAATTACATTCTTTTGTAACCACCTGTGTTCGCTCGTTCAACTTCCTTCAAAATTTACTTGGCGACGATCCAAATATGTCCGTACCGTATAGCAAACATCAAGTATTAATTTCGGAGTTGAATAGAGTCGTGGGACTGTATTGACTTGCAGATATTACTCATAATCTTATCTCATTCAGCTTCTTGAACTCGAAAATGTGCACATAATCATTACTCAAATTATCTTGCAAAAGCTCATCGAGCCTTTTAAGAAGTTTACAGATTATTTTCTAAAATTGGCCTCAATAATCTCAGCTCAACGTATCGTAAAGCAGTAAAGCTCATTAGTTTCTCTGCTTCGCAAAACTCTACTTATTTATGAAGTAATGTTTACAGTCCCTTAAACCTTGTTTTTAAGCTCTCAGTATTACTGGGATTACTGGGCCAGTAATAGAAAATTTAAGAAATTCGTACAAATAATTTCGTAAATGCCTAAAACTAAAAATGTTCCTATAGCAATTCTTTGATTCAATACCATACTAGGTATTTGTCTAATGGTCTGTTGTTACAATTAGTTTTCCACAAATTGTTCGTGAAAATGGGTTGTAAAACTGTATAGGTACGTAGAAGCAAAAATATTTTTAACCTAAATCTAAAAATACAATTTTGACTCACTTTCGAATTTAAAATCGATTATCAACAAATCTAATTTCATTCTTAACTGATTTGACCTTTTGATCATAATATTTCAACCCCAAAAAGATGCTATCTTAAAGCTATTTAATTACCAATTTTACTACAAATTATAAGTTACGGGTAACTTATTCTCCTAATAAACTATTTGATATTTGGAGATTGATTATAGGTATAATTTATGCGTAGGTAAGGGAAAATTTTCCTCAACATGCGTGTTGGAAGTTTTACGCGATTCTTACTTGGGTCGAATAGTTAAAAAAATTTGTTTAATAGTAATTTATCGCAAAGGGCAAATTTGTAAAAGTTACGTTATTTAACCTGTACCTACATCGTTTTTACCACTTGTTATTAAGCAAATTGTAGCCCTTTCGATATTTCCATCCACGAAAATTAAGAATGACGTCTTCGCAACTAAAGGGGTTGAAAAGATTACGCACTAATATTCTATTCATGACGTAAAGAAGCACCCACTTAAATATTACAATAAAAGTCGATATAAATGAATTTATAGAAACGAAAGGAAATTGTAATTGCAACAGGACCTTTACTTAAAGAGCCACAAACCTACTTTTATATATACGTAAGAGATTGAAGTACTCACACTTATAGAAGTGAGGGGGGTGGGGTCCTTATTAATGAGCTCAATTTGTCTCAAATAAGTAGAGATGTATGTGTGAGAAAATAACCACTTGATTAATTTAGGATAATCGTTCGATGAGAAAGTTGTTCGTGTGTATAAAAGAAAACATCCTATATAGTCGACAAACCATTACTGCGTTAATTTTCATAACAAAGAGCGCTCTTTTGTATTTGAGGACAAATTTTATCGATATTCTATACTTATTATACAATATACTACTATACATACAATCGCGCCTTGACATAATAATTTGAGTCACATATTAATTGTAATTATTGGGCCGAACCTGATCGAATTTAACTCCAACGACCGACTTTGCCCATCACGTTTATGTATTTTCAATTGCGTGTTGGTTATTTTAGATAAAGATCGCAAATTTCGAACTCGGTTTTATTCAACGTCCTCACCATTCATTTTCTCCAACCCCAAAAAACGTCGCATAAACTAAGAAAATTTACTACTATGACATGATGGAAAACATTAAAGTAGTAAAAACTATATTTACCTTTTAACATTTCTATCTTTAACAGTTTTATCGATTGTTCCTGTTATATCTGTAATTTGGATTTTTTCTTTTTAACGAGTTTTCTTTTATTTTCAGGACGTGGCTTTCATTAATCCGGCCAACGTTGTATTCGTTTACATGTTAGTAAGAGAACTCGTGGAGGAAGATATCGAATACGAACAAGACCTTCAAGCCGTCGTCTTGACTTGTTTGTACTTATCTTATTCGTACATGGGCAACGAAATATCTTACCCTCTGAAGCCGTTCCTGGTCGAAGACTCTAAAGAAAAGTTTTGGGATAGGTGCATAGACGTTGTGAATAAACTATCTTCGAATATGTTAAGAATAAACGCCGAACCTGGGTATTTCACAGAAATATTTACCGAACTAAAATCTTGTGGTATTACGAACTCTGTTAATAATATGGCCACGATGACGTGTCAAACGGTACCGGTAGTACCTTGCAATACGGGCACTACGGCGCCTTGACGAAAAGAAATAACCGTAGTTAAACTAACTTTAGCCGAAACACCCACAATACCGTGCGAGGTTTAAACTTGGAAAATTAAGCAAAAAATTAAAAAATTAAATCATTAGAGGGTCGCTCGATCGACTCAAAAATTTACAAAAAGTCGTTTTCTTCGAGTGTGTTAAATCATTTGTTGTATAAATACGAAGTAGGTAAGTCATTATACTAAATAAAACCGAAAAAAGTAAAAATGTATCCAATCCGCGAGACAGTAAAAGTTCGCCTCGTTAATTCGTAGGATAAACACGCGAACTTTTGGTTAATCCGGACGCTTACCGATAGTTTATTGGGTCAAACAAACGCGGTTATAAATTAAATATCGCAATTTGTTAATATTGAAACGTTGAGGTCTACTTTTTGTGATACGCATCCTTATAAAGTACGGATTATTGTGGAGTCCGAATTAACGAGGGCCCTATTGTATCACGCATATCAGGCACTTGCCTCAAATCATCAAAAAAAAGTTTTCCTTTCTCAAAACAAAACAATCAAATTCGAAACATATCTTTCCTTTACTCATTTAGAAAAAATCGTTTTTGGGGGTTTTATTTAGTGTAATTTTGTTGGAGTTTAAAAAGAAGTGTTAAAAAATAGACCAATTCTATTTTATTGTGAGTAAATATTTAAATTATTAATTTTAAGTAATACTTCCATAAATTAATTCTAATTTTAAGTAACACTCAATTTTTTTAAAGATGAAAAAAGAAGAAAGTGTGTTCATTTTTGAAATAGCTCATGATGTTTGTATGTTCGATGTGAAAAAGTCATTAATTTAGAATTTAAAGAGGATTAAAAGAAACGA
The DNA here is from genome assembly GCA_950108345.1 of Malthinus flaveolus. Classification (NCBI taxonomy): domain Eukaryota; kingdom Metazoa; phylum Arthropoda; class Insecta; order Coleoptera; family Cantharidae; genus Malthinus; species Malthinus flaveolus. Next base: position 748,774 of record OX467288.1, read on the forward strand.
TAGATTCAAATTTTGAGTCATGCCACGACCAAGTGGGAAAAAAATTTGAAGTCCTAGCTATTAAGTTACCAGTAGAGAGGAGAGTATAAAGGCATTTTGCAAAGTATTGAGCCGTTCTTGAGATCAAGCGCCAGGCCAAAATCTTCACTTCTTGAAAATGATTCAAAAACTCTTTCAGATAGAAACTCGTGTGAGTAATAATTGTGTTTTGTGTATATGAATAAGTGATGAGTATTTACAGCTTTACATCTTTGGAACAGTAAAACAACTCAAAGTCGTCGTAGATACTCCTATAAACCATGACTTTTTCGTACTTGTTGAAAGATAATTGTACAAGCTCTCAAAATATGAAAAAATATACCGGAAGTAGTACCAAACAATACTCGTAGTATGCTAATCTCACCATCATTTCCAAAAGTGTTCTATTTGACATAGGAAAGCTATAATCTCATTTACGGTTAAACCGAAAGTCAAATATAACATGTTTAGTATCATTAGACAGATATTATAATCACATTTTCAAAAATCGTTAAATATATTTATTCTAATTTGTAATGGCTAATGGTGCGATTATTGGGGGGTCCCCAGTTCCCATGAAGCATTTTTGAACGCAGACTTTAAACGCATTAGGCATTAAGTCGCGAGTTTTCGAATTAATTTTTGAGAAATTCCAAATGCGTGTAACGTTGTTGGATTCCACTAAATAAATATTATGCAGCGAATGCCTGCTCAAACTAAAAGATAACATTTGTACTGGCGATTATAAGGAGTAGGTACTTGCTCCATCTAAGACAGTTTTTGCAAAACGTTTTATACTTACTCCACTTGTAACTTGAGTACTTGAGTGCTAATAGGAAAGAACAAACTATTTCCACGTTCACTTGGCGCGAAACGACCCTTTTAGAAATAAAAATTGTTACTCATTCTCATTTTAGTATAAGAGATGGGGCTGTAAAATTTTTTCACAAAATTTACTGCCAATTTAAAAAGAATTGACGATACGTATTAATTGTAAATTCCAATTTAATTAAAACAAATTGGTGACGATAATTATTATTACAAATAAGTATTTAATTTTAGTCTAGTCACATGATTTTTAAGTTTGTCGGTTTTTATTAGAGCTGGGGATGTGCAATGTAGTAAATATTTAATGTGCCATTTTTAATAAAAAAAATGTAGAAGTGTTCCTACAAATTTTTTTTATTACGTGGCAAAATGGTACGAGTACGAAACAAAAAAGTACCAAAAAAATATTTAGGTATAGGGGTAGGTAGGTACTTACTCAACCATTATTTTAGGAATTATAGTAAGTAGTTCTCAATTGTATCACACATTTTCATATAACCAAACAATTGTTGTTTCTTAATTGTAAGCGTTTCCTAATTTTTTTTGATGTTAACAAACTTTGTACTAATGCCCATTCTTGCCTGAGCCCAATCTTGCCCAATTTAAGCCGCCTTTTCGAGAAGAAAAAAAATAATTCTAGTCATTTTTCAAAGGAGCAAAAGAAATGGCTCAATTTAAAGTACTAAAATCTTCTTAGCAAGACGCAAGACGTACTTATACCAATTTGTAGATCAAAAACTTGCAGAACTTAACACTACGAGTTACAACCGACTATTAGTTTCAATGCAAATCGCCTCGAGAAATTTAGAGGTTTTAAATTTGATCCCTTTTTAGAGCTTTGCATGAAACTCGAAAAGTTTACAAGTGACGTCATTCATTTCTTGTTCCCCACTTTACCGCTCTTCGACAGTTCAAAAATGAAAGGGAAAAATGGCGTCATCAATAGTTAGTTCAAATGGCGATAACTTTTTGATATTTATCCGTAAGATAATTCAATTTAAATCAACTAATTACGCGCAACTTTCAAATTTCAACCTCTAAAAGTGCTAAGGATGGCATCGACGAAAAGCTCGCCTTAATTTTCAATTTCGGTGTTTTTCGTTCGACTAACGGTGCGCTCGAGGAGCTTGCTTTCACGCACGTATTTACTGTCGTTGGCGAGGCTTTTAGCGTTGGGCGCTTACGTTTACGTACTGGAACCGTTACGTCACGAAAGCTTTCATAGCGCCACATAGCGATGAAAGCAAGCTCCCCGAATGGCAAAATCGCGCTATTAGCGCTAAAGGCGAGCTCCCCGAACGCACCGCAAGATGTCGAAATATCCCCCCTCCTCTTCATTAATTGTTTAAATGTAAAGTTTTCACAATCACAAAATATTGTACATACCAAACCGTTTGTTTGTGCTTTTTACATGTTACGTTAAGGAAGACTTTTGTTTTCATTGTCGCTAGTTGTTATAAGATTTCACGTTCTTGTTTTTAAAACCAATTCATTATTATTAGGTATATTTTTATATAAATAACAATTGAAAATGTTTTCATACGAAGTTAATTTATTAAGTTTCACCACCGGATTAATCTTAAGATTATGTTTTTATATCGTAAGAACTTATGTGATTGATATTGTAAAAGTGAACCTGTTTGGTTGGTTATTGTTGGTAATTAAATGTAAGAGTAATATACGCATTTTTATTACAACTTCGACTCTGTTAACCAGTTAAAAGTTTGCTGTTTCCTATCGGCCGAAGGGTCTATCACCACGTTGATTATGTTTGGACTGTCGGTAATAGCAAGACATTCCTTCACCGCTCTTTGCAAGTCTGGTATAGTCTCACAATTGAAGCCTTTCTTGCCAAATAAATTCATTATATTGTGGTATTGAGTTCCAAAGGTTAAAGTGGTCGGTGGAAGTCTAAAACAAAGACAGTAAGTTCAAGGAACAACAAACATTACGATATACTACTAATACTAGCGGTTTAGGCGCTAGGGCGCGTTCAAGTTTGACAAAAATTCCAAAATAGACCCAAAAACTGATTTTTTTAGTTTATCACTTATAACTCGAAAATTACGCACTTTAGAAAAGTGATCAAATAGAAAAATAAAGTAAATTAAATTTACTACAAATTATGCCTGTTGGTTTTTTTTGTCAAACCAACGGTTTAGTAGTAATTAAACTTACACTTGAGTGTTATCTTGCTCGTTTTGTATGTCATTAAACGTCTCTTTGTCTAAACCTCTATAGATACCGGAATTGTTGACAATTACTATTATAATGGGCAGTTTGTATCTAAACATAGTTTCTATTTCCATGCCGGAAAATCCAAACGCCGAATCACCTTCGACACATATAACCCTCTTCGTCGGTTCGTATTTACGACACCATAAAGCTGCAGCTATTGCAAAACCAGGCCCTACCTAATTTGAAACAAACGAAATTAAACGACTAAAGATAAGTAGCAAAAGACTGACCCCCATTGTTCCGAAAGTTCCAGCATCTAATCTATGACGAGGTAAATTATTATTTAGCATTGAACGACCTATATCCATAGTGTTAGCACCTTCGCTAACGATAACACAGTTTGGCGGCAAAATTTCTTGCAAATGATGAAAAACTGCGTAATAATTTAAAGGCACCGACGTATCCATGGACGTCGCCTAAAAGCTCTTCAATAATTCCATTTTATTACCACCAAAAATAGTTACTCACCTTCACAGATTTTCTATTATCGTCGCATTTTTTCTTCAAAACACCCCACCAACTCCTATCACTGCCGAAAACAAACCCGCTTTTCTTCAACCCGCTCGTAAGTTCGCTAACGGCTGGTTTCATATCGCTCTGAATGGCGGCGGCAACCTTAACGCTATTATGCAACTCTTCTGCACACAAATCGATCTGAATAACTTTAACATCTGGCGCATAACGTGGCGGTCTTCCAAAATGTAAAATCCAATTTAACCTGGCACCTAACAAAAGTACCACGTCCGCCTTTTGTAGAGCCAAAGAACGTGCAGGAGCCACGCAATTTTGCGAGTCGTCGGCTACGACACCTTTACCCATCGGTGTTGGTAAAAATGGCAAGTTTGTAGATTTTATTAGTTCTACAACTTCATTTTCCGCCCTAGCGTAAGCTGCACCTTTTCCGACAATTACCAAAGGGCGCTCTGCGTTTTGTAACAATAAAATTGCCTCTTGGATATTTTTTGGATTCGGATAAACTATGGGCACGTCTTGTACGTAATACTGGGGCGGAATTGAGCTTTCTACAACACTCGCTTGAAGTATATTACCGGGAAAATCTAAATAGGCGACGCCTGGTCGACCGAATCTTGCTAAACGTATCGCCTTCTCCACGTGTAAAGGAATAAGCGATATAGTCGGTGGTCTTGCAGCATATTTACAATACGGTCTCGATAATTCAACCTTAAATTCGCGACTTTAGAATTTCATTACGACATAGAGAATAGGTATAGTTCGAACCTGATTACACTCTTGGAAACCGCCGATACCTTCGTGATCTTGCGACGTCGACCCACCAATTACTAATAAAGGCCAACAGTTAACTTGTGCATTAGCCATACCACCGGTGCAGTGTAACAATCCCGGTCCAGATACTACTAAACAAACTCCCGGTGTTCCGGTAAGGTAACCGATAGCTTGAGCAGCGTAACAAGCGGCCTGCTCGTTTCGCATTCCGATAAAATTAATTCCCTGTACTTGTAAAGCCATTCCCAATTCGATAACTGGAAATCCAACGATCCCAAAGACATATTCGACACCCTATTTTTTGTTAATTAATCAGAATTAATTTTAGACGTAAAGATGTGGCTTAACTAAATATTAATTTTGGCAAACAAATTTTATATTTTTATTCAACTCTGATTTTGTTTATGTTCAAATTAATAAATAGTCCGTCTCTGCATAAGTAATATATTGCTATCGGCAAAGTAGATCCCTTTTCAGTTTAGTTGTATTTTACTTACGAAAAAGAATTTTTTGGGTTCGATCTTACGAAGTTGTCAAGCATTTAATTACTAACAATTATTATTTAAATACATACTTGCTCCTTTAAACTTTGTGCCAACACGGTATTTCCATCAATATCGCCCATTTTGCGCTAAAAACAAATTATAACACACCGAAACACTCTACAATGAATAATGTACTGGACAAAAATTAAAAAAGCGTAAACATAAAAAAATAAGTTGTTGTTTTTGGACTTTTGATCTTGTGTGATCAGCACACGATTATTTAGGCAGTTTTTACTATCCAGTTCGTCATCAAAACATCATAACAAGGTCAACACTCACTTATCGTCTTATCGAGTTGTTTCAAGTACCAAGCAGAACGACTTTTTTTAAAAGGCTAAATATTTATTAAAAATCATTTAAAAAAGGATGGTGGTGCGATTTAAAATTCGATCACAGCGAGCACTAATTATTTTGCCTGAATTTTACAGCGTATAGGCAACCCAATATACAATAGTGTATTGTAAGTATAACTACGATTTCAAAAAATATTTTTAGGCGCGGTACAACGATTATCTTATTATACAGTTTTATTTTAAAATTTATTTAAAATTCTAGATAAAAAATTGATTGCTTTTAACCTTCTACAAATTCTACATAATATATTATAAGTATTGTTAATTTAAAGAGGCGAAACGTACTACTACGTACGACATAATATTTTGACGCTGTCTTGCCTAATAAATTAGTATTTGAATTTGATTTTAATCGAATTAACGTCTCTAGAGAAATCCTAGTTCGTATTTGGTTTCCCTTTAAACCCTTCACTTCAAAAAGCTTTTATTACGCTTATTAATTTCGAGCGTCATGACTGACTTGCGTCCTTTATGGTATTTAATTAATTTATTTTTATACTCCTTTACATGTAAAATACGTATTTTAGTCACAATAAATCACCTAATTAAATCCCAACATGTACCTCTATAAAAACAGAAATTAATAATAATGTGCAGCCATCCGATCGAAACAAGAAATTTATAATAATTGCATTAAAATTGAATTTGGATGCGCAAAAACTCGTTTGGTAAATTATACGAAATTTAAAATTAAATCGATAAATAATCTTTTTTGATTAATACAAAAAAAGTCGTTTGTGTTAGCTATTGAAAGAAGAACGTCAAATCGATTACTCGTTTCATTTTATCCTCGTGCATAATTTTATTGCTGGTATACAAGTTTCGAGTATATACTGTTATTTAACATGCACTTGTTAAAATTCCATATAAGTTTAATTTCTTTTAAATATTTTAAGTTCTTCAAGTTCGTCTACCCCTTTCGTGGTGCTAGCCTCACCGGTCTTGGGGATGTATGTATCGAGTTGCAAAAAATGCATTTTTAGAAATTTCCAAAATTGTAATTAATTAAACAAATGGCGTCATTAAAATAGCGGTGGCTCCTCTTAAATAAAGTAAATTTTGCAAAACTCCACTTATTAATTTGGAATTTTATTTCACTTTCTCGTCATAAAATTTTTACATTAAATTACAACTTTTATTACTTATGTAAATATTACGTAATGTTTAAATTTGATCAATAATTTGCATTTAAAATATCTATTTAATATATTATATTAATTTAATTACCTATACTTTGGGCTCTAAAAAAATGAGCTCTTTAAGTCAATTCGTCCTTCTAGAACGAATTAATCAATTAATTAAGTACGATTCACACTACTATGGTTTATCAGTCGTTTAAAATTGGCTTAAAAGCAGGTTCGGCTTTGGGATTTAATCGAAATCGTCGTTAAAGCCGACCCTGCTTGCTATACCTATTATAAGTAAAACTAAAATTTTGTATTCTCCATACTAATGGTAACAGTGGCGGGAGTTTCGTTCGAGTGCTCGAAAGCCGGGTTTTCGACTCCTATTTTTTCTTTCTTGAGATTTTCGTCTCCTATTTTTTCTTCCTTGAGATTTCCGTCTCCTATTTTTTCTTCCTTGAGATTTTCGTTCCACGACTGTGTCTCTCCAGAACCAAAAATGCAAAATAAGACTCCGGAAGCTATGTAAATTAGAGCGCCAATTGAAAAAATGATGTGCCATTGATGTAAAGCGTTCTGAAAAAAAATATTTAGTTTCAAGTTTCGCTTTTGAAGTTTTTGACGGTACTTACACTCTCGGCGGTGAGGTAGCCCGTAACCATCGGAGCAAAAAATCCCGACATGCCACCAAAAGTGTTTATTATACCGTAAATGCTTCCAGCGTAGTTTGGAGCCAGGTCTTGGTTATTTTGCAAGTTTGTCAAAGTTGCGGCTCCGTTTAAGCCTAAGGAAATGGTAATTAAAACGATCGAAAGCGTCGCATCACATCCAATCCAAATCAGGGAAATCATAAACAATCCTGGAAGAACGTGAGCTAAAAATTTTGCAAGACGTGTTAGTGGCGCTTTTAGAACGTGTAGAACATCTCACTTACATATTAGAACAAACCATTTTCTTATAGACGTTATGGTCATTAAATTTTTGTTCCTTATTACATCGCCGATGAAGCCGAAACCAAAACCGGTCAACATGCGGGTTAGGTATGGTACTGCGGCCAAGGCACCAGAATGGCCTAAATTGAATCCCAACACCTCGGACATAAATTTCGGCCCGGCCGTTATTAAGAAGTTCATGCCCCAGAGGTTACCAAAATGTAAAACGTTTAATGCCCAAAATGGTAGCGAGGTGAACATTTGGAAATATGGCGGCATTTTCTGGAAAAAGGGTAGTTTTTTAAACATCGGATTTGTTTATAACAATAAAAATGTAAATAAATACGCACCTACCTTTATTTTACCGACGGAACTTCCGACGCTTTTCGCGATATAAATTTTTTCGTCTTCGCATATCCTGGGGTGCTCTTCCGGAGTGTCCGATACTAAGGTGATCCATAAACAACACCAAATTAGACAAAGTATGCCCGGTAGGAAGAATCCCCATTGCCAGCCCCAAGCCTCGATGACCGATCCTAGTAAAGGCCAGGTTATGACGGTTCCTAAAGTGCCACCTAAAAGAGCGCTCGTAAACATCCCCTTTTCTTGCGGAGGCGCCCATTTCGAAACTAGACAATGCAACGATGGGTATAATACGCCCTAAAAATTAATTTTTAGCTTGAAGAATTAAACTTTATGATTAGACAAATTACCCCGACGAATCCAATCGAGAAACGCAGAATTATTATCGCTACGTAATGCCAAGAAGCGGCTAAAGGAGTCAAGAGGGTTAAAATACCGGATACGATTCCCGAGACGACTGTAACTTTAGTTGGACCGAATCGTTCCGCTAGAAAGCCGCCGGGAATAGAAGTTAATATGTACCCCCAAAAGTACGACCCTAAAATCAACCCTTGTACTTTGGTATTCCATTCGTAACGCACTCCAAACTGTAATTAGCAAAAAATGAATTTTTGTACTGCTTCAAAACGGTCAACTCACGTCAGGTTGTGCCGTATATTTGGAAAGGCTTTCGGTACTATTGTCTAAACTAGTGTTGTTGTTGTAGTCGTTTATTAGACATTCGCTCCTTTGGTGGTTGGTAGAAATTTCTGTTTCGACCATCGCTATTATGTTTATCGACATGTTTACGCGTAACATGTAGGAAATGAAACATGACGCAAATATCATCATACCGACAACTACCCGGGTCGGTAAACATCCTGAAAAAAATTAATGTACAGATCGAGCGGGAACTTCTTAGGCCAAATGATATGTAAAATATATGTAATGTGCGCTCCTGCACCGCATTTAATTATAAATTACATATCTATTTGAATTCATTTTGATCGAAGATTAAAGAAAAATTTTGGTTTTTCATCGAGAAAACTTTTGGTAATTATTCGGCAGTTTGGCCGTTCTAAAATTGTACCTAGAGTAAAATTACTTACCTTGAATACACAAATGCATTTTTAGTTCTTATTATTATCCTGTGAACTTAAATTTATATTGTCATCTTTGGAACTCCTTGAAAGTAAAAAATAATGTCAAAATAAGACTACGGACTTGACATTTTCTTATTTAAATCTTCTCTATCTGAAATAAATAATTATTACTTCAATTTATTTAAAAAAATTAGTAAAAGTGTCGAGTTTTGAGAAAAAGTAATGAGGGCCAAATTTAAGACTAAAAACTTCACTGGTGTTCGACTTAAGTTTTTGATAACTCCGCCCACACTCTCACAAATTCGCTATTTTTACACGAATTACGAATTCAATCAAACGCGAAGCGCGAGTTAAGTTTAGTTCCTGAATTTGGACCCGAGTGGTTTTTAAATGCTTACGATGATTTATAGAACCACACCCGCATCATTTCTAGCGTACAACCCCTAATAGGCAGATCTCAGACCTCTTAGATAAACATGTTGGACACATTTGCGACTATTGTGGTCTGTTAGCTTGTCAGACTATCGGTTGGTCCATGAGTTTACAATTTTGGCACTCTGATGTTTTGTCTGTCTAGTCGCTCTATAATATGCTATATATAATATATTATGGTTTTTGCTCTCTATTGGTCGTTGTTGTTAGGTGTATTTGTTTCTTTTCTTTGCCGGTAAGTCGACTTGTTACTCCTGCCGACCTATCGGCCTACTGTTTTATTCGTTTGTCTGTTTCCCGACCTAACAAGTACATGCCGAAAAGTTTCTTTGTCTGCCGGTTTGTCTTTAGGTTAGCCTATTCGACGTGTAGGTCTGTCTTATTTATCGTTATCGTCTTCCGATCTCTATAGGTTCGTAGCTTATCGGCTTTCCTTTGCGATGTCCGAAACTTGGCTGATGTCTACTGGAAGTACTGGTTTACAGTCTGATGCCTTTTCGGCCAGTCTATCTGCATTTTGCTTTCCAGTTTTTCTGTTTGTAAACGTGCCTTGATTGTCGATCTGACAATTGTTGGTTGGAATGTAATACTTAACAACAATAAATGTATACATACGTATAAGTAATCCCGATGGCATGAGAACGAAACCGTGGTAAAAAGCTAAAGTAATTATTAATGCGCAAAAAGAAATTGAAACCAAACCGAAAGTGAACGAGGAAAAGAACATTCTGTTCTGGTGTTTAAAGTAGAAATGTTGCTAATTGCTTAGGATTTTTCTGAGGCAATTGATATTTTTATGACAACATCTTCGATAAATCTTTTCAACAATTGAACAATTAAAGAATCATTCCAACGCAGACAAATAGCATATTAATAATAATTTATATGCATAAAATTGACATTAATTTTTAATAATTAATTGTATAAGTATTCTTTTAATTTAAATTACTAATTACTTACAGTTTTTTCGATACATTTTTAAGCGACTAATTGATTAATTAAGAGTTACGGAAAACTTCAATTAATTTACAACTACCCCGGCATTACACAGGTTGGTAAAAAATGTTTTTGATTGACCCAAACAGTAGCATACTCGATATGGTAGTTTCTGCCTGGGTGGACGCCAACCACCAGGCACCCGCTACTCATATATAAAAACAACAACACATACAATAGCCAAACTATTGGACTTTAGTTTTGGTATTGTCGATATTTAAAATAATTTCAAAATTGGCAATTTTAAAAGAACCAAAGTTGATTGGAATTTTAAAAAGTATTTTATCCAAATCGGTTTCGACCGTTTTTCCTATTTTTGGATATGTTATAGATATGGAGGTTCATAATCAAATATAATTTGTTTGATTTGTTTGCTCCGATCAGAGCCGGAGGTCCGATTTTATTTATATAACAATTTAAAAAAAATTGCTTGCAGCAAAAGAGTTTACAATTGAGTGTCTCACATTGTTGACTTAATTACTAAATTATTTAATTATCCTGTAAAGCGTATTCACTGTTCAATTATATTGTAAAGCCATGTAAATGTCTAAGCATCAACAATCACTTTTTTTATTCAACGTATTTATGGTATGGAATAATTTTATAAGTCGATTAATTATCGTTAACGCCTTAAATAGCTATCAATCTTTTTCACTAGTAATTACTTTATTAAAGGTAATTATATTGTTATATTATGAGGTTATTTAAAACTTGAAGCGTATTGTTGGGTGTTGTGTAACAGTGTAACCGAGTCTTATTATTAATTTATTGGCATCTGCAAAGTCCCAATCTTTATAAGAACAAAAAAACATGTCGAGAAATTTAAACAATCGCTTAAAACTACAGCTCTCCGGCTCTTATAGTTTTAGCTGCAAAAGTTATATGTGGACGGGCGAACGGAGCCATTGAATATGATGGTTCTACTATCCGGACTATTGCGATATATTATTTCAAATTTCAGCTCTAGTTTCTATACATTTATACAATATCGAGATTCTCGCACTGACATACACAATACACATTGCACATTCGTGGCTTGCATGTCACCTGCATACACCTGCATAAACAAAAAGTTGAGACTCATTAGCCCGCACTTCGTAGAGGACAGTCATTTGACAGTTTTCGCATTTGTATTTCAAAATGAATGAATGAATTTTCGTGACAAACACTTCTCACATTAGCACGATTTTGCGAGAGGCCTCTCTCTAGCAGCCAGAGATACGTTTGCTTCAATTTAATAACAGCCATATCCTATGCACCTGCTCTTAGTTTTTCCGTAGGATAAACTGGTGAGCAGAAATCAACAAAACGTTCTAAACAACGTTAAATTCCTATGCGCACTTTTGGTGGTGAGCACCTGGTATAACTATGGTAATTCGGTTTAAAACTAGCCATTGTTTAGAGGGTATTATAATCAGGTTATTACTCTGGTAAAAATATTAAAGTCATTAGTGTCTATAGTGTTGCCAAAAGTGAACATCGCGTGCCTTCGAAGAGCGAAAACTAAACAAAACTCACCCCACTAATTAGACGACTTCTTAAGAAACCACTTTACACTCCCAAGTTGATAATTAAACTTTCATAGTATTTATTGTAATTACCGTATTTTAAATCGTGATTAATCAATTATGATCAAATCAAAATATTTTGATTGCGAACTACCTAACTGCTATACCCAAATATTGTTTAATTTTGTAAACGTACAAGTTAGAAAAAGATTAATTATAACTTAAATTAAACTTGGCATTGAAGGTATAATTTAAATTAATCTCTGATATACAGAGTGACTCATTTTGCACGTTATTTGGGGGTTACACCTATTTCTCGGGCGTAATTTCTAAATAACTCCTAAATTAATAATTTTACAATATTCCCAACAACTTAAAATAGGTATACAGGACGATTTATTTAAAATAGGAAAGCTAACCCAATTTCCGGTAATACTGGAAGTCAAAATGTAAAAATGTTTTGTAATTTTACAATACAATTTTCAAAAAACCACCTTCTAAGGGCTGTACCTCTCTTAAGATAAAAACTTTATTAAGCTTTTCGTAATAAATTGATTTGCTCTATATCTACTAAAACGTGGAGTACACATTTTAGAATCACCTTGTATAGAGTGTCTTCAAAAACTCATTTTGTTTGACTAGTTTTCGGTTTAACCGGAAGTTTTTTTATTATTAAAATAATATCAAATAATAGAAATGTACACAATAAATCAATGTGCCAACTAGCAATTACAAATTGTAATTACCAAAAAGAAAATGCAATTTTTTGAAAGTTCGACCTGCAAAATATCATTACTCCGGTTCTGCCTGTATCTTACCCTCTTATCTTAGACCCCCCTATATTGATTTAATTTAAAAGCTTACTTTGCCGACGCAATTTTGTTAAAGTGGCTTCATGAAGTCGAATTTCATCAAAATCGCTTCAGTAGCTCTTGTTACACACAGACACACACCCAGACAGACTTTTTCAAAAATATTAAATTAAAATTTTTTTCCTATCATATTATTATCTACTTTTTCAAAGTAGACGAAAAAATAAAATTCAATTGGTATTGGCACTAACCCTGGTGATAGTCATTGGAAAGTTCTTGAAAATGGACGTTTTCAATAGCAGGGCTAAATTACTGTTGGCTGTTGCAGGTATTTCGGCTGATCAACTGCTTTCAAAAAACTAGTCCGATGTTTCCATAAGCATAACTTTAGTATCAGTTTTTTAATTTAAAAAAATCGACGTGCATAATTACGAAGGTTACGTAAAGTTTAAAAATTGGAAATAGATATAACTCGTTAAAATAATTGTTTTAAAAAATTCAAGGTTTATCAATCAATAATCGTTTCGTTGTAAACTTTACATGTCGTACGTTTGATGAAGAAAGAATTCAAAAGTGTAAACTTTGATAAGTAGTATAACATGCTTCACTAATTATTATCAACAAGTTTATTGGTATGTGTGTAATGCTATTGTTAATTATTAAAAGTCACAATAAAAGAATTGTATGTTAACTAAGTCAGAATCGATATAAAATTTTGTTTTAATTTCTAAATTACTCGAAACGCCGTGAAAGCAATAAATTGTTTAAAACCACACTCAAAATTATTTATTTTTAAACTGATAATTATTGAAAATTCAAAACCCCCAAACTTGCAGAAGACGTCTTAATGGATCAGAGAATCGTGTAAACGAATGTTGCTCGAGCAGCAAGTCTTTGATTTTATTGCGGCTAATATGTCAGTTTTTTTATTTGATAGCGTATGTGTTCCTGGTATAGAAAGACCATTCCGTTCTGACACTGGTGACTTTACTACCAGTGGTTAGCAAAAATAATGAATAATCTCCTTCGATTCTTTTCTTTTATTGATTCTATCGAACCTCTCTATACAGGTAGCGTAAGTCACCGGTGCCAGAGAGGAGTGGTTTCTCTATACCTTCTGCCCATTACCCCGGTTTTCGGCAAATGTGGAAAAATGTAAAAACGATTGCCTAAAAAAATTTGTGTTTTCTCAATTAAATTGTTTCTTACGAAATAGAAGAAGAGGGGCAATGTGGAGAAAGATTTAAAATAATTGAATTGCCTAAATTGAAATTCTAATAGTACTAACCCACAATTTAGAATTTACATACTTTAGATTTGCAAAAAACTTTTAATTGAGCAAAATAACTTAATTATATAAAATATTAAAATTGAAGAAAATAACCCAAAATTATTTTTTTTGAATACCTTTACTATAATTATCAAAATAATTTAGCAAAAATTCTATTACCTTTATTTTTTAACCTACTTTATAATTAGTTTTTCCTCGTAATATATATTTTTTTCTAGTATCGTACCTACAATAATTAGTTTCGCGATACATGGTATTCAATGTCAATGTTTAATAATTGTAATCGAACAACAAATATTTAATAGCTTTCTGTGATTTAAAAAATAAAATTATTAAAAAAATTTTATTAGGTAAACAAAATAAAACTATTTTTATACTTCTTATATTAATAAAAAAAATTTTAGTAACGCCATTTAATTAATTAAAAAAGATTACAAAAATTAATTTATTTAAATTTTTTCAAAACCAACAGTTTTCGTCAAATAATTTAAAATTTTGCGTTATAGGAATAAATTAAAAATATTAATAATAATATTAATAACCTACTATAATTTCATACTAATAATAATGTATTTAGAACTAGGCTTTTAATAATAGAATAATTTAAAAACAAAATTACAATTAATTTAATGAGCTTACCTGACTCGTGGAGCGACTTGAAAACGATTAAATTTCAATAGTATTCGCGCACTCAATTTTTTAAATTATAAAAAAAATTCGTCAACTTTGATTTTTTTTTGAAAATTAACTTGTCGAGCGTTTTAGCATGATACCCATCGGGTTCTGTACCATGGCGAAGCAATCAGACCACCACTCCATATATTCACACATTCACACCAACTCTCCCAAAGTAGTCATCATGTCCATCGCTCTAATTACTAATTTAACGCAATTTTTTTCTTACGAAAAAAAACGAGACTCGAAGTAAGCGAAAAACGACCCCTTCTTACATAATAAATTTGTTCTTACTTGAAAATGCGTAAAATTGTGGCAATTTTCAAAATTGTAATTTTCCATTATTTTAGTTCAAAGTTTTGAATATCCTGCAATTAGAAATACGTTACACGTTACGTAAAAATTTTTTATTTTTGCTAAAATTACAGTATATTAGTACATAAGTACAAAAACTGTTATTTTTATTGTTTTAATAATTTATTGTGAACAAACGTCATCTTTAATATTCGGTGATTTTGAAACAAGAGTCATTATTCGGTAATGATAAAGGTCCCATCAGTATTTCCGTAAATAAATCCCCACATTAGTGATTTTTTCCTCACGTTTAGTAAAGTGCCTTTTTGCATTATATTATTACTCTTCATAATTTTAGTACTCCCATTTAAATTAAATAGAATCGCCTACAGGCGGACACATTAGGTAACCAGAAAATCAAGCAGACGGGTAGGTAGGCAGAGGGACGTGCACAGTTTCTATTACTCGATTTTAGTTTAAAAGAACTTCCGGTTAAATCGGAAACTAGCTAAACAAAGGAGTTTTTGAAAACACCCTGTATATTTTAATATTTTAGAAAATATTGTGGATTTATTTGTCTAATTACACTAAACATGCTATGTTTTGACATCTGGCTTAACTGGAAATTGGGTATACCGTATAATTTTAGATTTTGGAAATGAGGCTGAGATTGTGAGCATACTATTGTTTCGTACTACTTCCGATATTTTTTTTTCATATTTTGAGAGATTGTAAATTGGCTTAAACACATATAAAGAAGCCCTGCTACTTTAGTAATTTTTAGCACACGAAATGCCCTTAAGCTGGGTCTTGACTAAAAAACTTATCCTGCCCTGAGAGGAAAAGTTTGTGAAATCCTGCTGTACGAGTATAAAATAACCCTTTACTTTAAATTGCATACTACATTTACATCTTACCTATGTCTATTTCGCACATATTCGCCCCTTCACAATTTTGCCAAACGTGTCGTAAATACACGTTTGGTTTACGAATTCGCAATCTGAACACAGGTCGATAAGCTATCTCTCTTTGACTTCCTCCTGGATCCGTCAATGAACATACACAATTTAGTAATAATATATATTTTTAATTAATTGTAAATCATTGTACATAACTTTTCTTGAGTAATACTCGGTAAATTACAACTCTCCAAATTTGCACCTATGGGCGTCTTCCGGTTCATTTTTAAATACCTTGAACTAAAACCCAACCGTTTCTCGTAAACTGCAATAGAGCAATTTCACAGGACCTGGTTTTCTATGATCTATGACACTGTAAACTTTGTACTCTGAATAACTTAACCAAATGGCAAAGCTCACTTTCAAACATCACCTCTATTAATATAATAGGGAGCCGATTAAAAATATTGAGATACTCCGGTAATCCGGCTCAAATAAGTATTTCTTATAAATTAGAGCCTATTATGAAGACCAAAATACTTGGAGCTTTTGAGCTATTTTTGTATTTTAGAGCTTCAACTTCGGTTGGCGAGTTTCTCTTGCTCAATAATCGTCTATATAGTATTAATACTTCAGAATCTTCAGTGGATTAATGGCCTGAGTTTGTAGATTGTTCTGTCACTGATTGTGTATTTTGAGTATTGTAGAGACAATCTCTTTAGTTTTATTATTGTATTACGAAAAAGCATCGATACTTTTTCTAGTCACTGCACTGAGCTCAAATATTGCACCCCATTGTAGTTACGATGTCTAAAGTGCACTCGACGACGAATTGTTGAACTGGGAGAGAGAAGGTCCATCAATAGCCTTCTATATGAATCTTCCAAACTTTCTTTTGGGGTTTTATTAAGAGTGCATGGTGCATCTACTCAGAAATGATTCGGGATCTACAACACTTGAGATGAGAAGCAGGCAAGCAGGATCATAGCTGTTACCACGATTGCTGCGCTTGTGCATCTACAACACTTGAAAATCGTATAGAGGGCGCATCTGCATCAATTTCAGGATTTTCCGTTTGTAACGGCCTTACAGACTTTTGTATCTTCTAGTTTTCGGAGATTCCTAGCGGGATTTGAGTTCCCGATCGCTGATGTAGAAATTTGTCGAGCAACCTGAGGTGCTCACATTGAAACACAAAAAAAGGTGTGAAAAATATATAATTTGTTATGCAATCGTGAAAACTCAAATATTTTTTCGATGACGCGTTAATAAAGAAAGCAAAAAAATCCACAATCTACGATCAGAAAGTCTGTATCATTCGATTGTACGAAATATTAGATAATTCGAGGTTTCAATAAGTATTTTTAGAAGAAAATGGTTGAAATATTTATGTGGTATCTAATTTAGAATCAAATATTAAGTTTTGAACACGATTAAATTTAAATTTTAACAATTTAATAGCGTCCGTTAAACTTAATTAATTAATTTAAATGCACTTAAATTAACATCCCGATTCTAATTTTTTATTAGATAAAAATAATAGCTAATTAATTAAGCAACTTAACAAAAACTATTCATGTAACTTCACCTATTACCTACTACGTTTTTGAGATTACAGTAAAGGTCGTTTTTTTGAAATTTTTTTAAAATAATCAAAAAGCCGCCACGTTATTTATAAATGAACTTGACTCTATTACACGCGGGAATTTCAATGTTGAATTGATGGAAATCAAATCAAGTTCAAGAATTGTAATATTGTAATTTGAAACACTGACTTATCATGAAATAACTTATTGTAGTACCTACCTATTGTATTTCAGTGTTTCGGTTAAATTATCGAAGCTGATGGCTATGATAAATTGACTCTTTTTAATGCGTATTACCCATCTTTGAGTTTTAGATATAGTCGAAGTAATTGAAATTTGGCGGGTAATAAATCAAAACGCGGTATGAGACCGGAGCCAGTAGATATACAGAGTATTCTCCGTTTTCGTACCGCATTCCTTTGATCCGACAAATGCCGATAGAGCAACAATCTTCGGTCTAAAACGCACTTAATCACTTTTAAATAAATGGTATTACAGAGTGGTTACCTGGAATAAAAATGGCATCTCTATGAGGTACTTTATATAATATCTACTGGCTCTGGATGAAACAAGTTGACAGCACTAGGCGTTAAAAATTTCTTATTTCTAATACAACACCCTGTATATTTGATGCGGTTTGGAAGATTTTAAAATTATCTGCCTAGTAACATTCGTAAAGAAAGCAGTTTTTAAAGAATTTAAAATAAATATATTATTTAATTGGGGAAAGTACTTTTAAATGGCGTAGTATATAACGAAATTAGATTAAAATGATGACTTATGACTTAAGGACAGTTTTCACTTTTGAAATTATGCAAAATTAAAATACTAAAGTTTAAAAATAGAAAAGATAATATATAATTAACAGTTTCTTTATAAGTTAAAAAAACAGCTGCAGTTGGAGAAATATTTGAAATATTTCTAAACAAAATGGGCACCCCAAAAATTCGCAACAATCTTTTTTAAATTTTTGTTTATTTAACTTTCTCTTTTCTGTGCACATTTTCGTCATAAATTTTGTAATTTTCATCACGTAGTTTCAAATTAAACTTAAACGACACGTATTTGGAATATGAAACTAAACAAAAATTGGTGAAAATTGTCTAAGCGTATTTTTATGTTGAAGTTAACCTACGATTATAATTAGGTAATTTAGTCCACGGTTTTCTAAGCCATAAATTTGTGTTATTGAACTAAATACAAAAATATTTTTTTACAATAGTGATGACGATGTGCAAATATTTATTTGTCGCCTGAAAAGAAATTAAACTTTCAAACTTCATCTTCAGAATCGTTCTCTTTTAGGAACTCGCGAAATAAGTTTCTTCGTAACGTTACGAAATCCCACTCCTGTACCGATCCTGTACCAAAAATGATAAATATCACACCGCCCAAAACGAGCAAAATTGCGTTGATTAAAAATAAAACAACCCACGCGAAAGTGTTCTGAAAATTAAAAATTAAATTAATTAAAGAAAATGCGAATGCGACAAACTTACGCGTATTAACAATAAAACTAAACCGACTAAAAAGGGCACCGTCACTCCGGCAAAACAGAGCGAAGCTTGAATCGTGCTATAAAGCGATCCAGCGTAATGGGGACTCAAATCGCCGATGTTTGCAAAAGCCCCACCAACGATTACGCCGTTTAAACCGAGAACGGACAATATTTTGATTACATTTATAAGTTTGTCGTCTCGATGAAATATCATGGATAGTTGGATTAATCCGGGAACTACTTGAGCTATAATTGGCATAATTATAAATTCGTTACATTTTTTTTAAATAAAAAAAGGGACAAGAATAGAAAAGAAATTGGAAATGTTAAAAATTTGAGAGAAGTGAGAAGGGCAGGAAGGAACAAGAAAAAATTGAAGCAATTAAACGAGAGAGGGAGGTATTAGGAAAAGATATAAAGAACGAGGAGAAAGATTGAGAAAAATAGAGCATAAAAAGTGGAAGAAAAGAGAGATAAATTACCTAAAACAGAATGAGAATAGATGCAGTATAGGTGAACCTACAAAATATTGTGAATAATTTTCTTGTTCCGCCCACAGAAAAAAGTCCTTTCGATATAATGACTTTTGATACAGATACGCCGATTACACTAAAACAAATTCTTACAATAATCGCCGTACTTAGTAAGAAAGAGCTCTAAAAAGAAACGGTTTATGATCGATAAGTTAGTATTAATTGTTGGAACAAGAATAGTTACTTACCAGCAACAAATCGCAATCTAAAACGAAATAAAAGTACATAGGAAGAAAATCCATAAAAAACGAAAGATTCCAAGTATTCGTCAATAATAAAAAAAACACAGCTCTCACCGGAGTAGCTTGTATTATTTCTCTCCACGGTATACCTTTTCGAATTCTCGGGAGCTAAAACATAATTATCATTCGAACCTATTTAATTTCCAAAAAAGCTTATACTCTAACTCTATGTTGAGTCGGAAACACTTGTCTAAAATTAATATGTTCCTGCTCCTCTTCGTTAATACATTTGTGTTGTTCGGGCCAATCCGTAACGTACAAGTACCAAAGGATGGAAAAGAAAAAAGTCCACAAGCCAAAGATATACGCGATCCAGTGCCACGATAAAGAGGACATGATGTACGCGCTCAGTGGATAACAAACGATCATACCGACGCTCGTACCGTGCAGACATAACGAAAATGTATTCCTTTCTTCTAAAGGCGACCAGTTCACTATTAAAACAAAAAATAATGGGAACCAGAAGCCCTAAAATAAATAGTCGTTAAAATTAACTTCCTCGTAGAGCTGTTTCAACGTCATGGACTAGAGACTAGAGACTACCCGTGCGGATATTTCCGAACGAGAAATATGTATATACTAACCGACATGAATCCGATTAAAAATCGTACAGCGATAAAGGCAAATGTAGTGACATAATATACTAAAGGATTTATAGCCGTCAATAAAGCGGCTAATACCATTGTGATACCGACGATTTTCCGAATACCAAACTTATCGGCAAACCTTTTAGATACAAATAAAGAGAACGAGTAACCCAAATTATAACTGCTCATTATACATGCTAAAGTTAATGGGTTTAGAGGTCTCCAATAATCCTATACAATACTTTTAGTTAGTGTGGAATCGATTCAACGTAAAAATCACCTTCATTTCGCCAAAGTCGATGTTGAACATATTGTGGAATCGATCGAGATCGCTCTTATATCTCGTATCGTTTCTATTGGAATGATTGTCAAATGGAACGTACAAATCTATTATTATTATGCTTATGTTAATTTTTAACATATACGATGTAAAAGATCCTAAAAATATTAAAACTCCGACCTAAAAACCGTACGGTTAAATTAAATATTGTTTAAAAATAGATAGATACCACTACTCGTGCAGGTAGGAAATTAAGTATTGACATAGTAATTAAGTTTTAAACTGACAAATTGATTTCAATTATGTCATTAATTTCAAACTTGCGACGTTGTTAGAAATCGTACGTGTAGGCATGTACCACAGGGTAGGCCAATTGAAGCAGTTGAAATAATGGACTTTTATTCAGAAAAGGGATTTTACGTCGTTTTTGAAAAGGCTTCAAAGTTTAGGTATTTTAACCAGCATCTGGTTGGTCTTTAAGAAACGAGCAATTTTTGCATGAAGTTTGTGACTTTTAAAAGTCACTTGGAGTTGTTGGTATATTCAACCAACATCTGGTTTGTCTTAAAGAAATGGGCAGCTTTTGTTTAATAAATGTTATATTTTTGTAACTTTCAAAAGAAGCGAAAGGAAAGGTATTTTAAGTTTCTTCGGAAGCGCTTATGGCATACCCTACATGACCAATATGGATTTTGCAGCAATATTGATAGATCAATTATTGAGACCTTACAGGGTCAAAATAATCTGTGGATCGCGTCTGTTTGTTTTTTTGAATCGTGCAGTAACGTCAAAAGTGGATGACATCAATGATAGTTCTCCAAAATAATTTTCCCCAACTACCTATATTTATTTTTATTCCAATATTATCGCGTATTGAAGCTGGATCTCAAAATATCCAAATAATTTGAGATCCATGTTGCAATCCATCAATATCTCACTTTACACGCTCAATATAATATATCGCGATACCGTACACGTGGTTCATGATATCACGATCCATATTGACCATAGGTCTAGGGTACGCCAATAAGTGCGAATTTTAATACATTCAATGTAAGGTGTTTTAAAAGTAAAAAGCAAATTTAACATTTTCAAACAGTTCGTCAATTATTTAATTTCACTCATTTAAAAGAATCACAAATTTCAATTTTAATAAATTAACTGCAATTACATCACAAAGCTTATTAATATTTACAAATACATACACACAAACATTATACAGAACTCGCGAACAATAAACTCGAAGCACATTTTTTACCAATTAATCTACCGATATTTTCGTATACGTCCTCTTCACCGTACAAAAGTGTGTAGTTTCGAAATAGGACAATCTTTGAATTACAAAAAATTTTAATATGATCTACGTCGCTTTTTGTGCACGAATTATCGTCGAGATCGTCTATATCGTCGTTAAACCTACAATACTTAGTTTCGTCCAATTTTCTAATACAAACGTGAATCGGAAACCATTTATACGTCTCGGGGCACAAAAGATAAGACTGATTTAATTTGCCCTTGTAGTGCATTTTAGGACAAGTATGGATGTAATAACCCATGTAATAATACTCGATCGAAGGGAGACTTTGATGTAAAACTTTGGTTAAGTAAATTTCGCTGAAATTCAAATCATTAATGAAGCTCTTGGGAATTATTTGAATCGTTACCGTAAGGAAGCATAAGTTCCAAGTGTCAGAAATCGATAATCGGGATCATAAAAGAAGTAAACTGAACTGACGCACTTTGGTAAAATATCGAGAACCGCTACGGCTATTAATTTGTCGTCTAACCAATACTGTTGATGAAATGTCCCAAAAGTGATGCTGGGTGCATCAGTTCTTGTACTCTGAAACAAATTTACTCGTACAGTAATAAAAATATAGAATTGTGACCCTCTTAGGGGAAAAGGGAGGTTAAAATCATTTACAATACGAATTGTACAGGGTGACAAAACATTCGAGTGTGTACTTTTACAAAAAACTAACAATTTGCTTACCGGTAGTGGTGAAGAAATTAGGAACCTTACAAACCCCGAAAGACTACACTTTTCAGGAGGATCGTTATGGACTATTGTTTGATACTTTTTATAAAGTTGAAATTCTAAATTTCTTAAATTTTCTAATTCACCTTCAAGTTCCTCAGCCGGTACTAGTTTCAACTAAAAAACCAGACGAGTAACTCAAATTGTTTCATCAACGCTCCACTCTATTACCTTAATTTTATGTTTAGAATCTAACGGCACTTCCAGTAAAAATTCCTCTAAAGATTTACCTTCGGTAAGAGTAGGCAATTTTTCCAAGCTCATGCCTTTTTTGTCTAATTTTTCTTGTCTCTTTTCCAATCGGAGTAGTTTCGCTTTCTTACAAGGAGGTTTTGACGGATCCGCTCCTTCTCCCTTTTTAAAAGTCGTCACTTTTGACATAGTGGGCATATCATTAGATTGTCTCTCTAAAAATAATATTTATGGTAGTTTCTTTAAAAACAGTGGTCTTGTAAAAAAGGTTTAATCAAAAATTTGTACCTTCGCTACCGTTACTTTCGCCACTACGAACTTGTGGTTGCTGCAAAGTTACACCACTACCGATCTTCACGACGACAAAATCGTCACCATCGTTTCTGTCACAAGCATTTCCTGGTAAATGACTAACGTCAAAGTTAACATTCGGCCGATCTTTTAATACGGCAGTTACGTGCACTTCGTGATCCTCTACGTCCATCGTGGTAGTCGATCGCTCGTCGTGAACATTTTTTAAACCGTCGCTTACGTATCGATTAAATTTCTTAATAATTTTCTTCTGGGACTTCGAAGGTTGAAATTGTAGCGCGTTACATCTACAAACGTACGAATTTGATCAAATTTTGAATTTAGTTCCAGTTTACCTTATCGTATACTGCGGACAACAA
The DNA here is from genome assembly GCA_950108345.1 of Malthinus flaveolus. NCBI lineage: Eukaryota > Metazoa > Arthropoda > Insecta > Coleoptera > Cantharidae > Malthinus > Malthinus flaveolus. The sequence goes on from OX467288.1 coordinate 772,036, forward strand.
GTATCTTCCATAATGGGCTTGTAACAATACATTCCGGACCTTCTCCAACCTCTGTCAATTAAATTTTGATAATCCTCGGCTGTAAGTTGCTCGGCCCACATACCTTTAAGAAAAAAAATTTCAAAAATTCAAAAAAATTTCAACATAACCTCAAATTACCGTACGAAACTGCACCGTTTTCGTTTTTACAGTAACCACACTTGTGTTTTTCCAAATCGGGATACCAGTGAACGATACTTATTTTATGAATATTAATTCGGGCCATTTTTGAAAAATTATTTAAACGAACCTTGCAGTGTTGCAAGGTCCAATAAACTACTCTAAAATGACGTTTATCGGCGATTTAAATAAATAACAAATAACGTGTAACTTTTGCGTTGCCAAATTATTAACTAAACAATAAGTTAACCCATTATTAATTCGATTTTTATCGTATCTCAATTTTCTCAATTTTAAATTTCAGTGGCGGCGTCAAAAATATTTATTGGGGGCGTTTAAATGGGTCGAAACATTTTTTAAATTTTTCATTAGTTTTTCTATTTAGAGGTTTCTTTTGTACATCGATTCACAAAATACATATTTGCTATAAATTAGAATGTTAATTATAATATGTTTTGCAGTGAAAAATAGATTTTAAGGCTATAATTAGAAATAAAAATCGAATAATATAGAATTTAGTGTGCAATTCGAACAAAATTAATTTGTTTCTAACTACTAGATCAGTTGATTATACTTTATAATATTATTTAAGTTGCAGGCTTATGCCTTTACTGTGGATAAAATTTAATTATATCCATCTAATTTACCACATTGGTGGTCTGAAAAAATAGAAACTTTTTGAAAGAGTAACTAAATTAATTATATAGGTCTAAATGTAATTGTTATTACTTATTACGTTATAGTAGAAGCTATAGGCTTTATTATTCAGCACATATTTGAAACACCAAGTTTATTCTACATACAGAAAAAAGTTTTGAAATTTGTTTTAACAATAAATAACCGAAACAAAAGAAAGTAAAACTAAAAGCCATTAAATAAGGCTAGAGAATGATAATGATAATAAATAATAATCATAGAACAAAAGAATTAAAATGTCGTACAATGCGTATCTACTAGACGTCTTGGTTTAATATGCAGCCTAAATAATTCAATTCTTTTACCTATATTCAAGACACTCAATTTCAAATAATTATTTGTATGATGTTTAATCTAAATACTAATATCATCATCTTCTATGTACGATATATTCATTCTTTGTAATAAATTTTCGGCGGAATCTCGGATCTTTTCATCTTGTGCTCCGACTAACATAACTGCCCCTTCCTTTAAAACTGTAGCTAATGGCGCAAGCTTTTCTGAAGGCAAGCTGCATAACAATTCCATACAAGCTTCAACTGTTTCTATTCTTGCTGTCTTATAAGCTTCTGAGTCCTGCAAATACAGATCAGTGAAGAGTTACACAAATGCATAATAATAATAAGGTATTAGCACTAACTGAAGAATGCAGAAATAGATGTAGGAGCCGAAAATGAAAATCAAGCATTATAAAATTAATAATACAAGGTCTAGCCTTGTCTTGTCATTCTCAATACAAGACTAACCAACGTCGACGCCATAGCCTATTTGTATTCAGGTGGGCTTGAGTCTCATTGAGATATTTTATGGAGGTGACGAAAAGGTAGTATAGCAAAAGATAGATTGCAAATGACGAACAACAAAATGGCGTCAAAGAGAGATAGAGCATAAGATATAAAATGTACCTTACCTTGAAGATGCTCATAGCCCTCTGCTGTTGAATTTCGGGCGGCACTGGTTGAGGTGGCGGAATGGACGTATTAAAACCACTAATCTTAGTAGAAGGCATTAAGACGTCATTGAGCTTATGATGCCTATACTTTTCGATAATATTATCTAAATTTTCTTCGACGCTCGTATTGAAATCGCATCTATCGCCCTTATCTAAAGAAGTGCTCGATCTAATTTGCATGAGAGTGTTGGTGTCGTATTTTATAACTTTTGGTTCGCCTTTGTATTTAATTGTATGCGAACTATCGTTACAATTGTGAGTCGACGTTTCGCTCGCCTCATCATCAGTCACGTTACTTAAATTATCCACCTTATTATCTTTTTCTGGCAACTCGTTTTTGTTTATGTCGATTTCGTTATCGCTCTTTAAGTTCGGTAACATATCCTTTTCTAAATAGCTCTCGGAATCTGAAGAACAAAAGCTATCGCTCCTCTTAAAGTCGGACAAACGAAATACTCTCTTCTCCGGCTCGATTTTGATGGGTGTCTTGTTGGAGTCGCTCGAATATTTCGAGCACTCGTCGTCGTCTTTGATTTTTGGGATGGTTATGGTTAAGTTGGTGTAAGAGTGGCATAAATAGTCCCACATCGTTTGTAATTTTCTCAAAAATTGTTTTACGTAATCGATGTCTGTTAGACATTTACCGGTCGATTCTTTAGATAAAATTTCTTTTATGTCAGTCGAAGTTATGCGGTACTTTTCGATACCGTCCAAACAGAGCTCGATCAAAACGATAATTTCGACAACTTCTGAAGTATTCGCCTGCGTGTATAAATTTGCCGCTTTGTTTAAATTGCCGACTTTCTGCATTAAAAATTTCAACCCTGGCCTACTATCGAACTCCTTCGCTCTTTCGTTGGACATTTCTAAACACTTGAGGAGGATGCTGACGTGTTTTGCATTAACGTGGGTTAAAATACCACGTAAAGTGCAAGTGTTTATTTGCAAAATATTTAAAATTGGCGTTACGTGATTTAAATTTTGTAAAAGAGCGCTCGATATGGTTTGCACCATCATTTGGTGAGCTAAAATTCCAATCACAAAATTTCTGAAAGGAACCCTTATCGTAAACAGATCCGGATTAAACGTGTTACTAGAGTCGAGTGGAAACAAAAGAAACACGTAACTTCTATCGTCGTTAACCATACTATTCGTAGCTTTTTCGCAATTGCAATTTTTATCCGAACATTTCGTACAACTTTTTTGACACTGCATCAGCAGAACTTGCTGCGAAAGTTCGTACAAACGTTCGTTATCCTCTGCAGTACTATCTCGTCTGGCGGCGACTTTGACCGTCGCCAAATCGCCGTAAAAACTATCTGAATTTTGTTTAAACGCGGAGGTAATTTGATGCAACGGCGTCAAGCTAATGGCGCAAACTCTATGTATGGCCGTAACCAAAATTTCCCACTGATTCGACGTCAAAATTTGCCCGACGTTTAAAATTAGGTGGCGTATGCAAGAAGTACCAAGTCTCGCAACGCTCTCGATGGGCTGCGACACGCACTCGTTGAGTATCAAAAGTAGCTGCTTAAAAGCCAAAGTCATGCCTGGATTTTCGACGAAAGTCTCGTCGGATTGTTCTTCTTGTTTTTGTTGTAAGTTGTGCAAATATTCGACGACTAATTCGGTAGCCATGCCACAGTAATGGCGGAAATTTTGACCACCGTCCTCGCATCTGGCGGATTTGGAATTTTGTCTCAACCAGTTTTGCACCATTGGTAATAAAATGTGGTTGATGCAATATAGGCCAAAATTGATGCCAGGATTTACGATTAAGTCTCTCAACAACTTGAATAAAGTCTCCAAGATGTACGGCTGGTTTTTTTCGGCCGATAAAATTGCGGTCATCGATAGCCCTTCGAGGAGTATGTACCATATTTTTATGACTCTGCTAGGCTTGTCCATATGTTGCAGCATCATGTAGTTCGCAATGCATTTTTCCAAATCGATTTTTGGCGAGAGAATTTCGTACGACAGTTGTTCGACTTGTTCGAAATATGAAGGAAGTGTGACCACTTCTGGATTTGGTATTGCGGGATCGACTAGTTGTGGATTCATGTCGGTTTTAATTCTATGTGTGAGGTTAAACGTCGGACACTTCGGCATGTGGTACATCATGGATAAAATCGTAGCGCAGTTTTGTAACAATTTGAGCGATTCGATACACAAATCGACGTTTCCATTTTTACCATCTCCAGTTAATGAGATCAATTTTTTACGCTCGACGTCGTTATCCAAAAACGTAAACTTCTCTTCTTGCGCCTTCTTTTTTGTTCCTTTCGAAGCTTCGTTCGGTGAACTTACAGGGTTGTCTAAATTCGATTCGTAGTCGGCGTGTCGTATGTGCGACAACAAACATAAAATGTAATCGAGAGCGGCGTTGGCGAAGACCAAGGTGTTGTCCGTCGATAGGAAAACTTTGAAAATTTCCAAAATCGCCTCGGGGTTGTGTTTGTTGTTAGCAACACGCAACGTACCGAATAGTGGACGCCAACCGGAACAAATTTCCGTTCGATTTGCTTCGACAAACTCGCATAAGCAGGACACGATTTGATCCTAAAACAAAAGTTTATTTTACGGTATTAGTATTATGCTACTAGTCGATGGTTTCAATAGTAGCTTTTTGCATGCAGTTTGCAGATGTGAGATATTTATTGGAGCTCGTAACTCGTAAGTTTATACTCGTACTAGTATCCAGAAGCTAGCAAAATTTCCAAAAGATGCGCCCTGATCGTCTGAGCACCGCATTAAACGAAATTAACACCAGAAAAAGTTGAAGATCAAAAAAGCTACTATGAAAAGACGACAAGCCTTACTTGGACATCGGTGTCGCACATTTCGAGGCACAGAAGATTTTCAAACGGCTTAAATAGGGCCTCGTTAAAGTGAAAGTGAGGCAATTCCGTTTGTTCGTTTAAAAGGGCCGTAACGGCGTCGTGTATGCAGGTGACGGCCTTTTTGGAAACGCTACTGTCTTTGTGACAAGCCGCTTGCATGAAATGAGGCCCTACTATCGACCAAACCTTCATGGTGTGAACCAAAGGACGACCGGATCTAATGCACTTTAACGTAACTTCGCCTATTCTATGTAAAAGAAGAGTTGCGGGAGGTTTGTGTCTTGCTTCCAACTCCTTCTTCCACCATTTTTTCGAAGCGCAAGGCGCTTCGTCTAATTTGGCAAAGAGCTAAAACCAAAATTTTAATTTCGAGCATTCGGTTCGGCTCGAATAACTCACTTGGGCGTACGACGCTTTGCATAATTCGGTTAAAAAGCTACAAAAACCAGGCAGAGCTAGTCTCAATGCTGCCGAATGAAAGAGCTCGTCGACCCTCACCGACAAAACGCAACAAACTTTAGCAGCGTGGACTCCCGTTAGTATACCACAACCTTGTCCATTATGAACTCCACTTTTTTCGACAATATCGGCGATACTGGCATCGTTTTGGGAACTCGAATTTGAGGAGTAGGTTGTATTTTGTAGAAAACTATAGACGTCGACGCTGCAAAAAATCTATTTAGGGGCGATTTTGGGCCTGCTGAAGCAGCTTACCAAGTTTCGTCGTCACTGTTTGCGTTAAAACTCAAATTCAACCTATCAGAAGTGTTTATAGACGTCGTGGACGTAACGACGTTATTTTGGGTATTTTGGGCAACCATCAAAAGATGAGTAGAACCTGCTTTGGTAAATAAAGCGTGTTCTAGACTTGCGACCGCTATACAAGCGTTAAAAACATGGGGCCAACAAGCAGAACTGTGCGAGCCCAATGCCAAACCTTTCGAAAGCAAAACGTCCAATGATAAAGCGTGCGATGCCGGTATTTTCGACCCGTGAACTTTACAAGAGGACGCCGAAAGTAAGGCCAAAATGCTACTACTCCTCGATTGTAACTTCAACGTGTTGCTCAAACTTGCGGCCTGAAAATTTCAATTTTAGTTTCGACTCGACCCCGTTACAAAATTACCTTGTGTAAACCCTCCAAGCAAGCAGTTATGACGTCGTCGCGTATTCGTTGTCTCATTTTTTGTTTTGACTTTCTCGCGACTAGTCTGCTAAGCGCCGAAGTGCCTGCTGTGGCTATAGATTTGTCGCCTAAAGCTAGTCCCAATACCGAAACGACCGAAGACCAACAACAAGTCAAAACTCGTCTCGATAACTTAATTCCAGCCTCGATTTCTGGACTGACGTCGGGCGTTCCCCGCACTTTTTGCAATTTTTGCCAGTCGGAAAGGAGTTGGGTCGGGCATAAACCACCAACATCTTAAAAAAATACTTTTTTGAGTACGAAGCTGAACAGGACCAGCCGTGCTGTTTATATACCGTTCAACAAGCTAACGAGAGCTGGTTGCGTTTGAAGTTTTGGTTCGTAACCGGCCGCTTGTAATAACGATCTGGCAATGACATTTTGGTACAATTCGCATAGCCAAGTCGCCGATACGTAAACTAAAGCGCCACTACCGTGTATTTCGTCGACAAATTGCGCTTCTGTTATTGGAACTTCCGAATTATGGCTCTCGTAATGTCCTGAATGTATTAACTTAAGGTTGAGCAAGAGTGCCGAATATGTGGCCAGATAAATTCCATCCGCGTTCATTATCGTTGTAATTTCGTAGTTTTGAGCTGCATTATGTTGGCAACATTTGGAAGCGAATTCTTGCAAATATTCGTCAATCTGTTAGAATCATTTTTTTTGTTAGATGGTCGACGATCAAAGCGATGGTCTTACCTGTATGGAAGATCGTAATGTGAGCAAATTGGGCAAAAGAATATTTTGTAATGTTTTTACAAAATGGCGGGCATTGTGGCGTTCAAGATCCACGTTACACTCTTCAATACCAGCTCGTCCCTAAAATAAAAGTTTTTTTTTAATATTCAAACCGGCGCCGTAACAAAAGTGCTCAATTGTTTACCAGTTGAAGTGATTTAGGTAAGTTGTGCAACTGTTGGAGCTGTTGACTAGTTAAAAAACTTTCGTCGTCCATTATGCTATCGTCGGAATGTTCGTGTTCTACCAACTCCTCGGGTCCTTCGGTAGCACCAGAACATTCCGAATCGGACTCGCCTTCTAAATTTCTACCACCCCCCTCGATACCGCTACTATCAGAATCGCTTTGATATTTTAAATTAGCAACTACGTCCCTGAAAACAGAAGCTTTAAAATAGGGTTCGAGGAAGTCTCACCTTCGGCGAGCTCGTTCATGCTCTTTTTCTAGTTCTCACCTGTAAGGCTTAGGTAATCTCGCAAGAGATTGATATGTAAGTGGTCCCGTATAATCCGCTTGCTCTAACGTCGTATACCTCTTGTTAGCTATTTCGGCGCCTTCTTGGTCCAAGCCTTCTCCACTAGAAAGGGCCTCTAACGAACCCAACAGAGCACCAACACACTCGACACTTGCCAACATAATACTTGGATCGCTACATTGCGACGATTCTTCTATCGAATCCACAATTCTAAAAAGTACAAATTAAGTTTTGAGCAAAGAAGTAAATGAAACAACCGACAGTCGAATAATAGCCATGTCGTCTCCAGCGTGCCTATGGAGAGGTCCGCTCAAAAGCAAAAGATCTGCAAGTCTTGCAGGTGACCTCAGTAGTTCTTTGGCTGCACGTAGCGGCTCCAATCGTTTACCGGGACACGGTAACAATAACATTCTGTGAAAAAGAGCTTCTAGAACTGGCCGTAGAGCACGTTCTCGTCCAACTAGACGCACCACTTGAATTCCAATACTGAAACAAACATTCCGATTGTTTTCGTTTTAGAAGCAAAATTCGCACAGATTTACCTATAGACAATTTTTGATTGGTGCGTCGTTAATCCTTGACGTTCCGGATCACCTGGTGCTCCCAACAGTGCCAAGAGAGCGGGACAAAATCTCTGCCATAAAAATGTAGCAAAGTGTATGTTCGAATGAACCGTGTTTGGAAGGGTGTTGACCAAAGTTAAAAGGCATTCGAGTAAGTATACAGTGAGGTCGCTCGTTTTGGCGATTCTAAAATAATTAAATTAACGCAGTTCCGAATTGGATTTTTGGAGGCTTACGTTTTGGTTTCTTCCAATCTGCTACAGAGGTATTGCATCACCGGTATGGCTTCGTTGAAACAAGCAACAGCCGATGTTTTATTGTAGACCATTTCTGCTGTCGTGCCGGAATTTTTGTGCTTTTGCTGTTGTTGGAGAATTTCTTGGCATTCTTCGTCTAAAATGGAATGTTTAATTCAAAAAGTGTAAAAGTTTGCCCTACCTTACCTAAAAATGTACAAAAAGCTGTTAAGGTTTGGCTGGCAGCAGCTTGAGCCGCTGCCCTAATTGGTTGGGTGCCAGTTTCGTAAGCTTCTCCACATCTACTAACCAATAACATAACCAAACGTCCATTTAAAGTCCAACTTGCGGCACAAGCCAAATTTAAAACAACCCTCAAGATATGTACCTTAAAGATATGACGCAATAAATTAAGAATTAAAAATAAATTCGTCTTCAATTACTTGTGTATCTTCGCATTGAGATAACATCGACGTCGTGGCGTACAAAAGTTGTGCCGGAAGCCATAAGGAATCGTCCTCGGGTTCGCTTCCCGTTTGAAATCGTTCATCGCGCACAATTTTCTATTTAAAAAAGAAATGAAAATCGTGTTACACATCATGGGAAAATCCAGTTGGTAATTGGGCAACTTACATTTAACGCCGAAAGTGCTAAAGTGACCAATCTGCTCCTTTTCGATTCTAAAGCTAGTCTTAATGGCAAAAAACAAACCGTACGTAACTCAAAAGAAGGACTCCTCAATAAATTATTTTGAGAACATAACAAATCTATAGAAAGAAATTATTATTACGTTTCAGATGTTATCTATAGTTACTAGAGGAAAAAAAGTGTTTTACCGTGTGCTTCCTGCGCACTTTGTCGTATTCCTACGAGTTTTGGCCCAGTCGCTTCTTTTATTAAATTTAATAATAAATCTTCCATTTGTTTACACCTTTTGTTAATTTTTACCGGTTTTGAAAGTTAAACAACATATGTTAGTAACATCGCACGACACTTTATGTTGTTTCAACAATGAGCATGTCCCGTTTCGTTTAAAATCGATAATTGGTAAATAAGCGCCAAAATTAACTTGGCTCGACGTCCATAGATGGTCCTCGCAACGATTTTCTTCAAAATTCTTCGGATCAATTCAAAAATTAAAAGAACAATTATTTCTGGAATGAAATTAAACATGTTTTTACTCACTCGAGTGTGCCTTTCCATTGTTGACTAAAATTATCAGATTATCACTCTCGTTTCCTGTCTGTACCCAAAATAGCTTATCACTTTGTAACTTCCTACTTTGCAAATAGTCCAGTGTCCAGTCAAATGGTAAGTAGTTTGGCGGTGGAAAAAATGTAGAAGTTTTTTTGTTTATAGTTCTTTGTATTTTTTGAGATGCTGAACCTGAATCTCAACTTTGTGACCTTGTAAAAGTTATGCATTTTGAGAAAACTGCGAAAAAGCTCTTTTTTCAGTTTTTCTCTCATAACTTGGAAAGAGAAAAGTGTTCGTATACAAAACTAAAGTACCTACATTGAATTCCTAATAAATTACGTTTGGTCGGTTTTTTCTTAAGACAAATGGTATAGACTTAGACGCTAGAGCGCGTCAAAGTTTGAGAAAAATACTGAAATAGGCTAATATACTGTTTTTTAGTTTTTCGCTTATAACTCAAAAACTACGCACTCTTTGGAAAAGGTGTTCCCATACAAATATAAAATACATTATATTTTCTACAAATTATGTCTTCTAGGTTTTTTTCTTCGGACAAACGGCTTAGGCGCTAGAACGCGTTGAAGTTTGACAAAAATATTGAAATAGGCTAAAATACTGTTTTTTAGTTTTTCGCTTATAACTCAAAAACTATGCACTTTTTAAGAAAGGTGCTTCCATACAAAAATACAATACATTATATTATCTACAAATTATGTCTTTTAGGGTTTTTTCTTCAGACAAACGGTTTAGGCGCTAGAACGCGTTGAAGTTTGATAAAAATACTAAGAAAACCGTTTTTTAAGTTTTTCGCTTATGACTGTTATAACTCGAAACTTCTTTAATGGTGAGCTCTATTGTCACAATATCCTTTTTAATTAATTAGTTATTATTTAATATCAATTTAATTCTTCGAGAATTTAGTAGGTAAATATTAATTTTTTCCAAGACTATTGTAGGTCTGTAGGTACAAGAGACACAACGCAATATTTAATATTTTGACGTACGGTTTAATACTGCTACGTACGATGGCGCTGAAACTCGAAAACTTTTAATGACGAAATACATTTTCTATTTGTGTACATACACATATTCTAAAATTTAATACCAGTCGGTGACATGTGATATAAGTGTTTAGTGCGGAATCGACTAGTAAAATAAAAATTATCGTTTCAAGTTTAAAATCTAATTAGTGAACACTTTTACGTTGATGTTTGTTAACTACTTATTACCTCTGACATTTACATGGAGGCACCATGCACTTGGAATATGTAATTTAGGTGAGCAAAAAAAAGGGCTGTTTAAGTACGTTGGGAGTCGAATTAATTTCTTAATAATTAATAAGAACATATAAGTCGCGTTTACACTAATAATTTTTTTTGCTAAAAGTTAGTTTTACACCTGATTATTTCGCCCACTGTGTCGATGGCATGCCAAACGTCAAGAGTATAATGACGTAAAAAGGACGCCCCCGCTCAAAATGTTTTAAAAAATAAAGCTAATTTTTACACGTAAATATTTTAAGACCGCTATAACATGATTTTTTTTTCGAGTCAAGTTCAAGTAGGTGGTTTTACAAAACTTGTTGCTTTTACCCAAAAAAACTTTTCCTAGACAAAAAATGAACATTCTAATCACGTTCAATTGGAAAAAATGTAGAACATCGAAACCAGACAACGTGACTGGAACAAAATCTCGCTGATACAAAGTTCGCGTACTACTTATTTATTATGATAAACAAATTTCATAATTTTTTTGTTTTTTCCGACTTGACCACACGTCACGTATGGGTGAAGTAGGTTAGGGCGTTTTTGGGGACAATAATAAATTAATGATAGTTACATCGAAGAAGGCTTTTTTGATTAGCATTTTAGTTGACAGTTACAAAACGTAGTATTTGTTGCTGTTGATAACAATTTATCGATCTTTAAACAATTGCCTAAGATTTTTTTATTATCTGTGGTTATCTGGTTATCACTATCTTGTATTTTTAACCAACAAGTTGGAAATTGGAAGTTAACGAAGATTACGGAGGGGAATGTACTTTTAATTTAATTAAACTTAACCTCACTTTTGGTATCATTTTTAACGCAACATTGGAAGTCTTTGTAAAATATATTTTTAATTAGTTTTGCATGCATAAATTTAGATGTTTACAGTTTATTTTAAAATTAAAACGAGGAAATGGTTAATAGGAGCATTCTTTTTCGTGATGATTGACCTCGTAACCTACCAAATTTGATAGTAAATAAGAAGTTTCGAGTAGGCGTCTCGAAATATTTTTTCAAAGAAACTTATTTTTATACAAATGCGAGTGGACCATTTTTGGACAATGAACCAAGTGGAATGTTTCTCAATTTTTCAGAAAACTGAAAAAATGGGTAGGCTATCTCTTATCAACCTACACGTAACTTTACCTTCGCGTGGTCGTTATTTCTTACGGGAAACATAAAAAGATCCACGTGAAGATTTTAACCACCTGATTATTTGTACTGTGGCACCTAGTGTTAAAAGTTCGGGCGCCACTCGAGAATTTAGAGAAAATAAAACTAAAAACTACAAATGATACCTAACGGACCAAAACTAAGGGGTCGGCCGAAGAGGCTCGGCTAGCTCTGCTCTGCTGTGGGTGGAATGTAGACGGTGAATGTCTTGATCTGTTGTCCATTGGCAACGATTCTGGCCGGACAAGAAACCCTTCCCTTACCACATGACCAAACGAGCGATCCATAGGAGTAGCCACCACATGAGCGAAATGTAATCGATATGATCGATGGTGGCCACGACCCCACGACCAAATACCAGATGATCGCACTAAACGGTAGATAGTGACGCGGGATTGTTCGGACGAGAGTTATCCTTGAAGATTACTTGGACACCCTAGGGTCCAGCGAGTTTTTGGGTCGTTAAAAGTTGAGAAGAGAAAACGAAAGTGCGCCGTAAAATTGGTCCTAGTAGAGACACTCTCACTACCCCAACAACGGAATAACAACTTGGACCAATTCAGTAGCAAGGCATTGTTGCTTGGATGAGTGGTGCGAACTTCTCTGCAATTTACCAACTTTTTGTTTGAAAGGCCTATTTGATCGCAGATCACCCAAAACCTTCGATTCTCCACGAATAGAACTCAACTAGTGGACCGTATTATAGTTCACGGATTAACTTATATTTATATGGAAAGTAGACAGTGAAAATGCGGGGTGAAATTGGATCGAATGGGGACAGTCGCACCACCCCAACAACGAAAGAAAAACTTGAACCAATTCAGTATCAAGGCACTGTTGCTTGGAAGAGTGTTAAGAATTTTTCTAAAATTAACCAAATTTTTGTTTGAACAACCCATTTGTTCGTATACCACTCCAAACCTTCGATTCTCCACGAATGCAACTTAACCAGTGGACTGTATAATTCACGAATTAACTTAAATTGTCTACTTTTTTCTTTATTTTATATTATGTGTGTACGTATGTGAGTCATAAACTCGTTATCACAGCCACATTGTTGGCGTGTCACGGATTTTTCATTAAAATTCAAGTTGATGAAACATTTTCCTTGCCTTTAGATCAATTATAACTAACGGAATTTTCGTAGTCGCGCTAGTTCGAATCAATAGGTAACAGTAAATAATGAGGTTAAATTATGGATAAGTTTTATATGGCACCGGTTGACACGGGACGATAATAAGTCGAATCAGTGTAGGAAGCTGGGAAATTGTAATGTGACTATGAGTCAGTTAAATTAATGTTTTTCTTTGTTTATTACTCGGTTTAATTTAAGATTTAAATTTGTATTAAATTGACAATGGGCAATGGGCATCAGACAATGATCTGATGGGCTATTTAGTGTAGATGCATAGCCATTCATTAATCCTATACGCCATACCATCAGTGGCACGCTGCTTCTATAGGACTTTTCCGGCTGTACTCTCTGAAAAGGTTCCAAGTTACCGTAATCTACGTTGGTTCGTTGGGCCCTTGAGTGGACTGAAACACCATTTATTAACGAGCAGGGGTTTCCCCTTAGCCTGACTCTGGTGCCGAATAACTCCAAATGCTCAACAAGAACTTTTTACTGGACCTTATCGTGCGTATTCGTAATGCAACGAGAAATTTGGGGGCGAAACTATCTGCAGCTAAAATTGTCCACAAATTTATGGTGCCGATTTTTTGGATTTGTCGTATAAGATCAGGAAACTTGGTAATGGGAAATTTGCCGTAAGTAAGTATAGATTCGAAAAGTTGGCCGGTTTTAACAAATTTTGGCAACTTTTTCGTGTAAATGTTGATGATTTCATCCATAATAACTGATATAACTTGTGTAGGCATCAAATATTCCTCAACTCGGAAAACGGCATGTGACACACATTGGATTTTCCATTTTTTTCAACCCAAAATTTTTTTTGCAGTCCTAGAATTATTGACAGTTGGGAAATCGATCGAGAGAAGGCTGCACAACTCGTTAAGTAGTTTGAAGTTTTGAAGAAAAATTGTTTCAAATTAATGTGTCGTTCTAAATTTAATGATGTATGACGGTTTCTCATCAACTGTTGTTACCATTATTTATTTTGCGAGTAAAAGTGTGCGATGATAATAAATAATTCTTTTAATTGAAATTTACTCGCCTTTTTGAACAACCAACCGAACGTTTATTTTTGTGAAATGCACCACAGCCAATTATTGGCTCGTATATTTTACACGACTTACAAATTGTCATCCCAATATTATTTTAGATTTAGAATCTCGAAAACGGCGGCATTAATTTAGTATTAGGAGTGTTTTCTTCTTTGTGAGGTGCAAAAGAAGACGAGGGTGGTTTTATCGTATCCTGAGCTAGGAAGGTTTTGTTTAACAGCTCAGGTGTTCGGGATAGTGGAGAATTATGTTGCCAGAGGCCGAGTATCGCTCTTTGTGAATCGGCTCTTGCCTTCCACGAATTGGCGTTAATTTTCACAGAATCGGTCTCGTCTTTCTCGAAAATGAAAATGATTTCGGAGAGGATATAGACGTGGCTCGGCGTATGGATGGAGCAGGATGAACAACTGTGTGTTGCAATTGCAAATCTAAATTCCTATCATTTTTGCAACTGCAAATCTATTGCTTTCTATGCCTAATTTATTATAAACATTTTTTTTATTTTAACTTTGTTGTTGTTATTACCGGTCGGTCTAAAAATACACGACGTATTCATTAATTAATACCGTCTGCTGCACATGTTTTGCATTTCTGAAATTTTAGTGTCCCCTACGAAAACATAATTTGTGAATGTGAAGTTTATGCTAATTTATTTTTCCTCATTTGAAACGTAAAAAAGAAGAAGAGCGTGTAATTTGTAAAGTTTAGTATCGAATTGGTATTTCGTACTTCTTCGTTTGGGTTGTTTTACATTCTTGCTTCAACCTCCTCATCGCGTCCACTACCTAAAAGTGTTGTTTAACTTTTTAGTTTGAGTTATTGTGTTATTAAGTTCAGTTATCATCATCATCGTGATCATGAACCAACCTTTGCATCCCCATTGTCCTTGATTATAAATAAATATTTCACGTTATGATTTAAATTTTACCAGAAAAATATACTATGTCATGTATTTAGCGCGCGATAGAATAATATATTAACAAATTTTTAAGGCGCTTGTTTACAACACTTTTTACATGTAATCAGGCTCGTTTCCAAAATGTTACTTCATCGTACCCATACTTTATTGTTTAATTTTACGTATTTTCGATTCTTTCGAATTTTTAACAAAAGTATCGATGACGTTGTTATTAAGTTGGCGTCGAGGAAAGCAAGAATGTTGTAAGTTAAGTGAAAATACATTTTTAAACAATGCCAAAATTTTAAACAATAACCCGACTTACTAAAAATATTGGTTTATCTCGTCTCGTAAGTCTTGGGCGAATACGGACGAAAAATATTGAGGAAAATGGGTATCTCTGGGGCAAATTTGGGATCCAAAACTGACATACTGCTATAAAAGGGTGTGAGAAGTTAAAATTTAAACTCTTTCAGGGCCGAGTTTCTTAGTTTGAAATACAAATCCCAAGGGGTGGAAATAGGAGGTGTTCTATTTTAAATGGGAAAGCGAACCCCAATTTTCGGTTAAACCGTATGTCAAAATATAATATATCAGGCAGATAATTTTGCAATATTTTAAAAATTTTGAAATACGTATACAGGGTGTTTCAAAAAAGTCTTTTGGCTGATTTCCGATTTAGCCAGAAGTTTTTTTTTTAATTAAAATAGTATCAAGTAATAGAAATTTATAGAATACCTAAATTAATTAAAACCAAATTTCATCAAACTCGCTTCAGTAGTTTTTGTTTTAGGGGCTAGGTACATACAAACAGACTTGATCGCAGAAATTCATTTTTTTCATTTTTGGATTCGGGAAGATAAAAATGTCGAAAAATTGAATTAAAAAAATAAAATTTTTTGGGGTCATATTAACTTTAACTGTCCCCGTCACCGTCAGCTGTGAACCGTCTACTTCATCAACACTGGGTTTAATGTTCAATATCAACTCCATAATTTAATCGTCAACTTCAACCATCACCCTTATAACCTCCGGCCCTCGGTTCTAAAGTTTACGAGTTAAAAATTGACTACACATTAGAAAAGCGTGTTCATTCCTCCCACTTTACACTTTTCTAGTTGCGTCACTGCGATGATGTATAACATTTTTGAAAATATATCTTAGAAAAAGTCGGGAGGCCGTCTCGACGTATAAGTAAATATTTGTCTCTCTCATTCAAATATGCAAGGCGGGAGGTTTAGGTTTCGGTGACTTTAATTTAATTAAAGTCATTTTCGTCGTTTTCATCGAACAATGAGGATCTAGTGGGAGGTGCGGGAGCTTACACAAAATAAACAACTGTATGTTAACTATCGTAGTTGGCGTAAAAAGTATGAAATATGAAATAAAGGTATTGGCTATTTTTAATTCGCGATGAGATATAATGAGTTTGTTTACCTAAAAGTTGCAATAATTCTTGATATCATTTCGATTTTAATAATTTTCTTTTTAAATAATATTAAACGAGCATAAAAAAATTGGGTAGTTTTATTACATTTGTCTTATCGAATAAATTTTATTTTTTATTTACAGGAATTAAATCTGTCGTCACTTCATTTTATGAAATTCTATTATAATTTTACATATTTTTTTGTCGCCCGCAGAGATAAATATTATCATTGTTGTATCATTGTTGTATTATTATATGATATATGAGTATTTATTTGGCTCACTAAATTGGGAAAAGTGTGTCTGAACAATATTGGCCATGTCTCACCGATAGATGCTACCAAAATTGAAGTAGACGACTTCATGATAATATTGTGCGGCGCTAGAAAACGATAAACTTGAAAACCCAAGTTTCGTCGATAAGACTATACCTCGTGGCCACAGATACAATTATTATTGTCTCGCCATTTTGTTATCTTTGGTTCAAAAGTTCCAACCATTTCCAACTTTTACCGTAACTTTTATTAGATTATTCACTACCAGTGTAGCCGGAAGCGACATCCAAAGTGATTTTTTAAATTGCGTCACTATATTTTTAAGTATTCTGATTCTTCCAACAATGTTTTACGATTTTTTTTTAATTTCAGCGTTTCCACCATAATGGCCGGCCATGTTCGCCGGAGGAAGGCGAAGAACGTCTAACATCAAAGTCATGCAGTTGTTCCACGAATTAAAACAACAATTTCCGACAGTTCCAGATCACATCGTAACAGCTTGCATAACGAGCTTTGTAAATCCGACATTACCGAACAACGTTTCGGATAAAGATAACGTCGCTTATCACAAATTATTAGAAGCGGCTGCTGCTTTACAATCGGTAGAAGTGCCCATGGGACGTACACTGACGAAACCGACCGATCCAATCGTACCCTTTTCAGAACCTTCACTCGATATAATTCCAACTATCACAGAACCATCCAATTACGAAAGAAACAAAATTGAAAACCAAACGACACGTATCGAAACGAGAGTACCTCAAAATACGACAGTTACAACCGAACGAAACCGATCCGAAATGAACGAAAGTGTTAGTGATGCTAATCGAAATGTTAAACAATTAAATAGAAGAGATAACGAAGCTGTGATTGGGAGTTCTGCCGAGGGTGAAAAGAAAACGACGCCTCAAAGACCAAACCATTTAGAAATTCAACGAGAGTCGACGGCAAATTTCGACAAACAGATCGGCGAAGTGGACTTGAGCGGATTTAACAGAATTCAAACATCCGAGCGTTGTTTAGATTTACAAAAACTTTTGAACGCGGAAAATTTAAACGCAAATAAACCCCCCAGATCGCCGTTAAGTGCAAAGCGTTTTTTGAACTCGAAAAACTCGCCGACCAAAAGTGACCACCTAATCAAATCTCCTTTAACCGAACCGGACGGTAAAAAAGTGCCTCTTCATCACCATCATCATCATCATTCGTCGGTTAGCGCGAGTGCTTCGACTAGTGGAGTTAGTAGTGGCGGTACTAACACGGGCTCTTCGCCACTTTATTTCAAAAGTTCAGATTCGTTTTTGAGACGACCCGAGACGGCCGAAACGCCCACTCAAACGACCGAAACATTAATAACTGGCGGTAGCGTTAATTTATCTCTAAATGTAAATTGTCAAATGGACTTAGTGCAATCTCCCACGATTCCCAAACACACTTCGGTGCTTCAATTAACACCACAACTGCCTTGGTGTCATCAAGAACCGATGTCTCAAAGGAGTTACACGAGTGTCAATTTAACGTTGAGACCTCCGTCGACAGAACCACAACCTCCGATAGACATAACTTCGCGAAATTCGAGTCTTACTTATTCGACGAGTAGTTTCGATTCTCAAAAAGGCCTACAGAGCCGTTTACAAATTACCGTGGGACCTGGAGGAGGTAGTGTGTCCTCCGTTAGAACTAGACCGAGGAGCAGTTATCATCCTCAAAATATTAATCAAGAGACTGTACCTGTTAGAACCGGCTCATTGCCAGATTTAGCGATAGAATCGAAACGTAAGTTTTTTCCTTCTCAATCTATAAATTTAATGGACAATTTAATTTAAGTTACTTACCTTGAGTAAAAAATGCAAGTCGAGATAAAATTAGAATGCGATTACAAGTGATTCTTTTGTTTTAAATTAAGTATCGAGGCTCTGGCACTTTTGTGGATTCGAATAACTTTAGAATGGGAATTTTTTCCTGCATGTACGCGCGCGCGTTTTTTTTCGAGAGAAAATTATTGGGTGGTTATCATTTATAAACATTTTTGGAATTCTTTTTCAAATCTAAAAGTAAATTTGACGCATTTCGTTTAATGGCTTTGACGTCATTAAATTTTAACTTTTTTTTAAAAAACGGTAGGTACCTACCTATGTATCTCGTATGTTTGACAATTTTTTTAAATTGGAATTATGTCTAATAAATCTTCTTTTTGTCGACGTCGTTGTTGACGGTTCTTGCACGAAGGGGACACTACAAGACGAAAGCCAAAAATGGGCCCCCACAACCACACATCTCACAATCTCTCAATCGTTGCTATCATTGAACGAATAGTTAGGCCCGTTTCAGGTTTTCTCGAAGGTTTTTTATTTAGTCGAGAGGCTAATAAACATAATTTTATCAAATAATCTGTCGCAGGAATATCTTTCCAATCAATTTCTGAGAGTCCCATATCTGTCTAGGGCTTCTCTACGTAAGTTTGATGACGTGTCTGAGTATAAAAAGTTACAATAGTTGTACTTCCTCGAAGAATGCGATATTGAACCCTCAGACAAATAAACTTATGTTTGTTTATTTGTCTGAGATTGTACCTATACTGTCTCGTTTTATAAATTATAAAAATACAAAAGCTTTTTACGTAAATGAAGGTCTGTACCTTAGGATCATATTTGGACTAATAAACGCGAATTAAAGAGCGTAAAATATAATACCAACAGTAGTAATCGATGTGCCTAATTTCAATTATTCTGGAAGTCTATAAAAACGAACAACTAATAAAAAAATAGAATCCATCCCTTCATAGTACATTATGTTGAGCTGTCTCGTCTGCTCCTCTTTGCAGCATCTCGGAATTGTTAGCTCTCTAGCCATTGTTGGATCGAACCATTTTAGTCTAAGTTCATCCTAATATCCTGTCATAAGTTTTACAAAGTTGACAGATTCTCTTATTGACGGTGATAGGACTAGACAAGTGTTGGGCTGTCTCATTTTGACAAAAGTTCCCAAATCTGTCTAAAAAAGTTTTATTTTTTGCTTATCTATAACTCGAAAACTACGTACTTTTTGAGAAAACCGCTCGTATGTAGAAAAACTACATCAAATTTCCTACAAATTATATCACTTAGGTTTTTTCTTCAGACGAACAGTTTAGGCGATGGAGCGCGTTAAAATTCGACTAAAATCGAAAATCGGCCAAAAGTGGTTTTTTAGTTTTTTTTGTTTTTCACGTATAACTCGAAAACTACGCACTTTTTGAGAAGAGTATTTCCATACAAAAATAAACTACATCCCATGGTTTACAAATGCTGTCTCTCAAGTTTTTTTTTTCAGGCAAAGGGTTTAGGCCCTACAGTGCATTGAAGTGTGATTAAAATTCCAAAAACTGTTCACTGGTCATAAAATTTTCTTTTAGTTTTTGCCTTATCAAGTTTGCGCATAGCCATCAGTATTCCTTTAGCTCCAGGAACTATGTTTTGCTCGAAGAATGAGATGTTATTTTCACGGTTGTTGCTGATTGAGTGATGAAACTTCTGCGTTTTCATGAGCCGACTCGAAATCTTCACAATAATTGCCGTAATAAATATCGATTGCATGGTTTCTTGGGCGAAACATTGAGATTATAGTCACTGATCATTAATGAATCTCTTTCAGAACAGAAAATGAATTCGTTATCTATTTAGACTTCAAATCAAAGGGCTTTAGGTTTTTGTTTTTCATTTTGACCTAGGAGAAACTGAGAAAGACAGTTTTAGTACAGGGCTTCTCGCAAACGGCGTTTTATCGATACTCGATTTAAAGGTCAGAACGCTCTTGCACCGATAGCGCTACGAATTCCAATGATTGTCTGGACGTCTGGACTGTTTCTACTTTGAACGATTTTTACCAGCAGTGATAGAATGGGCAGTAGTATTATAGGTCACGAAACGGTGTACAGTCGTACAGTGTAGTACCTACTGTAGATTTATGTTGCTAAGTCCTTATTAATAATGAATGGAATCAAAATAAAGTAAAAAATTATTCAAATGTTTTGATCACAACTCTGAAGTTTTCAGAATTAGCTCCCGCGACTTCCCTAATTACTCGATCAAGAATAAATACTTTGTAACTAACACATGTTACACAAGCATTGTGTTTTTATAGCGTAATTTTTGACGGCCTTGTCGAAGTGAAAATAACGCAGTGCACGTTGCGTGGGCGGATTTTAGTTAAAAATATTCGTTTCGAAGTGGGCAGAAAAAGAAAAACACCTGATCGTCACTTACTCGATTAATGTTTTGATACCTGAGTAATGAGTATCAATGGCATAGGTACTACGTGTAAAAATTATTATAATTATTATCGCGCCGAAACAAATGAATGTTAATAAATTAAAGTTTAACTGTAATGTCCAATAATATTGCTGCATTGACTATCGACGTTAATAGATAATGAAATACGGAATTCCATGGACTCTAAAAATATTTTCGCTTTACTTGTGCCGGTGTAATTTTAGCGCATTCCCCAAAATAACCTTAAGTTCTGGATTCCAACTGTTTTACGTTTTTCTTTTTACTTGTCTACTTCAGGTAAATTATTTTTGCCTTCTTGGATCGGAGTCTCTTTAGAAAGCAGTTGACGCTTATTGTGGTCACTTCGATTACAAATCGTCACTAATAGAGGGGAGGAGGGGGCTAATAAAATTTGTTTGGTTTTAGAAAGGCCTTTGAAGAAGTTTGAATCGCCAACTTCTTACTACAGATTTTATTATATCTTTCAAATTACATTGGTCGGCTTTGATTTTGAGAACTCGGTTTAATGGAAAAGTCTCCTAGCAGTTTGTCCACTTTTCAATTGGAAGTTAATAAATAATCGCAAGTTCACGGTTGTGGGTTGTATAATAAGATGTTTTGCTAATTTGCGTAGAAAATTGAGATCAAAGCATTGGGGAAGTATGCGAAACGACTCGAAATTTGTAATATTTTGGCATTAATGTGCGGAGAAATTGTAATTTTAGTTGAAAATTGGCCTACTAACACTAAGGAAATGTCTTTTTAGATTATTAATATTATAAATTGCATTTGATAATGTGACATTTTGTTTTATGTTACTCAAGTGGTTAATTTATTTGATTTGTGATTATGCGATTAATATTTCATATTCGTCGTTTTTTAACTCAAAAGGGGTGGAAGTCGTAAATTTTCAAATTTTTTTACCGTTTTTGCCAGGTAGTCGTCGATTTTAATTTTTAATTACTGAAATATTTTGCGCTGGTCAAAACTAAAAATAAAGAGCGTTCTAAATGAACCACCTACCTATAGGTAACCTACCGAAATTTCTTTTTTGTTTAATTACGAATTAGCCTCATATTTATCGGTAAATAGTTTTGGGAAGTTCCTAATGACCCAATTTAGTTCAATGCCACTGGTAGTAAATTGGATTTCAAGTATTCGGCGAATGCAAATATTTTGTCATTTTCATGTTTTATTTATTTATTTATTTCCTCGATGGACTACTAATTTATTTCGATACCAATGCGAATTTAATAACAAAAATAGCGTTAAAACAAATTACTTTTATTTATAAAATTCGGATCGGATTTTTATAATTGGGAGTTTAAACAACGCTATAATTGTCGAGATAATGACTTTGTAGCAGACGTAAGTGATAACGTATTATCTCAAATAGGCGACCGCCATTTTTTGCTAAATATCTTTTGTTAAAAAAATGTATAAAACTGAATTTTTGAGGTTTTTGTAATGAATGTATCGGTGTCGCGAAAACCCAAGACGTTCCAAATCGTCAGAAAAGTATAAATGCCAAGTAGAACGGGCCGCAAGATTGGACCCTGAGGGACTCCACATAACACAATTCTCTTTTCAACAACTTCAGTAATTTCCTCATGAAAACCTCTTGAGACCTGATATATCTCGGCACAGATGACCCGATTTGATGATTTATTGTGTAGAAAGCATTATATGCCGTAGTCAAGTCAAAGTGACATTGTAGTCCTCGACACGAGCTCTGTATATATGATCAGTCGCATTCTTCAGAGTGCAGCTGACACCAGAGCGAACTGGAGGATACTTACATAAAGCAATAAGTCTCCAAAAGTGCCGAGTTCAGGCGCCAGTCCATCACAACTCATACAATTTTTTTCAAGAAAATGATCCAGCTAAAGTTGGAACGATTGTATTTATCTAGATATGCTTCTATAAATGCCAAGATCCCCTTTTCTTTTTGATTTTTAATTGTAAACGATTCTGCATTAAAAATCCCAAAGCAGATGCGAGCCTGTACGGTTCTAGTACGCAAAATGTAGCTTCTCATACTAGAAAATTGGCATTCGAGTGTTGGTGGGGGCTAGTCTGGCAGTTCCTTCTGAATCTTTTTGGCTCGTTTTTAAACTGGCGTTCATAGGAATCATAGCCTCGCCTGACGTGTAGTACTGGGATCCTGCCCAGGTTAGGCTATGATTTTTTACCATTTTTGTGTTTGTTAGGCCTGTCTTTTCCGAACTTCTGATACAACGCCCAGTTGCACTTCGTCTCTTGAAACTATTTTTGTGTCCTCAAAATAAATTCGTTATGACCGTCCGTAATGAATTCACATCATCACTCCTCATCGGCGAGATAATGTTGGCGTGATCCAAGACCGTTTTCTTGCGTAAATGACATGTAAATAAATATTATGTTATGGATACAAATACAACTTTTTTTTATTCTAGGAAAAAGATCTTAAATTTTGATATAAACGTTAATGAACTCCACGGTTGAGTGCCGTTACCCAACGTTACCTGTTTTAGCGAATTTATATTAGTCATTTGTGACGTAACGAAATATGTTATTGTTTTAGAATCTCGTTAAAACGTTACACAATAAGTTTCTTTAAATTTGAAGGTCGGGTTATTTCCAAGTTGATTTTTGTTAATTTTTAAATAGCCTCTTATAACAGACACCGCACTGTCTGGGAGCAGTTTGTTTCCCTTTTGGCACCCGATGTGTAGGGACGTATGTGAAATGTTCAATAAAGGTGGCTTTGAGATTTAAAAGAGAGTTTCAGATGGAAATCGCCGCTCGGTGGTATTAATTGCGACTCGAGAGTGCCGTACGCGGTGCACCAACGGCTCAAATCTTGCCAATCGTTTCGAATTGGTCTTTGGTCTTCTTCGTCTCTTTATAATCCAAGCAAATGGTAGTTTGGCGGGGGAACAAATATAGACAATTTTTCTCTATCGTTATTTATGTTTTTGGGGTGCTGAATCCATCTCGTACAAGTGGTGCGTTCTCAGAAAACTGCGAAAAAATGCTCTTTTTTCAGTTCTTCGCTTAAAATTTGAAAACTACGTCATTTTTGAAAAAGTGGCCTTATACAAAGAACTAATACTTCAAATTTTCTACAACTTATGTCTCTTAGGTTTTTTACGCCAGATGGGCAGTTTAGGCGCTAGTGCCCGTTAAAGTTTGACAAGAATTCCAAAATCGGCCAAAAAAAACTTTTGTAGCTTTTCATTACAGTATACTATAGAAAAAGCGATTTTAACCATTTTTTTCTTATAATTTTAGCGCCTGTGATATATAAACAAGAAGCTTGCATTGAAAGATTACGTATAGAACTGATAACGGAAAAAGGACGTCTAATAGCAATGCAAGAAGAAGTTTCGTCGTTAGAAAAACCAAACTCGCTGACATCCAAGATGGATGCAGAAATAGAGAAGCAATTGCAAAAAGAAATACGTCATTTGAGAGGACAATGCGAACGTCTCACGTATAACATCGATAGGCAATATGAATCTAAAGGTAAAATAAAAAATAATAAAAAGAGATAAAATGATTAAATAATATTATGTTTGTGTTAGTTCCATTAGGTGAAACGAACGAAGAATTCTATCGGAACATCTACACGGGTCAACGTGGTACCTTTTTATCGGGAACTTCAATAAACCATTCTAGGCATATCCACCGTCGAGGATCTCAATCGATACCTCAAATTGAGGTAGAAGGTCCAAAATGGAATTGCCACATGTGTACATTCCAGAATCATCCACTTTTAGACAAATGTGAACAATGCGAAATGCCACGCATACTTCACGGTACGAAACCCGAACCTCCGAATCCTTGCTTAGCATTTGGAATGGTTAGACCTTTGGGTCACAATGGACCTTACAGCCCAAATCAGGTCTTTAATAATATTAATAATAACAATAATACTAGTAATCACGATACTCAATCTCAAAATTCTAATTTTAATAACAATGGCTCAAATTTACAGTCTTTTAATACCAACGTCGTGCCGTTAAACTATCAACAGCTAACATCCCAGCATACACCACAGAATTCCAGTTCCTTTTTGTAACAGCTTGTGATACGACGAACCTTTTTTTTTTATCTTGTTTTGTTTTAATCCGTTGTTTTTGTTAATTTAAAAAATATGATTATTGTGTTTTATGCAAATTTTAAAAACGATCGATCCAACTTGCTCGCTCTTGAAAAGTTTAGTGATAAGTTGTTCGTTATCACAGTTTGTTTTTATATTTACAAATTAAACGTGTACAATGTTATTTATATTTTATCCAAATAAAATATGTTATTTTTAATTTTTTTTGTAGTGTCCGCTGCTCCTGGTGATAATATTCATATACACGTTACCCCTCGGATACCACGACGTAAGATACTCTATATGTCGTTTTGTTGTTTGCTAATCTCTTAAACAGATCGCTGCTTGGATTTTGGCGTGTGATTTTTGATTTTGTCGTTTTATTGCTTTGTAATACGAAAAAGTGTTCTGCCAACAACAGCAAGCTGTTTTTGTTTTTAATGTAGTCGATACAGGGTGGCCCAAAACGAAGGGGTTATTTTGGTGGCATTTCGGAGAATCTTGACCCACATTATTATTATACTCGACCGTAATTGCCTTTCCAAATTAGATTAGCCTTCTTATTTCAAATAGAACTCCCCTATAATTTTAGATTTTGGAAATGAGGGGGAGATTCTCAGCGCTTTGTTGTTGTTTTCGCTTCCGAATTAACCAAATCATACTCTGTATTTGTTGCTTGCAATGTTATTTAAGACGAAAGTACAAGGTTATACTAAAAAAATGTATGGAAACCGTAAAATATTGTGAAGATTAAAAGTTAGGTTATGTGTATATCTTTTGCTTATCAAGATGGCTGTCGACGATTAAAATTTATCTTAGCCATCTTGATTTATAGAAAGAAAATATATATCCTACTTTTAAGCTGTGACAATTGCATTTTATGATAGATGACAATTTTCGGCTCTTGTGGCAAATTGTACCCCATCCCTCCTACCAGTCCATTTTAACAAATAAAAAGGCTCACATTTGTAGAGCACATCAAGAACTTACAAAATAACTGAATAAAGTATAAAGTTAAATAAAAAATTTATTACGCTATAAATATTTATAGGTCCATCACAACATGATTATAGGTACTCCGGTACTCGTTTGTTTCACTTTCAAGTCCGTACTAACTTACGAAGACGCCGATGTATTAACTTCAGACTTTAAATTTTGACAATTATCTTCTGTAAAATGATGTTCTTCCACACTATAAAACTCCGGCTCAAAATTTATCTGGGGATTTACCTTGTAATATTTTGCCTTTTGTATTGTTTGAAGAAATTCGATGTACAAATAATTTTTTTGATCCGAATTCAACTGACGTATTTGTGGTAGTAAAGACAACAGAAACAATTTATCTGCATCTTCTTCTATGTTCAAAGGCCATTGTTCTATTCGTTTTTCTTCCACTAGTTTCGATTGTTCCTCATCGTGACTTTTCTTCTTCTCTCTTTTTTTAGAAGGTAAAAGAGATTCGTCGTGATTTTGTCTTTTTGCAGAACTTGAAGCTGCTCCAAACTGTTTCATTTCATCATCTTCGTAAATTCGTTTTTGCTCGTCTTCTGGATTTCTGAAAGAAGAATGTCAAGTAGATAAATATTTATTACATTTGAACAGAGTCTTCGTTTATTGTCCCGGTAGTATACAGGGTGTTTTTTTAAGTGTAGGTACTAACTTACTTTCTAGTTCTAAGTACTGGAAGTAAGAAATAAAGTAAATCGGAATATATGTACGACTTGGGAGCTTTCACGACTTCTTCGGAATCGCACGGTTGATTGGGTTTATTAAAATATTTTTTATACTGATCCCTAATGTGTTTCCATTTTTTTTTCAGTACGTAGACTAAAAGCAAAATTATTAGTTTTTCTATTCAAAAAGTAAAGTACATAAATATATCAAGTTTCCTACAAACTATGTCTCTTTGGTGTTTTTTCAGATAAACGTTTTAAGCGCTAGAGTGCGTTACAGTTTGACAAAAACTGCAAAATTTGACAAACACAACTGTTTTTTATCGCTTAGTATAACTCGTAAATTATGCACTTTTAGAGAAGTGTTCCTATAGAAAAATAAAGAGCGCTTTGTAGTTTAGTGTAGAGACCCATTCATGGTCTGTCATCATGAATGCTGCACTTAAGACCGTTTGCCTCTGCCGTAATATATTCGAAATCCACCAAAAATGCAATTTTTTTGTATATAAATTTTACCCTTTATCGAGTCGATCTAATTTGATGTAGTGCCTATACTTTATTTTTTATAGAAGCGCTTTTATCAAAAAGTGCGTAGCTTTCAAGTTATAAGCGAAAAACCCACTCAGGAATCGCTCACAGTAGTAGGTACTAATTTCCTTAAAATTTAGGGGAACTATGCTACCCCCTCCCCTTATTTTAACGTGCCTAAACTCGAGTGGAAGGAAAAATTAGTTAATGAAAGCCAGAAACTTACTTCTTTCATTTTTACCCTTTGTCGATAAATTATCGAAACGATCGCCATCTATAGCTTTACAAACTTCTACCCAAGCCTTGTTTTTCCATTTCATATTGTAGTATGTCGTTTCATCTATTTTAAACGAAAGTTTTGTTACAAAATAGCTATTACTATTAGGTAATAATAAACGTTACACGTTACAAAATCTAAGAAGTTACTTACCACTATTCCAAATACTCTCCCGAGCGTGTATTTCGGTAATAAAACGTTCCGTATCAAACATCGGATAAACAATTCCTACGTTTCCTAAAACAATTTAACGGTACAAACAAGCAGAATTGTCACTTTAACGTACGAACTCGAACTGCTCCAAGTTGACCGAACAAATAAAACGCCAACTCGTTCCGCTCCAACCCGCATCGACACGTAAACGTAGACGCGGACCGTTCGCAACAACTCGCTCAAACTCGCTGTAGTTGGACTTTTTAAAAAGCGTTCCCTTGTCCCTCCTAAACCAAATAACTACGTACCGTATTGTTGAAGTTTGCGAGCAACACGAAAGACGAGCTCGAAAACTGTTCTCACGCTCGTAGCAGGCAATTTTAATTGAGGGGTCGCGGGTCGCTCGGCGAGCGTTTTATAAACGGTTTAACGACCATCGAGTTTTAAAATATCCCAACAAATTGTTTATTTCCTAAAAAATATTTTTAAATGTTGCTCGCTTGTCGCTTTAACAAATAGCTCGAAATATTTTTAGTAAAAATTATTTATGTAAACGACGTTTTTGTTACAGGTGTGGTGCACTCATGGGTTCTTTAGCAGAATTAAATGTCGAATAGTACTATCTAATTTAAAAAATATAGATTTATTTTAGAATAATACAAAATCCTTATTTTTATTTCCACATACACACTGTTTAAACTATGTACATAATGTTTCTTATAAATTACAAAGAACGTCAATAAGTCGTAAGTTTATATAATAAATATTTATTTAAATGTTTAAAAGAAACAATAAGTAAATAAAAACTAATTTTTTATTTATATAATTATTCATATTTCTATAAGGTATTATTTTGATGCATTTAAGGGAGTTTTTTTAAATTTTTTATTAAAATTTTTGAACTCGTCAAAATTAGCTCAATCTCGGTAACCGTTGGCTTGCGTGTAGCCACAGCCAAAGCTATTAGTCATTAATTAATAATAATTTATTGACTCTTGATTCACCATCAGGTGGTTAAGTGCTTGGAAGAATAAAATAAGTGCAAATTTTTGAAATTTAAGTTTTTTAAATAATGATATTAAAGCCTTCGAGCCTCCACCCCATACCAATTTCATGCTGGATACTTATCGAGTTGAAAGGAGCCTCATAAACGGTAAGAGACAAAAGTTATAACATAACCATATTATTTGTGCCATAAACTTGCGAAAACTGAAAACCATACAGAATATACCTAATATATGTTAAGTTTTAGCTCGTATAATTGATTAGATGAGAAAGCTACGTTGCCTGTGGACCGATGTTGGCTGTAAAACAGTATACTAGTGCTACCGCAGGTGCATAGGATTTATAGAAGGTTGTTGAACTTTTACATTTGTCCACTTTTTAACGTCTGTTCTTTTGAATACTATGATACTTCTAGTACACTCGAAGTAGAATAAACACTTACAACAAGTGCGCTTGTCCTAACAAAATGTACTCGCAATATGCGACCACTCGCGATAAAGTGTTCTGAATGAGGTCTGTTATAATGAACGCGGTCTTGACAACCGATTTCTTATTTATTGGGTTTAGGTAGAGTATAAATAGAGTAAGAGTACCACTAAGCAACAAGAAGCAATGACGACTGTGTGAAATATACGTTTAAAGTCGTTTACGACGAATTACAACAAGTTTATCGAATGTCTTTATTATAATTTTTATAATAATAATGTTTAAACGCCTGCCACGAATGTTTTCGAATTCGTGGGCAAGAAATAGTGGTCCTTTAGCTTTGATCTCGTGTTTTTAAAAAATTATCGATTCAGGATTGTTTAAGGTTAGTTTACGAATATTTTTAAACCAAAGAAATTATTAATTGTTTTATAGAAAGAAGAAATAACTGACAGCGTTGTAAGCGCCTTCCAATCGAAAATACTTGGTTATATTGTGATATGAATAAACAGTAATGGTTCTATAACAATGAAGGACACAATTTGTATACTAAAAGAAAATGACGGCCTCAAAAAAATTACCAGAATGTGGCTTAAAAAAATGCAATGTTGCAAAAAGGTAATTTCCCACATTTTGTTATTGTTAGGGCTTTATCGCTTTAGAATGGTAGTGTCTTCTTATGTTATTTTAAATTTATTTAGAAGTTTGAGTGTGAAACCTATAATTTAGTAGTTTTGAGCTTTTAGATACAAATGAATATAAGGGCATAATGGAAATCAAATGCTGTCTGGAAAACGATTTGACAAGTGTATACGATATGGTACTTACTTTACAGATCTATCGGCTATATCGCTCTTGAGCTGTGTAATGTTTCTCACTTCAAGATTTTTGAATAGTAAATATCGTTTTCAGAGAAAATTTCAACTATTTGGATGTTAGGATTAGCACCCCTATTTTGTAACTCATAACGACATCGTTAAGTGACGATTGTCATTAGTTAACGATTTTGACTTTGACATAAATGTTGAACCACGGTAGCCACTTGCAATCGAGAGAAACGTTAAAGCGTGTAAATGGTTTCTAACCTTGGATTTTAAAAACTTCAAACAACTTCCAGCCCTCGCACAAATCGCATACTGGATACTTACAAATAACTACCGAGTTGAAAGGAGCCTCAAAACTGTAAGTGACAAAAGTTATAACGATTTTTGTTCATTGTTTTGATATCATTTTAACGGAAACTAATTGTTCGATGATTCTGATGTCCTCATAATCTCAGCGTTAACAATGTTTTTTATTATTATTACTTGTCTTATATTAGCTTGCTTTGTAGGGATGTGGAGATCTATTTTTTCAATTTTGAACACCTTCTCGTGATCCAATCGTTCTGAAATTTTGCATGCATGTTCAATTTACGTGACAGAATTTTTCAGTAGTTTTTCAGAAATTTTTGTGAATTTGTCAGAAATTTTTGTGAATTTTTTCCACGGCTTAAAAAACTAAAGGAATTGCCAAAGATTGTAAAATTAATAAAAGTGTAAAGACTAAAAAGTAGAAAATAAAAATATAGGTATAAAAAAGTGTTTTTAAGATTGGCGTTTACGGGACAGAAGATAACTATCACTTACTACATCGCACTTATGGTGCATTATAGACGGTACAAGCCGATTTGTTTGATTCGCGATCTCCCAAAGTAAAAAGAATGTTCTGATTTTTATTGTTTTGTTAGAAAGACAATGATTCTTTCTAGTACCTAAAATAATTTTTAGAATCATTTGCGATTTGAAGTCGCTTCAGAAAAAAATTAAATGTTAAGAAAATTTATGCAACAATTTTTAGATGATTTTCAAGCCGCTGTATATTTAAAAATAATTGATCGATTGACTTGAAATTTATTTCCAGGCCCAAATTGGTCTTCGTAGATTTTAAAAGTAAAAAAAATCAGAAAGTTTTTTTTAGCTTGGGAGATCTCCAACTAAACAGATCGGCTTGTACCGTCTATAATTCACCATAAGTGCGAGGTAGTAAGCAATAGTTATCTTCTGTCCCTTAAACGCCAATCTTAAGTATTAAAAAAGGAGACGACTGCTTCACAACATGATATATGTAGTTACATTACAGCTTCAACCCCGAGCTTCGAGATATTAACGAAAAACCTAACACACTGACATTTAATGAAATTTCAAAACTATTGAATTTTTTTGAAGGCGAAACTCTTGAGTTGACTGGACTATAAATACTTTGTCCTGCACTTTTGATTGTTCTATAGCAGGCCAATAATAGTTGTAATGTTAATGTAATGGATCTTAATAATAATATTGTTAAGTCTTTTCAAGCAACTATGTAATATTATAATTTACTGTTGAACTACTCCTCTTCTGAACAACTGGATTAGTAATTAGAAAAATGAATATTGTCAATTTCAAAGTTTTGGTTTCAATGTTTTCTCCTTTCTATTTGTGACATGAAAAAATGAATTTAAATTAGTAAATAATTGATCGATTTTATGCTTCTAAGTACACCTAATGGGTCTAAGAGCACGCCTAATCCAGTGTATAATTTTATACATAATTATATTCATAATTAGAATTAATTTTTTCTATTGGTTTTCGTGTTTTACTATTACAGGAGTTGCACCATGTTTATGTATTAAAATTTATAATTATAACATTCCAACATTGGAGTATATGTGTATAATATGTCGTTGGAAAGGAGAGCATTTCTGCAAGATGCATTTTTCCTGTACAAGGTAATTAATAATCTCACCAATATTGCACCTGCTTATATTGTTTAATTAAGATTTAATGTTCTTCAGGTTAACATCAGAGGTCGTCGCCTATTTTATTTTAAAAGGCCACGGACTTGAACGTGTGTTCTCGTTAGTCGGGTCACTGATGTCTTTCGTGACTGACGTTTCATGGAGAGGTTTTAAATGTTAGTGTTTGAAGCTGGTTGAATTGCCTCTTGTACTATGTTGTAATGATGCAAGATTTGTTGTTTAATTTTATTGTAAACTGTAGGCTTCTTTGTAAAATAAGTATGTTCGCGATGTAGTTATTGGTTCCGGATCATTTGTAGAAATTTTTATATGTATATGTAATGACTTTCAGAGCAGCAGTGTTTTCTTTCTGCGATTATTTTGTGTTTATGTTTTTTTAACTGTTAGCTTATAATTGGGGCGTTTCGTTGTGTTTGCGACAGTATAATAAATGAATTAGTTTATTAATTAGGTAGTTAAAATTATTATCCATTTTTGATTCTATATTGATAATTTTTCAAGTTGAAGTAATGTAAAAGTCGAGATTTGTTAAAATTCCAACTTTGTACGCCTACCAATACATAGGCAACACTTGTTGCTTATGTAAGTAATTTTGTAACTTAGGCTGGTAACGCACGGGAGTCCATTTTAACACAATTTTTAATCGTCTATAATTAATAGATCTCAATACAACAAATGAGTGTTAGCGCATAGGCAATAAAAAATTAATAATTGCCTGTGCGCTAACACTCATTTGATGTGTTGAAATCTGTTAAAAATTAAAAATTGTGTTAAAAGAATTAGTCGGTGTGTTACTAGCCTTATTTTACCCTTGTGGAAGGAGGCGTGGCATGTTAGTCATTTTTCTAACCTAACCTTAGATTTAGATGTTAAAAATTAAAAAGTCCAAACTAGTTTATTTTAGTTAGTTTATTTATGGTCCAGAGAACTTCCAGCTCTCCTACAAATCGCATAATGGATACTTACAAATAACTACCGAGTTGACAAAGTGACAAAAGTTATAACCGTATTTATCTGTTCTTTGATTTGGTATTATAACCTATTATAAATTATAATGGAAGCAAATTGTTGTTTGTAACCGTGTTTTTAAAATTATTATTGTTTCAGTGCAATTTTTTTAAGCGACGTTTTTGTAGCCGCAGATTTACTTACTTAACTCGTGACGGCGATTACGAAAAACTACAGTTGTTTAAACGGCACTGTGGTCCCATCGAACAATGTTGAATTCGCTTGACGGTGTACATTTCTTATCTTTTGCGAAAACTTCAAAATTTGCCAAAGAACTATATGCAGATTGATGGAGCTGGACAAAGAGTATAAAGACTTTAAAGTAGGTTTACGAATATTAGTTTGTCCATGTAATCAATTCGTTATTTAAGAACCTGGAGACCCAGATAAAATTTAGTAGTAAGAAATCTCTAATTTTAGACAGAAGAATTGAGGATATCCCAACCTACCTACGTGATTGAAGAATCTCTACACAAAATATTGTGTATAATATGCTTTACAAGATGGTTTAGTTTAAAATAAGAGACTACTTGTATTTAAAGGGGTAAATATTATTTCATATTAGTTGATTTTAAATCAAGAAAAAGTATTTTTAATGTAGAAATTGGATATTAGTTTTACGCCTAAGTGCAGGCGTAAAACTAATTCCACCTCGAACGTGGAATTACCCATATGTTAGGTGCATTGAAACTTTTTTCTCTTTGGTATGATCGTATTTTATACTTTTCTTGTTTTAGAAATTAGAATTCCGAAAGGCGTAAGAAGCTATACAACTATTTGGATATTACAGTCATGCTACGACTGAAACTTGTGATGATTGATGAATGAAGAAAAACAAATTTTCTCCTTTAAAGTTTTTTCTCATGTGTGTGGATGTTGGGGTTCATTTGCAACATATTATAATTATAATTTACTCTTGAACTACCCCTCTTCTCATAAACTAGATTTAGTTATTAGAAAAATTATTATTGTTAATTACTATGGTAACAGTTTTAGTTTCAATGTTTCTCTTTTCAATTTGTGAATGAAACGTTTTGCCCATGAAAAATGAAAATTTAAATTAGTAAATAGTAATTGATAATAAATTATTTATCGATTTTGTGCTTCTAAGGACACCTAAAGGACCTAACCGAGTTCGCTTAATCCAGTGTATTAAGGAGTTCGTAAATTTGTTAAATTGCTTCTCGTTAAAGTGGTTTTCTTGTTTTACTATTAATTATAAATCGGTAGTTGCAGCATTGTTTATATGTTTATGTATTAAAATTTATAATTATAACATTAGTTTATTAATTAGTTAAAAGTATTATGTATTTTTCCTTCTATATTGACCACTTTCTAAGTTGAAATAATGTAAAAGTCGAAATTTGTTAAAACTCCAACTTTTTACGCCTACTAATACATAGGCAACACTTGTTACTCTCCCACTACATTATAAATTTTAAACTACCATATAAATTTGTAGAGTGGGGTGGTCACATGACCACCAAAAGTTTATATAAGGCCGAGTTTTGCCATTCGGAAATTTTGTAATCTCCACTTCAAATCAGCTTCGAAGAGAAAATTTTTGGTTTGCTCGTGTGAAAAATCAACTTCAACTTTTTGAATTTTTTTTTCTTGGAAGTTGTTAGAGGCATTGTTCTGAATATCTTTAGGGACTTTTGGATTATTTGGTCGAATATTAATGTGGGAAATTAACTTTTTAAAAATCAATTATTTATTCGTACCTACCACAATATTAATTAACTCGGCATTCTTGTTTGGAAGGTGTTTGGCGCTTCTTAAGACGCTGTTATTTCTCTCTTCTGAGGAGAATTTATTTTTGTCTTATAATTATTATTGTATGTATGTAAATTACGTTGAAAAAAATAAACGATAGCAAGCAATAATTTCTTTTATTATAAGCTACCCTATTTACAAGCAAAATCCTCGTTTTCGGACTAGATAGTTGAAAAGCAAAAGGGTGATAGGGTTTTGGAAATAAATTTTTAATTAAGAAGATACTTTTAGATCGAAATAAATTTCAAATCATATAAGCAATATAACGCCTCGTTTCATAACATAAGGGCAATGTTTTTAAAAATTTTTTAAATAAATATTTCTCTCTAATTTATTTCGTTTATCTGATCGACCTTCTGCTCTCCTAGTACCTAGCCCGAAAATTGTAAAATCTGAAAGAAATTTTTAAAAATTGATTTTTTAAAAGCCGGAATTACGCAATTTTGAGGGTGCGGTTCTTTAGTCCTATTAACAGCAAATATTCTTGTATAATTTGGGCGCTCCTGCTCCTCTAGTTTAGAAGATATTCGACTTTTAAATTATTTTTAATGTTTTATAAATCTGGCAATTTTATGCTTTATGTCGAATATCTTCTAAACTAGAGGAGCAGGAGCGCCCAAATTATACAAGAATATTTGCTGTTAATAGGACTAAAGAACCGCACCCTCAAAATTGCTTAATTCCGGCTTTTAAAAAATCCAATTTTAAAAATTTCTTTCAAATTTTACAATTTTTGGGCTAGGTAGTAGGAGAGCAGAAGGTCGATAAGGTGGTCGAAACAAATTTTAAATTAAAATACCATTATTTTTGAATATTAAAACGCTTATCTTTTAAGCGATAACTCCTCGTTGCGTAACATAATAGCACGAGCATTTAAATAAATATTTCTCTCTATTTTATTTCGTTTATCTGATCGACTTTCTGCTCTCCTACTACCTAGCCCGAAAATTGTAAAATCTGAAAGAAATTTTTAAAATTGGATTTTTTAAAAGCCGGAATTAAGCAATTTTGAGGGTGCGGTTCTTTAGTCCTATTAGCAGCAAACATTTTTGTATAATTTGGGCGCTCCTGCTCCTCTAGTTTAGAAGATATTCGACTTTTAAATTATTTTTAATGTTTTATAAATCTGGCAATTTTATGCTTTATGTCGAATATCTTCTAAACTAGAGGAGCAGGAGCGCCCAAATTATACAAGAATGTTTGCTGCTAATATGACTAAAGCATCGCACCCTCAAAATTGCTTAATTCCGGCTTTTAGAAAATCCAATTTTAAAAATTTCTTTCAAATTTTACAATTTTTGGGCTAGGTAGTAAGAGAGCAGAAGGTCGATAAGGTGGTCGAAACAAATTTTAAATTAAAATACCATTATTTTTGAATATTAAAACGCTTATCTTTTAAGCGATAACTCCTCGTTGCGTAACATAATAGCACGAGCATTTAAATAAATATTTCTCTCTATTTTATTTCGTTTATCTGATCGACCTTCTGCTCTCCTACTACCTAGCCCGAAAATTGTAAATTCTGAAAGAAATTTTTAAAATTGGATTTTTTAAAAGCCGGAATTACGCAATTTTGAGGGTGCGGTTCTTTAGTCCTATTAACAGCAAATATTCTTGTATAATTTGGGCGCTCCTGCTCCTCTAGTTTAGAAGATATTCGACATAAAGCATAAAATTGCCAGATTTAAAAAACATTAAAAATAATTTAAAAGTCGAATATCTTCTAAACTAGAGGAGCAGGAGCGCCCAAATTATACAAGAATGTTTGCTGCTAATATGACTACAGCATCGCACCCTCAAAATTGCTTAATTCCGGCTTTTAAAAAATCCAATTTTAAAAATTTCTTTCAAATTTTACAATTTTTGGGCTAGGTAGTAGGAGAGCAGAAGGTCGATAAGGTGGTCGAAACAAATTTTAAATTAAAATACCATTATTTTTGAATATTAAAACGCTTATCTTTTAAGCGATAACTCCTCGTTGCGTAACATAATAGCACGAGCATTTAAATAAATATTTCTCTCTATTTTATTTCGTTTATCTGATCGACCTTCTGCTCTCCTACTACCTAGCCCGAAAATTGTAAAATCTGAAAGAAATTTTTAAAATTGGATTTTTTAAAAGCCGGAATTACGCAATTTTGAGGGTGCGGTTCTTTAGTCCTATTAACAGCAAATATTCTTGTATAATTTGGGCGCTCCTGCTCCTCTAGTTTAGAAGATATTCGACATAAAGCATAAAATTGCCAGATTTAAAAAACATTAAAAATAATTTAAAAGTCGAATATCTTCTAAACTAGAGGAGCAGGAGCGCCCAAATTATACAAGAATGTTTGCTGCTAATATGACTACAGCATCGCACCCTCAAAATTGCTTAATTCCGGCTTTTAAAAAATCCAATTTTAAAAATTTCTTTCAAATTTTACAATTTTTGGGCTAGGTAGTAGGAGAGCAGAAGGTCGATAAGGTGGTCGAAACAAATTTTAAATTAAAATACCATTATTTTTGAATATTAAAACGCTTATCTTTTAAGCGATAACTCCTCGTTGCGTAACATAATAGCACGAGCATTTAAATAAATATTTCTCTCTATTTTATTTCGTTTATCTGATCGACTTTCTGCTCTCCTACTACCTAGCCCGAAAATTGTAAAATCTGAAAGAAATTTTTAAAATTGGATTTTTTAAAAGCCGGAATTAAGCAATTTTGAGGGTGCGATGCTTTAGTCATATTAGCAGCAAACATTCTTGTATAATTTGGGCGCTCCTGCTCCTCTAGTTTAGAAGATATTCGACTTTTAAATTATTTTTAATGTTTTATAAATCTGGCAATTTTATGCCTTATGTCGAATATCTTCTAAACTAGAGGAGCAGGAGCGCCCAAATTATACAAGAATATTTGCTGTTAATAGGACTAAAGAACCGCA
The DNA here is from genome assembly GCA_950108345.1 of Malthinus flaveolus. NCBI lineage: Eukaryota > Metazoa > Arthropoda > Insecta > Coleoptera > Cantharidae > Malthinus > Malthinus flaveolus. The sequence goes on from OX467288.1 coordinate 809,193, forward strand.
CCCTCAAAATTGCGTAATTCCGGCTTTTAAAAAATCAATTTTTAAAAATTTCTTTCAGATTTTACAATTTTCGGGCTAGGTACTAGGAGAGCAGAAGGTCGATCAGATAAACGAAATAAATTAGAGAGAAATATTTATTTAAAAAATTTTTAAAAACATTGCCCTTATGTTATGAAACGAGGCGTTATATTGCTTATATGATTTGAAATTTATTTCGATCTAAAAGTATCTTCTTAATTAAAAATTTATTTCCAAAACCCTATCACCCTTTTGCTTTTCAACTATCTAGTCCGAAAACGAGGATTTTGCTTGTAAATAGGGTAGCTTATAATAAAAGAAATTATTGCTTGCTATCGTTTATTTTTTTCAACGTAATTTACATACATACAATAATAATTATAAGACAAAAATAAATTCTCCTCAGAAGAGAGAAATAACAGCGTCTTAAGAAGCGCCAAACACCTTCCAAACAAGAATGCCGAGTTAATTAATATTGTGGTAGGTACGAATAAATAATTGATTTTTAAAAAGTTAATTTCCCACATTAATATTCGACCAAATAATCCAAAAGTCCCTAAAGATATTCAGAACAATGCCTCTAACAACTTCCAAGAAAAAAAAATTCAAAAAGTTGAAGTTGATTTTTCACACGAGCAAACCAAAAATTTTCTCTTCGAAGCTGATTTGAAGTGGAGATTACAAAATTTCCGAATGGCAAAACTCGGCCTTATATAAACTTTTGGTGGTCATGTGACCACCCCACTCTACAAATTTATATGGTAGTTTAAAATTTATAATGTAGTGGGAGAGTAACAAGTGTTGCCTATGTATTAGTAGGCGTAAAAAGTTGGAGTTTTAACAAATTTCGACTTTTACATTATTTCAACTTAGAAAGTGGTCAATATAGAAGGAAAAATACATAATACTTTTAACTAATTAATAAACTAATGTTATAATTATAAATTTTAATACATAAACATATAAACAATGCTGCAACTACCGATTTATAATTAATAGTAAAACAAGAAAACCACTTTAACGAGAAGCAATTTAACAAATTTACGAACTCCTTAATACACTGGATTAAGCGAACTCGGTTAGGTCCTTTAGGTGTCCTTAGAAGCACAAAATCGATAAATAATTTATTATCAATTACTATTTACTAATTTAAATTTTCATTTTTCATGGGCAAAACGTTTCATTCACAAATTGAAAAGAGAAACATTGAAACTAAAACTGTTACCATAGTAATTAACAATAATAATTTTTCTAATAACTAAATCTAGTTTATGAGAAGAGGGGTAGTTCAAGAGTAAATTATAATTATAATATGTTGCAAATGAACCCCAACATCCACACACATGAGAAAAAACTTTAAAGGAGAAAATTTGTTTTTCTTCATTCATCAATCATCACAAGTTTCAGTCGTAGCATGACTGTAATATCCAAATAGTTGTATAGCTTCTTACGCCTTTCGGAATTCTAATTTCTAAAACAAGAAAAGTATAAAATACGATCATACCAAAGAGAAAAAAGTTTCAATGCACCTAACATATGGGTAATTCCACGTTCGAGGTGGAATTAGTTTTACGCCTGCACTTAGGCGTAAAACTAATATCCAATTTCTACATTAAAAATACTTTTTCTTGATTTAAAATCAACTAATATGAAATAATATTTACCCCTTTAAATACAAGTAGTCTCTTATTTTAAACTAAACCATCTTGTAAAGCATATTATACACAATATTTTGTGTAGAGATTCTTCAATCACGTAGGTAGGTTGGGATATCCTCAATTCTTCTGTCTAAAATTAGAGATTTCTTACTACTAAATTTTATCTGGGTCTCCAGGTTCTTAAATAACGAATTGATTACATGGACAAACTAATATTCGTAAACCTACTTTAAAGTCTTTATACTCTTTGTCCAGCTCCATCAATCTGCATATAGTTCTTTGGCAAATTTTGAAGTTTTCGCAAAAGATAAGAAATGTACACCGTCAAGCGAATTCAACATTGTTCGATGGGACCACAGTGCCGTTTAAACAACTGTAGTTTTTCGTAATCGCCGTCACGAGTTAAGTAAGTAAATCTGCGGCTACAAAAACGTCGCTTAAAAAAATTGCACTGAAACAATAATAATTTTAAAAACACGGTTACAAACAACAATTTGCTTCCATTATAATTTATAATAGGTTATAATACCAAATCAAAGAACAGATAAATACGGTTATAACTTTTGTCACTTTGTCAACTCGGTAGTTATTTGTAAGTATCCATTATGCGATTTGTAGGAGAGCTGGAAGTTCTCTGGACCATAAATAAACTAACTAAAATAAACTAGTTTGGACTTTTTAATTTTTAACATCTAAATCTAAGGTTAGGTTAGAAAAATGACTAACATGCCACGCCTCCTTCCACAAGGGTAAAATAAGGCTAGTAACACACCGACTAATTCTTTTAACACAATTTTTAATTTTTAACAGATTTCAACACATCAAATGAGTGTTAGCGCACAGGCAATTATTAATTTTTTATTGCCTATGCGCTAACACTCATTTGTTGTATTGAGATCTATTAATTATAGACGATTAAAAATTGTGTTAAAATGGACTCCCGTGCGTTACCAGCCTAAGTTACAAAATTACTTACATAAGCAACAAGTGTTGTCTATGTATTGGTAGGCGTACAAAGTTGGAATTTTAACAAATCTCGACTTTTACATTACTTCAACTTGAAAAATTATCAATATAGAATCAAAAATGGATAATAATTTTAACTACCTAATTAATAAACTAATTCATTTATTATACTGTCGCAAACACAACGAAACGCCCCAATTATAAGCTAACAGTTAAAAAAACATAAACACAAAATAATCGCAGAAAGAAAACACTGCTGCTCTGAAAGTCATTACATATACATATAAAAATTTCTACAAATGATCCGGAACCAATAACTACATCGCGAACATACTTATTTTACAAAGAAGCCTACAGTTTACAATAAAATTAAACAACAAATCTTGCATCATTACAACATAGTACAAGAGGCAATTCAACCAGCTTCAAACACTAACATTTAAAACCTCTCCATGAAACGTCAGTCACGAAAGACATCAGTGACCCGACTAACGAGAACACACGTTCAAGTCCGTGGCCTTTTAAAATAAAATAGGCGACGACCTCTGATGTTAACCTGAAGAACATTAAATCTTAATTAAACAATATAAGCAGGTGCAATATTGGTGAGATTATTAATTACCTTGTACAGGAAAAATGCATCTTGCAGAAATGCTCTCCTTTCCAACGACATATTATACACATATACTCCAATGTTGGAATGTTATAATTATAAATTTTAATACATAAACATGGTGCAACTCCTGTAATAGTAAAACACGAAAACCAATAGAAAAAATTAATTCTAATTATGAATATAATTATGTATAAAATTATACACTGGATTAGGCGTGCTCTTAGACCCATTAGGTGTACTTAGAAGCATAAAATCGATCAATTATTTACTAATTTAAATTCATTTTTTCATGTCACAAATAGAAAGGAGAAAACATTGAAACCAAAACTTTGAAATTGACAATATTCATTTTTCTAATTACTAATCCAGTTGTTCAGAAGAGGAGTAGTTCAACAGTAAATTATAATATTACATAGTTGCTTGAAAAGACTTAACAATATTATTATTAAGATCCATTACATTAACATTACAACTATTATTGGCCTGCTATAGAACAATCAAAAGTGCAGGACAAAGTATTTATAGTCCAGTCAACTCAAGAGTTTCGCCTTCAAAAAAATTCAATAGTTTTGAAATTTCATTAAATGTCAGTGTGTTAGGTTTTTCGTTAATATCTCGAAGCTCGGGGTTGAAGCTGTAATGTAACTACATATATCATGTTGTGAAGCAGTCGTCTCCTTTTTTAATACTTAAGATTGGCGTTTAAGGGACAGAAGATAACTATTGCTTACTACCTCGCACTTATGGTGAATTATAGACGGTACAAGCCGATCTGTTTAGTTGGAGATCTCCCAAGCTAAAAAAAACTTTCTGATTTTTTTTACTTTTAAAATCTACGAAGACCAATTTGGGCCTGGAAATAAATTTCAAGTCAATCGATCAATTATTTTTAAATATACAGCGGCTTGAAAATCATCTAAAAATTGTTGCATAAATTTTCTTAACATTTAATTTTTTTCTGAAGCGACTTCAAATCGCAAATGATTCTAAAAATTATTTTAGGTACTAGAAAGAATCATTGTCTTTCTAACAAAACAATAAAAATCAGAACATTCTTTTTACTTTGGGAGATCGCGAATCAAACAAATCGGCTTGTACCGTCTATAATGCACCATAAGTGCGATGTAGTAAGTGATAGTTATCTTCTGTCCCGTAAACGCCAATCTTAAAAACACTTTTTTATACCTATATTTTTATTTTCTACTTTTTAGTCTTTACACTTTTATTAATTTTACAATCTTTGGCAATTCCTTTAGTTTTTTAAGCCGTGGAAAAAATTCACAAAAATTTCTGACAAATTCACAAAAATTTCTGAAAAACTACTGAAAAATTCTGTCACGTAAATTGAACATGCATGCAAAATTTCAGAATGATTGGATCACGAGAAGGTGTTCAAAATTGAAAAAATAGATCCCCAACATCCCTACAAAGCAAGCTAATATAAGACAAGTAATAATAATAAAAAACATTGTTAACGCTGAGATTATGAGGACATCAGAATCATCGAACAATTAGTTTCCGTTAAAATGATATCAAAACAATGAACAAAAATCGTTATAACTTTTGTCACTTACAGTTTTGAGGCTCCTTTCAACTCGGTAGTTATTTGTAAGTATCCAGTATGCGATTTGTGCGAGGGCTGGAAGTTGTTTGAAGTTTTTAAAATCCAAGGTTAGAAACCATTTACACGCTTTAACGTTTCTCTCGATTGCAAGTGGCTACCGTGGTTCAACATTTATGTCAAAGTCAAAATCGTTAACTAATGACAATCGTCACTTAACGATGTCGTTATGAGTTACAAAATAGGGGTGCTAATCCTAACATCCAAATAGTTGAAATTTTCTCTGAAAACGATATTTACTATTCAAAAATCTTGAAGTGAGAAACATTACACAGCTCAAGAGCGATATAGCCGATAGATCTGTAAAGTAAGTACCATATCGTATACAGTTGTCAAATCGTTTTCCAGACAGCATTTGATTTCCATTATGCCCTTATATTCATTTGTATCTAAAAGCTCAAAACTACTAAATTATAGGTTTCACACTCAAACTTCTAAATAAATTTATAATAACATAAGAAGACACTACCATTCTAAAGCGATAAAGCCCTAACAATAACAAAATGTGGGAAATTACCTTTTTGCAACATTGCATTTTTTTAAGCCACATTCTGGTAATTTTTTTGAGGCCGTCATTTTCTTTTAGTATACAAATTGTGTCCTTCATTGTTATAGAACCATTATTGTTTATTCAATGAGGAGAGTTTCTGAATATTAATATGCAAGACTTAAAATTGAATACAGAAAGAGGATTCCAATTCCATTTGTAAATACGTTGGACATCATTACATTGGACATTTGGATACATCGACATTGATAGTTTATTAGTAAAGCGGTTGAAATTTGAAATTGTTAATTTTTTATAAGAACTGCCATGCTAAAGCCATCAAAATAACAAAATGTGGGACATTACCTGTTTTCTACCATCCATTTTTTCAATAAAATGTTATTATGGTAAATTGTTACATTTTTTGATGCCGTTGTCTCCTTTTAGTGTACAAATTGTCGTTCCCTTCTCAGATCTTAGTTGGAATAGTTGGTACTTCCTCCAATTTTCGATTAGAAAAAAATGGACAACGCAACACTAGAACAAAATGTTGCTACGATTAATTCTACTCTCGATCTATTAATTCCTTCACTATTCGAACTCTTGACTCCCTTAAACGAGGGTGGATTTGAACACGTAAAAACCATAATAAAAGTAATAATATTATGTTACAGAACCAAACTACTAACTGTGACTAGTGACTAAATTAAATATTAAACCTTCTCGCTAGTCGAAACGTGCACGCTGCACGTGTTCTTATCGACACCAGATTAGAAAATGTGTAGTAACGTAAAATAGTTGAAATTCAAAGTGGCGCACACGGTGAATTTAAAATCAAATAATTATTAGCGATTTTTTAACAATTTGATATCTCGCTCATGGGCAGCTCGTTCGAGGTCGGAATAATTTAGTTTTTAAATAATATTTTTACGGTTAATCGGGGACCTGGGCATAACTGGTGACGTGGTGACAATAAAATGTGTTAAAAATTTAGCTAATGTTTTATTAATATAATTACGGCACCTCATTTCTATGAGGTTGCATTTAGAGAGTTTCTTTGAGCTTTTTATTTAGTTTGAGGAATTGTCAAAATCAACGTGATCTAGTAACCGTTGTCGTCCGTTTAGCCACAGCCGAAGTACCATCTGTCATTATTTGTAGCACCAGAAAGTAGGGTTAAGTGCAACTCTTTGAAATCGATTTTTTAAAATAATGATATTAAAGCATGTAAATATAATTGCGGCCCAATTATTTTTAATAATTTTATATCACACGGAAGCAACTTTAACACCAAAATCGCCTAAATCGAAAGAAGCCAAAACTAAAGTTGAGAAAATAAAATTAGGACCTACAAATCATTCCGTTTTTACTCGTAAATTAGTGGTGGAAAATCCAACACCTGCAGATATAATTAACAATCATGAAGCCTATTACGAAAATACCAACGAAAATCATGTCGACGGTTTAGTCTTAGGTTTTGTTACTCCGGTTAGTTAACATTATAACTGCTGTATCGATCTTAAAATTGTTTTTTAGTGGAATAATCACGGCTACGACGTAGCTAAAATATTTGCCAATAAGTTCACTCACATTAGCCCCGTGTGGCTTCAAATAAAACGCATAGGTAAGTTACAGTACGAAGTCACTGGTACACATGACATCGATAAAGACTGGATGGCAGACGTTAAGAAAGCGGGGCAAGTTAGTAAAGTGAAAAGTAAGGTTACACAAAAAGTAGTACTAGCAAGCTAAATTGGTCGTTTTAGTTGTTCCTAGAATTATCTTGGATGGTTGGTCGACGCAAGACTATCAAAGTCTCTTAAGTAACGGCAATGAAATTAACGCACTTACACGAGCGTTTGTTACAACTTGTGAAAAATGGAAGTTCGATGGGTTAGTTCTCGAGATTTGGTCTCAAGTTGCCAGTACTTTAAATCAAGACTTATTGGTCGGCTTGGTTAAGAAAATTGGTAAATAAGGGTCATAGTGTGGACTTTAACTATTAGAAGTGTTGCAGCCACCTCGCTGACTGAAGGGGATTTAGACTTTATACTAGTGATTCCACCTAGAAAGACGAAAGACTCGAATCTTTTCACGCCTAATCATTTCAACGACTTGTACGATTATGTAACTGGGTTTTCTTTGATGACTTACGATTTTTCGTCTTTACAAAGACCAGGTGCAAAATTAGGCGATTTTTATGCTTGAACTAACAAGTTGTTTGAAGGTCCCAACTCTCCGCTTAATTGGATTGAAGATTGTCTGAAATACTTAACCCAAGATCGTGCAAAGCGTGATAAGATTTTAACCGGTTTTAATTTTTACGGTAACATATACACTCCAAATGGCGGTGGTCCGATAGTCGCTCGCGACTATTTAAAATTGTTAAAATATTCCAAAGGAAGGTTGCTTTTCGATCCGGCTTCTGTCGAAAATTACTTCGAAGCTAAGTGAGTTGTTTCGAGCAGCAGGTTGTTTCGAACTGGTTAATTCGACATTTTGTTTAGGACACCCGAAGGACATCAATATGTCTTTTATCCTACTTTATATTCCATCGCAAAAAGACTGGATCTCGTAAACGAGTTGGACACTGGTGTATCGATTTGGGAACTTGGACAAGGTTTAGATTATTTTTACGATTTGTTTTAAACTAAGGGATAAACAAATACTACCGTACGCTTTTGTAATTTCTTATTGAATAAAGTTAAGTTCGTACTAAGCTTTAAAATGGTTTATTTAGAACAAAACATAAATATTTAAAAAATTAACAAACACCAACAACTAAAAAATTATTTGTAAACTAAAAACAGCGTTACACGATGTTTTAGGCAGCAGCTACATCGTGGCAAGTAACAATTTGATTATCTTTGTAACTTTTCAATCCCATCATACTTTTAGGACCTTGGAAAATTCGTTGCATTATGATAGAGTTTAATTTAGCGGGTAAGTAGCTGAAATTGAATTTTGAAATTATTTCGTTAATAAAAAAAATGCGGTAAGTCTCACTATTTTAATGGAAATGTAAATCTACTAATCTCGGGCATCGTAACAAAAACTTCTTCTCGTCTAATAGCTGTGACGATACGTTTGGCCACATCTTTGGCTTCTAACATACTCAAAAAACGTGGTTTACAACCATCGACCATTCCGGTATTTATAAAATAGGGCGAAATTAGACTCATGTGGATGTTGTCGTGACCGTGGGCCTAAATGGGCAGTTATAGAAATTTAAAAAAGAAAACTCGTTCGACTTACCGTTAATTCCGTCGATAAACTTTCGTGTAAACCTGTGAGAGAGCATTTGCTAGCGCTGTAATCGGTGCACTTGTATGTACCTAGCATAGCGGTTAGGCTTCCCACTGATACGATGTGGCCTTTACCACGTTTTAACATATCGCCCAAAAATGCTTTAATTGTCTAAAATAAAATAACGATTTTAGAACTAGTTGAGATGGTTAAAACCGGGCCAATTCACGTTAAATTACCTAGGACTTAGGCCATGACACGCACAAGCCGAGATTTTCGCAACACTTGGTGTGAAACTATACCTCTACCGAGTGACAACCACCAAAGTTGACATTGTAACTCGAAAACGATTAAATTTGGAGATTGAATGTGCTGATTCATTGAACAAAATCGTTAAAAATGGTCAAAATGAAGAAAAAAGGATTTGAGTGCAAAGTATTGACTTCCCTAAACTCATACAAAATCGTCTTCTGAAACGAATCTGGGACTGTGGGAGTCATTTTGACGTGGAACGACCCAAGTAACGAACTTACCCAATAGTTGGAGAGTACGTTAACTTGAAACGTCTTTTCGATCATCTCGTCGGGCAAATCTAAGAATGTGTTTCCAGATAGAATTCCGGCATTGTTGATAATTATATCGACTGGTCCAACTTCGTTCTTGACCAACTCTGCATTTTTGTAAACGTTGTGTCTATTGGCCACGTCCACTACGTACGTGTGGAGTTTATATCCGTCTTTTTCGAATTTATCTTTAAGAGTTTCGATTGCTAAAACATTTTTAACATAATTATGCTAATAAGTAGCGAGGTTTGTTTTGCAAGTGTTTACAAGAAGTGTAAACAATATTGTTGAAACTTTCTAAACAAATTTTTAGTTAAGTAGGTGTATAAGGAGACTCGGTAGTATTTTTTAATTTGTTTTAATTTTAAATTTTAATAATAACAACGGTGTATGAATGAATGCAAGTTTTAGTGCTATTATAATACACTTATGCACTTCACCTAAATTGTAAATAAATTATTTAAAAAAGCAATTATTAGAAAGCTTGTGCGTGGAACTGGGTCAATTGTAGAAAAGAAAAAATTGTTACTTAATCTAAGAAAACGAAAACTTAAAAAAATCCTTACTTTTACTAAACTAATTGAATGCCAACTATTAACTATTTTTTGTTCTTGAATTATTTAGAGCGCTGTTAATTATTTAAAATTTTCTCTATTTTTGAACTAAAAAATGATAAATGTCCAATTACAGTTATAAATTTCGGATATTTTAAATTATTTAACGTCTTAACGAATACTAATTGTTAAATATTTAAATTTGAGTATTACTCGCTCAAATGTTACGAAGAAAGAAGTGATGTGTTATCATAGGACTTTCCTATTTACCTAACATTGAAATTTTCAAACTTTTTCAAAGTCTGGTTGTAAATCCTTATCTTTGAGTATATTTTCAAACCCTAACTGAGCATAGCATCTCCTATTCTTTGGAATTTCTGTAAGCTTTACACTTTACACATGATTACTTCCGTTTGTGGGTATTACCGAATGTTTTCCACGCTTTTCAGATCTTTGGAAAACCCCTGGAGAAAATTGTAGCTAAGCATAATGAGTATCAGGTAAGGATTTCTAAATATCCTTCTGAATTGTATAGGACGACTAGTATTTATAGTTAAATACAACAGACCGTTATTTACAAAACCATCGTATACTTATAGTAGCAGGTTGAGTAAACATGTAAAACGCTAATTACATGTTTGTCCATTTAATGTTTCCTAATAATAATTTACCGCTACTGCAGCTCATTTTAGGATGATCGGCATTCTAATAGAACGAACATGGAACATGCTGTGCTCACGTGTCGAGTCGTTCTAAACCTGGTTTCGCTTTCACTTTATTTTTAAAAATTCATTTTCTCGTCGTTTGTAGTTCCCCTAAATCCAAAAAAGTAAAACAAAATTTGGAAAAGTTCGTCTGGGCGTGTGTCTGTGTGAAACTCCTTAAAACAAAAACTATTACTGAAGCGATTTTGATGAAGTTTCGTCTCGGCTACTTTAACAAAATTTCATTGACAAAACAATTTTGACTATAAGTTAGTACGCATCAGCCCTAATTAAAAAAATACTTTTATAAATTTCTAAATTTAAAATGGCGACTAGTATAAAGATTGGCTTATTTTCTAGTTTTTTTCTTATATATAACTTTGGGGGTCATTATTTTTATAAAAATAAAAAAACAGGAACAAATAGGCAAAAATTTAGGAGCTTAGTTTTGATATTGAAATAAGTCTTTAATGAAACGCAGTTTGTTTGGTTTCTTTTCTATGGTCAGAACCGGAGTTATGATTTTTTTATCAAATCTTAAAAATTTATAAGTTTTTTTGTAATTAAAATTTGTAATGACAAGTCGGCGCATTAATTTATTGTATAAACTTCTATCATTTGATACTATTTAAGTTTTAAAAGAACTTCCGGTTAAACCGGAAATTTGACAAACAAAAAGACTTTTTGGAAACACTGTATATTTTATAAACAATTGTTAAATTATCTGTCTAATGATACCAAATATGTTATATTTTGACTTCTGGTTTAGTCGGAAATGAATTAAATATCCCGAGGTTTAAGCTGCAAAAATGGTAAGAGATTGGGTCTTTTATGGTCGGGAAGTCCCCCATCCCTCAGTATTACAGTTGGCGAATTAAAAATAACAAAATAAATTATTACCTGTTTCATTTATATCCCAAACTACAACACGAGCTTGAATTCTGGCTAAACGCAACGCCAGCTCTTGCCCAACACCACCAGCACCACCGGTGATAACAACAATTTTATCTTTCAAACTCTTCTGCGTTCTCAAAAAAGGTGGCGTCAAACTAAGAATGATCGTTTCGGCAAAATAGTAGATACTTAAATTTGTAACGACCGTAATTTCCCAAATGACCGTTATTAAACGTATCAAAAATTGTCTAAACCAACCCATAATTGATAAAAACATTCTACGAGAGAACAAAATTAATTAAAAATTCAAAGCTCGATTAATTACGTACCGTAAGTTTAAAGTCACTTTAATTCTTCCCGACTGTACTTGTGCTTGACACGACAACTTATGAGTTAGAAATGTAGCCTCTTCTTTGGATGTAGGTACATCATAAAAGTATCCAAGCAGGTCGGAGAAAATACGCGAGTTAACGACCCTAATTCATTATTGTTGAGGCTATACGATAGGTACATTTCTCCGACTCACGCATCGGATGAAGAAAGGTACTTATACTTATTTATTCTTTTCATTAAGGTACTTTTAAAAGTACGAATTGTCTCGCGATTGATTAAATTAAATAAATTTTTTAAAGTTTTACTTTAAAATGGAAATTGTTGTGCGATAACGCTGAAGGGAAAATTGACACTTTAAAATCTGTAACGTTGATCTAAGTCACATCTGATTTCCATCAATAATTAATGTAATAATAATGTAAAAGTGTGTGAAATCTTGTCATTAACCAACAGACGCCTTTCGTACTATTTATTTAATTGCCGTGGCCTTTTTGAAAGTTTTATGACACTTCGGAGGCGCGGTGTCAGTTCTTGCTACTCGCGTGCCCGAAAGTTTTTACGATCAATCAATCAATGTAGCTCGCAAGGCGCAAGGCAACCAAAGAGATCTAATTCTCTACGAAAATCTTCCCGAAATAGAAGTAATTTTGAATGTCTTCTATATGGTACGGATTCTCTTTGAGCTCACCTTGTGTAACTAAAGTTGAAACTGAAACAAGACGATTTTCTCTGTGACGAAGCTTCGTTGTCTAACCCTAACAATCAAATCCATTACCCCTAAGTTTTAATTGAAGCCGAAATTTTGTACCCAATCAAGTATGTATTCTACAGACTAATTTTTTACTTCAAAAGATGTTATTTTGAAAGAGACATTGAAAACGTAAAACAAGTGTTGTTTATTTTTGCTAAACGGAACTTGTTGTAGGTATGTATTTAAACAAAAATGTTGTTGACCGCATAAATGTGCACGTCTTATAGAAAGTTGAACTACCTACTACTGCCATTGACATACAAATTTCAGAAGATGAAAAAATAAAATCATTTCCTCGTACTCGTCGAATTAAATCAATTATTCGTCATATTTTATCATTTGTTTTAGCCGTTTAAAATCCACCAAGTTTGCATTTGACGATTAGCGTCAATACAGTGTCTTGGTGAGGGCCGTGAGGGGGAGATGCAATTGACCGTCTAAAGTCTAAGCTTATTGTGTGCAGTAAGTGGCGTCCTCAGATTTAGGTTTTAGCTGGGCGTGTCTAAGCTAAGGCTTAGACACGCCAACACTAAGCAACACTAAGGTGTTGCTTCCTGAAGCCCTTCCACAAGATTTCTTTTGACTTTTGACGAAGCTGTTAGATGATTCTACCAAGAATAAGTTTGGGACCGCTAAAGCTGCTGTGAAAGCCTCTCACAGCTAGCTTATTTCCTATCTCGTTCCCTTCAATTGTCGAATGACCGAGTATCTAGTGCAGGGTCATTAAGTTGCGTACCGATGGACTTAAAGACTTTGTCAACTGCTTACATCCCTACATGGGAGCTCCTGGAGCAACCTGACTCTCCGTATAAATGCGAATTCGTTTACCTCGGTTTTGGTAAGCTCTTCAAGCTCAAGCCCCTAGCATATGTGGCCTTCGCAAAGATTTGCGCGTGGAAAGTCGATGGATACAGGTCGAGTACAAAACTTAGTTCTTTTCTAGGCTCTAGTAGGATGTTTGTGTATTACAAATAAATAATAAACAATATAAAAACGACAATAAAATAATTCGGTTATACAAGTGTATGAAGGGTTGCCCTATGTTAGGCGCAATTTTCTACCAACATTATTAACTTCATGTTTTGATGCTCCATCCGAGTGCAAGCATTTCAATTATTATGTTTTTCACTACGGTAATAATAGGTAATAGTTATTTATTTAAATTGCAAGATACTGAGGCTGAAGCGCTCTTTTGAACTGAGGCAAACCCGAAACCAGCAAGACCACTCGAAGTCAAAGAAAAACTTACGGATCGTATCAATGTTTTAAATTTTTTCTTCTCTCCTCCATATCTGTCAACTTATGTAAAGAAGGGGGAGAAGAAAAAATATAAAATAAATTTATCATTTCCTAGATATGCAACCCGTCATACAGTAGCGTATTTACGGTTGCCTAAGTCATACCTAAATAATTTTAATTTTTAAAATTTGTTATTATTATTAAACTTTTTAAGTATTGAGAAAACGATTAAAACATTAATTTAGTGTAGTTATTGATAGGCATAGTAATAGGCAACCAAATATACAGTAGTGTATACAATTCGAAGCTGATCAAGTATAAAATAATAGCGCGTTTTAATAACGTTAGCTGTAATAGTAACAATATCGTTATTATAATTAATGCGTAGTTAATCCATTACTAACAACAATGCACTCATTTGATTAATAGTTACACTAACACTAATGACTAATGACACAAGGTATTTCCGTAAAACGAAGTAGTAAAGTGGTAATAAACTTGTTTCTTGTATACCTAAGTACTTAATCACTTAAGTAGGTACTTAAATTTATGTTATTTGTTATTTCTTTATCATCTTTAACCTTGATGAAATATATTAATTAATAAAATCACAAAAAAACGGTTGGAGATTTTCAAATTAATTTCTTGTTTTTCATCAATAAAATATTCAATTTACTACAAAATGCAACTCTAATTCCACAATAAATTAGTTTTAAATTAAGGGTCGTATACACGAACAAGCATTTACTCCAATTTAACTGTGCAGGCGTGCAAATTCAGTTTGCGCAGATCAAGTTCTCTAGTTCTCTTCGCGGAATTGCAGTTTAGAATGTTGGAAAAAGTGTGGACGAAACACTCAGGAAAATATACTGAAACATTTTACTTTGCCCTCTCGATAATTCCGCTCATTTTCAGTACTAACAGTACTGCCCATTCACATCAACTGAGTAGGTAGTGGGTAGTAGGTATAGCTCAAAGTTGCAGGCACAATCGAAAGCATCAGTCAATTTTAAAGCCCCAAAGAAGGTTAACCTAGTTCGAGGATTTTTGTTTGATGTGTCTCGAAACGATTTCGACCGTCTTTAGAAAAAGTGTGTTCGTTGTGTATTCTACCACGACAACTGTTACTCTCCGAGCCAATGGAGCAAAATTTGCTGTTAAAATTATTTTGAATTTACGACTATCGATAGAAAGTTTTGACTAAAATGTCAGATATGATAATGTGTTATATTGATATTGGCGAGCGTAATAAAACATTTACATTTTTTACGATTTGTTGGTACGCTAAAATGTATTTACAATGACTTTTTACAAGGGGACTTAAATAGGCTACACGGTTTTAATTTTTCAAATGGATTAAATCAAATTTTAACGCGCCTATCCAATGTCTTTGATGATGTATGATGTGGTAACTGGATCGTTTCCCGACTAGTTTATCGAATTAAAAAATTGAATCAAATAAGAAAGTTTTATAACAGGTAATTATTTGAACGAATTTATTACTTTGTACTATACTACAACCATAGTATTGTGTTAATGCTTTCCCGATTAAAAGTTCGTTCGTCTGCCCGTCTCTGCCTGAACCATAGAACTAGAAAATAAGTGGAATGGTTGAACGCGCGAAGAATATGAAGCGCCTGGCGAAGAACAAGCTGCCAGTTGCATAAAGAAGTTTTGATCTACATCTACACAAACGACTTAGCGTCTACATTTTTATAAGACGTGTCTAGTGTCTAGTCTCTAATGAGGAGCGATATTTTTACTTTGAAATCTTGAACTGCAATTATCTTCAACCTTCTAATTATTACAACCTCTACTTTTTCTTGATAATTCTAAACAAATAATTCAAAGGTCGATTAGTAATTTTTAAGGCAATTTTTTTAAGAAATACCTTCGAGATTTAACTGACCTTGATTTTGAGGTCTTGCAACAAAAGGAAAAGTTAAATTTTTGCCAGCAGTACATTGGCACAGATTATTTGATACTGGACCAAATACAAAATTGGCTTCATTCGACAGGCTAGAGGCTGCTTATAAGACTTATATCGACAAAATTGCTCTCGGAAAGGCTTTCTCGATGGGTACCTATTGACTTTAAAGTATTTACATAACCTTAAAATTGATTATATTCTAGTAGAATCTACAGTTGGGCCCTTGATGCTTGATGCTAGGAGTACGATATGTGGGATAGGGAATGAAAGCTTCAAAAAATAGCAAATTAACTTAGTAGGGTAGGCTTGGGAACCCCGGGTGCTCCGGTGAGTGGTTTCCACTCGCTATGAAAGCTAACGTCGAGTTTGTAGTTACGAAGCTAATAACTGTCTCATCTTCCCTTGTCGTTAAAGATTTTTGTAATGTTACTAGGACACCCTGTAGAATTCGATAACTATTAAATATCAACTATTTATAATTAATTCGCCACTACTATTAAGTATTACCTAACAAAAATATATATTTATGCATTGTAATACTTAATAATTTTGCAAATTCCAGATGAAATTTATTACAAGGTTGTTTTAGCAGATATTTTTCGATTTGAAAATGCAATTTAATAAAGTTTCACTTCTTAGCATAGCATAGATCAAAATATTTGGTTTTTGGGTTAAAACTTATCGATTAAGGTTTACCACATCCAAATCTAAAATCTAAACCATTCTAGATGGGGGGTCAATCCCGTTCACGGTTGTTGCAACAAACTCGCTCATAGTTATTATAATTAAATGTCATTTTTAAAAATTATTTTACGTCAAATGTGATTTTTGGCTCTTTTACGCTTTCCCCCATAAACTTTGGCGTTTTCTTGAAAATGATTCGTCTTATTCCAAATTTAAAGCTGCAAAAATATTTGGCAGACAAATATATGTATTGGTCCCAAAATTTAGAACCTTCTGGCAAAATTTGTAAGTTCTGTAATTTCTAAAAAAATTGCTCGGGTTTCTAACTAGTTTTCTTTTAGACGTGAATTCGATTTTACCTAACACTGGTCGGACGGGGAAATACATGGATTTTTCCGGAGAAAACATCGTTATTACTGACGGCAATGGAAGTTTGGGAAAATCGTTGGCTTTGAAATTAGCAAAATATAATGCCAAAGTGGCTATTTGGGGGAACGACTTGGAAGGTTTCTTATAATACTTAATTGATTAATAACAAATTTTTTATGCTCGTATCTGATGTATACGTAACAACGTACATCTACTACACTATATGATACACACAGACCTTTAGGTTTTCGCTAAGCGATTACGCAAGGATAAATTTTGTTGGGGATACCTGAGCGCGCTTTCCTTATTTTAAGAGTCGCTTCTTCTATTAGAAGAAGAGCAGATCTGAGGCACGCTTGATGAAAACCGCCGCGTGTTCTTATACTGTAAATAAATGTAGGAATGTATATTACTTTGTTGCAGAAGGCAAACTCTTTGTAGTTGCCATATTTGTAAAGCACGTACTTAAAGAGGACTTTTCTATTTCTTGAAATTAAGTTGACAAATTTTGTTGCCAACAACCTATAATTTGGTAGAAAACATTTTTTATTTAATTTTGCCAACAATGCTGCTTGCTTGCTTCGGTGTAAACACGTCTTAAGTAAATTAAATTGTGAGTAAATAAATGAAATAAAATTGGTTAGTACCTATCGTAATAAGAAGTAAGTAGTGACGACAGTTGACTTTAAAGATTGAAATTTTCCGTGTCCATGGACTAGTATTTTCATAGAAAAAATGTTTTCAATTTTGCAACTTATCACAAAGAATAGAAAAAAGAAATCCCGACCTAAGAATTATAACGTAATTAGCCATTATTAAATTGCCTCACTTCTAATAATTTCTTCAAACGAAGAAAATTGCAAAGTAAATTTTTATCAAAGTAGGAATAATTACAATAATTTTCTCTGGGCGTTAATTATTATTATACTCTACGTAAATGCCATCCACTGACGAACTTACGAAGTTGAAGCTTTTTGCAATTTAAAAACAGTGGAGTAACACTCGACATAATTTTTCAATTATCTTGGACGTGCTGTTAAGGAACCCCTTGACAGGATTTTTCGTACGCGTTGAATCAAATTCTACAAGCTCTCAAATTATGATAAAAAATACCGGAAGCAGTACCAAACAATAGTGTGCTTAGAATCTCTCCCTCATTGCCAAAATCTAAAATATTATACGGGGTGTTTTATTTGAAATAGTAGGAAAGCACTAATCTCATTTTTGGCTGAACAGAAAGTCAAAATATTATACAATTTTTAGCATCACTAGACAGGTAATTGTACAAACTTCCAAACATCTTGGAATATACAGGGTGTTTAGGAAGACTAAGAAAGTCGAAAAAGTACATTTAAAAAACTGTAGGCCCTGCTTGACCTTCTGCGTTTTCTTCTTTACTTCTTCTCGGTCTCGGTAGATTTTAGAAGAGGAGTCTCTTCTAAGAGAGACCCTTCTTAAAAATTTACAAATAATAAACAAAAACAACACACTCGGAATTTCTATTGTCAGATACTCCGTTTACCACCAGGAGATGATGAGGGCAGCATGGGGAAGTTCTAGGGTATTTGTACGGTGTGAAAGACATAAAGTAAATGAAATAAAATGAACTAATAATATTCTCATTTCATCTCATTTGAATTTTAGGTTAAATTTAACTGTCACAGTCATGTTCTTTTTATATATTATTTAACAAGTTATGTTAATTTTAAAATTTGAGTTACCTAACGAATAATTAGACTCAATCTGCATTTTCGTCTTTGATCGTGTAATGTATACTAATGGGGATACCCTATGCGAGAGAGGTACAAACAGCAAACGTTGTGTAATCGTGTTTTGGTCTCGTTTTTGTTAGTCTGTTACCAGTTCGTTAATTTACTGTAAAGTCTTATTACCTTTCGGCACAGCACATCCTATTAATTTTTCTACAGTTCTCCAATTCGTCACACAAACTGTCCAATTAAAGGTTTGAAAAGCACAAAGGGATTGGATATTTGTAAATAGTCAAACAGTAAACAGTTCACAGTTCAGTAGGTATTAGCTACAAGCTTCTTTTTCTATCGTTCTTTGTGTTTTTTGGGGTGCTGAATCCGATTTTCAACTTTGCAAGTGATGCGTTCTGAGAAAACTACTAAAAACAAAACTGGGGGATTCTTTGTACTGGTTTGAACGCTTTGTACAAATTAGATTTTGTATACCTATTCTCATGTCACTCTCATACAGAGACAATTAGGTAGAGACAGATTAAATCAACTTAAAAAATTTATTAATGTAGGAATTAATTAATTTAGGTATGTAGATAATTAATTTAATTAACTATTAACTTAATTGCTTTAAATAAGGATATTATGAAAAATAGAGCTCACCACAAGAATGAAAGAGTTGTTTTAGGCTTAGCAACTATATTCGACGTACCATCAAGACGCTCTAGGGCCTAAACCGTGCGCCTGACGTACAAAAATTGCTAAAACATAATTTTTAGGGAATTTAAAGTTTATTTTTGCATAGAAACGCTTTTCTCTAAAAGTGCGTAGGTTTTGAGTTATGAAGAGAAAAAAAAGAGTTTCTTTGGTCATTTTGGAATTTTTGTGACACATTAACGCGCTCTAGCGCGTAAACCATTCATCTAACAAAAAAAATCTAAAAAACATAATTTTTAGAAAATTTGATCTGGTTTATTTTTGTATGAAAGCCCTTTTTTTAAAAGTTCGTAGTTTTCGAGTTATAAGCGAAAAAGTAAATAAGCAGTTTTTAACCGGTTTTGGAATTTTACTCAAACTTTAACGCGCTCTAGCTCCTAAACCGTTCGTCTGATGAAAAAACACAAAAACAATGCTTTATAAAAAACTGTATTTGCTTTATTTTTGAATAAAAGCACTTCCTCAGTAAGCGAATAGTTTTCAAATTATAAGCGAGAAGCTGAAAAATTCTCCAAATTCATGACTTTTACGAGGTGGCAATGTTGAAACTCTGATCCAGCACCCCAAAAAAACAAAGAACGATAGAAAAAAAACTTCTATATCTTTTCTCCATCAAAGTACCAGTTGACTAAACTATTGCCTATAACGTTTAGGCCTTTTAACAGTTTTTCCATTTTTTAGATCTGAATAGAACCGCCCAACTTGCGAATGTAAACGATGGACGTTTAATGGCCTACTCTTGCGATATGGCGCGTCGAGATGAAATTTATAGGATCGCCGAAAAAACTAAACGAGACATTGGAGAAGTTAGTAGTGCCATCGTGGATTAAAGCGCCAACCAATGAGACTATACCTTAATATATTTTAGATATCGATCGTAATCAATAACACGGACGTGGCTTGCGAACAACTATTCTTAAACTCTCCTGATTACGTCTTGAAGAGAGCCTTTGACTCGAACATACTGTCGCATTTTTGGGTCGATTTGACACTGCTCGAAATAATTAACTTTTTACCAAATTGCCTTTATAGATAACGAAAGCATTTCTACCACATATGATCGATTCGAATAAAGGACACCTCGTATCGATAGCCTCGATGGCGGGATTTATGGGAATACAAAAATTAACCGATTATAGCGCTTCGAAAGCGGCCGCGATAAGTTTTCTCAACGCCCTAAAATTCGAATTAAAACGTGAAGGTTTGTTTTAGTCAATAGTAAATTAGATGTGTCTGGTACTTGTTAGAGAAGTTTCGACGATCGCGTGAGTATCGTCTACGTGAGCGGTTTGGGGTTTTTTGCACGTCTTCGATCGAATTTTTTTAAAACCACCGCATTTTACGCTTTCAAATTTACAAAGTGGGCTCCACAAATGTGTGCATCGTGATTAATGTTAAGTTAACTATACAGGATGGCCCAGAGGTGTCTAACAACGAGTAGAATTAACAGTGTCCCATTTCATACCAGGCGTCGTTTTGTAAGAGTTTAATTTTATAGGTTCTAAAGTTAAAACGAGCGTCATATGTCCATTTTTTGTCGACGGCACTGGTCTTCGTGGTAAACCGAAATTTAGAATTATAAAAGCGCTCGATTCGGATCGAGTAGCCGATAGAATAATATTAGCGATTAAAAAGAAAGAAGCGATGACGTTTATACCTGGATGGCTAAAATATATGATCGTGCCTAGATGGTAAGTAGTATGTAGTCGTAGAATTAGTAAAAATATTGGAGAGAGGCTTGGAAATGGCATTTCTTCTAATAAAGCGGGCAATTCTTCTCTTATGTAAACGGAGTCGCGAGTCGTAGGGTGGTAGGGGAACCACCTACATCCTACATCTTTGGAGAAGAAAATTTCGAAAAGAGACTCTCTCGTCGAAATTTTACTAAAGGATTCAAAAAGGACTTGAAATACTTCTTTACCTCTCTTCAATGTTTGTCAAGTCTTCA
The DNA here is from genome assembly GCA_950108345.1 of Malthinus flaveolus. Taxonomy (NCBI): domain Eukaryota; kingdom Metazoa; phylum Arthropoda; class Insecta; order Coleoptera; family Cantharidae; genus Malthinus; species Malthinus flaveolus. The sequence goes on from OX467288.1 coordinate 830,191, forward strand.
CCGAAGAGTAAACAATTTTTGATGCTCGTACCAATTCTTTTAGGATAACTCCGTCGTTTTTGTCTTCTTTTATAACTAAAGTGTTAGTAAAAGATGCGTGCCCAGATGAAACTTCTAAAACTTTGAAGAAACCTCTTAAAATCATCCAATTTGTGAGAAAAAGCGAACAACTGCTTGAATCGAAAGATGAAGACAGTGGAAAAGATTTTACAAAATTTAAGTGATTAATATTAGTCTTATACATGATCTTATTATTTAAATAAAATTTAAATTTTGAGTTTTTTTCTTTAATCGTAGGCAAACCAAAAAAATAAACTTTTGCCGATGAACTTGAAAAAAATTTAATTTCATGGCCGACTTAATTAAAAGTGGATTTTGAGATCGTCCTTGCATTCTTTCCATTGCAATTTGAATTATTTTATTGTTTAATTGTCTACCTAACAAAATGATTCTGGGAAATTACGATATTTCTATTATAGATAATACGCACATTCGCACAGAACCATAATGAATTATTAATTTTCATTAGGCAAGTAGAAATTTTGCAATTAGGTAAAGAGTTAGTTAATAGTTTAAAGCTATTTAATTTTCCCAAATGGACAATAAAAATATTCCACTGTACCACTTTTTTAGGTACAGCGTTTTGTAAGAAACTGTGGAAAAGCCCTCACTTTAAACATGCATATCTTTGTCAATTTTCATGTTACAAAAATAAAAATTAGAGCAAATTAAAAGAAACTTCATAGGCGTCAAAAAGCGTTGAATGGGGTTTTTTGATAAAACCACCATTTTTGGCACATTTTCAATAATATTGATTTTTCATCACGTAAATGTGATGTTCCAGGCTTTAGCTCAACCTGGCTTAAATAATTATTATCTTACCTAATGACCTAAATAACACTCAATAAGCTTTCATCTTTATAAAAGGAATTTTTACGTAAAACCAGTTATTTTCACGTAAATGAAGAAAACATAGCATATCACTAAAAGGGGTTGACAAAAGCCACGCCTTCAAAAATTTTTATCTTGTCCAATTTTAATCGTACGGGAATAAGGGGTAACCCAAATTAGAGACAATTTTATGGGCTTTCAAAAAGGTCTGATGACATTTTTCGATAAAATTATTAGTTTTTCGATACCTATAGGTAATCTATATTAAGTATTAATGTTTCATAAACTAAACATGGACTTTTTGGGAGTTTTGAGCCACAGCTTCGTCAACTACGTCAACGGAGAATGGGATGAATATTAGAGCAATTAGCAATAGATAAATAGAAAGATAGACAGACAGAAGTAAACTATTTGGGCTGCTAAGTACTAACACATAGAAGAATTAATGAATGGATATGAACTAATAGACTAGAGCACTTGAGGTAGTCAGAAGTCAGAAGGATAAGCACAGGCAGACATACCGGCATATTCGCGTAATTTTAACACGATCAATATTGCAAAACGTAGAGTTCTGCAACTATTTCAAAAATCAACTCGAATAGAGACTAATAAATTTTTGAAGAGTCGAGTCTCCCTCCAAAACTAGCAAATGTTCACCAATTAATTGGCCATAAACCATTCGAAGCATCATCGACTCTTCTTTAATGTTAGGTTTTTACGAAAATCGCAAGTAGTTTAAAAGTCGTAAAAAAATTAGCCAAGTATAATAGTTTACCTACGAGGTAGCGTCACTACTTTCTAGTTACACCAAGGTTATCGACTATTGAATATAACGCCGTCGCGACGCCGTCTCGCTCGAACAACAACAAAGCAAAGTTGCGTCTCGTCAGTCGCAGTTTTAAAGTGAAGGTGAAAACACTCGATAAAATTTGTGCGGTTTTTGGTGTGTATTTTTGTGCGTGCAACTATTTTTAAATATCCGATGTGGTTAATCTGAGTTTTGTGTGTGAGGAATAAAATATTTAAATAATGGACGCAGTTTGTTTGGAAAGTGATGATTTTTGTTTTTTTTAAGGTTAGTTTTTTGCCGCCTTTTTTTGAAAGAAAAAAAGGTTTTAAGGTTAACTTTTTTAATTGTCGATTTTTGGAGCGAAATAATTGAATTTGAATTTTCAATTTTTCAAATTTACGTTTCGTACGCGCGCTTTATCGACTAAAATAATTATCTAATAACATTTATTAGTCAATAGCCCTAGTTTGTTCAATAACCAGTAAATAAATAAAAGTTGACAAGAAATTAAAAATTTAAATCGCCATTTTTTGTAGTTTTGCAATTTTGAAAAACTTTTTTGTATAAAAAAAGTGGAGCAAAATAATTGTTAAAACAGTAAATCATTTATCTATTATTAATAACTTGCACGAACTGTTTTCAATTTCTAAAAAAATGTTTAATAAGAGCCTCTTAAATAAATAAATAAATTATTGTTCTCTCTTTACCGAAAAATAAATATTTAACCTTACGCAAAAGTAAATAATTAAAAATACTATACACAGTAACCGATCTCAACTTCAAATAAGTTTTGAAGACACATCACTTAAGTTATTATTAGCCTGTTGAGTACAAAAACAATTATTGCCGTGGATATGCATATTTCTTATTATTTAACAAAGATTTTGCTTCTGCATAATTGCTAAACGTCTAGTTTGCCTACTGCTAACTGCTGGATATGTCAACTTTCACTATTGACCAAGACATGGATTCTATACGTCTATTCCAATTCTTTCAAATTCATTTTATGTAATAATTTGTCTCACTTTTAATTTTGATAGTGGTAACGGATTGTTCGTTCGTCTGTATCGAAAACAAAACCAAACAGACCGTTGAAAATAATGCACGGAATGACATTTTCATTGTAATACGAGGGACACCGTTATTATTCTTATAATAAGGGTCGTCCCCTTACTCCCAAACCGGGTGTAAGACTATCAAAGAGGAACGTTGTTGTTAATTCCTTTTATTAGTAGTTCATCTTACAGGAAAACAATGTTAAACTGCTATGTTCCGCTCAGTGGTGTTCACCCGGTATATTAAAAAAATTTAGTTTTTTCTTAATTTATTTACAAAATTGTATATTAGTTGTATGCACATCACATGCAGAGGCTGACGCTTATTGCTATTCAGCAATGTCCAAAAAAATAGAAGAACATCAAAAATTGCGATTCTAAGAGAATTTTACGGGTTCGAAATAAAAGAGACGGAATGTGAAGATTGTTTCTTTGGTTGAGAGGTATAAGTTTGGCGAGATAGTTCAGTTCAGAATCGAAAAACGTCGAATTTTTGCAGATTACTTCTTCTTCTAAAATGTTTTCGAGCTTAATTGTGTAGATCGTCAACTACCCCCATTCAAACCTTTCATTACACGCTAATGAACAGCAAATCAATTGATTCTCTTATGAATCTCGAAAAATCTACAATTTTTGTTTCGGGGTCAGATTGAGACCGCCATATACAGGATATTTATGGTCTTCAATTTCCCCTTCTAAGGGGCAATAATAATACAAATCAAAAAAGAGCCAATAAACGCCAAAACAGTTTAGTATAACAAGTTTTACTTTTTACAAGAACCGATTTTTCTTTAAAGTGTTTCAATTTAGCTATTTTTGAGCTTTTCTACAACAGATGCTCGAAGTTATTAGTTACCACTATAATAATAGTGGTACTTTGCACACATCAGCAATAGTTGATGTGAGCAAAGTCTTACTCACGACTCGCCATCCTCTGCAAGGTCCAGACCTCGTTCACAAACTGTGGGAGCTCCTGAGGATCGAGGAGATCCTTAAGGTCTTCATAAGGCCTCGGAAGTAAAAGTCCAACTGTGTTAAATCCGATGACCCCGTGCATCAGCTTTTGTTCATTTCGATTTAGTTAAAAGTTCAAATTGTGAGATCTCGTGCATCGTCTAAGTCTCATTTTTCTTACAAATGACAAAATAAATTGTTAGAGAAAGCAAATTTTTTTAAAACTAAATATTATGGGTAATTGTTAACTACCGCATTATTACGTTTAGATGTGATCATGTGATTAAGTTTAAGAATATTAATAAGAGTGGTGTCTCTTATATGAATACACTGTTAATTAATTCTTTTTTTGGTCTTGTCATTAATAGCTTTTGCCACAAGACGACAAGACCTACTTACTTACTCAATCCTCGTACCTCTCTCTACCCTTCCGGGTAGCACTAGACCTGACGTAAACGTCGAAATAAAGTTATTTTTAAAGCAATCGGTAACAAAAAATTTGTTTGTCAGTTTTGCCCATTGGCTACAATTGGTTTTAAAATGCCGTATAACCTAAATTGGTCCAATCTCTTTTTCTAAGCTGGAGAAGCCTTTGGTTACTGCCTGGAAATGTCGGATTTAGCTGGGGTATTGGCCTACTGAAATCGCTACAGATTAAAACTTTTCCACTTTCCCTTCCAATAGTCTATGCCTTGAAAAATCTGGTATTGCCTTCGTGTCGTCTCATGCGAGACATTTTCTGCGTGCTGAGATTGCGCCCGTCTTGTTCCGTCCCGCTTCGTATTCATCAGGATATTCTTATATATATCCAAGTTTGAAGTACCAAGTCTATTGTATTGTACTACATTATTATCTAACAGTTTAATTATAAAACGATCAAACGATCAAACCAAAGGTCTTGCGTTCCTGTAATGACTGAGGAATCAAAACAATCATCTAAACAAACTAACAATAAAGCTTTTTCCGATGCAATTAAAATTGATAACTACTTATTAGTAGCAATTAGGAAAATCATGTTTTTGTTCAAGGACAAACTGAATTTTTATGTATTAAATAGCATTACAACACACGTCGTTACTTTTCGAAATTCTCAAGCAATTATACACCTGTTTATGCAATTAAATCATCAATAATCATACTAATGATGAAATTAACCAAAAGAGGGTATAAATACAAGAGATAAATGGGCTACTGACAACTCAGCGGCGGCAGCCATTTGAATAAAATTGTTTTTAAAAAATAATCGGAAGGTTTAGGTACTCTCTTTAAGAAGGCAACAATCATTGTAAAATATTGAACGGTGAAGCTTTAGTATAGCAATTTCAAAAAGAAACCAAGAAATGGCCCACTCGTTACATCTCTGGTATGTAATGGATCGGCTCGTTCTCTTGCCTTTTCGAAGAGACTTCAGGCCTGTTCAGAAATAGATCTACCAGTCCTGGTTTCGGATAAGCACAACACAGGAAGAACTATGTCAGCACTTAAAAGGCTAGACATCATCTGCTTGAAATGTGTTTAGAAGATTCATTATCTTACCCCCAACATCTAGTACGTATAGGGTCCTCTTAGATAGTAGGAGCTGCCATTAATGAGACAGTGGTCTGTTAGTAGACCTACCCGCCTATCGCCATCCTAAGATGTGAGATGTGACCGGCTAAAACTTTGCAGTGTTGTGGCTTTTACTAAAAACGGATTCTTTATAAAGAGCTGTGCCTGTCTGAGTCCCCGTGTGTTCCAGTCCTTTCCGTGTTACTATAGAAATCATTCGTCAAAGCCCACCAAAATAAAACTTTAGAGCTTCTCCTCTCTGAATGACTCTTATAATGATTATTGAAGTGCAGGTGCTAGTCCTCGCCTGCCTTTGGGTTCCACCAAAGGTGTAAAGTTTGCTATTTTTAGAGTCTAACGGAGCAGTTCGAGAGATAGAAGCCTGTCTCTTTTCAGAGTCCTACCCCTCCGCTCAGGCTTCCTCCTTTTTATCATCTCTGTCTTAGCCACGTTCTACGTATGCTCGGTGCCCCTATACTATCTTGAAGTGCCCGTAACGTAACGATCAGAAACTTCTCTCACTAGTAACGATCGGGCTTTCTCCGAACATGTATCTCTTGGTCGCCCACATTATCACTAAGATTCGCAAAGTTGTTATGATGGCGATTCAACCAAGGTCTTCACGATCCGTCCTTACGTACTCGTTCTTTAAGTTCACAAGGTCGTTGTACGGCCAAGCGGCTTACAAAAAAGTATTCCTTTCAGAACCCCTGTACTTTAAGCAGGCTCACGATAGAGATATTCTTATCCAGTCCCTACACAGAAAAACAATAATATGCCTAATTCATTAAATATCCGTTTTTAGACTTTTACTTCCAAAAATACCCAGTAGAGGTAAATTCGATAGCAAAGAGCCTCCTATGCCTTTTGTGCACTGCACTCCGTTACAGTATAACAGTCACACTAATGCACCTTTTGTGCAGTGGTAAGCTCTTCCCTACCTCTACTGAATTTACCTTTAGATATCCTCTCTGCATGATGTGTTCTCTAATGTTATGTAATTCAATTTTTTTTAATTCAACACGAGTTTGTACAAATCATTCGTCTTACATCAAATGACAATCACTATTTGTTTTAACGTCTGATGTCTGATCATCGTTCAAATATTCGAAACAATTAAGTGCGCGATCTGTCTCGAAGATAAGATATATTGGACAAAAATAACTCGATCAAAATGTGACATAAATGTTAAGGACGTACGAGAACGAGAGTTCGGAAAAAATTTTAAAATTTTAAACTTTTACCGCTTGCAAAAATATCGCCTCGGGCTCACTTTTGTAACAAGTTTATTAGGAAATTTATTATTTTTGCACAAACTTGAGCAATCCGAATTAATTAAACGCAGCCACTTTTAATTGAGAAAAATTGATTTTTGTTCTTTTGTTCCAGAATTTACGAAGAATGCGACAGCTCAGTTTAAATTTAAAGATTCAAAAATTGATTATCGTCGATCATTGTAACGTAAACAAGCACTTATGTTTTCAAAATCGGTGATAATAATCGAGTGTTTTTAATGAAAGAACAAGAGTTGTGATAAACCAGTGGCCTTCTATCGACATATCAATTAAAAGCTTTAATAATTCAAATTCCGAGTTATGTTCAGTTTAAAAATTGCGTCCGAGTTATAAACATCGACACCATCCACCAAAGATACACTTAAAGATGGTCGAAGTGTCCAAAAAAGAATATACGATAATTAAATCAATAACTGACGTGATATCGATCATACTATTGGGAATTATCATCACGGTTAAATCGATATGTGCGGCTTGTATACCGAGGAGGTACAAACCATTGAAGAAGCTCGACGGTGAGATCGCCTTAGTAACAGGAGGCGCCGGTGGAATTGGACGACTTCTCGCGTTGAGGTTAGCCAAACTCAATGTCAAGGTCGTTCTTTGGGACGTCAATGCGAAAGGTGAGTTTATAACAGTTCTTTAACGTCTTTTCAATGTCAATGTCTCTTGTGTGGGAACCAAATTCAAATTTTTAACCAAATGGTTATATAATTTTCTGCACGAAATATTCAACAACAAACTGTAACTTTCCTTGTATTGCGAGAGTGTAAGTAGTGGAAGTCGCATAACGCATAACGAGAAGTGGGTATTTGTAAATCTAGTAAAATCTAGAAAATAATTGATAAATTACTGATTAACAGAGATAAAATTTGCTCTTATTAAAAAACGTAAGTTTTTTCCCCTTCCTCTCCCCTGGGGCTCCTTGTACATTCCTGTCGTGTTATGGGTCTGTCCGCTGTTATGTATCGCCATCTAAAGGTCACGAGCCTGCTGGGACGGATTCTAACCCAAACCTCTCTCAGGGCCCCGCTTAAAATGTGTAGAGCATATTTGTTATCTTCTCTGCGGCCTCTACTTGTAGAGCCTTCGACAAGTATAGTATGTAATAGAATTGTATCGAAAGACCATTGGCCTATCAGTAGGCTTTCGCCGTTTTTAGGTGTGGTCTGCTAAAACTTGGCGTGGTTCCTTTACAAAGCCTCTGTGTGTCTCAATTCTCAATAGTTTTTGTGTCCCTTTAGCATTAAGCATTAAGCCCATTAAGCATTAAGCATTCCTTAAGTTAAAAGGGTAAGCTTGCCTATTTCCTACCTCCATGTCTTAGCTGCCTGCATACGTTAGAAACCCATCTGTTTATTTTGATCTCTGATGTCTATTCCGTATATAAGGTGCCTATCCAATTCTTTATCAGGAAAACAGGCAAAAAATCAGACATTTCATAAAGAGAGGGGCAGGCATTTATGATTGGTCTGTCTGTTTTCCTATCTATTTATCTCCACCTCTTATATATAGTATATGCCTATACTTGTCTGCCTGGTTGTGTACCTGGTTGTCCATTATTAATATATCTGTCTCCTGTAATCTCTTCTTGGGTATCTCAATCTATTCGCCTGTCGGTTTGGCCATTTTGAATATAACTGCCTATCTGTCTTTTTGATGTTTGCCTGCCTATATACGTCTGCCTTCTTGCCTTCAGAGTAGCGTTTGCCTGCTTTTTTCACTATTGGCCTGCCTACCATTCTTTCAGAATTGCCGGACTGTATATATTTGTCTTCTCGGCTAAAACGCATTTGAGCCTGCTTTTTGCTTGAACCATGTGAGCCTGTTTGATACTTACAAGCCTGTCAATTTCCATCTACTTGTTTGTAATATCTGTTATCCTGTGATCATCTGTTTGATGTCCACCTGTGGCGAGTAGATTTAATATTTCATCCTTGTGGGATCTCTCCTAGTGCGCTGTTCGGTTTGTAACGAAATCGCTACCAATTTTAAACTTGTTTCTAGTCCCTAAGTGCCTTAAACAAACTTAAAGGCTCGTGCGATAAAGAGTGAAAATTTCCTCATTTTGTCTAATTTAAAGTTACGCAACTTTCGCGCGAAGAAATGTTAATGATAAAAGACAATCGACCGAGTAACATTGTAACACTTTTCGGCAAATGTTTTGAGTTTAGAGTGACGTGATGGGTATTGAAGTAATCGCACATACTTAATACCGCAAAAAATTTTGTTTAACAATAATTATAGGTAGATCAACAAACACACACATTAAAGAGAAATTCATTTTTGTGCTATAAAGTCGTATTTTATAGTTGTAATTATTAGAGTAAATTATTAAATGGAACTTTCTAGGACTAGAAAAATGCATATAAATACGAAAGGTTGGAGAGACACATGTCTAGATAAACTGGCCCATTTTCCGCAAGCATCAATTGCTAGTATCAACCATTGTTTTAATGTATGTTCTAGTCCTAGTCTATTATAAACAGGATGTTTGGTTCATTTTAAAGACGCCCTCTGTAGACTCCGTTTATTAGGCCAAAGACACACTAACGACATTAAAAACATGCGTGGACGTAGTGCCACCGCTTCAAAAAATCTAAATGAAACCTCTCATTACTCATTACCTCATCAAATTTAAAATCTCAAAATGAACTTTCAAAGGGCATTAGTTAAAGATTGTAACCATTTACAACTAACTGTCGAATCTCGATAGTTTTCTTTATCGACTTCACCTAGAACTATCGAGTAGCAAGTCCCACTTTAATTTTCTGTATAACAAAACTTTTGAACCCGACGAAAAAAAAGAAGTCACAAAAATCATGACCTAACTTATCTTAAACTATCGAACTTTGGTCATTTAATAAATGCGCCTAAAGACACTGGATCTAAAGACATTTAAAAGAGACATAAAATTAGTATAAATAACTGTTTACATTACTTCAGTTGGATTAATTGTGTAATTTGAATAAAAATGTTAAAATGATACTTATATTATTTTTTTTCGTAACACGTCCATTTGTAATAAACATAAATTTTGAATCCTTGAGCTCAATGAGTTAAATATTGTAGTAATCGGTTAATCGCTAATACATCAAGTAACATTATTTAACAACGCACTAAATTAGAGAAGAGAAACCTGAATTGAAATAATTTTATAGATATTGAAATTAGTTGTTTTAATTTAAATTATTACGGCAATATTTTTACCTATTCTTTTAAGTTTCCTCACCGCAAGTAAATTCACGTATTAGCTACTAGTTGATGTGGAGAATCTCGTTTTGAAATTATGATGGGGCGATTGTCATTACTAACTTGAAGCTTCACGTAAACAACCCTTTTTCAGTGGGCGAATTTACTAATTTTAAATAGGTTTTCTTTCAAGACTCCGAGAGACCTATTAATTTAAATTCAAACTTATTTCCAAGCGTTCCCACCGACGAACTACCCCTTCTAATTAAAAGTCTATTAACACAAGTCTACTAGGAGTTATCAAAGAAACCTTAGTTGACAAAATCGCCTCAAATAAAATGATTTCACTTTTGATACTAAATTCGACTTATAAAGAGAAGGACTACCTAATGGCCCACTCATAACACCCCTCCTCGCCGAAATACTTATGGACCTTTTAGAAAAGCAACAGATACACAATCGATAATACAAATAAAAACTGTAGCTACTGATGGTGCAAGTATGAGCTATGCACAAAGAGATCGATAAAACCCTAAACTACTTAGATCTTACACAATATCCAGAGAGCTTAACAAACACACCTTTGCTATTTTCCACAAACCAACTCGCCCTGAGACGACTATTCACAAAACACAAAACCTCAATATACCCCATCTCACATAAGCTAGTGGTTTATCATTCGATATTCTACGGACATACTTTTCGTCCCCATGACGCCATGACGGAGACAGACTACACAGAGTTAGACTATGGATACAACCCTAATTTAGTTACTAATGTGCTCAAGAAGAAGCCTGATAAAAAAGGATGAGTGTGATGTACCCCCAATTAATAGACATCAGATAAACGCACAGAATACACCTCGTTTATTTACATTGGAAGTCCTTCAGAAAAATTAAACAAAATTGGTCAGCAAAAACTGTAACATCAAAAGTACTACTCTCGACTCATATCCAATTCTGAACCCAAAACCGACACTCTGAAAACATCGGGAGTGTACAAATTATTTCCTCCCCTTACTGTAGTGCTGTTTAAATCGAACACACTGAAAGTACCTTCGAACAGTGGTTTGTAATACATCTAAAAATCTATAGACACTAAAAACACGACTCCAACTATGTCGAACACATACATCCTGAATGAAAACCACACGTTTACATACGAGTCCGAGATCCTACACATATCTAACTTAATTAATACCAAGAAACAATAGAAATAATAAAACGTAATATTAAACGAAACGACCATATTTATTGACCTCGGCATTCTCGGCAAGTCACCGATAATCAAAACCCAAACGTATACAAGAAAACACCGTTCTTTCGACACAGCCCTTGCGAATACGGCTAAAAATCCTCTATGAAGATGGCACAGTGTACCTACCGAAACAGTTGTCAGCAACGTAGTGGACAAAATTATAATAAATGGCCACAGACGCTTAGTTAGTAAACTAAAACGAGATTTACACATTGTAAAAGTCGAATAGACCCAATTCAAAAGATAGTTTCGATACCTAACCTAACCTATAGAAAAATATCGAAGTCGCGAGGAGACTTTTAAAGCCCCCATGATTTGAATTCGTTGCAAGATATAATTTGTTTAATTAAGCGCACTTTATATTAATTAATTATAAATTGCTTTAATAATAAGACAATGGAGTAGAGTTCGCTAGTTTCTTAAGAAATAAATGCCACGTGAATTAAGGAGGTTGTGTAATAAAAGTTCCTGTTTATATTAGATGGATTGGAGACGTTGTATAACTACGTGAGAAGCCATATCAGTGCTTATGTATAGTAGGTTCGTTCTGTAACGTTCTTTTTAGCTTTTTAACTTTAAAAGAGGTTACAATAGTGAATAGAGGCCTCCCATAGAAAAGTTAAGTACCTGTGTACCTGTAAGGTTGAAATGTGGGTAACCCTTTTAAAAGCAATGACAATATGACAGGTAGATTTTTAAAAATACTCAAAATTCACAAGGGTTACCCACATTTCAACCTTACAGGTACACAGGTACTTAACTTTTCTATGGGAGGCCTCTATTCACTATTGTAACCTCTTTTAAAGTTAAAAAGCTAAAAAGAACGTTACAGAACGAACCTACTATACAAATTAGTACAAAGTACAAAACTAATGCTCGCCAGAGCCTCAAATGAAACTTTATTTGATTAGACAATAACCCTATTAAGTAAATAATGCGTTAAAATCTAAAAAATAGCTTTTTACGTAAACTTGAGCAAAGTCCTGATAAAAAATTTAAAGGGGAAAAGTAAAAAAAAATTTGCAAAACCATTTAGTAAATTTACTAGAGCTTGACACAGCCAACTTTGTGAAATTATAGCAGTAAAGTTAAAAATGTTCGTTAATTGATTATTCGTTATTTCTATTTAGGGAGTACCTACCTATTTATAACAATAGGGCCCAAAAATAACTGTAACTAATACGATACGACTTTAAGGGGTCATTTTAAAAAATGAACGAGTAATGGAGTAATGAGAGGCTACGAAAAAAAATGAGGGATAAGAGAAACATCTAGTTTTAAATCTCGGCGCTGAAACACAAATAGAACTTAAATCCTCATTTTCGCAGCATTTTAAACGATGAAAAGAAATGCGAAGTAATCTTAATATGTAGTTTAATCAGTTGTAGCTTCTATGTTTTCGATACCTTTCTACCAATTTTGTTGGTATTATAACCGTAGATTAAAATAATTTTTTTAGGGTTACGTCTCGTACTTATTAAAAAAATTTCTAATATTTGCTATCATAATTTAACTACTATAATTTAACAAAAAACGGATACTTATTATTTAATTTCCTTTGGTTAAGTTTAATTTTTGTTACAGTACTACTACGTGTAAATATACCTTTCTCTTTTCGAGCGTCTTAAATCAACACACAGAGTGATTTTTCTAAAAATACACCGTGAACAAACATCTAGAGTCTAGAGTAAATTTTTTAGACCTCATTCGATCGTTTAGGCCGGACTCTTTTAATAGTCGAATTCAGAAACGAAAACAAAATCGACTATCGTACAACGTTGCCAAACTCCTATATTCCTACATAACTTTCAGCCACACTGTATATGTATATTATCTTTTTCATCTAGTCTAAATCAATTTCTGCAATTCTACGGATTGCTATAGTAATCCCCAAGTAGTATCACGTGGGCACATGGGGAGGTTATTGTAGATTTACTACTCAGTACCTAGTTGCACCCCGACTGAAGACGCCCAAATATGCAGAAATTGCCACACTGAGAACTGGGGATGCAGAAGTTACAATAAATTTAAGTTTAAAGGATGAAAAATTTTTTAAAAACTGTTATTTTTCAATTTAGGATAAGTTGTAAATTTAAAAAGAAGTGAAGGGTAAGATAAATGTGGGAAAAGTCTCAAACTGATTGACGTTTAATTTTATTTACCACTTAATCGATACAAGATGTCTTTTAAAATTATTATGAAGCAATTAGTGTATGCAAATTAGACATTGCAATTCTCTTTTATTGGCGTACAACATGTCATCGATAAAATGAGGTTTTATATGCAATCTTTACAGGGTGGCCCAAAATAAAGGGGTTATTTAGTTGGCATTGCGGAAACTCTTCACCTACGCTATTTATACTTGCGCATAGGTTAGTAAGCATTGGCACTATATATTTAAAAAAATACCTGTTCAAATTTTTGAATTCAAAAAGGCAGCCAGTATAACGATTGTTCCATTTTCTAGTTTTCTTAAGATAACTTTGCAAATAATTTTTATTATAAAAATCTAAAAACAGGAATAGATAGGCAAAATATAGGGCTTCAGTTTTGATATAGTCTGTTTTAAAAATAATTTCAAAATTGACTACTTTTAAAGTACCAATGTTAATTAAAATTTTACAATAGATTTTTTCACAATCAACTTGAACCGTTTTTTTTCTATTTTTGGATATCTTGAAGATACCGGAGTTTTTAATCCAACGCCGGTTGTTTGGTTTGTTTGCTACCGCCAGAACCGGAGTTATGATTTTTTGAAGAACACAAAGTTGGCACATTATTTTATTCTAGGTACCTACCTATTATACTCGTACACAAATGGTTTTTGAAAACACCCTGTATACTTTAAGATTTTCTAAAATATTGTAAAATTATCTGTCTAACGATACCAAAAGAATCAACTGAAATTATTTTATTCTTTCCAGGAGTCGAAGAGGCCGTAAAATTAGTCCAAAAAGAAGGCGGCGTAGTGTACGGCTACACTTGCGATCTAACGAATCGAGAAGACGTCTACAAAGTGGCAGAAAAAGTGAAACAAGATGTTGGGCAGGTCAGTTACGTTATTTATAAATTAATGTTTAAATGTTAATTCTTACAAAACTAACAAATTATTCCTTCCTTCCGGGCAATTTGTTTTTTGCCATCCTTTTGATTTCACTAAAAATGTCACCCAAGTGTAGTGACCGTGAAATGTTTTGTTTTTAATCTATGCATGGCCTACTTGTTTATTGTTACATCAATGAGAGTTTATATGACGCAATTAATTAAAATATTAAAAACCGGACCCTGTTGCGAAAATGTCGATTTGATTAAATTAAAGTTAAATGATCGAGTGGTCCGTTTATTGTGTCCAGTTTGTGTGGTAGGTCGCTGCATTGCTGCAATTCGCAATATTTGAATACAAAGTGAAAGAGAAATAAATAGATCATTGCCGAGAAATGTTTATAATAAAGCGTTATTTTTATTTATTTATAAATTCACCTTGCGCGAAACAAAGCGGTTTTCCAAACCCCCGTTTCAATTCGTCTCAATTCGTGCGCGACGTTCCTTCCACGATTTTATATTAAAAAATGAATATCTTTGCCCAAAACTTTATGTCAATTAACGTTTTTACTAAATAACAATTTTATCTTTACACAATTCTACGCGATGTCTTCATAAAATAATAAAATAAAACTCGCAACATTTTCACCTAAAAAGGTATTTGGTATGACGACGTCGAATTGCTTCGGCAATTTTACTAGTTTTGATGAAACAAAATTGCAAATAGCCTGGCAATTAAATAAATTTTAATCACACGAGATTGGGTCAATTAAATCGTATTTGTATCCGACTCGAAGGACCAAATTAATTTCGTTTGGTTCTGTTCTCGTTCACTGAAACGTTCATAAATATTTTGACGTCTGCGAAAGCCTTCTATTACGGTATATTTTTGTCTGTAGTCTTCCTGAGGTTATTTAGTATATAGCAACTCCTAGTGAACTAATGAGTCTGTCCGTAGCCTGCTATGATTTTCAGCTTGTATAGAGCTCATTTATAAGCCGTCTACAAGTCTACATTCTTTTTTTGTAAACCGTCTCAGATTTTGTCTTGAATGGGGAGGCATTTACGAAACTCTATTTCGCTTTAGAACATTACCCCTGCGTTCGGGGAGCTCGCTATTAGTACTAATAGCACGATTTTGCCGTTCGGGGAGCTTGCTTTCAACGCTATGAACGCTTTCGTGACGTAACGATTCGAGTACCGCTGACGTCATTGTTCGCGCTATCAACGCTTTCAACGCTTTCAAGTTGGAGGTGAGGCACGAAACGCTTTCAAACTATCACCGTGGCAACCGTGTTTGTTTGCTCTTCGAATGCAAAGCGGGAAAGTCGCGTGCGCTTTATAAATTTTTTTATTTAAATTTTAGATATATTTTTGATTAGTATCATCAATGGATATTGATGTTGTAGCATTAGACGACGGCAAGGGATTCATTAAATTAAATTTGTAGTCTTTTCTAGCTTATCAAGTTATCATCAATAAGAAAAACTAAGAATGGAGCACTCGAAACAGGGACAGTTTCGAGTTTTCGAAACTTTGCGTTATGAAAGGCCACTGCCTATTCTCATTCAGTTGTCTGCTAACTTTGTTAATCGATAGTTGTTATGTCGTTGATTCGATGTTATCGTAATACAAAACATACTGCTCATTGCCTTTACCGTTTTGTTTTATCGGCTTGAGGTTTGCTTCATAAATGAAAAAAGACTATTTATTTATGGTCTGCTTATTTGGTTCTGCTTATAGTTTTGAAGGTTTTGAGATCATTTTAAGTTTCGGGTTTGAGTTTCGAATACCCAAAATTTTGGTGTCGGTTCACCTCTAACAAAAACTAAAGTATAATCTAAGAAATTTCTGGGTATTATACCTAAAGACTTGTTTTGGCTCTTTTTTTTCAATTCTCTGTACCAAATTTATTTGTAGTGCCTATCAGTTCAGCTCACTGCGAGTTAAGTTAACTGTTAACAAACTTATAGAGCAAAAAATTTGAGGTTATTTCTGAATGTTTACATTTTGCGGCTTTTCCCGCCTCTGCCGCCATGTTGATTGCATGAGACGCTCACAAATGCGTTCGGGGAGCTCGTAAGCGTCCCACGCTAAAAGCCTCCCCGAACGCACAGTAATACGTCATAATAGCGTGTGGTGCTAATAGCGTGAAAGCGAGCTCCCCGAACGCACCCTACAACGTTTTTAGGCAATCTGATTAATGTTTAGCCCCTACCTAATAGTCCGTCTACGCCCTCTTGTTGTCTTACAATCTTTCTGAAGACTTTTGATGCCTTTCAGAACATTTTCAGGCCATGTTGGAACTGGTAAGTTTTTCAGAGACTTCCTATAGGCTCTTACGACCTTTGCAGATATCTATATCGTCTGCGAGGCTCTTTGTGTGTACTGAACAATTTTTCAGACACCTTTTATTGCTTTTAGACCACTTTCAAATCTATAAGTGATGTAAAAAAACTTTGACGATTTCTATTATTTAGAAGTTTCTCAGTTTTTATCTGGTATTGGAGACTTTTTAAAAAAATTTCTATTGCCTTTTACACCATTTATAGGGATCTATAATGTGCTTTATAACTCAAAACTCTTTTAGGTCTTTTATCTGCACTGAAGAACCTTTCAGAAATCTACCACAACCTTCTAGACCATTTTCACATCTATAAGGGCTTCGAGAATCACTTTGAGGATTTTTATTATTTTTTAAAAGCCTAATCTGTATTAGATACTTTTTCAGAGACCGTTGTCACTTTTTTAGCGCTTTTTAACGAGACTTTTTGGGAATTTACACCCGACCTTTACTATCCAAGCATATTCGTACTTCGTACAACATCCATGACGATTTAATTACTCGTAAATTAATATTTAAGTTCCTTTTAGTATAATTTCTTAATTATTCGTCAAATGACGCCACTTAATTTTAAATTAATTATAACTAGATATAATTTTTTGTTAAAAGTGTTATAAAAAGTAAAACAGTTTATGTTACCAATGGAGACGATGATTAATTCCTCAATGTTGATTAATTTAAAATGTTTTTTACACCTCTTGCTAATTAAACGTCGTATACGTTTGATTATGATAATGATAGGTACTACTGTGACGAATTTCACCTGAAATATGCGTATCCCAAAGCATTTTTGTAAATTAGAAAAGAATTTTTTAATACATCACTTTAATTGATTGTTGTTTTATAGCTTTTGAATAATTGCAAAAATTATTTTATTCGTTTGATATTATTATAGTCGTATTAGTACCTATACTACCCCAACTATAAGTTGTAGCCGTAGTAAAAACTATGTCGTGACGTCGTGACGATCTGTACGCAACAATAAACGTTTTATTTAGAACAAAACATGTGGTGTTAAATATTTTATGAAGTTTCTTTGTAAGGCAAAACGTCTGTCTTGTTCTCGGCCTTCAATAAACGCAACGACTAAAGAAATGTCCATTGCCTGATGACGTCAATTACAAAATCGACTTTCAGGATCGGAATCTGAATATGTAGAACAAACTAGGAGTAATTTTGACCAATAAGGTTCACCAAGTTCGTTATTTCAAGTTCACAATGAAACTAATGGATAAAACTCAAAATTATGGAAAATGAGGAGTGGACCGAAATTTATTCACTTTCAAATCCCCTTAAAGATCGGCAACCAAAAATACACACGATTTTAAGAGGAGAAGTTGCAGAGAAAATAAACGTTTGCGTGACCACATCATAAATAAAAGAATAAGAACAAGACGCTTCTCAAGCCTTCTGATGAAGATACTGAGAGTGCGACTTTTCCAAAATCCGGTGGACCTTACAAGATCAAGCCCGAATGACACTCCTTGTTTGTCTTTCCCCTCTTTGTCATTAAAGACTTTATTGCACGCATTAACTCATAATTTACTTACTAATATTATGTTTGTATTTCACGTAAGGATACAATTAACTAAATTAGAAAACATTTAATTTACCGATTTTTTCCGATCCTTTCGTTGTATTTTCTAATTAATCTAATTCTGTTAATTATTTTTACGTTCTGTTTTGTTTTACAAAATGCCATTAATTTTACTTATTAACAAACCAATTTTATTTTAAAAATTAAAAGATGACGAAAATGTATTTACGAAATGGTGAATGCAAGGTGATCTAGTAATACCAGTATATATTATAGAAGTCTGCGTTTATAGTAAGTTTTACCTATATCTGCTGTTAATATTATACTAATTGATGTTGCAATTTATCAACATAATTTCTCGATAATCGACTTGGAAGTAAATAATTACTTTTGTTAAAAACTTCCCTTTAAATCGATTCGTTTTACATTATTTTTGTACTTTTGAAGAACAATTTCCGAATAGTTGTAGTTAGTAAAGTTATGGCCGTGATCATAAAGGAGATAGTATAATACATTTATGATAATCGACGTTTTATTGAATGATCACAGGTATATGTATAAGCAATGAAATTTTGTTACGTCTCGCCTTTAATTTTATTTTCCTTGAAAATTTAAAATTATTTGCACAATTAGGAGATAAAATCTTTATTGCTTTATACGACTCTTTGTTAGATGGCTAATAGACACAAGCAGCGAGCCACGGAATGGGCCACTTTCTATGCTGTTTTATAAATTATTGCACCCTACACAGGCAGTAGATTTAACCTGCAAGACAAGGCAGAAAGAGAGCCGTCGAGTGGTGTTCAAGAAAGACATATACATGTCATGACAAGACATGTACCTTCGTTGACCGTATTTGCTTTTTTAGACCGCCACTCCTAGAAATATTTCCCAACAACTAGTACTACAACTAGTAGTATCGGTATTAGAACCGATTTATCAAAAGCTTCGTTAATAGAAGAAGGTGGCATCTTCTGCAAAGTCTGTCGACTCTCAAGTCCTAAGAAGCTACCCTCGGGTGTGGATAGTGGCGATTAAGATTGTGAAAAATCAAATCTGCGTTGATGTTAAGATTTTTGGGGCCCCTAGTCTTAGAGAAGCAAAACTATAGTAAAACTCTGAAAGGAAGATAGTAATTTGCACTTTGCACTTTCGATTTAAAATATTTTCTTCGGCTCTATGACCCTACCCACTACCCACGACTGTATTTTTCACTCGATGGATACTTATACTTTCCCGGTTAATAATCGAGAAATTCTTAAAACGTCAAGGTTCGTTTAGAAATATTACGCAAGTGTAATTTGTAATTACTTTGTCAATAAGTGGTAAATACCTAAACTTAAGTATAAATTTTGTAATAATCGTTACAGTAATCAGTAATAGTTTTCTTGCAAAGAGTTCATTTAAGACTTAAAGCTGAAGACTTAACATTATGGTTATCAATCAAAGTGTTGTAATATAATTATTTAAAGCAACAATGTTAACGCACAACTTATTATAATAATTTATTATCCGTGTATATATACATATTAAAACATTTAACTTCTATTTTGTAATTGAACTCGTTCTCAACGTACCTAAAGTTATAAGTGCTCAATTATACTTTTTCGCAGACTTCGTCTAATTTGAAAAATAATACGATCAAAGCATTCCCTTTAATTTCTAGTCCCCCCGAATCCAAAAATGTAAAAACAATACGTTTAGAAAGGCCTGTCTGCAATGTCTGTACGGTGTGTCTGTGTGTAAAGCTGTAAAGCCTTAAAACAAAAACTACTGAAGCGATTTTGACGAGACTTGATGTCAGGCACTTTAACAAAATTTCATTGAAAAAAATTTTTTTTAAATAAAATTGATACAGGGTGACCCAAAATAATGGGGTTATTTTGGCGGCATTTCGGAATATCTTGGCCCATATTATTTGTACTCGGCCGTAAGTTAGTACGCATCAGTTCTCATTTAAAAAAACATTTTTTTAAATTTTTAAATTCAAAATGGCGGCTAGTATAACAATTATCCCATTTTCTAGTTTTTTCACAGGAATATAGAGGCAAAATATAGGCCTCTAGTTTTAATGCAGTCGACTTTGAAAGTAATTTCAAAATTGGCTACTTTTATAGGACCAAAGTTGATTAAAATTGTATAAAAGATTTTCTCAAAATCGGCTCCAACCGTTTTCTCTATTATTGGATATGTTGTAGATATCGAAGTTCTTAATCGAACGCCGTTTGTTTGGTTCGTTTGCTTTGGTCAGAACCGGAGTTATGATTTTTTGAAGTCAAATTTTTAAAACATTATTTTAAAGATTCCTTCTATTTCAAATAGAACAATCTGTATAATTTTTGATTTTAGAAATGACGGGCAGATTCTGAGATTTCTTGTATGGAACTACTTCCGGTATGCTTTTTTTAAATTTTGAGAGCTCCGAAAAGGTCCTGTTATGGTTATGGCCACATCAACCGTTTTTAAAAAGAGCCATAGGATGTGAAAGAGTTTCAGTTTATGCTCGAGTTAATTTGTAGAAATCATTTGATTACTACAAGGCACAATAATTTAAATGTAACATATGTTTCACAATATAAATAATACCTAATGATAAAATAGTAAAAAGGAAGTTACAGTCGACGTTGCACAAAATTACAACAAGCAAATTAACAAATTGAAGATTATTGTTATAAAATAATTGATTGGAAAGCGTGGCTTACTTGACTCTTGATGGTTAGTCAATTTTTTCAATGTCAATTTCAATTTTTTTTAACTCTCAATTGTTATAAAATTTCAAGATTATCTTATTTATAAGAAAATGATTTTACTACAAAAGTAAACAGTGGAAGGCTATTGTCTTTTAATTATTTGTTTATAAATAATATATTACCACGACTAAGAATTGAATTATTGCAAAAAATTTCAAATTACTTTTTTTGTTTAAAGGTCACCATTTTAATTAACAATGCCGGTATATTTAACGGGAGACTTTTACTGGACACCCCCGATCATCTTATTCAAAGAACGTTCGACGTCAACATTTTGGCACATTTTTGGGTAAGGAACTTTTAATTCTTTGTTTAAAGGGACTTCTTAAAGATGTTATTTTCAGACCACCAAGGCCTTCTTGCCAAAAATGATTGAAACTAACCACGGCCACATTGTGACCATCGCTTCGATGGCCGGCCACGTTGGTGTCCATAAAATGATCGATTATTGCTCGTCGAAATTTGCTGCTGTTGGCTTCGATGAGGCTCTAAGGGTCGAACTAGAAAAATTGGGTAAGGTTAGACTTCTCGAATTATTTGAGAATAATTCTTCCATCATCACAAAACTGCCGTGTCCACCAGAATAAACCTTCTCAAGGGCTCTTTTTGGAGTCCTCGAAAAGTAGATACTGGATACTTCTCCCTGTCGGAATAAGTGCCCGGTTTTCTTTTTTCAAAGCCTACTTTGATTTGGTGGTCCTAAATATTTTTATTTCGAAAACACTTTGCGAACAGGTCCGGAACAGTCCGCTAGTTCTAAATATATTTTTTAGGTGCCAATGGTGTCAAAACAACCGTAATTTGCCCTTACTTCGTCCAATCGACAGGCATGTTTAACGACGTCATCTCGCGATTTTTACCAACACGAAAGTCCACGGAAGTTGCAGACAAAATAATCGATGGCATACGTACGGAAAAACTATTTGTTCCAATCCCTGGCTACGCAAGATTGATCTTCTTCAAATGGTAACTTAAATTCCACCACTTGGACTTACAAGAGGCCACTTTACTAATACTTTTTTGTTGCAGGGTATTCCCGTGGGCAGTTATTTCGATGCTTATAAAAAATATAATTTCAAATCCCAGTCCATCGAGTCCCGAAAGTTTATTACCAAATAAAAGTAAAAATTCCGAAACTAATTCGCCAGTAATGCCCAAACCAACCGTAACGCAAAGAAATGTGACCAACAAACAAATAAATGTAAATTAAATTATTAAAAAAAAATAACAGTCTGATTTTCAATACCTAATAATGTCAAATGTAAATATAGTTTTTATATAAGTAATATGTATTTAAAAAGATTGAATTAATAATTAAAAAAAAGTTTTGGGTGACACGGAATGTTTTCAATTTATCGTTAAGCTAATAAAAGATAAGAATATTATCATAAATAAACTCGGATCGCTAAAATTACACATAACATTTTCAGTAAACATGCAGTACATATCGGTATTATATTTAATTTCAACAACTGTAGTTTTTAATAGTCAAATTAGGGCACAAATTGTTGAAGATGTTGCCAAATCGACAGTTTGTCAAGTTTACGATACCTGTGATTCTTGTATCCAATCCGAAGTCTACTGTTCTTGGTGTTATCAAAAGGTAATTTGTTTAGTTGAACTTTTAAAAAGGTCTTATTACTCATTGGTATTTGATAGAGTACCCAATTTTGTTTGTTGTTTGATTGATCATTTCGTAATAGCATTAAGATTCCATCCTCGCGTCCTCTCATTCTAGTCTTTCCATATCTTCGTATGGACCCACGCGTACAAGACGGCAAATTGCTACTAACCTAAGTGCCGGATTTAAGCTTAACGCTTCTATTAAATAACAATATTTAATTTTAGTAGCAATTGGTAGTCTCTCCAAACCGATGTTTCATAGAAACAAATAAGGAAAATTGACGTCGAGGTCATTAAGGTTCTCACATCTAGCAAAATTTGTCTAAGACCACAGCGGGCAGCTTTGGTCTTAGTGTTTCTTAATGCATTTATTAATAATGCTTGGGGGGAAAGTCGCACTTTTAAATTTGTTAATATTTTCTAAAAATCTTGGTTTTACAAAAAATTTGCCGCCTTTAAAATTTTGCCGCCGGGGGCTAATAGTCTCATAGCCCCTACCTAAATCCGGCTCGGACTAACCTAACGCCGCTCCTAATCCAACCCAACCTGAGACGAACCGACCAAAAACCTTATATGGTCTAATCGAAACCAATTTTACCCGACCTATTTAACCTAAGCCTGACTTTACCAAAATTGGCCTTAACTGATGAAAGTCACACGGACCACAAATCTCGGCAGTAGACTCTGTGGTTGTGGTAATCTTGCCCAGTGATATAATTCATTTTATACGGAACGGCCACTTTCGCAATGCACGCCCTGGAGACCTCAAAACCCCTAAAACGATTCGAAATGTTCCAATTTCAAAACAGTCGTACATGTAATTAATCTATACGGATTTGTAAAAACCCAGAGCAAGCCGTTTGGGCCCCGAGTCCCGAAGCGTTCCGCTAAAGCACAAAATCTTTCGTTTATTTTTAATTTTTCCATATCCGTCTCAATACTTGTGTGTGTCAATATGGGCTATCCACTAATCGTTTTAAATTTTAAAACATCTCACATCTCCTTCCGAGTTTGTTATGAGTGCCATAAATATTGAGTTTTGTATTGTGCCTATTAAAAGCTATCTATGGTACTTAATCAGAATAAAATTCAATTTTTACCACAACGTAGGGCTTTAATGGAGATCGTTGCAACGTAAAATCGTTGCTCCTGAAGAACGGCTGTGACGAAGAGAACATTTTGGTAAACGACGATAACAACTCAACCGTAATAAAATCACCAGACGACAGTAACAAAGATTTTCAAGACGTAACAGAACCGGACGATTTAGAAAAATCTGTTCAAATAAAACCACAAAAAATTACCATCAAACTACATCCAAGTAAGTGACTCGACTTGTATAAGAGCTAGAGCTACAAAAAGATTTCTTTTGTTAGAACAACCCCTCAACATTCAGCTAAAGTATAGGTTGGCAAAAAATTATCCTTTAGATTTATATTATCTCATGGACTTAACTAAAACTATGGAAAACGATTTAAATTCGATGACGACGCTAGGGCAAGAATTAGTTGGCGCTTTGCAAAACTTAACCGAACATTTTCGTGTCGCTTTTGGCTACTATTCGGACAAAGTCGCCATGCCGTTCGCCAAAATGGCGAAAACATTTTTGGACAACCCCTGTATAAATTCAAGAAGCGTCTGTCGCAAAGGATTCGATTTTGTTCACAGTTTAAGTTTTACGAACGACATCAATCGATTTATCGATAAAGTGAGTCGAAAAAATTATTTGGTGTTGCCAAATAGTCGTTGCAATTCTTGAAATTTTTTTCAGGTAAAAGCGAGTAGAACTACGGCGAATTTGGATAATTTAGAAGGCGGATTAGACGCCCTCCAACAAATAATTTTGTGCGAAGAGCAAATAGACTGGCGTCGATATTCGAGACGAATTGTGGTTATTGCGACTGACGGTATTTTACACTCGGCTGGAGATGGAATTTTGGCTGGTGCCGTTAAAAGGAACGTGGATACTTGTATGTTGAACGAAAATGGAGTTTACGATAAATCTCTAATTTACGATTATCCATCGTTGGAAGAAATTTACCACATGCTACTGAAACATAAGGTAAGGTGACTTCATGGTTCGATATTACAAAAGCTATTGGATGGGGTGCCCATTTGTCCTATTATACCCACGGCTTTTCAAACTACCAGGCACGGAATAGTTTGTTCAGAAACTGCTCGCTAGTCTCGCGACACAGGAGCCTAATTTCCCCTTTACTTTCAGATGAACGTAATTTTTGCAGCCAAAGAAGACGCCATTGCTTACTATAAGAAATTAAACAAAGTAATACCCACAGTAAGTTATGTGGGGACTTTGGCAGAAAATTCTACAAACGTGGTCCAGTTGGTCAAGGATGGTTATTTAAACGTCGTCAAAAACGTCGAATTTCAAGCGAGTAAAAGCGAACACGTCAAGATAACGTGGAACCCGTCCAATAAATTAAATAACGTGGAAGAAGGCAAAGAGTATTCGTTTAATTTTAACATCGAAGTCGCCAACCTACCAAAAGATATCAATGTGAGAAAAATGTTTAAAAAGTACTTTTTCATCAGCAAGCTGTTTTTCAGAAAGAGCTAATTGTGATTGAAGAAAAGAACATTGCCGAGAAGCTATTAATTGAAGTTCAATACGTTGGTAAATGTAACAAATGTGATCAAGAAGAACAAACTTCCAGCACTGCGGTTTGTTCGAACCATGGAGCTTACGTTTGTGGAGTTTGTGAATGTGAAGAAGGATGGTAAATTATTGTAGGAAAAAAATATTAAAAAGTTATCGAGTTCTTTCAGGAAAGGTCTTACGTGCGATCGGAATTGTTTGGATCAACACTTTGAAGAATGTCGATACAAAAATGAGACGTATACTTCGAGTACTTGCCATGGACGGTAAGTAAAACACGTAGGAAACCACATTAACACCTTAAACTCTGGGTGGGTGTGAGTTAGAAGCTGGACGAGTTTTCTCGGAATTGAGACTTCTTCCGTATCATTCCATATCTTAGTTCTTGTCACACTGTGCTCTCGGAAAGTCAAAAAACATAACTACGATGTAACTACTTTTTCTTTTTCTCCTATTCCCTTTCTCTCTATAATAAATATTATGTATCAAATTGCAACTTTGCTGCACATGGCAGTAAGTTTTGTTCCTACCCAATTTTCACATGAAAATCTCAACTTTTAAAGTTGCTACAGTTCTTATCAAACCCTTTGTTTTTCCATAGCGGAGACTGCGAATGTGGAAAATGCTTGTGCGACGAAGAATACACAGGAAAATTCTGTCAGGAAAAGCAGTGCCTAAAGTAAGCTCCAAATGTTAATTGGTCAAAAAAATTCAAAATTATTTCATAGAAGCCGAGATGGAAAAGTGTGTGGCGGAGTAACTCATGGAACTTGTGTGGAAGGAAAATGCAAATGTAACGGATTGTTTAGTGGCGCAGATTGCACTTGTTCGAAATCGACGAGCCCGTGTAAAGCTCCTGGGAGTAATAGCGTTTGTAACGACGTGGGAAAGTGCCAATGCGGTAAATGCGTTTGCGATAAAAAGTATAGCGGGAATTTTTGTGAAATATGTGACGATTGTAACGGCCTGTGCGACACTTATCAAGGTTGTGTTTTGGATACGTTATCGAATGCTACTGGCTCGACGAATTGTTTTACCGAAGATGGGAGCGTTTTTATCCCAAAAATAACAGAGAAGTCCATGGCGGGTGAGTATATCGCGCCGTTCTAAAATAAACGCTCCAAGTAAGATTTGCTTTAACCTTTAGACGACCCCACTGTATGTTTGGTGCGCCAAGATAAAGAAGACGGTAAAATATGTATGGTTAGGTACAAATATAAAATTACAAAAGGTTATGTCGAGTTACTCATTAATCACGAGTGCCAAGAGTCACTGAAAGCGGAGGCTGTGTTTGGTATCATCTTTGCCGCCGTTATCGGAGTTGGAATTTTATTGATTTTAATAAGAAAAGCAAAATTAATGAATGACGACCGTCGCGAATTTGCGAGATTTAAAGAAAACGTAGGAACTACAAAAATGCTGGAAGAGAATCCCCTTTACAATTCTCCCATTAGAACTTACACCATGCCCACCAAGTCCGAAGAAAAAACCGATTAAAAACAAATATTTAATTGCATTTCCTTTACATATCGTGTTATCTAATTTTTTATATATTTTTTTTAAATAAATACAAAATAAATTATTTTACATCGGAATCATCTACGGAATTATTATCCGAATCTTCATCTTCAATATTTTCGCCTAATTCTCGTAATCGACTCTTAAAATTATTTAATTTCACATCCTGATCCGTTAACAATTCCAACAGATCTTCTTGATCTTTCCTCAAACGTTCCAATTCTGCTTCTTGCTCCGCACTCACTTCTTCGAATTTTTTTAACCTATCGTTTAGAATTAATACCTCGGTTGAAGCTTCAGCCGTGTGCGTGGGTGCGATGATGTCGGAGACTAACCCAACAGCACCGGTAGATAATTGAGCTTTAATTAATGTGTTTTGGTCTTGAAGTTGCGAATTCATTTGTTGTAGTTCCTCAATACGTCCCTACCAATACAAAAATTATGTTTTAATAAATTACTGTACTTTTAGGACTTCGATTCGCCTCCTACTACCAACAAACCCACTACACATTTAGACATATTTATATATTATAATATATCTAAAGCAATTTATTAGTTATTAGCCATCTGCGAATTTGCTCATGTACCCTCTACAAACGTACATAGAGATGAATAGATATTCAACAACCCAATTGTCTTTCTATCTATGTACCCAGGCGGTCATTCATTTAGGATTCCTCTAGTTACCTCATCTAGAAAATGGCATAGGTATCATCCCTGCCCCTGCCCATGCTAGCAAAAATGATCACGTTTCACACGTCCCATAATCCTGGTAGTCCACGCGCTGCCCGCTGCAGACGTCTCGCTCTATTGAGTTGCCGCTTATGCGCTAAACCGAGATGAAATGAAAATCTTTAACAGCGTCTGCTGCCGAAATTCTGTTTTGACACAGAACGATTATTTTTTCAATTATAATTTCAATATGGAATAAATGACGTAATTTGACGCCATTTTTGAAAAATTTGAATGAGTGCCCTACTGTAACGCGGACAATCAATATAGCCCGGCAAACCAGGTACTTTTATCCATCTGCCCACTGCCCATATACACCCCTACTCAAAAATTTAGGAAAAATACAAACCTGTAGCACATCTCTCTCTTCTACGAGTTGCTTAACCTCTTGCCTACAATTCTGTAACGTCCTATCCTGCTCTCTTATTAAATCTTTATACTGCAACAACAAACCATTTTCTTGTTCACTTAGACTTAATTCGGTCATGCCATTCGAAAGCTGTTTATGAGCACCTAAAGTTTTAACTATGACACTTTCTAATACTTTAAATAATTTACAAAATTCAAATTCTAACAATAATTCACTCGTATATTTGGCCTTAATCTGTGGTTGTTTGGCAGCTTTAGCATAAATTTCGTGTCGAGTAATTTCGGTCAGTTTCGAAATGTACGTTTCGAGTCCAACTCGCTTCTCTATCAACTGTGATAAGTTCTCCTTTGAATAGTTTTGCACCGAATTGTCGTTAAACAGAACACAAATGCCCATTAAAAACGCACATAAACCTTGCACCAACTCCTCGTTGTTATCGTACTCGTTTGCAGAAGTCTGTGCAGTTAAATAAGCCATGGCACCGGGAACATTTAAAAATATTGCAACGGCTTGATTACAATGGGCCATCCACGTCGCCATCAACATAAGAATCCCAATTTTCGATTGCAGCTTATTAGTTTGTTGCAAATAGACGGCGCACTGATGTAATAAACTAACAGGTTGGCAACCGATATTTGTAGCTAATAAAACACGTAACAATTGTTCTTTCTGAGCAGGATTTTCAATCAAAGTGTGCGAGAGTGCAACGGAAGAGAACCAATTACTCAATGGGTCGACATTGAATAAACCGCCACATAAAAGTTGTCCGGTCGTCAAAGCCGCGCTATTTGTGGTGCTCGGAAGCAGGGTTTGAACTACTTGTTGTTGTCCAATTTCGTTTTTGAACAAAAAGCACTCGAAACAATATAAAACTGCACATCTCAAACCAAAAGGTTGTTTTTCGTTAACCATCGACATTAAAAGAACTACTATGGCAGGACGTGGTGGATTAGAAGGCGCCATAACCGTGGCAAAGTACTCTTGGTTGTTTAGATTCCCACGAATTACTTCGCCCACCGTGTTAATTGTTTCGGTTAAAATATCCGCAGGTACGCCACTCGCCATTAAAATATTACACAACGCCTCCAACAAACTGGCATTTCTTAAATTCTTCTGACACACACTTATGATCTGAACGGGATTATTCGGCGATACCAAAGTACGTACTAACTGTAGCACACAGTGAATGTTTGAAACTTTCTGTGGGGACCAACCGATTTCTTCGATATTTTCCGGTACGACAAACATAGGAGCTAATTTTTGTATGTAAGAGCCTTCTTTAAAAAAGTTTATGTTACTCGTGTTATTTTTCAATAAGTTCAACATTAGAAGCAAGCAGTCTTCGACCACGATACCACCGTCTACCCACCCTTCGCCCTTAATCACATCAAATAAACGATCAAACGCATTTTCAAAAGCTACAATTTTCTGTATATTGGCATTTCCTTTAGTTAGCTGTATCAATAGTAAAAGGGCGTCGTTTCGAACAATTTCACGTCCATCGGCTAGCAAATCCATGAGCTTGGAGACGCCCATTGGGCTCACAAGAATAATGTCTTGTATATCTTTCGGTTTATTCGTTAGCAACGAAGTAAGCAGTTTAATAGCGGGCCACCTCACCCTAAAATCGTATTCTTCTAAAAAACCCAATACTAGAGACAAGTTGTCGGTGTTCTTTATGAACATTTCTGTGAATTGCTCTCCGACGTTAACATTTAAAGGTGCACTATTTCCTTCCGTTTCTTCGTCGAATTTATCGGGAGACGTAATATTACACAACGCATCCAAACTATACCCTAAAATCTCACAATCCGCCCTATCCACCTCCAAAACTTGTTGTAAGGCGTCCATAGCTTGAGCGCCCACTTCCAACCGGTATTTTCTCGACAGAGCTTTAAGCGCTCGACAAGCATCGCGTCTATCTTCCAATAACGTCGAAGATGTAACACGATCGACTAATTTTTCGACCTAATAAGTAAAATTACAACCACATATGTTGAGGTTAAGCTCATTTACTCACCGTTTCGGCTCCCGTAGGTTGAGAACCCGGTTGCGGGCCACCCAAGACAGATTTTAAGCCGCTTTTAAAGTACTCCATTGCGGCTTAAGTCTATTTTTATTTAAAAGTTTAATCAATTGCTTTAAATTTGTTTACACCACGTCATTACAAATTGAAAAGGAGAAACGTCAAATTTAGTTAACGAAATTACAGGAAACTGTAATTATATGTCAATAAACGTTTTCGCCAAGGTGTACTTTTTACAGGTTGTATCGCCAAGTAATAAAAGAAAAGGTGAAACTACACAAACTTCTTTTTAAAGTTTACTGCAATAAATTACCACGTAAATAGCTGAATGCCATATTCAGGCAAACGTCAAAGTGATAATCGTAGTTTTCACACAAAATTTTGAAAAACAATATTTCTCTTTCTAAATGGCTGAGCCTAATCCTAATTTATACTTCTCGACTGGCGAATTTACACTTCCTAACGGAGATAGTTATGTGGGAGAATACTGTGCTCACATATTTGGTTTAATTTGGAGAGAAGGATACGGTACTTATTACACAAAAGACGGACACAGTTACGAAGGAAACTGGAAAGATGATAAGTTGATTGAAAAAACGGCGTTGAAAATTAAATATCCAACTGGAGAAAAATATTATGGTACAACTGTTAAAGATAAATATGCCGGGGAGGGGACGTACGTTTTAAAAGATACAATGTGCGTAAGTTGCGAATTTTTCGATAACAAACCTGTAGGAACCATCTGCATGATCGACATTCATGGACACATATGGGAAGGTTTCGTTTTTCGTTAAATCGTCAATTTTAGAAAGTTGTAAATTATTTTGATTTTAGGAGAAGCAAAAGAAAACAACGCTATTTTATATCCAGAAAATGATTTTTATCACGCGCTTACAGATACGATGGGCGTAGGGAAGTTGAAGAAGAAATACAGAAAAGCGTCTAATGCAGAAATATCAAACGTTGGAGAAGCCGAAGAAGAATTAACAGACGAAGAATGGAGACAAATTATTTTTGCTAAAAGTACCAAAACTGCGCAAGATTTGGAATTTGGCGATTCTAAATGGTGCAAGAAATTTTTGAGGTTTGAAGCAATGAAGAATAAGATTCGCGTAAAAAGAAAGAATTTAGAACGATTAACTGAAGAAGAAACAAAATGGATGAAGAAGTACGAAGAGTTTAGAAAGAATACGAAAGCAAAGCGAGCAAGTAGAGATATTAAGAAAGATGAGCCTTCTGTGACGGATACTTCTCTATTGAAAACTTATAATAGTAAGGAGTATAGAAATAGTTGCCCTCCTCTCAGAATCTTCTATCCTAAAAGCACTAGTGAGTCCGTCGACAATGAAGAAGAAGGCGAGGATGAGTCAGTAGAATATAAAAATTGCTTATGTATTTAAACAAAGAAAGTATAGCATATTACGTAGAGAGATAAGAGACAGGTTGGTTCGAGTTTTAAAGAATCTAATTGTGCAACTCAATCGTATCAGTTGCAATTTCCACTATTAGAGCGCTCTGTATAAAGTAAGACGAAATATATTTATTAAAATAATAAACGGCTTTTACTATTTGTAGACCCATTGAATGTGGCCTCTTGGATACCATTCATAAGAGTTTAGTTCGCAGAGGGAAAAGATGTAATTTTTAAGCTCTTTGGTAGCAACTCTCCAGAATGGGTCTAGTACCACTTATCCATACCCACAAATTTTTGGCTACTTCACTGATACATTTTTTACATAATATGACCAATAATAATTGTTTTCAAATCCCCCCCTTAAAAGATTGCTTAGGCTCTTCTAAGAGGAAATAAAATAAAGAAATAGAAATATTAAAAATTAATGGCATTCAATACAAATCGTATGCCATCGAGTTGTTGCGCCACTGATGCGTTTGTGGCTCTATACTCTATTTTATTACAATATTTAATGTTTGCAAACTTTTAGAAGTTTGCGTGACAGGGAACTGTGAGACCCTATAGTTAAATATCGAGTCTACAAAAATACTAACCTCGCAATCTTGTCTACATATTTCTGATCTGTCTATGGACCACACCTTCTTATGTTGTTGGTGCTCGCTCTGAACACGAAAGAGTCCATATGGGCATTTCAGTCCCATAAATATAAATAAATACCTTCCTTCGTAACGATTGATTGAAGCTAAAAATAATAAAAATTTTAGTTTACAAAAAAATTCCGCTAGAAAGAAAATCAGAAAATAGAACTGCTACTACCTATCTCGTTAATAATTTATACTTATAAATACTACTCTATTAATTGTGTTAGGCGTGGAATAATTGACGGTAGCGATATGAATAAAATTATTATGAAAATGAATAATAAAATGAGAATTAAAATTATAATAAAAGTTTGAAAATTTATTCCATTTTAAAATGCAACCAACCAGTAACAAGTTGCGGCAGCGGTCGAACACAAGAACCGTAGAACGCGCCACCGCTGCCGAATAGTGGCGGGCAAAGTTTACTACCGTGTGGCCCCCCTCTAGACGAGCAGGTTGACCACCTGAATCTTTACCTCCTTCGTTGTCCGCTCTGATCTCGTCTCTCGTAGTCAAAGAGTAGATATTTCGAGTTCTACTTGTGTTGCCGTGTCGTGTATGTTAAAACGTTTTTCTATGTGATCTTTTCGAATAAATCGTGTGTACGTCGTTGTACGCGCCCTAGCAATTATTTTTTGAGTGTAAATTCGCGTGTGCAATTGTTTCTTTACGAAAAAGTGAACGCGAGCGCTAAATTTGAATTTTTTTGAACGGAATAAACATTCGCTCCAATGGAAACGACTTTTTTAAATAACAATTACTCGAGAAACAAATAAAAAATTGTAAGTCGAATGTTTAAAAAGTAACAAACTCACCTTCAATTGTTTTAATTTTAAAACAAAAATAAAACGAAAAGTAAACAATCACGTGAATTATTTTATCGTTCTCTTGTCAAGTTATTTTCTGTTTAATAATAATTACTTACGAGTTTTTTTTTTCGTCATTTGCGGTTGCGTTTGAACGTAATTTTTTTTTATCAATAAAACAATAATTGTACAGCGTGTAATAAAACTTTTACGCTATGGTAATAAAGTAGGCTATGCCGAGCGCTGTTGCCACTAATATTATGTCCGGGTGCGGGCGTTGGCGGCCATTTTGATTACATTTATCGATACAGAAATGCGCGATTTTATTACAAAATATAATAAAATAAATGTAAAACAATTTAATTATAGGCAAAATGGTTAATATGCGTTGGGTATAAATTATGAGTCGTAAAAATAGCAAATACAGGTGAGGTATGTTGAGGTGACATAAACAATAGTAGCAAAATATGTCAACTATCGCACAATAATAATACGGGAGTGCATATATTATCTATTTACATATTTAGCTGCTACTATTATGCTTAGAATTGAAAGACTCGACATTTGAGAAGAGAAGAAAGCATAATAATAGCAATATATAACTAAATAACAGTAAAACGTTGCTTTCCTCTATTCATCCAAAGAAAAAAAGGAGAGGATTGTTGTTACTTGTTATGTACCAATAGTACCCATAGGGCAAGTTTCTGCAAAATTTACAGCAGAATGGTTTTGCTAACAATAATTCAACATTTTTGAGGGAAGAAATAGTGTTATTTCTATTATTATTAAAAATCTCGTCTAATAGGAGGGGCAATGACTATAAAGGCAATAAAAGGTTAGGCGAATTTGATTGCATAAACATTTGGGTTAGACTAAATGAATTTAATCGAGAAATCAACGAGCTAATTTTATAAAGTAGGGGGCTATGGAATTGAAATTCCACAATACTCAAAAGCTCTAAAGTCGTATAAACAAATAATATACCTGCTAAGAGTGCTATGACACGTTGAAAATTCTTAGAAACAAATTTTTAAAAGTTGAAAGGAATTTACAACCATTTACAAATGTTTAACAAATTTTGGTGAAAAAGGGGCATTTGTTAATAACTAATAACCAATATCCGTTCAATACTTTCAACAAAATTTTCTTTTGTGTATATCTATGACGAAATTATACGAATATTTTAGTATCACTAGACATAAGACATATCATTTTATAATCTTTCAAAGATCTTAAAATATACAGGATGTTGTATTTAGTTGTATGTACAACAATTTATAAAAATGTAAAATACATACAGAGTGTATTCAAAAACTCTTTTTATTTGGCTTATTTCCGGTTTAACCGGAAGGTTTATGAATATTAAAATAGTATCAAATGTTGGAATTTTTGCAATTAACAATAATTTGACTTATACAAATGAAATTACAAAATTTGGGGATTTCGACAATCAAAAAATCGTAACTCCGGCTCTGGCCATCTTAAATGGACCAAACAAACGGTGTCTAATTACGAACTTCGATATCTACAACATATCCAAAAACAGAAAAAATCGTTGAACCCGATTTTGAGAAAATCCGATTTAAAATTTATTCAACTTTGGTTCTTTAAAAGTAGCCAATATTGAAATTATTTTCAAAATCGACTACATCAAGGCTAAACGCCTATATTTTGCTTATATATTCCTGATTTTAGATTTTTTAAATAAAAATTATCAAGAAAGTTATTATGATAAAACTAAACAATGCAATAATCGTTATACAGGCCGCCATTTTGAATTTAGAAATTTAAAAAAAAAATTTTAATTAGGAATGATGCGTAGTAACTTACAGCCGAGTATAAATAATATGGGCCAAAATAGTCCTAAATGCCCCTAAAATAACTCCCTTATTTTTGGCCCCACTGAATCGATTTCATTTAAAATCCTATTTTATCTATGAAAGATTGTTAAAGTGACTTAAACTAAATTTCATCGAAATCGCTTTCGTGGTTTTCCTTTTATGGCGTTACCCACCGACAGACACATAAGACATTCGGACTTTTCTAAACATTTTTTGTACCATTTTTGGACTCGGGGTACCTACTAAAAGCGACTTAAAATTGAAAGGTGCTCTTTTCTGATTTACGGCACCCTTAAGTGTCCAACTTATTACTTATTATTATTATTAATAAAAATTAAAGTAGGTACAAATATCAACTTTCCATTTTGAATGGGGTGGGCTAAAAGAAGCCGTTTCAACCGGTATCAACGAAGAAATAGCAATAATAATTGAACAAATTTATTGTAGATATTAAAATTTTTCGTTAATTCGAACTAATTATGGATAAAGTCCGGATTAGTGAAGCATTTACTTGTAGAAATAGTTTTTCCCATCGCATTTGGAAACTTGGATTTTTAACCTACAAAATACCTAAGAATTTCAAAATACCCGCCACTTTAGTACGTCAATTGAAGATTATACACCATTCAAAACCTCACCGACCTGCGCAAACAACCAAATTTCGTACAGCGACGTAACCAAGGTTGTATTGTATTGTTCTCAGGGGTCGATTGGCTACGTAAGCCTTACAGAACTGCGACCAGCGTTGATCTTTTGTTCATAACCCTACTCGTATTATATTCTCAGGAATTCGATCTTGTCAACGAAGCCTAGAATGTCCCTAAGAGGCTTTCTTTTCATTTCTTCAGACGTTAGTTGTAACCAAGGTTACACACCAACCTGAACACACGGATTGGGCATCTCTTTTAACCTCTTTCTCACTTCCCCTTCTGCGCATCTAGCGTCGGTGAGGTTTTGAAAGATGTATACTCGGTTACATTGTTGTTAGGTATAATTCCCATTTATCCTAACCATTCAAAAAATGTCTCCCAATTGTCTCAACTGTGACTGTTGACTCAAGTTCTATTTGCACGAACGTTAATCTATTTTATGACGCATTTTTCTAATTAGTGTTTGTTTTAATTCGCGCGAAAATACATTTTTGCGGCTTTTTTTATCTTTTATTCTGTATCGGCACCTTCAATCGTAGGGAACAAATTCAAATAGTTTAATAACACCAGTTTCCGTAATTTTTATCAACAACAATCCCAAAATGAAATCAAATTGATAACGTTGTTTATTTATCGAATAAAGTTGTAAGTCGGTTATAAACAAAATGGAAAAAGTAATATTGAAATTAGAAAGTTTACCTACGAGTCAACTATCGAATGGAAAGAAATAGTTGGTTTTTAGATTGTATAGCGTGTGTATTTGGTATTATTTTCACGATTTATTCGTCAGAAGAACAGAAAAGTTAAATGGTGTTGTCGAAGGTATGAAATGTTCTATTGTAGTAAATTTACCATTTGTGTCAATCTTCGTGGTAAAATTAAATTTGCATTAATAACAATCGTATGGGTTTTCTTCGAATGCAGAACATACATTAGTTGACCACATATCACAATGGGGGACTTCCAAAACCGCAGCTACCGCTTCCTATTTTTAGCTTTAAATTTACTAATTTTTCTTTTTTCTAATAAACGTTTAATACTTATTAATTATGTGATGACGTAATTTAATGTTTTTAAGAAGTCTACGTTTTGACCCGTATAGTTATATGACTAACGTAGTCCCACCAATGATCACGCCATCGTTTTTTCTCGCTTTTTGTTGATTTGGCACGGCTTGTTCATCTTCCACATTACACCTCCCCTAAACTACTATTATTTATTTTTCACTTTTTTAAATTAATATTTCCTCCATATCGTCCAACTCTGGTCTAATACGCGATCCTCTCCTATTATAATTATATTATAAATTTTAAATATTCGAAAGCTATAAGCTTCACGTCTCCCCTTTTCCAGTTTTTTATACTTTAAAAGCCAATAGATGATAATCTACTAAACGTAAAAAAAAATTCAACTTATACAACAGTTAATGGGGCACTTAATTATGTATTTTTGTTTTTAATTAGAGGCGATCAAGCGACATTTATTAACTTAATTTACATACGATATATTCACGATCAATTAATTTTAAAGCTTCTTTAATTAATAAAATCGATGTGCATACCTAAAACTGTCCCGCGTATACAAAAAGAAGAGAATTTTGAAGTGTAAACGAAAAAGAAATAAATAAATAAAATTTAGTTCGGTCACGAAATTGTAAAACTGCACCAACGGTTAACAAGTTGAAGAAACAAAGGCTTGCGTGGGTATTAAACTGGACTAGAACACACTCCAATCGTGGTTTGTTAGTTATAAGTTATAACTTATAACCACCAAAGGCGAAATAGTAAAAAGAAATGGCTGACACATATTTAACGAGATGAAAACTTGTCGAAATGAAAAAAACTTTTTTAATTAACAAATTAACTGTACCTACCTAAGTTAAAAATTGCGGGGGTCGATGGACATTTTTTACAAGAGTGGGCCGTTACTTACGACCCTCCATAAGAGAAGTTTCGAGACTTACGTCGTTTATTTATTTAGTCCGTATTTACTTAACTATTATTTCACCGTGTTGACTTAAGTTGTTCCTGGAAGATTCGAGCATCCCACAAATATATTTACTTACGAGACATCTAATATTAGTTTCGTCGCTAAACTGTTTTAACTTTTCCTTTTTTTTTATTTTAGGCAATGTCGGAACCGTCTTCTTCGGCAGTCACGGCTTCCCATCCACCCGACGAACGCGCACTATCTCTATCGCGTAGAGATTTCGCGCTGACGTCGCCCGGTGGACCTAGAAGCTCTTCCGGTAGTCGTGGCGGTGCGAATTACGACCCACACATAAACTATCACCATCCTTTGACGGGAGGAAACATCGATTTATCGTCGACGATGAGCCATCATCGCGAATCGTCCGCTTTCGTACCGGTAGTTCCCACGAGACACCCGGTTTTGTATCCGGGCGAAATTCACCCATTGATGGGAGCCGAACTGATGAGAGAGAATCGCGATAGGAGCGAAGGTAAACGTGGAGAGAACAGTTCGTCCGCGTCGTTCAGTGGCGTGCGTAAATCTTCTAGTTTCGACATAATGGCGATGATGGCCGATAAGAGAAAAGAGTTGCAGTTGCGCGAAGAGGCGGCTTGCGTCGCCGCCGCCGCACACGCTGCTGCTCTCATGTTGCCGCATAGACCGGGACCGCCGCCCGGTTTGCTCGAAGGTGGCGCAAATCCATCGAGTCACGCTTATCCGGGTTTTTTGTCTACTAATCCTGCGAACGCGAGTTTTCCGTTTGCTGGCGGCAGTGCACTATTTCCGCCGGGTGGTCCTCAGATGCACGCTCATTTGGATCGACGTTTATTGAGAGCCCCCGGACGCGCGTCGCGGCCGAAAAAACAATTTATATGCAAATTTTGCAACAGACAATTTACCAAAAGTTATAATTTGTTAATTCACGAACGTACTCATACCGATGAGAGACCATACTCTTGTGACATATGTGGGAAGGCGTTTAGAAGACAGGATCATCTTCGAGATCATAGGTAAGGTGTTTTTTGATTACCAATTGTATCGGGGAGTGCTCAAAAATTGCTATTATTTAACACAATGCGTTTTAAAATTGAATTGTAGGTCACAATTTTTGGGCACACCTCTGAAGTTTGAGAAATTTATTAATTTAATGCCACTATGAGGCAAATTTTTGTTAAAGACGGAATTTTTAACAATGTTCAATTATTAAATGCACTATTTCGAGGAGAGCGTGATATCTTTGAGAAGAGAAAAATTTTTTTTTTATTAACTGTAATTATCTTTAATCACCTATCAATTTATTCTGTAATTATTAGCGAGAGATTTTGAAATACGATTATCGTTAAACTTATAATTATAACTTGTATTCGCGATAATGCAAGGTAAATTTACTGTTGGAATTTTTTCCTAAACTCTCAGCATTATATTTTTTAAATTTTTTAAAATAAATTCTTATTTTTATAATATTCAATAATTAGCAATAATTATTAATTCAAAATGCATAAGATGGAATATTTAAATTAATTATAATTACAATTTATTTGATAATCTCATAACTCAGAACTCAAAGGAGACTCATCTATTACATAATGTACCGGGTGTAGACCAAAGCAGGATCGCCTCTATCACTTTTTTTACCATTTGAAATTAATAACAATCTGCAATTTCAGGAGGCTAAGAATTTATAGATTATAATCAATATTTTTAGAATCCTGGTTTTACCGGAAACGACAAAAATTTATAAGGTGCTTAGGAAAACTCTTTTCATTTAGGAAATTTCCGGTTTAACTAGAAGTTTTTTTAAACTACAATACAGAATAATATAGAATAAATAATTAGTAGTATGGTAACTTGCAATTAGAAATTTTAATTACAACAAAAAGTTATAGATATATTTTTGAAATTTTGACTTTCAAAAAATCATAAGTCCGGTTCTGACCATATTAAACTAACCAAACAACTAGCGTTTCATCAAGGACTTCGATATCTACAAAATATCCTACCGTAAAAAAATTGTAGGAGCCGATTTTCAAAAAATCCTTTTTAAAATTTTGATCAAAGTTAGTCCTTTAAAAGTAGCCAATTTTGAAATTATTTTCAAAATCTACTGCTTATACCCGAGAATAAATAGCGTGGGTCAAGAGTTTCCGAAATGACACTAAAATAACCCCCTTATTTTGGACCCCACCGAATCGATTTCGTTTAAAGTTTTATTTGGTCATTAAAATATTGTTAAAGTGGCTGAAACCAAATTTCATCGAAATCGCTTCGGTGGTTTTTGTTTTACGGCGTTGCACACCGGCACACGTACAGACAGAATTTTCCGGAATTTTCCAAAAATATCTATCTTTTTACATTTTTGAATTTGGGGTAGTAAAACGTCTAGAAATTAACTTAAAAATGGTTTGTTTTATTATTAATTTTTTTGTACTAGACGAAATCGCAGAAAAGGCCAAAGAAATGCCAAACTGAGCGCTCTGCATAAAAGACGCAAGTTCATTTGTTAGGACTTCTAATAATGAAATGCCAAGTTCGAAGTCATTGTACTCATTATTTTTACCGCACCAATGATTATAAGCGATTAAAATTCTTGATTAAGTCTACTACCATGGAAGCGTCGGTATAAATATAGCCTACCATGATGGTACAAATCTAAATCTGTTGCACCAATAATCTTTTATTTTTTTAATAAAATAAAAAACTTTAATTAATAAACGTATTAAGCAATAAGTTTATTTATAAATTCTAATTATAAGGTTGGTATTTATATAATAAACAATTAATAGGAATAATCTAAGATGTAACAACAATTTATTGTGGTTAGTAAAAAAACCTAAAAATCACCAACCACACCTCAATACGTTTCTTACTTAGAATAATATACTCACTTTATGAAACGTAATTATATTTGTTACGAATTTTAATTTGCAATATTACAATTACTTCATTCTCGTCACGACTTTAAAACGGATTTAAATGTGTTGGGAATTTTTAATTTATTAAAAAATTCGAAATGGCGCAGTCGGTTGTTTAACTCCTCATTTTTAAATTTTAGCAACGAGTCATTTTAACGTAGTAACAAATTTAATTAAATTGTAATAACAATTGAAATTAGTAGATTAAACCCGATGGAACTGGTACGAATGCGGTGGTGGTGATAATAATGAAATTAATATGGAGGTGGTACTTATCTTTCGAATGGATAGAGATAGAGCGTAAGAGCAATAAAATATTGATGAAGAAAAGATCGTTGCTAATTATATTAATACCCACAGCTGCAACTGTTTTGTGAATGGAACATAAAATTATGGGAAATTAAAAATTTGCTTTAGTACTTTAATTTTACTAGTGGAAGCTCTCATTAGGTAGTAGTAAATGAGAGGCGGTGAAGTAATGAAAGGGCGAAATGTGCAAGTATGATGAAATATGTGCTGAAATTAGGGCAGGATTGATTGATGGGCTTCTCTTATTCGTTAATTGGGCTCTGTTTTGCAAGTTAGGGTCCATTCTGCTTTGATCCCACCCCTGATATGTTACAATCTTTTGTTAAAACTTGCATGAAAAAATTTTTTTGTATAACTTCTGTATTTGCGTACGTTTTTTCATAAAATTTAAACCTCAAATTTTTCAATGTGATACTTTTAAGGTATCCCACTTCTGATATTTTGCTCTCGTTCTTTTGATTTACGGTTTTGAATTTTTTCTTTTGTGATTAGGCAGTCTTTAAATTTAAAAGAATGGGAAATGTGAGGGTTGTCGCTAAACCAACTCTCGATCATATCCTGTGGATGTTGCAAT
Organism: Malthinus flaveolus; assembly: GCA_950108345.1. Taxonomy (NCBI): domain Eukaryota; kingdom Metazoa; phylum Arthropoda; class Insecta; order Coleoptera; family Cantharidae; genus Malthinus; species Malthinus flaveolus. The sequence goes on from OX467288.1 coordinate 870,850, forward strand.
TTCTGGTGTTCTCTTGAAAACCACACGTTCCAATCGTCATTGTAAGTTTATTAATTGTACAATTACTCTCATCTACCCATCCATTCTTGAAAGAAACTCTCTCGTGAGAGTTATGAGCTCCTTTGTGCTTTTTAACGTTTTATTGTTGCTAACTATTAAAACTAGTTTTGTTATCGATAAACTAACACTAATTAGCTGTAAACAATTAAAACGTAATTATAAATGATTTCAGCCTATAAAAAAGTTAATTAAAAATTCTACAGTAGTACTAGAAGATGCAAGTCTTACAAGAAAATACTTAAAAAGGTATGACCATTAGAGATGTTATATTAACCGAACCGTAAAATTATTCGACTTCCTACAATTTTTAATGTAAAACATATGTTAATTAATAACATTATAGGAAAAGCTACAGCCAACTTTGTTCAACTCACCGAATCTTATAGTTTAGCTCGATGATTATTCATGATTTTTTGCTAATTTATTTATTTACTTATTTAAAATTGGGGAGAGGTGCCCGCAAACTTGTTAATCGGGAAAAATGTCGGCACCAGTTTAATCGATCAATTTCGGTTAGTTTAGTTTTTAAAGCCGTTCGATTACGCTCCTCTTGTCATAATTAAAATCGTGTTTTTGTTTATAAAAAAATTTGCGAACTGCGAGAATATTCCATCTTCTCTTGTGGGAAACGTTGGTGTGGTTATTGAGTAATAAGATCTTATTACTCAATGGTGTGGTTTATTTCGGGCTATTTCAATGAAGCTTCATTAAGTTATTCAATTTATTTCTATTTATAGCCTTTATTAGAAATCATTTTATCGAACTTTGAAGAGGTGCATTGATAAAGAAGCGCTTTGGACCTGGGATGCACCTTCAAACAATTTGGGTAACCCATCACAGTCGACAGTCTATGATTTTCTGGAAGGCGAATGATGTGCTTCTATACCCAGTCCCATACCTTATCAAGCCGAGGTTCTTCTTCTCACATCGACGTTAATTTTGCCATTTTAAACATTTTGGCGTTCTCTCCTAAGACCTAAGACAATTTCAACACTTTCTCATAAGGCGTTTGACAAAATTCCATATTTTTTACCTGAACTTTTGTAGTCCAAGTCTGCTTAGATTTGTAAAGTCTTTCTGGAAAATTGAGGGAAATTTAACTTTAGTCTGCATACGCTGCGACTTGAAGTGACTTCATACTTTGCAGCAGCATCTGAAGATGCTCTTGTTACACTACTTATAGTAGACCCCATAACATCCGAAAACTTCGCTTCGTTGATTAAAAGTAGAATTGATACCGAAGATATTCGACTCGACGTCTCCGAAACTTCTTTTTGTAACTTCCAATCATTTTTTTATCGACCCCTTTCAGCCCTTGTTAATAGCGTGACGAAAATTGAAAATAAATTAATTAAAGCGTTCCCAACGAGGGCAAAGAAGCTTTTTTTCTGGTGTTACAAGTGTTGGTCTACGTGGTGGGACTATTGGTAGTCGCATCCAACTATCTTAAGGACCTTTTTTTTGTCGCTGCTCTACTAATATCAAACTAATAGAAGATGATGTAGGTAACTATTAAAACCAGTTTTTTTAAGTATCTCTTGTTCGTGTTTTTAAAAGTCGAATTTGAAATGAGCGCGAGAGGGACGCTGTGTTTATTAATAAGAGATGCAAGGTGCTCGGATAAGGTTTCTTTTTTAATGTAATGGAAGGTTTTCTAAATAGTATTCGAGTTGATCCTTGAATTTTAAAACTCATTGTTGAGTGTTATGTCAACAATTTCATTGACAAATAATTTTTTATTTTTTTCAATACAAGTTATTAAATTACCATCGATACCGCACACCTGATGTTGACTCTTTCGTTTAGTTCGAAACTTGAGTTGTTTAAAAAAAGACGAAATAGGTACCAATCCCCTTATACGTCTTCTACCTGTTTTAATTCTCGGGCGCACATAAGTGCAATTCGAAGGTGAAAGATTTGGCATTTATGGTTAATATTTTAAAAGAAAAAGCTACCGATAAATGCTCCGTTTTAATTGACAACACTTTGTATAGGAAAAACGGCAACATTGTTGCTCGTCGACTTTGTTTTGTTTATTTGGATTTAATTTGATGTCTGGCTAATAAAATGAGCCGAGATTATTTATCGACCTTCTCAAAATTAGCGAACGAGAATAGATTAAAGAAAGGCGGAATAAAGTTAAAATCAAATTTAACGCTTTCAATTTTGGGAAAACATTGAACGCATTTTTTGATTTTTGTGCATTAAAAATGAATTAAAGTGTAATTAATCAAACGAAACTTTGATTAAAGGCTATAAAAAATTAATCATTGTTTAAATTGTTGTGTTGCAACATCGCGATTTTAATTGTGATTGATTGTAAATTCGAAATGTAAATAAAATATTTAAAAGTATCCGTTTACACGATATACAGGGTGGTTCGCATTAGTTAGCTTATAGGTATCTGCGGTAATAATATTAAAAAGAGAGAAAATAAGCTGAATAACAGTTTTTTGAAATGCACTTCATCATTCTTAAAATATAAAGAACAATAAGTATGCTCAGGATTTTTCCTTGATTTCAAATTTGTAGAAATGTACAGGGCGTTTGATATAAAATAGGAAAACTATTTCAATTTCCGACTAAACTGGAAGTCAAAATAACCATTTTTTTGGTATTACTAGACAGATAATTTTACGATCTTTCGAACGATAGAGGGTGTTTCCAAAAAAATGTATTATTTAGCTCATTTCTTGGGCGGTAGTGTTGTTATTAAACCTAAAGTAGTAGCAAATAATAGAAATTTATAGAATAAATTAATGTACCAAATTACAATTAGAAATTTTAATTTCAAATAAATTTTGATCCGACAATTTAATCTTTAAAAAATCATAACTCCGGTTCTGATCATACTAAATGAAACAAACAACCGGCGTTTCCTTGAGAACTTCAATATCATAAACATATCTAAAAAATAAAAAAACGCTTGAAGCTTATTTTGAGAAAATCTGTTCTAAAGTTTTAATCAACTTTGGCTCTTAAAAAGCTGTTAATTTTGATATTATTTTAAAAATTGACTATGTAAAAGCTAAAGTCCTATATTTTTCTCATTTATTCCTGTTTTTAGATTTTTGAAATAAAAATTATCTGCAAAGTTATAGGATAATTCTATGTTCTTTGGTTATAGTTAAAAACGTATATAATGGGACAATGGTTATCCTGGCCGCCATTTTAAATAAAAAAATAAATAAAAATACTTTTTTAATTAGGGCTGGTGGGTACTAACTTCTAGCCGAGTATAAATAGTGTGGGTCAAGATTACCCGAAATGCCACCAAAATAACCCCCTTATTTTCGACCCCACTGAATCGATTTTATTTATATTCCCATTTTGTTGATAAAATGTTGTTAAAGTGGCTTAAACCAAATTTCATCAAAATCGCTTTGATGGTTTTTATTTTACGGCATTGCCCACCGACACACGGACAGACAGACTTTTCCAAAAATGGTTATTTGTATATTTCGGGAGTCGGGGTACCAAAAACGTCCAAAAAAAGCATAAAACAATAATTGTTCGTTTGATCATTGACTAAACTATTAATAAACAAAATCGGCGGGCAGATAGATAATTTAATGCTGAAAGGGGGTGTGAGATGGAGGGAGATGGCAATCGACAAATTATTTTTCTGAAACTAGCGTTGATAAAAATGCACCTAAAATAGAATCTGCATTTTTCGTGAGTATAAAAGTCGTAGGCGGTTGTTAGTAGATACTCATCAAAAATATTCGACTCCAGCCCACGTTGCCACATTTCTAAAATTTCCTTATGCTTGGGTATCTATGCATTTTAGATTTTACTAATTATTATAAAAGCTTTGCACACTGTTGAGCACGATTCATTAAAAATGATTAATTCCTTCTACGTTACTTGTATAATTCAGTAGCACAGGATGTGCTTTGCCGGAAATAATTAAGATGGTAGATTGCCACAGTACATGAGCATGTTCATAACTCCTTGTATTCATATAACTAACAGGTGTAACAATTTTCTCGTTATTCTCCAAAAATGTCTATACACCTGACAATAAATACCCAACAATGGACCATAAACACCCAAACCGCAATTTCAACAACTTTCCATTATTCGACTTCACCAAAAAGAATTTTGTAGGCGACTGTACCACAACCAGAAGTCATCGAAATGAGATAAAATTTTATACAGATTCCAACTCATACAAAAATGGCACTTATGCACTTAAAGTTATCTCGTTTTTGAGGCGAGAATCCTCGAGAGGGAGTTTCGTGTCAGCCTTTACCTGTACAATGAGAAATTTAAGACGAAATACGAACCTGTCGACTTTAGGCCCTCTATTGTCCGTATTGTGTTCACCAAAGTGATTAATTTCTTTTTTGGCGTCAGTTCTAAGTGTTACTAAATTACATTTTTTTAGCTCGCTGTTTTGATTATCGAAAGGAATTCAGATTATTGTGAGAATTTTATATAACCCAAAGCCTAGAGCCCTTTAATAATACAAATTTCTATAAGACTAATAATAGTTAGTAGTAGGTAGTAATAAGTAATAATATCAAAAAACAAAAGCCGACCGTTACTTTTGTTTATACGTACCTATACTTACTTTGTTTATTATTTTGTTTTTACCTTTGTTTCGTTCCTTTTCGACGCAATCTTCAATTTACTCACGCTAATTTCTTTCTCTTTTTCTATAATATAATTAAAAAGCAATTTGTAAGTCAAAATTTGGCCAATGTTTAATGTCACATTTGACCTCTAATTTTAATATTTTTATAATTTATTTTATTAAATTAAAAAAAGTGTGGCCATTCCTGTTTATAATGGATTTGATTCGAAATTATTGTAATTAGATGACAAAAATGTCGAAATACGGTTTTAAATAAATTATTGGCCACAAACGGACAAACGTTTTGACATACGAAGGGTGTGTGTACAGTTTATGCGAGTTCATTCACCATAACATTGACAAATGTTTTTTGATATCATCTGTTATTAACCTTCGATAATTTTATTGTGGCTTTGTGAGTTTCTTTTTTTCCTTTTTCTCCGATGTATTCAATCGACTTCGTGAATGGTTATTTTTATCATTCTAATTACTTTCAAAGGCGTTTTTTGAATTACAACTACAACTATTTCAATTTATCCATTCGTTATAGAATAAAGAATCAAAGAGATTTGTTGAAAAGTCATCTAAACGAATTAAAATGGGATTATAAAAGGCTTTTTTCGGACTTTTTTTGTACAAACATAAAATTGGGACCCAAATAGAGAAAATTGCAATGAGTTCACCTTTTTCAAAACTTGCAATTTTTTTAAATTCGAGGCGGCCCGCATAGAAGTTTAGTTTTTGTATTACCTTATTAACGCGTGGAGTTACAAACAGCAAAATCTTGGCAAATGTGAAGTTGTTAACAATTTTTAACTCACACGAGACGGCCTCTATCAAAAACCGTTAAGTGCTAGTTTTAGAATAAGTTGAGGGAAATTATAATTACAAGCTCCTTAAGTTTAATTATAAAATTAAAAATTGGCGAATTGTTTAATAAAGGTCGATTCCAACTCATGAGTTCACCTTTCGGAAAAATCGGGAAAAATTCATTAAATAGAATTTTAATTTAAAAAAAGTGGTTAGTGGATTAAAAATCCAATTCAATACTGTTAAGTTACTTATTAATTTTAAAAAATGCGCTTAAACTTTGATTAAAAATCTTAGATTACGAAAGGTCAGGAGATGGGTCCACCTTTTTCACAAAAACTAGAATTAACTTCAACTACATCACCGATAGCCAACGCTACGTTTGAAATCAAAATGCTTTAAAAATATAAAACAGTTAACACAAATAGGTAATGCAGTATTTTGAATTTATCCAATGAACTAACATTTTCTGTAGTGCGTATACAGGGTGGGCAGAACCACATTACGACATTACGTTGTATAACAAAAACTACTGAAGCGATTTAGATGAAATTTGGTTTCGGCCACCTTAACAATATTTCGAAGACATAATGGTCTTTTCAATGAAGTAGATTCAGTGGGGTCCAAAATAAGGGAGTTATTTTGGTGGCATTAAACGGGAAATTAGCCAAACACAAAGAGTTTTTAAAAACACCCTGTATATTTTAAGATTTAAAAAAATCGCTTTGTTATTATTTACTTTTAAAAGTATCTTTAAATCTCCAAATTAAAATTAACATAATATTGTTATAATTTAATCTTGAAAATTATTGACCCCCTATATTTAGTACCCCTCGAGGGCTAAAATCTTCGCGGTCGCACCAGTTTTTGTTTGTAAATTATAATATTTTACAAATGCCTTAAATCTCCACCCCTAACCGAACGAAACAAAACATTTCGGCATTGTGTTCCTTAAGAAAAAAAGGGGGTCGTTGTCTTACAAAAAATCGAATTACATAACTTTGATAATCGTGCCTACCCCTTGCATGCAGTTTTTTATATTTCTAAGCCCTGGAGCTCTTACCGGGACAAGTTACAAATAAGATTGTTGAGACTTGAGACGTTCCAGGTGATCATGTAGAACAACTTTTTATAAAATTCGAATTATGCCCTTAAGCCACTTTATTATCTGATTTATGCGTAACTATACAATTATAGGTTTTTCGTTTAATTTACTTTGATTTATGCTGTGATATTAAGTATTAAACATCAAAATCTATATATATATACCTACATATAGAGTGAGCTCTTGAATTAATTACGGCCGAAAAAAATATTTAGAATTATCACCTTAAAAATAAATCCTTCTTAATGCAATTTTATTGCTTAAAATTTTTTTTGTAAGCGAAAAAACTTGTCTACTTAAGCAATTATCAAAATATATCAAAAACACCGCAAGAAACAAATGTCATCTCGAAATTACATCAAAACCTGAATATAACTGTAATTTTTCGGTCGAGAAAAAATTATCAAGTAGTACAAAACAGCAGCTGTTTAATTGGCCAAAAATTGACTTGTGCGAAAGAGCTCTAAATTAGTTGATTAAATATAAAAATTGATCGAAAGATTAAATTGGTTTGTTAACTATCGTTTTATCTGTGCGAAACAAAAAGTTCAAACAGATTTTGCCGACATCCATAAAGTGAGCGTTAAATAAATATTTGACTTTCGTACCACTGCACTAAGTGAAAGATGTAATAAAAAATGGTAAAGAGAACCGAAATTAATTTCGGTTTACGATTATTTAAGTGTTTCTAGAATATTCCTCTATCTATGGCCTCCACCCCCCTCCTCAAGTAAGAACTTTTCGAATAAGTGCGTATTAATACGTTTGTGTTGTTCTAAATGAAAATTACAAGAATGTACCATTAGTAGTTGGTAGTGTGACTGGAAAAATGTACAAGTCTTTTTCTCTGTCGTTCTTTATGTTTTTTGGGGTGCTGAATCCCAATTTCAATTTTACCACCTCGTATTTGTAATTTGTTCTGAGGAACTGCGAAAAAAGGCTGTTTTTAAGTTTTTCACGTATAAAATAAAAAATACTCACTTTCAGAGAAAAGTGCATCTATATAAAAATGAACTACATCAAATTTCCTCCAAGCTATGTTAGTGGATTATTTTCTTCAGGAAAGCGGTTTAGGCGCTAGAACGCGTTAAAGTTTGACAAAAATTTCAAAATTGAACAAAATATTGTTTTTTTTTGTTTTTCGCTTGTAACTCGAAATCTACGCACTTTTAAAGAAAACTGTTACCATTCAAAATTAAAGTAGATTAAATTTCCTACAAATTATGTATGATAGAAATTTTTCTTCAGACAAACAGTTTAGACGCTAGAGGGCGTTAAAATTTGAAAAAAATTTCATAATCGGCCAAAAAGCTCTTGCTTTAGTTTCTCGCTTCTAACTCGAAAACCACGCACTTTTAGAGAAAAGTGTTTTAGAAATAAATAAAGCACATTAAATTCCCTGCAAATTATGTCTTATAGGTTTTTTACGTCAGACGAACCCTCTTGAAATTATCTGTTTGTTTGTGTTAGCGTGTCTGTGAAAGAACGAATAACATGTCATTAAGGGGGCTAGGTAGAGTTAGTTTATTGTCTCTCATAAGTCCAGACACCCCTCCCATTGCTCTTTGAAATCTATTTGCTTACTTGTGCGATATGAGAGGAGCAAAAAAATTTATTTTGGCTTAAATTACAGGGTTGGGGTTACCTGGTGCCTCTTGTAGTGCCCAATTTTTTTTGATGTTTTTTATTGTAATTTGCCTATGATAATCGTTACAAAGTGTGACTTTGATTAATACTTACCAACTCCTCCCTGGGGGGTCCGAACCATTGTGGGACAAATTGTACTATTTATTTACCAACAGCTCGGAATTTAAAAAAAATTTTTTGTTTGCCCAAATTCGTATCGGCGCACACATCACATACCTATTTCATTTATTTTCTAATCTAGAAAACTGTTAATTAGATTTAGTAAATAAACAATCGGCGTACCCACAATAACAGGTAGGTCATCTTTAAACTAAAGAAAATTCCTTACGCCCAAAAATTTACTGTCCTAAAAAAGCGATAGTTAACTGTTTTTTCTTGAAATCTGAAGTGACAAAATTCTCGAAAAGTTTTTTTACATGTTAATTACCTTTGTAGTCACGATATAGTAGTATCCTCTGAAATACCAATCTATGGGTAGCAGCTGAACATCTCTTGGCTCTTCCAAGAGGTTTAAAAAGAAACGAAGAAGAAGAAAAAAACGATCCATGCGAACAGCATCTATCTGGTTATCCTTGGAACTTGCGGGCAAAGACCGGACCACATAAAAGATATTTCTTAGGCCATCACTTACGTGCACACAGTGCGAAGAAGAAGAACAGGTGTATTTGTAGGTGTAAAAGAAAGAAATGGACGATTTGATGTGCCTTAAATTTTTTATATAAAACTCATTATAAAACGTCGATCTAATAAAGACGAGTTTTATCATAGGTGGTTATGGCGCTCTTGATAATAATTTAAATTTTTATGAAATGACAATCCATTAACTCGGACGCGATGGTCCGTATAGGTATTCGTCTTTCGTTTAGACAGAAATAGAACCATCCACTTTTCTAAAATGGAATTTACGTGCAGTAAAAAAAGCCTAATTATACAGGGTGGTCAAGAAAATTCCTATGTTACTATGCTCATCATTGATGGTTGGTGGTTTACCTACACCCGGTATTTGTTCATTCGAGATTTTCTTTAGGTTGCGCTAGGTGCTAGGTGCCTTCCTTCTATGTTATTTTTAGTGCTTTAAATTGTACAAAAAATTTGATAGAAATCCACCTATCTAAAGAGAAATGTACAATCACGAATTTGAACTAATTCGAGCCAAAACAAAGCTTGTCCGAAGTGCGATGTCTGACCTAACGTCAAAATCACTTGTGAATGCACTGTCGTAACTTAAAAACTCACATAATATGAGTTCAGACTTCAGACATGTTATAGTTTTCATACCAAGGGCGGTTCGTTTATATAACTTTCTAATTAAATTTTATGCAAAAAAGAATCCAGACCATATAATTTTTTTATTTCCATTTAAAATAATAATTTGAAAATACTGCGGCTAGATTATAATTATTCAAATTTTTTGATGTTACGTCTTGGTCAGCGTAATTTATAGTTCTAACTAATTAAAGTTAATAGCGCATAATGTAAAAGTACCTATATAGGATAGAAACAAGTTTAAAAAAGTAAGAGAAAAACCCGACCGAGGGTATTTAATATTGATTATCGATTACTTTAATTAGAAAAGCGTTTAAGAATTTTATCGTAGTTTGATTTATAGTTTTGGGTGTAACGTTCTGTATAATATTAGCAATCGGCGACCCCCATGTCTGAACACTAGGCAACCCAAAGTGTTACTTTGAAAAATTGAAAATAATTTAATTTCAAATTGACTACTTTTAAAGAAGCAAAGCTGATTAAGACTTAAAAAATAGTTTTCTCCAAATCGGCTCCGGGCGCTTTTTCTATTTTGGGATATGTTGTAGATATCGAAATTCTTAATCAAACGCCGTTTGTGTGGATTATTTGCTACGGTCAGAACCGTAGTTATCATTTCTTGAAGGACAAATTTTTCTGTAATTCACCGGAAAAGCCAAATAACAATAGTTTTTGTAACCCCTTGTATATATAAAATTTTTCTACAATGTTGTAAAATTATCTGTCTAATGATATGAAACATGTTGTATTTTGACTTCTGGTTTAACTATAAATGGGGTTCGTTTGTCTATTTTTTAATACAACACCCTGTATATTTTTAATTTTTTGGAAGCTTATAAAATTATCTGGCTAGCCATACCAAAAGGTTTAAAATTTGACTTTTTATTTTTTTCGACAATATTAGCTCGGGCGCCAAACTTAAAATAATTGAATAACGATTGAAAGGCTTTCAAACGACAGTGTCTATATGGTTATAACGTAAATTTAATTCTTTCCAAACATTTCAAGCTTTTGTTTTTAAGTTTCTTACCTAACCTATGTATCTCTGTTGAGGCCTTCTTTTGCATCTTGCATCTGTTTGAAGCAACCTCATAAAGTGGAATGCTTAGCAGTAAATTGAAAGTTTTGAGAGTCGCTGATCCAAATAATTTACGCCACATAAAAACACGAGACGAATATACTCGTTAGCTTCACGTTAGCTTTATTAATCTCATAGTTACGATCGCTATTTTTAATCATTTCTATTACTATTATAATATTTAACGACGACTTCTTGTGAGCCGTGTAAGAGAGTAATGGGCCATATCACGGCCAACTTGATCTCTTTCGAAAGATATCGCTGTGATCCATATTGCCATCAGCTAAAATGATTTATCATTAAATAACTATAAACCAGTTCAAAGTGTGTTGACTCGGACTTTTTGTAGAAGAAGAAGAAGGAAATTTTTTCTCGCGTAAAACTAATTAAATTTATTTAAATGAAAATCGCGCGAGTAGTTAAAAATTATTTTTAAAACAAACTTAAGTTAACTAACTCTGGAGTAGTGGGGTTACTTATTCTTTCTTTTTTTATTATAATAAAAATGTTTATTACAAATTGCTCCGGTTAATACGCCGAGGAATGCAGTTCTTCATGTTCTCTCTGGATAGACGCCGATAGCGATGCAACAAGAAAAGACTTTTTCGACTTGGAGTAATTTGTTACAGTTTAAATTCCGTTTCGAGAAAAAATATGACAAATAAAATTATAAGCCAAATTTAGTGAAGAATTCTCACAAACTGCTTGTAAAGGTACGAGGCACGAGACATCTTCGGCGTCCATAAATTTTATACTTAGGTACGTGCTTCGAAACCTGTCTCTGATAAAAAAAATTTTCTAATTCTACAATTTAATGTCTAGAATTGAAGATTTTTTTCTTAAGGGACAAATTTATTTGAATTTAAATTCCATACTGCTACAACAGTCACTTCGGATAATGGGTAGTTTGGAATTTGTGTTACTATCCAAAGATGAGAAGGAAATGGAATTTATTAAACTCCATATTTACTTGGTGGTTGTTTCTTTTGAAAATCAACAAATAACTTCTACAAACACTCCAGTTACCTCGTCGAGATATTTAATATCAAATGAACTTTAGCCTTTCCCAGTTGTTTCGACATCAATACGGCGATGTTTGTTAACGGCGCAACAAAAGCGACTCACCTGCGATAGGTACATACAAGTAACGAAATATCAAAATTATTAAACTTCATGCCTTTCAGTTGTACGGTAACTATCCTCTTAAAAGGCTATGTGGTTATTTTAAACAGATCCAAGATGGCGTCAATAGAAATAGATAGGTTATGTGCTAAAATTGAAAATAAAAGCTTGAAATGTTTAGTACTATCGTTTGGTCGTCTTGTAAGTTTGGCGCCCGAGCAGCTACATAAAAAAATAAACTTCATGCGGTTGCACTTCTCGTTTGTTGTTGTTTTGATTTTCATTTGTAGTTTGCAACCGTTTAAAAATGGCGTGTAATTCGTAAGAAGGCGCCAATTTCTTAAACTAACAATAGAAAACGAAAACAGACGAATTTATATAATTTAATCGTGCGCTGGTAGGTCGTTACAGAGGAATTTTGGCATTTTTTTCTTTAAAAGACGAGACAAGGAGAAGTAATTTTGAGAATTCGAAACTTTCCAACATGCAAGTTTGCGTTTTCATCCATGACCGTCCTATTTTGCAATCAATTAAATCTTAACTTGTGTAGATAAAGTTCGCGCACATGAACGTGCATTTGTTTTTTTTTTGCAAATTTAAATATGCACGCAACAAACCTCGCCATAAGAAGAATTCAGGTTTAAAAATGAAAAAAAAAAACTTTCCCTCGCGTTTGTTTTCTTTCTTTTCTATAAAATAATTAAACCGCGATTAATTGTAGTTATTTAAGTTTAAAAAACGTTTATTACTTAATTACACAAACTTATACAATATATACGAGTTCCTTTCACGAAAATAACATTTTTTTGAAGTTTATGTAATTTCGGCGTAGAGAATTTTTTTAATTTGTTAATTGATTTATACGCCTTTATAAAGGTGCAAAAAGTTTTTAACCAACGTCCATATAAAAAAAAATTTATAACTTATAAAACGATAATAAAATATTTCAATTTACGACCAGCAATAATTTCAAATTTATTAATTAATTACACTCGGTGTATCTATACTTAACGAGGAACAATAATTTTGCATGACTCGTCCGATATTAAATTTTTTTGTAAACGTTCTAATTTTAATCCTCTTCCTATAATTAAGTTAATCGATCGTTAATTTTATTTTTTTACTTTCAGATACATTCACAGTAAAGAAAAACCGTTTAAATGTGGAGAGTGCGGCAAAGGTTTCTGCCAATCGAGGACTTTGGCAGTACATAAAATTCTTCACATGGAAGAATCTCCGCACAAATGCCCAGTTTGTAACCGTTCGTTTAACCAACGTTCGAATTTAAAAACGCACCTCTTAACCCACACCGATCACAAACCTTATGAGTGCAATTCGTGCGGAAAAGTTTTCAGAAGGAACTGCGACTTACGCCGTCACGCTTTAACCCACGCAGTAGGCGACGTCCCCGTCGACGGTTTAGGACCAGAAAACGACGAACCGTCTTCGCCAAGACCAAGAAGTCCATCTTTAGACAACCGAGACGAGCCCCTAAGAGTATCGTCTCCCATACCCGAAAGAACGGAGTGTCACGAACCTTGCTCTTCGTCTAGCCCCTACACGATGCGACCGCAACCAGACATGGATCGCCGTTACGAACACGACCTAGACGACCCCGATTACGAAGACGAGCCAGAAATAGACCCCGGACAAGAAGAAAACCCAGAACAAGACCTACACCACCCCCAACTACAAATTCGAAGAGACCTACATCATCCAATTTCTAAACCGTCGACCGCAATAAGCGGGAACGAAATTAACTTCTTAAGCAACTTCCTTAAGAGACCTTCGACCTCGGCGATACCACACCACGAGAGACACTCGTCTCCCCTAAGCCTCCGTATCACGCCACTCCATTTACCACCACCCCATCAAATGATACCCCAAAGTGTTCCTATACCACCTTCTCCAACTGTGATAAAACCATCCGATACGAACCACGGATCGGCTCGTCTACTATCACCTCCGACTCACACCCAAATGCAACCGATAAACGCGCACATGTCTTCGAGTGTCGTCCGAAGTTCTAAATTCGAGGAGATTTCTAAATTCGTCGATCCACAACAAGGACCTAGTACTAGTTACGCGAGCGACTTATCCATGAAGAAAAACGAGGTGTTACCGCCGAGAGGTCCACCGGTGACAAATCCGCCTAAAAAGATAGGTTTTACAATAGACGAACTCATGAGGAGGTAGTAAAAAGTCAGAAAAGTGTATTGTAAATTGTAAATAAAAGCGTAATTTATTGTTTTTGAGTGACTAAATAAATTGTGGTAAATAAAGTGGCTAAAAAGAATGATTCAGTCTGTTGTGCTTGATTTTAAAAAAATTAGGGGTGAGTTTGTAGTGATTATATTTTAGGACGAGGTGAATTTTAAAGTAATTTCGATTTAATTGTTAAAGACTGTCGTGGTAGTTTTGTTAGGGAGGTATTCGAGAGATGGTTCTTTCGAGTCGGGGGAGTTATGTTAACTTTACGAAAATGAGACCAAAATTAAAGCGCGTAAAGTACCTTTTTGCTTCGAAATTAATTAATTATTGTTTGAGGCAACTGACTGAAACTGTTTTTGTCCATCAGTTGCGTATTAATGCGTTTGTAAATGTTAAATTGTAAGGTTATGCTTTAATTTGTTTTTTCCTGGTAAATTTTAATTATGTATAAAGTAATTTTATTAATTTAACGTTAAGTTTGTAGGGTGTTTTGACTGAAACGATCAAAAGTTGTAAATTGTAAATATTATTTATTAGCGTTAAATCAATTTTATGTTGTAAAATGGGAACTCAAATACTCGCAATTATTCTCTTGGTTTTGTGAAAAAAATTTAAGCACCAAGAACAACTATCTGTTGTCTAAAAAGAAATTTATTTTATAGATATTTTTGTATGTATATTTTATGTATAAATTTGAACGAGTTAAGTAGATTGTTAAAGCGTGTCCAAGCTGAAAAGTCTGATCTTTTCGAGTCCAATGCAAAATTTGCGCCCTAGGTGCGAGCCTAATAGGGGGCAAGTCAGATGGGACTAATGAGTAACTTTTCAGCCAAGGTACAAACATATTTTTTAGGCGATTATCACAAGAAGTTGAAAAAAGTAGCTGTAGATAGTACGAGTAGTTTTCGGTTTATCAATTGTTATCAATGAGTGACAGTCGTCTAAGAAAACATTTTTATGTTACAATTTAAAGACATTTTCAACATCCAAAAGTAAGAGCTTATTCGGCGATCTCATTTGATGTTTAGAAATTGTTATAAATGATATAGTACAGCAGATAGGTGAAATATTTGAAAGAATAGCGCCATTGATGATGGAAGCATGATATTTTGGTGCGCAAATACATAGAAATGTTTTATTTGGGGTTAGAGGCCATTCCAGGTCTTCTCCTATAACAGTAGGCAATGGCAAACATACAAAAGCATAAATAGATAAAAGCTTTTTGGATACGATTCTTAAGTCCCCTACACACGACCTGACGCGGTCGGCCTGACAGTCGGTCCGACCAAATCAGGTGTTGCATACACGCTAAATCGTCTGACAACGCTCCACACGACCTGATTTAGTCAGACGGTTGGGTAGTCAAATGGACGGGCCATCTGACAACTCCCGACGACCGGACACAATAATTGTCAGACGACAAGCCTCCACACGACCTGATATTCTACCTGATCTGACCAAATCGGCCCGACCGCCTGACCAAATCAGGTCGTGTGAAGGGGACTTTAGGTAAGGCGTTGCAGGACAAACTTTTGGAATTAACGTCAGAGCGATCGCGTACTTTGAGTGCCCTTCAGTCTGGTGGCCATTTTTAAGAAAGTCCGTCAGTTTTGGCTTAGGCAAGACCTGAAATGAACCCACTCGTCAAAAATGTCCATTATGGTTTAGTCTCAAAGTGAGTCTCCTCGAGAGGCACAATAATTGCTGTTTCAGCTATCTGCATCGGTACTAATAGAAACTATGTTTCTCATTTTGTTACAAATTAGAATTAAATGACTAGAATGTACTATTATTAGTTGTGATGTATTAGGTACGTTTTTATAGAAAAAAATAAATCTTTTTGATAATAAGAATAATTTTTTGCGTTTTTAAATCTCATTATTTTCAGAAAGTCGAGAAATAACCCATTTATTTCGAAGAATTTCATGAAAGTATTCAACTGAATTGGCAATATAAATGATCTGGGTAACTATTATAAATATTGAAAAATATACAGGATGTTACATTATGAAAACTACGATGAATTTCAAGTACACACTCACTCAGGTCACTCAGGGGGTAGTATCTCAAGACCGATTTGTAAAGCGAGTCAACATTGGTTAATTAATTTAGCTCTAAGGACTAAAATAAATTTATAAAGATAGAGAGTGCTCCATTGAGTAGACCATAAAATAATTGTTCTTATAGCGAATGATTTCAATGATTTCATGATGACCTCTACTTCAGGTAACGATATCTCAAGAACAGTTTATTTGATGTCCATGAAGTCCCTCTAAATTTTTTAACTAAGTAATACGAACAATCAGAATATGATACAGGGTGTTACGTTAGAAACATTTGTAAATTACTGATTTTTCTCACGGTGATTGATTTAATAATGACGCGTGCGTCCACTTCAGGTAACGATATCTTAAGAGCGGCTTATTTAGTATCCATTAAGTTCCTCTCAAATATTTATCTAAGTAATACGAGCAATCAAAATATGTTGAAAGATACAGGGTGTTACGTTAAAATCATTGGCAACTTACTCATTTTTCTTCCACTTCAGTTAATGATAAATATCTCAAGCTCAAGAACAGTTCATGTGGTGCCTATTAAGTCTCGCACAAATTGTGATCGAATATAATACGAGCAATCACAATATCTTAAAAGATTTAGGGTTTTACATTATAAACATTTACTTAGGGGAACCAAAAACGTCAATAAACTAAATAAACAATTTTTTTCCGCTCATTACTATAAATCCATTCTTTTATCCATTTAGGGCCTTGCTCTACTCATTTATTCGCGAGTTTTGCGTAACTTTGATTTTGTTCAGTTGTACTGCGTCCTGTGTTTATCATTTTTTTTAAACTTAAGAGTATTTATATTTTTTCAAAAAGCAATAGATTCGTTAGTCTAATCAGATGAAATATACTCTTTTTCACGTTATATCCTTTATTATCGCGTCTCAACTAATTATAGAGAAAAAGCAAAGCGCTATAATTCGCTAAAACTCCTTTAGAGCTGATTGTGAAGAAATCACTACAATATAATTTAGAAAGAAATATTTTAAATTGTAATGAACCATGTTGGCATGCACAAAACAAGATTTTTTAACGAAATAAACATTTAAATCAGAACTGATTTGGCAAAAAAAATTTTTAATGGCCATTTACATTTTATATAAATAAAAAAAAGAGGAATATTTGAGAGAACCGAGCGAGGAAGGACGTTATTGTCAACCACTAATGAAAAGTAATGGGTCTTCTTTTTAATAAAAAAAAAACATGTTTTATCTCTGTTTAATATTTTAATCGCATTTTTTGATTCTCTCTCCGAGTCCGGAGACCGGATTACAAAACTTAAGCTCAAGAACTCGAGTGTTGGGAAGTTATAAATTTGGTATTTTTGATATGTACCTTCCAGTATACAGAGTGTTCGCTATATAATTACGTAATTACAATTTTCAAAGTTACCAAAACAGTTTCTTTCGAGCCTTGTGTACCTACTTCTCTCGTACGGCGAGCCCCTTTTAACGAGCGCATTTTGCGGGGGCTAAAGTTACGCCTAAGCCTAAGCGAAGTACCGTGAATTATTTTTTTAATGCGTACGCAATTACTGTCTTTGCAATTTAATTAATAAGAGGTACAATCGACTATTAATTATTTCATTTTACCTTATAATAAAAAATTAACTTCGATTCGCGCGTATGCAAATACTGTCAAGTGGGCGATTATGCATTAAAATAAAAAAGCCCCCGTTTCTCTCTCTTTTTTTTGAACTTTCTACATGCCAACTTGCCAACTACCAACACCACTTGGGAAAACTTTTAAGAGACCGAAGAATTTGTTAATTACCATCGCACATTTCCTATATCCATTTTTTCGAAAAATTGAAAGAATAAAACAAACGAAACGATAAAACGCAATTTCGCGTAATTATTTTAAATAGTTACTTTAGCCTGGCTCTGCTTCATAAGATACAATTAAAATAATTGTCTTCAGTTGAGACTTGAGACTCGGTTATAAGAGAGGCGAAGAAGTAAAAAAATGTTACATAAAAAAGTAGCTCTGTCTGAAAACAAATTAAGTCGATTAAACCAGATCGATCCATTTATTTTAATTGATAATTATCTATAAAAGCTAAAGCAGTTTATGCTTAGTTATAATTTAAATATAGACCCAGATCGATGTTTCGATCTCTCAAACCTTGTACGGCATTCTTTTAAAAAGCCAATCCTTTATAACCAATTCGCGCGCGCATTGGATTATTTAAATAAAAAAATATATTTGTACGAATACATCTACCAGCGTAACAAATATAAAAATTATGCAAATTACTTTGCAGTTAAATTGCACCAAGCTTAGAAGACGCGGCTCCATTTTGATTTCAAAAAATTCCATTTATTTATTTTTTACACGACGTACGTCGTATACATCATACAAAAAGTGTTCTGATATTAACTGACGACTGAGAGATAGGAGGTCAAAAACCACTAAAACATATATTTCGCATGATGGGTTAGTTTGAAAAGCTATGCCAAGCTAAACGTATTAAGTGAAGCACCCTGTATACTATATTTATTTATTTTGCAATTTTTGCAAAGCTCTTTTGACATGCTTTCTATTGATACCACATTTATAGTTAAGTAGGTATAGACACCCAGTAAAAAAATACCTAAAATGAGGAAGAACAAAGCCGTGATGGGTACGAGGGATGCTGAAAAAGTTTTATTATTCAATTTGAAAAAATGTGATTAAATACTATTTGACATAATAAGCGATTAATATCGGTTTTAAAAGCTTCTCGAAGAAAACACGATTTTGTGAACTGGTAACAATTTCTAGTAGCTTTTAAAATAGTTATAAATTTAAAATAAGAATGTTAAACAGGTTATCTTACATTGCAGAATTTTTATTATTACTGTCATTATGTTAAAATTGATTTCTTTTAACAAATTTATTAGTGTGTAAAATATTTGGGAAAACCTTTAAAAACTTTAATTAATTAATTATTTAAATACCGACAATTAAAAGTTTTACAGAAAGTTTGGTACTCCACGAAATACCTAACGAACCTGGCTACCTAACCTTCGTTTTCGACATTTTTACTCCCACTAAATCCAAAAAAGTAAAAAAGGTAATATTTTTGAAAAAGTTTGTCAAATAAGGTGCGTGTCTGTGTGTAAAGCCGTAAAACAAAAACTACTGAAGCGATTTTAATGAAACTTCGTTTCAGCTACTTTAACAATATTTAACTGACAAAATAGGCTTTTAAATAAAATCTATTCAGTGGGGGGCAAAATAAGGGGGTTATCTTGGTGGCATTTTGAAACCTCTCGACTCATGCTATTTTTAATCGGCTATAAGTTAGTACGCATCGGTCCTAATAAAAAAATTTTTTTTTTCAAATTTTTAAATTCTAGATGGCTGCTAATAAAACGATTGTCCCATTTTCTAGTTTTTTTATTATAACTTTGCAGATCATTTTTATTATAAAAATTTAAAAACAGGGACACATAGGTAAAATATAGGGCTTTAGTAAAAAGAGTTATTGAAAACACCCTGTATATTTTAATTTTTTTGGTCATTGTAAAATAATCTTTGTAGTTATACTAAAAATTTTGTTCAACTGGACATGGTATTAGATTTCCTATTTCAATATTTCTGGAACCTATACCTACTTACTATACAGTAGATATAATACAGTAACCATTCATTAATATTGATCCAGCTTATTGGCTAGCCCTAACCCGATATTATAAAAATATTATTCACCGTTTTCACATGCTAAATAATTACAGGTGACTGTCATTCTCCTTTTTTTGTCTATAACTAACCGAAAAGATACGCTAAATAAGATGCATCAAACACACCCCGATTTGTAATAAATGATACTGTTAAAAAGTCGAAACAACCCTAAAACACACTCATTATAAATTAAAATTGTATGTTTTAAATGAATACGAGTTGTTGTAGTAGTTATCACAAATTGATTGGGTAGCATATTATGTAGGATAGCAGGTGTATTTTATAATTTTTCTTCAAAACAACGATACCTACTACACCTATATCTTAATTATTACTCCCACGTTAGCTTTTTGGTCAATAATATTATATTACCTGATTTTTGTCTATGTTAATTATTGCTTTTAATAAAAAAAAAAAGGTAATGAATTTTTAATTTAATCTTTATTAATAGTTTTATTTACTGTTAGGTATAAAAAAATTGCCAGCATTTGGAATTTCATACTCATACACCTCCCAATGCTATTTCTTTCCCGAAATATGTGGCTCTCCGAACTTGCAAATCTAAATACTATTTCAAAAAGCACCACGGCTTAGAGCTTTAGAACTAAAAAATGTTTAAAACATAAAAAGCTTCTTCTTCTAGTACCTATCCGCTTCGGATGTTGGCAATCATATTGGCAATTATAATTTTATTTGTCGCTGCTCGAAACAACTCCGTCGAGGTTTTCCCAAACCAAGTTCGCAGGTTCTTCAGCCAGGAAATTCTTCTTCTGCCTGGCCCTCTCTTTCCTTTAACTTTCCCTTGCATTATTGATTGTAAGAGGGAATATCTGCCTTGGTTTCTCATCACATGTCCCAGGTATTCTAGTTTTCTGCGCTTGATTGTGTACATGATTTCTGGTTCTTTGTTCATCCTTTCGAGCACCGCCTTGTTTGTCATGTGAGCTGTCCACGGTATTTTAAGGATTCTCCTGTACAGCCACATCTCAAATGCTTCCAGTTTCTTGGTGGTGGCTTCTTTGAGCGTCCAGGATTCCACGCCATACAGTAATACGGAAAAGACATAAGATCGTAGGTGTCTCAGTTTTGTTTCGAGGTACAGATTGTGACTCCTAAAAATGGCGCTCATTTTGTTAAAAACCGTCCTCGCCTTTCCTATGCGGCATCTTATTTCTTGCTCGTTGTCCCACTGCTCATTTATTATCGTTCCTAAGTAGCAATATTGGTTTACGCGTTCTAACCGAGTTCCATTGATATATAGGTGAGCTCCCTTTTTATCCTTCTTGCTTATTACCATCTGTTTAGTTTTTAAGACGTTGATATTGAGCCCATGTTGTAGACTATATTGCGTAATTCTGTCCATCAACTTTTGTAGTCCTTCCAGACTGTCCGCTATCACCATGGTATCGTTGGCGTATCGAATGTTGTTCAATCTGGCTCCGTTTACGAGGATACCTTCTTCTACTCCCTCGAGGGTTTCGTTAAAAATTCTTTCCGAATACATATTAAAAATTAGCGGCGAGAGGATGCAGCCCTGTCGGACCCCACGTAGAATTTTCACCTGTTCTGTTCGCTCACCATCCAGTCTCATGCATGCTGTCTGGTTCCAGTATAAATTTGAAATTATTCTGAGATCTTTATCGTCTAAGTCCGCGTCTTTTAGAATGTTAATCATCTTGTGATGTTGGACTCTATCAAAAGCTTTTTCGTAGTCTATTAGACACGCATATACGTCACAATTGACATCTCTACATCTTTGGATTAGTACTTGAACTCCAAAAAAAAAAAAAAAAAGCTGGTGAGCGTAAATTAAACACCCAGTATTATTTTAAACGTTTCTAAAAGTGGAGACAAGGGTCTTCCATAAGTGCTATAATGAAAATAACTCAAAATTCTTTATATTACTTTCTCGTTTGATTGTTACGCCACATGAATAATATACAGGATGTTTACATAGTAATAGAAACATAGACGACATATTATGGACGTGTTTTTACGTCGGTTACTGTATCGACTGCGAGTAAAAACTTAAAAAATAGCATTAGTAATTTAGTTAATTTGCTCAAAATAAACTTTAATAATCGCCATTATAAATTATTTATGCCGAAATTGAATAAAAAAGTTGATCGTATAGAAATATAATCAAATTGCCATAAATACAAGATTACTGTTCTACAAAAAATATTAAAGTTAGCCAAAAAATTTTGCCCATAAAGTATCAAATTAGCATCGAATCCACATAAAATATATTTAATCTTTGTTAAAAATCTACACAAAGACGGAATTTGAATTTGGCGTTTTGTTGAAGAAAAAAGGTAATTTCGGTAAGTTTACTGTGTAAATTTATTTATTTGGACGTTTTATTATGTATTAATTGCCTCTTATAAAGATGCTCGATAATTTTTTTGTTCTTCGTCATTGTAAGTAAGCGCTGTAAAATTAAATTGCAGGACAATTTCCGTAAGTAACAAAATCTTAAAGTTCGTTATAGGTACAAGGTGATTCAGTTGGTAAGTTGGCCAGTTGAAAATTAGAACAATAATATTAAGAGAGGTGCGTCAATCAACTTTACTATCTACTATTAGTCCAGTCTAGTTGGAAATTGAATACACATTTTATTTTTGTACAGGAACACTTTTCTCTAAAAGTAGGCAATTTGGAAATCTTTGTCCAACTTAAAATGTTCTAGCGCCTAAACGGCTTATTTAATGACAAAGTCTAAGAGACATTTTTTTTGTATAAACTAAATTAGAATAGCCATTTGCACTAATTTTGTCAGTTCGATTGCTGACAGCTGTTTCGATACACTGTATCATCTTCGGAGCGAGTTTTTAACTGTTAAAAAGCGAGTTAAAAACTCGCTCCAAAGATGATACAGTGTATCGAAACAGCTGTCAGCAATCGAACTGACAAAATTAGTGCAAATGGCTATTCTAATTTAGTTTATACAAAAATCAATCTCGATTTGCACAAAGTAAAAGCCAAATCTATTCAATATCTAAGAGACATTGCTGCAAATTTTATATAGGTACTCTATTTCAATATAGTAACTTCTTGCTCTAAAAATGCGTAGTTTCCGAATTCTAAACGAAAAACTAAAAAAACAGTTTTTTGGTCAATTTTGGAATTTTTGTCCAACTTTAACACATTATAGCGTCTAAACAATGTATCTGATTAAAAAACGTAAAATAAGTAATTTGTAGAAAATTTTATATACTCTAGTTTCGTGTAGCAACATCTTGCTATTAAAGTGCGTAGTGTCCGAGTTTTCTAGACTAGAGAAACAGTTTTCTAACAAATTTTGAAATTTTTGTCCAACTTCAACGCACTATAGCATCTAAACCGTTTATGTGATTAAAAATTCCTAAGACACATAATTTGTAGAAAATTTTATATGCTCTATTTTCAAATAGCAACATTTTGCTCTAAAGTACGCACTTTTCGAGTTACGAGCGAAAAGATAAAAAACAGTTTTTGGTCAATTTTAGATAAATTTTATAAATTTTGATCATTTTGACACTGATTTTGATTTATTGATAATACTTATTACTATACAGTCGTTATTACGCAATTATAATTAATTTAATTTTCTCGTGTTGATCGCTATAATACGAATCTTTCCAAAAATCTCACTTTGGTGTCAATTATTTTGTCCAAACTCCACTGACGTAACGGAATTAAAAATTAAACAAATTAAAAAAAACTTTCGTTTCTCTTAACACCTTCCAATTTAAAATTCAAAACGTACTCTTATATTTCTTGTTTCGACTCTCGTACTAATTGGGGTAAGAGAACCGTATAAAATTAATACTCATACTATACTTATACAAGAACTTGTAGGTTGTAGGTGGATATATCTTGGGGGTAATCAGAACTACAATAATGGATGGTGCTCGAAAAGGTGCAGCTCACACACAGAAACTCGAAAAAGCACCTGCTTTGTGTCCCCTTAACTGTAACTAATGCATTGTCGTTTATTGATAATACCTTTGCTGGTAGCTAAAATGTAAACATAGTGTATAATGGCACCTGGTAATCGTAAAATAACAAGCAGCTAATTTTAATTTAGGGGTTGGTTTGTGACAAAAAATAAAAGGATGCGAAAAATTAGGGGATTTGTTATAAGTTATAAGTAGCCGTAAAATAGCCTAGTAAAATTCTTTTTATACGGGGTGTTCTACGTATGGTTACAATTGGAAATACTATTACAATATGGCCGTTTTTGTAATAGTAAGTCGTTCCTAAAGAAGTTCTAATGCCAACGTATATTACCTTAATTGCGACAAATCTGAAGCGGTCTTAACGAGTTGAAATTACAACGTTCGTTTTAATTAATTTTCTCTCTTTTGTGACGCCCTAATAACAAATAACGTAATAAATATCCAAAAATATCCTTTTATACGACATGTACGGTAAACATAATAATTCCTGCAGATTGGCAATCGAAGCTTCTTATTAGCAGCTATAGTGCTGCCATTCGCTTTTGATTAAAACGTTTAATGGACTTTACGAAATGACAAACGACCCTTAATTTAGACTGTTTGCTATTGGTTGCTATAGGTTAAAGTTAGCAAGCGCGTTTCAAAGTATATTAGTTTGCACAAGTAATTGGATTTTCTTCTTGTTGACGCTAAAAGTTCTTTTTTTATCATTTTGGAATTTAGTTTGCGTGAAAATAAACGAAAATATGTTGAAAAATTTAAACTGGCGAAAAGCCTTTTCATACTTAATTGAAGTAGAATTTTTATTATTGTGTTTTAAATACACATTTAAACACAATGTCACTGTTTCAAAACAATGGTAAAGAATCACACCCTTATAATTGGCCCAAATTGAGCAAATTAAAAGCAGTAGCAACTCAAACTGGCAAAAAGCTTTTTTAGTTATATAAAAATTGTTGTTTATAAAAGACTAGCAAACAAATGCAACTTTCTCATCTATTGTTACTGTAAATCCCTAACCATCTATTACGGATTTTTTCGAACGATTAAACTTATAATTTGTATCAATCTGAAAGTCCAGTTTGACTCTTTTGTCATGGTTCGTTAAAAAAATGAGTTTTTCCATTACTATCCATTTCTTTCTGTCATTCACAAGTTAAGTACACGGAATATATCTACTACACACTACACGCAGAGTTCATTTTATCTAACGTACCTAAAAGATGTAAGTTAAGAACAAGAAAAATAAGAAACCGGTACTTGGATGGACAATGTTGCCACACTTGTTCGTCTTGAGGCAAATTTTACAATTGGATCTATTTAAAAATAAATTAAGATATATAATTGAATTTTATATTATTAGGTACGGATTTATTTTAACACGATTATTGCGGTTCGCGTGGAAAAAATGTAATTTTCTGGAGATTTTTAAGGAACTGATGCACGCCGTACCTACGAAGAAAAGGAAAAATTTTAGAGATTGCTGATGCAGTTCAGAAAAACTATCAACAACCTACAACTAATATAATGATGATTAATGTATAAAAATGCCATTTTAAATGCCCCTAAGAACAAAAACTTTAAAGAATGTAAAGTAAAAAAATTCTGTGCATTACTAAATAGATGAGGTTTTTACGTAAGAATTCAAAGAATGACGTAGACGTAATAGTAGGGCAGGTTGGTCCTCAAGCACGCAAATGAAGAGGGCAATTCCTTGGTATGCTCAGAAGAAAAGTTCACCTAAGAGGGTTAGTTTAAGAGACATGGAGAAAAGCATGTCATGTCATGTCATAAATCAAAGCATCGCTCTCCACAAAAATTTCGAAATATTTTACGCGCCAAAAAGATTGATAAAGGTCCAATCTACAACTTTTATTTGCATAATTTGCCATTTACTTCAATTGTTTTTCTGTAAACTCAAAAATTGTTCGGTGGCTGTGCTGTAAGAACGTGCTCTGCTATTGAAGATTCTGTAACTCTTATTTAACAAAATTTAAAAATTTGATATATCTCGAGTTCAAAATCTTAAGTATCTCCAGAGGTATTGTTGAAATTTTTAATAGAAAAGGAAAAAATAAAATTAATAAAACTAACAAGAGTGATAAACATAACACTTGAAAAGGCGATTTTTTTCTATTTAAATTACAAAATATATAACTTTAATTATAAGGCGGTATCTAATCACATTATTAAATCAGAGATGGGAAACACAATAGATTTGCCTCTTGTATGCTATTAGTATTCAATAATAGAGAGGAAATTTGTTTGTTACAATAATTGCTTTGCTGTAATAAAATAGTACACAATGAAAGAAAAGTTAATAAAGGGGTGAACTCAAATTGGCCTAGGTCTAGACAATAGTGATAACAAATTAGGAACTTAATTTAGACAGTGCTACATAGAATCTTTGAAAAGTTGAGGTATAGTAACGACAGATTGAAAAATGTAAAAGAAAAAAAAGAAAAGAAAAACGAAGAAAAATAAAGAGAAGATAATAAAAAAAGAAACGCAAAATAAATGTAAGCAGAGGGACAAACTGGATAAAAAACTTGTAAGTATTTATCGAACTAATAATTAGTTCAATAATGAAAGTTCAAAAACTCGAAAAAATTCAAAGAATGTTAAGAAGCAAAACTCTATACGTTTGCAGCTGTGCCATCTAACAGGCCGAGTTTAAAGCAATTTCTTAAAGTTCTGTACTTTAAATTTAAAAGTTAAAATCCTAACCTGCATCTTCAAGACAGGTAAGTCTTGCAGGTAAGCCAGGTATCTTAAAAATAATAAAATTTAGAGATAGAAGACTGAGCTCCATCTATCGAGCCTCTTTTAATCTAAAATTTGACCAGTATTCATCGAGTTCGTGAATTGAAACACAGATGGCTACTATTTGCGCAAAAATATGTTTTCAAACAGTTGGTTCTTATTTTTTCAAATATAACAATTAGATGAGTTTTTAATTATTATATTTACGTGTTACTACTAAAAAACAGTATTTGAAAGAGTGGGGCAGCAACCAGGATTGGACATCAAGCTAAACCCCAAAAAATTTTGTCGACTTCAAATTCATTCGATTGAAACTCGAAACTCGAAGTAACGCGCTAGACAATAGAGTATACAATAAACCAAGAACGAAGAACATTTTACAAAAAAACTCCAATTCGTAACGCATATGCACGTCTTAAATTTTATTTCAAATTTCAAAGGTTTAAAAAGAACTAAAGTGAACTTTTACGAATTTATTTTTATGTTCACATAAAATTTTTAACACTTTACTACCGACTTGATTTGAAGAGTTTTAGTGGGTGAGCAGTTTATTTATTGGGAAATTGTGTAGGGGCTATTTAAATAAATAGCCTTCTACCAAAATCCATCAAAAAGTAAATGAGGCAACGCCAATAGAAATAGTTGATTTATTCGAAAAAAAAGTGGTATTGTGTATAACAACAAACAACTAACAATAAACATCCATGCCTTGTATAAGAAAAACGATAGTTAAAAGTTTTATAGTTTTAGGTTTATGAAATTTATGTGTCCTTTAGTTTAGTTTATTTTGCTACTTGGAACTACCATGAACTACCTACCAGCAAATATTTTAAAGTCGCCGCTTTTTAGAGAATATTTTCGGTAACTAAATTTGACCATCACTATTTTTAATATAATTTTGAATACGAATAATTACATTTATGTACTTACCAAAAACAGTGGTAAAAGTTTTGTCAACAATTTTTATTTTAATAATTTGTCATTATTTAGTACCTTATTTCAATAATAATTAAAAATTGTTTGAGGGTTGTGAATGTGCGATTGTAAATTGTAAGAAGCAACCCTTGTATTAAAAATTCTGTAACTCCGTTATTTAACAAAATTTGGAAAAAATCTATAGACCAAAAATATTGTGAAAACCCTATCTAAAACTTTTATTCAAATAATTTGTTATTTATTTGAATTATTTTTCTATAAACTCAAAAACTTTTCGATGACTGTCCTGTAAGAGCCGACCCTGCTATTCAGAATTCTGGAACTTTGTTATTTAACAAAATTCGGAAACATTTTATTTCCCAAAAATATTGCTAACGGCCCTATCTACAACTTCTAATTACATAATTTTCCATTTACTTCAATTGTTTTTCTACAAACGCAAAAATCGTTCGATGACTGTGATGTAAGAGCCGACTCTGCTATTCAAGAATCTGGAATTCTGTTATTTAAATAAATTCGGAAACATTTTATGCACCAAAAATATTGCTAAAGGCCCTATCTACAACTTTTAATTACATAATTTGTTATTTACTTCAATTGTTTTTCTATAAACGCAAAAATCGTTCAATGACTGTGATGTAAGAGCCGACCCTGCTATTCAAGAATCTGGAATTCTGTTATTTAACAAAATTCGGAAACATTTTATGTACCAAAAATATTGCTAAAGGCCCTATCTACAACTCTTAATTACATAATTTGTTATTTACTTCAATTGTTTTTCTATAAACGCAAAAATCGTTCAATGACTGTGATGTAAGAGCCGACCCTGCTATTCAAGAATCTGGAATTCTGTTATTTAACAAAATTCGGAAACATTTTATGTACCAAAAATATTGCTAAAGGCCCTATCTACAACTCTTAATTACATAATTTGTTATTTACTTCAATTGTTTTTCTATAAACGCAAAAATCGTTCAATGACTGTGATGTAAGAGCCGACCCTGCTATTCAAGAATCTGGAATTCTGTTATTTAACAAAATTCGGAAACATTTTATGTACCAAAAATATTGCTAAAGGCCCTATCTACAACTCTTAATTACATAATTTGTTATTTACTTCAATTGTTTTTCTATAAACGCAAAAATCGTTCAATGACTGTGATGTAAGAGCCGACCCTGCTATTCAAGAATCTGGAATTCTGTTATTTAACAAAATTCGGAAACATTTTATGTACCAAAAATATTGCTAAAGGCCCTATCTACAACTCTTAATTACATAATTTGTTATTTACTTCAATTGTTTTTCTATAAACGCAAAAATCGTTCAATGACTGTGATGTAAGAGCCGACCCTGCTATTCAAGAATCTGGAATTCTGTTATTTAACAAAATTCGGAAACATTTTATGTACCAAAAATATTGCTAAAGGCCCTATCTACAACTCTTAATTACATAATTTGTTATTTACTTCAATTGTTTTTCTATAAACGCAAAAATCGTTCAATGACTGTGATGTAAGAGCCGACCCTGCTATTCAAGAATCTGGAATTCTGTTATTTAACAAAATTCGAAAACATTTTATGCACCAAAAATATTGCTAAAGGCCCTATCTACAACTTTTAATTACGTAATTTGTTATTTACTTCAATTGTTTTTCTATAAACGCAAAAATCGTTCAATGACTGTGATGTAAGAGCCGACCCTGCTATTCAAGAATCTGGAATTCTGTTATTTAACAAAATTCGGAAACATTTTATGCACCAAAAATATTGCTAAAGGCCCTATCTACAACTTTTAATTACATAATTTGTTATTTACTTCAATTGTTTTTCTATAAACGCAAAAATCGTTCAATGACAGTGATGTAAGAGCCGACCCTGCTATTCAAAAATCTGGAATTCTGTTATTTAACAAAATTCGGAAACATTTTATATACCAAAAATATTGCTAAAGGCCCTATCTACAACTTTTATTAACTTAATTTGCCATTTACTTCAATTGTTTTTCTGTAAACTTAATAATTGTTTGAAGACTGTGCTGTCCAAGACTCAGATTCAATCTAAATTTTTAAATTCGAGTTCAAAGGTAATTTTGGTAAAATTGGCTTGTTCTCTGAGGCTCATTCCGTATATGTAGTGGTCTAATGGCCTTTTAATCATTAAAACACAATTTTTTCAGGAATTTCCTTAAATGGCTAATTTCTCTCGGATAGTGATCGCATGCCAATCAAGTTAATTGCGAGATTTAAATCGACTGTAAACTTGAACGGGTAATATCTTCCGTATGAGCAAGTAAATCGTAAAAATACTGCGCGCAAATCGTAAATGAGTACTTGTGGGAAAAATTGAGAAACGACTTCACCTCGAATAACATCCACATCAACGGCAAAAATGATGATCTTGGAAGAATAAAAGATCAATTTAATTAAAGTAAATTTTTCCGAGGTTCAAATACGACACTGCAATGTTGTCATTTTTCTCAAATTATTACTTTTTCGATAACATGCCATTACCTCCTACTAGGTATCGATTTTTCATAAAGCGTGGACTTTCGGTAAAATTTTAATCGTAGCCAAGACATATTTTGGGTCTCTTGTTAATAATGACAAACGGCCCAAATGCAAAAGACGATTACATTGAGCCAAAACTAACTGTTGATATAACCTTTTGGGCGTTAGTACAAAAGCTCAAACGAACCAGTTATACATTTTTACCTCTATACGTCCTGCTATTCACTTACATAACTGTTAACGACATCCAAACTGCCCGTGAATAAATTCGAAACGGTCTCGAAATATTCAAGAACAACCCAAAAATACATTTTACCAAAAGTGAAACAAATTTATGAAAATGTCAAACTTTGTATTGTGTTCAATTGTCACGGGATAAGTAGCATAGACCCTTTGTTTACACAAACAAGATCTATTTTGACTTACAGGCTCAATAGCTGTTGTGTATTTTATTGTTTCCCATTTTATTTACAAGGCTAGCTGTGAGAAGGAATTATGTGTCTTGCATCATGATCTACTTATCAAGCAGGGAGTATATCTTTTAAGTCGATTTAATTGCGGATTTTTCGCAAATTTATCAAGTGGGCTTTACGAATACGAACATAATTTTTATGGAGCTTAAAGTGAAAAAGTTGTAAAGTCGACTAAAAGTAAGAGTAATAAAAATATAAAATGCAGCAACATTTGGGCCAAGGGCAAGTGCAAGTAAGTTAAGTATAAAATATGAGTTTAGGCGACCTTAAAAATTCATGAATAGGGCGTAATAAATGTTTTTACAGTATGCTTCTGTGTCGAGAAAAAAGAGAAGCTTTGAAAATAACAGGATAATAATTTACAAAATTTTTTTGCCCTACAAAATTTTTATTGCGTGTACTATTATTATTATCATCAAACGTTTAAGAAAAAATAGTCGAGGAAGGAATTTTTAAAAATGTGTTGCTTTATTTGGCGCCTGTCGGGGGTGAAATTATAAAAATATCGAATTTCTGACATATTGACAAACTAATTCGGTTTGATTTTTGCCCACCAATTAATAACTTAAAACTGTCGGCAAATATGGAAACGTCGAAACAGTAGTTATAAGGTGACCAAACCGGAAGACCCTTAATGAGGTTCAAATTTTTAGTTTTATGCTCTAGTATGTCACACGTTTAAATTAAGAAAATGCGAAAGCGCTCACATCGAGACAACTTGCCATAAAATTGTCTCTGGAAGATCCGGTATTGAACTATTCTTCAGTATTAATAAATTGGCAGTCTCCGCGCAGGGCGATTCCTTGGCTCACTGCTCTATACTCTAGTTATTACGCTACTTCATAAAACTAATTACTTTTTAATCGTCCCCTCCCCTTGAAAGGTATCACTTATTACAACCATCTACGTTAATCGGCTAATAGAGAAAGGAAGAAGTAACTAAAATTTTGTTTTCAAATTCGCAGCTCTCTCCGTTTGTCTCCACCTGTACAAATTATGCTCATCCAACCGCCTGTCATCCTGTCTGTTCGTCTGCCCGCCCGCCAATCTATTCATAATTCGTAAGTCGATTGATATTTCTTTGATCTGAATACATTCTATGGACCGCCTTTCTGGTGCCTGGGACTTTCTTTATTACTTTTTAGCTGTTCGAAGCTAAAAAATCTAGAAATTTTTCTGAAATTTCTTAGGAAGTTGATATACCCTCCCATCACCTTAAATAAGAGTCCGCGCTTTATGAAATATATTAGGCTATATAAGAGCAACACTCTTCGAGCCCTGGAGAGCGTCTACAAGCAAAATCTGGCTGCAATGGCTTACCTTACAACTTTTATTCTTTACCTACCTATAGACCTGTCTGTCTGTCTGCCTGCCTGTTTCTCGCCCCCTCATACTTCCATTTACTCTTTTCTACATTTGCATGCTTTTGTTCGTTAGTCAATCTGTCTTTCTTTCTTCTGTCTCTCTAACTTCCTGTTCAATGTCTTCCTGATATCATGCCCTGTTTTTCTGCAATTTTGAGTTTTGATCCTTCTGCCTCTCTGTTCTTTTTACTTCTGTTTTTCTGCCAGTCTGCCCTTCTACCCTTCTCTTCTTCTTTCCGTTTGTTTTTTATCTCTGCATCATTCTGACTTGTCTGATCTTCTCTATCCCCTCTGCTGCCTTTCTAAAGCTCACTCCATCCACATGCGACAAGAACATGTAACAAGAAGTCCCCGGATGAGTATGAACAAAGAGTACATAAAGGAGGCTTAGTTCGAGGTTTCTACTGAAAGTGAATGATGCAAAACGCGAAACTTTCTTCCAGAATTGCTACCTTTCGATTCCAGATCTTCCTCCAAAAGTAGACGAGCTCAGAGGCTTACTCTAGGGTCTGGTGATGTAGCTACAGCTATACAAGCAGATGATGTTGTTCCTAGAGCCCTAGTAAGTCGCCTACGTGCCGTGTGCTTGCTGTGGATGGAGCTGCACAGCAAGCAAACTTCCAAAAAGCAAATATAAACAATGCCTTGCTGAACTAGGCTAAGAGGCTAGAGGGTTGCTCCACGTTGCTTTAACGATTCTCTGCTGGACGGCGAAGAAAGAAGAACATACTCGTATATAATTATATTTCTCCAACTTGACGCAATCTCAAGCGATTGATGGAGTTATTGAGACAACCCTCTACGTATACAGGGTGATGCATTAAGGATGGACCAAACGAAGCAGGGTGATAGAGGACCTCGATACGCATCGAATTGACCCCATGTGTATAATCCGAAACTTGATGGTTCGGGAATTATCATGATTTAAGTGTATTTCCAGAAGAACCTGATTTTTCCACAGATATTTTGTCATGCTGAGTAAACCGTTCGTTCTAGCTTGATGAAATTTTCCAGAGGTGTAGTCCAATAATGAGCCTATCACACCGTATGTTAGCATCCTCAATGTAACTTGACAATAGTGGGAAAAAAAAGATCTTTCTAAAATTTCATTACAGCAGAAGCACTCTCCCTTATTTTACAACGCTCTTGCAGAAAATTTTGACATGGAAATTTTTTTGGAACATGTTTTAAAAACTTCTCTCTTCTATTTACAATGTACCCTACAAGTTTCATTCACCTAGTCCTATTGCTTCTCATCAAAAAAAATTGTGTTACTAGAAAAAGGCCATATTTCATGTTCCTTGTCGCAATACATTGGAACGATGATGATAGTTTTCAATTGTTGCGAATTGTCAATAATAGTGACAGAAGTGAAAATACAGGTTTTGTTCATTAGTTTTTCGTTTTTCGGCTCATTATTGGACTACACCTCTGGAAAATTTCATCAAGCTAGAACGAACGGTTTAGTCAGCATGACAAAATATCTATGGAAAAATCAGCTTCTTCTGGAAATACACTTAAATCATGATAATTCCCGAACCATCAAATTTCGGATTATACACATAGGGGTCAAATCGATGTGTATCGAAGTCCTCTATCACCCTGCTTCGTTTGGTCCATCCTTAATGAATCACCCTGTATAATCAGTTGCTCACAATTCAGAACAACATTCTTTAAGTCGCAAATTGCCCCAAATTAGTTTAATTAAGCTCTTAATTAGGGTGTCGAAATTAAAATGTTAATTATTACATTTCTGAAAGATTAATCGGTTGAGTAAATCTCGTGTAGTACAAAAGCACATAAATTAGCCTACTAATACGGAATATCGCGATTAAACAAAATTAAACTCTATAAGCCCTTTATCAATAAAACCATATGTCGGGAGATGTTTAACAAAATTTAGCAATTTAGTAACTTTTAGGAGCAGTTGCTTGGTATCACGTTTTGCTTTTAATATAACAAGTTGTCGTAAAATAAAATCCGCGATTGTAAATTATACGGTAATCTTTTTGTGGCTCTTCTTTTTTAAGTCCAACTCTCGAATAAAAATTATTTTGAAAGGGTACTTTAGTGACGGAATAATCTAATGTTTGATGGTTTTATCGAGCGATCAAAATGAGATTTAATCGAGAAGGCTCGGAAATGTTTAAAATATGACTGCTAATCTATAGACATCATAAATATACAGTCCAAGAGCGTATGTTAATTTCAGTTTCTATACGTATCTATCGATTCTACGGAACAATTATTTTCAACCATAAAACTCTTTTCTCAAAATACGTTTTTATTTTGATCGCTTACTTTCTGTAGAGCTCTAAAGGCCCTAGTTTATTTACATTGATTAAAAAATGAATTATATCATTTAATTTCAGTAACCCGTTATCTGTCCCATTTATCTCTTATAAAGACCCCATTTGCATACCGTAATTGTTTATCAACTCTGAACAAAAACACGGCGCGCTCTCGTAAAATTGTATTCAAATCGCTAAAATTGAATTATCCGACCTTTGACAGTGGAAATTTCGTTATGTTCGTGATATCTTTGCATCAAAATTTTGTAGTTTAGAATATAACTCCTTTACATACATTTTCCATTGCAGTTTTCACATTCTTGTATAAACGAAAAATTTCGAATACGTAGGCGGCGCTCTGGCAGCCATTTGCATGCGGAGCGGCAGCCATTACACCTCACATCAAAGCATGCCCTAAAACAAAATATACAATCCTGGTAAATCAATTTAGGACCGGTGAATAGCTTTCAACTCGCTTCCAGAGACTCGTATAGCCTCGAGGACTTTAATTTCTCGTTTCAAAATCTCCATTATAAAATAGCACATCAGCATACCCCACTCAAATACTGAACAGCTTTTTTTGGTATTCTCCTGAAGAAGATTGTAAAATATTCCCCGTGGTTTAATTTGAATAAAAATGTTTTAAGATAACTTATTTTTAGAAACAGTGGTGTGTTCATCGAGAGGGCTAGGTGACTTCGATCACTCTTCAAACTTTATCGCGCTCTAACACTTAAACTGCTCGTCTGACGTAAAAAACCTAACCAGCATAATTAGTAGGAAATTTAATGTAGTTTATTTTTGTATACAAGCTCTTTTCTGCTAAAGTGCCTTCGAGTTATAGGCGAGAAATTAAGAAAAGTAGTTTTTTGGCCAATATTGGAATTTTTGTAAAACTTTAAGGCGTTCTAGTGCCTAAGCCGTTAGTCTTAAGAAAAAAAGCTAAGAGACTTATTTTATAGTAAATTTAATGAAGTTAATTTTTGTAAATAAGCATTTTTTTCAAAAAGTGTGTAGTTTTCAAGTTAGAACTGAAAAACTGGAAAAATAGCATTTTTGCAGATTTTGACAGTTTTCTCAAGACGCATCGCTCGAGGTTGCAAAGTTGAAATTTGTATTCAGCACCCCAAAACACATAAAGAACGATATAAAGACAGAGTGCATCAGTTAAGGTACTCATTAACTAAATGTTATTAATTGATTCGAGAGATTTCCAAACGAATATGACGAATTTATTCCAAATCAAAATTTTCGAGATCTCGGTAGATAGGTAGGTAGGTACTTTACTACCTCGTGGTAGATGGAGAAAATAATAGAAAAGACAATTTTCGAAATATGTGGGGCAAAAATTGTTTGGGTACCTAATACTCGAGTATTTAATCGGACAGAAAAAAAGTTTCCCCTTAAAACCTGAATAATTTCCAATAATTTGAGCCACTTCAGAGGTCCCATATGTCAGCTGGTAGTGTGATAATTCAAGGAGGCTCTTAAGATAAAGTAAGCTGCGTGAAGAGATAAAGCATGGCATTTGCTTTAGGGCCACCTGTATATGCGTATAATAGATACAAGCATTTAAATTCCGAACTAATTCATTTTTTATCCTCGTCCCTCTTTTAGTCCCTTGGCGTGTTAAGAGAAAAATTATCTTTTTAACACAACAGATCTTTCGACGCTTGTAATTCACACGTCTTAATAAGTAAGAGCTTTTTTAGTCTTAATTTTTAATGTTTAAGTACACGATGGAGATAACTACTTGAAGAGGGAAAAAATGTTAAGTAGCTCTAAGGGACCTTTTCGTTGTCGGTCGATTAAAATAATAATTTTCAATTAAGATTGCACCCAAATTTTTTTCCGTAACTAAACCTCCTTATCCTTATCAGGGCTCTTAGTTAAATATTAATTTTGTTAATATTTCCCATAAGAACAAAACGATTTTTTTTCGGCGCTTTTATACAAACTCAATATGTTTGCATTCTCCAACAATGGACGATAAGCATGTCCCTATTCCGGTATCGATGTTTCACTTTCACCCCCAGTTCTGTTGACTTTGTCCCTAATTGTGTCAATAAAGTCACAATTGCCGGCTCCTTTTACTACTTTTAGTGTTTGCTCTTTATATATCCGACGGTCAATTTTACAACAACAGCCTTAAATAACAAACGCAAAAATATCTTTTTTTAATTCCAATTTTTGCAAGAGCTCTCCTAAAAATCCGAAAATTTAGGTAGGTATAAGCAAAGAACATACAATTATGATAATTGTATGTTCTTTGGTATAAGTAAGTAGGTACTACGTAAATAATTATTAAATTTGTGTGACAAATTAAATTTTTCTATAGTATAGAAGAAAATTCGAAACGAAAGGGACAGTTAACTCCAAACTCCAATATTGTGACATTATCCGAAAGGTCCGAAAGTAAAACGAATTTGATGGTGTTGTAAAAATATAAATTGTTCGAGATGAAAGATTGCACCCCTTTTGTGTACTACCCTTTTACAATCGAAAGGGTAAGTTAGTGTTATCACAACCGTTCTTTAACGGTACCAATTTTCAAAGTCCTTGCTACCATAACTGCAGCATAAAATATTGTTTGAAACGAAAAATTTTATACTTTTACGATCAAGTGCACTAGTTGCTTTCTTTACTGTTAACATTTTAGGTAGGTAACTGCTTTTACGATTTTGTAATTCAAGGCGAATTTATAAAATTTCAACTTGAAAGGAAAAGCAATACCTCGATATTTTGGCACTGAGAGACACAATAGGCCCAAGAGAACGCAGTACCTACCGCAGACTTCATGTTAGCTTTAGTAAAACAAATAAATCATATTCGATTTGATACTACGAGACTTATACGATTTGTAAAAAATGATGGAGAAGCCTTTGCTGAAGAAGCTAAAGATCTGGGTGCATTATTGTGAAAGATAGAAAATACGAAAGGCGAGATTAAGGCCAACTAGCCAAAGTGACTAAGCAACACTAAAGAAGTAAAAGATTGACGCTCAAAGTTTTCTTCAATCAGCTCAGTGGAGTAGTAGGTACTTGAAGAAATTAAAAGTTTAGAGGGACACGAGTGTGAGAGCTCCCGAATAATGAAAATTTGTCACGGTTATTGCGATAATCTATTTATCTCGAGGGTTTTCCTAAGAGGCGCAATTTGAAAATTGCACACTCCTGATTATGTTATCACAAGTTACCTACACTTTCGACCTTTTCTGAAAATTGGAAGAAGCAAAACAATTGTCATTACTTCGACGAGTTTCTTGGGAAAAACCAACAAATATTTGATGTATAATATAGGTGATGTGTGATGTGTGTGTAAAACATCAAATAACTCATTACTTATTAATATAATTCCGGTTAAACATTATTTAACATATCCGTATCTATACTATAGGTAATCCTACCGACACATAAAATTATTTTACGACGGTGCTTTTTGGACAAAAACGGAATCTTAGCTAAACAGAGATGACACATATTAACATACGATTTTTTCCCTAGAAATGATTGATAGCGGCAAAAGATAAAAAGGAGAATAAAAGAAGCCGCTATCTCGCTGTCATATATAGTAGTTACAGATTAAAGTATATCCACACCTAACACACCTTGCAAACACCACTGTTTATTCAATAAACGTGTGCTGATGATGATGATGACATACTCCCGATCGTAATAAAAAAGGGCCGACAATTGTTAAACTAAACGGTTATAAATGATAAGATTACTATTTGCACCGAGGCGGGATAATATGTATTTTTGTAAATTTTCAAAAAGGTAACTTTTCGAGCACCCAATTGATGGCTGCTTACAGAGCAAAGTCGAGTGAAGTCGTTTAATTTTCAAGCGACTATTAAGCTTTCAGCTAATACTCAGTAATTTGTACTAATACCATGAGACTGAAACGACCATTGGATGCGTTTAAAAAGATGTTTTCTAGCAAATAGAACCAGCGAGCTACAAATATAACAACTGGGCTCGAAAAGCACTTCGCTCTTAGAAATGAAAGACTTGGAACTCGGACCAAACTCGCGTAATCAAAACTGAACTGCACTGTATGCGTGACTGGCCAGTTTAGTCCAATCACTAAGGGAAAAAAGCGACAAATCCAATAAATATTATAGAAATAGAATTTAAATTTTGCTATCTCGAGAAAATTGCAAAAAATGCTCTTTATTAGTTTTTCGGCTATAACCTAAAAAGACGCACGTTTTAGAAAAGTTCTTTTACTTAGACATCAAGTACATCAATTTTTCTACAAATTCTATATCTTAGATTTTATCTCAGACAAACGGTTTAGACGCTAGAGCTCGTTAAACTTTGACAAAAATGGCAAAATAGGACACAAAAATTGTTTTTATTGTTTTCTCTTCGTAGATCGAAAACTACGCATCGTTTAAGAAAATTGTTCTTAAATGAGAATAAAGTACATTCAAATTCCTACAAATTCTATATCTTAGATTTTTTCTCATGCAAACGGTTTAGGCGCTAGAGCTCGTTAAAGATTGACAAAAATGTCAAAATCGGACCAAAACTATTTTTCTTGTTTCTCCTTCGTAGATCGAAAACTACGCACTACGCACCGTTTAAGAAAATTGTTTTTAAATGAAAATAGAGTATATTCAATTTCCTACAAATTATGTATTTTGGGTTTTTTCTTTAAACCAATGGCTTAGACAATAGAGCGTGTTAAAGTTTGAAAAGAATTTTAAAATCGACCAAATACCTGTTCTTTTTAGTTTCTCGCTTATGGCTCGAAAACTACACACTTTTAGAGAAAAGTGTTTCTATACCAAAAGAAACTACATAAAATTTTATGCAAATTATGTTTCTTAGATTTTCTTCTTTAAACGAAGGGTTTTGACGCTACAGCACATTTAAGTTTGATAAAAATTCCAAAAGCAACCAAAAAACTGTTTTTTTAGTTTCTCGTTTATAACTCAAAAACTACACATTTTTAGAGGAAAGTGTTTAAATACAAAAATAAAGTAAATTAAATTTTCTATAAATTATGCTTCTCAGATTTTTTGCGTAAGGCAAACGGTTAAGGCGCTAGACCGCGTTGAAGTTTAGTATTTATATGGAACGTTAACGGCTAAACCAAGAAGAACTGTCATTTCTCGTGGGGAGCAATTACTTTTCAGTGTGAAAAATGTTGATTTTACTGATGTGAAACATTAACAGCCGCCGAATTAAATATTTTGAGCGAAAACTAAATTTAAAGTTGCGCTTTTAATTTGTTGTTTTTTTAAATTTTTGCTTTACCTTAATTAGGCGGCAAGGCGGGTCGAATTAATTTAACGCCACATTAAATTTAATTAGACTGTTATAGGATCGACTATAAGGGTAGTATTATTAGGTATCAAATGTCTCACTATTGGAAAACAACGAGAATTAAAATGAGTTACTAATACAGGGTGAGTTCTTTTAATTTTCACTGTCGAAATAGCTTATCGTACAAGCACTAAAAAGCTTGTGGAGGAAACAATAGCAGCTCTTAATAGTCAAATTTAAAGCTATTTTCAAAATATTATTTTCGATGCTTCATTGTTTTTGTCGATGTTCAAAAACGACCCCGTATAATTAATTTAACATAAAAATTTTCCCATTAATTTGGCATGAGTCCAAAGTTCAAGTGTAGAGTAAACAATAAATAAAATAAAAATGTATAAAATCTGAATCAAAAACATCATTCATCATGTCACCGTGGCATCATGGGTAGTCTCACGTTTTAGGTAAAAGTTAAAATTTTTCGACGAACCGATAATTCAATATACCCCAACACGTTTTAAAAGATAAATGACAATACGAGACACACAAAATGTGCCTGCAAGTCGGCTCCTTTGAAGTAAAGTTTTAAAGTCTCAAAATTTTGCTACCGAAACTGACCTATTACCTGATACACTTTCCGTGGTACAAAAATATTGCCTTTTAAGTGTAGGTAGGGTATGTAATAAAACTTTTAAAAGGACTTAAATTTTTAAATTGTGAGTTGATGAAAAGTTAACTAAATATTTTTATTCAAAGGAGAAAAATTGTCTTTTACAAGTCACAATAATAAAAGTACACAAACGTCCTCTGATGGTTGTAGTAATATCCCGAGGCGCCGACAATGCTGTAAAAGACGGATGACCCAAATTGCTCCGTTTTATTACTGAGAATTCGAAACGTGCTCCTTCAGAAG
Source organism: Malthinus flaveolus (assembly GCA_950108345.1). Lineage (NCBI taxonomy): Eukaryota > Metazoa > Arthropoda > Insecta > Coleoptera > Cantharidae > Malthinus > Malthinus flaveolus. The sequence continues at coordinate 910,919 of OX467288.1, forward strand.
GTATAGATGCAGAAAGTTGAAAACTTTCATCCCTTAATTTTTTTCCTTTTTCTCTAATCGCAAATCGAAGATATAAAATTTTTTTTTGATTTTTAAAAACTATGTCAATTTATCTGATAAGACTTACGACTTTTTGAAAGTTACACCCAACTACGTAATATAGCAAGGGCCCGATGACGTAACTTGTCAATAAATTATCACCTCAACTTGTTAGTAACCTTGCACTTGGTCTGTTTATTTTACATGCACTCTCATAAAACACTCAAAAAGTTTAAAATTGGGCGATAAATTTCAAGATAATTTTTTTTCTCCACCTAATCGGTTAGTGGTAGTGGTTAGTGGGAGGCAGCTGGTACAAAATTTTCCCAACAACCAAAACAATAAATTGCAAATTATGTGAGAAGTGAGAATAATCGAGTAGCCACAAAAATATGTTAACAATCAACGTTTCGTTTCGATGGCGATCAACAAAATAATTTACAGGGTGGCCCAAAATAAGGGGATAGTTTGGTGTCCTTTTGGAAAATCTTGACCCACATTATTTATACTATACTCGCCTATTAGTTAGTACGCATCGACCTTAATTTTAAAAATACCTTTTCAAATATTTTTTAATGCCAACTTTGTAAGTTGGCACATTGCCTAATTCCTACTATTCGATACTTTTTAGTTAAGGAAACTTCCAGATAAAATGGAATTTAACCAAATAATAAGTGTTAAGAACACTCTGTATACTACCTATTTCAGTAATTTTTAAATAAGCAAGGAACTTTGAAATTGAAATGCACATACCTATCTATGAATAATTTAAAGTACTACCCGTTAATTAATTTTCTAAAATAATTCCATTACGTAACATTCAATTGTTTTATCTGACTGTGGATTGATTATATTTGTTATTGCCAAAACTTTGTAATCATTTTTTTATTTAGAGGTATAATACAACGATATTATTGTAGTTATAAGTAGGCAATTACCTTTGGACAATTTCTCAATGCTTATTACTCAAAACTATCGAACAGTTAAGGGGGGGGGGGTATGAAGTATAAGTCGGTCAAAACTACTTACCCTCAATTTGCTACTTGTTTTATTTTCATCCCCTTTGAATAATTCCATTGTTCTTATTTAGTCGCCTCTCGCACCGCTTCTTCAAAACTCTGAAATGAGATATTTTCATTAGTAAAATTCGCCTGACTGGCACCAGTAGAGTAATTTAAATTGAAATGAGTATTCATTCAACATTGATTGAAGATTGTAACTAATATGTTTTAAAAGAACGTGCTTGGTGTTGTTTTTTGAAATGCGTTCTGCTGGCTTTGCAGAAAAATGATACAATTTCTCGAGATTAAAGAACAAGGTGGCGTCATATTGGAATTAAGCAAAATTTGTTTAATTCTTAATTCTTAGTCGCTATTCGATTGTCGAAGGGTTCGTTAGCCACCAACACCAGGACGAGTGTGAGTGTGTGAGTGGGCCCGTGGAAGAACCAGGGGAAGTCAAAATTAAAGGACGAAAGTTGTTAGAATGTACAATAATTATCATTATTATTGAGTGAGTTGTACCCACAGTTCAATTTTAGTTTAGCAAATTATAAAATTGGCTTCGTCCAATAAGAATAAAGTAATTGATTCAAATTAGCGTCTTCGGAGTCTTCGGTCGGTAAGAAGTAAAATTGTAAATCTGTGAGGAGTTGACAATAAGTGAAAAGTTTAAGTGTCGAGAGCTAACGTGAAATAAAGTTCGATCGAAATAACGTGGGTGATAACTAATACGAGTGTCGATTACCTACTACAGGAAAAAGCTACGATTACAGCATTACATGTCGATAAAGGAGCGTCAACATACGTTCGCACTTGAGACGGTAAATTTTGTGAATTAAAAGGTTCGTATTGAATTCAGGACTTTATTTGGTAATTTAAAGATTCAATGGCAGTTCAACTGCTTATTGTTATTAACTACATTAATAAATTGTTTAATTAAATGGAAATATAAGTTGTATTTGATTGAAATAATAATTTTGTTCAATTTTGTGTTTTGAAAATTTAAAGTGTTCACCACTTGAGAGGCGTTTATTCAGATAAATTTGAGAAGTTTTGTGCAGGTTCGACTGGCGCTTGATTTTTTATTTAAAACGCAGTTTTTTAGTTCTTAATATTCTACCAAAAAGGTGGCACCCTTTCGGATTTAATTTGAACCGCTTTAATTTGTCCTTATACAACGCAAGGACTCGATTAAAAGCAGAACGCTTCACACCCCGTTTCTCCATAAAATGGAAAATTTACCAAATGATACTCACATATTCATTTGTTTTTAAAAGAATGTACCTACATTAAGAACATTAATTATCTAATCTTTTGTTTGACACAGTTTTTTAGAACAATAATAATAATTGTTAGCAAATATTCTGAAATGTACAAAAAGTATTTCTAAATTTTCTCATTGTTTTTACGAACTGGAAATTTTACAATGATGTAGTACTCAGGAGAAGTGTTTCCTGCCCCTTATCATTTTACTAGTCTGCTAAAATACTGTAAATAAATCTTTAAGTGCGTACACAATATTTATTTGGCACTTTGAAGCAAAAGAGGCAATTAGGCTCTTTAAGTTCCTTCGTATGTTAGCTTCGAAGTTGGCGTTTTTGAAAGAGTTGATGATGCGAACGTTACTGATGAAAAGCTTATGATGGTTTATACACCCGGTATAGGTAATAAAATTATTAAAACTTGTTAGATGTTGAAGTAGGTAAATTTAGAAATTTTTTTCTTGGGTATTCCTATAAACATTAAAGTTTTGCTATACCTGTGGCTTAGGTAGGTATACCTTACCCATCACATCACTTTGATTTTAAAAGGGCAATCTTTACCTACCTACTATTTTATTAATAAATATGAAATGTATTACCCAGCACTTACCGACTTCTTCGGTTAAAATTGAAAATTTCTTTAAGAAAGTTTAATGAGCCCCATTCACAAATTCCGAAAAATGTTTTGTCTCACAGTATGAATAATAAAAGTTAAAATTTAACAAAAACTCTTCTCTGCAGGTTTTGACTAAATAAACAAGATTTGATAGTTAACTTTTAAAGCTTTTAAACTTATAAAAGGCGTAAAGGGTATACGATTGTTTAAAAGGACCACTTTTGCCACCTTTTTGCTCGAAATTACTATTTAAAAGTTCGAAGTTTTTAAATACTGAGGGATTACTACTACAACTTTTCTGTTTGACTTGCTGTGCTCAGCTTATTCAAATAGGTTGTTCCAATATACAAGGTGTTAAAAAAGAACTTTCCACGCTTTGGAAAGTGATAGTACCTAATAGTGATCAAAACTAGAACAAAATTCGAATACGCCGAGGTCCAATAATATTACTCAATATGGTTTTCGTAGTTGTTAAACTTATTGGGTTTCTCTAACAATTAACAATCGTCATAACGTCATAACTTCCTTATTCTAGTGACTTAGGTGTATTAGTACCTATTCAAAAAGCTAAAATATTGTCAAAATTATTTTTTGATTCCCTAACCCTAAAGCATTTGTATATTCTCTCATATAAGTCAGAAGATCGTCGTCAGCATTTTCCACAACTGAATGATAAAATAGGCACACCAAGGCATCACACAATGATGTCACCGTAGTTGGAGCCCAATTTATTTTGGATCCCATTCAGGGTAGGCCAGTTCGACACTATTTGTGATTATATATTATGGCTAATACTTGTGATAATTACACGTGGCAGTACGTCGCCACGACTTTGATAGGTGATAACCCCAACTTTTAAATTTTTTTTACAGGTTCAACATATTTGGAGTGCAGGATAGATACATTTTTTATGAGTGTATATCCTAGTTCCAACTTTATTGGACCTATTTCTATTTGGAATGTGATTTAAGAAATGCCTTATTCTTGATGATATTATAAAGTTGAAAATTAAAATTTGTTTCATTTTGTTCGCACCAGTCTGTCCTCGGGAACACGCCAAAAATTTCAATATCTTCATCTTCGTATAATAATAACGATGTAAAATGAAGTAGCCCTCAATTAAAAATTTTGAAAAATAAAAGATTTCCAAATAAAGCATCGCTCATCATTTAACAGGTGCAATATTAATCTAAAAAAATGAATTATTCAACAATTCAACTCAAGCTGCATTTTAAGATTTGCTTAAGGATATCATCGTTTAAATTTTGAGCAGAAGTTATAAATAATTTACCTATGGGCATAGGTAGTAGGTAGTATAACTACCATTTAAAAAAGCGACCTACGACTACTTTATTTTGAACTTGGACACTGATATTTTTAACTTTTAAAAGAAACCACCTGGCCCTTGAGGCTTCTTAAGATATATTCACAACCTACTTAATTTAATGATTGTTTTAGTGATGGGTCTTTACCACCCACGAGGATTACCTAACGTCGGGGTGAAAATTGGAACACATTTTTAATTAAAAAGTCGATTAACTAATTTTTAGCATACAAATTATAATTGAGAGGGGTCGAAAAATACCCATACGAGACCCAACAAACTGATGACTCAAATTGCTCGATGGACTGTCGATTGTCTGACTAACTTCCTGGCCGATAAAAATACGTAATATAGTACAATTTCATCAAGTTCAAGTCAGTCTTCAACTCCAAGGCACGCGGCCCCCCTTGAAATTTGAAATGTTGTGGGAAACTGAGCTTACTAATAAACAAAATGATTAACTTATCGCTTATCAAAGTAAAGTTTCCAATTTTCAAGGTAACCGACAAAATTTTTTTTAATAGTAGCAAAATTGATACCTTTCCCACTTGTTCCTTATCAATAAAATTTTCTATATCTCACAATAATTCTAAGAATATTTATTTATGATAAACTACAGTGTTTGTTTACAGTAGCATTTGGAAACTGATATCCTGTTTACTTATAAAATAATATTTTTATAACAATAAAGGCGATTAATTTAATTTAAATGTATCGGTTAGGCGCATGCTTTAAAAAAGTCCAATAAGAAGGCGGGAATAGCGCGAGAGGCGTGATTTAGTTGCTACTCTAACCGCTAAGCTACCATTAAAAGGAAGTGGGGACTAGTGCGGTACGTTATCGACGTCTCAAATTTCCAATTCCAAGTCAGTTGATCCACATTTGCCGCGTGAACAAGTTCGATTTTTTTTCGTTTAGTAAAAGTGAACTTCTAGAAAATCATGACGACCGCCGAGTTTAATAACAATTCGATTTTATCCAAAAACTACCCAGGTGAGATATTTAAAATTTTTTACTAAATTGCGAGTTGAGACCGAATCGTTTTTATAGGATACGTTTCCACGACGTACCATCAACAAGTTTCACCAAACGTAAAATTGGAAACGACCACCTCCCCACTCATGTCGCCTCCTCATACACCCACATATTCTTCTTCGCCACCTCTCGTCGTCAAATATCCATGCGACCCATCGTGGCAGCAACAATTGGAACCTTACAGATATCAATCTTACACCACTCACGCACCGGTATTTCCACATCCATCTTACAACGCTGCAGTCGTCAATCAATGGCTCAGAAACGCCACGATGTATCAATTTAGAAACCAAATACAAGACTTACGCGCACCGGGAAGAGCACCGGTACCAATCAAGATGACCGCCGGTTCGACTAGACCAAAAAAACAATTCATCTGCAAATACTGTAACCGCCAATTTACGAAAAGTTACAATTTACTAATTCACGAACGGACCCACACGAACGAGCGCCCTTACTCTTGCGATATTTGCGGAAAGGCTTTCAGGAGACAAGACCACTTGAGAGATCACAGGTTGGTAGCTCGACTCATTTTAAAATTTAACAATTTATTAACCCTCCTCTCGTATTTAGGTACATTCATAGTAAGGAGAAGCCGTTTAAATGCAACGAGTGCGGAAAGGGCTTTTGCCAAAGTCGAACTTTGGCGACTCACCGAACGGTACACATGGAAGATTCGCCGCACAAGTGCACGTATTGCCACCGTTCGTTTAACCAACGCTCGAACTTGAAGACTCACCTTTTGACGCACACCGAACATACGATCGAGTGCACTTTGTGTGCCCAGTTGTTTGTGTCCATCGAAGAGTTGAAGTTGCACGAAAGTCAACACCACGTTATCAATTCGGAGAGGAACTTCAACAATAATTGTTTGGATTTGAGTGTTAAGAATTTTACGGTAATAAATCGAGACGAATCGAAAGGTGGAGTTGCGAAAAAGCGTTTAGGATTTTCGATCGAAGATATTATGAAACGTTAATTACCCTATGAGTAATTTTTCCAATTTGTTCGTTAACCAAAGAGCGTTTAAATAATTTTTCATTTTTTACCTCAATTTGAGACTGATGACCCTAAGTTACCAATTTTTATTTCGAAAGAAGGTCGCCTCTTTTTTTGTAATTATTTATTTATATAGAGATATATTTATTTGCTTATGTTATTGTAATTAATGTATAAATGTACATAGAATTGTTTTTAAGTTTAATTTTTTAAAAATAAAAATTTGCGTTTATTTTAAAACATTTCGTTTTAATCGTTTATTTTTGCTTCGAACAAACCATTTGTGGCAACCTGATTGGCGATTTCTGAGTAAAATTAACACATTTGCAGGTTCGAATTTAAATAGCGATAAAATAATTTCAATTTGTATTGCACCCGCGCACATGAATTTGAAAATACGTCCACAACTTCCACTTTCGTTCGACTCCGACTGCTAGCGCCATCTGAGAACCAATTGCCCAACTAACAATTTATTTAAATATCGTTAATTTAGGCAGTTTGTAAAGGAAGTCGATCTGATTTGTTTTTGTGTACTTTTATTTGATACGAAGCCTTTTAGTTCAAGTATTACTTAGTTCTTATCTATTCATTTCGCATAACGAGTACAGGGTCGGCTTGAGCAACAAAATCTCAGTATCCACTTTTACTTTTTGGCTACTTCTATTATTTCTAATAATTGCTAAGCGATTAATAAATTACTTAACCAAGTGTAATTTTGAAGTTCTTCGCTGTGATGGCGATGACAAGCTGATAAAGAAATAATGTGCCAGGAAAGTGAAAGTCGATTAAAATAATAGAAAATGCTTCATCAGTTTCAGTTTGCAGCTTAGCTCAAGCACTGTGGGTACAATTCGCTCCAATTATTGAGTTATTTAGCCCTAATAATTTCTTCTTTGTTTAAAGAGCTCTCAAATCGACGCCAAACCTTCTCATAAAATTTTTGATTGCGCCTTTAATGAAAAGCCAAATAATCGACTCTTCCATCCTACAACAACTTCCACCTTTCTTGTAGAAATTTTCTAAAATATTCCAATTTGAGTAGTAAATCAATTTTTTATGAGATGAGTTTCCCAAAACTTCTAATGTCGCGATCAATAATCTGCTTGTTTCTGTCCCTAAGTGAAATTATTACGCAGTGTAGCCAATCGCCACTTTTGGATTTACTAAAAAATAATAAGACCGGTTTGTTCATTTTCAGTTTCGACCGACTGAAGCCAAGAAAGGTAGTGCCTATGGAGGCGACGAATTTGCGGCAGTCTGTTTGCCTTATGCCTTCTACGCCATCTACATAGAGCCTTATTCGAACAAACGGTCCTCAGAAGAATAGCACAATACCACTTTGACGTGCGGTCAAAGTGTAAATCTAACTCAACAAACACAAGGCGCTTAATACAAGAAGAAGCTTAAAGAAGTTTAAAAACTGGAGGTCTTAGTGGACACTTCAGAAACAGAGGGGTGACATAATGTACCCAATTCTGTACTGAGGCCGGCAACAACATAACGATTTTCGGAACAGAGGCGCGAACAGGCGCTTGAGAATAGTATGAGAGGAGCGAATCTAAAGCGATAGCTAATATCAATCCAAGATGCCCAGAAATTGAACTGAACCGATGGGAAGCTCACGGCGAGAAGAAGACTTATATAATAGTTGGCAGTTCTAGAACTACGAGTTGTATCTGTGCTTATCTTTTTTTTGTTCTTCAGGTTACAAAAAGCAGATAGTAGTAGTTATCCACGATTTCAATTTATCGATTTTCAAGTTCAAGTCAAACGATGGCGTTGTAAGCCCGTATATAGCGATATAGGTTAGGTATATACCCTATAAGATTAAGATAATAGATAATTCAAGAAAAAACAAAACTTATTCGCACAAAATTCCATTTCAACTCAAAAATACTTACTAGTGGTACGACAGATAATAAATTAATGATTTGTTATACCTGTAAAACTTGCTCAATAAGAACGAATTATAATAATTAAAAAATGATTTCAGTTCGTCTGTGCGGTATTAGGTACTTATTTATAGTTCGGAGGGTAGAGACAGAGAGAGGTGGAATATATAAGACAAGGTGCGCTAAATTCTGCAAAATCGAAGAAACGCCATATAAAAAATTTAAACATAAACCACACATCAAGGTTATACAAGTCAATAATTCATAGTTAAACACATAAATAACAATCGTGAAAGGCAGAAGCTGTCAATCATTACGAAAACCTCAAACTACCACCTTATTACCTTTAATTTTAAGGTGATTTACTTTTAGGGCGCAAGTTCTGCTCTCTTAGAAAAAAATTGATGATGCTATACGCTACATATAATATAGCAACTAATACACAAGTATATTATAAAGAATTAAAAAGAATCCATCAATCTATTTGACAGGTGAAAATCGCGTGCGTTATTTTCTTTTAAAATTGCATTTAATTGTTTAATCGACCTATTGTTGTTTTGCTTGTAATTGTCTTTGAGCAATTATTTTCGAGATAATTTGATCCGATTATTTTTTAAAAGGTGCCTTGATTTGTGCCTGTCAATTGTGATAGATAGGAAATAGAGGAATGTAGTTGTGGTGCCTTTTTCTCTACTGTTGTAATTGTTTAAATTGGCCACCTCAAAACAAAAAAAACAAAAACGGCGATTTTATTTTGTTTCACACAGTTCTTAATTTCTCCTTTTGTTTCACACACCGTTATTATCGAATTATACCTATGAGGAAAAAGATATGATTCATTACCGCGGCTCGCATCGTCGTAAAGCGAGTTTTACGAACTTTGATCGATAAAGTGCACAATAAACGAAGAATAGAAAAGTATCACTGTTAATACCTGCGTCACCCGGTGTATAGCCGCAACACACGGAAAATTAAGTCCCAAATCAATTTTAGCATGAAGTTTACACCGTTTCAAGAATATCTGATTTGAGAATTGAGATATTAATTTGTATAAGGTACGTTTTAAATTACTATAAAATTAAAAATACCATTAAAACTTGACGGTTTAACTTTAAAGAACTTGCTTAACGCCAATAAAAACAATTATAGTTAGTTTACAATTTCGCAACGCATATAGGTCGGTATTATAATCTCTACTTGCCAATACCTAATACTTGTATTCTTGCATAGATGTTAATTTACTACTTTATACGAGAAACGAAATACAAGCCATATTAGGTGGGATAGAACCAGAAACGCTCAACTTTTAGTTCGGATGAAGTTTCAGCATAACCACCTAATTTGACAGTTGCTTTGTTTTGCAGGTTTTACGTCATTTTTTTCTTCATATTTTTAGATTGTTAAAACAAGGCAAGGTAGTCAACCAAATAGACAGAGAAAGCGACCAACTGACAGCTGACAGGCAGACTAGCCAGGCTGGTATTATACCGGCAAGCAGGAAGTTTTCCAGAAAGATAGGCAACCAGTCATTCACGGAGATATTCATGAAGCATACTGGAAAGAAGTCAAACATTTCCTTGTGCCCCCCTCCCCCCCGTACGAATTTTAAATAAACCAAATTATAGAAAACTGGTTGATAGGCAATCAAGCAGATAGATAAATACAAAACCAAAATAAAACGTAAACATCATGAGGCCCAGAAGACAGAGTCAAGCAGAGGAACGGACAAGTAAAACTTCCACACAGCAGACTGCAGGGAGACCGACGTAAAACGATACGAAAGTAATCGAAAGTTTATTTATTCAATTGCTCCACGTAGCCCCCCTGAACCCAAAAATAAAGAAAGTATACCTATTGAAGCGATTCGGATGAAATTTGGTTTTAGTGGCATTTCGGAAAATCTTAACCCTCGTTATTTATACTCTGTCCTATATTAAAAAATACCTTTTCAAAATTTATACATTTTTATTTTAAATGCTCCATCCTGTATATTTTAAGTTGTTTTTACATATTGTAAAATTATCTATTGTGTGGTGTTAAAAATGTTCTATTTTGACTTCCAGTTCAGTCGAAAATTAAATTAAATTTCGAAAGGGGGTTTTTGTTAGAAATTTCGATCGAATTAATCAAGAAGTGTTCCTAGACGACCTTTTGCTTTATTTGCGTCTCTGATCATGGGTTGGTTATTAATAATTAATAATTCATAAAAAACCGTACTTTTTGGCATATTTAGACGTAGAAGCTTTTAAAGTCAACGGTAACCACAATCATATAGTCTATGTTTAGGGCGGGCTGACAGTCACCGAACCCGGCAATTTACTAAAATGTATAAAACTGTGTCGCGGTCGCTCGTATGATACTAATTGGGGGGTTTAAACAAAACGGAGGCTTGTGGTTCGGCGCCACAAGAAAAACTAACTTATTCTCAGAAGGGTTTTTCAAAAAATTACTATAAACCATAATATCAAAAAGTAAATGATTAAACGTGAAGATCGCTCAAAAACGTTACAACCCTTAAATGTATATACGAAGAAAAAAAATAAAATCTTTACTTAGTAGTCGTTGGTTGTTGGTATGAATTATTTAAGGTAAACCGCACAATTATACGTTTAAGTCTGGGAAAAAAGTTAAAATGATTTTAATCTTGGTTATACTCCACCCACATAAACAGTTAAATTATCGGGTACGTGCGATACGGGGCGCCGCGAGCTTTTTGCCGGCGGACGTCGCCTCCCCTAACCCCTACGAGGAACGCCTCTGGAGACACACTTAAGTATAGACCCCGAGCCGACAAAGATTCCTTGACAGACTTTCGAGCAATATATGTTTTTCTTACCAATTCGATATTTCTATTTCTCGCCACTAAAATAAAAACGAAAAGTGGCCCCCTTTTTCTTTTGTTTATTCCACAAAATACAAAGAAATGTTATTAAAAAGGTCAATTACTTCGTTCGAAAAAAAAATTTGAAAGATTGGTCTCATTAATTATTCATAAATTTCTACCTGCAACACCAGGTGGATGTTTTGTTAAAATGTTAAATCATAGTAATGAGAATGTCCTGCAGGCTATGGGATATATTTCAGGAAATGGTTAGGTTCATACGGTTCGGGTTCGAGAGAAGGCAAATATTACATAACGTTACGTAAAGCTCATTAATTTCAAAAGTTTGACTTACAATTCGAGACCATTTCGATTTGGAAGGACTTTCTGGCTACTTATTTTATAGTTTATGGATTGACAAGTTTCTATCCGTCTGTTTGTACCCGCCCCCTCTCTGCCCTTGGTTATCTCTATATCTGTCCCTCTATTTCTTACTTCCTTCTCTTCCTTTATTTGCTTTTTTTATTCTCTACCTTTCTATTTGCTTACTCTCTGTTTTTCTGTCTATCTGTCTCTTGTCTCTCTGTCTCTATCTCTCTGTTGAAAAGAGAAGACATCAGGATCAACGAAAGAATGGTAAAAGAAACTATGAAGAACAAACGGACTGATGGAAGCTGAGAAATTAGACGACCCAGAACGAGACATGTAGAGTGAAACGGAACAGCCTCCACCAAGGTCTATAATCTGAAGTGAAGAAGTTGAGACAGCCCAAGAACCCAATCGCATCACAATTCTATCTTCCTTGTTCCGTGTTTGTAAATATCCACCAACGGTCTCGGAAGTCTCTTGAACGCTTGGAAGAAATGTACTACAGAGTTAGAGCCCATAAGGCCTGAATATTTGAGAGGGCATAAAATCCCCCTTCATGCGAATATGTTACTCCTTGAATCGATATGGAAGGATGAATGACATTTTAATAAAGATCTTCTTAATTACCCTATATTAGAGTCTATAGACGGCTGCCCAGTGTGCACAGCTCCTCCTAAGCTCAAAAAGTGCTCTTAAAACCTTCTTGAGACCGCCTTTTCCATAATTTTGTTTTTGTGTATGATGAGTAATTAAGAACCCCATTTATACCTACTGAATAGTTGTTACACCGATACTAACTGAAATCAAAACCTCCAAAGCCTTCTCGAAATATTTTGATCCCATGTGGTAATGGTATAGGTACGCGGTACTCGATAGAGTTGTAGTTAATGCCAGTCGTGTACATGTGTAGGTACAACTGTATAATTTTTCTAATTAAGACATTTTATTATAAATTAGTGTGAAGTAAAAGTACTTAAAGTACCACATAAAAAAGTGTGTACTTGCCTTAGAATGGAAATAATTCTTCGAATAAAAACTTTGAGTAAGTACATAAATTATACGGAAATTACATATTAATGATAATGTTGCTTTGGATAGTTTTAATGGTAAAGATTTATTGAAATTCATTCTTTTAATTATAGTAATTAACATTGCAATAAGTTATTTAATTATTTACAATATAATTGCAGTCAAAAAGGTCACCATATTTAGGTATGGTTCCCCATACTAATGTACGAAAGAGAATGGAAAAAAATTAAAGAAAAACAAACTATTTACCCTACCTTCATTAAATATTAATTACTTAATTTGGTAATTATTGTTTTGAAAATGTTAATTTTTCTACCCCTCTCAGCTCTCAGCTAAATTAGTATAATTGTGAAAACAAATTGGTGGTAGGTATGTTCAATTGTTTCACAATTGGGCAATTACGTACCTGAACCTTTGTGCTTACTACTATATTAACAGTCTTGTGTCTTTCTTAAGTAAGCTAAGATCAAGTAATCAGAGTTTTAATAAATGGAGAAGGCTATGTAATTATTTACGGTTCACGGATGGTCACATAACTTCTGTTATATCATTATTCTGTCATTTAGTTGTCAAATTAATGTTTGACTTTTAATGTTGAAATTAAAATTTTTGTATAATTTATTTCAGTAACTTTTATTACCTATTTATTACGTAATAAGATTTAAAATAATCAATTATTCCGAATATTATTCAAAATGTTAATTTGACAACTAACTGACAGGACAATAATGACACAAAAGTAACATAACGTAACCTTATCTTATATGACAGTTGAAAATAATTTTGGAGATTTCTAGATTGATTTCAATCGTACTATGCGATACGTTTTTAAAAGTTTGCAAATTTATACTTCACGTAAATCATCGATGGTTTTGCCAAATCTTCCAATTGTTGGTTGGTTCAATTTGAAGTTTGGGGAGTCATCACCCGTTGACTTATAATTCATGTATAAGTCATATTTTGCAAAACTTTGATTGTGTTTACGCTAAAAGGTGCTATCGAGTTATTAAACTACGACCTGCGCTTATCATATTTTTGATTTCTTGACGCGGATAAATAAATATGTTAACGGGTAGACCCATCAGCAAAAAAAATAATTAAACGAACAACCTCGCTCCTTTCAAGCGATAAATAAAGAATCATTTTTACGATAAAAGAAGAAATATTAAAACGATTAAAAACAACAATGTCGGTCTAATCTTATATCTACATGATTTTAACATTTACACCTTGTACTAAGTAAACTAAAGAAATGTATGTACTTTAATAAGAAATTATACCTATCTATAAACCATCTATGTAAATGCGAGTCGAGAAAAGAACATTAGCGAAGAGAAAATTGTTGCTTTTTAGTTACGCTAATCATTAAAAACGTTTATTACCATAAACTTTCAAAGAAGATAAATTTGTTGACGTAACCACAAAATAAATCTAAGAAGAACCCGCGCGTGTCTGGCAGACTCCTCCAGGGTATGTAGGAGTTGGAGCCGTGGGAACCCGTGCACATGACTATCTTATAACAGTTTGTTCTTCATTATTGTTACTATCCCGAGTCTTATTTAAGTTAATAATTATTCGTATTTGGTTTAAATGCAACAAAATGCACAAAAAACGGTCGATGTGAACATAACAGGACTTTTTCGCATTACGTGGTGGGTGGTGAAGCTAATTCTACAAGCTCATAAAACACGAAAAAAGATACCGGAAGTAGTACCAAACGATATAGTATGCTCAGAATCTCCAAATTTCAAAAATCTAAAACTATACGGGGTGTTCTATTTGAAATACCAAAGCTAATCTCATTCTCGGCTGAACCGTAAGTCAAAATATCAAATATTTGATATCACTATCAACTTTAAATATACAGGGTGTTGTATTTAAAATAGGAAAGGTAACCCCATTTCTGGTTAAACCGGGAGGCAAACGATAACATGTTCGGTATCATTAGTTCGGAAAGAAAGCGACAATATCTACTCAAACTGAGGTCTAAACCGTTTCGAGAAATTGACCATCAATTTTGAGTACCTACTTTTAGGTACCAAAAATGATAACAGTTCGGGTATTATCATTTAATTGAGTTTCCATTGTTTTTTCATTTCAATACGGCGGTAACAAACTATCGGAAGTTGTTTTAACGCATTATGAGCCTATACGAGTCGTCACGTCATCACTTCAAAAATGTTACTTCAAACAAAAGTCAGTTGTGTCAAAACTGATAACTTAATTTAAACCATCACGGTCTTCTCGAAACTTTTTATTTTAATTTCGCCGCTTTGGTACTGCCTAACTGTGGTAGGTACAGGTACTCTACTATTCTATATTCATTGAGTTATTTTTGAAAATATGGTAATTTAATTAGATAATTTGTCAACAATGCTTTCTTTTAACAGTGAATTGTTTTTTCGAAAAAAATCGAGAATACCAAAGGTCAGAGGTCAGTAGCGGGTCACACACCTGGCCGTAAGGCTAATAGATCTGCACGAAACTACATAAACACTTTTGTCGCGCTTTAACGGTTTTGCACATTATTATTACTTCTTTTGTATTTCAAAAAATAAATCTGTAACGAACTCACTATTTCATCTCTTTTTTTATTTTTCGCGCAAACTTTTTTTTATAATTTGTGGCTTGGTGATAAAAAATTGATTGTGAAAATTACAAATGACCTCATTTTATGTTATTTGTGTGCTACAAAATGAGATTGAAATATGTCGAGGAATATCCAACTGTGTCTTGTGAAAATATGAGCGTAATTTTATACGAAGACATCTTCATAAAGAAATTGCCACAACATGATACAAATATTTCCCTAAATATTTCAGTTGGTAGCTTGTGTTAATAATCATTCACACTCATTATAGCGCTCTTACGATAATAGTAACTATTATTTTAATATATTAGGGTGGTTTGATTTCATATTCTGATAATGGCATGAGGCAAATGTGACGGTGACAATAATCTCTTTTTTTCCGTTTGAAATAGGTAATTCTGGTTGTCCAGAAATGACAACCATTGAACCATTGGTATACATCAGTTCTTCAAAGGAAACTCTACATCTGGGTGGATTATTATAGAGAGTGGCTGTACCCTGTATCTATACATGGGGTTTACCCGCTTCTTCTGCTCTTCTCTCCGTCGACTCCAAAGCTCCAAAGTGTGCAACTACTGATGATTCGGTGCTATGTTCATCTATTTGGCATGTGTGGAGAGACGCATACCTATTCTACAAATGCGCCTAAAACCGTATAATATAGGTATAGTGTACCAGGGGTGTCTGTCACAAACCGTTTAACTACAACTTTAATTTTCTTGGGGAAATTTCTAAGTAACCAGTGTCTAAAAGTTTTTCCAACTTCTTTTCGATTGGAAACAATAAAATTTTGATATTACAGTAATAGCACTATAAAAATACAGAAACTATGTAAAACAGACCAATAAATAATTCCCGTTGACAATATTATAAATACGGGAAGATTTCGAACAGAAGCGTTGTCATCTTGACAAATTGTATCACACGTAGAGATTACTCGCTTTCGAGAAACATACCAGGGATACCTTACCTTTACCAAGTTTAAAAAAGTACATAAAATATTCATTTGTATTTTGTTTTTATGGTTATAATTTATTACCTCTTTTTGTACAAAACCA
Source organism: Malthinus flaveolus (assembly GCA_950108345.1). Taxonomy (NCBI): domain Eukaryota; kingdom Metazoa; phylum Arthropoda; class Insecta; order Coleoptera; family Cantharidae; genus Malthinus; species Malthinus flaveolus. The sequence continues at coordinate 926,954 of OX467288.1, forward strand.
CAATTTTTTTTTAAATTTGTTTTAAAGGAAAGTTACATTTTTGTAGCTCTTGCGGTCCTCATTTACCAATATTACCAAAAAAGGCAGTTCACGCTTCGTTTCACTACATCATCCACGTCTCTCCCGAGTATAGCAACTTTGGGAGTAGCTCGATGCAAATTTTACTTCTAATATAAATAAAAGAGTAGAAAATTATCTTTCCATAGAGCGAAATAAATTTTTTATGGCTCTTACGGTTCTCCTGCACCAACATCACAAACCCCAAAAAAGCAATTTGCGTCGTTTCACTACACCCTCCTTGTCTCTCCCGAGTATAGCTACGTTGGGAGTACTTTCACGCTAATTTTACTTCTAATGTAAATGAAAGAGTAGAAAATTATCTTTCCATAGAGCCAAATCGATTTTTTATGGCTCTTACGGTTCTCTTGCACCAACATCACAAACCCAAAAAAAGCAGTTTGCGTCGTTGCACTACACTCTCCTTGTCTCTCCCGAGTATAGCTACGTTGGGAGTAACTTGACGCTAATTTTACTTCTAATGTAAATGAAAGAGTAGAAAATTATCTTTCCATAGAGCCAAATAAATTTTTTATGGCTCTTACGGTTCTCCTGCACCAACATCACAAACCCCAAAAAAGCAATTTGCGTCGTTTCACTACACCCTCCTTGTCTCTCCCGAGTATACCTACTTTGGGAGTACTTTCACGCTAATTTTACTTCTAATGTAAATGAAAGAGTAGTAAATTATCTTTCCATAGAGCCAAATAAATTTTTTATGGCTCTTACGGTTCTCCTGCACCAACATCACAAACCCCAAAAAAGCAATTTGCGTCGTTTCACTACACCCTCCTTGTCTCTCCCGAGTATAGCTACGTTGGGAGTACTTTGACGCTAATTTTACTTTTAATGTAAATGAAAGAGTAGAAAATTATCTTTCCATAGAGCCAAATAAATTTTTTATGGCTCTTACGGTTCTCCTGCACCAACATCACAAACCCCAAAAAAGCAATTTGCGTCGTTTCACTACACCCTCCTTGTCTCTCCCGAGTATACCTACTTTGGGAGTACTTTGACGCTAATTTTACTTTTAATGTAAATGAAAGAGTAGAAAATTATCTTTCCATAGAGCCAAATAAATTTTTTATGGCTCTTACGGTTCTCCTGCACCAACATCACAAACCCCAAAAAAGCAATTTGCGTCGTTTCACTACACCCTCCTTGTCTCTCCCGAGTATACCTACTTTGGGAGTACTTTCACGCTAATTTTACTTCTAATGTAAATGAAAGAGTAGAAAATTATCTTTCCATAGAGCCAAATAAATTTTTTATGGCTCTTACGGTTCTCCTGCACCAACATCACAAACCCCAAAAAAGCAGTTTGCGTCGTTGCACCACACTCTCCTTGTCTCTCCCGAGTATAGCTACGTTGGGAATAACTTGACGCTAATTTTACTTCTAATGTAAATGAAAGAGTAGAAAATTATCTTTCCATAGAGCCAAATCAATTTTTTATGGCTCTTACGGTTCTCTTGCACCAACATCACAAACCCAAAAAAAGCAGTTTGCGTCGTTGCACTACACTCTCCTTGTCTCTCCCGAGTATAGCAACTTTAGGAGTAGCTCGATGCAAATTGTACTTCTAATATAAATGAAAGAGTAGAAAATTATCTTTCCATAGAGCCAAATAAATTTTTTATGGCTCTTACGGTTCTCCTGCACCAACATCACAAACCCCAAAAAAGCAGTTTGCGTCGTTGCACCACACTCTCCTTGTCTCTCCCGAGTATAGCTACGTTGGGAATAACTTGACGCTAATTTTACTTCTAATGTAAATGAAAGAGTAGAAAATTATCTTTCCATAGAGCCAAATCAATTTTTTATGGCTCTTACGGTTCTCTTGCACCAACATCACAAACCCAAAAAAAGCAGTTTGCGTCGTTGCACTACACTCTCCTTGTCTCTCCCGAGTATAGCAACTTTAGGAGTAGCTCGATGCAAATTGTACTTCTAATATAAATGAAAGAGTAGAAAATTATCTTTCCATAGAGCCAAATAAATTTTTTATGGCTCTTACGGTTCTCCTGCACCAACATCACAAACCCCAAAAAAGCAATTTGCGTCGTTTCACTACACCCTCCTTGTCTCTCCCGAGTATAGCTACGTTGGGAGTACTTTGACGCTAATTTTACTTTTAATGTAAATGAAAGAGTAGAAAATTATCTTTCGATAAAGCCAAATGAATTTTTTATAGCTCTTACGGTTCTTTTACAACAACTCCACAAACCCAAAAAAAGCAGTTTGCGTCGTTTCACTACACCCTCCTTGTCTCTCATGAGTATAACTACGTTGGGGTACCTTGACGTTAATTTTACTTCTAATATAAATGAAAAAGTAGAAAATCATCTTTCCATAGGCCCAAATACATTTTTTATTGTTCTTATGGTTTTCTTGTACGAACCTCACAAAACCAAATGAATGTGAGAACTGTAATCTAAACTCAATAGGATATTCCACAAAGGTGATGAAGAAAGATTACAGTTAGGCGGATACGTAGACAAAAACCAGACAGGCCATGACAGCATACCTACATTTTAGAGTTTTTTAATTCTATAGATTTCGAATCCTAACCAATAAAAATTAAATTTTACTACCCCATTAATCAAAATTTTATAAAATACAGTGTTGAACGTAGTCTGTAAAAATAAAAACAAAATATTTGGGGTAAAAAGTTACAAAATATCTATAATTATAGATTAACTTTAAACAATTACCTAAAAGTTACTAATAGTGTTAAAAAATATCAAAATAACATCGAACAAATTATAGGTCTACCGTTTTGCCATTTAGTTGAGATAACTTTCTAAACGCAAACTATAAGGTTGTGGCTTCTCTTTTAAAATTATTGAGTTAAATTTTCATCTTAATGTTGTCTAAAAATATTTATTTTTAAGTATAGGTTCAAAGCACGAGGTTGCAAAAATACGTTTTTAATTTTTATTTGACAATAGCCCGAACCCTAAAAGAGAAAAAGAAGAAAAAAGTTGATTTTATTCGAAAGTCGCCTTTTTTTCACTAGGTCACATAAATAAAAATAAGGTCACGACAATCGGGCATTTATAAAAACTATAAGGAGATAGGCGCAAAAATATTTTCCCATAATCAAAATAAGTCTCTCGAGGAATGCAGATAAAACCCCAGGCAAAAGCTTTTGATTACATTATAATAAGTAGTTGGCATCATTGCAGAGATTTGCTCTTATACGGTAGTCATTTATCTGTTTTTAACATACCCGAGACGTTTTAATTTGATTAGTTTACAAAACAATTTCTCCTTACTTATTCGTTATTAAGGTATTAACTTCACGATATTTTCTCACGCCGCCCCGCATACTACCATTTTTGACAAACTTGTTACTAAAGGATTAAAAAAGAAATGTTTTTGTTGACTTTGAGTAGTGACAAGGATGATCACAACTTTTTCTTTAAATTATTCCTTTCAGATTATGTTTAGATAATGTCAACCCCCCTTTAAAAATAAACAACAATTTAACCAAAGCAATTCACTTCCTTATTTCAAAAATAAAAAAATATTTCTGAAACCGTTACGGAAGAATAATAGGATTTATATTTCAGTTTAGACAGTGACTTAATAAAGATGTTTCACTACACGTTCCACGACTCTCCCAAGTGTAGCTACTTTGGGAGTAACTTGACGCTAATTTTACTCCTAATACAAATAAAAGAGTATAAAATTACCTCTCAATAGCGTTAATTATATTTTTGTGGCGCTTCCGGTTCTCCTATACCAACATCACGAAACCAAAAAAGGAAATTCGCATCATTTCACTGTACCGTCTGTGTCTCTCCCAAGCATAGCTACTCTGGGAGTAACTTAAAGCGAATTTTACTTCTAATACAAATGAGAGAGTATAAAATTACCTCTCAATGGCGTCAATTACATTTTTTGTAGCTCTTCCGGTTCTCTTGTACCAACAGCAAGAAACCAGAAGAAACAGTTCGCTACGTTTCACTATACTCTCAGTGTCTCTCCCAAGCATAGCTACTCTGGGAGTAGCTTGACACTAATTTTACCTCTAATACAAATGAAAGAGCATACAATTATGTCTTAATAGCGCCAATTACATTTTTTGTGGCTCTTCCGGTTGTCCTGTACCAACATCAAGAAACCAGATAAAACAGTTCGCTACTATACCCTCCAGTCTCTCCCAAGCATAGCTACTCTGGGAGTCACTTGACACTAATTTTACCTCTAATACAAATGAAAGAGCATACAATTACGTCTTCATAGCGCCAATTACATTTTTTGTGACGCTTCCGGTTCTCCTGTACCAACATCACGAAACCAAAAAAAGCCGTTCTCTATAATACGTTTCACTACACCCTCCGCGTCTCTCCCGAATAATAGATACATTGGGAGTAACTTGAAATAGTGATGGAATTAAAAGAAAAATTTATTTTGTAGGAAAAAGTGCAAGGAAATAATAATGCGATAAACATTTCAATTTAGACAGTGTGGGATAATGAAAAGGGGGCGCTTTGAATGTGTTACAATCAAGATAAAGGGTGTGGCTTTAATCACACTAAATTACACGCTTTTTAAACTTTAAATTTAATTAAACATGTGTAGTACTACTTACAAGTCGATAATATTTAAAACACTTTAAAAGGAGCAATTTAAATATTAAAGAAATCGTGAACGCCTAACGGCTAATTAGGCAACTAAACTATAACAAGTTGAGTAATTTTGTGAGAAGTGCTTTGGATAAATTTTTTAAATCCTTAGGATATAAATGGAGATTATTAATTACTTTTTGCAACTTTTATACCCCCTCTGACCCCTTTAGTAACTATTCAAATCGTTAAACTTTTTGGTATTGAATCCCAGAGTCCCCCGCTCCATTCACCAAAAAATTGTAAAAATTTATGAAATAAAAATTCTATAAAATTCATTAAGATCAAACCCCCGCACGTATTTTAATTAATTACGTTGTTTGCCAAATTTTAATTTAATTTCCCTAAACGATGAAAAAAAAAGTTTTTAAATAAAAATTCAAAAGCTACTTTATGAATTTATTAATGTTATTAAAGCGACGTTGTGTAAGTTTAAAATATTTAAGAATTATGGGGGCGCCTTGTACGCGTGCTGCGTTTGGCCCCCCTTGAATAAATGTCCCCAAGGGGTCGTGTCACAGAACTCGCACTGTCAACACAACAACGCCCTGTCATCTAAAGAAAAAAAGTTCTAACCAAAACATTTTCGGTTCAAAAAAATTATGATTTATATGGCGCTTAAAAATTTGAAAAATTTTTTAAAAAGTTCTTCCAGTTTAGAAGTTTAATTATGATTGATTGAATTTAATTTTTGGGAATTTTTTTAATAATAAAAGGTTTAAATTTAATTTTTTTATTATTATTAATGAACTTGCGGCTTGTCAAAAATTCAATACGCTCAAAAGGTATTTAAATAAATTGCAAATTTCGTCTATTATAAGCGCCGTCTTTAATTAAAATTGAGAGTTACCTATTATCTACTAAAAAAATTGTTTTAATTGAAGCTTTTTATAAAAACAACTTGCGCAATTTGTAGCAAACAATTAAATTATCCTAGTGACACCTCTCGTTAGAAGATTGGATTAAATAGCCGACACGTTAATTAGATCGTATCAAAAATTAGTGTAAATTTCCCGCTCGCATTTTTCAAACCCCTTTTTATTTCAACCCTTACGTGTTGGAATTTTAACAATTTTTTTCGTCTAAAAAATTCTCGAAACGTTTATCATAACATCACGATTGCAGTTGCTGGTGTGGTCCGTGCTTAACCGTGTCTACCCAATCTATCGATATTTATACCTAATAATCATGATATTTCTCATTGTTTGCGATAAACGCCTGCACACCAGGTACTATTTAGTATAGTCGTGTCCAAGCTATAAAGTTGTAGGTGGATTTGTACGGGTCGCGTGGTGAAGTTTTGAAAAAAGTTCTATGAAGCGGTAGAACTACAAAATCAAGACCACGCGTTTCGTAACGTGTAATTAGGACGGACCTGCAAGCGATTTAAGATATGTTCTCACGCTTTTAAGTTAAAGGATTAGTCATATGGTTGGTTAGTTACCTAAATTTTTAACAAAATAAACCATTATTTTTGATTTTCGTAATAAAATTATAACGTATCCTATTTTAACGGTGTAGATATTAAAAAAAGAACAGTATAACAATAAATTTAAATTGTTTCTTTGGTTTCGTGATTTATTTATAACTTTTACGAAGAAAAAAATTAATTTACAATCACCGCTCTATATAAACTACACCAAACTTAAACGACAGAACAGTAGAGGACCTCACTTTTTACCCCTTAGAGTTTCTTGTTAATGTTTTACCGCAATGAGTTCAAAGTTAGTGTAGAAGTTCAAAAGTCACAGTTTTACAAAAATCTAGTGTTTTAAAACTTATTTTTCTACAACGAAGAGCCTACATGCACCATAGCACCACGCCATAACGCTTAGATAAAGTGAGGAATAACAAACTTTTTATTGCTTTAAAAAATTATTGTAACGTTGATTAATTGAGAATAACTTTTGATTCATTCGTTTTTAATTTAAACTTTTTTTTTTCTAGTTGAAAACAAATGATAGTAAATTAAATACTTTTTTATAAACAAACGTAATTAAATGTATTATTTATTTCGATTAATTACATTAAATAACAGTTTTAAGTATATCGAATTAAAATTTTTTTGGGTGCCTATACCTAAGTAATATTTAATACGTAGAATATATTTAACGACATCAACAAATTATCTCCGAATAAAAATTAAATTTAAAACAAAATTAATATACAAACGATTTGTAATTCACATGTAAATTTGGTAATAAAAATGTTTTTTAAATATTTCAATATACGACGATGAGCCAGTGAGTTCGCTCGGGATGTTTTGGAATTCGGAAAGAAAGTTTTTCGAAAAACGACGAGACACGTCGTTTTAGTTATTGACTGGAGTACATGAAATAATTGAAAATCTTAATTAACTCCTTTACTTTGTTATGCACTAAGAGAAGGGGTTCTTATATATACAGTGTGTCCTAAAGGTAATTGAATAAATATGCTACGTGTACTTCAGTGAATATCAAATTTAGAAAAAAATGTTTCAAAGTTGTTTGGTAGTTAGTTTTCCGTCATGAGACAAAATTTTAAATTTGCTTTCAAATAACAAAAGCACGGCGAATAATACTTTTCTTTTTTACCATAAGATATTCTTATAGTATACTCATTCGATAGAGAATTTCTTTCTCTTTTCAATGGTGCCAAACTCTTACTCTTAGCTGAGTAACTTTTCGAAAAGAACGCAATAACTTACTCTCAATATACAGGGTGTCAACTGTAACTTGGCCAAGAATGGCAGGGTAGGTAGAGGACCGATAGGCAAGTATTTTAAGGATAGGAACCCATGTCCGGAAATGCACCCGTACGGAGCTATAGCCGTTTTTAACTTTACGTTTTATCGTCCGATATGCAGGCAGCATGTCGTGTGTCTAACAATTGTTTGTCTGGCAACTCATCGTTGCCTACGAAATACATTGAACTGCAACGCATTTGGAGCACAGCGCCACAGGTACACCTGAGCGACAACAATGTATTTCCTAGGCAAAGATAGGTTGCCAGGCAGAGAATTATTTTAAAACACGACATGTAGCGTGTACATCGGATGCAAAACCAAAAGTTAAAATCGGCCGTAGCTCCGTACGGGTGCATTTCCAAACATGGGTTCCTATATCATTAAAATACTTGCCTATTGGTCCTCCAACCACCCTGACATTCTTGGCCAAGTTACAGTTGACACCCTGTATTTTACTAAATGTTTAATATTAATCTGATGAGATGTGATGTGTAGTAATGCAGTCACGATGGCCGGTTATTAATACGTAATCAAATTTTTTTTTAAGATTTAATTGGAGTGAAACAACTAATAAAGAATAAAAAATAATAATTTGAGATTACATTATTTGCGTTTTTTTCGAAAAATTGCTTACGCAAGGATACTCAAGTTTAGCATCATTGAAAAGAGAAAAAAATTATCTATCAAATGAGTATAATATATATTAATATATTAATATATTAATTAATATAATAATACCTTGTTATTTTAAAAAAATGAAAGCGTTATTCATTGCGCTTTTGTTATTCGAAAAAATAAAATTTTAAGATTGTCTTATGATGGAAAACTAAGTATCAAACAACTTTTATTGAAAACCTTTTTTTCTAAAGTGGACATTTAATTAAATATGTAGCATATTATGTCCCTTTCGGACACACTGTATACAGTGTGTTCAACGAAGAATTGAACATTGAATAACTTGTTTATCTTGCAATATACGAGAAAAAGTTTTAATAATTTTTTGTTCAGTTTCCAATTTTCTGTTCGATACATGCTTCAGATATTTTTTAAAACTTCCGGTTCGATCAGAAACGCATCCCATTTAATTTTTTTAAATTACCTCATACAGATTTTTTATGATTTTTATATTCTAGATTTTTGTCTATACGTAGTACGTACGTATAAAACTTTTATCAATTGTAAAACAAATATTTTTGAAAAAACTTTGAAAAAAAATTTTGAAAAAGTTTATTACACGAAAAACAAAACAAAAGTGGGGAAAAATTACAAGCAAACAAACAATTGTAAATTTACTATGGGTAGGTACTCTTATGCCTTTTTGGTAATAAAAATTGACATGTTTTGGCGTTTTTCGAAAAACGTCTTAAATTAGAAACAATTAGAGAGAAAACTTTTAATTGCCTCACCTTGTATGGGTCAAAAAGTTTATTTTGTAAGTAAAAAAAATAGTAATAAGTAGTAGTACTGTGTTGAAATCGTTTAAATTACTATAAAATTATTTTCACTTCTGTGTAGGAAGTTTTCTTTTGTTTTTTTAATTTTTAACCGACCGCTGCGAATTCGCATATTTTAACTAAAGGTATTTAATACGTATAATACATAATATGATACGGTATATAAAATGATATTAAATACCAAAGTTGCTGGATTTAAAAAAAAAGGTTGTAAACGATCCACATTAGTTAATTTTTAAAATTCGCCCCTGTGGCTACAAGTAAATAATAGGTGCCCAATTCCTTCAAATCTAAATATCGGTTTCCATTATTATTATGATGATGACTTACGTCAATAATAATTATATCAAATTATAACACAGAAATATATGGCATTTAGAACTGTTTAGCATCTCTTCATTATATGTAATTATGATCAAGATAAACAAAAATTAATTTGCTCTTATTAAAACGTGTAATTAATTTTTTAATTTCTATCATCTTTATCTTTCTTACAAATTGAATAATTTGTACCTACTTATAAACAAAATATAGGGCTTTAGAAATTTAATTGTGCAGTATCACTTTCTGCCTAATAATTCATTCAATTCGTTTTATTTGGTATACTTTGACTATCGAGCTACTGGACTTTTGCTGAAACTCTCAAACTATAACTCCTCACAGCAACAACAAGAGCTCTAATAGAGAAGAATTAAAATAAAATTACCTGCATACCTAATACGTATTAGTCTATTTTAAACACTTTTTGAGAAGAAAATGAGAAATAGGAAAGAATATCACTACCGGCTACAAAACGTTCCTTTCGTATAAGCGCGCGCGTGAACGTCTCGTAATTAATCTATCGATAATTATTGCGGATGAGTTCAAATTGATAATACAAATCTTTATCTAACAACTTTATTAAAATTAATGATAGTAAACAATAACGCAGTATGAGTAGCAGAGCTAAAGGAACATCTCCTAATGAAAAAAAAATTAAAAACAATTCGGATTAGTCTAAGCGCACCGTAGGAATCCGTTAAAATTTCTTTAATAAGAAGGCATCTAAACCAATCAAGAACTGTCGTTTTTCGTATGTGATTAATAAAAAGTCGGAAATTATTTCGTATACTTTTATGCTTTTTTTAGGTCGTTTTGGGGAGTCATTAAAAGAAGTGCGGGCGTCTTTTTCGAGAATATGCCAATTAGAAGCCGCTTCTCTTGGTGAGCTTCGCAGCGGGGTGTATGAGATGGGTACTTTAAACTATACATCACTAAACAAGGTTAAATTAAAAGAAATAATATACAAACATAATTCGTTTTAGTTTTTCGGAAAAAATATTTTGAATTTGTTTTTTAAATTTATAATTTCTACATTAATATACAAATTAAACTTTTATAAACGCCATCATAAAAGTCCTAAAATTTAATTACGTTATTTTTTATGGTTTTCGATTTTGAAATCGGTGTTGATTGAATTATAAAAGCGTATATTTGCATTTTTACCTCCTTCTAGTATAAAAAGCACGTTCGGTGTAGTATAACCTCGCTTCGGAAAAAAAAATTAAATTTTTCTCCCCAGGGGTTTAGCCATGAAAAATTAGATAAACGGTGGTTATAAATGTGACTTTCTCAATTAGAGCTCCAATCTAATAATTTCCTCATATTCCAAATACCTTATATGAGCAATTCAAATGTTAAATCAAGCGCATTTTTATCCTTTATTTGAATAATCAAACGCTCTAGATCGGTTTCTAAGGGAAAAATGAAATAAGTATTTTGAAGTGTTCTGTGTGAGGTGAGAGGGTGCTAACGAAAAGTAAATCTTCCCTTATTAGTAAAATACGGTAAAATTTTTTCTGGAAAGTGGCTCTTTTTTGCGCACCCTCCATCACAGCAGGTTAGTTTGTTTGTCGGCCACTTCACATATTCAGAGCGAGAGCAGTTTAAAATTTTTGGGGCTTTTTGAATTAGAACTAAGTGATATCCGTGTAGCAAACACTAGTGTGTGAGAACTGACTGTAGTAATGAGTAAACTAGAGCAGAACCAGACAACATTGGCAATACTGCTTTGGGATTGCAAAAAATTTCATTGATCAATTCTAAGTGGCAGCATTAACTTAGGGGAGGCTCAAGAAGGATGGGTTTTTGCTCTTTTTTCAGTTTTTCGCTTATAACTTGAAAAATACATACTTTTTGGAAAAGTTCTTAGATATAAGAATAAAGTACATCAAATTCTCTACAAATTATGTTTCTTAAATTTTTTTCATAAAATGAGTAATTTAAGCACTAGAGGGCGTTAAAGTTTAGCAAAAATTCCACAATTGGTAAAGAACTGTTATTTTAGTTTCTCGTTTATAACTCGAGAACTACGCACTTTTAGAGAAAAGTGTTCCTATAACAAAATAAAGAACATTAAATTTCTTACAAATTATGTCTGTTAGTTTTTTTTATCAGACGAACGGCTTAGAACAGCACGAGAAAATTGGGTTTTTAGGGTCAAATTAAACCATACACAAAACTTCATCGCGCTCTAGCACCTATCCCAACTCGTTTATCTGATCTAAAAGGCCTAGGAGACACAATTTGTAGGAAATTTAATGCTGTACTTCATTTTTGTTTAGGAACTCTTTTCTCCACAAGGCTGGTTTTCAAGTGATAAGCGATAACTACAAAAATTTGTTTTTTGGCAGATTTTGGAATTTTGGTCAAACTTTAACGCGCCCTAGCGCCGAAACTGCTTGTCTGAAGAAAAACCCTTACAGGCATAATGTGTAGAAAATTTGATGTAGTTTATTTTTCTATAGAAGTACTTTCCTCAGAAAATGTGTAGTTATAAGTTATTAGCGAGAAACTGAAAAACTCACAAAAACCCATCTTTCTCGAGCCTCCGCTACGTTAATGCTGCCACTGAGGAGTGGCAGGCGGCTAGTTCCATTATTAATGTTCAATGTTCTTTTAGCCTGTACTGTCAAAAACTTTTTACTAATTGTTTATATATATTTCACGCTGCCTCCCAACCAACTCACCCGCTTTTCCGAATCTTTAACAGCGTCTTTGTTTCAATTAATTACTGCAATTATAATCATTTTGATCTGTATCGTATACACTCGTTTCTCAGTTGTTTTTAGTGTATTTATACTATTTTTTATGTTGGTAGAGGATCACCATATTTGGCGTACCTATACAATTTGTTTTCAGTATACGATTTTGATCGTAAATTGAACTTTTTTTACGGACGATCGTAAAAACATCTAAACAATATTTTAATTCGAACCCATAAATGCAACGCGATACTTGGGCTTTATTGAAGTTGCATTTGTCAAAATGTTACGTATTTTATTATAAAGTTTGTATTACGTTTTAGCATGCGACCGTATATACATATAATACGAAACGACCATTGCGCACATAAGTACTATATTATTAAAGTTGAGAAACATTCGAGATGTTCGGCAATACACGCTTTGTAAAATTTAATTTATGTCATTAATCGAGTCCACCACCTATGAGAATGTTAAAAATGTTTATCGAAAAAAATTTAAAAATTATTTGTTTTACACAAAAAAAATAATAAAATTATAAGTGGAGCTTGTGTGCGATGGTATGGTCATTGGGAACACGCAGTAGGGGTCCGCGCCATGCCCGAGGCGCTCCGTAATATATGACGACCAGGCTGGCCACATTAATAGTTTACAATTAAAATGCCCTGACTGCGCCAAGCACATGCATTCGACCGTCGTCCTTACTCTTCGATACGTCCAAGAGACGAATCGTTCGACGAGAACAAATTTTAAAAAATGAGATTTGCGAGAAATATTAGTAAATGTAGCAATTTAAATTCTAATAAACGCCCCGAGATAATATCTGTCAGTTAACGACTTTAAGATCATTTTAAGTTACCTGTGTAATTAACCGGTGGCCAGAACCGCCCAAAAATAGATTTACAAAATTACGAGATTGGATTTTTTGAATTTTTTAACTTATTGTTTTTTTGTACACCTATTGGTCATTAACGATGCCTCGTTTCTCGCATACCCCATTTATATGATCGACTCGAACTCTTAATGAATCTCCTGTCTCGTGAAGTAGCGCATTATATGATAGATACGTATTAAACATAGTTTAAGACATGTCATAGACACACAAAAAGGACTATTATGTTATATTAAGAGGCATTTACGCTTAAAATGGAAATCACAATGCCACTACCATCATTAGTTAAGTTATGGTTCAACGACTACACAACGATCACCTTCCAATATAAGTGCTTTGCTTAACTTTTGTTTTTCTTATCATTTTTTGCAATCGCGAGAAATTCTCAGAACAAATAAGGTTCTGTATCGTGATTTTTTATTAAATTGTAATCGAACGGTTATCCATACTCGTTATTACCACCAACGACCGACTATATGGGTCGAAAAACAGCCGACGTCATCTTCGATTTTTAGTTGCCCAATATTATTACAATACACTCCACTAAAGTATATAAATTCTGAAAAAATGAAAATGTGCGTCATCACGTCCAAAAATAAAGACGTCAAGGAAGAAGAGGAGTAAACAAAAAGCGGAGGTTTGAACTATTGCAAATGACCCTATATGGATTAGTAGGTAAGTGTAACCCATGTAGAAGTAGTCGTTAACTTTTCAAAGTAAAAAATTTTCTTTTGGGGAATTGAAGTCGCTCTAGAAGAGTAAAAGATGTATAGATGCACCTTGTCATACCTTAGGAATCTTGCCTTATAAAGTCTTGTAATACAGGAGAATCCTCCCTGTGACTCAGAATGCATTAGTGGTTATCTGAAGGATGAAGGAAAAACATTAAACATTTTCTGGAGTTGGTCTGGAAACAATATCGTAGAGCCACACACACTGGAGAATTCCTCATGTATACAGAGACTGTTCAACAAACGAAAAACCGCGAGACGTCACTGCCCAGCTCGTGCCAAAGTGCCAACCAGAGGATTTATGTTGACGTAACCGTTCCTTCCAATGAAGTGGCTTAAAAGACCAACGACAAGCTGTTACAAAAATAATTTTAAAAATAAAAAGAGTACCTAAGTAATAGTACAACTATAGGTACTAAGTAGGTACCAACTTATTTTTCAAGAATAATAATTTTCTTTGAACTGCGTAACTAAAACGTTTCGCCTCCTTATTTTTTCTTTTTTTTATAATTTTATTCCGTTAAATATTATAACTTATAGGCACTTGAAGAACTTCCATCATAAATGAACCATGTCTGATTCTTGAATGATGAGACCGCAGACAAGTGAAAAGCGTGACGTCATAGATTTATTAGGTGTGGTCATTTACCGTGAACAAAAATCACCGCCTATCATCAATCAATACGTCCGTAATAAAAAATTTTGTTATTTTCAGTTTTTAGGTTAAAAATTTCGTCCAGTTATATTAATCACCTATTTTTAGTTTAAATGTCTATAGGAAAAAACTTCTTCATCAGTTTCATCAGTAATAATGCCTACCTATCCCTCGTGTTTGCATTTTATATTTTTGGTTTGTAGCAAAGAAAATAGAATTATCTATGAATAATTCTATGTTCTTTGTTTGTAGTCTGTACGCAAAGTCTGTACGAGCGTCGAGGTTTCCATGCACTTAGAATTATTTTTAAAAATTCGTAATTCCTACGTTAAACGAAATATAAAAATAATTTTTGGTTTGGTTATTAAGCACAATCTTGTGAATAATAAGAATTATTTATTTCGTGTACAGGGTGTTTAATTTCTAAGATTTGGATTCCAAATTAAATTGATTTTGAAATATACAAACATTAATTAACTTATCGCAAATAGCTATGTTTTGAAATTAACTTTTTGAATTTGCGGGTTTGTAGTCTGCACGAGCGTTGGGGTCTCCATGCATTAGAATTATTTAAAAAATTCGTAACTCCTACGTTAAAAGAGATATAGAAATGATTTTTGGTTTGGGTATTAGGTACAATCATGTGCATAATATGAATTATTTATTTCGTGTACAGGGCGTTTAATGTCCAAGGAGCACGTCAATGATATACTTTTTTAAATAGCAACCAGTACATATTTTTACAGATTTGGATTGCTCGTTAAATTAACTTTACAAATATATAAACTTTAATTAACTTATCGCAAGTAGCTATGTTGAAATTAACTTTTTTGAATTTGCGGGTTTGTAGTCTGCACGAGCGTTGGGGTCTCCATGCATTAGAATTATTTAGAAAAATTCGTAACTCCTACGTTAAAAGAGATATAGAAATGATTTTTTGTTTGGTTATTAGGTACAATCATGTGAATAATATGAATTATTTATTTCGTGTACAGGGTGTTTAGTGTCCCAGGGGCACGTCAATGATATACTTTTTTAAATAGCACCCAGTATATATTTTTACAGATTTGGATTGCTCGTTAAATTAACTTTACAAATATATAAACTTTAATTAACCTATCGCAAATAGCTATGCTGAAATTAACTTTTTTGGATTTCCGGGTTTGTAGTCTGCACGAGCGTTGGGGTCTCCATGCATTAAAATTATTTTAAAAAATTCGTAACTCCTACGTTCAAAGAGATATAAAAATGATTTTTGGTTTGGTTATTAGGCACAATTATGTGAATAATAAGAACTATTTATTTTGTGTACAGGGTGTTGAATCTCCAAGGGGCAATTTAATGATACATTTTTTTAAATGCCAACTACCACATATTTTTTTAGATTTTGATTGTCTATTAAATGAGCTGTTCAAATTATATAAAAGTTAATCACACATAGCAAATAGTTTTTCCGAAAATAAATTGTTTGAATCTGGGTTTATAGTACCTAATCTATACCTATTATTATGTAGGGATCTAGGCATTAAAGTTGAAGTGCTTATCAACACAAACATCTCAATAAATTCTCCAGATAATAACTACTTTATATGGCGATTTTAAGCTAATATTGAAAAGTCACTGTTTACCCACTGTAATTTGTTAAACCACTGAAACTTGATAACCTACTCGTTGTTATAAGAACCAACGAGTTATTTTTAGTAACTTAATATATCATGTGAGTTGGTAAGTTCTGTGATGACACATCACATCCTATCATTTTTAATACAATAATTCACACATTTATTAAAAATTTTCACAGTTAAGAGCACTTAAGAACGGGATACAAAAGAATGACACGAACACAAAGGTGGATATTATAAAAACAGGTGCCTTTGGAAAAGACCCCAAAAAAAGAAAGGGACGTCAAAAGCTTTTATAAATTTTAAAAATCTAAGCTCCCGATTTTATAAATCTAAACACTACACACAAACCACACGTTGCCTACTTGTGTTGGTTCCTCTATGTATGGGAAAAAATAGAAGAACCTGCCGTGAAAAATGTCCAAAAGTACCTTCAAATAATGCCCACAAAGACACACAAAAGAACTACTTTATAAAACTGACACATCTAATGAAAAGTCTAGATTTATGAGCTCCTTAATAGTTGAAACATTTCGGTATAATATAACGCAACAAGTTTAGAAATTAAAGTTCTTATAAGTTGGGTTGTGAATACAAATTACAAAAAAATAGTTTTTCTTTCTTCGTAAAAATTTTGTAATTAGAAACTTCATTATCACCTATTATGTTAAGAGTCGTTTTATAAGTGTGAACAGTAAAATATATTATTGCTTTCATCATTTAGCATTCGAGCAATTGCAATGTCTTAATTATTCCGTGTATTAGCTTGAAATGAAATAATTATTATTTAATGTAATATAATTTATCATAATCAGTGATGGTGCTCAGGGGCGGCTTTTATAACACTCGATATCGAATTTTACACTGTAAAATTTTTTAACACTAAAAGTGTTCATTATACTAATAGAAATTCTCGGCATAACTGTCTACATGTAGCAAGATTTAATTTTTTACCAGAAAAAGCTCGAGAGTGTCTTGTTAAAAAAATGTATGAAGTGAGATCGACAAGCGCTGGGTGTTTTTTTTCTGCGCTTCTATGTAAGTATTAAATAGTCCTGGTGACTTTTTTGCTCTAAGCTACTACAAGCAAGGTTTTTTCAACGTCATACGAACAAACAGGCAGATGACTTTAGTCAGGCAGACGTTCCAATGGACAGATGATCGGATATATTATCCATCAATGGATTTGCGAGCGAACAAATGGAAGAAAAAACCAATATACTAGTAGACAGATAGAGATAAATAAACCAACCAGCGAGACGAATAGACAGAAGAATAGATGGACGGACGGACCGCACTGGACTGACGAGTGGGCGAACAGAAGACGACTGATGAACTGATACAGTTTGTGGTTTAGGCCATCTTAACAGAGGCTTAAAAACAATAACAGACATGATAGTTGAACATCGTTTTACCTTTGGAAAAAGCAATTGATCGTTTACCTCTCGTAAAAGAAGGAATTAAATTTTTTTTCTAAACGGTTTTAGAAGAGCCACAAATTAATGTTTATTTAATATAAAGTTTTTTGACAGGAGATTTCTGTACGATTCGATATAACAAATGAATCGTTAACATGACTATTGTTTTTGCGTTAAATATATTAATATTTAGTAATCATAATTGATGGATGTTGGTAGCGGGTAGCTATGTTGCGTTGGATCTCCTGCAGACCCTATTACTGAAACTGCAGGTGGTTCGTCAACCCCATTGAGTTTTACCCTGGTGATAGAAACCGTGTACGACGGAAAGCACGAGTAATTTGATTATGAAAAATTGAAAATAAATAAATGCTCGCAAATTCTCACCGGGAGCTATTTATTTTTTTAAAGTTATAATCTTTTGTTTAAATATACAGGGTTGGACTCGTTCTTATTATTTTCGGCTTTACCTACGAACACTTTTGTGGTTATTGTCGTGTTTTTCACAAACTTTTCTTTTACGTTTAGAGAAAACTCTAAACTAATACTTACTTAAATTTTAAAATACTAAAAATATAAAGGGTGGCTCATCTAAAATTAAATATTTACGAGAACACCAGAGCCGGAGTTATAATTTTTTGAAGGTCGCAATTTTGATGTGCAGGTCGCCATTATTTGATTATTTGATATTTCTACCTGTGCAGCTGCTGCAGCTGGAAAGGAGATTAACTTGTCTATTTCAAATAGAACACTCCGTATAATTTTAGATTTTGGATATGAGAGAGAGAATATGATGAGCATTATACTGTTTGGGAGTAGTACTTTCGGTATCTTTCTCCATACTTTGAAAAACGTTGAAAAAGTCCTGCTATGGCCAATCATAAGAATGCATAAGCAAAATCTTAAATTGTTGCATAAAATCCGCATTTCCGACACTTTATTAGTATAAAAATTTAAAACAAAAAGAAAAAATCAAAAGACAAGAAAATTTATCGATAATTCACTTTCTATAATTTATTATTTTTAGTTGTACCTACTTTAGTTTCAACTGACTATGTAATTAAGTAGAAAAATATTTCAATAAAATAAATCGACTGGTAAACCACAGACATATAAATGACTTGCATTATTTCAAAAATGTAGATCTTATCTAAAAATCGATGATCGGTAAATACGAATTCTTTTATGAAGTAGCGGGTAGAGACCATGTTCAAATTCACGCAGGGGGGTAAAAACTCATAAGTGATCGTGTCACTGTATATTTTAAATTAAAATGCAATTTTTTCTTTAATTTAAAATCCATTTAAAAAGTTTTCCACCCTATATCAATAATTAATTTGATAATTTCTTTCATTTAAACCAATTTAAATTTGAATAAAATTTTTTATAGCGTCCACACTTGATCGCGATTCGTATTAGCTGTTGGCCCCCCTGTAGCTTATGATAATTTTCCCAAATGACATATTTTACAGGGTGGACTAGTAACGATATTATTTTTAATGGTAGCATCGTCTAAATTAAAATTTAATATAAATTCGAGTATTTTCGAAGAAATAAAAAAAGGAGACCGTGACCATTTTATCCATTAATATGAATTATTATTATGAAGTGCGGTCACAAGCAAAAGATTTGGGAATCACGTAACACCGGGGTGTCTACAAACACAAAAAAATATCTTCCAAACCTTTTATTTTTACTGACAACATAGCTTCTTGCTGCGACCTGCAGTTCTGTTATTTTTTATAATTTACGACAATATTTTGTGTTAAAAACTTAAGATATTTATTAACCCGTGCAGATATATACGCGATGATGTGCATTAAGGTAAAAGGTAAAGCCTTGTTCACACGCTTTTCATTTCTTCGGTTTCCAATTTATAGAGAGGTTAGAAATTGTGACTATTTTTGTTTAGTTCGTATTACTTCTATTTTTGCGGTAAACTATTAAAAATAAAATGTTTAACTCGATGTACAGCGTGCCACACGAGACGTGGGATAACTTTGTGAGTTTTTGTGTTTGTTACTGTGTAGTAAAACAACCGAATGGAAAAGGTGAAGGTTTTAAATTTTCTTTTAGTACTTCTGGGGCTTGGCCATTGGCTTCAACTAATTTTTCCGAACAAAGATATGTTTAATGGAAAGAAACATCCTGTATATTCGGTAATTGCATTACTACAAATTTACATTTACATATCAAGATTCCCATGTTAAAATTTATTATAAATGATGGTAACTTAAAAGACAATTATCGAGCAGTTGATATTTTTTTATTCTAAAACAAAAATAAAACGCCCAACTACTAATCATTATTAATATGGTCATTGTATTATGTTTCCTGCTGTTAATAATATTAGCAAAAGCTACATTCACATACTTATATATTATAATACGTATAAAAGAAGAAGAGGAAGAAGATAAAAAAAGTTTGCATGCCTATAAAATGATGCGTTGCTTCTCTCGATGGGGTCGATTGGTACAAATGAGACCCAGTTGGAAGCCCAAGGGCTTATACTTAAGACCCAGTAGCCCCCAAAGCTTTAACCCCATCATTTATGGCACATTCGTAATGAATTGCTCAATTACAAGCAGTGCTTGCCACCGCGGCGTTTTCATTATATTGCTCATAAACGAAATTATATCCAAAATTTGACTTCTGAATATTTAAATAATTTAACGAGAACTTTTCTCAACTTGCGCGCCTATGTATACGATATAAGAAATGTTTATAAAATATAATTAAGTTTGATGTTGTTGATAAATTACTCCCATTAGTTTATTCAAATTTTTTATCTTTTTTCTACGTAAGGTACTCAGATTTCTTCTCTTTAAATCATCTTTCTATAGCTGTTCTTTTCATCTTGTCTTGTTGGAGCCTAGTTCGACGTGATGAGATTGTCTAAATAGCAAATATTAAGGAAGCAACTGGTAAAACACAAAGTCGCCCAAATGGGTTCAAAGCATGAAGATAATTATAATACTATACCGCCTCAAAGATAAAAGGTTTAGTTTGACGTAACTCGTATTTGGATCTAGGGTTGGATAGATATCAACGTGTATTGGGATCTACAACGATCTTGTGTATCAATTTTGATAACGAGTACCTATTAGAAGTATGCCTATCTGTATAAGGCGTAAGGCCTTACGAAAGCCGTAGCAGATTGAGCTGTAACTTGGTGTACAGTTGTACAGCCGTACGGACTCTCGTCTTCGTGACCACACGCCCAAAGTAAGTTTTTAACGCTGGGGAGCGTTTAATTAATAAACGCCACATTTTTCGTGTTTTTTATAAATCGGAACGACGCGCCTCGACTCCTTCAGAAGAAATATCTTGGCAACAATTTCCACTT
The DNA here is from genome assembly GCA_950108345.1 of Malthinus flaveolus. Taxonomy (NCBI): domain Eukaryota; kingdom Metazoa; phylum Arthropoda; class Insecta; order Coleoptera; family Cantharidae; genus Malthinus; species Malthinus flaveolus. Next base: position 947,511 of record OX467288.1, read on the forward strand.
AATCACGAAACGTAACAAAATTTGCATAGAAATAAGAAAATTTTTGTAAAAATGGCCAAAGAATAGTACATCAATCAAGTTGATTGGTTGTAAACTTGTTTATTAAGTACTAAACAGATTACCATCTATCACAAAACAACCATAATTAAATTGTAAATTATCCTTTTTGAAGAGAGAAAAAATCAAATATTTACAAAAACTATGATCTTGTAGTGTTTGTCTTGTTATCGCATTAAAAACATCAGAAAGTCAATCTGACACACTCACACACACAAACCAAGACCAGTTTATATACCCTACCTATATAAAAGGTAGATTACAATCGTATAAATGCAACAAATAACCTATGATTATTTTGTCGTACGAATTACATACGTCGGTAAATAATGCAGCAGAATATAGAAGATGAAATTAATTTATTGTTATTTTTAGCCATTTCTTAAATATTAAATGTGAAAAATACTCTTTATTGTGAGCATAAAAGTATTTTATTACGTGATCTTTATTATACTAATAACAACAGTTTATGCAACATACGAAAATTATTACGTTTTTATTTTAGACATTGGAAACAGGGTGGTCTTAATATTATTTGAGCAAAACTACTCAAAGTTCACTGTAAAATTGTAGACACAGTAATTTTGATAAAATTTAGTTTCGGGCTACTTTAACAAAATTTCATATTAGGCAGCGAAAGCTTTTAATTGAAATCGTTAGAGGGTAGCCTAAACCCCTAAACTAAGGTTATTTTGGTGGCATATATATGACGGTCAATCAAAAATATTTTGTGAAAACGCCCTGTCATCAATAGTTTCATATTTTGACATCCGGTTCAGTTGGCAATGAGATTAACTTTCCTATTTCAAATAAATCACCCCGTTATAATATCGATTTTGGAAAGCAAGGCGAGATTCTGAGCGTACTATTGTTTGGCACTACTTCCGGTATTTTTTTTTGCATTTTGAGAGCTTTTAGCTTCAGAACGTGCGATAACGTCCTGCTAAGTGTTACGGCCCAGGAGATGCCCCGAATTTGATGCAATCCTTATTTCGTGGGTACTCCTTGTGGTTACTTTGGTGCTTAACCCACTTTGTACGCAAGTAGTTAAATTGCCCCACCCCCAAAATAGTCCACATCGCTTATAATTTACGCCTCTACGAGAAGTTTTAATTTTAATTAAGATATCAAATTTTATTTTACAATTTGTTTCAATTTGAATATATTAAAACTTAAATTATAGATCTAATTTGTAATAAAAATATAAAATAAAAAAGATTACACAATTCCATTTTATGTAACTTACTTAACTTGTTTTTTCAACTTTTTTTGGAATTCTTGAACTTTTTTGAATTATATTTTTAGATAAGTTTCAGTAGTATCAAAATTCTAACACCTTAAAATTAACGAAAATCAAAGATGCAAATTCTCCAGTTCTGATTCTTGAAAGTAAGTTAGTACCCAAAATATTTAAAAGTCGTTAAAGTTGATTTTTATTTTCTGGTTTAAAAAAATCAGATTTTTATCACACATCAGACCTCTATGTATAAGTATATCCTCCATCAGATGATGGCGAGGACGAAATTTGATATTTTATGTTTATTTTAATTTCTTTCGATAATAATTTACGTTTGCTCGATTGGAGAAAATTGGTAATGACTTCAGTTGGGTAATTATTTTTGAAAACTACCGGGGAGAAGTTTAGAAAATTTGTTTCTATTAATGAACATCAAAGGTGTAAATCAAATCAGTACTATACCTATACATAAATGTTTATCTTTTAATGATGGGCATTACTTATTTATACCACAAGCGTAATTAGAGAAGACCACATCAAAAATAAATTACAACAAGCAAGTTTGGCAATTTGGCATTATGACAGTATATACCACAGAACGGCGAGGAAAAACGTGGGCCCTTTCTCTCCTAAAACGTCTCTATCATTATTCTCCCTGCCTTTATTAGCCATATGATTTTGTTATGCCGTTTTCATCTCGTGGCTCAAAACCAGACTGACCACTACTACAAAAAGTCTACTACGCAACACACAGAGACTCTTCTGCCTTATGGTAAAATAGGAGTCATGAAAACCAAAGCTCTTATTTCGACAAGAAGGGCCCGTGTTACGAATTCTAGAGTATAGTAATACTACAGATAGGAAGTCTCGAGATCTGATGAGTCATCTGAGTAGTCTGCTTGGAGGAAGTGCAAAGGGCATGAGTAAGTGCCCTAAACAATCCAAAATCTATGGGTGTTAATTGAGTATGTACACAGAGTATGATTTTAAGACAAAAAGTTCATATAAAACATGGGTCCGCAACGGCTCTGTTTTTTAGATACGGGGGTGTTAAAATCTGATAAGTAGATAGTGTAGATAAGTAGATTACGAAAATAAATTTAAAAAATTGTAAACGTGTGTCTAATAGAAACGTTTATACACTAAGCGACTAAAGCTCTTACATAAAAACGTCGTGTTCAAATTTCAAAACTGAATAATGACCAAAATATCAAATTTGTCAACATTTTTTTAAAATTTAAGAAAATAGAAATAAATTGTGTACCTAGTAGGTACTACTACCTATTCGGTTCCAAATTAATAAAAATCTTTCCACGCCCATTTTTGAAAATACGTGCTAATAGGTATACTAATAAGAAATTCTAAAATTACCTTTAAGAAAAGAAATTTTCTGGACTCATCAGTCTTCATAATATTTTCTAAAACACTTGAAAGTTTATAGGGTGTTTTAAACCCTCGAAATACGACGAATTTCACCACACTCCACTCGCGTCATTACCGTACACCAAATTAAATTCTTAATAATCGAATTAAATGCGTTGAGTTACAAGTTGCAACGCTTGATAAGTTAGTGACGCGCTTATCGCTCAAAACACCTGACCTAGCAATATGCAATATGTGCAATATTCAAAGTTGTCGTTTATAAGTTTTAATTCCACAAAAATAATGAAAGTGGATTATTTAAAAATGTATTGTTTATTAATTAAATGAATTGACGTAAAATTGGCTAAATAAAAACTGAAATTTTCAGTAACTTTTCGAGCACCTCATATTATGTGGGGGATCTCTAAAGAACGCCACCGAATTTTAAGAGTTCCAGATCTATTTAACAAATTCACGACGACACAAAAACAGAACCGCAAGCTATTGGTATAAAATCGGAGTTGTGGTTGTAAAGAGGGTTCCAAGTATTACTTTACCTAAGAGAGATTGATAACACGTCCCTTATTAGTATAAGACTACTCTTCAAACTCAGACTTTCTACTCCCTTCTTTTTGGACCTCACCCGCAAAAATCAAATATCTGAATTTTCTTAGAAGCGCTAAAAATTGGTATCAATGAAGAGAAGTGAATCTAGGTGAACATGCTAACTGTAAAAAATTATAGAAGATGGGGTTATACATTTTAAAAAAACTTCTAAATTTTTTGACTGCGTTATATTCGAAGGCAACGATAATCAAAATATCACGTCCAAGTTGTCACCAATGAGTTTTTATAAATTTTGGGATTCAAATATTTTCCAAAACTTCCTTTTCTAGTAAACAAACCCATCCCTACCATACTCATTAAAGTTTAAAATTTTTACCAACGCTAACAAGACAAAATTGCCAAAAGCGAAATTAGACAACACACACTCCCACACTTTCACTCTTTAAAAAAAATAGCGTATACCTATAATACGGACGAAACGTTTACAAAAAAAATCTGCACGAAATCCAAAGGTCACGATTGAAAGCTCGCGTTAAAATGAAAATTATAAATAGAAGGCCAAATTGCGTTAAAAAGTCTTCGATTTGGTACAATAAAAAGAATTATTTTTAAATTTAATTGGCTTCGTATTAGCACAAAGCCCCCTTTTTGATGATGTCTATGGTGACAAGAATATGGCGTTGACAATTGAATGTGTTTATGCTATAGTTCACACTGCCTCAAGTGGCGCGCGTGAGCGTAGCGGAATGTCGACACATTACAATAAATTTTAGAATGGAACGCGTTACCAATAAAATAACCTCAAGAAGAACACCTGAAAATGTCTGCATTTTAAAAGTTAAAAAAATATTTTTTTAATTATTAGAATAATTCGATCAAAAATTAAAAAATTCCTCAAAATGAACCCATTTTTCTTGGCATAATATCGAACGTTGTATTAATAAAAAAAGAATTGAAGCAATCAAGGAGGTTTGTTAAGTGTATGAGTTTCAACACTTGATTGTTTTCGTCTTTTTTCAACTGTCGTTTTTATTACTAGCCCGTCTTTGTTTCCGACCTCTTACCAGATGGCGCACAAGAACGAAGATGTGACTCGCGAAGTCGCGACCCATTCGCTTAGTCGATTGTCCACTGCTTAAGTCTTAACGCGCGCGCATATGTTTCTTCTACTCCGTAAAATTACGGCAATTTCGACGATCGATTAAGAAACAAAAGTGAATTTCTTCGACTTAAAAAAAGTGTTTTTTTGTGCGCTTAAAGTGGTTACGAGTTTAACGAATTTGGATTAAGATGGCCCAGCAAAACGTAAGACTTTTTTTAATTTAAAACAAAAGAAAATGATACTTATAACTACGTTTGAACGTTAATTTGTGCGCGAAATTTAAAATTATTTTTTTAATTCATCGAAAATGCAAGCGACAACCGCAGAGAGCAATATTCTTTCGACGACACAGGTCTGTGATAATAATAGAGATATGGCACCAAAAACACAAGAATTAATAGCGAATAGCACTAGTACCCAATTGAATCTGGCGTTGATACAAGAAAATTTTTTACAACGTTCCATACAAAACGTGGCACTTTCGTTACAAAACGCCATGATGAATTCGCTACAACAGGCGGCATTACTTCCACCAAATTCGGCCGCTGCGGCGGCCCTCAATTTGCAGGCATTAGAATCGTACATTACACTACAAAGACTGACATCTGTTTCTGCCAACGTAAACACGAACAACGGCAGAATAGATATTTTAAAGTTAGCCACAAATAGCGCTAAAATTACGGAAGAAAATTTAGCCAACGACGACAATAGCACAAACAACACCAGCCTCACAGAGGACGTCGATTTGGCCGAAGAAGTAGAAGAAGATTTAGCGCTATTAGACAACGACGACGCTTTGAATAATTTTCCAATATCGACTTCACCGGTCGACACCAGCTATCCGAGTCTAATTATGAATTCGATCTATAATCCACCCCCGACTCCGTCCTCGTCATCGTCCTCGACGTCGAGCTCTACTAATAACGTTACATCCTCCACAACTACGCCTACGACGAACAACAAACAAAAGACCACGTCTAGACCAAAAAAACAGTTCATTTGCAAATTTTGTAATAGGCAATTTACAAAGAGCTACAATTTGTTGATACACGAAAGGACGCACACGGATGAACGACCTTATTCGTGCGACATTTGCGGGAAGGCCTTCAGGAGACAAGATCATCTTAGAGATCACAGGTGAGATTACTAATAATTACAAGAGAACTATTTCGTGACTGTTTCACAATGTTGTGAAATAAAGTTTGATTTACAGGGGTGGGGGAAATCTCAAATGCTATCACATCAGAAGTCAGTAATAAAGTTTTCGGCGATGCAAAGTTTAAGCTAAGGGTGCTACGCTGCTAGGTAATCAAAACACTCGCGTGTTAAAGTAAATAAAAGATTAAAATCAAAGTGGGTAAGATGTGCAAGATTTATAAACTACCCCTTCTCTTTAGAAACCAAGATGTGCCTATATTGGGGTAGTTTTAAAATACTATTGGGGTGTAATTACTTGACAAAATATTTCGTCAACTTCAATACAGCCTCAGTTTATCGTACTGTACTTAATGGAGGCGGCTATTTTGCTTAATTTTAACCAATTTTGAGGTACTTATAACCACTATTGAGGCACTTTTTGAGGTAATTATAACTACCTTTGAGTGAATGCCATTTTCCAAAAGTCTTAAATGTTCCATTAAATTAATTTCTTAAGACGTGATAGTCTTCTACATCTTCAATTTGGCCATTTTTGAGGATCTTTGAGGTAACAAAGCCATATTATTTCAGCATACTCGTTATCAAATCTCTAAACTTAAACATCTCAAGAGAGCTTTGAGTTGTAAAAGTCTATGTGCCATTATATTCTTTGGAACACAACGGCTCTTCGTAAACTTTAAGTTTGACCTTTATGAGGATTTTTGAGGTAACTTTAAAGCCATCTTTCAGCATACTCGTTCCCAAATCTACGATCATCTCGAATATCTCGAGAGCCCTATGAGTCATCAAAACCTTAAAAGCGCCATCGAATGTCGTCGAGATAGTTCCTAACACTTCAATGTCAAACTTGTTTGGAGGCTTTTGAGGCTTATGAGAATAGTTTTATTTGATTTTCTTGATAATTACGCGAGTTTATAGGCCCTTAAATAACCCTCCAAGTGCTCATATAGACATATAGTCAAAGCACCTTTCTAGACTCAAATATTGAGGACAATTTGAGGTAGTTACTATAGCCGGATTGAGTACATGGATTAATTTGTTCAACTCGACTCTTAAACGATGATTATTTACAGAACCTTGAATAATTACATTTTTTTCATCAAGGCTATTTTCCTCATCCCAATTTTCAACTATTTCTAAGGCTTGTCGAGGCTTATTAGTCTCAAAAGCTTCAACTCAGACCAAACAACTTTTAAAGATTTTTGAGGCAGTTAAAAGCCCTTCAATTAAATCTAACACGATGAAAATACGCATAACTAATCATTTTTTACGAGATGGCTCTTTAGGCTTGAACCCGAACTGTTTTTGAAGATTTTTTGAGGTGGCGTAAATTGTTTAAAAATCTCCCAGCTTTAGTGTTGTCTTAAGTTGAATTTATGTCACCGCGAGACTTACGCGTCCTAGACCTCTAGGTTCTGCTGATTTTGAGGATATATTTTGAAATAATTGAAAGGGCAGTTTGACCTAACCTAACCCAATTATGCCTCAAACTCGATCGTTTTTGAGGATTTATAGTTTCGTTTTTATAAGGATTCAATTTATATGAAAAGGTAAACCTAATAGAAAAAGGCTTTTTAAATGTCAAACTTCGCCTTTTGAGGTAGCTGATAGCTGGATGCTCCTTGGTTTTTACAGAGTTGGTGATGAAAGACAAAAGTGTGGATCGTGAACTAATGAATCTTGCACATATTATGCTGGCCTTCAACCACTCAAGGTTTTTCGAATTGAGGTTTTCTCGACGCCTCCAAAACCATAGCATTGAGTTTTTTTGAGGTAAATCTAAAGTTGTGGCTTTTAATCAAAGAAGACTCAATGGGGCCTAATATTACTACGCATCGTCGTGATTACTTACGTTTCAGAGGGATGTATTTCTAGATCTTTCCGAAACAAATTGAATACCTCAAAAACAGTGTTAGTTGGCTCTGGTGGAGTCGAGTTGTTGATTTCAGTATCTTCTGTCTAATATTTTCCGTATATCTCGAGTACGGTGTACGTAAGCAGTCCCTCTTCGTCTTGGCGGAATTAGTTGCGCCTCCTTGAGTAGGCCGATTCGCAATTTGCGAAAAATAAAAATCATTGTAAAACGCCTATTAGGTAAGAAGAGGTGAATGATGGATTCGTTATGCCACTGGTTAGGCGATTAAAATTAATATTCTTTAAACAAAGAGCACGCGTTCTATTTAAACCAACAACCGCAATATCATAAAGTCGTAAGCGAAAAAATTTATTAATGTTTAACAACCATAATATACTATAATAAAACTGTACAATTTTAAGCTTAGCCATGACCGGTACATTCAATTGTTTTAATACATAACGAACCTTAAAATATCTTTGAGTAAAGTTGAAAACGTGCCAGCGAATAAACTCGTACAATTTACAACTACATAAGCTTTAAGTACGCTTGTAAGTTATATTTTATTAAGTAGATGTAATATATGTCGCCCCTTTGCGAATAAATTGTATGAGAGTGCTTTTTTTTTAAAAAAGGCGGGAAAGAAAAGGTTGACATTTTCTCTAGTCGTCGACGCTTAATCGTTTCACTTATTATTTTGTTACGCTCAGAGCTATAAAATGATTTCGTGTCGTATAATAAACATTTGCATTGATGGTGTTTCCACACCTACTATAAATATAATAATAATACATTTGATTTCGTTTAATTAAATGTTGATGTTTTTCTATTGCCACAACACGCCATTGTGTGTCTTTTGAATTACACTTAATTATACAATACATTTCTCTTTTTCCTTCACTTTAATTCTATGATGTTACGAATTAAATTCTATAACAACTGACGTATCTACTTGATGATTTATGTCTACCATTTTGTTTATTTTTTTAATTGTTAACCGCTTTGGTTACGCCACTGCCCACTCGCATAATAATCGAATTAGCTAAACGCTAAACTCCTCGTTGCACGTTGAATAAGTAATCCAATTTCACGGTATATGGTATAAAATTTTAAATAGTATATCCAGAATCGAACCTGGGTCAACTTGCTGGTGTCTACTTGTCTACTCGACTCTCAAATGTTTTGTTATGTCTTATGACTGCATAGTAATACGTATGCCCTAAGCGAGGCTGGGGAGAACTCAAACCTCTCTCCATACTAAAGATTCACTTCCAACAAAATAATGACTACTTACGTGGTATGGTTCAAAGATGGAGAATTTAGTGCTCCATTGTCGAGTGTAAGTGTAAGTAAGGCACTCATTATCATTCATTTTGGCGAAGTACCACTTTCACTTTTCATGGATTTCTACTTGGAGAGCTCGCTTCATTTTTTGTTTCTATTGAACAGGAGTCCAGGGCCTCATAAAGACATATTTGAGGCTTAAATTCAACGGAAAATTGCCAGGGAAAATGATCTCTCCGAAGGGCACTTTAGACTGTGGAGTATTCCTCTCTCCGTATATAGCTTCAAAAATTTTTTAAAACAATCGTTGTTTTGTAACTGTATTGAAGGCTTTAAATTTAACACAACATGGATAAAAGGGGACAGATACAACCGTGTAATTAATTAACAAAAACAAACAATTGGGCACTTACAAATTAGCCGAAAAATTTATTTCAATTTATTTTCACTTTAAATCAAAATTAACTGCTTATTGACGTATTAATCATCAAAATGCGCATTAAATTAATATCGGTCCGTCCCCCTTTCTTATACTCTGTATATAATTTTCGTACAGTCGGTAATCAAACTGGACGATAATGATCAAATAATGAAGAAGACAAAATTACAATAATTTTTTGAACTGGCGCTTTATTTAAATTTTTCATTCGTCGACTTTATTAATTTTCCTTTCTATTAATAAATATTTTTCTATGTCAAACGTCTTATTAATTAAGTAATAATCGTATAAATTATATCGAAGTTAAGTGACTTATATTTATTATTATACATAACAATAGACAGAAATGGCGCAGTCGGGGGTGCTTAAATTATTTATGACACGATCACTTTTTATTTTTTATATTCAAAGAATTTTGATTAAAAAACCATTGATGGTCTAGAATACATTCGAGAAATAAGTGATAATAAATAAATCATAATTTATTATTTAATAATAATATCGTCACAACAATAAAATTTATCCACAAATATTCTCCATTCAACCGCCTCGCTTAGTATTTGACTTAAAACTTGGTTGGTGCCTCCCATTAAATAATTGTAATTGTACCTAATTGGTGATTAGTAAGCTACTAATGGGCCTATTAAAATTGTTATCAATTCAAAATTTAATTTGTTTTTATCTATCAACGCCCAATTTAAAAGTTTGTTAGGTGCAATTTAGTTAAAAGTTAAAAGGTTTAAGAAGTCGATCCGTTGTTAGGAACCGTCGCTTAGTAAAACGAGCCAACTTGATGATTATGTTTGATTCGAGCTTAGAATCAATTTAACTACGCTTTTAGAATTTAGTTACGGCTAGTTAGTATTTAAGTATTATAAAATGTACTAATAGGTAGGTACCTACTTTTTATGTTGTTGGCGACAATTTTACTTTTTTATTTAATTTCTTGGCGTTTTAAGCTCCTTGAATCCAAAAATAAATATTTTTGAAATAGTCTGTCTTTGTGTGTGTTTTTGAAAATACCCCGTAGTATGTTTTAAGTTTTTAAAAAATATTGTAAAATTATATGTCTAATGACACCAAACATGTTATATTTTGACTTCCAACACCCTGTATATTTTTAGTTTGTGATTAGAAGATTACCAAATATTTTATATTTAACTTCCGACTCGGCCAGAAATTAGATTAGCACATTTTCGCAAGAAACTTTTTTTGATGGAACCGTTGATGAAAAGTACCCTAAGTAGTTGACCAGCATGTTATTAAATGGCTTGGTACGTGCTTCAAAATGACCTGATCTGGTTAGTCGACTACTTAAGGTTATATTGCTTACAGTAATAGCAACTCATATTAAATTAATGGCCTCGTTACATTTATCAAAGTTTCTCTGCAATAAATGGAAATCGCCTAAGTACCCTCTTATTACCAATTACCTTTGAGACTCTATACATTGCAGCAAAGTCCACACTGATGGTGTCTCACTTTTTTGCAACCTTCTCAATTTGCAAGACTTCTGTGACTTGAAGTCGTATTAGTTACTACACGAAATATTTCCTTGTAAACTCCTACAGGTTTACATGTCAACTCCAATCCAATTACCTATCATCTCATTATCTTCCCATTTTATTACAAATCCGTGTCCAACTCGATATCGCTTTGGAAATAATGATACTAAAATTCTAGGCTTTATTGACATAAAGAATTTATATTTACGATTCAATCAAGTTCCGTTCTGTTTGGTACGAAGTATACCTCAGCCGTCCGATCCACTACTAACACCTTAACGAAACGAAATCTTCCGAAATGAAGGAAACGTTTTTATAAGAATTTATTTTAAATTAAACACATAAAAGGTAAAGAATTTGTTTTTTAAAGATATTTCGACTTCTTATTTTTTTGAAATTGAAATTTTAAGTTCGTTAAAAAATAGATACGAAATACCCACAACCCACATTAATAAATTTATTATTTCCTAATTTAAAACCTAACTACCTATGTAGAGTTAGTTGGTTATTTATTAAAATATTAATTTTATTACTCCCTAAATTTTACGTAAAATTTACGTAAAGGACAATTTTATTGTTAATAATTTAAAATTTAATCATTTTTTTTTAAATTTGTAATTTCGTGGTAGACTACGAGTCTGAGAACTTAAGTTTTTAGTCGACTGATGGTGTTTTTAACACCTAAATTATTGGTAAAATAACTTGAACAATATAGAGAGGGCCGCTGGACGAAATATCATTTGACTTAATATCAGAGTGACAACTAACAAATGAGCAATGCTTGTTCAAAATTATAAGGTCTACAAGTGACCTTGATTGTAAAAGGTGTGGGCGTGGTATTTACAAAAACGTCACAACTGGAGGGGATATATTCTCGGGACGTTCCCAATGTGATGTAGTCGTAACGCCGTAACTAAGTCCATACTTCTCAAAACGAGGTAACCTTCGTACAGCATCTATCGAAACGTCCACTTTGTATAGAGAAAATCATAAAATGGAAGTTGGGGAATGACTCACTTGCACCACCTTAAATAATACTTGAAATAAAATAAACACTAACTCTTCTTCTCTCGTTTCAGATACATCCATAGTAAAGAAAAACCATTTAAATGCGGCGAATGCGGTAAAGGGTTCTGTCAGTCGCGCACGTTGGCCGTGCACAAAATTCTCCACATGGAAGAGTCTCCGCACAAGTGCCCGGTTTGTAGCAGATCGTTCAACCAGAGATCCAACTTAAAGACACATCTACTCACCCATACGGATATTAAACCGTACAACTGTTCGGCTTGTGGTAAAGTTTTCAGAAGAAATTGTGATTTGAGAAGACATAGTTTGACTCACAATTTAGGCACGAATAATAATAATATTCAGACTTCAAATAGCTCGTTAATAAGTAATCAAAATTTTAGCATAGACTCGAAAGTATAATAGTCCAGGCAATGGGTAGATTCTGACTTGCAAATGGTCCAGGAGTGTTGTAGTAATTTGGTACACTTGTACAGTTTGGTGTCCCAATTAATATTTTGAGTTTTTGACCTTGAGCGACCGCCGCTCGCGCCGCTATAATGGAAAAAGGGGCCGAAAACAAGTGTTTCAAAAATATCTTCTATCTAGCGCCACCTAGGGCATAAGTAGATATTACAACGATTATAGAGTAAATGGAGTAGTTATGATTTTTTGGTTTAATGTTCATGATGAAAGCCCAATGATAAATCCAAGTTTTTGACCTCGGCGAAACTCCGGATCTTTGTCAAATCTTCAAAAAGATATACGATTTAGCTTTGCTTTTGTTTTGAATTTTTGTAGCAATCCGAGGATAATCGTAAATCAGAACAGGTGCTACTTATAAAACCATCTTAAAATTAATTACCTAAAAAAATAAAAATTACCACGCCATAATCGTACCTAGGAAGCACTGCCTGCTCGAAATATTTCCCCCACGAGATGATTAATTGCACACTATCAGCTTTGATACTGTAGCTTAAAATTGAATGATATTATTCGAGGATTTGGCAGTCGCCAAATCCCCGAAATGACAAAGAGAACCAGAGCACCCATCCTTGTCTTATTGGGTGAAGTAGTCGTTGATAACATAACCTCGTCTTACAAATGTAAATTAATATTAGTCGACAAATTTTATTGCAAGTTTAAACGAAAATTTTCGCAACAATCGTAAAAAATTCAAATGGGGGTCGAATTTGTATTAAAATTGATAAAAGTCGCCTACGTATCTACCTATATAAATACGAGTGGAATAAAACGATGAGATGATTACTGATTAGATGTGCTTAACAGAAAATGTGTTTCACGGGTATTTATTACTAACAAAAAATAATGATCAAAAAGTTTTCAAACAGGATGGTTAAGTACCTACGTCTTTTTAGTTTGTTAATTGTTAAACAGAGCAAAAATTTAAAAACAAATTTCTAAAATCCAAAAATAAAATTTAACTGACCTTGAGCTTCACAGCTTTTCACCGCTTAACTTTCGGCAAAGTATCTATAAACTCATAGGTACTTATTATTCCTTTTAGCACTACCACCATACGACACGATATCTACTAGTGAAAAAGATTTATTTCCTCCACGAAAACTTTTTAACTTTTAACTTTTTAATTTGTCAAATTTCAAGAAAAAATTGATTTAAAACAACACAACAAACACTTTTCCATTTAACGTTCAACATAGTTTTAATTTGCACAAAAATTAGTTATTTAATTATTTGACGTCGGCCATTGGTGCCTCGCAACAAAAATGGACACCGGAACGACCCCAACCTTTCAGTAAGATTTTCAACCGATTTCCCGATCGATTGGATTATTACAGATTGATTGTTATAAACTTTAAATAGTAAACTAGCTTTTATAGTGTCAATTTAATAATTTAAGACTAAACCGAACTGTAAGTATAAGGGTAAGAAATATTTTTAGCAGGACAAGAAAATGCCGTGTAGCACGTGTTATCGAACTAAACAGGTGACGGTATATCGAGCGGTCGATCCGTAAGATGTCAAATGTAAGAAAAGTTTTTATTTGACAGTAATTTTAAATTACTTATACGTATCAACTAGATAAAATATGATAATTTACTGTGATTATTATTATAAAAGTATAATAAACACACCAAATATGTTCACAGTTGATATTTTTGCTCGAGACGAAAAGGGCGGCGATTTTCGAAAATAACAAGTTACAATATTATAATAATTTAAAATTTTTCCACCTGTAGTAGGTAGTTTTATCTTAATAATTCAAATTAAACGTACGAGGAAAAGTTTAGGGCACAGTTTTTGAGTTTTACCATTTTAATTGGCGGCCTTTTGAATACTCTCACAAATTAGTAATTTCAGCTATTTTGTAAGCCCGTTGAGTGACTTTTATGTTTCTTCCCACAAATGTTTATCAGTAAATGTTTAAATATTCAGGCGTATTCTGTATCATAAACTTTAAGGATAGCTTTTAAACTGGATAGCTTAAGGAACTTCGTATCTTTGTCAAAAATTCAAAACAAAAGCAGAGCTAAATCGTACATCTTTTTGAAGATTTGACAAAGATCCGGAGATCCACCGAGGTCAAAAAGGATTTATCATTGGACTTTCATCATGTACAACATCATAACTACTCCACTTGATGCAAGGTAAACAATTCGAATCTTTGTCGAAAGCTGTATCGCTAAAAATGGCACAATACGATAAATTTTCAAACTTTTTTACTCGTCCACTATATTCATCTGATTTAAAAATGTTTCTTACAAAAGTTTTAGGAAATTACACACTCTATAATCGTTATAATATCTACTTATGCCCTAGGTGGAGCTAGAGAGAAGATATTTTTGAAACACTTGTTTTCGGCCCCTTTTTTCCACTATAGTGGCGCGAGCGGCGGCCGCTCAAGGTGAAAAACTCGGAACATTAATTGGGACACCAAACTGTACAAGTGGACTAAATTACAACACTCCAGGACCATTTGTAGCGAAAGCCTATTATTTTCATGTATTAATTGCCTGGACTATAACGTTTAAGTCGTTTTTTGTATTTTTTTGATTATTTTTGTAAATAAATGTACTTTTTAGTTAAATATGTTAAGTTGAGCTTTTTTGTAAATAAAATAAACATTGATTTAAAAATGGGTTTTTTATTGTAGCCCTCACTTTGAACCCTTATCTGCAATTTTAAAGTGAGGGTGTATTATACCTTCAGTTTGAGAAAGCCAAGTTAAAGTCTCTCTGAACTCAGTGAGTACATTCCTCCTCTTATGTTACTTTGTTTGCTTCGTTATCAGTAGGCAGTTTGCTTGAATAGCTGTCTGCCTACTTGTCTGTATCAGTGTCTGACTATCTGCCTGTCTATCTCACTGCCTGACTGTAATTTTTCCATCTTCCTCTCTACTAGCTCATCAGATCACCTGATTAAATTTTAGCCTACTTATTCGCCTGCTCGGCTAGCTGTCTACTCGCATGTCTGCCTGTCTACCTGCTTGTTTACCTGTGGCATGCATAACTGACTGTTTGCCTAGCTGAAAGCTCATGTGCTTTCTCGGGGTACTGTTTGGCTAAGTTTGGACATGTACAACAAACTTTTTACTGATGGCATCTCTTTATATTTCTCGGTTCTTTTCTTCTATTTTTTTAAATTTCTAATAGCTCTTTAGGACTTTTGTGTTACTTTAGCGCTTATTTCCAGCTCCGTACTCTTTATTCTTATCATCATTTTGTCCCTCTTTGCGTATTGGTATAATATACCTCTTTTACATCTTTCCATTTTCTAATTTCTTCTGCCATTCCTGCCACTCATAGTTCTCTTTAATGGTTTGTATTTTCTCAATGCTTCTCTTATACATTTCTTCTTTGATTTTTTTGTTAATTACATTAACTTAAAGCATTACAATATAATCTAATAGAATAATTTTGTACAATATAATAATAGTTTGGTGTAGTTCATCCGTTGGTCGTTCGCTGCCTGTTTGTTCACTTAATCTACCGAGGTACACCTACTTAAGTATATATGTCGATCCTTATCACGTATATAGGTACATATGTTAGCTGGCTGAAAGATACTCTTATGCCAACTTTTAAGATTAAAAACAAATGATGAAAGAGAAGACAAAATAATAAAAAAGAATATCTTACACAGAGGCGTTAAAATTAAGTAATAAAAGAGGTTTAGCAACGTTTATGCTACGATAGCAGTTTGAGCCTAAATCCTCTTTAGGTCTTTAGCCTAATCTCAACAGAAAAATCCTCTAGCTACAGTCTTGTAGAAGTTAATATAACAAAATAAGAAGAAAAACAAAAGAATACAATGAAGGGGAGCCCAGTTTGTGATCTTTCTTCCAACTTAACCCTTTACAGTTTTGCTCCAAATAACGCCGCTTACAGCAGTTGAAGAACCGCCTAACAAGGCTAGAATAACATTTTAATTTCTATAAAATAATACAAATTTACAACTTATTCTTGGTGTCAATTTTTTTTGAAAATGTACCAGTTGCTGTCTAACAATTCTTACTACCTTGAGGGCTTGAGGCTCATCTAGTCTCCCTAATTATGACCGCAAATAGGCACTTTATAAGAGGTAACTAACGCACTAACACTTTACAAAGTATTGTTGTACAATTTATTATTAATTGTGGCCATTTGTATCATCAAAGGAAACGGAATAACTTTCTGAAATTAATGGCACTACTACTTGAGTACTATTTTGAAATAAAATAAATCTTAAATTAATAAGGCTAACACTATACAAATTGGAATTTTATTCGATTGTAAATAATTTCAATTCTTGATGTTTATGACATTACCATTTTAACTACATAAAGTAGGTACTTATTCGTTACCATTTATTACTACACTAGAAAGTCTCTAATCGGTCTTCTTCCCCTCCAAACGAATTTGGTTAAATTGTAAAACTTCCAAAAAATCGCATCGTGGATTATTATCTAGTGTAAAAAGAATACAACAGGTGATAACACATACGATAATGGGCAAGCAAAATTTATATTAGATAATTTACATAATTTATGTCCGATGTCTCCTATAAATCCCCCGCAGTTGTCCGTTATAACGTATTACCTGGTCAACGTATGCGTTACCTAAGAGCACAGGTCCGATAAACTTGAACTTGTAATAGAAACGTAATTTATTAAATGTTTTTGCAGTTTGTACGAGCAAAATTTATGTACACATTTCCAACATTAAAAGTATTTAAATTTGATGAATGGAATTGCATAATAAACGTGGAAAACTTATTGCGCGTTGCAGAAATTTCTTTTGAAACTTCTCCTCTTCTTCTTTTTTATTTCAAATGGATGCAAAATTATTTCAATATTTATGTTTAATGGGCGAGGATTTAATGAAATGGAAATGAATAATGTGGCCAATTTGTTGAGTTGTTTGCATATCATTATGTGGATGCTGGATGTGAACTTGAGTCTGAATGAGCAGTTATTAGTATTTCCTTTGAAATATTATCAAATTTGAGAGAACTGTTATTTAGTTTCATCTGGGAGGATTATTGGCACGAGATTTAAATGGATAGTGAGTTGCATGAAACACCGAGGATAATACTAATAAATATAGTAAGAAAAGAAAAAATGAAAACTCCACTACTTTCCAATAAACCTGAGACTTTAGCCAAGATGTAGCCAGAATTATACTTGTTCTTTTCTTAAGAAAAGAGTAAAAATTGGCTTAAAGGATATGTTTTAGAGATACCTTTCTTCTAATGGCCAATGAGTACTACTATGAGTCCGAATAAGTACCCTATAAGTGCTGGCAGTTATCACCCACTCTTCCTGAAATCCTGAATAATCCCAAATTGCACATTGATCAAAACTCATCTTGTATAGTAGGTATATCCTTTAATGACCTGAGAGAAGACTCTTGAATGTCGGGAAAGTCTAGCTTAGTCATGATTAGATAGATAGCTGGTCTTCTTGTATAGGTATAGACAACTGTAGGTAGGCAGGTTTCAAACCTGAAATAAAACGTGATTAGTGTTGAATATGATAACTAGATAACACTCTGACTCGAAATTACTAAAGAGCAAACAAGCCACAAGAGTTACCTTTTTAAGGCAAAACTAAAACTGCAAATTTTAAAAAAGAGACTCAAAATTTGAGATACCGTTCTACCGATTCTCAGATCGTTCCCATGTTCCCAATTAAAATTTTGAAAATGGTGACATGTGCGACGTAAATGTGTAAATCAAGGGCCACCGATGCGTAAAAATGTACACTTATCCTAAATTCGAGACGTTCATCACTTACAATGATAAAAGAGATCGATAACTTTACGCTTCCATAATTTATTTGAATCGAAAGGTCTTGTAGTAACTTACATTTACTACAGTTCAACACTTTTATATATTTTTATTTTGTATTTGATTTAGCAAATAATATATAACGTGTGAGGTCCAAGTTATTATCCTCGAGTTTATCCTAACGAGTCTACTTATCTGCACTTAACACCTTTCCAGGTGTGAGAAGTGGTCGTAATCTTTTGCTCACCGATGCAGTCACGTTTAAAGTAAGTAAATCGTCAATTGCCATTTTTGCGAAGAAAATAAATTTTTTTTTGGTAAAAATATTTTTAAACGCGTCTCGCTCTCACTCTCTCCCGTCTCTCTTTTTATCAAATTACGAACGTATATCATCTGGCGTTTGAGTAGTCTTTTGAGTTAATCTTCTATTACGTTAGTGGGCACTCGAAAAGGTCTTTTGATATAGCCGCAATAAAGAACTTCTTTATGTCTTCCAACAATGATACTTTTATATTTGTACAATAAACTGCGGTTACTTTTTGATATCAATAGCTTTATAAAAAGGTGAATTAAGAGGCGTATTTTTGTTCTTTTTTTGAAAAGATTTTTTTTGGCAAATAATGGGAACGTTATGAGTTGAATTATCTTCGACACAGTTGGAAGTCGTATATATTTTTATTTAAATACGCCTTTACAATAAAATATATAAAATTAATAGATAGGTTGAAAGATTTATATCAATACATAATACTTATTTTACCACTATTTACATGATCTATGTATCTATCGTTTCATTTCCTCCATAATCTTTACCACGGTAGGTACTAATTTTTGAAGATGTTGGAGTTACACATAATTTTTTGGATTTTTATTTATGAGCGCATTAAATAAAGCGTTCGTATTTACGTATTTGGCGATATTCCGAAAGGTAAATTTAAACTGGCGTTAAATGCAATACCAAAAAGGAGGTATCGTATGTGCCTCCTGGCGTGCAGTGACAGGACCTCCTGTAGACATTCAAACCGAAACAACGCTCTCTAATGTTGTCGTCGACTAGCATTGTCATTTGTATCCTTTATAATATTTTGTATTCCCTAATGGACTTTTAAGAGCTTTTTATGTTCATTAATGTACCTGTTCTTTTCATTGTCTAAACGTTTTTTACTTACTTTCTCTATAAATTAACTTCTTCGATCAATGGTTCTAATATTTGCAAGTTTATGATTAATATAGCATTGAAATTCCAGTATCATTTGGTTATTCACAAAGAACAAATATGCGTTGGGAGTAACTTGACGCTAATTTTACTTCTAATATAAATGAAAGAGTAAAAAATTATCTTTCCATAGAGCCAAATAAATTTTTTATAGCTCTTACGGTTTTCCTGCACCAACATCACAAACCCAAAAAAAGTGTTTGCGTTGTTTCACTACACCCTCCTTGTCTCTCCCGAGTATAGCTACGTTGGGAGTAACTTGTAGCTAATTTTACTTCTAATATAAATGAAAGAGTAGAAAATTATCTTTCTATAGAGCCAAATAAATTTTTTATGGCTCTTAGGGTTCTCCTGTACCAACATCACAAACCGAAAAAAAGCAGTTTGCGTTGTTTCACTACACCCTTCTTGTCTCTCCCGAGTATAGCTACGTTGGGAGTAACTTGACGCTAATTTTACTTCTAATATAAATGAAAGAGTAAAAAATTATCTTTCCATAGAGCCAAATAAATTTTTAATAGCTCTTACGGTTTTCCTGCACCAACATCACAAACCCAAAAAAAGTGTTTGCGTTGTTTCACTACACCCTCCTTGTCTCTCCTGAGTGTAGCTACGTTGGGAGTAACTTGTAGCTAATTTTACTTCTAATATAAATGAAAGAGTAGAAAATTATCTTTTTATAGAACCAAATAAATTTTTTATGGCTCTTAGGGTTCTCCTGTACCAACATCACAAACCGAAAAAAAGCAGTTTGCGTTGTTTCACTACACCCTTCTTGTCTCTCCCGAGTATAGCTACGTTGGGAGTAACTTGACGCTAATTTTACTACTAATATAAATGAAATAGTAGAAAATTATCTTTCTATAGAGCCAAATAAATTTTTTATGGCTCTTAGAGTTCTCCTGTACCAACATCACAAACCGAAAAAAAGCAGTTTGCGTTGTTTCACTACACCCTCCTTGTCTCTCCCGAGTGTAGCTACGTTGGGAGTAACTTGTAGCTAATTTTACTTCTAATATAAATGAAAGAGTAGAAAATTATCTTTCTATAGAGCCAAATAAATTTTTTATGGCTCTTAGGGTTCTCCTGTACCAACATCACAAACCGAAAAAAAGCAGTTTGCGTTGTTTCACTACACCCTTCTTGTCTCTCCCGAGTATAGCTACGTTGGGAGTAACTTGTAGCTAATTTTACTTCTAATATAAATGAAAGAGTAAAAAATTATCTTTCCATAGAGCCAAATAAATTTTTAATAGCTCTTACGGTTTTCCTGTACCAACATCACAAACCGAAAAAAAGCAGTTTGCGTTGTTTCACTACACCCTCCTTGTCTCTCCCGAGTGTAGCTACGTTGGGAGTAACTTGTAGCTAATTTTACTTCTAATATAAATGAAAGAGTAAAAAATTATCTTTCCATAGAGCCAAATAAATTTTTTATAGCTCTTACGGTTTTCCTGCACCAACATCACAAACCCAAAAAAAGTGTTTGCGTTGTTTCACTACACCCTCCTTGTCTCTCCCGAGTATAGCTACGTTGGGAGTAACTTGTAGCTAATTTTACTACTAATATAAATGAAAGAGTAAAAAATTATCTTTCAATAGAGCAAAATAAATTTTTTATGGCTCTTACGGTTCTCTTGTACCAACATCACAAACCGAAAAAAGACAGTTTGCGTTGTTTCACTACACCCTTCTTGTCTCTCCCGAGTATAGCTACGTTGGGAGTAACTTGTAGCTAATTGAACTTCTAATATAAATGATAGAGTAGAAAATTATCTTTCCATAGAGTCAAATAAACATTTTATGGCTCTTCGGTTCTCCTGCACCAACTTCACAAACCCCAAAAAAGTGTTTGCGTTGTGTTACCTATTTACTTACTAAAACTCTAAATACTTACTTGCCAATCGACCGAAAATGAAATTTAAAGCGGAAAGGAAAATAGTACTGTGAAGAAAGAAGAGTGACTAAAAGGCTGTGCTAGGAAGAAGACACCGGGTATATTTAAATACGAAACAAAGAAATGAACGAACATTTTCTGTTTCTTCTTCTCGTAATCAAGTCACTTATGCTTTTTTCTAAAATTTGCCCAACAACTACGTTGCCCTTTAAAAGTTATTTTACTTAATGGATAAACTAACCACAAATCTCCTCATCAAAAATAATTTTATTTAAGTAGAGTCGAGGGGTTGACTTTCCTTTACCCATTTCTGAAATTCCGCGTATAAAACCAACGAAATGTATGATTATAAAAAACGCTGCCGTTTAAAACTAAATTTGTATTTAAGAAGAAGAAAAAAGTATCAATTTTTTTCGGTCGCCTATAGTTATTACTACCGTTATAGTATAATTTTCCTAAAGGCTTTTAATTTAGAAATTGTACATTTTTAATAGCGAGTATCATTTAAAAGCACTTAAGATGGCCGTTTTTGTTATGTGTGTCTATTATTTTCGTATTACGAATGGAAATTTTAAATGTCACGAAAACTCCCATATTTACGAAATCTCATCAAAATGTAAATTGGTCCTCAATTTGGACCTAAAAAATATGTTTTGTTTTAATATTAAAAAATTTTTTTTAGAATAAGTTGTTAGAAACATCTTACTGGTAGGAGAAAAAAATAAATGTTTAATACATGGGCTTACCAACACTCGATTATTTCAATTGTTTTTCTGTTGGGCGCCGACGGTGTAGAAGAAGACGTGGTAGTATTCACTTTTTTACTACAATAAAAATGGTTAAAATCATTAATTATCCGCTTCAGTTTTGTAACAAGAATGTTACCCGATTTTAAAAGATATATACATATACAGGGTGTTCAATAAGTAGCATTGTTTTTAAAACAAAACATCCCGTGCATATTTTTGTAAAACGACTCCACTTTGAATTTCCATTTCAGCAACTTCAAAAACTGCTAATGGTCATATTTACGGTAGGTAATTAAAAAAAACAAGCGAAGAATTTAAAATTAAAATACAAAAACTAGATATTTTTCCCAAAAATGAATTGACCGATAGACCCCAAATTTATTTATTTCTAGCTTTAGATCTGATGGGCACGGAGAGGCCGCTTGGAGGTAAGTATACAATGGGCCCGATTAAGTGGCCTAAGTACAATAATAGGGAGCTTGCTCTCTCCTCTCTAAATAATCCAGATCCAGACCCCAAATTTATTTTTTATTTTTATTAAAATGGTATACTAGTAGTAAGTGCAGTGGATTAACAAATTTCTTTGTTCGAGTTTCTATTGTAACTTTAATATTACCAAAGTTACAGATAGGCTGATTAGTGAAAAACAAACCAGACATCCTGTATACTAGAAACATTGCTACTTAAAACATTAAATTTGTCAACTTCAGAAAATTCAACATTTTCTGGTATTATAGTAGAAAAATATTTGGTTCTTCTGAACTTTCTTAGAAACGTTTGCAAAGTACATGCACGAGAACGAAACTCCAAGACATCGGTCAAAATCTGAGTAGAAGGTGGTTTTATGGGAATAACAATTTTTTTATAAAGCTTCTCAGCAAACTAAGATTTTCTGCTATCCCCCTCTCAGTAAGCTAGTCTAAAGACGTTGTACATGGTGTCCAATAAAATCGTTTAAAAGAGGGGATCCCGAGAACTACAAGAGTTGACCTATTATGTACGTTTGCGCTTACCCATAAAAATGGATTAAATCGTTTCATTTAGCCACCCTGGGTAATCTGGGTGATCTCAATATTTCAAATTAAATTTTGAAACGCCCTGTTATCGTGATTTCTTGTATACTCTTAAGGATAAGTTGTTTTCCGCTACTATTTTTAATTATTTGACTTTTCAAAAGTTTCTCGTAATTAAACTGAGACACCCTGTATGTTGTTCTTTAAAAGAGACCACTGAAATTAAGCATTGAGAGCAACGCGTAAAACTAAGTCACTGTATGTATCAGAGTGTCAATTACATAATTTCAATTATTATTTTAAGCTTTATACAGGGTGTTCCTGCTTGCTTTGTAGGTTTAAACTATTTCGCATTAATTTGGTAAACCTGCATATTATACACAATGTAATTTTAATAAAATTGTTTCATAAACAAACTGAAAATTCAGTTAAAGCCCAAACCCACTCACTGGTTTTGAGTTTTTCTGAAAATTTCAAAAATTTTGCTTTTCGGAAGTTTTTCAGTAACTTCCCTTAATAACTCTCGTTGGATTGTGTTGTCGAAACATGTTGTATAGGAAAAATCTAAAATTTAAATCTCATTTCTCACATAGTTAAAATTCACCCCTGGTACAATAGTGCAAGGATTAGATTAAGCCGGTAGTAGTAACCCTAAAAGACACCGAATGATTATTTACACCTAAAAAGTCCCCACAATAACGACGGAATTATTACGAGCCCATTAAGAATAACCCCAACGTATCGCTTCTTCAGTAATAATAGGATGTCCAAAAAATTTAAGTTTGTGTTTAGTGGTCCTTAATGCTAAGGACGGCAAATGATCCGTTTGGCATTGAACGAGTTCGTTAGTTTTTACGCGGCATTAAAATAACACAATGGTGCAGCTTCTCTTATTGGTTCAATTTATCAACAATAGGGTTTTTTATGTGTACGTCGTGTACACGTACAAACTTACCAGTTGTTACATGAGGGTATACCTACCTATACGAGTCGTTTTATTAAAATTAATTTGCGTGTTGAAAAAAGACGGACGGATACATAAAAGTAGCGCACACACATACGAGTTTTTTGCACAAAAAGAGTATGCCCATTATATGTTAAAATATAAAGGCGGTACACGATTCGATTGTGACTTTCGCTCCAATCACGGACCTTTATATTTTATTTAAATATTTATGGCCGTCAATAAAATGTTTAATGTCACTTCTTTTTATGCTAATCTTCTATTGTCTAAGTTTAAGCGCTTATTTCGGACGATCTTCTTTATAATTCAATTAACCACCTTGTGCTATTCAAATTATTTATAAAATTTAAGGACACATACGGCCATGTATAAACAAATTAATTCGTTTACTTGCTACTATAGTTTTGTTATTAGTATTCTCTTCTTCCGGCGCTCGAA
Source organism: Malthinus flaveolus (assembly GCA_950108345.1). Lineage (NCBI taxonomy): Eukaryota > Metazoa > Arthropoda > Insecta > Coleoptera > Cantharidae > Malthinus > Malthinus flaveolus. The sequence continues at coordinate 971,608 of OX467288.1, forward strand.
TACACCTGAAAAGATCAGGCGCCAAAACATTTTTTTCTCGAAAAAGTCTTTAAATTTATAAAAGTTCGTTTTTACTTGAAACTAAAAGCTTTGTGTTTGTGCAGTTAAAACGTTGCGTGTGGAAGAGAGAGTTTGCAACGTTTTAACTGAACGTTTTACTCGATGTTACTGTCTTAAAAACTTGACGGGCCTTTAGACCTAAGATTAATTAAAAAATAAATTGTCTGCAAAGTTTACACCGTTAGTTCTTCAGGACTACTACGATCGTCCACACGCAACGCTTTAACTGCACGGTTTTAACTGTGCAGGCAAGACGTCGAGTAAAACCTTAAGTCTAGTCAGGCCTTTAGACCTCAGATTAATTAAAAAATAAATTTGCTGTAAAGTTTACGTCGTTAGTTCTTCAGGACTACCACGATCGTCCACACGCAACGTTTTAACTGCACGGTGTTAACTGTGCAGGCAAGGAGGCAAGACGTCGAGTAAAAGCTTCCATCTAGACGGGTCTTACGAACAATTATTTATTAGAGGTCTGGAAAATAACCCAAGAGCTCGAGTTCACCCAGAACTCAAAGTAATCTCTCTCTATATTTTTTGTAATTTTTATAAACTTATAAAACTATCTATCCAATGATACCAAGCATTTAGTATTTTAACTTTCGGTTTAACCGGAAATAAAGTTTGTTTTCCTGTTTTAGATAATTACACCCTGTAATTATTGGTGTTAGAAACCCAAATCTATCTCATCCCCAACTTCGATCTTCCCTGAGCTTCCTAGACATTCCGTTTAAATCCCACCTCTTTTCATAATAATATAGTGAAGCAAAGAAGAGTCGGATGTTTTATTCATAAAGTCGGTGGACCTAACGGTGGCACGAGATGGCGCCTTAGTTTGGAAAGCGTAGTCTCGACGTACTCCTATTATGGGAAAACGTATAAATATGTTGGATTTCGTCCATTCTGTTATTTAATAGTTCATTAATTTTTTAAAAATCAAACATCTCATTGTGTAAAGTATGATTAAACGTCAACTCGTATAGCTCCCTCATTAACACAACAACGATACTATGTAAACGATATGTAAATTTTGACGTATTTATAGCACTTTTATTATAAAATATACATTTTATTATTTAATGTTAAGTTATTTTTTTCTCCACTTCTGTATAACAAACTCCGTAATTATTTACTACAGTAGAAAATTATTTAAAGTTTACGACTAAAAAGTAGCTAAAGGTATAATTAGAAACCGTGTATGGTCCTCATTTTCATAAATATACTTAAATTTTCATAAATGTTAAAATTAGCCTCCGTATAGCAGGTGCCTTTACGTATAAATATATTAAGTTTTAAGGTAGTTAAAAAGAATAATAAAAAATATAAATGTATTTTTTTTACACTGGCCCCGAAATCAAATAATTTAAAGCTCATTTACATTATAAAAGGAGGTTCTTATTTTTTTTCTTACTTTCCTTATTTATATGATCCATTTAAAATGCCACTTTATGGTTTTCAACATAAAGGAGATCCACAAAATATTGTGAAGTTTATCCGTTTTGTCTTTATTTAAGTCTTTTTATTACAACGAGTCGTGGCGCAAGTATAGATAGGTACCCTACTATAGTCTTGTTGGCTATAACAGTGCCGTATTTAAGGAGAGGCGATCGGAGCGACCGCGCCGGGGCTTCGCCACAAGAAAGAGGAGCTATTTTTTCCTTCCCGGACACAGGAAATGAGAGAGTTGTTGTAGACGTAACCTCTTAACTCTGTTAGCCGTAGCGCGTAACCTAAACCGTTCGTCTGACGTAAAAACTTGGGAGACATAATTTATAGAAAATTTAATGTAATTTATTTTTTCTAGAAACACTCTTCTCCAAAAGTGCGTAGTTCTAGAGTTATAAGCGAAATACTAAACAAATGATTTTTAGGTGGTTTTGGATTTTTGTCAAATTTTAACGCGCTCTAGCGTCTAAACCGTTTGCTCGAAGAAAAAATCTGCTAAACGTAATTTGTAGGAAATTTAATATAGTTTATTTTTATTTAGAAGCACTTTTCTCAAAAAGTGCGTAGTTGTAGAGTTATAAGCGAAATACTAAACAAATGATTTTTAGGTGGTTTTAGATTTTTGTCAAACTTTAACGCGCTCTAGCGTCTAAACCGTTTGCTCGAAGAAAAAATCTGCTAAACGTAATTTGTAGGAAATTTAATATAGTTTATTTTTACTTAGAAGCACTTTTCTCAAAAAGTGCGTAGTTGTAGAGTTATAAGCGAAATACTAAACAAATGATTTTTAGGTGGTTTTGGATTTTGGTCAAACTTTAACGCGCTCTAGCGTCTAAACCGTTTGCTCGAAGAAAAAATCTGCTAAACGTAATTTGTAGGAAATTTAATATAGTTTATTTTTACTTAGAAGCACTTTTCTCAAAAAGTGGGTAGTTGCCAAGTTATAAGCGAAAAACTGAAACGAGAGCAAAAACCAACTTTTCTCAAATTAATGCTAATTACCACGGTAAAGTAATCCCGCTCCGTAAAGTTGTCGGTAACTTTACCACCAGCAGAGAGGTACAATAATGAATAATCTCTTTCTATTCTATTCTTCTATTGATTGTATTGAACCTCTCTGCTGATGGCGTAAGTCAAAAAGAACTTTACGGAGCGGGATTAGAATACCACTTATGAGTAGCTCATTTGCAATGTTCTCTGAGCTTGCAACGTCAAAAATTTTGTACTAATAGTTTAGTATGCACTCTGTCTCCCGGACTATTACTCTTCCTCAATTTCTCAATTTGAGGGTCCCATCTATATGGTCACACACACACGGCAATGTAGGTATTTGTGCCAATAAATAATTTTTGTGAAGTTACTAATTAAAGTTTATGAAGTTAATATTAAAAATCGTTACATGTAGGTAGATGGGCTAAGAGGAAAAAAATAAATTACAAAAATATTTTTGGCTAAATGAAGAACGTTCCATAGAGATGCCCGTCTAATTAAGTAAGCGATAAATTTACGTTCAATTTGAAGCAAAAGCGAGAGATAAATTTATATAAATATCGAGCTCCGGCGTAAGGTATGTACGCCGACCAAATGGGGAAAAATCTTTGGTCTAAACTAAATCACACTTTCTAATAAATAATACGATTTTTAATTGTACACAGTAGGACGCAGCAATATATCACATGTTGCGGACCAACAAAAGCTCATATTCTCCTAAATAATAGGAGAAGAGCCTTAAAAAGGTTTCCCGTCTTTTTGTCTGTAAGACAAACTGCCACTTATAAATCTAAACCGAAAAATTAGCTTTTTAATTTATGTACCGCTGACAAATCTTCCATGCAATACCCACTTGGATCCTTCGTCAAAAAAGGCCAATTTTAATCACTTCTTACGAGAAAAGGGTTAATTTTTTTTATTATTTCATTTTAATTACGTCAAAATTTTTAGTTATTTTAAACGAGACGAAGCGCACGGTCTTTTTTCGGTATAACACCTCCGATCGGTTTAAAGGGGTTCGGATTCCCCGCTGTGTGCGTTATAGCGACCCTAATGAAGCGGCTCGTTCGCGTAACATCCTTAAACGAACAAAAAATGCGTCAGTCATTATATCTGTGTGTGTCGTGCGTTTTACCGACGCCGAAAACAACAACAAACGTCACGGATGGATATAAACATTATGTCTATAATATAAATTTTCGGTTAACTTGGAGAGAAAAAAGGAAGAAGAGAAGAAGAAGAGTTGCGCTTATTAACGGCCGATTTAAAATTTTGTGCCTTCGAAATTTTTATTATTATGACGGTCCAATAATAATCCGGATTGTTTTAATTTTATATACTTAAATTTAATACGCCCGTTGTAAATAGAAACTCATTGTAAATAACACTTATATTATGGATATTGGTTTTTGTTTACACAGCCTCCTCCGATAGGTAATATTACGCAAAGTCTCAAATTTCTGTACTTGACCACACTACGACACTACACTCGGGAAGTTAGGCAAAGGCGAATTAAAAAAATTAATTAAATATTTAGTTGCTAATATTAACTACATTAATTTAATTAAATATTAACTAATTCATTGTTTTAAATAAGGATATTGTGAAAATAGAGCTCACAACGAGAAATGAGAAAGTTGTTCTCAGCTTAACCGCTATACGTCCGATTATAGGTACATTAAACTACAACGCGCTCTAGCGCTTAACCGAAACTGAAACTGAAGATAATTTATAGCAACTTTAATTTCCTTAATTTATGTATAGAGACGCTTTTCTCTAAAAGAGTGTAGCTTTTGAGTTATAAGCGAAAAACTAAAAAAATGATTTTTTGCTTATTTTGAATTTTTTCAAACTTTAACGCGCTCTAGCACCTAAACCGTTTGTGCGAGCAACAAAACTTAAGTAACATAATTTGTAGGAAATTGAATATGGATTATTTTTATATCAAGCATTTTTCTCAATCAATCCGCAGTTCTCACGTTATAAGCGAGAAACTAAAGAGAACAGTGATTTAGCCGATTTTGAATTTTTTTCAAAGTTTATGCGAGCTTCGAGCCCTAAGCGCCTAAATCGTTTGTCTGATGTAATAAAATCTATGAAAATCTATAAGAAATTTAATTTAGTCTACTTTTGTAAAGAAACACTTTTCTCTAAAAAAGCGGAGCAAAAACTAAAAAAAGTAGTTTTTTGACCGATTTTGGAATTTTTGTTAAACTTCGCCTAAACCGTTTGTCTGAAGAAAACACATAACAAATATAATTTTTAGGAAATTTGATGTAGTACTTATAGATTATTATTAGACCAGAATAAGCACCATTCCTCTCGCCAGAATCCCGGAGTTTTCCCTACAAGTAGGATGGCTCAAAATCTGATGGGCACTGGGAGGCCACTTGGGGGAAGTCCAATGGGTCCGATTAAGTAGCCAGTAAGTAGCCGATTAAGTGCCAGAAGCTATCTCTTTCCTCCCTAAATGATCGAGACAGACGTAAAGTAACATTGAACCCCCACCCCCAACCGTGTTCAGAACACAGTGGTAAAACTTTCTATCGGGATGCTACCGTCTCAGCACCAGCGATACCCCAGGGTGGTATTGCAAGTTGGAAACAAATTAACGTCACTGTATGACGTTTTTGTGATGTTTCCAATAGAATGTAGAATGGGAGGCGACTAATCTTACGTTCCCTGAGCTGCTCAACTGGATAGGTGAAACCTTCAGAATTAGATGGAACCTTCAGTTATGAGCGCTAATAGAACACTCTTTACGACGGCAGGCTTCGCTAAATTCTCAACTAGTAAGGAAATGTCGTTGCATAGTAGAGATTGCTATGAGATATATGGAGACGGTGTTTTGTGAGAGATTGAAAAATGGCCTGAATGAAATTAGAGCTCGTTCCAAAAACTACTAAAATTTCAGGCTGCAACGTGGGTGTTTTAGTATCTCAGTTCTAGATCGGGAGTTACTAGAGGTTGAACAATTTCTAAAATAAAAAACATATTCCGAATAGTAAATTTCTTATTAGCCCAATCCTGGTTTCGCCTCCCAAGTCTCACTACTCGAAAGATGTAATGCTAAATTACAATCGAAACTTGAATAATCCATTATTTTGGAAGATTTATTCGAGCTCGGAAGAAATAACAGATCTTTTAGTAAAATACAGTTAAAATACACAAAACTCTCATAAAATATTTAACGGAACAAATAAAGTCACAATACGCCTTAATAAGTATTAACTCACGAGAAGAAAAAAATCCTTAAAAGCTTGGACATTAAACGTAAAATGTCATTTTATGAAAGAGACGGAAAATAAATACGTACAGTATAATTCTCGACAAAATAAATTATAGAATCCGATGGGATGATGGCGGTCCATTGACTACATTAGGTCAAAGGTGAGTGAGCATGTTGTCGTCCCCCTAGCCCCTCGAACAGGTCTGATTTGTCATGCCCCACCTGAGATTGCAAGCCCACGCATAACATTACTTTCAATGAACAACGGAATTACATCTTCGACTCAAAATAAATTATTTCGAAAGAAAAAAGTAATTATCGCCGTGATTAAGCGTTTCGAAAGAAAAAGGGAGGCCGTGGACGACGCGGATCTCATCGGGATTTTAGAAAAGAAAACGTTTTGCGCGAGTGGTGGAAATGGGGTGCATTCGACCAAACGTCAATTTTTGCGTGGTTGCTCCTGAGTCGTTTTTTCTCTTTAGCGACCTTCTCCTCGGCGTTTTTTTCTTGAAAAAAAATTGCAAGTTTTTGGCGTTCGGGTTGCCGATATTCAATCAAATAATCAACACGAAAACAAATTAAAAGCTTTAATAATTCTTATTTCGAACAACCTACGTGTTCAAGAATAAAGCACGTGTCGGATGTATCTTGTGCATGTATCTTTGTCAGTAAATAAGTTGTCTTTTTCCACACCTAAAAATATAACTTGACGATAAAACACCTGACAGAATGAAATACTGTCGGAACATTCGACGTTTTATCAATAAAAATTCTTGTGTTTAGAATTAATTTATTTTGTTGACTTTAAAACCAACCTCTATTACTTATGCTTTACCTGGACGTTTTTTGTAAAAATTTTTTTTCTGCCGTACAAAAGGCAAAATCTAAACCTGTCGACTAAACACTTCATTTGTTAGTTTAAATCTAAACCAACAATTGGGTCTCGCGCCGCGAGCAGGAGCGTGGCTAGAGAGGAACCCCCTGAAAGAAAACGAGCATAACTCCGCCACTGTCGAGACACGAAATGTACAAGTTCAATGTTTCATCTTTTACGTTTATTTTCCAATAAAAAGGTTAACATTTGTATATTTAAGTCAACAAGTCAACTGTAGAATTATTCACGTTGTAAAATTATTTTATTGATTTCAACTTCTCGTGGTGGTCCAAGAAACCTGTCCATAACTTTGAACTTTTACCATATAAGAGAGTAGAGTTCGAAAACTCCTTATGGGTCGAATCAAAATTTATACTCGAAAAATTTTTCAAATGTTTCACACTACAAGTCAATTCGATTAAAACGACATTTTTAAAAGAAAAAAAAGGAGAAGAAGAGCAATGAAAGATTAAAAAAAAATATGATGACATATCGTCTTTATTTAGTAAATTTATTGTCGCTAGTCGTCTCTTCTTTAGTAATTTATTAATTGGTAAAAAAGACCACATTTAAAGATTTAAGGGCACATTTGAGGCCACCTACCACTTAAAATTTAAATATCGAACTTTTTTTTAATGTAGCGACATTTTTAAGTTCTCCATGATGATGGAACGCAAGGTTCTAAGTACTTTTACATTAGGAACCCTGCTATTAATGAATTTTAATGTAATTAAAATATATTATCTACAGTTTAATATTTAAAAAATCATTAATAAACTAGTCAAAAATGAATTTTTGTATAGCGTTCCGTTTTATTACGAAGTTTCGCAACGTTTAGAAACAAATGAAACTCTGTGATTGGAGTTGGAGAAACAAAAAACTACAATTGTTGATTGTGTGTCATTTGTTAGTCAATTGTTAATCAAAGACCATACAACTCGTCAATTGTTTTCTAATTATGATTAATCGTCTTTAATTTGCTTTCTAACGTTATCATAATTCCTACTCAAATTAAATGTATTTAGCTCCGACTCTAATGTCGGCAAAGTAGATACCTACAGAAATCGTATTTGACTTAGTCAGGTCATTGGAAAATCGGTACTTAAGTCCATCTTAGTGGACTGTAATCAACTTTTCTCATAATCCAGTCTGCAAGAAAATGCTATTTTTCAGTTTTTCGCTTGTAACTTAAAAACTACGCACTTTTTGAGAAAAGCGCTTTTATACAAAAATAAGCTAAATCAAATTTACTACAAATTATATATCTTAAAGTTTTTCTTTTAGACGAACGGTTTAAGCGTTAGAGCGTGTTAAAGTTTGACAAAAATTTCAACATCGGCCAAAAAGCACTTTTCAGTGCATCGCCAATAACTCGAAAACTACGCACTTTTTGAGAAAAGTACTTCTACACAAAAATAAGCTACCTCAAATTTTGTATAAGTTACGTCTCATAGGTTTTTTTGTTTGGACAAATAGTTTAGGCGCTAGAGGGCGTTAAAGTTTTACAAAAATTTCAAAATCAGCCAAAAACGCTTTTTAGTGCATCGCTAATAGCTCGAAAACTACGTACTTTTTGAGGAAAATGCTTCTACAAAAAATAAACTACACCAAATTTTCTACAAATTATGTCTCTTAGGTTTTTTTGTTCGGACAAAAAGGTTAGGTGCTGGAGCGCGTTAAAGTTTCACAAAAATTTTTTAATTTCCCATAAAAGTGTTTTCTAAGTTTCTCTCTTATAACTCAAGAACTACGCACTTTTTGAGAAAAGTGCTTCTACAAAAAATAAGCTACACCAAATTTTGTACAAATTATGTCTCTTAGGTTTTTTTGTTCAGACAAAAAGGTTAGGCGCTGGAGCGCGTTAAAGTTTTACAAAAATTTCAAAATTGGCCAAAAAAGTGTTTATTTAGTTGCTCTCTTATAACTCGAAAATTAGGCACTTTTAGACAAAAGTGTCCCTATTCAAAAATAAAGTACATTAAATATCGAACTATAATACCGCATGATCGAGAAGACTTTAATTTTTAAATCAAGTGCAGGAAGGTTCAAATATAATAATGCCGTTAACGGTTCAAACTCGGCTCAAGCTACTCTTCTCGCAAAATTCCTTAACTGAATAAAAGTGACCTCATTACTACTACAGAGGTGTGAATTATTAGTTACAAATATAAACAAGTGAAACAATTTGTAAGTTTAAAATAAACGACGGAGGGAAGAAAGGCCACTTAAAATCAATTCCAAGTTGGAATATATTATTTTGCATATACTACACACTCGAGTGCAAGTCAGTAAAAGTAGGTGTAGAAAAACGTGATATACACCTACATCGTGTAGCATTTAAAATTTCTACACGTAATTTTTATTGTATGTAAATTAACGGGTAAAAAATACAAAAAAAGGACGATGCAGCAAAAAAGTTTTGTATTTATCGACGAGAATTATTATTTGTTTAATTATAATGTAACTTAAAGTTGTCAGGTAACACCTACGTAATTTTTCTAATACGCGGTGATTTTTTTAAAAGTTTGCTTTGACAACGGCCGACGTATTAATGTAAAGTTCGAATCGGAACAAAAAAGTATATACCTACCAGTAGATTAAAATCGATTAGGTAAGTCATCTGTCATGTCACAACCCGCATAATATAAGAAAAAAGAGAAATAAATTTCTAAATTTTCCATTCGCATTGGTTCCTTCGGAACGACTGACACTGTTTCTTTGAGAAAAAGGAGTCCAAGTGTCCTCAAGACTAGGGCTGCAACGTGCAACGCGCGCACCTTCACGTTGCAGTTGCAGTCTAGACAAGGCTTTAGATATCTTACGAAATAAAAAGGAACTAAAAAATTACCATAATGTGCGAATGGGGTAATAAAGGTCCGGGTGTTTTATTTTAGAGTATCTAGACAATTTTTGAAAACTACGATTTGGCGCCCGAGCAATAGTCGGTTGTATTGCTTAAAAAGCGAAATATACGAAGAAAACTAACGTTACCTTTGAAGTTGTGTAAACTACAGATGACTTTTGATGAGACGCCAGTTCTTTTACAGCTCATGGTAGTAATTCAATGGATAATAAATCTTTTTAAACCAAAAAAACGAAAGGAGTGTACGAAAAATTTTGTAAATTAAAATAAGAAGAATAAAATTTTCAATTTATTATTAATCTCTGCAGGTATCGACTGTATCGACATGCCGTGATGGTCTGGTAATGCAACTTTTCGTTACCCATCGAGAATAACAAGTGTAAACATGCCGAACACCCGAGATATTCGTAATTTAAACACTTGCACAACTTTATTAATTTGCACTAAATCGATTTTGATGTTTTGAAAAACGACCATCAACGAAAGTGGCGTATAAAAGGTTTTATTTTTTAATGCTCACACGAGAACTATAAAGATAGGTTTATCTGCATAATCTACAGGACGTCTCTTCTATTTATTAGTAGGTACTCGAATTGGAAATTGGAAGCCGAACGACATTAGACTTGAATGGCCATTTGAGAGCTCTCAAAAGTTCTCAAATCATCGAGTATTGCAAAACTTTTTCACCTGCATAAGAATAATTAATATACAGGTTGTCGCCTGAATATAATATGACGTTGTTTCTGTTTAGATAAACTAACGTTTAATAGAGAGAGTGTTTAACTACTTTGAAGACATCGGTAATTGATAACTGGATGGAAGCAACAGAAAGTGGATGAAAGTAAGTCGATGAGTGCCACGGGGCTACGTATGAGGTCCCATCGTTGGTAGACAAAAACTTGGAAGAACTGAGCTGAAAACATGGGAATGATAAATCAGATAGAGATTGAGTAGCTGCAAAGTTCGCCCTAGAGCTAGAGTTTGATTGCAGGATATCCTGTATAGTACGCGAGAAACAGAACTCCCTGACCAGTGGAAAATAGCCCCAGTATTAGATTAAATAGTGGATGGCATTCATAGTAGAGTAGCGTTGAATTTCTAGCCTCGGCCTACTTTGACCTGGCTAAAAGCAAGACTTATCTCCGTGCATGGCAATCTTCGATAAGCTAAAAGTAGAGACTAATCGAACGACGATTATGTCGACATCTTTTGTTAAAAATTGCGCAATGTTGCGCAAGTACGGCTCAAAACAAAACCTTGACAGGTATAGGTAGACAAAAGAAGACTTTAACTTTATTATTCAAGGCTGCTGCGACGTCTAATTATAAATTATAATAGTCGAATAGCAGGTTGCACGAATGAGTAAATAATCTGCATTTTAACAAATTGAATCGATAATGGATTACTTCCCAAATTAAGGAACTCGTTTTATTTATATTAAACACAAGTCGACGACGTTAAGATACTTCTTAATTAAATCTAACTAATTGTCCGTACATTTTCAAAACTCACTAATTGTGATCGAACTTTAATTTTAATTTGAGGAGCGATAAAAATTTTAATAGCTCGGTAGCTGTCAAGTTGCATGAGAAAAATTTCGACCGCATTATTTTCTACTTGGTAGATTCAATTTAATTAGGTTTTATCTGAATCTGATAAATAATTTTTTTGTTAATAATTTTATGTTTACCTTCAACAGGATTTTCTTGCGATTATATCTAGATTAGTTTGGATTGGGGGTTTTGTTAGGAGTTACGATACATTTTTTAAAGCTTTCAATAGATACCGCCCTCTGGATCTTTTATTCAAAATTTTTTTCATCGATGTCGATCGATGTAGTTATAATGTCTCTGATGTGCGTTACGAAGGTGATTAAAAATTAATCCAAGAGTCTAAGAAGCTTATAGCAGCTCATCTAAGTTTAAAATTGCGGTTATACTACACATCTTCTGTTTGAAGCAAACAGTTGCAGATCAAAATATCAAAATATTTAGACTTGGACTACCAGAACCTTCCCGTTGTTCTATTTCAGTTGCTTAATTAATTACGTACTTAGTCCAGTTTAGTAGTTTAGCGAGGAACCAAAATATAGAAGCTTTTCTCTATCGTTGCTTATGGTTTTTGGGATGCTGAATTCAAATTTCACTTTGCACTTTTATAAAAATTAACTATATTAAGTACCTACATTTTTTACAAATTATGTTTGTTGTGTTTTTTAATCAAACAAACCTTTCAGGCGCTAGACCGCATTAAAGTTTGACAAAAACTCCAAAAGCAACAAAAAACTGTTTTTTTAGTTTAACGTATATAACTCCAAAACTACGCATTTTGAAGAAACGTTTTTGTATACAAAAATAAAGTACGTTAAATTTCTTACAAATTATATCTCTCATGGTTTTTACGGCAGACAAACAGTTTAGGTTAGGCGCTAGTTGGAAGTTTGGCAAAAATTCCAAAAGCGATCAAAAAACAGTTTTTTTAGTTTACCGCTTATAACTCCAAAACTATGCACTTTTGGAGAAAAGGGTTTTTATACAAAAATAAAGTACAATAAATTTTCAACAATTTATATCTCATAGGTTTTTTATGTCAGACAAACAGTTTAGGTTAGGTGCTAGTTGGAAGTTTGAGAAAAATTCCAAAAGCGACCAAAAACCTGTTTTTTTGGTTTAACGCAGATAACTCCAAAACTATGCACTTTTGGTGAAAAGGTGTTCTATACAAAAATAAAGTACTTTAAATTTCCTACGAATTATGGCTCTCCGGTTTTTTACGTCAGACAAACAGTTTAGGTTATGCGCTAGTTGGAAGTTTGAGAAAAATTCCAAAAGCGACCAAAAACCTGTTTTCTTGGTTTAACGAAGATAACTCCAAAACTATGCACTTTTGGTGAAAAGGTTTTCTATACAAAAATAAAGTACATTAAATTTCCTACAAATTATGGCTCTCCGGTTTTTTACGTTAGACAAACAGTTTAGGTTATGCGCTAGTTGGAAGTTTGACAAAAACTTCAAAACCGATCAAAAACTGTTTTCTTGGTTTAACGCAGATAACTCCAAAACTATGCACTTTTGGTGAAAAGGTTTTCTATACAAAAATAAAGTACATTAAATTTCCTACAAATTATGGCTCTCCGGTTTTTTACGTTAGACAAACAGTTTAGGTTATGCGCTAGTTGGAAGTTTGACAAAAACTTCAAAACCGATCAAAAACTGTTTTCTTGGTTTAACGCAGATAACTCCAAAACTATGCACTTTTGGTGAAAAGGTTTTTTATACAAAAATAAAGTACAATAAATTTCCTACAAATTATGTCTCTTAAGTTTTTCACGTCAGACAAACAGTTTAGGTTATACGCTAGTTGGAAGTTTGACAAAAATTCCAAAAGCGACCAAAAACTGTTTTCTTGGTTTAACGCATATAACTTTAAAACTATGCACTTTTGGTAAAAAGGTTTTCTATACAAAAATAAAGTAAATTAAATTTCCTACAAATTATGTTTCTTAGGTTTTTTACGTTAGACAAACAGTTTAGGTTATGCGCTAGTTGGAAGTTTGACAAAAATTCCAAAAGCGACCAAAAACTGTTTTCTTGGTTTAACGCATATAACTCCAAAACTATGCACTTTTGGTAAAAAGGTTTTCTATACAAAAATAAAGTACATTAAATTTCCTACAAATTATATTTATGTCTCTCCATCAGATTTTTTACGTCAGACAGAAGAAGAAAGAAACTGAACGACCTCTGAACCTTCTAATGAACTAATGAAGTTCTTTTTAAAAAATTAAAAATTGTTACGCCACTGAAAAATTTATTTTCGTTGTAACTCCTATCGGCATCCTGTTTGGGCGATAACTTAAAAATTTTTAATACCAAAAAAATGTTATCTTAATTTGTGTACATTTCTTAATTTTAAAAAGTTTTTACTAAATTAAAAATGGAAACGGACAAATGGCTCGATAAAAATTCATTCCTTCAGAGTGCACTATGTAACATAGACATGACAATTTAAAAAGTTAGCAATAAATAAATGGTGAAGATGGCGCGCGTGGGCCGAACATAAGAGCATTGCGGCTTTAAATCATGGCACTCTCGATGGTCATAAACTATTACCACACACGCCGACTTTATGTATTTATCGCAATACTATTTCAACATGCCAAAAAATTGTACCCTTTTTTGGGGGAAGAAAAAAAATGAAGTTTCTCGCAGAAAATCTAATTTTTGCACAATAAAATCACCATCGGAGTCGTCGGTTTGCGCGATTACAAAATCGAAGAGTCATCTGAGAAAATAAAATAAGAGCGGACAGAACTAGTGAAGCTTACAACTGTTGAAAAGATAAAGGCATGATAAAATCGCATTCCTATACTCGAGAAAAGACTTTATCACGATTGAGATGGTGAGTGAATGTTATTATTATGCGCTTGTGAGGTCTATTCGATAAAAAGTTAAAAGGTAGCGATGTCAAACTAAAAATATTAAATTAAAGAAGACCTAGAAACGGGAAAATTTATTTTATTAATCACAAGTGTTACTGTTGCTACCAGAGGCGTAGCGTTTGCCTACAAGGGAGGGTTGTCCTTCTGGAGAAATTGAAACAAAGTGACTTCGAAGTGCACCTTTTAGAAAAAAAGTAAGAAAAACCTCAATCTTATAGGTACCTACCTGGAAGCTGGAAAGATGAGTTGGGGGTTGGTTGGGGGGACTAGGTAGGTGACTTGTTAGAGGTGTTTAAGAAAAGGTTTTCAAAGCGCCTCATTATTAGAGATTGTCTAATTAGTAATTATTAAGAAAGGACGTCTTTTCTGGGCATATTGCTACGCGTACGCCACTGATAACTTCACAAGAAACATAATATTTTCAACCTTTCACAACCACATCGAATAGTAGCCGTGGCGACTTATCGTATCCATCAACACTTAAAACGATGCAGGGAAACTTTATGGCAAAATTTGTGTAAAAATATCCGAATCGACTAAATAGTCTTTTTATTTGTTATAAAGATATGAAAAAATCGCGACGGGGGTAGGCAATAAACGTCGAGATATGACCACACACGCAAGAATAGATAAAAGTGAGCTTTATATTTCAACTACATTTCATTACGACAACTTAACTCGTACTTGTATTTTAATACAAACTTAAAACATGATTGAGATAGACATTTAATAAAATGTGAATTTATCAAGTTGTAAATTTAAGTTTAAATGTAATGCGACGCCATTTTGTTGCTTAAAGAGGTCGTTTGGTCCTAACGTGGCCCTTTTAAGGAAATCGTTAACTACGCTACTGTTATATACACGTTTCCATGTGATTTGGTCCTGATTACATTAGGATAAAACCCATTCCGTTATAGCAAGTTTTTAAAAAGGTTTCTCATCACTTTTAACGAAATTGAGTATAGCGCAATAAATACGTAATTTCGTAATTACAATTATTTGTTTATTTATAACATTCGGATTTAATATTAGAAATTGTGTTTTTTACTTGAAATTGTTCGAAACAACAATTGCTACACTGTAACACTGTAACCTTATACGGGAAATTACGAGAAACTGAAGAAAGTCAAGTTCAAGTTGACAAACTGAGATTTAGAAATTTCTTAAAACTTGCATAACGTATCAAATTATTAAAGTTATTGTGGTAAAAAAGAAATTTAAATAAATAAATAAGTTAAGTCAGGAACAACACTCACTTAAATGGTTTCTCACCAGTTCAAATTTTTATCTGCGTACTTTGTACCAACTGTTTGGAACGGTGATTGTAGTATTAAATATTAATTTAGGTATAATGGAACACTACGCTGAAGTAATTATAATAAGATACAACAATGTACTATGATATTGTTAAAAGGTTTTTCACCAACTAAGCATTTTTAGAGCATCCAAAAGTACGTACTAATTTAAAAGGTTTTTTACACGTTCAAAATTATCAGAGCTCTTTCTAAAAGGACCTAATCTTTCTAAGTTTAAAAGAAGTAGATAGTCTAAGTTTGCAATAAACGTATAGATAGAGGTAGGTATTCACTTCTAACGCTCAAAATATCAATTAATTATGCAGAAGATTGCAACACCCCTCTCATTGATCTCTTTTCCCCACTTCAATTTTTATAAATACTCAAATGTTCTGTTCTCGTGACGTCAGGGAGTGTGCTCAAACTGTTCGTTCACAAACAGACAAAACATATTTGGCTCAAAATTATGAATTTTTAATACATGGGAGTTTTTCTTACTTTGTGCGGGAAAGTAATAATAACAATAGCAACTTTTGAAAACATTTTCAATAGTCTAATGCAGCTATAGCTATAGTTTCGATTATACTCGAAGAAAAAAATTAATTCGGATACTATACAGGCTGTATCAAATTTCGTGTTAAGTGCAGGGATCTCGCTTATTAGCGTAGATAGAGAGATGGTTAAATGAACAAAAATGATCCTCGAGTTATGCCTACACTAAATCAAAAACAAAATTTACCCCCTCCATAACGTTTCTGAAATATGGCGGAAAATAACGAAATTTGCAGTTTTAATTTTTGGCTCTAAAATCGTTAGTTGTAAAAAATTTTAAAAACTGAAAAGACTTTCTTTAAGGATCGTTTTTGTCCATTTAACGATTTAACCAACTCTCTATCTAATACGCTAGTAAGCGAGATCCCTGTACTTAACACGAAATTTGATACAGCCTGTATACTTGGTCCACCCAAAAATTTTTGTGGCCGCTTTGGGCCCACCTGATTTTAAAAAGCTAGTTACGTGAGTCGCAGATTCGCGAGTTTACTATAGTTGCAGATTCGCGAGTTTACTATAGTCGCAGATTCGCGTGTTTACTATAGTCGCAGATTCGCGACTTTACCATTGGAGAAACGTGTAAAGTAGCCGACTCTCTTGTATAAATAGTTAAATAAATAAATATAGGCACTGTTAATTATTTAATAGAAAAATTTAATATAATTATTTGAGTTATTTTTGGTGATTTTTTTATTAAAAATTTTATTGACACATTATACATTTTTGAAATCAGCATTTTTTTCGCTATCCGATGACATAAAATTTTTAAATGGCTCTCATATGAAAAACAAAAGTTGGTATCAATATACAGTAAAGTAATAATGATAACGAAAATTCGTTGACATCGTCTGAAAGAACAGAAAAAGTTCCTTTGAGAAAGTCTTTTCAGTTTTTAAAATTTTTTACAAATAACGATTTTAGAGCCAAAAATTAAAACTGCAAATTTCGTTATTTTCCGCCATATTTCAAAAACGTTATGGAGGGGGTAAATTTTGTTTTTGATTTAGTGTAGGCATAACTCGAGGATCGTTTTTGTCCATTTAACCATCTCTCTATCTGCGCTAATAAGCGAGATCCCTGTACTTAACACGAAATTTGATACAGCCTGTATAGGTATAAGTAGCTCACAGCAAACATTTTACACTGAAAATGTTTTTCGCCAGTTCGAAATTTTTTCTAGCAAAAACGTCTGAATAATTTATTAAATTTAGATTTTTAAATTAAACCTTAAATTGAACCACCAAAAAGTGAAATAAGTAAGCATAGATGGTTACTTTGTAAAAAAAGGAACTTTAAATGGTTTTTTACCACTTTAAATTTTACAACTTTAATAGCTTTAAAGAAACTTATTAATAAAATTAGTCTTATTTTTAAGTGTATTACACACTCATTTAACGTAAAATAGACCACTGAAGTAAAATAATTGAAAAAACAAATTTTTTTTCCTTACAAGGTTTTTCTCCACTTCCATGATAATACTTAATTTTTGCACTTATATTTCATTAACTTAATAAAAACACTTTATAAACTTTATAAAAGGTATCTTTAAACCTAAATGGCATTAAAATATATAAATTAATTTTTAAAAGGTTTTTCACCACTTAAAAAATTTGTGAGTTTATTTCTTGTAACCGTTAAATTAATTAATTATTGTATCAATTCGTTGTTAATTTTATACAGGAAGATAATTTTTGTGAATGAATAAAGTGGGTGGCGACCGAAATTTGTGAATTTCTAAAAATAAATTTTGATTAAGATTATTTTCTGGAAATTAATAAAGTATTTTTAAAAGGTCGATCACAATAAACAAATACCGGTTTTGTCAGGTAACAATCGTATAGTTATATTTACCTAAATTCCCATTTGTATATATTTTGTATTTAGATTATGTTAATAAAATCGAATACAAAAACATAATCAGTAACATTAAAAAAAAGATTAATAGTAAGAAGAAACATTAACACCTCTAATACAACAATTGGCGTGTATGGTTAAAATACAATAGGAATAAAAATTCAATCAATCATCGAGAGTATGCACGGAATTCGAACACCTGCCATCGATAATCATATAATCAAACATCGAGTCCACTCGATAACAATACGGGCATTTAGCGAACCACTCTCAAAATCTACCCCACTTCTATTAATAGGCCGACATCACACTGTTTCAAAAATGCGCCCATTCAGTCCGACCACTAAACTATTGTTTGATTTTTCCAGGTGCGTCCATCACAATTTTTCGTGACTAATCCGATTTTAAATTCGAATCGATAAACTTTAATTATAAAAATAAAATTTTTCCCGACTCTTAAAATTTTCGGAAAAAAAGTCGTGTTTACCCAGCCAATAATTCTCACCTGTAATCTGTCCCCAATTAGTCTGATGTCGCGAGAACACGACCGATAAATTAAACAAGACATTCGAAGATTTCACCGATTAAAATCATCGTCCATCTCTTTTACATCCCAATAAGTAAACTCGACAAAATCTCGTCTCTTTCTCTTAAGCGTGTTAATTGAAGGCCCCACTCGGAGCTTAAAAAGCTCACTAATTTCTTGCTATAATCATGGGTGGCCGTGCTTCACTCACACTTGTTCTCGATAACATCGAAATGACTCGGGATCGTTTACAATTTAGACTACGAGACCTTTACGTATAAAATTGATTGCTAATAGAATTGTACAAGTTTTTTGGTCAGGTTGGGCCTTTTTTTGTTTAAATGTGTCTCTTCGTTCGCTCGGAATACCGCAAACTACTTCTAGAAAATAAAGTATCGGATGACAAAAGTTTTAAAAGTCGATGGACAATTTATGTGACAGAAGTCGGAGTCTTGGGGTGGCTTAAGCTACTGGGATTGATATTTTCCCAACCTTCGAGAGATTTTGGCGTGCGATACCAGATACGTAATCTATATAAATCGTCGGATATAATGATTATACAGCGTGTCGCCCACAACGCCAGTTTACTTTCTCGCATAATAAGCTCGTCGTTTGAAAATGATTTGAGATCGATTATAATTTATTTATAACGTACAATTAACTTCTGCAAGTGTTAAGAGGACATAAAACACGACTATAAGAGTTTAAGTACACGAAAAACATTCGTGTCGAACAGAAACCAGTCTTAATATCGATTCATCAATATTAGGTTTATATGTGCAAAGAGTTGAGTTAAAATTAAAAAAATAAAAGAAAAGAAAAAAAGTTAAAATAACGAGTATGTGGCACTGAAAGCTAAATACAAGCTGTTATAGAATCATTAATAATAACAGATGGCACAATAGGTGCCTGTAGTTTACACGGTGAATTAAAGACAGCCGTAACTTGTGCATGCTGCGATCTCTCGTTATATCTACCCACAGAAATCCTTAAGATATTTCAACTATTCATAAAGAACACAATTAATTATAATGAAATAAGTTTAATTTTCTTAATTTAACTACAATGGGAACTTTTAACAGACTATGACGTTTCGTTTTTCAATTTTAACCATTCCTCTATTACGAGACAGGCTATCGATGAGTTTATTTGTAATCATTGTTATGTAACTTGGAGAATTTATACGTAATTAGCTCGTTTTTCTACCTTTAATTAATGGGTTATGCCGTGTTAACCGCTACGTTCAATTATCTATCACAGGAAGAGAGATGGAGACTAGTGGAAAATACGCAAATAACCCGACGTTTCCTAATAATATCAATTTAGCAGTTATATCCAAGCTTGGTAGTTGCCCGTCTAGGAGAAGAAATTCCAAAACGGGCAAAAATATGAAAAAGACATTAAATAGTTCCAAAACTTGGATCCTGCAAAGATCGGTCAGTATAGATGCCGTCGCGCTGAGAGAAATTTTCCTGGTAAAGCAAAAGTTGATTATTGATTAGATGAGAAAAGCCTCAACTTTCATCAAAAACTAGTAAAGCTGTACTTGTACACCACACTTGGGTCGACAGCGGGCTCAATCTCGTCACAGAAAATTATCATATTAGAAACGCAGTTATCAACGCGAGTTGAGCTAAAATCTGGAATTTCGCCCCAAGTCTCACTGATATTGTAGTCCAAGAATTCTGAAGATTGGTGGGTCGTTGTGTTTCAATGTCGCTTCATGGAAAATGGCTTTCCGAGTAAAATCCTGGATTTTGATCATCCGAAAGTTTTGTTGGATATGTACGATGTTCGGTCCTAAGCGTCTAGTTCTATATTCTAGATAATGACATCGTGATATTGACCCGGAGCGGCCAAGTTATGATGATCCGGATGTCCGCCTTGTACAATTAGTAGCGTGCGCTTATCGCGGAGACCGAAAGCGGTGCCATCTGACTGATGACAAAAGCTAATAAATAGTAATGTATTTTTCAAAGTAACTCTGAGGCCGAAGGTCTCAACGTTTCAGAGTCGCTATTCAAGCGTTGACGAGCTCTCCACGGTCTGCCTAAACCGTTTGTGTGACGTAAAAAATCTTGGAGACGTAATTTGCGAGAAGTTTAATGTACTTTGTTTTTCTATAAGAGCGCTATTCTCAAAAAAGTGATTGTCGAGTTATAAGCGAAAAACTAATAAACAAGCTTTTAGGCCGATTTTGGAGTTTTGTCACCTTTTAACGCCCTCTAGCGCCTAAACTGTTTGTTTGAAAAAAAAAATTTTTGTGTAAAACAACTTTTCTCTTAAAGTGGGTAATTTTCGAGTTATGAGCGATGAAGTAAGTAGCAATTATTGAGCCGATTTTAGAATTTTTGTTACATTTCAACACGCTCTAGCGCTTCAACCGTTTGTTCCATAAAAAAATCTAAGATACATAAGTTGTATGAAATTTTACGTTGTTTATTTTTGCATAGAATCACTTTTCCCAAAAAGTCCGTAATTTGCAAGCTATAAGCGAAAAACTGAGGACAGAGCATTTCTTCGTAGTTTTTCGGAATTTCCTTAGAACTTCCATATTTTTTCTTTGGATTAGCCGCTTGCTGTTCCTTAGGGACTGGACTATACCTTGAGGGAGGTTTAAGGATATTTATAAAATATTTGCCCTAATTAAATTTGAACTGCAATGCCAAATTTCACCATTGGAGGTAACGTGTGAGTTAAAAAGAGGTATAAAAGCATTGTTTCACCGAAGTCCAATATCTTTTTGATCTAATTCTGTACCATTATTATGGTAATATTTTTTATTAAAACAGCAAACAGTTTGCCTAAAAAGTGAGTCTGCCAATTACTAAGTGCCAAGCATTTGGGGTTATGTACACTCGGAAACTTAAGTATTGGCCACTATTAGGTTGTGTGGCCCATTAATACTTATGACTTCAAGTGTACGACATACGCTGCTTTCAGTTTCCAAATACCGATTCGATTAGTTTCTCAAAAATCGTTTATTGTACCCCATTTATAATTTTGACATTATTTAACTGATTTAACTATTAGTTGTTTGTTTTAATTTTTATTACGTTTTATGGCATTATATCCTTAGTTAACTGTTTTATTTGAACACCAAAGCCGCTTATGCCTATATCTATCGAATACCTATACATGCACATCATACAAACGATACGATACAACGACGGTAATTTCATTTTAAAAGTAACTACTTAAGGTAACGATACTTAAGCGAACAAGTAGTATAATAACTAATAATAAATAAACACAATTAATCATTGTCAGAATACTGTGCGAACCAGGTCACTTTAAGAAAACTAAAAACATACACTACCTAATATAACAAGCGCCAAGCAAACAATTTTTCTCGTTTATTGAGTCGGTAAAAATTTTAACTCGATATAAAGGAGAAGAATTATATTTCGGTATCATCTACTCTACTCTCTTATACACCTCTTAAACTTTTAATAGTTTTATTGCATCAATAACTATTTATAATATATTTTTTTTACTTTATGCTAATAGTTAAAAAATAAAAGTTGTTTATTTTAACTCTTTATGATTGTGTCCATAATCAAACGGTTGTAAATTTTTATATTTTATAAATAACGGAGTTTTTAATTGATTATCATTAATATTTCCAAAAGAGGATACTTCTAACTATTTTATTATTAATTATTATACTTTTTCTATTTTGAAAATGTACTATTATGAACCAAAATTTCTTTATTTTTAATTGCTCGGCGTTTTTGGTATCAAAAAGTGAAAAAAATGTATTTTTTTGAAAAAATTTAGGTTTTCAATTTTGTGTGTACGTACTTGACGTCATTAAAACAAAAAGTCTAAAATTAATTAATTAATTTTTGATTCTTGTTCTTTTCACTTACCGTACATAGGTAGGTACCTACCGTACATACTGCAGGTAGGTAGTTGATAAATTAATCTCAAAATTTAACATTAATGACTAAGCTTCTTGTTAATACCGATATTAGTGATATTGACAGCTAATATAAAAATTAACTTTGACGATTTTATTAATGAGCTCTCGAATAAGTAATTAAACAGGTAGTTTCTTGATAATACAATGCGTATACTCGTGTGGATAGTACCTACTACCTATAGGTACTTAATTTGTTTCAAACTTCCAATATCACAAACATGACTCGACTCTTTTCTTTTTAATCATTTCTCCAATAAAGGTAGTTTCTTTTTAGAGTCATTTTTCAATTTGCTTCCAATGGGTGTGCTTTATAAAATTATAAATTATTATAAGATCTAATACGTTGTAAATGAACCCCAACATACACACATAAGAGAAAAGTTATACATAAGTTGGGGTTCATTTACAACGTATTAGATCTATCTAACTAATTAACCCTAAATATTTAAAAATTTGTAATAAATTATTATATTAAAGGGTATATTCAAGTAGATCAATGATGGACTTGAAAATCAAATACCTATTTTTTGACAGTTTCATATTTTTGCGATCAATAGTAGTACACTAGAGAGATACTCAAAAAGTTGATAAGTACTACTAAAGTGAAGAAATATGCAAGTACCCACATTTTGAGGTTAAGGACATTCAGTATAGCATTTAGTATATACATATATGCTCCTGCTCTTAATTACTACAAGTAAATTTTTTTAGCACGTGAACTTACAATGAAGAAGTATCGAAATATATTGCATAAAGTAAGTAATTATAGTTATAAGAAGTAATTTTCAACTAATTACCTATACAAAAATAAATAACTAACAGAATATTACAACTTGATTTACGACTTAAAATATTATTTTGTAAACTGATTGAAAATCCGTTCGTAACCTCTTATTTTGTGAAAAAAAAACTCACACACCGTGCAATTATTAATTAATATTATAAACAAACTGATGAATATAAATAAGATAATTACTACGGTTAATGGCTTTATTATAATAATAATAATGAAATATAAAAAGAGGGCCTACCGTGAGCGCGCGGTTGATCTTAAAAATAGAAAAAAGTTGGATCAATCATTGATTTTTAATTGATATATCAAACAATGATAAAGCAATATTTTTGAAACTTGTTAATTATTTTATAACCATCGAAGAATCAATTTAAGCGAAAAAATTAATCAATTAAAAATAAAGGTAAAGTTTATATGGCGTGATGAAATTATACGTGTAGGATTAAAAATGGCGCTCTTTTATTATTTAAATAAATGTTGTTTAGACATGTAAAATTTGAAAGTTATTCTTCAAGTTGAAAACTTTACAAATAAGATGCGGTTTTCTTATTGTATTGTCTTCTTTTTTCTTCCTTCTTCTTCTTTTTGTGTATGGTTATGTGTGAATAGAAATTTTGCCACTTGCAATCCATGACTAATGACTACTGAATGTTGTTGGTAACCCTACATTAAATTGTATTCCACGAACAAAAATATTAAAACGAAATAGAAATTTTAGGCGACCACAATATCGCCATATATCACATTTGGTTCCGGTGTGGTTTACAAAATTAAGAGAGCAATTTTTACCTTTGAAATTTACTTTGAACTTTCTCTCTCTTGTACGACTTACAAAAGGACTCGATGTGGTGTTATCACGTCGTACGACCATTGTACAACTTTCCATCCCCTCAATAACAATCGAATCTTTTTGATGAAGTAATTAGTGAAAAGCCTACTTATTCTCACTGATAACTATAGCCTAATTCTCACTCAACTAATAAAAGGGATGGAAGAAGCCTTATATTATTCAAAAAATTCTATCTCAACTAAATTTTACCTTACAAAAGTTAAAGACGGACAAAATTAAAGAATATTCTATGGGCTTCAAACAAGATCTGATGTTAATTTTTGATAAAACTATTATTTTCAAAGTTTTACGTAAATGAAGAAAATAATGCATCGAACTAAATTGGATGGAAAAAGTCTTATGTTCAAAAAATTCTCTCCTAACTAATATTTACTTCAAAGGAGTAAAATAAAAACCGAATTAAAGGAAATTTCAAGAGCTTTAAACATGATCTGATGACAATTTTTGATTAACTCTGATTTTCTGAGTAAATATCATGAAAATCAAGAAAATAGCGCGTCGAACTATAAAAAAGGATAAAACAAGCTTTTTTAAAAAAATTCTAGCTCGTCGAATTTCTACCTCGCAGGAATAAAGGATACACCAAATTAAAGTGCATTTTACAGGCTTCAAAAAATATTTGATGACAATTTTTGATTTAATTACTATTTTTTTAATTACATCGAAATTCATCATAATATTACACTAACACTTTCGTTTGCCTTAAGTAATAAATGGGAAAGTAAAAATTAAAAACTATAAGTATTTCACGACCAAATTACGTAAGTGTGCGTAGGAAGATAATTTTGTTTTAAATTCTATAATTAAAATTGGACAAAATTATTTTTTTAATTAAAACTTCAAAACTCGCATCATCTATTTTAGCAATTTTTGAGAACTAAATAATCCACAGTTTAGAAAGTCGTAAAATTTTATTGAACAATTTTTAATTAATTCGTAAAACTACCTTATAAAAGAATTATTATTTATATATTTATTTAAGTTATATTGCTACCACAAAAATCAACTAACCGTTGTAAAATCAATGGGTCCCTTTCGCGGTAATTTACAAAAAGGTGCCCAATATACCCATTCGACGTCGATTAATTTGAGCTTTTAAGTTTAGGGTGCATTTAGCACTAAAATTGTTTGTTAAACTATTAAAATACCAAAACCGCGGGTTAGCGCAGCGCTACTTTGCTTTATTTTGCAATAATGGGTATAGTCAGGTAAAAAAATCAAGAGACTTTATAGATGCTTTAAATACAAAAGTTATAGTCTCTAGTGGTAGCTGTTAATCTTCTCTCAAATTAGCTTAAATGTTCGTTTTATTATACGTGAATTTTAATATTTTTTTCAAATATATACACTAGGGTAGAAATAATTAATTGAATGAAAGTTTAGAGTTGGTTTACATCATACATTCAATTCGTTTTATTAGTTTTTATCATCCCTGAATTTATAAGGGTTATATCGTAATCATTATTTTTACCATACGAAAGAAATAGAGCAAGGCCTTAAATAGAGTAACAAAATTACTAAAATACACTATCGCCCAATACTCAAAAAACACTACCTAGATAACGTTAGATAACGCATCGAATCTACATACATGATAAAAGGATCGAAAAAACTTTATATTCAAAAACTTCTATCTCACCTAATTTTTACCTTACAGGAGTAAAATAAAAATCAAATTCAAGAAAATTTAAAGAACTTTAAACAAGATCTAATAATAATTTTTGATAAAACTATTCTTTTCGGAGTAACACGTAAATCACGAAAACAACACGTCGAACTAAAAGAGACTAAAAACGTCTTATGTTCAAAAAATTCTATCTCAACTAATTTTTAATCTACAGGAGTAAAATAAAAACCAGATTAATGAAATGTTCAAGAGATTCAAACAAGATCTGATGATTATTTTTGATAAAACTATTCTTTTCACTTTTCAGAGTATTAACACGTAAATCACGAAAACAACAGGTCGAACTACAAGGGGCTGAAAAGTTCTTATTTTCAAAAAATTCTATCTCAACTAGTTTTTACCTTACAGGAGTAAAATAAAAACCGAATTAAAGGAAAATTTATAAGCTTCAAACAAGATCTGAATAAAATTTTCCATACAACTATGATTTTCCGAGTATCACGTAAATCAAGAAAATAACGCATCGAACTATCCAAAAAGCACTATATTCAAAAAATTCTATCTCAACTAATTTTTAACCTACAGGAGTTAAATAAAAACCATCAGATTAAAGAAAATTTAAAGAGCTTTAAACAAGATCTAATGATAATTTTTTATAAAACTATTCTTTTCAGAGTAACACGTCAATGAAGAAAATATAACACGTTGAACTAAAAGAGACTGAAAAGGTCTTATATTCAAAACATTCTCTCTCGACTAATTTTCACACTACAGGAGTAAAATTAAAATCGTATTAAAGGAAATTTTATGAGCTACAAACAAGATCTGATGACAATTTTCCATACAACTATTATTTTCCGAGTATCTCGTAAATCAAGAAAATAGCGCGTCGAACCTAAAGGGATCGAAAAAACTTTATAAATCTTCAAATAATGCTAAGGCCGGTCGTCCATTTATACGACATGTCTGAAACATTTTTGATACGACATGTAGTCGACACGTCGTATACGACAAAATATATCAAACAAACAAGGGACCTCGTCCATTATGTAAAACATGTCGTCTGAAGAAGATTCCGTTTTATTAGTGGCGTTAGTGCAGAACCGAAAAAAAAACGAAAAACCGAAGCGAAGATTTTGGGTACACCCATATTTTAGTAAAAATATACAGCGCAGTTTATATATAAGCAGCCAAACAAAAGAAATCCACGTTTTTTCCTGAATTTGTCGGTTTGAATAATGTTCATGTCCGTAATCATACGGCACTTCATATTTGGCTACTATACTGAGAAATTTAATGTTAAATTCGAGATCGTCCTTCATCACGAAGAGTTCACAATGCACATCAAACAACGAATGTCGCTTCAAATTCAAACATGCAGTGTCGTATGAAACTTGTCGTCGACAAGAAATAATTTGTTTACGACACGTCTGTCAAGTGTACGAATCTCGATTAATAAACACAGGTTTAAAAATGATACGACATGTCGCAGACACGTCGTATACGACATGTCGTATAAATGGACGACCGGCCTAACTCAACTAAGTTTTATCTTACAGTAGGAAAAGAAACCCAAATTAAGGGAGCTTTTAAGAGCTTTAAAGAAGATCTGATGATAATTTTTGATAGAAAATTGCCCAAATGTTCATTATGCAGTGTACACCTTTAGATGCTATGAAATTTCCGTATCTAATTAATGATGCCAGAAGCCCTAGAATCCTTTTCGTAATTTATTTTTGAAAAATATATAAAAATATTGAAAACTAGTACTTACCACAATGAATTAAATATTAAATGACACCTGCAGGTGTTCGGCACCAAATTCATACGTCACCATCTGTTATCAACTCGCTACACTGGCAAACTTCAGATGTTCTTTTTAGATGTTCATTTTGTCGCTTTGAACGTAACGTATTAGAACATTTTAGGTTAAATTACCCTTGTGAGTGGTTTATTTTAAACAGAATCAATTGAAATAAAATCAAATCAATTGAAATAGGGTAGTTAAGCAACTTGTGGTGTCGTCAAAATTTACAAATATGTTACCAAGTGAGTAAAATAATATCTACAAGAAATTTTTAATATTAACTCCGAAGATTTGTGCTTTGGTTCTAGGAGACACTTTTTAGCCTTTTCACTTGTATAATAGTTTAAAGTAAATTAAATAGTGGATCAAAGGGCCCCCATATATGAGTCTTGAGGGCTTAATCGCTCATTTTCCGTTATTCTTTTATCTTTTCCCACTAAAGGACTTGTTTTTTCAGAAACTTTACATTGGATTGCCGTGCCAATGAAGTGCCGTGCCGATGAAGGCTAAATTAGATACCAATCACCTTCATTCCGTCCACAACGTCCTTTCGAACTCTGGAACATCGTGAATTATTTATCAAGGTAAGTCCCTGTATTAATGGGTTTTCTTTATTTTTCAAATTGATAATCTCAAAGTGTATAGGTACTATACCGCAATCTCTTGGTAAATTTCTATTTATTCATTTTTAAAACTGCCTTTCAAGTTTGAACAGTGCGGTTGGGGGTAATATTTATACGAGTATCTATTATTTCGGCACCTACATCAAACTATACTTACATAAATAAATATACTAATTGAATTAAAATTTGCCATGCATGCTCAGTAACGTAATACACATGTTATTCGGATTACTTGTGTTTGAGTAAAATTGTTCTTAGGAGAGCGTGAAATTGAGGTTAAAGCACGTTAAAGCTTATAAAACTCAGGATAAAAGTTTAAACAATATCTAATCAAAAACAGGTAACAAATTAATAAGAGGTAGGTACATAAATAAAATATACAGAAAATTTAAAGGGTGTTTTATTGAAAAAACGAAAATGAGACACCTATGAACCTAGAATTTTTAAGAGCACAATAAAGTATACCTAGGACTCCTATACCCTATACCTACCTGATAACAAACCCACCCAAGTCGCGAATTTTCCCCTAATATAATTACATTATGAGTTACTACTTCCTTGAACAAAATTTTCAAGTGGTCGAAGTCAACCCCGAGTGTCCCCGAAACTGTTCCCGAAATGTTTGTACAACGCTCTACCACATATTATTAACCCTGAGAGCATAAAATGGGACTATTATACCAAGAACGATAGAAATTTCTATGATTCTTGATTAATTTAACCCAACTGGCCTCTAACCAGAAGTGCTCGTAATATATCGGACGACAGGGATTAAATAAAATTATATTTTTTGAAATAACAAAAATAACGTTTTTGCTATGGGGTTGACTTTTTTTGTAATGTGAATATGTACTGGAAAAATGCGTTTTTTGACACAGGTTTTTTTCGTGGGTCTTAATACCTAGGTAGTATATGTATAATTTGGTGAAAAGTTGCTCATCCACATGCCAGGAGTCTCATATTTTTGAGATGGGTTTTGGTCAATAGTTGAGAAATATTTGTTTGTATATAATGCTTTTTTGATCCCTTACTTCTTTAGGTTCGACACGTTATTTCCTTGCTTACCCGATACTCTGAAAATAATAGTTTTAACAAAAATTACCATCAGACCTTGTGTGAAGTTCTTGAAATTTTCTTTAATCTGGTTTTTATTTTGCTCCTGTACGGTAAAAATTAGTTGAGGTAGAATTTTTTGAATATAAAACTTTTTTGATCCCTTTTGGTTCGACGCGTTATTTTCTTGCTTTACGCGATACTTTGAAAATAATAGTTTTAACAAAAATTACCATCAGACCTTGTGTGAAGTTCTTGAAATTTTCTTTAATCTGGTTTTTATTTTACTCCTGTACGGTAAAAATTAGTTGAGGTAGAATTTTTTGAATATAAAACTTTTTTGATCCCTTTTGGTTCGACGCGTTATTTTCTTGCTTTACGCGATACTCTGAAAATAATAGTTTTAACAAAAATTACCATCAGACCTTGTGTAAAGCTCTTGAAATTTTCTTTAATCTGGTTTGTATTTTACTCTTGTACAGTAAAAATTAGGTGAAATAGAATTTTTTGAATATAAAACTTTTTTGATCTCTTTTGGTTCGACGCGCTATTTTCTTGCTTTACGCGATATTCTGAAAATAATAGTTTCAACAAAAATTATCATCAGACCTTGTGGGACGCTCTTGAAATTTTCTTTAATCTGGTTTGTATTTTATTCCTGTAATGGAAAAATTAGTTGAGATAGAATTTTTTGAATATAAAACTTTTATGATCCCTTTTGGTGTTTTGGTTCGACGCGTTATTTTCTTGCTTTACGCGATACTTTGAAAATACTAGTTTTAACAAAAATTACCATCAGATCTTTTGTGAAGCTCTTGAAATTTTCTTTAATCTGGTTTTTATTTTACTCCTGTACGGTAAAAATTAGTTGAGATAGAATTTTTTGAATATAAAACTTTTTTGATCCCTTTTGGTTCGACGCGTTAGTTTCTTGCTTTACGCGATACTCTGAAAATAATGGTTTTAACTAAAATTATCATCAGATTGAGTTTGAAGCTCTTGAAATTTTCTTTAATCTGGTTTGTATTTTATTCCTGTAAGGTAACTATTAGTAGAGATAGAACTTTCTAAATCTGCTTTTTCAGTCCCGTTTAGTTCCAAGTGTTATTTTATTGATTTACATGATTTATAAAAAACTACTGATGAGTTATTATTTTTATAGCGTATTATGTTCAGGCGCGGGAAATGCCTTTTTCTTTAATTTCTTAATTTTTTTATTAACTTATTTATAAGGTCATATAAGGTGGGTGCCTATATTAACTGCATTTAATATTTAAATAAATATTCAATATTCGAGGGATGACGGACCTGTATATAGCAAATTAATTCGAAATACACAACTTATTACAAACGGAAGTCGATTTTCAAATAACACATAACGAAGTCGGTATGTAATTTAGGATTTGATTTAATTGTTATTGGAAACTAAAACCCAAAACATCAACTTTTGTGGTTTGAGATCTTTTGAGCTTTTGACAAGTAAAAGTGACGCCGCTATGTATTTTCAAAAGGAGGAGAAGACGAAAAAAAGAGCGTTTGAAATTATTATACCTGTGCTGCCTATATATTTTAATGTAAAAACTACCACTTTGTATTATAGTACGGTGGTATGTGGCATTATAAGTTAAAGGTTCGCTACCGAAATTTAAAATGTGTCAAAAACAACTTAAAATTTCGCTTTATGTTATTTTGACCGGCATAACTAATATCCAAAGAAAAACGTCTTTAAAACTATCCGCCTCTTGTCAAAAGAGAGACGGGACTCTGAAGCCTTTTAATAGACCAAAAATGAATTTTTATAAACATTTAAGACTGCGGGTGTTCGTCAAAATACAAAAACAGTTTGAAAATGTATTATTATAATAAGAGAAGAGACTTTATAGTCGTTGCTAAAAATAAAATATGAAAGATAATCAAATCATAACCTGCAAATTAACCGGCAAAAAGGTAAATTAACCTTTAGGTCGTCATTATAATCGCGGAAACACATAAAAATTGGAGCTACTGTGTTATTAAGTCCCGAAGGTTAGTTTTTAAGCCTGCATTCGGAAATACCAGTCCACAAAATGTAACCAAAACGACATGTAACCGGTAGTTAACTTAATTGTTAGTTAAAATTATAAACTTGACTTAAAGGTTAACTTATACCTAAACAATGTATTAAATAGTATCATTTTTTATACGTGTCGAAACTCTTAAAGGTTTCTATTTATTTTAATTATAAACTTTTGGCAAATAATAAAAATTTGGTCGTTAAAGCGCCAATTTTCAAAATTTGCTCTTTTTTCCAAAACATTTTTATAGGTAATTGGTGCAATAATGGGTTTTTTATTGCTGGAGAAGAGAGAAGATAATGAGAACGTATTAGAGGGTGTGAAGGACAGGGCAGAAAAGATGCCCATCTTCACTAGTTATCTTCATTGATTAGATCATCGATCGATTTACAAATTGCAATTAACAGTTTGAACATAATAAATTATTTTTGTATCTAAAAAGCACTTGAATTGATTCGTTTAATATTTTATTATTTAATAAAATTGAATTCAATTCCCCTAATGTAAATGTTGGGGATTTAGCGCCATCTCTTTCCGCTCACGAGCACCTTATAGGTAATAACTGCTTAATTATTCCTCTTCGGATTTTTTCATTGAATTATCGTCCTCGAATTATAATTTTAATTCGATTTCATCGTTAATACTTATTTTAAAGACTTAAATACGCGCACTTTAGATCGATTAAGAAATATTAAGCGACCGGAGCATATTTTGTTTAAAAAGCAAAAAGTAAAACTTGCGCAAACTAAACGAGCTTAATACACCTATGGCGGAAGTTTCGATTTAATTAAATTTAAATTATTATCATTAAAGATTCGCCTTTATTATGAAGCTAAAATTAAATAGTTTATAAATAGAAAACTTTCTGTTTTAATAATTAAAGAAACGTTGTACTGACCCGTGAGGTATATTATACCTACAAACCCTACCTAGTTAATATTAAAATTTTAAAATGTGCACCCACATTTAAATATTCAAATCATCAACATTTCATATTGAGTGTAAGAAGTAAAAAGCTTAACTTATTTTTACATGTACCATAAATTCACCACGGTGAATTGTTTGACTGTGGTTTGACGAGCTACCGGAGTTGGTGAAAAGCTGCGAGAGAAAAATGATCTTTTTTAAGTTTTTTGCGTATAACTTGAAAACTGCGCACTTTTTCGGAAAAGCGCTTCTATATAAAACTAAGCTACATAAAATTATCTACAAATTATATCTCTTACGATTTTTACGTTAGACTAACGGTTTTGGCATTAGAACGCGTTGAAATTTGACAAAAATTTCAAAATCGGCCAAAAACTGTTTTTTCAGTTTTTCGCTTATAAGTCGAAAACTACGCACTTTTAGAGAAAATATTTTTTATACTAAAATAAAGTACAATTAATTTCCTACAAATTATGTCTTTTAGATTTTTTACGTCAGACGAACGGTTTAGGATAAGCGCTAGCGTGTAACTTGTAAACAGAATTTGCAAATCAGTAATGTTTGTCACCCGGTATATTAGATAGCCAACGCAATAAATTCGATCGGTAATACATTTAAATTAAATTATTGCGAACAATCTAATTGAAAATACATCAACTTATAACAATAATCAATCAATAAATTAAAACGGTAAAGTTCAAATGGTAATTTAAAATATGTGTTGAGGAACGATCGGCGAAGATACTTTCAGTTAGTTATTACAAGTTTTAAATATCATTTATAACTATGGAGGTATTATGCGGAATATAAGAAAATCATTTATATAAAAAGATTTATATCGTTTTATATCGGTATTTTTCAAAACGATGAATAATTTAACTTCTGTAAGTGAAGATGCGCGCAACAGGATATAATAAATGATAAACATTAATATTGATGAATTACAATACAACCATCTCGCAGTTAATCAAAAAAAATACGTTCCTTTTTGTATTTAACAATTACAAATTTTTGAGATCAGTGGTGGAGGCTGAAAAAAGTTTGTTGTCGTTAATTTATTAATTTATTCATCGATTTTAAAATTTATTTACTATTATACCAACCCAAAATGCGTTTTAAAATGCAAATCACACAATTCGTCGTTCTTTTTGACAGGTATTCAATTTATCGGTTAGTCGCGATATGTCGTGATGGTCGCGCCTCTATACAGTCTCTATTGTGTAAACCTACCCACCACTACACCCATGCAAATTCGATCGGAAATATTAATTTTAATATCATCGCTACAATCTAATAATTACCTTTTGTCATTATTTTTGTTTTTTTTGAAAAGTTTCAAACGACTTGATGCTGCATGAACAATATCGGATATTGAAACTCGCAAGGCAGTAACACACTAGCTTGAGGATGTATTAGTTTCTCTCGAAATGCCGAATCGGAAAATAACTAAATTAGGCATATCAGCATTATCACACATCGTTTGCTACTCATCCGTTTTCAGTTTGGTAGTGAATTTCGAGAAAAGGAAAGTTTTTTTAATTTACAACCGATATTTTTGCTTCTTTTCACCACATACCATTGTTCTGCTTTCATTTCAACTTGTATAAGTCAAACGTATAACAATTGTTAACAATAGATTCATGGTGGTTTTATTGGGGTAAATTTAGTTTAGAAATCGACAAGAAGCTACTTTTTGATAGGTTTATGGTCTATCGTTGATGGTTTTATTGAGCTTATGGTCGTTAATATACAGGGTGTCACCTTAGTTACAAAAGTCAAGACGCATTCGTTTAATAAATAAGATTGTTCTTAGTTCAGTATCTCTTTGTTTATGTATTTTTTTATTGTTTACTGCTGCTATGAGGTATATTTTGAAATAAGAAGACGATGCAGCTAGCTACTTATTTTAATTCGTTTGTTGCTTTGCTTTTTTAGCCAAACTTGTCCATTTTACATTACACAAAACATTTACATTGACTCTTTGTTTATGGTTTGCTACAAATGATATACACTTCTAGTACGACCTTAGATTGTACAGGAGAAATTTGTTAACATAATAAGGAAGTGGTTAAAAGATTGGATAGAAGACAGAAGGCAAGATTTGGGAGTTTTTTTCAAATTTGAACGCGTTCTAGCGCTTAAACCATTTGTTTAAAAAAAATATATTGAGAGCCATGATTTGTGCAAAATTTGGTCTATACTCTTTGGTCGGAAATGTATACAGTGACTCATTTTAAGAACTAGACAGCCACGGGAGGTGAGACGTGCAAGACGGGTCAATCCATAGGTCTGTGTATTGGGATTGACCCGTCTTGCACGCTTCACCTCCCGTGGCTGTCTAGTTCTTAAAATGAGTCACTGTATACATTTTCGACCAAGGAGTATAGTTCATTTTCATATAAAAAACTTTTCTAAAGAGTGCGTAGTTTTCAAGTTATAAACAAAACACTAAAAAAATGTTCTTTTTACCTATTTTGGAATTTCTGTCAAATTGTAGCACGCTCTAGCGCTTATACCGTTTGTCTGGAGAAAAACACTTCAAAAACATAACTTGTAGAAAATTTAGTGTAGTTTATTTTCATATAAAAGAATTTTTTTCAAAAGTGCCTAGTTTTCAAGTTACAAGCGAAACACTAAAAAATGTTTTTTTTACCTATTTTGGAATTTCTGTCAAATTGTAGCACGCTCTAGCGCTTATACCGTTTGTCTGGAGAAAAACACTTCAGAAACATAACTTGTAGAAAATTTAGTGTAGTTTATTTTCATATAAAAGAATTTTTTTCAAAAGTGCCTAGTTTTCAAGTTACAAGCGAAACACTAAAAAAATGTTTTTTTTACCTATTTTGGAATTTCTGTCAAATTGTAGCACGCTCTAGCGCTTATACCGTTTGTCCAGAGAAAAACACTTCAAAAACATAATTTGTAGAAAATTTAGTGTAGTTTATTATCATATAAAAGAATTTTTCTCAAAAGTGCGTAGTTTTCAAGTTACAAGCAAAACACTAAAAAAATGTTTTTGGACTTAAACCGTTCGTTTTGAAAAAAAAACCTTGAAAAAAATGATTTGTAGGCAATTTCATCCAGCTTATTTTTGTATAGGAAAACTTTTCTCGTAAGAGCGTAGTTCTCAAGTTATACATACTAAGCAAAAAATTAAAGACCATACTTTTTACTTTTTGCCAATTTTGGAAGTTTTGCCAAATTTTAACGCGCTCTAGCGTTCAATGATTCAATTTTTGTATTGTCTCGAGTTATAGTTAGCGCAAGAAAGTACACCAATAGTTTGTCGATTATATCAATTAATAACAAAAATAACCGCGTTATGCCCGCGTTCGGAATAAGGCCTCGCGTATATATTTAATTCTTTAAATAAAAACAATACACCAAATAAGCAGCACGAAAATCACGAAAATAAATTATAAACAATTAAATAATTCAATTTTAATATCACGAATATATTTAGAGATCATCTACCAAAAAAACTAACAGTAAAAATATTTTTAAAAACAACGGATAGGACAGACAACAATCGGCAAATCAAGTGAATAACCGAAAGGTCGATTCGTGATCAAGTAAAGCTGGGAACTAGAACATGTCTGCGGGTCGTTCGAGGGACCTTCTGGCGTTTCGGGCGCACTTTAAAACATGCACATAATCATAAAATTAGCTAAAAATGCGGAACTTACTCGAGGGTTTATCACGATATTTCGTTTTGCCAAAATGTAACGTTTTAAAAAATAATAAGAAATTTTTTTTTGTAAAAAAAGTTCAACTCCTGTCTTGGGATAATTATTTTCCCATATCCAATACGTACCCCAAAGATATAACGTTTACGTAATAATTTTAATTTTTCGCGTCAATCAATTTTAATATTTTTTAAAACAAATTATTAATCGATGAATACGTGTATTATTGCTATCATCGTTATGTACGTCGCCGATTGTATATTCCATAATTTAAATATCCGTATGAGGAGAGAAAGCGTGCGGGTGTGAGAATCAAAAAGGCGCCTGGTTCACAACACAACTGAGGCCTCCGGCAACCACAAAGCATCATCGCTTCTTCAGTCCATTCATTTCATGTAAGATGCTTCTTATACATTCTCTACACAGAGTTAATTTTTAAAAAAGTTTCTTCCAACTCGCAACGAGTTTAATTTTAGTTTTAATAGAAAAAGAACGCTTTCAATTAGACCCAAAAAGTTGGTTTTGTTAATGCCAATTTTTTTTAATTTGGCAAATTAATAGTACGGTTATTTACCCTATGGTTATCGTCTTCAAACGCCATCTATTACGTAATGAATCTTTTGATAGAACTGTTAGTGTGGTTGAATGCTATTCGTTTTTTTGCGGCCTCCCTCTCCATGAAAGAGCAATGAGAACTCGAGCTCGCGAAAGTTCCTTATGGGAATTGAAACTCGCAAGCAATTTAACAGTGTACAAATGGGTAAAATAATTATATAAAATTACTAGAAAAAGATACCGTAATCAGAAGCAACGAGAATGAGAAGCTTCTCCCGCGAGATCACTATATTAAAAACAAACAAGTCATGAGTTTGGTTAAAAAGTGCTTTATGTAACGACTAAGTACACGAGTAAAATAATAACAACGCTCTAAACAACATAAGTAGCAAAATTATACCGTGTGATCAAAGGAATCTTTGTTACACACGATCGGAAACAAAAAGCGCATAATAATAACACTTATTAACGGTGAAAGCCTCTTGTAGCTACCGAGGATCACTTGCGTGATGACCAACAATTTGCACACACAAACATTTGGGAGCCTCAAGTCAAATGGGTTTACCTTTTAATTTCCGTATTATACTGCCCATGTATCGTTTGGCACCTGTTTATTGATTTTTAATATTAAAGAAATTTTTAGTTGACATTTCTGAGAAAGAGCGCCACACTTTTCCAATAGTCCAACCTATAAAAGCAACACTTGACATAACTTACATGGGTGGACGGTGGACGTGCGCTCTTATATTATTCGCCACGGTTTTCTCTCATCTGAAAGATAAGCCACGACTGTTTTTACTTTTTATTTTATTTACGTGTATCTTTTCTAATACTTATAACTTATAAGGAATACGCACGCAGGTATCCCCAGCAAAATTTATCTCCAAGTAATCGCTTCAAAATCTTCGCGGGGTTCCCCCGCCTATCATTAGGGAAAGCGTAGAAAAAGAGCATTAGGTACAGTTATGGACGTAAATATTTCCTATTTTTATTAGAAAATATGTCAAAAAAAAGTTTTTAATGTCGCATTTGAAGGAAGGTCCGACGTGTACGAACGATACACCCATCAATAAAAAACTTTATACCTTAAATGAACATAAAAATTATTTATGTATAATTATACGATTTGAAATAAAAGCTCAGTCATAATATAATTTTTTACACTTTGGTAACGTCCTACACGACAATTAAAAAAATTTATATTTTATTGTTTTTATAACGTCTATTTAAAACACTTTTACAACTTCCTTTAATGATTGGAATTGAAGCACACCCATCATAAGGAGGTGTTGGAGAAGAAGAATTATTTTTATCGTTTCTATAGTAGATATACCTACCTACTTACCTATAGCTTGTTGCTAAAGAAGTTGCAATTCTTTCGCGTTCGTGAACCATCAATGAACCAGGATTCGACCTCTTTCAAATGTCTTTCAGCGGTTACTCGTTCAAAATATTGAGGCATCTTTCTACGAGGTTTAGTAATTTTTTTATAGGGGGCGAATGTACGTTTTAGTATTAATAGGGCAGGGAGGGAAAAAGACGCGAGTTTAGAGGTTTTACTGCAGATTTCAACGTAAAAAATAAATTCCAAATCAAATAGACGTTTTTGTCACTGGATGAATCGATAAATTTTTTATTATAAATTTTAAATAAATAAATTCGAGTTGATTTTGCCACAAAAAAGAATTTGAAACGGATCACTCTCACTCGAAAAGTAGTAATAATTAATTTGAGTTCTATTG
Source organism: Malthinus flaveolus (assembly GCA_950108345.1). Classification (NCBI taxonomy): domain Eukaryota; kingdom Metazoa; phylum Arthropoda; class Insecta; order Coleoptera; family Cantharidae; genus Malthinus; species Malthinus flaveolus. The sequence continues at coordinate 1,009,377 of OX467288.1, forward strand.
CCTCGAAAGGGCCAATAGATGGCGCACTTGTTACGCATCACAAGTTTGAGTTTTTACGGCACTTTAGGGTCTTAGAAATGAACTGTGGTGTGAATAATACGTGGTCTGCTAACCACACTACCCCCGTGATACTGTCACCTACACATTTATGTACTATAGTAACTGTCTTAACATTTCTAATTGTATTTTCGGTAAAACCGGAGGTAAAAGTATAAAATATTTGGTATCATTTGATAGATAATTTTACAGTATTTAAAAAAAACGTATTACAATATACGTTTCCAAAAATTCTCTAGTTTGACTAATTTCCGGTTAAACCGGAAGTGTTTTGAAAACTAAAATGTTATAAAATAATAGCAATTTATAGAACAAAAAGTTAGTGCGCGAACTTACAATTACAAATTTTAATTATAAATTTTTGATATTTGACTCCGGTTATGTCCGTGCCAAATAAACGAAATAAACGGCGTTTGATTAGAAACATTAATATCCGCAACATATCCAAAAATAAATAAAAAATAAATGAAGCCGATTTTGAAAAATTCTTTTTAAAATTTTAATTAAATTTGATCTTTCGAAAGTAGTTCATTTTGAAATTATTTTCAAAATCGACTATATCAAAAACTAAAGCCTTATCTTTTGCCTATATATTCCTGTTTTTAGATTTTTCTAAAAATAATTATCTGCAAACCTATAATAAAGGTCATAGAAAATGGGACAATCGTATAATACTGGTCGCCATTTTGAATTTACAAATTTATGAAGGTATTTATTAATTAGGGCTGATGCGTGCTAACTTATAGGTAAGTATAGATAACGTGTGTTAAGATTTTATGAAATGCCACCAAAAAAACGCCCTTATTTTTGACCACTCTGTATCGATTTTTTCTAAAATTTAATTTTATCAATAAAATTTTGTTAAAGTAACCCAAATCCAATTTCATTAAAATCGCTTCAGTAATTTCTGTTTTAAGGCGTTGCACACATCAGACAGCGTTTTTCAAAAATGTTTATTTTTTCACCATTTTTCATTCGGGTGGGCATAAAACGTGAATCATTTTAATCGTTTGTCTGCTTTTTTGTAAAAATTTCACGGGTCACGAGTTTTTCCATTACCTATAAATAAATAAGTTCAATCGCTTCAATGTTACATCTAGGCAGCCATGACCACTACGATATTATATTGTTTCCCATTGATGCTTTTGATGAGTGTAGAGTGTAGATAAAGTTCTCAATTTACGATCATTCACGAACATTCAAGCATTCGAGCAGTAATACGAAGACTTTTTGCGGGCCTGGGTCATGGTTCCCTCGGCTTATAAACAATACCTATACCTATCAAATTTTTTTCCTCAATATTATGCCTTAAATTAAAAATCACTTACCTCTACCGTGTCCAAAAGAGGAAAATTATTCATAGTGTTCTACTCGGAATCCCCTAGTTATTGTAATTTCCAGTCCAACCGGAAGCACTACATATAAGCATTTTAGTACAGAGCGTTAGAAGTTATCCCAAAATATTATCTCGAAAGATACAAAAGTTACAGAGGATATTTTGTTGTATTGTTTGTATTAGTTAGTATACCGGGTGGCGAATGAAAACAGGGGCCTTTGAAAACAACCTATTTGAAATTAGGCGTCTGCTGAGTCTTGTAAAACATCAAATATATAACTGTTTCTAAAAAAATATATACTATCCTAGGTCCTAAATGTGGCACAGGGGCGTCACGCTTATATTTTTTAAATCTCATCACTCTATATAAACTTTATAGTTTGCAGATTTTAAGCGCTTACTAGAAGAGGCGACAACCTCCCTCCTTTAATGGACGTTTTCTGTAGACGTGCGGCACTAAAGTAGATTTTTGGTATTTAACCGCCCCTAAGATTTATTTATTTATTTTCTGCAACTTTCCAAAAAAACAATGGATATAAAAAAATAATATGATAAATACAAATTTTCCTCTCCCCTCTAATATCACCCTAAGCATGAATTAGTTTTTTTAAATATATGTCAGTGCAGCTATTAGATCCTTTTAAAATTGAGCTCCCCTCGATGACCCCACCCTATAATTTTATAAAAATGAAACAAACAAATGTATTTCATCTATTCCATATATTTAAAGTGAGTACAATTAAATATACAATAATTTTCAAAAAAGTTTAACACAACATTGTAAATAAATAAAAAAAAATGAAAAGAGAAAAGAACTTAAATATTTAATATTGCGTCGCGACGTTATCAAAAAATTTTTTTTTCAAATTAGGCACAACTTTTAAAACTTTTTGCAATCAACACAAAAAGTGTAAAGTTAGTTTTACACTAAAATAAACCGCGTGTATACATATTCGCTTACATTCATAATAGATAATAATAATAATAAAACATTACTGACACAAACGATCACATATTTACATTTTAAATGTCATCTTTTACCAATATATAATTTTATTGCACAAAATTTACACCAGTGGCGTAACAAACGAACGCTCATATTTTTTAAATGATAAATAAAAACAAAAAGAAACTAAAATAGTGGCGCCAACTGGTGGTAGATTTTTACGTATATAATTTACTTACAGACTAGATATTGCTTAGTCCTGTTTTATTTTTATTTTGTTTGTGGAATAGATAATTATTTAAAAAAACGGAATTGATAAAAGCGGATGATAAACTAAAGCTAATATTTTTTTTAAATGCAGTAACGTAACGGAAAATTATTTTTTAAGAGCACCATAATCTATAATTAGTTAAAGGGATATTTTTTAAAGTTTATTTTCGGTTAAGTCACAGCATTGTGTAATATATCTTCGACGTTGAAATTACGCGATACATAATTTTTTTCAATTATTTAAAAACTACTAAAAAGAAATATTTACAGTACGTATATGCAATAACATTTTGTTTTAAGTACTAATACATAAATAATATTAAATAGTTTTGTGAATACTGTTTTGGAAAAAAGAGATTGTTTTTAGTTCGAAGCTAATATCGTGTGAAGCAGTTACATGTTGTGGTCGTCGAAGATGGATAATGGATAGTTCTGAAAAACAAAAAAAATAAAATCAAAATAAATTAATATTTGTGCCCAAAATTGCGAAAAGCTGCTTCGTTTATCTAAAATAAAATTTCGCCATCTATAAAATATACAAAAAAAACAAAAAAATTGTACAATTTGTTATTTTTAAAATTTCTTTTATTATAAATAAAACTTTTTTTTAAACTAGAAGCATTAGATAGGCCCCACAGAGAGCTTAGTGCCCAGAGTGTGTTATTTTTGTTAAAAGTAAGTGTTAAAAGAGTATCTTACATTGCATAAAAAGAAGACAGGACCGGATTGGTCCGACGGTCCTGTGGATCCCTTCACCGCCAAATGCACTGACTACATCTAAAATACCAAGTTTATATTAGACAGTCACACAGATATATTTACATAAATTCACAACATCAATTTTTTTGTTTATTATTAATATTACCACAACCTTTTATTTTTATTTTATTTACATTATACAGGGTGCTTAACGCGATGCTTTTCGGGCCACCAACAAGTCGTCATTAACACCTGGATTAGGTTTAATTATAGGTTAGGGAAACATTATACCTGAGCCCGAAGATACGTTATATTTTGTCGACTAATAAAAATTAATACAGGGTGCTACATCTGTCATTTCTATTTGAAAAGATAGAGAAAAATCAAGTTATAAAAACGGGACTAAAAGTAGAAAAGAAATTACTCAATCGTTTCACTATCATCTCAAATGAGAAAACGTATAGATTATACAGTGTGTCCAAAATACATGAAGTATGCTACATAAATATCTCGGCAAATTTCCACTTTAGGGAAAAATGTTTCAAATAAAAGTTGTTTGGTAACTAATTTACAGCCATAAGACAAAATTAAAATTTTATATTTTCAAAAAACAAAAGCGCAACGATTAACACTAACTTTGTTTTTTTAATGACAAGGTATACGTACATTATACTCATTTGATAGAGAATTTTTTTCTCTTTTCAATGATGCTAAATAGTAGTATTCATTTTGTATTCAAATTATACGGGTTAGTTTAAATTTCAAAGGTCCACACTTCTACTTGCTTAAATTTGAGCCGTTAGATGCGAGTTTGATATACAAGGTAACTCACAAATATTGCGAAAAATCTAAGGGGTGATTCATTGTCCAAAATTAAATAGGGTACTGTACATAAATTATTTTCCTACGACGTCTCCTCTTGGAGTTAGGGGAACGGTAAAATTAAGTTTTCATTTGTCATTTTTAACAATTAATTGCTATAACTTGTATTTGGAATGACTATTTTGTTTCTAATGAATATAATATTAATATAACAATAGATAAATAAAGTTTTAAACCTCTTTGAATATTTCTATAGGTACTACTAGTGATTTTGCAGTAAATGTCATTTAAAATCAATACAACATCATACTATTACTAAACAAAACTTGAAAAACAAAAGAAACAAACAAAATTTAGGTAAATATATACAACGTTATTACGTAATAGATCTCATTTGTTTATAACATTTTACTACCTTTTGTAACAAAACAAAAGAATCCATTGATTAATTTAATTACCGATTGTTTTTTATTATTTTTTTGTTTGTTACTTTTTCTATTCTTTCAAACGTTTTTTGCAATATTAAATTTTGGCGCGTCAGCCGTTTAATTTTATTCGCGAGAGACCGGGTACAAGAAGCTTAATTTACATGTCATAATATTTTTAATTCGTCAAGTCACACATAATGTGTTTATTTCGTCAGTTTTTTTTCCATTTCAAAAACGAAATAAATAACAAAAGTTGTGATACAAATTATATAGAATAGATGAGTGAAATTATGTGTGGTTGGGCTCTTAAACAAGATTTATTATTTGCAATAAACTCAATTTTAAATGGTCTGTTGCGCTTCTATTAAGTGTTTTGTTATATAAAATTTACACCGTGTAAAATGGCCAATTTTTGCGTTCATTAAATTAAGAGAAAAATGCTAATCTTTTAATTTGAAAAAAATGCGAGGCTAAGATGAAAAAAAGTTAGGTTAGGTCGATTTTTTCCCCTTTTTTTAATTGTTACGCTACTGAAGTTCAATTAATTTTGTTTTTGTTTTAAGTTTTAACACACAACTGGTATAATTAAACTCGCAAACTTGTTATTAACATCAATACTGGTGTGTAATTTCAATTGAATACCTTATTAACAGCCCAATTAACAGGTAGTTACTAAATTAGTTTAAAAAATCGTAATTTTCACCAGTGGCGGCGTAACGACAACCTCGAACTGTTCTTTTCAAAAAGTTAACGAATTATTTCAAACGTCACGTTTAGTTTAACGCGGCTCGTTCAAATTGTTTCAGTGGCGTACCAATTTTTTGAGTTGGAAATCTTTTATAATTAATGTCAAAGGGGCGTGGTCTGGAGCTCGCGTTACATTAAAAGATGTCGGCATTTTTTTAAAGAGAAAGTAAAACAAAAAGATTGCACCAAGCCTGTTATAATTACACTAAATGTCAATACAATCGAGTTTTATAACCAACAATTCGTTCCATTTTTTAATAAAAAAGAGAATTATAATTGTTTGAATTGGTTTACGTAAATTTTATCATATGAGTAAGTAATTACGATTATCGCAGTGTCGGCTACTTGAAAGCGAGATTTAATTTTTTTGCGTAAGAGGGGGGGTGAATTATTTAAATATTTTTTCGGTGAATAGTTGAACATCGACTTACGAAATTAAAAAAAAATTGTAAAAGACGAAAAGGAGGTGAGCAAATTTCAAGGTGGGGTTAATTCAAGGTTTAGTTTTTCGAACAAGTCACAACCTACATGTGGATTTCGTATACGAAATATTTCCAATAAAGTGCCGAAATCAACATCTTTAAATTTAGGAAGATCTAGTTCCCACACACGTCTACCCAAAAAATATCGACGCTAATTTTGACATGAATAAAGATGAGGTTACCTATACAAGGCGTTTTTCCCTAAAAATTGGCATCGTTCGTTTTTAAAAATAGTAAATGACACCCGAGAATATTTCCAAAATTTTCCAAAAGTAACTTTTTTGCTTAACTGTCCCGTCCGACAAATTTTATTTTTATATTTTTTAACAATAAATAAAACAAAAAGGTACATACCTGTGCTGTTTTAAGTTATCTTGCCTTTTGAAACTTTTACCGCAGACTTCACAACTGAACGTTAATTCGGGACTTTTGTGGGTCCTCTCGTGTATCATGAGGTTATACGATTTTGTAAACCTACGTTGGCAATATTTACAAATAAATTCGCATTTGGCCCGCATTTTCCTACGAAACTCGCCGCGGCTGCTAACGTCGTTGTCGATCTGCATAATCGCGAACATGTTGCCGGATTCTTATCTCTATACGTTTTTGCTCTTACTCAGATCCGACTCAACCGACGATGATGAGCAAAAATTTTTATTTTTTTATTTTCGATTTAAAAAATCGACAAATCGGAAATTTCGTGTCGAGTTCTATTATATCGGAGGACGTAACGTCTTTGGAATTCGACGTTTATCTATAATTTTAAAGGGAAAAATAAGTAAAATGTGATTTACTCGCGTATAATATTTATTTTACAACTCACCAATTGATTGTTTATTTCGATATCGATCGGGAATTTCCTAAGTTTTTCTATTGATTTGTTCTGAATCAACCGGTTAATTAATTCAAAATCCTGCAATTAAAATTTATATAAGTTAAAACAAAGGAAAGTAATAACATTATTAATTGTACAGCTTCTTTATTAGGAGTTGTAGTTTACTGCTTTGAAACGTTACAGCTATTACCGATAGTACAGCTGTTCTATGAATGAAAGCACAAAATTGACTGCCGGTCCCAAAATGATTTCGTTTAAAAAAAATTGTTGACTTTAGTACCTACTTCGAAGAAAGCTTTCGCTACAAATTGTTTTCGATTATTTTGCCATTACGCGCCACAGCCATTCATAGTAATGCAGGTGACAGGTAAAGGTTTCGACAAGTCCGAAACAAACAGTTCCGAAGATATTGTCACCACAACATCAAATAGTACCAAGTGTCATGTAAACGTCAATCTGGATTTTATACAAAATAGGTAGTTAACGGCTTTTAAAATTAAAATACGACAGTATTCAGCATTAAGCAGAAGTAAGAATTTGGTACGAGGCATAATAATTTTTTGCGCACTTACAAATTATTTAAAAAGATGTTATAAACACCCTGTATATTCTGAATATCTCGTTAAAATTAACGCTGTTGTAGGTTGCGTATAAAAAAAGATGCAGCATTCATTGTGATGATATATCTCAATTAGTAAAGTAGCAGTCCGCCATCCACGCACTATGTTCTGGCCCACCCTGTACATACATGTCAGACTTACATGCTTTTTCAATTTAGGTGACGAAGTAAGTCGATTCAAAATTTGCAATTTTAATTTATAGAATGGAATTTATTTTTCTATGCTATTCGCAATTTTCAATGAAATCGAAAGTAGTCGATTTATGGGCACCTATAGTATTATTCAGCGTTCTTGGCGTGTGCGTCATTATACGTTATTATACTTTAATGGTAAAATAAAGGAACCTTGCATAAATATACATAAAATCGGAAGCATAATATGCCATTTATTAGGTACACCAACGTACTTCGAATGCTGAATAACGTTGCGATGAGAGTAAAAGCAGTAAACGAAACTCATAAATTGACAATTAATGAATGTACGCACCCAGATCGCTGAATAATACTATACTAAAGTACATTTTTGGCAAACATTAAACTTAAATAGGCATTATAATATTAATAGGTGACTATTTTAGAATAATTATTTAGGTAGACCTATTCGTTCAATGGTAGTAATAGGTACGGAATTTGTGAAGTAAGAAGAGTATCCCACTTCTGTAAGGATAGATATCTTAATTAAAACTGTGTAATACTTCACAAGAAAGATTTCAAAATAACACACAACTTACTGTTGGTGTATTAGCAAAAATTATTTATGGAGAGAATTTGAGGAGTTATTTTAGAAATTCGCGTGCTCTTGTGGTGTTTTATTCCGAATAGACTAATAATGTGATTGATGGCATCATAATAATCCACAACAGTCACCGTCAAAGTAAAAATCTACTAAACAACATCAAATGAAAACAAAAATCCTTGCTTTATCAACCTTACCGAGGGTTGCACTAAACTTTCTAGTATTTAAGTAGTACTACTTAACCTCACAATGTTTAAATATTCACATTAGGAATCTATTGTCAACTCTACTTTAAACTCCCTTCGGCAAATGCTTTAGGTGTTAATTGAAAATCAGTTTTGCACTAATACACAACAGAAATCTAGAATTAGAACAAAAACTTATTGAGTTTTGAGGTTAAGTAGTACTTAAATAGTATTCAAAAACAGTTTTATACAAGTTAGTGATTGGCAGCTTATTTTTAAAATCTCATTTATCTAGGGTTATTTTTTCGTTGGGACCTCATCTACACAATAACACAATTAAAGACAGATAATTATTGTGAAACGCCATCCTTTATTAATTTTTTTTTATTCCGAAAAGAGAGTGCTAAAAAATATGTTTCTTTAGGCGGATATTTAAGAATTTCTTGGGCTATCTTAAGATGTGTCAACATAATAAATAACGCGTAAAAAATGTGATCCACGTGGACACGTAGACATTAGAGAAAAGTCCCAATAGAGCGCCATTTATTACCATTCCAAGCTTTGATTTGCTAAAGCCATAACTTTTTGACAAAAGATTCTCAATCTTTCTTTTTAAGCACATGGATGCACAAAGGTGTACCAAATAGACTCTCGATTTATTAAATATAAGTTCTTCAGGATCTTCTGATAGTCTGGGAGGCAGCGAGCTGAGGTAGCCCGCGTAGCTGCTTAGCTAAGCTTTAACGCGCTCAGTGCCAAACCTAAACCGTTTGTCTGACGTAAAAAACCTGAGATACACATAAGTTCTAAGAAATTTAATGTAGTTTATTTTTATATAGAAACACTTTCCTCCGAAAGTGCGTCGTTTTTGAGTTATAAGCGATAAACTAAAAGAACAGTTTTTTGGCCAATTTTGGAATTTTAAGCAAATTTTAACCGACTCTAGCACCTAAACTGTTTGTCTCACGTAAAAATCTAAGAAACTTTATTTGTAGGAAATTTAATTTACTTTATTTTTATATTGGCGCACTTTTCTCTTAAAGTGCGTCGTTTTGAGTTATACGCGATAAACTAAAAGAACAGTTTTTGGGCAATTTTGGAATTTTAGACAAATTTTAGCCGACTCTAGCACCTAAACTGTTTGTCTCACGTAAATATCGAAGAAATATAATTTGTAGGAAATTTAATTTACTTTATTTTTATATTAGAGCACTTTTCTCCTAAAGTGCGTCGTTTTTGAATTATAAGCGCAAACTAAAAGAAAAGTTTTTTGTTCAATTTTGGAATTTTAGGCAAATTTTAACCGACTCTAGCACCTAAACTGTTTGTCTCTCGTAAATATCTAAGAAACATAATTTGTAGGAAATTTAATTTACTTTATTTTTATATTGAAGCACTTTTCTCCTAAAGTGCGTCGTTTTCGAGTTAACCGATAAACTAAACAATACAATTTTATGTCCGATTTTGGATTTTTGTCAAACTTTAACGCGCTCTATAGCGTCTTTAACTGTTCAAAGAATGTTTCCTTTACGCTTCACTGTATTTGCATGCTACATCCCGGACTATTTAGTGTGTTATGCCCTTCGCACGTAAATCCGACTATAGAACTATGTGGTATCTGACAAGTTTTCTCTTGGGGATTCTCCACTGCCTTCCGAGAGGTTATAGGTATTCAACCTAATCATCAAACAATTTTTGTTTTATTATTTATATTTATCCCATTCCGAGAATCGAATCCGAAAGGCATATTTTTTAAGCGAGAAGATTTAAACGCAAATATAACAGCGAACAAACCGACGGCTAAGCATTAAACGCTGTTCCGACAAATTATTAGCAGTGTTATTTTTATCGTTAATATTCAAAAAGTCTTCTACATTCTACGTTAGTCACTAAAGTTTTTCAACCGTCTCGTATTTACTTTATATAATCGTATTACAATTGCTTACGTGTGAACACAATTTTTTAAACTGCGCGAACGTCCAATTTCATTAAAATTCGCGTAAATTTTGAAAAACTCGCTAATCAGACGATTTAAAAAAATTATTATGATAGAATCACTGGTAGGTGTAATAAGTCTCCATTCAACTAAAAAGATTTTAACGGTTTTGAAAATTTCGATTTGCCTAATTAGCTTTTACTTTTTGACACATCACTCTGTTTATATTTATACGCGTCTTGTAACGAAAAATAACCGACAGGATAGGTAAGTAATAAAATTTTAGATTGAAATCAAAAGCGCGTAAACTTAAAATAAAATACAAAAGTATAAGTATTCCTACGGAAATTAGAAAAAAAAATAAAAATAAGTTGGTACCTTAATTCTTGATCGCTTTATAATTGTAACAAAATCAAAAATCGTAACTAAACTTAATCACTCAATCACAAAGAATAGTTAAAATCACAGTTCGTTAAAAAATATTTTCGTCAAATAACTAATTAATATTTATGATATAGTTCAGAAGCACTGTGAAAGTAAGAATTGAAGATGTTCTGTAGCACAGCAGCTTTGTACTGACAGTGAAAGGTCTTTTTCCCTCCACGCACATATCCATCCAACACACCGCTATATTTGCACGCAAACATCCAGTACACCATACTTATTTCTCATTTTCATGACAATAGCATTTATTTCGTGAACTCCCCTAGCAACTAAATAACACACACACACTCACAAATAATAAAAAAAGGGTAATAAATATAGGTACTCGGGCAATGTAATAACTAAAAATCGCTCACCGAATTTAGTTCATGACTTATTCCATATTTGCATATTCGATTCTTTTATGTTTTTCGAATGTTAATAATAATAATAATGATGGTTATAAACGGTGTTTTAAATTTTACAATAGCATACCTACCTACACAATTATTTGTAGCAATTAGGTTTAGCAACTATTTTACATGAAATGAAAATATATCGAGTACACTTAAAATAAATTATAGGATGGTTCATGTAGGAAGATTTACAAGTTTACCTACTATAAAATTTACTTAAAATAATTAAATTGTGCAATCTGTTTCTCTTTAAAGCGGCCTTTAATTTTACAAAATCACACCACACGACACCACGCAATTGAATTAGTATAAAACATGATTAATTAAATTTCTTTTTTGCTTTTCAATTTTTTTGTTTTTTAATTTTTTTTTATTTTAATTTTTTCTTATTTTAAATTTTATTCGTTTTTAATTTTTGTTTTGTATTTTTTAACTCATGAGCGGTTAGAGTAGCTCGACTGTAAATTAATAGGCCTTGCACAAAAGTGACAATATCTCAAGAACTATTCGAGGGTATTAATTAGGTACTACCAACTATTGTGAATGAAAATATTTCAAGAACGGGCTCAGTTGTCTAAAAATAAACGAGGCCTTCTAATTATTAAAACAGCCGAATAAGTCGGCAATTAAGCAATTGAACTAAAATGTAGTATACAGGGTGTCCCTGCTAAGCTTGATAAGCATGGAGATCTCGGAAAATATAAGAGATACAATGATAGTTAAATGAGATGAAAGTTACGTATGGGATTCAGAAACAAAAATGTGAAAAGAAATTTCAATTATCTCCTGTGGTTTTTGAGATATGCGAAAAAAAGTCAAAAACGTCAAATTCTAATTTTAGTCATAACTTTTTTATTTGTGAATTTTTTTTTAATTTGTAAAAACATTTTTTAAGCAACTTTTTAGGCTGCATTTGAATATGTACTTAGATTTTTCGTTCACTTTTCCATTTCCACGTACGCATCATCAACATTTGTTTTACTTTTTCAGTTGCAAAGCAACATTTGAAAAAGTATTGAAATGGAAATGGATGAAAAAAAATTTTTTATTTTTTTTATTTCATTTCTCGACGTTTCAGGTCATTCTGAGTAGAAAAAAGCAAAAAAAAATTTTTGTCTGTATGTGTGTGTGTGTGTGTGTGTGTGTGTGTGTGTGTGTGTATGTATGTATGTAACGCCGTAAATCCAAAACTACTGAACCGATTTAGATGAAATTTGGTTTGAGGCAATTTAACAAAACTTCATCGAAAAAACAAGTTTATAAATCAAATCCGTGCAGAGCGAAGCAAAATAAGGGGGTTATTTTGGGCGCATTTTATCAAATTTAAACTTGCGTCGTTTTAACTTGGCTATAAGTTAGTATATCTCAGCCCTAATCGAATAAAAATTTTTTCAAATTTTTAAATTTAAAATGGCGGCCAGTATTACGATTGTCCCATTGATCGGTTTTTCTGTTATAACTTTGCCGGTAATTAGTATTTTGAAAATATCAAAAAGGCATTATAAAGGCAAAATACAAGCCTTTCATCCTAATCTAATCAATTTATAAAATTGTATTAAAATTGCTTATCTTTGAGGAGTTAAAGTTGACCAAAATTTTAAAGCAGTTTTTCTCAAAATTCCTTCCGGCCGTTTTTTTCATTTTTGGATATGTTTTAGCAATCATAGTTCTTAATAGAATGTCAAAGTTTAATTCGTTTGCTATGAAGAGTTTTTGAGTTATGATTTTTTGAAGTCCAAAAGTTTAAAAATGCGTACTTTTTTTGGTAATGAAAATGAAAATTTGAAAGTTGGCAATTGTATTATTCTAATCAATCCTTATTATTCGACATTATTTAAGAGTCAAAATCACTTCCGGTTTAACCGGAAATTGAAGAAATTTTTAGATTGTTTAGAAACATTTTGTATATTTCTTATTATTTTGAAAGAACGTAAAATTAGCATTTGAAAAAAACTAAAAACTTTGTATTTTGAGTTCTGGTTTAACCGGAAATAACGCCAATTTTCTTAATTTAAATAAAACGCCCTGTATATTTTTAAATATTTGAGAGGCTGTAAAAGAAGCTTTCAAATACAAAAAAAAACTCGGATGTGGCCATACCAGGACTTTTTCAGTTCAATTGAAAAAGTCCTGGTATGGCCACATCCGAGTTTTTTTTTTGTTTAGTTTTGGTCGTGCGTGCGTGGAAATGGAAAAGTAAATGAAAAATCTAACTACATATTCAAATTCAGCATAAAAAGTTGCTTAAAGAATGTTTTTACAAATTCAATAAAAATTCACAAATAAAAAAGTTATGACTAAAATTAGAATTTGACGATTTTGACTTTTTTTCGCATATCTCAAAAACCACAAGAGATCATTGAAATTTCTTTTGACATTTTTGTTTCTGAATCCCATACGTAACTTTCATCTCATTTAACCATCATTATATCTCTTATAGTTTCCGAAATCCCCATGCTTATCAAGCTTAGCCGGGACACCCTGTATATAAGTAAAGTGACAATATCTCAACAGCGATTAGTTTTTATCCACTATTTCGCTGGTAACCACGCGGGCATTATACAATGTGTCTCACGGGGCGTGGGTGTTGCTATTTTTCTTATTAGAAGACGTAGAGAACTGTATAAATGAGCAAACTAGTGAATTGTAGATGCCGCCTAATATCTCGTTACGAAAACAATTAAATATTATTTGAAAAACAAACAAGAATCGCCGATTTCGACCCATTTCCTTTTTTTAAATTTCCTTAGTAGCAAGCGACTAGCGACACATTAGAATCTCTTATTTCTATGAATAAGTGCCACTTTTTAATTAATTTGATACAGCCTATAGGTACAAGGTGTTAATGAATAAAATTTAATTTAAAATACAAATTTTTTGAGTAGATATTTAGGAGGCTATAAATAGGCCAACTTTTAATAAGGTATACTCTTACCAGGAAACGCACCGTTTTAAAGCTCAACACGACACATTTCCTAAAATTTTCTCAACGCAATGTCCAAAACTCTACAACTCTGTCTAAGAAAAATGGCCGTGTTATCACAGCACACCCCGTGGGACACATTGTGCACTAAAAATGTTTGCAGATAATATCTACTATAATACTGGTGAACGAAGCTACAGATCTACAATTTTCCAGTCGGTAACGGAAGTAAAATAATGCGAATATCTAAGCACTTCCTGCTCATTGTATATACCGGGTGTATACTATGTAAACCAAATTAAGGGGCTCCCCTGCTAGCTTCTCTGTAATTTTGTTATCTTTTGAGTAATCCACGTCAATTTTTGGGAGCTTAATTAACAAACATATTATTTGAATTTATTTGCCATGGTGAAATATTTAGATCACTTCCGCTCTTACCGAAGCTTTTTTTTTGGGGGGGGGGGGGCTTTGAGAACGAGCTCATGGTTCATGCAGCCACGAACAATGTATAGAAAAATGATACGTAAAGACTAATAATAGAATGTATTTCCTTTTAGCCTATATCTCAGATCTATGATACCTAGTCTTGATCGCTTTATACTTTTAACATTTTGGACGATTTAAAAATGCGCTTTTAATTTAAAATAATTTTTAAATATTAAATAGTATGACGAATGATTCCATTGTACGGTGATAAAGTTCATAAGCGAGCGAAATAATTTTTTTTTGCAACATAAACTTCCCTATCAGAAAAGAGCAAGTACAAGTTTTGATATTAAAAGGCACTCCTAGTAGAATGTCACCGATGCACAATACCCATAACGTATAGTTATGCTAATATAGATTGCGACCCGCCCCTCATTGTTGAGCCCATTCCTTATTCACCCATTGTTTACCATTTAAATACCAAAGAGTAAAATTGTAGTACAGTACAGCCGTACACACAGAAAAACAACCACCAACTTTTAATATGGACTTGGTAAAAAAAAATTTAACCCATCGCGTGTTGTGTATAAAATAAAAAAAAGAACGTTTTGTAACGCAACAAAAGAAGTCTAATTTTGTTATGAACTTCTGAACCTGAGGACTCGGTGTGTTTTTAGCGCCCAACACCACCGCACAACACCACAATTCTTCGATAAGAGGCGCAAGAATGTGTCAAAAGAATGACATCCATTCTATTACTTTATGGTAATATCTGGATGACTTGCAAACGCTTTGCTTATAGTGTCTTTGTCCGATCGGCGGGATAAGAATTTAAAAGAAATCGAAGAAGGCGGCGTTCGAATGTTGCCTTTTGTAACGGACAGGACCAATGATAAATTATTTACGAAATATTTCGTCGATTTTAATGTTCTTTTATACGTGTTATCATTGTTTAAAAAGTTGTTTGTTCTTTATTATAATTTAGAGGTTGGTATTAGTTTTATTGGTTTGGGTATTAACTAAAAAGGCGTTTGGGTTGCTTGAAAATTAATTTTTAGGCGTTTTTATTACTAAATTTACGAATTAGTTGAAATAACATTATTATGCCGCTAATTAATGATTTGCAGGTTAGGCTTTCATTTAAACACATCAGCCGTTTGTTTCTAAAAGTATAACAACTAATGCAAAATAAGTCAATAATTGGAGTAACTCGGAACAGTAAATAATAACGAGCGGGGTTAGTTTTAATTAAACTTGGACTGACGTATAGCTAAAAGTTAAGTTTAAAAAACGAAAAAAGAGTTATTAGCTGTTGAATTTTGAATTTATCACTGTTAAGAAGTCGTAATTTGCATTAAGGGCAACTCGCTTTAAAGTCAAATACTATGAAGATGGTGCACTGTGCACGTCGAAACAACTTTTATATAAAGTTGGCAAATAAATGACCGAAAATAATGAGAGTAAATTAGCGATGAAGAAAAAACTTGAATTTCTACTAAATGAGGTCAAAAAGGCACGAGAAATAAAGATTAATTATATTAGATTATAATGCCAAAAAACAGTTTAAACGCGACTCTTGTTAAATCATCAAATTTGTCGATATTAAAAAATTGAATTAACTTCTAAAAGAGGCCTAAACCATTTTTGAAAGAATTTGTCAAACAAATTTGTAAATATTTGCAAGAGACTTCCTCTCTTGAATTTTTAAGAGTTTCGACAAAAGAACAAAACTTAATTTTACGATTTTCTTATTGCCCCATCACCTCTTGGAAAATCGAATTTTTCACTTTTAATTTGCTAATAAAGATGTTTGAAAAAACAAAGACATATTGAAGCAAAATGAAAACTGTCTAATACTTGTTAATCAGTCTAATCTCATTTCCAGCTGAACAGGCAGTAAAAATTAAAAAAATTTGGTATCACTAGATAGAGAGGGGCTACGAATATGTATAGGGTGTTGTATGTAACATAGAGAACCCATTTCCGGTTAAATCAGAAGTTACAATATTATAGTAGTATGTTTGTGTCATTAGACAGACATTAGTTTTAGTGTTTTATAAAAATTAGAAATATACAGGGTGTTTGAAAAAATTCTTTTTAATTTGCCAATTTACTGTTAAACCTGAAGTTTTTTTTAAACTAAAATAGTGTCCAATAATAGACATTTATAAAATAAATTAATGTGCCAACTTGCAATTACAAATTTTTATTACCAAACAGATTAGAAATTTTTGAAATTTTGACTTTCAAAAAATCATAACTCCGGTTCTGGTAGTAGCAAATAAACCTAACAAACGGCATTCGATTAAGAACTTCGACGTCCACAACATATCTATCCACACAACATATCAAAGAACAGAAAACTGATAGGTACAGCCGATTTTGAGAAACTCTCTTTTAAAATTTTAATCAACTTTTTACCCCTTTATTTTGGGCCACACTGTTGAAATTTTGTTAAAGTGGTTGAAATTAAATTTCATCAAAATCGCTTTAGTAAGTAAATACCTACTTTACTTAGTTTTTGTTTGAAGGCGCGTTCTAGAATAATTCCACATCCACACAGGCATCAGACTTTTTCTAACATTTTTTTACCTTTTTTGATTAACTACTTACATACTTGTTCAAAATTTACAAATTCAACGAAATAATAAAAAAACATTTTTGACTAAATTTAAATTTTGAAACTTTGTTCAACTTTAACGCGCTCTAGCGCCTAAGCCGCACATGTGACGGAAAAACTTAACAGACAAAATATGTAGAAAATTTATTTTAGTCTCTTTTTGGATAAAAGCGCTCTTCTCTAAAAACGCGTAGTTTTTGAGTTATAAGCGAGAAACTAAAAAAAAGGATTTTGGAACTTTTGGTGAAACTTGAACACGCTGTAGCGCCTAAACCATTTTTCAGGGGGAAAAGTGACAAAGCTTGAAGTAAATCTAAAGTAGTTTATTTATATGTATCAATAGCTCCCCCGTATTTGAGGCCATCCTGACGAATGCCTATCTACAGGGTATAGTAACTTGGGATTTACACCATAGGAAATGATGTTGAAACTTAAATTTATACAAATTAAACTCTTCACTCTTCACTATTAGACCTTAGGTAGTGCTTAATTAGTACCTAATACCCTAAATACGAGATTAGATACTTATTCCTGATGATGATGCCAAACATTACTGATTCTCTTTGTATACCTATGTGACGATTGTCAGTTATTTTACATTTTATATTCTATTATTTCCATTTTTCATTTGATTCTATAGGTACCTATTAATATTTATTTTTCATATTTTAGTCAAAACAAATGACAAAACAATTGACTTTACAATAATTATAACGAATGATTGTCATCTTTTTATTTCTAAATTCAAGTTCGTACATTAGGTACTCTTTTGTTTTTTTAAACAACTCCCCTAATATTATTTTTCTTAAAAACAAAGCGTTATTCTACAATAATATTACAATTCTTTTGTTTTTATTCTCGTTTCTATTCGATTCTTTTTATTTGTGTTTTCGACGTTAATCCTTTTGGAATTACTCAAATTGAACGAAACTGATTAGATTTCGAGTACCCAGTGGCAAGAATTAAGTCGTCCGTCCAATAAAAAGCTACATATTATCCCCACTTATTATACTTTGATATCCAGTAGCAACACTGCAGGGCGCTTTCGAAAACCGGTAGCAATTTAGAGCGGCCTGAAAACCGCGTTCAAAGCGTCAAATCAACAACTTGTTACACATAAAAGGATTTAAAAAAAGGTGCGGTTAATATGCACATTTATAATAATATGCTACTCGTGTATTTTACAACTTTTGTTTTAAATAAATTCGTAACGATTTTTTTTTAAATCAAATTTATGCGAAGAACAAAGACAAACAGAAGTAAGCCGCGACTACCTACGCTTTATTTATTTATTTAATTAAAAAAATTTTAATATTTATATTTTTTGGAGTTCTCATGTTAATTTATATAAATTCCGATAAAATAAATTATATTTCTTAAAAAGTCGTTAAATTTACATTAAAAATCATTTAAAGAAAAATTAGAATATTGTAAACGCGCGTCGGACTGCAAAAGAAATATTTTTTTGTGGTAATATCACACTGTGATTTTTTTTTCTACCGTAAATGGAGTGCCTTTTTATTTATAAAAGAAACGTTAACAAAAAAGTTTTATGTGTGACGATACAAAAGAAAAAGTTATAAATAATAATAATAACATTAAGTCGAATTCGAGGCACAGTAGACGCATAAATACGACAGGTACGAAACCAAAAAAGTATCGAAACAAGAAACAAAAATGCCGACCACCGACGCACGCGTTACTTAAAAAAATTAATTTATTTGCGGATTAATCCGTCCCCTTTTGATACACCGCACTGCTTTCTGATCGGACGTAACGCTAGTAGCTAAAGTAGGCGTAGCACGGTAGCTTTTGGTTGGACACGTGCGTTTCACAGTACATAATTGTAGGAATCACGCAGACCGTGAAAACTTTTTCCCGATACTATTTTTATTAACTTTTTGTTTTTGTTTAATAACTTTGTTGACGCTTGACGCAACAAAAGAATTTGTTTAAAAAAAGAAAAAATTTGGCGACTTTTTGTTAATTGCCAAATTGACGCTCGCTCGTTCGGTTTATGTTGCTTTTTAAAATTTAAAAAAAAATTGAAAAACTCACTTTTGTTTTTGTCGACGTCCACGAAATGGTCCCAAAAGGATGTCACTTAATAAAAAGTTTACTCTAAAATGAGTCGGATACCTCGAGGAGATGTAGTAGTTGGTAAGTTTTGCTTCTGTACTAAACTAGCGATAGTAGCCCAATGGTTCTCGGTAGTAGTGCCCTGCTCTTGGCTTCCATGACCCCCCCTGCCTCCTGGTGGTTGCTAAGTCCGTCCTACTAAATGCCCCCCATCTTAGGGAGCTATAACATAGAGATTATTTTACCACGGTACTAAACAACAGAAGTCATCGACGCAACTTTTAAAAATAGCCCGTATTGTTCGTCATTATAGAGGTTCGTACAAATTCGCCTTAAAACTTGATTAAGTTTTTAAGTATCTCACTAACAAGTAACAATTATAATTAGCGCGATTATTTTTAAATCGTGGCCGTTTTGAAAAAACCCACGACGCCCCTTTCGATTTTTTACCCTTATATTTCGTAAAACGCGACTTCCCTCGGCCTCAACTATTAACTCTCTTTTGGTTCAGTTTACTAAATATTTTCTCACAATTTAAATATTTATTAAAAGGCAAACAAAATAGAAACAAGTGGGTCGTCGATGATAAATGATTAATGAAAACCAATTTAAATTTTTTTGATATTCAACTTTTTTAAAATATTCGGCTTCTTACAAAGTCCAACTGTGACTTAAACATTCTTGTAGGTTAGACGAGGACGGGCGTACATCTTATGCGAGTTATGTTTAAGTGTTAAAATTGTGTGTTACGTTTCTGTCTCATAAACGCACCCACGTTACACATTCGTTTATCTTTATTTAATGGTCGAAAAAGAATAACTGCATCCTTAGGAATACGCTACATGCTACGTCTTTTTTTAGTTGCCGATTTTAGTATCATTTTCTTTCACTTTTCAACTTCAGGTAAAGTTTCAATGACCATCACCATACCCGCGTGCGTAACTGATCGGCAAATGTTTCAATCCACAACTTTCGCGTATCATTTTTTTTCAACTGTTTTCATTTTTTTGTTTTTAATCGCCCAAACTTGGATTTTTTCAAAACTAATAGCGACTGCAATATTTTTAGGGCTTTAGTTGTAGAAACTTCACCCATTCATGGATTATCCTATTAACGACTAACGACACTTTTAAAAAGTATTTAACACCCCATAAAAGTTTGAAGTAACAAAGCCCTCTCGACAAACTACCATTTAATCACTCGACTCGTTAAACTTGTACGTTTCGTCTAAAATATTTCCAAAATCGCATTATTTAGTAGGTATTACAGGTGTGATGGGCAATAATAAGTTCCTTCGATGATGCACGGACCAAAATTTTCGAAAAACCACACTCAATTAAAAGTTGAAAGAATGTTTTACTTTCTCTTGTTCGTTGTTTAAATAATAACCAAAAATAAATTGCTAATTTCTTTTTCTTTTTGTTTTTGAAGTGTGTGTTGTTTTAGAAAATTGAATTGTTGGGTTAATTTGTGTATTTCTCAATATTAGTAGGTATCTGCACGTGACTCATAAGTTTGTTCTCAAAAAACAAAAAATAAATAAAAAAGAAAAAAATGAAAAAAATAAAATAAATTGCAATTTGTTTTCTTATTTAGATCTAATATTTATAAAATGCCCACTTTCACTTCAATGTACCTAAACTTAATTTATTAATTGCGAAAATTGCGACAAAATGATGAGAAATGAAAATATGTATTTTTACCATTTGTACCAAACTATAACCGGGTTATACAAAAATTAAATTTACCCGTTTACAATTCACTATTATTGTGATATACGATAAGCCACAAAAGTTTCATCACTTGAGGTTTGTGTCAGCTCTCGTGTATACAACATAGGTAGATATAGGTACGTGAGATTAATCCTGGCACATTATCATGATTAACAGTACTTAAATGGCGGTTTTGTATCGAGTAAAACTCTTAAAAATAGTAACTGTAATAGAATAATGGTTTATAAATAAATATCTACTTACTTATATCATATCGCGAAGGACACACTGTATACCTACACCTATACTATATATAGTCCATGAGATAGTGTGTTTTAGGTCGACTATAATACGTCTAACTGTACTACCAAAGAATAAACCACAGTAAAACAGTCCCATTACTAAAATAGCGTATTATATAGTTTTTTCGCTATTGACTGACATTGGAAGTTCGATTTCTTCTAAACTAATCAATGAATTTTTTCGAAATAATATTGAGAAAAAATCCCATCTTCATGTATTAGGTATTTAAAACAAATTTTAAAATAAATTTTAATTTTTTTCAAAAGGCACTAACGAGTTATTGAGGATGCCCTTATGATTGTTATTTGTTTAATTATTGGAAATTTAATGGAGGCTGTTAATGGAGGCTCTTAAAATTCAATAAACCTTAATTTGGAAAAATGCGTCGATTGGTTTGGGACAAATTGAACTTCAAACATTTTAATTGTCCGCCATTTTGAAATGGTTAGAGATATAATAAAACTTTATTAATCTTTTTTGTAGATATTTTCAAATAGATTACTCACGTAGTTTTGGTTTTTTCCTAACTCAAAAAATAAGAAAGATACAAGAAATACAAAAATCAACCATAGCGAAAAAACTAAGGCGTCATTTTAAAATTAGAATGAACTATAATCGTTAGTTTTACTGTGATTTATCATGTCATATGTGGTACGGCTTAGTAAAATTAGTTCATGTCAACAGTATTAAATGTTGGCTTGTTTAATAGATAAATTAAATACAGATCTATTTTAATAAAAGGATTTTCTTTTTGCAGTTTGACGAATTATTGCATTATGACAATTTATAATAAGAAATAAGTTACCCATCCAACATATTAGTGAGGCTGTAGCCCACCCTGTAAACTTTTTAACGAAACTTCTAATCACCGATTAAAGAAAGACATCACATAAGCGTATAAAATTAGTGTGAAAAACAGAAGTTATAATATCCGAGGCGGAAAAAACCTAAAGAATGAGAGAGTGTTATAAATGGCTGTTAAAAATTTGACCTTATCATTAAACCCATCTCGATTATAAATTACACAATACGAATTTTAAATATTTCTCTTTGTGTCAACTTTGTTAGGAACCAGATATGTTTTCGACACCCTCCGTCTTAAAATTTACAAGAAAACCGTGTAGTTCATGAGTCAAAATATATGCGGATACAATAAATACTTTACTTATCAGTATTTGCGGTCTAGGCGGCTTCTTTTAATTCTAATCGTTTATAATCTCTGCGACAAACTTTCGTTTTCTCCAAATAAGATATTATAAATTCCTTAACTTGTTCATATTTGACAAATTGGACGTAATTTTGATTATTTATTCGTGTCACCAGGCGTAAAATTATAAAAATGGGGTAATCTTTATATTGTAGGCACACGAAGCATTTTTTTATATGTTTAGGTATTAAACCTATATTATACAGGGTGTTACAAACGTCTGTATTTACCCATTGCTACCTATTGAATGAGTCGTTGAATAGAAAACCCAAAAGTGACACATTTTGTGCTCTTTTTCTAGGTCGCGATTATCTTTGCCAATTGTTGTCCCTGAAGATGTCAAACACTAAAAAAATTTCTTTTCACCTTGCAAAACTCAACAAATACACACATCAACTTGTAATTTGCACAAGCATAATAAACACGAGTGTAAACCGGATGTAGATACTATATTTATGTAAGATGGTACTGCACACACACACACCATCACCAGCATCCCGTTGAGAACGGACACTCCCGGAATCGCAAAATGATTCATCCGACGCATCGTTTATTGAATCACCTATTGAGGAATTTCTTCTTATTAATCGTAACGGATATTATACAAATTTATTTCGATTTTTTTTGGTAAAAAAATATTATGTCAAGTTGCGGTTTTGCTAGAAAATGTGAAAGTATCTAGTATAATAGTAGTATTTAATTTATAATTTATTATTATTAATTTATAATTTTTATATCACGGTAGCTTTTATTTATTATTATAAAATTATTTAAATTTTTAATTTAAAACGTAATCTTGGAAAATTAGTATTTAATTAGTAAGTAAATGGATAAAGTCGTTAATAATACACATAACTTAACACTGAATCATAAATAATTGCATGTAATGTACGGGTAAAATTTTCATCAGTCAGGATCAGGGTTGCCTTGACCAAAAGAAACTCGACAAACTATTCAGCAGTTTGTTGTTGAGTTAGTAGTGCACAATTACCTACTTTCCCTTTTGCTGTTTTTCTTACCCTAATGGAATTAATTATTCTTTATTAGAAACATCGATAAAATAACCTACAAAATGTGTTCTTTGAATTAGAAGTTATACAGGGTGTCAATTTGAAAACTTCCCACCTCTAATATCTTCGCCTTAGTTATTACCTATAAAATATTGAAAATCTATCGATTTTAATATCGAGGAGGAGTATTTCTCGTTCCTCCCAAATCAACCCTCAAAGTGGGGTAGACTTAACTCGTTAAATTTTAAATCGGAAGGTGGGTCGAGTGGCACCGTTTTTGAAAGCCCATTTAATCTCCTCTTCAACGATGCGCTAATTTGTTACTTTTTAATAAGTAGTTTTGATCATATTGCGCTCTAAAAGGCAAAAGGTGCTTTACAGAAGGCAAAAAGTTAAATAGCGGCAGATAAGAAAATAAAATTTTAAATAGTATACATTTAATCGTTATTTAATTATTGCAAGTTTGGCGCCCGAGCGGGGACTGTAGAAAAAATAAAAATATAAAAATTTTTGGTATCGATAGAGAGATAATTTTAAAATCTTTCAAAAAACTTAAAATATATAGGGCGTTGTATTAAAAATAGGGAAGCTAATCCCGTTTCCGGCTACACCGGATATCAAAGTAGTACAGCTTGTTTGGTATCATCAGATATAATTTTACGATATTTTGTACAAATTTAATATATATACAGGGTGTTTTTAAAAATTATTTTTGTTTGACTAATTTTCGATTCAACAGGGAGTTTTTTTTAAACTAAAATGGTTATCAAGTATCAGGTATTTATAGAGTAAATTAATGTGCCAAAGTGCAATTACAAATTGTAATTAAAAAGGAATTATATTTTGCCTAAATTCGGAATATCGCTGATGATTTTTGATTTTTATAATAAAAATTTTCTGCGAAAGTTGCAAATAAAAAGGGTGCAAATGAGATAATCGTTATACTGTCCGCCATTTTGAATTTAAAATATAATAATACGTTTTTAGAAACATAATGGACGTTAACGAGGTCTGTTTTTCTACTGCAATGCGCGGACACACTGTATAAGAATATCTAGGTAGGTACCTACTTTATACCTATTATTAGTAATTAGTTATTAGGCTCTACTTATTACGTTATTACTAACCTGAACTTAAAAAAAAAGAGTTGAAATCGATGTTCTTTTATTAATGAAACATTTTTATAGGTATAAAGTATAAAGTATCGATTGAAAGTCGTAATCGAAATTGCCAAATTTAAATTTAGTTTTGTACACCTTATAATCTCATAATACCCACCTCGACGTGGTCAGGTTCGTACAATATGAGTAAATAACCTCATATATACTCGTATACCTACAAATGCCTTCATTCCAAGCAGCATTTTAATACAGCTACAGTTTATATATGGCTATCATGTTAAAAGTTGTATGGTATCTCTGGGTGGTTGAAGCCTGAGAGCTCCCCGAGGCCGCTGTTGATCAGCAGGAATGCTGGGAAATGCCCCCCGGGATCTAGTAGCTAATGTTCCCCGTACCCTCTACAAGTTCACAGGTCAAATTACTCCCGATACACATAATAATAATAAAAAAACTGGCGCTCTTTATTTCTTAACGTTACGAACCTTTTCGTTACAGATAATCTTCGAAGTTTCTTATAGCGACGTTAAAATAGTTACGTTTTTTAACCAACCTCTTCTTCTTCGTTTAATTTTTTTCTCGACAAGTTAATAAAATTACATTAATCGGCTACCGAATTGTGTTCAAAGCGTCTGCGCAAGGAGGGTCATAACTGCAGCCAACCATACACAGTAGCAAGAGATTCGGTAGCCAACAGTAGCAAGTTTCCGCCCCTCTCAAAGTTCATTTATACTCGACCTACCCAAACAAATAGTAAAGTTTGCAGAAGAAAAAAATTGGGCGCCCACTCGATTCGGTTTTTTCGAAAAAAAAATGGTCGCGATTTTGGTTAAAAATAAATTTTTTATTGTGAGTAAATCGTGTAGGCCACGTAAATCTTCACGTAGATCTTTTGTAGGTGTGTGCTTTGAGCGTGTGTGGCACAAACGGAGAGGTTTAAACTACGCGGAATGAGAAACTTGACAAGTTGTCGAAATTTATAAAGCGGTGACGTATACCTACGGCACAAAGTGTGAACATTTAAAATAATACCAAAGTATCGAGTTGCATTTGTTTCTCTCTTCTCAAAAATGAGAAAAGACGAAAAGAGTTATCCACATTTTTAAGATCGGCCGACGTTGATTCACGTAAAGAAAACAAGGACCCTTTCGTTTTGGCGATATTTTGTTCAAAATAAACAATGGACTGGCGTAAAAATGGCCCTCGAAAAAATGTGTCAAAATTTTTAACTTTGAGCTATTTTTTCACGTCTTTACGAGCTCGTCGCATTTCTTTACTTCTGTGGGTAGGGTAGTGAGCATTTACCGTGGGCTTCCACGAGTGCCCGCCGCGTGGGAACTGCACAGTAGTGTCTGCCATCCTCTGCCCTCTCGAACTCGTCCGTGCCCCCCGTAGCTCGGTGCTTCTTTCGCCGGCTTCTACCGCCTCTGCTTATGTGTGCTGTAACTTGCGAGTCAATCTATTCGAAAACCGCTCCTTTGGCAACATTTTGCATCACATTTTTTTGTTAAAAACCATTAGTGGTATTAAAATATTAATAATAAAAAAATGTATTTTTTAAATTGAGCACGTGATCGCCAGTTAAGACGTGATGATTTATTAAATGTAAACTAATAAATCAACCAAAAAAATAACTTTAAGTACACATACAGTTTTAGGTGTGATGGCTTTACGAGTTGATGGATTTTCACATCTAATTGGTAGATTTAGGTTCATATATACAGTGTGTCCACCTCTCTCGTAATCTCTTAGAGTCATTACGTCATTAGAAGCTTTTATGAGACGGAGAGGGCAACTAAGGTCCAGTTGTATAAATGAAATAATCTCAAAGTCAGAGTTAACTCCACATGATCTGAATATAAGGTTAGATTTTAGCGTGGATGAGATTAGGTTAGCTCGTAGGCACTTGGTCCTTGGTCCAGGGTTAACCCACCAATTTTCTAGAGTCAAATATACTTCAATTTAACTCAGAATTTATTATAGTTGTTGATTTAGATTGATCATGGAATTAACTCTGATGACTCCGAGATTAGTTCGTTTATACCTGGGTCTTTAGACTATAAGTATAATCAGCGCGTTGCGCTAAATACTCGCCCCATCACATCAGGCTCCACTCTAAGAGAAATTTAAATGGCTCATGCCCTTTGTGCTAGGTAACTCAAATTTCAGGTCTTCTAAAATACTATCTATATACTATTAAAGGTAGGTATACTTATCTAATACTTACTCTATGCTAATTACCTAAGCATTTTAATCGATCGATTTGTTTTCGAAGAATTAGTTTTGCTCAAATAAGATAAAGACATCAACGAGACGAGACGCACCGCACATCATACTACTCCTCTGATCATATAATTAGGCATTAATTTTCAAGTTATTTATCCGAATGTTAAAATTGTGCGCATTCCGATGCTTCCATTCATAAAAATAAAAAAACGAGAGAAAGAGGGCCATTAACTGAACATTAACTTTTACTATAGTAGGTATACGCACCACATCATCAGGTAAAACGACGAATACCTCTTTAAACGAGTCGGTACAAGTTCATTGTTATAGTTGAAGATTACACTTTTCGCTTTTTTTTGAAAAACTTAAAATGTTGACGTTTGGAATCATAACAAAACTATTGTCATAAATGGGGATTATTTTGAAAGTTAATACCGGAATGTGTTTAAATAACACACAATCTTCAAATCATCCGGAAATAATCGACATGAAACCATTTACCTCTTCTCTTTTGTCACTTTGTTTTCTTTTATTCTTTATTTGAATGGGGTATTAAACGAAAAAGAGCCATGGGAAAATTTTCTCGAATTTCACATTTGAGCAAGATTAAACTTTTACGCCTAAATTACTTTAAAAGAAGAGAAGAGCTTCTGCATCAATCAAACTTTCGTATACTTATACAGGGTGTTTACGGTCTTATTTTGTTTCTTGTAATAGTTGATAATACATGTCAAAAGAAGTCCAAAAATGTCAAAACACCTTAGTAACAGTTTTATAATAAGAGAAATAATAATAGATGTTTTAGTTTTTAAGAAAATAATTAATTAATTAAGTAGTGCACTTCAATTAGTTGCAAGAATTTTATAGAAATTGCTCCAATTTATCACCATGGTGTTGTATGCAAAGTCTTGCTCGACGTGTCCATGATCCAGCGTATTCTTCTAGGCCCAGACCTTGTTGACGAATTAAGGCCGCTGCTGCTTCTACCCAGTTGCGGAGATCCTATGGAGGTCGATAATTTCGGTGGTGTACACCATGGCCTTCATAAGGCTCCACAAATAAAAGTACATGGGTGTGAGGTCTGGTGACCCAGGAGGCCAAGGGATAGGACTACCTCGACCGATCCATTTATTCTCAAACACTGCATTTTAGCCATGCAGTTCGTCAACATCTAAACACTGTGTTTGAGAATAAATGGATCGGTCGAGGTGGTCCTATCCCTTGGCCTCCTGGGTCACCAGACCTCACACCCATGTACTTTTATTTGTGGAGCCTTATGAAGGCCATGGTGTACACCACCGAAATTATCGACCTCCATAGGATCTCCGCAACCGGGTAGAAGCAGCAGCGGCCTTAATTCGTCAACAAGGTCTGGGCCTAGAAGAATACGCTGGATCATGGATACGTCGAGCAAGACTTTGCATACAACGTCATGGTGATAATTTGGAGCAATTTTTATAAAATTCTTGCAACTAATTGAAGTGCACTACTTGATTTCATTTAATTAATTAATTATTTTCTTAAAAACTAAAACATCTATTATTTCTCTTATTATAAAACTTTTACTAAGGTGTTTTGACATTTTTGGACTTCTTTTGACATGTATTTATCGACTATTACAAGAAACAAAATAAGACCGTAAACACCCTGTAGGTATTTAGCAAAATTATTCTTTGATATTAGGTATCTAAGAGTTCGGAGAGTTTAGGAGAGTTTAGAGAGAAGAAAGAATCAAAAATTTATTCAACACCGAATACACAATCAAATTTAGAAAACCTAACGTGTGATAGCACCCCCTCTATTATCATCAATATTTATCAAATTTTGAATAAGTAATTTCTTCATGAATGTTATTCCACATATTAGTAGGTACATGATGATAAAATACTAAAGAACGTTCTTGATGATTCCTAATATAGGTTAAGTATTAACATGCAAGAAAGGGGTCTCAATGATCTTTTTACAGGCCATTCCAAAAAATATCTAATCGAATATAAATTGAGACTCCTCTTATACTCGTATTATAGATTTTAGTGGCGAGTGATGTGGCCAGTCTATTATTTGAATATTTGCCTCATTCGAGTAATTGAAAACCGCGATGGTCTTGCCAGCAGTGGCGGATTACCCACTAGGCTAATTAGGCTGTAGCCTAGGGGCGCCAATTGCCATGCCAATAGTAATAAAATAAAATTTTACAATAAAAAAGTTATTGAGATAAAGGTTCCGGTAAATATTAACAAATAGTCCATTTTAAAAATTAACAAATTATAGTACCTAAGTCGAGAAGAAGTGCCCTTCAACGATCTTTAAATTTATAATAACACAAAATAAATAAATTTAAAATAAAAATAAATAATTATTTGGTAAGATTTTTACCTCCACTCTGGCCGGATTTTTATATTTAACTTATTAACAAGTTATAAAGGGGAGGCAACAGTGTAGTGTCAAATGAAAATTAATTTTTACCCATTTAATTGTTTATTGGAAAAAGCGTAAGATAGCTTTTTCACTCGGGTTTATCATTTAGATATAAACTATTATATACAATTAAAATTGATACCTAATAAGGAAACAGGGGCCAGGCCTGGATTTAACATTAGTCTAATTAAGCTAAAGTCTGGGATTTTAGGATTCGCGGAACTCTTCAACAATATATAGTATTTTGTGTGTATCTGAAATAATATAGTAATTTTCCTACTTTGTTTTTGTGAAACTTCTTTTTGGGAGACACTATCAACTGCTACTAAAATTCCTAATCTTCATTTTAAGCCGTTTGACTTTGAACATTAGAAAAATTTTGCCTGCGGCGCTATTTTAACCCATTTTCTTCTCAAATAGAAACTAAAAAAAGGGCACTAGGATTATTATAGCTTAGGGCGCCAAAGTCAATTAATCCACCGCTGCTTGCCAGTCTTACGATATTATTATCCTCATACCTAATACTGAGGTAATATACCTAAATAGACGCACTATCAAACGGATCCTGTGAGGAGATGTTGATGCAGTCAAAAAATCTTCTACAAGTCTTCGCCGGATTAATACTCTTTCATCATATTCATCTGGAGATTTTAAGTTTATTACTTACGACAAGACTTGATTCCAGTCGTCATCAATAGGTAGTCTAATTTGCATGATGATTTCTATAATACATAGGTACCTAGTAAAAATTGTAATCGCGCGTGCTATACTCTGTGTGTGCTCAGGTGAATAACGGTGCAATTTGTTAATTTTCCACTAAGCGAATCCTGTGCTTAGTCTATTACTTCTAACGCGGTTACAGCAAAAATAAAAAATCAGAACAATTATAATGATTGTTTCGAGTTTATTACCAAAGCTCTGCACTTTCATTCATTCTCTGTTTCTCACCACATTTTGTCGGATAAAATGTTTATCTCTTGAGAGTTGTAAGTCTTTTCTACCCTGATGTCTATGTCTTCTAGTGTATATATGTGATCCAGTTTATTCTCTAGATCTTCTAATCGTGCGACTGTACTAACTGTTAAATTATTTAACACCTTATATAGGTAGATACTAATAGCCAAATCGATAGATTGAAAAAATGAGGTGGCGCGGTACGTGTGGTGCGTTAATAATTTTGAACAGGAGTTTATTAGGCTGCAACGACAATGGTCGCATTCGCCGGACGTAACTGTTGTGGAACTGTTGCGAATTCGTCCGCTGACAACACCGCTACCGAGCGCTACTTTCGCAACATGTTGTGGAGCGGTTGCCATGTTTTCGAGCATATTTGATTTTTGCTACTTATTGGAAGCGGAGTTGTAGCGTATTTTGACAAGTAGTTGTCAATTTGAATTTGTGATGGCGGATGTCAGTGGCGCATTATACTTTTACGGGGCCTAAGGTAATTGACATAATTGTGCTCACTTTTAAGCCAACTTAACAAATTTACCGCCGCTACATATTATGTAGCAGCTGGATCGGTATCAGCTTACGCTACGTCCGGTGAATGCGACCAATGTTAGGTAATTAGATCGAGGCTCTTTCGCTCTTTCTACTATTATTTAATTATAAATATAAATTATTAAAAACTCGATTGAGAGAATTGCAGATGAGTTTTATAACGGGGTGATATAAGTGGAAATGTAGAGATTTTCCCCTCGAAGCGGTTTTTGATGTTCTCTCGTAGAGACAATCGCAACAAAATGCTGAATGAAATGTGGGGTGCTTCATCTCTGTAAATAGGTAGGTACCTACTATACCTATGTATATAATTATAATAGTATACGAAATCGTTTTAAAAAAGCTCCACGAAGAGTTGAAAAATGAAATCTCAATTAAAGTGTAAAAGCACGTTACATTTGCCTGTGGGCTCTGCGTAGCTCAACAAAACAAAAATTTCTACCCACAAACAATTTAATAGTACTACAGGGGGAATAATTAAATTGAATTTTCTCATATATTAGGAGAGAGATATTTATTACTAATAATAATAATCGATATACACACACACACACGTAAGACAATATAAAGCAATTTTAAGACGTGTAACTAATCTTGAATCACACGGTTGTTAGGTACTACACCTATAATAATATTTTTAGGAGGTTGGTACTTGTATAAAACACGCCTTTTAAAGAACGGTTTGATTGGTCGTAAAACGTTAACAGAATTAAACATTCTTGATCGTAGATTGTTAAAGAATATTTCACATGATCTCTTTGATGTTCGTTCAAAAGTTACAAACAACAAAGTTGTTATTATTATTATTAAGATTCTTCCCATTGTTATTTTTTTTCTTCTTATTCTCTTCGTGAAATAGCTATGATGCATGTCGGCTTTGATGGTAAGGGGACGAAAATTCCCTTTTTTGATTAACGGTGAAATTTTCATTAATAAACTTTACTACCTATGCGCAACTTACGAATTTTTTAGGAATATATTAGGTGTACAGGGTGGCCACCGAATGAAAACGGGATAACATCATTAATAAGTACATCACATCAAACTCGAACTTTTTTTTATTAAATCAATCTATTAGAACTATCTATTATCAATGGATAACTTCAAACACTTACTTGGTGACCTTTTTTCCCCTTTTCCGTAATTCAACCGAACGAACTTTCGAGTACACAGAAAAAAGAGTTTCTTTAATGTTACTATTTTAATTTGTTTGACGACAATTTCTTTAATTTGAAGAAGAAAACATTAAAAACAAACATCTATGTCTTATTACAAACAAATCGATAAATTTAAATTAAAACACCCAATTATTTAGTTTTTGAAACAAATACAATGTTCAGTTAAAAAAAATTTATTTCGTAAGTAGATAAAAAAATAATAGAACAGCATTTGTTTGAGTTAAAGAAAAATTCTTTGAGATTCATTTATTTTTGCAAATAAATATTTTGTTTAAATCAAATCCTCAATCTTTTGAATGAATGAAGCATTTTCATTTGACCTAACTCTAATTTGTTAAATCGGAATAAATGTTACTTTGATACAACTCTTGTTTTGTTTATCAACATTTACGCGAAAATGCTGAAGATGCAGGAGTCGGATGGTTGGGTGTAAATACTGCGAAGCGTGTATTGCATCATTTCTCAACAGTCTTCGTTGTGCTTGTGTAATTGTGGATTGTAATAAATTATTAATTAACTTGTTTTAAAAATGGATGATTTTTTAAGTTCACATGGGCTAGATCATTTGATTGAACCGTTTAAAGGTAAGTGGTGTGTAATAAGTTTCTTAAATTACCGTTTAGATTAATTTTTACTTCTGCTTCCATCTTTTGACGCAATTTTTTTAGATATGGCGGGTAATTGATTCATATAGGTAGTAGGCAACCTATTTTTTTTAAATAGTGCCACAAGTGCAACACACAAAATTATATTAATTAAGTAGCTAAATATTATTTTTATAAATTCCACTTTAAATTATTTTGAGTGCAAAATATAAATTGAAAAGAATGTAAAAAAATTAACCCGCCATTGATGATTCAATCTTGCCCTCCCTTTTAGCTGAGTTTTCAACTTTCGTAAATACCTTAAATTTAGTAAAAACAAAACTGCCATCGATTCAAGATAATCTTAATTACAATGTAATGTATAGGTAGAGGTATATATATTGTTTTTTGTATTAGAACAGAATATTGATAGTGTTGAACTACTATTGGAATTAACAGAAGCACACATATAAACACACTTGTTCCAACCATTGGAGACCAAATTAAGTTTTGTAGGGCACTGAAGGCCCTGAATAAAAATCAGGTTATTATTTTAAAAATATATAAATGATTAGACGAACTTACTCTATGCGTTTTAGACAACCTCAAACTCTGAAACTGTAGAGAACAATCAAATTTCACTGAAAAGACAATCAGTAGTATTGGAAGAAGGAGAATCGGAATTTTTATATGTGGTAAACAGTCCAGTACCAGTACTACCACTTACATCTCCTGGGCCATCATCCACGTCGCACGCTTCGACCGTTACCCAATTAGTGAATAGTAATTGCGGATTAAATTCATCCTTCTTAAGCTATTGTATTACTTCCGATGTTGAACGTTGCGAGCTACGCAGCATTATTGAAGGAGATGCAATTGGGAGAGCTATCTTAACAAAATACTGTAGTAGCAAACAAATACTAAACTCGGAAAGAAATAGCCTCTGTGAAGTTATTATTGCTCATTTTCTGAACAAATCCGTTAAGTTAACAAATGAGTCCTTGTCTAGCCTTGCTGAAAAAATCACAGAACTATTTCCAACTGAAAATAAAGCCACTTATTTTGTTGAACCAATACCTAAAAAAAAATCTCGACTTAATCGTCCCGAAGTAGCTAAAGGAAAACTTGTAGACAAGCACCGTAACAAACTTACAGCTTTGAGAAAAGCTCAGCAAGATTCAGCACCAGCTCACCACACCCCACTTTTGTTGCACGATATCGAACAAAAACGTAAGAATATTTTGAAACAAACATTTAAAATTTATAACTAAATCATTTTCACTTTTGTATTGCAGAACCTTCTCAAAGCGCAAAAGACAGTCAAATTTGGTTACAAACTAATTGGGAACCAACAGCGGATGTTCTTCACCACTGGAAAAATTCTTTCTCAATTAGAGATGAAACTTTAAAAAAGCAGGAAATCGACGTAATTTTTGAGACATGGCCTGTATTACAAACACAAATTGCCATTGAATTGGTAAGTGGTTTACAAATTTTTACATTATGAGAATATCGTATGAACCCGTCTCATTATTAACTTTAATTTTCAATTGAAATTTTAGTCAGTATTTTATAACAATTTTATTAAATTATAACAATGTTTTTGTACTTTTTTGCAGGTGACACTTGACTTCGACAGAATCTTTCAAAATGTACGAGACATCGATATTTCGCAAAAATTTGATGATTTGTTCACAGTAGTGCTGGAAAAGCGCAAATCTCGTCTAACTACGAGTGAAAGTACACTACTGGAACTTACAAATGATCCTGAACTTTCCACAGGTAATATTATTATTATGTAGTTTAATTTTAAAATTAATTGAAAATATTTGAGATAAAGTCGGTTAATATACATAAACATACTAAATTTTCTTTTTTTAGATTCAAAGGCTACAATAAAATTATTCTTATTGGCATCTCTAATTCCTCCAAAAGGAAGAACCCGTCTAAAACTAAAGAAACATTGGAAACCTTCTGTCACAGAATGTCGCGATGGACTCTTTTTACATGCAAAAACTCCAGCCGAAATAGAGACTTGTAAAAAAAGTAAAACAAATGTGATGTACCAAAAAGGATTGACGGTACAACCTTATATAATTTTAGTAGGTCCAACCCTAACGAACATAAGTGCTTCGTACGTGGTAGTGAACAATCACATTTACAAAACGTTGTCACTATATGATTCGCTAGATTTCTGTTTTAAGTGCTTTAACATCTTCGAATTGAACTACCCTTTCGAATCTAACCATATTTGGTATTTGTTTCAAAAACTTATTTATAACTTAAATACGAAATTTGATCGAGACATACCATTTATTCAAGACATTTTGCATACTTAATTACACAAAAAAATTTTATTTCGTATCTTAAACATATGTAAAAACGGTTATTATATGGGTATAATATTGGTAAAATTTACTAAAACTATAATTATGGAGTCATTTTCATGTTTTAAATGTAAAAAGTCATTTTCTAATGCGGATCAGTTAATTAAACATATTAAGATTATGCATTCCCTTTTGCAAAAATTTGAATGCAAACAATTAAATTGTTTTCGTAATTTTTCTAATATTTCAAGTTTGCAAAAACATTTTACATCTCATCATAGACAAGTCAGTAATTTAGTAAATAGAAATGAGTCAATAGAAAATTCATCTGAAAATTTAACTGGGGCAATAGAAAGCTCATCTGAAAATTTAACTAAACCTGTTTTGACGTATAAAAAAAATAGTGACAATCAAAATTGCGAAGATGACAATTTCTTGGACTCGAAGAATAATTTTAATGCTGTCAGTGAAATTTTGTCTTTTATCGGAAAACTGTATTGCAATGTTTCGTTGCCTCGAAATTTGATTCAGTCAATTATATCAAATCTAAGAGATATTTTCGCATCACTATTTGAAAATTTAAGTACAGTTTTAGAAGCATTAGATTTAACTAATAATATAAAAAAATCTATTTTAGAGATTTTTCTCAATATTAATGATACCATGTCTTCTCTTAAAACAGAATATTTACGATTAAAATATTTCAAAAAAAATGAAAGTTATGTACAGCCACAATCAGTTTTAGTTGGCGAACGAGAGATACTTAGAAATATTAATTCAACTGGTATGCCACAACTGGGTTTTAAAAAATCTGAAACTCAAATTATTCCTTTAAGGAAAACTTTAAAACTTTTTTTGGAACTTCCTAAGGTCTTCGAAACTATGATGAGATATATGAAACTTGAGGAATCTAGTACAAAAGATATATTAAGTAGTATATTTCAAGGAAATTTGTGGCAAAAATATAAATTGAAATTTCAAAATAAAATAGTTTTGCCAGTTTTTATGTATTATGACGATTTCGAGTGCTGCAACCCATTAGGTTCTAAAGCTGGAATTTATAAAATAGGAGGCGTGTATGTTTCTTTAGCTGCTATTCCCCCAGAGTTTTCGAGTTTATTAGAAAATATTTTACTCACTCAACTTTGCTACTCTGATGATCGAACATTATTTGGAAATAAACGAATTTTTTACAAGCTCATTGAAGAATTTAAATATTTAGAAGAAGAAGGCATTTCTATTTCTATTAATGATAAATTAACAAAAGTATACTTTACGTTATTTCTTGTTTTAGGCGATAATTTAGGAATGAATTCTGTATTTGGTTTTCAGGAGAGTTTTAATTCCAATTATTTTTGCCGCTTTTGCAAAACAAACAAAGATGAATCAAAAAATCAAATAGTAGAAAATCCAGTAACGTTACGAAATCCCACTAATTATATAGAAGATTCTATTACTTTTTCATACGGTATAAAAGAAGTGTCTGTTTTTCATGAACTACCAAATTTTAATGTGACACAAAATCTATCATGTGATCTTATGCATGATATGCTTGAAGGTGTATTGCGTTACGATATGGGTCATCTTGTGGATTATTTAATTAAAAAGAAGTACTTTAATTTGAATGACTTAAACAATAAAATTCGAGCCTTCAAATTTTCTGAAGCGGATATAGGGAATCCCATACCGCAAATTAAGATTGATCACGTTAAAAAACAACATATTATTACAACTGCTTCAGAAATGCTATCATTTTTTGCATATTTCGGAATTTTGGTGGGAGAATTAGTTCCTGAAGATGATCCATGTTGGGCTCTATACATAAATTTACATCAAATCATGAATATTTTGTTAAGCAGAACTATTTCTAGAGACACAATTATCTATTTACAAAATCTTATTGAAGAACATAATACAATGTATTGTGAATTATTTCAGGATACGTTAAAGCCCAAGCACCATTTTTTAATTCACTAATACTTAAACTTTATACTCCCGGACACGAGTCCTTCAATGCTCTCTAGCGCCTAACCTTAACGGTTGGTCTGAGGAAAAATATCTATGAGATATAATTTATAGTAAATTTAAAATACTTTATTTTTGCATAGAAACACTTTTCTCTAAAAGTGCGTAGTTTTCGAGTTATAAGCGATAAACGAACAACAGTTTTTTTTGACAGATTTTGAAATTTTTGTCTAATTTTATCGTGCTCTAGCGCCTAAACCGTTCATCTGAAGCAAAAATCTTAATGCACTTAATTTGTTAATAATTTTATTTGATTTATTTTTGTATAAGAACATTTTTTTTAAACAGTGCATACTATTACTTATTTCAAGTTATAAGCGAAAAAGTAAAAACATGTTTTTCGTTCGATTTTAGAATTTTGCTCAAACTTTAACGCGCTCTAGCGCCTAAAGCGTTTGTCTGAAGAAAAAAAACCTGAGATACATCATTTGTGGAAAATTTAATCGGCATTATTGTTGTATTGAAACACTTTTTATGAAAGTGCGTAGTTTTTGAGTTATAGAAACCAAAAACTGAAAAGAGCAACAACCCACTTTTCTATTAATGCTGTCACTTAGGAGTGGCATATTATGGTCTGTTTTATTACTCATTTGCAATGGTCTTTCAGCCTGCATTATCAAAAATTTTGTACCTTATGATTTAGTAGTAGCAAAGATAGATAATATACTTATTTGCACACTGCCTCCCGGGTCCCGCACTTTTAAAAGTTCGGAGAAGAGTAATAAAAGCAGCCACGAAATTATTTATAGTTACCCGAAATTCCACCAGTTTAAACGACTAGTTTCATAACTCTGTGCTTTTATTTTGATGAAAAAGTTAAATTTTTATTTAGAATATAAGTTTTATTATGCAAAAATATGAAAAGTGCAGTGGCGTACCAACAATCTCGTAGTATATATTTTTGGAAAATTCTACATCTGATTGTTGCAATTCCAAACAGACATTTTAAGTAGATACCCCACCGCCATTTTTTCTAACTTGTAAAAGTTGGACTTACTCTTTTATTTTCTAATTAATTAAAACCTTTTTGGGAAGTAAAAACTCTCTGCGCAATAAAGACTTACAACTTGCCCCGTTTAGATGGTAATAAACCAATAAACAATAAACCGTTGGTTCCTCTTCAAATTCAATAATAAACCAAAAAACAGCTAGTAATAGGTAATAGGTACCTATATATTTTATGACGGCGCCTGTAAGATCATAAAACAATAAGAATGGGATGAAACATGCCATTCACACAAATATTTACAAGTTTTAACACTTCCATCTTTTTAGGTACGATATCCTTTGCAATCCCATGTACGCGTCTATTTACCTAGTAGTTAATAATAGAAGTACTTTATTTACTTTAAACGACTAATTTCCTGTGAGGATGTCACAAAAAATAACCATATTGGTTCCTTTTAAAGAGAAAAGTAATAATAATAGCCTGTGGTGGTGTGGTAGTGTCGTAGTGTGGTATTCAATAAAATGTTGGAAACAACTTTATTTAGTGGCAAAGATAACACCTTTTTATTTTTGTCACTTTACCGTCTCGACCTGGGTGGGTTTGTTAATGCCGTTATCAATCACAAACACACCTAAACTATGATAAGTTTAAGATAGATCTACCTGTTGTTAGCAACGCTTTTTTTGTTTGGATCCGTCTTCTTTCTTTTTTATGTATATTTTTAACTTTTTCCGACCATTCTCGTGTAATCGTGTTAATCTTTTCGTAATTAATTGGGTGGTCGAAATTTTAGAATTAAATTGTTAGTAGTTTAATTACCCTACCTTTATAGCCTTTATAGGTGGGCACTAAATTTTTTGGAAGTTAAAAGTTGTGGAAATGAAAGTAATATTTTTAGGACAAGTCGATTCGGTGTGTTACGCGTTAAAACCGATTCAAAGTAAACTGAAAAGTGATTCATAAACCGGGCTTCTGATGCCCTATAAATCTAGATGCGTATTAATTAATACTTATTACCTAAATCAAGAAGATATTTGGTAGTTTCTTGTTCATAAAAGTAATAGGTAGTACGTGAAGTAAGGTAGATGATGATGTAAATAAATCCTATAAGCTACTACTGTAAAAAGTGGCCTGTTTTCGTAGTTTTTGATTCTCAACATCTCAAAAACACCGTTTGAACGCTATATATACGGTCGTATTGGTCCAGTCAACGAAAGCCTAAAATAGGCTTCACCCTCAAAAAAGTTCAATAGTTTTGAAACTCATTTGTAGATGAATATCCTAGAAATCATGTTGAATCGGAGGCGAGCTCTAGCGGAGCTCTTCTTCTTCTTCTAAGCAGAAGAAAATTTCTACAAAATCTACCGTGTGTCGTGTGCAAAAAACACAAATTTTCAACACCCCATAACTCGGTAAACTTGAGGAATACAAAAAACATTCTTATATTCAATTTTGTAGAAAATTTTATCAGCTTTTATTTTATATATGGTCACGTTGTAGCTCCAACCTATAGTTTTCGTGATATTAACCAAAAACGAAGAAGTTGATATTATGCTTTCGTCTTTCGGTCACTGCTTTCTAGAGCTCGTCTCTGATTTATCAGGAATTTTGGTATATTCATCACTAGTCACCAACAAATAAGTATGTGAAGTTTCAAAGCTGTTGAATTTTTATTAACGGCGAAAGTCAATTCGTTAAATAAACAAGGTTTTAAAGAACGCAACCCACAATACACTTGTGTATGCATGGTAAACAGTGATTGTATCGTCTTGCGACGAACGAAACGCATATTTCAAACGTACCGAAGAGCACTACTATTGCCTCCCGTTAATATTAAATATTAATTGTCAAAATTAAAAACAAATGCGTATTTCAACAAATTATCAGTCCTTGAAATCTTGAAATGAGGTGGCTGAAGACGTCAAGACTTTAGACTTCTATAGGTATACAAATCGTTCTGAAGGGCCTTTCTGAGCACCAAAGCTTTGGAATCAAACAAATTTTTCTTAATTACCGACTACACCTATAATTTCCAGTTACGAGCTTCCAATGTGCAATAAATAGTTATTAAAACAAAACGTTGTGTAACCCTCTACATATAAAAAGAACATAATAATCGATGAGACAAAAACCAAAAGATACAATCATTTGTTTATCGTACCTTTATCGAAGGTTAAATCAATCAGCTCATGGGAATATAGCACCCATGAGAAAATATTTTTAAATAATTTTAATTCACAATTTTCGATTCGTACCCCCGAGCTAAAGTGCTTCCATCTATTTCGTATCACAAAAAAAGTCAGTTATTTTGTTATTTATTATCGAATGGGCTTATTGGGATCTTTTATAATTTAACCACTTTATATGTTGTTATGGCAAAATTTTCTCTTACCACGATAAATTTGCAGCGATTTTCGTTACGTTTATATCGAGATACAAAGAAATTACGTATTGAAAGGATGGGGACCTTTAGAGGACTAAGTATGGGTTAGTTATAATGTTCGATAATGATTCTATGTGAAAGATGTGACTGCGTGGTGGCTTACTATAAATACTAAAATTATAGGTTACCTGGCATTTTACGAATAACTGTGGTTTACTACCACCGCGCTCTTCGATACGGTTCCTTTTTATTTAATATAATACCATCTCTTGAGTACCCACGATAAAAAAAACTAAAGTAGCCTATTATATTAGGGACGAATAAATTTAATGTTACTTGTTCAATTTAATTTTGTGACGAAGTGGTGCCCCAAATAGTTGAATTGGTGCCAGTTTTATAAACAAAACATTCCGTATCTTATTACTTAACATCGTTTGGACTTATGCAAATTTTCAAATCGCGATTGTTTAATTCGATATATTGAGGGGACTTGAGACTGAACATTTATGTCGTCCACCAACACTGTAATATCTCTCGAGCAGAAAGCTCGCCTAGGTCACTAGGTCTAGGTGAAAACGTATAGTAACTGAAAGCTGAAAGAGATAAGAGATAACGCAGTTTTACTTTATAATAGAAAAACAAAAATTTGTGCCGGACGGGCGCATAGAGATAGCACAGGGTTATTATATTATATTATGAATTAAAACTGAAATCATAAGGACAGGATTAGGTAGAGCCTGTACACAAATAAATATCAAAAGTTTCTATCTTGGAGAGACTACAAAATACTTAAAATTGCTCTTATAAAATGGCTCTTTTGCTAATAAATTTCTAAGTGAATGGCTCTGCCATCTACCGGTCATATGCTCAACTTAAGCGCTACAATAAAAAAATTGTACTTTGTACTACAGTTTCTTGTTCAAATCGTGTATATTTCGATTGTGTGTATAGAAAATAATTCCATTTAGGAAAAAATAAAATTTTTGTGTAAAGTTAAAAATCCGCTATAATATTTTCGTCGGTAGAATAGGCTGTTGACGTTGAACAGCACACGGTGGTTTCATCTTCTTCTCTAAATCCTTTTGATAACAAGACAACAAATATTTCAATTCCATGTTTTGCCGCCTCAAGAGCACGACGTCGTCATTGAGTTGTCGTCTATCTGTAAAAAGAAAAAAACTTTTCCATTCGCCCATCTCTTCAAATGTTGCCCCCTTTTACCTTTTAGTATTTCGTGGTACTTTTTTAAACCAATCATCAAACCATCCCACAAGG
Source organism: Malthinus flaveolus (assembly GCA_950108345.1). NCBI lineage: Eukaryota > Metazoa > Arthropoda > Insecta > Coleoptera > Cantharidae > Malthinus > Malthinus flaveolus. The sequence goes on from OX467288.1 coordinate 1,050,580, forward strand.
CCACACTAGCCGGAGAAAAAATTGTCCTGAAACGATCCCAAAACATTTTAACGTCGTCTCCAAGCATCAATCTCGAAACCGTGCTCCTCTTGTGCGATAACCTCGCGGCCATCGTAATTATTCTACCCCAAAAAAACTTTTTCTTTTCACTCCAACTCCGCGATTTGATTCAACTTACCCTTTTTTGGCAACGTAAAATTTGCTCACAAATTCTTTAAGCGCCCTCAAGACGTAAATGGGACTTATAACGAGAGGATGTCGGTTTTGGCAAGAAGTTTTAGAATAAATGGTCGTTTTCGAAGAGGACCTTTCCGACTGCGTGCTACTACTCGATTCGTCGCACGAAATTCTAAATTCGTCCAACTCTTCTTCGGTTTCTTCCGATAAGTCGCTTTTGTCGATGTTTTTTATCATCTCTCCGATTAAGTCGTGCGGTTGTTGAATTACTGATACAATTCCGGTTATGTTTGTTATTGCCATCGACAGATTTTCCGATGGCAATTCGCTGCCTTTTGAAGAAAACAAAATTTATTCGATTTAAAAATTCTGAAAAGTCGTACCTGAGATGGTTGTCATTGAACTTGCGGTGTCGAAATTTTCTGTTCTGATTACCACTTCAGATTCTTTCGGATCGAACCTTTTAATAGAACAAATGGGACATTCGGTGTACGGCAAGAAAAATTCGAGTAAAATTTCTATGTCTTCTGTCCTTTTTATTCCGAGGGCCTAAAATAAAACTTTCGTGTCTAGGATTTAAACTTGAAACAATTGAAAAGAAGTTCGAAATTACCGAAAAGGCGTTTTCGACTTTGATTAAAGTTGCTTCGCTTTTGACCTGGTGCTCTTTTAAGATCTGTTTGAGCTTTCCTTCAATTAAAAATCCTGACCTATCGGCAATTTGTTGAAGTATTAACCTGAGAATTCTTCGGTGCGCCATGGTTTCACCTTTAGGTTTTAACGATTCTTCATTTTCTTCCCCAGTTTTACTTTTCTTCTCTTCTAAAAATTTTTTAAGTTTTAAAAACGCAACCGGCAATACTTCTGCGTATGGTTAGTTGCATAAACTACGCAAAAACTGCAATCGGCTAGCATTGGGTATATTGCGTTGCTTTCAATTTTTTTTCATGAAATATCCAGTCGGTTCACTTATAATTTTATACAAATTTGGTTCTCAGTTAGTAATTTTACCTGTTTCTTTTTTTACAATAGTGTGCTTAACTTCTTTTACCGCCGAAACGTAACTTGGCAAATCGTTCTTTTCCAAAAGTTGTTGTTCGGGATGAGCCCATACTAAGCCTAACTGTTGCTCGTGCAAAACTTTATCTGTTATCAAAATTTGATTTAAAAGATCGTTGGCAATATTTTGATTCATCTCCCAAACTTGCTTGTACTTCACATCGTTATTTTTTGAAAAATGATCGGCCGAAGATTCGATATCCAAAACGTTCCATTTTAATTTTTTAATATCGACCATAAGGCGTTCGATTTCGGCATTTGTTCTACTTTCGTACTCTTTCTTTTTGCTTTTTAAACTGTTAATTGTGTCTTGGAACTTGTTAATTCTTCGTTTTTGTTGGGACTTGATTATAATATTTTCGTCCTCGCGCTTTTTTAAAACTTGATAATTATAATCCAACTTCTCGCTGTTCATTAAGCACAAAATTTTTATTTCTTCCAGCTCTCTTTGCAACGCCTCGATTTCGTTTTCTAATTTAATCTTCGTATCTCGATATCTTTCTTGGTGATCTATACGAAGAGTATTGCACACTTCTTCAAACTCCTCGAGTTGCTCAAATTTCTTTTCCGAATTGTATTCTTCTTCTAGATCTCTCTTTTTCGCTAATTCGTCCCACCTCTTATCGGTTGCCTCTAAAAGAAATTTTCTTTCCGTTTCTATTACGTCTTCTATCATTTGCAATTCGTGCCTATAGGCTCTTCTCATGAGCACTACCTAAAATATTAAATACTTTTATCTTCGAATTGGTTTAAAACTGCGCTTATTACTTGTTTTTCGATTCGACTTGCCAAAGTTTCGATGTCTTCGCTTTGTTTTCTTTGATCTTTCGTAAAATTAATCTCGGCAGTTCTAATTTGAGTCTTGAGCATCGCGATAACTTCGTCTTTTTGAAGAACGAGTTCATCGCATTTTTCTTTCTGTTGGGCGATTTCGTCGTTAATTTGTAACGGATCGTGGTAGTCGAAAATTGCTATCCATCTTTCGGCAATTTCGTTGAATTGAGCTTCTGCTTTTACGGCCTCTTCTTCTAATTCGGCAATGACTTTTTCGCGATTTATTCCTTCTATTTCCCTTCTATCAGTTTCTCTACTGTCGTTAGCGACACGTACGTTCGTAACTAATTCGTTGCCATCGACTGTTAATTTTTCTAAAATCTCCAAGCTTTTTTGAAGTTGCTCTCGTAAGAGAGTTTTCTGTTCAATTTGTGGCTCTTCTTCGCCTTCTGGTAAATTTAGTCTGAAAAAATCTCCAATTTCGGTCTGAGATTTAACAACGAATCGACTTACTTTCTGATAGCTTCTAATCTTCGTTCAATTCGTAATTTCCGTGCCAATTTTCTTTCCAACGGATCTGAAGATGTAACTTGTGGCTCTCTTTCTCCATTTTCGTCATTTTCGTCAATATCGTCGTCCATCATTTTCTCTGGTAAATTTTAAAAATCTTTATGAAAATACTAAATTATTTGCGAATCGATCAAACTTCATTAAAATCGTATTTCCCACCATAGCAACGCAAAACTTGTTTAGTGTATTTGGTTCACCACATAAATAAACTAACTATCAGATGTGTTGATACCGTATGCAACAATGGAAACACGGCGACAGCAGAACTGCGGGGACGGTAAGCAGAACTAACCGGTTTTGGCGCGCGATTCGAAACACCTCGAATGTATGTTTCCTTTTAAATTTATTTTTACAAATGAAAATATACAATAAAACTCAAATATACACGAAATAAACCTTTATTGTATATTAAAAATATGTATTTACAAAAACAGCAGTAATAACAGTACATAAAAATAAATAAAATGTCTTCGCACGGTAACATTCCTGTAAAATAATTTAAAAACATTCTATCACAAATAATTAATACTGCTTAAATATATAGATCACAATATATTATAATATATCACAAAATAAAAATAAATTCAACATGCAAACTAAAAAATAACTTATATACAAATTTTCAAAAATTCAACATCCAAATAAAAATAACTTCTATAGCTAGAAAATAAAAAGAAATTCTTAAAAACCCAACATGCAAATTAAAATAACTTTGAAGGAAAATAAAAAATAAAATTCTCAAATATAACAACTTAAAATAACTCCAATATTGCACATATATACAGATATCACAGAATAATCACAAAATTATAAATGGAAAACTCCTATAACTTCTATAGCTAGAAAATAAAAAGAAATTCTTAAAAACTCAACATGCAAATTAAAATAACTTTCATCAAACATTAAAATACAATAACGATCTAAAGGGGCCAAGTTTTGAACACGACGACCAAGTTTGTCAAAAAGATTTTTGTTAATACCGGTTTCAAAAGGAATTCCGCGAGTCAAACTTTCAAAAAAGTAGTTTTTGAAGGCAAATTTAAATAATTACGAAGAAAACGGTAACAACGGGGGCCTCTTTTATAGAGAGCTAAAGCAAAAATTTTGTTTTTAGTGGACCAGTTGGGACGTTTGTGACTAGAATTTAAAAACTGGGATTTAATGAATTCTAAACCGGCAGGATTTATATTATTTTCTAACTCGGAAAAGGCTTTTGTCTGACTAAAATCTAACGCGGTTCTTAATTTACATTTTGACTTTTCTAAAGAACTTTTTAATTTTGATATCCTGCCTTTAAGAGACCGATTAATTTTGTAACATTTCTTTTTACGAGGAGTCAAGTCACCTACGACGACGATATGTATTTACACGTTCCGGACGGTAAGCCCCGTAGATAGCACTTCGACGGACAAGTGTGAGCTTGCACATTTAATTTCTATGCAATAATATTTTTATCACGTCCCGGTTCGTACACGCTCCTGTCTCGTCCCGTAGATGTATGAATCGACCTTTAAACTGGCGCCAACTCAATATCACTTATAAGTTTGATAACTAATACATTTATACTCCTACGTCTCGGATATCCCTACAACACACTTAATTCTACAATTTTAATACCTACCTGGCCGTTAAAATACTAGTTTACACTATTTATTTGTATTTAAAATTTACAATGAACCGTAAACAACGGCCATTTGCAAAATAATAAGGGCACGAACACCAATCATATGAAGATTTCGTATAGTATCGGGTAAATCCGACGAGTTTAGTTCTGCTTACCGTCCCCGCAGCTCTGCCTCTGCGTGTTTCCACTTCCCCCTATCCTTTCGGAACATCTGATAGTTAGTTTATTTATGGTTCACCAGTAGATGCCGTTGCGCCACCGTTGCTAACTTCACTAGCGTGGTTGTCGTTTCTTCAACAAATTGACAAGATGGTGAGTATTACGTTCCTTTAAGATTTTAAATTAATCCGTAATCATCTTATAATCTCTAGATTTATTATACTAAAATTAAACTTTTTTGTATCGCAAAAACGAATTTTTATCGAACAAAACCACTATTTTGACTCGAAAACGTCTCGATAAAAGTTTGTTGTTTTGAATTCGCCCGGGTTCAAAACGTGCTTTTAAGTGTCGATATGAAAGAAGTGTTGCTTCAAAAATATCAATTGCCCTCGTGAAAAGCTTTAAGAACGTATCTACTTGACTAATTGCTAAAACATATATTTTTGGCTCAGTTAACATAACCTAAAAATTTCTTTTGCAGCCTATAAAGGAGACCGCAAAGGCGAAAGTAGCCAAAGGTGGCAAAAAGCATAAGAAGGAGTTTAAAGACAAGAGTAAAAATATTATGCGAGATTTGCATATACGCAAGTTATGTTTAAATATTTGTGTCGGTGAATCTGGCGATAGGCTAACTCGTGCTGCAAAGGTAAGGTGTACGAAGTGTTTTTCAGGAGCGTTTTTATAATTTTATTTAAATTGTAGGTACTCGAACAATTGACTGGTCAACAACCGGTGTTCTCGAAAGCACGTTACACTGTGCGATCGTTCGGTATTCGTCGTAATGAAAAAATTGCCGTACATTGCACGGTGCGAGGTGCTAAAGCCGAAGAAATCTTAGAAAGGGGGTTGAAAGTAAGAGAATACGAATTAAGAAGGGATAACTTCTCAGGTAGGTCGTTTGTCTCGAGAAGTTCGTTTTTTTAACTTTTGTTTGTAGCGTCCGGTAATTTTGGTTTCGGTATTCAAGAACACATTGACTTGGGTATAAAGTACGATCCTAGCATCGGTATCTATGGATTAGATTTTTACGTAGTATTAGGACGACCCGGATACAATGTAGCACATAGACGTAGGAAACAAGGTGTTGTTGGTTTTTCGCATCGCTTAACCAAAGAAGATGCCATGAAGTGGTTCCAACAGAAATACGACGGTATAATTCTGGCGAGTAAGAAATAAGATGTAATGAAGAGCTTTTATATAAATAAAGCAATTTGTTTAAAAGTTATAATTTTTATTAACAACATTGATAGGTTTACACGGAATAACAAATAGTCGTATTAAGTACAAATTTTTACTGATTGCTAAATTAAATAGAAAACATTTCTTTAGTATTGCACGCCACCGACCCAATATAAAAATACTTTTATTTTACGCTACACATCAAAATGCTAAATTAAAGTTTATAAAAATCTAAGAAGGTAAATCCTGACTAGCTAAAATTAGGAACTAAGTAAAACTAACGGTTTTGGAAGTGTTAACTAATTTAAAGTAAGTCGATACCTCGTTATACCAATTAGTTCCTGCTAATGTTTGTGCACCCAACTCGTTTTGACTAAATTAGCACTCTTAAAAAACAAGAACAACAGAAAAAAAACTTATATTTTTTCCCCGCCAAGCTATCATTTGACTGGACTAAATTTAATGGTTGTGCAGAGGAACGTGTAGCCTCGTATTAATATCCCTGCTTACATTGTTTTTAAGAATTAAAGGACGGTTATAGCGGACAACTTGCACAAAAAAATTACAACTAACTTAAAATCTAACTATAAGCCCTTAAGTGCACGTATATCGGGTGTAGACCAAATTAGGATCTTCCCCATAACTCTTTTATCTTTAGATCTTAGCCTGGAATTTCAGGAAGTTTATTAACGAATTTTCAATTTATGTGTTATGGTGAAATATTTGTACCTCTTCTAGTTTTAGCGGAAATGACTTGTATATGTTTTTACCAATGGAACACCCTATATATTTTAATTTTGTTTGATTCGGGAACATGTTGAATATTATAGCATTTTGAAACAAATACATATTTATTGCATCAATGGGAACATTTAGAATTCTTTAATCCAACCCTACAGGGTGTTCCAACATTGTTCGTTATTTAACCTCCTGAAAATTTGGTAGTTCAAAATTTAACAAAGTTATAGGTATAATCCTGATAGCTTTATCCCGGTATTTTATAAAAAAAATTTAATTTTCCATCACAAACCTCAGTCGTTTTCACAAAAGCGTTGAAGGCTAGAAATATACTAAGTAATATCAAATCTCACTTTTAATATTATTTAATCTAATAGGTACTCAAAAGTTGAGAATAAATACGAACGTTTGTTTTAAATACAATTTTGTGCGAATTTTTAGATTGATGTAACGCTAGTTTTGTTGTAGTCACTTCAATATGTTGACCACCGTGTGTATCCGTTCTTAGTAGTTTTAAAGTGCTCTAGTTGAGTAATTGAAAAATATAAGATTCGATCTTCGAGTTTCTTGTACATCAATAGACTAAAAATTCTAAACAATTTGATTTTTAACTCTATAAACTTCTAAATTGCAAAACATCTTCGTTAACGCGCACCTTTAAATGCAATATCGCTCAGTCGTAAAAATCGTTTTTTAAAAAAAGGCAATAAGGGTTGCTACTTTTATAATTATAATACTCAGAATTTGTTTTTTTACGATGCCATTCTAGCCTTATCTATGTTGCTAATTTCGTTTGGCGTGAATCCTAATATACTTTGGATGGCCTTTAGGTGTCCCTGGTTATTTTCTTTATCCGTTAGGAAGTAATAAATTGCTGATTTTAAAAATTGCAACGTGATTTCGGGATCCACTTTATTTTTGCTACGTGCTTCCATTAATTGGTGATACATCGCCTAAAAGAATAAATTCGTTTAATTAGAATCAAACCACAACGATTTGTATAAATGATGTGCGTGACTTAGTGCAGTATGGAGCTAGCAGCTGGTGCAGAAAGTAACTGGTGGCTGGTGGCTTTCACTTTAATTAATTTTGTTTAACATGGGCATTCCACTTACGCGCAATAACCGAAACAGTTCTGGTTTACCCGAGCGTCCTAACTAAGTCCCTTAGAGCTTAGAGTCTTTTGCAGTACTTTGAAGTCTTCAGCTCTCGTTTAGAACCTTTGACAGGGATTGAAAACGTTTCACAAGAAATTGGGGACTTTTGAACCTTCACGACGTCCTTTAGGAGTATTTCAAGTATTTTGAAGTGTATCGACCTCCCAAACATTGATCAGCCCTCCTAAGTAAGTCGGTTAGAGTCTTTTACAGTACTTTGAAGTCTTCGGTTCTCATTTAGAACCTCTGACAGTAAGTAAAAACGTTACACAAGAAAATAGCAATTTGTGGAAATGGAATGTTCAGTTAAACAGTTATTAGTGAGAACGAAATAACCAAGTGCTTAACCGATATTTACAGACGACCGTGTGCGGTAATTTACAATGATTCCTGTATTATGAACGCCCTATACTGCCAGCTAAGTTAAATTATATTTTTAAAGCATGCACAAACGAGGCTGCTAGAGGCAAATCATGCATTAACTATTGACAAAATATGTTAGTAGGTAATTGTAGTGCAAAAAAAAATACTAATTCTGATATTTCTGGCATCGGTTGTTACCTTTCTGGCACCGAGTACCCACAGTGATACAGCCTCTTTTGCACTTAGCAGAGGTTGCGCAGTGTTAGAAGATGATGCATAGTCTAAATCCTAAAAAGGGATACGTCAATTCATTAATAGAATTAACATTTCATGTTACGATAAAATAATTTAATAAATTCCTACCTTGACTTTATCTAACTCGTTCTGCGTTACTTCTAGCTGATGTAATAATTCTGGAACCGAAACTCGAGTTGGATTTTGCATCGGCGACCCCACATCCTCGTTGCTTGCTATTTGATTATCACTTTTTCCTTTCGAGTACAACTCGAAATAAGATTCCTTTTCTTCTAATTTTTTCGAGACTTCGTCTAATTCCTTTTCTAGTTCTTTTATTCGTTCTCTAGCGGAATCTAAATCTGGCACTAATTCCCAATACCTGAAATGTTAATTTTTGAACTTGTTCCAAATTATTCAATTTACCAAAAATTATACCTTGCGTTAACATCACTAAGCCTTAATAATAATTCGTCTACTTTATCGTTATGTTTCTGTTTCATTAAATGGCACTCATTTTCGTGAGTGCGAACTAAATCTTGCAACTGACGTTCGTATTCGACGACGAGCCTCTGATGTTCAGAATTGGGATCTCTCGGCCCTAAATCGGCCGTTACTGCCTTATCTGCCGTCTCGTTTCTTCTTTTGTAAGGCTTAATTGACAAAATTTAGTTTCTGTCTAATAAATAAAACTCAAAACTCACCGAAAGGCTCGTCTCGTCTTCAATGTGAACCGAATCCTTGAAATGAACTGACGCATTTATGAAATCGTCAAAATGACCCGAATCGGCACCGGAACTTACTCTATCTACGTGATTGTGATTTTCGACGATGCCATCTACACACAACGGCGTTTCGATTACTTCACGCACGGTAATACCGTCGCTGCTAGTGGATTTATCTTCGGGCGAGTTTAGGGCGGCTTTGTAAATTCGTAATTCTACTACTTCTTTGGTTAATCTAAGTATGTCCGTATTTTTAGTATCTAACTCTCTTTGCGTTTGTTGAAGAAGACTCTTTAATTTTTTTACCTCCTTGTGAGCTCTCTGAGTCGGTGTCAAGTATTCGTCGCCAATTGCACCGGCGTGTTCCGAGCAATGGACGACGAATCTATGGAAAGGCAAATTATTTTGTAACGAAAAACAAATGGTCACAATTTCTTTCATCACGTACCTTTTTGTTTTTCCCGAAAATGTTGTACCATTGTGAGCTACACTTGGGTGATCACAAGATGTCACACTTAAACCACTGTTTGTGCTCGTGACGCTATCTAAATCCCAATCTCTGTAAAATTTGTTTCTCGTGTCTGGTGATGAGGGTGGAGTTTTTGGCGTTTCACCAAGCGGAGATTTTGATGAAGATGGACGTCGGACAGACGAGAATGAAAGGGACTGAAAACAAATTTAGTTATTAGTGTTTGATAGTTGGTAAAGTCGCTGTGTAGAAGTAGGTAATGCCGGAGAAGCTGAAGACACCAAATTACTTCAGAAGAATCGAAATGCTGCCGTGAGTGTTTAAATAACGCCAGGAAATTCTATTACAAGTCAGAAAGTTTCGAACGTGCCCTAAAGAACGACAAGGCGAGTTAAACGCTGTAAAAACTTTGTAATGTCTTTTAGAAGGTTTAAAAGTACTTTCGGAGGTCCTAGAGGAGAGCTCGAGGCTCTAAAGTACTTCCTAAGACTCGAAATGCTGCTATGAATTTTTAAATAACGCCAGGGAGTTCTAATACAAGTCAGAAAGCTTGGAACGTGTCCTAAAGGACGACAAGAGGATTTCAAACGCTTTCAAAACTTTGTAATGTCATTTTGAAGGTTTAAAAGTACTTTCGGAGGTTCTAGATGAGAGCTAAAGGCTCTGAAATCTTGAGATGCAAGAAATAAACTAAGAGGTAGAATAAAACCTTTGTTACGTTTTGTAATGACGTGAGGCGTCTTATTACGCAGTCCGAAAAGAAATGTTGACAAAAGTTAGACATTTCAGAAGTCAGGAGATTGTTTTATCTTGCTTGAATTTGGGTGGACTTTGGCCTAGATAACACTATTACAAGTTTATAAAAGAAAGGGAAGCAAATATGTCAACTTCCTCAAATGTTCAAATCTTAATGCTCACGATATCTACTTGTAAATATGTAAAATTATAAGTTTTAGAGGTTTCCCAAACGTTACTAGAACTCGGAAAAAATACGAAATTGATTACAGATTTCTTGCTCTGAGAATTGGAATAATGTTAAAAAATTCTCACGAAAACTCATGTAATATTAATAAGGTGGTACTTATACACTCACACTACAGTTTAATCAATAGTTTCCCATTATTTGCCCAACTTAGTAATTAAAAACACAATTACAACTTGTTCACGTAAAATCTTTTTTTTTCAATTAAATAGACATGGTACAGTTACACGCAAGGACCTTTTTACGTATAAAATAACTTGTAGCGCTATACACAAAATCAATACCTAATAAATGAAATATGTTTTTGAACAAAAATGAGAAAAAATTCATTTACTCACCAAATTTTGATTACGATTAGGCGATTTCGGATTCGCCCTGTTTAGGGCCCCTAAATTACGGGGCTCCGTCGTGTTTAAATGAGGCCTAATGGCCATCGCAGAGGGGCGCACTCCATGCGCACCCCTCTTCTTTTCGCCTCTCTCCATAAACGAATAACCCCTCTGGAAGGTTATGTCGGAATTTATGCCGTTTCGATTCGTTTCTTGGATAACTTTGGGTAATTTTATCATAGGTGGATCTTGCAGTAGGAGTTGTTGATTTCCACTGCTTATTTTCAAACTACCCCATCGACGTAGTGGAAAACTGAACACCGACGTCGAGACGGGAATACGCGATGGCGTTAGTAGCTGTTGCTGAGACTTATTTTCGTGTTTGACCTGTCCGTTCATTTAGATCGTATTTTAATTTCTGGAAATACATTAATATTAAATAGTTTATTAAACTGTGACCTAATATACTACTTTTGTTCTACTTATTATGTCGGTTTACTTGAAAAATCGTTTCGAGTTAAAAGAAAATATTGTTTCTTGATACATAAACTATAACAGGAGGCAATTTATTGGAGTGGATAAAAATAAAAACCAATCTCTAAAATTAAGTTTGTTTATTTCCTTCTCTTACGCGCTTTTTTATCGATTTGCTTCAATTTTATAATCTTACAAATATTTCAGTAACGAAATTATGGGAAATTTTTTAAAATTTTAATAGTATCTTAGAACAGTCCTTTGAAACGGTCTATCAGACTCTCTTTGAAGCCTTAGAAAGGCTGCCAATTCAAAAAATGTTTGCAAAAATATTAATATGACTAGACTATACAGGGCTATACGCTCGTCACATTGTCATACTCAGACTATTCCGCTAGTATATCTTCTCTTCAATTCACATATTCACAAGCCCCCTTAACCGTTAAGTGAGGTTAACGTTCCTATTTTAAATACAACACCCTACGGGCAAGTCTGGTACTTCCAGGGGCTTGCCCTTAAAACGTCGATTACTCTGCCTAATCCTGTACTTGATGGGGTGCAGGTAACGGATGAATACCGACGTAATTCACTGGAAGTAGAGAGTTCTCAACGTATTCGTTCGATGGTCTGTCCGCTCTTTCGATACGTTGGGGCCCTCAACGGGCCATACGTGACCTTTTGGTCAATTGGCTGCTGCAGTCTCAGACTAGTCTATCTATCTAACATCTAACCCTATCAACCTGCTCTTCCATACCCCGGTATATAGCTAAAGCTGGGTATATACAGTCCTGTTATGACCACATCGGCCGTTTTTTACTCCTACTCTACACCCTCAAGGGGTGTATATAGGTATAGAACATCAGTGGGAGGCGTGCGACTCCATGTACAGAGTGAGATCGCACACACGGACAAAAATATGAGAATGGAGCAAAATTTAATTTATTTTTAACAATAGTCGCACAGTTCCCACGTTTTTAAATTTCTAATTTTTGAAATTGAATAGAAAAAGTACGTTTTTATAAATATTATCATCGTTACAACAATTTAAAACTCAGGATGTGCCTAATTGAATGTCCTCCTTAAAAATTAAAAATTGACAAAAAGCGAGTTCAATTTAAATTTGAATAAATTTTTCTACACGTTGCATTTTGCGTCTAAAATTCGCTACAAAAAGACGAGTAAGGTACCATTTGGCGTTTTTTTTGTAAAGACAAAAATAACTCACCTATTGCCCAAACAAAATATTCGAACTATAGAAGTTCTTTGCTCTTTCCTAATACCCTAGACTCTATAATTTACGCTTCGTTACATTCAATGCACTGAAGAATTTTCACTTCCTACTTCTGATTTAATTTTAGTCGAAACGTTTTTCTTTTTATCGGTTTATTTTAATTGAATTAGCGCTTTTCTGCTTTTCTAATATTATGCCTATGCGCATTTCTATTATTAGGTCCGTTTATTTTTTCCGTAATGGATTTTTATTCAATTATTCAAATTTCTTTTCTTGTCGTTTAAGCTCGTTACATAATAGTAAACAAAATAATTGCAATGTAGTGCTACTACTACTATAACAAGGAAATGAAAATTTTATATTAGCGCTGAACAGTCACTTCCTTTATATTCTTCGCGCTTCTATATCGTTATCTATCTCAAGGCAAAAATTTGGAATACCCTACAGTTGTAAATGTCACCAAAAAAATTTAACTTTACGTGTGATCAATAAGTCGATTTCTTTTAAATAATTAAAGAAGCCTAGTGAAGCTGCATATTATATCTATTAATTAGGAAATTACTAAACCGAAAAATTGTTACTATCTTAAACAACAAATCACAGTCCTTATCCTTATCTTAAGTTTATATTATTTACTTGGTGCATTTTTCGAATTTTTTCAAAACTCACCGAGCAACATAACGATCAAAAAAAATTTAAATTGGTGCCTTATTCAAAACTCACTTGTTACGCGATTAAAAATTTCTTTACAACTGCCCATTACAATTTTATTAAACTTGTTTTATGATTGATTTCGCAACACTTTTTTAAATCGAAGGTAACCGGTTGAAAAGTAATCAAATAAACCATTCTAATTATTACGAAAATTGTTTAAAAAACACCATTAAAAATGTGCCGCGTGTATAATACGTTTGGTTGCGTAAATAATTATGAATGACAAGAAACAAGAAATATTGTATAGAGCGCAGATACGCTCTTGTACTTGGGCGCACGTTTGGTTGCCTAACGCGAACTATTTTAGGGGCTTAAAATTTGCGTTTGTAGGAAATCTAATTAATTTATTCTTTTGCAATTACCCAATTCGAATTTAATTAGAGAGAAATTGTAACTTATTTAACCATAAAAATGCAAATTGACTATTTTAATAATGAATTTTTTTGTCACGCGTTACTCTTATCAAATTGTTATCATTTTGTAAATATTCAAAGGAAAGAATTTAATTACCTGTATTTAATTTTTTAATCAACTAAAGTAATTACGGTAGACGTTTAATAGCATTAAAGTCGTATTTTCACGTTTGTTGAACTGTCAAAAATTATTTAAGTCAAATTTGACTCACTTCACAAATCAACGCGTCTGATTGGTTGATGACATGATGACTGTTTAGTTACATGAAGCAAAGAAGGTAACACTAAAGTCCCTAAATGTTAAATGTACAAGAAAAGACGCTTTTAAACACAAAATTTATTGTTATCGTCACAAATAGTTTCATCAAGTTACAGTTCGAGTAAAAATGTCTTTATAAGTAACGAATTAATTAAAATAACAATAATAATTTAAAATTAGCACTTTTTGGACGGAACGATTAGTACTCTCAATTTACACAATAAAACTTTTGGCTTAAGGGTACTTAAGGTAATTATTGTCGATTGCGTTTTAGCTTGGCACCTTTTTTGATTAATGTATCGAGTGCACGTTGTAATATTAAAATGCCTCTTTGGAAGTCACCCATGATTTTTGTGGCTTAGGTCTGTAATGGCTTATTTTAATTGTAAACAATTTTAAATGACTTTTTAGGACCAGTTAGTCACAACTTATTAACTAAATTCGATATGATTTTTCTTTAAACAGCTACCGTGTACAGTTATACATCACTTAAATAAGGTGATAAAGCAAGATAAGCGAATTATTACGAACAACCTTGATATGAATAGTAATGATAATAAGTAAAGTGCAATTATGTAGCTTTTCAACGAAAATTATAAATAATTACGATTAGAAACAAAACAAAACATTCAGACGTTTAAGTGGGAACTTGTTGGACAAAGTTTGCGTATAAGCGCGCCCTTCACAGCCATTATTTTTTAATATTTTTGTAACATTTTAAAACTTTTGCTCCATCGGCCATTTTCTCTCCAAACCTAATTCGGTCGTGCCTCTGGCCGACAAGTTTTCACTTAAAACAAGTAGTTATACTATGGGTGTTCTACCGCAAAACTAGCCTCCCTAAAAAATGAGCCACATTCACTCCCGGCCTAGTCATCCGTCGGACTTCATGGGGAGATCGTTTGTGACAAGTTGTACCTTATTTGGTGTTGGTCTCTTATGAAAGAATTGTCGTAGAACACCCATTGTGTGTACTAAAACAAAACAAAATTAATAAAAATCTTTGGATTTTGTTTGATTTCTATCACTCGAGAAGATTATAATTGTTGTTTTTCACCACTGACTAGCTTTTTCAACCAAACTTGTGGATTATGACTAGGCTGTTCACCGCCCATTTCGGCAGGGAGAATGTCTTTAGTAACGTAATCGTGCAAAGTACTTAAATTATTACCGTGAACAAAAATTCTATCTTTAATTTTTTCGTTTAAGCGAGTCTTAATCAAAATAATGGCGGTCTTGATGTACCAAGGTTGGCCGATAAAATGTATCCCTTTAAATCTAGCCGGAAAACAGTCTTGCAAGCCTTCAATCATCAACTGAAGTATGCCCAATTTTAAATTTAAACTTTGACGAAACGAAAATTCCGTCCAGTCGACTATCACGACGAAGCCGTTGGCTTGATTGTGAATCTCTTCGATTAAATATTCCAAACTAAACCACAACGCCCTGTAGATACTTAAAAGGCTATAGGTACAATCCCAATTTATCGCGTTTAGGACTAAAACGCATCTTCCTTTGCGGTCCTTCGAACTCAATACGCTCGGTAGGCCATTTTCTAACGCCATTTTTATATCGGGCGCTTCTAACGATAAGTTTTTAAACATTTCGTAATGCTTCTTCTTGTACCAATAATAATTGAGTAAGAGTTCACAACTATCGGCTATGTTGAATTTCCTCGCGTATAAAAATTTTAATAAATTACTATCGTCTTGTTTTATGTTATTTTTAAATTCGATATCTCTCGATTGTTGGATTAAATTACGGAGGCCTTCTAATGACGCATTTTTATCCAAACTTGTGCTTCTCTTATAAGCTATTTCTTGGAGCAAGTCCAGGGATATTTTGGGCGACTTCCAGTCGTATTCCATAAATTCTGCCATGGCTTGTTAAGGTTTATTGATAGTCCATTCTGAAACAATAAAAATTCAATTATAATCTCGCAACAGAAAAATTAAAACGGTACAATCGTAATATTATGATGTTCGTGTTCATGTTCTGATGTGTTATGGAGAACGATGTGGGATAAAGCTTATGTTTCTTGGGGTTTTGGAGGATTATATTATCTCGAGTATATTGAGACTCTTTCTTTTTGGCACACATATCAACCACAAACCACAAGTGTGCCGTGATGAAGAAATTTTAACTCGCCGGTAACTCGGCTTTCCTTTGTTTAACCCCTCTATAAACCCTTGAACTTGTAAATATTTTCATCCCTTGTCGTTTGCAATCGATTACAATTTACACACGTCCGTAAAAAACAATGGAATTACGCAAATTACGATTTAGAAGCGAAAACCTCGGATAAAAATTAACAAAGTTGGCCTTCAAATAATACTATAATCTCAAATTAAAATTTCCAATTAAAAATTTGTAAACTTTATATTCAAAAGTTTACGAGACCGGTTAAATGATATTTTTTATACTCCACGTGTGGAAGGTACTTCATGCATTGTAAATGCTAAAAGTTGAAAGAACTGCAAGTCAAGCATCAGATATATTTTTATAAAACTTGACACTACCAAGTGATCGTAAAAAACAGAACCTACAATTTTCAATTTTCGTTTTTACGACTATAGGGGAAACCCCCAAAAAGTTTATTCTGTCGACGAAAGTTTTTGTATTGAAGCGGTAGGTACATATAGACACACACACGCCCAGACAGGCAGACTGCTGTCCAAAAAATCCAAAACGGGTCTATATGGATCCGGAAGGCCCCGCAAGAAATATACCTATCCAGTTTGTTGAAAAAAGATATTGTCAAATCATGATACTTTCCTTTACCTTGGTGTGAATGGGAATGAGAAAGTCAAACGTTCTACTGCAGTAAACTCACTGACACAAGAATAAAGTGCCCACTTAAAAAGTTCAAGTGTGTAATTAGATTATCATCGTCGATATTACAAAGGTATCAACAAAAAAGATATTGTACTTGAAAACTTAAGTACAACTTCGATAAATAATCACTTCCTGTCGAATTAAGTGAGTTTATTTTAAAAAATGGTTCCGGCCGGAAATACATACAAATTATGTACAGCGCATTATGAAAAAATAGTAGCTAAATTAACAATAGAAAGCTTAATGATTATGAGCATCCATCCTTAATATTATTATTATGAGCAATCATCTGTGAAGGCACACACACTTAAAACGTGTTCTATTTTATGGTTAGATATACCAATAACACCGTACCTATAGTATTGTGGAAATGAGCAGTTTTGAACTCAAATTTGACTGTTCCAGTTGAATGGCACATGAATTAAGAAATTGCTTTGGAAAAAACGTATCGTATAATAAAGTGGGCTATGGCCCAGACATCAAGGGAAACGCCCGGTACATCAATTTTCACCCGTCGAACGTTTTAAACGATTGATTTGAAATTTGAATAATGGATTCATCAGCATATTCCGTTTGAAAAAGTTGGAAAATTATCCAAAAACAGCCAGCCATAAAAAGGTATTACTTTTCTTATGTCGATGGGCTCTTAGAAGGTCCATGGATAGATGTGAGGACATCACAAACTTAAAGAGAGGCTTCACGCCCGAACGTCCAGAAAAAAATCGTGTGGTTGAGGTTTCACTAAACTACTCGAGCGATTCACGGTTTCGGAAAGGTTTAAGGAAAAGGATACTTCCTCTAGATCTCTCGAGTCAAGTCTAAACGATAATTTACTGGAAAATGCATAGCTAATAACTAATAAGTTAAAACTCTTTGTAAAAGTATATGTTTGAGTCCCGATAGTAAGAAGGAACAGGAACAGGAAGAAAATTTGTCCTATGTCCTATTTCAGATTCAAAAAATATTTACAAGAAGACTCGTGAAAACATCAAGGAACATTGATTTGGTTGTTCCCACTTCCCACTACGACGATACGTCACTACTTCACTTCACCTTCACAGGAAGGGATGTTAAGAACAAGAAACCATAAAAATACTTAACTGATTATTGAAAATTATTCAATTCCAATGTATTCACGTATAAGCTGAACGCCTAAACGACAGCAAGAGCAACAGGTGTGGGGTGTGGGTGGTACGGTGGTAGGTGGTGCTTGTAGAAATTAGGAAAGTTTCAAAGTGACTTTATTTTGCCAAACTAAACCTGTGGTAGTAACGATAACCTCAACTTTCTAGTTTAGTCATAGTTACTGTTAGTTAATTACTGTACCTACTCATATGTTAACGGAAAAGTAAAAGATCGATTACTAATAAGTGCACAGCACACTATTTAAAAGTAAAGGGATGTGCGATTTCAAGTTCATTAACATGCGAATGTAAATTAAAACCGATGCGTCAAAAAGTTGATAATACGATACTTACGATGAATTATTAATAACAAAAATATTTATTTGTTGAAGTGTTGCCTATCGGGAGGTCGGGAGGGCACGTGCGCCACCGTTTCTCTCCAATTGCACTTTAAAGTGCGCCGTTTTGAGTAGCAAATTTGTTTATGTTAATTATCTGAAGGGGTTAGAAAGGTTTATCAAGTTTACTTAATTGTATTCCAAATGAATTCACATTAAACGACTTACCGATTAAAGATTCGAAAAACTTATGTCATAAATGTAGCACAAAATTAATGCAATTAATGTTATTACGCTCCTTTTTTAAGTCAAGGTAAAGTGTTTAAAACTCGTTTAAATTACACAACTATTGCAAAAAAACACAACTTTATCCAAAATATTAAACCTCTTTTTTATCATTTGTTTATCCCCGCAGATAATGGGACTTGAAGGAGAGTACAGGTATAACGACGTTATACCATACGCGATTTGCACCTGGATGATTCACAATTTCTAGTTACGAACTGACTGCTAACACCCACTCTACTTTTATTCTCTGATGTTAATGTACGTTAACTGTACGGTACAGTCAAGGTAGCCTTGGAAAGTGACGTTAAAAAGGGGCAGACGTGTGTCGTAACTTGTACCTCTTAGTTGTTATAACGTATCAATTAAACATAAAACTGTAGTCTATAAGGTATAAGGTGACGGTGGAACCAGGTGAAATTTTAGGGGATTACGTCACACATCTACTTCCTCTAAAAAACAATAGTTGTACAGTTGTTTATATAGAAAAAAAAGAAAGTATGAATCATAAACAGTTGAAGCACGACTCGACTTTTAATTTAATTGTTAAAAAATTGAAAAAAAGTGACGGTGACAGGGCGTGAATTCGAGAAGCCTCCAAATCGGTTGAAGGTAACTAAGGCAAGGACTTACTCCCAAATTTTCAGATTGTGCAATGAACCAATGCACGGAAGTCGGAATTCGGAAGAGTTTTGCTATACAAGATTTGGATCAAAGGAAGCTTTACGAGACAAAATATCCCTCTGAGTGCTTGCGTGGAAGTGGAATCTCCGCCACGTTGTATGCAACAAAATGCATAAAAGATGAACAGATTAGTAATACGTGGCATTCCACAGGGATTTATTCAAGGTCCTGTGTTTGCACGTATGTCTTATCTCAAATAATTGAATTGGAAGAAGCTCACGTTATGCATATTGTCCTTTTTCTTCTAACAAGAAAACTTTTCTATACGTGTTGTTGCTAATTCTACAAGCTCTCAAAATATGGAAAAAAAATACCGGAATCAGTACAAACGTACAAACAATAGTATTCTCAGAAGCTCTCCCTCATTTTCAAAATTGAAAATGATAAGGAGTGCTCTATTTGAAATAGGAAAGCTAATCTCATTTCCGGCACAACTTAAGTAACTGTCACCAGTCACCATTATTGCAGAGTGCTTTCAAAACTCTTGTTGTTTAGTTAATTTTCGGTTTAACCCGAAGTGTTGTTAAAACTACAATACTATCAAATAATAGAAATTTATAGAATAAATTAATGTGCCAACTTCCAATAATTACAAATTTGAATTACAAAAGAAATTATAAATTTTTGAAACTTTGACTTTCAAAAAACCATGGCTCCGGTTCTGGCAAACAATCCAAACAAATGGCGTTCAATTAAAAACTTCATTATTTTTAACATATCCAAAAATAGCAAAACTTTTAAAAGTAGTCAATTTTGAAATTATTTGAAAAATGTACTCTATAAAAACTAAAGTCCTATAGTTTGCCTACACATTCCTGTTTTTAGATTTCTATAATAAAATTTATCTGCAAAGTTATAATAGAAAAACTAGAAAATTGAGCAATCGTTATACTGGCCGTATTTTGAATTTAAAAATTTGAAAAAGTATTTTTTTTAAATTATGGCTCGTGCGTACTAATTACTAAGTAATAGAAATCAGTGGTACTAACTTATAGCCGAGTATAAATAATGTGGGTTAAGATTTTCCGAATTGCCACCAAAATAACCCCCTTATTTTGGGTCACCTTGGATCGATTTCACTTAAAAACTTATATTGACGACGTCGACGAAATTTCATTAAATTTTCTGCAACCTACCCTCATCAAAAGTTGTTATTATAACGTTACACACAGGCATACGCGATACGCGTCCAAGCATGCAGTAATCTGTTGAAATACAGCACGCCGAACACGGAAGTATTGTGGGTTGCGTCACCCCACTGTTGAAAAACTTCATTATATTAATTTGCAATTACAAACTTTTAATAATAGTGTTTTTGTTTAGAATCATACTCAATGGTATCATTATCACTAGACAGATAACTTTTCGTCCTTTCAAACAACTTAGAAATATACCGGGTGGCCTTTTAAAACTGCTTTGTTTGGCTTATTTCCGGCGTAACATGAAACCAATGAAACGTTGTTTAACAAAAATAGTATGAAATAATTGTACAGTACTAAAAGCGTCGAAAAATCTTTTTTTTCATCATATTACGTTTTCGAAGCAGACGAAGATGAGTAAAGCTATGTAAAACTCAAAAAACGGTAAATTGCTTTTAAAGCGCGCGACTTTCGTGACGGCCTTACAACTTACAATTGCATCCACGCAAAAATGTGTAAGGTCCAAATTTGTAGATAATTAAGTGAAGTACTTTTGTTTGAGTAGTTTTTTTATACGCGTGACAGTTCTCGCCATTTTTAGAAATTACTAGTTTTTCAAATTTTCGCGAAAACCCGAAAACCATTCTACACCCGGTACCTACATAAATAAGTGCGTATTAGTGTGTTGAAAGATGAAACGTACACTTGAGTACACTTGGTACACTGTAATTTTGCAACGAGGCCCTAATTAAGTTTCTATTCAATTTTATAGGATACGTTAATTAGATACGACATCATATTCCTAATCATTTATATTACTGTCATCGCACGATGATAATGCAGTTTTCAGTAAATAATTTGTAGGTGTGTACCTATAATAATTATTATTATTAAATTATCTAAAGTCTAAAGTAAAGTCTAAGCTTTAGTACTTGAGCCTCGAGTTGACAGTTTACTTATTTATTGTATACAGTGTGGCATAAACGGTCGACATAACAAGGGCTCATGCTCACATACATATAAAATTAAACGAGGTGACCACCCTGTGTATAAAATCGAGAAATCGTTAGATAACTTTTTAATCAATAATCTTATCGAACAATAATAAATCAATGGCGTTTATTTTAAAGATCGCTATCGTTTCGTTGCCTATCTCTTTCTACTACAAATCGATTCGCCTTATTACTTTTAACTTTTAGTCGAAACTAAACGCTATTGTGTACCGATGTAGGTAACGCAAGGTTGAATAATTACGATATTGTAAATTGTAGTTTTATTCTAGTGATTCTAGGTAAGACTAGACAACACATATTACTTCAGAAGCCGTTAAGTTTCTTTCGTCAGTTTATTGGACGTGGATGTCGTACAAGTAGTGGAAGAGCGTGTTAATGTTTGGTTTTAATATTATTTTGCACCAGTAAGAATTAATTGTCAAAATGCTTCGTACGGTTTATTATTTGATCGTTACATTGTATTACTATGTAGCGCTTTGGTACGATCAAGTTTACGTGGATATTAAACCTATGCGTTTCAAAAACGACATGCAATTTTTTAAAGGACGACTCAAATATTTAACCATGATTAATTTGGTAAGTTTTTCTTTTGGTTAAAAAATAAAACAGAGAAAATAAACGATAAGCACATAAACTAAATTTTGGGGCAATGATCTTCAATTGACTCAATTGCAAATCTAAATCGTACGATCAATTACCACATTAATTGGGCCCCTATTATAGCTATTAAAAAATGTGTGCGTATGTGGTGCTCGAGTTAAAAATAATTGAACAGCTATTATCTATTATAGTGCCAACATTAAAAGTTAGGATTAAACTTCACCAATAAATTATAAGGAAAAATAGGTGATCCGTATAACTGCGTGATTTTCCCTCATTCGCTAATTTCTAAAATACCTATGTATTGAAATTTAAAATTCTGCGTCAACTTTTACTAATTTTTGTTCTTTTTTGGCTCAAATATTGTGGAAGTTTGCCTTGAACGATTGACGACCTGATGCACAAAACTTACGTACTGACCTTAAACTTAAAGAAACGTGGGTAACTTTCTGAATCAGATCACATTGGAAGTCTCGCGCCAAGCTCTGTGTGCTCGTCTTTATTTTTTAATTTTTAACCTTTGAAGTGCCTCGTATAGTATTTTTTGAAAAATAAATAACTCGGCTTGGACCAGACTAGTCAAAAAAAGATAATGCTCTAGACAGCTCTCCTGTTATTATTGGTTAACAATTTGTAGAAGCGCGGTGTATTCTGGATAGCAAACCAAAGGCCTTCTCTGTTCAAAATCAGATTGTTTATCTCAGAAATTTTTAACAAAAGTTTTGAATTCGAAGTAAGTATCTACGCAATTATCCAGTTATCCTTCTTTTTAAATCTCGTCGTTGTCATAACCAGTTCTGGTAGGCAAGTTGTAAGTTTTAGGCCTTGTACGCGTGGTACCAAAACACAAGTATGAAACAAGGCAGTTTAGAGAAGTTCATTAATAAAACAAAAAACAGCTAATAGGGGTCAAGCTACAAGCTCTCAAAATTTTAAAAATAATTCTTCAAGCCTTTATTAACAACTTTTGTGTAGATAATATATTTTTTCAAAATTTCCAACAATTAAACCGAATAGCAATCGTAAAAACATTTTCAGTGCCTATAAAACAATTTTATTATCCTTAAAGTTCTGTTCAGGAAGTTTAGTAGGTACATTTTAGTAAAAATAAGTACTATATGGTACTGTACGCCAACTATACAGTGTGTCTGTAATAACGTGTCACGGCGAATATCTTGGCTATATGGCTATTGTATTCAAAGAATTTCAGCAATTGTTTTGCCTTTGAGTGCCTATTTCAAATAGGTGGGTTTTAAGCTCTATTCAATAATCGATTTCTGCGTATAATTACTCTAAGCGCCATTTTGAAAATTGGAACTAACAAAAAGTGTTATTGGCTTTACTGTGATTTATCATGTGGTACCTACAGTTTGGCGTACCTGACCTGAAACGCCCGGTATACAAATTTAATAGCTTTTAATATTATTTATAAACCGATGACCTTGCGTTATTAGTTATTAGTATAGCTATTATCTACGAGCATGTAGTATATTATAATAATAGCTAACGAGGTATTCCAACACGAGTCGCGGGCGAGTGTTGTATTTTATACGAATTCGGAATTCGCCATTACAACATAATATTATATTACATAAAAGTATGATACAAGTAGGATACTATCCTTTATCCACATCAGGACTCCTTTTCGGTCTAATTCACTAATTTTCCCAAGGATTTAAGCAAAGTTTGAAGTTGCATAAATTAATTAGGACATCGGTATAATACAGTACTTAGCCAACACACAACGAACATATTATTGCTAATACTTATTACCCGTCAGTCGTGGATAAAAATAATTACTTAATTAATTAATTAATGAAAATGAATTCGTTTATTATTAAAAATCACGAGCTCGTTAAAATTGCTATTTAAATTCGATACCAAAGTAATAAAAATTTCCTGTTTATATATTAAATTTTATACGCACAATAGCGAATATTTAGCAACTCGAGAATCCGAGAATTGATTAGAAATGAGAACTGATTACAAAACGGGATTATAATTATAATTACCTTCAGGACCTTCAGATGATAATTGCCGAATTACGAGTAATATATACGTTGTACGTCAACTTGTCAGCTAAAATAGAAAATTCCTATATTATATATAATTCATCATTTAGGATGAGTCTTCTGAATTCTAAACAATGTGAAGTAGGCACTACAATCCCACTTCACTGTCAACTGCGTTTAATGCCGAATAATGAATGAAAACCTATACGGAGGTAATCGATTTTTCATTTTTATAACACAATTGGCTCAGATATCGCTCTTTGGCGTTTTTGTCAGAATTCGGTATCTTGGTCTCTTCCTCTTCATATAGGTACTATTTCTGAAATAATTGCTATTATGGGTTTTAAATACAGGGGGGTACTAATATAATGATTTTTTTTTGTTAATAAAATAGTATTTCAAAGTCTTTCTAACCCACAACCCATACCCACATATTATTAAGTATTTACAGACCGAAAGACAGAGCAGACATAAGAGTCTTATTGGTCAAAACAACAAAAAACATCTCTTAGCTGCCCTGCTGCCTGCTGTCCCTTTTAAAATCGCCATCTTGATAAAATGGCTGATACTTTTTGAAATGATTATTTAACGAGAGTCGAACTTTTTGAATTGAATAGATAAACGGACGGTGCGATTAAATGAGAGTAGCGTAGGTACCTCCTTCCGCGACCTTTTAATCGCATTACGTTTTTAGTTTTATTCCCGCTCCTGCCTCCTGCTCCTGCAGTACCATTTTTGTTTTTATAAACGACGCGTTTGCTGCTACTAAATCTGTGATCTCAATTTTTTAATTAATTCAGTAATTAATATAAAATAAATTAATTAATATTAACATACTGATTTAAACTTAACTGCTGTTTAAAGTAAACAAAGAGATTAAAAAAATGTAAAAAAGTGACAGTTAATGATATCGAATCTATTGGAGGTTAAAGGTTAATTGTTACATAAACAAATTTATTAGGAGAGAGGACGATGGTTGAATAATACGATAGACGAGGGATTCGATTTTAAAATTAGACGTGTAAAAGTCACCACCCGTTTGAGATTGAAAGAGGCAAATCTGTTAAAACACTCGTGATAACCTCAAAAATTTTATTGTGATACTTGTGGATATCTTTTTAGCTGTTCGATTAGATAAATAAATTAAAAATTATTAAATTTTACATTATTTGTCACCATGTCTTCCTTAAGAACGGTTCTACATTTTATGGCCGCAATTCACTTTTGGTACGGTTGTTATTACGATTGGAATTTCGTACAAATACCCGTCGAAGTGCACGCGATGGGACAAGAGTTTGGTAAAAGTGGAAAATTAAAGTTTTTAACGTTTTTAGATGCGGTTAGTTTATGTGCTTAAAGATTAATTAACCAACTCTCTTAAATAATTCTCAACTTTGTTTTAGATTTTACAAGGGTTCTTCTTCACTGTCTGTTTTGCAAACGACATAATTGGAAATAATGAAAAGTTTTTGCGGAAGAAACCCTTACTACGTTCGCTTAAAGATAACGTGAGTTGAATTTCCAACCTGGCCACTTTTTGCTTAACGATTTAATTTTTAGTTATTGACATGTTTGGCGTTCCCATTATCGATGTTTGTCGGACTAACGTTTTGGGCACTATACGCAGTCGATAGAGAACTAGTATTTCCGAAAGTACTCGATGCTTTCTTTCCCGTATGGCTTAATCACGTGATGCATACGAACATAATGATATTTATTTTAATCGAAATGGTGACTTCGTTTCGCATTTACCCCACAAGAAAAGTCGGTATGGGCGTACTGACTAGTTTTATGGTTGTTTATTTAATTTGGATTCACATCATTTATAATTACAGCGGCATGTGGGTCTACCCAGTGTTGCAAGTTTTAAATTTGCCTATGCGATTGGTCTTTTTTATTACTTTATTAGGTTTTAGTTTAGGTCTATATGTGGTAGGTGAAAAATTAAATTCTGTTATTTGGTCCAAAGAAATACAGCAGTTTAAAAGTAAAAGAATTAATTGATAGATAGTGATGTAGAAATAAAATTTTCTATTGGCTTTGTTATTGTTGAGAGTGTTTTTTGTTTCGTACACTAATGTTAGACGGTTTTCTACTTTAATATGCGTGTTTGTTAATTACTAGATACTTTAGTACTAGCGAGTTGAATAAATAATGTTTATTAAAGAGCTCATTACTTAACCTTAACGTGATGTTTACTATGTGCTGTAAAATTACGTTTTAAGGACTTGGTAGGCTTTACAGGAGCCAGAAAAGGTTTTGCAGCATCAAGGCCATACTAGGATCTATGTGGTAGAGTCTAAGGGCTAGCAAATTTTATACCACTTTCCATAACCAATATAAAATCCCTCATCTGCTTTTATAATGTTTGCTAGGTCTTGATCTATATGTTTTAAGTACTTGGTGCTTGGTGGGCTTTACAGAAGCTATATCTGGCGAGTTTGTAATGTAAAAACTATACTACGACTAAGTTGCAGGTCACAGCCCTTGTGCAGTTTGGTGTGGTACAGTTTTAGTAATATTTAATAGTTTTGGCAGTTGTCGAAACTTTTTTCAAAGTAAATTTCACAAGTTTAAACAGACCCTAAGCTCAATTCCAGTAAACAGTTAAATAATTGCTAACGAGGACCAGAAATCGACCAGTTCAGCACAGAGCCATTATATTAAACATTACATATATCTATTTACTTCTTCAGAAGGGTTTCAGTCACAATTATTAGATTATTATTTCGATTTTTAGAAGTTTTAATTATGTATGTGGCGCCTTCTCTCGGTATAAGTAACTATTAAATATAATTAGGTTTGTTCGTGGCAGATTGTCCGATATTGCTACCTTGATTGATTACCTGCCATTAATGTTAATTGGTGAATAAACAATACCATAACTTTGGATTTGACACAGTAATAGTCAAAAATTTACTTCATGACATACGAATGACTAAAAAACAGACATTTTTATATTTCCCGCACTTTTCAAGAACCGCGTTTTTGTGTTTCTTTGGAAACGGTTTTTCGGCAGCTTTATAACCAAAACCAGACTACCCAGACAAGAAAAACTGGTTTACTTCCTATTCCTGTTTTATTAAATTTAGGACAACATTTTACTATTTTACATGTGTTTTCAAGGACTAGAATTGTTTGTTGTTTGTGCTTCTACAGTTTACAAGCGTAAAGTTTGGTTTAAAATCTTTAGATTAACTTTTTTGAAATAAAAAATTGAAAATTTCTCAAATCGTTTACATCGGGCTGTTACAAAAGTGATGAGTAAAAGGTAACTATATTTTTCTTCAAATTATGCCGTTTTTAAACGCCCAAGTTTTCACCTAACCTCACTTTTCACCACACATTTTTGGCCCATTTTACTTCCCTCGCTTAAAAAGGTCTCAGATAACTCAGTAAGCTTAAGAATTTGATAAAAAAATTGACGAACGAATTTTTAGGTTGTTATTAATTAATTTTAGAGTAAAAGATGGCAGCGAACGAGATGATACTGCCGGAACAGGAAGTTTGTTATCGTCGTTGAATTTACAATCGTTGAAGAAAATTCGCGTTTCAATCGGCCCTAAACACAGATCAGAATCGGGCGGCTCGAGCGATTTAGAAAGAAGTCTAGACGATCCTTCGGAATTACTCATACATTATAGACCGGGTATAAACAGTTTTATGTTTTTTTTTAATTTGAACTGCGTAGTTTGCATTTTAATTGTGATTTATTATAATTAATGAGTTATTACAAAGTGGTAGTAGAATTTACTTTGCCAATCATATTTTTGTTGTAACGGTTGTTAAAAAGACTACTTTGTAATAACCGTACGAATTAGAACCATTGTTGAAGATGAACAGTAGTAAGATACACCGTATATTAATTCTTGTTATTGATAATTTTTCAAAGAAGAAGTCCGAAGAATACGACTACTCATTTAAGTAACTACACAGCACTAAAGCAACACGAAGAGTGAAGAAAGAAGCCACATCTTAATTTTGCAAAAACTTTGGAGTTATTATTTGTAAGTACGTACTTTTTTAATTCGGTAATTGTTAAATTTTAAAATAGAATTAATCATTTTGCATGAAAATAAGTTGCTTTTATAGAAGGCTTCGAAGATTTTATTGAAAGGAACACCAAGCCCGAGTTACTGCCGTTTTTATTGTTTTATTTTTTCTTGTATTTTGATGACTTTGAATTTTTTATAACAAATCTGGATAGAGTAGTCTTTTTATTTATTTAAAATTGATAATTAATATTTTGGTAATTACAAACTTCTGAGGCGCCATCGGCTTTGAAGAGGATACCATTGGATAGCTTTCTTTATTTTTTAAATTTAAATCTTTTATTTTCTTCAATTGCAAGTTGAGTAGAATTTTATTCAATTGAAAGTATGTACTTCACCAACTCGACGGTCCGAAGATGGAAGAAGACAAAAAATTTTAACAACGGAACTACAACTGTTAAATCTTTTAGTTATTGATTTTGTTTGAAGAAACAGCTATTGCATTATTTCAAAAAATATTTTAATTGAAAAACAGTTACTTAAATTGACTAAAAAATTCAAAGTAAATTTCTTATTAATTTTCATGAAGTTAACAAATGGAAACAATCGATGCTGGAAGAAGACGAAGATAAGGACGTTGGAAAATTATAAATCATTAGCAATGTGCCCCGAATGTTTACTAATTCTGTTGCAATTTTTAAACTGTTAGTTTAGTGAGGTTTGATAATTTAACGATTCAACAATAATATTGCTTTAAATAAATTTATCTCTCTCTAATACATTAACTTTATCAGGTGAGGGCCAAAAACCAATTTTTGCGAGAGATGATATCGTCGTAAACGTCGGAGATCATTTAGAAAAGAAAGTCGTTTTAAAAGCGTCGCCCGAAGATGGACACTCTAAGAGGTCTTCGCCCCAGTTGTATAACGAACGCACGAGGTCTCGTGATAGTTATAAGTCGAGTTCTCGTAGTTACAGTCGCTCGCCTTCGAGAAAGGACGTCGATAGAAAGGTAGCACATTATAAGGGACGCTCGTCGAGTCCCAATAAAGGAAGTCAAAAACAAGATTACTTAGAGAGGAGAAGTGCAAAAAACTATCCTCTTCCAGAGAAGTATTACAAAGATAAAAGTCCAATTCCCGGGACGTCGAAATATGGTTTAGAAAAGGACCGTAGCTTGAGAGAACGTAGAGATGGCGAAGATTATAGAAAGGAAAAGTACAGAAAACCCGATTATAGGGAAATTAGTCCTAAACGATACGAAAAACATCGGAGTCGTTCTCATTCCCCAAGAAAGTTGACGAAATACGGTGGATCGGAACGTGATAAATATGAAAGGTAAAATAGTACAGTAAAATGAGGTTTTAAAAAGGAAGTGATGGGGAAGTCGATGAACATTTGCCAACGTCCCTAGTCCCTAGTTGAAAGATCCACTTTTAAATCATTTTTTTGGTACAATCGTTTATTGGATATTAGATCAATTAATTAAACAAAATGCACCATAATACAATAAAAAGCAGAACACGGACTCTAGAGACTAAGGGACTCATCAAGGTCTTATTCGCTTCCCTTTTATTAGAACTACCTCCATCCAAAAGAACATTTAAATAAAATTAAACTTATAATTTTGTAGGACTCGTTCCTCCCCAAACTCGCATTCCAGAAAATACAGCACATCTCCTCATCGAAGACGGAGTCGATCTCCTTACACCAGAAAAAGAACTCCCTCTCCGAGAAAACGCAGTCACTCGCCTCGTGGGCGTGGTGAAAGAGGTTTTCGACCGACTTCCCCATCTAGGAGTAAAGTTAAAAGACGCAGTAACTCTCCTCACGAAAGGGAACATGCTAGTCACGGTGGTTATGGTCGTTCAGTTCATTTTAGGAGGCACAGTAAGTCTCCATATTCGTCTAGAAAAAGTAGTCGATCTCCACCTAGAGGAGAGTATTCGAGTAGATCAAAAAGATACAGCCGATCGCCCAGAAAGAGGCACTTTGAAGAGCACAGAGCTAGAAGTAGATCCCCGACTAGTAGAAGCCACAAATACTCGAAGTCGTTGGAAAGAAAAAGAAGATCTCCTTCGGTTGAACGACACGAACAGAAGGATATGATGCCAGACTTTGGTTATTATGGGGTAAGTAAACGATTTATATGGACAGTTGTAGAAGGGGAACAGTACCTAGTTGTTGTGTTTTATTCGAGGTTTGAGATTTGTATCGCTATTTTAATACTTTAAACGAAACGTTTTTGTTTTACTAGGCCGAAGGATTTTGGATACCTGCGCCATTTCCGAGACCCGGCTTTATGCCGAGAGGAATGATGCCCCAAATGGTTTTACCAAGAGGTATGATTAGGCCCGGACAACCTCCTTACGTAATTCATAGGCCGTATATGCCTTTACAACCTCATCTTATGCATCAGTTTAGACCTAGACATCCGATTAGGTATAATCAACCAAATAAACAAAAGCCATTTACGAGTACTACTCCTAATGTTACCACATCGACTACGTGTACGGTAACGAGAAGTACACCGACGTCTACTGCAACGGTGACCACAGCTGCACCTACCACGTCTAACCCGATAATAGAGGAACCTACTAGTGATTCGGAAAACGTCGATTCGACTGTTATTAGTAAGAATTAAGAGTAAATTTGTTACTCTTTATTTATAAGCCGTTTGTAAATTTTTGTATCTAATTGATAAATACAAAATTTAAAAAGTTTTGCCCTTTTTTATTTTTGTGCTTGGTAAACCGCGTACCACCGATGTATGTTGGGTTGCATACAAACTAGGTACGATCATTACATTCCAACAACTGATAGGTGATTCTTTATTATCTTGCTTTGCTAAATTTCATTGAATAGGTAAATTAAAATGGCGCACATTTTGGATTGGATTTTTAAACGAACATAATGCTTTTATTGAATTTAATTATAGGAAAGCGTAAAAATACGGTTGTGTAGTTCTAAACTGTTTAAATTTCATATTTGTGTATTCCGAACCCAACAGATGCCACTACGTACATTGTCGCACAATTAAAATTCCAAAATATGAATTTTGATATTAGATAATCATATTATTTATTGGCAAATGGTAAGTATCTAATAATTGTATTGTTTACTTTATCTTTGACTTGAAAAAAGTAATAAAATAAGCTTTTAGCCTAATCGATACACGGTGGCTTAAAATAAGAGTTATTTTGGTGGCATTTCGGAAAATCTTGACTCATATTATTTATACTCGGCTATAAGTTAGTACGCATCAGCTCTAATTAAAAAAATATATTTTTAAATTTTAAATGGCGGCCAGTATAATGACTATTCCATTTTCTAGTTTTTCTATTATAACTTTGCAAATAATTATTATTTTCAAAATTTTGAAACAGGAATAAATAGGCATAATATAAGATTTTAGTTTTGATATAATCGATTTTGAAAATAATTTCACAATTGACTACTTTTAAAGGACCAAAGTCTATTAAGATTTTTTTCTAATTTTGGATATGTTGTAGATACGGAAATTCTTAATCAAACACCGTTTGCTTGGTTTGTTTGCTACGGCCAGAACCGGAGTTATGATTTTTTGAAAGTCAAAAATTGTAATATTTTTTTGTAATTAAAATTGGTAATTGCTATGGATTACTTTATTTCATAAATTTCTATTATTTGACACTAGTTTAGTTAAGAAAACCTTTCCGTTACACCGGAAATTAACAGAATAAAAATTTTTTTTAAAAACGTCTTGTATATTTTAAGTTTTTATAAAATATTGCAAAATTATCTGTCTAATGATACCAAACATGCTATAATGAGGCTAGCTTTCCTATTTCAAATAGAACGCCACGTATAATTTTCAATTTTGGAAATGGAAAGATCTAAGCTTATCTACTATTGGTTGTTACAACTTCCAGTATTATATTTCGAGAGCTTATAGTATTATTATTAGCGTCAACACGTACTAAGAAGTCCCGTGGCCTTATGGCCACATCTGTTGTTTTTAAAGTCTGTTAAGGATACCATGTAAACCAAGTACGTACACTTTAAGTCGCTCCAAGTATCCATATAGACAAAGTGTCGGCATCAAGAAAAGTGTAAATCTTTAATAGTCTGTAATTACCCGTCTCAAACATTTCCATCTCACTCGCATATTTTCAACTTCTTACTCTTTCAGAAACTAATCGCATTTTGTATCAAGCGAAGCGAAAAATAATATGAAATATCATTCATAATAACTATGAAATAGAATATAATAATCGTTAAGTTTAAAATTAAAACCAATTTGCCTTTAATAGTACACTAATGGAATACGAAATATAAAATTATAATTTTTTACAGTATATGGCTAACTTAAATTAAATTATAAGATTAGTTCATAATTATTAATAATTACCATTACAAAAAAAGTTACGTCGTTACTTGAGCTCGCGAGCAGCGAGTCGCTAAAAATAGTATAAGGCCGTTAAGCCGTTTAAATAAATAAAGCGACAATTGAATAAATAATTCTTACAAATAAATAAATAAAGTAAACAATAAAAGATAACGTTTTGTTTTTTGTTTAAAAAACATTTTCAAGTAGAAATTGAAATTTGCTTGTGGTTATCGGGCTGTGAGTGCTGTAGTTGTCGAATACTAAGCGCGGTCTCCTTTGATCTCACGGTTACATTCCTCATGATCCTGCCACTTAAATAGTCCTACCGGTTCAACGAAGCGGTCCGTAATTTCAATTAAATGTTAAAAACAATTGTACGTAATCGAAATTGTTAATTAGTACTCTTATTTTAAAACTAGGATATTTAAAACGTTAACATAACAACGTTTTAATTAAATTTTTATTTCACTTTTAATTAATTTCTAGTTAATTTGCCAAGTTCGTCATTTTTTAATTTGTTTATATTTGTTTATACATAAATTGACTTCAAATGAACGATTTGCAGAAACATTTTAAAGGAATTTAGGAAAAAAGTTTTAGCCCACGAATAAGTTTGTTTGGTAGGACTATAAACAAAAACACTCCCGGCTCTCTTATGAAGTTTTATCTTTGAAGCGGTTGTTTAGCCGGCGTTCATTTGTTGGTTGTAGTTTGTAGAAGAAGGAGAGAGTACGTTGGCAGATATTCAGTATGAAACGTGATCGTGTTTCATTAAGTTTATTAGCGGACATCTGAAATATTATCGACGACTTTTAATATTAATTATAAAAATTAACTTTAAAACTAAGTAAACTGTGTTAAATAGATAAAAACTGTTTTTATAAAGTGTGCTTTGAGAGAAAAAAAAACTTGTTTTTGTTTGTGTTTTTTTTAATGAAGTGAAGTTTTTGTTTTGTGTGTGTGCGTGAACATTTTAACGCCAAGATGATACGTTTTTCGCTAATTTTAGTTCTTTTATTTGGCGTAAATTTGGTCGTTTGTAATTTGAATCTGCGATGCGAAAAAATAACGACACCCTTATGTCAAAATTTGGGTTACAACACGACTTTGATGCCCAATATGATGGGGCACGAAAATCAAAAAGAGGCGGCTTTGGGTGTAAGTTTACTTTTCAATTTTTTTTCCTACCTAAACATTTTTTTTGAGCGTGTTTACAGCGTTGTAAACAAAAATAACGTTCAGAAAAGGACTTATCTATAACAATCGACGAGCCGTCGAGTTCTTTTACCTGAAGTATAATAACAGTAAAATGTAATGAAAGACGGGTGGGTTTTATGTATTAAACGCGTTTACATTCTAGAAACATAAATTTTATTGCGGCATTAAAGCTCGACGATTACAATATCGGCAGCTTTGACGTTTCGATACTAAAAGTTGTATAAATGTTTATCACCGTTATCGATACTTTGTCGGTAGATAACGGTCGGTGCTCAAATAACTATCGTTGAATTTTTTTCAAAAAAATCGTTACAAGTAAAGTTCTTCAATAAGTTGTTGAATATCACGAGGTATTGCAGTTACTGCGTTCGGAATAACCACCTTCGTTTGGAGAAGACAGAAGAGGCTACAGTTTGACAGTACTTTGTCTTGGAGACCAATTGAATCGAGAAAGCTGCGAAATTAAAACAATTCGGCTTTGCCACTGCTTAGCGATATTACCCCTCAACACCTCAATTTTCCATCGGTTATCGGATCATCGGATGGAAAGGCACAGAGCAGCAGCGCGTGAGATCCTGTAGCTTTGGTGGATGTTGCGCTCATGTTGACTAATCCAATAGTGTCACTAGTGCCTACTTCCTACATAATTAATTTAATAGATGTCGGCAAAAGACTTTCGAATTTCTAAAAATGTTTTTCTTATTCCTATAATTGAACTTCCTCGATTGTTTTAGAGCAAATTGATAACTATTATATTCAGTATTCACGCTATTCACTGTCTTTATAGTCGACGTGGTCGGCGTTTTCGATATTATGTTCGATCTTATGATCATCTCCAAGATGTTTCGGAAGAAGTTACGAACCTTTGCTAATACAATAATACCCAGCGGCTCAACTAAGATAGACATTCTCAAAATGAACAAGACCGACGTCCAGTGTATCAAATTCAAAATTATCTTTTGGAATTCCAAAATTGTTTTTATGAAAGAGACTATAATTGACTATGCAGGTACGAACAATTCGATGAGATAGCAGATACTCGAGTTGATACTTATCTGATTTTGAAAGCGTATTAAAAAAATTTATAAATGACTGTTTGATTCATTGACTATTCCACGCTCGACTGACTAACATGAAAAAGTCCACGTAGCTTAAATTTGTCTATTCATTGCTTCCGCGTAATAATTCGTGTTTAGTTGATAGTTCAAACGAGCGATTACTTGTTCTGTGTTCATTTTCTGGCTTTCGATTTTTTAAATTTTTTTAGTAGTATCTGTATAGGTTAGACCCCTTCTAGTAGACACCCCGTGGCTTTTTGAAGAGCTAATAATAACTAATAACTAAAGTTATATCAGTTGGGAAACTCGTATTTTGATTATATCTGATCACTTGTAGATTAGCACTTGAAGGAAGAGCTCGGTGTTCTTCAAGGTTTTTCAATAATAATTTAATGAGACTTTACCTTCCCTAAAATCGGAAACCTAACCTAATTAACATTTCAAGACGAGTCCCCAATTATTATTTCCCAAACTCTTAGGACTTTGGAAGTCCCCGAAAGGCCGAGGTTATTGATTGAAATTTACTCGAATCTCGACTACTCGCTGCTATGACAGTCTTTATATGCGTTAAAATATTCTTTGAGCTTGCAGGAGGCTCCTCTGAAACTCTTAGGAGGGCATTCGACCTGATACGGTAGTCGTCATCAGTTTATGAGTCTTCAGGGTTTCAGTGGCACTTTAGTACCGTCTTAGGAACCTTTTAAAATCCGTTCAGCTTTTGCTTTCGGTCTTTTAACCTGCTACGACGTCCTTACATGCGTTAAAATGTCTTAGAGCTTGTAATAGAACCTCCGAGCATCCGAGCTGCTATAGCAGTATTCATCAGTTTAAAGTCTTCGGGGCTTTATTAGCACAATGTGGGCTCCAGTACCGTCTTAGGAGTCATTTAATTGACGCCCAATTTTTGCTTTAGGTCTCTTGAGCTGCCACGACAGTCCTTATATGCGTTAAAATGTTCTTCGAGCTTGTAGGATGCCCCTCTGAACTCTGAAGCTTAGAAAAACACTTGAACTGATACGGCAGTATTTATCACAGTTAAGAGAGTCTTCTCGTCTTCTGGGTTTCATTAGCACAATGTGGGCTCCAGTACCGTCTTAGGAGCCATTAAATTGACGCCCAAATTTTGCTTTAGGTCTCTTGAGCTGCTACGACAGTCCTTATATGCGTTAAAATGTTCTTCGAGCTTGTAGGAGGCACCTCTGAACTCTGAAGCTTAGAAAAACACTTGAACTGATACGGCAGTATTTATCACAGTTAAGAGAGTCTTCTCGTCTTCTGGGTTTCATTAGCACAATGTGGGCTCCAGTACCGTCTTAGGAGTCACTTAATTGACGCCCAACTTTTGCTTTAGGTCTCTTGAGCTGCTACGACAGTCCTTATATGCGTTAAAATGTTCTTCGAGCTTGTAGGAGGCACCTCTGAACTCTGAAGCTCTTAGGTGATCACTTGAACGGCTACGACAGTCTTTATCACAGTTATGAGAGTCTTCGGGGTTTCAGTAGCACAATATGGGATTCAGTGCCGTCTTAAAAACCGTTTAATTTTTGTCGAACTTTTAGGAGTCGTAACTGGACTGTTTGGCTCTTACCTACGAGCCTACGAGAGTTCCTCTATGTCCATAGGAGAGTTTGTGAGTACGTGCGCACATCTGCAGCCGATTAATCGCTTTTGTCTAACCTTTCGAGAGATTCCTCGTTTATTTTATAATAACTTCACTTTCTGTTAGAAATGTAGTTCATTCTGAATTATTAATATAAGTTTGACATTTGAATGTAATTACGAAACTGTGAGTTGTTGAGAAGTTGATAATTTGTCTATGAAGATTCACATAAATACCATAAGGAAAGTTGTTTTTAACTATACCCTATAGTTTTTTAAATTCTAGCATAATGCAGTGAACGTTAATTCACTTTTATACGCCCATCACTATCTACCACAGGTATAAAAGTTTTAGAGCGATAATTCAAAGAATTATATAAGGCTAAACCCTCGAATGTTTCCTGAGGCTACACATAAAAATTTCGAGGACGACATTTTAAAAATTAGTCGAAATAAAATTTGTTTTATTATGCCGAATGGTATTTGTTTTTAAAAAGATAGTACTTATTGACTTTTATTTTTTCTTTGCTTCATTTGAAGAAGCCTTTATCACTCATGGGGGTTGTTTTAACGACATGAATGCATTTTTTGTCTCATCCAGTGCCATAAAGGCCGAAAAAGGTATTGCTTCGTCAAAAATGAGAGTTGCGGCCCTCCTACCACTTGAGTGTGGCGTCTTATTAGACCGCCACGCCCAGTTTTAGTAATTTTGAGAGTTTTTTGGGAAAGTATTCAAGCTGGCGATCCAAAACCAAAAGACTCAGAACTCAGAATGTGTAGCGACGTAACCCCAAGAAGCCCTTTCGAGTACGAACGCATGTGACAGGCCGGTCTACTATCCGTACGGCATTATAATAGTCGTATAGTTCAAAATTAAAACCTTTTTTCATTCATAGTCGTTCTCATACAAAAAGATATAATTTATGCGTCGTAGAGATAAATTCTAATTCTCACCTGGTCGGAGATGCAATCGATAGCCATATCGAAACGAGTCTTATTGTTTCAAAATCTTTCTTTTCTTTAATTTAGTTACAAAAAACTCGAATTAAACTTTCAACATGTACGGTTTTAGAAATGCCATTGTTATAAAGTATGTACGGTATGTTATTTTATTAAAAGATAATCGCCGGGGCTTTTTAAAAATTTTTTTCCTCGCTCGACGAATCCATTATCGTGTTTTTCGCATTGTTCAGTTTCTTTTGCTCGTGGTATGTAATGCAAGTTGTATACAAGGCCCCCCGGGTTGGCAGGGGCTACTAGAGGTAATCAAGCAAGTCTAGGCGCCTTAAAAGAAGCCGCCCTGTCATTACCTAAGTCTGGCCCAACCCCGAGGCATTCTCGCGCTTCGTTGCATTTCAATACTCGGCTCCTTTCTTAAGAATTAAGAAGGGTCCCTTTTTTTTCTTCACAAAGGGCTCTAATAATATCCTACCCAATTTTGTTCATTATCGTGTGTGTGTGTTTGTGCGTCTGTTTCTAAGAATCGTTTCCCATTTTCGGCATCGTCGTCCACCTGTCCCGTCTCTAAACGCTAAACCGAATGTCGTTCATTCGAAATTCGAAATAAAAACTTTGAAGGAGACGCAACAAGTTTTTGTAACTTTACTAAAAAGAGAATTCTTTGTTTTATTTAAAACGAAGAAGCTCGCAGCAGATGAGTTCATGTACGCTCGGCTTTTTTTGTGAGAGAAAGACGTAGGTACGTGGAAGAAAAAGACGGACGAGATGACGTTGAGATATTGCTTCGAGAGCTATACGATTGTTGAGAATTCTCTTTCATGATGCCGCTCCAAGTGAAGCCTGTCAGTCAGGCAATGACCTTGGTACGTTTCTTTTATGGGGCTTCGCCTCGACTCGCGGAGTCGTATACTTTTGGATAAAAATAATCTCCCGATATTTATTTCCACATGCTATTTTCTAAACCAATTATAATTAAGGATGTGTAAAAAATTTGAAATTTGTAAATAACTTCTTTTTTTTGAAATTTCGTTTGAATTAATTATTTATCTTTTGACGAGCGGAAATGAAATTATTTAAAAAAAACGTGTTTAATAAGCGTAAAACCAGTATACGTAGTAGTATACAGTATACATGTCCTCTGATTCCTGATAAAAAAGTTTCAAGAACCGCGAAGTTAGCAGTCGGACTTACTAATTTTGAAAGAAATGTTTAATAACGCTAGATAATAATAATAAGTCAAATCCCGACTCTTGACGTATGGGCGCTGTGTAAAGTATAGTCAAACTAGCCGGATTACCCAAACCCAAACCATTGACCCATGGGATTCACATTAACTGCTATTTTCACACTTGTTTGATCTGCTATTTCTGAACGAAAGTAAATTCATTCGATTTTAAAATGGCGTGTTGAAAGATGGCATCAATCTCTTTAAATTTGTCTAAAAGCTATAGTACGCGAGCCAAACACTTGCTAGGAGCGACACGTATTCATTTATTGCTCGTCTTACCTCACAATCTGATAGCCGGCACTGTGCTGTAGTGCTGTACCTGTACGGTCTCACGAGCAACAAAGTTAAATTAAATACTCTTTCTCTTTACAGTTACAGTCCTTCGGAGCACTAATCCAACACAACTGTTCATCATTCTTGAGACTTTTCGTTTGCTCCGTATTCATTCCCTTATGTTCGGAAGACGTCCCGGTGGCAGTACCGGCTTGCCGAGGCCTTTGCGAAGAAGTTAAAAAAGATTGTATCGAGTCGTTGTTGAGGGCAGGATTTTCTTGGCCTAAAGAGTTGGAGTGTTCTAGGTAAGTTGGCTATTGAAGGAATAAATTAGAAAAATAACATATTTTTAAATTAAAGATTTCCCGAACCTCCACAATTGTGCATTCAACAACCGCCAGAAGACGATTTTAAAGACTCGTTGCCGAGAGATCACATACATGTCTCACGAACCACTGCTCAATTGTGTCCACCGAACACGGTGCCCGATATAAATAATCAGATGTGCCTTCAAAAATGTTATATGAATAAGAATTATAACGAAAGTGATAAAACAATCTATGCGGTGAGTTGTTTGTTTACCAAGGCGCTAAAGTTGATCTTTTTTATTTATCGTTGGCTACTTTGAAAGGGTAATGAGCGGAAAAATTTTTGAATTTGAATTTTTCCACGTTTTTAGTCTCTGAATCAAAAAATGTCTTAGGGCGAGTTGTAGGTACATTAGTAGCTCAAAAGCAAGCTCAGCGGTAAGTCTAGCTTATCACTTATCATATTATATCATTGTCAATGACTCTGCCAGGTCGATCTATTGACAATGATAAGGCAGGTTTACCGTTGAACTTGCTTTGAACTACTAACGCACAACTTGCCCTTAATGCTTTTGCATATCTGCTACTTCCTATATTTTTTCAAAAAACATTTTATTTATGAAAGCTTTATTTTGTAGGTTTGGTCGTTGTTTTGGTCAATATTGTGCTGTTTGATGACCACATTTTCCCTACTAACTTTCATAACACAACCCAAACGCTTTCGTTGGCCGGCCAGACCGTTACTCTATCTTTCCTTTTGTGGATTTGTACGAGCAACTGCATTTTTAATTCGTTGGATCGTAGGACCTTTAACGTGTAGAGGTAAGTTTGCAATTTGAAATAAAACACAAATGCTGTAATTTACAATGATTTTAGGTAGTACCCTTTTGGAGAAGCCGACCGATAGTTTGGGATGCACTTCGGTGGCTCTTTTGCTTGTGTACACTGATGTGGCAATGTCCGTATGGTGGTGCGTGTTTTCTTTTGTGTGGTATTTAACTGCTGCCAAAGAATGGTCCACGGAAGCGATCGAGAAGATTTCGGCACGTCTTCATGCGGTCGTATGGAGCATTTCCACTATTCCGCTTATATTTGTTTTAATTAATAGAAATATCGAATTGAACGAATTAACGGGCTTTTGCCAAATTATGAGCTACCAACTGTTGATTTTTAAAATGTGCTTTGTTATAGTGGGTAGTTGTTTGGGTATTATTACCTCGGTTGCACTTAAAAATGTACGAAAAGCGTTGGTGTACGAAGGACGGTGTCCTTATAAACTGGAACGGTTAATTTTAAGATTAGGTATTATTAGTTTAGGTATTTTTTTATGTTTGTTTATTAATTTACTGTGTAGTTTCTTTAAGAACAACTTTTATTCGGTCTTAGTTGTAGTCGGTTTGCAATTTTTAAGCGCTATATTTTCGTCCTTGTGGGTTTTTTCGTCAAAGACTTTTAAAAAGTGGAATAAAATTCTAAGACCCACCTTACGTAACAAGGGTTTACAAAATATGCCTTGTACGAAAGTTTAAAATTTAAACCTTAGTCAATGTTATACCAAATGACATTTTGTTATAAATAATTGTGATATTAGATTAGGCGTATTTTTAAGCATTAAGTATTAAAATGACGCGTTTGAGCGTCAATATTTATTTTATAATTTTGTGTACAATTTAAAAATCTTTTTGTATATTGTTACTTACCTACTTACAGTTGATAACTTATTTTTATACACCAAATAATTTGTAAAAGTGTATTAAACTCGATTTAGCTCCAATGTTTAATAAAATCTATTTTAAAAATTTTAGTTGTAGAGTTTTACAAAAATTCTATTTTTGGACAAAGCTACTGCATGCATCCTATCCTAAGATTTCGTAGGTACTTTCAAGTGCTCAAAGAACACATGTTCACATAAATTATACTGGAGCTTATTTTAAATTACAATAATTACTTTTTTGTGCGTTTTAAAGCCAATTACAGTTAATGAGTTTCATTAATAGATTATTTTTATAAAATAAACTGTAAAGTGTTTAAGTTTAAAGCACTATAACTAAATATTATGTTACAAATGCACACCTGTCATTGCTGTACGGCAAGTTTTAATTTTAGAAAATTTAAATTTAGCGGGTAAATGAAAAAAAATTTAAAAATTGATTTTAGTGTAAAAATTCTAGGTTGGCGACACTGCGCGTTACACTAAACACTTAAATTTTCCACCAGATTAATTTCCACTGACAGAAACGACAGTGTCAAGGTCAAGTGTCAATACATTGTCGACGAAATTTTAGAAACTTTTATCGTGTGATCGAAAGAGCTATTCTTTTCAAAATGTTTGCTTTGCGCCGTCTATCCGACGCCATTTCGCAGTAAGTACACCCCTTTAGCATTTGCAACACTTTAAAATTTAACCGGCGACATAACCTCAATCTCGAGTCTAAAGGTTCTTCTATTTACAGATCTGCAAAACATGTACGCTCGAGACATACTCTACCAGAATTACCTTACGCTTACGAAGCTCTCGAGCCGATTATAAGTCGCGACATCATGCTTTTACATCACACCAAACATCACCAAACGTACATAACGAATTTAAATATCGCCGAAGAAAAGTTGAAGAAAGCCCTCGAGTGTGGCGACACGAGGTTTGTAAATAAAATTGTCTAATTTGCCGATAACTTCTTTTTTTTAGTGCAGTAATAGCGTTAGGTCCTGGCCTTAGATTTAACGGAGGCGGTCATTTGAACCATTCGATTTTTTGGAAGAATCTTACTCCTAAGACGACTAAAATGAGTCCAGAGTTATGCACGGCAATTAATGAAAGTTTCGGGTCGTTGGAAGTACTTAAAGAGAAGTTGAGCGCATTATCTATAGGCGTTCAAGGGTCTGGTTGGGGTTGGTTGGGGTACGATCCAGTGGGTGATACGTTAAAATTGCACGCTTGTAGTAATCAAGATCCACTGCAGGCTACGACGGGTTTGGTACCCTTATTTGGAATCGATGTTTGGGAGCACGCGTATTATTTGCAGTACAAAAATGTGCGTGCTGATTACGTTAAGGCAATTTTTGATATTGTCAATTGGACGGACATATCTGTGAGATATGCACAGGCTAAGTGTTGATGTTTTCGTTAAGTTTTTGTTTGAAGATTAGATATGGTTAAGAAGAAAACGTTTCACTTTATTGCGTATTGTGTTATTTTTGTGATGCCGAGGCGAGTTAAAATGTAAGTTGCGAGCAAAGTATAATTTTTAGCAAAAATAAATAAGCTAAACGCAAATTTTAGTTTAATAAGTTCTAAGAGCGGGAGGAACAGTTTGACATTCTTGGTTTAAAGTGCGATCGATAACAGGTCTATAACTGATGGTGACATTAC
Organism: Malthinus flaveolus; assembly: GCA_950108345.1. Lineage (NCBI taxonomy): Eukaryota > Metazoa > Arthropoda > Insecta > Coleoptera > Cantharidae > Malthinus > Malthinus flaveolus. Next base: position 1,092,618 of record OX467288.1, read on the forward strand.
CATTTACGCAATCGAGATACGTTAGGGTGTGTTTTCTCCAGTGATCACAGAGTGCTCTCTTTTCTTGGCCTTCTATGGGCTTAGAATAGTCATATTCGTCGATTCTATCTTTATAGTCTTCTCTAGCGTGAGAACCCCTAGATTCTTTTCTATTTTCGGCGGCCACCACTGTTTGAATTGCACATATTAACAAATTTTGAAGCTCTAAAGTTTCGACCAGGTCTGAATTCCATATTAAACTCCGATCGCTCACTTGAAGGTCTTCTTGTAGACAGTATATTTTTGACATTTGTACGACTCCCTCTCGTAGCGTGTCTTCGTTTCTAAATACGGCCGCGTGTCCTTGCATACACTTTTGCATCATCAGACGTAGTTCAGCGGTCTTAAGGTTGCCCTTCAAGTTTCTAACGTGATCTAAATTTGCAATGTGCTCTTCACCGGCGTTCTACAATTGCTATTGTTACTTATAGTCCAAGAGTAGCAAACATAATATCTTATATCACTTGATATTATTACAGATGCATTATTTTTATTTAAAAATACTTTAACCCTTTAAAGACAGCGACATGTTTACTTGATTTGCGCTGATTTATACTGTAACTCTGCTGTAATTAGCCTGGCAGACGAGTGATTTTATATTGGCTATAGAGCCCTTTAAATAAAAATAATGAATCTTTGAAATAATATCAAGTGGTATAATGTTTGCTAGCTCTTGGGGTGTTATTTAATAATTTCAGTGGAGCATATTTTACTTCTTTCAATTTTGCCAGTTTATCTCCAGGTTTGTTGAGCTGAGCGATGGTTTTAGCACAAACTTTACCAAAAACTACGAGATCGAGAAGAGAATTTGCTCCAAGTCGATTTGCACCGTGAACGCTCGCCGAAGCCAATTCACCTGCCGCATAAAGTCCGGTTATAACTTGGTCTTGACCGTCGACAGAATCTAGCACCTATATAAAAATTAAGAATAAGAACCTCTCTTTACGCCTTCAAAAAATACGTTCTTGTCCTTTATAATTAGTTGGAACTCCGCCCATGTTATAGTGCACGGTGGGCAATACAGGAATCGGTTCTTTGGAAACGTCGACGCCCGCGAATATCATAGCAGTTTCTGATATTCCCGGCAGTTTCGTGCGTAGTTTATCTTGAGGGAGATGATGGAGTTGTAAAAATATATGATCCTTCTCTTTTCCAACGCCCCGTCCTAAAAATTGTAATTAGAAACCTGCAATTCGTGATAAGTTGACAAACCTTCGCGTATTTCGACAACTATTGATCTAGAAACTACATCCCTAGATGCTAAATCTTTGGCCACTGGCGCATAACGTTCCATGAAACGTTCCCCTTCCGCATTAACTAAGTAGCCCCCTTCTCCTCTGCAACCTTCAGTTATGAGACAACCCGCACCGTAAATTCCTGTGGGGTGAAACTGAACAAATTCCATATCTTGATTCGGCAAGTCCGCCTTTGCAACGATTGCATTTCCATCGCCCGTGCATGAGTGTGCCGAAGTGCAGGAAAAATACGCCCTTCCAAAACCACCGGTTGTTAATACCTAAACCATTTTCGCCTTCACATTTTTGTAGATTGTAAACGAACAATTCTTTCAACTTACAGTATTTTTTCCTTGAAATCTGTGAATTGTCCCATCCATGAGCGATAGTGCCATGATGCCTAAACATTGTCCTTTTTCTTTATTCATTATTAATCCTAATACGAAAAATTCTATATAGTAGTGGCAGTCGTACTTTAAGGATTGTCCATATAGAGTGTGTAGTAGACTATGTCCAGTTCGATCCGCTACTGCACAACATCTGTGCGCTTGTCCTCCTTTACCGAAATTTAGCGACTGGCCACCGAAGGCCCTCTGATAAATTTTGCCGTCGTGGGTGCGGGAAAAGGGCATTCCAAAATTTTCCAACTCTTTCACCAAAGTAGGCGCTTCCCTACACATGTAATGAATTGCGTTTTGATCTCCGAGCCAATCGGAACCTTTTACTGTATCATACATGTGGTATTGCCAGTCGTCTTCTTCCATGTTTGCTAGAAAAAAGGACTCGAGCGATATTTTCTACTGTTGGTTAAGCTAAAAGACTGCGAGCTCGAAGTGTTTGCAAATACTTACCTAAAGATGCGTTAATTCCACCTTGAGCTGCCACGGTGTGTGAACGTGTTGGAAATAATTTTGATACAACGGCAGTTTTAAAACCTTCGGCCACTAGACCGAATGCAGCTCTTAAGCCGGCACCACCAGCTCCCACCACGATGGCGTCGTATTGATGATCATAAATCGGATATGTTACAGACTGTTCCGTGTTTACTTTTGCATAATTAGCAGTTCGTCCAATATGGAAATTTTTATGTAGTTTCAACTAAAAGATTGTCATAAATTAATAGATTTAAACCTAAAGTTGAACTTACTTGTCTTAGTACGAGTTTTAGAAATATAATATTCATCTTGCTTTATGTGTGTCATTCATAAATTGACAGAGCAATTAAATTGAAAAACAAAGTGACCCGCGTTTTTCAGGAAATCGTGAAATTATCATGGGTACCCGTGAATAATATTTCATGGAATGGCGTAGAAATGAAATGGAATAGAGCCAAAGGCGAGAATTTTTGATTGTATAAGGTCAAACGACTCTAAATGAAGTTAAGGAATTTTAGTAGCGATTGATAGTGTCTCCAAATAGATGTTTCACCAAAACAAAGTACGAAAATTAAGAATAATTAAATTGCTATATTTCGGATAAACATAAAATGTTGTTGAAGAATTACAGGACAGGACCCTGAATTTGACCATTGCGTTTTTTTGACTCGTCTTAATTTCTATCTATCTAACTCAAAGTTGCCAAGCTCAGGCCCCCAATATTGCAAGGTCCGGGCCAGCAGCGCCTCTTCACCCCCGATAGACTCTGAATGTGGCCATCACGGGACCCATTAGGGGAACTAAAAAATACATTTTTGAGAGTCTGGAAAAGTAAAAATTAAACTAAATATTAAGCAATTTATTTAATGTTTTGTTTATTGCACAAATTAAAATTTTCCTAAACCTAAACATTCAACTTTCATCAAAACAAAATTTAACACGGCCCTTCAGTCTTGTTAATTTCTTTTTATATAATTAGTTAATTAATAAGGAATGAATGAGTGGTGTAAAAATTTCCCAAAAATATAGAAAACAAATTTGCATTCAAAATCTTTCGAGCTTTCTGTTATTGTAATTCTTTTTTAATTTAAACCTGACTGAAATGACTAACTGAAACTCAATTTTATACAAAAGAAAAAGTGAGGCATCTTTATACTGGCCGGAGGTAAATTTTTACAACACACAACACTATAAAATTAAAATATCACAAAAAATAAAAACGTTCAGACATCACACTGATTACAATAATTAACGCGCAACTTTAGTAAAAAATACGCTACAATAGAAAAAATATTAAACAATTCGTTGTAACGTTAAAATAATTCTTTTAAAAATATTTCATAAACGACGTAAAAACATTTAATAAAAAAAGTCGATAATAACATTCAACAAGGAATACTCGGATAAAAAAAACGTGTGCTCGACCCTTTTAATTTTTATCGTACAAAACGTATGAACCTCACACATTTGTATTAGACACCATTTTTAGTTTATACAAGTTAATTCTATTCTAAGAGTTATTTTAGTACGAAATAAAATTAAACATCTCGTAAGTTGATTCGATAAAATTTCAAAGTTTCGACTTTTACTTTGTACCCGATTTGATTGGAAGATATTATTTTTTCGAGGGGGTGCTACAAATAAAAATTAAGTACATGGGTTGGATAACAAAAACAAGTATTCTTACAAGTATAAAACAATCGTAAAAAGAGTTGTAAATATAAAATTAATGTGTCGGGGAATAAGTCATTGGGTACGTTTAGAGGACAAAGCTGCTTAAAGTAATTAGTCAACTATTCTGAACCGTATGCCGAGAGTCAGCATACGACGAATTATAGTTGCCAGAGTGCTGTTGTGCTGATTCTCGGCATACGGTTTAGCAAATTGTAAGCAGGTGAATGTCGTCGTACTCAGGATAGTTGACTGATTGCTTTAAGCAGCTCTCTCCATTAAACACACCCATTCTTTATAAATATTAGTTTGGTTGACTCAAAATACAAATAAATTCGATTGTCGGTACACCGATTAAAATATTGCGAGATATTTATAAAGAATTTTACGTATTTCGACATTTCTCTTTTGATTGTAGTATCACAATATTAGCCTTCTAATACCACATTCGACGCAAAATTTTGCCGTATCGATCGGATATTTATTACCGCACTCGTGGCAAAATTTAGACATTTTTTGATTGATGCCAGAATCAAGAAAAATAGGTGACGTTTCGGAACCGCTCGACGTCGGACTACCGGCTGGACTCGATTGAGATTCTTGACGAAGTAACGGCGCTAATTTGGTAGCTCTCGCTCTTATTTTAGGAGGATTTCTGTTTAAACTGAAAAAAAGTGAAAATTTATGCGTTTAAAAATAACCCGTTAGATCAATTACCTGCTGTAAGCCGAATCTGCGCTATTAATGTTAATTCCAGAAACGTTTTCGCCTTCCTCTAAAGCAGGTCCGATATCTTCTGGTCTCTTGCGATTTTCGGCGTTTTGTTGCTTTTCTTTTAGGTACATTTCTTCGTATTTTTTGTATTCCTCGTACATTTCGTCGTCAATGGCAAATAATTCTTCTGCAGTTGGATTGCTGTTGTGGTCTCTCTCGTTTTTATTATTTTTCAGTACCTTAAACATAAAAGATGAGGCCATGACGGGACTTTTTCGTAGAGGTTGAAGCTAATTCTACAAGCTCTTAAAATATTAAAAAATGATACCGGAAGTAATAACAAACAATAGTATGCCCAGAGTCTCCTCCCTCATTTTACAAAATCCAAAAATATACAGGGTGTTCTATTTGAAATAATCTTATTTCTGAGATCTCATTTCTGAACCAGAAGTTGATATATATAAAATTTTGTTGTATTACTAGGTAGATAATTTTATAGTCACTTAAACACCCGTAATAATATAAAATAATAAAAAGAAACCCAGATTATAGTGTCCTCTAGTGAAGTGAAGTCAAGTAAATCCCATCTATACACTACTTTAGTAAGAGAATGCAACATTACCTGCTGATCCACGTTAATCTTTTCATTTTTAACTGCACTCCTCCTCGCTTGTTCTTCGAAATAATTTTCCACGTCCTGTTTGCTTTTTAAATTTTTAGGCCTCACGGTATCGGTGGCAACTGTGGCCGCCTTCTTCAACAACGGCAAATTTCTACCCTTCTCCGTAGTCAAATTATTTCTAGTAGCGCCGCCAATGCTGGAAGTTAAAGTTGACGTGGTTAAAGTTGATTTTGGCGTATCTTTTAAATTTAAACGAGTTTTTGATTTTGCAACTCGCCTACTATCGGTAATTTGTTTATTATTTTTAACCAATTTTGGTTTGTTGCAGCTTTTATTATTTATATCTTTGCGGAGGAAGTTTGTCGTTAGTGACGATACGTTTTCGTTGCTGGAATGTAACGAGTGGTAGTTTATTTCTAAATTTTGTGGAATCGTCAAGTTGTCGGTTTCGTTGATTAATCTCGGATCGATCGGCGATAAATCGTCAAAGTATTTATTTGTGTCTGCCCTTAGTTCGGAGAATAAATTTTTGCGAATCTTAGAGGTTGAGTTTATATTAAAATTTTTACCGTTCAACTCAGAGTCTAATAAATTTTGATTGACGAGAGATTCCATCAATTCGAAATCGTCGCTTGTCACATTTAATGAATCTTGAAAATCGGAAGGCGGGTCGATGACGGACGCTCGCTTGTTGTTGAGATTGAGTCGAAAATTTAATGGTTTTCGAACGATGTCGGCCGATTTTGTGTCTGTCAAAGTTGATGGTTTTACTTTTGTCGTCGTGTGTGGTCGTTGTGTGATGTTGGCATGCGGCGAATTGCTCACAAATGGTTTGAAGTCGTCGCATTCCAATAATTCCATGAATTGTCTTTCTGCCGTTATGAATGGGTTATAGTCGAACTGATCGATACTGAAAAACGTTCAAGTTGCAGAAATTAATATGAATCGATATTTTGACTAAAATATTGAACAAAATGGACGGGTGTACGGTGTACAGAGTGATGTTCGCCGTACAAGTTTTGAAAGGATGCCACTATAATTTGGCATACAGGATGCCCTACGTTGAGTGGGATACCACGGGTGTATCTTTATCATTAAAAGTAGAGGTTGGATTAAATGATAATTCCTTGGAGAAAAATTTTAAATTCGGAACAGTTTGGAAATGATTCCACAAAGAAACCGGTAGTTGCAGTTTGAAAAATCTACTGCACCCATGGTGTTCCACTCCATTTGGGACATCCTGTAGTATTATGATGAGTAAAATTATAGAAATTTTCTTGCGCTTGTAAGAAGGAATGACAAGTTTACAATGATCATGAAAAAACCGCTTTTCGCGGGGAAGCCCTTGTAGAGGGCTTTAACTTTTCAAGCCCCACCCTCTTTGTTCACTACCGATTCATTGCGTAAAAAAGGGTTTAAAATCTGGCCACTGTCCTGGCCATTCTGGACAAGGTTTCAAAAAACAAAAGAAAGTAACGAGGCCTTTCGAGAGGATCACCTTTTTGTGTTGATTTTTGGAAGACGAAACGAATCGGGCAATTCTATCGTTTGAAATAAAATGTCATTTTTACCAACTTTTGCCTTTTGGGGAATTTCGCTTAAATTAATCGGAGGTAAACTCGAGTATTGTTTATCTTTTTTTAAAAGCGACCCCTTTGTGCCATTCTTCCTGCCCGCCATTTTAGTACTTTTAATTGGTGGGAAGACGACGTTTTCTTGAAAAAAATTAGGATTTAGAGTCAACAACTTCTTACAGTGCCTTTTCGAAATGGTCACTAATTCTTTTTCTTCGCAATCTTGGTAATTTATGAGAAAACTCCGTTCTTGAACAAGAGCATCGACTATGTCGAGTAAACGTGGAGACAAGTTGACTTTCGAGTTGGACTCGAAACTATCGGCCCTCCTTAAATCAAACGCGTTTTTTCCAACACTAAAATTGCAAATATAAACAGAGGGAACCTTGCAAAATAAACTGCTTACCCTACTTCGTCTTGCGAAAAATTATTTTGCTCATTCTTCGAATTTTTTTCTTTTACAAAAACAGTCTCTACATGGCTCATTTTTCGCTTCTTCCTAGGAATGGTCTCTAAACTCGAATTGGGGCTTTGGAGCTCGCCTGGCCCCTTCTCGACGTATCGATTACATTTTTTGATAAACTGCTCACCGGCCAACTCCCATATACGATCGGGAGTTAAATCTTCTTTGTTAAATTTCTCGAGATTAGTTTCGGTGAGCGACGTAAAATTATCTTCTACGTCGTACGTTTTTAAACAGACTGCGCTCGAAGACTTACGCCGAAAGAGGTGTGCGCGGTTCGCCATTTCGTCATCGGCCCAAATTTCGCCGAGGTGGTCGCTTATACTCTCGCAATCGTCCACATTTGGGGCTTTATACAAGACTATTCCGTCTGTGTCTGTTGTACTCTCTATGGTTTCGTCCTCGAATACGTCGTCAGTGTAGCCTGGGTCGTCTTGGGTTTCAATTCCAGACGTTGTTTCGCTGTTGTTCGTTATTTTTTCATTTTGTAGATGGCTCTCTTGTTCTCGAACCAAACTTTGTCTAACATCTTCAGTGTTTACTTTGGGCGAAACGTTATTAATCGACGAGTCTGAGGCACTTGCAGGTCGTTCTTCATTGGAAACGTTACAAAAGTATTTTACATCGATATCCCATTTTATCGAGTTTAAAGTTTTCTCACCAGAACCTATCGCCTCTTCCACGACATTTTTCGAAACTGTCTCGTACTTCTCCCTTTTGCAAATATCGTTGACGCTTTGTAGAAAATTAGAGTTCATAAATTTCCTATTATCATACATCATCATACTATTGTCGTCTATACTAGAAGATGATCCGTAAGTACTAATCTCCTTCACTCCATCTGTACTAGTAGTACACAAAGTGTCTTTTGAGTCGTTCTCGAAAATAATACTTTTGGACGAAAAATCTAAAGTTTTAGTCTTGGGACTCTCTTCATTCAATTCTTCTTCATAGCCGCCCTTTTCGTTCACTTTGTTAAATGCGTGGACAGCTTTACTTCTAGTTGCTTCTTCTTTTTCTTCCAAAACGCGCTCGCTAGCACTTGTTTCTACGTATTCACTGTATTCAGACGTATTCAGATTATTTTTTGTTTTTCCAACTTCACCGAACGATTTAGAAAGTTCATTTGTTTCTTCTAAACAGTCATTTGTTTCGTTTCGTTTTTTAAATGGAACGCATTCTTTTTCTTCTTCCAAGTGTTTTGGTGTTGAAAGACAACCAAAGCCATTTAGATCCTTTAGGTACGAGCTCTGATTTCTACTTGTACAAACTTCAATTTCGTCAAAGTTTTCTTCGACCTCTTCTGTTTTTTTACAGTTGGTTTGCTCGACACACTCATCGGTCTCTTCTTCAGATTTATCGGAATTCTCTTTTAGTTCATTTAGCTTATTGGGCGCCCGAGGTTTATTCGTTGCCCTCTTTGACTGGTCCAAATTTTCTTTAGTTCTTTTAAGCTGGTGCACGATTGTCAAGGGCTCGTTTGATTCGCCTTCCTCGGAATCGTCGGACTCGTTATAAGTTTCCTCTTCGGACTCGCGCAGATTTTCTTCCATTCTACTCACCTTGACGCGCTCGTTTTTTATTTTTGGTCCAGACGGTTCGATAAAATCGCGGGGAATTTCTTTTGTTTTTTTTAATTTATCTCGAACTTCGTCTGAACTTAAATTTTTCGAACGTCCTCTACACTTGGGCAGCTTGCTGGGGAAGTTTAAACTTTCGTTTAGCTCTTTGTCTAAATCTTGTTTGTTTAATTTTGACTTCAATATGATCACGTTCGATTTTGGGATCTTCGTTCCGAAAGTAATTTTGTTTTTTAAGGTCGTTTTATTGGTCGAGCTTGAGCTTATGCTGTTGTCTAACGAACAAGTAAAAGCGGGATCCAGAGGTATATTCTTTATTTGATCACACATTTTATTCGGACTCATTTTTCTCAATTTATGAGGTTTATTTTTGTCTTCTTTAATATTGAAATCCACCACACTGGGAATCGCACAGGAATCGCATTTACTCTTGCTATTTTTCGTATTTTTCAAACTCGCCGTGTTAATTATGGCCGCGTTGCTTTTATTTGCAGTTTCCTTCCACGTCATCATCTTTATATTATGTTCCTTACTCTTAAATTGAGGTGGGTTTAAATGACACACCATCATGGCCTCGTTACCAGTGTTTACGTCGAACGTGTTTAATTTCAGTTTCAATTTTATTGGATCGGTACGAGGACTGGGAAAAAAGGAAAGAGGGTAAGCTCGGTGATTAATAAACGAGTAAGGAGAATGGAATTGTACATCGATAAAGCTTTGTAACCTCTTTCCTTTCTCCCTACAATCGTCGGTTTAAAGGAAAGTGTGGAATGTAAATCGTGTGGGCAAGAATTGGGAGTTGATTTGGTTTCTACTTCACTAGCAGAGTCAGAACCGTTGTAGTGATAGATAATAGGGGGGTCAAATGCGCAAATGCCCAGGGGCACAATGATATCGCATTGCATAAGACATGGTACTCTTTAAAGAGTCAGTGTCCACAGGGGCATTAAAAATGAAAAAATAATTTACCTTTTTGTCATTTCTATAGACACCGTGGGTACGATGACTTCTTTTGGCACACTCTTCTCCTTAATTTGTTTCTTAGCACTAACGATTTCTAGTTTATTCTCTCCAACAAAATCGCTTTCTTCTTTAATCTTAGTATTTTCAGTTTTCTTAAAATCTTGCGTAGACTTTGGCTTTCTAATACTAGGACCTCGTTCCAAATGTGGAGTACTAACACTTTTAAGACTAGCGACAGATTCGGCCCTTTCACCTACGCCCGGTAAATATTTATCTCTAACTAGCGCTCGTTTCGATTTATTTGGTAGCGGCACTCGATAATTAATTCTCGCCTCTAGGCGTTCTTTGGCCAAGAGAACTTCGGCTGGCGACTTTTGAATTTTTATTTTACGATCTTTACACCACTCGACGTGTCGATCGTAAGCTTTCGGGCCAAACTGTCTATCACAAGAAGGACAACGTTCGCTGCCCACATTTGTGGTCGAAGATGCACCTTTTGGTGTTGCCCGAACCATCTCAGTTGGTGCGCCTAAAATATCACAAATATACAGAACCTTGAAAAGAAAATTGAATTAAAAACAAACCTCTAGCCGCTCTTATCGTACTGATGAGTTCTAAATGTTTCTCTTTCCACAGAGTTGGTTTCGGTAATGGTTTGACTTCTGCAATTTGTTGATTACTTTTTTTTAAATACGATTTCTGATGAAACTGTTCAAGTTCGGTGCCTTCAACTCTTTGTTTAAGCGAATCGAATACTTTTCTTTTACGCGTTGCATTTTTTTCGCACACGCGGATGTGTTTTTCTAATGGTTTGAGCAAAAACGTGCGTCCGCATATATCGCACGGTATTAGTTCGTTCTGCAAGTTCACAACTAGAAAAAAAGATACAAATAATGGTAATGTGGTGGGTACCTAATTGATCATTTGCTAAAAATAAAGAGTGCGGTTAAATATTTTCGACCAAGTTTCGTTGATAAGTATTAAAGTTATTATCAAAATTATCTCATCAAAAGTATAATTGTCGCCTCAACTATATGTGCACGACTCGAAATTTGTTTATCTTCAAATTACTACTAGCAAATAATCAAACTAGAAATAGACGAAAGTCAACTAGTCAATAACTGAACTTTCGCCGTAATCTTAATTACACGCCGTCGGGGTAAACCGACGGCTTGGCGTGCCCTCTGAAGCACGCCGAGCGGAGATTATAAATTGAGAGCTTTGAGCTATCGTCACTATACCCCCAGGTCCATTTATTCGAAACTATTGCTATTTTAAAGAAGTAGTACTAAAAAGTAGTATGCTCAGAATCTATTCCTCATTTCCAAAATCAGAAATTATAGGGGGTGTTGAGGGGTACCTCGTGTATATGGAGTTGCCTATTTTTGAGGGGTTAAAAACGAACAATAATTAATAATTAGAACAACTTACTGTACCCCCTACCCTTAATTAGCCAGATTGGTAATTGGCAACTGTAACACCATTCTCCCTCGTAGAAGTTTTTTCTGAGAAAAAATATCGACTGTGTCGTCTTTTAGCTCTGCACTCAGCTCAGGATGATAAAGGGCCACAGTTGAATTTTTGAAAATTTCTGCTATAGATGACTTCCTTATTAGTCCATCATAGAGCCAGTCGTTGTGACTTTTAAATATGCACATCTCAGATCAATCCTCATTACAAAGCACAGCCACCTTCATTCTTCAAAGAAGTAGAAGCAATTTTGGCTCGAATTTGCTCGTGTTTAAAGATAAAAAACAATGAATCCGTGAATCCGTTTGGGTAGCACAAAAAATTTAAAAATAAAATTTGAACACGCGAACCAAACAAACAATTCAAGATAAAATAACAAAGAAGAAGAATGTTGAATCAATAAACTTCTTAGCATTGCGTCTCCCTAAAGCTAAACGACCCTTTATCCCTTTATTATTTTCCTTAGCAACATTATATATGCTCACACCTCACACTTCTTGAAGAAACAAAAACTTTTTACAAACCTTCGCACTGCAATCGTTTATTGTACATTTTCGAAACCAAATCGAAAGTTAAAAACATTTTCCTTTCAAAATTAAAAGAAACAATTCCATCCATCCCATTCACACGATTCTTAACAACTAATGAAATCAAGTTACTATTTTTAAGGTTTTAATTAACACATCTATTTATATAGGCGCACCACTTTAAAATTAGACAAAAAAGTACAAAATAAGAAGAAGAAACATAACGCAACTTCCTGTTAAACCTCACAAAACTTTTTCCACGTCTCTCTGAGACGTTTATTTTCAATGATTGATGAGGATCGAAGATGAGTGGTTCACTCGAAAATTAAAACTTTTTGAATAAAGTCAATAAACTAATAAGTTATTTTCGTGCGTTAGTTTTTAATTAAACATTCGATACGAGTAACATTTTTATAAAATCACAGCTCCAACTCGAAGACACTCGGACAGGGATAGAATGTTAATTGTTTGAAACAGATTAGCATACACACCAAGGTCGATTTTGTAAATGAGGCACAGATTAAGAAATTTAAAAATATTTATTTTTGAATGGTACCTATTATAGTTGGATTAAAGTCGTGACACCACAAAAAATGTCTTAAAGTGCATTAGGAGCGACGAGCGACACGCGATGCGAAAACTATCAGAACCAGAACAAATGGAAGATAATGTTTGTTCAATTTTATGCAATTTTGAAGGTGAACAAGTTTATTGTTAGCACTAATTAGTAGTTATGGCTATATTACATAAATCTATCAGGTGTTTCTAAAGTAAATACTAAATACGTTTTGTATTCGCAATAAGGCACATTTTCGCCAATACAATAATTATCGTTACCCACAAAACGCCAATTTTGGAAACTTGTAGGCTGTAGGTTTCATTCTTTTACCTTAGATCATTTCTTAAGTATTTACAAAAAAGGTGTAGGTCTGTAGGTGAGTAACACGACCGATGCACCCACATAAAACTTCAAATTTCAAACCGACATAACGGCATACGTCAACGTCACTTTCAAAAAATTTTGAAAACTTCACCTTATCAAAAATGGCGCTTATGATGAACTAAAAGCAAACTTTTCCAAAAATTAGAATTCGGATGACATTTTAAACTAAACTTGTGGGCCAAATGTCGTAAAATTCGTCGATTTTGCAACATTTCTTTTCTAGAAACGATTGCAACGAGTAAATAAACTTTACTGTAATTAGTAACAAACTAGTGTAGATCACCTTAAAAGTTTAATGCAATAATGTTTAAACATTTATTTACGTTAAATAATTAAATGTCTTTTACTCACGTACTTTCATCCATTGTAGGTTCGGCCATGATTTTTATTGTTTTTACATCTGTATCCAAGGTAACTAAAATGAAAAGGATGGAAAATATTTGAAATTTAAACGTCAACGTATTTCTAGTTTTACTCGTTGGGAGCTAATAGGACCCTTAAAACTTGCGCAGAATAGTAAACAACTTACAGAACGAGTTAATTCGGCTAAAGAAAAACAAATAAAAACGATTTGTGTAAGTTTTATAAATAATCCGCTAGTATAGGCAACTAACAACACACTCATGTACGGTTGGTTGCCAACTCCTTGTTAATTTTATCTTTTCTTGATAAGTTTTTGATTTGTTTACATGTTTACTAACTCGTGTTCGTTTAACCCCATAATAATTCGCTAATTAATTTAAACAAAATGTTAACATATTTCCCTAAAATTGCTCTAAATTTTAGTAAAACGGTACGTTAATTCCAACAGTACTTTTGTAAGAAAGTGAAAATTAACTTTTAGGGACTATTTTTCGTCAGAAGAAATTCGTCTTCGATCACAAAGGAGTTTGTTAAGGTTAATTTTAAAGATGGAATTAAGAAGATAACTATGTGTAATCCAAAAACGAGGTAAATAGAATTTTTTAATGTTCAGTACAGGACCGTTTGAAAAATATGTACAGGGCGAATTAAAAGAAGTTTGGCGTGTTTTATAATTGCACGAACAGCACGAGTCGCGAGATAGTGCATAAGTGCAAATAGATAGATCGTGTTTGAGCAGATTCAAGCTTGTTCGAGTACGCGGTGCTCGAACAAAGAGTGCAATTAAAAAACACACCAATGGAAAATCATCTCGCTTGCTATAATAACTGTTGGAAATTAACGAATGGTCTAAAAGAAATTATTGCTAATTATTTTAAGGTTATGACTACGACTTTTTTAGAAATGCGCTATCGCTTGGTATGATGAATGAACTTATTAACGAAGTTAACGTCGATCAAAATAACAACGATTTGAGAGTAATCATTTTATGTAGCGAAGGGCCCGTATTTTCGGCCGGACACAATTTAAAAGAGCTGGTAAGTGTTTAATAATTTTTATACTTTTAAAGGCCTTTTGTAACTTATAGAACGCCACCAGCGGCCGCGATCAACACGAAAAAGTATTTAAAACTTCGTCCACGTTGATGTCTTCCATAATCGAGTCTGTGGTGCCGGTTATTGCAAGAGTCGACGGGCTCGCCGCTGCTGCAGGTTGTCAATTAGTGGCGCAATGTGATTTGGCAATTTGTTCTAAGAGGAGTACCTTTTCGACTCCAGGGTAAGATTAAGGGTTGTAAACGAACAGGTTCACTTAGGCATTGTTGTAATTAGAGCAAATTTTGGAATATTCTGTTCGACGCCTGGTATCGCTATAGCAAGGTGCGTCTCAAAAATGGCAGCAATGCATATGCTTTTAACCGGTTTACCCGTTAGTAGTAGCGAAGCCAAACAAATTGGTTTAGTGGCTAAAGTAAGTGAAGCGGATAAGTTGGACGAAGAATTGAATGTTATTTGTGAGTCGATTATTTCGAAGAGTAGAGCGGTTATTGAAGTGGGTAAAAAATTTTACTATAAACAAATTCGTGAGGATGTTATGGATGCTTATAAAATTGGGGAAGATGTGATGGTTAATAATTTAAGTTTAAAAGACGGGCAGGAGGGAATTGATAGTTTTATTGAAAAACGGAAAGCAACTTGGAGTCATAGTGATGAAAAATGTTCTGGGTTATAAGACTTTGTATACAAAATATACATATTTAGTGAAAAACTTATGCCTGTTAAGTAAGTACAGTTAAAGCTCTCTTCGCGGACAGCTCTAGTAAGCAGACATCTCTCTTTAGTGAACAAATTTCTTGGAACCAAAAGTTCTTTCTAAAAAGCGAACGCTCTCGTAAACGGACGCGAAGCTCTAATAAACAGACATAAATGCGTTAATAAGTTTAGTGCTTCCTCGTTTTGTATGGTTTTTGTTATTGAAAAAGATTCTGTTACCAGATTTTTTTTTGAAAAGATTTAACTTTTGCTATTTAAAAATTATAAATTTCTTGAAGATTTTTGGAGTCCATAGTCACTTAATGAAGCACTTTGAAATAAAGGTAAATTTGGTTAAATCGTCTTTATTTGGTCTCAGAAGTGTGTAGTAGCATTTTGTACAGACCTTTTAGAGACACCTTGTATAACTTAAAAATAAAAATATTTTCTCAAAAAGTCGGTCCCATGAGGGTCTGCTTATGGGAGCTTTCACTGTATACCTTGGTAGTATAGATCTCTAACCGGGCGTGAGTCAATAGAATTTATCATTGCGACTGACTGCTATTTTTTGTCTACTCAACTCCTATACTTTACAGATTATAGTTGATGGCACAAGTACGCAAATGTATGTTAATTATTTGTTAATAAATAAAAATTATAACAATGCTATTATACCTCTATTGTATTCTACTATTTCCATTTGTAATTTTTAGAATATACCTTGGAACTGTATACCTATTATAAACTTTAGCGGATGATGATAGATATTGGAGATAATATGAAGAATAATCCCCAATTTACCTCAAAAATTTGAACTGTTAGTTCATTCAGCAAATCAGTTTCTGGTGCTTAGTAAACCTGGTAAATCTTAGAGATTTTGTAGTAGTTGTTCGTTCCAACATCGTTTCATCCAATAATTAATTTACGGAAGAGCCTAATGTAAAAAGAGGAAATCTAGATCAGGAATGAAAAGTGAATACTATCCTTTTTAGACTGGACAGCACGAATACAAAAAAATGAAACTGGTTTGTAAGTTAAAATTGAAGATGGAGTGTTATAATAATTTGAATATTTCAGAATATTCAAAACAAAATAATGCGTACGCCTGATGGAAAGGCAACACATCAATCAAATAGAGTATTTTTGTGAACGGCTCCATATTTATGTATTTGTAATCAATGAAGTAGGGAGCTTTCCAATAATATTTGGTGAACTCCTCAATGTACCTTTTGGACTGTAAATTTGGCCATTAGTCGCCTTCTTTTAGACTGTCTATGGTTGAGCCAGTACGATATCGAAATTCAGCCGGAGAGTTTCTACGAATTTCTGAACTTCTTCGTCTTTAGAACTGTACAATGTACATAAGTCAGCGATTAACAGTAGTTGAAATATGTAATGGAATCTAAGTGCAAATTGAAAGGTTTCCAGGGGTGTTCAACCTCCAACACTTATTACTAATTTAATTAATTGTTTCAAGATATTATTCAAGAGCAAGAAGAACAAAAATGAGATCTTAGAAGTTTACGCATTGTAAAATAATTTAATTATGATTGATTACTTTAGACTGTTCTCTATTTAAATTTAATTATTTTTTGTCGTTAATTACTATAAATCAGTAGTTGCAAGATTACACTTTATAATTATTATAACATTAGTCTATTAATTAGGTAAAACTATTGTCACACGTGGAAATATTTAATGAGTACGAAAAATAATAGATTAAGAAATCCGAATCCGTCTGTGATTATATTAGAATTATTTGAATTAGATAAGTTAGCAAATTAAGTAGAATACAAAAAAAGCATAAGAGGGCCTACATTGGGTTCACACTGGTAGTCGTAAAGAAGTTTGTTGCTTAGGTAGAAGTAGTACTCTGAGTATGTGAAGATGAAGATCATAATGTGGAGATCACTCGAGGACCATAGTGATGTAACTTATCAGTGACTACTATTTAGAATTATGGGTTAGCCTATAAGAGAATAAAGGATATTAAACAGTAAGCGGAACTAATCAATTCCAAATTAATTAATTTCTCCCGCTGTGGGTTCTTGTTGAAACATTTTTTAAATATGTCAAGAAAAACGTAATGTATATTTTGGTCTTTTAGGGCTACCGCACACTACAGACAGTCGGTGACCGTCTGTTTTGTAGCGAAGTGACCGCACACGACAGACATCGGCTCCTACATCTACACCATCGCACACGCTATCGACTATCGTTAGGAAGTCGGTGGTTGTTGCATTGTTTGTCCGTGATTTTAGCTATAGGAGATGCACAACTACAACGACAATTTTGTAGTTTGTGTGCGCGCCCCTACTTAATTATGTTATTCCCATCTATCGCCGTCTAGTCACAGACAATCGTGTCGGTTGATGGTCGGTGGAAAAATAGAACACGTTAGGTACATCTTTTATGTAGGTCCGTCATTTTAGTCGGTTGTGTGCGGTGCTACATAAGAATCTGTACTGAGCATTGTAACCGACTATTTTGACGGTTACCGACTGTCTGTAGTGTGCGGTAAGCCTTAATGAATAATGAAAATTTACTATACGATTAATTACACGTTTTCCCACACACACTGACACTACTTTTTTTAACTTTTTTATTTACATTTTTGGATTGAGGGGAACCAGAAACGCAGAGAAAATAAATTTAAAAAAATTATATATAAATTACTTATTTGATTTTAAATTTAATTTAAATTCGTCAATTATTCTAATTTCAACTATTTTACGCTAAAACCAGTTTTAATAATAATAATAATTTATTTGGTTGAAAATTAGACGAATTTCCATACCCGTCGAAACAATACATAATATGTATAAATATAACACAACTATAACTATAACATAAAACATTACAAACATTACAACCGTAAGCAGCTACTTACTATTACAATTTAAAATGCGGCTTAAAACCACTACAAACAAACGACAACTACAACAAACACGTTATCACGTGTTGATAACACCTGCACGTTTTATTCTAACTAGCGATAGATAAAATTTATACACAATATTTTAGTAGTTGTAGTTGGTTTGGTGGGTAATGATGCGTACGCTTTTACATGTTCAAATCCACCTTCTGCCCCCATTTAAGGGAGCCAAAAATTTGAATAGTGAAGAAATACGTAAGTACGCATTTGCTTATTAAATTATTGTTCAATTATAATATTTTAATAGTTTTATTTCGTATCACATCTGTTAAGCACGCTCTCTGGTTAGCGATACTCAACTTTTGTGTTGGTTTGTATATTTAAGGCACGCTCTTATGTTAGCGCTCTAATAAACTAATAAACATATATATATCAACAAAAAATTCGTTTACGTCTATTTGTTTTTTATTCGTAACTAACTAAAAACTCAACATATTGTTTTTTACATCTAAACGCTTGCTCTTTTTTTTTAACCAAAACTCAAACATGCTCCCGGCCTTGACATAACTATGTCGAAACCAGAATACGATAACACAATTTCTAATTTACACAATTAACCAATGTTTTCAATTGGTAAGGCACAAATTTTTGTTATTGCCCGTTTATACACTCCACTTCTCGTTTTTACAGTCACTACACGCACTACTCCGTCAGACCCTGGATGGACCTGTTGTATGCGACCTAAAGGCCAGCTTAACGTGTTGGTATTGTCTTCTTTAAGCAGCACTAACGTGCCGATAGCTATATTGTTGGCTTGGTCCACTTTCCATTTAGTGCGCTGCTGCAACGTGTGTAAGTAATCTTTACTCCACCAATCCCAGAAACGTTGCACCATCTGCTGTAGTTGCTTATAATGCGACAAGCGGTTGCTTGCCACGTCTAAGACATTTTCTTGCGGCAGAGCGGTCAATGCTGTACCAATCAAAAAATGCCCCGGTGTAAGGGATTGGACATCATTTGGGTCGTTCGATAGCGGAATTAACGGTCTCGAATTCAGTATCGCCTCTATCTGTATTAGTAATGTATTAAAACCTTCTAAATTTAATGCCGCTTGACCCATGACTCTTTTTAAATGATGTTTATATGATTTTACCGCCGCTTCCCATATCCCACCGTGGTGAGGAGACCGGGCAGGAATAAAATCCCATTTTATATTGTTTTCCGATAAAAAATTACTAATGTTATGACAGTTGTTCACATTTGAAAGCAATTTTTGCAGTTTTTTTAGCTCGTTACTACTTCCTACAAAGGTAGTACTGTTATCGCTGTAAATTCGTTTACATAAACCCCTACGCGACACAAACCGTTTCAAAGCGTTTAAAAATGCTTCCGAAGTCAAATCCGTTACCGTCTCTATGTGGACTGCCTTGGTGACCAGACAAACAAAGATACAAATATAGGTTTTTACGTAGACTCGGCTACGAGTTTTACCGTCCTTTGTTGAATACGGTCCCGCATAATCTATCCCACAAATAGCGAACGGACGTGCTGGCGTCACGCGTACCTCAGGTAATTCACCCATCAGCCTGTTCACACTAAACGGCTTCACCCTGAAGCAAGTAACGCATTGTCTTAACACACTCCTGATTTGGTTCCTTGCACCCAAAGGCCAATATCGTAATCGTATATTTGCTAGAATCAACTGGTTACCTCCATGCAAATTTTTCATATGATAATGCCGAATTAACAGTTTAGTGAATAAATGTTTGCCAGGCAACACCATGGGATGCTTTTGCTCCCAACCTACCTCGGAATTCTTTAATCGCCCCCCGACTCTTATAATGTTTTCGTTGTCTAAAAATGGATTCAATGCAAGTAGCCTACTGTGGCTGCTAATAGCCTTAGAGTCCTTGAGGGCTCCGTACTCCGCCTCGAATTCTGATTCCTGCGCTAATTTTACTAGTCTTAATACCGCCTTGTCTATTTCCTCGGCCGTTAGACAACCGCTTAGCTTAGTCTCCACCACCTTACAATTTTGTATAAATCGCAGCATATATGCTACTACGCGCTGCAACTTGTGCAATGTCGAATAGCGACTAAATAGCCCGGCTGAAAATTTAATGCTTGATTGTGTAAGAAAGGTTAGCGCAGGACTTTGCTTACGTGCTTCGGGTATGTCTTTTATATACACGTCCATCGTGTCAGGCCACTGATCCTGATCCTTACACAGCCAACCCGGCCCGTGCCACCACAATGTGTTCAATGACAATTGAGAAGGGTCGGCTCCACGAGACAAAATGTCCGCAGGATTGTCGATGGATCTCACATGACGCCAATTTCGATTTTCAGTTAAGCTTTGTATCTCGGCGACACGATTAGCCACAAAGGTATGCCACTTATGCGGTTCAGACTTGAGCCACGATAGTACTATGGTGGAGTCTGTCCAGTATGTAATTTCGTCAATATTTAAATGCAAACTTTCCTTAGCCCTTAGTGTCAATTGCGCAAGAAGTAATGCCGCGCACAGCTCCAATCGAGCTAATGATATCGCTTTGATAGGAGCGACTCGCGTTTTGGAGCATATTAAATGCGACGCAGTTTGTTCATTGCGATCAGTCGTGATTAAATATATGCACGCACCGTAAGCTGATTCGGATGCATCGCTTAAACCGTGTATCGCGATAAAATAGTGATCGTTTACCATAATATGCCTCGGCACCTCAATTTTGCTTATGGCTTCAAAGTGATCTACCAAAATCAGCCACTGCGCGATCAGCTCGTCTGGAATGACGTCATCCCAGCTGCATTCAGCTTGCCACAGTCGCTGCCTTAATTATAGTTGGAGCAATTAATCCTACTGGATCAAAAATTGATGCAACTACGGACAAAATTTGGCGTTTAGTCGGTTTGTTATCATCTATATCACGCGCTACGTTTATTTTGTATAAAAATGAGTCTGTTCTCGAATCCCATATAATGCCTAATGTCTTGGATACCTTATCCGCACTACCGAATAATAACTCTTTTGCCTGACACGTTTCTTGCGCGTTGCTGCTCGGCTCGATTAAATGATCGCTATTTGAATTCCACTTTCGCAAGTCAAAGCCCGAACTAGCTAACATTGATTGAATCTCCTTTCTTAATTGTCTTGCATTTTCTACCGTATCCGAACCGGTTATCAGGTCGTCCATGTAGAAGTCGTTTATGACAGACCTGCTCGCTAGCGGTAATCGCGTTTGATGTTTAAGTCCCACCTCGTGCAACGTACGCGTGGCTAGAAAAGACGCGCTTGCCGTACCGTAAGTTATCGTGTTCAGCCTATAGTGCCGTAATGGTTCATCTGGCGAATTGCGCCAAACAATACGCTGCAGATCTCGATCTTTTGGATGTACAAGCACTTGCCGATACATCTTTGCTATATCAGCCGTGAATACTATATTGTGTGTTCTCATTCGTACGATTATATCAAACAAGTCTCCCTGAATCTTAGGCCCTATTTTCAACACATCGTTTAATGAAAGGTTTGTAGTGGTTTTTGCGCTGGCGTCAAAAACTACACGTAATCGTGTTGTACTGCTAGATGCCTTTATAACCGCGTGGTGTGGCATATAAAAATTTACAGCCGAATTGGCTTGTTCCGACTTATTAATTTCCGTCATATGGTTCAACCGCTCGTACTCGTTTAGAAACTCGGAGTATTCGCGTTTTAATTCCGAATTCTTGTTTAGTTTACTTTCTAAAGACCTAAATCTGTTTATCGCCATTTGCAATGAGTCCCCTAAATTCAAATAATTATCCTTCAAAGGTAGCCTCACCGTATACCGCCCTGTCTCGTCTTGCCTAACATTCTCCCGAAATTCCATCTCGCATTCTAGTTCTTCGTTAGATATCTTAGCATTGCACGATTTCACATTTTCTAACACCCAAAATTTTTCTAATTGATCTCTTAACGGGTCGTCGTCGTGTACAGACAGCAACGAGTTTGTAACCTCTACCGGTATGAACCGAATCGGTCCCGAAATAATCCACCCTAACCAAGTGTCTTGTAATACCAAGTCATTGTTTAGAACTATCTGACCCGCCTTGAGTACCCTTAAAAACACGCTCGCGCCTAACAAAATATCTACGCCGCTTGAGATGTGAAATTGCGTGTCCGCGAGTTTAATATCTTGAGGTATGCTCAATGCCGATACGTTAAATGAGCATTGTGGAATCCTTCCAGTGATTTTGTTAATGATTAAAAATGGGTGTGTCCTAGAAAATTTAGTATCCGCAGATTCGAATTTTGCGTTTACTTGACTATCTAGCTTAAGACTCGATTGGCTAATGCCCGTAATTGGCGCATTAGTCTTTGTCCATCTCAAACCTAATTTGTCAACCAATGCCTTGGTCATAAATGACGATTGCGACCCACTATCTAACAGGCATCTACATCTAACACGTCGGTTCTGCGAATCGTATAAATAGATTATTGCTGTAGATAAAATATTATAATAAGAATCTTCAGCTACATGTGAAGCATGAGTTACTATAATATTTTTTGAGCTGCCGCTCGATTCGGCTTGCTCATTGATCGCCACGCTTGACGTATTACTTTGTGATTCTACATTGGCGTAGTGAAAATGCAACAGAGTGTTGTGTCTTTTTCCACATGTCTTGCATACGCTAGGACTAAAGCATTCTTGGGTTGCATGATTATCGCGTAGGCAATTAATGCACAGTTTTAATTTCTTAGCTTCTTGGTACCGATTTTGAGGTGTTAGTTTTAAGAACTGTTGACACACAAACAAAATGTGTCTACCCTTGCAAAGCGGGCAGTCTACCGCGTTATTAATAGCAGAGTGGTCGAAGGTTTTGTTGATGGGAGTCATTGCCTGTTGGTGTAGGCTGTTTACGTTACCCTTGAAGTAACTACCGCTTTTTACTTCTTTGCTTGGCTTAACTGTACAAAATTCTAACAATTGTGCCTTATGTGACAAATATTCCAAAAACTCGTTGAAGGTAGGCAATTGATCTATCTTTATGGTCATCTCCCATCCCCGTCTAGTCGTTTCGTCTAGTTTTTCGGCCAATAAGTACACCAATACCGCGTCCCATTGTTCTACCTTTTGCCCTAGAGACCTTAACGCCCGTAAGTGCTTTTGACAATTGTCCACAAAATTTCGCATAAGACCATGCGCTTCTTGCCTCATCACCGGTGAACCAAAAATACCCTTTAGGTGAGATTGAATAATTACCCTTTTGTTCTCATAACGTTTTTGGAGTAAGTCGTAGGCGACTAAATAATTTGCCTCGCTTACCTCTAACGAGTGAATTACCTGAGACGCGCTACCCTTAAGGCACGTTTTCAAATAATAGAATTTTTGAATAGCATTCAACGACAAATTATTGTGTATCAAGGAATTGTAGCCTTCAAAAAACTGTAGCCAGTCTTCGTATGAACCCGAAAATTCCGGCAAATTAATCTTTGGCAGTTTTACGTTTAAATTAGAACTCGGTCGCTCTTTCAACATGCTTCCGTGGTTTGCATCTGACAGCACCTTTTTTGCCCTCGAGGTACAACTAAAAAATTTGCTTTCAAAAGCGTCACGTTGTTCCGTTTCAACGTCTAACACATCCGGAGCGCTTGCTGCCTCAATTTGACCTTGTATGATATCAAACTCCTGCCAGGCCTCCTCAACCTTTCCCAATCTATCCTTCAGTTGAATAATGTTTACATCGCTTTGCTCAAACGTGGCCAAAAACGTTTCAAATCTCGTCAATTTCGCCTTCACTTGTCCCCTGATAAATGACAGTGACATTGTGTTTGTTTTCTACACCTACCCGAATTAAACTCTAAATCTTACGTAATGTGTTCACTACCCCGTTTACTACTCCCGCTTAATCCCGATTACTACTCCCGTTTAATCCCACTACGTTTACTCACGAATAACAGATAGAGACAATACGTCGCTGATACGCTCTTGCTCGACGTCGCTGATACGATCTTGTTCGAAGGACCATATGTTAAGCACGCTCTCTGGTTAGCGATACTCAACTTTTGTGTTGGTTTGTATATTTAAGGCACGCTCTTATGTTAGCGCTCTAATAAACTAATAAACATATATATATCAACAAAAAATTCGTTTACGTCTATTTGTTTTTTATTCGTAACTAACTAAAAACTCAACATATTGTTTTTTACATCTAAACGCTTGCTCTTTTTTTTTAACCAAAACTCAAACAACATCTAAACTGCAATTGCAATTATAATTTATGTTTAAGGTTGCGATATGCTAGAGTGAGAAAGGTATATGCACATTTTGAAAAGTAAGCAACTTTAAGAATAACGACGACTGTTATCAAATAGCTACATTAAAATTTATATAGTTAGGCGAATTTATTCCCAATTTCAGAAGGCCCCTGTCCTTATAATAGAAATATAAAAATTCAAAAGCGTTTTACTGGAGCGGTTGGTTCAGGTTCATTATGTTAATTATTCTTCAAAACCAAGTCTTAAAGTGAAGAAGAAAGTATAGAGTACGATATGTATATCTCAGAATTTTCATTTTTTATTTAAAAATGGCCCAAAAGTGGGTAAATAAAAGCAAGCAATTTTCCTCACTTTCAGTAAGCCTTATCTCTATTAAATATCAACACTTCAGCAACAAAATTAAGCTTACATTGTAGCCCAATCTTTCTACTTTATTTTTTATCTACATAATTTTTTTGTAACTTCAATAGGTTTCGCTGCTCAACCGCTCCAGTAAAGCACTATTTGCAAGATTTCTAACATGGGCAAAATCGCAACCTTAATACTTTTTTGTCGTTCAATCCGTCACAGATATGATTAAATTAATAATAATAGATTTTACAATTACAATTATTACTCTTTGAAATTTAATAACATACATTTTTTATGTAATTAATTGAACGATTTTGCTTTCTTGAAAATAATTCAAACCACCGCATTCAAATCGTTCTCGGGAATTATTGATACGTACACCTACGTGAATGATATCATTTTTGCATCGTTTTGTTCTGTTTATACAATTTAATGTAGAATGCAATGTAGTACTTTTGCATTCGAATTTGCAATTTTAATTGCCATTAATACACGTGCCCTATTGCCAAATCAAGATTGAAAGAGCACGTTATACCATTGTAAATCGAGTTGAGGCGACAATTTGTGCTTTCATGTAGATTTTTTAATTATGACAACTTACAGTCAATTATTCCAGATTGTGATGGGAGACAATTAGAGAGACAAGAAATCGTATATCAAATTTCCATCAATTACAGTATTAAAGATGGTGGGAAACTTTCAGCTTACAATAAGAAAAACGCAATTTTGAATGCCAACCACAAACGTAAAGGTAAGTCCTCTACGCTATACCTTTTTTAAACGACGTTTTTGAAGCCGCAGATTTACTCATTTAACTCGAAATGTGTTCTTCGAGTTTGACGGCGAATAACTTTTAAACGGAGCATACGAATTATCATATTTTAGTAGCATACGCAAAAGTGATCCTCTACCTTTGTAACGGTGTTTTTGAAATTATAATCGTTAAAGTGTAATTTTTTTAAACAACGTTTTTGGAGCCGCAGATTTACTCATTTAACTCGAAATGCGTTCTTCGAGTTTGACGGCGAATAACTTTTAAACGGAGCATACGAATTATCATATTTTAGTAGCATACGCAAAAGTGATCCTCTACCTTTGTAACGGTGTTTTTGAAATTATAATCGTTAAAGTGTAATTTTTTTAAACAACGTTTTTGGAGCCGCAGATTTACTCATTTAACTCGAAATGCGTTCTTCGAGTTTGACGGCGAATAACTTTTAAACGGAGCATACGAATTATCATATTTTAGTAGCATACGCAAAAGTGATCCTCTACCTTTGTAACGGTGTTTTTGAAATTATAATCGTTAAAGTGTAATTTTTTTAAACAACGTTTTTGGAGCCGCAGATTTACTCATTTAACTCGAAATGCGTTCTTCGAGTTTGACGGCGAATAACTTTTAAACGGAGCATACGAATTATCATATTTTAGTAGCATACGCAAAAGTGATCCTCTACCTTTGTAACGGTGTTTTTGAAATTATAATCGTTAAAGTGTAATTTTTTTAAACAACGTTTTTGGAGCCGCAGATTTACTCATTTAACTCGAAATGCGTTCTTCGAGTTTGACGGCGAATAACTTTTAAACGGAGCATACGAATTATCATATTTTAGTAGCATACGCAAAAGTGATCCTCTACCTTTGTAACGGTGTTTTTGAAATTATAATCGTTAAAGTGTAATTTTTTTAAACAACGTTTTTGGAGCCGCAGATTTACTCATTTAACTCGAAATGCGTTCTTCGAGTTTGACGGCGAATAACTTTTAAACGGAGCATACGAATTATCATATTTTAGTAGCATACGCAAAAGTGATCCTCTACCTTTGTAACGGTGTTTTTGAAATTATAATCGTTAAAGTGTAATTTTTTTAAACAACGTTTTTGGAGCCGCAGATTTACTCATTTAACTCGAAATGCGTTCTTCGAGTTTGACGGCGAATAACTTTTAAACGGAGCATACGAATTATCATATTTTAGCAGTACACGCAAAAGTGATCCTCTACCTTTGTAACGGTGTTTTTGAAATTACAATCGTTAAAGTGTAATTTTTTTAAACAACGTTTTTGGAGCCGCAGATTTACTCATTTAACTCGAAATGCGTTCTTCGAGTTTGACGACGAATAACTTTTAAACGGAGCATACGAATTATCATATTTTAGCAGTACACGCAAAAGTGATCCTCTACCTTTGTAACGGTGTTTTTGAAATTATAATCGTTAAAGTGTAATTTTTTTAAACAACGTTTTTGGAGCCGCAGATTTACTCATTTAACTCGAAATGCGTTCTTCGAGTTTGACGGCGAATAACTTTTAAACGGAGCATACGAATTATCATATTTTAGTAGCATACGCAAAAGTGATCCTCTACCTTTGTAACGGTGTTTTTGAAATTATAATCGTTAAAGTGTAATTTTTTTAAACAACGTTTTTGGAGCCGCAGATTTACTCATTTAACTCGAAATGCGTTCTTCGAGTTTGACGGCGAATAACTTTTAAACGGAGCATACGAATTATCATATTTTAGTAGCATACGCAAAAGTGATCCTCTACCTTTGTAACGGTGTTTTTGAAATTATAATCGTTAAAGTGTAATTTTTTTAAACAACGTTTTTGGAGCCGCAGATTTACTCATTTAACTCGAAATGCGTTCTTCGAGTTTGACGGCGAATAACTTTTAAACGGAGCATACGAATTATCATATTTTAGTAGCATACGCAAAAGTGATCCTCTACCTTTGTAACGGTGTTTTTGAAATTATAATCGTTAAAGTGTAATTTTTTTAAACAACGTTTTTGGAGCCGCAGATTTACTCATTTAACTCGAAATGCGTTCTTCGAGTTTGACGGCGAATAACTTTTAAACGGAGCATACGAATTATCATATTTTAGTAGCATACGCAAAAGTGATCCTCTACCTTTGTAACGGTGTTTTTGAAATTATAATCGTTAAAGTGTAATTTTTTTAAACAACGTTTTTGGAGCCGCAGATTTACTCATTTAACTCGAAATGCGTTCTTCGAGTTTGACGGCGAATAACTTTTAAACGGAGCATACGAATTATCATATTTTAGTAGCATACGCAAAAGTGATCCTCTACCTTTGTAACGGTGTTTTTGAAATTATAATCGTTAAAGTGTAATTTTTTTAAACAACGTTTTTGGAGCCGCAGATTTACTCATTTAACTCGAAATGCGTTCTTCGAGTTTGACGGCGAATAACTTTTAAACGGAGCATACGAATTATCATATTTTAGTAGCATACGCAAAAGTGATCCTCTACCTTTGTAACGGTGTTTTTGAAATTATAATCGTTAAAGTGTAATTTTTTTAAACAACGTTTTTGGAGCCGCAGATTTACTCATTTAACTCGAAATGCGTTCTTCGAGTTTGACGGCGAATAACTTTTAAACGGAGCATACGAATTATCATATTTTAGTAGCATACGCAAAAGTGATCCTCTACCTTTGTAACGGTGTTTTTGAAATTATAATCGTTAAAGTGTAATTTTTTTAAACAACGTTTTTGGAGCCGCAGATTTACTCATTTAACTCGAAATGCGTTCTTCGAGTTTGACGGCGAATAACTTTTAAACGGAGCATACGAATTATCATATTTTAGTAGCATACGCAAAAGTGATCCTCTACCTTTGTAACGGTGTTTTTGAAATTATAATCGTTAAAGTGTAATTTTTTTAAACAACGTTTTTGGAGCCGCAGATTTACTCATTTAACTCGAAATGCGTTCTTCGAGTTTGACGGCGAATAACTTTTAAACGGAGCATACGAATTATCATATTTTAGTAGCATACGCAAAAGTGATCCTCTACCTTTGTAACGGTGTTTTTGAAATTATAATCGTTAAAGTGTAATTTTTTTAAACAACGTTTTTGGAGCCGCAGATTTACTCATTTAACTCGAAATGCGTTCTTCGAGTTTGACGGCGAATAACTTTTAAACGGAGCATACGAATTATCATATTTTAGTAGCATACGCAAAAGTGATCCTCTACCTTTGTAACGGTGTTTTTGAAATTATAATCGTTAAAGTGTAATTTTTTTAAACAACGTTTTTGGAGCCGCAGATTTACTCATTTAACTCGAAATGCGTTCTTCGAGTTTGACGGCGAATAACTTTTAAACGGAGCATACGAATTATCATATTTTAGTAGCATACGCAAAAGTGATCCTCTACCTTTGTAACGGTGTTTTTGAAATTATAATCGTTAAAGTGTAATTTTTTTAAACAACGTTTTTGGAGCCGCAGATTTACTCATTTAACTCGAAATGCGTTCTTCGAGTTTGACGGCGAATAACTTTTAAACGGAGCATACGAATTATCATATTTTAGTAGCATACGCAAAAGTGATCCTCTACCTTTGTAACGGTGTTTTTGAAATTATAATCGTTAAAGTGTAATTTTTTTAAACAACGTTTTTGGAGCCGCAGATTTACTCATTTAACTCGAAATGCGTTCTTCGAGTTTGACGGCGAATAACTTTTAAACGGAGCATACGAATTATCATATTTTAGTAGCATACGCAAAAGTGATCCTCTACCTTTGTAACGGTGTTTTTGAAATTATAATCGTTAAAGTGTAATTTTTTTAAACAACGTTTTTGGAGCCGCAGATTTACTCATTTAACTCGAAATGCGTTCTTCGAGTTTGACGGCGAATAACTTTTAAACGGAGCATACGAATTATCATATTTTAGCAGTACACGCAAAAGTGATCCTCTACCTTTGTAACGGTGTTTTTGAAATTACAATCGTTAAAGTGTAATTTTTTTAAACAACGTTTTTGGAGCCGCAGATTTACTCATTTAACTCGAAATGCGTTCTTCGAGTTTGACGACGAATAACTTTTAAACGGAGCATACGAATTATCATATTTTAGCAGTACACGCAAAAGTGATCCTCTACCTTTGTAACGGTGTTTTTGAAATTATAATCGTTAAAGTGTAATTTTTTTAAACAACGTTTTTGGAGCCGCAGATTTACTCATTTAACTCGAAATGCGTTCTTCGAGTTTGACGGCGAATAACTTTTAAACGGAGCATACGAATTATCATATTTTAGTAGCATACGCAAAAGTGATCCTCTACCTTTGTAACGGTGTTTTTGAAATTATAATCGTTAAAGTGTAATTTTTTTAAACAACGTTTTTGGAGCCGCAGATTTACTCATTTAACTCGAAATGCGTTCTTCGAGTTTGACGGCGAATAACTTTTAAACGGAGCATACGAATTATCATATTTTAGCAGTACACGCAAAAGTGATCCTCTACCTTTGTAACGGTGTTTTTGAAATTACAATCGTTAAAGTGTAATTTTTTTAAACAACGTTTTTGGAGCCGCAGATTTACTCATTTAACTCGAAATGCGTTCTTCGAGTTTGACGACGAATAACTTTTAAACGGAGCATACGAATTATCATATTTTAGCAGTACACGCAAAAGTGATCCTCTACCTTTGTAACGGTGTTTTTGAAATTATAATCGTTAAAGTGTAATTTTTTTAAACAACGTTTTTGGAGCCGCAGATTTACTCATTTAACTCGAAATGCGTTCTTCGAGTTTGACGGCGAATAACTTTTAAACGGAGCATACGAATTATCATATTTTAGTAGCATACGCAAAAGTGATCCTCTACCTTTGTAACGGTGTTTTTGAAATTATAATCGTTAAAGTGTAATTTTTTTAAACAACGTTTTTGGAGCCGCAGATTTACTCATTTAACTCGAAATGCGTTCTTCGAGTTTGACGGCGAATAACTTTTAAACGGAGCATACGAATTATCATATTTTAGTAGCATACGCAAAAGTGATCCTCTACCTTTGTAACGGTGTTTTTGAAATTATAATCGTTAAAGTGTAATTTTTTTAAACAACGTTTTTGGAGCCGCAGATTTACTCATTTAACTCGAAATGCGTTCTTCGAGTTTGACGGCGAATAACTTTTAAACGGAGCATACGAATTATCATATTTTAGTAGCATACGCAAAAGTGATCCTCTACCTTTGTAACGGTGTTTTTGAAATTATAATCGTTAAAGTGTAATTTTTTTAAACAACGTTTTTGGAGCCGCAGATTTACTCATTTAACTCGAAATGCGTTCTTCGAGTTTGACGGCGAATAACTTTTAAACGGAGCATACGAATTATCATATTTTAGTAGCATACGCAAAAGTGATCCTCTACCTTTGTAACGGTGTTTTTGAAATTATAATCGTTAAAGTGTAATTTTTTTAAACAACGTTTTTGGAGCCGCAGATTTACTCATTTAACTCGAAATGCGTTCTTCGAGTTTGACGGCGAATAACTTTTAAACGGAGCATACGAATTATCATATTTTAGTAGCATACGCAAAAGTGATCCTCTACCTTTGTAACGGTGTTTTTGAAATTATAATCGTTAAAGTGTAATTTTTTTAAACAACGTTTTTGGAGCCGCAGATTTACTCATTTAACTCGAAATGCGTTCTTCGAGTTTGACGGCGAATAACTTTTAAACGGAGCATACGAATTATCATATTTTAGTAGCATACGCAAAAGTGATCCTCTACCTTTGTAACGGTGTTTTTGAAATTATAATCGTTAAAGTGTAATTTTTTTAAACAACGTTTTTGGAGCCGCAGATTTACTCATTTAACTCGAAATGCGTTCTTCGAGTTTGACGGCGAATAACTTTTAAATGGAGCATACGAATTATCATATTTTAGCAGTACACGGAAAAGTGATTTTCTACCTTTGAAACGGTGTTTTTGAAATTATAATCGTTAAAGTGTAATTTTTTTAAACAACGTTTTTGGAGCCGCAGATTTACTCATTTAACTCGAAATGCGTTCTTCGAGTTTGACGGCGAATAACTTTTAAACGGAGCATACGAATTATCATATTTTAGTAGCATACGCAAAAGTGATCCTCTACCTTTGTAACGGTGTTTTTGAAATTATAATCGTTAAAGTGTAATTTTTTTAAACAACGTTTTTGGAGCCGCAGATTTACTCATTTAACTCGAAATGCGTTCTTCGAGTTTGACGGCGAATAACTTTTAAATGGAGCATACGAATTATCATATTTTAGCAGTACACGGAAAAGTGATTTTCTACCTTTGAAACGGTGTTTTTGAAATTATAATCGTTAAAGTGTAATTTTTTTAAACAACGTTTTTGGAGCCGCAGATTTACTCATTTAACTCGAAATGCGTTCTTCGAGTTTGACGGCGAATAACTTTTAAACGGAGCATACGAATTATCATATTTTAGTAGCATACGCAAAAGTGATCCTCTACCTTTGTAACGGTGTTTTTGAAATTATAATCGTTAAAGTGTAATTTTTTTAAACAACGTTTTTGGAGCCGCAGATTTACTCATTTAACTCGAAATGCGTTCTTCGAGTTTGACGGCGAATAACTTTTAAATGGAGCATACGAATTATCATATTTTAGCAGTACACGGAAAAGTGATCCTCTACCTTTGTAACGGTGTTTTTGAAATTATAATCGTTAAAGTGTAATTTTTTTAAACAACGTTTTTGGAGCCGCAGATTTACTCATTTAACTCGAAATGGGTTCTTCGAGTTTGACGGCGAATAACTTTTAAACGGAGCATACGAATTATCATATTTTAGTAGCATACGCAAAAGTGATCCTCTACCTTTGTAACGGTGTTTTTGAAATTACAATCGTTAAAGTGTAATTTTTTTAAACAACGTTTTTGGAGCCGCAGATTTACTCATTTAACTCGAAATGGGTTCTTCGAGTTTGACGGCGAATAACTTTTAAACGGAGCATACGAATTATCATATTTTAGCAGTACACGCAAAAGTGATCCTCTACCTTTGTAACGGTGTTTTTGAAATTATAATCGTTAAAGTGTAATTTTTTTAAACGACGTTTTTGGAGCGGCAGATTTACTCATTTAACTCGAAATGCGTTCTTCGAGTTTGACGACGAATAACTTTTAAACGGAGCATACGAATTATCATATTTTAGCAGTACACGCAAAAGTGATCCTCTACCTTTGTAACGGTGTTTTTGAAATTACAATCGTTAAAGTGTAATTTTTTTAAACGACGTTTTTGGAGCGGCAGATTTACTCATTTAACTCGAAATGCGTTCTTCGAGTTTGACGACGAATAACTTTTAAACGGAGCATACGAATTATCATATTTTAGCAGTACACGCAAAAGTGATCCTCTACCTTTGTAACGGTGTTTTTGAAATTATAATCGTTAAAGTGTAATTTTTTTAAACGACGTTTTTGGAGCGGCAGATTTACTCATTTAACTCGAAATGCGTTCTTCGAGTTTGACGACGAATAACTTTTAAACGGAGCATACGAATTATCATATTTTAGCAGTACACGCAAAAGTGATCCTCTACCTTTGTAACGGTGTTTTTGAAATTACAATCGTTAAAGTGTAATTTTTTTAAACAACGTTTTTGGAGCCGCAGATTTACTCATTTAACTCGAAATGCGTTCTTCGAGTTTGACGGCGAATAACTTTTAAACGGAGCATACGAATTATCATATTTTAGCAGTACACGCAAAAGTGATCCTCTACCTTTGTAACGGTGTTTTTGAAATTATAATCGTTAAAGTGTAATTTTTTTAAACGACGTTTTTGGAGCGGCAGATTTACTCATTTAACTCGAAATGCGTTCTTCGAGTTTGACGACGAATAACTTTTAAACGGAGCATACGAATTATCATATTTTAGCAGTACACGCAAAAGTGATCCTCTACCTTTGTAACGGTGTTTTTGAAATTACAATCGTTAAAGTGTAATTTTTTTAAACAACGTTTTTGGAGCCGCAGATTTACTCATTTAACTCGAAATGCGTTCTTCGAGTTTGACGACGAATAACTTTTAAACGGAGCATACGAATTATCATATTTTAGCAGTACACGCAAAAGTGATCCTCTACCTTTGTAACGGTGTTTTTGAAATTACAATCGTTAAAGTGTAATTTTTTTAAACAACGTTTTTGGAGCCGCAGATTTACTCATTTAACTCGAAATGCGTTCTTCGAGTTTGACGGCGAATAACTTTTAAACGGAGCATACGAATTATCATATTTTAGTAGCATACGCAAAAGTGATCCTCTACCTTTGTAACGGTGTTTTTGAAATTATAATCGTTAAAGTGTAATTTTTTTAAACAACGTTTTTGGAGCCGCAGATTTACTCATTTAACTCGAAATGCGTTCTTCGAGTTTGACGGCGAATAACTTTTAAATGGAGCATACGAATTATCATATTTTAGCAGTACACGGAAAAGTGATTTTCTACCTTTGAAACGGTGTTTTTGAAATTATAATCGTTAAAGTGTAATTTTTTTAAACAACGTTTTTGGAGCCGCAGATTTACTCATTTAACTCGAAATGCGTTCTTCGAGTTTGACGGCGAATAACTTTTAAACGGAGCATACGAATTATCATATTTTAGTAGCATACGCAAAAGTGATCCTCTACCTTTGTAACGGTGTTTTTGAAATTATAATCGTTAAAGTGTAATTTTTTTAAACAACGTTTTTGGAGCCGCAGATTTACTCATTTAACTCGAAATGCGTTCTTCGAGTTTGACGGCGAATAACTTTTAAATGGAGCATACGAATTATCATATTTTAGCAGTACACGGAAAAGTGATCCTCTACCTTTGTAACGGTGTTTTTGAAATTATAATCGTTAAAGTGTAATTTTTTTAAACAACGTTTTTGGAGCCGCAGATTTACTCATTTAACTCGAAATGGGTTCTTCGAGTTTGACGGCGAATAACTTTTAAACGGAGCATACGAATTATCATATTTTAGTAGCATACGCAAAAGTGATCCTCTACCTTTGTAACGGTGTTTTTGAAATTACAATCGTTAAAGTGTAATTTTTTTAAACAACGTTTTTGGAGCCGCAGATTTACTCATTTAACTCGAAATGGGTTCTTCGAGTTTGACGGCGAATAACTTTTAAACGGAGCATACGAATTATCATATTTTAGCAGTACACGCAAAAGTGATCCTCTACCTTTGTAACGGTGTTTTTGAAATTATAATCGTTAAAGTGTAATTTTTTTAAACGACGTTTTTGGAGCGGCAGATTTACTCATTTAACTCGAAATGCGTTCTTCGAGTTTGACGACGAATAACTTTTAAACGGAGCATACGAATTATCATATTTTAGCAGTACACGCAAAAGTGATCCTCTACCTTTGTAACGGTGTTTTTGAAATTACAATCGTTAAAGTGTAATTTTTTTAAACGACGTTTTTGGAGCGGCAGATTTACTCATTTAACTCGAAATGCGTTCTTCGAGTTTGACGACGAATAACTTTTAAACGGAGCATACGAATTATCATATTTTAGCAGTACACGCAAAAGTGATCCTCTACCTTTGTAACGGTGTTTTTGAAATTATAATCGTTAAAGTGTAATTTTTTTAAACGACGTTTTTGGAGCGGCAGATTTACTCATTTAACTCGAAATGCGTTCTTCGAGTTTGACGACGAATAACTTTTAAACGGAGCATACGAATTATCATATTTTAGCAGTACACGCAAAAGTGATCCTCTACCTTTGTAACGGTGTTTTTGAAATTACAATCGTTAAAGTGTAATTTTTTTAAACAACGTTTTTGGAGCCGCAGATTTACTCATTTAACTCGAAATGCGTTCTTCGAGTTTGACGGCGAATAACTTTTAAACGGAGCATACGAATTATCATATTTTAGCAGTACACGCAAAAGTGATCCTCTACCTTTGTAACGGTGTTTTTGAAATTATAATCGTTAAAGTGTAATTTTTTTAAACGACGTTTTTGGAGCGGCAGATTTACTCATTTAACTCGAAATGCGTTCTTCGAGTTTGACGACGAATAACTTTTAAACGGAGCATACGAATTATCATATTTTAGCAGTACACGCAAAAGTGATCCTCTACCTTTGTAACGGTGTTTTTGAAATTACAATCGTTAAAGTGTAATTTTTTTAAACAACGTTTTTGGAGCCGCAGATTTACTCATTTAACTCGAAATGCGTTCTTCGAGTTTGACGACGAATAACTTTTAAACGGAGCATACGAATTATCATATTTTAGCAGTACACGCAAAAGTGATCCTCTACCTTTGTAACGGTGTTTTTGAAATTACAATCGTTAAAGTGTAATTTTTTTAAACAACGTTTTTGGAGCCGCAGATTTACTCATTTAACTCGAAATGCGTTCTTCGAGTTTGACGGCGAATAACTTTTAAACGGAGCATACGAATTATCATATTTTAGCAGTACACGCAAAAGTGATCCTCTACCTTTGTAACGGTGTTTTTGAAATTATAATCGTTAAAGTGTAATTTTTTTAAACAACGTTTTTGGAGCCGCAGATTTACTCATTTAACTCGAAATGGGTTCTTCGAGTTTGACGGCGAATAACTTTTAAACGGAGCATACGAATTATCATATTTTAGTAGCATACGCAAAAGTGATCCTCTACCTTTGTAACGGTGTTTTTGAAATTACAATCGTTAAAGTGTAATTTTTTTAAACAACGTTTTTGGAGCCGCAGATTTACTCATTTAACTCGAAATGCGTTCTTCGAGTTTGACGGCGAATAACTTTTAAATGGAGCATACGAATTATCATATTTTAGCAGTACACGGAAAAGTGATCCTCTACCTTTGTAACGGTGTTTTTGAAATTATAATCGTTAAAGTGTAATTTTTTTAAACAACGTTTTTGGAGCCGCAGATTTACTCATTTAACTCGAAATGGGTTCTTCGAGTTTGACGGCGAATAACTTTTAAACGGAGCATACGAATTATCATATTTTAGTAGCATACGCAAAAGTGATCCTCTACCTTTGTAACGGTGTTTTTGAAATTATAATCGTTAAAGTGTAATTTTTTTAAACAACGTTTTTGGAGCCGCAGATTTACTCATTTAACTCGAAATGGGTTCTTCGAGTTTGACGGCGAATAACTTTTAAACGGAGCATACGAATTATCATATTTTAGTAGCATACGCAAAAGTGATCCTCTACCTTTGTAACGGTGTTTTTGAAATTATAATCGTTAAAGTGTAATTTTTTTAAACAACGTTTTTGGAGCCGCAGATTTACTCATTTAACTCGAAATGCGTTCTTCGAGTTTGACGGCGAATAACTTTTAAATGGAGCATACGAATTATCATATTTTAGCAGTACACGGAAAAGTGATCCTCTACCTTTGTAACGGTGTTTTTGAAATTATAATCGTTAAAGTGTAATTTTTTTAAACAACGTTTTTGGAGCCGCAGATTTACTCATTTAACTCGAAATGGGTTCTTCGAGTTTGACGGCGAATAACTTTTAAACGGAGCATACGAATTATCATATTTTAGCAGTACACGCAAAAGTGATCCTCTACCTTTGTAACGGTGTTTTTGAAATTATAATCGTTAAAGTGTAATTTTTTTAAACGACGTTTTTGGAGCGGCAGATTTACTCATTTAACTCGAAATGCGTTCTTCGAGTTTGACGACGAATAACTTTTAAACGGAGCATACGAATTATCATATTTTAGCAGTACACGCAAAAGTGATCCTCTACCTTTGTAACGGTGTTTTTGAAATTACAATCGTTAAAGTGTAATTTTTTTAAACGACGTTTTTGGAGCGGCAGATTTACTCATTTAACTCGAAATGCGTTCTTCGAGTTTGACGACGAATAACTTTTAAACGGAGCATACGAATTATCATATTTTAGCAGTACACGCAAAAGTGATCCTCTACCTTTGTAACGGTGTTTTTGAAATTATAATCGTTAAAGTGTAATTTTTTTAAACGACGTTTTTGGAGCGGCAGATTTACTCATTTAACTCGAAATGCGTTCTTCGAGTTTGACGACGAATAACTTTTAAACGGAGCATACGAATTATCATATTTTAGCAGTACACGCAAAAGTGATCCTCTACCTTTGTAACGGTGTTTTTGAAATTACAATCGTTAAAGTGTAATTTTTTTAAACAACGTTTTTGGAGCCGCAGATTTACTCATTTAACTCGAAATGCGTTCTTCGAGTTTGACGGCGAATAACTTTTAAACGGAGCATACGAATTATCATATTTTAGCAGTACACGCAAAAGTGATCCTCTACCTTTGTAACGGTGTTTTTGAAATTATAATCGTTAACGTGTAATTTTTTTAAACGACGTTTTTGGAGCGGCAGATTTACTCATTTAACTCGAAATGCGTTCTTCGAGTTTGACGACGAATAACTTTTAAACGGAGCATACGAATTATCATATTTTAGCAGTACACGCAAAAGTGATCCTCTACCTTTGTAACGGTGTTTTTGAAATTACAATCGTTAAAGTGTAATTTTTTTAAACAACGTTTTTGGAGCCGCAGATTTACTCATTTAACTCGAAATGCGTTCTTCGAGTTTGACGACGAATAACTTTTAAACGGAGCATACGAATTATCATATTTTAGCAGTACACGCAAAAGTGATCCTCTACCTTTGTAACGGTGTTTTTGAAATTACAATCGTTAAAGTGTAATTTTTTTAAACAACGTTTTTGGAGCCGCAGATTTACTCATTTAACTCGAAATGCGTTCTTCGAGTTTGACGGCGAATAACTTTTAAACGGAGCATACGAATTATCATATTTTAGCAGTACACGCAAAAGTGATCCTCTACCTTTGTAACGGTGTTTTTGAAATTATAATCGTTAAAGTGTAATTTTTTTAAACGACGTTTTTGGAGCGGCAGATTTACTCATTTAACTCGAAATGCGTTCTTCGAGTTTGACGACGAATAACTTTTAAACGGAGCATACGAATTATCATATTTTAGCAGTACACGCAAAAGTGATCCTCTACCTTTGTAACGGTGTTTTTGAAATTATAATCGTTAAAGTGTAATTTTTTTAAACGACGTTTTTGGAGCGGCAGATTTACTCATTTAACTCGAAATGCGTTCTTCGAGTTTGACGACGAATAACTTTTAAACGGAGCATACGAATTATCATATTTTAGCAGTACACGCAAAAGTGATCCTCTACCTTTGTAACGGTGTTTTTGAAATTACAATCGTTAAAGTGTAATTTTTTTAAACAACGTTTTTGGAGCCGCAGATTTACTCATTTAACTCGAAATGGGTTCTTCGAGTTTGACGGCGAATAACTTTTAAACGGAGCATACGAATTATCATATTTTAGTAGCATACGCAAAAGTGATCCTCTACCTTTGTAACGGTGTTTTTGAAATTATAATCGTTAAAGTGTAATTTTTTTAAACAACGTTTTTGGAGCCGCAGATTTACTCATTTAACTCGAAATGCGTTCTTCGAGTTTGACGGCGAATAACTTTTAAACGGAGCATACGAATTATCATATTTTAGCAGTACACGCAAAAGTGATCCTCTACCTTTGTAACGGTGTTTTTGAAATTACAATCGTTAAAGTGTAATTTTTTTAAACAACGTTTTTGGAGCCGCAGATTTACTCATTTAACTCGAAATGCGTTCTTCGAGTTTGACGGCGAATAACTTTTAAATGGAGCATACGAATTATCATATTTTAGCAGTACACGCAAAAGTGATCCTCTACCTTTGTAACGGTGTTTTTGAAATTACAATCGTTAAAGTGTAATTTTTTTAAACAACGTTTTTGGAGCCGCAGATTTACTCATTTAACTCGAAATGGGTTCTTCGAGTTTGACGGCGAATAACTTTTAAACGGAGCATACGAATTATCATATTTTAGTAGCATACGCAAAAGTGATCCTCTACCTTTGTAACGGTGTTTTTGAAATTATAATCGTTAAAGTGTAATTTTTTTAAACAACGTTTTTGGAGCCGCAGATTTACTCATTTAACTCGAAATGGGTTCTTCGAGTTTGACGGCGAATAACTTTTAAACGGAGCATACGAATTATCATATTTTAGTAGCATACGCAAAAGTGATCCT
The DNA here is from genome assembly GCA_950108345.1 of Malthinus flaveolus. Taxonomy (NCBI): domain Eukaryota; kingdom Metazoa; phylum Arthropoda; class Insecta; order Coleoptera; family Cantharidae; genus Malthinus; species Malthinus flaveolus. The sequence goes on from OX467288.1 coordinate 1,131,808, forward strand.
CTACCTTTGTAACGGTGTTTTTGAAATTATAATCGTTAAAGTGTAATTTTTTTAAACAACGTTTTTGGAGCCGCAGATTTACTCATTTAACTCGAAATGGGTTCTTCGAGTTTGACGGCGAATAACTTTTAAACGGAGCATACGAATTATCATATTTTAGTAGCATACGCAAAAGTGATCCTCTACCTTTGTAACGGTGTTTTTGAAATTATAATCGTTAAAGTGTAATTTTTTTAAACAACGTTTTTGGAGCCGCAGATTTACTCATTTAACTCGAAATGGGTTCTTCGAGTTTGACGGCGAATAACTTTTAAACGGAGCATACGAATTATCATATTTTAGCAGTACACGCAAAAGTGATCCTCTACCTTTGTAACGGTGTTTTTGAAATTACAATCGTTAAAGTGTAATTTTTTTAAACAACGTTTTTGGAGCCGCAGATTTACTCATTTAACTCGAAATGCGTTCTTCGAGTTTGACGGCGAATAACTTTTAAACGGAGCATACGAATTATCATATTTTAGCAGTACACGCAAAAGTGATCCTCTACCTTTGTAACGGTGTTTTTGAAATTACAATCGTTAAAGTGTAATTTTTTTAAACAACGTTTTTGGAGCCGCAGATTTACTCATTTAACTCGAAATGCGTTCTTCGAGTTTGACGGCGAATAACTTTTAAATGGAGCATACGAATTATCATATTTTAGCAGTACACGCAAAAGTGATCCTCTACCTTTGTAACGGTGTTTTTGAAATTACAATCGTTAAAGTGTAATTTTTTTAAACAACGTTTTTGGAGCCGCAGATTTACTCATTTAACTCGAAATGGGTTCTTCGAGTTTGACGGCGAATAACTTTTAAACGGAGCATACGAATTATCATATTTTAGTAGCATACGCAAAAGTGATCCTCTACCTTTGTAACGGTGTTTTTGAAATTATAATCGTTAAAGTGTAATTTTTTTAAACAACGTTTTTGGAGCCGCAGATTTACTCATTTAACTCGAAATGGGTTCTTCGAGTTTGACGGCGAATAACTTTTAAACGGAGCATACGAATTATCATATTTTAGTAGCATACGCAAAAGTGATCCTCTACCTTTGTAACGGTGTTTTTGAAATTATAATCGTTAAAGTGTAATTTTTTTAAACGACGTTTTTGGAGCCGCAGATTTACTCATTTAACTCGAAATGGGTTCTTCGAGTTTGACGGCGAATAACTTTTAAACGGAGCATACGAATTATCATATTTTAGTAGCATACGCAAAAGTGATCCTCTACCTTTGTAACGGTGTTTTTGAAATTATAATCGTTAAAGTGTAATTTTTTTAAACAACGTTTTTGGAGCCGCAGATTTACTCATTTAACTCGAAATGGGTTCTTCGAGTTTGACGGCGAATAACTTTTAAACGGAGCATACGAATTATCATATTTTAGTAGCATACGCAAAAGTGATCCTCTACCTTTGTAACGGTGTTTTTGAAATTATAATCGTTAAAGTGTAATTTTTTTAAACAACGTTTTTGGAGCCGCAGATTTACTCATTTAACTCGAAATGCGTTCTTCGAGTTTGACGGCGAATAACTTTTAAACGGACCATACGAATTATCATATTTTAGCAGTACACGCAAAAGTGATCCTCTACCTTTGTAACGGTGTTTTTGAAATTACAATCGTTAAAGTGTAATTTTTTTAAACGACGTTTTTGGAGCGGCAGATTTACTCATTTAACTCGAAATGCGTTCTTCGAGTTTGACGACGAATAACTTTTAAACGGAGCATACGAATTATCATATTTTAGCAGTACACGCAAAAGTGATCCTCTACCTTTGTAACGGTGTTTTTGAAATTATAATCGTTAAAGTGTAATTTTTTTAAACGACGTTTTTGGAGCGGCAGATTTACTCATTTAACTCGAAATGCGTTCTTCGAGTTTGACGACGAATAACTTTTAAACGGAGCATACGAATTATCATATTTTAGCAGTACACGCAAAAGTGATCCTCTACCTTTGTAACGGTGTTTTTGAAATTACAATCGTTAAAGTGTAATTTTTTTAAACAACGTTTTTGGAGCCGCAGATTTACTCATTTAACTCGAAATGCGTTCTTCGAGTTTGACGGCGAATAACTTTTAAACGAATTCTACGTTTAAAATTTTGCAGTTTAGTCGTGCAAATACGGAAGGTTATCGCCTAGGCTTCTAGGCTAAAGCCTTACGATATTCCACGTCCAAGATTATCCTGTAGAAAGGAGTTTACCGAAATCACTCACTATAAGTTATAAATATATAACTGTTATTATTAATTTTCCTTTTTTTGGTGCTTGTAGTAATTGGGGTTTTTATTCTAGCAGGGTCAGTTTGTGCGGATCTGAAATCTGAGGAAGTACCAAATGTTCCAGTTGGCATCTGTATGATCTGCGACGAAATCTAAAAAATGCAAGTGGACTAAATGAAGTCGGCGACGTCGGGAAATTTAACAACTTAGCAACACTTTGTTGAAGAAATTAAAAAAAAGGTATTTTTCCACATTTTTTTATTGTCAGTTTTAGTTGGTTTTAGCATGATAGACGTCTACATATTATGTTATAAACTTAGTTAGTAGAAATACGTAACATGTAGGTGCATATTTTAATTTTCACAAGTAGAAACGCATAATGTAGAAGTTTTAGATCCAAATGAATACAAGGACATGTAATAACCTACATAAAACAATTAGATCAAACTATGAATTGCGTCAACCGTCAATACACTTGTGTACGATGGGTTGCATATGTAAGAAAATACTTGGAACCTCTATAGAAATTTTATACGGGAAGTTTAAAATTCCAGGCAGAGTTAAAAGGAGCCTCACAAACGGTGAATGACAGCAATTATAGTGATATTTGTAAAAATTGAAATTCTTAAGTAATTTATGTTAAGGTGTAGCTCGTACTATACATTAGAAGACTTATCTATATTGCTAGTGGATGGATGTTAGCTGGAAAACAGTATACTAGTTGCTACCGCAGACCTACAGGATATGAAGAAGGTTATTCGACTTTTGAATTTTTCCACTTTTTGTCGTCTGTGCTTTTGAATTTTATAATACTTCTATTACAGTCAGGGTCCGCTTATAAGAAGTGCGCTTGTGTTAACAAATTGCGCTTTCTACATCTGATCGCTCGCTGTAAAAGATTTTAAACATCTGTTATAACGAGAATGTTCTTTATATTTATTCGATTTATTTTTTATTGGGTTTTGGCTTGATGAGAGCAAGAGGAACACTAAACCACAACAAACAGTGACCAATGATGGCTGTATGTGAAATATACGTTTAAAATCGCTTACGACAAGTTACAATAAGTTTGTTATCAATCGTTATAACTGAAGTTAACCATCCGATAAATCTGAAGTCCTCGTATCGCAACAGTTACGAATGTTTTTCACATATTAGAAATTGTTCTTTTTAAGTGAAGGTTTGACAAAGGAAATATGCTCGTTATAACATTTGCTAATTATATTTGAGCTGCCGAGCTCAAAATGTATTAAGTTTAAATTTCTCGCTAAAACCCAACGTTCGCAATAAAATGGCTTCTTGATAAGTGGACTCGACTGTATTAATATTAATTTTAGTATGTTTTGGCAATGGTAGTAACATTTTGTTCTAGTGTTGTCCATTTTGTGCTAATCGGAAATTGGAGGAAGTACCAACTATTCCAACTAAGATCTGAGAAGGGTACGACAATTTGTACACTAAAAGGAGACAAAGGCATCAAAAAATGTAACAATTTACCATAATAACATTTTATTGGAAAAATAGATCGTAGAAAACAGGTAATGTCCCACATTTTGTTATTTTGATGGCTTTAGCATGGCAGTTCTTATAAAAAATTAACAATTTCACATTTCAATCGCTTTACTAATAAGCTACCAATGTCGAAGTATTCAAATGCTTAATGTAATGATGTCCAACGTATTTATAAATGGAATCCTCATTCTCTATTGAATTTTAAGTCTTGCATATTGATATTCAGAAACTCTCCTCATTCATTCAAACTGAGAAACTAACCTTTTTGCAGTTCTTAAATAATGGAACTGAAAGAACTTCAATTTACAAAATTATAATTTATGGTACCTACATCATTTTGATCGATATCGTCAAATACTTTCATGAGAAATGAGCATTAGGATCGTAAACTAAATTTTTTCAAACACGTAAAATTTGACATTTTTCCTTGAGACGTATGTCCAAATTTTATCGACGTCTCCTGGTTCTTGTTTACCGAATTGATAGCACGAAAAAGCTAACATTCGTAAACCAACCTTAAAGAATCTTCATACTCTTCATCGAGCTCCACCTATCCTGCATAATTTTTCCGGCTTTTGAAGCGACGTTTACTATGAGGCAAACATACCCTTTATACTTTTCGAGCAATACAGTTTGACCTTTTAGTGTGCAGGCTATAAATTGGTAAGTTAATTCAGCTTCTTCCCAATTTTTGGACTTTCTTTTAGCCATTTAATTACATACTTTGGATGTAAAATGTAAATATAAATAAAGGTTAGGTTCGACTTGTTTATAATTTAACTTTATGTCAACAGTTGCAAGCACCATCTATGAATCGTTAACAGTTCAAATTACAGGTTTCTTTCTTACCTTTAAATGACAGGTTCTCTTTTTAACCTAAAGCAGGAGTTCCCAACCGGTGGTACGCGGGAACTTTTCAGGTGGTACGCGTGAGTGATGTGAGCAACATGCTATTAATTTTTTAATACCATTTTAATCTTTTTATTTCTTTTTTATTATAAGCATGTTATAAATAAACAAATATCTAACCATTAAATACATAGGAAGTTTTCTGAGGAATTTAATTCAAAATGCTTTTGAATATTTTTAGAAGAGTAAATATTATACGTTTATTAAAATATTTAGGTCTGGTGGTATGCCAAAATTTTTCAAAAAGTCAAATGGTACGCAGGAACGCAGGTGCAAAATGGTTGGGAACCCCTGATCTAAAGGAACTCTAATTATTATTAGTATTGTTGACAGTTAGTTGCTTCGGTTTATATGTTTATAATAGATGGTGCTTGCTAACGTTTTCAAAAATTAATACAAAGTTGAACCTAACCTATTTACACCCAGAATGTTTTTATGCTGAAATAATCGAATAATGTGGTTAAAGCAAAACCCGAAAATTGTGAAGAAGCGGAATCGATTTACGAATTTAGTGCCAACACACTTTAACGTGAAACCGTATCCTTCAAAAAGTACAAAACGCAAATTTGTCTCATCGTAAACGTTGGGTGGAAAGGAACAAAAATTATGTAGAATTCCTGGAGTTCAAAGAAGAGTATGAGGATTGTTTAACGATTTAACGATTGAGACGTAAAATTGAACAGAAAATAAAGACCTTGGTAGTTATACGCTGGACACTTTTTAAACTAACGAAATTATTAATTGTTTTCTTATAGAAAAGAAGAAATAACTGACAGCGTTGTAAGCGCCCTCCAATTGAAAATAGTTGGTTATATTTTGATATGGATAAACAATAATTGTTCTATAACAATGAAGGACACAATTTGTATACTAAAAGAAGATGACGGCATCAAAAAAATTACCAGAATTTTGTTTAAAAAAATGCAGTGTTGCCAAAAGGTAATTTCCAACATTTTGATTTGATTGATATTTGATTCGACAGTTTTGGTTCGAATGAACTAAATCTTACGATTCCCACTAATTCAAGTACGTGCATCAGATGTTCGGGTTTGAGGTATCAAGTCTGTCTTTTAGTGAAGAAAAATTCGACATTTCAGACGTATTTGATGTGGCAGGTGGTATTTTAGACAAGCTAAGAGATCTCGCGGGCAGTTCTATCTAATCAGCTAATCACACATGATAATAGGAATAAAAAATAAAACTATTATTTGCGCGTACCCACTAACAATGTGATTTTAACGACAAGTCAGAACTCGCAAATTGAATTCGTACGAAATTTTTACCGAGCTGTATCTGGCTCGTGGTTAACCATTAACGCACCGATATGTTTATGAATCTGGATCACCATGTATCAGATATGACAGATATTTAGCACGTGTATGCCCCGCTATAAAGGGGATCCTAAACTTACACAACTTTTGTTTTGTTTCCAACACGTCTGCGTCATGTTCTTTCAAGTTACGTTGCAAACATGATAAGAGATGTCATAAACAAATTTGATATGACTGTGCATGTTCCAATTTCAAACGTTATTTGTCTACTGTGTACTGTGCGAGATTTAAAAAATGTTTTAGCCATTCTTTTCGTGCAAAATGGAATCTAGTATTATTCAACATTAAATTTGAAAAGGAATAGAATAATAATATAACGTTTTAATAATATTATGATCACACTTATGAGCAACTTGTAATTATTTTGTTTCGATGAAGAGCGGTTCAACTGTATGGGTAAACACAAAGGTTTTGTCCCCGACATTTTGTTTGCGACAAGCGTCCGACACGTCGTATAAGTATGTGATCGGCGTTAGTTTGCAACGTTTTAGTTTCACTGAAACACATACTTACCGCTCAATTAAAAAGAGGTTCCCTCCTCAAGTCACAAACCTTAAACCTCGATAAAATAGTCCAACTGTAAAAAGCAAACAATTTTGTAACAGTCAACTAGAGGGGGAGGTAAAAATATTACTCAAATTTGTCATGCCGTCTAGGCAATTCTCTCTTTCTTATGTGCTTTTTTATTTTAACTTCATTTGTAATGTCGGTACATTTTTAAACGGCGTTTCTGACTTACGCCACCCGCAGAGAGGCTCAATAGAAACAATAGAAGAATAGAATAGAAAGATATTATTATTGTACCTGGTGGTAAAGTTACCAACGCCGTTTAAAAATGTACCTACCATAATCGTTTCTCACATGATTTCTCACCATTTCTCATCGTTTTGTAATATTTTGTGACTTTGTTTTAGCTACTAACGACTACAAGGCCTCATTATAAGTTGGAATACTATTGGAAAATCCTTGACAGTTCATATTGGACCTTTGAGCAGATGTAACGTTTTTATCGTGTATAGGATTGCACAGGTTTGATATGCCGTGAGTTCATCAGTTTGTTATTTGTCTTATAAATAATAGTTATAGCTTATAACCTGTAAAATTTGACAATTTAACATGTCGTGGTTAAAAGCTAATTCGCAAAAATTTATAGAGCGCAACATTATTTTTGAATTGGATCCCCCAAACCTACAATCAAGTGTGCAACTTTGGAACGCTAACTGTTTTGAATCCTATATTCCGATAAAATCCTTATTTGATGGGACTTCCTATGTTAGAATGAAGAATATAAAGAACAGCAACCGAAACGTGGGCAATAGAATCTTAGTTGTTTAATTTATTCCACATATACCCGAGATTTGACCTAACTAAAGATGGTTTAGTTTAAAATAGGAGACAACTTGTATTTAAAGGGGTAAATATTATTTCATATTAGTTGATTTTAAATCAAGAAAAAGTATTTTTAATGTAGAAATTGGATATTAGTTTTACGCCTAAGTGCAGGCGTAAAACTAATTCCACCCCGAACGTGGAGTTACCTATATGTTAGGCGCATTTAAAGTTTTTTCTCTTTGGTATGATCGTATTTTATACTTTTCTTGTTTTAGAAATTAGAATTCCGAAAGGCGTAAGAAGCTATACAACTATTTGGATATTACTGTCATGCTACAACTGAAACTCGTGATGATTAATGATGAATGAAGATTTTGGAAATGGTAAGAAAAGTTATTGTTAAAAAATGTATTTTAATTGCGATTTTTAGATTACGTTTCCGACAACAAACTGTAGTCTCTTATGTTCTAAATATAGGAATGTTTAGTTGAAATTTTCCTAATTCGTTAAAGAGCATTGGTAAGCTGGTTTGGAACATAACAATGCGGTTTGGAACCTAACAATAGAACAAGATTTCTGTTTGAAGATTCTTAGAAGATATTTGTTTACTATTTTCATTACGTTAACCGAATTCTGTTTTTTGTGTATTAAAAATAAGCACAAATGTTTATTATTAAGTGTCTAGCTGTCTAGTGATCAATATCCTATAAGACCTGGTTAATCAGAGGAGCTTTACCGGCAGTGGCCTAAGACATGGCACTTTTCTTTTTTTTTTTAATATCTCGAAAACTATGGATTCGAGCTGAAACGTGATTATATACTAAATTAAAGCTGATAAAATTTGCCACAAGTTTGAATGGATGCTTGTTTTTAGTAATACTTAAAAAATATGCGTATATTCAATTTTGTAGCTAATTTTATCAGCTTTAATTTTATATGTATTAACGTTTCAGCTCCAACCCAGAGTTTTGGGATATTAACGAAAAAGATAAAACAGTGACATGTATTTGGCCACTGCCGCTAAAGCTCATTTCTGATTTATCGGAACTTTTAGGGCAATCTTCATTAGACATCTACAAAAAATTATGTAAAATTGCGAAACTATTTGATGTTTTTGAAAGTGAAACTCTTTCATTTTTAGTCGATTGAACTATAAATACTTTGGCCTACACTTTGATTATTCTACAGCAGGCTAATATTAGTTATAATGTTATTGTAACAAATCTTAATAATTATTGTTAAGTCTTTTAAAGCAAATATGTAATATTATAATTATTTACTCTTGAACTACCCCTCTTCTGATAAACTAGATTTAGTTATTAGAAAAATTATTATTGTTAATTACTGTGGTAACAGTTTTAGTTTCAATGTTTCTCTTTTCTATAGGTCTGTTCGTTTGCAATGTTTTCGCTGCTTTTTTGCGTGAGATCATGAAGTCGAGTGTTCGTTTGTAAAATGTTTTCTTAGTAGACCAGTTTCGTGACGTCACACGAATCAACTCCAACATGATTTGGAGTAACCTGAAGTAAACTCAGACAGTCCAAACGAACAGACCTAATTTGTAAATGAAACGTTTTGCTCATGAAAAATGAAAATTTAAATTAGTAAATAGTAATTGATAATAAATTATTTATCGATTTTGTGCTTCTAAGGACACCTAAAAGACCTAACCGAGTTCGCTTAATCTAGTGTATTAAGGAGTTCGTAAATTTGTTAAATTGCTTCTTGTTAAAGTGGTTTTCTTGTTTTACTATTAATTATAAATTATAAATCAGAAGTTGCAGCATTGTTTATATGTTTATCTATGTATTAAAATTTATAATTATAACATTAGTTTATTAATTAGTTAAAAGTATTATGTATTTTGCCTTCTATATTGACCACTTTCTAAGTTGAAATAATGTAAAAGTCGAAATTTGTTAAAACTCCAACTTTTTACGCCTACTAATACATAGGCAACACTTGTTACTCTCCCACTACATTATAAATTTTAAACTACCATAGAAATTTATAGTGTGGGGTGGTCACATGACCACCAAAAGTTTATATAAGGCCGAGTTTTGCCATTCGGAAATTTTGTAATCTCCACTTCAAATCAGCTTCGAAGAGAAAATTTTAGCTTTGCTCGTGTGAAAAATCAACTTCAACTTTTTGAATTTTTTTTTCTTGGAAGTTGTTAGAGGCATTGTTCTGAATATCTTTAGCGACTTTTGGATCATTTGGTCGAATATTAATGTGGAAAATTAAGTTTTTAAAAATCAATTATTTATTCGTACCTACCACAATATTAATTAACTCGGCATTCTTGTTTGGAAGGTGTTGGGCGCTTCTTAAGACGCTGTTATTTCTCTCTTCTGATGAGAATTTATTTTTAAATTTATTTTTGTCTTATAATTATTATTGTATGTGTGTAAATTAGGTTGAAAAAATAAACGATAGCAAGCAATAATTTCTTTTATTATAAGCTACCCTATTTACCGCAAAATTCTCGTTTTCGGACTAGATAGTTGGAAAGCAAAAGGGTGATAGGGTTTTGGAACAAAAAATTCAAATCATATAAGCGATATAACGCCTCGTTTCATAACATAATGGCAATGCTTTTAAAATTCTTTTAAATAAATATTTCTCTCTAATTTATTTTGATTACCTTATCGCACTTCTGCTCTCCTACTACCTTGTCCGAAAATTGTAAAATTAGAAGGAAATTTTGAAAAACCTATTTTTAAAAAATCGAAATTATGCAATTCTGAGGGTGGGAATCTTTAGCTCTACTATTGGGGAATATACTTGTTAAATTTGGGGGCTGCTGGTCCTCTAGTTCAGAAGATATTCAACATAAAACACAAAATTAGAAAATTTATAAAAGTTAAAATATCTTAAAAGTCGAATATCTTCTAAACTAGAGGAGCAGGAGCGCCCAAATTATACAAGAATATTCGCTGCTAATAGGACTAAAGAATCGCACCCTCAAAATTGCGTAATTCCGGCTTTTAAAAAATCCATTTTTAAAAATTTCTTTCAAATTTTACAATTTTCGGGCTAGGTAGTAGGAGAGCAGAAAGGCGATAAGATAAACAAAATAAAATAAAGAGAAATATTTATTTAAATGCTCGTGCTATTATGTTACGCAACGAGGCGTTATCGCTTAATATAATATAAGCGTTTTAATATTCAAAAATATTGGTACTTTAATTTAAAATTTGTTTTGAACACCTTATCGCCCTTCTGCTCTCCTACTACCTAGCCCGAAAATTGTAAAATTTGAAAGAAATTTTAAAAAATGGATTTTTTAAAAGCCGGAATTACGCAATTTTGAGGGTGCGATTCTTTAGTCCTATTAGCAGCGAATATTCTTGTATAATTTGGGCGCTCCTGCTCCTCTAGTTTAGAAGATATTCGACTTTTAAGATATTTTAACTTTTATAAATTTTCTAATTTTGTGTTTTATGTTGAATATCTTCTGAACTAGAGGACCAGCAGCCCCCAAATTTAACAAGTATATTCCCCAATAGTAGAGCTAAAGATTCCCACCCTCAGAATTGCATAATTTCGATTTTTTAAAAATAGGTTTTTCAAAATTTCCTTCTAATTTTACAATTTTCGGACAAGGTAGTAGGAGAGCAGAAGTGCGATAAGGTAATCAAAATAAATTAGAGAGAAATATTTATTTAAAAGAATTTTAAAAGCATTGCCATTATGTTATGAAACGAGGCGTTATATCGCTTATATGATTTGAATTTTTTGTTCCAAAACCCTATCACCCTTTTGCTTTCCAACTATCTAGTCCGAAAACGAGAATTTTGCGGTAAATAGGGTAGCTTATAATAAAAGAAATTATTGCTTGCTATCGTTTATTTTTTCAACATAATTTACACACATACAATAATAATTATAAGACAAAAATAAATTTAAAAATAAATTCTCATCAGAAGAGAGAAATAACAGCGTCTTAAGAAGCGCCCAACACCTTCCAAACAAGAATGCCGAGTTAATTAATATTGTGGTAGGTACGAATAAATAATTGATTTTTAAAAACTTAATTTTCCACATTAATATTCGACCAAATGATCCAAAAGTCGCTAAAGATATTCAGAACAATGCCTCTAACAACTTCCAAGAAAAAAAAATTCAAAAAGTTGAAGTTGATTTTTCACACGAGCAAAGCTAAAATTTTCTCTTCGAAGCTGATTTGAAGTGGAGATTACAAAATTTCCGAATGGCAAAACTCGGCCTTATATAAACTTTTGGTGGTCATGTGACCACCCCACACTATAAATTTCTATGGTAGTTTAAAATTTATAATGTAGTGGGAGAGTAACAAGTGTTGCCTATGTATTAGTAGGCGTAAAAAGTTGGAGTTTTAACAAATTTCGACTTTTACATTATTTCAACTTAGAAAGTGGTCAATATAGAAGGCAAAATACATAATACTTTTAACTAATTAATAAACTAATGTTATAATTATAAATTTTAATACATAGATAAACATATAAACAATGCTGCAACTTCTGATTTATAATTTATAATTAATAGTAAAACAAGAAAACCACTTTAACAAGAAGCAATTTAACAAATTTACGAACTCCTTAATACACTAGATTAAGCGAACTCGGTTAGGTCTTTTAGGTGTCCTTAGAAGCACAAAATCGATAAATAATTTATTATCAATTACTATTTACTAATTTAAATTTTCATTTTTCATGAGCAAAACGTTTCATTTACAAATTAGGTCTGTTCGTTTGGACTGTCTGAGTTTACTTCAGGTTACTCCAAATCATGTTGGAGTTGATTCGTGTGACGTCACGAAACTGGTCTACTAAGAAAACATTTTACAAACGAACACTCGACTTCATGATCTCACGCAAAAAAGCAGCGAAAACATTGCAAACGAACAGACCTATAGAAAAGAGAAACATTGAAACTAAAACTGTTACCACAGTAATTAACAATAATAATTTTTCTAATAACTAAATCTAGTTTATCAGAAGAGGGGTAGTTCAAGAGTAAATAATTATAATATTACATATTTGCTTTAAAAGACTTAACAATAATTATTAAGATTTGTTACAATAACATTATAACTAATATTAGCCTGCTGTAGAATAATCAAAGTGTAGGCCAAAGTATTTATAGTGTGTTGGCACTAAATTCGTAAATCGATTCCGCTTCTTCACAATTTTCGGGTTTTGCTTTAACCACATTATTCGATTATTTCAGCATAAAAACATTCTGGGTGTAAATAGGTTAGGTTCAACTTTGTATTAATTTTTGAAAACGTTAGCAAGCACCATCTATTATAAACATATAAACCGAAGCAACTAACTGTCAACAATACTAATAATAATTAGAGTTCCTTTAGATCAGGGGTTCCCAACCATTTTGCACCTGCGTTCCTGCGTACCATTTGACTTTTTGAAAAATTTTGGCATACCACCAGACCTAAATATTTTAATAAACGTATAATATTTACTCTTCTAAAAATATTCAAAAGCATTTTGAATTAAATTCCTCAGAAAACTTCCTATGTATTTAATGGTTAGATATTTGTTTATTTATAACATGCTTATAATAAAAAAGAAATAAAAAGATTAAAATGGTATTAAAAAATTAATAGCATGTTGCTCACATCACTCACGCGTACCACCTGAAAAGTTCCCGCGTACCACCGGTTGGGAACTCCTGCTTTAGGTTAAAAAGAGAACCTGTCATTTAAAGGTAAGAAAGAAACCTGTAATTTGAACTGTTAACGATTCATAGATGGTGCTTGCAACTGTTGACATAAAGTTAAATTATAAACAAGTCGAACCTAACCTTTATTTATATTTACATTTTACATCCAAAGTATGTAATTAAATGGCTAAAAGAAAGTCCAAAAATTGGGAAGAAGCTGAATTAACTTACCAATTTATAGCCTGCACACTAAAAGGTCAAACTGTATTGCTCGAAAAGTATAAAGGGTATGTTTGCCTCATAGTAAACGTCGCTTCAAAAGCCGGAAAAATTATGCAGGATAGGTGGAGCTCGATGAAGAGTATGAAGATTCTTTAAGGTTGGTTTACGAATGTTAGCTTTTTCGTGCTATCAATTCGGTAAACAAGAACCAGGAGACGTCGATAAAATTTGGACATACGTCTCAAGGAAAAATGTCAAATTTTACGTGTTTGAAAAAATTTAGTTTACGATCCTAATGCTCATTTCTCATGAAAGTATTTGACGATATCGATCAAAATGATGTAGGTACCATAAATTATAATTTTGTAAATTGAAGTTCTTTCAGTTCCATTATTTAAGAACTGCAAAAAGGTTAGTTTCTCAGTTTGAATGAATGAGGAGAGTTTCTGAATATCAATATGCAAGACTTAAAATTCAATAGAGAATGAGGATTCCATTTATAAATACGTTGGACATCATTACATTAAGCATTTGAATACTTCGACATTGGTAGCTTATTAGTAAAGCGATTGAAATGTGAAATTGTTAATTTTTTATAAGAACTGCCATGCTAAAGCCATCAAAATAACAAAATGTGGGACATTACCTGTTTTCTACGATCTATTTTTCCAATAAAATGTTATTATGGTAAATTGTTACATTTTTTGATGCCTTTGTCTCCTTTTAGTGTACAAATTGTCGTACCCTTCTCAGATCTTAGTTGGAATAGTTGGTACTTCCTCCAATTTCCGATTAGCACAAAATGGACAACACTAGAACAAAATGTTACTACCATTGCCAAAACATACTAAAATTAATATTAATACAGTCGAGTCCACTTATCAAGAAGCCATTTTATTGCGAACGTTGGGTTTTAGCGAGAAATTTAAACTTAATACATTTTGAGCTCGGCAGCTCAAATATAATTAGCAAATGTTATAACGAGCATATTTCCTTTGTCAAACCTTCACTTAAAAAGAACAATTTCTAATATGTGAAAAACATTCGTAACTGTTGCGATACGAGGACTTCAGATTTATCGGATGGTTAACTTCAGTTATAACGATTGATAACAAACTTATTGTAACTTGTCGTAAGCGATTTTAAACGTATATTTCACATACAGCCATCATTGGTCACTGTTTGTTGTGGTTTAGTGTTCCTCTTGCTCTCATCAAGCCAAAACCCAATAAAAAATAAATCGAATAAATATAAAGAACATTCTCGTTATAACAGATGTTTAAAATCTTTTACAGCGAGCGATCAGATGTAGAAAGCGCAATTTGTTAACACAAGCGCACTTCTTATAAGCGGACCCTGACTGTAATAGAAGTATTATAAAATTCAAAAGCACAGACGACAAAAAGTGGAAAAATTCAAAAGTCGAATAACCTTCTTCATATCCTGTAGGTCTGCGGTAGCAACTAGTATACTGTTTTCCAGCTAACATCCATCCACTAGCAATATAGATAAGTCTTCTAATGTATAGTACGAGCTACACCTTAACATAAATTACTTATAAATGTTTTTTTGAAGGCTATTGTGGATATTAGAACTTTGATGGTTGGAGATATTAAGGATAGCTTCAGTTCAGTCATTGTCGCAAGCACCCATTTTGTTTTCTTGTCTCTATTGATATCACTACAGAAGAATTTAAAACAATTAAGAAATCATGTGAGAATCTAAGTCAAAGAATTTAATTAAAAGGAAAAAAAATAAAAAAAAGATATTTAAACAAGCATGCAAATGGAAAAAAATTTTTAAATGTGATAATTCAAAACAAAAAATTGTGAAAAAAGTTTTATTTTAAATGTAACTTTGAAGAAGCGAGTTAATTCGCGAAACGTCAGAAATTTTCAAATAATTATTTCTTAATGACGAAAAAAGTGCTTTTTTGTTTTTCTTGATGAGAAGAAGAAAAGGTGTTAAAGCTTTTTGAACACATAATAGGCTATCCTTAATATCTCCAACCATCAAAGTTATAAATTACTTAGGAATTTAAATTTTTACAAATATGACTATAATTTCTGTCATTTACCGTTTGTGAGGCTCCTTTTAACTCTGCCTGGAATTTTAAGCTTCCTGTATAAAATTTCTATAGAGGTTCTAAGTATTTTCTTACATATGCAACCCATCGTACACAAGTGTATTGACAGTTGACGCAATTCATAGTTTGATCTAATTGTTTTATGTAGTTTATTACATGTCCTTGTATTCATTTGGATCTAAAACTACTACATCGTCTGCTGACTCTTAACATACGGTTCCACGGTTATAAGCAGCTGAATGTCAGCATAGTCGACTGACTATTTATAACTTTATGCAGCTTTGTCTGCTAAACGAACCCATTGTTACATTTGCCTTGAATTTTCTAATCGTCCTAAATCCCCAAATCAAGTTTGCTACCGTATTCTGATATGACAAATTGTAAATCAAAAATGAACTGATGGACAATAATTTATTCGAATACGAAATGAAAGAGGAAAATATAACAGCAGACCAAACTGGATTTGCAAGTATCGGCGACGAAGATATCGATTTTGAAGTGACCGAAGAACTAGTCTACAATCCACTAATGTGTTCTCACATTAATGTGCTTCAAGGGTCCATTCCTAAACTCACGACGCAAACTAGTGCGCGCGGTTCACACTGCTCGTCTTGTAAAAGCACTACCGTGCAAGAAGTTTTAGAAAAATACGACGAGAAATCGGCCGATTCTTCGAATTGGGAGTCGGACTCCTCGTGGCCGGACGTCGATATTCCCGGTAGGTACCTAACTAAGTTTGTTTGTCTCGTGGGGAGTTGCATCGAAAGTTTCGTTTCAGGAACTTGGGGTACCCACGGTCTGGAACATATTCCGTGGGATAACGACACCAAACCTTGTGTCACTTTTCGAAAGTTTCAAGAAGTCGAACTAGACGAGATAGAACAACGAGGCGTCTTGACGGATCGTATTATTGCAACGGCGTCTTCTTATTTAGATAAGAGTGCCGAATATCAAAAATTCATATTTTGTAAAGTGGATCTGTCTAATAAGGTATGACGCGTTTTTACGGTTGGACCACCTCGGAACCTCTTTCCTCATTTTTTAGTTGCTGGCAGACATCAGCATTTTGAAGTACCACCATTATCTCCAATACGTCAACTTGAAGAAGAACGAGCTTACGGAAGTAGAAGCTTTGGGCCAACTACCTTTTCTCATGTACCTCGACGTGTCGTATAACTTTTTAACTAAACTACTCGATTTTAAAGCGCCGTTCAATTTAACTTATGTCGATTATTCGAATAATCGATTACAAACGATCGACGATCTTAGCGATTTTTGGTCGATCGTAAATTTAGATCTGTCGTCGAATCGCATCAATACGATTCAAGGATTGAACGGATTAAAGTGAGACGATTATGATTATTTTGAAATAAGCGATCGGGGATGATTGCGTCCATTTCTAGATATTTGAGGCACTTAAATTTGTCGAAAAACGTACTCGTGTGCATCGAAAATTTAAGTCACTTGAAGTTGTTAACGCTGAATTTAAACAGCAATAATCTATATCGATTTGAAGAGGGCGAAGATGTAGGATTTAAAACTTTAATCGATATTTTGTACGTGGACGTTGGAAATAACAATTTGACTAGTCTCAAATTATTTCAAAGAGCAGCAAATATACAGTCGATAAACGTCGAAAATAATCGAATCGACGATTTGATGGAGATGGTGTATTTGCGCGAGTTAAACTTTTTAACGGAGGCAATCTTTGAAGGAAATCCAATTTTCGAAAATAAGATGTATGTGGAAAGTTGCATTTTCAATATTCCACATCTGTTTGTTTTGGATCGTATGTTTATGGATGCGTCTAAAAAGGTAAAATGACTGATGTGGCCATAACAGGACTTTTTCGAAAAATAAAACGAAACATTTTCAATCACTAATTCGAAACTATCTTTTTGCACAGGCGTTAACCATGAATAGTTTTAATTCATTTCCTCGTATAGACTCCATGAGAAAGTCTGCCAATTTGCTGTTTTTACAACAAATAAACGATCCCATGTTGGGCTCGTTTGTTATACCCTCTGATCGAGCTCCCTCGCCCATCATTATTCTGGTTGGGCCTCCTGGCTCGAAAAAAGGCGAAACTGTAATGAATTTCGTCAAGTCTCACCGCAAGTGAGTTCAACTTCGTTAGTACTAAAAGTGTCGTCCTCTAAAGCACTCGATTTTTAGGCACACCGTACTTGGCGTTAGTCACACTACGCGTATTATGAACGACGACGAGAAACACGGAGAAAATTACTATTTCGTTTCGAATCGCGATTTTAACACAATGGCCAGTTCTGGCCAATTTTTAACTGTATCGAGCTCGTTTGGAAACAGCTTTGCTTTAGGTAACTATTTCTGCTTTCCAATTCCTCTTCAGTTGAGAGCATCGGCAATACGCATAAGCCTCTGGTCAAAAAGTCAAGAATAGGAACAGCCGTGAATATCTCGATTTTGGACCACCCCTCTGCGGGCACTAGTGTACCTACTAGAGCCTAGAGATTTTGATTACCACTGTTTATCCTATTCTTCGCAAAACTGTACTTTAAACTTAATTTAAGCCGAAACCGAAATAAGCAAGACGATGGGAAACAAAGCCGCTCTCGTGCTTCATATGGATTTAACAAGCGCGCTAACGTTACGCGCAAAAGGATACCGCTGCATATTAATTTTAGCCATGCCGGATACGTCAGAAACACACAAGAGTTGGTTAACCGACAAGTATTATAACTACTCGTTGACACCAAAGTGAGTTTATTGTAGAAAAAACTATTGTCGTCCAACTATTGCAAAATTTTAGATATCGGGGGGCCGTCGTTGTTCAAAACTGGCCTTCGAAAGCAAAACAATATTTGACACAGTTTGAAAATTTCGAGACATATTCCGGAACTTGTTTTGCACAAGACGTCCTTCACGAAATAGTAAAGAAAGCGACGAGACCTACGAACGGCGGTTCAGAAGGTAGTAGTTCCGAGACAACTTCCGATTCGGAAAAAGACGACTTGAGGTACCGAAATATGCCAACACATAATTTACCATTTTATCACGATTCCGTAATACTTGTAACTCCGTTAAAGTAATGTCGTTTCTTCTTCAGTTTTCAAGCTTTGGGGATTTTGAAGAGATGTTCGTCGAATCCTAGTAAGTCGACTTCGATAAACTTGCCTAGAGCGAGCGTTACTTTTGACAAATACCATGAAGTGGGGGAAGAAAAAGAATCTTCACGTAGACCGCAGATGGTAAAATAAAACTGAAACTTTATTGCACTTAAATGCTCATTTTTAAAATTTTCCACTAACAGAGCAGAGTTCACTCGATACGCAGTGTGACTTTTAGTGAAATTCAACCGCCTCAATTCGAATTAACTGAACGAAATAGCGCCAGTAAAACTTTATTAAATGGCAATATGGAAAGTGGAGTAAATTTTTTGAGCGTTCTCAGTCATAGCCATTTAAAGGAAAGAATTAAATGTGAGTTTTTTGAGTTGGAATAGAGAACGGACTTTTAAGGGACCGATTTTAGGCGACTGTGCAGATTTCGATGTTTGGAAAAGTCGAGTGCAAGCTTACGAGGCATTTGTTGGTGAAGTACTCAAATCTCGTGCTTTATACTTAGAAGTACATCAAACCAATCCTGGACTGTTTACAGATGTGGTAAGAGGCAAACTTATATCTTGTGCCTTAAGCCCTTCCGTGCTCCATTTCGGTGCAGCCTTTGTATTCTAAGTCGTGTTTTCAGACTTTCTCTTACAAGGAGCCGATCAGAGTCGCTAGTCGCTAGCTGTTTCCTTCGAGCGTTTGTATTAATATTTATTATACTGTATGTCCTCTGTATATCACGACATGCTCTATTTTATTACATGTTGTTCGTTCGTTGTAAGTCCACATTGTAACGATTAAGAGACCCCAACTTTCAGATATTTACCAATAACGCCCAAAATGCGTACGAAAGATTAAAGCGCTTACTCAAAGACGCAATATCGAATCAACAAAACGTAAAATCGCACTTCGCGTTTAAGAAAGATGCAGTTTATCAATCGATGCTAGCCACTCGCCTTCAAGGTTTTCACAAAGAAATTAAAAGGTAAAATATTGACCCAGGTATTATTTTAAGTTTTAGTTAGTACAGAAGTTCTTTTTCAGTTACATGTCTGTAACGCAAACGCAGTTAGATGCGATGGGAAAAGTTGCGGAAGAGCACACGTTAATAAGCGAACAGAAACATTCACAAAAAAACATGGTCGAAGTCATGCGAAAGTATCATCATCAAGCCGTGTCCTATAAACTTCCTAGCGATACTAAATACGTTAGGAAACAATCGAAAGAAGAGTCTGTTCAATCGTATTAATAAAATGCAATTTCGAGAAAAATAAAGTACACCGCCGTGATTTTTGGTTACAGGGGGGGCTAAAAATGTTTAGAAAATTTCCTTTTCTACCATATTACTTTATCAACGTAGACCAAGTCGGCAAAAAAGGAAAATGGGCGTACAACTACAATTTTTAATTGAAACGCAACCCGCAATGCTTCTATGCGTGGCTGGTTGCAAATATAATTTTTATTTATTTTTTGTAAAGCAAAGGCTCAAGTTTTTATAAAGAGAGTTCTTTAATGGGCCGATTCACAATCTTTTAGCCTTAAAATGATATACAGGGCCGTTATATATAAAGTAGTCTAGGTAGGCCACATCTTTATCGTATCGACCCCACACATTCGATTCTATTTTCAAAAACGGTCAAGGAGATTTGCAAAATTAACATGCAGTTACTTCTTTATTACCTATTGCATTGAAGATAATAATTGTTAGCCAATATAATGTTATTAGACCACGTTTTTCCCAACACAAGTGTGATTTTTATTTTAAAATGCAAATGCCTCACTCTAAATATCTAAATTTGCAAAGCAATTATAACTCTTATCTCGTATTACTTATTACTAATGATGTATTGAAGTTGAGCATGTCCTCGAATTATTTCCTGTACGCTGTACCGTATGTATAAGTCAAATAAATTTTAAAAATCATTCAAATGACGAATAATACCACTTGATACTATTCCAAAGATTAATTATTTTTAATTTAAAGTACTTGCTTTAACTTAACTAACCATTAATAAGCATAGCAAGCAAGTTAAGGGCAACTCGAGAAATGGGGTTTTTGAGGTCAATCAAAACCATAGACATAGCCCATACGGTAGGTATACAAAAAATGCATATTTGGTGCCAAAAAATTGTTTTTTTGTGCAAATTTCGAATATACTATGGTAAAACTTCAACGCGCTCTAGTGCCTAATCTAAACCGTTCGTGTATAATCTAAAAAACTTAGGGAGCATTATTTGTACGAAATTTAATATACTTCATTTTTCTATAGAAAGACTTTCCTCTAAAAGTGCGTAGTTTTCGAGTTATAAGCGATAAGCTTAAAAAATCAGTTTTTGGCAGATTTTGACATTTTTGTCAAATTTTAACGCGCTCTAGCGCCTAAACCGTTCATCTAAAGAAGAAACCTAAAAAATATAATTTGTAGGAAATTTCATGCACTAAATTTTTGTGTAGGAACACTTTCCCCATAAAGTGCGTAGTTTACAAGTTATAAGCGATAAGCTAAAAAAACCCATTTTTGGCAGATTTTGAAACTTTTGTCAAATTTTAACGCGTTATAGCACTTAAACTGTTCGTCTGAAGAAGAAACCTAAAAAATATAATTTATAGGAAATTTAATGCACTTTAGTTTTGTGTAGAGATACTTTTCTCATAAATTGCGTAGTTTTCGAGTTATAAGCGATAAACTAAAAAAAAATCGTATGTGCGTAAAATCCTCTACACTCTACATTCTACATAATGTAATAGCGATGTGGTCGGCACACGGATGAAAAACAATTCTCTTTAGGGAAAAATTATTTATTTAATTTATAATGTGGTGTTTATATAAATTACTACAATTAAATGTTAAATTTAATTAATACGTAATTACAACTTTAAAAAGAAACAAACGGTTGACTATCAAAAATCTGATGTAAAATTAAGTAACTCTAACAATAATTTATTAAACAGTCGCTCTCAAATAATTTATCACATTAATTTAAGAGTTTTCTTCTTTTTTTTTCTTTTTTGGAAACCACCAACGTAACATTTTTTTAAAAATCAGTACAGCCATTGAGATTACAAACGTGTGAAGTTCACACCAGGAGGCTTTTTTCCTTTAAATGCGAAAATAGCTGCGAGATTAGAAAAAAATTTATTTTAATCTAAACTTAACGACGTAACAGGAACTTCACAGTGTAAAACTTTTTTTATTTACCAAAATTTTGAAATTTGACCGAAATCTCTAACCGGAGTTGTTCGTCCGGTATAGGTAAATTTTGTCGAATCCTAAAAGTAACTAAAACCTAACTAGAAACTAAAATGGCGTCAGGATAGATGAGACGTTTTTCCCGTTTGAGAACACGTCGCCACTTTGGACGACTTGCCGCTCGTGATGGTGGAGTTCTTTGGTAAAAGTTTACATTCGCCTTCCCAATGAGCCTTGTTACTGGCGTGAGACTATAAAACAAACTTTACGTTAGTCTTTTTTTTGTAAATTGGGGACGTTTTGGACTACCTTTGTGAGTTCTCGTTTCCAAACCGCGCCGCACGAGCCTTCGCAACTCGGGCACGGCCTTTCGAGGGCGTAACCGCCACATTCGGAACAATCGAGAGAGACGTGATATTCGGCCCAAGAGACGCCGCAAGTAAAACAGCTGCTCATTTGAAGACGTAGCTCTTCGATGGTCATGACGTGTTCAGAGTTGAAATGGGGACTACAGCAGCTAGCTATGTCGTCCAGACTGTAGCTCAACGACGATAATGAGCTGTAAAAGAGAAGATGAAATTGAAGAAGGATCACTTTTTTGGTTAAATGATGAAGTGCTCACCTGTGGTTGGAATGAAGAGTTCTAGGATGTACGCCGACGAGAGACATGTTGGATACTGAAAGGAAAAATTAGGTATCAGCTTATAAGTTTGGCAAAATTATTACTTAAGATTTAAATCGATTATGTAACAACTTTAAAGATGAATCGCGATCAGATAGGCAAAAATAATAAAAGCACTCGAGATGAAATTAAGTAAATCATCGCTGCTTGAACAAAAAACACACCTACTCTCTTGACTGGCGACTGACAGAGCAAAATACGATTTTTCGCCAAACGAATTAGGAGGTAAATTTTTACAGTTATCAATGACGCACTCGATGGCATCCCAAATTTGGGCCCCATTAAACAAAAGACATATTTTATTACAAATTCGTTTATTCGCGTGTGTTATAAATAATGACAAGCGTGTGTAGCAACAATTGCAATTTTATAAACAAGATGACTGGGGCAAACTTTCTTTGGGCGAAAGTAGGTCGTATTTATGCGTTGCAGTAATATAACACTTTTTTTTCCTAACGGAAATTTTAAAATGTTGAGCAAAAAGTGAAGTGTCGAGGTCAATAATTTTAGATGACCGAAAAGCGTTTTAAAATTGTTGTCAGGTGGTCCACGAGTTGATTTTTGTAAGATGGACGTTCCAAATCAAGAGACGGACGATAAATTACTCATCGCTATCATTTCGCGTAATGTGGGAATATTTTAGAATTCTTCTGGAAGATTTTGTTCGAAAGGTTAAAGGTTCAGAGCCCCAAAAATTACAACGATTGGAAATGTCCGTCACAATCATTACTTTCATTTTTTCAGGAACTTTTTGTTAAATTTTAATTAGTTCCGCATTTACTTTCATTTCGATTTCTAAAACTTCCGATTTTGTTTCAATCAAAGATTTTGGCAATCATCTTAAACGAGGCCCTCGAACCCCCCGATTCACCGTAGAAATGCTTCAGAATTTCTTTTTTTTTTACTGTTTGGACACACTATTTGTAGACATGTAGAAGTCCATAAAAACTTTAGGCCAGCGTCTGGTCGGTTGGCCAATTCATTGCAAACTGTTTTTGCAGCAATATTTGGTAATACGTAACTTTCGAAAGTGCGCGCTGAATGATTCATTTGTTTTAAAAATAAATTAAAAGTTATATTTAATTGTATGTCACACACTGAAAAAAAGCGAACGCTTTGAATTGTTTCGAAGCTACCGATTGAAAGTTAATTCATGTTATAAATAGCAACAAGAAGAAGCCCAGAGGACCGAGACTTGACAGCAAACGATACATACAGCCTGCTTTATTGGGGCGGGGGGACATCACTACCTATATTGCCAAAAATTTTGGAAGAAGATACGCATTTGGCTTACAGACGGCTTTAGGAACTGCTGACTGTTCCATTGAATTCCCTCAAATGTAATAAACGGCACAAGACGCAGTGCTCGAAGTGAAAAGAAGAAGGCATTAAACTTCTTGAAGAACCCAATAAAAGGAGAAAACTTGAGAGAGAAGCGTTTTTTGCCAAATTTGAAGAATAAATTTGGTGCCCACAAACGTCGGGGTTATCCGCCACCATCACTGCCGCTACTATCACAATTATTACCTGACAATTTTCCCGTCACTTGTCTTCATGAAAGAAAAAGTGCGTCTTTTAAGATAGGGCGAGTAATAAAAGCACAAAAGAGAATGGAAAATAGGTTGTTTTCTAGTTTCTGCCGAAAACCTATCAAGTGTTTTCTGTAACTACAAAAACAACTTTTTTGAACTTTCCGCCACGATAACTCCTCAAGTGTTAACCCTAGAAAAAAATTATTCTAACAAAAGTTGTAGAAAATTTTATGCCCAACAACATTGATGATCTCTATTTATCGCTCAGAACGCACCCATAAGAAGATATTTAGCAAATACGAGTTTAACTTTTTCCAAAATGGCGGATTGGGTAATTTTTGAAATTTGACCTTTCAAAAAATCGTAACTCCGGTTCTGATCATAGCAAACGAACCAAACAAACTGCGTTCGATTAAGAACATCGATATCTACAGAATATCCAAAAATGGACATAACAGCAGGATCCGATTTTGAGAAAATATTTTTCAAAATTTTAATTAACTTTGGACCTGGAAAAGTAGGTAATTTTGAAATTATTTTTAAAATCGACTATAACCAAACTAAAGTGTTATATTCTGCCTATATCTATTCCTGTTTTTAGATTTTTAAAATAATAATTATCTGGAAAGTTATAATAGAAAAGCCAAAAAATGGGAAAAATCGTTATACTGGCCGCCTTTTTAAATTTAAAAATTTGAAAATAGTTATTTTAAAACTTGAGCAGGTGCGTTCTAACTGCTAGCAACTTATAGGCGAGTATAAACAATGTAGGGCAAGATGCCATCAAAATAACCCCCTTATTTTCGACCACCCTGTGTCGATTTTGTCTAAAAGTTCAATTTGTCAATGAAACTTTGTTAAAATGGCCGAAACCAAATTTCATCAAAATCGCTTTAGTAGTTTTTGTTTAAAAAAAAGGGAGGTTACGAACTAAAAATCTAAGCGAATTTCGTATTTTTCGTTATTTTATTGCGGTGCACATGGTCGAATTAAAATAATATTGATAATTAACACGAGTTGTAAATGTTTTTTTATCTTTTAATTTGAAATTTATCGAACGAGTGGAATTTTCCTGATGTCGCAAATTCCTGCAAATTTCAACTTCAAATATAATCATCTACACTTCTGCGAAAGTATATAAAAAATAGACACGCAACTTCAATCGTGTATTTCAATATTTAACTGTGATAGTACTAGGTACACGAGAAAATAACAAGAAAATCAATTTTTCCAATAAATTTTAGAACAAATAAAAGGTGATCTCACTGTACCGTTTCAATCGCTTTTCTGTCCAAAGTAGGGAAAACTATGTTTTTATTGTAACTAATTTCAAAAAGGTTAAAGCCGTATTACGCGGGACATTAAAACGTTTTTTGAGTCGTTTATAATTTAAATATTATGCAATTTCTCTAAACTTCGCGTGTCTATTCGATTCGACATTTCTCGACGATTATCATTTAACGATAATGGCAACTAATTTGATGATGGCAATGAATAAACAATTTAAAATTGCATCAAACTCTGTTAACTCAATAATTCTTACTTAATCGCACGATTTTATAAAATGTACGAGTACAACAGTCTACAGTCTATCGATAAAGCATAAAACTCCAGACAATCTTTATCGAACAAATAATGTCAACCTTCGTACCGACGACTAACAGCGATCAAAACCATTTTAAATTTTAATGGGTTCATATAGACAATTAATTGTTTAACAATTAAAATTTAACGCACAAATATTTACATACAATGTTAAATTTAGCATACGAATACTTTAAACTACACAAAGACGTTAGCTTTAAGGTCAAAAAATGGCCTTTGAATGAAAGGGGGGAAATGGTAGCGCTTAATTAACGAGAACAAAGTGGAAAGATAAAATTGAAATCAAAGAGACTTTTTAATTAACTTCGCACGATCGTCCGGCCATTTTGCAAAATTTGACCCCAAAGTGCGCTGTTCCTTTTATTTTTATTTTGGGCTATTTGAAGATCCGAGAGTTCAATCTCCTCTGAAACAGGAGGTGGCGCTTTTGTAAATTAAGTGGTTGATTAATGGACGACAAACGGCCACCTTAGAATTAAAAGAACGCAATTTACGAGTTGAAAAGTTAAAATCAGGGAAGAGGGGGGGGGGGGAAATTACCCGCACGTGCACAAATTATGTAAAAAACGCATCAATTTTAGATTAACCATTCAAGGTTTAAATCGAAGTGAAAATTAATTTGCAAAAAACACAATACAAGGTGAGTTATTTTAATTACAAATTAAAAAGTAAACCGATAAAATTAATAAAGAACATTGAAAATAGAAAATTTAAACGAACTTTGTTGTGTGCGTACAAAATACAGACGTAATCAAATTTAATTGGTATAGGTACGATCCAATTATTTAAATAAAGGTGCACAATTACAATAATTAAATTGCAACTATTAATTTAATTTGATGCAAATAAGCCGAAGCGCATCGAGTTTACGCCATCTTTTATAATTTGAGGTTATCCAGCCGCCATTTTGAATTTGGTTTCAACTAACGAAAGTTTAACAAATGGCATTTGTTTTATGATATAAAAAAGGTGTGTATTTGTATAATAAAAATTAATAAATACATCGAGGTTATTGACTGTCTTGCAAATTCAATTGTTTTATTGCGTAAAAAAATGAGGGCGGAAATAGGCCGAATTCCCGAGATACAAAATCGTAGTTTAGTAGGTAAATACGCAAAAACTAATATTGCAATAGATAAAATGCTTTCGTAAATGACAAATTAAACAAAGAATTTGAACGAGGTCGTTCGTACATGACGTATTTTGCAATATCGATATTGATTGTTGTATTAACTAAACTACCTCTATTATTTATAAGGTATCTGTACCTACATCTGTTACTCATAGATACATTTACAAATTATTGTTAAGAAATTATCGTAAAGTTTGCCAAATTAATAAATATTTCCGATTGTTTATCAAAGTCCAAAAGTACCAAAAAAATAAAATTTAAGTGGGCGCATTTTAAAAAAACAGCGCCAACGTAGATAAAAGATAAATTAGTCGAAGTGGAGTTAATAAGTTGTAAATAAAAGTAATAGGTAAAAAGAAAAAATTGAAAACATTAAAAAAAATCTTTCAAGAAGGAGGGGGGGTTGTTACGTGTATTTTAGTTTAAATATTTAATTATTTTAAGTTCAAGGAGTTGAAAAAAAGTACAAATCTAATAATAAAACGAATTAAAAAGTATAATAATAGAAAATAAAACAAATTAAACCAGCAACCCCTATTTTACGATAAATTCGAAATTTATTAATTCATTAATGTCAAAGGGCGGGTGTATTATTTTTAGTTGTCGTTTTAATATTCTAATAATAGCCCAATAAAAATTATTTAAAAAGAATTCCACGAGCGCCGTTTTTATTTTAATTAAATTATAATTCCTTAAAATATGCGCGAATATTAAAATATTCAAATAAACTCGACTAACCCTTCCACTATTTCTAAAAAGTATTGATGTAATTGGAAAATTTGGAAAGTCATATTTTGATATCATATTTAAAAATAATAATAATAAACAGTCGTCAATTATTCTAAACAAACAATTTACTCTCGTGTGCGTGTGTAAGAGCTCGTTTGGTCTCACAGGTGGGCACGCAAAGCCATATAAACGCAAATGCTTTTTATCGAATGTTTGTTTACACTTTTAAAACAAAACAAAAGCTTCTCAAATTACTACAGAAATAGTTACAAATTTTTCTGTTTTTATACCCCCTCAAACTGTATTATGCATCACAATGACTAAGTATTTTGCTACGCCCCTGGATTACGGTCACTGAACGAGTGGTACTTGAAACGCTATTAGCTATTAAGTAACTTTCATTGTGTGCAAAAATTTATCAATTTAAAAACACTATTAACGTCTAACAATTGCGATACTTTTTATTTTTAAAACAATTGACAATTTCTATTGAAATTTTATTTAAAATCGAAAATTTGTACTGATGTGGCCATAACGGGACTTTTTCCTACGTGTCCGAGCTATTTCTACAAGTCCTCAAAATATTTAAAAAGATATCGGAAGTAGCACCAAATAATAGTTCTGAAGCTCGCTTGATCTACAAAATATAAAATTATACAGTGTGTCCTACTTGAGATAGGAAAGCTAATCTTATTTCCGACTGAAACGGAGTCAAAATTTGAAACACAATAAACACAAAAATATACAGGGTGTTCAGTTTAAAACAGGAGAGCTAAAACCCCGTTTCTGGTTAAACCGCAAGTCAAAATATAATTTGTTTAGTATCATTAGACAGATAACTTAACATAACTTTATAAAAGAATAAAATATACAGGGTGCTTTCCAAAATTCTTCTTATTAGACTAACTTCCGGTTGAACCGGAAGTGTTTTGAAAACTAAAATAGTGTCAAATGATGGAAATTTCTAGAATAAATTAATCTGGCAACTTGCAATTACTAATTTTAATTACAAAAAAGTATATAAATTTTTGCAATTTTGACCTTCAAAAAATCATAACTCCGGTTCGCACCATAATAAACAAACTAAACAAACGGCGTCTGATTAAGAAACACAACATCTATAACATATCCAAAAATTAAAAAAACCGTTGGAGCCGATTTTGATAAAATCCGTTTTAAAGTTTTAGTCAACTTTGGTTCTTTAAAAGTAGTCAATTTTGAAATTATTTTAAAAATCGACTATAACCAAAGTAAAGTCCTATATTTTGCCTACATATTTCTGTTTTTGGATTTTTATAATAATTATTATCTACCAAGTTATAATAAGAAACGTAAAAAATGGAACAATTGGTATACTGACCGCCATTTTGAATTTAAAAATTTGAAAATGTTTTTGTTTAATTAGGGACTATGCGTACTAACTTGTAGCAGAGCATAAATAATTTTGGATAAGAGTTTCCAAAATGGCACCTAAATACCCCTCTTATTTTGGGCCGCCCTGTATAGATTTTGTTTAAAAGTTTTTTCTTTCAATGAAATTTTGTTTAAAGTAACCGAAACCAAATTTCATCAAAATCGCTTTAGTAGTTTTTGTTTTAAGGCATCATTTTCACGTTAATTTGAATTTTTACTTTATTACTTTACCCCCTCTACCTTCACCCACGCCACTGTACGACACGTTTCTCTTAATTTTGTAGTAAAATGACTCCAATAAAGACAAAAACGATTCCATGGCCTTCTTAAATCTTTTAATACTGAAATTTTGATCGCTCGATATACTAATGGATGGTTAGAACTCTATACAGAGAGTTTGTTTGAACAACTAGAGTGCTCTTTTAGTTAATGAATAATGCAGATGAAAAATGAAACTCCAATAATACGTTTGGACATCCCCGCCCCATCCCTACATCTTTAGTAATCAATATTTTAATGCTTCCATCTCAAATTCTGTATAGGATGTCCACTTGTGCACGCAACGGAATTATAACAACTGTTCGTTTACAAAAAAACTCTTCTAATCAAGTTGCAACCTCGAAATAATACATTTTTATTGAAATATACAGGGTGTACTACACACCAAATTACGATTACTCCTATAATTTTTTTTATCTTACGAGATACCGATCTAAAACTTGAGAAGCTAGCCAAATTAGATCAAAATTTCTTTGGAATCGACAATATAAAATCAAGAAGAAAGGTCGTCACGAAATAAAATATTATAATGGGGGCGGGATTCCCACAGATTAACCCTGAAACCAAACCGCGATCGGTCAACCGTTTTGGTTTTGACACTTAAAAAAAACCTTCGTGTAGCTCTTCCTAGTAATGTTATTGATTATTCGATATAAACAATTTATGTAACACATAAAAATGCAAGGTGGAATACGTCGATCTTTGTAAATTTTCAATTGGTATAAATACAGAAAACATTGAAAAAAAAATGAAATATAAAGGTCAATCAATAATAATTTTACTTGACCTCATTTTATATCCGTATACAAACAACAGTTATGTAACGAAACGCACAGATGTATTTAAAAACTGTATCGAACCTTGATTTTTGTTGCAGGTAAAAAAGTGTTATTAATACTGCGAAGTAATTCAATTTTAGTTACGAAATAATTGTAAGTAACCGATACTTTAACACATTTGTTTTTAAAAGGTTGGCGAGGGTGGTGCATTTTACAAATTTAATTACATAAAAACAAATTGTACGTCAAAGTTTCGACTTATTTCAAAGTCATCATCAGGGTAAAAGTATTAAATTTTCATATTTGCGACGAAAATTTTTATTGGGTGTTTTTATGAACCGATTTTTAATTAATTTTCATAATTTACCAGTTAGTGAAATCCGAAAAAACGTAAAAACGTTTCGATTTGATTTAAGGCTTTCTTCAGGAAGTAAATGTATGTAATTTAATACGGGTAATAAAAGTTACGTCAGCCGTTTATTTAAGAAATAAAAAGTAAATTTATTTTAGTAATAAAACTATTAAGCATATTATAAAATGAAAGAATAAAACAAAATATATGAATATAATTTAGCGCATTTTTAATAAAATGAAATAAACGACATTATTTTAAACAATTTTTCCGTTATTGTTTTTCGACGACTACCAAGATGACATTAGTGAAAAACGAAAAAATTGAAATCTCGTTTTTCCTAAATGTCAAGTTTCTTGACCCCTAAACGCGTTTCGCGAATTTTCCAATAATCAATATTTCGGCTTCATGGCCAGACAACATCCCCGCGTCTGTTGCACAAAGCGAACAAACGTCAATAATTTCGAAACAATATCAAACAAGTGAACGAAATTCCAATTTAATTAATTAATTTGTTTCTTATTACTAACTTTTTTTTTAATTTTTTTTTTGCTCACCTAGCAAGTTAATTCCTTTTTGAAAGAGATACGAGACGAACTTGTAATTATTGTTAAAATTGACGAATTATTTTAATTGATCAGAAAGCACTTGGATACGACACAACGAAAAGACAAATGCAACTGAACGTTAACGTATTTTAAAATACGTATATAAGCGCGATAGTCTATGACGTCACGGATCAGCATGCGCATATAAAATAAAAGCACGCACACTCACGGTTTTTAGGGTGGGTTGCGATTAATTTCTTTTGACCGTTTTAATTTGTGATGTATTTGATTAATACCTAAAATTACCGATAAGAAATACGCATTTCAAAGGAAAGAGGGCCGATTTTTAATACCAAATTTGAAATTTTTCAAAATAATTTTCTACTAAGTACTACGTCATTTTCATCAGTGATGATCACTGATCACACGCGTAATAAATGTTTGACCCCAAAAAATTTGTTTACCCAAGTTTTCACGTGAACTAAAAATGGAAGTAGGGCAGGAAATACCAAAAATTTACAAAAAGACAGCCGCTATCCTTGCAATTTTGACTTTAGGAGCGAGCGTTTTGAAAATGCTACCTTTGCGGTGGTTCCCCTCTGACTATTTATACATGTCTGTATACTAATTATGACGCGAAATGAGCACACAATGGCGCTTCCGGTTGTAAAAGAAGCCCAGTAACAGCGGTAGTGGTCTCTCTGACGCCCCACGACGTCTAGGGAGCGTTCGAGAAAACCAAAACTTGACAACAAATAAGAATTTCACGATACCAATGGAGATTGAGGGCACGGTACGCATATACGTTATTTTATTACATAACTCATTGAGATCAAGTAAATAGAAAATTAACGAGAAAATGGTCTAAAAATAAAAGGGCGCAACAATTTAAGAAATTACGGCACAAAAATAAATATTTTAGTAGGTCGCAATCGGCGAGCAAATTGACTCGAAATAAAATAATTAATGCCCCAATCCCCAATATTAAATTTTCTAACAAAAGATTTGTTATTATAACGTATAATATTATGTACGATATTTATTTATAGTACTACATTTTTTTGTAAATCATATGATTCGTTGGAATTTGGAATGAGACGGGCGCCGTCTTTATTTACTTATGTTTTTTTTTCCTTCTATTTTTATTAATGAACAAAAATATTTTGGCGGAACCCACGTTAAAAAAACGTGGAAGAGATAAATATCCGGACGCAAAAAATTAATTTGCCTATCAAGTACGCTTTAATTAAAGTTCATTTAAGTTAAAGAGAAATATGATTCAGCCTAATTAGGTTACCAATTTTTCATGTAACCAAACATTTTGTGAAAATAATTAAGTATATTAATTACTAACAATTTAGCCCCCGTACGATGAGATTCAAAGTTACGAAACAATTCATTGAAGTTCTAAAAAATATACATTTTTGAACTATGTATACTTCGGTAAGAGTGTTGTGTCGATAACCACCAAAAAGAAAAATTACAAAACTGTCGGCTGTCAGTAAAAAATAAAAACCTGTGGTTGGCAAAAACCACAACTAGGAATTACCATAAATTTCGACATTTGAGATGCAGGTACAATTTTTTAACAGGGCGATGTGGCATTATCTCTTAATGAAGCTGACGAAAGCGACTATATCTCAAGAACGGTTTAAGTTAGATTACAAAACCTTGGACCTTTTTTCATTCAAATTCTATGAAGAGTCAAAATATACAATAATATACAGGGTGTTACTATACTCAAAATACGTTAACACGCGTTTGAATATATTGATGAAGGTTTTTACCGTTATCAAACGACAGTGACAATATCTCAAGAACGGTTTAGTATAGATTTAAAAACCTCAGACCTTTTTGGAACCTAATTCTATAAGCAATCTAAATATATAATAATATACAGAGTATCACCATAATTAAAATGCATTAAAGCGCGTCTGAGTATATTGATGAAGCTTTTTATCATACAAAATGAAAGTGGCAATATCTCAAGAACGGTTTAGTTTAGATTTAACAACCTCAGACCTTTTTGGAACCTAATTCTATAAGAAATCTAAATATACAATAATATACAGGGTGTTACTATACACAAAATGCGTTAAAACGCGTTTAAGTATATTGATGAAGCTTTTTAGCATACAAAATGAAAGTGGCAATATCTCAAGAACGGTTTAGTTTAGATTTAACAACCTCAGACCTTTTTGGAACCTAATTCTATAAGAAATCTAAATATACAATAATATACAGGGTGTTACTATACACAAAATGCGTTAAAACGCGTTTAAGTATATTGATGAAGCTTTTTATCATACAAAATGAAAGTGGCAATATCTCAAGAACGGTTTAGTTTAGATTTAACAACCTCAGACCTTTTTGGAACCTAATTCTATAAGAAATCTAAATATACAATAATATACAGGGTGTTACTATACACAAAATGCGTTAAAACGCGTTTAAGTATATTGATGAAGCTTTTTATCATACAAAATGAAAGTGGCAATATCTCAAGAACGGTTTAGTTTAGATTTAACAACCTCAGACCTTTTTGGAACCTAATTCTATAAGAAATCTAAATATACAATAATATACAGGGTGTTACTATACACAAAATGCGTTAAAACGCGTTTAAGTATATTGATGAAGCTTTTTATCATACAAAATGAAAGTGGCAATATCTCAAGAACGGTTTAGTTTAGATTTAACAACCTCAGACCTTTTTGGAACCTAATTCTATAAGCAATCTAAATATACAATAATATACAGGGCGTTACTATACTCAAAATACGTTAAAACACGTTTGAGTACATTGATGAAGTCAAAAGCATCACTGATGTCCATATGTATCCATATATCCTTAGATACTTTTCTTGAAAGTTCGTATCGAAACTTATATGTCAATCGCTTTTCTACCTCATTATTTTATAGTTTTAAATACGTTACTTCCTTAGATATAAAAAAAACGTCAATATTAAAAATAAACCTTAATGTATTTTCGATTTAAAATGTAATCAAAGTAAAGTTCCATTAATACGAACGTCAAATTGTTTACATAAAAATTGTTTTAACGCAATTTCAACGAGACTCAAAACTTTAATAGGATTTTAATTTTAGAATTGTTTAAATGTAAAATGCGTCAACGACAAAATTTTTATACAAAGTGATCTGACAGATAAGTGTCCGCGAAACAAAAATCCATAACGGAATCTTTCCAAAAAGTTATTATACTCTATTAGTTAGTACATACTTAAAATAATATTTGAACAAAATACTGCGAAAATAGCAAAAGTAAATATTAGCACACGACAAATTAATTATAGCCAAAAAAGTGGTAAATAAACATCAAAAGTGTCTATTAGCGTCGCAGTCAATACTTTCAAGTGCATTTTTAGTATGCACTTTCTATAGTAAGTATAGTAACATTACCCTTCACCTTTCTACCGTACCTACTATTAGCAATTATTTAGTCAGTATAAATAAACAAATAATTATGAAGTCTCGCACTTATAAAAAACTAAATTTACTCGTGGGTTTTGTGCAATGATTGCGGAAGTTTTCTTTTGTTAGATACTTGCTCTACCCGAAGTTAATTTTTAAAGAAAGTAAATTTCTTAATTTCCTGTGTAATTAGTAGTTTAACCATTATTTGAAATTAATAAATTTACAAAAAGTTATTAAATTAATAAACTAGAAGGAGAAGCTTGCGAAAGTTAGAGAAAACGCACGAATTAATCAATCAAGTCTCTCGTAGGAAGTTTATAGGGTCGCTACTTAAAGATCTGTAGACATGGAGTCACTTGAGCGTCTTTAAAAATATTGTTTCTGGTAGGTCAAAACCCACGAAAGCTCACCTAAATTGCCATTCGTTGCTGGCTTCTTGCAAATTGAGACATGAGCAACAGGAGCTCCAAAGCTCCAAATTTAAGATTTTGTTGGTTATTTTGTCTCGCTCGAGTTTCTGAAAAATTCGTCTAATGTAATTAAATATTGAAGTTAAAATGCAAACAAGTTAAGTGTTTACGTTATTAGGTTAATCTCATTTATTTTTGTGCGGTGGAATTTTACCCAACTGTTTGTGTCTCCGCAGTCTCCCCCATTTTATGTTAAGAGTTTACCACCGTTTAATTATAGAATTTAAATACGTAATAGTAATTGGAGTACATATTTGCTCTAAAATTTTATCAAAATTTAGAGATACATGTTACACCTACTACTATACTATTATTATAGTTCGTATACCTACAATGTTATTTTACGATTTAAAAACTACCTGTTATCAAAGAGTGTTTCATAACTTTTTTTCAATGCCAATGTCGTTTTAATAATTACTTTCAGGGGCATTGGAAATTTACTGGGTCGATTCTAAGTTATAAATTACACGTTTTAGTTGGTATACAATCAATAGTATCGTATAACAAAATATGAAAAAATACGAGCCCCAACAAAAGACGATTTAGATAACACTATATAAAATCATCGAACTCTAAATGGTTTTTTCGTCAAATTTCTATTAATCGCTGAAAATACGATACTAATTAAGTTCGATTAACATTCCTCAAGGGTTAAACAGGCGAACGGACGAACCGAAAGGTCGATCATAAACACGGACAGACGAGCGGAGACGCGGAGAGCAGAGCGAGCAGAGACAAACGTATAAAGGCACATGAGGGTAGTAAAGGCGAGCGCGTAGCAAGAAATTGTCAAAAATTCTCAAAGAGGCCGAGATAGTCAAAACAAAGTTTGGGCAAATGGGAAAAAGTAACTCTTACTTTTTATAGTTTTAAAACGACATTATACCTATTTGCTGAAGCGGAATTTAATTTCCCATTTGAATTTTACACGGCACGCTTGTCAAAATGCTCATTAAAACCTTGAAATGTGAAGTTAATACAGGTAATAATTATGGTAGGTCATGTCTAGACAGTTGGACAGAATATTCATTTCAATACGAGTATATTGTTTCTTCTAATTAACTTTAGATATATCTCAGTTATCGTTATGATGTAAGACGAATCTTGCATTTCTTTATTAAAACTGTTGCGTAAAATTAAAATGATGCAAAATTGGAAATAGAAGGATCATACAAAATAATAAAGAAATAACTAAGGTCATAAGTTTAACAACAGTTCGATATATGCAAACAGTTAATAAGTAAATCAATAAATTAGGAAAAACCGAATGAAAAATTAATTAAAATGCTAAAAACCACTAAAAGTAGGTATCCGAATAAAGTAATTTTTAACAACTTCTCAAGCTTTGAGGGCCTATAACTTTTTAGGGGTGCATTTGAAAATATAACTTCAAGAAGAGTAAATGTTCCAATTTGGTCCTGAGAACTTATTGTAGAAATTTTTCGGTGATTTTCTGGAACACCCTGCGTAATAAACATGATTTCACCTAATAGGGTCGGACTGGGTCCGACAATGGCCCCACTGATGGTATTACGTGTAGATGAAAAGTTATGAGTGTTTCTGAAGTTTTGAAAGGTGCCCAAATAAATGTGACACAATTTATTTCAGTTTATCCCCAATTATTTCGGCAATGGGCAGTTGCATTTTCAGAGATGGCCTATTTAGACATTAACAACAATTCTATATAAGTAATATAATATTATAATACGCATCTAATAGCAACTTTGCTATTGAAATAAACAGATCATCAGTTTCAGCTTTTTTATCTAATAAAATAACCCACCTAATCAAATTTAGACCTTTACATTTATTCGTTGTTTAATTAATAATAAATAAAATAAACATTTAAATTTTCGTAATACGGAAATATTAAATTCACGCATCGTAAGCCTGAATTCCATTCTCAAAAACGTGTAGTGTTAGTGGACAGTCGTGTTTTTTCAAATTTGCTCTAATACGCATTTAGAAAAACATTTTAGACTACGAGATAGAAGTAAGTCAGGAGACTTAAAGAGCCTAAAAGAGACGCAGACTAATTTCAAAAGCGGAAAGGGTTTGATGGGGAGTCCAAAAAAGATCTATAAATGGTCGGGTTTCGACTTTCGACTCCCTTCCAGTCGCCACTTTGTTTTAAGGGATGAACTTCCAAATCAATAGGTTTCATAATTGAAATAACTCGACTTTTCTTTCGCTGTAGCTTAGCACATGGACACACAGACTTTTAAAATAATGAAAAAAAAGCTGCAAAAATTTGGCACAAAGGTTATAAATATACACGGCCACTTTGATGTGTGTTGGTGCAAAAAATACATTTTTAATTAATGAAATGGAACAAGGCTTTTCTCACACATCACAATGCATATAGGAACAATTTCGTCACTTATTGCGTTTGACAAATCAAAAATTTAGGACAAAACTTAAAACTTCAATCAACTTTTAGTAGATAATTACATATTAATCAATTTGTTGTATATTATGTCAAAAATTACTTAATCGTTTATTCACTTTTTCGTTTTTGTATATATACCTTACTACTATGTTTATAATAATTAGAACGTTTATAATAATGAGAGAAAAATTGTTTAATTGTCTTCTAAATAGAAATTTAATTACTAGCGCTATTCGTATAAATTGCTTGTATCTTGTTTAGTCAATGCGTACTTTTACTTTAATTTCATTTTATCGAGTAGTATAATCGAAACGACGTTCAACGACGCATTAGAATGCGTGTCAAATACGCATAGAACGGTAGTAGTCCCAAGTCTCAAGTGACTTCAACCAGTACTTTACTTTCGTCTAGAATTTTTCTCGTTAAAGTTTTGATGGATTTTCAAAATTTTTCGGAACTTTAAGACGCTTTAGCGCCCAAGCGGTTCATGTGAAGACAAAAAATTAAGAAATATAATTTGTAGGAAATTTGATATAGTTTATTTTTGCATAGAAGCACTTTCTCCAAAAAGTGCGTAGTTTTTGAGTTATAAGCCATAAGCTAAAATAGCAGTTTTTTAAAGGATTTTGGAATTTTTGTGGAAATCTAACACGCTCTAGCGACCAAACCGTTCATCTGAAGACAATAAACGAAGATATATAATTTGTAGGAAATTTAATGTTGTTTATTTTTATATAGAAGCACTTTCTCCAAAAAGTGCGTAGTTCTTGAGTTATAAGCCATAAGCTAAAATATCAGTTTTTAAAAAATTGTGGAATTTTTGTGGAAATCTAACACGCTCTAGCGACCAAACCGTTCATCTGAAGACAAAAAATGAAGAAATATAATTTGTAGGAAATTTAATGTTGTTTATTTTTGCATAAAAGCACTTTCTCCAAAAAGTGCGTAGTTTTTGAATTATAAGCGATAAGCTAAAATAGCAGTTTTTAAAGAATTGTGGAATTTTTGTGGAAATCTAACACGCTCTAGCGCCCAAACCGTTCATCTGAAGACAATAAACGAAGATATATAATTTGTAGGAAATTTAATGTTGTTTATTTTTATATAGAAGCACTTTCTCCAAAAAGTGCGTAGTTCTTGAGTTATAAGCCATAAGCTAAAATATCAGTTTTTAAAAAATTGTGGAATTTTTGTGGAAATCTAACACGCTCTAGCGACCAAACCGTTCATCTGAAGACAAAAAATGAAGAAATATAATTTGTAGGAAATTTAATGTTGTTTATTTTTGCATAAAAGCACTTTCTCCAAAAAGTGCGTAGTTTTTGAATTATAAGCGATAAGCTAAAATAGCAGTTTTTAAAGAATTGTGGAATTTTTGTGGAAATCTAACACGCTCTAGCGCCCAAACCGTTCATCTG
Organism: Malthinus flaveolus; assembly: GCA_950108345.1. Taxonomy (NCBI): domain Eukaryota; kingdom Metazoa; phylum Arthropoda; class Insecta; order Coleoptera; family Cantharidae; genus Malthinus; species Malthinus flaveolus. Next base: position 1,170,185 of record OX467288.1, read on the forward strand.
AAGACAATAAACGAAGATATATAATTTGTAGGAAATTTAATGTTGTTTATTTTTATATAGACGCACTTTCTCCAAAAAGTGCGTAGTTCTTGAGTTATAAGCCATAAGCTAAAATATCAGTTTTTAAAAAATTGTGGAATTTTTGTGGAAATCTAACACGCTCTAGCGACCAAACCGTTCATCTAAAGACAAAAAACGAAGAAATATAATTTGTAGGAAATTTAATGTTGTTTATTTTTTATTGAAGCACTTTCTCCAAAACGTGCGTAGTTTTTGAATTATAAGCGATAAGCTAAAATATCAGTTTTTGAAGGATTTTGGAATTTTTGTGGAGCTTTAACAACATTTAGCGCCCAAACGGTTCATGCGAAGACAAAAAATTAAGAAATATGATTTGTAGGAAATTTGATATAGTTTATTTTTGCATAAAAGCACTTTCTCTAAAATGTGCCTAGTTTTTGAGTTTTAAGCGATAAATAAAAATATCAGTTTTTTGAGAGATTTAGGACTTTTTGTCCTACTTTAACGCGCTCTAGCACCTAAACTGTTCGTATGACAAAATAATCCAACAAATATAATTTGTAGTAAATTAAATGTAATTTATTTTTGTATAGAAATAATTTTCTAAAAGTTAGTGAATTTTGAGCTACCGCCAATAAACTAAAAAACTCAAGTGTTTTGGTAGGTTTTGGAATTTTTTTACAACTTTTACGCGCTCTGGTGCCTAAACCGTTTGCCAGAAAAAAACGCCTAAGATATATAATTTGTAGGAAATTTTATGTTGTTTACTTTTATATAGAAGCACTTTACCAAAATAGTGTGCCCTATTTGAGTTATAAGCGATAAACTAACAAAATCAGTTTTTTGACGGATTTTTAATTTTTGTCATACTTTAACACTCTCTAGCGCTTAAACCGTTCATTTCACGAAAAAACTTATCACATATAATTTGTAATAAATTGAATGTAGTTCATTTTGTATATGAATAATTTCTCTAAAAGTGGGTAGTTTTTGAGCTACCGGCAATGAACTAAAAAACTTAGTGTTTCAGCAGATTTTGAAATTTTTCTAAAACTTTAACGCGGTCTAGTGCCTAAACCGTTCATCTGAAGAAAAAAAACCTATGAACTATAAATTGTAGGAAATTTAATGTAATTTATTTCTCTTTTCTCATTAAGTGCATAGTTTAAAGTTATAAACAAAAAACTGAAATAAGAGCAAAAGCCCACTCTTCTCGAGCCTCCCCTCAACTCATACGCTTTCCGCTGCATGTGTTTCGCTCTATCTTATGCGCTGAACTGAGATATAGAATCTTTTCTCTGTTTTTAAAATTATAATTTCAATCTGGAATAAATGATGTAATTTTACATTTATTGAAAATTTGAGTGCGGGGCCTAATGTAACGCGGCTAACCGCAGACGAGTGTTTTATATTGGCTATAGAAAGTACTTGTAAATAAAAATAATGAATATTTGGAATAATATCAAGTGGTGGTAATATGTTTGCTAAAATAAGGCTGGGTTGCACAAAAGTCCATTTAGCCATGTTTACCATAACAGCTAACAACTAACTACAATAATATTTTCTACATTGACCTCCAAGTAGAGTAATAGAGTAATACGGTGCGAAAATTCCCTAATAACTCTTATAATTATAGGTATCATACACTCATACACATAAACTAATACTTTGCCGGGTTAACTCAAATCATCCGGTATACACTTTCATACGACATTATTTTTGACATTTTTACAACAATGCTACAATGCCCAAGTAAGTGAATCATACTCTCCGTGCGTGCGATTGTAATTGCTACTTACCAGAGGCTGCCAACGCTGTTAATTGCGATTGTTGTACTCGATTGTGTCGACCTACAACAATGGTATTATTAAATAAATTTAGGACACAAATTATAAGTTTTTGGAGGCTACTTATTTCAATTACGGAAATTTTTGGTTAGTAAATTATTATTCACTTTCAAAATGATTAATACTGTTATTAGTAAAACCTTCTAGATAATATACCCTTCCATCAATGCGATTATGAATTTGAAAATCATTAACTACGTAAGTAGTATGTACTTATTTACATTTACAGAAGTTTATCCTTATTAGATAAAATACTTCAAACTACATTTGAATGACACGAAGTGTGTTTGTGTATTTTGGATTTGTCATCAAAGTTCCATTTTTGGAAAGAGAACAAATAAGCATTTCAGTGACACGATTGGTTTATCAGGGTGTAATACTATTCATGAAAACTTAAAATATTTTTTGAATAATTTTCTCAACACTAAAAAAGTAGACCGGGAGGCACCGGGCACTCTTACCAAACGATAAAGTAGTAGGTACAAAATCCATCCCACCATGAATGCTGCACACAAAAAAGACAATCTTTACGGCCGGTACTATAAAGATCCACTAATTTCGGAATTAACTAATTCGGATTTAAATTTTTAATCTGAATTATTTTTAATTCAGTTCTATAAAGCTAATTTGAATTAGTTATCGCTATGTTAGTTAATCACGTAATAAATTTTAATTTAGGTGTCGGCCGCCATCGACCAATGAGAAAATTCCGTGATCGGCATTTGTTTACCTCAATTTACTTTGAATTGTGTCTTGTCAAAACCAAATTAAATTTATATTTCGCGTTTTTTTGGTATTTTTTGTATTATTAGACATGGATAACGAAAAAAAACGAGTTTGGGGTAAAAATTTTACCCAAAGATATATCGAGGAACTTCTCGATATAGTTTCCGCGTGAGTACAAATAACTACCTAACAAAGTTTATTGTAATAAGAGAAAATTTATTATAACCACTTTTTAGCCATTCGAATGAGATTATGTGTAAAGAAACCAACAAGGTCTCTTTAATACAGAAGAAAGAAGCTTGGGAGAGTGTGACGCTCGAGTTTAACTCTCGAAACGTCATTCCTAGACCCCAACGCGTTAAAAATTGCATTCAGCAATTTTAAACGGAATAAAAGGAAGCGAACAAGCGAGATTAACGTGAGTGCCATTATCACAAATTTAATAGTGTTGTAGTCAATAATCATTAATTGTTTACAGCAAGAAAATTTCGTTAAACGCAGGAGGGTCAACGAAGACACAGCGTTATCAGTTGTATTACGTAAAGTAAAAACAGTTTTTACGTAATACGTAATCTAATTATTATTACAGCAAAACGAAGATACGATGGTGGACTTAGTCCACAGTATCCATAGGGATGCGGTTATCGAAAGCCGAATTCATAAGGTAAAGAAATTTATTTTCCAAAAATATCATTAAATAAAACATCTATAATACTTCATACACATGTATTTGTCGAACAAAATGTTCGGTTAAATTCTCTAATAGCTTTGACATAATCTTTTTGTGAAAAAGGACCAAATCGGAAGAGATAGATAATAAAATATAAAACGTAAATACATGAACATACTCGACGAGTCTGTGTGACTTTACAATATGAAACAACTCACTAAAACGTACACTACAATCAGTAAATTTTACAATAAATACGGATTTCCTATCAAACAAATGGAAATTATAAATGTCGCTCACAAATATTTAGACCTACATTAATTATTCAAATTAAATCTTAAAGCATGATTCGAAACATAATGTTCCGATTCTAGATACGTTGCTCGAGAACGTTTAGTTCGAACTGAAAATTGGTTGGAACAGAAACTTTTTTAGTCTATTAACTGGTGTACAATTTTTGTAATCAATTTCCCTTCGCACAACTTGCCCGCAAGCAAATCACTTTCTGCAAAAGTAATGCTTCATAAATTTCTTCAACTTTGGCTTCGTCATCTTAAAAGCTAATACAAGCATAAAATTAAAACGAACTTAAACCGCAACAAACCAAACTATAAACTACGCTTAAAATTAATGATAATTCGTTATTTTATGCACCAGCAATTTGTCTTCACTAATTTTTACATCCGAATGTGACTAATGTTCACCAAACTTTGTTACGATAACAACAAAATCTTCGATAACTCTTGCATACGAATGTGTTCATTGATTAATATTCACCAAACATTACATACAAGTAGAAAGTCCTAAAAGGGATAAAATAAAAATTAATTAAATTTTCAAATTGAGAATTTAATAAAAACTTATCAAAGTTTACCCAGATGTTTGTTAACCTAAAACTGAATTTTACTATTTATATTTTATAACACAAACGGAAGGATTTACTTCACGATACGAACTTGCTAATAATTGTGTTTCTTATATCTTATATTTCAACGGTTACGTATTAAACCAAATAATAAAATATCCACATTACTCAAATACGTCTCAGATTCACTCAAATACGATTACGATTGCCATTAATCGCAGTAGCAATACGCAGTATCCTAACAAGAAACGTTTAAACATATGACTGTAGTAAACCCCCCAATAAGATTTGTTATGGGTAGCGTTATATAAGGTGGTTTCCAAAAGTAACGTGTGACATACATTTGGTTCTTCATGTTCGATTTGATAGCTTCCTTAGGTTTTACAGTTTCATTTTTAAACAAACGTTTTAAGTTGCATTCACAAAACATAAATAAATCTTCCTAATAATATATTCTATTTTTTATTTTGTATATTTTTTATATTTATATTTCTAGAAAGAGCAACTGAAGACAGGCGGGGGTCGGTTTACCGGAGAAGTTTCGGCTGGTAGCCAAAAATTACTAGCGCTGTTAGAGGAACAGCCTGAGCCTCTGCCCAATCCTTATGATCGTAAGAAGTAGATAATAAAGACGAGTCTGTGTGACTTTACAATATGAAACAACTCACTACAACAGCAAAGGTTACCAGTAAATTTTACAATAATTAATACAGATTTCCTATCAAACAAATTGAAATTATGAATCGAAAATCATCTAACTCAGTGGTTTTCAACCTGTGGTCCGCGGACCCCCGGGGGTCCGCGTTAGAGATTTAGGGGGTCCTCACCAAAATTAAAAATATAATTTTTAATTTTACAAAATTACATAACAAACAATATACTATACCTGGAAAAATAAAATTGGTTCAGATTTCAATTTATAAGGTGGTAGGAAAAAATCTAAAACAATTTCTAAACTCCTAAATCACTAGAGCCGTAACCTCAAATCACCCTCTTGATAGGGGTCCGCGAGACTATAGTGAAAGTCGAAAAGGGTCCGTGACTCTTAAAAGGTTGAAAACCACTGATCTAACTGATCCATGGGATCGTTTCGTTGCCGAAATACACGAAGTCTGCGTATTGCGTAATGGTCTTGGTGGCACCTCTTCGTCATAAGACGAATCAGACAAATCGGACATCTATAATTTAAGTTTATTAGTGCTATTGTGTTATTATTTATTATAAGAAAAGTGTAACTTAATTGAAATAAAATTTTTATTATTTTGCTAGAAAATGGATTTTTACCATATGTTACCTAAAAATATTAATATTTTTAATTACTTACCTTTATTTTACAATGAATAAATCCAAATTAACACAAAATTTCGAATTTTTTCGACTTCAAACTTTTAAACATACTGCTTAATTCGCCGAGTTTGCAAAATTAACTTAATTCAGATTTAAAATAAATTTAAATCAAAATTAAGCTTTATAGTACTGAATTAACCTTTTTAGAACTGAATTAGCCGCTAATTCGAGTTAAATCGCGTTAACACGAATTAAATTTTAATTTGTGGGAGGGGCTAGCTTTATAGTACAGTTACCAAATTTATCGTCGCGATAAACTTATTTATCGCGACGATAAATATTTAATCCTTGATTAAATGCTTTATAGTACCGGCCGTTAGGTATGTAAATTTTTCGTGGCCCTGTGGTTTATTCGACCCAAAAAACACACTTCTCCCGAGCCGCCCAAAACCGTTCGTCTGACGAAAACGGCTAAAACGCCGATTTTGAAATTTTGTAAAATTTTAACGCGCTGTAGGGCGTAAACTGCTCAACTGAGGAATAAACTTAGCAAATAGAATTTGTAGGAAATTTGATGTAGTTTATTTTTATATAGAACCACTTTTCTCGAAAAGTGCGTAGTTCTTGAGTTATAAGCGATAAACTAAACAAACAAGTTCTTGGCCGGTTTTGAAATTTTGTAAAACTTAAACGCGCTATAGCGCGTAAACCGTTCATCTGAGGAGTAAACTTAGCAAATATAATTTGTAGGAAATTTGCTGTAGTTTATTTTTATATAGAACCACTTTTCTCAAAAAACGCGCAGTTCTCAAGTGATAAGCGATAAACTAAAAAAAACAGCTCGTGGTCGGTTTTGAAATTTTGTAAAACTTTAACGCGATGTAGCGCGTAAACCGTTCGTGTGAAGAATAAACTTAGTAAATAGAATTTGTAGGAATTTTGACATAGTTTATTTTTATATAAAACCACTTTTCTCGGAAAGTGCGTAGTTCTTGAGTTATAAGCGATAAACTAAACAAACAAGTTCTTGGCCGGTTTTGAAATTTTGTAAAACTTAAACGCGCTATAGCGCGTAAACCGTTCATCTGAGGAGTAAACTTAGCAAATATAATTTGTAGGAAATTTGATGTAGTCTATTTTTATATAGAACCACTTTTCTCAAAAAACGCGCAGTTCTCAAGTGATAAGCGATAAACTAAAAAAAACAGCTCGTGGTCGGTTTTGAAATTTTGTAAAACTTTAACGCGATGTAGCGCGTAAACCGTTCGTGTGAAGAATAAACTTACTAAATAGAATTTGTAGGAATTTTGACATAGTTTATTTTTATGTAAAACCACTTTTCTCGGAAAGTGCGTAGTTCTTGAGTTATAAGCGATAAACTAAACAAACAAGTTCTTGGCCGGTTTTGAAATTTTGTAAAACTTAAACGCGCTATAGCGCGTAAACCGTTCATCTGAGGAGTAAACTTAGCAAATATAATTTGTAGGAAATTTGCTGTAGTTTATTTTTATATAGAACCACTTTTCTCAAAAAACGCGCAGTTCTCAAGTGATAAGCGATAAACTAAAAAAAACAGCTCGTGGTCGGTTTTGAAATTTTGTAAAACTTTAACGCGATGTAGCGCGTAAACCGTTCGTGTGAAGAATAAACTTAGTAAATAGAATTTGTAGGAAATTTGACATAGTTTATATTTCTATAGAACCACTTTTTTCTGAAAGTACGTAGTTCTCAAGTTATACGCTAAAAACTGAAAAAAGAGTAAAAATCCTTCTCAAGCCGCCCCTTATTAGAAGTGTCAGACGGTCGATTTTAGGTATGATGTACCTAAAAGATACAGGAAGTAGTACCAAATAATAGTATGCCCCGAAGCTCTGCCATTTCAAAAATCATAAAATTTTATTACGCAATTGAAAAAAGAGATGCGGTTAAACTCGAAAATTAAATGCAGGGTGTGAGTGGTGTAAGCAAGCGTCCTTCGATAGCATCAATCTGTATTAATATTGAACAAAGTAGCTTTTTTAGGTAAAAATAGGCACGCCACTGCGTTTTCCAACATTTGACCAATGTTAGTTTAAATTTATTGATTTAAAAATAAAAATGGCAGTAATGCTTTAATGGTAATAATTGACGCCCTGTAATTTCCTAACAAAGGTAACTGACAGGAAACAAGGAGTAGCCCTTAAAGATTTGTAATGTGATAAGTAAAAAATCTAACCTTCTTGAAGGAGCGCAAATTGAACTTAAAACTTCCAAAAAACTGTCCAAAACGGCAAAAGTTAATTCCAAACGCGAACACGAGCACAACATACAAAAACCGAGTTCAATGGTACACTGAAATAATATTAAAAATTCGACGATTAATAGGTATTATTTTGTATAACATTTTGAATTGTTATCCCATTTGGCCGATAGTAGCACGTGCCAAAATTCTTATCGAAGTAAAACAAATGGTTCGACAATTTTCACGTAAGTATCAAGTTTTAAATAAAATATTCTCCAATAGAATATATACGTTAAAATTATTTATTTATACAAAATAAAATTAAAATTTTTAATTTGAGGTCAAAATTATTACTTATTAGTAAAATTATATCGACCTCTGTGGGTCGATGTTTAAAATGTTCAAAAACCAAAAATTATTAAAAAAGTTTTCTTTGGCCATTGTACTCTCAACTGCTCAGCTCTCATATAATATTATATTCATTTATTAATTTAAAACCTGTAACTGAAATTATTTCTTGTTAAATAGTGCCCTCTTTACTGTCTACGGTCTACGGTCTACGGCGTTTCCAAATTTAAATCTGCCGATGTGGCCATAATAGAACTTTTTTGTACTAACGCGCTACGCGTTGAAGCTAACTCTACAAATTCTCAAATATTAAAAGAGATATCGTAAATGGTAACAAACAATAGTATACTCAGAGCTCTCCTTAATTTCAAAAATCTAAAATTATACTGGGTGTTTATTTGTAATAGTAGGAAAGCTAATCTCATTTCAAACTAAACTGGAAGTCAAAATATCAAACGTTTGGTATCACTAGATAGATCATTCTCCAATCTTCCCAATTACTTAAAATATACAGGATGTTTCTTTTTAATAATAAATCTAACCCCATTTACTACGGTTAAATAGAAAGTAAAAATACAACCCGTTTGATATTAATAGACAGGTAATCTAGCAATATTTTTTAAATCGTAAAATATACAGGGTATTTCTAAAAATTCATTTTGCTTGGCTAATTTCTGGTTTAACTGGCTCTGCTCAGTATTAGATAGTCGTTAATTTTCTCGGCTGGTTGGAATCGGAACGAATCTTACAATAATTATCACATAATATTATACAGTGCGCTTTAAGTTATTCCGATAATTTAAAAAGTATTAAAAAACATTTTGAGAAAATGCGGCGACCCGTTTGTAGAATTTAATAAAACAAAATAAAATCCTTCATTTAGAACTAAATGCAAATTTTACTGCCCAAAGTTAAATGAAAAAATATCACAATTAATAATTACAGGTTAGTCTCGTTACAAGAAACAATAAATTTAGCACAATTCCACATAAAATCAAATCACCAGTTCGGTACTTACAGTTTTTTCCTTTAATGGTCTAACCGTGTACTCATAACTCTTAATGAACCGCATAAATTCCAATTAAACGTTTAATGACGTTTCTTTAATTCGTTTAGTTATACATGTCTCTTTCTTAATAATTCACATGTTTTTAATAGTGCATAGTACCTATAGGATACGACTTGAAATTTTGCTAATTTTACACGTTTTATCATTAAAACATTCCTGAAGAGACTCGTAAAATAGAATTATAATACACGCGCTTAAAAATAGTTTTGTAATGTACATTACGATATGCTTGTGTATTTACGAATGCTAAAAATGTAAAAATCAACATCATTACCACGAAGATAGATACGAAAAAGATGTTTAATTATAACTTAATAACTATCTTTTTTTTTATTTACCTAATGCTTATTATAACAAATTGTAATATACGAAAAATATATCTCAAAAATTATACGGGGCGTTTAAAAAACCATTGGTGGCTGAAAATGTCAATTTTGTACACTCTACCGGGTGTTTGCCGAGATCTGAAGCATAGGATTTCACCATGTAAAATTCTATATATGCTAATTGCCTCCCGTAATTATTTCAGATGAACATACTAAAACAATAATTTTTCAGCAATCGAGACTACCTAATACTTCAGTTTCACAATAAAATAAAGACCGGAAAATGGTATCAGTAATATAATAAACGATATATCTGAGATCTGCAATGTTCGCCATTACGCCATACTCCATTTTAGCGATGAAATTTCGTCATAGGAAGTCTAAACAAAACTTGTATTCGATTATCTTTAAACGATAAAAAATGTACTTAAAAAAGATATAATCAAAATTAAATTTTAAAAGAAAAAAATATACACAACAGGAAACGGTAAAACAAACTAAAATTGCAAATGGATTCGGTTCGAAACAAACAATAATAACAATTGAAACTAAATTTGGAAAATCTACCGGAACTGAAAACAAAACGAACTAGAGAAGTGGATAAGAGGTAGATATAAGAATTGAAAATAATTTAAATTTTAAAAACGTAAAGTCAATACACGTTCACGTAATTCAACCTTAGGTCAAGACTTCTGTATATTTTTATTTTTCATTATTTATTATGCAAATTTTCGAAGGAGCCAAAATAAGCTCTTATTTTAAATTTTAAGTACCCGAGTATTAATAATAATGAGACTAACAATAATAAGAGCGTATTTCCAATTAGTTTAATGTTTCGCAAAAAAAACTTTATTAATGTGCAAATTGTCCTTACGTTAATAAACATTAGCAAACCAGAACTTAATGAGTCGATGAACTTATAACAACAAATTAAAATGAACGTAGTATATCTATTAAACACTAAATAGATACAATTGACTTTTTCGAAACTTTAACTACTTAGGTCCAAAATCAAGATGGCCGTTTAAAACAACTTTTCTTGAATGGCACCAATGGGACAATAAGAGGTTTTTTTCTCTATAGGCATGCTCATCGTCATACAACAAACATTTTGTATCGTGAATCGTGAGATACACTAACTTATTCAAATTCTAATTTAACCAAGCAAGATTAGTGTGTTAACCTCAAAATTTGGGGTTTTTATCAATTTTTTTTAAGATAAATATTTGATTAATAGTCACAGTCTACGTAGGTAATATCATGAATTGCACTAATATAACGAATCTTTTCTATGTCGTTGACTTTGTTAACTTTTTTAATTTATTTTATTGACATTTTTAGTCCCTCTAAATCCTTTGTGTGCCTCTCTGTGCGTTTATGATACAGGGTGATGCAAAATAAGGGGGTGCCATTTGGGAAAATCTTGGCCCAAATTATTTATACTCTGCTATAAGTTGATACGCATCGGACTTTAGTTATGATATAGTCGACTTTTAAAATTATTTCAAAAATGGCTACTTTTAAAGCGCCAAAGTTGATTAAAATTTAAAAAATGATTTTCTCAAAATCGGCTACGGCCGTTTTTTCTATTTTTAGATATGTTGGAGATATCGAAGTTCTTAACCAAACGCCGTTAGTTTTGTTCGTTTGCTATGGTCAGAACCGGAGCTATGATTTTTTGAAGGTCAAAGCTTCAAAATTTTATAATTTTTTTAAATTAAAATTTATAATAATTGTAAGTTGTCATATCAATTTATCATATAAATCTTTACTATTTGATACTATTTTAGTTTTAAAAAAACTTCCGGTTAAACCGGAAATGATCCAAATAAAAAGGATTCTTGAAAACACCCAGTATATTTTTAGATTTTTAAAAAGACTGTAAGATTATCTGTCTAATGATACCAAACATGATATATTTGTACTTCCGGTTTAACCGGTAATGAAGCTAGCTTTCCTATATTAAATACAACACCCTGTATATTTTAAGTTTTTTAGAAGATTGTTGAAGTATCTGTCTAGTGATAGCAAAATTTTATATAATTTTAAAGTTAATTCGAAAGTTCCTGACATACCTAGAGATACCATTATGAATATTAAAATGTATAGTTCGAACCACGAAAATTGGGTCTTATAAATCAACACAAAAAGGAATGTGAAGTATTACGGCTATATTTGTTATTAATGAACGAAGGGGCTCGATTAAAAACGCAAATTAGTCCATATTCTGTTCTTGAAAATAATTGAATGTTGATGGCCTTTTAGAAAGTAGTAGTAATTTGAAAAATTTAAAAAGAAAACTTAAGTTTTCACATTTGAAAGCCAATAAATTTTATTGGTCGATAAACCAGACAGTGCCGTGTAAATTTCACAATAATAAAACGCGACAATAATAAAAAAGACGTCATCTATCTATTATTGATATTGACTATTGACTATTATTTACTTGTTTATATGCGATTTAATTATTGCAAAACGTATTTTCGTTTAGTTACCAAATTTTGCCATTCGAAACTTGTTGTAAAATCCAACATGGCGTCTATAAGATAACCAAATCAATCGCATTTTCTCAGAAACGCGAAAAAGGAAATTTGGAAATGTAAAGATAAAGGTCCGTGGTCCGTATAAAAGACAAACTTCATTTAAAAGATTCTGAAATAGTTCGAGATGGAATATTTCTGTAAATTTCCCACATCCTGGTTTTAAGTTTAATTTATAATTTTAATTTTAACAGAACCTAAACCGTTAGTTAGTAAACTATTTATATCTTCTATAAATTTCACCATATAGAAACAACCCACGGAAATTACAGCAAAGCAATTAATGATAAAATAAGAGGTTATCATTTTGTTTAAGTAACTCGAACTTTCTAGGGGGGTCTCTATTTTTACATTCATTTAAACAAAATTGTAACAAACAATAATAAATTTGTATTTATAATCGTTAATAATAGTAACGAGGTGATTCAACCAAATTTTTTGTAAGACAAATAATTTATTATTATAGTCGATTGTTTTATTTTGTTCATTTGTTCTAAACTATTAAATATTAAAAAACTCAGGTATTGACGTTACCGTTGACTACGTTGAACTATAAAAGCATAGGTAACTGCAAAAACAATCGATGTCAAAGTCGTAGCATGTGACGTTGACGTACCTAAGTCATAGTGTCATAGCCACAGGTTACTGACGCACATAACCTCACTATATTTATTCAATTAAACCATACGTCCGTACAGTCGTTGGAATTAAAACTCCATGTAATAAAAAATTGAAAAATTGCAAACAACTAGGACATACTAAGATTTTTCAGTATTTAACCCTCTCTTCGAAGTGAAATTGATACAGGGTGGTGCAAAATAAGAGGGTTATTTTGGTGGCATTTGGGAAAATTTTAGCCCAAATTACTTATACTCGCCTATAAGTTGGTACACATCGGCCTTAATTTAAAAGGCGTTTTTACAAATTTTTAAATTCAAAATGGCGGCCAGTATAACGATCGGCCCATTTTATAGTTTTTCTATCATAACTTTGCAGATAATTTTTATTATAGAAATCTAAAAACAGGAATTTATAGACAAAGTATAGAACTTTAGTTTTGATATAGTCGACTTTTTAAATAATTTCAAAATTGACCACTTTTAAAGAGCCAAAGTTGACTAAAATTTAAAAACGTATTTTTTCAAAATCGGCTAGGGGCTTTTATCCAATTCTTCAATATGTTCATAATCAAACATTCAGGCGTATTTTGTATAATAACCTCTAAGAATAGTGAGAAACTTTTACGTTAAAATGACGTTCTACCTCGTTCTGTCACAGCTAAATAAAAAGGATAGAACGTCAGTTTAACCAAAGAATTTACAGTATTCTTTGGTTTAACGTGAAAGTTTCCCACTATTCTTAGAGGTTATAATACAGAATATGCCTGATTGTTTGTTTTGTTTGATTGCTATGGTCAGAACCGGAGTTATGATTTTTTGAAAGTCAAAACTTCAAAAATTTATAATTTTCTACAATTAAAATTTGTAATTGCAAGTGGGCAAATTAAATGAATCAATAAATTTCTATTATTTGATGATTTAAGTTCTAAAAACACTTAAGACGAAAACGACTAATGGCACGACTCCTGTCACTAGCAAATTTTTAGCTTCAAAAAATGACTTATAAACGTTTTTACATAAGTCTCCAAAATCTCCTATTGTTAATGAAAAATTATAAACACGTTAAGACATATCAAATATTATCTATTTCGATTTTTAAAACCTTAACACCCGCTAAAGAAAATGTAACAGATGCAAATAAATACTGGATTAGACAAAATATAATGGACGTTTTAGAAGACGCCGATCAGCTCGATTCTAAACAGCAGAATTTGGAAATTTACGAAAAATTGAATCGTATAAAATATTGTAGTAATGCCGAAATACAATGGCGAATTTCCCGTGCACTTTACAAAATGTCTTACGAGTCGTCCCTCTCGAGTAAAGTCCGTTTGGAAATGATACATGAGGCGCACTCCATAATCACAAATGCAATTAATCTCGGTACGTTTTCAACGAGGACTCGTATTATAGCCATCTTAGTCATAACATAAGACTTTTTGATTAGCAACGCTATCTGGGACGTTTAAAACGACGCGCTTCTTTAGGCTCTCTTCAAATTGGGTCCCAAAATCCGTACGAGAGCATTTTCTAAAAATAATTATTCCTTTCAGGAAGTTCTAGTTCGGAGGTTCACAAATGGATGGCCATAATTACGGATGCCAAGACTGGTTCAGAGGGAACGGTGGCTCGTATAAAATCATTGGACGTAATAAAAAAACACTTAGTCGAATCGTCGAGATTAAATCCGCTAGACATTTCTGTGCTCTACATGTTGGGTAAATGGTGTTTCGATATGAGCAACTTAACTTGGCTACAGAGAAAATTAAGTTCGTTCATATTTGTTTCACCGCCCTGTTCGTCTTACGAAGAAGCTTATAAATACTTATATAGAGCTGAAGAACTTCAGCCCAGATTTTATTTGCCAAACTTATATTTGCTCGGTAGAACTAGCTACTATTTGAAACAGTATTTTAGAGCTCGTTATTATTTACATAGCGCCTCACAAATGCTGCCTCGTAGCGAATTCGAGAAGAAGTGCGCCTATAACGCAAGACGTTTGGCTGACAACTTAAAAAATTTCGATTTGTCTAAAAGGATGATGAGTTCAGACGATTTAAATTAAGCTAGGAAATTATTTTAACATAACCCAATAATGTACTAGTCATGTCTGTCCTTATTTAAGAAGGGGATAATGTTATACATCTATTGTACAATTAACACCATTAATAAACATACTTTTATCAAATTAATGCAACTTTGCTATTGGTTGTATTGGTGCTTCCCCAACTATACACTTCTACTTCAAAAATATACTAGTCCAAGAGCTAGTAAACATTATACCACTTGATATTATTCCAAATCACATGCAAATGCATGAAAAACAAATGAGTAATAAAACCGACCGTCTGCCACTCCTAGGTGGCAGCATTAACTTAAGAGAATCCAAAAGAGTCTGTTTTTGCTCTTTTTGAGTTTTCGTATATAACTGGAAAACTACGCACTTTTAGAGAAAAGTGTTTCTATATAAAAACAATTACACAAAATTTCCTACAAATGATACCCGCTAGGTTTTTTATTCAGATTCAGGTTTAGGCGCTAAAGCGCGTTAAAGTTTGACAAAAATTCTAAAAATTGGCCAAAAACTAATTCTTTTAGTTTGTTGCTTATAACTCGAGAATTACGCACTTTATCCGAAAAGTGTTCATACACAAAAATAAAGTGCATTAAATTTCCTACAAATTATATTGTTTAGGTTTCTTCTTCAGACGAACGGTTTAGGCGCTAGAGAGCGTTAAAGTTAGACAAAAATTCCTAAATTGCTCAAAAAACTAATTTTCTTAGTTTATTGCTTATAACTCGAAGACTACGCACTTTTAAAAAAGAAGAACAGAAAAGGAAATCTATTGTAGGTACAACTTTACTTTTCTATAAGAACACTTTTCTCTAAAAGTGCGTATTTTTCAAGTTATTAGCCAAAAACTAAAAAAACTAAAAAAACGCGCTATAGCGCCTAAACAGTTTGTCTGAAGAGAAAGCCTCCTCAAAATATATATATTTGTAGAAAATTTAATGTACTTTATTTTTCGTTAGGAATACTTTTCTCATAGAGTGCGTTAGTAGTTAGTACGTAGTTTCAGTGCGTAAAAAGAATAATGAATCTTTGGAATAATATTTATAAAGTGTTATATGTTTGTTAGCTCTTGGACTATATTATTTGCTCTGAACCGTTGAGATTCAACAAACTAGATTGCAACCCGTTTTACATTTATTAAAAGCTCATTTATCTACACTAATTAAATAAAGGAATAAATACTTATTAATTACTTTCTTATAAAATAATTAATTAATTCCAAGTAGCGTGTATCTCCTCATATGAGCTCCATATCAATTTAGAAAATTGCTAATTACCTTAGTTAAATTATTGCGCTAAACTCTTAACTTCATTATAATTAAGAGCGAAACTAATTATTTAAATGTTTAATTTGTAATTTGGTTAGTAGAGAGCCATATATTGAGACTTAACCGTGTTAATTTGTTAACTTTAGGCTCAAAAGAGCTCAACTTAGGGATGAGTTTAATAAACAATTTATTGTAAAATTTAGGGCTTCCCCGTAAAGTAAATAATAGCACTAGCGCCATCTAATGACCAAATCTTACCTCGAAACAATAGAGGAATGGGTATTGAAGTTAAACTTGCGTCAAAATCTGGATCGTCCTCATCGAACAAAATATCTTCTTCATACTCGGTGAACCCAATAATATTTTTATTGCTTTGCACACGTAGCATCTGGAAAAACAAAAAGAAATATTTAGCCAAGTTTCAAGCCAAACAATTAAATTTTAAGCGAACCTCGTATGCGAATTTATCTATTAGTTAAAACTGGTAAAAATTGGTTCCTTGCGCAATGACGTTATCGTTTATCGTGTTAACGTAAAATTTATTTTAAGTAATTGTTGTTAATGGCGTATAAGTTAAAAATACGTAAATTAAATTTTGGACTTGTGGCGCGAAAAATAACAAAATTTAAAAATGAAGCGTAGGTACGTGCCTCGTGCTTTCGAATTCTCAAACGTAAATAAACAGTTTACACAAAATAATATTGAATTATTAAAAATTTGAAGCTTACCTTGAAATAATACGGTACCTAATTACTCGATTACTTTTAATTTATCAAGTTAAACTTTACACGTGCGTATATGAACTTGAAAACTCAACAGCTGTTTGTACTACTCGCCTTAAGTTAAAGTTTACTATTAAACTTAAAGAAATAACTTTGCGACTATACTTGATACTTTGAAATTCTTTTTTGTTGCAAGACATGCCAGCGCGATCGTAACCTGTCTTTTAATTTAAAAAAATAGAGCCGAGTTCGTTTTCTTGCCGGACAGCTTTGATAAGAGTAAAAAAGTTACCATAAATAAATCTATTTTTATACTAAGCCGCTTGATTGTATATCGCGTTACGAGGCTCTTTCTGCAAATTGCATTATCTATTTTTATCAAAATTTTGTGATAATTTTTGTTCGTTCTCCAGAAAGCAAATCATGTTTAACTTCGAATGTGGGCGTTAACTTTAAAGTTTTAACTTTAATAATCTAATGTTCTGAGGATATATTAGAATTTTAAAAACGAGAATTCGTTAATTGTTAATTTTATTATTTAAAATCAAAAACTTTTACTTTTACTTCTTACCTACCCTGTATATTATACAAACAAAGTTGAAGATTGCAGTTTGAGGTTATGCCATGTCAATATATGTCAAATTGTAATAAACTGTCAAAATTAATATTCTAAATTTTGGGATTTCTATCATTATTATTTATTAGCATTTATTAGTCATAAATTCCTTAAACGTGAGTAAAGTAGTGTAAATTTAAGTCTTGAAAATGGACGACAAACCTAGTAATGTCGTCGAAAATAAAGACCCATCAACAGGTAAATTAAATAAAATTCGGCATAACCTTAAATTTTAAAAACGAAATTTAGTAGATTCCGAAGATGGGTCCAAAAAAGAAAAAGCATTAGTCAATGATATATTAATAGTCGATCCACAAACTTTAGAATTAGATTTGAATCATGGACGAATCGATAAATTACAAAATTTGGAACCGTTGGAATGTATCGAACGTTTGTACTTGCGGTGGAATTTAATAACTAAAATTGAAAATGTACACACGCTCGTCACACTTTTGGAATTGGAGCTGTACGATAATCAAATCACAAAAATTGAAAACTTGGACAGTCTCGTTAATTTGGAGTAAGTTTGTTGTTATTTGCGGTGTTATTTGGTTAAAATGTTCTTTTTTAGAATTTTAGATCTGTCGTTTAATAGAGTCAAGGAAATTGAAGGATTGGCAAGTTTGAGAAACTTGAAGAAGTTATTTTTGTCTTCGAATAAGATTAGTAAAATTGAAAATGTCGATCATTTAAGCAACTTAACTTTGTTGGAACTTGGTGATAATAAAATAAGGGTAAGTTTGAATCGGTAGTTATTCATACAACTAGTAGAGGAATTAGAATTCTTTTTCTCATTTTAGAGCATTGAGAAGTTGGACGGTTTAACCAATTTACAGTATTTGTACATGGGCAAAAATAAAATTGCCAAAATTGAAAACTTAGATAAGTTAACAAACTTAACTTGTTTGAGTCTCCAGTGTAACCGAATTAAAGTAATCGAGAACGTCGACAAATTGGCCAAGTTGGACGAACTTTACTTATCCGAAAACCGAATTACAAAAATTGAAAACTTGAACGCAAACACATGTCTAGAGACGTTAGATTTAGCCCAAAACCAAATTCAAGTTCTCGAAAATTTGAGTGCCTTGCCAGGGCTGAAGGAATTTTGGGTAAAGTTAGTTTTGTTTCGAAACGATTTGGTTTTAATTTGGTTTGGTTGTAGTTGAACGATAACAAAGTGGCAGATTGGAAAAATATCGAAGTTTTGCAAGAAAATAAACGCTTGGAGACCGTTTATTTCGAGCGAAATCCCATCGCGAGCGATCCTGCTTATCGTCGTAAACTTAAGGCACTCATTCCGTCGTTGTTACAAATCGATGCCACTTTATGTCGCTGCTGAATTCAACAGAAGCAATAATTCTAAGTGTGAACTTTATATTTTTTTTACATCTCAAAAGGTGTACATTTTATTCACATATTGATGTTATTTCCTCATTGTAAATGAGTTATAATTTCAATTACTTTTAACTTTATAGTCACTGTAATTTTTCTTACTTCTTTGTGATAAATAAACAGAGTATTATGATTTGTAATGGTTTGCCTAAGACCTAGTAATTAAACTTGAAACCATTTGAGGCTCTTTGTACATTCTGGTTGTGTTATGAGCCTATCTGCAATGCCCGGGGTAGACTGTCTCAATCTCATTGGTTCGCTTTAATGCAGCACCCCTATATGTAGGGTGAATGGTTCATTTGTAAAGAGCTGCGCCTGTTGTAGCTTTTGTGTGTATTCCAATACTATCTGTGCCCCTTTCTATAGGTGATCTCAAGACCGGGTTCTTCGTTCAAGGCCACAGTTGTAGGGTTATCAAAGGTATTAGTAATGCACGTGTTTTCTGAGTAGGTACACAAGTTTAGTTTTGGCCTGTACTATTTTGGACTACGTCTACTAAACCAGGTCTGCATGATTGGTCGTACCATTGCCATCTACATCCAGTGCACGATTGTAAGGTAGGTACATTTTTAAACGGCGTTGGTAACTTTACCACCAGCAGAGAGGTACAATAATGAATAATCTCTTTCTATTCTATTCTTCTATTGATTGTTTGTATTGAACCTCTCTGCTGGTAGCGTAAGTAAAAAAGAACTTTACCTGGCGATTTTACTTTAATAGGTATTAAACCTATGTTTCTCCAAACGTCTACTTACGGCACCAAAAGTGCCATACAATGTGCTTGGCCTCCACATAGTAGAAGGGCGCCCAGGTACTTACAGGTGTAAGAGAGAGTAAGTAAAACCCGTAGTTGGTGTCGGATCCATGAAGACAGATACACCAGTCTTCACTCGAACGATCTATGCTACTGTGTTTCCTAAACGATTTGTTACAAGTATGATAATGTCAGTTCCAAGCACCATTCTCAATATAGTCCACGACTTAAGGTTCCAATGAAATGAGAACATCTCGCATAGCAAAGATAGCAAAAAATTTAATCCCCGCTGAAGTAAGGCCAGAAACACTTCGTCTTCCACTGCAGACTTGAATGGGTCAAAAGATTTAATTGTCCGATTTTTGAGACGCAAGTCTACTTATTATACGAAGCGCTTGGTTTATAGTACCTGGGAGTGTTTATGTTTTCTTGTGGATCTTCTGACCTGGAGAATGGGATCTGAGTAGGACCTTCACTGTCTCCTCTTTTGATGACGTGTAATCACTTGAGCATTCCCAGCCTACACAGTCTTTAGTAGCTTTGCTGCTGCAAGAAGTGCTTCTAACCGCTCGCATAAGATCTTTCAGGCTTCTAGTTTGGTTTGACGAATTTTCGCTTTGTGCCTACTTGTTTTTTTTTTTTTTTTTGGTAATTCTAATCAGCTGGCGACCCCGAGTTTGGCACTCGTCTCTATGGTTCTTTTTTGCGCTTCTCGTGCGCCCTGTTCCACCACGGACCCCTTACATCTCGAGCTCTTTCAAAGAGGGTTATGATACTTGGAGGATCTTACAATTTTACCTTTATAAGCAGTTCAGTGGTGTGCAAAGCCAGGAGACCATCAGAATGAGCGTTTCGAAACGTGGGGTCTCTGTACTCTGAGGAAGACGGAGACATCTTGATTTATTTTTAAAACTTTAGTTAAACCAAAAGGTTCAGAATAGAGAAATTTAACAAAACACACAAATTGGACTTGGGTCGATATTTAATTTAAACAAACGTTCAAGGTATAGATTATGTTTAATACTTATCGCGCTCGATGATTACCTTAATTGGAAAATTGAATAACGAAGCTCATTAGTCGAGAAATCGTAAGCTAACAACTAGAATTACAAATTACGTTTTAACGCAAAATAAATTTTTTCCACAATTCGATCTTAGCTAAATATTTATAGGTAAGGAATAGCCTTGGCACTTATTTATTTTCCAGTTCAGTTTTATAAATAGACAAAGCTGGATAATTGTAGACAGTTTTGTTTCCCAGTCAGTTTCTAAATTTTCTTTATCACTTTAAGTACCTACAGTAAATGGAAGACCAACAATTTATATTAAGGTGGCACTATCACGAGACGACCCTTTTAAAAAATTTACCACAACTATTAGAATCGGGCATTTTAACCGATATAACGCTATCGGCGGATAATAAAATAATTAAAGTGCATCGACTCATATTAGCAACGTGCAGTTCGTATTTTTTACAACTATTTCAGGTGAGTTTAGTTTGTTTTGTTCAATTTTATTCGCTTCCATTTCGTTTGCATATTGTAAAAATAGATATTCGGTGACAGATCTATTTTTAACTTCATTTCGAAATCGTTTAAAAATTCATGGAGCTTTGTCGGAGACATTACGTATTTTTCAAAGTGTATTTTCAATTTTTACAATTTAGAACGTCAGTTCTCTTCAGCATCCTGTCATAATTCTTCACAATACGACTTACGAAGACTTAAAATGCTTAATTTCGTTTATATATAAAGGACAATGCCTCATTACCAAGAAACAACTACCGTCTTTACTATCGTTGGCCAAACTTTTGCAAATTCAAGGACTGTGCGATATGAAAGTAAGTGAATTCGCCACGTGTTCCTCAGAACTACAAATTAACGTTTTGCAGCTACCCGACGAAACCATCACCTTGGCTCCACAAGAAACCTTTCCAAAGCCGCAAGAATCCCAACCACGTAACCCACACAGAAACGGTTTGGAAGACCTAATCCAATACGAACGAAACAAAAATTTTGGTTTGCACCCGCCAACGAGTTCAAATCGCGTTTAATTAACATCTTTTCAATTTTGTAGAAGCGATGTGTTCGAAGAACGAACCGGATACGTCCACTTCGAGAAAATCGACTAAAGATTTGCTTTACAAATGTTTTTTGTGCGGTAAATATTTAAGTAATCAGTACAATTTACGTGTACACATGGAGACTCACGAGGAAGGATGTTACGTGTGCCAATCTTGTCCTCACGTTTCGAGAAGCCGCGATGCACTTCGAAAACACGTCTCGTATAGACATCAAGATCAGTATAACGTTAAGAAAAGGAAAAAGATCGATGTGAATATTAATATTTAGTTTAACAATAGATTATTAACATTAATTACGACAAATCGTCGTATATTGGTACTTATCGAAACACAATAACAAGGTACAAATAATCAAAAGTATTTCATTAACTTGGTAAGGACGAAAACTATTTTTGAGATGCAAATGTATTGTAACAGATAACACTGTAAATAGCTAGTTATTTAATGAAATAAATTTATTCCTTGAAAGCTTCTTAGAGCAAAATTTTTCTAAGACTCGAAGATATTCCAGAGTTTCTTAAAAGTTCTCTTCTTGTTTTCTCGATACATCAAAAGCTCCGTTATGTCTTATGGTTTAAGCGTTTAAGGTACCTAAAACAGAGTCACGAAAATTAATTTGGTTGCTAAAGCGCCCCAGAAGTTCATAAATTATATAGAGAGCACCTACATTGCAGTGTGGTTTCCCAGTTTTTCAAAATCATGATAGGGAAGATTTGTGGGATTTCTGAAGACCCACGTTCAGGTGTTTTCAGTTTTCTGAACTGATATTATTTCACAGCTTTCCAAGTTAAGAATTGCAAAAATGGCAAAATATGAAAGTTTTTCGAAATTTTGAACAGCTGTCTCTCCAACACTAATAGGTCTAAAGAGCCCGTTGTAGTCTTAAATTGTAGCAAATTTAGATTACTTTAAAATGAGTATAATATACCTTTGGCAAAAAATTTCTCCGGGGTCGAAATTAACAAAAACTTGAAAAAGGCTAAAAATTTTGTTTTTTTGCCATTTGTGTAATAAACGCAACCCGCAATACTTACAGGCATCTTTGGTTGCTCTTATAAGAATTGTTCCTCGAGGACCGCAGCATGTTTCAAGTTGAGCAAGTATTTGGAACTATTTCTAGTGCATGGCACCTTCTACAAATATTTTGGGCATTTCACAACTTTCTAACCATTGGTAAAAATTAAAAAAAAACTTTCTTAGGGCTTTGAAGTCTATCAATAGAAACTTAGAGCCTCATTAATAAAACTCGCACCTACAAGTCTTATGATTTATTTAAATGCCGTTATAAAGTAGCTAACAAAAATTGTAAAAATTTCACTCAAACCAACACTCCTAAGTTAGTAGCCAAGCTATCAAATCTATAATTTGTCTATAAAGTGGTAAATTAAGTACTCGACTAAACATTACCTCTATTAGGACAAATGTTAGACGACCGCATGTTAGTTAAAAGCATAATAAATTATTTTGGCAAGTTTATTTTCAAATGTACTCTTTAGTATAAATATTATAATTAAATGTAAAATATATTTATAACCCTTTTTTATATAATTTGCAAATTTAGCAAATTTAAAAAAATTGTTTGTAAAAGAAATACTGCATCAAACAATTTTAACCATTACGCTCACCAAGTGCAAAGTACCTAAATTCTGTGCATTTATTTCGTTGCCCTGTACACCAAATAGCTCTCAAAACCACCGCAGTTGAAGTGTCAAACACATTAGAACTATTATCTACTTAAAAATAAATTTCTAAAAGTGACATTTATACATGGATAATTAATGATTCTTATATACAATGATAACAATTAATTTATTTAAGTTATAAACAACACACTCTTTAGGTACTTTGATCTTAAACTAAAAAATATTCTTATTGTTAATTGAACATGTTGATCGAAATAAAACCAAACTAAAATGGTTGTATGTTCCATAATTTAGTGTTAGCATCTTGTCCTACAGATACCACTGTCGTATTATCTAGCCATGACAGTCTCGTAACTTGACTTTGAGCATGTGCATCTAAAAAAAACGATAGGTAAGTAGGAAAACGTTTTACACTTTACTTACTCTTAATAACAATATGTTTATTGGGCTTTTCAACAGACCAGATGATAATACTAGTATCTAAACTACCACTAGCGACTAGCAGAGAATCGGGCGACCACGAAACGCAGTTGACTCTCGCATTATGAAAACCCCACTCTTGAGGATTTGCATGCTGAAAACATTCGATTAATTCCAACCCATCAATTTTTACGAGTACGTACCTTGTAATCTTCCTCCACACTGTAAAGAATAAGTTTTCGATTAGCATCGGAAGCTACCAGATATTTGCCATCTGGTGAGTAAGCGACGTCGGTAATAGCACCCAAGTGATTTAGTTCCGTCTTTGGTTTAAGATCGGTATCGATTAATTCAAAAATGTGTACTTTATTATCTGCACCACCGCCGATTGCAGCGTCACCGTTGCAAGAAATGCTTACGCTCGACGGTTCATAACTTACTTTTGTTACGTTACACACTTTATTATCCTGCACAACTGTAATTTCATTTACACTACCGACGATGGCTATATTTTTGTCTTTCAACACGTCCATGCCTCGAGGTTGTGAATCTAATTTTACATATTGACTCGTATAGGTATTGCCTTCGATGTTAATTTGTCTAAGGGAGTCGTCGATGCCGCACGTGTAAAGTGTACCTTCGAGGGGTTTAATCCCGTTGATCTGGTTGCCGTGGCCGGCTCCTTCGATCCTTTCGTTTTCTCCTGTGCTCGCGTCCCAATTAGTAACGTATCCGTCGTGAGAACCAGTGAAAATTCTAGTACGGTCTTCACTCGCAGTTAAAACAGTTAGGGGTTTATTGTGGCCTTTTACAATTCGTAACGGCTTCGAAGGGTTGTTCACGTCCAAATAATTGATGAAGCCACTTAAGGAGACCGTGAGCAAATGTTTGTTTTGCCACAAGCAGGAAACCTAACAAAATACCAGCAGTTGGTTGTAAAGAACTCGTGCGAGATATTCACCTGTTGATCCTCCACGGTATTGCCCAATACAAACTCGGATATAAGTTGTCTCGTTTCGACGTCCCACAAACGAGCAGTTTTGTCGCCACTTGCCGTAAGCAACTGCTTATTATCGGGGCTCCAACTAACTCCGTAGACGCCTCCATTATGTGCAGGACTACCAACTTCGCCGACTAAATCTGACGTCGTGCCATCATAAATATAAACTTTTCCGTCAAAGCCGGCAGATGCAAAAAGATTGCCATCGTTCGAATACCGCACTGCTTGTACAAATCGAGTATGGTCCTAAAGTTCGACTTATAAACCACACCAAAACGAATAAAAATGGACTCACCTGTTTGGTCATTTTAAATTTAAAAGGCGGCCCTTCGAAAATAGCAACCGTGTTATCTTCGGAACCTGTAACGATACGAAATGGACGAGTGGGTCGAAAGTCACACGAATTTATAGGTTTCGATTGGCCCGTTATTTCTCCTACCGAAGTGCCCGTTTCGGCCATGAAAACATGACCGAATCTTTCGCGCCCTTCGCCTACTACTACCATTCTTTGATTATCGGGCGACCAAGAGATATCTTTAATCGGACCGAAAAAAGGATGGAACTCATTTTTTAAAATGTGCTCTTTGTTCACAGTATCCCAAATGCGTACTTTTCCAGATTGGTCTACAATAAAACTAGTGAGTGGGCGAGTTAAAAGGGGTTTGTCCAAAATTACCTCCTGAAGCAATGTAAAAGCCACTCGGGGAGTACTTTGCAACGTTCACCGGTACAGAATGTTCCGTGTAAACATCAGAAATAGCGGGATTCTACAAAAAAAACGTGCAATTACTAAGTTATTGTCGACATAAAAAAGCATTACCTCGATGTTTCTTATTATCACCGAATTGCCATTGGTGTACAAAAAGTTGTTTCCTTTTGGATCACCTCCGAGAACCAAAGGCTGCCCCCTTTGCGTTTTAGGCAAAGTCGCATAAATACTCTCTGTAACAAATCGGCCATTTAATTTAGATAAATCAGGTACTTACTTTTTAATTGACGACGGAAGCGAGTACTTGACTTATTAATATCATTTCTTTTTTAAACTTACTAATTGTATATGCCATTTTGTACTTTATAACTAACTATTAGCTAATTAACTCGATAATTTTATTTACACAAATCGCTTCATTCAATTAAAGTGATTTTCGGCTAATGTCAAGCGGAACCGGCGTAAAAATTTGCCCACGCCTTTTACAATTAATAAACGGATACGAATTGCCTTATATGGTAAACAGAGACGTATCAGAATATTCTCTAATCTGCTCTAATGTCAAAACAAGTGACAGGTGTCACTGCGAAGTGCGAAGTTAGCCGTAATTTCTAAAGCTAAGAATTTTTAAACGTAAGAAAATAAGAGCTGAGCTGGTTTCAAAAATTATCCACAATAATTGAATTAATTAAAATGTTGTAGTTGTAAGAAGTACAAATTAAAAAAAAACTACATTAGTGACGTCACGAAGCAGAACAAAAATTGCCGTAAATTATTTGACGTCTATCAATTTCAACATAACCTCAAATTATGGAAGATAAATCAAAACGAAGTAATAAAGGAAAAATTGTTAATAAAAATAAACGTTTTTCAAACGCAAGTTATCACTTAAAAAAGCGGACACCACATAAATATGAAAGAAACGACTCCACCGTATATGTCAGCAACAAATCGAACATAAAAGTGAGTTTAATCCCTACAAATTTCGAGGTTATTTTCAGTACATTTATCTCATTTTAGGGCTTATTAGAAAAATGCGACAAGTTAATAAAAAATGATTTAAAAGAAATTACTCTACACTGCATGGGTGCTGCAATTCCTCAAGGGATTTTATTAGCGCTTCAAGTTTGTGAAGCACACGTCGGTTTCGAATCATCTGTAAACACCTCAACAGTCGAGTTGGTGGACGATTTAGAACCAGTGACCGACGACGTCGATTACGAAATATTAAGAAGGAACAATTCGGCGCTTTTAATTAAAATTTTTCGACCCCAACATCAAATAAGTTCTAGTTGAAAATGTTATTTTTTCCAGTTATCGAAATTGTGCGTTGGTTGGGACTTACGGTTTTTGAAATATGGACGAATTTAATATCTTTGTTGTTATTTACCATTTTATTAGCTTTAAAATTGGATCCTAATACTAGTATACATCACTGTACGTGGTGGACAATATTTTTTCCATTATTTGCAAACGACGCTTTAAATGCTTACTTTTGTATAATAGTATTCATTCGGATGCAACTCGAAAGCTCTTTAAAATCGGCTTTATTAAGATTAATTTGGTCGGCTACGTTTTTATTTATGATATTTCTTTTTAAGTTCTTATTGTGTAAAAGATTTATGGGTCAAGATAATCTAGGTTATTCCGAAATTTTTGCACCTTTGTACATTTTATTACAATTAATTGCGGTTAGGGCTTGTCAGCAAACTTAAAACTAGTGTAAGAATAGTTTATTTTCTTAAGCTAATACAGTTGGAAAAACATGTTTTTATGTTAGATTTATGATCTTTTAATGGAAATACGTTCCGTGGTTAAATGTAATTGGCATTTTCGTCAAACTTGAGGAAAGTACCATGTAAAAAAATAAATTTTGTTCTACGAGCACTTAATATACCTATGACCTATTGTTAAGTATTTACATACAACCCTTCCCTCTCAAAGTACGTAGTTTTCGAATTATAAGTGATAAACTAAAAAAATCGTCTTGGTCGATTTTGCAAATTTGGTTCAACTTCCATGCGCTTTAGCGACTAAACGTTTGTCTGAAGAAAAACCCTAAGAGATACAATTTGTAGCCAATTTATAGAGTACTTTATTTTTATATTTAAGCATTTTTCTTAAAAAGTGGGTAGTTTTCGACTTACAAGAGATGAACTAAAACCAACAGTTTTGTCCAATTTTGAGGAGATATTTGACAAATTTTAACGCGCTCTAGCGCCTAAGCCGTTCATCTTCAACAAAAAACCTAAGATATATAATTTGTAGGAAATTTAACGTAGTTTGCTTTTGTGTAAGATCATTTTTCTATAGAAGTGCCTAATTTTCGAATTATAAGAAAAAACAGTATTTTGGGCGATTGTAGTTTTTGTCAAACTTCAATGCACTCTATCGTTTAAGGTTTAATACAAGCATAAAGTTAATAAGCATAAGATTAATTACTCTATGATATAAGGCACCTATAAATAACAGTGTACAGTTTAATTCTAATACGTTGCAAATGAACCCCAACATACACACATAAGTGAAAAAACTTTAAATGAGAAAATTTGTTTTCCACCAAATAATAGAAATAGCAAAGTCTTGGGTCCGATTCCCGAGGCGCTTGGTAGAAAACAAATTTTCTCATTTAAAGTTTTTTCACTTATGTGTGTATGTTGGGGTTCATTTGCAACGTATTAGAATTATCTAAATAATTAACCCTAAAAATTTAAAAATTTGTAATTTAGTGTACAGTTTGGAAACTGTATTAATAATTTTAAGGGTAATTCTTGCAAATCCATAATAAGTAGGTACCAGCACACAGCGGCTAATTTAGCATCAATTATTAAACAAGTTCATGAATCAATTTTCAAAGCCCTATTATATGGTTCTAGAACTCTGTAAACTTTGAGAATACAAAAACCACGCATATATTTAATTTTGTGGAAAATTTTATCAGCTTTAATTTTGTACAGGGTTACGTTTTAGCTTCAACCCATAGTTTTCGAGATATTAACAAAATTTACCGAAAAAAGGAACATGCTTTCTATCACTGACGCTAGAGCTCGGCTCTGATTAACATGATAAATCTTCTCATGAGACTTCTCAATCAACGGTAAAATTATTCTGACCTGTAAAACTGTATAAATTGTTTTAAGATAACTCGGATGTAGGTACCTACAGAAACGAAGAAGTTTTTGGAAATGTCTTGTCCTTTTTTTAATACGAAAATTTCGGTAGTAAACAAACTCGTCAACATCAGTTCTAATACCCCAAAATCTAAGAACTAGCGCAACCCTCAGCACTTATAGGTATACCAGCTTATAACAATTAATAAAATTCGAGAAAGTACTTTCTTTAAATTTATATAAGTACTTAACAGGACCGGCTCATGCTCCGGGTCCCGGGTGCTGTAAATGTTCTCTGTATTAATAATTTTATTGTGCGAAATAGGTTCAGATATCTACTTATCCTGCCTGATCGCAGCAAAAATATCGATAATATTTATTTGACAAATCAATATCATCTAGCATCTCATTAGTTTTATTAGCATATTAACGATACTAAAGGATGAAAAAGAGAACGTCTGGCCACTCTACGTCCCTCCAAACTTCCACAATCAAACGTTGGTTGCCGCTTTTGCATATAATTCTCTAGAAACTCTTGTAGCATGTGTTATTTCTTCGTTTAATTTGAAATAAATTAAAATTATTTGATAAAGCATCGTATGGAGCTGCGCCCTCGTTTTGAACGATTTAATTGATGTATCCATGTAATTAAAAAGAAATAAATATTCAATTTCGACCCCGCCAAGATATTTCGTCCCTAGTCTCTATCTCTACGCTGTGTTCATGTTTACAGAAATTTGATAATTCAATCCACCTGTGTTCAGCTTATTCTGGCTTCAATCACACACAATAGACGTGTGGGATAACGTTTGTAGTCTGCTATTAGTTCGGTCGACAACTCGGGTCTCGCACGACCCTAGAGCCGGCCCAGGTACTTAAAGTCGATCTGAAGTAATAAGAAACATTTTAGTAGTAAGCAAATTCCTTTAGGTAGGTACCTAACAAAAATCTAAGAAATTAATGCAACAAATTTTTAGAAATTGGGAGTCGAATTGTCGTGTTTAATAAGAAGTACTTGGGTCTTTGATATTACTTACCTACGTAGTAAACAAAATCATCACAGGCAAAACGATATAAGGGTCAGCCCAGAATTTTGTACTTCAGTTCGCATTTGTGTAGGTTACTCATTACCTCATTAGTATTAGATGCTATTAGTTAGTTGTTACCTAAAAGAAAACTAATGAATCAATCAACAGAAACCGAAGAAGTTCAACTTCATCAAACGATGTCTACGTCGAAGACCTCGACTAAAGCAAAAGGTACGTTTTGGTTTCTTTTATTATTTCTAACATTCAAAATGTAACGAAATGTCGAAGCGTTTTTAATTAATTTTCAATTTCAAATTTACAGCTCGTAAATCGAGAGGCGAGAAACGTTCGAGAACTTCCTTTTCCGGCTTTCAAACATACGAGCTTGAACAGTTTTTTAAAAATAAACAATACGTTAAAACGGCCGAAAAGTATTTATTGGCACAGAAACTCAATTTGTCGGAGAGGAATATAACTATATGGTTCCAAAACCGTCGAATGAGGGACAAGAAGAAGCGTATTATTAAAAATTTGGACAGTCTTCAAAATGAAGCATTTGGTAATCGAGGGCCTCAACCAACGCTAATAGAAACAACATATGTATCTTCCAATCACAGCGAACCAAATACATCGGCAGTTTTTGAGTGGACATCGTCAGTGTACAATTCTCAGTGTCAGCTTACAAATCAAGAGGCTTCCAAAATTCCGGTTTATGAATCAATAAACCATCATGATGTGCTGGAAGTGCCTTCTATAACTTGTGACGCAGCTTTCGACGTATTATTCAAAAGTGTGAATTGGCCAAATTGTATGGTTATTGAGGATGTTACTCAAGCTCAACTCGCATCAATGGATAGTGGAATAGTTTCTACATCAGAAGCACTAACTCCACTAGCAAGTCCGATTATCCCATCGGGAACACAACAGCTCTCCGAAATCATCAACGACGCAATTTTGTGGTCATCAGACTTAATAGGAGAAGGAGCATTTGACGAACAAATGTGGAGTAGTTTTCTATTAGTTTAAAAAATGTTTGCGTTGATAAAATTGTAAATTAATAAATTGTAATTAGGTAATAGTACTTCAATAATATTTTTAGAGAAATAAATTTTTTACGTCTTTATTACCTACTTATTTTTCTTACTGGTCTTTCAATACCACTCGATGATTTGGAGTCGTTAGACTCGTTAGTATTTTTCCTTCAAATGCATTATTACCATCAAAGTTTACGGCGTGGAGATTATTTTGATCCAAAAAAATGTTACCTAATAGCTAATAGCAAGGTCTAAGGTAAAGTATGTGTCACAAATTAAGATTTTTGTATTTATTGATACAAATATACTAGAATCTTAAACCAGATGATTATCATCCAGATCCAACAATAAAATTTCATCTAACATCAAACATTTTTTCAACAGATTTTCGATGTCTTCATTTTACTCCCAGTCCCCATGTCTTACGGGAACCGCTATTAGTTTAAGGAACAAAGTTAAATGTTGCTAAATTTTATTAAAAATTTACAAATAATAAATTTAGCCGTTATTTTTTAACAAGACTATAGTTAAGTACCTACGTGTCTAACAAATAGTGTTTTTAAATTTTATAAGTGTCACGCAGCTTTAAGGAATGGAATCGACAATTTAAAAATATCTGGACTAGTCCCCATATCGCCAAGTTTCATTTATACTTATAGGAACAGTCGCCTTCGTCTGTTACGTATAAACAACGCAGCAGAGCATTAGAAACAATAAACTGAAAACAGTTTCATGCCAGTACCATTATATAGGTTTTATTAATGTTAGTTGTTACGATAACCCTTATCGAATTCATTTGAAGTTTAGCAAGCTTTACGCTTGCTAATCTTTGTCCGGAAACGGACATTTGGGTTTGTTAGAAGAGCCATCTAATTAAAGGCCATCATTCTTCTTCTATTTCCATTGAAACTCGTCTAACTGCCTCTTACAAAATTGTAGAACGCTGATTGTACTTTTTTCAGTCCCATATCTCGCAGTCGAAGGCTATTCTTTTACACGCCATTTCATCTCCATTAGGTACATCATTTCTGTCCGGAATAAAAGCTTCCGAAGCCGTTCGTTTATGGCTTTCTTCTTGGCAACATGGCGACGTTAGTCATTTGTTGTCGCGAGTATTCTTTAAAATACGACTCCCATTCTAAAAGAAGCGACGAATTTCGATCCTCTTTAGATATTCGTTTTATTTTATCGTCGTTGTTTGTTTGGGCTTAGGAAGATGTCGTCGCACTGTTTGTATTTGTTCAGCATGAGGAGATGCAAAAGGTGCTGTCGAAATCTTTCGTGGTATACGATAATTCGCCAAAAACGATTAAATTCTAGCGTCACTAATTTCAGGTATGGATATTTCGATACAATCTCATCTCGATCGTGACTAACACCTTCACGTGAGGCAATCCGTTGCTTAGAGATGGCTTTTTGGTTTTCGAAATGCGATACTTTGGTATAGACATACTCAAAGAAGTACCAGTTCAAATTCTTCAATTTCTTCTAATTATTAAAAATAAAAATTGAAATCTTTTAACAAGCGCTTTGGGTACAGGGTAGTATAGTACAGGGTTATCCAACAAATTACAATTTTTAAAGCCCCGCCTCCTACCACCAATCACAGGTTGTAGAACCCTTAAAATCTAACGGTAGATACCGATAACCGCTAAAGCATAAAAGGGGTAGTAAAGAGAAAGATAAGTCAGTTTATCTTCTTGAACCTTGTTAATACAACGTTTTAAGTGCTAAAACTTCTTTGACGATGTCTATTAAAGTCTCGCATTTCAAGCATCGAGGAGCCATTCCTAAGCGACGAAATGCTTCACCCGTTATGAGTACCGATATAGTACCGCGAAGAATTCGCACCGCTCCGGCACCTCTTAGAAAGTACGTACGACCACTGCAAGATGTACAAACACCTAAACCGGCAACCGAAGAAGAACATCAAAATTTGGGGCCTTTTTTGGTGTCTGCCATTAAGAAGCCCTCCCGGATTAGCAAAATTACTGCACAAGTTCAATCCACAATAACACTTATTACTCCTAATACACTAATACTACAGCCATCACCAAATACACCAATACTACAGCCATCACCTAATACTACAAATCAAGTAGTCTGCGGTCAAAAACCCACGGCTACAGAAGCCGAGTTAGACGAGATTCACGTTTCTCAGGAAAGTACGACTCCATGGAAAAGGACGCTTTGCGAAGTCCAAATGAGACCTCAAAGAGGTCCATCCGCATACGATGCCCTCGTGAGAAAGCATCAAATGCATTTTCATGCGGAGTGGGACGACTTCCAAGAGAAGTACCTCGCATTAGAGAAAAAAGTTTTATTCGAAAAGCGCGAATTGAACGCCGGTCAACAAGAAGCTCTCAAGAGCTTGGATAATTTCCTCAGGGAGCAAATAGAAGTTTGCCCTTGTGCACGTCGTACAGAAGATTAGATGCCATCATCACTAACAAACCAAAATGTCCGTTTCCGGACAACCTCAAATGAATTCGATAAGGGTTAATCGTAACAACTAACTTTTATAGAGTAGGTAATAGTTAAGAGTTGAAACTGCTTTCAGTTTATTTATATTTCGATGCTTCGTTGTTTATTCTGATAGAAACAAATTATTATCTTGTCTTTTTTAATTCTGATACTAATATAGGAGCCAAATAAAGACCTCGATGACGATCTATATCCTATATCTGTTTGATAGGTTGCGATTAGATTAAATGGTGACGGTGTTGATTTAGGTCGCCCCTCACTTTGCCAGATCGACCCGAAGTCTTCTTTAATACTTAGGAAATTAACCGCAAATTCGTTTTTAAAATTTGCAAACTTATACGAGTATATAGAGCTTTCAAAACAAAAATTTTAAATTAGTTGAGGCTATAAGTTGTCTTCTCGTGCTTTATTGGGCAACCTTTATTTCTTACTTCTACTTTTGAATTTTCAAATGGAAAAGTTTTACTTATATCGCGATATCAATAAAGCCTGAGTTTCAAAGCAAAAGTTTTCAACCGTATTAATATTACATACCTACCTATATTAGTTTGTTAAAAATTTCTAGAGAAAAATGTTGTTACCACGTGGAATAATTGACGCAAAGTTTTTTATACAAAGGCCAAATTTGTAAAGATAACTCTTATGGTAAAAAGACCCCAAAATATTTGCTATCTAAAATTGAACAATTACCAACATTTTTGAGAAACTTTACCAAGGTTTTTTAATGTTTTCTTTAGGTGTGTAGCATCAGTCCGTTAAAGGATACAGAGAAGATCGTAAACACCCTGTATAGGAGTATACTCCAGTTTTAATATAATATCAATGCGTGCTGGATTAGTCAATTTCAAGAACAAACGTCCTGAACATTAAATTTAACCCTTTGGCAATAGAGAACAAATAGTAATTAGTAGTATGTAAATACCTATTATCTATTATATACCTACCGACCTACCCATACCTACTATGTAAACAAATTTAAAGAGTTTAACTTTTTACTTGAAGTACCTATATTGTTATCCGTTATTACCCTATTTTGTTAAAAATTTAACTCTGCTTACAAAACAACGTTTTCTTAGAAATTTTTAAATTAAAGATATAAAAGAAATTTATACAAAAAAAGCAAGATAAGTGTCCCTTTCATTATAGATACTGAAAACGAAAGTGTCAATAAAGGGATTAACGGGGGGTCCTTTCACCATAAGAGTTGTCTGCAAAATTTTACCGTTTACTTGAAAAGATTTGCGTCAATTATTCCACGTAGTAACAACGGGATTCTCTAGAAATTTGTAACAAAATATGTAATAGATTTAATACGTTGTAAATGAACTCTATCTGAGATGAGTTGATGATATGAGATCTATCTAACTAATAATTAACCCTAAATATTTAAAAATTTGTAAAATATGTAATGCTATTAGTAGAAAATTTTTGCTTTGCAACTCAGACTTTATTGATATGGCGGTCTAAGTAAATATTTTCCATTCAAAATTAGAAGGAGGAAATAAAAGTGCTCGCAGACCAACGCGAACCCGTCCAAACGCAATCAATCAATGAATTTGAATGGTTGCATTTGAACGCGCGATCGCGATCGAGTTGGTCTGCGAACACCTTAAAGGTTTGCCGATAAAGCAAGAGAAGACAACTTATAGTCCCAACTAATTAAAAATCAATTTTTGAGAGCTTTAAATGAATTTGCGAATTTTAAAAACGAATTTGCAGTTAATTTGTTAAAACTGAAAAAGGTTTTGGGTCGATCTGACAAAGTGAGAGGCGAACTAAATCAAAATCATCACCATTTGTACCACCTCATCGAACAGCTATATAGATCGTCATCAAGGTCTTTTTATAGTTCCAATATTAGTATCAGAATTACAAAAAGACTATAAGATAATGATTTGCTTCTGGCTAGGATATACAACGAAGCATCGAAACAATAAGCTGAAAACAGTTTCAACTTTCAACTCCATTAACTATTAGGTACTTTATAAAAGTTCGCTGTTTACGATTAACCCTTATCAAATTTACTTGAGGTATATTGTTATATTTTGGGGTCTTTTAACCATAAGAACTATCTTTGCAAATTTGGCCTTTATATAAAAAACTGCGTCAATTATTCCACGTGGTAACAACGTTTTTCTCTAGAAATTTGTAACAAACTAATATAGGTAGGTAGGTATGTAATATTAGTACGGTTGAAAACTTTTGCTTTGAAACTCAGGCTTTATTGATATCGCGATCTAAGTAAAACTTTTCCATTCGAAAATTCAAAAGTAAGAAGTAAGAAATAAAGGTTGCCCAATAAAGCACGAGAAGACAACTTATAGCCCCTACTAATTAAAAATTTTTTTTTTCAAAGCTCTATATACTCGTATAAGTTTGCAAATTTTAAAAACGAATTTGCGGTTAATTTACTAAGTATTAAGAGCCATGTCCCTACGCATGAGTAGTGTAAATGAAGAGGTTACGAAGAAAGCTAATTGTGAGATTAATATTAAAGTTATAGTTTTGAAATTTTTTGTGTGTAATGAGTAGATTATAAATGACTAAGGCCTGTTTGTGAAATTTAAATAGAGGTAATACGTACAAAAATATTAGCCCCAGAAAATCGGCCATATTTGCGACCAATTTCCTAATAACCTAAAGCAAATTGCAAAAAAGTGACAACAGGCCTTAGTAAAGTTGTTCCTTAACTATACATCAATAAAAATTTTATAGCACAATTTATTTAATTTTAGAAATAATTAGCTTTCTACGAAACAGTAAAATCACGTAAAACTGCAGATTTTGTAGTAAATATGTGTCGCCCACTACAAGGAATCTAGCGGAACTATCTCATCTTATACCTGCTTTTGTATTCTCACTAAGCTGGGCGACACCCTCGGTTATAGCAAGATGCCTGGGGCAAAAAAGTAAAATATTATATTTCTTGGCCAGAAAATTTTTCTCGAGTGAGAATTGCTAAATTATCCACTTTTGATTTTGAGCAGAAAATTGCAAAAAAATTATAAAATCGGAAATACTTACAATTTAATAAATAAATAAAGATTTTTATTGTTAATAAATTTTTAATTATTATTACCAAGCAGGGCGTTATTTCAAAATATTTAAACAAGATTTAAAAATTTTTGATTAAATATATACCTATATTGTGAAGTCAATCCACTGTATAATATACAAGAGGATTGAAATTTGTTGCGTAACATGAAGGGGATCTCACTTATCTGAAGAGCTAGATCGTAGGTTTAAATTTAGCAAAGTTGGTCAATTCGGTACCGACAGATAATCTGAAAAACACATCAACTAAATTTACGCGTTATCGCTAAAACTGATAAAACCAAAGACTCTCATTTTATTTTATAAGCTGCAACTTTTTTTAGTTAATCTTTTTTAATTCTTTAAAATCTTCTTTAAAAGCAATTTTTTATCTTTTCAAATCTGTAAACACATTTCGATTAGTCAATTTGTTCTTGGTATTTTTAGGAACATGTCCTTACGCAGGAGTAGAGAGTAAATGTAGAGCTCACGAAGAAAGTTAATTTAGAGACTAATATTAAAGTTATAGTTTTGAAATTTTTTGTGTGTAATGAGTAGATTATAAATGACTAACGCCTGTTTGTGAAATTTAAATATAGTTAGCAGATACAACAATATTAGCTCTCGAAAGTCAGTCATATTTGCGACCAGTTTCCTAATAACTGAGAGAATATTTCCAAATATTATGCAGAGTAGATCTAAAAATTGCCTACACCTAATTTATTATAAATCACCCTGTATATAAAATTGTAGGTCTCGTATGATCAATAAATAATTAATAAAATTATATCAATTTATAATTAATTAATATTAATTAATAATTTATAAGCTGTAACTTTTTTTTAGTTAATCTTTTTTAATTCTTTAAAAACTCGCAATATTTTATCCTGTTTTCAAATCTGTAAACACTATTTCGATTTGTCAATTCGTTCTTGGTATTTTTAGGAATATGTCCTTACGCATGAGTATAGTAAATGTAGAGCGTACAAAGAAAGTTAATTTAGAGACTAATATTAAAGTTAGAGTTTTGATATTTTTTGTGTGTAATGAGTAGATTATAAACGACTAACGCATATTTGTGAAATTTAAATATAGTTAATACATACAAAAATATTAGCTCTCGAAAGTCAGTCATATTTGCCACCACTTTCCTAATAACTAAGAGAATATTTCCAAATATTATGCAGAGTAGATCTAAAACTTGTTTACACCTAATTATAAATCACCCTGTATATAAAATTGTAGCTCTCGTATGATCAATAGTTAATAAAATTATATCAATTTATAAATTAATATCAATAATATGGTATACGTATTCATTATACATAGTATACCTACTATATTTATTATATTTTTGTCTTCATATGTGATCATAAATACATAATAATATATTAAGTAATATAATATTACCAAATTAAAGACCAACAATTAAAATCCAGTATTTTTAAAATACTATATTTTCGAATAATTACGGAATACCAATATTTTTGCTCTTTAGTCCACGTGTACTTGAGTGACGTGTGACAAGGGTGTCGAAATGCAGGTATTACACCAATGGGACCCTTAGAAGGCTAATAAATCACTTTTTTTAAAAGAACCATTTTAGTGGATATATTTAAATATTTTCGTCTTGTCTGTACACTAGCGTTTTACTATAAACGTAAGTGCACTTTGACGTCGTCCTGTCGAGCCTTTGGCCAGCCCACCTTTTGCGAAGTTTTTACCTCGTCCCAACCCGTTGCCCCGCAGGAGAAACTTTGAAGAACGTGACCATTGCTCTTAAAGAAAACTTCAGGTCGATCTGGCAAAGGAAGGGGCGACCTAAATCAAAACCGTCACCATTTTATCTAATCGCAACCTATCGAACAGATATGTTAGATCGTCATCTTTATAGGTCTTTATTTGGTTCCAATGTTAGTATCAGAATTAAAAAACACAAGATAATAATTTGTTTATATCAGAATAAAGAACGAAGCATCGAAACAATAAACTGAAAACAGTTTCAACTCTATCAACTATTACTCTATAAAAGTTAGTTGTTACGATTAACCCTTATCGAATTCATTTGAGGTTGTCCGGAAACGGACATTTTGGTTTGTTAGAGATGATGGCATCTAATCTTCTGTACGACGTGCACAAGGGCAAACTTCTATTTGCTCCCTGAGGAAATTATCCAAGCTCTTGAGAGCTTCTTGTTGACCGGCGTTCAATTCGCGCTTTTCGAATAAAACTTTTTTTTCCAATGCGAGGTACTTCTCTTGGAAGTCGTCCCACTCCGCATGAAAATGCATTTGATGCTTTCTCACGAGAGCTTCGTATGCGGATGGACCTCTTCGAGGTCTCATTTGGACTTCGCAGAGCGTCCTTTTCCATGGAGTCGTACTTTCCTGGGAAACGAGAATTTCATCCAAATCGGCTTCTGTAGCCGTGCGTTTTTGACCGCAGACTTCTTGATTTGTAGTATTAGGTGATGGCTGTAGTATTGGTGTATTAGGTGATGGCTGTAGTATTGGTGTATTTGGTGATGGCTGTAGTATTAGTGTATTAGGAGTAATAAGTGTTATTGTGGATTGAACTTGTGCAGTAATTTTGCTAATCCGGGAGGGCTTCTTAATGGCAGACACCAAAAAAGGCCCCAAATTTTGATGTTCTTCTTCGGTTGCCGGTTTAGGTGTTTGGACATCTTGCAGTGGTCGTACGTACTTTCTAAGAGGTGCCGGAGCGGTGCGAATTCTTCGCGGTACTATATCGGTACTCATAACGGGTGAAGCATTTCGTCGCTTAGGAATGGCTCCTCGATGCTTGAAATGCGAGACTTTGGTAGACATCGTCAAAGAAGTTTTAGCACTTAAAACGTTGTATTAACAAGGTTCAAGAAGATAAACTGACTTATCTTTCTCTTTACTACCCTTTTTATGCTTTAGCGGTTATCGGTATCTACCGTTAGATTTTAAGGCTTCTACAACCTGTGATTGGTGGGAAGGCGGGGCTTTAAAAGCTGTAATTTGTTGGATAACCCTGTACTATACTATCTTGCACCCAAAGCACTTGTTAGAAGATTTTTATTTTTAATAATTAGAAGAAATTGAAGCGTAATTTGAATTGGTAAACCATTAACAGAAATGAGGACTTAAAGTACTGAATTTTGTTAAACAACCCGAAAACTGAACTGCGGGTCTATAATTCTGTACCTAAAAACTGGGGCTACTTCAACATACTTTTAGGGTGTTTACATATTTTTCGCCAAGTAAGGCAATTGGAAAAATTTAGTTTTTAAATTTTGGATACACCAATAGATACCTTGTCTCCCAATTAAACACAAAAAAAATTTAATTTTTTTGCAATTTGCAACTTTAAAAAACAATTTCTTTTTGATGTCGAAGTAGCTCCTAGGAGAGGTTACTTCGACTTTAAACGCAATGAAAAGAGGTGTCGAAATACTCCCAATATGGGGGCTACTTCGACAGCAAAAAGAAAATATTTTTAAAAATAGCAGGTGGCAAAAAAATTAAATCATATTGTGTTTAATTGGGAGACAAGGTAACCATTAGTGTATTAAAAATTTAAAAACTAAACTTTTCCAATTGCATTACTCCGAAAAATATATAAACACCCTAAAAGTATGTCGAAGTAGCCCCAGTTCTTAGGTACAGAATTATAGACCCGCAGTTCAGTTTTCGGGTTGTTTAACAAAATTCAGTACTTTAAATCCTCATTTCTGTTGATGGTTTACCAATTCAAATTACCCTTCAATTTCTTCTAATTATTAAAAATAAAAATTGAAATTTTCTAACAAGTGCTTTGGGTGCAAGATAGTATAGTACAGGGTTATCCAACAAATTACAGCTTTTAAAGCCCCGCCTTCCCACCAATCACAGGTTGTAGAACCCGTAAAATCTAACGGTAGATACCGATAACCGCTAAAGCATAAAAGGGGTAGTAAAGAGAAAGATAAGTCAGTTTATCTTCTTGAACCTTGTTAATACAACGTTTTAAGTGCTAAAACTTCTTTGACGATGTCTACCAAAGTCTCGCATTTCAAGCATCGAGGAGCCATTCCTAAGCGACGAAATGCTTCACCCGTTATGAGTACCGATATAGTACCGCGAAGAATTCGCACCGCTCCGGCACCTCTTAGAAAGTACGTACGACCACTGCAAGATGTCCAAACACCTAAACCGGCAACCGAAGAAGAACATCAAAATTTGGGGCCTTTTTTGGTGTCTGCCATTAAGAAGCCCTCCCGGATTAGCAAAATTACTGCACAAGTTCAATCCACAATAACACCTATTACTCCTAAGACACTAATACTACAGCCATCACCAAATACACCAATACTACAGCCATCACCAAATACACCAATACTACAGCCATCACCTAATACTACAAATCAAGTAGTCTGCGGTCAAAAACGCACGGCTACAGAAGCCGATTTGGATGAAATTCACGTTTCCCAGGAAAGTACGACTCCATGGAAAAGGACGCTCTGCGAAGTCCAAATGAGACCTCAAAGAGGTCCATCCGCATACGATGCCCTCGTGAGAAAGCATCAAATGCATTTTCATGCGGAGTGGGACGACTTCCAAGAGAAGTACCTCGCATTGGAAAAAAAAGTTTTATTCGAAAAGCGCGAATTGAACGCCGGTCAACAAGAAGCTCTCAAGAGCTTGGATAATTTCCTCAGGGAGCAAATAGAAGTTTGCCCTTGTGCACGTCGTACAGAAGATTAGATGCCATCATCTCTAACAAACCAAAATGTCCGTCTCCGGACAACCTCAAATGAATTCGATAAGGGTTAATCGTAACAACTAACTTTTATAGAGTAGGTAATAGTTAAGAGTTGAAACTGCTTTCAGTTTATTATTTCGATGCTTCGTTGTTTATTCTGATAGAAACAAATTATTATCTTGTCTTTTTTAATTCTGATACTAATATAGGAGCCAAATAAAGACCTTGATGACGATCTATATCAGTTCGATAGGTTGCGATTAGATTTAATGGTGACGGTCTACGGTCTTGATTTAGGTCGCCCCTCACTTTGCCAGATCGACCCGAAGTCTTCTTTAATTTAATACTAATAATAGCAAATTAACCGCAAATTCGTTTTTAAAATTTGCAAACTCATATAGAGCTTTCAAAACTAATATTTTTAATTAGTCGGGGCTATAAGTTGTCTTCTCGTGCTTTATTGGGTAACCTTTATTTCTTATTTATACTTTTGAATAATCGAATGGAAAAGTTTTACTTAGATCGCGATATCAATAAAGCCTGAGTTTCAAAGCATAAGTTTTCAATTTGTTAAAAATTTCTAGAGAAAAACGTTGTTGACACGTGGAATAATTGACGCAAAGTTTTTTGTACAAAGGCGAAATTTGTAAAGATAACTCTTAGGGTAAAAAGACCTCAAAATATTTGCTTGTGGCCTTAACTATAATAGCGCTTAAATAGTTACCGTTAATCCCTTTAGTGACACTTTCATTTTCAATATCTATAATGAAAGGGACACTTAAGGATTTAAAATAGCTTTTTCTGTATAAATTTCTTTTATATCTTTAATTTAAAAATTTCTAAGAAAACGTT
The DNA here is from genome assembly GCA_950108345.1 of Malthinus flaveolus. Classification (NCBI taxonomy): domain Eukaryota; kingdom Metazoa; phylum Arthropoda; class Insecta; order Coleoptera; family Cantharidae; genus Malthinus; species Malthinus flaveolus. The sequence goes on from OX467288.1 coordinate 1,211,675, forward strand.
GTTGTTTTGTTGATATTATATTAAAACTGCAGTACACTTCTATACAGGGTGTTTACGATCTTCTCTGTATCCTTTAACGGACTGATGCTACACACCAAAAGAAAACATTAAAAAACCTTGGTAAAGTTTCTCAAAAATGTTGGTTTTGTATACCATGGTCTTCATACAACCCCACAAATAAAATTCCTACATTGCTAGGTTTGGGGATCTAGGAAATAAGGAGATTCATAAATAAATTACTAGATTTTTAAAATCATTTATTGTAAGTCCACTAGTAAGTCCGATGATCCCATCGGGAACACCACAGCTCTCCGAAATCATCAACGATGCAATTTCAGACTTAATAGGAGAAGGAGCATTTGACGAACAAATGTGGAATAGTTTTCTATTAGTTTAAAAAATGTTTGCGTTGATAAAATTGTAAAATAATAAATTGTAATTAGGTATAGTACTTCACTAGTATTTTTAGAGAATAAAATTTTTTACGTCTTTATTACTTATTTATTCGACGTCTTTCAATACCACATGGGTCGTGATGGTGATAAATGGGCTAATCGCTAAAACAAAAATCGGGCCCGTGCATCCGTACAAGATGTCCGATGATCACAATTTTATAAGCAAATGCCGGTGTTTTCGGTCAAGCATACCCTAAACCTAGACGCTCTTGTTTTTTTGTGCACTAAAGCATAAGTAGGTACCCTAGACACTCAATACCACCACGATATGGAAACGTGATCCATATTTCAAAATCTTAGTGCAGCAAAAGGGTCGTTTCACGAACGACTATAAATAGGTATTGAAAATCTGAGATCACAACAAGCATCGCCTAAATTCTGTTTTCGGGCTGTTTAACTAAATGCAGTACTTCAAGTCCTCATTTCGTTGATGGTTTAGTAATTCAAATTACGCTTCAATTACTTCTAATTATTGAAAATAAAAATTGAAATTTTCTAACAAGTGCTTTGGGTCAAGATAGTATAGTACAGGGTTATCCAACAAATTACAGCTTTTAAAGCCCCGCCTTCCCACCAATCACAGGTTGTAGAACCCTTAAAATCTAACGGTACCGATAGCCGCTAAAGCATAAAAGGGGGAGATAAGAAAACGATGGTTTAGTTTATCTTCTTGAACATTGTCAATTACAACGTTTTAAGTGCTAAAACTTCATTAAGAATGCCTATCAAAGTAAGAATATCGCATTTTGCGAATCGAGGAGCCATTCCTAAAGAACGCATCGATTCGCGTGATGGTAAAAGTGACGTTCGAGTTGGAATTGTGCCGAACAATTCATCGTCTATCATACCCGAAGTTGGTGACGTTAAAATTCCATCGCTTTTATCGAATTACCGTATACCACGAAAAATTTCGACGGCATCGGCACCTTCTCGTGAACTTACACGAACAGTGAGACCTCATCTTCAGAAGCCTAAAAGAGACACCGACGATAAAGTGAAGAGAATTTCGAAAGAAAACCAAAATTCGTTGCCTCTTGTATCAGCGCCGTCTGTTAAAGAGTCCTCGCGTAAAATTACTCCACGACAACAAATGACAAATTTGAAGTCTTCACACACCGACGATAAAGTGAAGAAAGTTTTGAAAGAAAACCAAAATTCGTTGCCTCTCGTATCGGCGTCGTCTGTTAAAGAGTCCTCGCATAAAATTACTCCACGACAACAAATGACAAATTTGAAGTCTTCACACACCGACGATAAAGTGAAGAAGGTTTTGAAAGAAAACCAAAATTCGTTGCCTCTCGTATTAGCGTCGTCTGTTAAAGAGTCCTCGCATAAAATAACTCCACGACAACAAATGACAAATTTGAAGTCTTCCCCTGCCAAAAGACGTCATCACGAAGGAGGTCAAAAACGAAAGGCTTCAGAAGCGTTTTCCGACCTAAACAGTGTGTCGAAAGGAAACCAAATTGCGCGGACAATTAAACCCCCCGAGTGCGAGACGAGACCGAAAATAATTTGGTCTCCATTCGATATCTTTGTAAGAGGACATCAAATAAACTTTAATAGGGAGTGGGACGAGATTCAACAAGAACGTCCTAATTTGGACAAACCAATTGTTTTTGAAAAGCGCGAACTGAATGCCGATCAACATGGGGCGATCAACGAGTTGTACAAATTTCTTAAAATCCAAAAGGAATTATGCCCTTGTGCAACACGCCATCCTGAGCATTAGATGGTCTCTATTATAAAAAACCCAAATGTCCGTTTCCGGGCAAAGATTAGCAAGCTTAGAGCTTGCTAAACTTCAATTGAATTTGATAAGGGTGATCGTAACAACTTTATAAAACGTATAGTTAGAGTTGCATGAAACTGTTTTCAGTTTATAGTTGCAATGCTTCGTTATTTATGTTTATACATAACAAACAAAAGCTAATTTTTCATTTTTTTTAGTAAGCGCCCTGTATAAAATATCCATAATAAATAATTGCTTTTACGTGCTTCTTTAATTTAGTTTTCAATGTAGGGATATAATCAGATAAACAACACTTAAAGGGCTTCTCGCCTGTGCGCAGAAACTAGTCTTTGTATAAATTCAATTTTAAAGAACACGTGTAACTGCACACGCTAAATTTAAAGGGATTTTCCTCCGTCTAAACTAATGTGTTTCTTTAAATCCGCTTTTCACCAACAGGCGTAACCGCATAGAATACATTTAAAAGGCTTTTCACCAGTATGCACTAACAGAACGTGCCTGTAACAGTTAGCTATGGGCGCAAGGTTTGATAGCATCAAGAGGTCCATCTGTAAGACTCTTCAATTACATTTAAAAAAATTATGAATACTCAAATAAAGTATCTTTAACTCGTTCTTCTTTGACTGTTGTTTCCATTACATTATGATCGTTATGGTCATATAGATAATTAAATTTCCTTAGCCACTCACTGGCTCACCGTAATTGCTGAGCTCAGTTTGAATTGCCATGCATTCCCTATCGGGTATGAGACTAGTTTTTGTACAAAGAAAAATCACCAATTGATCTGCAATGAAGTTAAGTTGTTTTTACTTTGTAATAACGTACACATGAAGCATTTGTGGCATAATTATTAATTTATATGTATTTCTAACTGCTTAACCAACCCGTATGTATAGCTTTGGAGTATAATTGATTTTTAAAAGATTTAATGAAAATTAATTTTTCCCCAAAACAATAACAAACTTTTATTGGCTGGACTATGGATTTATTTAGGGTAGAAAAGTTAAGTTCTACATCTACACAACTCGATGGTAATAAGTGATAAGACTGATAAGTAATAACGTAACAACAAATGATTTTGCATCATCCATCGATAAGAGAATTTTAGGCAACTGAGACTTACAGAAACAAATCAGACTCACAATTCACATTAAATACATTTAATAGCTACGATTTATTTAAATAAAATACTAATATTGTTCCAGTGTGGATAATCGATCGGCATCCAATTTAGTTATAAAATTTTCTATCCTCGACTCTTGTTCTTGAGTACGACAGCACTTCGAAGTTATGTTACAGTTCTTCTTATCGCTCAACTGATACCTAAAAATTATGGCGAGCAGATGCCAGAAACCAAATTCGGGCCATAACGTATCTTCGAAATAAATATTCGAATTTTTAATTTGCCACAAAAGAAAATCACTAAGCCGAGTCTCTCCAGAAGTTCTGATGAGGATATCGGGATCCGAACTATGATTCGTGTATAGACAACTAGAAAGTAATTGCTCGTCGACATCGCAGATTTGTAACGACTTAGATTTAACACCCCGAACTACACTTTTGACACAATTAACTATCTCATCTTTCGACGTATACGAAAAGGCTACGTTTAAAAATACCTTGTTGTTATCTTTCGTCAAAATCATAGCTTCGCCAATCGACTTCCTAATGTCGGCCGGCACTAGACTTAAATTTCCGATTACGCGTATACAAACACCCTCTTTCATTAGTTGATCTTTTTCTTCCATGAGCTTCTTGTACTTTTCTCTTGCAAGCTCCATCAACATGTCTACTTCTTCACGATTTCTACTGTAATTTTCTATGCTGAACGCATATACGGTTACTTCTGTGACGCCGAGTTCTAAGCACCATCGTAGAGTTTCCGATAGTTTATCGAAACCTTTCGTGTGACCATTGGCAGTTGCTAAATCGTTCTTCTTGGCAAATCTTCTATTACCGTCCATTATAAAGGCGATATGCTTCGGAATAGGCCCACATTTTAATACGTTAATACAAAAAGTTTGATACCACGTCAGCTTATTATCGACGATCCACGACATCGTTCAAACTTCAACTAACGCATTTCTTCAACCAACAAGAGCTTAAATACCTCACATTCAAATGTTCGTGTTACTTCCGAGTAATTAAAAAAAATACTTTAAACTGGTAAAACTGCATCGAAAAAAAAGTTTAAGGTTATACATTTATTTTGTTTCTGTGACCGGGCAGCGGGCACGTCAGGTGAGTACGTGTGTGTTTGTACTTTGGGCGGCCAAATCGTGTCCCGAGACTGACATTGACACTTTTTGACTGCCAGATAGTAAGTGTATGCAACACACCATACAGGCCTCATACACATGTTGCCTATCGTCACAAATTTTATTTTGATTTGCTTTATATTATTATTAATTCTATTAATTTTTATTTTGGATATAATAAAGGAATTTTTAGAATCTGAACTTTCGAACAGTTTAGCTAAATTTAAATAAAAAAAACTACTTAAGCTGGATACAGGGTGACCCAAAAGAAGGGGTTATTTAGGTAATAGTAAAGTTTGGTACTATTTTTATGAATGTTTGAGAACTTTTTCCGAAAAAAAGTCACATCGGAGTCTTTTAAAATTATTTTAAATTTGAACGCACTGACGCGATAAATGATTAGGACAATTATTTTGATTTTGATTAAGTTAATTTAAAAAAACAACATAAAAACTAAATAATAAGCTTGCGTAATATAATAGAAGCATTTTTGTTATTAAACTAATTATTTTCAAATGTCGTTAAGATAAATAATTTAATACGGTATTGTTATAATTTAAATTACCTGGAGCCTGGAGTACTTAATTCACAAAAACCAATTCATTCTAAACGAATTGTTCGATAGGTACTACTTCAAATTAATGTACTTTTATCTCTAAAATATGCATAGGTAATACCTACTTGCTGTTCGGTCATTACATAAAAGAGTATTAATGAAAAAAGTGAACGCGATGCGCTTATTCAAAATTTTTATTTCGCGACAGTTTTGTTTTTGTAAATTTTGCAAATTTTCGGCCGAAATTTAGAATCGAATCGGTAATTTTTTTCAAATTGTGCAAGGTCAAATTAATCGCTAACTAATAACAAACTATTGTTTAACATTTGTGCGATTAAAATAAAATAAATTGTTGTAATTCGACACAGTGAGTCTATTTCAACGCGTTGGTGTTTTTTTTCTACTTTAATCTGAGACGGTACTGACTATTATTCATTATTGTTTAAAAACCGCAGTACAAAGAAGTCCAAAAAGTTTTTAATTGTTTAATTACGGTATGGCGAATAAATAACGCGGTGTAATTAAAAAAAAATTATAAGTTAAGTTTATTAGTTTGCGATCGTTATTATTTGATATGTCAACAAAATTAAATTCATTAAAGAATGATCCTATTAATGTTCAAACGTTCGTCTTCGATTCCGATCGTCGAGGAATGTCATCGTTTAATTTTAAAAGTAATGTGTGGCAAATTTTGCCAGTGGTCATAGGTGAGTCGAAATCAATTTTATCTACTTTTGAAAAAATTATCGGCTAGTATAGATATAGATAGTACTTTTCTCATTATCTTAATTTTGAACTTCAAAATTTGCTTTGAAAGTCGCCGAATTGTTGCGTGTGAGTAGTACCTGATGCATCGAAACGGGGAAGTTTTGCAAAAACAAGTTTTTGTTACGCGATTACTCGATACGGCTTGGTAAAATAAATTGTAATGAACATACGTGTTGTGTTCAACGGTTCAACCGCTGAACTGAACACAGACCTGTCTTACGAGGTCACAATTATTTTGGGTTTCATTTGTATCGGAAGTTCAGAATTCCAGGAAGTGGTCACTTTTCTCAAGGGTTGACAAACTAGGTCCAAGTTCCAATTATCTCATACCAAGGAGATATTATTTGAGCAACTTTTTGAACTTGAAGCTATTGTACCCATTATAGGTTCCCAAATATGGTACTTATAGTACTATATCAAAAGATATAGTATATAAGAGAATTTTGGCACCGCAGGTAACCTTGTTGAATATTGAATAAGTCTCGTTTGATATAGGTCATAGGTAACTGACATCCAAAACCTTTCTATTGCAAATGACTCGAGTCTCGAGTTTTTTCTTAACGATAACCGGTGTCGTCTTGTAGCCTCATATAACTGTCGTTTACGAAAGCAACATTTTGAGTTATCAATTACTACATACTATACACTATACGTGACTCGATTTGTCAGTAAAAATATTCTGCTTCATATAAATAAAAGTTTTGGGCCGTCTCCAAATTTTTTATACGCGCTGCTTGTAAATTGGCTCGGTGTTTGATCAGTTCCGGCTTTGAAGTATATTTGTAGACGATTAAAAAGATAAATCAATTACTAGTCTATTTAACTAAAAGTTTCACCTTCCCAAAAATCCACATGTTTATTCCTAAGTGCCCAGTGCCCAATAAACCAAAAGTCCCGTTGAATCAGACACGAGCTCTTTAGTAGAGGTGACCAAAAACGTGTCACTGTTTTCGGTTTTCCGTTAATATCTTGAAAATTATGGGTTGGAGCTAAAACGTTACCATGTACAAAATTAAAGCTGATAAAATTTGCTACAAAATTGAGTTGATAAATTTTTCTGTGTTCCTAAAATTCACCAAGCTATAGGACGTTGAAAATAATTGTAGAAAGGCTGATCACAACACTTTTTCATTGAACTTTAACAGACGTCATAGACTAACTTGCCAAAAGGGACGCAGGACCTTTTTGTGAAAACTTAACCTCTGAAAAAGGCTGTTCGACTGTTTTGGCTATCGCGTGCATACCGATTTAGAAAGCATTGCAGCACGTTACTGTAGTATCGTCTACAAGTCCACTAGCGGTTAAAACAACGTCGTTTGTCACGAGAAGCCGAGGACAACTCTCACTCCAACTTGAGAGCTTTGTTGCATCTGCTTCATCTCTAGCTTTTTGCGTCTCTCCAAAACATTCATGTTCCTCACTTGTAGAGAACTTTGTAGAGTTCTTTGCGCGATGTGCAAATATCATAGATGTTAGGAGTCATTCCTAATATACCCTTCTGTTCTACAAACTGTCAGTTTTACCACGTTTTCGTGTCAAGTGTCGAGTCGCTTACACTCTTGAGTTTGGTCAGACGTATCCGACCAAACTCTAATCGCTCAGTTTTTTGCATTGTGAAGAAACCACCTTTTCCATCAAATCGAATTCTCCTACAGTCATCACAGAAGGTAATAGCTTCACAATGTCTTTCACATATGACTATTTTGATTTTACATACGAAAAATGCCCAGATGCATGGAAATGTGGAATCACATTCTTGACACAATTCAGATGGTCATCGCTATCACCTGAACGTTCTGCATAAATGTAATCCTTCGGCAAAGTTAATCGTATTGGGTAGCTGGACACAAAGGGTTCCGGTGTTGGTTCGTTTGTGTTTAGTCGATTTAATTTAGTCTTTAAACTTCTCAGTTAGGCTCAATGAATGACGGTTTCCTGGCAGTTCGTACAGTAAAGGAGACTCTTCCAAGCAGGTTCATCAATATATTTGCGTTCGTCTGCACTTGCGTCGATTTGTCCAAATGGTACGTTTGCTAAAGCTCTCCGAATGAGCAACAGAGTGCGCACAGCTAAAGCAAGAGAGTTCTCTCGTAGCATCTTTTCTACAGATGCGGCAGCGTAAATAGTGCCCATTGGCTCCTATGTAGGCTACTTCCACTGATCAGAAACCCAATACACCCAATGTAAGACATTAAAAAGTTGAATCAACCAACGGCTTGGCTAAAGACAGCAGCAGCAAATGCAGGTTGAGCTGCTGCTACAATTTCCCTAGCTTTAATTTAGAGAGATTATGAATTTTTGCTCGGTTTAACGGAGCTCGGAGCTACATTCGACCAGCCTCTTGGTTTTTTCACATAAGCTGCCTGCATAGTGGATCGCAGTGACGATCGTATTATAATCAGATGGTGGAGAGTAGTCAGTTTTTTTGTAATGGAATGCATAAAGCCTCCCCGTTTAGGAACACGACTTGTTTTGAACTTCAACGTCTTCAACGTAACTCGATAACTACTAGAAATGTCATATTATGATCGATTTTGTAGCAATTTTCATGGTCTTTATTTTTTTATACAGTCACCTTTACGCCACTTATGCTGCTACACGCGGAAATACATTAACCTTATAATTAGATTTGTACCATTATTATTATTTCGCGTTAAAAAATGTACGGAAAGGTGAGCCTTGATACCACAAAGCGCGTCTGTAGATTTAAATAATTAGAGGCCATCGTCCTCGACGAGTTTATTCTAGATGAGTTTGCCAATGATAATTTCTTTTGTGTTTCGGAAAAGCAGCTACTCAGGTTTACGACTGTTGCACCACTTCCTTGAAGATTGTTGATTGTTAATTGTTATATTGATGGTCTTAGTGAGCGTATTTTGGAAAGGTTGTACAATGTGTTGGATGCACTGTCAACTAGGGGTTTCACCATTGTTCTGTAACCCAATCAGTTTATTTTGGAATTTTTATCAAACTTTAACGCGCTCTAGCGCCTAAATAGTTTTTCTGAGAAAAAAACCTAAGAAAGATAATTTGTAGGAAATTTGATGTAGTTCGTTTTTATATCAAAGCAATTTTCTCAAAAAGTGCTTAGTTTTCAAGTTATAAGCGAAAAATTGAAAAAAGAGCCAAATCCCACCTTCTCGATCTTCCCCTAAGTTAAAGCGGCCACTTGCGAGTGGCCGACTTAATTTTTATTGCAGTTTATAATTTGTTTGCAAAGAAAGATTTTTCTATACAAATATTTATTTACTAAATAAATAAATAATTTAGCTACCGCTAATAAAATTGTTAAATATACAAAGTAAAACGATAATTACCTATTGAATAATTGGCGAAAAATATGTAAGAGAACTGAGGTAGGTGTACGGTAAAAGAGCGTTCTAAAAGAAAGTAATAAGCAAGAGAGGTATTCGCCCGAAATGGATTCTCGAGATAAATTCAATGGCCTAATCAGATTGTCTGATAAACATGCGAAAATTGAAATTGTATTCCCTATCCATGTCCCTAAGGGAGTCAGTATATTCGAACATTTTAAAGATTAGGAATGGATTTTCGATGTCACTCGAGAAAATAATTAAAATCGCTAGTCCCTAAGCCCCTAAGGTATAAATTGAAATAAAAATAAAATTGAAGTTAATAATTTATACGAAGTTTTGCCAATTAATTAGTTCCAATATGGGTCAAAGAATCATTTCAATAATCTTTTAGTATTATTAGGTCATTCGAGTTAAATTGACGTAATTTGTAACGATATAATTTTGTGGTATGGGTTTTCAAAGTACACATTATTAATGAATTAAAATCGTCAATTATAATTAGTCGTATTGTTGCTGATATACATTTTTATTACAACCACAGTCCGTTGCAAAAAAATTGCTTTGCGCACGAGAATTAATTGAGTCGGATGATGGGCAGTTCTCTTTTTGAAATAACACGCTTAAACAATTTTACTATTATTGTGCTAAGACTAATTATTTTAAAGGCTGTTTTTATTAGCAAAAATTATCTAGCTGAACATACTAAATGACCGCGGGCGTACGAGATGAGCGGAGCGCAGGAGGGCACCTAGAAAGCCTCTTTTTGTTTTTTCGCTCATATCTCGAAAACGGTACATCGCAACGAAAAGGTTGTCCTATTCAAAATGAAAGTTGACAAAAGCCTCTACAAAATTGTTTCAATTAATTTTTTTCTGTTCCCAATAGCTTTTGAGATATCTGTTAGCGAAAATTGCAAATATCTGAATAACTCCTTTTTTGCCTCGCGTTTGCAACAAACTTTCTCCTCTGCTCTAGCGAGTCAACCCTTATTAGTTTTACAGCAATATCTCCATAACAGAAGTTGTAGAGATTTAAATTTCCTTTCAAATGAGTTATCACTGGTTTTTCCATCTTCAAACAATCAAAAGTTATAGTAGCTTGAAATTGGGAGCAAATTTCGAGATGTCGAAAGAAAACTGCAGAGCTGCAGATTGTGTATTTCCACTATTTTTAGCTCTCTTGTCCCGACAATTGGCTCTTAAGCCTTTATTTATATTTTTTTCCACCGCAGTTTCTCCATAATTTGAAAGAATCTCCACGCCATACTTTACAAATTTACAGTATGGAATAATTTAATCCTTAATACTACCATTCCCTCAAATAAAACTATCCAATCCAAAATAATGTTTTTTATCTTCCAGGCTCATTGATATGCATTCCATTTGGAATAATGCTCGGGTGGCCTTCACCTACGTATCCAAAATTGTTGGCCGAAACGTCGCCCATACCAATCACAATCGACCAAAGCGCAATGATCGCCGGCTTCCTGATGATAGGCAACATCGTCGGAACGCCATTATCGTCGTGGACATTTTCCGGAAACAAATACGGCATCATTTTAGGCACCTTCAACATGTTAATCGGTTGGATCTTAATGTGGTTCGCCACGAACATATTTTTTTTGCTTGGAAGTAGATTTATGATCGGGTTAGGATTTGGCTACAGTTGTGGACAGCTAAAGAAGTACATTAAAGACTTGTGCGAGCCAAAGTTGGCCTCGATTTTATTGAGGTTGATTAATTTTTACGTTTATTTCGGTTTGATCGTCGCTTTCGTGTTGGGGTGTTTTGTGAGCTTTGAAAGCTTTTCTCTAGTCGTTATAATTATTACGGCCTTCGTTTTTTTAATAACCCTATTGTTGCCTCACACGCCGAAAGAGTATATAACATTTGGTAAGATTAAACATGCGCGCACGATGTTACTAAACCTCAAACCTCAATCGAACGTGGAACGGGAAATTCAAAATTTAAATACCGCAATTGGGTCGAAAGGCAAAAGTTTGTCGTTTTTTCAAGTGGTTAGGGACGGTAAGTTGAGGAGAAAGTTTTTTCTCATAGCGCTCTTGACGTTTTTCATGCAGTTTAGCGGCGCTCCATCCACTATTGTTTATAGCGAAATTATTTTTACCGCAAGTGGGACGCCTTATCCAAAAATTTGCGCTATTTATTACTCCATTTTGTTTTTTATTTCAAATTTCATCGGCATCTTTTGTTTTAACAACATCAATAAGAAAATCACTTTGTTACTTTCTACTTTTAGTTTAATCTTAGCTTTAGTTTTTAACATATCAGTAATGTATTTCGATTTTAACGCAAAATACTGGAGTTATACTACTCTATTTAGTATGTCTTTGTATATTTTTTGTCATAGCATAGGTTTAGCCGTAACCCCCTTTATGTTAGTTCAAGAATATTTTCCCGAAAGAGCTAGAAAAGTTATCACGCACTTTCAAATAATGTTACATTCCGCCCTAGCTCTTATAATTACAAAAATTTTCCAAGTTTTATATGATAGAATCGATTTGTACGTTCCATTTTGTTTATATTTGTGCGTCGCGTTTACTGGCTTATTATTTATCTTTACTTTTGTTCCTTACAAAGGTAAGAATAAAGTCGTACAAGTGGTAAATGGTAACAAATAAACGAACAGACTTGTTAAGAATTGGTTAGTCAAAAGAATCAAGAGTGCAAACAATCTGTATGTTGTACTTATTTATTTATTGCTCAAGAAACAAGCGTCTTTGGGTTCATTTGCACTCTTGTACGATGGGTTGCATACCATCAAGTTTAAGCTTAGAGTTACCTATTGTACCCTCCTGGCTCGAAGAAATGTAATAGAATAAAGAACAGTATTTCATTATTTGTTTTAATAATTGTAGCCTACAATAAGAACAATTAGAAGATTAGTCATTCATAATATGAGCTATCCTAAACAATCTTCCGGATGTCCGACGTTATAAAAGTTATCCCAATTCGTCTGGCGTGTGATAAAAGTGCTTTTGCTTTGGTTGTCTCGTGGTGATGTGTAAGCCGATTTCAAAAAAAGTTAGATCGCCGACTGAACGTTTTTTCGTCTTTTAACAAAATATGAAAAAATTAAGAGAGTAATTGTGATGTTGCAAGCACCTTTTCGGAAATAAAATTGAAAACAGTAGCGATCGCTCAGCAAACTCAATTAATTTTAATGAGTGAAATTCATTCTATAGTTTTCAGAAATTAATAATGATGGAAGAGACCTAGGTACTATTTGTTTTAATCGACGCTTCACACTTTAACGCGTAGTGGCTACAGGCAATGATTTAATGAACCTCGTAACAAAGACATGAAATTAATAAACTTCGTTTTGAGTAAATAGAAAGATAGTAGCTACTAGACTAGCTACTCCCAAAAATGTAAATAAATAGCACCGTAATTGCATAAATTATTTCAATGATTCATTTTGGAATGAAATATATGCAATTTGTTATATATTATACAGTGTGTCTAGTACCTGTAAGTTTCGACTTAAAAAGTGAATAATTTGCAAGTTTTTTTACTTTTTTAAACATCAGACCAGGTCAACAAATAAATTAATTTTTTTATTTAAATTCTCGACGTCCCCCTCAATCGAAAAAAGTTTTTTTGAAACAGTCTGTCTTTGTGTGTGTCCGTGTGCAACGCCTTAAAACAGAAACTACTAAAGCGATTTTAATGAAATTAGGCTTCAGTTACTTTAACAGAGTTATATCGACAAAACGATCTTTTAAATAAAATCGGTATAGGGTGGCCCAAAATAAGGGGGTTATTTTGGTGGTATTTGAAACAATTTTAACCCACATTATTGATACTCGACTATAAGTTAGTACACATCAGCCCTTATTTCAAATATACTTAGTAAAATTTTTTAACTCAAAATGGCGACCAGTATAGCCATTTTCTCATTTTCTAGTTTTTTGTTTATAACTTTAAGATAATTATTATTATAAAAATTAAAAGAGGGGAATATGTAGAAAAAATATAGGACTTTAGTCTAGATATAGTCAACTTTTAAAATAATTTAACGTAGTAAAGTTGACTAAAATTTAAAAATTGTTTTTCTCAAAATCGGTCTTGAGCGTTTTTTCTATTTTTAGATATGTTATAGATATTGAAGTTCTTAATCAAACGTCGTTTGTTTTGTTCGTTTGCTATGGTCAGAACCGGAGTTATGATTTTTTTAAATTCCAAATGTCAAAACCTTCTAAATTTTTTTTGTAATTAAAATTTGTAATTGCAATTTAGCAAATCAATTTAAAGTATAAATTTCTATAATTTAACACTATTTTAGTTTTGAAAGAATTTCTGGTGACACCGAAAATTAACCAAATAAAAATATTTTTTAAAAACACCCCGTATATTTACAGATTTTAAATTGTATTATAGCATTCTCTATCTAATGATACCAAACACGATATATTTTGACTTCCGGTTGAGCCAGAAATAAGATTTCCGATTTCAAACAGACCACCCCGTATAATTCTCAATTTTGAAAATGAGGGAAAGATTGTGAGCATACTATTGTTTAGTACTACTTGCGGCATCTTTCGTTTGTAATTTGAAAACCTGTAGAATAAATTAGCGCCAATGCGTAATACGACTCAGTTTTGTTTATTGAAAATGCAAAATTTTAATAAGAATACAAAAAGTAAAGGACAAGCTGTATATAACGAGAATAAAGACAAAAATATTGATTTATTTAAACTTTTAAACTTTAAAATTCTCAACATTTGACACGTTCAATTTGTTTATGCGAAAGCATGCACATCGGAGAGACTTTGTTCCGTTGCCTCGCGCGTTCAGTTTGTTAATTTCAAATTTATTTCGTTTATTTATTAATAACATGTAGTAGTCATTGTGAATGTATCATTGGATCAAAAGTGTTAATAGTTAATTAACATAATAAAGAACAAAAATAAACGACAAGTGAACGTTCAAGACGTAAAATTGAGGCCCGAAGGGTGAGTGCGCTCTTATATGCGTGTATTACAATTATTTTTTGGCGGAAAATTCGTCTAGTGTCCCTTTGGCGTAATATCAATCGATTTGTTATTAACGGTACTAACGTGCGACCTCGAATTAGTATTTTTCGTTATTTATAATTTTCTAAAAATGTCCTCTCGCGAGGTTTCCCGTTGTTCCTGAGGTAAACAATACTCTTTGGTCAAGTCGAGTTATAATTGTGGTTATACCTAAAATAGTGTAGTGTACAGTTTATTGCAGCAGGGACGAAATTAATGTGAGTTCATTAACTTATTTTAATAAATTGGCAAAAATTACATTATTAGACTTATTTAATTAACAATATAATTATTGTTAATTTGAAAATCAAAGTTTTTTTATTGGATTGGAATTTTAAAATATCTAGTGCTATGTTATCGATGGCTCCACTACATAAATTGCGAAAATACACAAAAATTCACAACCACTAGCACATTTAAACACCCGGTATATCAAAAATAGTTAAGAATAGTACACGTAAAGCCGGTTCTAGTGACACCTAGTGCCGTAAGAAAGTTGCTTTAATTTTAATCTCATTCCAATACCTTTTTTACTTTTTTGGGTCATTTTTCAACAAAATTGGGTAATTTTCAATTGTTTTCCAACGGCATTTTCCGAATTACCCACTGAAAACTTTTATTGTAACATCTGAACGCAATTTTTCATCAGCAAGTGTTTGGCCATTTGATCATCTTATCCAAAACGCGCTCAACCTCCACCCCAAGAATTTTTACCACACCTTTTATCTAATCCCAACTAATCGTAATTAAAGAGCAATATTCAATCCTGTGGCAATTCTGCCACTGGATCAAAATCCTAAACTTCCATTTTCTGTAAGTAGGTGCATGCATTCATCATTCATCTTCGCTTGCAATCAGAAAAGGCAAAGTTTAGCGTCTGAAAAATTTTAATCCAGTCTCAAATCGCAAAAATAATTTAAATACGAGAGAAGCTCTCTATTGCAATTCCCTCCTATTTTGGAATAGTTTATTACAACGATCCTTAATAATAAACAATTTGGAACCTCTTAAATTCGATAAGGGGGAAAACGAACTGAATATTCATGTCTCTTCCTTACATTAACGTGACAGTGACAGCTGATATTCAACCGGCCAGGAAGCACGTCTTAAAACAGAATGGTATAAGTTGCAACTCCTCATCACAAACAAAATAAGGCAGTCTCACTTCGAAGTCGTAGGAGTGACAACTCTTTTTTATTCTATTTAAAGATTACGGCCAAATTATTTCGTTATTTACGAAATTTCGTTTTTAATCTAAAACGAAAAGTTTAATTAAAAAGGAGGAAAGAAGAACGACGCGCGTTTTAATTAGGACTCGCCGCGAAAAACTCGATGAATGAAAAATTGTTTTTTAATTGGTTTTTCGTGAAAATTGAGTAAGTAACCTTTTTGAGATTTTTTTTAATAAAAAAAGCTTTATTCAAATATGTTTTGAAGGCGTTATATTTTGGTAAGTTTTATAATTTTTCTTTATTGGCCATTATTACATAAATAGATATACAGGGCGTCCTGTGAGCTTTTAAAGATAACTTTCTTATTACAAACGGCACAAAGTCGATTAAATTACCGAAATTGTGCAGAATTATTTAAAGATGCATTCGTTTACATTTTTATGCTTTGGCAGTCGCCAAGTTTTGGAATTAAATCGGAAAAATCAAAAAAAACTTATCTAAGTCATTTTGTGTTAAGTATACTAATTCGAAAAGAAAACAAAGGAGAGACTTAAAATTCGTGAAACCTCCAGTAATGGTAGATACGACACCCAGTATAATAAAGAGCGCCTTTAATTCACAACATTTTTTTAATCAGGATAAAACCTCTTAGGTTATCTCTCATGTTGTATTAAAGTAAATTTTTAATAATAAAATAATTATTAAGTTATAAATCTAATAATAACAACAATAATTTGACGCATATTCACCTCACTATGATCTGATCTTGACCTCACTTTTGAAATTGCGCTTTAAAAAAAAATAAAGAGACATTTAAAAGAGTGTGAAGTCCAAGATCGGCTTTAAAAAAGTCAAGTGCAGATTTTTCAAGTGATTTCGACAATTACAATTCAATTGTTTTTAAATTCGTATCGAAACTTACGTTCGTTATTGATTGAAGTAGGCGATGGAAATAATCTTTTTATGACGATTAGTTTAGAGAGAAGTAAATTGACTGTAAGGCTGATAGTATTTGTCTGGAGTTATCCTCTCAATGTGATGCTACAAGAGCGTGCATGGAAACTAGTCCAGATAAGAAGTGTAGAGACCAAGTGGATTAAGCAGTTTGTGGGTTCGAAACTCACGTCCCACGACCCTTAGGTAATCTTGGGTTTGCCAAGTCAAAAATAAATTAATAAAACAAGGATGAAAGCCTCACTTGGCGTTAAATTGGTCAGTCCTTCAGATAACGAAATTGAGTATTCGGTTTTCCTAGAAGTTTCGACTAGCTTAGACCATCATCAAGTTTTTTTTATATAAGCCAAACTATATTGAAATATACGTCTAATATACTGCCTTACGGTGTATTTGAATGGTGAATCATTACTGTGAAATGATGACATCGATTGTGAAAGAAACGTGAAAATGTCTTCAATAGCAACAAAAACTAAATTGTTTATGTAAAACTAATTTCATCATTAGATTATCACTTTACATAAATTTATCGTAAATCATAAATATGCAAATTGGATCCGTGTGGAGCCGTAATGAAAAATACAAAACAAATTTTATTGCCACCATTGTCACCGTGTACAACTGGACTTGTTGGATGTTACCAGAGCCGTAACGAAGCAATACGTGTGTGTATGTGTATAAGCATAATACATAAAGTTTATGTGCTGTGGTATAAGGCTATCGCTATCGCCATATAGAAAATACCGGGTTAGAGGTAAAAACAGGCACATCATTCTGAGACAAATTCGGCTAGCCCTGTAAATACTATAAAGTACAGAACTGATGTCTGTATGTGCCTCTCACATTACTATACCAATTTAATCCATTTACTTAAGTGTCTTTATGCTGTTTTGTCTGTCCAATCGTTTGTCTGAGAACAAACGAACAAACCTAAGAGACATAATTTGTAGGTAATTTAATTTGCTTAATTTTTCTACAGAAATGCTTTTCTCTAAAAGTGTGTACGTAAAAGTAGTTCTCGAGTTATAAGCAGTAAACTAAAAAATCAGTTTTTTAGCCAATTTTGGAATTGTTATCAAACTTGAACACGCTCTACCGCCTAAACCGTTCGTCTGAAAAAAAACCTAAGAGATATAATTTGTAGAAAATTTGATGTTGTTAATTTTTTATAGAAGAGCTTTTCTCAATAAGTACGTAGTTCTCGAGTTATAAGCGATAAACTAAAAAATCAGTTTTTAACCAATTTTGGAATTGTTATTAAACTTTAACACGCTCTACCAGCTAAGCCGTTTATGTAAAGAAAAAACCTAGCAGATATAATTTATAAAAAATTGTATGTGTTTATTTTTCTATTGAAGCACTTTTCTCAAGAAGAGCGTAGTTCTCGAGTTATAAGCGATAAACTAAAACATCAGTTTTTAGCTAATTTTGGAATTGTTATCAAACTTGAACACGCTCTACCGGCTAAACCGTTCGTCTGAAAAAAAAACCTAAGAAATATAATTTGTAGAAAATTTGATGTTGTTTATTTTTATATAGAAGCACTTTTCTCAATAAGTACGTAGTTCTCGAGTTATAAGCAATAAACTAAAGAATCAGTTTTTTAGCCAATTTTGAAATTGTTATCAAACTTGAACACGCTCTAACGGCTAAACCGTTCGTCTGAAGAAACAACCTAAGAGATATAATTTGTAGAAAATTTGATGTTGTTTATTTTTATGTATAACAACTTTTCTCAATAAGTACGTAGTTCTCGAGTTACAAGCGATAAACTAAAAAATCAGTTTTTAACCAATTTTGAAATTGTTATTAAACTTGAACACGCTCTACCAGCTAAGCCGTTTATGTAAAGAAAAAACCTAGCATATATAATTTATAGAAAATTTGATGTGTTTATTTTTCTATTGAAGCACTTTTCTCAAAAAGAGCGTAGTTCTCGAATTATAAGCGATAAACTAAAGAATCAGTTTTTTAGCCAATTTTGGAATTGTTATCAAACTTGAACACGCTCTACCAGCTAAGCCGTTTATGTAAAGAAAAAACCTAGCATATATAATTTATAGAAAATTTGATGTGTTTATTTTTCTATTGAAGCACTTTTCTCAAAAAGAGCGTAGTTCTCGAATTATAAGCGATAAACTAAAGAATCAGTTTTTTAGCCAATTTTGGAATTGTTATCAAACTTGAACACGCTCTACCAGCTAAGCCGTTTATGTAAAGAAAAAACCTAGCATATATAATTTATAGAAAATTTGATGTGTTTATTTTTCTATTGAAGCACTTTTCTCAAAAAGAGCGTAGTTCTCGAATTATAAGCGATAAACTAAAGAATCAGTTTTTTAGCCAATTTTGGAATTGTTATCAAACTTGAACACGCTCTACCAGCTAAGCCGTTTAAGTAAAGAAAAAACCTAGCATATGTAATTTATAGAAAATTTGATGTGTTTATTTTTCTATTGAAGCACTTTTCTCAAAAAGAGCGTAGTTCTCAAATTATAAGCGATAAACTAAAGAATCAGTTTTTTAGCTAATTTTGGAATTGTTATCAAACTTGAACACGCTCTACCAGCTAAGCCGTTTATGTAAAGAAAAAACCTAGCAAATATAATTTATAGAAAATTGTATGTGTTTATTTTTCTATTGAAGCACTTTTCTCAAGAAGAGCGTAGTTCTCGAGTTATAAGCGATAAACTAAAAAATCAAATTTTTAGGTAATTTTGGAATTGTTATCAAACTTGAACACGGTCTAGCGGGTAAACCGTTAGCCTGAAGAAAAAACCTAAGGCATATAATTTGTTGAAAATTTGATGTTGTTTATTTTTATATAAAAGCACTTTTCTCAATAAGTGCGTAGTTTTCAAGTTATAAGAGAAAAACTGAAATAAGAACAAAATCCAACTTTTATCGTGCCATAGTACGAAAATGTTATGAATGTACTATACCTCATCTAATAGCCATCCGGTATAGAACCAAAATTGACAGAGTTGGCGATCAAGATGTAAACAACAATTATATTAATCGTAATATTTCTTTTTTCTAGAAAAATTAATTATTATGGGAATTATAGCAAGTTATTTCGGAGGAAACTCGAGTAGTAACGAGCCCGATCCTGTTACAGGATTAACGCCAAAAGAAAAAGCTCTAGTTGAAAGTAGTTGGGGGTTGGTTAAAAAGGACATTCTTGCATATGGAATTGAACTGTTTATGATGTAAGTATTTAAATTCAATTAATATTGGAGCAAAGAGCACCTTATTCAATCTTCCAATTAAATCGATCTCACGCCATCTTGATAAAATCGAGTTTCTCTTTTTATTAGGATTTTGACACATTTTGACAAATAGTGTCAAAATGAATTTGTTCTTGCTTCGTATAAATTCTTCTTCTACATCCTAACTGAAGAAGAGACTTAAAACTTGTTTTAACAAGCATAGTCATTAGTCATTACTGACTTTCCCACCATCTCTCTTTAGACCAACGCTTTTCTTTCCAAATGTGGTATCCCACCTCTCGCAATTTTTACCATCAGACTCATTTTCGCTACGTGACTATTCCATTCTTTTCTAGTACCGTTTCTATGTGACTATGTGCTTCTGATCCTATCTGTTCAAATATTTTTTACTTTCCAGTTCCAGTTTAATCTTCCGCATAAACTGTATGCAAATTGTTACAGATTCTTTCGAAAGTCGTCCGAATATCAAAACGCATTTTCGTTTAGAGACGTGCCGTACGAAGAGTTGCCAAATAACGCAAAATTGAAGGCCCACGCGACAAACGTGATGTACGCATTATCGGCGATCGTGGATAATTTGAATAATAACGACATTCTGATAAGTCTTTTGGAAAAAAATGCGGAATCCCACGCTAAAAGAAACATCAAACCAAAAGCTTATGCGGTAAGTTTTGCGGTAGTTGAAGGAGGATAAAATGAAAGAAAACGTAAAATCTATATTTATTTCATATTCAATCTGTTTCGAATTCGAATGCTACATTAAAAACTAATCCCAAAATAAAATTTTACAAATCTAAATTGGCAGTTCTTTAAAGTGCGTTACGCTTTCTTAAAAGGTTAAATTAAAAATCAATTTTAATATCGGGCCGCACTCGCGCTCCCAAGTTTTGTAATTTTAAATTCTACGCTTGTTAAGCAACGATAAAAAATTTACGCTTAGTCTTGTGTATTAGCTATTGCTGCTATTGCTTAGGGCGAATTTTAAATGAAAAAAATTTAATAATTTTTATAATTATCTGCTAAAGTAATGAACAAAACAAATGTCAGGCAGCCAAAGAATAATTAACGACGAATTAAATATTTTAATTATAATTGCGGTTTAATTACAACTCGTACACTTTCATTTCATTGTTTCCAACGAGTGCCTAATATGCCTAATGCATAAAGTACTTAGGTGCTTTCAAAAATATTTATGTAATTGGAATTTTGTATTTTCAGGATTTGAAAGAAACCTTTTTGGAATTACTCGAAAAACAGCAAGGAACAAAATTGTCAGAAGACGCCAAAAAGGCTTGGGAGAAAACACTAACTGTAGCTTTTACAGTAATAACGAACAACATGGAACAGCATCGTAAAAATGATCAGCCATTAAACAACTAGTTTAATGATATCTTTCACATTTTTTTAATTATTCACTTTTAACGAGTCGATTAAGAGATTGATATTTTAGTTATTTAGGTACTATGTATTTTAAGCTTTGACAAATGTTTTTAAATTACTTCATCATATAATATTTAATATCGCTGTGAATTTCTGTATTAGTGCTTTTTTATTAGACAAGTAATGAGATTGATGAGTTTTTAGTCTTTCTGTGGTAGCAAGTTTTTAGATTAATGATCTTTGTAGCTGTTTAAAGCTACCAAGTAAAAGCAATTAGTTCGAAATATATTTGCATCAATAAAATTACGTATTAAAAACTTCTTTCCATCTTTTTGTTCGACACAAATAGTTTCAAAAGGTTGGAGAAATTTACCGCCGGTAATAGCGACTTTATACACGTATAGATGGAGCAACAATCGCTTCAAAATCAAAATGTGATTGTGGCAAATTTAAAGTTTAGTTAGTAAAAATATACGTAATTTATTTAAAAACTTCATTTCTTGCATTGCGAGTACGAATAAATTCTAAACAAGAAACACGTTGAGACTACGATAGCGCTGTCACACAATAAATGACACTTTTGTGGTGTCAACTTTTGAAATTTTGAACAAAGTGCGATTTTTCGTTAAATATCAAATACAATGAGCGTTATGCTATTTATATTGTTTTATGTACATCACAGTTGTTGTACAATAGACTTAAATTTGCCAGAATTGCAATACTTAGCGGACCATTTAAGCCAGGAGGAATGTAGGAGATTAGTGGCTTCCCTACATTTTAAATCGTACGAAAAACCAAACGCACTAGACCAAGCAGGTAATAAACCGAAAATTATCCAAACAAAATATTTTTAAACCGCCATCATTCAGAGCAAAAAGTTTCTAAAGATATATCTTGTATTCGCTTATTAATACACTGGAATAACGCAAATGGAGAAGGACGGGGAGAAACGCACGAAATCGTAGGGCATAGACTAAGACAAATTGGAAGAAACGATTTAGCAGACTGGTTGGGTAAAACTGTCTTTCACGAATTAGGGGAAGAATTAGAAAGGAGTTTAAATACGTCGTTTCAAAATGAATTTAATTCTAGCGAGTAAGTGTTTAAAAATTATAACTTCTTTACCAAACAATTTCTTTTTACTATAAAGAGGCGAAGAGAGACCCAAACAGTCGGCTCTTCAACCTCTGCTGAGCGATTGGGATCCGACCGAATGGATTGCTTTTGATACAATCTGTTGGGTATTTGTTATTGGATTGATATTTGCAACAATTTTGGTTTTGGGGAAAGTTATATGTATGCTTAGAATAAAAAGGCCCAAAAAGGGAGTAAAAAAGAAGAGGTATTTAATTTTTTACAACAAATGCGTTTTTATCGAGCCTAAATATCACTATTAACGGTTAAACATAAACTATTAATGTTGATTTCACTTTCAAAAAAACGATAGTTTTGAAACTTCAATAGATACTTATTCGTAGGTGCCTAGTGATGCAGTAGCATAGCGGCGCTATCACGGGCCCGGGGCCTAGCGTCGCCCCCCATATATTAAATGTTGCAACAAATTTCATCATCTTTACTTTTGTACATGGTCACATTTCAGTTCCAACCCATACTTTTCTAGATATTAAGGAAAAACCGAAAAGTGACAAGCTGCTAGAGCACGTCCGATTCATCAGGACCACGGAGCCAATAGATAAAGAGTACCGCATTTCTATGATCCGGCTAATGCCAAAAGGGTAGCGATTAACTGCCCAACTTCAGAGCCAGTAGATATAGAGTACTGCATGCCTTTGATTTGACAAATGCGTTATCCATATTTCACATAAACATTCATAGTTCATAATCTCTGGTTCGTATCAAGACTTTTAAGATATTCATTACAAGACACGTACAAATGAGTATGTGAAGTTTCAAAACTATTGGGACGTTAGGCATTCGTTGACTGGGCTACAGTGTAAATTGTAATTTTAGGGTATTTTCGAAAAAACAATACAACGAAGTAATAACCGAAGAATCGTCAGAATCTGAAGACTGTTTCGATATTAGGGCCCACGAAACCTCTTCAACTTTACTTAAGAAAAATTAAAAGAAAATTAAAGTCATTAAACTTTGATTGCTTTTTCAAATTTGTTCAATATTGTACCATAAATAATGTCAACACTCTTGTATAAGTTTCTTCTCCTCGTCCTAGTATTAAGAGTAGGCTAATCCTATCTGTAAACTAATAAAAAGTTTAGACAAGCCAAAGACTGATAATTTGAAAAAGATTGAAAACTGTTCAATTGATTTACTTTTTTGTTACAATTATTAATGGATGGGATGGCAGCATAAAAATGTAAAGCCACTGTTGAATCTCCACAAGTAGAGAAAGACAATTAGAAAATAGAAATCTCTAATTGCAGCTGTCATGTGGTTAGTATAACAAATACAGTCTTTCTTACCATCAACTCTTTGTGGCATAAACGTTTTGCAATTGTAGATTATTCGTCCAAACCACCCACATACCCTCAATCCTTAAGAAATGGCCTGTGGGAGAAGTAAAAAAAATAAAACGCTGAAAACCTTCTAAGCAATTTATTAGTCGTACAAGAGGGTATACATTTCATCTAACTTCTTTAATTTGTAAACCTGCAATAAAAACGACCCATTTAGTCGAAGCCTTAAATGCAAATAAAACATTATTGCTGCATCTAATTTTATAACGATTAGATATCAATCGCAACATGGTAAGCAACAGCTTTAGTTTCGCACGCAAAATAAAGAACGCCATGTGAAACGCTTAGAAATTTCACATGGAGCTGGGTGGTGCTATTTTTACAACTAGATTAAAATCAACTAACCTGCAGGTAAGAATTGCTTTAATTTTTCCGCCTGCTCCTTATCGGTTATAACAAGCGTGTAAAGGAAACGAGAACAACGTACTTTGAATTTTACATTTTCTGTTTTTCTTTATTTTAACAGCTAAAAGCAATTTAAAAAAGTGATGTAATGTTACAACTCCATTTTTCTCCCTCAATCGATTAGATCAAGATATAAAAGAATGAAGAAGTTGTGTTTTTCATAGGATAGAGAACAAGTAGAAAATAAATATCTCCAATTACAGCTAGTCTGCGACAATCGAGATTTCTGAAACAAAGAAAACACATTAAAATACAATTATTTTTGGTGTGTTGTTGAACTGACCTTTATTTCCAAAATGCACATTGTGAATTCCTTGTGGTTCACAAAACAAACGTTTCGCAATATTGTAGATATTCGTCCAAACCATCCACATACCACATACCCTCAATGTTTAAAAAATGGCCTGTGGGAGAAGTAAAAAAAATAAAACGCTAAAAACCGTCTAAGTAATTTATTTGCCGTACAAGAGGGTGTACATATCATTTAGCTTCTATAACTTGTAAACCTGCAACAAAAACGACTCGTTTAGTTGAAGCCTCAAGTGCAAGTAAAACATTATCGGATTATCGCTGCGTCTAATTTTGTAACGATTAGATATCAATCACAACATGGTAAGCAACAGCTTTAGTTTCGCACGCAAAATAAAGAACGCCATGTGAAACGTTTAGAAATTTCACATGGAGCTGGGTGGTGCTATTTTTACAACTAAATTAAAATCAACTAACCTGGAGGTAAGGATTGCTTTAATTTTTCCGCCTTCTCCTTATCGGTTATAACGAGCGTGTAAAGAAAACGAGAACAACGTACTTTAAATTTTACATTTTCTGTGTTCTTCTTTATTTTAACGGCTGAAAGTAATTAAAAACGTAAACCCTAATTGACTCAATTTAAATTTAAACTCACATTTAGCATCCTTTCTCCTCGCTGTAAGGAGAAACTCTTTGATTTCTGTAATTTCACGTGGCTGTAAAAGAAGTTACACATTATAACTATACTGGTGGTTAATATGTGAAAATATACAAATGCAACTAATAAGAAAATTATAAAAGAAATAAGAAACCACGAAAACCTTAATATTTTCTAAGCCAAACAGTTTTCATACATACCATGCTGGATTCTTCCGAGGAATGAAGATAAAAGATAAAAGATAACCTGCAATTAAAAAACGTCGAAGGTAAACTTATTATAAAACAGAAAAATTATCTTGTAAATAAACGCAAGGAACGTCATTACAACGTTACATTTGTATAAGTTCTAAATATGTGTAATATTCAACAGGATGTTGTTGGAAATATATAAATATCGAAAATAAAAATATACAAATACAAATAATATACATGTATCAGTATATCACTCACCTCGCACTCCGTAAATAGATGGCGCCAAGCGCCAACGTGCGTCGTCCTTGATATAATTAGTTATCTGCACGGGTTAATTGTTAGTTATAGTTTTTTATTAGATTGTTAACGTTTAATTCACCCTCAAAAGTAGTTCATTTAATTTTAACAGGGGACATCATTAAAGTAAGCCAACTTTTTAAATAAACATTACATTTTTTGACCTTGGTAATTAGTTATCGCATTGCATAGTAGGGGGCTAATGTGAAGCTAATCGTTATTCTGTCTCTGTCTGATGCTGTCAAGCTGTGATAAATACTTTCAAACGACTTGTGTTCGTTTATTATGCACTTTAATTAGTTAAAACATTCTGTACTTAAAGTATAATTAGTAGTCCGGATAGGATTTTGCGATGAAAACCCACAACAGTAATAAGACCGTTCAGGCATCTAGTCACGAGCAACAGGTAAAAATTTCAATCTACTTAACCTAGAAATTGCGCGGTAACAAACTTTTTTTAAGGAAAACGTTAAAAATAGTAGAAAAACATTAAAGGTATTACAAGAAGCTGCAAACGACAAAGAAAACCTAGTCGGACGTCCAATCGTCAACAAAAAGATCAAATTGGCGGGGTAAAATTAAAAACTATAACCACCTTATTTTACGATTGTTAATTATGATCTTTTAGGGAAAATGAACAATCGGATGTTAAAACAAAAATATTTGCACACAAGTCAATTCAAACCGACGAAACTCATAGCACGGTGGTAGATTTAACGTCCACAGGAGAACCCAGTTCCGATTATTGGCGATTACTCGCAGAAACACGCGGTAAAAGGATCGACAAAAGTTTACACGAATTAGAAAAGATACAAGAAGAAGTTGCTTCGTTAAAAGAAGAGAATCGTATTTGTAAAGAAATGTTAGAAGAATCTAAACATCTAATTGAAGTTTTACAGGTTTGATAATAACTGTACAATTAGTTCATACCTAATTTTAATGTACTTCCCTGTTTAGGAAATTATTCAAGAAACCGATGGCACTAACACAGAAGAAGGACACCAGACTTCTTAATTTGAGTTTATTTTGTAATTAAGTTATGTTTAACAGACATCAATCATCGATTTATGTCGTATTATGTGAATTTGATAAATATTTTAAGTAGTATTTAGAAGTCCGAAGCGCATTTAATGTAATTTTTAGTATGTGAGATATCGAAAATAAATTTTGTATCTTTCATCTTTGTTTAAAATTTAAAACAAGTGAGTGAATTGATGAACTCGTGAGTGTTAGGCTGAAGAAATTTATTACTACTATTGCTACTACACTAAAGTTAATCCTGATTACCTTTTCAAACGTTGGCACAGTATTCGAGTGTTTATAGTTCCGCGAAAATTCAAAAAACGTCAGTGATCATAACCTCAAATTATTTTACTGACAATTTTTTAAATTTAAAAAAGTAGATTCAAGTGTATGTATTGATGCGCCAAACTCAATTAAAATTGAATTTAATACTTTTATTTTAACATTTTAGAGGTAAAAAGAGCGTTTTGTAGGTTTTGAAAAGTTTCAAAAAATTACTTTTAACAAATTTTTCTTACTGCGCTGTGCCAACAAATATTTAAACCATGCATTTAAATTCAAAATCTAATGAAGTTAAGAATAAAATTCGACCAAATTTTGTGTGCTCAGTTAGCACTGTAAGTACTTAAACAATGAGGAAAATTTTACTATATTTTAACATTTAGGACTACGAGAGGAGAATTGCTTTAATGTATAAACAAAACCCAGACCAAGTAGGACTGCGCTTTAATTATCCTTCTACCATCGTGCGCCCGGAGGAGCATGTTCCGATTACTCACAATATTACAAACTCAATTTTACCAACTTTCAAACTGACGAACCAATCGTTTATTCCTGCAATGCCCATTTTCAAGGTACCACAACCGCCAGAAATGCGTAAGATTTCCAACGCAACAAGTGCAATTTCATTAATTACTCCGACTGAAGCAAAAAAGAAAGAAAAAGTTCAACCGAAGCCTGTAAAGGTTAAATTAGAAAATGTACGTTACTAGTTCAACTAGATAAATTAGTAATTAGGCCTTATTTTTAGAAAAATATCAACGAAAGTATTCATTTCTTTACTGGAACGGCTGAAAAAATCATCAAGTGGAATGCAATGCAAAAAGAATACTTTTGTTTATACGAACTTATCGGTAATGCACCACCTATTTTTGTTAGTTTTGTAAATATTTCAACTTTATTTTCTTAATAGCTTCAATAGTTTCGATCCAACCAGGTACGGAGCGTTTACAACAAGTGATGTTGTTGCGTGATAAAAAAGGGCCGGTAATTCAAGTCGTTCACTACATTAACGATCATATTAATATTGAAGACTTTTATGTGGGGCAAATGTTGAGGTGAGTTGAAGACGTTTCGAAGCTAAAAGTTGTGTACTTTTGTTTTTAGATGTGTCGGTCGAATGATAGGTCGTAATATGATGCACGGATTAAGTATACGTGCAGCTAACGAGGAAGAAATTGCTACACTTCAACGTGTTTGTCACTTATGTGACGATGCAGTTACTAAATCGCTTCGTTCTTAAAGTGTCGAGTGAAGCTAATAATTTGTTTATGTTTTCTAAGTTGTTCCTATTTATTGATATAGTTATTAAGTAATGTTTTTATATTATAAGATTCATAGTTTAGTTTTGTAAAGTTCACATTATAAATAAGTCAACATTATATTTGAAAACAGACCATATCTAGGGCTCATAAAGAAAACTGTGAGACATTAAAATTCAAAAAATGCCAATTATTTATTAACTAGCTGTTTACTGGCATACTGACCAAGAGACTTGTCCTTTCTCAAAAAACGTAAAAGAATTACTGAACCATCAAGTTCTTAATGGTTCTTAAAATCGTTAGATATTAGATCATAATAATAGTTTGTAATTTAGAATTAATCCTCAGCTCACTGATGGTTTTTAAAATCTAAAACCAATTTTTAGTTCAGTTTTGCAAAGCATTGATGGTTGCAGTATTCGAAATTGTTTTGTATTCTTCTATAAACATATTTATTTGGGCAACTGTTTATTGCTACATCATATTGTACATCTCTGCTTAGAATGGCACCAATGCAGTTCCCTAAGCTTAGAGAAATGCCCGAGCTGGGTTTTTCTGTCTTCTAGCTCCGGCTTTCCTTCCATTTTAGCTCTTTTGGTAGTCTCATTTCTTAGTTTGTAGGATTAACCACTTTTATAATTTTTTATGGCCACAATTGGCATCACCGTCTCTTCCATGTATGTACGGGTACAATGTAGAGAACCCCACTCGGAAGACCGTTTGATGGGTCAAACTAAAAAACAATTGTAGAATATTACTTTATTTTCGATTACCCTTAATCATTTACATTGACTATATCAGAATATGCCTTAACTCTAGCCAACACACCACTGCTGTACAATATCATATTTAGGTGATGTGTATTGTGCCAATTTTAAGAAAAATGTAAATTGACTAGTGACAGAAACTGGTGGGAATGCATTATAACATATGTACATAACATCATCGAAATATAAACTTTCGATAATCAAAAACTGTCGTTATTATTTACATTTAAGTATTTGTACAATTAAAAACTAATTTTTATTGGTTTTTTCCATTTTAATTACGACCTAATTATTTCTTTGATGCGCAAATAATATTTCAGTCTTAAACTAACATCTTTAACAATTTAAAAGTTATTATTATTAATTTTATTAATACTAAAACAAATTTAAAGTGTGCACATCAAAAAAATAGGTAACGTAAAATGTTCCTCTAGATATGAGACTTTGACAGCAATTTCAAAAATTGGTTGAAAAAAAGGTTGAGGAAACTAAAATAAATTTCAATGTGGGTAGGTGAGACTTTCAATTTAAAAAAAACAACCGATAAAGTGTGTGAACTAAAACTTTTTCGGTTACTAATTTCAAGTTAATACATACACAATAAGGCACACTAGCCATATACACGACTCAGTATGAGTGCAGTCTATTATTAATAATTATAATGGCTAGTACACACCCATGTTGCACGCCGAAGACCAACTTCTAATCCCATTGCTATGCTTCAGAAGGCTGTTATTTAAGCGAGCTCTGGTTCAATATTAACACCTTGCAAAGCCTTAAGGATAAACCGCCTAGCACAGTTCCAGCAGATATAGTGAAATCACCAGCCTGGTGCCTCGCGGGCAGTGGGAGTAGAAAGCAAATTGGGTCGAACTTTTACAAGTGGGCAATTCCTATTTTTTTAGCAGTCAATAAACGGCATTTTGCATGCAACATACATAGGTGTGCACTATCAGTCGTATTAAATTAAACATCAACAATGATAAGAGCCTACCACATTTAAGAATTAATAAACAATTAAAAAACTTTTTAAGTATAGCGCTCAAGAATGAAGTGTTTCTTATCTTAACAGCAAACTTTTTTTTTAATATAACACAGATAAAAGTGTAAAATGTAAAACACACGTCAAGTACAACTTTGCAATGATCACGATTTAAATAGTAAAGTAAGTTGAGGTTTATACATACCACACTATTTTAGTATTTTTTTTTAGAAAAAATGTAAAGCTCCATTGGCAGAATTTAAAAACAAAATATTTACATTAAAACGTGCGATTAAATTTTTTCTTTTGTGGACAAACCTCTACTTGCATAAATATGAAATCACAGTTAAAAAATACTACAGCGAGTGATAAAGATTATTTACAGGGTCGGCTATATTTAGCTCGAGCTTTAATTACTTTTATGCTTGGATTAAAATTTTTAAGCTTAAGTTAATATAAGAAGTTTTAAAAAATGACCCTGCTTCGTTCGAGATCGTAATTTGGGTCAATAACAACTTTTTTTTTTATATAAAACAGTCTCTTTCTGACCAGTTCTCGATCATTTCAAATGTTTTCGAATTTCGTTTCAGCATCAAAATTTCCAAATTTAATACAGGGCGACAATAATCTACAGTGTTACTAAAGATGGCTTCAATATAAGAGCTGTAGAGCTGATTAAGTTAGTAAAATTGGGCACAATTACAAGTGAAATGAAAATAATTCTCAGCTTTTTTCTTTAATAATAACTTTAAAAGTTGGCAACGTTGATCGAAGATAAAAACAGCTTTAAATCCCTCATGCAATTCTGCCCACTTTTGGTAAGTTAACCATTAACCAATTCTCTAGCTCTTATATTAACAGTTATCCAGAGTGCAGCTTGATAGATTAAGGCCGCTCCGAATTAAATTTTTTAGGGTTATAATTAAACAATCTTTAGTTCCACGGGTTCGACGCCTCAAAATACGTTACGTAAAATGTAAAATGTTCCTTATATAAATTAAAATTTTGTTTTGTGAAGAAAATTGGCTATCACCATATTATTGTACTAAATTGAAATTGTAAAAACACTAATGAGGTATTATCATCGATAAGTCGAGTTACACGTGTAAGCAACATGGAAGAAGCTGGCACCAAAATATGCGAGATACTCATTAAAAAACAGATTCGGCCGAACGCGAAAGATGCACAGGATGGGAAGGACTACGAGCCAATCTTT
This sequence comes from Malthinus flaveolus, assembly GCA_950108345.1. Taxonomy (NCBI): domain Eukaryota; kingdom Metazoa; phylum Arthropoda; class Insecta; order Coleoptera; family Cantharidae; genus Malthinus; species Malthinus flaveolus. Next base: position 1,242,380 of record OX467288.1, read on the forward strand.
TCTTTGGTAATTTATCCAAAATAGTTAACAATCTAATAAAGTCCGGACGTTCGCTGGCTTTGTAAGACCAACAAAGCATCAATATGTCCTAGAAAAGATTTAAAATAATTTGAAATTAATACGTTACGATTTTTAATACCTTAACATCTCGAGATGCTTGCAAATTAGCCAACGGTTGTTTCATACCTTTCCCAACTTGCCAAATTATCGATTCCGGAGCTTGCGTTTTAAATGGCCATTCGCCACATAACAACTCGTACCATACCGTCCTACAAAAATAAGTTTAATAACATCGGATATTGGATGAATTTTCTATGTGTAAGTCGGATTTATATTTACTAACTGAGGGTTGAGCTATTTACACTAATTTCGTACAGTGTACTGAAACAGTCCTCAGCAATTCAGTTTGCAAAATTCGTGTAAATAGGTCAATTTTAGTAAAAACAAATTAAATTAAACATCCACTATGTGGCGATTTCCTTCTCGATCTCCTAGCACTCACCCAAAAGCGTAAATGTCCGAAGCTTTGCTAAATGGCAACTCATCATCGTGAGACGAATATGCCGTAAGACTCCTCATAATCTCGGGAGCCAAATAGCACAACCAACCAGAAGGAATACCCAAAGCATCGCTCTTCCTATTACCGAAACATAACTTCGTAACACTAAACAACCCAAAGTCTGTAATCACGACCTTTCCATTTTCGAGAAAAATATTTTTGCTCTTCAAATCCTTATGTACGATTCCTTTTGCGTGCAAATAGCCCATACCCTTTTAAAACAAATTAATAATGAATTTAAATCGATTTCTTCAATTACAACTCGACAAACCTGCGTTATTTGTTGGGCCACAATGGTGGTTTTGTTCATGGTAAATTTATCTTTACGCAAATGTATATGAGTGTAAAGAGTCATGCCCTTACTTAAACTGGTAACGATGGCTAACCTCGGTGGATTCATACAAGCTCCCATGAACAAAACTAAATTCTCGTGTCTAGTCTTACGAAACGTTGAAACCTGCAACATCAAATGTTAAAAAAAGCAATGGGGACGAAACACAAGAATACAGACTTCCATTCGAAATTGATCCAAAGCTTTTTCGTCATTCAAATTGTCCATTTTGAACACTTTAATAGCAACATCTCCGTGCCAATATCCTCTAAATACAGTACCAAACCTACCGGTGCCGATTTGCTCTCCTATTTTCAATTCGTCAAAAGGAATATCCCATTCTCGCATTGACAACTAAAAGCGCGCACTTTAACTTTAGGCTAAATAGTAAACGTTTTAAAAATTACGCTATTTTGTCTTGGCCATCGATGTCCGTCGGTTATGGTTTCTGTATCGGAAACCTGACTATCCTGCGAATCGACTCTCACAGGTGTACGATCCGAATCTGTACTACAAGATATAGAAATTACGGTGCGATCGCTATCTCTTGAATGTTGAGAGCCCGTCAACTCGTGATGTAAAGCGTTATTGTGTGGTAAAGGATGTAAATCGAGGATGTCTACTTTAGTTTCGTTATTATAAGTTATTTCTACCAAAAGAGAAAAGAATAATTAGTGTAAAATTAATCATAAACGTTCCAAGTTCATTACCTGGAAAATGAAATTGCTGTTTGTGACTAGAATGAGGTGTGTGACTTGGTTGTAGTAATAGGGCCGGACTCGACGGGGTCGAACTGTTACAACTTGATGTATTTGAACCGGAATCGGGAGCCTAGAAAAATAAAATTGTCATCTTAATATCGTGTACACATCCGCAAGATGGTCTACAGATCTATTTTCGTAACGTAGCAGTAAATAGATCCTATTGTGGTGGTACTCGATACAAAATTACCCTTTGGGAGACTGCTCTCAAGAGAACTTTGAAAAGAAGACAAAACTAAACATATTTTGTGCTTCTTAAATGAGCGAGTGTCTCCCCTTAAAAAGACCAATAGACCACCCTGTGCGGCTGTACCTATTTAAAAGTAATAAAAAGGAAGTTTCCCTTGTATACCCAATGTCTTCTCGACGCTTACTAATAAGAACTCCTTAGAAAGGAAAAAATAAAAACGGCAACTGCAACTGTTCTCATAGTTAAGAAATCGTAGTCTCGAGTCTAGGATACATTGATATACAGGTTAGTGAGTAACGTCTGTTTATAGGAAAATAATTGTAAAGTAGTGCAATGAGTAGATTTACTTCCGTGGTTTCCTCCTCCTGCCACAAATTCATTATACTCCTCATAGTCCAAGAGTTAACAAATATTATACCACTTATTATGATTCCAACGATTCGTTATTTTTATTTCAAAGTACTTCCATAGCCAATATAAAATCACTAGTCTGCAATGCTATTATATAACTTGAAAACTACGCACTTTTAGAGAAAAGTGTTTCTATAGAAAAATAAAGTGCATTCAATTTACTACTAATTATGTCTCTTAGGTCTTTTTTGAGAATATCAAAATGGTATAATGCTCTTGGACTATCAATATTTTCTTATAAACCAAACATTAGATGTAAAGTGTGCACAATATATTTATTCACATAAAGAAAAACACTTGTTGTAGGTACATCGAAACAACCTACATTTATCTACCATTCCATTACAATCATAAAGTAATAAGTAATAACAAATACTCCATAAATTCAATTCTTATACATTTAGAATTATTTAAAAAAAGACGCCTGCAAAATTACCAAACACATTTAAGATGTTTTAAATTGGTAGTTGAAGGTTCAACTATCGTTGAAAGATAAACTGTCAGTTTGCAGAGTGATAAAGTACCAATTAATTGTTATATTATGAAAAAATCCCATGCACATACAGGGAGTCTCAATACCGCGACAAAGTCAATTATCTTCTTGCGGACACACTGTATAAGACGGCCTTGACCTTGAATCACCCTGACCTTCAACTTTACTAAGCCTATGCTTGATATGCATTCTACTTGCCGACCTGGAGTTTAAGCTTTACTTCTCCCCACCGTGACATTTATTTAAGCTGAATTTGACCTGTTTAAGTTTCTGTGTGTCACACTTAACAGATATAAAATAGACTTTATCCCACTACTGGGCCACCCTGTACGACAATTCATGCCGATATACAAACACATCAGATTTTGATGTCGTTTCCAAAAAAATAAAAACACCAATTGTTATTTCGTACCTGAATCACTAGCGATCTTTCTCTACAAATATCCATTTTTCCGTAACAATTCCCCAAATCTTTTACACAATTTCCATGTAAAGCTTTCTTGATACGTTTACAGTTTCTCTGCACAAACAAAATACAACTCCACCAACTTTTTCTTTTTAATATTTCTCATACCAACTTTAAATTTCTTAATTTTTAGGTTGACAAAGACACCAAGTTCTTTACAAAATTACTCTCAAACACCTCACAATAATCAAACTTACCGGAAACGGAGGAATGTTAATAGACGGTTGTGGATGCGAATGTTTTCTGCCTTTGAAAGAATTGATTAAATTTTTCGTGTTACTCGCCCTACCGGTATTAGGCGATTGAAACGCCGGACCTAACAAACAAAATTTCAAATTATCGTCCAAATTAAAATGAAATCGCCATACCGTCCATCGGCCATTTCTTTTTAAACTCGTCTAATAATTCTGGCGGGAGACCACAAGAAGGTGCAACTTTATCTTCGCATTCTCGATGACATTTGTATTTGCATTCTTTACATTTTAATCCGGAACCGAAATAAATTGGCTTCGAACAATATCCACAAGTGGCTACCATTTTAAACGTTTTCGTAAAACGATGAGCGATCTGATGGCCCATTCCTCGTCCAACTGTCGGCGTGCGGGGAGATTTTGGTATTTGCAAACTCGTCGCTGCTGTAATTCAAACAATAAAAATAAAAGTTAAAACAAAGAGAGTGTAGACTCTGTTAAAACTTACATTTGTAGCTATTATCATCACTATCGGTTCCTGCATTGTTGTAAGGTGGAGACTTAATTGGGCTGGTGGCAACAGGACTCGCATATCCGACTGATGTGTCTGGGCCGGGTTCTGTAGGTAAACGAGCTCGTCTCACAATTGTGCCCGATTTTTCACCATTACTGCAAGTAATTAAATGTAAATTTTTGTCAAAAGCAAAGAATGCTTTGTGACGTAAATCAAATCACTGAAAAGCTAAAGGAATAAATTATAGAAGAGTCCTGGTTAAAAACCCGGTATAGTGTACTGAAACAGTCGTTAGAAACTCAGTTGACAACATTCGGGTAAATAGCACAACTACTTAGTAAAAAAAAAGTTCCTTAGGACTATTTTCCAGTTAATCAGTTACTACAGGCCACTCTTCATCAATGACTACTTGAAAATTTAAACTTTGCAGAATCACTTACTTACAGGAGCATACAGAGATGAGTAGAGAGAGCGATAGACGACCGTGAAATTGCTAACTTTTAGTACAGCAGTGAATATTTTTTAACAAAATAAAACTTACTTAACGGAAGTATTCACAACCCCATTATCTCCTTTTGAATTGGCAAGTTGAGACTCGTGCGATTTACTTTTAGTTAAAGGATAAGAATCTGGTAAGAGAATTCCAGAAGTTTGAATTCCAGTCAAATGTTTTCGACGAGGAGGAGGTGTTGTAGGAAATTTCATACCTAAAACTTATAATTTTAGTTTTTCATACCTTTGAAAATTTACTACGCCAATTTGCAATTCAATAAAAGAAACGAGCATTTCATTTCTTTATAAAACATTTAATTTTTAAAAAATTTGTTTTAATCTCGAGCAAAACTAAATTTAACAGGTTGAGAGTTGCACGAAAACACTTAATACATTAATTTTGTACTCGAGTAAAAGAAAATAAGCGGAGACCAAAAATAAAAAAATTTCGAGAGCTTCTTATTGTCGCATCATCGTATTAAGCATTCAAAGTCTAACAAACTACTCAAATTAAAGTGCCACATACAACATTTAGCTTACGGACTACTCGACTCGCTTGTTAATTTCGATTGAAAATTTCTCCACATTACAATAGAGCAACTACCGTTTCGTTTTATTTTTGTGCACATCGTTAAATCGAAGTAAAGGTCTTGAACTCAATTAACCTAAGTTAATCTACTTAAATTTACACATATTGTCGCTTTTTACGTTAATTATTACAACGAATTTGAAATTAAAATGGCAGGAAACATGCACATGCATACCTTTCCCACGAGATTGAGACGGGGGAGTAAGAGGGGGTCCAATTTCACATTGAGCATTCAGAGAACTGATACTAGACACCGAAGAAGATGGTGGTATCGCACCTCCTCTATTATTATTATTCAGACCGAGACATTCTTCCGACGGTACCGAAGCACGAGCGGCTCTACTTCTAGAAACTTTCGGCGACAATCCGATTGATTTTAAAGGATGGTGCCTATCCCAAGAATCCCAATATAAATGAGTCTCGGCGGCTTCGTTACCACCTCTTCGTAAAACGTCTAAAAATTACGACATAAACTTAAAGTACAAAAACAAAAATTTCAGAGCATCACCCGTATATCTTTTTAAATTGTGCAAGGCACGGCATAGCCTACTGTGTTCTTCTGGTTTTGCGTTTCTTTCTGTGAGGATAGTTCTCAATTCGTGCTCCGACTTCTCTTGTAGTTCTTCGACGGACGAAATTTTTTGACATAAACCTTGAATTGAGTTTAAACTCAAGCCTACAACTTGTAACCATTGCGTCAAAGATGGTATGTGTGTGACGTTCTCCGATCGTAAGCCCAACTTCGCTACAAGTTGATTTGAGAATAATTTAATTAACTTTCCCTATAAAAGACAAAAAAATTAATGTGTCACTCCATGGAGGACAAATAAACGACGAAAAAAATCGATTTAACTATACCTCCAGTGTTCTTATCTCTTGTTGCGTTAAATCTACACTTGTTGCACATTGTGTACGCAATCCTTCCAAACGTTCTGCAGAAACGTCAATCATTGATTGCACTATGTGCAAATGCTTTAACAATTCTTGTTCCGTATTTACAACCACCTCTTCTTCGTCGGCCATCGCTGATATCACAGACCAATTACGAACTAATATTTACAACTATTTTCAACAATACAAATATATACATATCACCACTTTTACGGTTTCATCGCTAAACAATTTTACAGAATCGTTCTGTGTTTCGTGTCCGCCATCTTAAAAGCTCGCAAATAACAAACGGGCTTAAAAAGCGGCAATTTAAAATCAAGGTCACGAAAGCTGCACTCAAGGACAATTCAATTTATTGATTTGTCGAACATTTTTTATTTATTTAGAAACAACTATAACTTGGCGTAATTGTAAAAATAGGTATATTGTTGTGTAAAAAATCGTAATTTAATTTATATTTACGATAGATTTGGAACATTTGGCAAAATTAAAAATTTTAAAACGTTGGTACGCAAATTACCATTTCATTCAAATTATATTTTAAATTTACGATAAGAAGTTTATTTGCATTACTATCTACAATTTTGTAAATTGCAACGCCCAAGTACTTCAATTTTAAATTTCGCCGCCTTCAAAATTTGCATCACGTGGTTTTATAAGTAGTTGAGATGCAAACCAAACATCAAGCATACCACTCAATCTGCTTTTTTAAACTCTATTGATTTAAAATTGAACCAATTAAATAATAATTTTTTGATAAACGCAACTAGGTATTTTATTAATTAGTCGTCAAGATTACAATACTGAAAAGAAACTAATAATATATTTCACACTAATGTCACTCGTAGAGTAGTAGATGTCGCGATATGTCACTTTTGAAATCTTCAAATCCATTTATGACGTCATTTATTTTTAAAATTTTCTACCGAAAAACATTAAATTAGCGCATTATTACCAAACTGCAACGTTATTACTTATTAACCTTTTTGATTATTATTCATAAACTAGAAGATAATTTAAAAACGCGTAGTTTTGAGTGATAAAAGTAAGGTTAGAATACAGAAATTTCAATTTGAAATATCTAGTAACTAATTAATAATTTGCTAATTTCTGATTAAAACTGGCTTTAAAAAGACAAAGTACTTACTTTAAATAGCAATAGTTTACCATATTTACCATTTAAAGGGAACAGTGACAAAGTATCCTTCACACAACGTAATTTTTACGTTTAAAACAAACTCAAGGGGCAAATTTGATAACAATGAATGAATTCTTTCGTTGAACAGTGCAAACGGGACGATGCCGATGTTATAATCGTGGGTGGTGGTATTTCGGGAATGGCAGCAGCATTTTACATTTTAGAATATGAACCTACGACAAAAATACTAATTTTAGAAGCAGACGGTATATCTAAAATTTAAATAGTTCACTAACTTACTCATTGAAACCTGTAGATCGTATCGGTGGTCGAACACTCTCGATACCACTAAAAGTAGATGAAGAAAATCGAGTTAAAACTTTCGATTTTGGTGGACAATTTTTATCAACTGCCCAAACTCATTTAACGTATTTAATTAAAAAACTTAACTTAGAAGTAGTAAAACCGTGGAATAAAGAAGGGAAGACTATATGGAACTTACAAGAAAATGAAGTAAGCACAGTCACAGAACATGGTTTTAATTTATCAAACTTGAATGTAAGACACGAACTGACACTATTTAACGAAAAGGTGATTTCTTCCAACTTGTTAAATCCTAATTCAACTTAATAAAATTACAGCTGAAAAATATAAGCGAAGAAATCACTTTTAATAACCCCCATTTGTTGGAAGAAAACAAAATGTATGATTTAACAACAATGGAAAGTTTCATAATGGAACATTTGAGCTTGAGTAATTCTAGAAGCTTTATGAGGTGTACCATCCGAATAGCTTGCGGTAATTATAAATTTCCTCTGGAGTTATTCCTTAAATTAACTTTGTAGGAGTCGAAGCAGCAGATATCAGCGTTTTGTTTTATTTGGCATTGTTCAATTCAACCGGAGGCCAATTGCTACCGAGTGGAAATTCGTGGATTCAGGTAGGTATTTACCTCAAATAATTAGACAACAGTTTACAATAGACGTTTTTAGGGTGGTGCGTATGAAATTTGTCAAAAGATAGCTTCGCAGATTGGCAAGGAATATGTTAAAATCAACGAAAAGGTTACAGAAATAATGAATAATAACTGTAATATGTATGTTGAAACAGAAGAAAACGTTTATAAGTAGGTAAGGGGTGTAAAGATCTGAGTTTGAGTAATAATTTTGTCAACTCGTAGGTGTCAATTTATAATTGTGGCTATTCCACCTAAAGAAGTGTTAAGTATAGTTTTTAATCCCCCACTTTCCACAACTCGTAGTAATTTATTAGAAAGCATTCAAATTGGCCACTTGGTTAAATTTGTGGCGACATACAAAAGGGTGAGAAATATATTGGATACAACAAACTAGCGCTTTTTAATTGTTTTAACGTTTTAACTTAGGAGTTTTGGAGAGATAATGGATTGAATGGAAATATAATTAGTTGTGGAAGACAAGGTGGACACGGTCCAATACAAATTTGTTTAAATATAAGTTCAAAAAATTATTTTGCTCTTACCGGGTGTGTTGCCTCCACAGATTGCTCCGTAAGATACAAAAGGTGTAAGAATGAAAATAAATTAGATTTTTTATAGAAAAATCCTCACAAAGAGGAGATACTACAACAACTTGCAATTTATTTTGGAGGAGACGCTTTAGATCCTCTCGATTATCATGAAAAATCGTGGAGCAACGAACGCTTCACGAAAGGTTGCTTTATGAATAATCCGGGCCTTAACAACATGAATAATTATACAGAAATAAAAGAGCCTGTGGGAAGGTTTGCAAACATTCGGGAGCAGATTGATGTATCACATAGTAAAAATCAAATCCATCCAATACAATCTGTTCCTGCTTAACCAGCTATTATAATAAAGTAATTTTAAATTTTTTAAGATTGTTTTGGGCAGGCACCGAAACTGCGTTTCTCTGGAATGGTTATATGGGTGGTGCGGTACAAGCAGGCTTTAGGGCTGCACTCGAAATGTTGTACGATTATCGACCCCAATCGCTGGATTATAACGACATGGCACTCTTCTAGTAAAGTATCGGCGTTAAACATAGTTAAAACTATACGTTAAAATTTTAGTCCAGAAGAAAAGCATATTAAAGGACGAACGAACGTTGTAATTCCTGGCACTAAAAAGATAATTGCAACAGATCAAGCAAATGGTTCGAGCTTTATAGAAAGACGTATTGAACGACCTTTGAATGATTTTAGAAACTACATAAAGAGGTGGAAATATCCACTTATTTTAACTGCAATACTAACTCTACATGCGTATTTGAAATCAAAAAGAAATCTTACGTAGCCTAACTTTAATTAATCTTTACATAGAATTACAAGTAAACTACCAACTGCGCTTTACTCGGTTTCAATTAAAGTTCCGTGTGTTTCCTACAACAAAATATTTTATTTATATAATGATTCTTGAATTAAAAACCCTTTAAGTACCTTATTCCATCTTTCGAAGTAAATTAACAATTCACAATGATTGGTGTATGGAAACATATCGACAGCTACAGCTTTAACAGGAACGAACGGATCACCGACCATAGTCTTGGAATCCGGACGACCCAAATCAATGAAATTTTTCATAGCTGCCTTAGCGTTACACGAAATGTACAGTAACTTATTTATTTTGTTAGCTTTACGTAGTTGTAAAACACAACGCTGATCTACAATTTATTATTAATTAGTACGCTTCTCTAAAAAAATCACCCCTGCATGTTTTCATACTCCCATAGCAAGTATGTTAGTTTTGATGTCTCGTACAGGAAATGGAATATTAATAATCTGTGGTATGAAAGTTTCAAGGCACGCAGGAGTTTTTATAAAAAGTGAATTATTTTGAGAAATAAAATATTTTTCACTTTGTAACTGAATCCAGGGAAATACTGCCCCAGTCTTACTTACGTAATCCCGCTCTGGGTGGATCGACTACCGCAATTACATCTTCATTTTTTATCCTATACAAAACCGACGTTAGTATTTCTTCAGCTTTACCTGCAAAAAATTCGCAATTCTCTATATTGTTGAGCTTGGCATTTTCTTTTGCATCTTCTACCGCTTGTGGTATTACCTCGATGCCAAGAACCTGATTACAAGTCTAAAAATAATTTTATTAGAACATCAACTTTATCCATGGAGGAGGTTTTAATCTACTTTTGCAAAACACAAGCCGATGGTACCAGTACCGCAACAAATATCGACCACAGTCGAATTTTCAGTAGCTCGAGCTAATTCAATTGCTGAAGAGTATAAAATTCCAGCCGCGTTTGTGTTAATTTGGAAAAATGCCGACGGACTAATTTGGAAAGTCAATTCTAAAATACTTTCTCGAATATATGTGTCGCCCGATAAGTGCTCGGCTAAACTCACATCGTCGTGTGAAGACCTACAACAAATGACTTAAAATAAATTCTTACAAAACCACCACATTGTTACTTTTTCATAACGCATTGATAAAACAACGAAGTTACGCCTGCCACCTTTCCAGAACTGTTAAAAAAATAGTCAATTAAATCTTTCTTCAACTTGATCAATTCGTCGTCAGTTAGATTTTGAGGATGAATTCCCACTACGATCATCAGTTCGTTCGATGAAGAACGTACCATCAGTTGTCTAAAATTACCGGTTTGAAATTCGGGATTAAACACTTTCAAGTCGGAAGATCGAACAAAATCTTGAAACGTCTTAACCACTAATTTCATTTTATCTGAAATGTGTTGTAGACCGTCAACTGACGCAACACCCGTCTTGCCGGTGGCATAACTTCCAATTCTAAATCCGACCGTCGGTAATTTAGTCTCTTGATCTTCTCCCACAGTAAACTCGCATTTATTTCGATAACTAGAATAATAATGATAATAAAAATGTTTTATCATTCACAAGAAAGCTAAAAAAATATTATAATTTAATAATGATAATGTTCAACTACAGTTACTACAACTACAATTTTGTAAGTAAAATAATTTTACTGGGGTTCCTTGAAAAGTTCCCTTGCACTTATGTCTGTCTGCCCATACAAAACAATCGCAATTTAACAAAATTTTGAGTGGCAGTAAGGAGTGGTCAAGGGAGAGTTTGATTGTTCTTATTTTTCTCAGAAAATATTGGTCGTACGATAAAACTTATTCATCATTTTTTGTTTATAATTAAATTCTTTATATTTTTTATCTATATATTTTATCAGTTAGACCTATATTTTTGGAGTTACGCGTTGGAAACGTGAATTTCGACCAATTCAAACTCCCCATTATCCAAAAATTACACAAATTGAAAACACAATATTTGTTCTACTAAAAATATATGCAAACAACCTACCCATCGACTTGTTGGGAGTATCTAATAGGTAGTAATTCGCAAGGTAAGCCATCATGTAACGATTTTTGTTTGTTCAAATGATTCCTCAACATTGGATTTTGACGACTCAACTCGTTTCCTAATTTCTTCAAAACGATTTTAATTTCATCCTGCTTTTGTTTCAACTGATCTTCGTACAAAACATTCCACAGAGGAATAGTCGAACTTCGCATGCGTTCCTCTTGAGAGCGATCATCGCATTTTTGTCTTTTACTATTTGATTCGTCACTTTCTTCGTTTCGTCTCTTAACCAAAGGGTCGGGTGCAGGTTTTGCTTCCTGTTACAGATATAATTAAACTCGAACTAACATTTATCAATAATATACAACTTACACTTGCAACCAATTGTTTACCCTTCCACTGAAAATTGTTGATGGTCTTCAAAGCATGCTCCCTATCTTCGTCGCTTCTAAAACAAACGAATATTATCGGACTGTTTTTCTTTATAAATTTAATTTTATTAGAAGACAGCTTAAGTTTATCGTTAATTAACTTCCGAATTTCCTGTAATAAAAAGTATTAACTTAAATAAACGACGTGTTTAAATATTTACATGAACTCCGTAAAACTTGGGTAAATTTTTTATTACAATTTTAAACTTTTCGGACGAAAATTCATCTCTTTCCAAATAAGCGTAGGGATCGTTTTCGGGTTTAATTTCATCTTCGACGTTATTTGCTTTGGACGCATTTTCATCGATTATTACTTCTGCAGTCTTTTCACCAGTTTCGGTCATTTTCACTTTTCCACGAGTACTTCGTCTTCACTTGTGTTCCTATTTTCATAAATTGAACATAACCTCACAAAAATCTAAAGAAATTGAAAACATTAGTAGTTTTAAGTTGGTATAATGGAATTCTTTAGAAAATCGACTGCTGGTTGGTGGTAATCGTGGTAATTGACATTTGCTATTGGTCATTGTACGACATAACCTTATTTATAAATTGCATAATACCTGGTGATACATAATTTTCAAGTTTAAACTAATGTTACAATAAAAGAATGGAACAGAAGGTAATTACTCAAAACTTTATTAATGCCGAATCCAAATCGACGGAAGTCGATGGGCAAAATGAAGAATCGACAACTAGTGAGATGACGAGAACAGAATCGGATGCTGTGCATCAAAGGTTTCGAAAACCAGTGCCACCAGAAGATGTTGAAGCATTTGAAATAGAAAATAATTATTATTGCCTCCAGTGTAAATTATACTTTAACTCCGATATTTTAGGATTAAAAACTCATTTCAGAACTGATATGGTAAAACACAAAGCGATCGATAAATGTTTTTATTGTGAAGGTCCTGTTTATGAATACAGTTTTAATAAACAAAGGTTACTGTATCATAATTGTGTTAATGATGAATAACCTTGAGTTTAATAATGCATCCAGTGTAAGCAAAAAATACTCGGGACAACTAAACTTGGATTTGATACATTCAAAAAAGATTATGAATCTTGCTCATGTACCTAATTTAGTTGTTATAACAAAGAATCTATTTATGTAAAAATAATTGTTAATTATTTATAGTGTACTTAAGCAATTTAAATTTTACTTGTGAACTGGGCTTTCTCAGGCTTCTTTGCTTTACTCCACTTTTCTTGTAACATGAACTCTTAAAATAAGGAGCAATCATTTTAATGTTTAATGCTTCAGGCGTTTGTTAACGTTTGGACATGACGTCTGCTAGACAATAATAGAATATCAGTATTTTTGCCCTCTCTATGAATGGGTGGAAATGTTATTATTTACCTTTTGAAATTGAAAGTTACTATTTATATTTACCAATGTGTTAATTTAATATTTTTGATAATAAAATAACTATTAGAAGGCTTTAAGTCAAAATAACAAGAAGTGTCTTCTTGCTCTGTCGTATAATTGTTTCAGAATGAGTTTACGTTTTGTGTCTTACACTTCTCCTGACTCCTGACAACAGAGTTGCTCGGAACTCTGCAAGTCTTGAGCTACAGTTAAAAGGCTTTTCACCTGTGTGTAAAAACCAATAAATATTCAAATGATCTTGTTGCGAACATTTATAATCACATGCACTTCAATTTACAAATTTTTTTGTAATGTTAGTTTTGTGAAAACTCCCGTAATCAAATACGTTTATTTAAAAGGCTTTTTACCAGTGTGTAGTAATGCATCTCTTCAAAAGTGCTTTCGCGACAAACGGCTTTTGGGATTTTGATATTTTCAGGTTGCTAAACAGTTTAATTTGACGAATTGTTTAATTGTTGCTAAAGAAACCATCAATCAACTTACAAAGGATAACGTTATGTCAGATATTGTTGATTGTTGCTTAGTGACAAAAAATTAACTGGCAAGTAACATGTTTAACATGTACAACTGACATCCCTAATAAAATAATTTTATATTTACAAAACATTTTAAAACTATACCCTTTTACAATGGCCGAAGAACCTTCAATAATATTGAAACCTTCGCCTGCATCGACACCACGAAAAATTGCATTTGAGACTAGCGAAGAGGACGACAGGTAAAGTTATCGATTTTTTTCTTTTTCATTTAAGCATCGGCGATGTAATTGCAGAAGTGTATTTTCTGAAGAACATAATGAAGGAGAAGCGCAACTTTTAGAACCAGACCATCCAATCCTTGCAAGGTTCCAAAAAGCTTTAAAAGAACAGTTGATGAGACAAATTAATCAACTCCAAAATGAGGCTTTGGAATTGGTAAATTGTGATCCGAATTTTTTTTTAAATTGTAACCGAATTAAGTAGGAACAGGGAGCCAAAAAGAAGAGTCGTGAGAGAGAACAGTTAGGTGTAGAAACTTACGAAGCTCAGCAGTTGGTTAATAAGCAGCAAGCTGATTTAGAAACGTGCGTAATTCAGCTTCAGGATTTATGTGCTGCTACAGAACAGGAAGAAGAAGAATTGGACGTAGCGAAAGATTCGTTTACAATGAAACGCGTTGAACTTCTCGAAGCAGAAAAAACTGGTAAACAATAAATTAAATATGCGCGCTGTACGGTTTTAATTAAAACATTTTGCTTTTTTTTTCAGAATTGCACTTATGTAACGAGGTTGAAGCGTTTAACCTACTGTTTGATCAAATGAACCGCTGGGAGAGTCACATCGAGTCGGAGCTTACTGTGAACCAAAAAACTTACGAAAAAATGAAAAAGGAGAAAATGCGGTTGGGAAGCGAACAAAAAGAGCTCGTTAGTATCGCTTGGAGATTTAGACATTTTTCTGCTCAAGTTCATTTGTTTTTAGGACATGATTATCTACAAACTTATGACTGAAAATTGGCGATTGGAAGAAGAATTGGAAATGATAGATATGCAGTTGAGAGTAAAAGAAGACGAACGTGAGCGTTTAGCAGATGCTGTAACGACGAGTAACGTCGATTTGGAAACTATGAATAGTGAATACCGTTGTTTGTTGCATTCTTGGAACTCCATTATTTCTGCTATTGCTCAGAGAGATAAACATTTCAATGGCGTTAAGCAAGAATTAGAGTAAGAGAGTAAGACGAGCGTATGTTGTAACCATTACTTGAGTAAATTTTAGTTTTTTAAACGAAAAAGTGCGTCTCATGGAATGCGAGTTGCAGCAGACGAAAAAGTTGTGTCAAAAAGAGATGGAGCAGAACCAAAGATTGACCGAACTTAAATCTCAAATCATTACTGACATGGAAAATTGTAAGCGTTCGACAGAAAGCGAAACGAAAAAACGCAACATGTTAGAAAAACAAATGAATAGAAATCAAATGATGATGGATCAAATTGAAGGCGACCTGCAAAATACATATGCTGTAAGAATTTTGTTTCCACCCTTCTCTTTTTAATCGTTTGTTTCGTTTTCTAGATAAACGAGAGTAAGTCGGCAGAGTTGGCGTTCCTAACGCAACTATTTGAAAAATTGTGTAGACAAAAAGTCGAATTGGACGAACAAATCGTACACAAATTGGACGAACAATTGACGAATAACAAGGCTGCTACTTATCTCAGCAAGTTGGTTCAACAAGTTAAGGAAAAAAATCGTACCATGGTAAGTTCATCTTATGGCAGCAGTAAAATATTACGCATAGGTCTGAGATCTGTATGTTCTTTTAGGAAATATCTATGGCAAAATTAGAAAATTCCAACGCGAAAGTAATGATGGACATCGAAGCGATGAAGTGTATGAACAACGAAACTCAAAGATTCTTAGACGAACTTTTAAAACAAAATAATACATTGGAAAGTGAAACGAAGAAACGTTCTAACGAATTGGAGCTGTCTAGAACATACGCAGAGAAACGACAACGCGACATCGGTATATTAACAAACAAAATAAACAACGCCATTAGTAGACAAGGAGTAAGGTCATCAGTTTAAGGCCAATTTAAAATGTTAAAACGTAAATTTAATAGGGAGTAGATGCTAATCCTCAAGAGTTGAAAATACTTTCTTTGGAAAAGAACATCGAGGATACAAGAGAGAAAATTTGCGAGTTGCAGCAGTTTTGGTTGAGACAACAAGGGCACGTAGTGAGTTTGTCGCAACAACGACAAGATCAAATTCGTGATATGAATTTTATTAAAAAACGTAAGAAGTCGCATTCAAAAGTTGCATTTTTTTAAAATAACATTTTCGATTTCCTTACAGAAATGATGTTGCTCGTCCAAAAAAATTTTAAAATAAACGACGAGCTCGAAGCTTATCAAAAACAAGAAGACAAAATGGCACGTTCTATAAACAACTTGCAGAATCGTCTAATAGTTCTAAACGATGAGTTGTGCAAAAAGAAAGGTTACAAAGAGAGCGTCTCTAGAGATAACGATTCAATACATAACGAATACGTGTCTAAACTTAAGGTAGGTATTGTTGTTAAATTAATAACGAACCCCATTATCTCCGTAGATTAGATTTTATAAAAATATTTTGCTTCGTAGGAAGGAGAATTACAAATACTTAAAATAAAATCTGACATTACCGATATAGAAGACGACAAAGTTAACTTAAGCAAAGAATTAATCGAACTCAATAGAGAAGCTTTAGTTTGGGAAAAGAAAATACAAATGACAGTAGAAACAAAAAAAAACATGGACACCGAAAAAGGCGAAGGAGGCGAGATGGGAAACATGAAATGCGAAATTCATCGCATGCAAGTAAGTTACTCGCCCAATGCGAATTCGTATCCAAAAAACAATAAAAAATCCCAATAGATTAGATTCACCCAACTTAAAAAAGCCCAAGAAAAATTACTTCACGATTTAGAACACTGCATTGCTAGAAGAGACGTCATGCTCACGTTGGCCGAGGCGCGCGAAAAGAAAACTAAAGGGGGTAGCGAAAGAACTAGAATTAATTTTAACCGAAAACTGGACGATATGCGTAACAACATCAAACGACTCCAAAATGTATCTCTTTGTGCAACTTTGAAAAACTTCTTTTACCTTTTCTTGTTTAATTTCAGGAAATTCAAACTATGGACGACAAAATCAACTTTGCGGTCAAAGAAGAGAAACGTTTGACCGAAGAGATTAACATGGCGTGCGAGGAGACCAAAAAGATTGAAGAGAAGACAGAAGAAATGGTTAATGATGTAGAAGAAACGACGACTTTACGACAAAAGGTTTATCTTTTTTTATCAACAATTGCAACTTCTAGTTGCGATACTTTGAGGCACTTAAAATTTGAAGCTAATTAGATCTCTTTTTAGAATCTCGAAACATTGGTGATCAAGCAGAAGAAGCTGCAAGTGTACTCTGAACTCTCAAAGGGACGTTATCCCTTTTTAATATACAAAACCGACAGTTCGATTAACGTAGAGAGTAGTAAGCAACAAGAACTCAACAATAAGTTAGCTACGATTGTTGAAAACTTATTGAAAGACTTTCCAAAACATTTACACACGCTTCAGCGAATTTATAATACTTTAACTTTACCCATTAAACTTTTGTAGGTGTTTTAGCGATTGCTAAATTTTCGATTAATAAACGAGTATCTAATTTAAATGTCGATAAAGCTTAATAATGCCCAAACTCGTGAGTTTGTTAGTTTAGTTAGTAAATCATGTTTAGAATCAGTTTGAATTTTTATTCAATACGTGGGCGTCAAAAACTTCACTGGTTTAAAAAGCTTTCTAATAGATGGCGCTCACATTTTAATTTTAGAGCAAATTGTGGTCAAATAATTTTTTAAAACTTCAAATAAATAAATTGTGCCCAAAGCGTGTAAAATTATAAAATAAAAATAGTAAAAACGTTTAATTCGGATAATAAAATCAATAATACTCCCACACGGCGTTATTGGTAGCTCTTGAAATTGAACGTCCTTGAAGAACTAATTTTTGATAGGCTACCAACGTTACAACCTAATATTTATGTGTATTTGAACCGTACATTAGATCCGTAAATTATATGATTACACCTGTTTTAATAAATAGTTTCGCAGGTGATTTGATTGAAAATCGAGTTAGTATTAATTTAGAAGTTGGTGACTATTTTAATTAATCGTCAAGGGCTCGATAAAAACATGGAGACTCTTGGTGCTTACGGGGGTGGCAAAGCTGGGGGTGCGTTTGATCCAATCGCTTTTGTTAAGAGACCACAAGTTATTTTACGAGGAGTTTGTTGGGTAAGTTTTTTGGCTTGTAATTCTATTGTTGCGTAATTAATTTTTTCGAAATATTTTTTTTGATAAGCAATTGATTTTATTTGGCGGTTGGTGGGGGTGTGTCATGAGTTTATTGATTATTTTGAATTTGGATGTGGGTCAACAATGATGTCGAAGCAAATTAAATTCCGTTTCTGTTTTAATTTAATAATGAACGATCTTACATCGACATTCAAAAAAAACTTAGATAATATACAGGATGGCGCATAATTATCACACTACAAATTTGTATTCACTACATGAATTACATTTCATTTCTTTCTTTTTAATGAGACTTTTTAACATACCACTGCCTATGATTTAGTTGCTTAATAATAAGTCTTGTTTTCACTGATATTTTAATTTGGCGTTGATTTCAGCTATTTGCGATAATAGTATTTGGCTGTATTTCATCGGAAGGATGGTTATACGATAAAGACAGTAAGCAAGAAGAATGTTTGTATAATAAGGACAGTAATGCGTGTAACTACGGTGTTGGAATTGCAGTCATAGCATTTTTAGCCAGTATGGGTTTCTTAGCGGGCGAGTATCTGTTCGAGCAAATGTCTTCTGTTAAAACTCGCAAACATTACGTACTCGCAGATCTTGGCTTCTCAGGTATTATTTGAACTCATACATTTTTAAGTGTAAAATAATCGAAATACTGTTCTTTGCAGGTTTTTGGGCTTTTTTGTATTTCGTTGGCTTTTGGTATCTTGCTAGTCAATGGGGCAAAGCTAATGATCCACCAGGTGGTTACGGTGTAAATAACGTACAAGCTGCCATTGCTTTCTCATTTTTTTCTATATTTACTTGGGTAAGCAAAATTTTGAACTTTTTCCACCCCATTCCCTTTTTAGGAACTTGAGCACATTTCGACTTACTAATATTTGATTAATTTTAAGGCCGGTTGTGCTTTTTTCGCATTTCAACGTTTCCGTCAAGGCTCCGACGCTGTATTTGCTCCAAGTTACGAGGCAGATTCGACCTTGCCAACTTCCTATCCTTCATATCCGGGTGGTCCAGATTCTGATCAACATTATCAAGAACCACCATTTGCCGGAGGACCAACTCAAAGAGGTAATTAGAGTTTATTTATACATGGATTGCCTGAATACTACTGTGAATATCTCTTCCGTGTGAGGGACAGTATAAAATAAAAGTCGTACGGCTCTTGGAACAAAATTATCATTCATTTGTCCTTCGAGCCGGATGGCACCTTCGTAAAATACTTCAGTATCATTTATGATCTTGCGGTATCCGAGCCTATCTGCACATTTTTAACCATGTTGGCTCGAAGGACCAACGATCGATACAGTTTTTCGCCAATGGCGCATATTTTTTAATTGTTTGGAATCTACAGGGTGCTCCAGGAAAACTAGGCGAAGTAGAGGCAGTTTTATTGAAATAAACTACTCTGCATATTCGTGGGATCGTGGGAGATTGGATTTGGAGTAGTTTTTTTTTTTTTTTCAACGCTGTAAAATTTTGGTAAATACAGGGTGAGTTTATATTAGTGGGGAAATAGTTGTCCAGTTACTTGAGAAATACTAAAAAAGGTTCTTAATCAAACTTACATCTCGAAAAGGTCTAGATCCTGAAAATGTTCTTAAATATACAGGGCGGCCCCAAAAGCGCTACATAACCCCACTTTGCTATTTTAAATTGTAACTCCTTTTTTATTTCATATTTGATGTATTTGCCAATTTTAGATAAAAAAACTTGGATTTATCATAAGGCCTCCGTCATAGACAACATACTAAAAAATCAGAACTACCCCATTTGCTGCAACCCGTATTTTAGATGAGAAAGGTACTGGGGACTATTATTTAAGGTTCCTTTCCTTTGTTGCGCTTTTTGGGCTTCTGCCATCTTCAAATTAAATTTAAAAAGTTTAAATTTGTCACAAACTCTTTATAAAGAACCTCGAAAACTATAACAATCATTATTTGCTTAAAAGAAATATTTAAAAATTCTTATAATTAATTTCTTCGTTGAGATTTCCAAAATTATTTTTTTAACTTTGATTTTCGAAATTGCGGTCATTTTCAATGGGTAAACTTTTTAGTTTATGGCATTGGGATTCCAAAAAAGAAAAAATCATTCAAATCTGTTCATTATAGCTGGGTTCCGAGGTATAAACCTAATTGCACTGGATTATTACGGTTGAGCCGGAAATGACTTAATCAATAGAACACCCCCATGTAATTTTAGAGTTTTTTAAGTCGGGGAAACATTCTGAGCATACTATTGCTTGGCACTATTTCCGGTATCTTTAATACTGTCCTAACAAACAGAGATATTCATTTGTTAAAAAATAAAGGTATTGTATAAAAAGGGAGTTGATTAGATCTCTAATTGATTACTTTTATAATTTTTTTAAACTACTCATTTTAGCACCTGGCGACTTCTCAGCACCGGCATACTAGAAAATTGTAATTGAATTTCATGCCGTGGTGTAGATGCATTTCGCATTTCAAGAATAACGTAGAAAGGTGTTTGAAACCAACTGTACTCGATAGTTTTGTTGTTGAATATATTTTTTCCTATCGCATTGTTTTTAAGTTCGATAATTGTATATAAATTTATTTTTATAGCAGTTTACGCTTGTTATTAAGTGTATACGGCGTTTTTGTTAATTTGTTTTGTATTATTTAATTATAAATGACGATAATAATAGCAGTAGGTAAAAAATATATAGATTTGTAGAGAAAAATATGATGTTATTGGTGTACAGATTTAAAAAGGTGATTCTCATTTTTGTTTTAGTAATAAGTAATTATACAATAGATACTTATCAGTATTTCACCTTAAACAGTTTTAAAACTATTAATATATCGATTAATGGGCTTCAGAGTTACATTTTATCAATGTAACATTCCCAATTGAATTATTATGTAAGTATCACTTTAATATTGTAAAATGAGAATTTAAAAATAATTAGAAATTTGAAACTACGACTGTTTTAATAATTTGTTTGTTTTTGTGTGGATAGTAGCAACACGTGTGGTGTGTAATATGTACAATATCATGATGGTTCGTGTAGGCAATTATAGATTCCTTAAACAATAGCATCGATAAGAACAGTAAAAGAATACACTACTTATAATTATTCTTTTATAAGAGATCGATGAGTGTACGCTGTGCGCTTTAAAATTGAAATTAAAATTTAGCCTTCAAAATTTTAATTTCAAGATTTAAGCTCGCCGTTTCTTATCAAATGTAAGAATTACCCCCACAGGGTAATTAGAGCTCGGTATTGACCAAAATACCTTTTTAAGCACCGTTTTATTAGTAGAAGTAATTAGTTTCATTGATCGTGCTCAAAAGGTAACGTGTGGTTGTACCACTTGAAGAATGCAAATTTAAAACTTCGTAATTTAATCATCGAAATAACATACAACTGAGAACACTTGTCGTTCTTAACGATAAAACTAATTACCAACAACTAATAAATTTATCAAATCTTCACTTTTAAATTTTTATGTGGAGAATTAAAAGTTTCTAACTACAAGGCTCGAATTTGAATTTTAAATGTCGTAGTCGATAGTTCCACATGTTACCTAAATGTAAAGCCCTTCCATTCCGATAAAATGTAATAAGAAATGAATTTATTATTTTTACAGCTTTTGTTTAATAAAACATTCGTTGCAAATTGTTAGGTGGTTATTCGTAAATCGTGGTAAAAATACAAATATTGTAAGTTAAGCTATACTTGTCTCAAAATGATAGTAGTGATTTTGAATTTATTAAAATTCGTGTCGAAGGTTTTGTGATTTTGTTACCAAAATGCTTATTTTTTAAGACTGCTTTAGCAATATTTATAGGTATAAGCACTTGTATCGCTCTAAAATTTTCCATTTAAAGTTGTTATAAAACCATAATATCGATAACCAAAAATATTTAGAGTGGTACTGTTGTTTTTAGTATTCTCGGTGTCATTAAAAAAAACTTTTTTTGTGATGTTTACGATATATGCTTAGAAGAATATTGCAAATTAAATACGTTTTTAGACAAATAATGTGTACATATTGTGTTCTTGTAATGTTTAAGGTACTGGGTATAAAAAAAGAACATGTGTGTATTATAAGTTATCAATAAATGTTACAAAAATTTATTAGATTTCAAAAAACCGCTAGAGATTGATGTTACTCACTCTCAAGTCTTGTACCTCTTCCGGTTACGTTTGGAGGAAGAGTAAATAAATCTAAAGCAAGTAGAAATATAAGTTTTTTCCAAAAATGCTACGAGATCCTTTTTGAACCTTAAAATTCCCTTTAATTTGGTTCACTTTTTATGATGAAAATTGGCAGAGATACGTTCTTCCTTTTGAAAACGCCAATATTCACACGCTCATTGCTCAAAAATGAAGCTTGTGGAACTGTCGAGTTTCAGCTATAAATACCGAGTCAATTTCTTCGTTTTTTGTTTAGATTGTAACTTCCAATCTATCCTTCCATGCTTCCTCTAATAAAAAAAACAAGAGATAAGAAAAAGGAACTTTATTCTTCTAATATCCATTTATAAATTAATTTATATATTTAACACCTAGCGCTTTTTGTGATTGTTTTTAAATATGCACATATTGCCCAATTTTATAGCACCTAACTTTAAAAATGAAATTGATTCGAGTTATTAATATATCGGTATCACAGGCAATTGACATTAAATATACAGCCTATTAATATTAATTGCTAGCACAAAACAAGCTGCAAATTAAAATTAGTTTGGCTAATTTTTTGGGCTGCACATTATATTTTCTAAACTGGGTGTACCAATCATCACAGGAAGGAAGATAATACTTTTATAATGGCAAAGTATTGCCCGAATTTTAAGAGATGAGGTATGGTTTGCGCAGCATTGTAACAGAAGAGGTGGTAAAAATTGCCTGCCAAAGCCGTGCCAACTTTATCCGCCTTATACCATGTACCAATTTTCTTTCGATATGCCACTGGCGTCAGCTGTTTTGGTTAGGGTGGAGCTTAAAACAGCTAGTGGGTATCGAAGGTCACCTCATCTCATAAAATTCGGACAGTATTTCCAATTCTTCAATTAGTGTTTTTAAATGTTCAAAATAATTATGAACGAGCCATCTTACTTCCACATGTAGTTGGTACACCCTGTATACTTTGAGATCCAATTTTAATTTGGTCAAAAATAACTAAACTAAATTTGCTTAATTACGATAGTTTCAAGCAGACTAACGTCAAGTTTATTTGTACAAAAAAGAAATTCTTGTACAATCCAGGGTTAAGAAAATAGCTGCCGAGTATTCACAGGCGATAAAAATAAACCAGTCTTAATTAAGAGATCAAACTTGACATCAGTCATTAACTAGACTACATTTAACCATTTTTGTATGAAAGTTACGTCATACAAAAGAGATTAAAATTATTACGCTATTTAATTGCTTTGTTTGACTATTTCTAAATGAAATTCGAGACTACGGCAGACAACTTGTTTGCCGCAATGTCGATTACAAGTTGGAGAAAGTTGAAGCTCTTAAATGTTAATAAGGCAAGAATGAAATATCACAAATTTCATCGGCACACATGGTCCAAACAAAAAAATTGCTTTCGTTTGTAAAATAGGACGACACGAAGCTGTTTGGCTTTTAATAGTTAAGATTTGAGTAAATAATCTGTAGTTAGTTGGTAGTATCTAAAAAATATTAAATGGCAGTAGAAATGTTAAGAGTTTCTTTACAAATATAAAGAAAAAGCATGGCATACTAATGAAAGACATATTTTACGTAAGGCACTTGTGATCTGGTCATAAATAAGCTCGGCTTAAAGCAAAGTGACACGTCCCAAGTTTTCAGAAATTACCATCTCCATGATTGACTGAAAAACAACTTGAACGTTGGCAGTATCGGTTGCTGTGGTAAAATGTGGAAACATCACTTTACGAGAATCGTTATTACGTAAAACAAATTTATGTTGAATAAATAGAGCGCCTCTATCAACATCTTTATCTGGTCCTGAAAACACAAACGATGTAGAGGTTAAACACGACCCATATAGTCCAAGAGTTAGGAAACATACCAGCATTAACTTGACATTAACTTTCGCCAATAACTTGAAAACTACGCATTTTTTTAAAAAAGCGGTTCTGTGTAAAAATAAACTATCAAGTTACCTACAAATTATACCTCTTAGGTTTTTCTTCAGGCGAGCGGTTTAGACGCTAAAGTGGGTTAAAATTGGGCAAAAGCTCTAACATTGACGAGATAAACTAAAAAAATCAGTTTTGGCCGATTTTGGAACTTTTGTCAAACTTTAACGCGCTCTAGTGTATAAAGCGTTCGTCTGGAGAAAAAACCTAACAGATATAACTTGTAGGAAATTAGATGTAGTTTATTTTAATATAGAAGCACTTTTCTGAAAAAGTGCGTAGTTTTCAAGTTGTACGCGAAAAACTGAAAGTACTTTTATAAAAATAGCGAATCTTTGGAATAAGATGAAGTTTGCTAGCTCTTGAACTAATGATAGTTAATCTCACCTTTGTAGTCGGGAAAATAGAGCCTCAAATGTCTCTGGGAGTACAAAATTTTTTCCCGGAACAAATCAAATTTATTCAACAACAAAACAAATGAAGCATCGCGAAAAAATGGATTATTAACGATTTGGCCAAACAAATTTAAACTTTCCTCCAACCTATTCACGTTAGGATCCTCCTAAAAGTACAAATTAAAAAGTTGTAAAAAAGGCAAAATTAAAACTTACGAATAATGTCATATCGTAACCACTTAATGACACGACGAACAAAACAGCTCTCACATCGTCAAAACAATAAATCCATTTTCTTCTCTGCGACCTCTGCCCACCGACATCGTACATACTCACGATAATATCGTTAATTTTAAAGTGAGTCTCGATTATTCCTTGAGTGCGAACGCGTGCTCTTAACACATCTGTCGGTGTAGGCACATACTTACCGTCGCAAATTCGCTCCATATTTTCAAACAAGTACAAAGCAGAATCGTTCAACTCGTACTCGTAACCCCTAGCAACTGCCAACCGTACGCCCCTATCAGACCACAACGCTTGAAGCGACGCCGAAACGTTCGGTAAAACTGTAAAACTCATATCGAAACAACTGCGACTTTGCAAAACGGTCTGTGCGTGCACCTACAAAAAATTTATAAAATAAGAGTCGCACAAAGTCAAATGCTCACTTTGTTGCGCGAATACTCTAGATTTATCCTTAACGCTCCCATTCCGGCAAGTACATACTTCATCGACGCCAACAAGTTATCCAAAACTGTAGGTCGAAAGCTACACAATTCTGCTTCTGTAAACCCATCCGCGTGAATAATTTTCATTTGTTTGACCAAAGTACTTTTACCACTCTCTCCGGCACCTATTAAAAAACGTCTGTGAAATATAAATGGACTAAACTAACAAAACTAACCCAAAAGTAAAATTTTAATAACATTATTTTGCTGTTTCGCCAACTCTCCTAACTGCTTGTCGATTTCTTCACTACGCTTACGAGCTTTGCCTTCTTCACGCTCTAATGATAGACATGCACCCATTTCAGTAACATCACGATGACTTCTCCAATTACTTTTTGTACATTTCAAAAGACTTACTAACGATTGCTCTTCACTGTGTTTTCATTTGAATACCCACATATTGTTATTTATTATCCATAAACACAATAATACGACTCAAGGTCAAACTACGTCGTTGTGTAACGTTAAATTAACTTTAATTTTTAATTTGTTCTATATTTGTGTAAACGTTTTAACGAGGCGATTAATTTAAATATTTTTAAATAATTGGTTAAATTAACTATTAAAAATGCGATATTTAAATGAGATCTCAATTAACATTTTTAGGTTAAGTTTTTAAAGGTAAAGTTGGTTAGAGGTGGGTTCAATGACCTAAGGTTGGTTGGGTGTAATCTGTTAGCTCATCTCTAATTAGTGGCATTTTTAAAAGTGTGTAGTTCAAAAGTACTGTTTAGAACAATTATTAATTTTTGGTTACATGAAGGAATGTTAAATGCAATTTTGAATTTTGTTTTTTCATTTTTGATAGTATAAAAAGTGACCTAATTATTGTTTGCATCTCCTGACGAGAATAGGTATGTTTCAAAAGTTTGTCTTTTTGATACAGTCTGATGATTATTTATGTATAGGTAGTATTCAAAACCATGGGAAAGGGAAGTGGTTAATCGTAATATCACCAACTTTTAATTAGCAACATCCTGGACAATGTGTGGTAAAATATTATTTTTTTCTAAGCTTCCTATTCCTACTACAATTGTTCTGTTTTCTGTTGCCTCTTTTGCTAATATTTTATTTCTTCAAGCGAGTTCAAGTTCGCTCTTTTTTTTTACGTTTTCATATCTCTGATCTTTGACCTCTTTGTTATCTCTTACAATTCTTTTGCTTTTAAGCTCAAGTTTTCCTTGCCACTGCCCATTATAATCCTGCAATGCTTATTCCACACACTATAATGATTTCTTTTATATGTAATCCATTAATCAACTTAAAATTCAAGTTGCTGATATTCTGTTGTTGTCTAGCATAAGTGATTTTTTAACGTTATAATCTGAACTAGGTACCTACTAAAGCATGAGAAGAGATGGAGTACCCACAGTTTTATGCCAGAATCTTTCTGTTGATGTGCAGTATCATATTTTGAATTTAATACTTCTATGTTGAAATAATACACAATGTATAACCTTTACTTTCTACTTAGAGAATAGATGATTAGCAGAAGTGGTTTTTCATCAGAGTGCCACTTTCACTTTATAAAAAGAACGATTAAGAAGACTGTAGCAACCACAAACATTGGTTTGTGGTCCACGGTATGTGGTATGTGGTATCCGGGATCCGTAATAAACACTGACCTAAAACTTTATATTAGGTCAGTGGTCATAACGTCATAACACTAAACCACAAAAATCGTTTATCAAAAAATGCTTTTGAAAGAGTGTTGAGTGTAAACTTCTGCAATACCCTCGTGTATATTTGGTTGCCTACTGTTAGGGGATTTAAAAATTAATTAAATTTTGAACACGTAGTACTTTCGAGATTTGATATATCCACTTTCGTTAATTAGTTGATAACTTGTTTACACTTATTTCTGTAATGAATATTGACGTCATTGGAAAAACATCACATACAACACACAGTGGTGATTATGCATTTTTTTCAATTTTTAGAATTTTTATACTGTTCTAGTTCTTATTGTCCAATGTCCATGTCCTGTTACTTACAAAATATTTTAAAGATCAATTTTATGTACAGAGTAGTACAGCAGAGTATAGTCCAAATAAAGTGGCGCATGACTCATCAGCTCATCGATATGCAAATTTAGAATTAGCCTGAAAAATACACCTTGCACTCTTACACATATAAATAATTAACGCCCAGTGATTTAATAATTATAGGTAATAATATGTGTTATTTACGATAATTAAGACAAGGGCTTTCGGTGTAATTTAGATCTAGTAAAGTACTATTGTAAATTCCTCTATTTCTAGTAGATACAATATTTGCAACCACTATAAGTAGGTACATAGACTCATAGACATATTATACTTGGGCTTTATGGTATTAGTTAATACGCGAATTTTTATACTTTTAGCTTATCAATAGAGACAACAACAAACTTTTGAACATTGATAAGTTTTTAATACTCAAATCAACACAACACTTCAGTAGCAACAATGAATCCTGTTACCAAAAAGTAAGCAAAAAGTTAATGTTTAAACTCACCAAAACGAATTTAAATAATTATTTTTTAGTGTCTCTTCTCAGCTTTATAAATACACCGCCAATGATGCCTTTCTAACAAGTTCCCAACGGCAGTTTTATGAGGACAATGGATTTATAATTTTTAAAAATTTAGTTGACCATAATGTCTTGGACGAGTGCAAGTGAGTTAAAACTATTATTGCTATGCTATGATAGGTATGAATGGGAGTAATAATTACTTTTAAGGCAACGTTTTATTGATATATGCAACAATAAAGTGGAACAACGTCCCCTAGTGGTAATGAAAGACTTTTCTTTAAAATCAAAAAATGTGCAAGGCGAATTTTTGATAAATAAGGTAAAGTATCTTCACGGCTACCAGCGTTTGGTTTCGATGCAATTTAATTTATTTTTAGATTCAAGATTTTGTTTATGACGAAGTCTTGTTTAAATATATTTCATATGGTCCTATGGTGGACATTGTTTCGAGTATTATTGGCTCAAATATAACTGCTTGTCATACGATGCTTATAAATAAACCTCCGGATGCAGATAAGAATACATCAAAACATCCATTACATCAGGTAAGGTTTTTTGATAAAGAATAACCAAGTACCGCCATTTTTCTTACTACTGTCTTGTAGGATTTGCACTACTTTCCATTTAGACCCGCAAATACAATAGTTGCTTCTTGGACTGCGATGGAACGAGTCGATGAGAAAAATGGTTGTCTACATGTTGTGCCAGGTTCGCATAAAGGGCACTTATACAAACACGACTATCCACCTGTAAATAGTATTATTCAATAGTATTTATTACTATTCTGAACGTGTTTTTCTTTGTAGAACGTCGTAAACAAAGCTTATCACGGTGTGTTTGGTTTGGATAATGTACCAAAAATCAATGTGGTAATGGAAAAAGGAGACACCGTATTTTTTCATCCAATTTTATTACACGGGTCTGGACCAAATTTAACCAAAGTAATAATTAGTAACAATTCACTATGGTCGTAAGTCGACTGACAATTATTTAAACCGAACCTAACCTAGGTATTTAGGGTTTGAATCTGCATCGCCGAGCGCGTTCCCATAACGTTTACGGCCATTGTGAATCCACACCAATTTAAAGTATAACTTTTTTTACAATAGTTCTTTTTAGGGATTTCGAAAGGCAATATCCTGTCATTATAGTGATACTAATTCTCATTTTGTCGACGTCACGGGAACAACTCAAGCTAACATAAAAGAAGAAGTCGAAGAAATGAGTAAAAGACTTGGGGTCGGTACAAAGTTTGAGGTAAGACCACCCGTTTTGTTTCCATTTTAAAAGTTGTACAATTTTGTTTATAAACTAGGACGTATGGAAGCTAAAAAGTAGGTTGGTTCGAGGACAGCCGGGAGCTTTTCAACAATTAAGTAGCAATTTGTGAAGTGAAGTAAACAAGTTGCGGGTGGATTGAGAATACCTGGACATAATATTTTTATATTTGTATAATAAGATATTTGTCAAGTAGTTGATACTTTATAGATTTTTTCAATATTAAATAAAAAAATTCAAATATTGAAGTTAATAATGAGAACTAATTAACTGTGACCGAAATAATCCCCATCACTTGACGACTTGACCACAATACATGGTGAAATAAGAAGCCCCTATTGACGCATTGATCACAAATGTATTTTTGTCTGGAACTGTGTTCCCTTGCACGGGTTTGAACGCTTTGTATAAACTTTATTTTGTACTCTTTCTCGCGTCACTCTCATCAAGCTCGAGTCAGAGCCAGGATAGGGCGATAGTTTTCATGAACACTCTGGATATTGGACGAAGTCAAAAATTTAACATATCTACAGTTAATTAAATGTGTATGTAATTAATTAATTACAATTGTAAGGTAATTAAATTAATTAAATATTTACTATTAATTTAATTGTTTAACCTTAAACAAACAACTTTTTTGACTGATTTTGGATTTCTTTCAAACTGTAAAGCGCTCTAGTACCTAAACCGTTTGTCTGGCAAAAAAAATCTACAGACATAATTTGTTACAAATTGAACGTAGTTTATTTTTGTATTACAACAATTTTTTCTAAAAGTGCGCAGTTTTCGACTTGTAAGCGATAAATCAAAAAAGCAAGTTTTGGCCGATTGTGAAATTTCTGTCTAAATTTAACGTACTCCAGCACCTAAACGGTTTGTCTTGATTTTAGTGATTAGTAATAACTGAAATTGCAAACAAACTACATATTAAAATTACGGCAAAAAAAATTAACGAAAACAGGTTGTTTCAACTAATTTGAATCAAGTGACTCGAATTCAAGTTACTCGACTAATCTGGACGGGGCTTTAGGTTAGCAACTTAATTGGCAAGTTTGACGAACGAATAAAGTACGAATACTGTATTCTGTGCCTGCAGGGCCGAGGAACCGCAAACGAGAGCCCGAAGGGCCGCAGGCCCGTGCTAGAGCCCGTAGGGCCGAGGGGAGGCCCGAAAGGGTCGACCTAGAACTAATCAGCGCGCTTTCATATAACACGAGCTTTCATATTATGACAATGTTTGTCTGTGAACTTATAAATCACCCTGTGTAAAGCTATTTTATAGATACACGATGTAAAAAGGCTGACTACATCGAATATTGATTTCCAGGTGATAATTGGCAAGCTTGACGTACAGAACAAATATAGAATATGGTATAAATTACAAATTTTTAAATATTTAGGGTTAATTAATTAGATAGATCTAATACGTTGTAAATGAACCCCAACATACACACATAAGTGAAAAAACTTTAAATGAGAAAATTTGTTTTCCACCAAACGCCTCGGGAATCTAACCCAAGACCTTGCTACCGTGCTACCGGAAATAGCAAGGTCTTGGATTCGATTCCCGAGGCGTTTGGTGGAAAACAAGTTTTCTCATTTAAAGTTTTTTCACTTATGTGTGTATGTTGGGGTTCATTTACAACGTATTAGATAGAATATGGTATTCTGCGCCTAGAAGGCCGAAGGACCGACGCGAGGCCCGCAAGGCCGATCCCTAGGTTAAGGGCCGCCGGCCCGCGCGAGAGCCCGTAGGGCCGAGCGGAGGCCCGCAGGGCCGACCTAGAGCTATTGGCCCAAAGGGCCAATTTAGCTCTACTCTAAAAAAAGAAATAGACATCATTTGTAGAAAATTTAACGTAGTTTATTTTTGCATAGAAGTACTTGCCCAAAAAAGTACGTCTTTTTCAAGTTATAAGTGAAAAACTTTAAAAAATTGATTAGTCCACTATTTAATTTTGTGTGGCTCGATGACGCTTTAAGTACGTTTATTTAAATAAAAAACTAAAAAAACTTGCCACACAAATTATTCTAATTCGATGGCCATATCTTAACTTGTTATTTCCTTTTATAGGTCGTTCGTATTACGTAGGTAAGTAAAGTTGCCAACATTTTTTCCTTGGGTCTAAATAATGCGAGTTAAGAATTTCCGGAATGCCACCAAAATAGTCCCCTGTATCGGCCGTTTGCTCAATGAAGTCCCGTTTTGAGAATCGCGGATTTTACTAGTAATTCAATCAATAATAATTTACAAGTGTGGATCCTACAAAATTTGTCAAATTTTTGGAGGGAGTAGAGGGTCATTAGCTTTGATTTTCTACATTTTGAATTATTATTTGGTTCCGTTGATTTTACTGTTTCTTGCCTTACGGAAAATATAGACGAAATAGGAAATATACAAATACCGTAAAATCTGCTTTGTGCAGTGCGTTTTGTTTATGAGGGTATTTATTTTACACAAATAAATAATATAAAATATAATGGTGCAAAAAGGGTATTGCATACAATACAATCGCAAGAATATAAACCGTAAATACACAATACGCCTAAAGAAATGCAGTAACACCGACATTTCACCAATTATAATACAGAAGAACTGACTCACGACGTTAAAAGGCCCTTTTTTTTATTTAATAGATTCGGCTTTTACTATGTGCAAATGAGTTAAAAACTCGCTTTGAAGATGATACAGTGTATCGAAACAGCTGTCAGCAACCAAACTGACAAAACTAGTGCAAATGGCTATTCCAACTTAGTTCATACAAAAATTAAAAGGCCCTCTTACGATGGGAGATGTCGGACTCTCTACTTTTGCGACCCTGCGGGGTCACCACTGCAATTTTATGTTCCCGGACATCAACATTATGTTCCTTCACCTGGCATCCGGTAGGTGAAGATTTATTACGAGATCCGTCGAGGGTCGGGGGGGGATACACTCCAACTTAAAATAATGTTTTTGGTATGGTAGGTACGCTCCGTAAAGTTGTCGGTAACTTTACCACCAGCAGAGAGGTACAATAATGAATAATCTCTTTCTATTCTATTCTTCTATTGATTGTATTGAACTTCTCTGCTGGTGGCGTAAGTCAAAAAGAACTTTACGGAGCGTACCTACTTTACCTACCTATATTTGCAATTATAGTTTGTGAAAAATCTAAAGTTTTGAGACTTGAGACATATTATACTAATCACCTAATCAAGAAAAAATGTTTGTCTAAAACGAATTTTTTCAATATTAATTTATAGTCCATACAAACTAGAAATGAGACACTTGCTATAAGTAAATAGTTGGTGAGAGATCTTGCCTCAATCCAATTTCTAAGTTGAATGGGCTATATTATCCTTACTATTTTTAATTGACGGGGGACTACAATATTAAGCTTTTGAGTAATACAGTTTTTGAAGTAATATAATATGTAGATACTGAGACCCTGTAATTGATTGGAGCAAACTTACAGTGTTCGGACGCTGGGGTTGAACTGCGAAGTTACTCCCAAAATTACTCAAATTCGATGGTCTTCTTCAACTGATAGTGATTGTCTAGTAAGTATGTCAAGTCAAGTCTTCGAGTTATTTCAATTCACTTTCATTTTTTTTAAGTTATAAAACTGACGAACATTGTTGTCACGAAGTAATTAATTGGAAAAAGCTCTTTACTCATGATCTGGAAAATAGTGCTTATAGAACTTATTTTCTAGTTCCATGTCTTTACCACTATAGCATACGATATGTTTAGCTAGTTATTATTTGTTTATTTTTTATACTTTTATATTTCTGTGAAGTACAAACTGTCGTTCGAAGGTTAACAAATTTGCCTTCGACTATTTATTAGAAGCCTGTTTTTGGCGATCTAATATGAGTGATTACCTGTTTACCTTTGAATTACCTTGATTAATTTTTAAATGATCTTCTGGATTTTCCGAAAAAATGCCCAGTAGGTAAATAGTTAACCCGCGTTTCGGTAAAACTTGTTCTTCAATTTTTTATGAAAAAATTATTCTACAAATAATTTTACAAAGCCCTCATTCAACAGTAGAGTTTCGGAATAAAGAAACCAAAGACGGGCGGGCGTACCTTTGAATTCTCGTTATTCGGTCAATTCTTATTTTACAGAAACCGATTAAAACTTTGTGGAATTTTGTAAGTGTCAGAAAATGTCTTAATAATTACAACTAACTAAAATTGTTATTTTTGTAGATATTTGCAATAAACGCACATTGCGTCACTAAGTCACAAATCGCCTCCGATCGAGAGAACTGGTACCTTTCTCATAAACATTGTGCAAATTTTTGTGGTCTAATAATTTTACGCTTCAGTATATTTTAATTTAAATAAATCGCATCACTATTCCTAATAGCCATTCAATTGACGTAGGTATATTATCTTAAGTTCATCACAGGAGAAGCAACAAGTCTCGAACATATAGTAGAATTTAATAGTACTAACCTGAAGTCGAAAAGTCGCGGAACAACAGTAGGAACAAAAAATAGCAAAAATGAGTTCTGTTACCATTAATAAGTGAGCACAAACTTAAACGTTCAAATTCACCAAAACGGATTTAATTAATTAATTTTTAGTGTCGCTTCTCGGTTTTATAAGTACACCGCCAATGGGGACTTTCTAACAAATGCTCAACGACAGTTTTACGAAGATAATGGATTCATCGTTTTTAAAAATTTAGTCGACCATGGCGTCTTGGACGAGTGCAAGTGAGTTGAAAGTGCCACGAGGTCGTGTACAGGGCTTCGAACGGTTAATTACTTTCGTTCCGGTTCAACGGTTTAACCCCAAAAAACCTTTCGCTTTGGTTCCGGTTTTCATTCCGGAAAAAATAACGGTTTTCGGTTCAGTTCCGCTTCCAAGCCCTGATCGTATGGTTCTATAGTTCCACCAGTTCCACTCTAGATACATTTTCGGTCTGATATTCATATCCACACTGTATTAGCTCCACTCTAAATACGCTCTCGATTCGTGTATTTGTTTGTTTTGTTGTTTAGCACACAACTGAGCGATGACGGAGTCGAGCGGTATCGTACAGGAGTTCACACTATCGCTCCCGCTACACTCTCGATCCGAAACCGCTCCGATAAAATTATAAAAATGTATCGGTGTCGGAGCGTTATTGGATCTAGATCGGAGCGAGAGCGATAGTGGGGCTACGCTCATTGTTTCTTGTGTAAGAATATTTTATCGGACCGAGAGCGTATCGAGAGTGTACCGATAGTGTGTAGCGACCCTTTTATTGCTAATGTGAGTAATAATTATTATTTTTAAGGCAACGCTTTATCGATATATGCAACAAGAAAGTGGAGGAACGCCCCTTAGTTATGATGAAAGACGTCTCTTTAAAGTCAAAAAATTTGCCAGGCGAATTTTTAATGAATAAGGTAAAATATATATATTCACAGGTAACTAGTTTCTGGTCTCGATGCAATTTAATTTGTTTTTAGGTTCAAGATTTTGTTTTCGACGAAATTTTATTTAAGTATATTTCGTACGGTCCTATGATAGATATTATTTCGAGCATTATTGGTCCAAATATAACAGTTTTTAATTCGATGATTATAAACAAACCTCCCAATGCAGATCTAGAAGAATCCAAACACCCCTTACATCAGGTATAGTACAGTTTAGTAATACTCATCATTTCAAGCTATTCCAAAGCGACTTTGTGACTTTATTAGCCAATAGGGCCTTTAATGCACTATTGATATAATTATTGTGCTAAACGACCTAAACGTGTACAATAATATTGTTGCAGGACATGCACTATTTACCATTTCGCCCTGAAAATACGATAGTCGCTTCTTGGACCGCGATGGAACATGTCGACGATAAAAATGGATGCTTACACGTCATACCTGGTTCGCATAAAGGACACTTATACAAACACGACTATCCACCCGTAAATAGAATTGATCCCGTCCACCTTATTGCCATTTCTAATTAATTTTTGATTTGTAGAACGTCAAAAACAAAGGCTACCACGGTGTATTCGGTTTGGATAATATACCGAAAGTTAATTTGATAATGGAAAAAGGAGACACCGTATTTTTTCATCCGATTTTACTGCACGGATCTGGACCAAATTTAACCAAAGTAATAAGTTGATTCGAAGTGTGAATTTTCTTTTTTGAATTTGCTCTTTTTAGGGATTTCGAAAGGCAATTTCGTGTCATTATAGTGACAGTAATTGTTCTTTTGTCGACGTTACAGGAACCACCCAAGAGAATATTAAAGAAGAAGTTGAAGGAATAGGTGAAAGATTAACGGGACACCGTCATAAATTTGAGGTGAGGTTACCGAAGTAGATGCATATTGTTATTATTGGTATTTTAATTAATCGTAGGACCTGTGGAAAATGAAAAGTAGATTGATTCGAGGACCACCCGGTGCTTTTCAACAATTAAGCAGCAATTTGTAAATACGTTACCCAGCGTGTTTGCGATAAAGTGAATAAAATCGATAAAATCGCCATCAAACTCCCAAAAAACGTGTGTATTTTACGCTTTTTAGATACATTGTTTGTTTATGTAAAATTCATGAGTTTTTTAGTTATTTACATCTTTATTTACACTGTATTTTGAATATGTATGCATTAAATTACTTCGCAAGGTTTTGGATTTCATCAATAAAATTACGGAAGTGCATTGAATGTCACACATAGTACCTATCAGTGCCGGATTACGATTTTCATGGGCCCTAGGCCAAAAGAACAGAATTGGCCCCTTAAAAAAGTAGTCCGACCCTGGGGCGGATCTTGGAAAAGAAACAACCTGGGCGAATTGAATAATGGCGGGTCACAATTGACTGCTAATTTTTTCTCATTTTTCAAATTTTGATCTCTCACGGGTCACCTAGCACCGCAGTCAATTTGTTTTTGAAATTTCAAGGTCAACAGAGCTTAGATCCACTTTCGAAATTGAGCGCATTCAGGGAACTGTATAGCGAGTGTCGAATAAAGAGCTGCATTTTCGCAATCATTGGCAGACCATTTTAGTAAAGTCCAGCGACCCACCAGGCTATCGCCCTCGGCCTTGTCGTTTAAAGTTGAAAAAAAGAAAAAAAAAGAGATTTGTACCCCCAACGGTCTTTGGGCCCTAGGCCAGAGCCTAGTTCGCCTATAGTCAAATCCGGCACTGGTACCTATTCTTTTATTTTGTATAATAGTGCGTAATACGTAATACCTACACTTCCTCTACACCTCGCAAAAAATAGAATCAATAGCTGTGGGAATATTAGCCAGTTGGCTACGTACAAAAAAAAGTAGGGACGCTCAGTAAGTAGTAGTATTATTAGGTACTAGAGCTAAATTGGCCAATACCTCTAGGTCGGCCCTGAGGGCCGTGTATAAATATGTGTATATAATATTTAATATACCTCGTAGTATAGCATAGCATCTTTGGTAGTAGTATGGTGAAATTTATAAATATACATTTTTCTTGCAAACAATGATTGTTACCTTCTACGAGTTAGTTTTTGCCTCCCACTTCCACATGCAAAAATTGTTTGCCAATCAAAGTTCGACAATGTACTATTTATTGAAATTTCTCTTTCTCTCTCTGTCATTAGCAAATTGAAACAAATCACTAAATAGATTGTTGAGGACGACACGAGAACGGAACCCAGTAGTTGTAGTGATGCTAAATTAATATTTGAAACAATCGCTAACAAACCCGCAACCAAAGTCGTAACATGTAACATAACACAAAAACGGATAATCTCTCCAGTTTGTTCCTTACAGCACAGCGCAGTTCTTCACTAAAAATTTTATATTTTTTCTTCACCAAAAACTCTGTGACTAAGCTCTAAACTACACAGCAAAATCGTCTATAACCCATAGTCTCTATTTTTTTTAGTCGGAGAATATCAACATAACTTCGTAAGATGACTCCGACATGGTTTTACATAAAATATGTGTAGGTATAGAATTATTAACAAACCAGTTACACATATAAATCAATTACCCCAGGAGTGCATCGCTAATGATGGAACTTGAAAACACATTAAAAGCACCTCCTCACGATTTTTGAGTTCATCGCGTGGACCCCTGAACGTTTTTAGTATTTGAAACCATCAAGACAGCGCTCAATCAAAAATGAGTTCTGTGACCGATTCGTAAGAGCAAATATTTTATTTAAATTCAAAACAATGAACTCGCTCGATTAATTTTTAGAGCTCCTTTTAATAAACTATACGAGGATGTATTGATAAGTAGTTAGCCTAGACCAGTTCCATGCAAAAAAAAATATTGCGTTACCATAGCAACGAACAAATAACTTATTAGAAGTGTCATATATATAATAATACAAATGTATTTACTTCACTTGCGTACCTATTCTAGTAGCTATTGGTAAAAACATGTTTTTACATGCTTTCGACGCCTGCATATATATATATTGGGATGTTCCGTGGAAGTGTCAGTGTAAAGTTTGACGTCAAAAAAGTAAACCAGAGTTAATCAATAAATTAAAAGAAAAAAGATGTCCACCGAAATTGTGAAAATCGAAAAATTGGAGTATCGAGCCATCATCAAGTACCTGTATTTAAAAGGGTTAAGAGGTAAGCAGATTTACGAAGATATGGTTAACACCCTTGGTGATCAATGTCCTTCGTATGCGACTGTGAAAAATTGGACTGCAAGCTTCAAAAAAGGTAAATTTTCAATTGAAGATGATGACCGATCGAAAAGTTCTTACTTCAGTTTTTTGGGATTGCCATGGAGTAATCATGATTGATTTTTTGGATAAGGGTAGAACAATAACTGGAGATTACTATTCGACATTACTGACCACTCTACGGGAAAAAATTAAAGAGAAAAGACGCGGAAAGCTATCCAAAGATGTTTTGTTTTTGCAGGACAACGCCCCTGCACACAAATCTCATGTTGTCATGCAAAAAATTTGTGATTTAGGGTTTGAATTACTAGAACACCCCCCTTATTCTCCAGATTTGGCTCCGTCCGACTATCATCTCTTTCCTCAACTGAAAAAAAGTTCAAAAGGTCGTAAATTTTCTTCCAACGAGGAGGTAATAAAAGCTGTGGAGGTCTGGTTTGCAGAGCAAGAAGAAACATTTTTTTTTAAAGATCTAGAGACGTTGCAGGTTCGCTGTAATAAATGTATCCAATTAAGAGGAGAATATGTTGAGTAATAAAATATTTTGACATTGAAATTTTGTTTGGTTCTATAGTAGGCTAAGAATTTTTCAATATAGCCTCGTATAAATATACTGCCAATGGTGCCTTTTTAACAAATTCCCAACGGCAGTTTTACGAAGATAATGGATATATCCTTTTTAAAAATTTAGTCGACCATAACGTCTTGGACGAGCGCAAGCGAGTTGAAAATTTGATCGCCATTGCTTGGGGAGGCTATTAGTGATTACGTGATTACTCATTATTACCTGTTTATTTTTAAGGCAACGCTTTATCGATGTATGTAACAATAAAGCCGAAAGGTCCTTCACTGTAATGAAATACCTTTCTTTAAAAGCAAAAAATATGCAAGGCGAATTTTTGATAAATAAGGTAAAATTAGAAATACTCTCTCAAAAACCCAAATAGTCTTGCCCTTGACGCAATTAAATTTATTTTT
Source organism: Malthinus flaveolus (assembly GCA_950108345.1). Taxonomy (NCBI): domain Eukaryota; kingdom Metazoa; phylum Arthropoda; class Insecta; order Coleoptera; family Cantharidae; genus Malthinus; species Malthinus flaveolus. The sequence continues at coordinate 1,280,988 of OX467288.1, forward strand.
AGATTCAAGATTTTATTTACGACGAAGTTTTATTAAAATATATTTCATAATATTGTTAGATTTATACCAAACAAGTTTAGAACAGCCAGTCCTTCGTTGTCTATCTCTGCAAGGTGACTGGAGTATTGTTTGTTCGAATATAACCGTTTTTAATTTAATGATTGTAAATAAACCTCCAGGTGCAGACTGCGATATACCTCGAAGCACCAATTACATCAGGTGATGCTCTTCAGGAACATTGGCTTTTAATTTGAAAAGTAAAAGAAATAGTTGGGAAGTAAAATGAAAATCTCCATACAGGGAAATATTCAATTTTTAAGAAACAAACCAGTTTACTGTATGTTTATGGTGGAGACGGCAGGAAGAGACAAAATAGATTTTGGGACAAAACTCTTAAAAATAATAGTTTTATAAAAAAATGTCATCACACCTTTTTTAAAGCTTATCACATTTTCTTCAATGAGGTCGGCTTTTTATTTATGTTCGAGAAAAATTTGCTCAGATTCAATTTTTTAAAGGTTGGGCTTTTTTATTCCCAATTCCCACGGCCTATACGATAGTTTTTTCACTCTCTATTACTCAAAAATAGCGGATTTTTTGTAAAAATGACTCGTATAAAGATTAAAAGCTCGTTAAATTTTCTTCAATTTGGTGTTTTCCGCTTAATTTTTAAATAAAAATTAGTTGAGTTACGACCCAAAAATTTCAGGCTGTTTTTAAAATGGACTCTGACCGAAACAATCGAAATAAACTTTTGATGGTAGATTTAGTATTTTATATACCGGGTGTCGGCGAAATCACTTGAATCTTAGAAAAATCTACAGAATATTGTCCAAAATTGCCAAAAATCAGAGCCATGGACATAACAAAGAGCCTCCCGAATAAGTGGAATATCAAAAAATAGACAAAAAATGCCCATCTCAGCCAGTATGTTTCTTACAATATCGTAATAGGATATAGGAAATAAGCTAAAGTGAAGGAAATTTTATAAGCTTCAAAAAAGGTCCGATGATATTTTTTAATAAAAAAATTTTTTTTTAAATGTGGCTCATTCAATTCAGTAGACATGTTTTTTTTAAAGAGTGTGCAGTGTGCAGTTACAATAAAACCCAATTTTATTTTACTACAGAACTACAGCGTTCCTAATCAAATATTGCCTTATTTACAATCGTACAAGTCTGTTCTTATGGTATTTATACAAGATATTGTTGTAGGATATGCACTTCTTCCCTTTTCGACCCACAAATACGATAGTTGCTTCTTGAACTACAATGGAACACATTGACGACAAAAATGATTGCTTATATGTCGTGGCGGGTTCCCATAAAGCAAACCCATCCAGTCCACTTTCTTACTATTTTGAATTTTAGTTTGCTTTATAGAACGCCAAAAACAATGCTTATCATGGTATATTCGGCTTTGATGTCATACCAAAAGTTAATTTAATAATGGAAAAAGGAGACACCATATTTTTTCATCCACTTTTACTGCAAGGATCTGAATCAAATTTAACCAAAGTAACAGTTAGTTGATTTGAAGTGAAACTTTTTATTTTGAATTTGTTCTTTTAGGGATTTTGAAAGGCAATTTTTAGTCATTATAGTGATACTAATTGTTTTTTGTCGACGTTACAGGAACGATCCAAGATAATATAAAGAAAGGAATCGAAAGAATGAGTAAAAGGCTCGGATATGTTGTGACATTTGAGGTAAGACTATCCTGTTTGTATGGTAAGCTACACCATTTAATTTATAATGTAACTAAAAACTAAACTAAAAAGTGAAACTAAAAAAAAAACTAAAAAGTCGATTGATTCGAGGAAAATCAGGCACTATTCAACAACTAAGCAACAATTTGTGAATTGAATATTTTTACTATTTTACTAAAATTTTTGTTATTTGTATAATTAACTATTAATTATTGTTATCAGATTATAAATTTTTACAAGAAAAGTGAATAACAAATCATCAAGATTTGCATTCATACCAGTCACACAAGAGAATTGTCTATAAAAAGATTGCAAAATATACACACATTTTGAACTACTTAAATAAATTATTTGTACAAACAATCGTCGTCTCGAGGTACATTTTTAAGCCCTCGTTTGCTCGATCATAAAATCTTTAAGATCTTCTTGGCTCGTGAGGTGTAGGTTTTGTTCATTACACAAATGCAATAAAGCTACAAACGCTAACGGACAGCTCAATTCCTCTTTCATATTTTCTGTAATTCGAAAAGGTAGCCGTATATACATATTTGAAAACTTCGTCTTGTGAACTTGCTTTTCGTACATTTTCTCATCGGAAATCTACAAATTACATTTGAGTTAAAAGTTAGGAATAATTTACCGACTATACTAACCGGTTCGCTGGGCGTCTCAGTAACCAAAGTCTTCCAAACGGCGACCTTTAATTTCTTCATATCCATCTTTTTAGCTTTAAATGCATAAGGAATGTACGTATTTTCGACCTAAAATTGAAAGTGTTAAGTCGAATCGAACGTCAAAAGGGAAACTTAACTAACCGTTTGGGGCAAATCGATTAAATTGTCCCCGAGGAAATTTTGAGTCGGTCTTAAACTCTCTTCGTGAGGAAATTCGCCTCCATCTGGTGGATCGCCATCGTGGTCGTCGTCCTAAACGATAATAACACCATTAATGTGGAGTCAAATTTTGAAAGGAACTGTCCCAAAATAATAATTGTAGTCGTAGGTTTTTTAATTTTTAGTCCTCTGTATTGGAATATGTAGTTAAAATGTTATACAAAAATGTAACGCCTCATTCACCTAATTATGTAACTAAACCTAAACTATTTGGTTCGCTATTTTAAGGGTTCTTTATGGTTGACATTTCCTTATTAATTTTTAATCAGCCATAACAATTTAATTTTAAGATTAAAACACTTGCTCCCAAACTCTCGTTGTGTAAACACCTAAATAAAAACTGTCTTACTTGTGTATTTGTGTTCATCGCCCCTTAACTCTGCTAATACTCTGAATCCAGAAACGTAAAAACAAACGTTTCAAAAAGTTATAAGTTTTTAAATGAAATCGATACCAAGTACCTCTTTTGAAATTAAAATTCGTAGAAATTACAATTTGGCACATTAATTTATCCTATAAATTTCAATTAATCCATACTATTTTAGTTTTTAAAAACTTCCGGTTAAACCGGAAATTAGCCAAATATCAAAAGTTTTTGAAACTACCCTCTATATTTTACTATTTTTAATAATATTGTAAAATTATCTGTTTAATCATGCCAAACATGTTATAGTGCATAAAAAAAGGCCCCGCTTATAAGAGCACATCTTAGGAGATAGGGGATTGCTAACGACTTCAAGCAAAGATTGTTATTCCAGACGCATTTTTCGGCATAATTTAACTGCAGTTAACCCTATCTTAATCCTAATTAAGTCGGAAAAGTGACTAAAACCAACTCACGCTACGTTGAGAACAATATAAAGAGTCGTTGGCATTTTCGTAATTGTACGGTTTGTCATTTTGTCCTTCTTCGGTCTCCTCATTTTCTGGCTCCGGTTTATTGGTTACATAAACGGATTTTAACAATAAAGGTCGCATGGAACCCATTTCGGCATACAAAAATTCGGGAAAAGTACACCTGAAACATTTACTCACAGTTATCAACGAACAAAATTTTAAAAAATACCTCACTTGCAAGAATTTTCGTTAATACGAGGGCGTTTAGTTTTGCAAAACGAATTTTTGTCAAGTACTACAGTTGAATTGTCATCAAAGATGGCCGGTTGAGCTCGAGCCTTTTTGGTCGGTTTACTCGCCTGCTTTTCAATTAATCCGGCACACCTTTGAACTAAAACAAGCGAAATTTACACAAAAGTTAAACAAAACAACACTTACAAATACCAGCAGGTCGTATATGTTTTAATTTCCAATGGCTCGGTCCGGCCCAAATTTGTGTTATTAGTTTATTGCTGTTTGTTTGAACCGAATGCATAAATGTGTAGTCGTTGGGTTCTGCATCGCATAATGTCGGTCTAAAGTCTACAATTTGAGCAATTGAGTTGGTTTTAATTGCGGCATGGCCGATTGGTGCGTCTTCTTCTCCATCGGAACTCATGTGGTCCACACCTAATGAAATCGGGTTACATCGAGAACTTATGTCTTAGAAAACCTTTACCATTTGCAAATAAATCGTGTATCGAACCGTCTAATTCCGGAATCGGAACACCTTCGTTGTCGAAAACAACTTCTTCGTTAACCACCGGTTCTTGAGTAGGAATTCTGTCGCAAAAATTAATTTTGAGCCAAACGTTTTATAAAAAAGGAAGAACTTACAAATTATCTTCTTGTTTTGGATCCCATTCGTCGATTACAAAATTGGCGAAAGGAGTGCACGTCTGAAAGCTTTTTACTGGAGGTAAATTAAATGGATAAACTTTGTCAGAATTAATGTTAGGATCTTGTTTATCGTAAGTTGGCCAAGCTCTATCTTGATTCCTTCAAGTTAAAAGTGAAGAATTTACTGAAATTTTATTTTAGAAACTTACAAGAGGGTAAAAGAGTATCCTCCGTGATTCGTAGGGAGTTTTTTGGTGAATAAATTATTGGTACAACTTAATTCCAAATTAGTTCTAGTTTGAAAAAAGCCAGATTCGACTTTTACAAGGTCTTGAACTAAAGAATTTCTATCTTTAACCACGGTAGCTTTCGTGCCTTTAATAATTTTTCGTTTCTTTTTCTTTTTAGCACCATCTTCCTCGTTCTCTTCCCCACTATTACGTTCATCTTCGTTATTCAACTCTATAAATTAACTTTTAGTTTTTTCTTTAAAAAAAACCCTCAAATTTCGTACCGGCCTCCTTTCGAGCCCCAAGTCTCGCCATATTACTGGCTAATTTAAGCACCTCCGAATGAATATCATCGACTCTTATTCCATAAATTTTAGCACTCGCATCGAGAGAAGTACTAGCAACTTGTAAAGAATTTTTCACGACACCCTGCGATTGTAGCACGGTACGCATGTAATCAATAATTTTTAAACTCCAAGCATTTTTAGACGAGATTTTCTAAAATAGCAATATTACCATCAAGTATATAGCAACTATTAAAAACTTACATTTTCGGCAAACAGTTTCATACAACTTTGAAAATGTTCTTTCATTTCCTTTTCGTTCCCAAATTTTGGAGACGGTTGTGGACTAATAGTAGACAGACGTTTTTGCACGTCAGTCTCATTTCGACGAATCGATCTTTCCAATTCATCGTCGACTTCAAACTAAAACAACAGATAAGCTCTTATAAACAAAACGTTCGAGTTTAGTAAAAATTTATGCCTTACACGACTCCTAATCATGCGACAAACTTTAAATAAACTCAAAACGTTGATTACTTTAGACAGTTGACTTCAATTATTAAAAAACAAAAACTTACATCCGCAGCTGTAGTATTATAAGTTTTTTTAGATTTACTTGAGTTTGTTATATCTAAAAACGCCTGACTTCTTCTGAAGCTAACTCGACTGTCTCGGTGAAGTGGAGTAGAAGTTTGCATTTTCGTTCGCGTTATTTTTTGAACAAACAATAGATTAATTACGACACCCAAAATTTCAATTCTTTACTTTAAAACGCGGTGAATTGAGTACTTTAAACAGTTTTAAAAGCTTTAAAGCACTACGAACGTTTGACAGTTACAACTTAACCAGTAAACTATTTGAATTATTAGTTGTCAGATCGGTCAAGTGATGGTGCCACCTATTACATTTTGGCGTGTTTTGGCTACGTTTTGGCGTGTTTTAAACCCTTTTCAGACGAAGCACTATAGTGGAGACGAAAGTGCTCAACTAAAGTTGGCTAGAAAGATGAGACAAAAGTGCTCACTAAAGATGACGAGCCGTTCACACGACAAACTTTCGTTTAATCTTTTAGATGCACGGGCATGCGCAGTTTTTCTGGATTTTCGCGGTTTTTCAAATTTAATTAAATTGCTCTATTAATGTCACATTTATTTCTGTAAAACTTTTATGATGGACAAAGACAAAACTTTCAAGTTATTATCTGTGGGTATTGGGGGGTTGTTACACTTGCAGTAAGCGAGATCGAAGCCATTAAAAATATACGTACAAGTACAGCAACAAACTCTTTCAAAATTCACAATAATAAATGTATGAGTTCTTTGTTCAAATTTAAAATATTTTAAATCTTTCCAAATTACCTATTTGAATTTTATTTCTTCTTTGAAGTTTATTTTTACTTGTATACAAAACAAAACTTTAGGTTAGGTTCCAATCTTTTAAAATAATTCTTGTAATAACCTTCAACTGTTATGTGCACGTAATTTACACAAACAATACACTTCTTTAAATATGATAATAGTGAAAAAATTGCATAGTTTTCGATTATTTCGGATAAAATAACTTCGAGATGAATACGCAAAGTAGCCATGTTGAAAAGTGCTCATCATAAATAAAGAAAGAATAAGATGTTTTAAATGCATAGGCAAACCTGGCAACACGCGTAAGTGGCTCCCGTCTTTCGGGAAACTCGAACTAAAATCAACGATTAAACACGATCGCGTACGTTAGCTTACGATGTGCGTATCACATGGTAAAAATCCCCAAAATAACAACTAACAACGTGTTTAACAGTGCGTTTAAAGTTTAATGGCGTCTTCAAGATACAAATTTGTAACTGTGAACGTGGTTGTATCGTAGCATAAAAATTCGTATTTAATGTAAAATCGGGTAAGTATCTTATTTATAATATAGATTTAAGTGTGTTTTAGGTTCCGTGTTGTGTGAAGGACGATGTAATTAAAAAATAAGCCCGAATAGCACGTTGTACTTGTTTTTAAATCCATAACAAAGGTACGTTTTTATTTTTTTAATAACTAAGTAAAGCTTGAATTCTTTGATATATTAAGTAATTTTAACGAAATTGAACTGTGCGTTTTAAGTTTTAACGCGTTTTTAAGTGGTGTTTGTATTTTAGGTGGATTATATTCCCGAAAATCAAGGATACGTGCTGAAATTCATAGTTGGACCATTGGTTGGACATTATTGAAGATTTATTCTGTGTAAGACCTTTTATTGTTTTTAATTACAATGCCTTCCGCTTCCTACCAATATCCATGTTGCATACCTGGTTGCTCTAACTCTAGTAATCCTAATTCTCCAAACAAACATCTTTTCAAATTTCCTTCAAATATCGAAGTACGTAATAAGTGGATTGAGTCGATACGTTCCTTTAATAATTCATTTATATTTTCTCCGAATTGTCGTGTTTGCGAAGATCATTTTATTTCTAATTATTTTACTGATACCCTTCATTCTAGACTTCATAGATATTCTCATGTAATTCCAAGTATTTTTGTTATTGAAAATCCAGAACCGTGTGCCTCATCTGGCGATTTTAATATTCCCTTGATCGAACCTAATTCTCCAGTAGCTTCATTATTAAATTCAAGCCCATGTTCTCCCACTACTATCCTTTCAACTCCTACGAGAAATCCCAAACGTCGGTTAGATTTTGATACATGTGTACCTTCCAAGCGACGTTGTACTCCATCCTTACTACAGCAATTAAATGTAAGAAAAGTTTGTGACTTGACTCCTCGTAAAAAAAAGTGTTACCAAGTTAATCGGTCTCTTAAAGGCAAAATTTCAAAATTAAAAACTTGTTTGGAGAAATCCAGAAATAAAATTAAAACCGCGTTAACTTTCAGTCAAACAAAAGCGTTTTCCGATTTAGAACGTAATTTAAATCCTGCCGGTTTAGAATTTATTAAGTCTCAGTTTTGTAATTCAAGTAGTAAACGTCCTACATGGTCCACCAAGAATAAAATTTTTGCTCTAGCTTTGTACAAAAAAGGTCCACGTTGTTACCGTTTTCTTCGTAACTATTTGAATTTGCCTTCAAAAAGTACTTTGCAAACTTTAACTCGTGGAATTCCTTTCGAAACAGGTATCAATGAAAAACTTTTTGAAAAACTTTCTTGTCGTATTCAAAAATTAGATCCTTTAGATCGCTATTGCATTTTAATGTTTGACGAAATTTCTCTGGCTCGCGATTTCACTTATGATATTTCACAAGATAAAGTTATTGGTTATGTAGATTTAGGTTGTTTAGGGCGTAGGAATGAACCCGCAGATCATGCTTTGGTTTTTATGATTAGTGGTGTAAAAAAATCGTGGAAGCAGCCAGTTGCTTATTATTTTACTAAAAGTCAAGTACAAACTCGCGATTTAAAAGTTATAATTAAGAATGTCATTGATCGTTTGCAAAGTATATGTGCTAACGTTGTTGCTGTAGTTTGTGATCAGGGTCCAACAAATGCTGCTGCTATTTCTCAGTTAATCGGTGAAGATTCTTCCAACAAACCTGGTTCTTATTTTCATATTAACGGTAAAAAAATTATTGCATTACATGATCCTCCCCATCTTTTAAAGAATACTAGAACTGCTTTAAGCAATTATCATATTAAATTTCAAAATTCAAAAGTTGCTCAGTGGAATCACATTAAAATTTCCTATGATTTAGATTTTAATAAAAGATTTCAATGTCTCCGTAAAATTCGTCCATATTATTTCAATTTAAAAAATTCTAATATTAAAATGAAAGTTCAAATTGCTGCCCGTATCTTGAGTGCTTCAGTTGCTGCCACCATTGAAACTGCGATTCAATGTAGTCATCTGCCCAGCGTAGCCATTCATACTGCAGAATTTGTTCATGATATCGATTCACTTTTTGATAGCTTGAATAGCAATTCCCTAAAACCCGATAATGGTAAAAAGTTACGTTGTGCTGTTAGCGATAAATCAGGTCATGTCAAGTTTTGGTACTCGATGTTACAAAAGATCGAAAGCTGGATGTTCATTGACAAACGTGATTCTTCTGTTCACAGAGCACCTGCTTGCAAACAGGGGTGGCTTTTAACCATAAAAGGTATTATCGAATTGTGGAAACTCTGCAGTAAGGCTGGCTTCCGATTTTTAAGAACCCGCGCGTTAAATCAAGACCCTTTAGAAAATCTTTTTAGTGCTGTGCGGCAGTGTGGAGCAGGCCACAGTGACCCTTCTTGTTATCACTTTATTTCTTCTTTAAAGACCTGCGTTTTAAATAATTTAATTTCTTTTAAAAGTAGAGGCACTAATTGTGAAGCCGATTCCGTTTCTGCCTTAGATAATTTAGAAGACTTTTTGTTAAATCCAATTCCGTCAGCTTCACGTACTTTTGAATCAAATGAACTTCTTTCAATGAATTTTCCACCCGCTCCTCAAAATTTTGACAACTTTGAAAATCAGTCAATTGCCTATGTTTGCGGATTTATTGTTAAAAAAATTAAATTGTTTGATTGTAATATGTGTAAGACTTCTCTTTTATCTTCAAATTTAGAACCTCATCATACTTTTACGATGTTTAAAGAATTTACCGATGACAAAAAACGTTTGTTTTATGTGACTTTTCCTGTTTTAAAATTCCTGACACATATCCACGATATTATTTTACTTTGTTTGAAAAACTTTGGCTACATCGATTCCCTCCGTAGTAAAATTGTCGCTGTTCTTTTAGATCGGATTGACTTTTCTTTTATTAATTGCGAGTCTCATTTGGAAGAAACTTCTCTGAAGCTTGTCCAAGAGGCCTCACTTTTAATAATACGGAAATATTATGATGATCTAAAAAGACATCACAAGTTTTCTACTACAAAGAAAATCCGTATCCTTCATCACTTATGATTATTAATTAATTTATTTATTTGTTGCAGTGCCTTCAACTCCTGTTGGAAGTTCTAGCTTTTAAATACCTGTTATGTATTTGTAGTATATTATTATATAATACGTATTTTATTTCTTATGTGATTCTTTGTGATGTGTATTTCAAAGTTTATTTATTTTCTTATGTACTGTTTTTGTGATATATTATGATGTAATATTGTATTGGAATTTATTTTGTTACCTTTTTAAGAGTTTTTTAAGATTTTGTGATTTTTTTAATGAATTATATTTGGGTTAGAATTAATAAATACCTGTGATGTATTTGTAATATATTATTATAATGCGTATTTTATATTTCTTATGTGATTCTTGTGATGTGTATTTTAAAGTTTATTTATTTTCTTATGTACTGTTTTTGTGATATATTATGATGTAATATTATATTGAAATTTATTGTGTTACCTTTTTAATAATTTTTTAAGATTTTGTGATTTTTTTAATGAATTATGTTTGGGTTAGAATTAATTATATGCAATTTAGTTTGAGTTATTAAGAGTTTATTTATTTTATTATGATTTGTACTTAAGTTTTGTAAATAGCATTTTCTTTTTATATAATAAATATTTTACTCCCAATAATTTTTTTATTTTATCATTAATTTTAAAATTTATGAAAATGAATATAAATTAAATTTCAAAATTACCACCAAAACCTGATAGTTCTTTTTACTGCTAAGATCGCGCTGTAGTCGATTGCCATTTACGCAAACTCAAACTTGTTAGTTCGAGTTTCCCGAAGGACGGGCGCCACCGGCGCTTGTTTCCAAAGTTTTATACGTGTATAACACATCTTATTCTTTCTTTATTTATGGTGCTCATCTTTAGTGTACACTAAAGTCTTCGAAATAGAAACATGTTCTATTCCGTCGACGGCATCTAAAGTGCTCAACTTTCTACTCGACCGGCTGTTCACACGGTGCACTTTAGTTGACTCAACTTTCGTCTCCACTTTAGTGCTTCGTGTGAAAAGGGTATTAAAAAACGATTATAACTTTTGTGTTTAATTAATACTTTAAGGTTTAACAACATGAAAAAATAAACATTTAAATTGTATTTCGTACGTTTTGAACCTTTATATTCGCATTAATTTAGTTAGATAGTCGTATATACGTCAAGAGATGGCACTACCTGTATTGTTTAGAATTATTTTTAAAAAACTTGTAGTCCAGTCAATTGGAAGAAAAACAGGCATTTGCCCTACAAAAGGTGGTGTAGTTCTGATTTTTTAATATGTTATTGGGTTAGGGGCCCTGATGAAAAATCCAAGTTTTCGACCTTGAGGGGTTTTGAGTTTTTTTGAATCAGCGTTTTTTAAGAGTAAACCTCAAGAGTACAAATGTACAAAATTAATAACAGCAATATGTTTTAGGATTTGTATTACTGTTCGTTCGGACCGGCAAATTCTGTAGTAACGGCTTGGACAGCAATGGAGAACACCGATGAAAAAACGGATGTTTGTTTCTAATTCCGGAAACGCATAAATATGGACTTCAATCACACGAATGTGCTAAAGTAAAGTTTCGATGCTTTTCCTCCTGTTCTGTTAGCTCAAGTTAGCTGCCCGCTACTAAAACACTTGTTACTCGTTATTTATTTATTATATTAGTCAAAAATTACGAAAACTTAACGAGTAGCGAACGGATATTTATTTCAATGGGTAAAGGCTATACAATATTTTTTCATTCTCTTCTGTTCCACGGCTCTTTGCCTAATTTAACCAAGGTAGGTAGGTACTACCAATTTTAAAAAAATTTTTTTTTATTTTTGGTTACTATTTTGGAATTTTTCAGGGCTTTAGAAAAGCGATATCAAGTCTATTTGTCGATAGTAATTGTCATTTTGTAAAACCAAAAGGGACTGTGCAAGAAAGTGTCATGGACGAAATGATATCCATTAATCAAACGAGGATATCCTGGATATTTGGAAGTACGAATTTTTTAAAATCAGCTTTAATTAATTGTAATGGGCGTGTCTATTTAATTTAAGGATTTTTGCCAAATAAAATCAAGATTAGATAGGGGAATTATAGGCAATTTTCAACAAATATCAGAACCAGAACATTTAAATAACTTTGGCGTATCAAATAATTCTATTCCAGAATCAGGTGATGGGAGAAACTATACTTCGAGTAATGAAGTTTCTGAAATAATTTTTAAAAGTTTTCTAAAGTGATCCTAGAGCTTTATTTTGTAAGACTTTTGTGTTACTATACCCTAGTACGTGCATTAACATTGTACCTACTTGTGTATTGTATAATGCACATTTAACCTCTCTTATCTAAGTATTTTGGATTTCCATTTATCTGTTAAGTTAAAAAATAAAAATATGGGAATGTCCAACAATTTATTTATTTGTTATTGACGTATTAGATTGGAATTAACAAAAAAGTCATTTCTGCCAGTGCGCCTGTACTTCTGTGCATCCGCCTGCCCTCCTGAGCATCAGCCTGATTGCATCATGTTTCCGTTTATATCTATCTCTAATCTCTCTATTTACCAACTTTTTTAAATTTATTTCTCGGTTTGTTTGTCCATCTCTGTACATCTCTGATGCCTTTCCCATTTGATCCTCTTCCTTTTCTATAAACCTCTGCAGCCTTGGTCTGTTTGTTTTTTAACTCTAAAAATATGAGATGAGAGAGATAGAGAAGAAGAATTTGTATCTCAATTTTGCCACATAAAGCAATCTCTATGCCACAATTTCTTTAGTTTATTTAATTATTAGAAAGACGCTTTGTTACTTAGCCCATCAAAATTTTTATATAAAAAGCAAATTTAAATAATATTAAAGTCTGAGACCTTTGACACGGAATTAGTGAGTTAGACCCGGATTAGACGATAAGTCTAATACGATAATATTATGATTATACTGGCGAAAAGATATCAAATTCTCCTTACCAATATAAATTCATTGGGCGATAACCTCGCGCTTCATAGAACTTTTAAAATTCATTTGTGGAAAATGAGTTCGTGCAAGACGAATGGGTACGTTAAAGTTAAAATTGTAATTATTTTGATATATCATAAATCTTTTTCAGTGCTTCAAAAGTTTACGAATACACAAAAAGTAATTTGTATATAACTGACGCACAAAGGGATTTTTATGAAGAAAATGGTTATTTGTTATTCAAAAACTTGGTGGACCACGACTTACTAGATGAGTGCAAGTAAGTTCCTTTTCAAATTGTATGCATATTTATTAGTTTAACTTCTATCTCGTTTGTCGTGCCCTTTTAACGAAACTTTGTTTTATTAAAAGAATGTCGAGAACATTAAACGCATCCGCTGTCCGTTTTCTGTCACATGAAATGGACAAATAATTCGTCCAGATACTGAAAACGAGACAATACAACAGAGAGCGGATGCGTTTCACAGACTGGTCATACTTTTCATGGAATGGCTAATCTCTCTAAGAGAGCACGATCACAATTTTTACAATAACGAGTCACGAAGACGTGATTGTGAAACGTTTGAAATAAGTTGTTAGCGTAAAAAATGTGCAGAGGGATAAAAACGGCATCAAAAATATCTTGAGTTATACCATAGAGTACTCTATGGTTATACAGAGTGATTGAAAAAAGACGTCTCCAAAACTCTTGTAGTATAAGTAGTGTGCTTCCTTCACGAAAGTATGATCCAATGATCGCTCATGCTGTGCTCTGTTGAAACTTCTTCTGGAATGAACTCAAAGAATATCGTTATTAAATGTTTAGGGGAGAAACTTTAAGGAACTAGGCTAGCACGCCTCGTATTTTTACCGAAAGGTTAACAATAGATAAACAACTAACTGTAATGAAGGATCAAAAACCAAAGTATAAATTAAGAATCTCAAATCACGAGATGTGTCATAGGTTGAGCTTTTTATCATATACTAAAAAACCCATTTTATATTATTAAAATTTGTTTTGGTAATACTTATCGCCATATTTACAATTTATCAAAAAAAATACAAGGAGAGTTTTTTTACAACCACACAAAATAAAGGCCGAGTTAGAAATGAAGTGTGAAGTCTTACTCTTTTTGATTGAATTTTAGGACCTGCGTTGATTACCTATTATTATTTACCTTCATTTTTTTTTGTACCTTGCAGGCAGAGATTTATCGACATTTGCGAAAATGACGCAAAAAGAAGCAAATGGATAGTTTTAGCAAAAGATACGACCCTGAAGCACAAAGGAGCCAAGGGAGAATATTTAATAAACAAAGTAAAACCAAAATTTTCTTAACTAGCATAGAGTACCTAATTTACTTTCTTTTATAGATGCAATATTTTTCTTACGACGATACTTTATTCAAATACCTCAGTTATAAGCCGATGATCGACATAACTGAGAGTATAATTGGACCAAATATTACCGCCGTTCATAATATGTTGATAAATAAACCTCCCGACTCTGAAGCAATTGTGTCGACTCACCCCCTTCATCAAGTAAGGATGAAACCACCCTTTTACGATTAAACTTTAATTTACATTTATTTTTTTAGGATTTGTATTATTTTCCTTTTGGGCCGGCTAGTTCTGTGGTCACAGCCTGGACGGCTATGGAACACGTCGACGAGAAAAATGGTTGTTTGTTCGTTATTCCGGGTACGCACAAATATGGATTGAAGGAACACGAATACGCTCCTGGCGAGAAAAAGAGCGTTTATCACCAAGTCAAAGGTAACGAAGAACTTACGAGTCGCGAAAAAGTTTATTTACACATGGAAAAAGGAGATACAGTGTTCTTCCATTCGCTTCTTTATCATGGCTCTCTACCTAACGTTACGAAGGTAAAAGACTATTACCCACAGTACCCATTTACACAAATACCCACGACTTTTTCATTTTTCAACTGTTTTAAATTGTACATTTTACAGGGATTCAGAAAAGCCATCTCTTGCCAATTTGCTGACAATAATTGTTATTTTGTCGACGTTAAAGGAACCGTTCAAGAACACGTTATAAGAGAAATTCAAAATATGAGCGTCAGGCAAGGCTATCCCGAACCTTACGAGGTAATTATTTAATTAAAACCACTAAAATAATTAAGAAAATGCTCGAGATGCTTTGGACAGAGTAGAAATTTGTTTGATTTTACTCGTTTTTAGGATTATTGGAGACTCAAGTCGAGATTAATTAAAGGAGAACCCGGACATTTCCAACATAAATTCTTAGAACCAATCGCTCAAACACGATATTAAAGCAGGTGCTCTTTCTTTCGATTGTGTAACAAAACACCTTGTATATTTTTTATTCATTTCTTTCCGTTATATTCTTGTGTAGACTATGACAGAATTATAAGTCTTCGATTTGATTACAAACATCTTAAATACAATTTTTAAAAATTATAAACGCATTAGTTTTTAATTAAGTAATAAACAGTTGCTCGCAAATTAAAATTTAAAAAATAAATTTCTATTACAAGCATAATGTAATTATTCAATTTAAAAAATTAATCTTTGTATTCAAATAATCCCGCCCTTTGATAACCAGAGCCAGCGCCACCTGTCGGGCGTTCTAAAGTAATGTTAAAATTTCGTGTTTTTCGTAAAAATCAATGTAAAAATCCACATTTCTTGTCCGAATATTACGAAAAGGTTAAATTAGCTTATCTTTTGAAATACTGAACACTTAAAGAATTTTAATGACAACGGCGAGATCTGCAATTACACAATACGATTATTTTAGCAAAACAATAGTATATTTACAAATTTGTTAAGCCGCGACAAACATTTCCATCTCTTTCTATCCCACGAGTGTAATGGTAAATGTCAAACAATAGTAGTACTTCCAAATTAATTAAGTTGGTTTGTTTACTGAAAAACCGATTCTCATTACCACTGACATGTCGATCCTTTGATCACATAATATCCAATTACAATTATCTCTTTAACATAACACAAGTGAACTTTAAAGTTTAACAAATCACCCCCACTAGCTGTTTTATTTCATTCTGTCGTTAAATGTTTCACAACCCTAACAGGTAAGGTTATTAGGTTTTTCTGTAACTATTAAACCACCTCGTGGAAATAAATGATTAAATCTTTAGATTAGGTGGATTTAAAACATCACACCGGGCCGAAATGGAAACTCCAAAAACTTCCGACATTATTATCATAAGTGGAAATTCGCACCCAGATTTAGCTAACTTAATTGCTAAACGTTTAGATATTAAAACTGGGGGATGCTCAGTTTACCATAAAACAAACCGTGAAACTATGGTCGAAATTGGCGATTCTGTACGTGGAAAAGATATTTTTATCATACAAACCGGAACCAAGTAGGCTTTAATTACCTGACTTTGTAATCGATTAACTTTTTTGTTTCTTTTGTAGGGACGTTAACAACAACATCATGGAGTTGTTGATTATGGCCTATGCTTGCAAAACGTCGTCGGCTAATTCGATAGTTGCAGTTATACCATACTTACCCTACAGCAAGCAATGTAAGATGCGTAAACGTGGCTGCATTGTTTCGAAACTGTTGGCAAAGATGATGTGCAATTCGGGCCTCACACACGTAATAACAATGGATTTACATCAGAAAGAAATACAAGGTTTTTTCGACTGTCCCGTCGATAATTTAAGAGCTAGCCCATTTTTATTACAATACATTCAGGAGAGCGTGAGTCTTTTTTGTTTTGTATCAGTGGCGTTTTCATAGTTTGGTTTGTTTTAGATACCTGATTACCGTAATTCGGTCATTGTGGCACGCAATCCAGGTACCGCCGGAAAAGCCACTTCGTATGCCGAACGTTTACGTTTAGGCATAGCCGTTATCCACGGTGAACAAAAAGTAGCGGAATCTGACGAGGTTGACGGACGCTATTCGCCTCCGTGTGTGCCTCGTTCTCGTACTATGGAAGCCGGAGTAGCAGTACCGGTACTTCAAGCCAAAGAAAAACCGCCCATTAATGTGGTCGGCGATGTTGGAGGTCGAATAGCCATAATGGTCGTAAGTATTTAAAATAAGTCTTCTTGTTTTTTTTTCTAACGTCTCATTATTAGGACGACTTGATAGACGACGTTCAATCTTTCGTAAACGCCGCCGAAGTACTCAAGGAACGCGGAGCTTATAAAATTTACGTTTTGGCAACTCATGGACTTCTCTCATCCGATGCTCCTAGGCTAATTGAAGATTCGCCGATAGATGAGGTTTGTAACTGTTGGTACTGTTAGCAAAGTGTCTGATTTGTTTTTTTTTAGGTTGTCGTAACTAATACCATTCCACACGAACTGCAAAAGATGCAGTGTCACAAAATAAAAACAATCGACATATCTATTTTATTATCCGAAGCTATTAGACGTATCCATAATAAAGAATCCATGTCTTACCTTTTTAAAAATGTCACTTTAGAAGATTAAGATGGCTTTAACGTTTAGTTTTGTACAGTAGCATTATGTAAAACAAGTATTTTGCTTCTTTTTGAATTGGCTGTATAATTAGGCCGTTTTTGTATGTTTTGCTGGGGTATTCTATTTTATAGCAAGTTTTATGCTTGTAATAATTTTGTTTTAGTTCTTATAAATTAATAGAAATTGCTAGTTTTAAGTGAATGATCGATAGTGAAGGTATAAATTTCATTTCAAACACCAAATTTTGTACAGATGTTGTGGCATGTTAACAAATAATATTTTTAGTTTTCGTCTGAAATGAGAACTTAAAACAATTTCAAATTCAGTATTTAAATTATTTTACTGGTTAGGCGAAATTGAAGTAATGAAAATAGTGAATCGAGAAAAACAGCAATGGGTACTTCAAAAATTTGGAGCGTTCCATTTAAAATATAAGTGCATGTCGCATTCTCGCCCTGTGTATGTAATCACTATAAATTTTAAATCACAGATATGAACTACATTATAAATATGCAGTAGCTATCTACCATGTAAATATCAGGACACCCTGTATTTTTAACTATTAAACTGCAAATATGGTGAGCATGTAATGCACCGAAAGCTATAAATATACTCTGTAACTTACACCATTAATTAAGTACCATTCAAGGCCATAAAAGCTCAGTTTTGTAAATAATTATTTCTGAACTAATAGCTGTCCTAGCAAAAAAAGCCTGAATACTGAATACAATATAATAATTTGTTCTTTCAAAACCTGCGTTTCTTTTGTCAAGATATAGTTTGTACTACAGGGTGAACTCTTTTCTACTTTTATTATGGGGTCTGGCTTGGTGCTGATTTGAGTATCTGTTAAGAAAATTATACGCAAGTGGACATGTAACTAATATTTTAAAGTAGAAATGAATTATCCGTCCACTACTTACCATAGTAAACCAATAAACGAGATCCCTGCAATAGTGAAAATGAAGAAAAAATCCACCCTGTATATGAGATATAAATGTAAATTAAATAAGTAACAATCCAACATCAGAAACGTAATAGCAATAAAGTCAGATTTAAATTAACTGACTATCTTGGCCCATTCTTTTCTCTCTGCTCCATGTAATTTTGGTGTATCTTCACCCCCAAATGATTGCACTCGCCTTTTCAATCTGAATCCTTTCTCTCACTTTGATTTGGGCTACTGGTTAAAATCTACACATGATCTCTTAACCCCGTAACCAGGTCTTGCATCTGTGGACTGTCTTGGGGACTCGTGGGAGCCAAAATAGAACCATTGAAAAGTGGAGCAATGAGAGCTCGTAAAAGTGGAAGCAATTGGAAATCTGACCACATTTTAAGCAGATTCCCACCTTTTGTAGCACCGAGACAGTCTACCATAGGTTCTACTTATCTAGACCGTGACGGATAGACACAGGATAGTTTTTTGTTAAAATGATGTAAGTAGTTTGATCTAACAACCAATAAAACAGCTGTTACAAAAATGTTTATTTGTAATTATATAATCTAGTTTTCAAATATTTCTTAAATAAATAATATGTAAAATAACAAAAAATCTATATGTTGCACGTTATGATCCATAACGACACAAAAACATAAATAACAACATTAAAACTAAAATCAACTTAATCTTCGCATACGAGATAAGCTAGAGCGTGTCGTACATGAACTTGATTATTTACAATAACGGTTACATACTTTCCAAAAGGCATAAAAACAGTGTCTTCGACTGCATCTTCAATTATTAAATCGCTCGATTGAGCATACCAACATAGCACCCCATTAGCATAAAATGCCACTAAAATTCCATTTTCAACACAAGCTCCTAATAAACTGAAACAAATATATTTTAATCCAATAACTTTAATTGCCACCAAACTCACTTATTATAACCAGCGATCGGTTTGTAACTTTGAAGTTTTTTCCACGTCGAATCGAAGCTATTAACGGCCATTAAATGCAAAGAACCGTCAGTAAATTCATGTAAGGTAAATAGAAAGCCCTAAAATGACCAATTATAAAAAATGGGAAGTTAGAAATGATCACAAGCTTACCCTATCGCACTTAGCCCAACGTATACATGGCTGTGGTAACATTTGATTGAGATCAATTGTAGCAACGACACAACCATACTCGATGTCACATAGTGTGAGTTTACCATTTCCGCATGCCATTATTAAATGATCACAATCTTAAAGAAAACTGCTAGTAACAAATGAATGTAGTTAGCATTTTTAATAATCACCTTGTATATTATGTAACGAAGAAACATAATGACCGATAGATTGCATTTTTTTAATACTGGTCACGGTTTTATAATCGGCAGACAATTCGTAAGAATGGACTGTAGTGCAAGCATCAGACTCTTCCAATACGTTCCAGGAAACCACAATACTATAAGAATTTCTTAAAATTACGTAGTGCACATCGTTTGCGAGCCTAAAGTAATAACAATCACGTAAATTCATTAATTTCTTAACAGTTTGCACAATGATGTTCTCACCCATGAATGTTTTCCAATTGTAAAACTTTCTTATCGGGCAAACAACGACTCGTAAAATAAATCACTACAAATATATCTGCGACGGGTCGTTCTCTTTTATCTGATTTATGCTCTTTAATCCACAACTCGCCATAAGCGACCGAATTAGACACGCTCGTCACCATTTCGGAAGATTCGATTGGCACACATCCGTTACTCAAAACTATCCTCTTCACGTTACCTCTAGGAATCCACATATCTTGAGCTCCCAATATATTACCCAAGGGCGTTTGATTCCAAAAACTAATTAGTAAATCTTGCACGACGATTAAATTATGATCTAAATAGTAAGCGTTTCTAACGGGGCCATTATTGTCCGATAAGAGTATGGTGTGCGAAGGTAGACACTTTTTATCGCCTTTAGGCAATTTATTATACTTTAAATGCTCATCCCAATTTTTCTGACTGCTTGGAGAATTGCTCCTACATTTATCTTCTTTTTTTGGCGGCAGTAAAAGATAATGATGGAGAGATTTAACTTCGACTTCGGACGACGGATTTATATAATTACAATTAGATGGTTCGATTTGAGCAATGTTAACGATTTCCGGGTTGAAAGTACTTTTTACTTCCATTTCATGTGTAGAACTCGATATTTCTACCAACGGGTTCTTTTCGTCTTCATCCGTTAGAAGATCGATTTCTATGATATTGTCTTTCGATGTCGAAGGAAGATTAAGACTATCGTTGTGTACGCTTCCAACAGAGCAGTTGCTACACGTTGAATGAATCGATAGAGAGGTACATCTCGAGTCATCTAAAAATATTTATTATTAAAAACGCGAGTTTTTGTTTCTAATTATTAGTAAAATATGTGTATGGACATGTATGACATTTGCTACAACAAAAGGACAAACAGGCATACACACCGACAAAATCTACAGGTATTGACACATTAATTAATCCACACTAAAGAGAATAATATTTGGAGGCTAGTTTATGTAAATTTTTTTTAAGGGGAGCCCACAGAAGGAAGTCATTAAATCCAAAGATCTGGTTTTTGCCAGTATCGCCTCTACCGATCCAAGGTTTTGAAATTAAAAGAAACTTGTAATTTCAAAGAAAATCTGGGCGCAAAGTATTAGTATTTATTCGAGTACGAGTTCTCCTTAAACTCAATATTTTTAAATTAAAATTTAAAGCGATTGAAAGCCAGCAGAGGTTACAGTTGTGAGAGGCTCTTAAACCTACGTTTGCTCTTGAGACACACATAGGCTCAGACAGAATTGCTTTTATTATAGTCTAGAATTGCTATAAGGGGCAGCTCGAGGGTTCTCTAAAGGCTCGACTTTCACTTTTGATTAACCCAATCTGAACTGTATTATTTTTATTCCACAAACCACAAAAAAGCTCCACCAAAGGTCAAGTAGAGCTTCTTAGGGTAATTTATCTTCAGTGACTTGAAATGACTCTTTTAAATTGACTGCAATGAACTAAAATTAGTGGAATATTTAGGAAAGACATAACTTGCTTCGATTGTTGACCTAAATCTCTTTAAAAAAAAAACCGGGGTACACTCAAACCAAATGAAACAAGCTGTACATACCTTTTGAAGCACCATCTTGTTCCACTTCGCCTAACAAATCGCCTTCAGTTTCATTATCTACAGATTGCCTACGTTTTCGATGCTTAGTTTTGCTACGATTCATTAACGCGTCGACTTCTAAGTCTTCTGACGTGATTACATCAACATCGGTGTGAAATGACTCCTTAGATCCGATTTGTTTCGGTAACTCACAATTTGTACTAGAATTTTCCTCAGAATGCACCAAAGTTTCGTGGCTGGTTATTTTTAAACTCGACTTTGATTCCATGTCGAGACTTAAAAACTTTTGACTTTCGACCAAAGCTTGTAGATGTTCGGGTGTGAGCTCGTCGACGTATTTTAATTCCGAATTGATTTCGTTAACTTTAGTCTCGAAATATTTCAAATCGATCGATTTGGTTGCTAAACTAACGCTATCTACATTTAACTCTTTGACTTTATTTGCTACGGTTTGACTAGTTTTAATTAGTTCTTCGTCAACGTTTGGTTTATGTTTTTGTTTTGCCTTTTTATGCACTCCTTTCTTCTCGGCTTGGTTTAAAAGAGTTTTAAAGTGCACTCGTTTTAAACGCCCGCGACTTCTTAATTTATTTAAGTGTTGCGTTTGAACGACTCTTCTGTACTTTTGAGTTATTCGTCTTACATTTTCTTTCGAATTGTTAGTTCGAACGGAACTTTCTTTTTGCAAGTTGCGTTTTTGGATTTTCCTCAATTTTACACTCGATTTAGGCACTTTTTTCTTCGAGGATAACACTCTTTTAGCATTTTCGTTCTTCAATATCAAGTCTAATTTATGTTTCAAGTTATTGCCTAAAGCATGCTTGATCGATTCCTCAAAATCGGTTTCGACTTTATATACTTTAGGTAGAGAAAAGTTAAAATTGAACTGTGAACCATTCTTATGCTTTCCGTTAAAAATCTCATTGGTTCCTTTACTAAATACCTCGGTATTTTTTAAATTAGAATTGTTTTCGGTGAGTAGCTTCAAGAACTCATTAGACTTTTTGTTAGTAATGCTCGTGGTCGAAATTTCAGGTACTTGTAACGATTTTAACGCCGTCAGTACAGTTTTACTTGTAAAATGATTGGATTTAATTTTAGTCCTCGAGAATAATTTCTTTTTTTGAATAATTTCCTTAGTTGCAACAGACGATTCAGTCGAATTTTTTCTTACTTTACTGGACGATTTCGAACCTAAAAACATGGACAATTTTAATCACATATGAAGTCTCCATCTCAAATAACTACCAAACATGCAACAAACTTACTCTTATCGATAGATAAAGCTCGCTTATGACGGCTCAATGGTATATTTTTTTCCATCATTTCTCTAGACAACTTTTTCTCGAGTTCCTTCTTCCCGGTCATAATGGCCAAATGCTGAACACGAGTCGAACGCCTCTTTTGCCTCATGTTAATAATACTCTTATCCTTCGAATTCATATTCATCAATTTCAAGTACTCGCACAACTCGTTTTTCTTTTGACTTTCTGGACTAATCGGAATTTCACTACTTGCCTTATAATTTTTCTTCGTGTCATTTGTTGGTAGTTCTTCGTTACACAAGTTAGTCATACTCTTCAACAAATGGTGTAAATTTCTCACCGAAGGGGGTGTATTGCTTTGGCTCGATTTGGTCTCTTTAGTCCGCTTATGAAATGTGATACTACTCTCGCTACCACTCTCTAAACAAGTCGAGCCACTTTGTGCTCGTACCTTTGTCGACTTCTTATTCTTAATAATTGGTTTATTTTCTGCAGTTATTTTATCGTAATCTTGTCTCACCAAAATAGAAGGTTTAGTTGCAGAAAGTACAGAACAATCGTCAAAACTGCTCATGTGTAAATCCGAGTCGATTAACGACGGCTCTTCGGGAACGGATATAAAGTCTTCGATCGAATTTTTGTACAGCCAAACGCTAACTTTTGACTTAGGAGAAGGTGAACAAAATGTCTCTTTATTTAATAAAGATAGTCGAGATTTGTGTGTGAATTTTCTTCTAGATTGTCGACTACATTCTGACGATTCGGTTGAACTTAATGTTAAGACTTCAACTTCACTTTTAGGAGTCTTATGCGACCTTTTAGTTTTGTGTACATTTTGTTTTTGTCTATCGTTGGATGCTTTCAATGACGCTACTGAAGCATCCACGTTCGAGTCGCTTAAAGATATTACATCCATATTTAAGATTATGGTAATATTGAGAAGGAAAATTCCAAATTATAATGAATTCTAAAAAATTTTATTTGTTATGACAATTCTAAAAATACGGAAAATAAAATATTACCTTCCGATCCATTACATTCGGCATACTTACGTATAACTTAAATATTGATCTAAAATTGATGTTTTTTATTGTTAATTTCTCGATATTTAGAACAAAAAGTGGATTAATATCCGAATATATCTATGCAAACATCAACATAAATATATACAGGATCCTAACTTACCGACATTTTTACATTTTGTGGGTAGTTCGTATTCGTATTGTAAAAAGATATTTATTATCTATTTATAAAGGTTTGTTCACCTCTGAGCTTACTTGCACTTTATCAAAATTTGTCTACTCTAGAACTCTCTCTAGACTCTAGACTGACCTCTGACCACGTAATCATTAGCCAAAATATTAAAAAATGGACAATCAGTTTGGTGTTGAGTAACATAGCATAACTGTTTAGGTAACAAGTTGAAAAATATGTGCATGGTCGCAGGGTGTATGTCTGGTCATATTAGCATTAGAAAAAGAAGTCCCAGGCTAACTAATTTTAATCACAACTACAATAATATACATAAAATATAGCTAGCTTATGATTCATTAGCGGATAGAGCTGCTTAAAGTAAGCGGTCAATTATGCTGAGTATATTGACATTCAGCGGCTTCCAATCCGCTAAACCGTGTGCTGAAAGTCAGCAATGAATTTAGTTACCAGATATATTGGGATGTTCCGTGGTTACCAGTGCTATTGTACTGACTCTCAGCGTTTAGCGGATTAAAAGCCTCTAAATGTCAATATACTCAGCATAATTGACCGCTTACTTTAAGCAGCTTTGACCGCTAAACGCAACTATTGTCAAGGAACACAGAGCGACAGAGCTAAAGAACAACATTCTTATATTGTTACGATAATTAAATAATTTGTTTCTTCTAGCGCGTCGAGGCGCTAGTGGACTAGTAGTTGGAGTCACTATCATCTGTCATTATTATGACATCTATACAGGGATGTCCAATATTCAATATGGTGCGTTGGATGTAAAAAGTTAATAGACGAATTGGGAAATAAGAAGCAAAAGTAATTAGGAAAAGGGAAAGAATTTTATAAAAAAAAACTGCGTACAAATACACCACGATTGACAGCTACATAACAATGGGACGAACAATAGCTAACATTAACATGACCGTATATATAAACATGACAGCATGACCCCATCCTCCATCCACTAGCCCTCCAGTGGTCGCGTCCGGTCTGTGAGACCGCATAAACACTTTTATGAGCACCAATTTGTAAAACACATGCGTAGCCCCCCTCTTCTAAGTACCTTCTCAAATGCATTAAACGGAGGGAAAAAAAATTAAAATCGCAAAACTTAAAAAATTGATTTTTTTCCAAAATCGTAAATAAGATTTGGAAAAATAGACCAAGTCAATTAAATTTTCAATTTTAGTTTAATTTATTGTTTTGCTGAAACACCTAAATATGTAATAATTCCGACAAAAATGTTTTACAATATATTTTTGAAAGCAAATTAAATATGTGGTCTCTGAGACCGACGCGACTACTCGTGTCTTAAAACTTCACGCGACCACTGGAAGGTTAAAGTCACCTACTTCAAACTTTCCAGATAACCTGTTAATGACAGCCGTCATGACCCCAAATCCTAGTATCACCTACTTGGAGCTTTCCAGATTACCTGCCATTGTCGTAACGTTTTAAGCCGTCTTCCAGACCAATCACGACGCGATGGTTTGTTACGATGGCCTATGACGGATGAAAAATCACAAGCTCTGTGGACTGATCGGGATTGAAAACCAATCACAATGACTGCTGAACAATCTTGGGTCTGTGACGGTTTTACACTTTGCAAGATTATTCCAACTGCCCGAGAGCCTGAGAACTCAGATTGTAAATTATTGATGGTTCGTTTTAGAACTTAGGCACCTTGTATTATTATTATTAATGTTTTGAGCAAAATTTTAAAACAAATCGTTTTATACAAAATAATAATTTGAGACAACTTGATGTTTAAAATATACTATATAAGACCTGTTGTTTGTGTACATTCACAGAGTAGCGCAGTTTTTTAATCTGCAGAACCATGCAGAACAGCTTTTCTCGCATGTGAAAACGCGTCCTTATACTTTACATCAAGATATACAAAGGATTAATCGCTTTATCGTAAGTTACAATTTGTAAGCTATGAAATCTACAACTATACGGTTTTCCATTCTTTATGAGACACTCTGTATAATGTCTTCAAAAAGTATGTTTGACAAGAAATATCTCTTCTAAACATACTTTTTATTTATTAAATGTTCTAAGGAAAAGCTTTTAGTGGAAGCTGCTTGATTTACGTATGCATTAAAAAATTAAGAATAAAAAATGCCTACTGTAAAAAAAAATTCGATACGCTACTGGTATCCGTGACTTGGATGTGTAGCTACGCCGAATAAAGCCGAGTCCAGTCGATAAGCGATCGTATCAAAATGGCGAGTTGTTACGTACATGAAGATATTTGATGTGAATTACAATTCGATTCGTGTGATTTCGAGTGATATTTGTGCGAATTTTTAATTAAAAGACTTTTCAAATATAGGTACGTCGCTTTAATTACATTTTATTTCGTTTTATATTTTATTTTTTAGTTTATAATTTTAGTAAAATGTTGACTGATATCGAAATGGCGTCTTGCGTTTTGGCTTCCTACGCGATTGTACGTTTATTTTTAGTTTGTATTTCACATTGTCACTACGTTAAAAAAACTTTTTTAAATTATTTTCGAATCGTGGTCGAAAGTTTAAATAGTTTACTCAACACAATATGGTATTTAAACCTCGTGGTGGTTTACAGTTTGATTTTTTGTGTTGATTAAGAATTATTATGTCATACTAGACTCAATAAACGAATTTGTTTTTGACAATTACAATTGAGTTAATTGTTTGCGAATGCAGTGGCGCCGTGTTAATAATAGTGTGAAATTTGAAGTGAAGACGTTTTTAAAATTATGGCAGTATCGAAATTTCCATTAAAGGCCTATGTTAATGTTTTTCGATTGTTTTTCTTATATTATTAGGTATCGAGGAGGAAAAAGATAAGAGAATTGATAAGAAAATTAAATATCATTACTTTCTAGTGCTAAAATGATAACAAATTTAAACTTTCTCCATTTGAATGATGTGATTTGGTTTGTTGATACTAGAATATTAATTTAAAAACAAATGTTGGGGGTCACGTGATACAAAAATTTCTTCCAACTTGTTTTTGTTAATAAAAATTTTGGAATCGATAATATGGAGTATTGCGGAATTATTAAAAGTAAATAATTGTTGTATTCTTTTAGCCATTTAATAAAAATTCGAGGTAAAACGCAATTTAAGCTCACCGAGCGGCCTTTTACTTCGCGTACTTTGCAAATATGCGACCTTGATATCGGTGCACCCCAAATCTACTGTTGCCAGGCTTGGCGGAAAGTAATTTTGATCGCAATCTCGATTACACCTATAATATCTTTGAAACAAAAAAATTAGGTGAGGTGCGAATTCCATTCAATGTTCTAATACTCTTGCATAATCATTTGAAGTTTATTGGCTCCCGTACTACTACGCTTCGAGTATTTTTCTTCTCGCGCTCCTATTTATTTGTTTTAAAATTAAATTATTAAAATATCGAACCAACGCTAAATATGGAAAAGTTACAAAATTAGATTTTTGGTTGTTCGATACTTGGAAGTGCGTGGGAAATGAGTTACCAATCAGGTACGGCTTAGCGCCATAAGGCTATAAAAGTAGATTACCCGGACCCTTCCTAAGCCTTTTGAGCTACCTTAGTCAGCCCGACTGTGTCCTGTGTTCAGACTATGTCGAGACCTTTTAGTTTTAGCAACTTAACAACATACGCCAATTCAGTAATAAAATCGCCTTTTAGAGGTTCTAAATAGTTGACCAATATAGTTTGGCCAAACCACCGTCAAATCAAGCAATATGTCGACTAATGATTGGGCTGGAAATATACAGGAACCTGTTTTGTTTTGTATGGAAAAGGACATAATTTTTCATCTTAATCTCGATGTCTGGATGTCACGATTCATTTAGTAAGTCTTCAAAGTTACCTGGTGCAGACATGGCAGTTCATTAATGAACTTAGGGTACTAATTAATAGCTCAAAATTTATTTCAATTTCAGTTAACTATGCCGATGTGCAAAGTGCACTTTCGCTTTTTCATCTTAAATAGGGGCACAAAATTATCGTCAAAAGTGTCACAAGTTTACCCCAATTAAACTGAACTTGAACTGTGAACGAAGTAGATTTTGTCACTTCTTTGTTGTTGTAGACACACTCTAAAGTTGTTTGCAAACATGAAAGTGGAGGGTGCTTAAAAACTTTGTTAAGTGAGACGGTGATCAAGAGTGGCAACTGTCAAAACTAGAGATTACCTTAATTGGCACATTGTTCCACGTTCAACCTTAAACTCAAACGACTAATTTAAGTAGACGTTAGTGGTTCGCACGTCTTATGTATGAGAGACAGTTCCAGCTGAGAAGATTTCGAGTTTGTATACATCATGTCTTAAAAGTTTTAGCTCTACTTTATTCATTTTCCTCTCATGTGAAGCGGGTTTTTTTGGAAGACGTTGCTTTTATTGCTCTGTTGATCAATCTGGAGCTTAGTTGATGCTTGCAGGATAGTCGAAAGTTTACTACAAATAACATTTTGGCGATTAAAGCAGCGGTGTGCTGCTAATTAAGTAACAATCGGTTAACCGAGCGTAGCGAGGCAAAACTGCACCGTCAAAATCTAAAATTATAGGGGGTGTTCTATTTAAAATAGGAAAGCTATTGTCATTTCGTGCTAAATCGGGAATAAAAATACAACATTTTTGATATTAGACTGATAATTATAAAATCTTCCAAACCACTTAAAACATACAGGGTGTTGTATTTAAAATATAAAAGTTAATTCCTTTTTCGGTTAAACTGGAAGTGAAAATGTAACGTAATTTGTATTGTTAGACAGATATAATTAAAAATCCCCCATCACCCGATCTTTAACTATTTCTAGGTTATAGCAGGCAAGGCGATGGAATAATATTGATTCCTAAATCCTAGTTTACGCTTTGGGTTTCTGCAAATCCAACCTCATCAGATGGTAGAAAACCAATGTCAGGAATGAGCACAAGTAGTGCACAGCGTACCGTAATTGGTCTGGTTCAGTTCAGGTTACCATCCATGGCACCTGGAGGGGCGGGCTCACATAAATTACCATCTACTAGGTTCGAGAAGCATAACCCTCCTACTTTTTAAAAGTGTACGAAGTCTACGAGAAAGCAAAACAAAACGAAATGGCTGTCTGCTGCAATTTTGGCGGTTCTCAAACTGTTGGGCGCATAACGACTTCGATGCTAGCTGGTGAAAATGGAAATGCGCACGCGTATGGGTGGTTTCCAATGGTTTCAAAGTTTCAAAGTGTCGTATCCATAGCAACGTTTGCTTGTAACGGGAATCGCCAATTTTGATTTTCGGATTTCTTTGATTTTGATATTTTGATACCGGACCCAACACACCGCTGGATTAAAGCTTCCAGTCTAAACCAATCTATCTATATTCGTATAAATTTCTTTCATCCGTTCCATTAAAAAAAAGTACAATTACATAATGTTCGAAACGTTTTTTATTTCATAAAGGTCCCTCGTTATGAGTACTTCCTATTTCCGCACTAACGCTTCCTCATTTAACATGCACACTTCGTGCTTTGTCAAAGCGTAGAATAATTACGTTCGTTACAGTAATTCGAATGCAAACTTTTCATGCTTCTCGACTTCAGAAAACTTGTTGCTCTCTTAAATAAGTACAAATATTTACATATTTTTGTGTAGCTTATTAAAATAATGTAAATATTTATTAAATTTGGAACTCGAGACTCCCCCGCCTAATTCGTCGAGATCGATTATAGGGTAAAATACAATTAAGGTAACCTTTATAGGTCATAACCTGTTTTAGTTTTGGAAAATCGGGTCAGGGATTTTGGGTTGCTTCTTTGTTCCGTGCTATGACATCCATCCAATGTTGAGGTCGTCCTGGATTTTCACCCTCTCTCTAATTTCCCTGGTTACCAAAAGTAGGTCGTAGATAGCGAAGAACCGATAAAGAAATTAAATTTTTAGTCATTTGTCGTTACCGGTGTAGTATTCGGCTGCTATAAATAATACACATCAAAATTAACATCAAAGAAAAAATTTAATAAAGGCGCTATTATTATTTTTATAAAAAGGAAAGTGAAGAATTGTTATGTTTACGTTCGACAAATTTGTGTATCTTCGTAATGTTATTATCTCGATTGGGTAAAGTTACACGTTCAAAGTTTATTTGATAAATTTTGATTTATTTTTATTTTTCTCCTTTAACGTTGGAGCGTGTTTTTTTCTAAATCTCATTGTTTTGAACTACGCCCCTGGAATCGTATTAATTGTAAGCGGCGTGTCGAATGGTTATCAATACTTTATTCTGATTCGCACGCTTTCCAAACACGAACGGTCGCGAGATTCGTCGAACAATGACGATGTTTGTCAGGTTGCCACTGCCACGTAATAGTGGATCAATACAAATATCGCGTATTCTTTAAATGCAAGTATTTGAACGCCAAATAATTGAAATTATTGTGATATATAGTATTCTCACTTGCCCGTGTGATAATTAATTTAAAAAATTAAAAGATTTTAGTGTACAAAAAATGTGTACGTTGGAATATGACTAGTGTTTATTATGTTGTAAGTGCAGGCGCCCCTAGACGCCTTAAGTTGCCCCTCTCCCCTGCACCACTAGTGTTCGTCTGGCGTCCATATTTGTAATGTAAGTTAATTTTGCACCTTTCCCAATTAAACCAACTTATTTGAGGTAAATTTCAAATTCCAATAAATCGTCAAACTGAAAATCGATATTTTTAAAGTAAAAAAAATGACAGTCGACATATTGTTTCGACCTACCCACGCCAACTAAAATGTTGGTGTATAATTCCCGCAAAAGCCATAAGAAAAAATTGTGCGTGCGGAAAACTCGGAAAAATAAATTGAAATTTTTACCGAGGTACCGTTCGCATCTAAATTTACGTATTGTGGGTGGTCGCTTCTTTTCTGCTCAATCTAATCGCGTCGTGTAAACTGTAAATAAGTTTCAATTAAAGTAACTTAATTCTTGTTTATTTTCGTCTGGTGGTGGTAGTAAAAAAAAAGTAAATATTGCATCTCGTGCGCTTTTTGTTTATTGTTTTGGAAAATTTCCTACGCTTACCTTGACCTACACTAAATATTCCGTCTTGCATGATTGATTAATGGAATTTCGGAGGGAAAATTTAAATCGAAATTTGGTTTATTTACGAATTCCAATTTGATTTGTAAAAAATGGACCAATACGCGCCGACCTTCGACAATTGTTTTTATTTCAAGGTCATTTAGCGGTGCGGAGATAAATCCCCAAAAAGATAACACTATGGATAATTAAAAAAAGATTTTTGGTTATTTTTAATATTTCAAAACGAGGGCGCGCTTTAAAGAAACAAAATTATATTGTTGTGTAACTTCTAACTTCGCTATTTTAAGACATGGGCGTAGTAGCGTATTTTTTAAATTGAGGCTAAGAAACGCAAAGTTAAATATTTTATTATTCTCGAAACGCACCATTTAATTAAGAAGATTATAAGAGAGAATTTATTGTAAAACCGGTTTGTAGTTTAGTAAACAAATATGAAAAAGATCCGTTCGGTGTAAAATGGTGTAAATTAAATGTTGAGTAAATTGGCCGTATTGTGTAATTAGATGCAATCGTGCAATAGAAAGTTTTATTGGTTTTGGCAAAGCGAATTTTAATTTTAGTAATTAGTAAAATATTTGTCGAGAAGCGCATTTTTTGCGCCCGAAATACCAAATTCGTCGTGTAAACGCTATTCTAGATAATTCGAGCAAGTTGGAGATAAACTTAATCTAAAAACGACGATAATTTTGTATTATGCGACGTATATTTCCCAATTTTAAAATTAAATATTTGATCCAAGTACCCACTTCCAGTTATTTATTATTAATTGGTGATGATGTAATGTTTTATTTTTTTAATCTTTTGTTTTAATTTTGTAAATACTTCTCGGCCGTATTTCGATTTAGTAAATGGTAATGTTAATTTTAAGTCGTTTCTCGCGTAATTTTTACCGACGCTCACGTGTCGAATTCGTTTTTGAAATTTTGCCAATTGTTTTTGTGGGTTGATGTAACCTAATTAAAATTTTTTTTCTCGTTGCAGATCTCTGGCTGACCAGACTGACATGGAGCACTAGTAAATATGCGCGACCCCACCCCCTCCGAGCCGAAGTCTACTTTTCCTACCTATCAAGTGCCTCAAGCGTCAGCCATGAGGGGCCGCGCACCCCCAGTACAAGTCGCTAGGGCAGCGAGAGAGGGTCGAGCCGATCTCTCTAGCTCACCCTGCGCCGCCGAAGGCGCATTATCTGTGATATCTGGCTCAAGTTGCCCCCTTACTGGCAACTCTAATCTTAGGATGCAATCTGTGACCGAAAACTGTCTTCTGAACTTTGTTACCGTACCAAAAATACAACGTAACGACCACACGGCGGTCGCTCACAATAATAGCGATAAGTTAGAATGTAAGTTTGGTGCTCTAAAATTCTTCTTTGGACAAGACATTCCCAACCAAAAGTCTGATAACCTCGAAGGTGACCTCACTGAACTGAACCTCAAAAAAGTTAATAATAGTTCTACTCATTGCGATTCGAAAATCGGCGACAACGAGACTTATTATAGCCTCGAGAGGCTAATTACGTTAAGTCAGCGCACACGACAACTCGAACGTCTAGGCCACGTACTGCCTTTACGACTTTGTGGCGGAGGTGAGAGTTCTCTCAGTACAGGAACGACCGGATGGGGAACTCCTCCTTCACAACAGGCCAGTAACAATGGTAAGCGGCTATTTTTCTACTTTTCCTACTTAGTACGTATTTGTAAGCATTTTTCAAAATTATCCTCGATGCTTCCCATAAGTACCGAGCCCCATTTATTAGCAAAAAGGAACGAAGACTCTAAAATAAACGGAAGAATATAGTAAAACGTTAATTTCGTTAATTTGAAAATAAACTCGAGTCTGTGTGCTTACACTAGACCCATTTCCTTGTTTTTTGAAACCAACTTTTGGTATGGGAAAGCAAAAATCCTCCCTGACATAAATATATAAGAAACTAACACAACTTGTTACTTGAGTTTTTTTAATAATTATCGTTTTAAGTTTTTACGTTATAATTAAAATATGTGTGTTTAAAGCAAATAACTCGAGTGGCTGGGGCTCGGCCAATGCCGCTAATGCAAACAATGCAGGTACCCAACAGTGGGGTACTGCCAACCGCCCTCCAGCGAGTGGTCCAGGTCCACAATCTCAAGATGGTAATTTTTGTTTTATGTTTTTTATTTTAAGTCTCCGCCGTTGTTAATGAAGTCTCTTATTAAAATTAAACCTACAAATATCTCGAGTCTAATTCGTGTTTGTACGTAGGAAATAAATCGAATCAAAATTTACAACAAAATGGGCAACCACCGCCAACTTCCCAATCGAACAATCCCGGTTGGGGTCCGACCGGTAATAAACCACCGACCGGACCGTCGACCTCCTCTACTGCAAATCCGACCACTACTCCTCAACCTCCGAACGTGGCAAATCCACCACATCCGACAAACACCACGAAACAACAACTGGAGCAGTTGAATAATATGCGAGAAGCAATTTATAGCCACGACGGATGGGGCGGTGTAAGTACCATAATTACCCGAGAAAGAACCCAAACAAACTTAAGTTTTTTTTTATAAAGCAAAATTTGTTGCAGCACATAAACCAAGACTCGTCATGGGACGTACCCGGTAGTCCCGAACCACTGATGAAAATCGACGGTAGTGGAACTCCCGCTTGGAAGCCGACCGTTAATAATGGCACAGATTTATGGGAAGCCAACTTACGTAACGGCGGTCAACCGCCTCCACAAACGCAACAAAAACCTTGGGGGCACACACCGGCGACTAATATTGGCGGAACTTGGGGTGAAGACGACGACGTGGCCGATAGTTCAAATGTTTGGACCGGCGTGCCTGCCGCTCAGCAGCAATGGGGCAATAATACTAATAATGCTGGAGGTGGGAGCGGTGGTGGCGGCGGTGGAGGAGGAGGAGGTGGCGGCGGTAATGGAAGCACCATGTGGGGTGCCCCGAAGAAAGAGACCGAATGGGGTAGTGCAAGTACACCCGGATGGGGCGATCCGCGTTCGTCAGATCCTCGTGCTCCCAACATGGATCCTAGGGATTTGAGGAGCGATATTCGCGACATACGCCCAAGCAATGCGGATCCTATGCGTATGTTGGATCCTCGAGATCAGATGCGTTTAGCAGGAAGCGACATGAGAGGCGATCCTAGAGGTAAGTTGTGTTAAGTAAACGATAAGTCTTAGTTCTATAGGGTTTTATTATTATAAAACTGGCTTTGTCGCTAGTTACAGAAGTTTTGGAGAAGAACTAAGTTACACATATTTCCACTTTTTGGTTTTTAAGCGCTTCTGTTTTTTAACCCTTTTGTTGCTTTTTCTTGGTTTTTATTAAATATTAGTTTTTACTGCATGAACAGTTGTAACAAGTTGTTGCTATAATTTCTTCTTGAAATGAGCAAAAAGAAAATTTCTCTCGTTCTCTCGAGATAGGCTTTGGTACAGTTTTATTTAATTTTGCGTAACTTTTTTTGAAATTTAGTAATAAGACGAATTGGCCAATAATTCGGTGGTAAAATTTTGGTTCACTTATTGTTACGTTGTAACGATTTTGATTGAAATAAGTCACACTACAAAATGTAAGCATGAAGTTTTGGTTTTATCAGGAATAACCGGGCGTTTAAATGGTGCCGGAGCCGAAGCATTTTGGGGTCAAACAGCTCCTCAAGCTGCAACGCACCATATGCATCATCAAGGTAAGATGCCGATGGGACCTGGTGCCAATACTGGTGGTTGGGAAGAACCTTCGCCTCCGTCACAGAGACGCGCTATGCCTAATTACGATGATGGTACTTCTTTGTGGGGCAATCCACAACAAGGTTTGTATATTTATTTTATTTTTTTTAACTGTTAATTTAATGCATAATACGAATACCATTGATGTTTTTGTGTAGTTTTCTAAATTAATTAAAACGATTGGCCAATTTCAATTATTTGTTTTTGTTTATTCATTTTTTGATGTTTCGAAGTTATTATGTGGAGGTGTATACTTAGAGCTTCATAGTTTTATGGTGAAGGATTAGGTACATTAATGGAACTCATTCGGAATGATGCAGTGTCTCCCAAAATCTTTGCATCTTAAAGGAATAATTATTTGTTATCAAATTTAGAGGAAGACTAATAATGGCAATTGGTTGTGTTTTTCTAAAGATTTGAATTTAGCTAGGTTTACGATGTTTCATTTATTTTAAATGAAAATACAAAATCAGCTTGTAAAAAGGACCCTTAACAAACTAAAAATAACTTACAAAATTGTAGACAAATTTTCGTTATTTCTAGTTATTTATCTTTTTAACATTTTCTAAACTTTTACAATGAAAACTGTTTTGGAAATGTCTCATAAAACTTTTCTAATTCAACATCAATCAGAAGTTGTAGGGCTACTTTACACTAGCTAATATGTATTTGTTGAAGAGCACAAAAAATTGTAATCAATTTTCCACTCAATGTGATAATGAACAATTTTTCTTATTTGTGGGGATATTGTATCAACGGAGCAAAATTATTAATAGTTGAGAATCAAAATTAATTCGAATTTGCAAAATAAGGGAAACAATTGCGAAGCGGGTGAAAATTTGTACACATTTGTGTGTTCAAATTTTCATTCACTTCACAATTTTTTCCACCTTTTAAAACGTAAACTTTTAGATTATATTAGCTAACGTAGTTTTGTGTCTGTAGTTTTAAGATCAACTGTAACGAACATTTTGTATGTTAATATTTCTTCCAATCTTTTGCTAAAAATCCCGCTTTAGTGTCTTGGCAACGTTTTACTACCTCGAATTCTCGTTTTTACTATACTTGTCATATCGATTAATTCAAACGTGTCTAAAAAGGGTTAATAAGTAATTTTAAAATTGTGTTTAATTAATGAATTATTTAAAGAAAATAAAATGAAAATCTCTTTAAGAACAGGGTTCAATATTTGTTTAAGAACAAATAATAATTGAGAAATTTGAATTTATAACTTAGTAGCACTGACGTCACCATTATTACAGTGACAGATTTTATCAACCAATCCACCAATCGCCAAATTTGTTGGTTTTCACTTCACAGTTTCATTTGTTTTCAAGTTTTTATAGCGGTTATTAGGCGACATTTTGTTTACCACCTTTGATTTTATTGTGGAAAAAAATGAATCAAGTAGATGCTTATTTCTTCTACAGGAACGTGAAAAATTTAATCGAAAGTATGTATTTGTTTTTAATTTATTACGAAAATAATACATTTTTTCTTTAAATCGTATATTTTCCGTTTTTTAAGTAAGGTTATGTAAGGCTCCTATAAAATTTTGTTAATGAGCATAACTGGGTTGTAAACTAAATAACAATATACGAGAGAAAAAAATATGCAAAACCATGCTATTTTAATTTCAGGTTCTCATTGGAAGGACTTGCCTAATGCTGCTAACTTAAATCGCGGCGGCAATGCGAGCGGTCCACCAGGAATGGCACAAAGTAGAATTAAACCTGATGGCTCCGTTTGGAGTCACGGACGTAATGGTTCTTGGGACGAGACGGGACCCGCTTGGGACGACGCTTCTGGTGGTCCGTGGGGTAAACAGAAGCCGATGGTAACTCCACTTTGGGAAAGCGAAATGGATTGGAATCATAAACAAGGACCTAAACCGACTCTCTCCAAAGAAATGGTTTGGAATTCTAAACAATTTCGTGTTCTTGTCGATATGGGATATAAAGTAAGTGAATTTGTTTCGACTTCTTAAAACTAATTGAAAATGCTCTTTTATCGTAGAAAGAGGATGTGGAAAATGCGTTGCGATTAAGAGAAATGAATTTGGATGACGCCTTAGACATGTTAAGTGCTGTACGTGGTGCAAATATCGATAGTTGGCGTACACGTCACGAAGATCACTATGATCATCAAGGTTCGGGACAATTTCCTGGCCAACGTTTCCAAACTGGCCCAGGGCAAATGCCGTTCCCACCTGTAAGTTCCAAATTTAAAACGAAATTTACTTAATTAAATTATTTAATTGACAATTTCAGGGAGGCAACGCTCCAAATTTACTCAACAATATAAACAACGCTTCTTCCGGCGGTGCTGCTAATTGTTTAATTAACAACATGCAGAAGATGTTAGCGCAAGGTGGCGGTTCTCAAGGATTCGGAAGCAGTGGTGGTCGTTCGTTACAACCTCAGACTACTCCATCGTCGCAACAACTACGTATGTTGGTGCAACAAATTCAGATGGCCGTGCAAGCTGGATATTTAAATCATCAAGTAAGTATTCCGCAAACGAAACATTAGACAATTATATAATCCGTAATTTAACTTAGATCCTAAATCAACCGTTGGCGCCGCACACCCTAGTATTACTGAACCAACTTTTGCAACAAATTAAAAACTTGCAACAACTCATGAGTCAACAGACGGTAGCCCAGTCGCAAACTATGGGAGGAAAACCTAACAACATGTTGCTCCAATGCTCAGTTTTGATCACAAAAACCAAGCAACAGATAACAAACTTGCAGGTTTGTTAATGGCTAAAATCCGTAATTCTTTAAAAGTTAGTAAAAAATTTATTTATAGAATCAAATAGCAGCTCAACAAGCAATTTATGTGAAACAACAGCACCAACATATTGGTAGTTCGAGCGGCGGTCCAGATATCTTTAAGAACAACACCATGCATGACCTTAATGCATTACAGAACAATTTCGCAGAACTCGCCATGAAGGATACTCAAGTGGTAGGTTCTTTTGAACTTGGTGAACAAATTAAAACCAATTACATGCAGAGTCAGCAGCAATCAAGACTGAATCAGTGGAAATTACCCGCATTAGATAAAGAAGAAGGCAGCGAATTTAGTCGTGCTCCCGGTTCAATATCGAAACCTCTCTCTCAATCGAACAGCTCCCCAAATTTAAATCCGTTAGGACTCACACAACCAGATGGGTAAGAAAATACTTTTTTTGTGGGGGGGATTGGAAACGGTTGGCACTTTTTATTTATTAATTACTATCTTTTTTTCTTTCATGCAGTTTGAATTTTTGTAGCCCATGGTCGAGCGGAAGATCGTCAGATACAGGTGGATGGCCCGATACCGGCTCAAATGATACCGTATCTGATAATAAAGACGGTCAATGGCCTGCACCGGTGCAACAGTCATTGACAGATTTAGTTCCTGAATTTGAACCAGGAAAGCCTTGGAAGGTAAATTTAATTTAATTTTCGAGACGTGTAACTTTAAGAGCGCGCTTTTTAAAGGGAAATCAAATGAAATCGATCGAAGACGATCCAAGTATTACTCCGGGTTCGGTCGTACGTTCTCCTCTTTCGATCGCAACTATCAAGGATACCGAATTATTCAATATGAATCCTACTAAAAATTCGCCACCAGGTGCAGACGCCATACAACCGCTTAGTTTAAGCTCTTCCACTTGGAGCTTCACTCCCGCTTCGACACCGAGCGCATTTACTAGGTATTTATAAGTTTGCAAGTTGTCCAAATTTGTTTAAAACGGAAGTTTTAATTTTATCAGTCCTCAAAATAAACTGCCAACTTCTAAAGGATCATTAGGCGATCTCAATCCATCTACAGCGGTAACCTCCGAATTGTGGGGGGCACCTAAATCGAGAGGACCTCCTCCGGGCATTGTTACTAAAGGTTCGTCTACTCTTAATGGTTGGACTACCAATTTGGGTTCCGTTTCTTCGTGGGGCGTACAACGTGGTTCCGGTAATTGGGGCTCGTCTCCTTGGCTTCTATTACGCAACTTAACTGCTCAGGTAATTTTTCAACGGCTTTTTATCTGCCGATTGTTTTAATATTCTTGTTTTTTTAGATCGACGGTTCGACTCTTCGTACTTTGTGCATGCAACATGGACCGTTACAAAGCTTTCACTTGTATTTACATCAAGGTTTTGCCCTTGCCAAATATTCTACACGCGAAGAAGCTACTAAAGTAAGTTTCTTGTTTTTGATGTATTTAGCCGTCATGGGCGCCATTTTGTGGAAGATGGCATAGACTGAGCATTTTTATGCTTATCTTTTGAGGGTCTTAGGTTCTTTCCTTAGATAATCTATATAGGGTGGCAATAATTTTCTTGTGCTACTATAGAAAAAGAGCAAAAACTCAACCTTCTCAAGTATTCCCTAAGTTAGTGACAATATCTCCAGACCTGTTAGAGACTAACACATAAAACTTTTAATTCAAAATAGTCCGGGGAATCTGAATTTCTGAAAATATACAAGATGTTCTTTTTTAAAAATCACAGTTTTGAGTGACATTTCTTTGTGAATGGCCCTGTATGTACCTAAATGTTTTTAAAACGTAGGTCTAATGTTGTATTACCAAGCAAAAAAATAGTTTCGGTATCTTGGGAAGTTTAGGTACAAACTTCTGTCCAGGCAGGAAACCCCCACCCTGTATAGTTCGAAAACTAGTAGTTTGACTATTAATACCAATTTTAATGATGATAAACACGGATCCAATTTATGAATGGTCGGTGATTCAACATAATTTATTCTGAGGTCTTTTGACACGATCTAGTGTTTGGAATAAACGCGTTTTTAGCAAAACGATACATACGCCCTTTGTTTTACAGGCCCAAACTGCTCTTAATAATTGTGTACTCGGAAATACGACCATCTTGGCCGAAAATCCAACCGATTGGGACGCACAGACTTTATTGCAACAGGTAGCTTCGCAACAAGGTGGCTCTTCTGGTGGATGGAGGAGTAGCAGCAAGCAGCCAGTCACTGGCGGAGATACTTGGAGTACCGGTTGGCCGAATAACGCTTCGACGGCTAGTTTATGGGGAAGCGCCGCTTTGGATAGCGGCGATCAGGCGAGGGCCACACCTTCGAGTTTAAACTCGTTTTTGCCCGGAGATCTGCTCGGTAGCGGTGAGTCGATGTAATTTGCGTCAGTCAAAAATTAAAAAGTATAAATTTTCGAATGGAATTTGACAGTGTATTTTAACTATTAAAAGGTTTTTCGAATTTTAAACTCTAGATGTAAGTGTTTTAAAAAGAGAATTATCTTTGTACGAGATATTTATTACTTGTGTATTATTTAATGATCTTTTTATTGTTAAACTTTCGTGTATTTAATTTTACGGTGATTTAGATTGTTGTTTTTAGAATCGTACATTTTTGTTTAGTTTTTAAGGGCGTCGGAGGGGCGTAAAATTGCGTGACCGTACAAGTTTTTTGTTTTCACTTTATAGTGTATATTATTTAAGGAACGTTCGTTTTAGTTTAAGGATTAATAAGTCGCATTTTTACGTCTCTACGTGCGTCGTATGTATAGTAAGTATTAGTAAGCACTTAACGCAACTGTGTTATTCGAACACTAACGTGACTTAATATGCTTCAATATTCCAAATTTGACTGCTATATTTCTCGATGAAAGCTCAACTGCGTACTATGCTACAGTTGTTTAACGTAACCCAAACTAGTCGATTAAATAATTTTTAAACAAATGAGAATTATATAAACATACGACCAAATCGAACGACGACGACGACGACGAAGAAGGTGTATTTGATTTAGTTGTACGCGTTGAATTTGCTTCTTTCATCGTAATAAGATATTTTCCTATCATGTATATAGATGTTGAAGATTGACGTACCTATGTTATTTGTATGTGTTGTGTTTGTTTTCCCAGTGTGGTTTGCTCGTTTATCACATTTATTACTATTTTTGTTATTATAATATCTAAAATATAATTGGCGACGAAATAGTACAAATTTTTCTAATCAAATAGTAGTTGTCGTGCGTATCTTATCGGCATTAAAGGAAAATCGTAATTTTAAATTCTCTTCCCAAGTTGTTGTTTCGCTAGTCATTAAATTAAAAAAAAATTTTTAAGTGCGAAGATATCGTTATCGAGCGAATAGTACAGTTTGCAGTTTGTACTTGTTCTATAAGTTTTTCAATTAAAAAGTTCTTTAAATATGTTTTCATCTCTAGTGTAATTTTAGTCCTTTCATTTTCTCACTTTTAAAGGGAGGTTGTCTTGCTTCAAATGGGGTAGTTACGATGTGCCGCTATGTTGTATATGATGGAAGCCTAATAACACATCCCAAGTTCTTGATCTCTATAGAACTTTTTGGCAGAAGCCATCTCAACTTTTTTAAAGTAGACTAAGATTTGAGAGCAGGGTGGTGTCTGTAGACCTAATGGTGTCCAAAATACAGCCGTTCTAAATTTGCAAATTTTTCCTATACTGTCATTTTAGCGATACAGTCGTGAGATATCTGAAAGGAGTGGTAGGATATCTTTGCAGGTAGTGGATGAATGCTGTCCACGTTGGCTATTTTAATTGTTGATAAACCTTGTTAGTTGTTTACATGTTGGAAGGTTTCCCCAACTCGCTCTCATGGCGGGAACGACAAAAATGGCAAAATGTGGAAAATTTGCAAAATTGGGAACTGTTGTATCTCGAACACTGTTAGGTCTACGGAGACCGTTTTTGTATCAAATTGTAGCAAATTTAGTGTACTTTTAAAAAGTATAGATTGGCATTTGCCCAAAAATTAGTTGTTTGGACTCAAAATTGAAAAATGTCAAACACTTGATTTTTTCATTGGACGTTTGCATGGCAAAAAATCGTAACTACCCAATTTGATGCAAAGTACGATGTTAATAATTATTGGACTATTTCTTACACTCGTTAAAATTTATTTTGTTCGTTTCGTACAGTACTGAGTTGAAAGAGACATGCCCCGCGAGGTTGTCGTTTTTTAAATTCGAGTGATTATAATACAAACTGATTTTACTTTAATTAATACTCAATAAGTGTGATTTAAAAATTGCCAAATTATCTTAATAATTAAATGCAAAATATTATATTAGAATAATTGTAGAATAGTATTATCAAATTAAGATTTCTGGTATAACATGTGATAACAAAATGTAGCAAAAATCGAAAGAAAAAGTTAAAAAACGTGTAAGACAATTTTTTAGATAAAATTTTTGTAAAAATCGGCACCGATTAGTTGAATATAAAGCCTGCAAATTGTGCAATTAATAAACCAAAATGTGAAAAATTTAGATAATTAAAATTTTTTATTTAAGCGCATAAGATACCTGTAGTCCGACCTTATTTTATTTTAGATAAGTCGTAACAATCTTTAAGTCGATAAATGTGAACGAAACGAGCACAAACTCTGTTAACCCCACAAACCTGTGATCTCCACTTCCTAATATCAAAAAAAATACACATACAAAATAATCATATTTTGTTATAAATCGTTGCAAAAAATCGCCCCAAAAAACGGGGGAACCGCTAAGATAACACCACACAATCAAATTAGACTGCACGCTGAGTATTCTTAAATAAAAGTTAGTAATAAAACACTTTTAAAATAATAGCCGATAATATATATATCGTTTCTAGTTTAAGCTGAAAAAAATATATATAAATATATAAATTTTATTATAATAACTGTATTCTATGTACTTTATATGTTAGCCATAGACTTCTTGGATATATTAATAATAATAGTCCATATTGTACTGTGATTAGTTCGTACGTGAAATTGTGCTACGCTCGTGACAAATTATTTTTGACCTCACAACCCGACTCGCTCTTAGAGCCGCATTTAAAAAATGGAAATAGTAAAGATTCAAAAATTTAAAAAAACGATTCATGACGGACGTAGTAATAATTTCACTATGAATACCAACAATCACATTGTGTTATTGTGGTGTTCATGAAATCGATTCATCTATAGCTAACTGTGTAAGTAAGCATTTGTGAGATTTGCACTAGGGAATTATAACAGTTGGCCACCCAATTCGCTAGGTGTGCAGCGCGAAGTGTGACAAACCAATCGAATTAAAAAAAAAACAATTTAATATAACGGTTAAGTGCGCGTAATTCGACTCATTGGTCGAAATTTTTTTTCAAGTATCGAGCGACTTGCACTAGTGAGGCACTTTGTGAAGTTATGGGTTGTACCAAATCAGGTTCCGCCCTAACTTATATGTATTTTTTAAATATTTCAGTAGCCATCAATTTTGTGAGGTTCAATTACCGATAATTTTAACGTAATGTTTGCATCACATCTAATTTTATGAGAAACGACATCAACTTTCAAACAAAACACGTCGTTTATAGTTTAAGTCTGACTGGAGTGCGTCGCTCGATATTGACGAATTAATTCCAATTCTAGTCTTTAAAAAGGTACATAAAAGGGGATAATTTGATTGGTTTGTCAATGTTACCAATCTGTTTGTAGTGAAAAGACTGATTAAAGATCTAAAATCCCTAAGCAAAATATAAATTGCGTCGATATTTTTTTATGTACAAATGTCTGCCACTTTGAGTGTTTTGCGGTGGTTTAATCGATTTCTTCGTTTTAGTGAGTAAGCAGTTTTTAGGTTTTGATTTTGGAAATAAGTAAAAAAAAGAATTTTTGTAAAAGGTAATAATAATAGATTGGTTTTTTCTAAAGAATTATCTACCGGTTATGAAAAAAAATTAACATATGTATTTAATGTACACAACTGTGCTGTGACTATTAAGTGGCTTTTTAATTTATAAAAATATTTAAAAAATAACAAAAAAAAATTTTTGTTTTTGAGAGCTCTTGTTTTAAGCTTGGTTAGCTTTTTAAAAATGTATTTTGCAAGTTTAAGAACTTTTACCAACAAATTGCAAGCGGTTGGTTGGTAGGGTCCACATATAGCCAGTAGCTCTTAAGTCATATCGTAAACTATGGAACAATAATTTTAAGAAATAACTGTATTTTATAGTGT
Organism: Malthinus flaveolus; assembly: GCA_950108345.1. Taxonomy (NCBI): domain Eukaryota; kingdom Metazoa; phylum Arthropoda; class Insecta; order Coleoptera; family Cantharidae; genus Malthinus; species Malthinus flaveolus. The sequence goes on from OX467288.1 coordinate 1,324,409, forward strand.
TATCATAATAATAACGATTAAGATGACTTATTTAAAAAAAAACAATTTATGTACTGAAACTTTTTAAGTGTTACCAACAAAACGATAATTGGCGAATTTTGCGAAAGACTTTTCGCAAAATTGGCTTTTTTAAAAGTAATAAAGGGCCAAAGTATGTTAATAACGAGACGGTAATCGTAATTAGACGTGCAAAATACAAAATTAATGTATGGTGCAAATTAAGGCTATATATCGGGAGGCTCGAATTCACCGCTTTAAGATTACGAGATAAAAAAAGAAAACGCTTTAAATTGGCCTCTCGTAATAGTCTACTTGTGAGTTCCATAGAGTTTTCTAAAAAAAAAACATAATCTAAATATCTTATTGCCAATCTGTAGTATGTGTATGTAGTTGTAGAATTTACAATATTATTTAGTATATAAGATTTTTGGTAGTTGGGATTCTTGTTGTGTATCGCTTAATATATTTGACAGCCAATCCTGAATGTTTCTCGCGCCTTTATCGGATTAGTTAGGTAAAAAAAAGTAAATTTCGTGATAGGATCAAAAAAAATAATTTTGGCATTTTTTGTGATCGGCGGTGTTAATAGATGTTGTGGGTAAAATATGATAGGCGCAAGAAAAAAAAATTATTTTTAAATGCCATAATACGCAGAGGCAATGACAAAGGTACAAGTCGACTAATGCGTAGTGTAATTAGAGTGTAATACGTGTACCAAAAGCTATAGAAAAATGTTTTATTTTTTATTTAAATAATTTCGTAATAGGGTATTTTTAATAATAAATAAACGATAGGGTTAGGTTTTAAAGTTTAATTAAAATTAGGATTAAAAAAAGGCGGTCGCGCGTTTAATTTGCCGAACGATTTTTTTTCTTAACACATCCGCAATTCTTGTGATTTATTTTGATATGTTCCCTACGGTAATTACGCGACCGTCAAAAACTAGCAATGTGATTACTTATTTGTGCGAGTGAAAGGGCGACTGAATCGAATGCGTGAGAATGACGCATTTAAAACGACCCACGGGAAGTTTTAAATTGCTCGTTTAGTTACTAATTAATAATCTATGTCTGACATTGTGTACCTTCAAAAAATGTAGTAATAGCGTTGTTTATTTAATGAGAAAAATTCGAAAAACCCAAAAAAATACTTAGAATTAAGTTAAGCTCAGCTTATCGATATCTAATTAGGAGTTATAGAGATAGGGTTGTGCACAATAAAGTTCACTATTGTGGCCTCTCCGGCTGGTACAATCGCTCGCTTTAAAATTGTCGCAAAAGAGGACAATTATGAGGGAGAACGGTTGGATACGTAAAAATACCAAATTGACAAATTTACGCTCGACGCCAATTTGAAGAATTAAAATCCAAAATGAGATTTAGACACTTAATAGTATTTGATTTAGGTTTTACAGTATTTGTGATCCAAGTGCCACTTGTGTTTCAAGTATATAATCATCGCCACTAAAACTATATATCTTATATATTAATTAATAAAAATATATAACGTATGGACATTACTATAAATATATGTATTTAGATTTGGCATATCTGCCTTAGTTTAGGGTATAAACTTGGTGTTCGGTAGGTTAAGGTGTTATTTATTTGAGCTTTTGGATTTTTATCGAGAGAATTAATAAAAAAGGGACAAATTCGTCCGACGTATTTATTTGTAACAATCGTCTTTTTCACCCCCCTCTCTTCTAGTTTTTGACAAATTTAAGAAAACGTTCCTATCAAAAGGAGAACACTCCGAAACAATATCTCAAAACGTCGTTGAAGTCTAGTCGTAAATTTAGGTAAATTTCCTTAAAGAGTCCCTATACTTCTTGTGGACGAAAGTAGGAAAAACTTTCTTCGAAAAATACATGAGCTAGTGCCTTGTAAGAGTTGTAATTTTTTTTTAAATCACCGAGACAATCCAATAAAAGTACGAGCTTAAGAATTTCATTTTTGTTTTTTTTCGCGATTTTTATGAAATAAATGCGTTTGGAATTTGTTTCTTTAGTCCATTGATAGTGTTGGCAATAGTTGAGGGGAAAAAAATTTTAAATTAAGACTTCGAATGCCAAAGTTTAGTGCGTGTTGGAATGTTCTTTGTTTTTTGAGCCATATCAATAAGTAAGCCAACGTGATGCAAAATTTTGTGGTGTACATCTTGTCGTTAAATAAAAAAAAATTCTGTTACGTTTTATAAAATATGGGCCTTTATGAGACAATTATTAATCTATCTCGCGTCTTAAGAATTTTCTTCGGCAGATTGTGTCTCTTTAATTTTTAATAGTTTTTAAGGGAAAAAAATTTAGAGTAGCTCATTCGTGTACGTGCCATAGTCTGTCGAAGGCGTGACGTTCCCAAGTCTGCCAAAAATAACCAAAATATCTAAATTTATAGTCGTAGTTTTTAAGGCCAAGTTCTCTCTACTTCTTATCTCTCCCCCTTTTCTTAATAGTTATATTTTAGTTCCTCAAAACTTGATGAAACGATGCACCATCTAACTCAAATGTTTTTGCCTTAAATATGCCTTTCTTTAGGGAAATTGAAAATTTATTTTCCAATTGTTTTTCCAAAATACGTGGGGTAAAAAGGTGGAATAAGTAAAATATCACCAAAAAAACATTTTTATAGTTCTATTTTTAAAAAAAAACTTCATCCTCGTAACGGTGGTAGCGCTTAAATGAAATTTTAAAACCAATCGGCATCTCGAGTACAATTTCAGTAAGCAATAATTAAACTATTATAAAGGGTAGTCCTAAAAAATTTGAGGCGAATCGAATTGTATCCTGGTGAGGAGTCGGGCACTTTAAATTCCAAACGTCGCCCGGTAAAACTTTAAGGAAACTTAACTTGGGTTTTTCGAAAAACGTAACCCCAACCCCAACTCACTTTTGTGTACAATTCGTGTGTTGTAGTAACTTTGTGATTATTGTTAACGAATCAAAACGTTTAAAATATTATCTGCCCATTTAAAAAAACTTAAAGCGAAATTAATTGTAGGTGCATCATCTTTTTGAAAATGTAGCTTTTTAAACTTAAAAGATAAATATTACTTTATATAGTTGGTAGGTGTGCTATTCACCGATTTGTATTACCAAACTATGTGCCTCAAAAGACTTAAATAAATGAAGATACGTGGGGGAAAAAAAAGGTAACGAAACACACACCTGATGATTATAATAGAGAACTTCCTAAAACAAATCGTGGCTTGCCGGTCTTAAGTTGCCCTTTGTAATTTGTACGTACAACAAAGACCTAAAAGCTTTAATGGAGAGTTGACGACGAGGGAAAGAAAATTTTAAATTGAGGGTAACCACCGGGTACTTAATTTAAATAATTTTTTTTATGAATGACGAAATCAACGAAAAATAAACCAAAAAATATGAATTGTAATGATGAAAACGTAAAAAGTCTCATTTGAGTTGTAGAGATAAATCTTGCGAGTCTAAAATTTGCAAAAAAAATTACAAATGTGTCTGATTCTAAGTCGTAATGGTTGGTGGGTATTTAGAGTTAGGTTTTACTTAAAGAAAGTTACTTAAGATAGCAGCAGCATTTAGTCAATATTTAGTATTACATGTAGCTTGTTAATTGTTGTGTTTTCGCAACGTGCAATACTTCCTTCTCGAGTATTATTTAAATTGTACGCTTTTTGTTAATTTTGTTTTTAAATAGTAATAATTAATAATAAATAAGTGCGGTGATTTTTTCGTTTTTTTTCTCTCTTACTGCACTTTATAACTTGCCATCTTAATTCATTTGTTTTTTAATTTTTGAGTTTATTTTTAAAAAAATGCAACATGTCTGCATACCAAAGACAATTATTGTGGTGTCATATTAAAAAAAATTTAATTCTCTAATAATCTCTTTGAATTCCCGCCAAAATCTTCCAGCTAAAGGTTGTGATAATGTTTTTTAGTATTAATTTGTTTGTTCCGATTGAGTTTTATTGTCAGATTTGTAGGAAAAATTGAGTTAAATGTCGTTAGAAATTTGAACAATTATTTTAATTCATTTCTTTGCAAAAATACATATTTTTGATTCATTTTAAATGTACAGGGTGAGTCACATTGGGTGTAATGGCGACTTGGTCGTCAGTGTTACAAAAAATGTACCAAACTCGATTTTTCAGCTAAATTTGTTTTCGATTAGCAGGCGAATATTGTAAAATGTTCTTTATCAAAATTTCGGGGACTTCAATTTAATTTTTTTGTAACTACAAAGTCCCTTTTTTGCGCTTTCTAAAAATATACTGGATGGAACTATTTATCTTTTGTGGGATCCGTCTTAAACTTTTTGCGGGGGCGGAGTTGCCCCCACCCATGGTTGATTACACCCTGTACCCAAACTTGTGTTGGCACGATTTGTTTTGTAATTAATTGTAAAAGATAATAAAAATTTACCGGATGAATGGCAGTAAGGAAACGTAACAATTGCAGGGTGTAGAATAATTTTAAAAAAAGCGAAAATTATTTTCGAAAAAAACTTAAAAAATTTTTTAGCAAGTATTAACTGCCATTATCTGCGTAGGTAAATAAGTACTATAAATTTATTGTATAGCACAAACGCAAGTGCCTCTAAATGTGCAATTTAACAGCGGGCCTGACATAAGACAGGGTTTAAAAAATTTTAAGATCGGGTGCACTTTTTTTAAGAAATAAAGAAAGAAGACAGTAAACGTCTTTCACCCCCCCATTTTTACACATCCCAGTTGTACAAATTTTGATTAGCCCTACATTTTTGAAAAAAAAAGAACTTAAATATTAAATAAGGTGTTTTATGATTGTTCGATAGTACGTTGTCTGTAAGTTGACCTTTCTTCTCGTAAGATCAAAAGAGAGGTTAATTTAAAGACTTCTGGTTCTTATTTAGTTTGTTGATCTCGCGAGAGATTAAGCTAGCTGGAACTGCCAACTGTAAAAAAAATATATTGAACTTATGTATGTCTTATATAAATAAAAAAAAAGTTCTATGTAGGTTAAATGTAACATACGCTGCGTTTCATGCCACTAATCTCGATATTTGAATTTGAATAAAGAATAGGGGTAAGACGCCCAACTGTTTCTCGAAGCGAAAGTTTAGAAGTAGTTTCGTTGTCAGGTTCTTACAGATCGTTAGGCCCATTTTCTCAGGTCGTAAAAAATAGATTTTATTCACACCTTAGGATAAGTTACAACAATCGACACGTTCTCTTGTAAGGCAATATTTAAATAATTATAAAAGTAAAAACCGCAAGTTTTTTTTTCGTCAAGAAAAATACTCACAATCATTTTTTGAAAGAGCCAGTTTCGTAACTCAAAAATTGTGGTAGTGCAGAACTTAAATGCCTTAATCTAACGAGTAAATAAGAGCTCTCTTAAGTAGTTTTATGCATTTAGGGTAAGCCATGGATTAAAAAAAAATGGCGAGTAAGACTGTAGACTATTATTATAGAGGTGTAGAGGGATACCCAGGTGATTGAAGTTGTCAGTTTTAACACGGTGCTCTTAGTATCATTCGTTTTAATTAGGAAGGAGAGGAAAAATCTGTCAACTTCAACAAATTTAAAAAAATAAACATTTCGAAGTTTTAAGACTTTTGCACACAGTGAGTTCAAGTGAGAAATTTTAATAAAAAAGAACTAGTAGGTCCATTTTTAAAAGGTGCTCTTAAAAATAGCTTTCGTTTTTGTTTAATTTAATCGAAACCACGCAAAGTATATTTAATGGATCTGTGATCTAAGAACAATAGGAATTATTTCGTATCGTCAACTTTTTTGTTTTTTTCATTTAAGGGTGCGTAACATAATTTGCAAATTTGTCAATTATTCTTTTGTTTAAAAAAAATAATAAATCAGCCTAAAAGCGTTAAATCAAAGTTGGTTTAATAGCTCACAAAAATTTTGACTCGAGGTATTTGGAAAAATTCAAAGTTTTACGTGCCAAAATTTGCTAGAAAATTCTTGCTCAGAGCGGCGTTACGATCGAATCGCGACCCGCATACGCTTATATGCTGTGTATATTTAATATTTAATGCAATATATTATGTGTATATTGGCTGATAATTACAAAGCTCTGTACAATTGTTATGATTTCATAGAATATAATATATTAAAGAAAATATACTTAAGATAAGTTAGACTATTTTTAACGTAAGTCCGTAGGTTTAAGGTAAAAAAAACAAAAAAAAACAAATTTTTAGACCGCAAGATTTATTCCATGCAAGAAACTCGTTTAAAAACGCAGAAAACATCCAACGGGAACGTCCTTTTATAAACGACGCTTTTATACCTTTTTTTTTAATTTAAAAAATCTTTTTTTTTAGTTTTATAGGCGCATTTGTTATTTGCATGCTTTTTTTAAGGTTTCGTTAGGTTCTGGGTTTTTATTAGACTTAAGTTTTTCTATTAAAAAAATATAATTTAAGTGTGTTCATTATTAATACTGTGCATATCTGTGCCTTTTGTCACAATTTTTAAATCCGATCTTTGGCTTAACAAATCTAAAATAGGGACTCTTTGATTCTTAAAGTATTTAAATCGTTACCATATTGTTTAGCATCACACAGTAGATGTATTTTTCGCAAATCGGGTGTCGAAACCCTCTTAAGTCGTATCGTGCCGTACGTCGGTCCGGATGCGAAGTTTTAGGTTCGATGTTCGATATTTTTTTTAGTTTGAAACAAAATGTATCGTCGATGTAACCAATGGCCTAAACAGTTCCCTCCTAACTCTAGTCCAGTTGATGCCTGAATATTCCAATTTGTAGCATTTTAATTTATTATAATAATTAACCTTGATTTTAGAGAAAAAAAATTTTTGTAGTAGCGAAACGAAAAAAGAACTAAATGCATATATATTTTAACAATCACTAAAAAGTTAAGCAATCAAAATAGTGAAATTTTCGTCAGCGAGGTTATATTTAAACATATAAAAAAGCCTTAACTTCTTCCATTTGTATGTTCCTTTTATTTTGAGACTCGCCTATGCAAAATGACTGTCTACCTTAACGATTACCTGCACTTTTATTATGGTTGTGTTTTAACGAATAAATTTATTTTTGTTGTTTGAACGTTTGTATGTTATTGAAACAATGTGTAATCGAATAATAATGGCAATATTAAATTTATTTCTATTCTGTTATTTATCAGGTTTTGAAATGTGATAAAATCGACAATTTTTAACAAACTTATTATCGCATCTGAGATACCTTTTTAAGCATCACTGCAGCGAAAAGTAGGCTTTATTACGTCTTTCAGATATTATTAATTCGTAAACGGTCTTGTGTATCGATTTTTTTTTCGTTTTAACACGAAAGAGACGTTTTTATTAAACTCGATATACCTTAAATAAAAATGTGGTGGCTCTGTTTCGCGCGCGCACGATCTGATCTTAACGAATCTCGCGAAGGGGGTTTTTAAAAGAAGTTTTAGCAGAGTCCAAATAGGAGGGTATACTCAGGGGACCAGGCCAAATTGTCACGGTGATATCAAACAACTTAGACAAAATTGTAATCAAATCTGATTATTAACTATTACACCCCAAATAATTACGTATATTAATTAAAATACATTTCAATAAGAAAATTAATTAAACTTAAGGACTCAATTGTATGTTGTATTGTAACAGAGAAAAAAATGTATAAACGTTGCAATTACAAACGCACTCAACTGCATTGTTTAAAAAAACACTTTTCAATCTACTATTCTAAATAAACAAAACAACCTCATTAAGTTTCATTTTATGAGTCCAATCGGTGTCTACCAAATACAAAAAAACAGTGCAGTTGGGAATTTAATTTAGGTTTAGGATATTGTAAGTGCTTTTGAACAACAATATTAAGTTGTGAAGCTGTTCTGTAAATGTAACCCAATTGACCAGTATGCATTCAGTAATAAAGGTTGTCATAAATGTAATTTTTGTTGTTTTTTACCCCCTTTCTCATTATCCCGATCTTCCTTTGTCCTTTTTACATGACGTTTTAGGGCAAGTTGTACATTAGTAGCTGAAAGGTAAACCTACCTGGCAGGATAATTGACATTGATAAGGCAGGCTTACCGTTGAGCTTGCTTTTGAGCTACTAGGGTAATGTGTACAAGTACAACTCGCCCTTAGTTATTCAAGTTGTTATGTCGAGTTTAAAGATGCATTAGCGCCTGCATAATAAGAACAGAAGGTTACCAGACCCGATTTGAATTATCCAAACTTGCAGATGATCATCTGATTAAAAATGCCCAACCGTCTAGATAATTATCATCTATGTGTTGATATTGGGTAATAAATTGGACAATAAAAATTATCGAGACTTTATTGAGTAGATTGATTGTTACAGATTATTGTCTATTGAATTGAAATACTGTATTTCTCAATAACTATTCAAATTCAAAAAACTAAATGGCGGTAATCCTCCATTGCCATCTAAGGAGCGATTTTCAAAGCTTTGCTGTTTATTGGTTACTAACAAACAGGGTTAGAATCTCGACTAAAATAAAATTTTGAATTCCATTATCAGTTTTCAGCTCTGGTTTTCAGTTAGTTTCTAGTAGCAGGTTTGTAGAGTGATCCGGGGAAAGAAGAGTTCACTACGTGACCCAAGTCCAAAGTTGGTGTATGGGAAGTTGTCTCATCTACATTGTACGAACGATTTGTGACGTATGTAAGATACCGGAACACAAATAAGTTGCGATGCTTTACTACTGCTTTACAGGTTTTAAAGTGTTAAAACATCGTTTGTTAATGTTTTTTAATTTGTAATTTGAGAAAGCTAACGTTTGTGATTCAGCGAAACGTAATTTGAAGAGTTTATGACAATTCGGTTTTGAATAAAACCATATAAAACCAAAATTAGCTAGAATTAGACTTATCATATAGCTAATTAGCACGATAATATTTTTGAAAAGGTACTTTGTTAATAATAAGCAACTATTTTGTTTTATTTCAAAAATAATGATAAAAATATTACTATTTCCGTAAGAATTCTGTACTCGAGCCGGACTTAGGTATCTTACCTACGTCACTAGCCCGAATCACACTGACCTCATCCGACCGTCGATGAGACAACTTCCCATACACCAACTTTGACCCAAATCACTGCTACATAACATAGCAAAACAAGACAAACATGAACTATCACGTTCTTCTTTCTCTGGTATCACTTTTAGAGCTAGACCCTTTTGTAAATTTATTTGAATTATTTAGCTATCATAACTGGAGCTCTGTTATCGAGCCATAAGTCCAAGCTTGCAAATGTACTGAAACAGTTATGTAAGTACAACATTTTTAATAATGCAGGCTTCAAGAACATTGCAAGAGGGGTGGGTTTTTGCTTGTAATTTGAAAACTGCGCTTTTTTTAAGAGTTCTTCTATTTGGGCTAGAATTAGAGCAAACAATAAGCTACTCTTTTTTTATTCATAATGAACGTGAGCAGTCTGCTATAGGGTGTTTTAAATTTTCATCTACCCAAGATATTCTACAACTGAAAGAGAGAAATAGGATGATGGTTAAATTGTGACAAAGCTCAATTTCATGATCTTGAGAATAGCCATTGGTATTTTTGTATTCTTAATCATTCTCATTTATCGCAGTTTAAGAAGTTCCTATGCATAGATGGAAGTGAAACGAATAATTACAAATTGCACTCCACAAATAGTTTTGTTGCTCCTTTATTAAACAAATGATCTAATGCGTAACGTTCAAACGTACAAGGTCCATAAAACTTTTATCTGGTGTTTAAAATGAATAATGTGACTCATCTCACTTAGTGCTATTCATATCTTAAGTAATTACCCATCGTCAGTTAACAGTTATCCATAACTTACTGAAATTTTTAAGACTATGTTGTGCAAGGTTTAAGAAATAAGAGATAAAGATAATTGATATATTTTATTAATTTTAATAACCCAACTTACATTTGCCACCTACCCAGTAATAGAACATAATTTGAAACTGTAAAAGCGTAACTTAAAAAAAGATGGAATAAAAAATATAAGAACACGTGAATAGGCAATCTAAAAAACAACCAACCAAATCGACAAACCACAAAAATAAAAAAAACATACTGTTCAAGTTTCAAAGTTACATAATAATTATTCAAGTTTATAAAGTTTTTTACAATTTTTTTTAATTTTATATTTTATATTTTGAAAATTGGCATTTGGGTATTTTCGAGAATTACTTTTTCTGCTTATTCCGGTTTCATTTGAGTAACACTTTGCTTAGCTTGATGAGCTTGCAATACGGCAACAGCTTCCTCCACTTTTGTCTTGAGGGATTCTCTGTGTTCCAACATGTGCAACAGCTCGGAATTGTCGATTTCCAGCAACATTCCGGTAATTTTACCGGCCAATTCTTGATGCATCGATTGAATAAGAGGAAACAGACGTTCGCCCAACATTTGCTTCTGATCCTGAGGTGCAGCAGAAGCCAACAAAGAAGCGGTCAACGGCTCTTGACCTTGAACGACCACTTGTTGTACGGGCATAGCTTGGGGTGGATTTCGTATGTTAGCCGCGTACTTGTAAGAGGCGGTACGGTTTCCGCCGGCGTAAACCGCTTGAGCCGGAACCGGTCTTCTTTGTACGTTCTGCATTTGTTGACCGGTAACTGGACGTGGAACGGTTGGAGTGCCTTTAACGGCCGCCACGTTTGCAGGTCTAGCTGCCGTATGGTACGAAGTTGCCACACCTCCGGCGTGAGACGGTTGAGTCGACCAGCGTGGTGCATTACGAACGTGCGGTATTTGTGATGCGAAGAACCGTTGCTGCGAGATCGTCGGCATAAAGTAACCACTCGTACTGTTGGGCTGAAGGTAGTGGCCCATCGGGTGTTGCATACGCATATTAGCCATACGCTGTAAATACTGCGAATTCAAATGTGCTTTACGGTCTTCCTTACGTTGGGCCAATGCGACGTACAGTGGTTTTGTGCCCACGATGCGCCCGTTCATTTCGGTCACTGCTTTGGTCGCTTCTTCGGGAGACGAAAAGCAAACGAAGCCGAACCCTCTGCTTCTTCCGTCTTCCAACATCACCTTAGCCGAAGTAATAGTACCGAATGGGCCAAATTCTTTACGTAGACATTCGTCGTCGACGCTATCGTCCAAATTTTTGATGTACAAATTAACTCCTTGGAAGCGATTCATACGTTCCATTTTCAAATGTTCATAGTGACGTTTCAATTCTTGTTGTCTCTCGGCTTTCTTTTGTGCACGTCCAACGTACAACGGTTTATTCTCGCTGATTTCTTTTCCGTTCAAATCGTCGACCGCTTTTTTAGCAGCTTCCGGATCGTCAAACGCCACAAAACCAAAGCCCCGTGACTTACCATCTCTATCGGCCATGATTTTAACGCTCGTAATACTCCCCATCTTTTCAAATATTTCCTTCAACTGCTCTTCACTCATTTCTTCGCTCAAATTCTTCACATAAACGTTGGTGAACAGACGTGCCCTTTCGCCTAATTCTTTCTCGCGTTCGCGACGAGAAATAAATCGACCGACGTACACCTTCTTTCCGTTCAACAACATGCCGTTGACTTTCTCGATCGACTTATTCGCAGTTTCTTCGGTCTCGAAATGAACAAATCCGTAACCTTTGCTGCAGTTGTTCTCGTCGAGTGCTACTTTGCAACTTAAGATGTTTCCGAAAGCGGAAAAAGTATCGTACATGGCCTTATTATCGATACTTTTATCCAAGTTTTTAATGAAAACGTTACCGACGCCAGATTTACGAAGAGATGGGTCACGATGAGACCACATGATCCTAATAGGAAAGCCCCTCAAACAATCAAAATTTAACGTATCTAAAGCGCGTTCGGCATCGGCGGGTTGTTGAAAATTAACGTACGCATAGCCTAGAGAACGACGCGTTATCATATCTCTACATACGCGAATCGAACGTACTGGTCCAACAGTTGAAAATTTCTCGAAAAGTATCGCTTCCGTCACGTCTGGATGTAGATCTCCAACGTACAAAGATACCATGGGGTAATTTGCCACTACGCCGTTCATGTTGTCGATTATTTTATTCTTTCAAACGATTAACACAAAAAGTACACAATTTTCTTCTTTAAAATACCACGAGGAAACCAAATCGTAAAAACATATGTAACAAAAAATTTTTTAGTTATCACTTATTGCGTTACAGTTTTTAAGTATTTTTACGATTTTTTTTGGATTTTTAATAACGTTTTATAATTTTTTTTGTAATTTTTTAATGAACTAGTTAAATTTCACAAATTTTAGGTGTGTTGTGCAACCACCATATGGAACACAACACAACCTCACTTTCTAATAAAGTGAAATGAAACCAAATAACGACACGTAGCGCTTTTCGATGTAACTAAAGGCCGATTTACATGATAATAGGCTATACTAATTTTTTTTAAACCCTAAAGTCGCCTATAAAAATTAACAGCGTCGAATTACTTCTTAACTTTAATCTCTTTATACAAAACATGCATAATATTTTAAATAAATTGATTTTTAGATTTTTTAAATCGAATTTGAACGTTCCGTGATTTGAACATTTGGAGTAGAAACGTGTAAGTGTAAAGTAACCTTAAGCAGTTTTTTTTAAATTAATTTTCGAGGGCGTAATTATGTTAATTATTTAAATTGATTTCAATGAATAAAAAATACCCGATGTTAAAATGATCTACCTCGTGATCTACCTGCTTCTTTTGCAATTATAAGCTCTCGAATTCCCATAGAAAAAAGTGAGGTTAGAAGCATTTATTTTTCTGTTTGAATTTCCTACTTCATTTACGGATTTACAATCAGGATATCAGGAAGTTTATATTTGTGAAAAATATTATAATTTTGCTCTTGACCCTATTTATTTTATCAGTAATTAGATATAAAAGGGTAAATATTTGTCATTTCTAATGTTTTTAATTGTTCTAGATTTGTACATTGCATCAACGATCTAATTCAGTTTATTCTTGAACATCTCTGAAAATGGACAATGACTTATCCATAGGGGTTTTGGATAGTGTTTGTGGACCAATTACGAGTTTATCGGACGCGTGGTCTTATTTGCAGAACGTTCCAAAATGGGTTGATGATATTTTGGAAATTGTACCTCGGAGTGGCTTTGTCGTTAAGAATGCAATTAATGATTGCCACGTGAATTTTGAAAAGTTTGGACCTGGTACTAGATTGGATCGTCGGTGTGTTCCACGAACTTTAGTATGTCACGATATGAAAGGTGGCTACTTAGAAGATCGGTACGCTTATTATTTGGTTTTAAATTTATTAACTAAATTTGATTTTGTAGTTTTGTCGGTTCTATAAATATCGGCAACTGTTATTCTTTTTATCGTTGGGCGCAAATAGATATTTTTGTTTATTTTAGCCATCATTTAATTACGATACCTCCTATTGCGTGGATTAATGTAGCGCATAATAACGGTGTAAAAATTTTAGGTACATTTATAACCGAGTTTGGAGTAGGCGAGAAAATTTGTCAGGAAATATTTATTAACGAAACTAAAATGCGCGAATTTGTAAACGTCTTAGTTGGAATATGTGAAACTTTTAAATTGGACGGCTGGTTATTAAACATCGAAAATAAGTTAAGCGACGTAACTGTATTAAAACGTTTTGTCGATTTGTTAACAAAAACGTTACATTTTCGAAGACCCGGTACTCTGGTAATTTGGTACGATAGTGTGACTTGTAATGGAGAATTAATGTGGCAAAATGCCCTAAACGATTTAAATAAATGTTACTTCGATTTATGCGACGGAATATTTTTAAACTACTCTTGGAGCGAGTCTTCACTCTTAACAACGGTACAAGCTGCTAGACACAGAAGTTTAGATGTTTATGTAGGAATTGACGTTTTTGGAAGGAATTTTTTTGGAGGAGGTTGCTTTAATACTTATGTAGCTGCCGAGAAGATACGAGAGTACGATCTGTCTATGGCCATTTTTGCCCAAGGATGGACACACGAAACTTTACCTAAAGAACCATTAGAAAACTTTAACGAGAGGTTTTTAATACGTGATAATGCTTTTTGGAGGAGCTTGTGGCCTTATTTATACACTCATCCTATAACTAAACCATTTCAAAGCTTTTTTTATACGGGAGTTGATCAGGTAGACCAGCTTTACTAAATACAGGGTGACCACTCTACTAGGGTAACTTTTAACTTTGTTAATATAAGAGCTACGTACTGTATTGAATTAGCAAAATTGAACACAAGTGCAGGACAAACTTAATACTGTTCTTGTTTGTTATCAATACTGTCAACTTTTAAAATTATTTACTAAAAATTGAAAATGGGCCAAATTTTCAATCAGAAATATCTGTTACCGTTGTATATAGAACAAAAGTGCAAGAGGGACAATTGATAGATATCAATACGATAGTTTTCTTTTGCATTTTTGTTTTATCTACAACAGTAGCAGAGATATTCAGTTTAACGCCATTAAATTCTTCTTAGAATTCTTTCCAATTTTGGCAATTCTTTACCTTTAATATTAACATGGTCAACCCTAGATTATTGTCACCCTGTATATGCTTTAAATATAAATTAGAATTTTAGTTTTGGTGTAAGCTGCACACCCAAGATGTACAATTATCTCATTTCCTACATTCCAAAGATAAATTAGGAGAGGAACTATCTGTGCCAAGTTTAAAGGATGCTTGTGATTGTTTACAATTACACATCGAAAATAATTTCTTTAACTGTCTCATCACTAAAACAAATTTAAACCATCTACGTAAGTACGTACATCGATTGTTTGTGTGCGATATCCAAATCGATGGTAAAGTTACGTTTTACTACTATTTGAGAAGTCCCGAAGACTTTTTAAGTATTATTCTACTCTTAAACTATTCAAATGGCTCGTTTAAACAAATTATTTGTAATTCTTTTTATAAAGAAGAATTGCAAAATAATTCTTCAATATTAGAACTAAATCCGATTCAAGATAAAGTCATTTTAAATAAAGTTTTACAAATGAATACATCTGTCCCTTCCAGCTGGATTTTAAGGTGAGTTTTTTTGAATAGGTGGGATGTTTTTTAATTCTTTTAAATAATTGTAGGTGTTATTCCTTACAAGTTTACGATAGTAGAATTTTAGAAATTGCTGCTCAGATTGACGAGAACGTTTCTTCGTGTCTTTGTGGTATAGGTTTTGTTTGAAATGTAACATACTTGTTTTAATCGAGAGATTATAACGCAAGCTATGCGAAACTAATATCTGTATTAAATAATTTTTTATTAATAACGTAAAAAGAATAAAAGAAGAAGTTTATGCTTTTTAAGATATTCGATGTACCTGGTGGAAAATTCGATGTAGTAAAATTATATGTAGTCGACGCCATTTTTTTTCAATACATCAATTTGCCGCCAGCGCCATTTTGTGAACTGATCCAAAATAGACGCCGTCAAAATAAATCGAATAAAAGTCTAATTCGTTTTAATTTAGTGTTGTCGGTTAATAAGTTAGCTAAGTGATGAGTTACGGTAGGCCTCCACCTCGTATCGAGGGAATGGTATCGTTAAAGGTGGATAACCTAACATACCGCACCACACCAGAAGATTTACGCCGCGTGTTTGAAAGATGCGGCGAAGTCGGCGATGTTTACATACCGAGAGATCGTTTTACTAGAGAAAGTCGTGGATTTGCTTTCGTTCGGTGAGTTTCTGGTTTAAAGTTGTGTATTTATTTTAAAATTTGACGATTTTAGTTTTTACGACAAGCGGGATGCAGAAGATGCGCTCGAAGCGATGGACGGTCGCATGATGGACGGGAGGGAGTTACGTGTACAAATGGCAAGATACGGAAGGCCAACGTCTCCTCATCGAAGGTACGGAAGGTCGAGCAGAAGAAGGTGAGTTTCGTGAAACGTATAGTTTTAAATCTAAAATTTTTGTCTAGATCAAGGTCGCGCTCTCGCAGACGTAGTCGATCGCGTTCTTATCGTCGTAGATCTGCCAGTCGGAGTCATTCTAAATCAAGGTCTCGTTCCCGATCGGACAGCAAGAGTTCTCGCGGAAGATCTCGCTCTCGTTCTAAGTCTAGAAGAGCATCTGGAAGCAAGTCAAGATCAAGATCAAAGTCATAAGCGTAAGTAAGGGGAAGTCGTATAGTACAATTTAACCGACAATCTTAATCTGTTGCAGAGTTTGTCTTGTGTACGCAAACGAAGTATTTTTAACTGTTGTACCAGACTACTCACCTTATAAAGGTATTTAATTTTTATTTTTAGTTTCCTAAATTTGGTAAAACAATTCAATATTTTGTTTTAAGTGGTCATTTATTATTTTTGTATTCGTTCGTTCTAAATCGATGTGACGATGTATTAAAATCGATTAATATTATGAAAATAGCGTTACGATTTTTTAGTTTGACGGTGAATATTGGATGTAACTTATTAACGTTTGTGTAGTTTTTTCTTTTGAAAATGTTTTTAAGATTGACCATATTCGGATGTAATTGTCTTCATTTCGTTCAAAAAAAAATTTTTTTTATTAAAAAGAACGACTATGTTTGCAGAGGTTTAAAATTTGCTGTTTTTCTTTAAATATTTCGAGTGAATATATTATCTTAGTATTTGAAAACTAATTAAGTTAGTATTTAGTACGAGCCATTTTATAATTAATAAATAACATTTTCAATGTTTTTGCTTACTAGTAGATTAAATGTATTTATTTGTCATAAACATTTGTGCAAATAACGATTTGTTTTTGTTAATTTACAGAATTGTATATCAATAATATATTAGGACACTTAATATTTTTAAAATTTTTTAATTTTATTGTTATTCGAAGAAAATATTAAGTGTCTTTTTGTAAAAGAGTCTGGTCGGTACTAATCGGTTTTATATGAACAGGCGGAGTTGCCTGGGTGCAGTGCGGTGCAGACCAGTAGCTGTGCAGAGCGAGCGGTAGCAGTAGTCGTGCTGGTGTTTACGAGAGGTCATGGCGTTAGCAGTAAAGATGCAGTATTATGACTGCAGCTCGACTTCCTGTAGCTCAAGCGCAGCAGTTTCACGTACAACACGACAGCCAATTTTTTTGTTGCAGCTAATTAAAAGCACATAAGTATTTTAAATTTTCAAAATTATTCAAATTTCTATCAATTTTTGGTTTTAATCGAAAGAATTTGGTGTAGGCGCTGCTGCTTGTGTTTTTTACATTACGCTCTAAATATTGCTCTGCTAATTGAAAATTGAGAGAGGACGTACAAAATTAATTTTTTCAAGACAACATAAGTAACGCAAAATAAGGCATAATATTGGCCGTTGTTCTCAAGATTATGAAGTCTAGTCTTGTATCGAATCCAATTGTCTTAACTAAATTTTGAGGCGATTGTTTTCGATCGCAAATTTTAATAAAATTCAAATTTAGGTAGTATCTTTAATTGCCGACAGGGAGGAAGACAGGTAGGTATTCGAGTATGTAATTAAATGTACTACCGCATTTATTAAATAAGCATTTTAACCACTTTTGTGTTACAGGAAGGAGTATGGGCATTGGAGTAACTCATTTTTCAACTCCAAATCTTTATGTAATTTTGTAATTCGAATTAAATTAGTAAATAAAAATAAAATCATTTCAAGCGATTGATTTATTATTTCTAATTCCGTTAATTCAATTTTTAAGCGGATAGGTCTATATAAAGGGTGTCCAAGCAGGGAGTTGACTAGAGGCTAAACTTCTTTGTTTATTATGTATGTAAAAAATGTATTCTTTATAAAAGACTGCTTCTCTTGAAGCCTCCAAAACTATTCCCGTAAACAAGATCAATCTTACAGTGCGGGCTCGAAAAATGTGTTATGTAGAGATACAAGATAAGTTGCATTTAAGAAAATGACAACGTTAATTACTTTTTCATCACATACTCAAAATTACAATTATTGTTTATCCTGTATAAATTAAAAATCAGTTTTTAGTATTTTTTTATGTTTTAAGAGAAGTTATAATTCTTACGTCCTGAATAGCTTTAATACACAACAGATACAACTAAGGTTTTTGTAGGGTCTAGCCGAAGAGCCTGTCTATGGCATGACATATTTTTAAATTCAAAAAAAAGTATTAGAAAGTTCCAAAAAAAAATTCCCGAAATGAGGCAAATTATAGTCAGTTTAAACTGATTGTTTTCTGTTGTGAATAAATACTTAGAACGATATGAAATATGTCAAGCCATAGAGGATATGATATAGAATATAATGTATAATAATTTTGATTTAAAAGAAAATGTGTTTCTTATGCCCCGAGGACGACGTAGAAATTCCCCCATAAGCCCAATCATAAATATTAGTACAGGTGATGATAAATTTGAGCTGGAACAAATTGCAAGAAACAGATTTTTCGCGGGAACTTGTTCAGAATTTTACGCTAATTACGACCATATAAAGTCTATGATGCAAAATGGCAAAATTTTAGCATATTGTCCCTATTTTTAGAGGTTGTGATACAGAATACGCCTGAATGATGGGTAACAAAAACAGTTAAATGATGCACATTTCCAAAAATAAAATGTAAGAGACGCTACTGAAATTGTTAGTTGGGTTGGGTTGCATACATACTTTTACGCGCCATAGCCTGTACATAACCTATAATTCTAAATTCTCCAGCGAGGGTTATGTTTTGTATGTTGGTTTAGTTGTAAGGAGGCTGGGCATGTATGAATTTTGTTTAAAAATGCGAAAATCATCATTTCTATATTATTATTTATTATATTCACAACTGTTACACAAGCGATCTGGCATGAAATTGAAAGCAGAAGTGGAAAAATGAAAACTAACTCATTCGCCTGCAGCTCATTATTGAGAATGGACGCTACTTCTTGTATAAAGGGAGACCTAAGAACGTATTGTCTTTCTAGAGAATCTTCATGTAAGTTGTACACGTCAACGCGTTTAAAAGTTTATGGATTTTATACACTTTAATATTTTTAGGAAACGAATCGAAGCCGTTCAAAGAACTGATATTGATTTTTTGAAGAAAAATAATTATTCAAATGTAATTGAAGGTTTGTCTAGTTAGTTTGGTTAAGAACACGGGAAATCTAAGAAAAAATTCAAAAGTGGGGTTTGAATCATAATTTATTTAGCTTAAAATTTCGAGGTCCAATACTGGCTGAAACATTAATTTCTCTTATCATTCAAATCAGATTTATTGCGTATTCCTGATTATTTCAATTTTTTAATCAATTCCTTTAGTATTCGGGCTAATAAATTGAAAAACAGTCTGGGAATTATACTTTAAATTTCAGCCGGTTTGTTCAATGTAGAAAAACAGTAAATGACATTTCTTTGTCATGTAAATAATCAATTTACCTCTTTTATTGTCAAAACCATAACGATACCAAAAAGTGCGCATTATATTATTCATATTATTGAATAGTGTTTTAACTTGAACCGAACTAACCGGTTTCTATGAACAACAAACTGTTCAAGTACACTTAGCAGGAGGCTGGGCTGGGTGGGTAGTTTTGTAGTATATTATACTGGCTCTTGATACAGTGTGTCTCGGAATGGAGTTGACAGTAGAGGTAAAAGCTTGATTATTGACTTTACGACAAAAAGTCCTGCTTGTCGAAAAAATCTGAGGTCAGATGTATACCATGTTCATCTGAATATAAAATTCACTTTTTTCGACAAGCAGGATTTTTTGGAAAGAACGACTTCTCTTGTCAACTCCATTCAGGGACACCCTTCTGAGGTAATTATTAATTGCCGTTGAACCTTTAGAATCTAAAGCTTAGATTATTAAAGCCATAACGATAAACTATCAAAAAGTGCGCATATATTGGACAGTGTTTTAATTTCATCGGAACTGTTTTGGTGTCCTTGAACAACTGTTTAAGTAAACTTAGCAACAGACTGTTCTGGGATGGAGTTGACAAGAGGGGAAAACACTTTATTATTGATTTTACGGCAAAAGTGCTGCTTGTTGAATAAATGAATTATATGCGATATAAAAATTTGAGACCAGATAATAAATATGTATTACATGGTGTTTATTTGTAAATTCGTTTTTTGACAAGTGGCACTTTTTGTAAAGAATGAGTTTGTCGTAAAATCAATAATAAGGTTTTTCCTCTTTTGTTAACTCTATCCTGGGACACACTTCTGACGTAACTATCATTTTACGTTGAACCTTTAGATTATCAAAACCATAACGATACGAAAAAGTATGCATACACTTACACGGAGTGTCTGTGATGCACGAAGTTCGCCATCTCCAGCGAATTGCGCTTGATTAGGGTCCAACAATTTGCCATAATTATTTCAACAGTGTATTGGGCGTCTTTAAAATTGCTAATCGCTGTTTGCCTGCACTCGATTAACACTAGATTTAGCAGGAGGCAAGGCTTGGTGGGTATTTCTATAGAACCGTCTTGGACATCTGTGGATTGACTTCAAGTCATCAGAATTATCAAAGCAAAGTAGCAATTGGACTTTTTAATAGATCCTGTTCCTAAGACGTTTAAATTACTTGAGAATTTAAATTTTAATACTTGACGTAGAATACCTTATTATCTAAACTCTAAACCATAACGATATTATAAAAGTATATATTTATATATCACGATATTTGGAGCGTGTAGAGTGAGATATTGACATCTATACTGCGATCTGCCGATATCTCACTACACGCTCAATAAATATTGAGATACCGTATCGTGATCTAAATATCGTGACTAACATTGATGAGCGCGTGTCTCAGGTTTCACCTTAAAAAAATCCAATAGTTTTGAACCGACATACTTATTTGCCGGCACCTGGTGATGAATATACCAGTCCTGATGAATCAGGACACACCGAAAAAAAAAAGTGACATGTTTTCAGTCACTGCCGATAGAGCTGGTGCCCCATTCATCAGGGTTTTTTAAGATACTCATCACTAGGCACCAAAAAATGAGTATGTGAAGTTTCAAAACTATTGGATTTTTTTGAAGGCGATGTCCTTTTTTGGCTTTATCAAAACCATAACGATACTTAAAAAGTGCGCATGTATTAGACAGAGTTTATCTTCAACAGAATTACCTTCCATGAAACAACTGTTGGTAGACTTAATAGCAGGAGGCTGGGATGGCTGGGTGGGTATTTCTATTGTATCATCTTGAGCATCTGTATATTGACTTGAAGTAATTGAGCGCGTGTCTCAGGTTTCACGTTCAAAAAATCCAATAGTTTTGAAACGACATACTTATTTGCCGGCGCCTGGTGATGAATATTATACCAGTCTTGATGAATCAGGGCACACCGAAAAAAGTAACATGTTTTTAGTCACTCGCCGAGTGGTGCTCCATTCATCAGGGTTTTGTAAGATATTCATCGCTAGACGCCTACAAATGGGTATGTGAAGTTTCAAAACTATTGGATTTTTTTAAAGGGGATGTTTATTTTGGGCTATATTCATTGACTGGATCAAAACCATAACGATCCTTAAAAAGTGCGCATGTATTAGACAGAGTTTATCTTCAACGGAATTACCTTCCATGAAACAACTGTCGAAGTAGACTTAATAACAGGACGCTGGGATGGCTGGGTGGGTATTTCTGTTGTATCATCTTGAGCATCTGTATATTGACTTGAAGTCATTCGAGTTATTAAATAAAAGTTGCAATTTAACTTTTAAATTGATCCATGGGCGTGCATACCGAATGGGAATGGACGCTATCGTACAATCTTTTAGCGTTAACTAAATTGTTATGAACAAAGTTCGCCATCTCCACCGAATTTCACTCTATTCTAGTTATATTATTGGGCATTATCAGTTCCATGACGTATCTTATATCTTCTTTGAAGTTGTCAATTATTGTAATTCGGCATTCAATCAAATCACTATTTAAAAATTGTTTTAAATTCGTACTATTAATTGTTAATAGCACTAAAAATGTTTACAGAACGCATTCGGGCAGATATATTTTGGCCAGGATACAGTCCGAATTTCGTGATGACCTAACAATTAAAATGAAACCAATTCTGCTAATATCTCGCTCTACACGCTTAATAGATATCGTGATCCAAATATCGTGACATGCATTGAGCGCGTGTCTCAGGTTTCACCTTAAAAAAATCTAATAGTTTTGAAACGACATACTTATTTGCCGGCACCTGGTGATGAATATACCAGTCCTGATGAATCAGAACACACCGAAAAAAGTGACATGTTTTCAGTCACTCGCCGAAAGAGCTGGTGCCCCATTCATCAGGGTTTTGTAAAATATTCATCACTAGACACCTAAAAATGAGTATGTGAAGTTTCAAAACTATTAGATTTTTTTAAAAGGGAATGTTCATTTTTGGCTATATTCATTGACTGGATCAAAACCATAACGATCCTTAAAAAGTGCGCATGTATTAGACAGAGTTTATCTTCAACCATGAAACAACTGTTGAAGTAGGGTTAACCGGAGGCTTAGCTGGGTGGGTAGGTATTTCTGTTGTATTGTCTTGGACATCTGTATATTGACTTCAAGTCAAAGGAGATGAAAGTTATCAAACCAAAGTAGCAATTGGACTTTTAAATTGGTCCTCTTTCTAAAAGTTTTCCGTAATAGGCATTCAGATTATTTGAGAATTTAAATTGTAATGTCTGTCGTATTATCAAAATTATAATGAAACCAAAAACCTGCAGATATTAAACAGTGTTCTAATAGTTTTTGCAAAACTAACTCGGTTTTTATAAACAACTGTTAAGTGGACTTCACAGGAGGCTGGGTTGGGTGGATATTTCTGTAGAATTCTCTTGAGCTTCTATATATTGACGTCAACCTTTAGACTTTACAGTTATCAAACAAAAGGGGTAATTGAACTTTTAAATTGATTCTGCTTCTAAAACTTTTTGGTAATAATTAAATTAATTGAGAATTTATATAATAATGCCTGTAACTGTAGGATACTTCTTATCCGAACCATAACGAAACCAACAATGCGCAGATATTAGATAGAGCGTTTTAGTTTCAGCAAAACTACCTTGGCTTTCATGAACAACTGTCGAAGTAGACTTAGCAGGAGACTCGAGGTTTACTCGTTGAACTTGCACTAAGTTGCTCCGAACAGTTACGAATTGGGAACAACAGAACTAACTTGTTTTAATCTAATTAACTGTTCTGAACAACTTAGTGCAGTCCAACGAACAAACCTTAGAATGAAGGCTGGGTGGGTATGCCACCAAAATTGCCAAGTAAACTGGAGGGAATTACA
Source organism: Malthinus flaveolus (assembly GCA_950108345.1). Classification (NCBI taxonomy): domain Eukaryota; kingdom Metazoa; phylum Arthropoda; class Insecta; order Coleoptera; family Cantharidae; genus Malthinus; species Malthinus flaveolus. The sequence continues at coordinate 1,347,559 of OX467288.1, forward strand.
ATCATTTCTAATATGCTAATCTCGAGACAGATAATTTAAAACTGAATTTTATATTGAAGGAATTGATTTGAGAAAGCAAAATGTAAATAATCTGGAGTAGAGTCGTCTTTGATTTAGTCAACAATTAACAGAAATATTTCAGTCAGTATTGAATCTCGCAAATTTGAAATTAAAGGAGACGACACATTGGATATAATGCTCTACTAATACTATACCGTTTGTACCGAGGTTCGTACACTTTTGAATTTTATTGTAGATTTAAGTGCTGCGTTTTTTACATGGCTGACTGGACAAAACAAACAATTACACGTTTATTTTGAACCAATAAAATGAAATTTACATAGTTTTTTGGACGTCTTCGACAAATTCGTTAAGAATCTAAAAGTATTTATAAAATAAATAAACAGAAATATCTTCTCGTTTATAATAATTTATGTCGAGATTCTCCAGAACTTCAATTCGTTTTGATGATTTATTTTAACAAATACGTACCAAGACAACTAATAAAGTTCTAATCGATTCTCAATAATTATCAAATTACATAAAAACAAACTTTTAGTTTTCGTTTTTTCTTTTTTCCCCTTCGGTTTAAATTCTTTGTCAGATCAACAACTAGCGACACGTGCAGCACTACAACTAAAAATACGATTTTGTAAGTACAATGCGCTTGAGATTATTAATTATGTTATATCAAAGATTAAATTTACCAGGCGATGGACATAAGAATACAAATTGTCTAAAAACAAGTCTTAGATGATACAATAGATGTCACTGCCCATTGCAACTGGCTCTACAAATCTCTCACCCCCTACTCGTGGTAGAAAAAATGTGGGATTCGGACTTCAGAGAACTTCAGCTTCCATGACTTGACCACAATTTGTCTATTACCAGATGAGGCCGAGCTCGTGTTTAGTAGAACCAATGAGGAACGAAGTATTATTGTCTTGGTTGGCATGGCAATTTAAGTTTAAATTGGAATGGCTTGTCTGGAGTTCCTTAAAATGGATTACTTAGGAGAAATGAAAACAAAATATCACGCAAACACAACGCGAATGTTATATATTATTATTATTAGGTTAACTATAACGTATATTTGAGATTGTTGATTCTATTTTATGAGTAAGCGTGTCAAATCACACCAAACCATTAAGTACTGTAAATTATTATATCCAGCCCTCTGTTTGGGATTTTAAGTGTTACAATGGTGACCCTTGTATTTTGGGTAGAATGATGTAAGAATGTTAGGAAGGAGGGCAGTCTTGGTTATACTCTTACGTTGACGAAACGTTTTTAATATTATCCTTAAACGATAACTTAATTATTCTATTTGTTATAATAGTGTTGATAACACTCTAAAGATGTGAATCTTATTAATTTCATACTTTTCTGTAATAAATATGTTACGTTATTGCTTTTATTGAAATAATCGAACATCTTGAACCCTTTGAATTATGTGTTTTACACGAAGCTTAAACTAATGGAAAACTTGATTCATAAATTTATAATTTAATGTAATTTATGAGTTAATTAACTTAGTTGAAATTCTCGGATCCATATTTTCATATTTAATAAATAAAAATCATTTTTATGATTCTACGAAAGACTGACTGTAGCGCTACCAAAATTAATGAAAAACCGACGACTGTTTTCCCAAAATAGCATAAATTTTCTTGTATTAGCTTCAGAATAATGTGGAGCAGGGAAAATATAGTTTGGATGACTGGTAAAGACTTCGTTTAATCCCTGCATAGTCTCGTTATTCGATTTTTTATTGACCGGCTTACGATAAAGTAAAGAGGCGAAAGTAATTCCTCGCATAATTATATTTTAGATCATCTCACATGTTTCGGGTTATAGTTTGTAATCCATCTTCAGGTGCGACTACAAAGTACTAAAATATGTAAACCTTGTAGTCGCACCTGAAGATGGATTACTTTCGTCTTTTATTCATATAACCAAGAACCTCGTACAAAGCGCTTTCTCTATATAAAGTAAAGAGAGTTATTTGTTTTATTGAGTTTTTGATGAATTCTTGAGATCTTGATATTAGATCGAAAGTTTGTTTGGGTGCTTGTAAATTCCTCGTATCTCGTGTTCACAACTTTAAAAGCTTCTAGGTTTCTTGGAACGGTGGACTACTTGATCGTGGACTTGCATAGGAGCTGAATTTGTTATTCCAGGTTTTTTAGTGATGCAACTGAAACGTAGCAATGGACCTGATGATATTTGATGTGATGTCGACGGGGTAATGTAGTTTTTATTTCTGGACTAATTGGTGGTGGGCGTTTTATTTGATGTGGTGGATTTGGTTTATTAATAGTTCCAGTTGTCAGTTGGCTGCCTGGATTATTTTGTTATGTTCTTGGTGTTTCGAGTGTTTAATCGGCTGCTAGGTGGCCTCCAAGGCAGTAGCCGGGGGGAGATCAGCAAGATTTGAAAGCTGTCTTATTTACTTGTGTGGCAGCGATTTGGCGAATTAGTGCACCACTAAAGTCGCCTACAGACTTTGTGATTTTTCATCAGTCATCGTGACAAATCGTCGGAATTGAACCCCATGTGGAATTTTGTAGACTGTTCACGATAATAAATCACAACTTCTGGCAGTGGCGGCGGCAATTGCGGTTGTAAGCAAAAATAAGAAATTACAGGGCTACGAAGCCTCAGCGACCCCCATAACCATAACAAAGAAAAAAATTATTATATTGACTGTATCCTTAAAATTTTCTGACGTCGATTTGAAATCACCCTGTATTTGTATTTCCGGTTTAACCAAAAACGGAGTTAGCTCTTCTATTTTAAATACAACGTTCTGTATATCTTATTTTTGGAGTGGGAATTAACAAAATTAAAATATTTGGGGCGAAGGTGAGTTAAAAAAAGTGGAATGTTATAAATTATTTGATTTTGAATTTATTGTGTGCTCCAATTCGAGTTTCAACTATATTATCTTATGCGAAACAAACAGCGAAACTACACATTTTCTAATCAGGTGTCGATAAGAACACCTGCAACCTGCGCTTTTCAACTAGTGAGAAGATGCAATTTATAGATACACGATTTAGTAGTAGTTAGTTTAACAACATGTCCGTGATTTTTACATGTACAAATGTAGTTTTTTAAATCCACCCTCGTTTAAGGGAGCCAAGAGTTCGAATAGTGAAGGAATTAATAGGTAGGTAGGTATTTGTTTAAATTTATTTTAGTAGTTTTATCTTGTCTTTTGTAATTTATCTTATTGCAATAATTAAAATTTTAGTTTATAATTTTTTTGTTGTGTAAATCCGTCAGAGCAATGAAATGAAATTGTTTAATGGTTTTTAGGGGATTAAATCAACCAATTGAAACGATTTTGCTTTCTTTATAAATTAAAATAATTTAGGCCGCATTCAAATTTTTATCGAGGATTATTGATATGTCAATGATCTCATCTTAAAATTCAATTTTAGTACTTTAACATTGCAATTTTCAATTTTAATTGCAGATTAATTAATAGATGTTGACAAATCACGATTTAACATATTATACAACGTGCACGTTTAGGCTGTTTTTATTTTTTATTGGAGGTATAGAATTTTAAATTGAAATAAAACATACGAAATTTGATCAAATGAACGGAATTTTGTCTTTTTTAATAGAAAATCGTTGGCCATTTAACGTTTGAATATTATTTTGACCATATGACCCCGCTACTAGCTCTAATACGGTGTATCTTGGAGGTCCATTTTTCGAGCATTACTTAGTCGTCTGATTTCGCAAATAATACACACAATGTTGATTTTAATGTCTTTTGAGGCCTCGCTTCACTCCAAATGCAACAATTGCATTTATTGGCACAGCCATTGAGCCAAAAATGAGTCTCATGGCTGAACAAAATTTGGGGACAACTTGATTTTCAGCTAATTTGCCCAATAAACGCCGAAAACGATGGCCTCGCGGCTTCATTTCTTATACAACCTGGATAAGGCATTAAACCAAGATCTTTTCGTCTTTTTCAAACAAGTCATGGTCGGACAGAGCTCCAATTGTTGCGCACGGTGCCGAATCGAGATGCTTTTCTTAAGAACCATTATACTTTCTTCGGTACGGACCCTTTTTGTGTGTCACTGGGTATGGATGGACGATTATGTCGATTGTAAAACGATCTGTACGTTTCGAGAATAGAATCACGATTTTAAAATAAATTTGCACGATTTACAATCGTTGCTCTGATGTCAATCCTTGCGTGCTGAAATGGCAAACACTACTTTCTAAAAAAAACACTCAACTTTGACACATGATAACCGAAATCAAAGCTGTGTCTCAATCAAACATTCTATAGAATATAGGTCTAAAAAACGCCCATTAGAAATACCGGGGTCTCGGGACCCCTTCGGTTTTTCAGTAGTTTATTGCAACGTCATATTTGACGGCGAATAACTTTCACCTGGCCACTACAGTAATTTTCAAATTCCATGACCCGAAGTATTAGTCCCTTACCTTTAATTTCGTACGTTTTCAAATTTTTTGATTAATTAGATTTTGTTTTACGCGTTATTTTAGGGACCGAGGAGCTTCTCGGTTTTACCAGAAGTTTATTTAAACGTCGTGTTTAACGGCGAATAACTTTCACCTGGCCACTCCAGTAATTTTCAAATTCCATGACCCGAAGTATTAGTCCCTTACCTTTAATTTCGTACGTTTTTAAATTTTTTGATTAATTAGATTTTGTTTTACGCGTTATTTTAGGGACCGAGGAGCTCCTCGGTTTTACTAGAAGTTTATTTAAGCGTCGTGTTTAACGGCGAATAACTTTCACCTGGCCACTCCAGTAATTTTCAAATTCCATGACCCGAAGTATTAGTCCCTTACCTTTAATTTCGTACGTTTTCAAATTTTTTGATTAATTAGATTTTGTTTTACGCGTTATTTTAGGGACCGAGGAGCTCCTCGGTTTTACTAGAAGTTTATTTAAGCGTCGTGTTTAACGGCGAATAACTTTCACCTGGCCACTCCAGTAATTTTCAAATTCCATGACCCGAAGTATTAGTCCCTTACCTTTAATTTCGTACGTTTTTAAATTTTTTGATTAATTAGATTTTGTTTTACGCGTTATTTTAGGGACCGAGGAGCTCCTCGGTTTTACTAGAAGTTTATTTAAGCGTCGTGTTTAACGGCGAATAACTTTCACCTGGCCACTCCAGTAATTTTCAAATTCCATGACCCGAAGTATTAGTCCCTTACCTTTAATTTCGTACGTTTTCAAATTTTTTGATTAATTAGATTTTGTTTTACGCGTTATTTTAGGGACCGAGGAGCTCCTCGGTTTTACCAGAAGTTTATTTAAACGTCGTGTTTAACGGCGAATAACTTTCACCTGGCCACTCCAGTAATTTTCAAATTCCATGACCCGAAGTATTAGTCCCTTACCTTTAATTTCGTACGTTTTCAAATTTTTTGATTAATTAGATTTTGTTTTACGCGTTATTTTAGGGACCGAGGAGCTCCTCGGTTTTACTAGAAGTTTATTTAAGCGTCGTGTTTAACGGCGAATAACTTTCACCTGGCCACTCCAGTAATTTTCAAATTCCATGACCCGAAGTATTAGTCCCTTACCTTTAATTTCGTACGTTTTCAAATTTTTTGATTAATTAGATTTTGTTTTACGCGTTATTTTAGGGACCGAGGAGCTCCTCGGTTTTACTAGAAGTTTATTTAAGCGTCGTGTTTAACGGCGAATAACTTTCACCTGGCCACTCCAGTAATTTTCAAATTCCATGACCCGAAGTATTAGTCCCTTACCTTTAATTTCGTACGTTTTCAAATTTTTTGATTAATTAGATTTTGTTTTACGCGTTATTTTAGGGACCGAGGAGCTTTGCGGTTTTACTAGTAGTTTATTGAAACGTCGTGTTTAACGGCGAATAACTTTCACCGGGCCACTCCAGTAATTTTCAAATTCCATGACCCGAAGTATTAGTCCCTTACCTTTAATTTCGTACGTTTTCAAATTTTTTGATTAATTAGATTTTGTTTTACGCGTTATTTTAGGGACCGAGGAGCTCCTCGGTTTTACTAGAAGTTTATTTAAGCGTCGTGTTTAACGGCGAATAACTTTCACCTGGCCACTCCAGTAATTTTCAAATTCCATGACCCGAAGTATTAGTCCCTTACCTTTAATTTCGTACGTTTTTAAATTTTTTGATTAATTAGATTTTGTTTTACGCGTTATTTTAGGGACCGAGGAGCTCCTCGGTTTTACTAGAAGTTTATTTAAGCGTCGTGTTTAACGGCGAATAACTTTCACCTGGCCACTCCAGTAATTTTCAAATTCCATGACCCGAAGTATTAGTCCCTTACCTTTAATTTCGTACGTTTTCAAATTTTTTGATTAATTAGATTTTGTTTTACGCGTTATTTTAGGGACCGAGGAGCTTTGCGGTTTTACTAGTAGTTTATTGAAACGTCGTGTTTAACGGCGAATAACTTTCACCGGGCCACTCCAGTAATTTTCAAATTCCATGACCCGAAGTATTAGTCCCTTACCTTTAATTTCGTACGTTTTCAAATTTTTTGATTAATTAGATTTTGTTTTACGCGTTATTTTAGGGACCGAGGAGCTCCTCGGTTTTACCAGAAGTTTATTTAAACGTCGTGTTTAACGGCGAATAACTTTCACCTGGCCACTCCAGTAATTTTCAAATTCCATGACCCGAAGTATTAGTCCCTTACCTTTAATTTCGTACGTTTTCAAATTTTTTGATTAATTAGATTTTGTTTTACGCGTTATTTTAGGGACCGAGGAGCTCCTCGGTTTTACTAGAAGTTTATTTAAGCGTCGTGTTTAACGGCGAATAACTTTCACCTGGCCACTCCAGTAATTTTCAAATTCCATGACCCGAAGTATTAGTCCCTTACCTTTAATTTCGTACGTTTTCAAATTTTTTGATTAATTAGATTTTGTTTTCCGCGTTATTTTAGGGACCGAGGAGCTCCTCGGTTTTACTAGAAGTTTATTTAAGCGTCGTGTTTAACGGCGAATAACTTTCACCTGGCCACTCCAGTAATTTTCAAATTCCATGACCCGAAGTATTAGTCCCTTACCTTTAATTTCGTACGTTTTTAAATTTTTTGATAAATTAGATTTTGTTTTACGCGTTATTTTAGGGACCGAAGAGCTCCTCGGTTTTACTAGAAGTTTATTTAAGCGTCGTGTTTAACGGCGAATAACTTTCACCTGGCCACTCCAGTAATTTTCAAATTCCATGACACAAAGTATTGGTCTCTTACCTTTGATTTCGTACGTTTTTAACTTATTTGATTAATTAGATTTTGTTTTCCACGTTATTTTAGGGACCGAGGAGCTCCTCGGTTTTACTAGAAGTTTATTTAAACGTCGTGTTTAACGGCGAATAACTTTCACCTGGCCACTCCAGTAATTTTCAAATTCCATGACACGAAGTATTGGTCCCTTACCTTTGATTTCGTACGTTTTTAAATTTTTTGATTAATTAGATTTTGTTTTCCGCGTTATTTTAGGGACCGAGGAGCTCCTCGGTTTTACTAGAAGTTTATTTAAACGTCGTGTTTAACGGCGAATAACTTTCACCTGGCCACTCCAGTAATTTTCAAATTCCATGACACGAAGTATTGGTCCCTTACCTTTGATTTCGTACGTTTTTAAATTTTTTGATTAATTAGATTTTGTTTTCCGCGTTATTTTAGGGACCGAGGAGCTCCTCGGTTTTACCAGAAGTTTATTTAAACGTCGTGTTTAACGGCGAATAACTTTCACCTGGCCACTCTAGTAATTTTCAAATTCCATGACACGAAGTATTGGTCCCTTACCTTTGATTTCGTACGTTTTTAAATTTTTTGATTAATTAGATTTTGTTTTACGCGTTATTTTAGGGACCGAGGAGCTCCTCGGTTTTACTAGAAGTTTATTTAAACGTCGTGTTTAACGGCGAATAACTTTCACCTGGCCACTCCAGTAATTTTCAAATTCTATGACACGAAGTATTGGTCCCTTACCTTTGATTTCGTACGTTTTTAACTTATTTGATTAATTAGATTTTGTTTTCCGCGTTATTTTAGGGACCGAGGAGCTCCTCGGTTTTACCAGAAGTTTATTTAAACGTCGTGTTTAACGGCGAATAACTTTCACCTGGCCACTCCAGTAATTTTCAAATTCCATGACCCGAAGTATTAGTCCCTTACCTTTAATTTCGTACGTTTTCAAAATTTTTGATTAATTAGATTTTGTTTTACGCGTTATTTTAGGGACCGAGGAGCTCCTCGGTTTTACCAGAAGTTTATTTAAACGTCGTGTTTAACGGCGAATAACTTTCACCTGGCCACTCCAGAAATTTTCAAAATCTAAGACACGAAGTATTGGTCCCTTACCTTTGATTTCGAACGTTTTCAAATTTTTTGATTAATTAGATTTTGTTTTCCGCGTTATTTTAGGGACTGAGGAGCTTTTCGGTTTTACCAGAAGTTTATTTAAACGTCGTGTTTAACGGCGAATAACTTTCACCTGGCCACTCCAGTAATTTTCAAATTCCATGACACGAAGTATTGGTCCCTTACCTTTGATTTCGTACGTTTTTAAATTTTTTGATTAATTAGATTTTGTTTTCCGCGTTATTTTAGGGACCGAGGAGCTCCTCGGTTTTACCAGAAGTTTATTTAAACGTCGTGTTTAACGGCGAATAACTTTCACCTGGCCACTCCAGAAATTTTCAAAATCTAAGACACGAAGTATTGGTCCCTTACCTTTGATTTCGTACGTTTTCAAATTTTTTGATTAATTAGATTTTGTTTTCCGCGCTATTTTAGGGACTGAGGAGCTTTTCGGTTTTACCAGAAGTTTATTTAAACGTCGTGTTTAACGGCGAATAACTTTCACCTGGCCACTCCAGAAATTTTCAAAATCTAAGACACGAAGTATTGGTCCCTTACCTTTGATTTCGTACGTTTTCAAATTTTTTGATTAATTAGATTTTGTTTTCCGCGTTATTTTAGGGACTGAGGAGCTTTTCGGTTTTACCAGAAGTTTATTTAAACGTCGTGTTTAACGGCGAATAACTTTCACCTGGCCACTCCAGTAATTTTCAAATTCCATGACACGAAGTATTGGTCCCTTACCTTTGATTTCGTACGTTTTTAAATTTTTTGATTAATTAGATTTTGTTTTCCGCGTTATTTTAGGGACCGAGGAGCTCCTCGGTTTTACCAGAAGTTTATTTAAACGTCGTGTTTAACGGCGAATAACTTTCACCTGGCCACTCCAGAAATTTTCAAAATCTAAGACACGAAGTATTGGTCCCTTACCTTTGAATTCGTACGTTTTCAAATTTTTTGATTAATTAGATTTTGTTTTCCGCGTTATTTTAGGGACTGAGGAGCTTTTCGGTTTTACCAGAAGTTTATTTAAACGTCGTGTTTAACGGCGAATAACTTTCACCTGGCCACTCCAGTAATTTTAAAATTCCATGACCCGAAGTATTAGTCCCTTACCTTTAATTTCGTACGTTTTTAAATTTTTTGATTAATTAGATTTTGTTTTCCGCGTTATTTTAGGGACTGAGGAGCTTTTCGGTTTTACCAGAAGTTTATTTAAACGTCGTGTTTAACGGCGAATAACTTTCACCTGGCCACTCCAGTAATTTTCAAATTCCATGACACGAAGTATTGGTCCCTTACCTTTGATTTCGTACGTTTTTAACTTTTTTGATTAATTAGATTTTGTTTTACGCGTTATTTTAGGGACCGAGAAGCTCCTCGGTTTTACTAGAAGTTTATTTAAACGTCGTGTTTAACGGCGAATAACTTTCACCTGGCCACTCCAGTAATTTTCAAATTCCATGACCCGAAGTATTGGTCCCTTACCTTTAATTTCGTACGTTTTTAAATTATTTGATAAATTAGATTTTGTTTTACGCGTTATTTTAGGGACCGAAGAGCTCCTCGGTTTTACTAGAAGTTTATTTAAGCGTCGTGTTTAACGGCGAATAACTTTCACCTGGCCACTCCAGTAATTTTCAAATTCCATGACACGAAGTATTGGTCTCTTACCTTTGATTTCGTACGTTTTTAACTTATTTGATTAATTAGATTTTGTTTTCCACGTTATTTTAGGGACCGAGGAGCTCCTCGGTTTTACTAGAAGTTTATTTAAACGTCGTGTTTAACGGCGAATAACTTTCACCTGGCCACTCCAGTAATTTTCAAATTCCATGACACGAAGTATTGGTCCCTTACCTTTGATTTCGTACGTTTTTAAATTTTTTGATTAATTAGATTTTGTTTTCCGCGTTATTTTAGGGACCGAGGAGCTCCTCGGTTTTACTAGAAGTTTATTTAAACGTCGTGTTTAACGGCGAATAACTTTCACCTGGCCACTCCAGTAATTTTCAAATTCCATGACACGAAGTATTGGTCCCTTACCTTTGATTTCGTACGTTTTTAAATTTTTTGATTAATTAGATTTTGTTTTCCGCGTTATTTTAGGGACCGAGGAGCTCCTCGGTTTTACCAGAAGTTTATTTAAACGTCGTGTTTAACGGCGAATAACTTTCACCTGGCCACTCTAGTAATTTTCAAATTCCATGACACGAAGTATTGGTCCCTTACCTTTGATTTCGTACGTTTTTAAATTTTTTGATTAATTAGATTTTGTTTTACGCGTTATTTTAGGGACCGAGGAGCTCCTCGGTTTTACTAGAAGTTTATTTAAACGTCGTGTTTAACGGCGAATAACTTTCACCTGGCCACTCCAGTAATTTTCAAATTCCATGACACGAAGTATTGGTCCCTTACCTTTGATTTCGTACGTTTTTAACTTATTTGATTAATTAGATTTTGTTTTCCGCGTTATTTTAGGGACCGAGGAGCTCCTCGGTTTTACCAGAAGTTTATTTAAACGTCGTGTTTAACGGCGAATAACTTTCACCTGGCCACTCCAGTAATTTTCAAATTCCATGACCCGAAGTATTAGTCCCTTACCTTTAATTTCGTACGTTTTCAAATTTTTTGATTAATTAGATTTTGTTTTACGCGTTATTTTAGGGACCGAGGAGCTCCTCGGTTTTACCAGAAGTTTATTTAAACGTCGTGTTTAACGGCGAATAACTTTCACCTGGCCACTCCAGAAATTTTCTAAATCTAAGACACGAAGTATTGGTCCCTTACCTTTGATTTCGTACGTTTTCAAATTTTTTGATTAATTAGATTTTGTTTTCCGCGTTATTTTAGGGACTGAGGAGCTTTTCGGTTTTACCAGAAGTTTATTTAAACGTCGTGTTTAACGGCGAATAACTTTCACCTGGCCACTCCAGTAATTTTCAAATTCCATGACACGAAGTATTGGTCCCTTACCTTTGAATTCGTACGTTTTCAAATTTTTTGATTAATTAGATTTTGTTTTCCGCGTTTTTTTAGGGACCGAGGAGCTTTTCGGTTTTACCAGAAGTTTATTTAAACGTCGTGTTTAACGGCGAATAACTTTCACCTGGACACTCCAGTAATTTTCAAATTCCATGACCCGAAGTATTAGTCCCTTACCTTTAATTTCGTACGTTTTCAAATTTTTTGATTAATTAGATTTTGTTTTACGCGTTATTTTAGGGACCGAGGAGCTTTTCGGTTTTACCAGAAGTTTATTTAAACGTCGTGTTTAACGGCGAATAACTTTCACCTGGCCAATCTAGTAATTTTCAAATTCCATGACACGAAGTATTAGTCCCTTACCTTTGATTTCGTACGTTTTTAACTTATTTGATTAATTAGATTTTGTTTTCCACGTTATTTTAGGGACCGAGGAGCTCCTCGGTTTTACCAGAAGTTTATTTAAATATTATTATTTTTATCATATTTTTTTTCATATTATCATATTTTAGTAGTACACGGAAAAGTGATTTTCTACCTTTGTAACGGTGTTTTTGAAATTATAATCGTTAAAGTGCAATTGTTTTAAACGGCGTTTTTGAAGCCGCAGATTTACTCATTTAACTCGAAATGCGTTCTTCGAGTTTGACGGCGAATAACTTTTAAACGCAGCGTACGAATTATCATATTTTAGCAGTACACGGAAAAGTGATTTTCTACCTTTGTAACGGTGTTTTTGAAATTATAATCGTTAAAGTGCAATTGTTTTAAACGGCGTTTTTGAAGCCGCAGATTTACTCATTTAACTCGAAATGGGTTCTTCGAGTTTGACGGCGAATAACTTTTAAACGGAGCATACGAATTATCATATTTTAGTAGTACACGAAAATGTGGTCTTTTACCTTTGTAACCGTGTTTTTGAAATTATAATCGTTAAAGTGCAATTGTTTTAAACGACGTTTTTGAAGCCGCAGATTTACTCATTTAACTCGAAATGCGTTCTTCGAGTTTGACGGCGAATAACTTTTAAACGCAGCGTACGAATTATCATATTTTAGTAGTACATGAAAAAGTGATTTTCTACCTTTGAAACGGTGTTTTTGAAATTATAATCGTTAAAGTGTAATTTTTTTAAACAACGTTTTTGGAGCCTCAGATTTACTCATTTAACTCGAAATGCGTTCTTCGAGTTTGACGGCGAATAACTTTTAAACGGAGCATACGAATTATCATATTTTAGTAGTACACGAAAATGTGGTCTTTTACCTTTGTAACCGTGTTTTTGAAATTATAATCGTTAAAGTGTAATTTTTTTAAACAACGTTTTTGGAGCCTCAGATTTACTCATTTAACTCGAAATGCGTTCTTCGAGTTTGACGGCGAATAACTTTTAAACGGAGCATACGAATTATCATATTTTAGCAGTACAATTAGAAGTGATCCTTTACCTTAGTAACCGTCTTTTTTGCAATTATAATCGTTAAAGTGCAATTGTTTTAAACGGCGTTTTTGAAGCCGCAGATTTACTCATTTAACTCGAAATGCGTTCTTCGAGTTTGACGGCGAATAACTTTTAAACGCAGCGTACGAATTATCATATTTTAGCAGTACACGGAAAAGTGATTTTCTACCTTTGTAACCGTGTTTTTGAAATTATAATCGTTAAAGTGTAATTTTTTTAAACAACGTTTTTGGAGCCTCAGATTTACTCATTTAACTCGAAATGCGTTCTTCGAGTTTGACGGCGAATAACTTTTAAACGGAGCATACGAATTATCATATTTTAGTAGTACACGAAAATGTGGTCTTTTACCTTTGTAACCGTGTTTTTGAAATTATAATCGTTAAAGTGCAATTGTTTTAAACGACGTTTTTGAAGCCGCAGATTTACTCATTTAACTCGAAATGCGTTTTTCGAGTTTGACGGCGAATAACTTTTAAACGGAGCATACGAATTATCATATTTTAGTAGTACACGAAAATGTGGTCTTTTACCTTTGTAACCGTGTTTTTGAAATTATAATCGTTAAAGTGCAATTGTTTTAAACGACGACAAAACGGAGCATACGAATTATCGTATTTTAGTAGTACACGAAAATGTGGTCTTTTACCTTTGTAACCGTGTTTTTGAAATTATAATCGTTAAAGTGTAATTTTTTTAAACAACGTTTTTGGAGCCTCAGATTTACTCATTTAACTCGAAATGCGTTCTTCGAGTTTGACGGCGAATAACTTTTAAACGGAGCATACGAATTATCATATTTTAGCAGTACAATTAGAAGTGATCCTTTACCTTAGTAACCGTCTTTTTTGCAATTATAATCGTTAAAGTGCAATTGTTTTAAACGGCGTTTTTGAAGCCGCAGATTTACTCATTTAACTCGAAATGCGTTCTTCGAGTTTGACGGCGAATAACTTTTAAACGCAGCGTACGAATTATCATATTTTAGCAGTACACGGAAAAGTGATTTTCTACCTTTGTAACCGTGTTTTTGAAATTATAATCGTTAAAGTGTAATTTTTTTAAACAACGTTTTTGGAGCCTCAGATTTACTCATTTAACTCGAAATGCGTTCTTCGAGTTTGACGGCGAATAACTTTTAAACGGAGCATACGAATTATCATATTTTAGTAGTACACGAAAATGTGGTCTTTTACCTTTGTAACCGTGTTTTTGAAATTATAATCGTTAAAGTGCAATTGTTTTAAACGACGTTTTTGAAGCCGCAGATTTACTCATTTAACTCGAAATGCGTTTTTCGAGTTTGACGGCGAATAACTTTTAAACGGAGCATACGAATTATCATATTTTAGTAGTACACGAAAATGTGGTCTTTTACCTTTGTAACCGTGTTTTTGAAATTATAATCGTTAAAGTGCAATTGTTTTAAACGACGTTTTTGAAGCCGCAGATTTACTCATTTAACTCGAAATGCGTTTTTCGAGTTTGACGGCGAATAACTTTTAAACGGAGCATACGAATTATCATATTTTAGTAGTACACGAAAATGTAGTCTTTTACCTTTGTAACCGTGTTTTTGAAATTATAATCGTTAAAGTGCAATTGTTTTAAACGACGTTTTTGAAGCCGCAGATTTACTCATTTAACTCGAAATGCGTTTTTCGAGTTTGACGGCGAATAACTTTTAAACGGAGCATACGAATTATCATATTTTAGTAGTACACGAAAATGTGGTCTTTTACCTTTGTAACGGTGTTTTTGAAATTATAATCGTTAAAGTGTAATTTTTTTAAACAACGTTTTTGGAGCCTCAGATTTACTCATTTAACTCGAAATGCGTTCTTCGAGTTTGACGGCGAATAACTTTTAAACGGAGCATACGAATTATCATATTTTAGTAGTACACGAAAATGTGGTCTTTTACCTTTGTAACCGTGTTTTTGAAATTATAATCGTTAAAGTGCAATTGTTTTAAACGACGTTTTTGAAGCCGCAGATTTACTCATTTAACTCGAAATGCGTTTTTCGAGTTTGACGGCGAATAACTTTTAAACGGAGCATACGAATTATCATATTTTAGTAGTACACGAAAATGTGGTCTTTTACCTTTGTAACCGTGTTTTTGAAATTATAATCGTTAAAGTGCAATTGTTTTAAACGACGTTTTTGAAGCCGCAGATTTACTCATTTAACTCGAAATGCGTTTTTCGAGTTTGACGGCGAATAACTTTTAAACGGAGCATACGAATTATCATATTTTAGTAGTACACGAAAATGTGGTCTTTTACCTTTGTAACCGTGTTTTTGAAATTATAATCGTTAAAGTGTAATTTTTTTAAACAACGTTTTTGGAGCCTCAGATTTACTCATTTAACTCGAAATGCGTTCTTCGAGTTTGACGGCGAATAACTTTTAAACGGAGCATACGAATTATCATATTTTAGTAGTACACGAAAATGTGGTCTTTTACCTTTGTAACCGTGTTTTTGAAATTATAATCGTTAAAGTGCAATTGTTTTAAACGACGTTTTTGAAGCCGCAGATTTACTCATTTAACTCGAAATGCGTTTTTCGAGTTTGACGGCGAATAACTTTTAAACGGAGCATACGAATTATCATATTTTAGTAGTACACGAAAATGTGGTATTTTACCTTTGTAACCGTGTTTTTGAAATTATAATCGTTAAAGTGTAATTTTTTTAAACAACGTTTTTGGAGCCTCAGATTTACTCATTTAACTCGAAATGCGTTCTTCGAGTTTGACGGCGAATAACTTTTAAACGGAGCATACGAATTATCATATTATAGTAGTACACGAAAATGTGGTCTTTTACCTTTGTAACCGTGTTTTTGAAATTATAATCGTTAAAGTGCAATTGTTTTAAACGACGTTTTTGAAGCCGCAGATTTACTCATTTAACTCGAAATGCGTTTTTCGAGTTTGACGGCGAATAACTTTTAAACGGAGCATACGAATTATCATATTTTAGTAGTACACGAAAATGTGGTCTTTTACCTTTGTAACCGTGTTTTTGAAATTATAATCGTTAAAGTGTAATTTTTTTAAACAACGTTTTTGGAGCCTCAGATTTACTCATTTAACTCGAAATGCGTTCTTCGAGTTTGACGGCGAATAACTTTTAAACGGAGCATACGAATTATCATATTATAGTAGTACACGAAAATGTGGTCTTTTACCTTTGTAACCGTGTTTTTGAAATTATAATCGTTAAAGTGTAATTTTTTTAAACAACGTTTTTGGAGCCTCAGATTTACTCATTTAACTCGAAATGCGTTCTTCGAGTTTGACGGCGAATAACTTTTAAACGGAGCATACGAATTATCATATTTTAGTAGTACACGAAAATGTGGTCTTTTACCTTTGTAACCGTGTTTTTGAAATTATAATCGTTAAAGTGTAATTTTTTTAAACAACGTTTTTGGAGCTTCAGATTTACTCATTTAACTCGAAATGCGTTCTTCGAGTTTGACGGCGAATAACTTTTAAACGGAGCATACGAATTATCATATTTTAGTAGTACACGAAAATGTGGTCGTTTACCTTTGTAACCGTGTTTTTGAAATTATAATCGTTAAAGTGTAATTTTTTTAAACAACGTTTTTGGAGCTTCAGATTTACTCATTTAACTCGAAATGCGTTCTTCGAGTTTGACGGCGAATAACTTTTAAACGGAGCATACGAATTATCATATTTTAGTAGTACACGAAAATGTGGTCTTTTACCTTTGTAACCGTGTTTTTGAAATTATAATCGTTAAAGTGTAATTTTTTTAAACAACGTTTTTGGAGCCTCAGATTTACTCATTTAACTCGAAATGCGTTCTTCGAGTTTGACGGCGAATAACTTTTAAACGGAGCATACGAATTATCATATTTTAGTAGTACACGAAAATGTGGTCTTTTACCTTTGTAACCGTGTTTTTGAAATTATAATCGTTAAAGTGTAATTTTTTTAAACAACGTTTTTGGAGCTTCAGATTTACTCATTTAACTCGAAATGCGTTCTTCGAGTTTGACGGCGAATAACTTTTAAACGGAGCATACGAATTATCATATTTTAGTAGTACACGAAAATGTGGTCTTTTACCTTTGTAACCGTGTTTTTGAAATTATAATCGTTAAAGTGTAATTTTTTTAAACAACGTTTTTGGAGCTTCAGATTTACTCATTTAACTCGAAATGCGTTCTTCGAGTTTGACGGCGAATAACTTTTAAACGGAGCATACGAATTATCATATTTTAGCAGTACACGGAAAAGTGATTTTCTACCTTTGTAACGGTGTTTTTGAAATTATAATCGTTAAAGTGTAATTTTTTTAAACAACGTTTTTGGAGCCTCAGATTTACTCATTTAACTCGAAATGCGTTCTTCGAGTTTGACGGCGAATAACTTTTAAACGGAGCATACGAATTATCATATTTTAGTAGCATACGCAAAAGTGATCCTCTACCTTTGTAACGGTGTTTTTGAAATTATAATCGTTAAATTGTAATTTTTTTAAACAACGTTTTTGGAGCCTCAGATTTACTCATTTAACTCGAAATGCGTTCTTCGAGTTTGACGGCGAATAACTTTTAAACGGAGCATACGAATTATCATATTTTAGTAGCATACGCAAAAGTGATCCTCTACCTTTGTAACGGTGTTTTTGCAATTATAATCGTTAAAGTGCAATTGTTTTAAACGGCGTTTTTGAAGCCGCAGATTTACTCATTTAACTCGAAATGCGTTCTTCGAGTTTGACGGCGAATGACTTTTAAACGCAGCGTACGAATTATCATATTTTAGTAGTACATGAAAAAGTGATTTTCTACCTTTGAAACGGTGTTTTTGAAATTATAATCGTTAAAGTGCAATTGTTTTAAACGACGTTTTTGGAGCCTCAGATTTACTCATTTAACTCGAAATGCGTTCTTCGAGTTTGACGGCGAATAACTTTTAAACGGAGCATACGAATTATCATATTTTAGCAGTACAATTAGAAGTGATCTTTTACCTTAGTAACCGTCTTTTTTGCAATTATAATCGTTAAAGTGCAATTGTTTTAAACGGCGTTTTTGAAGCCGCAGATTTACTCATTTAACTCGAAATGCGTTCTTCGAGTTTGACGGCGAATAACTTTTAAACGCAGCGTACGAATTATCATATTTTAGTAGTACATGAAAAAGTGATTTTCTACCTTTGAAACGGTGTTTTTGAAATTATAATCGTTAAAGTGCAATTGTTTTAAACGACGTTTTTGAAGCCGCAGATTTACTCATTTAACTCGAAATGCGTTCTTCGAGTTTGACGGCGAATAACTTTTAAACGGAGCATACGAATTATCATATTTTAGTAGTACACGAAAATGTGGTCTTTTACCTTTGTAACCGTGTTTTTGAAATTATAATCGTTAAAGTGCAATTGTTTTAAACGACGACAAAACGGAGCATACGAATTATCATATTTTAGTAGTACACGAAAATGTGGTCTTTTACCTTTGTAACGGTGTTTTTGAAATTATAATCGTTAAAGTGCAATTGTTTTAAACGACGTTTTTGAAGCCGCAGATTTACTCATTTAACTCGAAATGCGTTCTTCGAGTTTGACGGCGAATAACTTTTAAACGGAGCATACGAATTATCATATTTTAGTAGTACACGAAAATGTGGTCTTTTACCTTTGTAACCGTGTTTTTGAAATTATAATCGTTAAAGTGCAATTGTTTTAAACGACGTTTTTGAAGCCGCAGATTTACTCATTTAACTCGAAATGCGTTTTTCGAGTTTGACGGCGAATAACTTTTAAACGGAGCATACGAATTATCATATTTTAGTAGTACACGAAAATGTGGTCTTTTACCTTTGTAACCGTGTTTTTGAAATTATAATCGTTAAAGTGCAATTGTTTTAAACGACGTTTTTGAAGCCGCAGATTTACTCATTTAACTCGAAATGCGTTTTTCGAGTTTGACGGCGAATAACTTTTAAACGGAGCATACGAATTATCATATTTTAGTAGTACACGAAAATGTGGTCTTTTACCTTTGTAACCGTGTTTTTGAAATTATAATCGTTAAAGTGTAATTTTTTTAAACAACGTTTTTGGAGCCTCAGATTTACTCATTTAACTCGAAATGCGTTCTTCGAGTTTGACGGCGAATAACTTTTAAACGGAGCATACGAATTATCATATTTTAGTAGTACACGAAAATGTGGTCTTTTACCTTTGTAACCGTGTTTTTGAAATTATAATCGTTAAAGTGCAATTGTTTTAAACGACGTTTTTGAAGCCGCAGATTTACTCATTTAACTCGAAATGCGTTTTTCGAGTTTGACGGCGAATAACTTTTAAACGGAGCATACGAATTATCATATTTTAGTAGTACACGAAAATGTGGTCTTTTACCTTTGTAACCGTGTTTTTGAAATTATAATCGTTAAAGTGTAATTTTTTTAAACAACGTTTTTGGAGCCTCAGATTTACTCATTTAACTCGAAATGCGTTCTTCGAGTTTGACGGCGAATAACTTTTAAACGGAGCATACGAATTATCATATTTTAGTAGTACACGAAAATGTGGTCTTTTACCTTTGTAACCGTGTTTTTGAAATTATAATCGTTAAAGTGCAATTGTTTTAAACGACGTTTTTGAAGCCGCAGATTTACTCATTTAACTCGAAATGCGTTTTTCGAGTTTGACGGCGAATAACTTTTAAACGGAGCATACGAATTATCATATTTTAGTAGTACACGAAAATGTGGTCTTTTACCTTTGTAACCGTGTTTTTGAAATTATAATCGTTAAAGTGTAATTTTTTTAAACAACGTTTTTGGAGCCTCAGATTTACTCATTTAACTCGAAATGCGTTCTTCGAGTTTGACGGCGAATAACTTTTAAACGGAGCATACGAATTATCATATTTTAGTAGTACACGAAAATGTGGTCTTTTACCTTTGTAACCGTGTTTTTGAAATTATAATCGTTAAAGTGTAATTTTTTTAAACAACGTTTTTGGAGCCTCAGATTTACTCATTTAACTCGAAATGCGTTCTTCGAGTTTGACGGCGAATAACTTTTAAACGGAGCATACGAATTATCATATTTTAGTAGTACACGAAAATGTGGTCTTTTACCTTTGTAACCGTGTTTTTGAAATTATAATCGTTAAAGTGTAATTTTTTTAAACAACGTTTTTGGAGCTTCAGATTTACTCATTTAACTCGAAATGCGTTCTTCGAGTTTGACGGCGAATAACTTTTAAACGGAGCATACGAATTATCATATTTTAGTAGTACACGAAAATGTGGTCGTTTACCTTTGTAACCGTGTTTTTGAAATTATAATCGTTAAAGTGTAATTTTTTTAAACAACGTTTTTGGAGCTTCAGATTTACTCATTTAACTCGAAATGCGTTCTTCGAGTTTGACGGCGAATAACTTTTAAACGGAGCATACGAATTATCATATTTTAGTAGTACACGAAAATGTGGTCTTTTACCTTTGTAACCGTGTTTTTGAAATTATAATCGTTAAAGTGTAATTTTTTTAAACAACGTTTTTGGAGCCTCAGATTTACTCATTTAACTCGAAATGCGTTCTTCGAGTTTGACGGCGAATAACTTTTAAACGGAGCATACGAATTATCATATTTTAGTAGTACACGAAAATGTGGTCTTTTACCTTTGTAACCGTGTTTTTGAAATTATAATCGTTAAAGTGTAATTTTTTTAAACAACGTTTTTGGAGCTTCAGATTTACTCATTTAACTCGAAATGCGTTCTTCGAGTTTGACGGCGAATAACTTTTAAACGGAGCATACGAATTATCATATTTTAGTAGTACACGAAAATGTGGTCTTTTACCTTTGTAACCGTGTTTTTGAAATTATAATCGTTAAAGTGTAATTTTTTTAAACAACGTTTTTGGAGCTTCAGATTTACTCATTTAACTCGAAATGCGTTCTTCGAGTTTGACGGCGAATAACTTTTAAACGGAGCATACGAATTATCATATTTTAGCAGTACACGGAAAAGTGATTTTCTACCTTTGTAACGGTGTTTTTGAAATTATAATCGTTAAAGTGTAATTTTTTTAAACAACGTTTTTGGAGCCTCAGATTTACTCATTTAACTCGAAATGCGTTCTTCGAGTTTGACGGCGAATAACTTTTAAACGGAGCATACGAATTATCATATTTTAGTAGCATACGCAAAAGTGATCCTCTACCTTTGTAACGGTGTTTTTGAAATTATAATCGTTAAATTGTAATTTTTTTAAACAACGTTTTTGGAGCCTCAGATTTACTCATTTAACTCGAAATGCGTTCTTCGAGTTTGACGGCGAATAACTTTTAAACGGAGCATACGAATTATCATATTTTAGTAGCATACGCAAAAGTGATCCTCTACCTTTGTAACGGTGTTTTTGCAATTATAATCGTTAAAGTGCAATTGTTTTAAACGGCGTTTTTGAAGCCGCAGATTTACTCATTTAACTCGAAATGCGTTCTTCGAGTTTGACGGCGAATGACTTTTAAACGCAGCGTACGAATTATCATATTTTAGTAGTACATGAAAAAGTGATTTTCTACCTTTGAAACGGTGTTTTTGAAATTATAATCGTTAAAGTGCAATTGTTTTAAACGACGTTTTTGGAGCCTCAGATTTACTCATTTAACTCGAAATGCGTTCTTCGAGTTTGACGGCGAATAACTTTTAAACGGAGCATACGAATTATCATATTTTAGCAGTACAATTAGAAGTGATCTTTTACCTTAGTAACCGTCTTTTTTGCAATTATAATCGTTAAAGTGCAATTGTTTTAAACGGCGTTTTTGAAGCCGCAGATTTACTCATTTAACTCGAAATGCGTTCTTCGAGTTTGACGGCGAATAACTTTTAAACGCAGCGTACGAATTATCATATTTTAGTAGTACATGAAAAAGTGATTTTCTACCTTTGAAACGGTGTTTTTGAAATTATAATCGTTAAAGTGCAATTGTTTTAAACGACGTTTTTGAAGCCGCAGATTTACTCATTTAACTCGAAATGCGTTCTTCGAGTTTGACGGCGAATAACTTTTAAACGGAGCATACGAATTATCATATTTTAGTAGTACACGAAAATGTGGTCTTTTACCTTTGTAACCGTGTTTTTGAAATTATAATCGTTAAAGTGCAATTGTTTTAAACGACGTTTTTGAAGCCGCAGATTTACTCACTTAACTCGAAATGCGTTTTTCGAGTTTGACGGCGAATAACTTTTAAACGGAGCATACGAATTATCATATTTTAGTAGTACACGAAAATGTGGTCTTTTACCTTTGTAACCGTGTTTTTGAAATTATAATCGTTAAAGTGTAATTTTTTTAAACAACGTTTTTGGAGCCTCAGATTTACTCATTTAACTCGAAATGCGTTTTTCGAGTTTGACGGCGAATAACTTTTAAACGGAGCATACGAATTATCATATTTTAGTAGTACACGAAAATGTGGTCTTTTACCTTTGTAACCGTGTTTTTGAAATTATAATCGTTAAAGTGCAATTGTTTTAAACGACGTTTTTGAAGCCGCAGATTTACTCATTTAACTCGAAATGCGTTTTTCGAGTTTGACGGCGAATAACTTTTAAACGGAGCATACGAATTATCATATTTTAGCAGTACACGGAAAAGTGATTTTCTACCTTTGTAACGGTGTTTTTGAAATTATAATCGTTAAAGTGTAATTTTTTTAAACAACGTTTTTGGAGCCTCAGATTTACTCATTTAACTCGAAATGCGTTCTTCGAGTTTGACGGCGAATAACTTTTAAACGGAGCATACGAATTATCATATTTTAGTAGCATACGCAAAAGTGATCCTCTACCTTTGTAACGGTGTTTTTGAAATTATAATCGTTAAATTGTAATTTCTTTAAACAACGTTTTTGGAGCCTCAGATTTACTCATTTAACTCGAAATGCGTTCTTCGAGTTTGACGGCGAATAACTTTTAAACGGAGCATACGAATTATCATATTTTAGTAGTACACGAAAATGTGGTCTTTTACCTTTGTAACCGTGTTTTTGAAATTATAATCGTTAAAGTGCAATTGTTTTAAACGACGTTTTTGAAGCCGCAGATTTACTCATTTAACTCGAAATGCGTTCTTCGAGTTTGACGGCGAATAACTTTTAAACGCAGCGTACGAATTATCATATTTTAGTAGTACATGAAAAAGTGATTTTCTACCTTTGAAACGGTGTTTTTGAAATTATAATCGTTAAAGTGTAATTTTTTTAAACAACGTTTTTGGAGCCTCAGATTTACTCATTTAACTCGAAATGCGTTCTTCGAGTTTGACGGCGAATAACTTGTAAACGGAGCATACGAATTATCATATTTTAGTAGTACACGAAAATGTGGTCTTTTACCTTTGTAACCGTGTTTTTGAAATTATAATCGTTAAAGTGTAATTTTTTTAAACAACGTTTTTGGAGCCTCAGATTTACTCATTTAACTCGAAATGCGTTCTTCGAGTTTGACGGCGAATAACTTTTAAACGGAGCATACGAATTATCATATTTTAGTAGTACACGAAAATGTGGTCTTTTACCTTTGTAACCGTGTTTTTGAAATTATAATCGTTAAAGTGTAATTTTTTTAAACAACGTTTTTGGAGCCTCAGATTTACTCATTTAACTCGAAATGCGTTCTTCGAGTTTGACGGCGAATAACTTTTAAACGGAGCATACGAATTATCATATTTTAGTAGTACACGAAAATGTGGTCTTCTACCTTTGTAACCGTGTTTTTGAAATTATAATCGTTAAAGTGTAATTTTTTTAAACAACGTTTTTGGAGCCTCAGATTTACTCATTTAACTCGAAATGCGTTTTTCGAGTTTGACGGCGAATAACTTTTAAACGGAGCATACGAATTATCATATTTTAGTAGTACACGAAAATGTGGTCTTTTACCTTTGTAACCGTGTTTTGAAATTATAATCGTTAAAGTGTAATTTTTTTAAACAACATTTTTGGAGCCTCAGATTTACTCATTTAACTCGAAATGCGTTTTTCGAGTTTGACGGCGAATAACTTTTAAACGGAGCATACGAATTATCATATTTTAGTAGTACACGAAAATGTGGTCTTTTACCTTTGTAACCGTGTTTTTGAAATTATAATCGTTAAAGTGTAATTTTTTTAAACAACGTTTTTGGAGCCTCAGATTTACTCATTTAACTCGAAATGCGTTCTTCGAGTTTGACGGCGAATAACTTTTAAACGGAGCATACGAATTATCATATTTTAGTAGTACACGAAAATGTGGTCTTTTACCTTTGTAACCGTGTTTTTGAAATTATAATCGTTAAAGTGTAATTTTTTTAAACAACGTTTTTGGAGCCTCAGATTTACTCATTTAACTCGAAATGCGTTCTTCGAGTTTGACGGCGAATAACTTTTAAACGGAGCATACGAATTATCATATTTTAGTAGTACACGAAAATGTGGTCTTTTACCTTTGTAACCGTGTTTTTGAAATTATAATCGTTAAAGTGTAATTTTTTTAAACAACGTTTTTGGAGCCTCAGATTTACTCATTTAACTCGAAATGCGTTCTTCGAGTTTGACGGCGAATAACTTTTAAACGGAGCATACGAATTATCATATTTTAGTAGTACACGAAAATGTGGTCTTTTACCTTTGTAACCGTGTTTTTGAAATTATAATCGTTAAAGTGTAATTTTTTTAAACAACGTTTTTGGAGCCTCAGATTTACTCATTTAACTCGAAATGCGTTCTTCGAGTTTGACGGCGAATAACTTTTAAACGGAGCATACGAATTATCATATTTTAGTAGTACACGAAAATGTGGTCTTTTACCTTTGTAACCGTGTTTTTGAAATTATAATCGTTAAAGTGTAATTTTTTTAAACAACGTTTTTGGAGCCTCAGATTTACTCATTTAACTCGAAATGCGTTCTTCGAGTTTGACGGCGAATAACTTTTAAACGGAGCATACGAATTATCATATTTTAGTAGTACACGAAAATGTGGTCTTTTACCTTTGTAACCGTGTTTTTGAAATTATAATCGTTAAAGTGTAATTTTTTTAAACAACGTTTTTGGAGCCTCAGATTTACTCATTTAACTCGAAATGCGTTCTTCGAGTTTGACGGCGAATAACTTTTAAACGGAGCATACGAATTATCATATTTTAGTAGTACACGAAAATGTGGTCTTTTACCTTTGTAACCGTGTTTTTGAAATTATAATCGTTAAAGTGCAATTGTTTTAAACGACGTTTTTGAAGCCGCAGATTTACTCATTTAACTCGAAATGCGTTTTTCGAGTTTGACGGCGAATAACTTTTAAACGGAGCATACGAATTATCATATTTTAGTAGTACACGAAAATGTGGTCTTTTACCTTTGTAACCGTGTTTTTGAAATTATAATCGTTAAAGTGTAATTTTTTTAAACAACGTTTTTGGAGCCTCAGATTTACTCATTTAACTCGAAATGCGTTCTTCGAGTTTGACGGCGAATAACTTTTAAACGGAGCATACGAATTATCATATTTTAGTAGTACACGAAAATGTGGTCTTTTACCTTTGTAACCGTGTTTTTGAAATTATAATCGTTAAAGTGTAATTTTTTTAAACAACGTTTTTGGAGCCTCAGATTTACTCATTTAACTCGAAATGCGTTTTTCGAGTTTGACGGCGAATAACTTTTAAACGGAGCATACGAATTATCATATTTTAGTAGTACACGAAAATGTGGTCTTTTACCTTTGTAACCGTGTTTTTGAAATTATAATCGTTAAAGTGTAATTTTTTTAAACAACGTTTTTGGAGCCTCAGATTTACTCATTTAACTCGAAATGCGTTCTTCGAGTTTGACGGCGAATAACTTTTAAACGGAGCATACGAATTATCATATTTTAGTAGTACACGAAAATGTGGTCTTTTACCTTTGTAACCGTGTTTTTGAAATTATAATCGTTAAAGTGTAATTTTTTTAAACAACGTTTTTGGAGCCTCAGATTTACTCATTTAACTCGAAATGCGTTCTTCGAGTTTGACGGCGAATAACTTTTAAACGGAGCATACGAATTATCATATTTTAGTAGTACACGAAAATGTGGTCTTTTACCTTTGTAACCGTGTTTTTGAAATTATAATCGTTAAAGTGTAATTTTTTTAAACAACGTTTTTGGAGCCTCAGATTTACTCATTTAACTCGAAATGCGTTTTTCGAGTTTGACGGCGAATAACTTTTAAACGGAGCATACGAATTATCATATTTTAGTAGTACACGAAAATGTGGTCTTTTACCTTTGTAACCGTGTTTTTGAAATTATAATCGTTAAAGTGTAATTTTTTTAAACAACGTTTTTGGAGCCTCAGATTTACTCATTTAACTCGAAATGCGTTCTTCGAGTTTGACGGCGAATAACTTTTAAACGGAGCATACGAATTATCATATTTTAGTAGTACACGAAAATGTGGTCTTTTACCTTTGTAACCGTGTTTTTGAAATTATAATCGTTAAAGTGTAATTTTTTTAAACAACGTTTTTGGAGCCTCAGATTTACTCATTTAACTCGAAATGCGTTCTTCGAGTTTGACGGCGAATAACTTTTAAACGGAGCATACGAATTATCATATTTTAGTAGTACACGAAAATGTGGTCTTTTACCTTTGTAACCGTGTTTTTGAAATTATAATCGTTAAAGTGTAATTTTTTTAAACAACGTTTTTGGAGCCTCAGATTTACTCATTTAACTCGAAATGCGTTTTTCGAGTTTGACGGCGAATAACTTTTAAACGGAGCATACGAATTATCATATTTTAGTAGTACACGAAAATGTGGTCTTTTACCTTTGTAACCGTGTTTTTGAAATTATAATCGTTAAAGTGTAATTTTTTTAAACAACGTTTTTGGAGCCTCAGATTTACTCATTTAACTCGAAATGCGTTCTTCGAGTTTGACGGCGAATAACTTTTAAACGGAGCATACGAATTATCATATTTTAGTAGTACACGAAAATGTGGTCTTTTACCTTTGTAACCGTGTTTTTGAAATTATAATCGTTAAAGTGTAATTTTTTTAAACAACGTTTTTGGAGCCTCAGATTTACTCATTTAACTCGAAATGCGTTCTTCGAGTTTGACGGCGAATAACTTTTAAACGGAGCATACGAATTATCATATTTTAGTAGTACACGAAAATGTGGTCTTTTACCTTTGTAACCGTGTTTTTGAAATTATAATCGTTAAAGTGTAATTTTTTTAAACAACGTTTTTGGAGCCTCAGATTTACTCATTTAACTCGAAATGCGTTCTTCGAGTTTGACGGCGAATAACTTTTAAACGGAGCATACGAATTATCATATTTTAGTAGTACACGAAAATGTGGTCTTTTACCTTTGTAACCGTGTTTTTGAAATTATAATCGTTAAAGTGCAATTGTATTAAACGACGTTTTTGAAGCCGCAGATTTACTCATTTAACTCGAAATGCGTTTTTCGAGTTTGACGGCGAATAACTTTTAAACGGAGCATACGAATTATCATATTTTAGTAGTACACGAAAATGTGGTCTTTTACCTTTGTAACCGTGTTTTTGAAATTATAATCGTTAAAGTGTAATTTTTTTAAACAACGTTTTTGGAGCCTCAGATTTACTCATTTAACTCGAAATGCGTTCTTCGAGTTTGACGGCGAATAACTTTTAAACGGAGCATACGAATTATCATATTTTAGTAGCATACGCAAAAGTGATCCTCTACCTTTGTAACGGTGTTTTTGAAATTATAATCGTTAAATTGTAATTTTTTTAAACAACGTTTTTGGAGCCTCAGATTTACTCATTTAACTCGAAATGCGTTCTTCGAGTTTGACGGCGAATAACTTTTAAACGGAGCATACGAATTATCATATTTTAGTAGCATACGCAAAAGTGATCCTCTACCTTTGTAACGGTGTTTTTGAAATTATAATCGTTAAAGTGTAATTTTTTTAAACAACGTTTTTGCAGCCTCAGATTTACTCATTTAACTCGAAATGCGTTCTTCGAGTTTGACGGCGAATAACTTTTAAACGGAGCATACGAATTATCATATTTTAGCAGTACAATTAGAAGTGCTCTTTTACCTTAGTAACCGTCTTTTTTGCAATTATAATCGTTAAAGTGCAATTGTTTTAAACGGCGTTTTTGAAGCCGCAGATTTACTCATTTAACTCGTAATGCGTTCTTCGAGTTTGACGGCGAATAACTTTTAAACGGAGCATACGAATTATCATATTTTAGCAGTACAATTAGAAGTGCTCTTTTACCTTAGTAACCGTCTTTTTTGCAATTATAATCGTTAAAGTGCAATTGTTTTAAACGGCGTTTTTGAAGCCGCAGATTTACTCATTTAACTCGTAATGCGTTCTTCGAGTTTGACGGCGAATAACTTTTAAACGGAGCATACGAATTATCATATTTTAGCAGTACAATTAGAAGTGATCTTTTACCTTAGTAACCGTCTTTTTTGCAATTATAATCGTTAAAGTGCAATTGTTTTAAACGGCGTTTTTGAAGCCGCAGATTTACTCATTTAACTCGTAATGCGTTCTTCGAGTTTGACGGCGAATAACTTTTAAACGGAGCATACGAATTATCATATTTTAGCAGTACAATTAGAAGTGCTCTTTTACCTTAGTAACCGTCTTTTTTGCAATTATAATCGTTAAAGTGCAATTGTTTTAAACGGCGTTTTTGAAGCCGCAGATTTACTCATTTAACTCGTAATGCGTTCTTCGAGTTTGACGGCGAATAACTTTTAAACGGAGCATACGAATTATCATATTTTAGCAGTACAATTAGAAGTGATCTTTTACCTTAGTAACCGTCTTTTTTGCAATTATAATCGTTAAAGTGCAATTGTTTTAAACGGCGTTTTTGAAGCCGCAGATTTACTCACTTAACTCGTAATGCGTTCTTCGAGTTTGACGGCGAATAACTTTTAAACGGAGCATACGAATTATCATATTTTAGCAGTACAATTAGAAGTGATCTTTTACCTTAGTAACCGTCTTTTTTGCAATTATAATCGTTAAAGTGCAATTGTTTTAAACGGCGTTTTTGAAGCCGCAGATTTACTCATTTAACTCGTAATGCGTTCTTCGAGTTTGACGGCGAATAACTTTTAAACGGAGCATACGAATTATCATATTTTAGCAGTACAATTAGAAGTGCTCTTTTACCTTAGTAACCGTCTTTTTGCAATTATAATCGTTAAAGTGCAATTGTTTTAAACGGCGTTTTTGAAGCCGCAGATTTACTCATTTAACTCGTAATGCGTTCTTCGAGTTTGACGGCGAATAACTTTTAAACGGAGCATACGAATTATCATATTTTAGTAGTACATGAAAAAGTGATTTTCTACCTTTGAAACGGTGTTTTTGAAATTATAATCGTTAAAGTGTAATTTTTTTAAACAACGTTTTTGGAGCCTCAGATTTACTCATTTAACTCGAAATGCGTTCTTCGAGTTTGACGGCGAATAACTTGTAAACGGAGCATACGAATTATCATATTTTAGTAGTACACGAAAATGTGGTCTTTTACCTTTGTAACCGTGTTTTTGAAATTATAATCGTTAAAGTGTAATTTTTTTAAACAACGTTTTTGGAGCCTCAGATTTACTCATTTAACTCGAAATGCGTTCTTCGAGTTTGACGGCGAATAACTTTTAAACGGAGCATACGAATTATCATATTTTAGTAGTACACGAAAATGTGGTCTTTTACCTTTGTAACCGTGTTTTTGAAATTATAATCGTTAAAGTGTAATTTTTTTAAACAACGTTTTTGGAGCCTCAGATTTACTCATTTAACTCGAAATGCGTTCTTCGAGTTTGACGGCGAATAACTTTTAAACGGAGCATACGAATTATCATATTTTAGTAGTACACGAAAATGTGGTCTTTTACCTTTGTAACCGTGTTTTGAAATTATAATCGTTAAAGTGTAATTTTTTTAAACAACGTTTTTGGAGCCTCAGATTTACTCATTTAACTCGAAATGCGTTTTTCGAGTTTGACGGCGAATAACTTTTAAACGGAGCATACGAATTATCATATTTTAGTAGTACACGAAAATGTGGTCTTTTACCTTTGTAACCGTGTTTTTGAAATTATAATCGTTAAAGTGTAATTTTTTTAAACAACGTTTTTGGAGCCTCAGATTTACTCATTTAACTCGAAATGCGTTTTTCGAGTTTGACGGCGAATAACTTTTAAACGGAGCATACGAATTATCATATTTTAGTAGTACACGAAAATGTGGTCTTTTACCTTTGTAACCGTGTTTTTGAAATTATAATCGTTAAAGTGTAATTTTTTTAAACAACGTTTTTGGAGCCTCAGATTTACTCATTTAACTCGAAATGCGTTCTTCGAGTTTGACGGCGAATAACTTTTAAACGGAGCATACGAATTATCATATTTTAGTAGTACACGAAAATGTGGTCTTTTACCTTTGTAACCGTGTTTTTGAAATTATAATCGTTAAAGTGTAATTTTTTTAAACAACGTTTTTGGAGCCTCAGATTTACTCATTTAACTCGAAATGCGTTCTTCGAGTTTGACGGCGAATAACTTTTAAACGGAGCATACGAATTATCATATTTTAGTAGTACACGAAAATGTGGTCTTTTACCTTTGTAACCGTGTTTTTGAAATTATAATCGTTAAAGTGTAATTTTTTTAAACAACGTTTTTGGAGCCTCAGATTTACTCATTTAACTCGAAATGCGTTCTTCGAGTTTGACGGCGAATAACTTTTAAACGGAGCATACGAATTATCATATTTTAGTAGTACACGAAAATGTGGTCTTTTACCTTTGTAACCGTGTTTTTGAAATTATAATCGTTAAAGTGTAATTTTTTTAAACAACGGTTTTGGAGCCTCAGATTTACTCATTTAACTCGAAATGCGTTCTTCGAGTTTGACGGCGAATAACTTTTAAACGGAGCATACGAATTATCATATTTTAGTAGTACACGAAAATGTGGTCTTTTACCTTTGTAACCGTGTTTTTGAAATTATAATCGTTAAAGTGCAATTGTTTTAAACGACGTTTTTGAAGCCGCAGATTTACTCATTTAACTCGAAATGCGTTTTTCGAGTTTGACGGCGAATAACTTTTAAACGGAGCATACGAATTATCATATTTTAGTAGTACACGAAAATGTGGTATTTTACCTTTGTAACCGTGTTTTTGAAATTATAATCGTTAAAGTGTAATTTTTTTAAACAACGTTTTTGGAGCCTCAGATTTACTCATTTAACTCGAAATGCGTTCTTCGAGTTTGACGGCGAATAACTTTTAAACGGAGCATACGAATTATCATATTTTAGTAGCATACGCAAAAGTGATCCTCTACCTTTGTAACGGTGTTTTTGAAATTATAATCGTTAAATTGTAATTTTTTTAAACAACGTTTTTGGAGCCTCAGATTTACTCATTTAACTCGAAATGCGTTCTTCGAGTTTGACGGCGAATAACTTTTAAACGGAGCATACGAATTATCATATTTTAGTAGCATACGCAAAAGTGATCCTCTACCTTTGTAACGGTGTCTTTGAAATTATAATCGTTAAAGTGTAATTTTTTTAAACAACGTTTTTGCAGCCTCAGATTTACTCATTTAACTCGAAATGCGTTCTTCGAGTTTGACGGCGAATAACTTTTAAACGGAGCATACGAATTATCATATTTTAGCAGTACAATTAGAAGTGCTCTTTTACCTTAGTAACCGTCTTTTTTGCAATTATAATCGTTAAAGTGCAATTGTTTTAAACGGCGTTTTTGAAGCCGCAGATTTACTCATTTAACTCGTAATGCGTTCTTCGAGTTTGACGGCGAATAACTTTTAAACGGAGCATACGAATTATCATATTTTAGCAGTACAATTAGAAGTGCTCTTTTACCTTAGTAACCGTCTTTTTTGCAATTATAATCGTTAAAGTGCAATTGTTTTAAACGGCGTTTTTGAAGCCGCAGATTTACTCATTTAACTCGTAATGCGTTCTTCGAGTTTGACGGCGAATAACTTTTAAACGGAGCATACGAATTATCATATTTTAGTAGTACACGAAAATGTGGTCTTTTACCTTTGTAACCGTGTTTTTGAAATTATAATCGTTAAAGTGTAATTTTTTTAAACAACGTTTTTGGAGCCTCAGATTTACTCATTTAACTCGAAATGCGTTCTTCGAGTTTGACGGCGAATAACTTTTAAACGGAGCATACGAATTATCATATTTTAGCAGTACAATTAGAAGTGCTCTTTTACCTTAGTAACCGTCTTTTTTGCAATTATAATCGTTAAAGTGCAATTGTTTTAAACGGCGTTTTTGAAGCCGCAGATTTACTCATTTAACTCGTAATGCGTTCTTCGAGTTTGACGGCGAATAACTTTTAAACGGAGCATACGAATTATCATATTTTAGTAGTACACGAAAATGTGGTCTTTTACCTTTGTAACCGTGTTTTTGAAATTATAATCGTTAAAGTGTAATTTTTTTAAACAACGTTTTTGGAGCCTCAGATTTACTCATTTAACTCGAAATGCGTTCTTCGAGTTTGACGGCGAATAACTTTTAAACGGAGCATACGAATTATCATATTTTAGTAGTACACGAAAATGTGGTCTTTTACCTTTGTAACCGTGTTTTGAAATTATAATCGTTAAAGTGTAATTTTTTTAAACAACGTTTTTGGAGCCTCAGATTTACTCATTTAACTCGAAATGCGTTTTTCGAGTTTGACGGCGAATAACTTTTAAACGGAGCATACGAATTATCATATTTTAGTAGTACACGAAAATGTGGTCTTTTACCTTTGTAACCGTGTTTTTGAAATTATAATCGTTAAAGTGTAATTTTTTTAAACAACGTTTTTGGAGCCTCAGATTTACTCATTTAACTCGAAATGCGTTTTTCGAGTTTGACGGCGAATAACTTTTAAACGGAGCATACGAATTATCATATTTTAGTAGTACACGAAAATGTGGTCTTTTACCTTTGTAACCGTGTTTTTGAAATTATAATCGTTAAAGTGTAATTTTTTTAAACAACGTTTTTGGAGCCTCAGATTTACTCATTTAACTCGAAATGCGTTCTTCGAGTTTGACGGCGAATAACTTTTAAACGGAGCATACGAATTATCATATTTTAGTAGTACACGAAAATGTGGTCTTTTACCTTTGTAACCGTGTTTTTGAAATTATAATCGTTAAAGTGTAATTTTTTTAAACAACGTTTTTGGAGCCTCAGATTTACTCATTTAACTCGAAATGCGTTCTTCGAGTTTGACGGCGAATAACTTTTAAACGGAGCATACGAATTATCATATTTTAGTAGTACACGAAAATGTGGTCTTTTACCTTTGTAACCGTGTTTTTGAAATTATAATCGTTAAAGTGTAATTTTTTTAAACAACGTTTTTGGAGCCTCAGATTTACTCATTTAACTCGAAATGCGTTCTTCGAGTTTGACGGCGAATAACTTTTAAACGGAGCATACGAATTATCATATTTTAGTAGTACACGAAAATGTGGTCTTTTACCTTTGTAACCGTGTTTTTGAAATTATAATCGTTAAAGTGTAATTTTTTTAAACAACGGTTTTGGAGCCTCAGATTTACTCATTTAACTCGAAATGCGTTCTTCGAGTTTGACGGCGAATAACTTTTAAACGGAGCATACGAATTATCATATTTTAGTAGTACACGAAAATGTGGTCTTTTACCTTTGTAACCGTGTTTTTGAAATTATAATCGTTAAAGTGCAATTGTTTTAAACGACGTTTTTGAAGCCGCAGATTTACTCATTTAACTCGAAATGCGTTTTTCGAGTTTGACGGCGAATAACTTTTAAACGGAGCATACGAATTATCATATTTTAGTAGTACACGAAAATGTGGTATTTTACCTTTGTAACCGTGTTTTTGAAATTATAATCGTTAAAGTGTAATTTTTTTAAACAACGTTTTTGGAGCCTCAGATTTACTCATTTAACTCGAAATGCGTTCTTCGAGTTTGACGGCGAATAACTTTTAAACGGAGCATACGAATTATCATATTTTAGTAGCATACGCAAAAGTGATCCTCTACCTTTGTAACGGTGTTTTTGAAATTATAATCGTTAAATTGTAATTTTTTTAAACAACGTTTTTGGAGCCTCAGATTTACTCATTTAACTCGAAATGCGTTCTTCGAGTTTGACGGCGAATAACTTTTAAACGGAGCATACGAATTATCATATTTTAGTAGCATACGCAAAAGTGATCCTCTACCTTTGTAACGGTGTCTTTGAAATTATAATCGTTAAAGTGTAATTTTTTTAAACAACGTTTTTGCAGCCTCAGATTTACTCATTTAACTCGAAATGCGTTCTTCGAGTTTGACGGCGAATAACTTTTAAACGGAGCATACGAATTATCATATTTTAGCAGTACAATTAGAAGTGCTCTTTTACCTTAGTAACCGTCTTTTTTGCAATTATAATCGTTAAAGTGCAATTGTTTTAAACGGCGTTTTTGAAGCCGCAGATTTACTCATTTAACTCGTAATGCGTTCTTCGAGTTTGACGGCGAATAACTTTTAAACGGAGCATACGAATTATCATATTTTAGCAGTACAATTAGAAGTGCTCTTTTACCTTAGTAACCGTCTTTTTTGCAATTATAATCGTTAAAGTGCAATTGTTTTAAACGGCGTTTTTGAAGCCGCAGATTTACTCATTTAACTCGTAATGCGTTCTTCGAGTTTGACGGCGAATAACTTTTAAACGGAGCATACGAATTATCATATTTTAGCAGTACAATTAGAAGTGCTCTTTTACCTTAGTAACCGTCTTTTTGCAATTATAAACGTTAAAGTGCAATTGTTTTAAACGGCGTTTTTGAAGCCGCAGATTTACTCATTTAACTCGTAATGCGTTCTTCGAGTTTGACGGCGAATAACTTTTAAACGGAGCATACGAATTATCATATTTTAGCAGTACAATTAGAAGTGCTCTTTTACCTTAGTAACCGTCTTTTTTGCAATTATAATCGTTAAAGTGCAATTGTTTTAAACGGCGTTTTTGAAGCCGCAGATTTACTCATTTAACTCGTAATGCGTTCTTCGAGTTTGACGGCGAATAACTTTTAAACGGAGCATACGAATTATCATATTTTAGCAGTACAATTAGAAGTGCTCTTTTACCTTAGTAACCGTCTTTTTGCAATTATAAACGTTAAAGTGCAATTGTTTTAAACGGCGTTTTTGAAGCCGCAGATTTACTCATTTAACTCGTAATGCGTTCTTCGAGTTTGACGGCGAATAACTTTTAAACGGAGCATACGAATTATCATATTTTAGCAGTACAATTAGAAGTGCTCTTTTACCTTAGTAACCGTCTTTTTTGCAATTATAATCGTTAAAGTGCAATTGTTTTAAACGGCGTTTTTGAAGCCGCAGATTTACTCATTTAACTCGTAATGCGTTCTTCGAGTTTGACGGCGAATAACTTTTAAACGGAGCATACGAATTATCATATTTTAGCAGTACAATTAGAAGTGCTCTTTTACCTTAGTAACCGTCTTTTTTGCAATTATAATCGTTAAAGTGCAATTGTTTTAAACGGCGTTTTTGAAGCCGCAGATTTACTCATTTAACTCGTAATGCGTTCTTCGAGTTTGACGGCGAATAACTTTTAAACGGAGCATACGAATTATCATATTTTAGCAGTACAATTAGAAGTGATCTTTTACCTTAGTAACCGTCTTTTTTGCAATTATAATCGTTAAAGTGCAATTGTTTTAAACGGCGTTTTTGAAGCCGCAGATTTACTCATTTAACTCGTAATGCGTTCTTCGAGTTTGACGGCGAATAACTTTTAAACGGAGCATACGAATTATCATATTTTAGCAGTACAATTAGAAGTGATCTTTTACCTTAGTAACCGTCTTTTTTGCAATTATAATCGTTAAAGTGCAATTGTGTTAAACGGCGTTTTTGAAGCCGCAGATTTACTCATTTAACTCGTAATGCGTTCTTCGAGTTTGACGGCGAATAACTTTTAAACGGAGCATACGAATTATCATATTTTAGCAGTACAATTAGAAGTGCTCTTTTACCTTAGTAACCGTCTTTTTGCAATCATAATCGTTAAAGTGCAATTGTTTTAAACGGCGTTTTTGAAGCCGCAGATTTACTCATTTAACTCGTAATGCGTTCTTCGAGTTTGACGGCGAATAACTTTTAAACGGAGCATACGAATTATCATATTTTAGCAGTACAATTAGAAGTGATCTTTTACCTTAGTAACCGTCTTTTTGCAATTATAATCGTTAAAGTGCAATTGTTTTAAGCGGCGTTTTTGAAGCCGCAGATTTACTCATTTAACTCGTAATGCGTTCTTCGAGTTTGACGGCGAATAACTTTTAAACGGAGCATACGAATTATCATATTTTAGCAGTACAATTAGAAGTGATCTTTTACCTTAGTAACCGTCTTTTTTGCAATTATAATCGTTAAAGTGCAATTGTTTTAAACGGCGTTTTTGAAGCCGCAGATTTACTCATTTAACTCGTAATGCGTTCTTCGAGTTTGACGGCGAATAACTTTTAAACGGAGCATACGAAATATCATATTTTAGTAGTACACGAAAATGTGGTCTTTTACCTTTGTAACCGTGTTTTTGAAATTATAATCGTTAAAGTGTAATTTTTTTAAACAACGTTTTTGGAGCTTCAGATTTACTCATTTAACTCGAAATGCGTTCTTCGAGTTTGACGGCGAATAACTTTTAAACGGAGCATACGAATTATCATATTTTAGTAGCATACGCAAAAGTGATCCTCTACCTTTGTAACGGTGTTTTTGAAATTATAATCGTTAAATTGTAATTTTTTTAAACAACGTTTTTGGAGCCTCAGATTTACTCATTTAACTCGAAATGCGTTCTTCGAGTTTGACGGCGAATAACTTTTAAACGGAGCATACGAATTATCATATTTTAGTAGCATACGCAAAAGTGATCCTCTACCTTTGTAACGGTGTTTTTGAAATTATAATCGTTAAAGTGTAATTTTTTTAAACAACGTTTTTGGAGCCTCAGATTTACTCATTTAACTCGAAATGCGTTCTTCGAGTTTGACGGCGAATAACTTTTAAACGGAGCATACGAATTATCATATTTTAGCAGTACAATTAGAAGTGCTCTTTTACCTTAGTAACCGTCTTTTTTGCAATTATAATCGTTAAAGTGCAATTGTTTTAAACGGCGTTTTTGAAGCCGCAGATTTACTCATTTAACTCGTAATGCGTTCTTCGAGTTTGACGGCGAATAACTTTTAAACGGAGCATACGAATTATCATATTTTAGCAGTACAATTAGAAGTGATCTTTTACCTTAGTAACCGTCTTTTTTGCAATTATAATCGTTAATGTGTAATTTTTTTAAACAACGTTTTTGGAGCCTCAGATTTACTCATTTAACTCGAAATGCGTTCTTCGAGTTTGACGGCGAATAACTTTTAAACGGAGCATACGAATTATCATATTTTAGCAGTACAATTAGAAGTGCTCTTTTACCTTAGTAACCGTCTTTTTGCAATTATAATCGTTAAAGTGCAATTGTTTTAAACGGCGTTTTTGAAGCCGCAGATTTACTCATTTAACTCGTAATGCGTTCTTCGAGTTTGACGGCGAATAACTTTTAAACGGAGCATACGAATTATCATATTTTAGCAGTACAATTAGAAGTGCTCTTTTACCTTAGTAACCGTCTTTTTGCAATTATAATCGTTAAAGTGCAATTGTTTTAAACGGCGTTTTTGAAGCCGCAGATTTACTCATTTAACTCGTAATGCGTTCTTCGAGTTTGACGGCGAATAACTTTTAAACGGAGCATACGAATTATCATATTTTAGCAGTACAATTAGAAGTGCTCTTTTACCTTAGTAACCGTCTTTTTGCAATTATAATCGTTAAAGTGCAATTGTTTTAAACGGCGTTTTTGAAGCCGCAGATTTACTCATTTAACTCGTAATGCGTTCTTCGAGTTTGACGGCGAATAACTTTTAAACGGAGCATACGAATTATCATATTTTAGCAGTACAATTAGAAGTGCTCTTTTACCTTAGTAACCGTCTTTTTGCAATTATAATCGTTAAAGTGCAATTGTTTTAAACGGCGTTTTTGAAGCCGCAGATTTACTCATTTAACTCGTAATGCGTTCTTCGAGTTTGACGGCGAATAACTTTTAAACGGAGCATACGAATTATCATATTTTAGCAGTACAATTAGAAGTGCTCTTTTACCTTAGTAACCGTCTTTTTGCAATTATAATCGTTAAAGTGCAATTGTTTTAAACGGCGTTTTTGAAGCCGCAGATTTACTCATTTAACTCGTAATGCGTTCTTCGAGTTTGACGGCGAATAACTTTTAAACGGAGCATACGAATTATCATATTTTAGCAGTACAATTAGAAGTGCTCTTTTACCTTAGTAACCGTCTTTTTGCAATTATAATCGTTAAAGTGCAATTGTTTTAAACGGCGTTTTTGAAGCCGCAGATTTACTCATTTAACTCGTAATGCGTTCTTCGAGTTTGACGGCGAATAACTTTTAAACGGAGCATACGAATTATCATATTTTAGCAGTACAATTAGAAGTGCTCTTTTACCTTAGTAACCGTCTTTTTGCAATTATAATCGTTAAAGTGCAATTGTTTTAAACGGCGTTTTTGAAGCCGCAGATTTACTCATTTAACTCGTAATGCGTTCTTCGAGTTTGACGGCGAATAACTTTTAAACGGAGCATACGAATTATCATATTTTAGCAGTACAATTAGAAGTGCTCTTTTACCTTAGTAACCGTCTTTTTGCAATTATAATCGTTAAAGTGCAATTGTTTTAAACGGCGTTTTTAAAGCCGCAGATTTACTCATTTAACTCGTAATGCGTTCTTCGAGTTTGACGGCGAATAACTTTTAAACGGAGCAAACGAATTATCATATTTTAGCAGTACAATTAGAAGTGATCTTTTACCTTAGTAACCGTCTTTTTGCAATTATAATCGTTAAAGTGCAATTGTTTTAAACGGCGTTTTTGAAGCCGCAGATTTACTCATTTAACTCGTAATGCGTTCTTCGAGTTTGACGGCGAATAACTTTTAAACGGAGCATACGAATTATCATATTTTAGCAGTACAATTAGAAGTGATCTTTTACCTTAGTAACCGTCTTTTTTGCAATTATAATCGTTAAAGTGCAATTGTTTTAAACGGCGTTTTTGAAGCCGCAGATTTACTCATTTAACTCGTAATGCGTTCTTCGAGTTTGACGGCGAATAACTTTTAAACGGAGCATACGAATTATCATATTTTAGCAGTACAATTAGAAGTGATCTTTTACCTTAGTAACCGTCTTTTTGCAATTATAATCGTTAAAGTGCAATTGTTTTAAACGGCGTTTTTGAAGCCGCAGATTTACTCATTTAACTCGTAATGCGTTCTTCGAGTTTGACGGCGAATAACTTTTAAACGGAGCATACGAATTATCATATTTTAGCAGTACAATTAGAAGTGATCTTTTACCTTAGTAACCGTCTTTTTTGCAATTATAATCGTTAAAGTGCAATTGTTTTAAACGGCGTTTTTGAAGCCGCAGATTTACTCATTTAACTCGTAATGCGTTCTTCGAGTTTGACGGCGAATAACTTTTAAACGGAGCATACGAATTATCATATTTTAGTAGTACACGAAAATGTGGTCTTTTACCTTTGTAACCGTGTTTTTGAAATTATAATCGTTAAAGTGTAATTTTTTTAAACAACGTTTTTGGAGCTTCAGATTTACTCATTTAACTCGAAATGCGTTCTTCGAGTTTGACGGCGAATAACTTTTAAACGGAGCATACGAATTATCATATTTTAGTAGCATACGCAAAAGTGATCCTCTACCTTTGTAACGGTGTTTTTGAAATTATAATCGTTAAATTGTAATTTTTTTAAACAACGTTTTTGGAGCCTCAGATTTACTCATTTAACTCGAAATGCGTTCTTCGAGTTTGACGGCGAATAACTTTTAAACGGAGCATACGAATTATCATATTTTAGTAGCATACGCAAAAGTGATCCTCTACCTTTGTAACGGTGTTTTTGAAATTATAATCGTTAAAGTGTAATTTTTTTAAACAACGTTTTTGGAGCCTCAGATTTACTCATTTAACTCGAAATGCGTTCTTCGAGTTTGACGGCGAATAACTTTTAAACGGAGCATACGAATTATCATATTTTAGCAGTACAATTAGAAGTGCTCTTTTACCTTAGTAACCGTCTTTTTTGCAATTATAATCGTTAAAGTGCAATTGTTTTAAACGGCGTTTTTGAAGCCGCAGATTTACTCATTTAACTCGTAATGCGTTCTTCGAGTTTG
The DNA here is from genome assembly GCA_950108345.1 of Malthinus flaveolus. Classification (NCBI taxonomy): domain Eukaryota; kingdom Metazoa; phylum Arthropoda; class Insecta; order Coleoptera; family Cantharidae; genus Malthinus; species Malthinus flaveolus. The sequence goes on from OX467288.1 coordinate 1,387,857, forward strand.
ACGGCGAATAACTTTTAAACGGAGCATACGAATTATCATATTTTAGCAGTACAATTAGAAGTGATCTTTTACCTTAGTAACCGTCTTTTTTGCAATTATAATCGTTAATGTGTAATTTTTTTAAACAACGTTTTTGGAGCCTCAGATTTACTCATTTAACTCGAAATGCGTTCTTCGAGTTTGACGGCGAATAACTTTTAAACGGAGCATACGAATTATCATATTTTAGCAGTACAATTAGAAGTGCTCTTTTACCTTAGTAACCGTCTTTTTGCAATTATAATCGTTAAAGTGCAATTGTTTTAAACGGCGTTTTTGAAGCCGCAGATTTACTCATTTAACTCGTAATGCGTTCTTCGAGTTTGACGGCGAATAACTTTTAAACGGAGCATACGAATTATCATATTTTAGCAGTACAATTAGAAGTGCTCTTTTACCTTAGTAACCGTCTTTTTGCAATTATAATCGTTAAAGTGCAATTGTTTTAAACGGCGTTTTTGAAGCCGCAGATTTACTCATTTAACTCGTAATGCGTTCTTCGAGTTTGACGGCGAATAACTTTTAAACGGAGCATACGAATTATCATATTTTAGCAGTACAATTAGAAGTGCTCTTTTACCTTAGTAACCGTCTTTTTGCAATTATAATCGTTAAAGTGCAATTGTTTTAAACGGCGTTTTTGAAGCCGCAGATTTACTCATTTAACTCGTAATGCGTTCTTCGAGTTTGACGGCGAATAACTTTTAAACGGAGCATACGAATTATCATATTTTAGCAGTACAATTAGAAGTGCTCTTTTACCTTAGTAACCGTCTTTTTGCAATTATAATCGTTAAAGTGCAATTGTTTTAAACGGCGTTTTTGAAGCCGCAGATTTACTCATTTAACTCGTAATGCGTTCTTCGAGTTTGACGGCGAATAACTTTTAAACGGAGCATACGAATTATCATATTTTAGCAGTACAATTAGAAGTGATCTTTTACCTTAGTAACCGTCTTTTTTGCAATTATAATCGTTAAAGTGCAATTGTTTTAAACGGCGTTTTTGAAGCCGCAGATTTACTCATTTAACTCGTAATGCGTTCTTCGAGTTTGACGGCGAATAACTTTTAAACGGAGCATACGAATTATCATATTTTAGCAGTACAATTAGAAGTGATCTTTTACCTTAGTAACCGTCTTTTTTGCAATTATAATCGTTAAAGTGCAATTGTTTTAAACGGCGTTTTTGAAGCCGCAGATTTACTCATTTAACTCGTAATGCGTTCTTCGAGTTTGACGGCGAATAACTTTTAAACGGAGCATACGAATTATCATATTTTAGCAGTACAATTAGAAGTGCTCTTTTACCTTAGTAACCGTCTTTTTGCAATTATAATCGTTAAAGTGCAATTGTTTTAAACGGCGTTTTTGAAGCCGCAGATTTACTCATTTAACTCGTAATGCGTTCTTCGAGTTTGACGGCGAATAACTTTTAAACGGAGCATACGAATTATCATATTTTAGCAGTACAATTAGAAGTGCTCTTTTACCTTAGTAACCGTCTTTTTGCAATTATAATCGTTAAAGTGCAATTGTTTTAAACGGCGTTTTTGAAGCCGCAGATTTACTCATTTAACTCGTAATGCGTTCTTCGAGTTTGACGGCGAATAACTTTTAAACGGAGCATACGAATTATCATATTTTAGCAGTACAATTAGAAGTGATCTTCTACCTTAGTAACCGTCTTTTTTGCAATTATAATCGTTAAAGTGCAATTGTTTTAAACGGCGTTTTTGAAGCCGCAGATTTACTCATTTAACTCGTAATGCGTTCTTCGAGTTTGACGGCGAATAACTTTTAAACGGAGCATACGAATTATCATATTTTAGCAGTACAATTAGAAGTGCTCTTTTACTTTAGTAACCGTCTTTTTGCAATTATAATCGTTAAAGTGCAATTGTTTTAAACGGCGTTTTTGAAGCCGCAGATTTACTCATTTAACTCGTAATGCGTTCTTCGAGTTTGACGGCGAATAACTTTTAAACGGAGCATACGAATTATCATATTTTAGCAGTACAATTAGAAGTGCTCTTTTACCTTAGTAACCGTCTTTTTTGCAATTATAATCGTTAAAGTGCAATTGTTTTAAACGGCGTTTTTGAAGCCGCAGATTTACTCATTTAACTCGTAATGCGTTCTTCGAGTTTGACGGCGAATAACTTTTAAACGGAGCATACGAATTATCATATTTTAGCAGTACAATTAGAAGTGCTCTTTTACCTTAGTAACCGTCTTTTTTGCAATTATAATCGTTAAAGTGCAATTGTTTTAAACGGCGTTTTTGAAGCCGCAGATTTACTCATTTAACTCGTAATGCGTTCTTCGAGTTTGACGGCGAATAACTTTTAAACGGAGCATACGAATTATCATATTTTAGCAGTACAATTAGAAGTGCTCTTTTACCTTAGTAACCGTCTTTTTGCAATTATAATCGTTAAAGTGCAATTGTTTTAAACGGCGTTTTTGAAGCCGCAGATTTACTCATTTAACTCGTAATGCGTTCTTCGAGTTTGACGGCGAATAACTTTTAAACGGAGCATACGAATTATCATATTTTAGCAGTACAATTAGAAGTGATCTTTTACCTTAGTAACCGTCTTTTTTGCAATTATAATCGTTAAAGTGCAATTGTTTTAAACGGCGTTTTTGAAGCCGCAGATTTACTCATTTAACTCGTAATGCGTTCTTCGAGTTTGACGGCGAATAACTTTTAAACGGAGCATACGAATTATCATATTTTAGCAGTACAATTAGAAGTGATCTTTTACCTTAGTAACCGTCTTTTTTGCAATTATAATCGTTAAAGTGCAATTGTTTTAAACGGCGTTTTTGAAGCCGCAGATTTACTCATTTAACTCGTAATGCGTTCTTCGAGTTTGACGGCGAATAACTTTTAAACGGAGCATACGAATTATCATATTTTAGCAGTACAATTAGAAGTGATCTTTTACCTTAGTAACCGTCTTTTTTGCAATTATAATCGTTAAAGTGCAATTGTTTTAAACGGCGTTTTTGAAGCCGCAGATTTACTCATTTAACTCGTAATGCGTTCTTCGAGTTTGACGGCGAATAACTTTTAAACGGAGCATACGAATTATCATATTTTAGCAGTACAATTAGAAGTGCTCTTTTACCTTAGTAACCGTCTTTTTGCAATTATAATCGTTAAAGTGCAATTGTTTTAAACGGCGTTTTTGAAGCCGCAGATTTACTCATTTAACTCGTAATGCGTTCTTCGAGTTTGACGGCGAATAACTTTTAAACGGAGCATACGAATTATCATATTTTAGCAGTACAATTAGAAGTGATCTTTTACCTTAGTAACCGTCTTTTTTGCAATTATAATCGTTAAAGTGCAATTGTTTTAAACGGCGTTTTTGAAGCCGCAGATTTACTCATTTAACTCGTAATGCGTTCTTCGAGTTTGACGGCGAATAACTTTTAAACGGAGCATACGAATTATCATATTTTAGCAGTACAATTAGAAGTGATCTTTTACCTTAGTAACCGTCTTTTTTGCAATTATAATCGTTAAAGTGCAATTGTTTTAAACGGCGTTTTTGAAGCCGCAGATTTACTCATTTAACTCGTAATGCGTTCTTCGAGTTTGACGGCGAATAACTTTTAAACGGAGCATACGAATTATCATATTTTAGCAGTACAATTAGAAGTGATCTTTTACCTTAGTAACCGTCTTTTTTGCAATTATAATCGTTAAAGTGCAATTGTTTTAAACGGCGTTTTTGAAGCCGCAGATTTACTCATTTAACTCGTAATGCGTTCTTCGAGTTTGACGGCGAATAACTTTTAAACGGAGCATACGAATTATCATATTTTAGCAGTACAATTAGAAGTGATCTTTTACCTTAGTAACCGTCTTTTTTGCAATTATAATCGTTAAAGTGCAATTGTTTTAAACGGCGTTTTTGAAGCCGCAGATTTACTCATTTAACTCGTAATGCGTTCTTCGAGTTTGACGGCGAATAACTTTTAAACGGAGCATACGAATTATCATATTTTAGCAGTACAATTAGAAGTGATCTTTTACCTTAGTAACCGTCTTTTTTGCAATTATAATCGTTAAAGTGCAATTGTTTTAAACGGCGTTTTTGAAGCCGCAGATTTACTCATTTAACTCGTAATGCGTTCTTCGAGTTTGACGGCGAATAACTTTTAAACGGAGCATACGAATTATCATATTTTAGCAGTACAATTAGAAGTGATCTTTTACCTTAGTAACCGTCTTTTTTGCAATTATAATCGTTAAAGTGCAATTGTTTTAAACGGCGTTTTTGAAGCCGCAGATTTACTCATTTAACTCGTAATGCGTTCTTCGAGTTTGACGGCGAATAACTTTTAAACGGAGCATACGAATTATCATATTTTAGCAGTACAATTAGAAGTGATCTTTTACCTTAGTAACCGTCTTTTTTGCAATTATAATCGTTAAAGTGCAATTGTTTTAAACGGCGTTTTTGAAGCCGCAGATTTACTCATTTAACTCGTAATGCGTTCTTCGAGTTTGACGGCGAATAACTTTTAAACGGAGCATACGAATTATCATATTTTAGCAGTACAATTAGAAGTGATCTTTTACCTTAGTAACCGTCTTTTTTGCAATTATAATCGTTAAAGTGCAATTGTTTTAAACGGCGTTTTTGAAGCCGCAGATTTACTCATTTAACTCGTAATGCGTTCTTCGAGTTTGACGGCGAATAACTTTTAAACGGAGCATACGAATTATCATATTTTAGCAGTACAATTAGAAGTGCTCTTTTACCTTAGTAACCGTCTTTTTGCAATTATAATCGTTAAAGTGCAATTGTTTTAAACGGCGTTTTTGAAGCCGCAGATTTACTCATTTAACTCGTAATGCGTTCTTCGAGTTTGACGGCGAATAACTTTTAAACGGAGCATACGAATTATCATATTTTAGCAGTACAATTAGAAGTGATCTTTTACCTTAGTAACCGTCTTTTTTGCAATTATAATCGTTAAAGTGCAATTGTTTTAAACGGCGTTTTTGAAGCCGCAGATTTACTCATTTAACTCGTAATGCGTTCTTCGAGTTTGACGGCGAATAACTTTTAAACGGAGCATACGAATTCTAGTTTAAAATTTTGCAGTTTATTCGTGCAAATACGGAAGGTTATCGCCTAGGCTTCTAGGCTATAGCCTTACGATATTCCACGTCCAAGATTATCCTGTAGAAAGGAGTTTACCGAAATCACTCACTATAAGTTATAAGTATATAGTTTAAGTATATAACTGTTATTATTAATTTTCCTATCTTTTGGCGCTTGTAGTAATTGAATTTTTTATTCTAGCAGGGTCAGTTTGTGCGGATCTGAAATCTGAGGAAGTACCAAATGTTCCAGTTGGCATCTGTATGATCTGCGACGTAATCTAAAAGATGCAAGTGGACTAAATGAAGTCGGCGACGTCGGAAAATTTAACAACTTAGCAACACTTTGTTGAAGAAATTTAAAAAAATGTAATTTTCCACATATTTTTATTGTCAGTTTTAGTTGGTTTTAGCATGATAGTCGGCTACATATTATGTTATAAACTTAGTTAGTAGAAATACGTAACATGTAGGTGCATATTTTAATTTTCACAAGTAGAAACGCATAACGTAGTAGTTTTAGATCCAAATGAATACAAGGACATGTAATAACCTACATAAAACAATTAGATCAAACTATGAATTGCGTCAACCGTCAATACACTTGTGTACGATGGGTTGCATATGGAAGAAAATACTTGGAACCTCTATAGAAATTTTATGCGGGAAGCTTAAAATTCCAGGCAGAGTTAAAAGGAGCCTCACAAACGGTAAATGACAGAAGTTATAGTCATATTTGTAAGAATTGATATTCTTAAGTAATTTATGTTAAGGTGTAGCTCGTACTATACATTAGAAGACTTATCTATATTGCTAGTGGATGGATGTTAGCTGGAAAACAGTATACTAGTTGCTACCGCAGACCTACAGGATATGAAGAAGGTTATTCGACTTTTGAATTTTTCCACTTTTTGTCGTCTGTGCTTTTGAATTTTATAATACTTCTATTACAGTCAGGGTCCGCTTATAAGAAGTGCGCTTGTGTTAACAAAATGTGCTTTCTACATCTGATCGCTCGCTGTAAAAGATTTTAAATATCTGTTATAACGAGAATGTTCTTTATATTTATTCGATTTATTTTTTATTGGGTTTTGGCTTGATTAGAGCAAGAGGAACACTAAACCACAACAAACAGTGACCAATGATGGCTGTATGTGAAATATACGTTCAAAATCGCTTACGACAAGTTACAATAAGTTTGTTATCAATCGTTATAATTGAAGTTAACCATCCGATAAATCTGAAGTCCTCGTATCGCAACAGTTACGAATGTTTTTCACATATTAGAAATTGTTCTTTTTAAGTGAAGGTTTGACAAAGGAAATATGCTCGTTATAACATTTGCTAATTATATTTGAGCTGCCGAGCTCAAAATGTTTTAAGTTTAAATTTCTCGCTAAAACCCAACGTTCACAATAAGATGGGTTCTTGATAAGTGGACTCGACTGTATTAATATTATTTTAGTATGTTTTGGCAATGGTCGTAACATTTTGTTCTAGTGTTGTCCATTTTGTGCTAATCGGAAATTGGAGGAAGTACCAACTATTCCAACTAAGATCTGAGAAGGGTACGACAATTTGTACACTAAAAGGAGACAAAGGCATCAAAAAATGTAACATATTACCATAATAACATTTTATTGGAAAAATAGATCGTAGAAAACAGGTAATGTCCCACATTTTGTTATTTTGATGGCTTTAGGATGGCAGTTCTTATAAAAAATTAACAATTTTACATTTCAATCGCTTTACTGATAAGCTACCAATGTCGAAGTATCCAAATGTCCAATGTAATGATGTCCAACGTATTTATAAATGGAATCCTCATTCTCTATTGAATTTTAAGTCTTGCATATTGATATTCAGAAACTCTCCTCATTCATTCAAACTGAGAAACTAACCTTTTTGCAGTTCTTAAATAATGGAACTGAAAGAACTTCAATTTACAAAATTATAATTTATGGTACCTACATCATTTTGATCGATAACGTCAAATACTTTCATGAGAAATGAGCATTAGGATCGTAAACTAAATTTTTTCAAACACGTAAAATTTGACATTTTTCCTTGAGACGTATGTCCAAATTTTATCGACGTCTCCTGGTTCTTGTTTACCGAATTGATAGCACGAAAAAGCTAACATTCGTAAACCAACCTTAAAGAATCTTCATACTCTTCATCGAGCTCCACCTATCCTGCATAATTTTTCCGGCTTTTGAAGCAACGTTTAAGATGAGGCAAACATGCCCTCTACACTTTTCGAGCAATACAGTTTGACCTTTTAGTGTGCCGGCACTAAATTGGTAAGTTGATTCAGCTTCTTCCCAATTTTTGGACTTTCCTTTAGCCATATTAATTGGTTATTTTAGCAGGAACATACTTTGGATGTAAATATAAATAATAAATAGAGGTTACGTTCAACTTGTTTATAATTTAATTTTATGTAAACAGTTGCAAGCACCATCTATGAATCGTTAAACAGTTCAAATTACAGGTTTCTTTATTAACTTAAAAAATTACAGGTTCTTTTTTTAACCTAAAGGAAATCTGTAATTAGTACTGTTGACAGTTAGTTGGGTTTATAATAGATGGTGCTTGCTAAGGTTTTCAAAAATTAATACCAAGTTGAACCTAACCTATTTACACTCAGAATCTTTTTATGCTGAAATAATCGAATAATGTGGTTAAAGCGAAACCCGAAAATTGTGAACAAGCGGAATCGATTTACGAATTTAGTGCCGACACACTTTAACATGAAACCGTATCGTTCGAAAAGTACAAAACGGAAATTTGTCTCATCGTAAACGTTGGGTCGAATGGAACAAAAATTATGTAGAATTCTTGGACTTCAAAGAAGAATATGAGGATTGTTTAAGGTTAGTTTACGAATATTTTTAAACCAAAGAAATTATTAATTGTTTTATAGAAAGATGAAATAACTGACAGCGTTGTAAGCGCCTTCCAAACGAAAATACTTGGTTATATTGTGATATGAATAAACAATAATTGTTCTATAACAATGAAGGACACAATTTGTATACTAAAAGAACATGACTGCATCAAAAAAATTACCAGAATGTGGTTTTAAAAAATGCAGTGTTGCAAAAAGGTAATTTCCCACATTTTGTTATTGTTAGGGCTTTATCGCTTTAGCATGGTAGTGTCTTCTTATGTTATTATAAATTTATTTAGAAGTGTGAGTGTGTAACCTATAATTTAGTAGTTTTGTGCTTACAGATACAAATGAATATAAGGGCATAATGGAAATCAAATGCGGCTTGGAAAACTATTCGAGAACTGTATTCTATATGGGACCTACTTACCAGATCTACCGGCTATATCCCTCTTGAGCTGTGTAATGTTTCTCACTTCAAAATTTTTGAATAGTGGATATCAATAGGTACCTTTACACTAGCATTCTATCGCGCACGAATGGAATTCGCCGTTCCATTCGCTCACGAATGCGTGTTTGTCTAAAAGCTCTGGTCGCTCACACGTTTACATGCGTTTGAGAACACGTTCAACTCCAAACGTTTTAGCACGTTCTTTCACAAGGTTTTGTAAAGTAATGCGTGCCGTGCCAATCACGCATTCACATTTTGTCAGTTTTATTCGAATTCTCGAATGGATTTGAATGCAGAAAGTCTGTGTTTAATTGCTACCGCAGTAGTTCCCATACATTATATTGAACGAGTTACGCCTCGAAGTTGATAACTAGGTACCGTAATTTTTTACGTATGGATGAGAACACTTATTAAGAATAATTTTAACTGCATATACATTGCAAAGCATAGTGCATTTTTTGCTTTACGTTTTGATTTTGATGGCATCACTCTAAAACTTTCACTTAACCTGTTAGAATTTTTGACACGCCACGAGCCACGCCAAGCACGAACGAAATATGACAATTTTTGGATTTACACACATGTTCTTACTGTTTTTTGTTCGCGACTGGAGCGTCTTACTTTTAGCAACACATTTTGGAACGGCACGGTTAGAACGCAACGGCTGGAATGCGCACGAGAACGTCACTTTCCATTTGCGCGCTAGAATGTTAGTGTAAAGGTACCTATTTCCAAAGAAAATTTTAACTATTTGGATGTTAGGATTAGCACCCCTATTTTGTAACTCATAACGACATCGTTAAGCTGGCCCCAGACGTAGCATTTTGTTTCAACGATTTGTTTGTACAATCAAAATGAATATAAAAAGTTGATAGTCCCTAAATGTTACAACAAGTCAAATAAATTTACTTCCGGAAATTTGTCTGCACAAACATAAATCTTCACTACACACACTGATATGTTTGTGCAATTTGTTTAAGCAAATATAATACTTCCTGAAATATGTTTGTACAAATATAATACGGCACTAACCGTAGCGATAATTTTCTTACTATGTATGGAGAAATGTGTTTGTGCAAACAAAAACTTACATTTAGTGTGATTATATGTTTGTACAGTCTACAGATACAAACATGAGCTCTGGAGAGGCGTGGCAGGTGGTGCGTTAATTTTCATGGTACAGTCAAAGTAAGAAGTATTTTGGCGGCAAATTTAAAAATGTGTCAGTTTTTGTGACAGATTAGCTAAATACTTTTGAGGTCTGTTCGTTTGGACTGTCTGAGTTCACTCTAAATCAGGCAAATCATGTTGGAGTTGATTCGTGTGACGTCACGAAACTTATCTATTAAGAAAACATTTTACAAACGAACACTCGACTTCATGATCTCACGCAAAAAAGCAGCGAAAACATTGCAAACGAACAGACCTTTTAATTCTACGTTGTAACTTCTAACCGTCAAAACAGGAAAAAAACTAACAAGCCTAGATTTTTGTTATTGACTGTACCCTTCAAATTTTTCTTGTTCTGATTGGCTGAATGTTTTTTGCCCCTCCAAATTTTTAAAAATTGTCAATATTAGTTGGCATATTTTCCGGGGTTCATGTTTAGTTCTGAGCGCTGTATAACTTGTTGTTACTAGTTTGTACGAATTTGTAGTCTCGTGTGGGGAAAATATTTCTATAACAAGTTTGTTACTACAAATAATGTGTTTCATTAAAAATTGTAAAGTGTAGGGTCAAGTTTTGTATGTGTAACTTGCTTGTACAAACAAATCGTTGAAACAAAATGCTACGTCTGGGGCCAGCTTTAAGTGACGATTGTCGTTAGTTAACGATTTTGACTTTGACATAAATGTTTGGCGTTTGATTTTGTCGTTATCAAACGTCAAACTCATGCCAAAATCAATAACTAACGACAATCGTCTTTTAACAATGTCGTTATGAGTTACAAAATCGGGGTGTAAGTCAAGCTAATAATCATAGCATTCGTTTCATTTATAAATTTAGAATCGAATTTGTATTTTTTGTTGGTGTAATAACTTACAGTATTTCCAAAGAAAGAAAAACGGCCTACACGATCATAACTACGAAGCTGCGCTTTGCTTATAAATAAGACTATTGCAGTTTGAGAAGGCTGTAAAATGTTAAAATATGATGATGTTTTGCTTAATTTGGTAAATTCTTCCCGAGTCGTGATTCTCGGACTTCTAGAAGCTACGAGAATTCTAATTCTAATGAAAATTAATCTGAACTGTTTCTTTATTAAATTTATTAATCAGGGACTGTTTTTACATCAAAATTGTATTTCTCAATATGAAAAAGATAATCTAAAAAATAGTTAAATGAAATATTGGTAGTCATTCGTTGTTATATAATTTTAAATATTTCTTTATATTATGTCTTTTGAAGTGTGAACATCGAAATTGTGTGTAGTAATAAGGGCATTATTGAAATATTTTGTAACAACAACAAAGGAAAACCAAACCTTAGGTAAGATGTTGCTTCGCTTATTAATTAATTTTGTTGTGTAAGATATTATTGTCTTAATTAGAGAGGGCTGGGCAACTATTAACCAAAATGTAAATTTCAATTCTAGTTAATTCTATTAGCCATCAATTAGGGACAATTAATATACAGTTGGGTCCGGTTATAACGAACTCGCTAGTGCTAACAAAATGTGCTCACTATATCCGATTGTTCGCTGTAAAAGGTTTTGGTTATAACCGATTTATTAATTATTATCTACTATGTTTAGGCTTGATTAGAGTAGAGTAACACTAAAGCAACAAGAAACAATAACCAATGACGACTGTATATGAAATATACTTCTTTTAAAATCGCTTAGGAGGAGTTACACGACGAACTACAGTAAGTTTGTTATCATTATCATGCTTTATTTTAGAAGCTAACCGTCTGAAGCATTATCAAATCTTCCTTATAATCGCAACAGTTAAGAATGTTTTTTACAGATTAGAAATTACGCGGCATAAATAAAGTTATTCCGCAGTTAGACCATGCTCGTTAAAATGAATTTAAATTAATAAATAATTTTACTATTATAAATCAGGAGTTGTGGCATTGTTTATGTGTTAAAATTTATAGTATATGTGTATAATATGTCGTAGAAAAGGAAAGCATTTCTGCAAGATGCATTTTTCCTGTACAAGGTAATTCATAATCTCGCCAATATTGCACCTGCTTATATTGTTTAATTAAGATTTAATGTTCTTCTGGTTAACATCAGAGGTCGTCGCCTATTTTATTTTAAAAGGCCACGGACTTGAATGTGTGTCCTCTGCACAGGCTCTCGGGGACACTGAACATCGTTAGTCGGGTCACTGATGTCTTTCGTGACTGGCGTTTCATGGAGAGGTTTTACATGTTAGTGTTTGAAGCTGGTTGAATTGCCTCTGGTACTATGTTGTGATGATGCAAGATTTGTTGTTTAATTTTATTGTAAACTGTAGGCATGTTTGTAAAATAAGTATGTTCGCGATGTAGTTATTGGTTCTGGATCATTTGTAGAAATTTTTATATATAGGTACTATATAGAATGACTTTTATAGCAGCAGTGTTGTTTTCTTTCGTCGATTATTTTGTGTTTATATATTTTTAACTGTTAACTTATAATGGGGGCGTTTCGTTGTGTTTGCGACAGTATAATAAATAAATAAATTAGTTTATTAATTAGGTAGTTAAAACTATTATCCATTTTTGATTCTATATTGCTCATTTTTTAAGTTGAAATAATGTAAAAGTCCAGATTTGTTCAAATTCCAACTTTGTACGCCTACCAATACATAGGCAACACTTTTTACTCTCCCACTATTATAAATTTTGTATCACGTTAGAAATTTGAAAAGTGGGGTGATCACATGATCAGTAAAAGTTTATATAAGGCCGAGTTTCGGCATTCACAATATTTTTTATCTCCACTTCAAATCAGCTTCGAACTCGAATTTTTCGGGTTACTCTTGTAAAAAATAAACTTCCGATTTTGAAATTTTTTTCGATCGGAAGTTGTTCATTACATTATTCTGATTACTTCAAGGCATATTTTATGTCAATTGTTTTATTATTAAGGCGTAATTATTAATTTTAGTGTTGCTTATAGTAATTAGCTTTCAAAAGCTCTCAAAGGTTTTCAAAGACTTTTAAGTAAAATCTGTAATTGTAATTAAAATTAGTACATTCATATTTTTGTTACAGGCACATCATCGTGAGTTTAAGTTTATATTTCTTTACTTTGGAAGAACTTTTAAATTAATAATACCTATGTAAGAAGATGCATCAGTCCAAATGAGATTTTATTATAGGTATATATTGTGATTGGAGTGTAAAAAATATTTTTACTTAATGAAGTTCAATTATTAATTGTGAAAAATGTTTAAAGCGAAATAAAGAGCATAAAGAGAGTAATTAAGAGTTGTTTTATTTCTACAAAGTTAGTTCAAAGTGCTATAAGCAGTAATCTTGCAATTAATAGCAAAAAACGTATCCGACAAACAAAAAATAACCAAATTAAGATAAGTATATATTATTACGCCTAAAATATAGGCAACCGTCTAAACACATGCCCTTATATGGCAACTCGACCGTCGGCATTTTAAATCACAGGCACCTCCTTTAACTTCCTAACCTCCTACTACATAGCTCCGAATTTATAAATTTTATGGAAATTTTTAGAAAACTTTTTTCAAAAAAGTGCGAATTTTGAAACTTTGATAATGTCAATTTGTAGCCCTCATAGGGACGAGTGTCCCTATTAAATATGTGCCCTTTTGGGCCGGTAGTTTCGGAGATATTCAACTTTTAAAATTTCAAAAATAGTTTAAACGACACTCTATTGCTTTGTTTATTTAAAGACCTGTAATTGCCTTATATGGGCATGTGTTTAGACGGTTGCCTGTACTTTAGGCGTATATTTAACTTCTAATAATAGTGTCGTTTAAACTATTTTTGAAATTTTAAAAGCTGAATATCTCCGAAACTACCGGCCCAAAAGGGCACATATTTAATAGGGACACTCGTCCCTATGAGGGCTACAAATTGACATTATCAAAGTTTCAAAATTCGCACTTTTTTGAAAAAAGTTTTCTAAAAATTTCCATAAAATTTATAAATTCGGAGCTATGTAGTAGGAGGTTAGGAAGTTAAAGGAGGTGTCTGTGATTTAAAATGCGGACGGTCGAGTTGCCATATAAGAGCATGTGTTTAGACGGTTGCCTATATTTTAGGCGTAATAATATATACTTATCTTAATTTGGTTATTTTTTGTTTGTCGGATACGTTTTTTGCTATTAATTGCAAGATTACTGCTTATAGCACTTTGAACTCACTTTGTAGAAATAAAACAACTCTTAATTACTCTCTTTATGCTCTTTATTTCGCTTTAAACATTTTTCACAATTAATAATTGAACTTCATTAAGTAAAAAGATTTTTTACACTCCAATCACAATATATACCTATAATAAAATCTCATTTGGACTGATGCATCTTCTTACATAGGTATTATTAATTTAAAAGTTCTTCCAAAGTAAAGAAATATAAACTTAAACTCACGATGATGTGCCTGTAACAAAAATATGAATGTACTAATTTTAATTACAATTACAGATTTTACTTAAAAGTCTTTGAAAAATTAATAATTACGCCTTAATAATAAAACAATTGACATAAAATATGCCTTGAAGTAATCAGAATAATGTAATGAACAACTTCCGATCGAAAAAAATTTCAAAATCGGAAGTTTATTTTTTACAAGAGTAACCCGAAAAATTCGAGTTCGAAGCTGATTTGAAGTGGAGATAAAAAATATTGTGAATGCCGAAACTCGGCCTTATATAAACTTTTACTGATCATGTGATCACCCCACTTTTCAAATTTCTAACGTGATACAAAATTTATAATAGTGGGAGAGTAAAAAGTGTTGCCTATGTATTGGTAGGCGTACAAAGTTGGAATTTGAACAAATCTTGACTTTTACATTATTTCAACTTAAAAAATGAGCAATATAGAATCAAAAATGGATAATAGTTTTAACTACCTAATTAATAAACTAATTTATTTATTTATTATACTGTCGCAAACACAACGAAACGTCCCAATTATAAGCTAACAGTTAAAAAAATATAAACACAAAATAATCGCCGAAAGAAAACAACACTGCTGCTATGAAAGTCATTCTATATAGTACCTACATATAAAAATTTCTACAAATGATCCGGAACCAATAACTACATCGCGAACATACTTATTTTACAAACATGCCTACAGTTTACAATAAAATTAAACAACAAATCTTGCATCATTACAACATAGTACCAGAGGCAATTCAACCAGCTTCAAACACTAACATGTAAAACCTCTCCATGAAACGCCAGTCACGAAAGACATCAGTGACCCGACTAACGATGTTCAGTGTCCCCGAGAGCCTGTGCAGAGGACACACATTCAAGTCCGTGGCCTTTTAAAATAAAATAGGCGACGACCTCTGATGTTAACCTGAAGAACATTAAATCTTAATTAAATAATATAAGCAGGAGCAATATTGGCGAGATTATTAATTACCTTGTACAGGAAAAATGCATCTTGCAGAAATGCTCTCCTTTCCTACGACATATTATACTCCAATGTTGGAATGTTATAATTATAAATTTTAATACATAAACAATGCCGCAACTCCTGATTTATAATAGTAAAACACGAAAACCACTAAAATTATACACTGGATTAGGCGTGCTCTTAGACCCATTAGGTATGCTTAGAAGCATAAAATCGATAAATTATTTACTAATTTAAATTCATTTTTTCATGTCACAAATAGAAAGGAGAAAACATTGAAACAAAAACTTTGAAATTGACAATATTCATTTTTCTAATTACTAATCCAGTTGTTCAGAAGAGGAGTAGTTCAACAGTAAATTATAATATTACATAGCTTCTTGAAAAGGCTTAAAGCCCCATTTACATAGAACTTAGTGCAGATTGATGGTGTAGTTTGCTGGTCTAGAACTCGCCAAGTGGGCAACGTGGCGTAAAACCATTTACATAGACTTTAGTGGTAATCATTTTTTTTCTATTTTTTTTTTTCTTATACTTGAACGATGAGATTAAAATAGTACTACCGAAAACCAAAATGAAGAAATAAAATCAAAGCAACTATTTTGTCAAATATTTGTTTAAATTTCAAATAGCTGGGCCGCGGGAGAGAGATGCGCTTCTATGATTGGCTGGTGCCGATTTACTAAGAAAAGTGGTCTAGAAGTTTAAACATTACAAACTTTCTGACCATTGTTAGCAACGACCTTGCCAACTGTACTTCATTGTAAACGGGTACATAGAAAAAACCCTATTCAAGCTTCTAGACGATTCTTGCCCTTACTAGAATGATTACACTACTGTCTATGTAAATGGCACTTAACAATATTATTATTAAGATCCATTACATTAACATTAGAACTATTATTAATTGGCCTGCTGTAGAACAATGAAAAGTGCAGGACAAACATTTATAGTTTATAGTCCAGTCAACTCAAGAGTTTCGCCTTCAAAAAAATCCAATAGTTTTGAAATTTCATTAAATGTCAGTGTGTTAAGTTTTTCGTTAATATCTCGAAGCTCGAGGTTGAAGGGGTGAAGCTGAAATGTAACTACATATCATGTTGTGAAGCAGTCGTCTCCTTTTTTAATACTTAAGATTGGCGTTTACGGGACAGAAGATAACTATTGCTTACTACCTCGCACTTATGGTGCATTATAGACGGTAGAAGCCAATCTGTTTGGTTGGAGATCTTCCAAACTAAAAAAAATTTTATGATTTTTTTTTACTTTTAAAATCTACAAAGACCAATTTGAGCCCGGAAATAAATTTCAAGTCATTCGATCAATTATTTTTAAAAATACAGCGGTTTAAAAATCATCTAAAAATTGTTGCGTAAATTTTCTAATTTTTTTCTGAAGCGATTTCAAGTAGATGATTATAAAAATTATTTTAGGTACCAGAAAGAATCATTGTCTTTCTAACAAAACAATACAAATCAGAACATCTATAATGCACCATAAGTGCGAGGTAGTAAGTGATATATCTTCTGTCCCGTAAACGCCAATCTTAAAAAACATTGTTAACGCTAAGATTATGAGGACTTCAGAATCATCAGACAATTGGTTTCCGTTAAAATGATATCAAAACAATGAACAAAAATACGGTTATAACTTTTGTCACTTACAGTTTTGAGGCTCCTTTCAACTCGGTAATTATTTGTAAGTATCCAGTATGCGAGGGCTGGAAGTTGTTTGAAGTTTTTAAAATCCAAGGTTAGAAACCTTTTACACACTTTAACGATTCTCTCGATTGCAAGTGGCTACCGTGGTTCTCTCACTAGCCATATTTTTGTCTAATTTGACTGGGCTATAAGTAGACACTATAGTATTATAGCACCCCTATTTCATAGTGATGAGTTTAATGACTTCCTGAGTGGCGCATCCTGCTAAAACAGCTGATACCAAATGTAATTCTGCACCTCCATAACTACAAACTTCGTGCACACGGTCATCGCTGATTACGGGAGCGGAGCATCCCCATTCCAATAACAGTTTACCGATTGACATTTTTAATTTAAGTACATCCGATTCTACGTGGTCGTCAAATTGACCGGGGTCAATTTGTATTGTATTGTAGTATTGTATTCGCTTATAAAACGCCTCAATCCTCTTAGAATCATGTAATAAAACATTAAACTTTCGGAGTCTTCCAAATGAGGTTCGATGTTAGAACTATTTTGATATTCGTCGGCGATACAATGACCACGTAATAAGAACAATTCTGACGAATGCTTACAAAACAATTTCATCTGTAACAACTTCCTGATTATTGTTGAGATTTTTCTTTTATCCATTCCCCTTAGTTCCTGAAATGACGTCGGGAGACTGTCCGACGTTTTGAGCAATTTGTATCAAACGTTTGTAAATTGTTTCGGCTTGGAAATTGACTTGTTTTTGACACAGTTATTATAAAGCTGTGTAACTTGCTGTATCTGCGGCCATATCTGGTAAACTTCCTCGTACCGATAGCACTCCTTCTTTTTCGACCAATTCTTTCATTGCGGCACAAATAAGAGAGAGACTACGACAAAATGACTTCATTTAATTCGAATAGCTTTAGAATCTACTTGTACTTACTTCAAACCGAAGCTGGAGCGATATTGAGAGCACCTAAATCTCTACATTGTAATCATTTGTTGCTATACCATAAGGCTAAGAATGCTAATTGGAATTTACACAATTACACTTTCAAACATTCCAAATCCATAAATCCCATTTCGAAATCTTGAAAAAAGGTTCACAGCATAACCTTAAAATTAAAATCCATATAAAAGCAAGGGTGACCAAAAGCACTATAAGGGACAATATACATAACGGACATCTTACATACACGAAAGAAACTTTCATAATTAAATACATATTATGAGCGATACATGGTGAAAATCAATAATCATATTGTAATAAAATAAAAATCATTTGCATTTGAAGAATCTACTTACAGCGTAGCAAAACGCGTATGTGGTTTTATTAAATATGGGAAAATTCTATTTTTGTTTTATTAAAAGAAACTCATTTTCAAATCTTTGTTAATGTATGTTGGATTCCTATAATTAAGGCGTAGAATAATGCTTTCCGTATTTATTTCAAAACTTAATCTTTTGGAAACAAGTGGTTTGAAAAATTATACGCAAAAGACGAAAATGGAACTAAATATTTAAGTAGAGGTAAAAGAGCATTTACAAGAGTTTTTAGAAAAAAATTAATTGAAGTTCAAATCAATCTGTATTTAGGAAAAAGAATTCATGGCGAAAATGTTTTTAGAGACTTTTGAGACTGTACACAAAAATAGGTTAATAAAAAAAACTGGAAAAGTATAGAGTCCGAGAAAACGAAAAGAAATTATTTCAATGAGGTTTTAAGTTACGGTATTTGATAATGAAGAGTCCTCAGAAATTCCTGTAAACCTAGAAGTTTGTATATTAATGACCTGGAATTTAAACTGGCTCTATAAATTTTTTTGCTGTTGATATAAGCTGGTATTGGAGAACAGAATATAAAATAAAAGTTGCTTCTAAAATACAGAAGTACTATTCTTTTTCAACTAATCTAGGGTAAATAAAACCAGTTATATTTTACGATTTTACGCAATTTATATTTTCTCAGAGTTACTCTTTTGGCGAATGGATGTTGAAATTTTAATAATAGATCAAAAACGCTATGTAACAATTAAAAAACTGAAAGCTAGAGTGAGACTAGCAAAAGAAAAACCCACCACGTTATAGGCTTACCGCACACTACAGACAGTCGGTGACCGTCAAAACAGTCGGTTACAATGCTCAGTACAGATTCTTATGTAGCACCGCACACAACCGACTAAAATGACGGACCTACATAAAAGATGTAACGTGTTCAATTTTTCCACCGACTATCAACCGACATGATTGTCTGTGACTAGACTGCGGTAGATGGGAATAACGTAATTAAGTAGAGGCGCGCACACAAACTACAAAATTGTCGTTGTAGTTGTGCATCTCCTATAGCTAAAATCACGGACAAACAATGCAACAACCACCGACTTCCTAACGATAGTCGATAGCGTGTGCGATGGTGTAGATGTAGGAGCCGATGTCTGACCGACTGTCTGTCGTGTGCGGTCACTTCGCTACAAAACAGATGGTCACCGACTGTCTGTAGTGTGCGGTAGCCCATAAGCGTTCGAGTTTCAAAGAAGATTTGTACTGCAGTTGAATATAGTCAAAACCAGGAGAGGTGTCTTATGACTCATCGCTAAATGACGTATTCAAATATTCTGTTGCATTCCCACAAAGTGAAAACAAACTTATAAAAAAGGATATTTTGACTATAGAAACGAATGTAGATAGAGCCATGATCTTATTTCGAATTATTAAGCAGTTGCAGATATTAGGTTAAAACTTTCTAATTCATGTTTGTAGCTTTGGTTATGTGGTGGGTTTTTTCTTTCCCTAGTGTCACTAATAAAGGGTGTCCCAACAAGAGCGCCGGATTTAAATTTGCCGCTATCTTGTTAATTCGAGTTGTACGGTGATTTTTTTTCGCCAATTGTCACGTACAGATCACACGATTTAAAAATATGGAAAAGTATTCAAACCAACAACGTTTAATTATTGTAAAAACACTTTACAAAAATGGTAAAAAATTTTCGAAAACAGTTCGCCAATTACGTAAAGTTTTTGGTCGCACTAATGCGCCAAATGAATCGACAGTGAGGCGTTTAATTACAAAATTTGAGACCAAATTTACGCTGATGGATCAGAAGATCCATCGTTGTCGTCCTTGTCGGTCACTCGAAAATATAGCCACAATAAGGGAATGTGTAGCCGAGAATCCAGGAACTTCCATTTGGCATCGTGGTCAAGAATGAAACATTTCCAGAAGCACTATGTAACGAATTTTGGTAAAAGATGGTGTTACTGCAGATTAAGTTTCCAGGTCGTGTCATTGCTCGATTTGGCGATCAACATTAGCCATCAAGATCGTGCGATCTAACACCGACTTTTTTCTTTGAGGCTATGTGAAGAAAAAGGTGTATACGAATAAGCCTGAAACAGTTGAACATCTTAAAGAGGAAATACGACGCGTTAGTGGTGAAATACAACCACATTTATGCAAAAACGTTATTTAAAATTTCAACAAAAGAATAACCCTGTGCCAGAGGTTTGGTGGTGGTCATTTGCCTGATGTTGTATTTCACGTTTAATCGGAACTATTTTTCTTTATGTTGAAATAAAAATGTTTGCTTAATTCCAAAAATAAATGTGTTTTTCTTTAAAATTAAATCCGGCGCTCTTGTTGGGACACCCGATATATGATTCAAATTAATAAACGACAATAATCACTTCCAACATTCAACAAACTGAAAAAATCACTTACGTGCAAAGTGTTACTCCACCCAACACTTACCTACTTCCCATAGACTTTTGAACTTCCATGTTGATGAAAAACCAAAATAATCCAAAACAAAAGCTGAAACGTTAATTGATTAATGAAAACACAAAATTACAGATCAAAAAAATTATTTGCGAGTTCAAAAAATAAATAATTACAAAATGGTTCGATATTCACAAGAACATTCAAAGTTTCGAATAAAAATATAATCAAATAGCATGAATGAATTTATCAAACCACTTGTAGATGAAGTCTAACCTTACTCGACCACCCTACATTAGAAATTAGCTCATACCTGGTAATGATTTTAACAATTAATTACAATGAAAATATCAATTTTACATTTGATCGCAACGAAATCACAGTTGTAAACGTCTGTGTGCTGCTGAACGCTTACCACCCGACCAGATCCTAACTCGCATAGGAACAAACTCCTTACATTGATCAAACATTCTTGCACCCTTAAGCGGTAAATTTCAAATATTCAAACTATAAAATGAATTGATCGATTCTTCATAATCACAAAAATAAAAAAATTTCAATAGTTACAAAATATAGGTAATTCTCAAGTAAAATCACCCTTAAGTACAAAGTTGAATTACGAATAATAGATTTCAAAACAAATCCTGCAACAAAAGCAGTAATGAAAACCACGAAATAATACAACGGAATACCATACGTACTATACAGCTAACAGGTGTTTATCGGCTTACACGTGTCTTGCGACGTGCATCGATATTTACTACGAAGGTTTCGCCTACAAAACGAAATACTTAAAATTATAATGTCAAATAATGTATTAAAAAATGTCAAAATAATTTAAATTTTCAATACCAGGGTGACCAAAGGTGTACCGTAAAACAATATACATAACGGGCATTTTACATACAAGGAGGAAACTTTTACGTGTAAGCCAGTTGCCTGTATTCAAGGCGTAAAATATTACGTTATTTTATTTAAAAATCATTTTGGAAATAAAACTATTATAACAAGTATAGTATAGTTTGAAAAATAATACACAATAAACGAAAATGAAACTTTCTCACTTGGCAGGGAACCAATAGGCCAACCATAACTATAATCATGCAAGAGTAAATGGTTGGTATACATTCTGCAAACCTGGTGTTGTCCTGACGTATACAATAAATTAACCACGTCGTTAGCTATAGCGCGTAGTTTTACAAATATTTCAAAGCGCACTAAAAAACTGTTTTTTTAGTTTCTCTTCTATATAAAAATTAACATTTTATAAATTTTTAGGGTAAATTAATTAGATAATTTTAATACGTTGCAAATGAACCCCAACATACACACACATGTGAAAAAACTTTAAATGAGAAAATTTGTTTCCCGAGGTGTTTGGTGGAAAACAAATTTTCTCATTTAAAGTTTTTTCACATGTGTGTGTATGTTGGGGTTCATTTGCAACATATTAGAATTAACAAAAATTAACTACATTGTATTTTCTACAAATTATGTTTCTTAGGTTTTTTCTTCAGACAAACGGTTTAGGCGCTAGGGCGCGCCTAAAATTTTCACAATATTCGAGTTTCAAAAAATACTTCAATTAGTAATTAGGAGTCACAGATCACAACTATTAGCCTGGCAAACTCATCTTGGTAGAGTGGCAGTTGTGGGAGAGGATACAGATATTCTGGTCAGCATAGCAATCATGTGTAGGTAATCCTTCCAAATACTACTTGGACTTTCGGGCGTATTTGCGAAATTATTCCCGAGGCTGCTATGGATGAAGCTTACTTGAAACCTCTTTCAACATATTCGAGATGCCACTGTCCCAAGTCTCGCCTCATATCCATAACTAGAAGAGATAGATCAACCACTTTCCATAAAGTGCGCTTACTTCATCATGATGACAGTAAGAAAAAAAAAGCCATTAGAAACTTAAGACTTTTAATAAATTATTTTAACAAAAATACAACTGTAATATGCTAATTAAAATCTTTTATACTCGAGATCATCACGACAGTATAGTAGGGGTCTGTAAACGATGCGCTTTGAGACACTGGATGGAACAAAATCGATTACCAGAATACTCGAATGGAACTTTTCCAGAAATATCGCCTGCACATAGAAAACATCTCGATATTACCGTTCCAGATTGATTAAGAATCCTTCTTTCTGCAGCTAATGCTCTCTGAAAATAGCGGTTACAAAAAGAAATTATTCCAACTGCCACATCAAACCTTTTCCCTATCGCTTAAATTCAAAAATCTTTCCTTCTCGCTCTCTTCTTGTTTCTTAATAGCAACAACTTTGCGTTTTTCTTTCTCCTTTTCTCTTTTAACTTTCTTTTGTGCTTTCTTCTTTTCTAAAATTTCTTCAGGGGTTAACGTAGTAGTTGGTATTTGGGCCTAAAATAACTATTAATAAAAGGTCACAAGAATAAAAGTTAGTAAGTATTACCTTATTGTAATTGTGCTTATCTGGAAACTCTTGAGCGAAATCTTTAAAAACGTTTCTGACGTCCTGATCTTGTGTGCAACTATAAGGGGTCTGTTGCTTATCATTTTTACTGCAAGGATCGGCGTCGTTATCGAGTAAAAATTTAACAACCTCAACTTTTTTATTAATAGCAGCCACGTGTAACAAAGTGTTACCAAAATCGTCTAAAACTCCATTTATTCCAAAGCACCGTTTAATTGTCTCACTTTCATCGACACCTTCCAGTTCCATTCGAAGCTGCCCTATTAACTCCTCTAACTTTTGTAAATCGCCCAGCTTTGTAATTTCGCACAATTCCCTCTTATGCGCTGCTTCTTTCTCTTTTAAACGTTTATTTTTAGACTTCTTGGGCTTCTTGTGACTTTTTAACTTTCTTTCCTCCGGAGTTAGAGTGTCTTCGAACGTTTGCAAACTGTCTCGAAACGAAATTTCAAGAGAGCTCGTGAATAAATCAGTTTGAATTTCCTCCAAATCGCTTACGTTCGAACTACTGGAACTGGTCAATAGTGACGGAGCTGGTTGTGAACGCTCTACAGTTTCGCGCGATTTTGAACGATTAATATTAGTCCCTTTACTTCGTTTATCCTCTTGCTTAGGCAACTGTCTTATGACCGCATCAGGAGAGTCTATTAAAAATTCAGAATTTGAATTTAATTCAAGTTCATGATAATTGACTACTTGCCATATACGTTTATTGTACTTAATGCCATATGAACGCGTTTTAATTCCGTAAATGTGGCTCTCCTGGTTGAAAATGGAATAGACCTAAGACGAGGATCTAGTCTATTTAATGGCGGCGTTTTACCACCAAATAAAACCGCTCGATTTTGGGGACCAGTTGCACGATAAATTACAAGACTACTCTTCTCAATTTCGCTCTTCCATAGATCCAAAATTTCTCTCACGTGCTAAATTGGTATTAAAAGGCAAAATGAACATTTTGTTTGATTAAAAAAAGAAAACAATCAATGCACCTTATAGTGCTGAGCCCATATAACTCATTTTATCGTCCCCCTATATACAGGGTGTCCCAATCGAGTAGGGTACCTATCATGCATATATTTATCATTGTCAAACATAGATATTGGGGAAAATGGACAAAGTTGTGCAGCTTTTAGTGCTACTCGAATTTGGACACCCTGTGTCTAAACAATACCACAAAAATCGTTTGACTAACTATAGTAACTGCATTAAGAGTGCCAAAACGGCTGACGCCTCTACATACCAACTTAACATGGTCAGTATTAACAACACTTCACTCTCAATCTCAAGCACCTGTAAGTTCGTCCAAACGTTTACAAGAACTTGTGACTGAAAGAACGGAATAAGTTGCTATACAGGAGAAGCATAAAAACCCTACCGAGTGGCCCAATCCTAATTTAAACAAACCTGAATTAAAGCGTTCTCGTTATATCTTCTCAAAGAAGCTCCGGCACTTTTTGGCTGTGAACTACCGGAACGACTATCTCGTGCACCTTGAGAACCACCTTGACCGGCGCGAACCGTATAACAATGAAATGTTTTGTGTAAAATTGGAATGTCGCCTTCAAATACGCCACCTGCAAAATGTCCACCTCCTAACATCAAAACGGTCCAACGAGAATTACACGAACAGTCTTGTAAGAGTCTCAAAACGTTGCTAGTCTCCAACTCGGCCTAGAAAAGCTAACAAATGTAGATCGAGTTAGTAAATAATTCGATTTTTACCTTCTTTTCAAACAAGAGGCAGCGATACAATGAAAATACTTTGTCTTCGTCGTTTTTGAGAAAAAGTTTGCCTTGTGCAAGAGCTATATTATCCAAGCCATCTTCTGATTCGGAATCGGAACCCGATATGCTTGAAATGTCATCTAAAAACGACCCATTTAGTATAGCCTTTATTATAATTTAAATAAGAATTACCAGTTTTTTCATTAAACTCTTCTTCTGTTAATGGTGCCCTCGATAATAGGCTTTGCTTAAGGTTATATCGATGCCAGTCTAATTTACAATGTTGCCTTTGTAAAGTAGGGTTTGTAAATTCAACGCGACAATAAGAGCACGAGAGGTTTAGCCCGCTATTTATCCATTTTTCGGGTAGAATAATGGGATCTGCAAATTTATATGTTAAATAGGAAGTGTCAGCTAAAGCTTCAACGATAGTAGGCATACCTTCTTTAGCACTCAACTGTAGAAACTGTACATTAGCAGTTAGTAATTTTTGAAAATCTGAACCAAAAAGTTTCGTTTGTTCCATCAGGTACGCCTAAACAAAATCGTTATAATAATTTATTTGTTTACTGTTTACTGTAGTGAGTATTTGGTAATGGAAGGGAATGAAACTTAGAACGGCCGGGCTAACTGGGAGACGTTCTCAACTTTTAGTAGCTCGTAATGTTCCATACAGTTTCATCAAAATAAGTCATAAGAAAAGGCTCCCTAAAGATATTTAAATTGGTTGGGGCACCCAAGACCACTTCTCGTTTAATGAAATCATATAATATACTGTGGAAGTCCAGAAACACCCACGCGTAAAGACTGTTGAGAGGAGAACCAACCCTCCAAACACCTAATGGCCTGATGCCTACACGGCCAAGGTCAAACCTCAATGATTAAACCCCAGATTAAATATCAAGGTAAATTGTGAAGTCATCAGGGAGCGGGACAGTCAGCAAAAGGGTGAAGCTTAAAAATGAAGAGTGGGTGTCTCACTCAGCGCCATACCTACTGTGCTGAATCCGAATTTCAACCTCGTAAAAGTGATGCGTTCTGAGAAAACTGCGAAAACACTAAACTTCAACGCGCTCTAGCGCCTAAACCGTTTGTCTGAAGAAAAAAACCCAATAAACATAATTTGTAGAAAATCGCATGTAGTTTATCTTTGTATAAGGGTGCTTTTCTCAAAAAGTGCATAGTTCTCGAGTTAAAAGCGAAAAACTAGAAACAACAGTTTTTTGGCCGATTTGTAATTTTTGTCAAACTTTAACATGCTCTAACGCCTAAGCCGCTCGTCTGAAGAAAAAAACCTAACAAACATAATTTGTAGAAAATTACATGTAGTTTATCTTTGTATAAGGGTGCTTTTCTCAAAAAGTGCGTAGTTCCCGAGTTAAAAGCGAAAAAAAATTTTATGGCGATTTTGGAATTTTTGTCAAACTTTAACGCGCTTTGGCGTTTAAACCGTTCATCTAAAGAAAAAAACAAGAAATATAATTTGTAGAACAGAGATACAATGTTAAAGAAATTTGATGTGGTTAATTTGATATAGCTTTATAAGCGAAAACCTGAAAGAACAGAATTTTTTCGCAATTTTTTCCGAGCGTATTACTTTTACGAGCTGTCGGAGTGGAAATTTCGATTCAGCATCCCAAAAAACATAAAGAACCATAGAGAAAAAACTTCTATAATTTTTCCCCAGTCAAACTATTTGACTGACTACCTTCTGAAAGCAAGGAATTTGAAAATAAAATAAAATGACTTACGTAAGACTAAACTATTTTAGTATATTATCTTTTACAAATCATTACAATTTCCTGTACAAATGTACTTAGATATTATACTTTTTTTCAATTATAATCAAACACTCATAAACATTAAAAATACTTTGTAAAAACAAAATAATTATATTTATATAAATAATAGAAGTACTAAGTATTATAATTTTGGTATCAAGCAATTGTAAATTAAAAACTTACGTCACTAAATGCATTTTTTCTTCAGTCGGTCATTATTTGTAAAGAAAGTTGTCACTATGAGAATTCATTTAATATTTCAAAAAACGACATTTTATGTTAAGATTAAATAAAGTTAAAAACGATGTAAGTACTGTTAGAATAAATTATATTTTGTACCATAAATAAATATTCTAATACCACCCCAAAGCCCCAAGTGAAACGATAGTATTATTAAGACTTTGAAAATGTCTAAGCTGCTTTTGATACCTCAATAGAATCTTTCAGCTGCTAATAATAAATTCTTAATCATCTTTTAAAATCTACCTGAACTAGAATATGGAGTATATTTTAAATAAATAAGGTTTAAATTTTAATAGCTGCAACTTTGTACTAGTCAAGTCTGAAAATAAATAATTTGCTGCTTTAATACACTATTAGTCACTTTGGTTACTAAAAATTTCAGAATTGTATTCAGATCTAAAAAGGCACCTCGTTTATCTACCAAAATACTGATATCAACCCACACAAAAAATGAATTACTAAGCGACTTAGTTGAAATACAACGTATAATCCTTGATATACATATAAGCGAACACAAATAAACCGATAACGATCGCAAAAATGTAATTTAGGTGAAAAGTATGCCCAGAGAGTTTCCTGAAAGAAAATTAATTGTTCAAAAGTTTTAAGACAAAAACAAACTTACTTGTATTTATTTGGAGAAAATGGCGAGGGTGGTTGAACGCCAGGCACGCTCGAATCTAAATAAACCATCAGCCAAGTCAAGTACGTTACGAGAAATCCACACAACGCAGGAAACCAAAACCGACTGTACTTTAACACCGTTATCCAAGCGTGTCGTACTAGAACATCTCCATCTGTGACAATTGTTTCGTAATCGATAAACTTCTTCTCACTCACGACGCTGTAAATTGCATCGCCTAAAAAGTTAAGTTTATGAATCGATGTAAGGTTATGCAATAGTAAGTAGGCGATAATTTACAAAATAAATAATAATGAAGTTTATACTTACGATTGTTATACAGTATTTTGCTACATAAGACACTCAAGGATAGTAAAAGGCCCAAAACGGCCAACTTCCACTCACTGATAACAATTTCATTTTTAGGTTTTACGCTACGGCGTGGTGTTTCGTTATAATCGACACCGTTGAAGTTCAATTTTTGGCGAAACATCATTGCTTTATTAAAATTTTATAAGTTACTAATAATAAACATACCTTAAATAAAATTAATGTAGAGAAAGTTTTTTTAATTTGCTACGAAGTATGATACATAACCTAACCTTTCTTCACCAACTGTCAATTTGACAACTTAAGACTTATAAAACCAAAAGTTACTGTTTAGTTATTAATTTGAATTATTGGCGCAAGAAATTTAAATTTTTTTAACTTTTTTCGTATATTAATAATTGGACACACAGTTTCTTGATTAAAAATTAATTTATTTAAATAAAATAAAAACATTTTATTGATTGAATTTGGATTAATTGAAAATTACTTAAAGATCGAAAATTCGTATAAAGTAACGCTACCTGTCTAAATTTTTAATTTTCTGCATGTTACATCGTTAATGAAAGTGAAAAAACTTGTTTAATATCGAATTAATCAAACATCTGACGATAATTTGAAATAAGTTGACGGTTCAAAGACTTCACGTGGTTTCAAAATTGTGATGAATTATTTCTTTTTTTGTGGTTTATAAAAATAGCAATTTAAAAAGAAACGCCGTATAGTTGGAAAAATCTTTTTTGAATATAATTTATAATTAACGTTTATTAATTAAAAAAGCTATTTGTATTCGTAAATTATTATAAAATTTCCGATCTATTACGAAGTAACATACGAGTAACTGTCGTTGACCGTACGTGTGTGGTGTGCGAACAAGCGAACTAAGCTAACATGTATTTGGAAATACATTTTCGAGCGAACGTGAACCACACAATCAGGGCGATTCTGATCGTTGTAGCAACATTGCTATGCGTATTTTTAAAGAGATCTTGTTAAGTTATAACCATATCTTTAAAAATGGTATTCAGGTTGCCAAAAGTTAGCAAGCTGGTATGTCAGATTTAGCCAGATCTGGTTATATCATAGCAATCGCATTTTGGTACTTGCTGTGAAGTGAACAAGGTTGCTAACTTGTGAAAAATTGCCGATAATCCGTTATTTATTGATTTTAATTTTAATTTTTTTGAAGAAATTTATTATGTCTAGGAGCGAGAAGTTGATTATTATTAGAAACTTAATTTTAATACTAACATCTACCTAACTCTGTAGAGTGAATATTTGCGTAAAACTCAGAAGACACAATTATCAGATATCAATTTGGGTGTAAGTCGAATAATAAATAAAATTAGCAATATAGGGCCAGTGTTTCAATGATGGTTTAAATTAAATTTGGAAAAAATTATTGTTCTTCAAACAACCTTTAACTCGTAAACTAAGATCATAACGAAGTTTATTGTACGTTAAATTTACATGTAGGGGAGGTCGAGGTCAATTGTAACAATTTTTACATTTTAGTTTCTAGGATCGAAACTAATAACTTTTTCCGGTCGAAATTTGGTAAGAATGTAAACTGAACCTTCATCTAAAAGATAAAATATGTATAAGTTTATTAAAAAATTAATTAAAACAGAGAAAATTAAATAATGCTCATAAAGTCGCTGTTACAATTGAACCCGTGGTCGGGGACAATTATAACACCCCATCGGGGCAATTGTAACACTAGTGATTTGGCGCAAATGATAAAAGTAAACATGAAAAACAAAAGCTATAATGTAAATACATGTAAAACGATAACAAAAATTAGTTTTTCAATATTCAGAAAAAAACACGTAAAAAATAGAACATATTTTTAATTATCGGCACAATTTAAACAGAAATAGTACAAATTATCCATTGTTATCCATTGTGTTTAATTTTTTCTGGCGATATTCTTTAACATTTGCAAGATAATTTCCAAAATTCTACAAAAAACAATTTTTTAAGAAGGTCATATGTGGTCAAAGCTAATACACCTTGCTAAATTTGACTCCCGGCAATTTGTTACAATTGTCCCTAATTCAGTTTTTTATACTGTAGATACTATTATAACAAACTGTAATTAATTTAATTAAAAATGCATTATACATTAAAGATCTTCATAGGCAATACTTTGACAAGATTAAATCAATTTTAATCTTAATAAATTTAGCGCAAACTCAAAATTAACAACTTCCAAAATTATGGTGTTGTCATGCTGTATAATATAAATCCAAAAAATTTAAGAACGCGTGGTGTCAGCATCATGAAATTACTTTGAGATGTCGGGCATGGTATTTAAAATGTTGCAAAATAGTTTGCTCCCTTTTTCAAAAATTAGGATAAAAGTTATACCGCGCTAGGCTCTTTTTTATACGAAAAAAATTGATTTCTAATAAATTGAATCAAATCGATTCAAATAATTAAAAGTAGAAAAATGCATGGTATTTGTTTTTTATACCGTAATAATAAATTATTTTTATACATAATACAGAGTGTATCAAAAAAATATAGCAACAAATAGGCCGAGGAGGCAAATTTATAAAGTTCAAGACGGCTCTGCGCAAACTCGATAGTCCTTTAAATGCGTTTTTTACAGCAATATTGTTAAAGCTAAATTCATAGCAATCATTGCTAAGATGCTGTAAACAGAATTCGAAGGATTCTAACCATATTGCTAAGATTTAAGAGTTCAGCAATATTGTTATCATAGCAAGATTCATAACCATATCGAACAGAATCGCCCTGAATAAGTATAACAGTTTTGAATCATCGGAGGGAGATATGAGTTGTTAAATAACTGTGTATTATTTCTGTGATAAAAATATAATTTTTTTAAAAAGATTGTGAAAAGTAAACAAAATGGCAACATACAAAGAAGTCGGAGTTGGCGATTTTGTTCTATTGGACAAAATTGATATTGATAATTTTATGAGTAACTTACAACTCAGGTAAGTTTTAAAGAAAACATAACAATTGCTCGATAACTTAAATAACGTTTCGCAAAGGGGCGTGTCATTCAAATTTGTTTTATTCTCTCGTTTTTTTTTTAAATATTTGACCGGCAAAATTTTGACACACGAACAGGTGAACATAAGAACGTGGAACTTTTGTTTGACAACGTGAAATTTTCGAAAACTCGTAAAGTAAGGGTGCATACACAAGCAAATAACAGTGGGGCGATTTTCTTGTTTTGCTTTCAAACAAAAAACAACCGAAGTGTTGTAGGGTAGGTATTATGTTTTTCAAAAAAAGCTAAAGTTGAGGGAGGGCCCATGCACGCTCAAGTAGAACTGACGTTCTGCTGTTTTCAAAATCTTTTCTAAACCAATCAAAAAGCCACAAAGCCTAATCTTTTTCGTAATTATTACTTGAAGCTATAAATATGTAATTAATTGCAAATTAATATTTATTAGATCAAACTTCAAGTGTGCAATCTTTGAAGAATGATAAAATTACTTATTAGATAGGTATCAGATTAAATTTCAAAAGCAACTTTTCTAAAATGGCTTCAATTTTTTTCTCTAATTGTACTACATTTTATTTAAAAAAGCAATGAGGAAGAACTAAAAGAATTTACTTGTTAGAAATCGAAAGTTTCTAATGGATTTCCTTTGTCGCAAAGTTCGTAAACTCTCGTTTACGCGTTATTTTAACCCAAAGCGTCCGTGCACACCTCATTAACCTTCTAAAAGTAAATTACTTAAGGTAACTCGATAATCCTTTTTTTTTAGGTGAAGGACCTGTTTACTTTATTCACTTTTTGTACGATTGTTTCTTAAAACGCCTCCGTGAATTTCATATGAGTCATCGTTTTCTGAGCTCATCCAACTTATTATTCACTTAATACTTTACTTATTAGAAAAGTCAGGTTTAATTAAAGAAAATTGGCATTTAATTTCATTTTGTTTATGTTTAAGGGACAAGTAGATTTTCCCAAAATAAAAGACGTACGGGTGTACAAGGCGATCTCTTTAGTATCTCTGACTTATATCCTGTCCATCCCGAATCCCCAAGTTTAATCATTATTTGATTTGCTTATTGCTCGTATGTACTTAATGAGCTAACTTTTTTAATTTTTCCCAAGCCTCAATTAACTTAAAAGTAGGTAATACAATGAAGTATTACGTGGCAAACTGATACGGTAAAAAATTCACATAGTTAATTGTGTTGCAACGACGAAGAATTTGTTAAAATATTTAAGAGGGCGCATTTTATGCACGAAAAATAATTTTGAAGGTCCATTTTCAAAAAAATTCTAATCTGTTTTTAAGTGTGTGAATTTAGGTGCTTTAGGAAAGCAAAAATGTGTATTAATGAAGCACGTTCCTGCAGCAGTTAAAATAATTTTAAAATGAGCTGTAATATAACAATTTCCTGTCTTAACTATTTACAGCTGGTTGACTTTTAGCTTTTACTAAAGACTAAAGAGTTAGCACTTAGAATCTCGAGAACTGTCACTTATATCGAGCAAACTTGTTCTTCGCTTAATTCTCTACAAATTTGATTCTCGCGCATTTTTGTGGAAATGTAAAGGTAAGGCTAGAAAAAGGGCGTAAAACTGTAGTTTTAAAAACACTCTACTTTCGGGCAATTTTCGCGTCTTATCTGTGCACCCACGCAAAAATGTGTAAGAATTGAATTTGTAGAGACTTGAACGATGAACAATGTTTGTTTAAACTTTTTTCCCCTATATGCGATAGTTTTTGAGCTTTTTGAAAAAATAAACAAATTTATGGAACCTTTCAATCTAAAAACGTAGAGGCGCGCTTAGCTGGGACGACCATAACTTCTCTTGCCTCGTATTTTCCCCAAATCTGCTATTCGTGTCTGTAGACCATAATTACAATCCGAAATTAGAACTTACAATTACACTTTTTGGTTAGTCATCAAATTAAATTTAGAAACACATTAAATTTTACAGGTGGCTAAAGTTGAAAGTACTTAATTTTAATGTTTTTAAAAGATGAAATTGATAACAGTAATTTTTAAACAAGAAAATAGTGTAAGCGTGAAATTAAAATTATAATTTAATATAACGTTTAATTGTCTGTAAATAGTACGGAGTACGGAGCAAAGCGTTAATAATTAATAATTAATAGCGAATAATAGGGAGCTGCTGGAGGCTCGTTATGCGACCTCTTTGCAGGTGAGTTAACGAAGATTCAACTTTTCAAAATTGTTTTTTGCTCGACAGTTACAGAATATAAGTTAAAGCTCTAATAAGCTCTCGACCTCCTCGTTGAAATTTCTATCTAACAAGATCTCTCAAAGCAAAGAGCCCCTATTACTGCTTTGAGACTACTAGCCCAAAAGTAGTAAGGAAATTGAACTTATAAGTTATAAGTTGTTATAACTTATAAGTTATAACAAGACGTACCCGCCCTGTATGTAGCCTTCGACCTATTCTAAAACGTTGCACATAACCTCACAATTTGTTTTTTGTAAATCTATTGTTTTTTTAATCGGGCATTTGTACGCTAAACGTGGAAATTTCTCGAGAACGTTATGAAATACCCGCTTATAATTTATCACAAAAGCTTTATTTGTTTAAAATAATTGTTTTTAATTGCTACTTAAAGCGATTAGACTTTTTTTTTGTGTTAATTACAAATAAATAATCTCGAAGAGTGTACTATTATTGGTTTTCTTTACGAATGTTCCATATTTTGTTAAAAATTAGGCCAAGTTGATACTATTAATACCTGAATTAATTCCTTATAAATTTTTCCAATATCGATAATATGTAGGTCACCATTTTAATCCATATTTTTACTGCAAAAGCTTATACTTATAACATCCGCTAACACGATAATTTAAAATTAATCTGTAAAAACGATCATTGGAGATAACTATTGAAAAAATAGTGCAAAATAAAATGAAAATTATATAAAACCTCGACTCTCCTATCTAAAATTACTAATTCGTAGCAATAAGTATATAATGGCGATTTGATAAGCGTTTCGAGAAGAGGTTGCACCAAATATGGAACAATGGAAACTTAAATTTGAATAACACTTACGTAGACACTTCTAGACATCTCCTCATCGCTTGAAACCAAAGGTCTACAAAAATAGCATAATTGACTGTTGTTTCAATTCCACTTTTTCGTTGACCCCGTCTACTTTGAAAGGGTACCTACAATAAGTTAATTTCTCGGCGTTTTTAGCCCCCTTGAATCCAAAAATTAATATTTTTGAAAAAGGCTGTCTGTGTGTAAAATCTTAAAACACAAACCACTGAAGCGATTTTGATTAAATTTGGTTTCGGGCACTTTAACAAAGTTTTATAGAGCGAAATCGATACAGGGTGGCCCCAAATAAGGGGGTTATTTTGGTGGCATTTCGGAAAATCTCGACCCACATTATTTATACTCGGCTATTTGTTAGTACGCATCAGCTGTAATTTAAAAAATACCTTTTAAAATGTGTAAATCCAAAATGGCGGCCAGTATAACGATTGTCTCATTTTCTACTTTTTCTATTATAACTTTGCAGATAATTATTATTAAAGAAATCTAAAAACAGAAATATATAGCCAAAATAAAGGACTTTAATTTGATATAGTAGATTTTTTTAAATAAGTTAAAAATTGGCCACTTTTATAAAGCCAAAGTTTGTTAAAATTTTAAAACTGATTTTCTCAAATACGGCCCTAACAGTTTTTTTCATTTTTGAATATGTGTTAGATATCGAAGTTATCAATCAAACGCCGCCTGTTGGTTTATTTGCTATGATCAGAACCGGAGTTATGATTTTTTATAGGACAAAACTTCATAAATTTGTATAACTTGATATTATTCAAATTAGCCAAATAAAAAAATATTTTGTAAACACCCTGTATATTTTAGGATATTCTAAAATATTGTGAAATTATCTGTCTAATGATACCAAACATGTTGTATTTTTATTACCAATTTAACCATAAAAACGGCCAATTAAATAAATAAATCAACTTTCCTATTTTAAATACAACACCCTGTATATTTGAAGTTGCCTTGAAGATTCTAAAATGTCTATGTAGTAGTACAATACATTGAACAAAACTTCAGAAGCTTAAAAACGTTAAACTATACAAGGCGCCCCATTTGTAAAATCAAAGTTAGCTACTCGTATAATCTTTATTCCCCATGTTGGAGCCGCCATTTTGAGTTTTACAATCGTTTTTTAAAAACAAACGACGTATGGAAATTTCACAAAAGAGTCTTGAATTTACATGGGAAACGCCTTTTAAAAAACGCCATAAAAAATATAACAAAAGTCTTCGTTAGTTTGTGCGTTTCTCACACCTGTATTGTGCTGTATTACCATTACGACACCTCTTCTTCACCTCTAAAAAATGAATTAGCATTTTAATTAACTACCTAAGCAATTAGTTGTATAGTTGCTTCGATGTAATTATTAATCTTGAATCTTAAGCAAAGATTTATTTTTATACTGAGTAATTAGTCACTTTAAAAATCAATCATCAATTTACTTACATGGTAATTAAAAGTAATGAGTAAGTAGATAACCGTTGCGCGTACTTTTTTAATCAAATATTAAATGGACTAATTTACGTCCCCGTAAAAAACGTACAACGAGGTTATAAATACTATTAAAAGTTTGTTAATAATTTACAAATTTACGTAAGTGGGTTGTTCGGTTGTCAGAAGTATATTTTTGAATACAATTGTTATTTTTTGTGCGGTGCGTGACAGAGTCTGACGTAAATAATATTAGGTTAAGTGAAGTTATGTCACTTCATCTCGAAAGGTTAAAGGTTTTAAAAAATTTGCAATTGTTATTAGTTTTGAAAATTAACATGTTCGTGATTCATTCATAAGTTCACTATACTTATACAAGACCTTGATTGGCGCCCATTAAATGTTTCGGGATTGATTGTTCTCTCTGTGAAGAAGGTCACTATTGGAATTTGGAAGCAGGCTCTCCAATGGAGCAAAATTGACGGTATTGGTCGTACGAGAGACTTGAACTGGCAGTATTATCAAGAGACAAGAAAGTGAATACTATAACGATGTCATTAACAGACAAGAAGTAAATCTAAAAACACATTACTTGTCGTCTAGTCAGTCACGCTCTTTTAATTGCTCTCGCAATCTCGACTATTTAATTATTTGTGAATGGCACACTCTAGTACTGTCCATTGACTGTTACACAAATATTGTTTTTGTTTTTAACGCAGATGCCATCATGAGCCCATGCACTCTTGTCTCTTGCCATCTTTTATTCATTCCTTGTTTTTTCTTTTCTTCCATTTAAGTTTGCAGACACTATCTCACTTTTCTATACGAATTTTTGGCAAGTTTTAGCATGTTAAATACTGTCCGTATACCTATTCAAGAAGTAAAATTAAAAACTTTCTTCTGCCGGTTAATACATATTTCCAGAAGAAAAAATTAAATTCCCGATGTGTCTGCCTGCTCCTGCTTCATTTGGTGTCTCTGACTGTAAACTATAAATGTCTATTTCTGCCCGTCTTTCTTTGTCTCCGCCATAATTAATTGGATGTCTTAAAAGTATCTCTGGTTGAAATATATCATGGAATACAAGCCACTGATGGCTTTGATCTATTTGTGAACGATAATGAACTACATTGTGCGTGGGAAAAAATATCGCAGCATACAAAATTAACATGCAGTTGCTTGTTTCAAATATATGCGCCCTCTATTGATAAAAGTGAGCTTTTTTGAGTTTAAAACAAAAGAAGTGATAAGACGAAAGGACATACTTTTGATGCGACTTCATGGTGATGAATAGATCCAAAACGACTTTCGTGCGTGCTGAAGCTAATTCTACAAGCTCTCAAAATATGAAAAAGATACCGGAAGTAGTAAGAAACAATAGCATGCTCAGAAGCTTTCCGTGATTTCAAAAATCGAAACTTATACGGGGCGTTAAAATTTATACCACAAAGCTAATGTCGTTCCCGACGGAACGGGAAGTCAAAGTACAACATTTTTGGTATCACTAGACAGATCATTTTAAAATCTTTCAAACAACCTAAAATATACAGAGTGTTGTATTTAAAATAGGAGGTCTAACTCCGTTTCCGGTTAAACCGGATGTCAAAATATAACATGTTTGGTATAATTAGATAGATAATGTTTCAAGCATTTTAAAAATCTTAAAATATACAGAGTGTTTTTTGAAACTCTTCTAATTCGACTAATTTCCGGTTTAACCTGAAGTGTTTTTTTTTACTAAAATAGTATGAAATAATAGACATTTATAGAATCAAGTAATAAGCCAAATTGCAATTACTAATTTTAATTACAAAATTAATTGTAATTTTTTAAAGTTTATACTTTCAAAAAATCATAACTCCGGTTCTGGTCATAGCTAACGAACCAAATAAACGGCGTTTGATTAAAAACTTCGAAATCTATAACATATCCAAAAATAGGAACAACGGTCGTAGCCAATATGAAGAAAATCATTTTTAAAATTTTAATCAACTTTGGTCCTTTAAAAGTAGTAAATTTTGAAATTATTTTTAAAATCGACTATATCAAAAATAAAGTCATATATTTTGCCTACATATATCTCTGTTTAAAGATTTTTCCAAAGTTAATCATCTGCAAAGTTATAACAATAAAGCTGGAAAATGGCACACTCGTTATCATGGCCGCCATTTTGAATTTAAAAATTTGAAAAGGTATTTTTTAGTACTTTCTTAAAGTAGACGAAATCAACGATAAACTAAAGTGTAGTAATGAAAAGAAATAAAAGGAATTGAAACACATGTGTGCGTATGCACAACAAACCATATTTATCATAACTATTATGCGTAAGCGGAAACGACGCCACTTTTGGCGTTTTATTGAATATAGTTGAGGTTGAAAAACTACACTCTTCCATTAAAAATTAAAATACTGTCCCGTTTGAGTAATTCCCAAACAATAGTATAGTTGGATGACGTTAAATTCTTAATTATTACTTCATCCAGTTGAGCTTTAATTTTCATTACCCCTGGTAATAGTGCAAAAGAACCTCGTAACATCATGTTACGAATTACCAACTTATGGTTTAAAGGGTCGGTATCCAATTTTATGCCATACTACCCGATGATGACTTTCCGAATGATAGTGGATGAATATAAGTTAGTTCTGATGGCAATAAATAATGTTTTGCAGAATTAACGGTATCTATATCTAAGAGGTCCTAAGTAGCTGACCAAATACTTAAAAAGCGTCGAGCTGTATTAGCTGAATGGTCAGCTACTTAGAACGTCTTAAACGGCTCAAAAAGTTGTGAAAATTCACTTCGTCATCTTAGTTCACGTGCATGTAAATTCTGTCGAACTATTGTAGTAGATTGATGCTCTATCTATTTTAGAATTTTTAATAGAAAAATTTGTTTGGCGTTGTGCCAAAAAGTCCATCAAATATTTGAAAAATGTAATAAAGCAATAAAGGTTCACATCTTTAACATTACTTATTAATGTTGATAGCGCCATTGAAATCGTAATGAAGTGAGTTATTACGTTATTACTTTTACGGTCTGATATTAATTTTTAGCGCTACAGAGACGGCTTTAGATTTTTCAGTGTAATATTTAATAAGTAGCCCTAATTTTGCTTTTTTCTCTAATTGCAGGTTTAAAAATGGAAAAATTTACACTTACATTGGTGAAGTGTGCGTATCGGTAAACCCCTATCGTACTATGAATATATACGACTCCAAGCATGTAAATCAGTATAAAGGTGAGAAATTAAATTTTTTTGGCTTCAAAAATAGCTACTGTGGCTTAAGTGTTGAATTCCAATATTTTAAAGAGGGGGATCGAGACGGGAGTCTGTCGGAAATTTTAATAATATGTAGTGGGTTACATCACAATATAATAAAAATAATGTTCTTCGAACAACAAGACGACGCCTGTTATTGTTGTTACCATTTAGCGTTTCCACCATAACTTTGTTGTTCAAGACTTTTTAAGAAGTTTTCTTTCACTTCTTAATAAACAATTTCATTTTCCGAAGAAAGTTATTCTTGTAATTTGTTTATACAGTTCGCCGTTTTTGAGAAAATATTTAAAAACTAGTAGCTGCTTCTACAGATACTTCCGTACTGCTGTACCTACCAATTTATGTAATACTGACTAATATGGATCAGATTGACTTTCTTTACTAGAAAATAATGTAACAACGTAATATGAATCGTTCTGAACTGTACAGGGTGCTCTAAAATAATTTAAATTAATAATAATTTTTAGGAAGAGAATTATTTGAAAATCCACCACACATATATGCAATCGCCGATGCTTCGCATAAAGTAATGAAACAACAAGGACGAGATACCTGTATCGTAATAAGTGGCGAATCCGGATCTGGTAAAACAGAGGCTTCAAAAATAATTATGAAATATATAGCTGCAGTCACAAATCAAGGTAAACGAAAGGTTTTCATCGAATTAATAATAATTAATCGATGTCTAATTTTATCATCATCGCCTACTAATAATATTTAAACAAATTTTAGGCGGTCAAAAAGAAATAGAGCGAGTGAAAAATGTACTTATCCAATCAAATTCGATACTCGAGGCGTTCGGTAATGCCAAAACTAATAGAAACGACAATTCGTCTAGATTCGGCAAATATATGGACATACATTTCGATTTTAAAGGCGACCCCATAGGTGGACACATCAACAAATATCTATTGGAAAAATCGAGAGTTATTAATCAACAAGCTGGCGAAAGAAATTTTCATTGCTTTTATCAGGTTTGTTTATTTTACTCGATTTTCGTTATCAATATCACTTAATTATCGTAAGATAAAAGTTTATTATCGTTTCTAAGTCCTAAAATTAAATTACTTGTTTCACTTTATCCTCTATCTACTATCTAGTCAATTGACTAAATTTTTGTGATACATACAATCAGTCATACAATATCGATTTTAAACTATGATATTTGATTTAAGAAATCAGTAACGTATATGAAACGCGATTATTGGGTATTTTGCCTATTGAAAGTGGCGAGACATTTTCACCGATCTACTATAAATCGAGCACCACACCCGAGGTTCATAAAATATTTTTCTACAGGTTAAAAATGACAATTAACCGTTCGTCTGGTGT
Organism: Malthinus flaveolus; assembly: GCA_950108345.1. Taxonomy (NCBI): domain Eukaryota; kingdom Metazoa; phylum Arthropoda; class Insecta; order Coleoptera; family Cantharidae; genus Malthinus; species Malthinus flaveolus. The sequence continues at coordinate 1,427,578 of OX467288.1, forward strand.
AAAAAGCCTGAGAGACATAATTTGTGTGAAATTTAATCTACTTTCTTTTTCTATAAAAACACTTCTCTAAAAGTGGGTCGTTTTCGAGTTATAAGCAATAAACTGAAAAAATCTGTTTTTGACCGATTTTGGAATTTTTCTCAAACTTCAACACGCTGTAGCGCCTAATCCGCTCATCTCAAGAAAAACCTTGAGAAACATAATTTGTAGGAAATTGAATCTACTTTGTTTTTCTATAGCAACACTTTTCTTTAAAAGTGGGTCGTTTTCGAGTTATAAGTGATAAGCTAAAAAAATCAGTTTTTTGGTCGATTTTGGAATTTTTGTCAAACTTTAACGTGCTCTAGCGCCTAATCCGTTCGGCTGGTGTAAAAACCTGAGAGATATAATTTGTAGGAAATTGAATCTACTTTGTTTTTCTATTGAAACACTTTTCTCTAAAAGTGGGTCGTTTTCGAGTTATAAGCCATAAACTGAAAAAAATCAGTTTTTCGGCCGATTTTTGAATTTTTGTCAAACTTTAACGTGCTCTAGCGCCTAATCCGTTCGTCTGGTGTAAAAACCTGAGAGATATAATTTGTAGGAAATTGAATCTACTTTGTTTTTCTATTGAAACACTTTTCTCTAAAAGTTGGTCGTTTTCGAGTTATAAGCCATAAACTGAAAAAAATCAGTTTTTCGGCCGATTTTTGAATTTTTGTCAAACTAACGCGCTCTAGCGCCTAATCCGCTCGTCTCAAGAAAAAACCTAAGAGATATAATTTGTAAGAAACTTGATGTAGTTTATTTTTATATAGAATCACTTTTCTCAAAAAGTGCGTAGTTTCAAGTTGTAAGCGAAGCACTGAAAAAATAGCAAAAACCTACCCTAACAGCGGCTGTTAGCTTCAACATGTACGAAAAAGCCCTGTATGGCCATATCGGTCGTTTTTAAAATGAAAGATATATTCGACGTGATATCACGACTGGATCGCCCTTCTTAACGCCCATATTTCCCCGAGCAAGTCCACCTGCGATATAATATTTTATGGATCTCCCGAGGTGTGCATGTCAATTGTATTTGATAAAATGTTTATTTATTAAACCAACCCTCTTCCAGACTTATTTTTGTTTTCCCAAAAAAGTTCCCAAGTTATGTAAATCTAATAAAAAGGTCTCGTCGTTTTACAGCTTTTAACGGGAGCTAATGAGGATTTGTTGAAAAAATTAAATCTAAATCGTAACACAAACAACTATTATTACATAAGACAAGGGCAAGCCTCTCGAGTAGATTCTGTTAACGACAAAACCGACTTTAGAGAAGTCTCCATGTCTCTTCACACTTTGGATTTTAAAAACACAGACGTAGAAACGCTATGGCGAGTGGTTGCAGCCATCTTACACTTAGGAAACGTCGAGTTTAAAACAGACGGCGATAAGTTACAAATTAAAGACTTTAAAATTGCCCAAAGTGTCGCTAGTTTATTAAAAGTTTCCGAAACTGCTTTAACAGCCGCCCTATGTGAACGCGTTATTGCCGCTCGGGGCGATATCATGAGAAAGGAACATACAGAAACTGAAGCTTTTTATGGAAGAGACGCGCTTGCAAAAGCAATCTACGATAGGCTATTTATGTGGATTGTTGAGAAGATCAATTCGGCTATAGCCGTCGATGGTAATAGTCACAAAGCCTACAGAAGTTCTTTAATAGGGGTCCTCGACATTTACGGTTTCGAAATTTTTGATAATAACAGTTTCGAGCAATTTTGCATCAACTATTGTAACGAAAAGTTACAGCAGTTATTCATCGGTGAGTTAAATAAAATTTCAATTTAACCTAGGCTTAAGTTGAGCTTTTTAGAACTCGTCCTAAAGCAAGAACAGGAAGAATATCGTAGAGAGGGGATTGAATGGAAAGATATCGACTACTTCAATAATCAGATCATTTGCGACTTGGTCGAAGCGCCTCATAAAGGTGTTTTAGCGATTGTAGACGAGGCTTGTTTGAATGTTGGTAAAGTGACGGACGAGTTACTTTTAGAGACGATGGATAAAAAATTAAAAGGGCACAAGCATTACACGTCGAGACAACTTAAACCTACGGAAAAGTCCCTTAAACATAAAATTAATTTTAGAGTAACTCATTATGCGGGAGATGTAACTTATAGTATTACGGGTTTTCTCGATAAAAACAAAGATCCACTCTTTCAAGATTTTAAGCGTCTGCTTTATAATTCTTCGGATTTAAATCTTAAACAGATGTGGCCGGAAGGTGCCCAACATATCTTAGAAGTACGTATTTAGTGCCTCTTTTGTATTTATTGTAATTTTTAAACAATTTTAGACGACGAAAAGACCGTTAACCGCCGGTACTTTATTCAAAAATTCCATGTCGGCCCTAGTTCAGAATTTGGCCAATAAAGAGCCCCATTACGTGCGTTGTATTAAACCGAACGAAATCAAATCGCCTACTGTGTTTGACGAAGAGCGCGTACGTCATCAAGTTAGTTATTTGGGACTTGTCGAAAACGTACGAGTGCGACGTGCCGGTTTTGTTTATCGACAACGATACGATCGCTTTTTAAAACGGTCAGTCTTAAAGTTATTTACAACAGCCTTCTCTGTAATGTTGTTTTAGGTACAAAATGATATCGCAGTTTACTTGGCCAAACTTTCGTTCTGGTACAGATAAAGATGGTACTAAAGTGATAATGGACGAGCATCGATTTAGCAACGACGTTAAATATGGAAAAACAAAAGTTTTCGTTAGGTCGCCGAAAACTCTATTTGCATTGGAATCGGCGAGAAACGAGCTGATTCCAGGAATTGTCACACTTATACAGAAAGTTTGGAGAGGTAATTTTCATAACTTGGCACAAACAATGTGTCCCACCCATCCAGATTGTACTGAACTTTGTTTGACTCTTTTCCATTGCTCTCCAAGGGGTGACGAAAATGATTGGTAAAAGGAGAGAATTCATTTAAGCAGGTAGCGTTGAAATCTGGGTCGGTGGGTTACGTTTCAAACCTCTATTGGGTAATTTGACTCTTTGATTGTTACTCGGCGATTTTCTCTGTAGGTTATCAAGCACGCCAGTTGTACAAAAAGATGAAAGCCCTAATGGTGATGGCCGCCGCTTATAGAAACATGAAACTTCGCAAATATGTCAACGCTTTACAGTATAAATTCGCCGGTGCTCGCAATATGCGCGATTACGGTAAGAGCATACAATGGCCGGCGCCGCCTCCATCGCTACGTAGCATAGTTGGGTTGTTACGTAGCGCGTTTCATAGGTGGAGAGCGTATATGATTTTGAGTAGAGTACCACAGAAGGAGTGGGCGCAACTTAAACTTAAAATTAGCGCCGCTTGTGTACTTAATAAGAAACGGGCGTTATGGGGACAAACTCGTGATTGGCGAGGCAACTACTTGTCGATAGCGGAAGAAAATAGCGATTACTACATGTTTAACCAAAGTATTAACAACATGAGAAATAACCAGGAATTTCAAAACGTTTTATTTTCATCCTTCATCACCAAGTTCAATAAATTTAATAAATGCGCCAATAGAGTTTTACTAGTAACCGATCAGTATATATTCAAATTGGATAGTACAAAATTTAGAAATATGAAAGATGGAATTTCCATCGGTTCGTTAACCGGACTTAGTGTGACTCCAGGTCAAGATCAATTGATTGTGATACATTCGCCAGGCGGCAACGATTTCGTTTTATCCCTTTATGCTGCTAGCGGCGAAGAAAGAATTGGGGAATTAGTAGGAATATTGTGCAATAGATTTTCTAGGTAAGTTCGTCTGCGGCCTTTCAAATAAAATAATCGCGCAATTTTTTTTTAAATTACAGATTAAGAAACGTCGAACTTCCAGTTACTGTCAGCAAGAGCTTCTTCTGTTCGTTGGGAAATAAAAGGCGAACGATTAACATACAAGTTAACGCTGAAGTTAACCAGCCTTTATTTAAAAAAGATAACAATAATATCGCCTATTTATTACCGACAAGCTATGCAATTCAAGAAAACGGAAATCGTCACATTAAAAATTAAAAGTGAAACTTTTGAAAAATATTTATAACTTTAAAACGTAAAGTGAGCTTAAATGTAAATGAGAAATGCTTTTATTAATGTGTTAAGTGTGATTTGTTTTAATTGTTAAATTTCTTAAACTAAAAAGGTGCCTTCCGAGCAATTAAAATGTGCCTTTTTAAGTAACTCTTTTTATTATTTATTGAATAAGTGATTAACAGAAACAATGTAAGTGCATTTTACTTGCAACCTACGATCTCTAATTAAGGAAAAGTATTTTTCTAATCTATACTTTGTCGATAATTAGCGCGTAATTTTTTTATGGTATTTACATTATACGTATTAGTAGATACGTACATAAATGAGTCATATAAATATGTTGTATTATTCTTGCAACGAAAAAGTATTTGTAAGTTACTAATTATTATTACTATACCTACTACTGTACTTAAAGATACATGTAATTGTTTTTTTATTGAGCATATTTTGAATTAGTGCCATGTTTTTATTTTATTATGTGTCATATACTTATTGTGCCTTAATAAAGCATTTGTATAAATTGTTATTTTAAATGTAATACCTACCACTAAACCCTCCAATAGTTAAATAGTTGAGAAAAACCGAATAAGAAACGATTTTAACGTACAAATTGTGCGATGGGTTGCCTAACGTTAGGCGCGTTGAGGCGTATAAGCAGTTGCCTATAGTTCGGTGTTTTCTATGTTGATTAAATTCAAATCTTAAAATGATTACGCAACCCTCTTCTTTTTTACTATTTAAACAAAACATTTAATTAAAAATAAAATAAAGATTAGGTTGGGTTGCACAAAAGTCCGATTAATGTAATAGATGATTAAAATAGTAATATTTTTCGAGTCATCCAAATCAATGTTAAGGTACAGGCGAAAATGCCGTAGCAATAATTAACAGTGGCATGATTCAATTTTCAAGCACCGATTGATAATTTCCCCATTTCCTGCAGCACAAATTTTCAGGTAAATATATTGGAAATTATAAACTTTATTAGATTTACGTCGAATCACGATGTCGCGTCTTCTAGCCTCCGGTTACTCATAATTTTAATTGGAAAATAATTGATTGAATTATAAACTCGAAATATTTACGTTAGTCGGAACGTTGCAAGTAACTACTTCATGCACTTACTTGAGCGAGCAAATTAAATATAAAATAATATAGCAATAAACCGACGAGTCTATCGTTGTAGGGTGTTTGCGTAGATTGATGTTATGAGTACCTTTAGCAAAAACTTTATAAAATAATAGTTTTATCAAAAAATGTCATTAAAAACTTTTCGAAGCTTATAAAGTTGCCTTTACTTTGGTTTAATTTTTATTCATTTATGATAAAAATTAACCGAGATACAATTTTTTGAAGGTGCGGTTGCTCCTTTGACTTCTTCTTGTGGTTGGCTCGTACGAAGCCGACCACCCTGTATATTAACCAACTTTTTTCATAAATATTTAAATCATTTTCTAAGTGGCTTCATATTTTTGTAATCTTTTAACCCTCATTAAAAATTGTAATGAAACTTAAATTATTCAGAATCAGTTTTAAACTTACACGTGTTCTACCGCGCTTGGAGTAGTAATACTGGTAATACGTATTAAGGAATTAACATTTGAACTTCCTATGGACTCCGTGGAAGGAGAATTTAATTATAATCTTAATTTCGCGAAATTAATATAAATTTCCGCGTCATAATTAATTTCTTACTAAACTAGCTGTAAAGTAGTAGTGCCATCTACGACTAATCGAAACATTTAGAAAGCGATTCTTGTTTCCTAAATTTGGCTTTTCCCATTTTGAGGATGGGTGCATCTCTTAGATACTCTATACAGTGTGTTTGAGCTACTACAGCCCGTTCGACTGAACCACCGAATAATGTTATTCGGTGGAACATATAGGGCCTATATGTTTCACCGAATAGCCTAGGTATATTATAGGCTATTTGCTTTTATAGTAGGTATATAATACGAGCAATTTTTTAAAAGTCCACTCTGTACCCCTGCACTTATATTACAATTTGTTTTTATAAAGGAGTTTCACAATCTATAAGCCGTGGAAAGAAGCGCGTATTAAAGAAACAAAGAGATAAAAAGACTCCAATTAAAAGTTGTACACGGCAATGAATAAACTATAGTTCTAAAAAAACTTAAAAACCCATTAAAATTATTTTCATCATAAAAGGGAGAATTACATTTTAAAAATAAGTTTAAAAATAAAAGTATGGTCTGTCCCACCGGCTCGGCCCGTAAAAAATTTAAAAAGGTGACAAATTACTAATTTTAAAGATTAAAAAGTGAGGTTAGATGAGCGTGTTACCATTTTAAATCAAAATGGCTACCACAACCATTAACTAGACAAACAAATAAGTTGAACAAACTGTTAGAAAATTAGTCTATCATCAAGGACAAGTTAAATATCACAGATAATTAAATGCACATATCATTTAAGTAGTATAAAAGTTGTTTACAGCACAATTTCCAAATTTCTATTGTTATTCTGTGTGTTAATAATCAAAGTATTTATTTAGGTACCACTTAAGCTATACGAAAGCTTAATTTGAGTGAGTACGTATTTAATAATAATAATATACTTAATACTACTTACTAATTTGCGGTGATAGTTTTAAATAATTTTAATCAAATGTTAATTAACAATACAAATGCCAATTTATAGATGCAAAAACTTGAAATAATATGCAAAGCTGAATTTATTGTTAATTTGGCAATAAAATATTTTTAATGCCTAATAGTTTTACAATTTTGAATCGGTCAATCTTCTCACAAGTTTTAATCAATACACGAAAAGTATTTACCTGCCTGTACGAAATTGTTCTCAACTAATTATTCTAAAATCTATAATAGATAGAGTAGCTTATTGAAAAAAATCAGTCCGTTGTGACTCTATCAGGAGGCAGAGTAGAGCCGGATTTAACAATGATATATAGTAAGTACGAAGCCTGAGGTTAAACTTTGACCACTGCACAGGGAGTGGGAGGAAATTAAGAGGGATTATTGAATTACTAATCTATTGTCTCCTGAAAAACTTTTAGATCCGTCCCTTCCAAAAAGTTTTTGTTAAGTAGGTATTGGTTATTAGTAGAACTACAGATAAGTGGATAAGTTAGACCCTTGCTGCTCTAATTCGTAGACGAAAATTAAGTTTAATTTCATATAATATCCAAATATAATTGGGTAGTTGCTACTTTTAAGTGCAAATTCAACTTCAATCTTCAATAATGTGTTATGTTTCCAGTTCAGTAAATGGGCGAGTTGAATAGGATTGCAATAAAAAATATTAAATTGAAATAAAACGATACGTAGTCGTTAGTCTAGTGGGTCTTGTGATGCTTAACTTCCTAAATAATCTTAAAGTACATCAATTACTATAATTATTTATATAACTTGAATTAAGCATTCATCGTCTTTTTTGAAGTACCAATTAGGTGCAGTAAAAAAGTTGAACGTTAAACATTATATTCTAAATTAATAAACTTGATGTCTTCTTTCCTCGATAGGGAAGGTTTTTTAAATTTAAGAGTAGTTTTCAAAAAATTACTCTCGAAGTGCACCAAAAAAGCTAAATGAATTTAAAAAATTGGTTTTTAATGTGTATACTATCAAATTATGTACCCACTTACAACTTTTATTAATGAAAGTTTTCATTTCCTTCGTTGGTTTTCCCCCAAATAACTAAATTAACTGGGGTTTACTAAGAGAACCCTCGAAGGAACAAAAAATGCTGGCTATCGCTTATTTTAAAAATAAATAAATTGTTTTTAGACATAACTCTTTATTATTAAGTTATCTACAACTTTTATTAATGAAAGTTTTCATTTCCTTTGTTGGTTTTCCCCCAAATAACTAAATTAACTGGGGTTTACTAAGAGAACCCTCGAAGGAACAAAAAATGCTGGCTATCGCTTATTTTAAAAATAAATAAATTGTTTTTAGACATAATTCTTTATTATTAAGTTATCTACAACTTTTATTAATGAAAGTTTTCATTTCTTTCGTTGATTTTTCCCCAAATAACTAAATTAACTGGGGTTTACTAAGAGAACCCTCGAAGGAACAAAAAATGCTGGCTATCGCTTATTTTAAAAATTAAATTAATTGTTTTTAGATATAACTCTTTATTATTAAGTTATCTACAACTTTTATTAATGAAAGTTTTCATTTCTTTCGTTGATTTTTCCCCAAATAACTAAATTAACTGGGGTTTACTAAGAGAACCCTCGAAGGAACAAAAAATGCTGGCTATCGCTTATTTTAAAAATTAAATTAATTGTTTTTAGATATAACTCTTTATTATTAAGTTATCTACAACTTTTATTAATGAAAGTTTTCATTTCTTTCGTTGATTTTTCCCCAAATAACTAAATTAACTGGGGTTTACTAAGAGAACCCTCGAAGGAACAAAAAATGCTGGCTATCGCTTATTTTAAAAATAAATAAATTGTTTTTAGACATAACTCTTTATTATTAAGTTATCTACAACTTTTATTAATGAAAGTTTTCATTTCCTTTGTTGGTTTTCCCCCAAATAACTAAATTAGCTGGGGTTTACTAAGAGAACCCTCGAAGGAACAAAAAATGCTGGACTTCGCTTATTTAGAAGATTAAATTAACAGTTATTAGCCATGACTCTTTATTATTAAGTTATATACAACTTTTATTAACAAAAGGTTTCATTTCCATCTTTGGTTTTCCCCCAAATAACTAAATTAACTGGGGTTTACTAAGAGAACCCTCGAAGGAACAAAAAATGCTGGCTATCGCTTATTTTAAAAATAAATTAATTGTTTTTAGATATAACTCTTTATTATTAAGTTATCTACAACTTTTATTAATGAAAGTTTTCATTTCTTTCGTTGATTTTTCCCCAAATAACTAAATTAACTGGGGTTTACTAAGAGAACCCTCGAAGGAACAAAAAATGCTGGCTATCGCTTATTTTAAAAATTAAATTAATTGTTTTTAGATATAACTCTTTATTATTAAGTTATCTACAACTTTTATTAATGAAAGTTTTCATTTCTTTCGTTGATTTTTCCCCAAATAACTAAATTAACTGGGGTTTACTAAGAGAACCCTCGAAGGAACAAAAAATGCTGGCTATCGCTTATTTTAAAAATAAATAAATTGTTTTTAGACATAACTCTTTATTATTAAGTTATCTACAACTTTTATTAATGAAAGTTTTCATTTCCTTTGTTGGTTTTCCCCCAAATAACTAAATTAGCTGGGGTTTACTAAGAGAACCCTCGAAGGAACAAAAAATGCTGGACTTCGCTTATTTAGAAGATTAAATTAACAGTTATTAGCCATGACTCTTTATTATTAAGTTATGTACAACTTTTATTAACAAAAGGTTTCATTTCCATCTTTGGTTTTCCTCCAAATAACTAAATTAACTGAGGTTTACTGAGAGACCCCCCGAAGTAACAAAATATAGCTGAACATTGCTTATTTAAAAAAATTAAATTAATTGTTTTTAGCAATAACCCCTTATTATTAAATTGTCTGCAACTTTTATTCATAAAATATTTCATTTTTATCGTTCGTTTGCCCTCCAAATAACTAAGTTTTCACGATTTACCGAAGAAACCTCCCCGAAGTAACTAAAAGCTGGACATCGAATAATTAAAAAAATAATTTAATTTTGTTAGTAATATACCTCTTTAATACTAAATTATCTACAACTTTTATTAGTGAACGTTTTCATTTTTATATCACGGGTTTACTTAGAGAACCCCTGAAGTAACAAAATGCTGGACACCGAATATTTAAAAATTCAATTTCTTTTTTTAGGAAGAACTGTGTATTAAAATTATAAATTATCTACAACTTTTGTTTATAATAGTGTTCTGGTTTATCGTTGTTTTTCGGTTTTTCCCCCAAATAACAAAGTTATCGCGGCTATATTTAGGAGAACCCCCAAAGTTACTAAAAGTGCTGGAAATCGCTTATTTAAAAAGTTTAATTAATTTTTTTAGCAACAACTATTAAATATTTAGCGTACTTATATTAACTCATTTACGACCACTAAGAATTAAAAAAAAAGTGTAAATTCTCCCCCCTCCTCAAATTTAAAACTTTGTTTACTATGTAAAAACGCATGTTGCGATAACGCAACATTGGCTGAAAATGGCGTACATAAATGTTCTCTCTGTGCAGTTAACAGACATATAATATACACTGTCGTACTCTGTTCTTTGCACAGTCCTCCCTAATATTTTTAATGTTTTTCGATTATGTATTTTACATTGCCGAATTTCACTTGGGATAAAATAGGTGAAAAGGTTAAAAGGCGAATAGGAATAGGTTTGGTTACCTCTTCACCACCCAGCCCTAATTAATTTTCTCTCAAATTTCAACATTTTTACCACCATACAGAAACAATTAAAACAAATATCCGTCACTTGAAACTTGAAGTAAGGCACCAAATTTTAAAGTCCAAGGTTTATGTATTTTGGCCGGAGCGTACTGATTTTCCTTTGATATACATTTTTGCCGATTGACCTTCAAAATAAAAGACCATTTGTCCTTGCAAAATATCACTTACCATACTCAAACTTCTACTATCTTGCAAAAAATAGTCTCACCTTACAATATGTTGCGTTTTTGCAACATCATAGTTTAGAGTGAAAAATTGTTAACTAAACAAGTTTTTCTTCAAATTTAAATAATATATTTGAATTCTCCAGTTCTTTGTACGTTGCAATTAGAAAATAATTTTTTAAATCATTAAAATAGCTATGGAAAAAAAATAATTACCATCCCCTGTCGGAAGTACTAAAAATAGGCAAGTTTGTATATTATTTACTCCTACATACTACAATAGTAAATATGTAATGAAACAAAAAAATCAACAAATAGTACTTTAGTACTTCAAGAAAACATCTAATTTTGGAACCGTCAAATTTTGCTTACAAAACCATTTAAAAAAATTACGTGTAGAGATGGTGCGAAAACGCAACATTGGCTTTAAACGGATTAAAGCATAAAAATTTCATTTTTAAGAGTAGACAGGAGGGTATTCATAAAAGAGCATCTCTGGGAGATCAATACCAAAATTCATAACTCGATTCAACAAGTTGCCAATAGGGTGAAAGGTGAAAAATTAGATTTGGAAATTTAAGAAACTGAATTTTATTATCGAATATGAACGATAAAAAAATGTTAAAATACCAACCTCGGCATAGGTTTTATTTATAGTATTCCTATTTTGTACTCATAATTCGTAATAGTCATAATAATATATTAAATTACTTGATACGGCTATACAGTCGAAAGTTGAAATGAAACCAATTTCAAAATATGGGTATTTAGTTACCGGCTTATTGCATTTGAAGATAAAAAATATCAAATAAAAATCGCAGACGTGTTGATGTGTTAAATTTGCGACTTCAAAAATGATTTGATTTAAAAATCCGAGACATACGAGTATTATTTCTTGGAAAATCGTGGAAAATCGTAGACGTAGACGTTATCAAGTAGTAGCTTAGCAACGTTCAAAAGCAACTAACAAAACTAAATGACCTCCTACTGTACCTAATTTCGAATTTTATCTTCTTTATTAATAATTCTTGATTGCTCGATTGTTGCACTTTTTACTGATGCTTTCTTCCTTATGAGAAAATAAAAGCATATGAGATAAGAGACTCGTGTGCCTGGAGCTACTATAGTAGCCATAGCTACTAGCTACTATCTATTTATACTAATTAATTAATGTGACATTCTATATTTTTATGAGAATTAAGTATATCTGGCGTATTCGGGAAAATAAATAAAATTCTTTCCAGGACAAAATGAATTTGATCCCGCAAATTTTTTTTCGTCCAATCTGTTTTTTTATCACAATGATATTGTTTATACTGGTAGCGGAACGGTTTTTGTAAACATTCAGAAACAGAAAAGCGCTGCGCAACTTATCTCTTATCAACGTTTGTTTTAAAATGTTAGATAAGTGTTTAACGATGGTACGATAAAATAATTTAGGACAAGTTTTTGAAATCGTCTAAAATCGTGAACATGCATAGTTATTAATCTGATTGATGGAAAGCGAACGAGACTCGCGATGTGTAAAATAAGAAGTAAGCATTAGAAGGTAGAACAAAGAAGTAAATTAACGAAGAGATAAAAATTTAACTACCTCCGATATCGTTCGTTTATGTATTACATATATATTTAGAAGTCTCCCACGAGAAACAATACTGCAATAAAAACAAATCGTTAATCGTAACATTAAAAAGAAATGAGGTTATTTCCGCGTGCATTTAAAAAATCATAATTTCCGAAACGTTCGCTCGTGTTAATTTTTAATCAACCCCTCTTTATAAAAAGGAAATTAAAAAGAAAAAAAAAGAGTAAAAACGCGGTGGCTGCAAGTTTTAGATCAATATTAAGCTTAAACCTGACGTGGCGCGTACACACCGGCCTATCAGCGCAAATGTGACACAAACTATTTCGCCGGTAGATTTCAGCTCATTAGTACACACAAAACAAAGTATTTACGACCTAGGCACTTATTTAGTCCAATTCGGTTTTACAAAATTTGATTTTTTAAATTAACGAAAAAATTAATAAATAATGGTTGGTTTAAATTTAAATAAAAATGTTTGTTATAAAACAACGTGGTGATAGTGTTGGCGCGCAAGTTTTCAAACAAAACAGACTATGAACTTATTGTTATTGAGTAGGTACCTACTTGAAGAAACTGTGATGATTTGTTTAAAAGATTGGTAATAACTTATTTAAATTTTTTTTAAACGATGGATGGCAAATCGGGAAAAAATAAAAATCGGGCGTTTGACCAAAACAACAAAAGTTGTTGTAGAAACAAAGATAACGAAATTGGTAAAGAAAGTGTTAAAAAACGGAAACAGCCAAATAATCGTAAACAATTTCGGCACCAAGATATCACCTTGTATAAATTGGGACCTGGTGAGTAATTTTGGTGATTTTACATAAATTTGAATTTTAACTGTTTTTTTTTATGAATTGCCATTAAAAAACCTAGAAGGTAAGTACTTCCTCTGATAAAAACAAAAACGCATAGTTAAAAAATAGCCGAAGTGCTTTGCAACATTTGCAATTTTTTAGTCGCAAATAATATGTAAATATTTAAATGGACCAACAAATGACTTATTAGAAGAAGCAACTATACAGTTGCACCCTTACAGTACCAGCCGGGGTCCCGGGGTTCAAACGCACCCTAGGCTTAATTTTTTTAATATAAAAACTAGATGTTTGGAACTTATTTTATGCTCTTTCTTTTCAGTAGCTTCCTATAATTGATTTTTAAAGTACATGCCAGTGCAAATTGTCTAAAATTTTAAGTACGTAGATGAAGAGAAAAAAAAATTTCCGGATTACGGGGAATCCCCAAATAATCTGAAACTGCAAATATGGTTTTATAGGATTTTTTTAAATTTTTGGATCAAGCACACACCACGTATCAAGCATTTATATTAGTTCAGTTTAGCAGCAGCGTGTTGGTGTTCTTGTGAAACTTTAAAAAATTCATCACACTCATCTCATCTCATGGATTTATTCATGTTATTCTATTGCTTCGTTTTTCTGTTACTGTAAATGCTTTGATTATAGGAAGCTACTGAAAAGAAAGGGCATAAAATAAGTACCAAACATGTAATTTTTGTCAAAAAACTAAGCCTAGGGTACGTTTGCACCCCGGTTGGTACTGTAAGGGTTAAATGGCATTCAAATATTTAAAAAAAGTTTTTGTTCATAATCTTGGTTTTATTTTGGTACTGTAAGGGTTAAGGTGAAGTTGCAAATAAGTATAGAAACGCAGACAAACAAAAATATTTCTCCTTTTTCAAAATAATTATAATAAAAAAACCTTGGGTTTTTGTGTTTGTAAAATTAATAAAACAAGGTTACGCAATAGTTTTTCAGAAAAAACACAATTTCCGCAGTGAATTCGGCTGGGCCAATAATTATACATAATTATATTATACAGGGTGTCCGGATAATCCGTCAGGAAACTTCTAGGGGTGATTAAACAGGTTAAAAGAATGGTAGAAGTTCGTCTAAGAAAAATGTCAAATCTCGGTAATAACAAAGATACAGCTACTCAAAGTTCAATATTTTGTTTTTCTTTTTGATGTAACTCCCTTAATCCTTGACCAATCAGGTTGATTTGTGGCATGCTTATTTAGCGTATCGAGTTTTATCATTCCATCATTAAAGTGGTTCATTGTTGTACTACCAAAGAGTACTTTACCTAAAATTCAACATTTATTTCTCACCTAACTTTTGTGTCTTGATAGGTATCACAATATTTACGATACATTTTTGAAGGCAGTCAAAATTCTGAAAATCGATGTACTCTTTATTCTAATCGATAAATGTAACCGTTTAGCTGAAAATCCACCTCAAAGTTTTGACAAATTAATTTTAAATAAGCGACTTTGGGAATCTAGTAGCGTTGGACCTCGATCAAACCTAAAGTTTTGATAAATAAATTGAATTTTTGGTAACGAAAATGTAATAATTAATAATAAACAACTGCCAGTTAATAACCAAAAGTAATAGACTTTAATTTTACAATAAATTTTACAATAAATGCTCGAAATGACCTCCATTCATTTCAATGCAGTTTCTAAGGCGTTTTAAAAATGACCTTCTGGCACGATGAAAAATGCCAATTTTGTTTCTTATTATGTTACACCCATTTATTATCCTTTGACGCAAATCATCAATATTATTTACAGGAGTTTCATACTCAAGTGCTTTTTAATAGCCCCAGAAGAAAAAATCCATTGGATTAAGATCCGGAGATCGTGGCGCCCAAAGTACTGGCCCGGCTCGTCCTATCCATCGTTCAGGAAATGCCTCATTTAAATGTGCACGTACATTCAAACTAAAATGTGGCGGAGCTCCGTCTTGAAGCAGCCAAATGTTTGCTCTTATTTCTAAAGGAACATCTTCAAGTAAATCGGGAAGATCGTTTTGAAGGAATTGTAAATAGGTTTCTCCATTCAATGTTCCATTAAAAAAATGAGGTCCTATAAGTTGATCGCCTACGATTCCGGCCCATACATTTAGAGAAAACCTGAGTTGATGTTTTGTTTCCGAGTACATATTTGGGTTTTCATCAGACCATACATGACTGTTATGGGAATTTGTGACACCGTCTTGATTAAAACTCGCTTCATCAGTAAACAGTATAACATTAAACAACCGATTATTTTCTTTGTATTTTTCTAAAATTTGATTGCACATGTGCAAACGACTCAGCGCATCTTCACGAGAAAGTGCTTGTACGTTTTGAATGTGAAACGGATAAAGAAGTTGCTCGTGAACTACCTCCCAAACTGTAGAACGACCAATACCCTCCTGCGCAGCAATTCTTCTAACACTCGTACCTGGGTTTGCATCAACAGCGTTTAGAATTCTTTCTTCTGTTTCTACAGTTTTGGTAGTTCTCGGCCTCCCATTATCATGACGTGGGTTTCTAAAGCAGCCTTCCTCACCAAGTCTTCTGTGAACGTTTACAAATGTTTGAGCACGTGGTACACGCCTGTCCGGATAAGCGTCGGTATAAAACCGCCGTGTTTGTTCTGCATTACCATTCGCTCTTCCATAACAAAAATGCATATCGCGATATTCAGTACTTGAGTATTCATTATTAGCCATTATTTAATTTAAGTCAAAATAAAATTTGTACTTATGCCAAACGATCAGCTTAAACTTACAAAAACAAATTTACTAGATTCCCAAAGTCGCTATTGAAAATGAATTTGTCAAAACTTTGAGGTGGATTTTTAGCTAAACGGTTACATTTATCGATTAGAATAAAGAGTACATCGATTTTCAGAATTTTGACTGCCTTCAAAAATGTATCGTAAATATTGTGATACCTATCAAGACACAAAAGTTAGGTGAGAAATAAATGTTGAGTTTTAGGTAAAGTGCTCTTTGGTAGTACAACAATGAACTACTTTAATGATGGAATGATAAAACTGATACGCTAAATAAGCATGCCACAAATCAACCTGATTGGTCAAGGATTAAGGGAGTTACATCAAAAAGAAAAAACAAAATATTGAACTTTGAGTAGCTGTATCTTTGTTATTACCGAGATTTGACATTTTTCTTAGAGGAACTTCTACTATTCTTTTAACCTGTTTAATCACCCCTAGTAGTTTCCTGACGGATTATCCGGACACCCTGTATAAGATATATATATATATAAGATACCTGTTGCAAGTTCTACAAACCCTCAAAATAGTATTGTATTGAACCCAGACCCAGAAACTCCCCCCCCCCCCAATTTCGAAAATAATATAAAATCTAATTTCCTGCTAAACCGGTATCACCACGTAGATAATTTTACAATTTTCAAAACATCTTAGACTATACAGGGTGTTTTACTTAAAATAGGAAAGTTAACCAGGTTTCCGGTTAAACCGGGAGTCAAAACATAACTAGTTTGGTATAATTAGACAGATAATTTTACAGTATTTTAAGAAATATTAAAATATACAGAGTGCTTACAAAATATCCTTTTGTTTTGATAGTTTTCGGTTTAATCAGAAGTCTTTTTTAAACCAAAATAGTATCAAATAATAGAAATTTATGTATTGAATTAGTGTGCCTACTTGCAATTACAAATTTTAATTACAAAAGAACTTATAAGTTTTTGAAGTTTTGATTTTCAAACATTCGTAACTCGGGTTGTGACCGTAATAAACAAACCATACAAACGGCGTTTGATGAAGAACTTTGATATCTACAACATATCCAAAAATAGAAAAAATTGCCAAAACCAATATTGAAAAATTAGTTTTTTAAATTTTAATCAACTTTGGTACTGTAAAAGTAGCCCCTTTTGAAATTATTTTGAAAATCCACTATTATTAAACTAAAGCCCTTTATTTTGTCTATTATTCCTGTTTTTAGTTTTTTGTAACAATGATGCAAAGATTGTTTCGGCGCCCCTGTGCCGCGGTAGGAGTTCTCGCCAACTAAACGTACAGGAAGTACGATGGCGCATCAAACGATTCCAAAAAATGAGATTTGTATTAAAAAGTACCAATTTGAAATTTACCAATTTTTAAGGAAGCGAAAAATAAAACACTTGAAAATAGTATGCGGTACTTTCTTCATTTCTCGTAAAAATTTATTTTCTTCTAGCAGACTGAGATGTTGGATGTTGGGCGCATTCAGGGAACAGTAAGCGCCGCAGTGATTTATTAAAGAGCTTGAAGCGGTTGGTCCGCTTTACGTCAAGGCGCTGCAGCGCTTTATAGTGAAGTGGTAAAGCGTATAAATTTTGTGCTTTATCTGAATCCAGCAATTGTCAACTGTCATTGGCCGCATTCGGGGAACAGTAGCGCTGTAGCGCTTTATTAAAGCGCTTTGCCGCTTCATTAAAGCACTTGACGCCTATTGGTTGTTACATGAAGCGCTGCAGCACGCACCTATTGTTACCAAAAAATTTTATTAATTATTGTTTTTAATTATTAATGTTAAACTTAAAAATTCATAGGTACTATAGGTAGTACAAATGCTCTTTCGGGGAGTTCAAAGCGGTGGGTGTAGCGCTGCAGCGCCATTTAATGCTACAAACTCCCTGAATTGCTTAATTTGAATAATTATTATAATTTGATTTGTTAAATTACTTATTACTTATCTATTGCTTTATTATTATAGAAGCAGTATGCAGTAGGCAAAATATTTAAAAATGGCAAGCAACGTTAATTCCTTAGTCCCTTATATATTTATCTTTGAGACCGGACACCCGGTATATGTATTTTATTGCATCATTAACAAATCAAGATAGCACGAATTGTTCGCAAATTAATAAACAAAAGGTATACGGTTTATTTAAAACAAAAGCGATAAGTAACGCTGAAAATTCAAAATTACCAATAGTAGATATTTTGCTATTAGCTATTACTAATATGTATTAATTGGATGCCTGACTATAACATGCAAGAATGTATTAATTATTGGCTGAGTATATTTATGTATAGTGCGAGTATAGTGTAATATTATATAGGTACTTTATACTGTAGTAGACATACGATACATGAAACGAAATAATTTGCCAAATTGATGTAGTTTTTTTGTGTTGACTCAATAAGCACCGATTTTCTAGATAATTTACAGGAGACCTACAATAGTATAATGAGAACATAATTATTTTTGTAAAGAACAAAATTTTTTCTAGTTATAGCGTTATCATTTACTTTATTTTAGTTGTTCGAGATTACCTAATTTTAGCTATTAACAACTCTGCTTTAGCCACTCAAATGAAAATCCCGGAAAATATTCGAACGTGGCGGTCACGAAATTGGACCACCATTCCTTCTTATCTATTTCTCAAAACTTACGCTAAAATTGTGCTCACAAATAATTTCACAATATTTTAGGAAATCTTGAAAGATACAGGATGTTTTCAAAAACTTTTTATTTGGCTAATTTCCCGTTTAACCGACAGCTTTTTTGTTAAACTAAAATCAGGACTTTGAACCGGAACTGAATCGAGGACCGACTCAAACGTTATTTTTTCGGAACGAAAAACCGAACGGAACCGTAATTTTTGGCCGTAATTTTGGCCGAAGTAAGCTAGCAAACAAACGGTGTTTGATTAAGAAGGGGATTAAAAAGGGGTCTTTTAAATTTCCTTCTACTTTGCACGGAATTACAAGCTGGAAGTAAATACGAAAATCATAAATATAGGGTGTTCTGGTAAGCGAGCGGGTCGATAGCTTCTATACTCTGTATAATAAAAATATAGAACAAGGTAAGCTTTTTACCTTTTCGTTAACTTCGTCTTTTTTTAAAAAGTAATAACAATCGAAAAGAAAATTTCTCGACGTTTCGGGTTTTCCTGAATCCAAAACGCAAAAAAGCTGTTAGAAAATGTATGTCTCTCTGTCTGTGTGCATGTAACGCCGCCAAATATAAACTACTAAAGTTGAAATTTGTTTCAGCTACTTTAACAGAATTTCGTCAACAAAATAATCTTTTAAACGAAATCGATACAGGGTGGCCCAAAATAAGGGAGTTCTTTTGGCAGCATTTCGGACAATCTTGATATACGGTATTTATACTCGGCTACAAGTTAGTACACATTCGCCATAATTAAAAAAAAAGTTTTTTAAGTTTTTTAATTCGAAATGGCGCCCAGTATAACGATCGGCCTATTTTTTAGTTTTCCTATAACTTTGGAGATGATTATTCTTACAGAAATCTAAAAACAGGAGTATACAGGCTGTATCAAATTTCGTGTTAAGTACAGGGATCTCGCTTATTAGCGTAGATAGAGAGTTGGTTAAATGGACAAAAACGATCCTCGAGTTATGCCTACACTAAATCAAAAAACAAAATTTACCCTCTCTATAACGTTTCTGAAATATGGCGGAAAATAGCGAAATTTGCATTTTTAATTTTTGGCTCTAAAATCGTTATTTGTAAAAATTTTTAGAAACTGAAAAGACTTTTTCAAAGGAACTTTTTCTGCTCTTTCAGACGATGTTAACGAATTTTCGCTATCATTATTACTTTACTGTATATTGATACCAACTTTTGTTTTTCATATGGGAGCCATTTAAAAATTTTATGTCATCGGATAGAGAAAAAAATGCTGATTTCAAAAATGTATAACATGTCCATAAACTAACCACAAATAATAAATTCAAAATTAAAATAATAGAATATTTTATTTAAAACTGAATTTTAATTTATAAATAGCAATATCCGTGAAAAACAATTGAATCTGTTTTATAAAAAACAATTTATATGTGCTTCATTTGTTTTCCTGCAAATGTTTATAGAAATTTACTTATAATTATTTGGGTTATTTATGGTGATTTTTTTATCAAAAATTTTATAGACATATTATACATTTTTGAAATCAGCATTTTTTTCTCTATTCGATGACATAAATTTTTTAAATGGCTCCCATATGAAAAACAAAAGTTGGTATCAATATACAGTAAAGTAATAATGATAGCGAAAATTCGTTGACATCGTCTGAAAGAGCAGAAAAAGTTCCTTTGAGAAATTTTTTTCAGTTTCTAAAAATTTTTACAAATAACGATTTTAGAGTCAAAAATTAAAAATGCAAATTTCGCTATTTTCCGCCATATTTCAGAAACGTTATGGAGGGGGTAAATTTTGTTTTTTGATTTAGTGTAGGCATAACTCGAGGATCGTTTTTGTCCATTTAACCAACTTTCTATCTACGCTATTAAGCGAGATCCCTGTACTTAACACGAAATTTGATACAGCCGTATAGGCAAAGTATAGGGCTTTAGTTTTAATTTAGTCGACTTTTTAAATAATTTTAAAATTGACTAGTTTTAAGGGACCAAAGTTGACTAAAATTTTAAAACGAATTTTTTCAAAATCGCCTTTTGCCGTTATGTCTATATTTAAAAGTTATTCGCCGTCAAACTCGAAGAACGAATTTCGAGTTAAATCGCGTTCAATCCGCCGGTTACAAAATGACGCTTCAAACAAATTCCACGGAATCAATAATTTTTTTAAAAACACGAGATCAAAGCTAAAGGACCAGTGCTTCTTGCCCTTGAATTAAAAAGCATTCGTGGCAGCCGTTAAAAAGTTATTCGCCGTCAAACTCGAAGAACGAATTTCGAGTTAAATCGCGTTCAATCCGCCGGTTACAAAATGACAACTCAAACAAATTCCACTGAAACGATAATTTTTTTTAACGCACGGAAACAAAGTTAAAGGACCAACACTTTTCACTACATTTCCACTGCTACATCAGGTCTCAAGAATTAAGAATTTTCTAGAGTAACAGTTGAAAGTTCTTCTCCGTCCAACTCGACGTCCGACTAGTAGAATGTCGTACTTCTGCGGGTCGGGAAATGACGCGCAAAACAAAATCTAATGATCCGCAAAATTAAAAAATTGTAGCTGCCCTGGCTCAGCAAACTTTTGTTCCATTTGTTGAACAATTTGGTTTTTATTGGAATTTAGAAAATCTAGCAAATAGTATGGGCATAGAAGAACTCCGAGAAATTTGGAAACGTGCAAGAAGGACCGCTCCTTCTTGTCCATAACACTTAAAGAATTTTGTTGGGTCCAGTTGAAAGTTGTTCGTCGTCGAATTCGACTGTGGAATAACGCGCCGCTAAATTTAAAATATATTCCCGCATCTTAAGTCTAAACGGACAGACAGAATGTCCATAAAACTCGTAAGGTAATCAGTAATTAGTGATCCATGAGCTTATGACGCAAAGCCAAGGGTTTCAAATGCACTTCTATCATATCGTAACATTTCGCAACCAAATTCAGAACTTAAATAGTAATAAAACCTTCAGGCATAGGTAAAGGCAAGTAGGAGCAATGGCCCACATTAACAACCCCCTAAATAAATCACCCACCTGCTGCTTTAATTCAAAATAACAGAAAAGTTAAAACATCTTTAAAGCCGCGCAATTAAAAAATTTAAATACCGACGAGCTGTAAGAAGAGGCGAGTAGGGTAACCGTATTTCTATAACAAGTCGGTAAATAGAAAATAGAATGAATACATTTTCAAATTACCAAAAGTCAAATATTTCTGAAACTCGCGTATTAATAATTTATAACTATTTTCTACAAAACTGCGCAACTATAAAAGTTTAAAATTCGCAATTTCAAAAAAATAGATATAAAGGTTTTCCAACAAGTACGGACTCGTATTAGTTACATGCGAACCCCCAAAGTTAAAAAAGTATGAGAAAGATATGAAGCCGTTTTCTCCAAACCTGCTCTACTACTTGGGGGTAAAATAGTTTACGATTGTTCGATTACCGAATGTGTTTAAGCGTAAAGAAAAGAAATATTTAGCCCCAATTTTGAGGACTTACCTTTTTCAATTTGTAGTTCACATTCAAAATTGCGTTTTTCGTGTTGTAAGCTGGAACTTCCATCCAACAATACGCTCGTAATTTGTAATTAATGGAAATCTGGCACTTGTCTGCAATTATAATTAAACATTAGTTTTCGTAATTCAAAAATCCACTTTTAGGGAAGCACAAATTATCACCTCAATCTCAAGACGATTTACAAGGGTATACGCGCGTGTTAAATCTCAATTTGGTAATTGACCACATGCATTAATCTGCAATTAAAATTGATAATTGCAACGCACTAAAATCCAATTTTACAATCAGAAACGGAGGACAATATTTTTATCTCATTGGCGTGACAATAATTGCAGATAACAATAATTTCAATGTGATCTACAATTATTTAATTTAAATAGACTTAATTAAATAGAAATAAACTCGTCCCAATTGGTTAAATTTGATCCCCTAAACTTTGAAATTATTAAATTTTAAAAAGTAATAATTGTACTCGTATATAGCCACTATTATGAATTATCATTACTGTGATGGACTGATGGCTTGAGAACACAAAAAAGTTATAACCTAATATTTTAATTGCAATAAAATGTGAACAAGATAAAACTACTAAAATATTATAAATAATTAAACAGCAAGTTAAGAAACAAATGCGTACCTTACTAATTTCTTCACTATTCGAACTCTTGGCTTCTTTAAACGAGGGTAGAGGGTAGATTTAAAAAAAACTGTATTTATTTGACACGTAAATACCACGGACATGTTATCAAACCAACTATTAAATTGTGTCTAAATTGTAATCTTCTTGCAAGTTAGAACTTAAAACGTGCAGGTGAGCAGGCATTGTGCAGGTGTTATCAACACGTGATTAGAAACTGCACGGTTTTAATGTAAAATAGTTGAAATTCGAAGTGGCGAATTAAAATCAAATAATTTTTTATTTTTTATTTTCTTAAGTAAAAATATGTACTCCACTGTATTGTAGCATTTGACCAATTTCAGTTTCAATTTCGTGATTCTTAAAAATAAAAACGACGATAATGCTTGAATAGTTATTGACGCCCTGTAATTTCCCAAGCAGGCGTCGAAAGCATGTAAAAACATGTTTTTACCAATAGCTACTAGAATAGGTACGCAAGTGAAGTAAATACATTTGTATTATTATAAATAACACCCTGTGTATTTGAAAATCATTAGAAACCACCAATTTATCGAAATATAAAATAAGTTGTGTCGTAATGCCGCTCAACATTGGTTCTGTAACACCTTTTGGCATCTTTTTCCCGCAGCGTTATTGTGTATACAGCCCTTAAAACTTTGTAATATAAGTAAAAAATCTAACCTTTTTGAAGTAGCGGAAATTGAACTAAAAACTTCAACGCAAACGACAATTCCAAACGCGAGCACGAGCACATAACTTAACCGTGTTCAATAATATACTATTATAAAGTATTCTATTCAATACTGTTTTGATGATTAGTAGTTAGTATTTTGTATAACATTTTAAAGTCTTATCCCATTTCGTCGTCAAAAAATCTTACCGAAGTAAAACAGATGATTGATAAAAATGACTAACGAAACAAAATTCAAAGTAGGTAGTTTTATTTATTATTATTTATCTCAAATAAATATTCTCGAATACGTAAAAATTAGAATATGTAATTATAACAGAGCATAGGCCGAACTCTCCCTGATTTTAAAAATCTTATAGTATACTGGGTGTTTGTTTCTATATATGAAATAGAAAAGTTGATCTCATTTCCGGCTGAATCGGAAGCTAAAATGGACAATTTTTGGTATCGATAGATAGATAATTTTACAATCTTCAAAACAACTTAAAATGTACTTACAGGGTATTGTATTTAAAATAGAAAAGGTAACCTTATTTCCGGTTCAACCGGAAGTTAAAATTGAAATGTTTGGTATCATTGGACAGCTAATCTTTCAACATTTTAAAAAGTCATACAATATACTACTAGGTGTTTTCAAAACTCCTTTTGCATGGCTAATTGCTGGTTTAACCGGTAGTGTTTTTAACCAAAATAGTAAGAAATTTTCAGAAAATCCTTTTTGAATTTTTATAATAGAAAATGGGATAATAGTTATACTGGCCGCCATTTTTAATTTAATTATTTGGAAAGGTGTGTTTTTAATTAGAGGTGATGTACTGTACATCGCCTCTAATTAAAAACGTAACATGTAAAAGCAATTTTCCAGCAAGAATTTTGAGAGTCTTTCTTTACAGATATCTGAGCACGTTCATTAAGAACAAATTTAATGCCTAAAAAGTTGTTGTCAGATTTTAGAAAATTTTGAACAGAATAAATACGGATAGGTACTGTGTTGATACTAAAGTTTACCTAAAATTGTTTATAATAAATTTCTGAACAGCATGGTGTTCTTTTTCCCTTTTTCGTATTTGCTCTTATTTAGCTAATCAAAAATATACTCGCTGAAAACGAATTTTAAATAAAAAGAAAAGCAATCAAAACTAATTATTTAAGTCGTATTTACATTTACCCCTAGAGTAGGCGACTCTGCGATAAATGAACGCGACCAAATTCAATTTGTTTCAGCGCACATTTGAAATAGTAATGAATCGCGAATCGCGAATCAACTGCAGCTGCAGCTACCACACTCTACATCCATTTATCCTAGAGTCCACTAGAGTCCATTACAATTTTGCTGTGTTCGTCGGTGAAGTGATAGTTCGTAATTCACAAAGTGATAGACATTAATATCGAATGATGGCAACCAAAGGTACTAGTTAACTAATTTGAAAACAATTTTTTTGTTTACTTTAATTAGTAAATTATACAATCGTCCAAAAAATTGCAGAAACTTTTTTTAAGAAAAGTTGTTCGAAGAGTCGTTTTACTAATAAATGAAACTAATTTCAGAAAATTTTGCTTCGTGTATCGGGTCACAAACTTTTAATATTTTTTGTTTTTAATCCGCGCGTTTAAGAGGTTAAATAACGAATAATTTGAAATTTGTTCATTACAGGTTACTGTAAAATTTTCGTCACTTCGCGAATTCAAAATGCCGGCCCGTCTCATTTTTTAGTTTTTTTATTATAACTTTGTAGATAATCATTTTTAGAAAAATCTAAAAACAGGAACATATAGGTAAAATATAGGGCTTTAATGTTGGTAATTAAATTTTGAAATAATTTCAAAATTAATTACCTTAAGGTCCAAAGTTTATTAAAAATTTTAAAAGGATTTTCTTCGAAATGAATGTTCGCTCTTGACTGCCTGACTGAAGTGGTAATATCTCGACACCGTCTAGTTTTAGGCTTGAAACTAAATAAGAAATAAAATTTTACTGGAATATACAGGAGGAATATACAAGAAAACTTTAAAAAGCGCTCAAAAATAGTTGATTTGAATGAACGTTCTCTCTTGCCCGAAATGGGAATATATCTTAAGAACGGCTAGTTTTAGGCTGATGCCATTTTGAAACTAAATTAATTATTTTTTTTCTATTTTTGGAAATGTTGTAGATATCGAAGTTCTTAATAAAACGCCTTTAATTTGGTTTGTTTCAATTTGCCAGGACCGGAGTTATGATTTTTTGAAGGTCAAAATTTCAAAAATTTACAATTTTAAGTGTTTAGTGCTAACCACATTACCTTCAATACACAAATAAACAAAATTACCCGAGGATGATCTATTTCTTGATCCCCCCCCCCCTAAAGGATCTGGAAATTTACAAAGATTTTATCACAAGTCGGCTCTCCCTGATGGATATACCTAATCCAAAATGGTCTAATAATCCGTTTTTGTCTTTCTCGGTAGTCGACACTTTCACAGCAATATCTCTATGTAGATCAGCGGTTCTTAAACTTTGGTATTTCGTACCACCTCTTTTACCTTGGATAATTCTACGCCCCCTGCATAGTAGTAAATACCTATATGAGAATAACCAAATACACAGAAATTTAAACTAGATTTGTTAACATGTGATGCCATTTTCGTTTATTTGGGACCCCCTTGTAAAACTCTGATGCCTCTCTTAGGGGACGCGCCTCACAATTTGAGAGCCTTTGATGTAGATATACTACCTCACATCTACAGAAAAAAAAATTTTGCATTTATGAATTATGAATATTTCTAGGGATGAATGTAGTGCAAAAAATTGTTGAACTTATTAAAAAAATATAAAAATTACAAGAAATGTTTCACTTGGAAATAAAGTTCAAGAAAACAATGTTTGTAACTCACAGTGTTATCGTGTGTTTAGGTTAATAGTTTTAAACAATACTCTTTTGCGTCCATAATTCGTGAATCATTTCTTGTAGTTTATACGAAAAAAATGCAAACAATTACTTAATATAAATATTGGAAGCGTTTAGAAATGCTAATGTTTTTAAGACGGTCGTGGAAACAAAATATAACTATTAATTAGAAGCTTCCCAATACCATTAAATTAAAAATCATAAATTGATCGGCGAGTATTAACTGATATCTTCGAAATTTGGATGAAATAGACCCAAAATAGTAAAAGTGGGAGAAACGGAATTTTCGAACGAATCTTAGTTTAGAATAATCAATTAAGGGGTTTACGTAACTCTTCATAAGAGTAAAAGCTCGTTGAAGTGTCTTTAATTTAGTTTCTTTTGCGTCTATACATATTAAGATAAAAATTAGTTGAGTTTCGGCTCAAAATTTCCGTGAAGTGCGTATGTTTATGGAAAATCCGTAATAACGCTAATGTAGGAAAGTGGTAGTCCTATTAAAAAATCTTATCAGACACTTTTTGAAGACTGTAAAATTACCTTTAATTTGGTTTAATTTTCATTCTTTGGTCATGAAAATTGGCCGAGATACGATTTTTTGAAAATGAGGCTTCTTTCCACCGTTTCGAATTGTACACGCTGCGCCATTTTCTCGATTTATCTTCTAAAAATCGTTGTACGACAACAAATAGGGCCAATTTTTAGAGACTATACTCTCAATACTACTTTCTACTTTGTGTTTGGTGTGTTTGCCTTTTGTTTCCTCTTCGTCTATAATAATTGAGATATTTAAAGCTTCTTGATTAAATTCTGAATTTCTCACTTAAGAAGTTCGTATAGCCCCCATGTATTTTTTACCTATACTCAGAAAGCAGTTGTTTTGAAGCAAATTTTACAAGATACAAAAAATGTTAATAGAGAAATTGTCTGCAAAATGGCCTAAACGTATTAGTGACATTTGTTCGGGTAAATCATTTCTAGGAGATAAAAGTACTATAAGTTTTGTCGGGTACGCAAGTGTAATTAGTCCGTTCTCAAATGTACACCCGTGGGACCCTAGATGAAGCAAGTGTGGCATTGATCTCAATCTCTTTATTTGAACTTGGAGAAACATAATTTCGATGTTGGCACTCTCGAAAATTATACGTTTGACTGCTGCGCGTGAAGAACAAAATGGCTAACATAGCAAACACTTTTTCCAATTTATCTGAGTAACTATTGGTGTTACGAAAAAAGTTTAATATACAAAATATTGCTACAACAATTATACACAAAAAAGATTATTACCAATTTTTATGTATGACTCACTGTTTTCTCAGAAAGCTTACAGCCCCCTTGTAATTGTACAAAACCAGGCTCCCGTCGGAATCTTGATGAAGCAAGTATGTTATTGATTTCAATTTCTTTGTTTGACGTCAGAGAAACATAATTTTGATGTTGGCACTCTCGAAAATGATGCGTTTGAGAGCAGCACTCGAGAAAAAAATAGCCGATATCGCAAACACTATTTTATATATCTAAATAGTTCTGATTTTTTGGTACCTTGTCTATTACGTAGGCCTAATGATATATTAAAATTTTGGACCTCGGCAGACCTCCGGATCTTTGCCAAAAATCCAAGAAACAGCGAAATTTTAAAAACTTTTTTAGTTTCTGTCAATTTTGACCCCGAAGGATTAATTTTTCGGCAAAAATAGTTTAATACTTTTTAAAAGTAGACTAATTTTTTTACAATTTAAGACTAGATTGGTCTCTTGTTTTTTGTGTTTCTTATTTTTTTTTTTTTTTTTTTTTTAGATAAAAGAAAGGCATCGACAACTAAGGTCATTAGCTTATTTGAGTGGGTGTAAACGGCCCTAATTACAACTCTAATATTTAACAGTAATAAACAGACAATCAACAGATCAAACTTACAAAGTAAAAATAAATAAATAAATAGGTAAATAAAATATCACAGTAACTATATCACAGTAGATTTATCACAGTTGGTTATATATGTTATTCTCCTTTAAGAATGCTAAAGTGTGTTCACATGACTCCACCAGACTATTGAGAATACCTCCCTTCAAACCCGGATATTTATTTTTATTAGCGTATTTCAGACAATTTTCGAGGAGGTGCTTCACAGTTAGCCGGCAGATACATGTGTCACACATAGGAGGATCGTCACCCGCCAAAATATGACTATGAGTCAGTCTTGTGTGACCTATTCTCAGACGCGTTAGCACGACCGCATCTCGTCTGCTCAAACGTAACGGAAGAGGTAGGGGATGTATTCCTGCTTTAATTTCTTTGAGCTTATTTTCATTTGTCGCATTCCAAAGAATGTTCCACTCTTCAATTATTTTGTTGAGAAGAGCAGTGTGTAGATCTTCCCTAAGAACTCCCAGGTCACCTTCAACTCCCTGATTACATGCCAGCTTTGCCACTTTGTCAACCGCTTCATTTCCACTTATTCCCACGTGTGCCGGGGTCCATACAAACGTGACTTGTTTGTTTCGTACAATAAATAACTTAATTAGGATTTTTTGAATTAATGGATGAAACGATTTTACATTAGTTAGAGCTTTAAGAGAGCTAAGGGAGTCTGAGCATACGAGATACGTGTGATATTCGTCTCTATGTATAAATTTTACTGCTTCCCAGATGGCATAAAGCTCGGCAGTGTAAACACTGGAAATTTTGGGTAATTTCCAAGAGAACGATTTATTTTCCACACAGATTGCACTACCGACACCTTCCTCAGTTTTAGACCCATCTGTAAAAATAATTTTAGCTAGCGGATAGTTCGAAATTAGAATATTGAAGTCGTTTTTCAGAATATTTGGGTTTACTTCAAGTTTATTAGATGTACATAAGTCCAATCTGCAGAAAACAGTCGGAAGTTTCCAAAAACAAAGTGTAGAGAATCCCGTTTGATGAGTCGTGGGAATATCGAAATTTAATTTTTTTAAGATCTCATTAAATCGTACGACTGCTGGTTTTGTTTTTGTGGGATTTAGATAAAAATCATTAATTTTATTTTTATTATTAAGAATACTATTATTAACATGATTAGAGACACTCCGTATTTTATTAAAGTAACTAACTATCATGCGATTTCGACGAAACATAAGTGGCGGTATTCCCGAATCCGAACATAAACTCAACGATGGACTTGTGCGAAAAGCGCCAATAGCTAGTCTTAAGCATGTGTTTTGTATAGTATCGAGCCGTTTAAGAAGGGTTTTTCTAGCAGATGAGTAAACAACACTGCCATAGTCTATTTGAGATAAAATAAGAGATTTGTAGATTCGAAGCAATATTTCTCTATCTGCACCCCAATTGATGTTAGCCATGCATTTAATGATGTTAATTTGTTTCTTACATTTAGCTATTAGACGGTTGATATGGGGCTTCCAGGTCAGTTTGCTATCAAACGTCAAGCCCAAAAACTGTATTTCATCGACACATTCGATTAATCGGTTATAAATATAAACCTCGGGATCATCGTGGGCTTTTCTTAGTCTACAAAAGTGAATAAGTTTTGTTTTTTCTACTGAAATGCGAAAACCTCTGGATTCGGAATTCTTTACAATTGTATTAACCGCCTCCTGTAGAGTTTCGTTAAATGATTCCCTATTTTTTGCTCTGTAGAAAATTGTTAAATCATCGACATATAAGCATTTACCTATGTCTACATGAAGTGTATTCATTATATTATTAACAGCTATGCCGAACAGAGTTACACTTATAGTTGATCCCTGCGGGATACCATTTTCTAAAACAAAAGTGGACGATTCTACATCATTAATTCTTACTCTAAACCTTCTATCTCCCAAAAAGGATTTAACGAAGTTAGCTAGTTTGCCTCTTATGCCCAAGGAGTGGAGTGTCTCTAGAATTCCAAATCTCCAAGTCATATCGTAGGCTTTTTCAATATCAAAGCAGATCATTGCTAAGTGTTCTCGCTTAAGAAAGGCGTTTTGTACAGCATCTTCGATGCATACCAAATGATCTAACGTTGAATGAAATTTTCTAAAACCTGCTTGATGCTTTATAAAAAAGGAATTGGTTTCGAGAAACCACACAAGACGATCGTTAACTATTTTTTCTAATAGTTTACCTAAACAACATGTGAGTGATATCGGTCTATAGCTAGATACTTCGGATGGATCTTTTTTTGGTTTAAGGATTGGTATGATAATAGCTTCTTTCCATTTGATTGGGTAGTAACCTTTATTCCAAATGTTATTGAATAGTCGAAGAAGTTGTTCGGTGACTATATCGGGAAACTCTTTAATCATTTCGTAAGAAATGTCATCTATTCCTGGAGACGACTTTTTATTTTCATTAAGAGCTAATTTCAGTTCGGACATAGAGATTGGATCGTTATATGCGAGGTACCTATTCGGTCTAAAATCTAAAGCTGTTTCTCGATTTATTTTTTCTTGTTGGAATTCGGCCGAGAAGTTTTCTGTTTTACTGTTGTTAGAAAATTGTGCAGCAAACGCTTCAGATATACATTTTTTATCTTGAGTTAGATCTCCATTTATCGTCAGATATATAGGTATGGTAGATGGCCTCTTGCCCGATATAGTTTTTATTTTTTTCCATATTTCGGTTGAAGTAGTAGTTTTCGTAATACTATTTACATACATTTCCCACGATCTACGTTTACTCCGAATAATTACTCTTCTCGCATATGCTCTCAGTTTTTTGAAGTTGACAAGGTTTTCGAGAGTGGGTCGTTTTTTGTAAAAGTTAAAAGCTCGTTTTTTATCTTTTATTGATTTTTCTACTTCTTGATTCCACCATGGAACATAGGGTTTTGAAGTTTTTGTATTAGTTTTTGGTATGCTCGCAGCTGCGGCGTTATTTATTTTTGCAGTCAGATCTTCAACAGATAAGTCTATATCATTCGCTACAAGAGTATCGGCAAGATTGGCAAGTTTCTCACGAAATATATCCCACTTTGCCAACTTTATGTTCCAGCGTGATCGAAATGTTTTAAGTGGCGTTTTCATATTACAGGTTATTTTAATTGGAAAGTGATCACTGCCGTGTAAGTAGTTATTTACCTTCCAGTCAAGCTGAGTTAAAAGTCGAGGAGAAACGAAAGTTAGGTCGATTGCTGAAAATCCCCCTGTTGCCGAGTTGAAGTGAGTGTTTTCCCCAGTGTTGAGAAGTGAAATATTATCGGAGCTATCTAAGATGTTTTCTATTAGACGTCCTCTTACGTCGGTGGTAGTTGACCCCCAAAGGGTATTATGAGCATTAAAATCTCCTAGTAGGATAAAGGGTGCTGGAAGTTGAAGAATAATATTTTCAATGTCTTGAGCTTGCCAAGAGGCATCTGGGAGA
Source organism: Malthinus flaveolus (assembly GCA_950108345.1). Classification (NCBI taxonomy): domain Eukaryota; kingdom Metazoa; phylum Arthropoda; class Insecta; order Coleoptera; family Cantharidae; genus Malthinus; species Malthinus flaveolus. The sequence goes on from OX467288.1 coordinate 1,459,061, forward strand.
TAAATATTACAAATTGTCATTTTTAGAGGAGCTTCGATGTTAATTGCTGTAGCTTGTAATTGAGTGTTTAGGGGTACTTCTGAATACGGTATTTCGTCTTTTATAAAAATTACTACACCACCTTTGGCTCGTAGGTCTGTATTTACATCTTTTCTTGAAGATTGATAACCACGTAAATTAAAAGTTTCTGCAAATTTAAAATGCGTTTCTTGTAAACATATACAAAAGGGCGTTGTTTCCTGCATTAAGAGCTTTAGTTCCTCATAGTGGTATTTACAGCCATTGCAGTTCCATTGTATTATTGTGTCCATTTATATAAATATTATATATAAAAGATAAAAACATTACAAAAACTAAATAAAGTAAGAAAAATTAAAAATACAAATTTTTTTTTATGAGGAATTAAAATATCACAGTTTTGTAAACTAAAGTAGAATTAGTATCACAGATATAAACAGTATTTAAGTAGGATTTGGAGCATCCTTTCGAGCAATTCTATGCTTTCCTTTTGGCCATCCTTTTTTCTTTTTTTGATGGCTGGATTGTGAGCTCGCGGCATCAGAGCTCTCAATATCTGCACTTATTTCAGGACTAGGAGTTCTATCCTGTACTTTCCTTTTACTCGAAATACTAGTACCTCCGTCAGATGTCCTTTGGGACAGTGTAATGAAAGTACTATCATGGTCTGGTTTCTTAAACATATTAATAGCGGCAATTTCTTTTTTTACAATGTCGGCAATTACTGGAGTGAGATGCGCAACAATATCTTTAACAATATCGGGATTCACTGTTTTCTTTTCGGTGACTTGGGCATACGTTTTACCATTAGATGGTGTAGCAGTTGACATTACTATTTTTTTTGCGTCGAAATAAGATACGCGATCTAAAGTTTTAACTTTTTGAATAGCGTTTTCTTGTAAAAATACTGGGCATTGCTTGCTGCGAGCAGAGTGCTCACCTTCGCAGTTTACACATTTTATAGGTTGATCACATGGAACCCCTTTATGTGGTTTTCCACCGCATATGCAAATTTGTTCATTTGTACATTTTAGTGAGGTGTGCCCAAACTTTTGACAATTGAAACATCTAAGAGGAGCTGGAATATAAGGTCGAACTGGAAGAGAGTAAAAGGCAGCCTTAATCTTTTTAGGCAAAACTGGAACGTTAAATGTTAATATATGACTGTCACTTTCACATAGAACGCCATTTTTGCGAGTTAAAATTCGCTTCACCGCAATTACACCTATATCACGCATTTCCTCTAATATTTCTTCGATAGAGCAGTTCAAGAAATCTTTACACGTAACAACACCTTTACAACAGTTTAACGTGGCGTGGGAAATAACTTCAATTTCTATATCACCAAGTTTGGATATTTTTAAAAGCCTAGCAGCTTGAGCTGCTGATACACATTCTATTAATAAACCATCTCTAATTTTTTTTAAAGTCTTAACATCTCCAACTAAGCCATATAAAGTTTTAGATATAAAAAAAGGACTAATTTTTTCGAAATTTCCTACTTTCTTTTTTACCACCAGAAACCGGGGAATTGGGTCCACCTTTTTCTGATAGGTATTTTCATTGACGGTAGTCCTACGTAGCGCGACGCCGACATCCCCATCGCTAACTACGGAGTGCTGAAGCTCGTCCACAGCAGGCCCAGCATCGCAACCTACTGCAAGGGCTGTTTTAACTCGACTGCCCAACGAGTTTTCCGAGGCACTGCTATTAAACATTATACCCATATTTTTTCCTTTATCGCAGAAAAAACACGCCTCTTTAACGTCGAAGAGACGGACTAGGACCCCGGGATTGTCAAAACCCGTACTTCTCTAAGAAGCCCCTGGGGGGTTATTTTTAGCGATACAGCGATTCCGATTATTTACCTTGCACAAAATGCAGCAGTTATAATTTTTTGATATGTCTTATATGATGAAAATGTAATGATAAATCCAGGTTTTGGTCTTCGGTGGATCTCCGGATCTTGGTCAAATATTCAAAAATATATACGATTTAGTTTTGCTTTACTTTTGGAAATTTGACAAAGATCCGGAGATCCGCCAAAGACCAAAACTTGAATTTATCATTAAGTCTCCGTCACATAGAACATACCAAAAATTATAACTACTCCATTTGCTGATAGGTAAATAATACGAACCCGTCTCAAAAATCTAAAACTAAAACGTATATATCTAGAATCTAGATTAGGATTATTTACCTTACATTAAATGGGGTAGTTATGATTTTTTGGTATATTGTACATGATGAAGGTCTAATGATAAATCAAAGCTTTAGATCTCGGTGGACCTCCGGATGTTTCTCAAAAATTCAAAACAACAGCAGATCTAAATCGTATATATTTTTGAAGATTTCACAAAGGTCCGGAGATCCACCGAAGTCAAAAACTTAGATTTGTCATTAGACCTTCATCATGTACAACATACCAAATAATCATAACTACCCTATTCGATACAAGGTACATAATCCGGATCTTTGTCAAAAGCTGTATCGCCAAAATGTGACAAAATTGCAAACTTTTGTACACTTGTATCTGAGATACTATTAGGTTTGCAGAGACCATTCTAATCTCAAATGGTAGAAAATTATGTCTATTTAAAAAATTATTCAACTATCATTGCCACCAAATTAATCTTTCGCGGTCAAAATTGACAGCCACTGAAAAAAGGTGTAAAATTTAGCAGTTTCTTGGATTTTTGACAAACATCCGGAGGTCTGTCGAGGTGGAAAACTTGGATTTATCATGAGGCCTCCGTAATAGACAACATACCAAAAATTGGAACTGCTAAGATAAATTGGAAAGTATGGAGGTCTTAGCCATTTTGTTTCTCGCGTGCAGCACTCAAACGTATCACTTTTAAGGGTGCCAACATCGAAATTATGTTTCTCCAAGGTCAAACAAAGAGATTGAAACTAGTGTCATACTTGCTTCATCAATAGCTCACGAGTGCCTGTTTTTGCACAATTGCAAAAGAACAGTCGTCTTTTTGAGGAAACGGTTAATCCTACATAAAAATTTATAATAACCTTTTTTATGTAGAATTGATGTATCGATATTTTTTGTATAGAACTTTTTTTTGTAATCCCAATAGATAAATAGAAAAGTGTTGCGATGTTGGCCATTTTCTTTCGCGCACAGCACTCGAACGCATCATTTTCGAGAGAGCCAACATCGAAATTATGTTTCTCCAAGGTCAAACAAAGAGGTTAAGACTAGTGCCACACTTGCTTCATCAAGGATCCCACGGGAAACTGTTTTTGTACACTTGAAAACGGACTAACCCCCAGTATTATCAACTTTTAAAACCGCCTTTAAGAATTAAAACTCCATTTATGTCAAATATTAACCAATAGCATGGCTATATTTTGAATTAAATGGAGTTTTAATTTTTAAAGGCGACTTAAAAAGTTGATAATACCAGGGGTTAATGTCCATTATCAAATTTCAGATATTATTAAAAATACAATTTTTTTAAACTTTAACCCCAACTTTGAAAGCTTGGAACTTTTTAAGCTGTATAGTGCATTTAACTATTAATAAATGAAAACTTTTAATCATGAGTTAATTACATCTATTTTGGTTTGGTGGATGGTCTGCTCGTCTGCTTTCAATAATTTCCTCGCTTAGACGAGGCATTAATCCTATTTCAATTCAATAGTAGGTACCCTCTTCGATAACATTGTAATAATCCATTGGCAGGACAGTAACCCTCGAAAAATCGTTAAAAAGATAATTACCATTTTTTGATGTATTTTGTGTTAATTTTTTTGACAAAAACAAAGAGTATCGTCCAATAACAATATAAAAACATAAAAAAGATTGTTGTACATGTACATTTTGTATTGTACATTATTAACTATAGTTAAATATTAGGAAATGATAACAAAAAACTATGATGGTATCAATTGAGTTTATTCGAGCCATCATAATCGTTGTACAGATGTACAGGTTGTTTTTCCAAGTTCTCGTATTACGATCAAAAACAATTTCTTTTGGAATTTGAAATGTAAAAATAGAACCTAGAATTGCGTTTTGCAATTTAATATTTTGTAATATTAATTTATTTTTAGTTACAAATCATTACACTAATATAGTTGAAGGTATTAAATGAAAATCAATAGTGAATAATAAATGTAATAAACAGGCAATAAAAGAGAATTGAGAGGGTTTTTTTTAAATTTCAATTTATACTTTTTTGTAACTTGACGAAATGCCCATCATTTGTGAGTTGCATTGATTTAAAGGCCGAAAATACCCCCATTAATTACCCCAACTCCCATCAACCCTGTATTTTACAACAAAGACTATTGTAATCAAATTTAAAGTTTCATCGATTTAGAAATAAATAGAAGCGATAAATAATTCAAATTATAAATCCCTATAAATATGAATTGCAAGGGAGAAGTCGCCTAACCTTCCACGTCATGTTAAAACAAAACATTCAATATGAGCATTCGATGAGTGCCGTAGTTACAAATGACGTGGCACAGAATAGGTGGTTAAATGAACTGCCTCCTACCTTACACAATAAAGGTATAGTACTACCACAGTTATTGTGATTGCGAGCTTCGAACAAGTAGGGGTGAGTTTATTGACTTGAAAATATTCTTATTAATAGGAACTTTTTTTTACCTTCGTGTAATTTTATCCGATGAGTCTCGGGCGTTTAAATTATAAATGACAACTATTAGAGTTAGACCAATGGAAAATGCTTTAGTGTTTTCACTCGTTTTGATAATTGGCCCTTAAAATATAAACATCGTTTATAATTTTAATTGCCGCGTGATTTGAAATTTAATATCTGCTCTCGCTCTGAGGCACTAGACTCCAATTAACGACACGGATGCTCTTATCCAGTTAAACGCCCTGTTAGCAAGTGCAAATCACAAGGGAACGAATTAGTGCATCGGGAATCAGAGGCAATACCAGGGTTGGCCTTAAGCTTCTAGCCCGCTCTACGCTCGAAGATGATATTGAAAAACAAGCTCATCTTCTCATCTTGAAGTGCGTCTAGTCTTTGAGATGATGAGAACTAAGTGAAGTTTAAACGTTCTCTCTTGATACAGCTCCGAACCAATCTCAATTCGAGCTCATAAAGGACGGCAACGCTCCACATAACACCAAACACCTCGACAAGATGCGATTGACGTTAATTAATAGAGGGTCTTAAGAGACGATTTCAAGGGTTACGTCTCTTTGGGCAAGATCTAATTAAAGACGAATTACTGAAATTTGATATGGGTGTATATTCTATCCCCTTAAATTGGCTTACGATTATTCTTCTTCTTTTCGATCCATAAGCATAATATAAAAGAATTGAAGAGGAGAGTATTTTATAGTGCAATAAGAGAGGGAGAGATAGTGGGAAAATATCTCAAAAACTATCACACTTACAAAAAATTTGTTTGAACAAAAACTGTTCTTCGTCTCATTTGCTACAAATTTCGTTCATAGACATTTTTGCGTGGGTGCCAAAATAAGGTCGTAAAAGAGGCGCGAAAGTGAGGCGTTTCAAAATCAAGTGTAACGATGTTTCTATATTTTTGTTTTATCCGGTTTTATCGTAAGGAATCGGCCTACTTAGGTTAATTGTTAATTGCACGTTTTAATAAACGCACATTTTGGGAGCCATGTTTAGGATTACAAATTTTTGATCTCGAGCGAGTTGGCCGTTAGAGCACTTTAAAAAATTTTTACAATTTTCAGAAATCAAATATTTGTTTTTGTTTTTTAAACGCAACAACCTGTATATTTGTAAAGAATAGATAACAACTGTTACCTTTCAATTTTTTTCCTAGGGTCAGTATTTATAAGAAGTTGTGACGACGGAAAATTATCAAATTCTTTTCTTTTCCTAATTTTCTCAAAATACTAATTTTTGTTACTCCTACGCTAAAAGTAGTTATTAACAATGTTGTAGATCATAAAATTTTCTGCAACTTCAATTTGAACAATGTTTTTCTAGGGGTAATATTTGAGGAGTTATCGCGGTGGAAAGTGTCAGTATTGGTTTGTGGGTAAATTCGCGAATTCTCCTCAATTAAGCGACGGAAAGCTTCTTTGCGCCCTTCTCATCCTGACGTCTTTTTAGATCCAAAACAACGTAGGTATAACATGTTTTTCCTGCAAATATCAAATTATTTACGTACGAAAAGTATTTATTTGACGAGCTGAATGATATACGCGCTCAAAGCTTTATTATTCGCCGCATTTTTTTATAAAATCAAATTATTTTTACTTTAATTGCAATGACCTTCCGTAGTGCAGAATTCTTTGATCAATTTTAGAGAGATATTTAATATTGGAGCTCACAAACATGTTCGTGGTATTATTATAGAGCGGGCTTAAAACGTGTACGCGCGGTAACACTAGCTTCAAAGCAATGGTGTAGTAATTGGCAATTTTTAAACATTAATATGACCAATCTATTTGTGCTTTTGAAGTTCAACACAAACACGGTCTGACCAAAGCTAACCAAAGTAGTTTACGTATGTCGCACTAAATATTCCAGTGTAAAAACCCAAAATCAATTTAAAAAGTTATAATGATGTGGGCTAACACTTATTTTCTTTTTTTCAGGGGTGGAGAAGAATAAGTTAGCTGTAAAAAAAGTGTTTTCAAAAGCGGCGGAAAACGAAGAAAGAAAACTTTCTAACAAAAATGGCAAAAAAACAAACACGAACGCGCCACACGCGTGTGTAAGTAACGCAGATAAATCTAGTAAAAATTCGGAACGTAAGAGGCGCGATATTAAAAACCAATTATACGTTTCGAGTCTTTATATCGACGATGATCCGGAGAGTCTGGTTCCTAAAGTTATTTTAATGCCAGTCGATTCAATTCAACCTCCAGAACCTTACGAAAGAATAGGGCCCGTCGTCGAATTAAAACAAGAGGTTGACGACCAAGAAGTCGACGACGAAGAAGTCGACGACGAAGAACCCGTCGAGGAAGAAGACGCGCTTCAAATAAGTTTAAAAGAGGTCCTCCCCGAAACTCCGGTAAAGGAGAAAAAATTTGCAAGACGTTTAAGTAATCGAGAAATGTTGTCCAAAACAAGCCGGATAGAAACTGGAAGGCACCTTTTACCTTGTAAGGCGCTCGAAAGACGCAAGAGTGTGGCCGAGCCTCTACGCCCGTTGGCGAGACGTCCATCGACAAGGCGTAAAAGTAACATCGAAGGTACACATTTGAATAAATGTGCGCAATTGAATGAGGCTACGAACGAAGAGGCGCAGCGGAAGGCAGCTACGAACGATATTTTTGACGATACCAAACAACCTTTGACGAGTACTAACGTCGTTGAGCAAACCAACACGGAACATCGTCCCGAAGGCATCACTAAGGCTTCAGAAACGCGTAAGTCGATAGAAATCTCGCCGAAGCCGAAGAAGACAATTCCAATGTCCAATGACTCAATGGTTCCAATGACCGTTCCCCGGGAAAGTATTAACATTCCAGCACCTACTTTACGGGCTGAAAATTTGAGAACATACAGTAGACCCGAAAAGAAGTATTTGCCAAAAGAATCGAAGCTAGCTTTACAAATGCCACATCCGGTCAAGTTAGGGGGTCGAGTCGAAGAGAACAATACGTTAACTGAAGCGTCTCGAGAAAATCATCTTCTGGCTTCAAATAGTTGGGAAAGTGTAAGAAGTGAAAGTGACAGAGTGCCATTTTTGCCAAATCAAACTAATTATCAACATCAAGAATGGAATAGACCTCGTGTTCCGGCCGAATTTCCTCAAAGTCAAAATGCGAATCAATTTCATCAATACCCCCATATTGCCGGTTATCGCAGTTTAAATTCAGAGTTTAGGAGGTTAATCGATGGACGTGAACGAACTCCCCCGATACTTGGGATTCAACACTTTAACCAGCACGATATTCAGAATCGCATTGCTAGGAGCACTAGGTACTTGTCCGATCCGTCTTTGCCAAACATGTCAATTAATGGTGGAATGGGACACGCGTTTCTAGGAAATGTAAATTTACACAATTCCAACATTTTGCATCAGAACGTCTTGAGGCCAAATAATAACGGGATCAAATATAATGACGGTAACGTGAACCCTAACGTTTATGGTAATTACCAAGGAGCTCCAACTTGTAGTGCCTTTAATAATGTAAAAAGAACGAGAAAACGTAAACATTTGGATATCCAAGAAAGTTCAAAGAGGAAGCAAACTTGTGTCGCTGCAAATAATGAGCATCAATGTGAGAATTATTCGGAATTTTTAGTTCATAATCAACCACTTTATTCAACAGGGCCGCCGATAAATTTAAATACGACGTCACAAAATTTTAATTACGCGCCAACGCCTAACGACAGATACGTGCCAGTTCGCTACCCCGTACCAAATGAGAATGAAGAATTTATCAATAAAGATGCTTACAAAACGGCAAACGCGATACACGAAAGTCGTTTGTCTAATAACACTCGTACGAACGAACCAAACTGTAAAGCATTGCCCCCGCTTTATAATAATCCCGATCCAAACATCCAAGACCAATCCAATCACCATCATCTTTTACCACGCACTCCAAATGAAGATGTTAGCATAACTCCAGTAACGGAAGGTAGTTCCCGCGGTCCTAATTGCAAGAGTCGTGAGGTGGAACGTCCTTCCGTCGTTATTTTTAGAGCCAATCGATCAACGGCTATAAGAGACTCGCCCAGCGGAAATAACACGACTTCCGATATTCCGTCGAAATCTACTATATGCAAAAATATTTCGTCGATAGTTGACGATGGATTTACGAATAAACAGTCCCCTCTCCAAACATCACCCAGTTGGAAAGGTTCTCATGAGTGTGGTGAAAATAAAAACGTTCAGAATCATTCCGCACCAATTAATGCTCTTACAATTGTGGCTAAATTATCGAAGCAAGGAATAGCCAATGAAAGACAGTTGGATAATACTAATTTATTTACAGGACCACCTTGTAACAGATTATGTACTAGTACAGGTTCAAAAATTTCGAAAATAAGCTCAAACGAACTGGCTAACCATCATGAGATCAATTCTAGTCGAACGCAAGAGAAGTCGTATGCAAATGGTATAATTAAGCCCTCTCAATTAAAATTGGCTTCATTTTATGGAACAAATCACAAATCACTGCCATCACAACAGGATGGCGAAAGAATTTTTGGATCAATTTCGCCAAATAAGTCTCCCCGAGCGACTGCGAGCAAATGCGACTCTTTAGATTTGCAGTATAAGGGCATTGGAAACTTAAATATATATGACTCGAGTGTTAGTGAGACCCAGTCGGATGCGTCAAATTTCAAGATGAAGAATTCTAATAAAATGGGATTTAATTCCGTAATCAACGGTGTAAGCAGTCCTAGTTATAAAGGCGAGTGTTCGCCCAATTTATGCTCAAAAAACAATGGAATACCCCAGAGTTCAAATCACTTAGTGCGCAGTGGAAGAAACGGGTCGCCTTTCTTTCTTAATACTTGTCATGAATTGACAAGTCTAAATGGTTTTGAAAAAATTTTAAAAGATAAAGTCTTATCTGACGATAAAGAAGAAAACGCCGTAGGCGAGCCATCTGATACGCCTGTTATAACTTCAAATATAGTTTGGAGAGACCCGAACAATAAAATTCAAAAAGACGAACTACCAACATTAAGCCCAATTTCTAACTTTATGACTGGACCTAATATGAGTAGAAAGGAATCACCATCTCGCAATTCACAACTTTTGAATAATTGCCATACGTCGAATTCGAGTCTCCCCGGTGTTCCTGTTCATCACCCGGAAGCTAGCCCGACTACGTCGCCAGTTGCTGACAAAATTAATTTCTCGCATACTCGTCCAAATTCAAAATCGCCACATGCGTTCAAAAATCACCTATTGAAGGGCGAGGAAAGTTCTACGTCTGTTCCAAATAGTCCCAGTTTTGAAAAACAGTTTCCAGCACCTAATCCTATCGCTAACAGTGTAGATAATTCGTCGGATACGCCTAATTTTAACATTTTGAGAAGCCGAATTGAGGGCGCAGATTTAAATTTGAGTCGGTCCGATCCTGTAACAAAACCGATTTGCTCTCCGAAACCATCCGATTCTGTTTTAAATGAAAGCAGTGGTACTTCTCGAGTCAAAGTTTCCACTGCGGCCCCCGGAACTATCTTATTTTCGACGAAGAGCGAATATGGTCCAAACATTCCAAAAGTTTTAACAAATGATCCAAATTGTAATTTCGAAATTAAGTCAAAAGCCCCGAGTCTAAATGTAGATACACTTATGGATCGCATCGTTACGCCACCCACTACGACTTCTCCACTTTCGTCTTTACCTAGTCCCGAATTGAAACCAACAAAGAGTACGTTGGGTAAAAAAATGAACGAGTCGACTTCTTCTGTGCAGAAACTGAGGCCGTTAAGACCAAAACCAACACCTACCGAAGTTGCATCATTGTCTCCACAGCCGATGCATTTGAGTAACTTTGCTAATAACGAACCATCAACTTTAGATCAAATTTTTAACGTAAAATCGCCAAAAAATTCGCCATCTGCTGTAGTAAATGTTGGTGAACGTAATAAGGAAGGAACCGTCCCAAAAATTGTGCCAATAATTAAAACCAATCCTCCGGAATCGAATAGTGTAACTTTGAATTCGAATAATTTGCAAGGACGATCCAATTCTCGCTACTTTAGACCTTTAGAATGTGTTTCAAACTTGGATTGTTTTGACTCGAATGTTCGGGAAATTTCCAGCTCCGAGTTGAGAAAACGCGCATCGAAACGCAGATTGAGCTCGGTGGTCAAGAAGAACAGGTTTGAGGTATATAACAACGCCAAAATGCCTTTGCCCATGCCATTTCTACGTGCTCGAAATAACTCGATCGTGTCAAATTTACCTTCGACGAACTGTGCAAGCCAAACGGCGCCTCAAGAGGCTTCACCTGTCGGTACAAAAGAAAAAGAATTGTCTAAAACAACTGAAAAAACAGATAATTCGTTGCAGAAGTTAAATGGCAATAGTTCGAACGGCGAATCGGATAGTGGGAAGGAGAAGGTATTGGGTTCGAGCGTAAATGTTGGCGTTATCGAAAAGAAAGCGCCAGCTGCAAACGTGAGAGGTAATTTGTCGTCTACTAATGACGAAAGTGTTATTTCACACGAGTCAAAGATTAATGACACGGTACAGACGGCCACCGAAGAATTGGAAAGTGTCGCCAAATTCGTCGAAATTATAGAAATTTCGGACGAATCTGATGACGAAATTTTGGATTTATCCATGCCGTCTTCGAATAGAAAAAAGGAAAATTATAGTTGCGAAGAAGAAATACCCCCGAGTTACATAGCCAAAGGCGGTTCCGTAATTCAACCTTCGGTAGTCCAAAGTGTTCATTTTCAAAATTCGTTCAAACAATTTATCGCGACAAGTTCGAATAAATTGAAAGAAGACGAAATAGCTTGTGTGGATGGGAGATGTTCTATTTCTATTAAGGAAGGTTTAGTTTCGAAAGTTCCATTAAATTCTTCGTTTTTCCAAGGTATGTTGGCTCGGCTTTACGCAAAAGAAGAGCAAAAGAGCGATTTCGAAAAAAGAGAACAATTGATTATTTGTCTCTCCTTACATCACGTTACCATCGCACGAGGCGATTCGGAGGATCTCACTAGCAAAACCATTAATAAGAATAAATGCATTTACGTATTCTCTTTGCCGGAATTGTTTACGGAAAGTAAAGAAAATAGCAACATTTACCCACGCATCCAAGTAGAGTGCGAAGAGGATATAATGCCACTCGCCGTCGTTAAATCGTCCGTTTTAGCTGCACTTAGTCGTAGCATTAATAATTTAGACGAATTCAATTCAGAAAATGTGTCCGTCGACAGTAAGCCAAATTTGGCTTTTTTGAGTGGTTTCTTGAGACTTCGTGAAGTTGAAGAAAAGGCCACTAAGAGGCGTTTATTTGTTTTTCGCGGTTCTAATAGTAACAAAGATGATAACGGCGAAATAGAAGATTTAAAAGGAACCGAAAATTGTAACAAAAACGGCCTAAGTATGAAAAAGAGGTATGGATATAGTAAGTAAAAAAAAATTGAAGTTGAGTCGTTTTCTTTTATAGGGTTGCCGATCAATTGAGCGATATTCTTCAATCTTTCGTAACTGCCGCTTATATTTTCAGGTACGAAAAATATGTCAATTTTTTAAATAAACAGAAACAAGGGTCGGGACAAATTGGGGAGAAATCGTCTTCAAGCTGTAGCGCTAAAGGTAGTACCGAAGTAGTACCAACTACAAACGATAAAATTGCGATAGTATCCGCAGAGGAGTCTACTGCCGATGTTAAAGAACCGTCCAGACATGGTGAGGACAACGTCTCCTTGAAGTCTCCCATTACTTCACCTACGAGAATAGAAATCGACAACGAGTTGGGCTACTTGACGGACACTCCTTTAGACAACGCGGAATATCCCAAAAGTACAGCCACTTCGCCTCGAACTGGCCAATCATCAAACAGCGAAGCCAGTTCCAAAGATGTATCCGCGACAAATCAAATTAAAAAGAAAGCCAAACTCGCGAGCGTAGCAAGAAAAACGTCAACTTCTCAATGGACGAATAAACCCGCAATGGTGTCAGATGTAAGTTTAAACCCTTCTTTCAAAGTTCCAAATCAAAATTATGTATCTTCTGGTGTAATAGAGATTCTACAACCCACGCCAACAGAAACATTGATTAGTCTAACTCAACACCCAGAATCATCTTCAAAAATCACAAACGAATTAAAACCAGTTATACATCAAAACATATTATTATCTCATCCGAATCATCCAAAAGCGCGTTCGAGAAGTAAAAAAAAACAATCGAATTGTGTAAGTGCGCAACAAAGTTATGGAGCCAATTATAGTTCGTGTCAAAATCAAACTGGCGTCCCGCATCGCGAAGCCTACGATTTGGCGTACCAAAATTACGCGACGAATCCACTACAAACGCAAACTTACGGCCAAATTCAAGAACAGCCAAAGAGTCTTCAAATACAAATGGAAATGAATCATCAATTTGAACAAAAACGTCAAATTTTGTCCATGGAACAACTGTTGTCGAAATTAAACAAAAGCGATTTGCTCACCCCGTCGCAATATTGCGAAGACGTGGTGACTCTTTATACAAACAATTGTCCTTTGGAATTTTTCAATTTTTACAATTTCATTACGAAGCGGCAAGTTTTGGTTAACGAAAATCCAATAAGTTTTCGTTTATTTTTACAATTACAAAATGCCGGAAAATTGAAATATATCGCCGACGAATATAGAATTTATTACGACAAACACGAAAAAGATAGACTTACGATTCTTAAAAACTATTTATAATAAGCAACAAAACTTATGAATTGGGACTGCAACCTGCAACTTAGTTAAGAGAATAAGAAAATGATTTTATTGAAAGTTGTAAGTAGATTGATGCAAAATTTGTGTTTTATAAATAATTTTGGGGCGATTACAATTGAATTAAATCGAGAAGGTCGTGAAAATGACAAAAGTTGTTTGTTGCTCTCAACAACGGAAATACTTCCATAATGTGGCAGTCTTGATGCGTGGAAATTTTGATCGCTCTCGAGTTAATTTTAAACACGATACAGGGGTGTTTCTCTTTCGTTTTTTTTAACAATTTTGTTTCGATAGTTCAAGTGCTTTAAAGGCGACTCTTGAAATACACTGTGCAATGTGCCTATAATTTTCAAATTCAAAAACATTTGTTAAGCACCCCCTTGTTATTTCTAACAGTTTTATCGGGCGATGCTAATTTGGTTATAATACGGTATATAATATGTGACCTAATAATATCGTAGTAGTACTGTAATCTATCCGAGCTTAATAATTTATTATAAATGTTAAATAATAAAAAAACTACAGGGTATTTGTATTTAAAAACCACTAATACCTAAGTGAAAAAAGCGCTTGTTTCAAAAATACAGCTCATTCGATATTAGACTGGACATATTTTTGATTATTCGTAACTTGTATCATGTGTTCGTAATGTGTAAGTTGTTTAAAATTATTATATTACTGTCGTGTGAAACCTTTAAGCTTGAAGAATCTTTTTATGCACCTCTAGTATTAACTATGGACGTCGCCTTGTTTGAGCCACAAGGGAGGACAAAATAGCACCCGCCTTCGCGTCACTTTGTGTCGAAAAAAAATGTATCGCCCCCTTCCATGATTTTAACAAGGCGCCGTTTATGGCGTAAATTAAATTTTTGATATTTAAATTTTGTGATACCTCTATCTACTTAAGATTTCGACTGAAAATTTAAATTTTTTTTTCAATCGACTGATCGAAATTTATTATAATATCCGTCCCCTTAAGTATAGCTACTTTTAGAGAGAACAAAAGTATTACCTATCGTTAAATAAAAAAAAATTATTAATTCAAAATAAAATAATTGAAGAAGACGTAGAATTTTTTTTTTACTTTCCCATTTGGCCCATTGGCCAAAGCCTTCTCGATGCGTTCTAATTTTGATTTATCTATTAGACTTTTAGTAAAATGTAACAATAAGGTGTTTAATGTTAATATTTGATGTTTACGTATTTTGTTTATTGTTTTTGTGTTGTTTTATTCGTTTTTTAAACTATTTAAATCGACATTTTCTTTTTTAAGCTAAAAGTTTGTTCGTATTTTTGTAACTATCTATGTATTTTTGCGAGTCAATTTAGAGAATATTTTACAAAGTTATTTTTGTATGTAAATAATGATCGTCGTGTAGGATAACTGTCATTACAGTTATCATGATTTCGACAAGGTTCAATAATTTATAACATCGGAGAAGGTTAATTACTATTTACATACAGTTTTTATTATTTTCCTGCAAAAAACTAAAATAATACGTATGTTTAGTGAGATACTAGATAGTTACAAAACCAAATGTACTGAATTTTTATAATCTTTTTTTATTAAAGCTGTTTTAATGGTTTTCAAATTATTAATTACCAAACACCCTATTTCAACCTGGAGACCTTTTTCAACCGCACGAGACCAATTTCATTTATAAAATAATTAATTTTCTTACATCTAAACAAAGCTCGAGACTTGCCTTTTCACATACACTTTGCTTGTGTTTATTTTATTCTCTACATACATATTGTTTTAAAATGCCTGAAAATCTAGTATACGAATTACAGACGACACGAGAACTGAACCGGAAACAAGATGTTGGTGGATTTAGAAATGGTGGCAGGTGATTAAATAATTTTATCGCTTCGGTGCTAATGAGTAAGTCTGGTAGAATACGTACACTGTACACACTTACAGTTTATTATTTATAATTACGCTTGTAGCTTAGGCTTTTTTGTATCCTATTTTAAAACAAAACCGGCCTAAGTGCGTAAGCTTAATTTTATTCTGCATACCAAGAACTACACTTTTCACCACAAAAATCTTAAATGAGTAAAATGTAAAAAAGCAGTGTTCTCCAAAGTTGAAATATTTTGGCGTCAATGTTTGACGTCGGGTCCACACATTTGTATCAACGACGTTTGTCCAACGTGTGTACCGATATAATCGGATAAAATAGAGTTGGTTCCAGTCAACATTTGTAGTTTTCTGAGCGAAGTTCTACCTACATCTACATGCTTTCGTCAGCTACATGGCGATAGCATTTAATACGTTGAGTCGGTGTAAAAAGAGCATCAATGGTAGGAGATAAGGGATTCTTCTACAATTTACAACTTACATGAATGTAGTCTAAAGATTAAAGTATTATAATGAACATTGAGTATTTAGAGACTTTCAAGTTAGTACACTTAAATTTATAATTTCTGCATACGTGCATACCGTTTATCATTTTAACAAAGTGCTTTCAAGAAAAAATTCGAGAAACATAAACACACACTTAGCTATATAGTTCCCATTATTGCCGTTAGATGGCACCACACGTACGTGTAAGGTGCTGTATACGAAAAAGACTAAATAACAGGCGTAATTTTGAAAAATCGTTTTGTTATTACCCAATCTTTACTAAAATTTAGTATTACTGACTTTTCAATTAATTAAAAATGCCGACATTAACTTACTTTTAATATCTAGTTTGTAATTAGTATATTTAACGAATATGTATATCTGTAGAAGCTCGTAGTTAACGACTCAAGTGTAAGAAAAACAGTAAAATAACACTAACAGTTCATTTATAATGAAATACTAAATTGAAAATACAATAACTTACCTTAAATTTTGTCGTAATGCTAACACTACTTCGAAACTCAACCTTAAAATACACGAACGTAGCGATGACTGATGGCTGTTATGCACTATTTTCAAAAATGGCTATCAGCATTGAATAGCCATAAATACGTTTAGTGATAATAAATTAAATTTCTTCCCTGGATCTTAAAAAACATTGATAGCAGAGAGCACTACTTTGTAACAAAATTAAATCGTTTTCTAACTAAAAGACGTAAATTATTTAATTATAAATACGCATACCGTGTGGTGAAAAAATTCCGAGACGTGAAAGTTCGATACATTTATTTAAATGTATAATAAGAGACATTAAATTGTTTAGAAAAAAAGGCTTAGGCCTTTAGGTTGAGTCACTTGTGGTAATAAAATTTTTGTGTGAGGAGGAAAGACTAAAATGACACTGCAATATTCATAGCTGCATATTAATTTTGTTTGTCTCGAAGATTTGTCCCCATACTTTATATCAAAATAAAAGAAACAAAAACAGTTAAAAAGTTATTATTCTGAAATACAGTGTAACAAAAATAATTTCAACTCAACACTTACAATTTAGAACCAACAGCCTGTTCTTTAGCCACTACCTTATTAAAAACGGTGTGAACCTCTTTATACACCGGATTTAAACCTTCTCTTACTTTATTCAACCATTTACTCAAAATTGGCCTTCCGTCTGTAGGCTCATATCCAGCGAGACCTTTTTAAGTAACAGAAGTAATCGACTCCAAACATAAGAAATTACACTTACGTGGTTGTTCCAGTTCACACGCGGCCCAAATATCGGCAGCCGAAATAAAATCACCAGCAATGTAAGGACTATTCAAAAGCCACATTTTTTCAAACAAATCAATGTTATCAGACATACGTTGTTGATGACCGGCCACGCGTTTAGGATCCGAAGGTTGGCCCGTGATAATAGGATCGATCCACTAAAATTTGTGCATAAAAACGAGTCTTCGATAAAACAAATAAATAAGTTACTTTAGCTCTAAAAAATAAGGTGCAAGTGGTACGTATATTATTGTGTTGCCACTCTAAATACTCGTCGACACGGGCTTGTTTCTTACTATCGCTTGGATACAAGTTATCCAACACATTTTTTTCTTTTGCTAAATAACGTAATATTGCGATGCTAAAATGAACCAACACAAATCAGATCGAATTTAACTATAAACTGCCTACCTTTCTGTCATGGCAAAATTCCCGTCTTTAATGACCGGTACCTTACCAAATCGTGATACGTTATTTATATATTCTTCTGATAAGTGTTCGGCTACAAAACGGGCTTACGTATATTAAGTTTTTTTTTTAATTTTGACCAACTTACCTTTGCGAAGTGCAACGGGGCACTCTTCGAAAGGTATGCGAGAACACTTTAAAAGTATTAGCAAAGCCCTACTCGGTTGTGATAAAAGGTCAAAGTACAATTTTAAAGCCATAATGCTTAATTTGAAATTTTCTTACGACGATACACGGCGTCAATTAATCACAATTTAAAAAGTTTATGTTTGTGCGAATTTACTGCAAATATAACCTTTGAGCTTGTGGCTCGTTGAAAAATTCAAGGTTGCCAGGTTGCCACGTTTCATTGTTCTGGTATAACTTGAATACCGGTTACCCGCTTTAATCGACTCAAAAGCTTCTAAAATCATTAAATATTTATACTAAAAATGAAAACTATCCTCATTTTTTGCATTTACAGTTAGAAATTTACAATGGTGGAGCTAAGATGGCTGACTGCAGACGTCTGATGTATATTCAATAAAGTAACGGTATCATATTTTGGTAACGTTTACATTGATTTTAATTTAATTTATCATTTTACAGTAAATTTAATACTCGATTAAAACAGTCAAACCCTAATCTCACTTTTGCTCTGCACGTGAAGGTATATCTACCTATCGACCAGCCGTTATGGGTGACCTTTAGGTCAATGTATTCCCAAGCCGAAGGTTTTAAAGTTTCAATCAATTTTCAAATTAGAAACGTCCGCAGGAGCTTTATTTTAGTAAAAGGTCATAGTTCCCCATGTTTCATCCTAATGTCTGAAACTTTAAAAAAATCATTGGTCTCGTACTTACGTAAAATGCCTTTGCAATCTCACTATCATACCCATCAATTTCACATTCTCAAAAAATCGTATTTAATTGATACACAAGACAATTATTGGTTACCAACAAAATTGGTAAATTTATTGTTGAAACAATATGACACACGAACACTACTATAAAACCGGATTTCAATAAACTTCTTATATCACTTTTCCAATTGGATTTTTAAAGTGATACTCCATCGAAAAAAACAATGTTCAATTAAAACTAGTAAATTCAATCATTTGTTTTAGAAATCTGTTAAGTATATAAAAATTATCACAGTAATTTTTCCAACTCTTTAATTTGCGCCAACAACTCCTTCTTCCGTTGCACCTTTGCCAATTGCTCAGGTTCCGGCTTGGATACTAAACCACTTTTAAGTTTTTCTTCCAAAGCCTCGACTTCTCGTAAACGCTTTTTTAAATTTTTTAAACGTTTTGTTGGATCGCTCGATTCAGATGTATTTGATTTTTGTACTTCAACTTCAGATTTAGGTGCCTTCTTTTCACTTTTTATACTCTTCGATTTATTTTTATTTGAAGGCTTATTATTAGGTCTCTCTTGTATTTTAACTTGGTCCAATTGTTTGCGAACTTCTTCAACGCCTAAAGAACTCATTTTATTTTAACTGTTTGACAGCAAAAAAATGATATGTCAATCGAATTATAAAAACATAAACAATACTTGCTTTTACTTTTCTTTTTGTTTTTACTTTTTTCTTTATCGTCGACGATAAAAAGTCCAGGTATCGATTGATGAGCTACATGTCCAGATGATAAAATAACGGGTTCTGCTTTTGTCGAACGACTGGCAAATTGTTTGCCTTTACTTTCGTACAATGGCACCTCTTCTTGTGGCACATAACCTTCTTTCACTCTTCTCGCTTTCCTCCAAGTACCATCTGGTCTTTGTGAGGCTGGAATCACAGACTCACCTAAAATTTAGGTAGCTTAAAATAGCAATAAGCGGAAGCAACTGCTACATTACCATTGTCCACACTAGAATTTGGAGAATACATTTCTTCCTCACTTCCAATTAATTTTTGGGAGATTAAAAAAAGAATAGCACCAAACTATTGCTGTTTAATTTATAATTTAAAGCGGTTAAAATATAAAGAGAATTAGAGTATACTTTATACTTCACGCAAGCATTACAAAGCCATATTACAGTTCTTGTTCTTCCTATCTGGCTATCTCCGCTGTCTATTTCCGAATTTGGTTCTGTCTGGTGCTATTTAGTAACATTCCAATTTATTTATAGTTTTTTATTATTTTTAGGTTTTATCTGTGTATAATTCCGATAGAGGGTGTCAGCAACATTTAAATTAAATGCTGTATAATTTCGAAGCAAACTAACATAGTTTAATTGTTAATACGTTTCATATAAAAGGAGGTAACATTTAAAAGTGAGCAGCTAGTTATTAGCAACTGTTTACTAATTATTAAACCACAGCTTTTCTCTTATCGTAGTGCATATTTTAGCCACGAGCACATGAGCACTGATGGCTGCTGATGACCACGAGAGTCCGAGAGTGACTTGAGCGCCAGTCATAAATAAAGTAAGTGTTATGTGAAATAAACTAACTATGCGCCAGTGGCCAGAGGAGAGTGCTTTGTTTATTTCAGTTTCCCCTCTGGTTTCCCCACTTCCCCAGTTTCTCCAAAACACCAAAATGTCAAATATCTAAATTTCGGACTACTATTGATAATAAATACTAAGAAAATGCAATCAAATCTTTCTGTTTCTCTTTCGACCGAATCTTCGAAGCAAGACAGTCCAATAAGATGTATATTTTTATGTGAATTTCATCCTACTGCGGGACCAATCATTACCTGTCAAGTAAGTTTTAACTAAGGGCAAGAAAATCATAATTATTTCTAGTACAGGTTCCAGAAAACTTTATATCCAAAGATTTATTCGATAGTGTTAGCGTTTACATAATTACAAAGGCTGAACTTCAAAGAAGTACGATGACAGTGTATGTAAGTTTTCGATGATACGTTTCAAGTTAAATTGTGAACTCGAATTATTTTAGAACCCTTGCCGAGTACAAAATATTAGGATTCCCCGTACGAATAGATGACAAAAAATACGCTCGTAACGCATTTCATTTTAATTTGTGTTTCGTGTGCGATAGCACATCACGTACAGTGCATTATGAGCCTGTCGTTACAAAACTATCGGATTACCTAATGGCAATGGAAATAGAAAATAGCTTTTTATCGAGCGGATCTACTTCGGCAATATTAACTCCTATTTTAAAACAAGTTATGGAAGATTTAAATACGACCGGGGAATGCGCTTTAACCGAAGGCCCTACTGCGACGCATTTGAAAGTTGTGAGGGTTCGTGGCGATCCATCGCTTGTTTACGATCATCAAGTGCCTATTTTCGTCAAAACATTTCCAACACAAGAATGGGACTTAACGACACAGCAAGTGGCACCTTTTATCGACGGATTTAATCACGTAGCTCGAATTGCCGCTTTAGCCGACGTGGAAAATAATTTAGTGAAGGCTTGTGTTCAAAATTTAGTATATTACGGAGTGGTCGCTATGATTCCATTATTTCAGTATTGTAATGTTTATTGCACTACTCCGAAATTGAAACTTCTATTACAAGACGAGGACCTTCAAGTAAGTAACTCTTCGAAGATGCGACATGATTGTAACTTATTTTTTGGTTACAGAAAAAGTGTTTAGATTACGTTTCTATAATACACCGACAGTTACCTTACATTCGTGACGTTTTTCGTATGTATGCTGCGATGACTCGTGGGACTACCGTTAAAGATTTATGTACAAGGTATAATCCTTCTATTTTACGTATTGATGAACGTAAATTGGTACAGTTTGGAATTTTGGAGGGTCTTATTAGACGAATACACAAATATCCAGTTTTTTTGGGCGAAAATGACGATTTACAAAAATCGTTTTCGGGAGCTTCTAGTTTAGATGAAATTTGTTGTACGACGGGAATATCGACGCAAGAATTAGAAGATCAACTTGAAAAAGATCATAATGTTGTATTGTTGTGGAAATAAAAATTTGTAAAATTTAAAGTATTTTTCAAAATCGAAAGTTTTGAATTTGGCGCATAATTTTTAACTGTCACTTGACAAATTACGACATAACCTCGAAAGACGATAGTTATTTAGTTATAGATAAGTTTTTACAAATTTCGAACATGTTGGCCAAAACGGGTCTTTTAATAGTTACAAATCCTAAACATATTGGTAAAATATTAGGTAGCGTCCAACAAAAAGTCAAAAATACTTTGTACATACAGTTACTTTCTGCATTAAGCGAACCTCTGACATTTCATTCAAATTTGTTTTCTTCGTGGCCCAAGTACAGTCAAACATTATGGGGAATCTATTCGCAGGTTTATTTATTTATTTAATTAGTTTTAATTATTAGTTTAAAATGGCTATTTTAGGCTGCGATGCATTGTCAAGGATTAGACGTTCGAGTACTTTTATCTGGATTAAAATACCAAGATGTATTAAAAATACAAACACAAAGGAAAATAGAATTGGTTATATTTGATAAAATTCATAATCAGAATGAAATTGATGCTTTTGTACATTCAAATATAGGCAATATTTCAAAAGAATGCGGATTTGTGACTATAAACAATGAACTCGATTTCGAACTACCCACCATGAATAGTACGGACAATAATAAGGTTTACAAACATACTGTTCTTGGAGGTACTTTTGATAGGTTGCATATTGCCCATAAAATATTATTAAGCGAAGCTGCCTTAAGGTCGTCGAGCAAACTCACCGTTGGTGTCACAGAAGAAAGCATGTTGCGCAGTAAGTTACAAAGTTGAATAAATTCTAGTCGAGATTAAAATTTAATGTTTAGGTAAAACTTTATGGGAACTAATAGAGCCTATTGAAGTTAGAATTAACGCCATAAAACATTTTGTGACAGATATATGTCCGGAACTCGAAATTAACATTATGCCAATAGCCGACCTTTACGGGCCCACCCAACACGATCCTACGATGGAATTGCTCATTTTAAGTGCCGAAACTACAAAAGGTGGTGATAAAGTAAATGAAGGTGTGTTTAGTTCTACTAGGTTTTATGCTGACAAACTTCTACAGTAAGTTCCTTAGACTTAATTTGCCTCGTCCAAAAATACACTCCCTTAAAGTGGCTTGTTTTCAAAATTTTGGTGACTATTCTGAACACTCCAATTAACTCATAAAACGCATATTTTTCCCAAGGAAGTGTAGAAGTTTGTGAGTTATTTTAGAGTATTTTAATCGTTTTTTTTTAAGTTTTTTAATTTTAGTTCGCCATAGTAAAGGTTTGCCAATTTTGGATATTTTAGCTGTTGAATTAATCGACGAGCCTCATAGAAATCCGTTAGAAGAGGAAAAGATTAGTTCGAGTACTGCACGGATGCGTTTATTAGGCACTTTAATTAATCCAGTCAAAGATAACAGCCATATTCCTAAAAAACCTTATGTGATTGGTTTAACTGGTAACTACTTACCAATTTTCCTATAATTTACAAAATAAATCAACTTTTAGGAGGAATAGCTAGTGGGAAATCTGGAGTTTCAAACCATTTATTAGAACTAGGTGCGTACGTCATTGATTGTGACAAAGTGGGCCACGAGGTGTATCAACCAGGAAAACCATGTCACGAGCTTATTGTGTCAAATTTCGGCAAAACTGTTTTGTTAGACAATGGGGAAATTAATAGAAAAGCTTTGGGATCTATAGTTTTCCAAAATCCGGTTTGTTTAAAATAAATTTATGAGAATTACAAATGACGAGGTAATTTTAGGATCAACTCAAGAAATTGAATTCGATAGTGTGGCCTGCGATAAATGAAGTGGTCAAGGATAGAATTCGGACTACAGATAAACCAATTGTTGTTGTCGAAGCCGCAATATTGCAGGTGTCCGGTATGGGAAAGCTATGTCACGAGGTGGGTATACCTTGAAAGTTACCGTTACATAAATAAGTTTAAATTTGTTAAAAGATATGGAGTACAATAGTTCCAAAGGAAGATGCAATTAAAAGATTAGAAAGTAGAAATTCTCTAACTCGAGAGCAAGCCGAAAGTCGTATAACGTCTCAAATTAGTAACCAGGAGTATATTAAAGACGCTAACGTGATTATTTGTTCATTATGGCCTGTCGATTACACAAAAAGTCAAGTAGAAAAAGCGTGGGCGCTTTTACAAACTCGAGTGCCATCATGATATTATCGATTTAGTCATATTTGCTCACAATAAGAATACCTTGGATTACGTTAATAATCGGAGGTATGTCTTATGAGTTTGTTAGTAATTGGAGCATATTTTTTTAATCACAAGTGGGGTCGATAAAATTGTTTACAATGTACAGTTTTATTGCTTTAATAAAATTGAGGTATTTTAAGGTAGATTTTGTATAGTACTTTAGGAATACCAACTCAATATGAATCCAATCGCCCATCAATATCGATCTAAACTCGTTCTGTAAAGAGGTACCTATTGTGGCATTATCATTAATAATTCGGGAGAATTTTGTGGAAGGAGATGCGCATGGTAATTTTTTGAGAACAACATTTAATACTGACACAAAATTTTACCATAAAACACATTTTTTTTCCACATCCATACAATTAAAGGCTTTATGAAACTCGTGGTTATTCTGTAGCGTCCCCAATACTCTCGTTTTAACAGGTGCATGCTCGTCATTGATAATATCATTTTTGTTAGGAACTTCGCACCATAGCTGTTTGAATCAAACAATACGTTTATAAATTACCAACTTGTGTAAATAAATACCTGCGAGAACCCAATAAAAAACAATCGACTTCTCGAGTCTTCATCGATATAACTTAAACTTTTGAGAGCTTTAAAACTTATTTGTAAACCAACATTATCGGCAATATTTTCTGCAAGCGTATGGAAGCCATTTGCGCCATATTTTTCGTATTGGTGTTTGTAACAATTAATTTTTTTCAAATATTTACCGTTATCCTTTTCGGTCCACCAATTGGCAATGTTACCATTACTATCGGCGTGTCGTCCTAAAATTAACATTTTCTTGCCTCGCTATTAATTAAAACGGTTTAAAAGTATACCCAATGTATCCAAAGCGTGGGAAATTTCATGTCCGATTAAAGTTCCCAATGCGCCATAGTTCAGATTTCTGCTACAAACAGAAAACGATATTTAAGTAGTTGGTTGTAGTGATTGAAATAAAAGACTTACGTCGGCCCTTTAATGAAATAGAATGGTTCCTCTAACATTCCTACAGGTATAACTAAAATAAATTGAATTAGTAGGACTTTTGTTTAAAAAGTTAATATTTACAAATCGTGTTCTGTAAAATGCTGTAATAGGCGTTTACTTCAAATAACGATCCTGGTAACCTTTAAGATAATTGCTTTTATTAAAAGTTTATGGTTTTAATGTTAAATGAATGGCTTTAAACGAAGACCAAATAGGCTCATAGGAAGACAGACTGACAAGGAGATAACCACTGTCATTAACTCAAAGACACAGGTGGCTAGTGGTCCCTATAAAGACAACCATACTGTATTAGAAACGGACTGTTTCTAGAGACAAATAACTAGGAGGTTATCAGGACTATACAACCACAAGTTGTTAAATAGAACAACAATCATAGGGTGTTGTATGGGCAGACAGCTAAGTTGTCTTACAGTCAGTCGAACTAGGAAATTCAACTGTCAGACTTGGTAATTCAGAGAGGTAACCAACAGACCACTAGGTTTGTGAAGTTATCCTGATAAACAAACGAATTATCTTAAGTAATTCAGACTGTTAAGCTCAGGCAGACTGTTTACCTCGACTTACTACCATATAGCCAGATTCTCACCTATGGAGACAGGCAGATAGCTATAGGTGTTCACATCATATACAGTCATAGAAGTAGCCAGTCAGGTTGTCGTACAAATTTTAGGACAGTCGCTGTCCTTGGGCCAAACTTTTCATAACTTTAAGAGTGTTAAAAATAGAACGAGCAAATCAATACGGGGAGTTTGAAACTAAAAGACAAAATACTCACACAAATTGTGCCGGAAGTCGCAATTTCTCCAGCTCATACTTATTATTGAGAGCTCTCATGTACATGACGTTTACAAAATGATTGTTGGTTATTTTCACCTAAAATTTTAAATGTGAGCCTAATTTAATTATAAATCAGAACGAAAACCTTATCAAATTTCTTTTCTAAAAAAGTTCGATTCAATCCTTTAGGATAACCAATGTGGTACTTCATCGAAGCTATCTTTTTTATAGCTAGTTGTTTAGTAGTTGATTGGAGCCACGAATTTTGTTTTAAAGTTTCGACAAAAGCTTCTCTTATATTTTCGAATATACTGCTAACATTCCCTATTGTTTGCGAGTCCAGGTACAATCGATTATACTTGGATATTAGAGCAGTGTCCATGTAAGAAGTGACAGTGTTTAAACATTCTTGTGTTCGAGTAAAATCGGTTTGAATTCCAAAGACTACGTTATCCATTGTGAAACTTAGCTTTCTCATATATTCACTAGTGTCTCTCGCTAAAGTTTTAATTACGGTCCAAACAATGTAATTGGCTAAAAAGAAATGTGTAATTCGAAATAAGAATTATATACCGGTCCGGTGGATCCTAACTGAAAAACTACCCACCTACGGTTTTTAGTTTGGTATTCGATATTAAAACCAGCAACTGTTTCAAATAGTTTTCACATCTAACTATTACAATTTCATTTGCTTGCACTTGAATTGAAGTATCGTAAAACAATTTACTCAAAATCTTATTCCATTTCATCGGATGCTTTTTTTCGAGCTCATCGACGGTCATTTTATTGCTTTTGTCTTTAATACCGTGCAGTTTAGCCACCTCAATTTCGAATTTAACTAATTCCGCTACATCTTTTCTTAATTTAAAATTAGTTCGATTTGGATATAGATATTCAGCTGTTTTCAGAATCCACAACTCGTAGACTTCGATAAAATGTTTGAATTTATCGGGTAGCGTCAAAATTGGTTGTGGTAAATTCAATTCTCCTCGCTCTATCTAAAAGTCGAACATAAGATTAATAAGGGTTGAGAATATCAATGTGGTAACTTATGTTCGGGCGGGATCTAAAGACATTGTTTTGGGCAATAAGGAACTGCATGTTAAATTTGTATGTTTCTAAATTTTTTCCACATACTGTATAACAGCTATATCAAACGTTGTTGTGTAGACAGACAGACAACAAGACTCATAAATTCAGACTATTAACCCTTTCGCTGCGGATGACGCCCGTCCAACCTATTCCTTATTATGTGCGGAGGACGCCAATTGGCGTCAGACAATTATTGGGTTTAAATATGCCTTGGATTCGTTCCGCGATACAGTAGAAACGTATTTATAGTATCCGCACATTTATAGACATCAGAACTAACTATAGTTCTGATCGTTTGGATTTTTCGCTTTATATTCGGCCGAAATGGCCTAAATTCATTTTTTTGTCATTCAGGGCGATTCTGATCGTTGTAGCAACATTGCTATGCGTATTTTTAAAGAGATCTTGTTAAGTTATAACCATATCTTTAAAAATGGTATTCAGGTTGCCAAAAGTTAGCAAGCTGGTATGTCAGATTTAGCCAGATCTGGTTATATCATAGCAATCGCATTTTGGTACTTGCTGTGAAGTGAACAAGGTTGCTAACTTGTGAAAAATTGCCGATAATCCGTTATTTATTGATTTTAATTTTAATTTTTTTGAAGAAATTTATTATGTCTAGGAGCGAGAAGTTGATTATTATTAGAAACTTAATTTTAATACTAACATCTACCTAACTCTGTAGAGTGAATATTTGCGTAAAACTCAGAAGACACAATTATCAGATATCAATTTGGGTGTAAGTCGAATAATAAATAAAATTAGCAATATAGGGCCAGTGTTTCAATGATGGTTTAAATTAAATTTGGAAAAAATTATTGTTCTTCAAACAACCTTTAACTCGTAAACTAAGATCATAACGAAGTTTATTGTACGTTAAATTTACATGTAGGGGAGGTCGAGGTCAATTGTAACAATTTTTACATTTTAGTTTCTAGGATCGAAACTAATAACTTTTTCCGGTCGAAATTTGGTAAGAATGTAAACTGAACCTTCATCTAAAAGATAAAATATGTATAAGTTTATTAAAAAATTAATTAAAACAGAGAAAATTAAATAATGCTCATAAAGTCGCTGTTACAATTGAACCCGTGGTCGGGGACAATTATAACACCCCATCGGGGCAATTGTAACACTAGTGATTTGGCGCAAATGATAAAAGTAAACATGAAAAACAAAAGCTATAATGTAAATACATGTAAAACGATAACAAAAATTAGTTTTTCAATATTCAGAAAAAAACACGTAAAAAATAGAACATATTTTTAATTATCGGCACAATTTAAACAGAAATAGTACAAATTATCCATTGTTATCCATTGTGTTTAATTTTTTCTGGCGATATTCTTTAACATTTGCAAGATAATTTCCAAAATTCTACAAAAAACAATTTTTTAAGAAGGTCATATGTGGTCAAAGCTAATACACCTTGCTAAATTTGACTCCCGGCAATTTGTTACAATTGTCCCTAATTCAGTTTTTTATACTGTAGATACTATTATAACAAACTGTAATTAATTTAATTAAAAATGCATTATACATTAAAGATCTTCATAGGCAATACTTTGACAAGATTAAATCAATTTTAATCTTAATAAATTTAGCGCAAACTCAAAATTAACAACTTCCAAAATTATGGTGTTGTCATGCTGTATAATATAAATCCAAAAAATTTAAGAACGCGTGGTGTCAGCATCATGAAATTACTTTGAGATGTCGGGCATGGTATTTAAAATGTTGCAAAATAGTTTGCTCCCTTTTTCAAAAATTAGGATAAAAGTTATACCGCGCTAGGCTCTTTTTTATACGAAAAAAATTGATTTCTAATAAATTGAATCAAATCGATTCAAATAATTAAAAGTAGAAAAATGCATGGTATTTGTTTTTTATACCGTAATAATAAATTATTTTTATACATAATACAGAGTGTATCAAAAAAATATAGCAACAAATAGGCCGAGGAGGCAAATTTATAAAGTTCAAGACGGCTCTGCGCAAACTCGATAGTCCTTTAAATGCGTTTTTTACAGCAATATTGTTAAAGCTAAATTCATAGCAATCATTGCTAAGATGCTGTAAACAGAATTCGAAGGATTCTAACCATATTGCTAAGATTTAAGAGTTCAGCAATATTGTTATCATAGCAAGATTCATAACCATATCGAACAGAATCGCCCTGATTCAGGGCGATTCTGATCGTTGTAGCAACATTGCTATGCGTATTTTTAAAGAGATCTTGTTAAGTTATAACCATATCTTTAAAAATGGTATTCAGTTTGCCAAAAGTTAGCAAGATGGTATGTCAGATTTAGCCAGATCTGGTTATATCATAGCAATCGCATTTTGGTACTTGCTGTGAAGTGAACAAGGTTGCTAACTTGTGAAAAATTGCCGATAATTCGTTATTTATTGATTTTAATTTTAATTTTTTTGAAGAAATTTATTATGTCTAGGAGCGAGAAGTTCATTATTATTAGAAACTTAATTTTAATACTAATATCTACCTAACTCTGCAGAGTGAATATTCGCGTAAAACTCAGAAGACACAATTATCAGATATCAATTTGGGTGTAAGTCGAAAATTATTGTTCTTCAAACATCCTTTAACTCGTAAACTAAGATCATAACGAAGTTTATTGTACGTTAAATTTACATGTAGGGGAGGTCGAGGTCAATTGTAACAATTTTTACATTTTAGTTTCTAGGATCGAAACTAATAACTTTTTCCGGTCGAAATTTGGTAAGAATGTAAACTGAACCTTCATCTAAAAGATAAAATATGTATAAGTTCATTAAAAAATTAATTAAAACAAAGAAAATTAAAAAATGCTCATAAAGTCTCTGTTACAATTGAACCCGTGGTCGGAGACAATTATAACACTCCATCGGGGCAATTGTAACACTAGTGACTTGGCACAAATGATAAAAGTAAACACGAAAAACAAAAGCTATAATGTAAATACATGTAAAACGATAACAAAAATTAGTTTTTCAATATTCAGAAAAAAACACGTAAAAAATAGAACATATTTTTAATTATCGGCACAATTTAAACAGAAATAGTACAAATTATCCATTGTTATCCATTGTGTTTAATTTTTTCTGGCGATATTCTTTAACATTTGCAAGGTAATTTCCAAAATTCTACAAAAAACAATTTTTTAAGAAGGTCATATGTGGTCAAAGGTAATATACCTTGCTAAATTTGACTCCCGGCAATTTGTTACAATTGTCCCTAATGCAGATTTTTATACTGTGGATACTATTATAACAAACTGTAATTAATTTAATTAAAAATGCATTATACATTAAAAAAACAACTTTATAGGCAATACTTTGACAAGATTAAATCAATTTTAATCTTAATAAATTTAGCGCAAACTCAAAATTAACAACTTCCAAAATGATGGTGTTGTCATGCTGTATAATATAAATCCAAAAAACTTAAGAACGCGTGGTGTCAGCATCATGAAATTACTTTGAGATGTCGGGCATGGTATTTGAAATGTTACAAAATAGTGTGCGCCCTTTTTCAAAAATTAGGATAAAAGTTATACCGCTTGTTACAATTGACCCGTGTTACAATTGACCTCGACCTCCCCTACAGATAATTCTTTTAGACTCTTTTTTATACGAAAAAGAATTGATTTCCAATAAATTAAATCAAATCGATTCAAATAATTAAAAGTAGAAAAATGCATGGTATTTGTTTTTTATACGGTAATAATAAATTATTTTTATACATAATACAGAGTGTATCAAAAAAATATAGCAACAAATAGGCTGAGGAAGCAAATTTATAAAGTTCAAGACGGCTCTGCGCAAACTCGATAGTCCTTTAAATGCGTTTTTTACAGCAATATTGTTAAAGCTAAATTCATAGCAATCATTGCTAAGATGCTGTAAACAGAATTCGAAGGATTCTAACCATATTGCTAAGTTTTAAGAGTTCAGCAATATTGTTATCATAGCAAGATTCATAACCATATCGAACAGAATCGCCCTGATTATTTGAATATTGTTATAAAGAAATTTTCCGCATACTGTAAGATTTCTACGTTTAGATACGCAGTGAAAGGGTTTTAAACAAACAAAGTTTCAGACGCTCAAAATGTTCGTAGTCTTCCTCTTCACAATTCAGAAAGACAGACAGAGTTGTTATACAACCGACAACCACCAGGCACAGACAGTTTAATACTACATACAATTCGATCGACTGTTAGCAATTCCCCAAATATATCTAAAAGCCAAATGAACATTTAGAAAGAGCTAAGACTTACATATAAAATATTTTTTGATGTATTTTTCATATCGACAAAAATGTGGAACTTGAGCAGTGGATAAACACCGAGAAATCTCACCAATTTAGCAACTTGAACAGACCACTTGTAACCATCTGGTTTCCAATCTAAATCGACTAATGGCCAACCTTTTAAGTTTCTAATTAAATTTTTTAAATTGTTCACGTATTTAATTTCTAAATGCGTATTATGTAGACAATGTTTATAAAACTCTTGAACTTTACGAAAATATTTATCGTTCCACTTGCCACTTTTAAGAATTTTTTCCAAACGTCCATTTATTTTTTGGGAAACCGACTGCCAATGATTCCAGTTTGGTTGCAAGTCGGACTTGGACACCTTTTCGATCCAACCACCACAAGTGTAGTCGTAAAAATCGCTACATGGGTTGGTTGTTTTGTTGAATAACGATGTTAAACCTTACAGAAAATTTTAAGCATTTCAAACAACCAATTATATACTTTTATACCGTGTTCGTTTTCGGTGCTTGGCCATAAGAAGAAAGGTACACTATCGCCACTTATGACTATTATTTTAATAATTCTACAAATAAATTGGAACTAAATTAAATTTATCAATTTTAATTACTCACATTATTAAAAACACATTCATCGTTGTAATTCTAAAAGTGTATTAACCCTAACTTTTATATCAATTTGAAAAGACCTAACGCAGGAAGCAGGAAATATCTACAATTGATAAAACAGATTTTAAACATCCAAAAATATTCATTTTTACATATTAAACTTGTATAAATTACGTATTTTTCCTCAAATTTTATTAATCTAACATTTGCTTGGAAATAGTATAGTAAATAAAAGCTGACACCTCTCTAAAATGATCGTGTGTGCCATAAAGACATTACATTACCTACAAAGTCGTCCAGTAGAGTTAAATAACACATAATTTGTAGTAAATTAAATGTACTTTATTTTTGTATAGCGACAGTTTTCTTTAAAAGTGCGTAGTTTTCGAGTTATAAGCGATAAACTAAAATAGTCATTTTTGGCCATTTTGGAATTTTTGGGAAACTTTAACTTCAGCGCCTAAAGCGTCCGTCTGAAGAAAAAAACCTAAGAGACATAATTTGTAGAAAATTTAATTTACATTATTTTTGTATAGGTATACTTTTTTCTAAAATGGCGTCGTTTTCGAGTTATAAGCGATAAACTAAACTGAAAAGAGCAACAACCCACCCTTCTTAAGTTAATGCTGTTACTTTGGAGTGGCAGAGTTTTATTACTTATTTGCAGTTTGCAGTGTTCTTTCAGCCTGCATTGTCAAAAATTTTGTACTAATTGTTTTAATATATTTGCACGCTGCCTCCCAACCAGCTTACGCGATATCCGCTGCAGATGTCTCCCTCTATCGAGTTACCGATTTTGCATTAAACTGGGATGAAATGAGAATTTTTAACAGCGCCTAACGGACAAACGCTGCCCAAATTCTGTTTTGGTAGAACGATTTATTATTTTTTTCTTTTTTAAAATCGTCATTCCAATCTGAAATAAATTATGTAATTTTACATTTTTGGGGAAATTTGAGTGTGTACGTCTGTACGTGTACTGTAACGCAGCCAATATAGCTCGGCTGGCGAGTGATTTTATATTGGCTATAAAAGTACTTTTTACTTTTAAATAAAAGTAACAAATCTTTGGAATATCAAGTGGTATATTTGCTAGCTCTTGACTAACTACCAAACATGCAATAACTCGAAAAAAACTTACTTTTATCGATCGATAAAGTGCTCTTATGCCCGTCCAAGGTAATATTCTTTTCATTCTCCATCATTTCTTTACATATTTTGACATGTAGTCTGCACTTTCCTGTAGCTAACTCAAAATTTTTGGATCGCACCCTATTGAACTGGACGATTTTTTGGCGACTTTGTGGTATTTATGATATAACAGATATCAGCTTTCAGTCTCAAAACGTTCATATAGGAAACATTTTGTGCCATTAAGCGCCCTACCATATTTACAAATTACCTACAAATCGAAACTAGGCTACCGTATATTAGACTACAAATAATTAAGGCTACAAAATAATTAGAATAACAAAAAAAATACCCAATTAGAACATTTCAATTGAGGTTTTATTTGTAGGCCATGTTATATTACTTACTAATACTACATTATAAATACTATGAACTTAAAAAGAAACCGCTAATTAATTTTTATTAAAACAATGTCCAAACTCTTATACTAAGTTCGATGTTTAATTATACCTATTATTCCCATCTCGTTTTCTTACGAGTCGTCGGTGGTGGAGGAGGAGGTTGATCAGAACTAGCGGTAAACTACAAACAGATTTTTAAAGTTAATTAACACGAGACAAAAGTAAATAAAATACAAATAAAATCGTCACTTACCTGATTCACATACTGAGCCTTGAAGGCCGCCTTCATGGCCGAAAGTCGATCAGTAGCCGGACCACTTTTAGACTGTGTCGAAGACGAAGAATTTTGACTCCCACTCTGAGGACGCCCCACTTTTTCTTTATAACCTAATCCTATACCACCGATGTTCGGATTTTGATCTTTCTTCTTAAACCTACGAAAGTTTGAATTAGTCTATCTCGTCTTAAGGCTTTGATAACTAAAATAACCTGGCTTTACGGAACCACGAACTTTGTAAAGCCAAATCGAGAACTTCCTGAGGTACTTCTTGATTGGCGGCTTCTAAATTTCTCACAATGTGTCCGGCAAATTCTTTGTCTTTATCCGTGAGTAACGTATATGCCGTGCCTTGTGTACCCGCACGTCCTGTTCGACCTACTCGATGAGTGTGAGTATCGATATCTCTAGCAATGTCAAAATTTATTACTGTACGAACGTGAGGTATGTCTAAACCACGAGCTGCCACATCCGTTGCAACCTACAATTGTAACGATAATAAATTTGCGACAATAAATAATTTGAGAAACAAACCAGAAGAGGGCACTCGTTTTTCTTAAATGCAGTTATTATACGATTACGATCGGCTTGTTCCATATCTCCGTGCAACAACAAACACTCGTACTCTTTTAATTTTAAGTCGTTTGATACCTAAAAACATCGAGTTACACCAATGTAACCATCTGTTACCAAACCAACCTGTTCCGCATCCAACTTTTTAGTGACGAACAAAAGAATAGAACCGGCCGATAACAACTCGACCAAACGACCGAATAACCAATTTTTCTTAGCTTGTTGATTTGCGAGCAAAATAACGTGCTGTGTTACATCTTCCGACGCTTGTCCGGCTATACCCTGTGATATTTTAACAGGATCTTTCAAAGCGTCTCGAGCCAACTTTTCTATGCGTTTACGAAAAGTTGCACTAAATAAGAGCGTCTGCCTGTCGGGTCTTACGTGATTACACACGGAACGAACTTGTGGTTCGAAACCTAACTCAAACATACGATCGGCTTCGTCCAACACGAGAAAAGTCACCCGTTGTAAATTAGTCGCACCACATTTTACCAAGTCGATTATACGGCCAGGTGTTGCCACGACGATTTCAGCTCCCTCTTTCAAGGCCTACAATTGGTACAAGTTAAATTTGTAAATTTTAGTTAGCCGGCACTTACTTGACTTTGCTCCCATTTCGATCCACCACCATAAGCACAAATCACTCTCAGTTCAAAAACACGGCAGAATCGTCTAGTTTCATTATATATCTGCAACGCCAACTCTCTCGTTGGAGCTAAAATTAGAGCAATAGGACCTTCGCCTTCTTCGACTGGTTTTTGTACAGAAACATGAATCAATAACGGCCAAATAAATGCTGCAGTTTTTCCACTACCTACGACATTTTAATTAATTTCAAAAATTACAAAATCTAGATGTTTATTTACCGGTCTGCGCAATACCCAACAAATCACGCCCGGCTAAAGCGCACGGAACGGCTTGAGACTGAATTGGAGTCGGCGTAGTGTATTCCGCTTTAATTATTGCTTTCAGCAACTTATCGTCAAAATTAAAATGTCCAAAAGAAGATACCGGTTTAGGTGGTGCAGTTCCACTCACTGTTAACCCGAGTGTTTTACGTAACTCGACGACTTGTGGAACAGTTAAAACGTCGATTTCCTCATGAGGAGTATAAAAATCTTTACTAAAAGGTTGGTATTCGATCTCAGAATGATCTATGGGCGGTAGAGGATCTATTATTCTCTTACGATCGGGCGCGATAGGATTTCCGTCTTCATCGTAGTCGACTTCGGGCATGTCTTCTTCCACTGGCGCCAAACCGGCGTTTGGATTTTCTTCCATGTAACGATAATAAGATTCTTCAACGTCCTCTTCTTCTAAATCGTCTCTAATTCCCGAAGGTTTTGTGATCGTCGGTTCGGGTTGTTTCACTTGTTTTTCAATTCCGGCCATATAAGCATCGAGAGGATCTTCGTCCTCGTCGTCGTTTGTGTACTCTTCTTTTTCTTCCACATTTTGAGTAGGACTACCTGGTGCCGGAATATAAGCCAGTGCGGGCGTACCTTCATCCTCTTCATCTTCGAAATACCTAAAAGAACGGTATGTTTGCAAAGAAACACGACTATCATGGTAAACTCACTCGTCTTCGGTAGCTGCTCGTTTACGACTTCCGCCCCAAGCGGCAGAAAGAGCATTTTGGCTGATGGCGTTCATTGTCGAATAGCCCTGTTTACTAACACCACTTGCTGGAGGTGGTGGAACTGCATTGTGACTTGTGGTGCGTTTGGTGTTTGGCAGCACAAATCCGGTATAACCGGGATAACCAAAACCGCTCATTTTTAATCAGATTTAATTCTAAAAATTTGTTTAATTCTATTTACTGTTTCCGCATATTAGGTTATGTATATTTATTATGACGTAATTATTACCCTTGCAAGATGTCAATTGTGTTATTGTATCAATTTATCATTTGACCTAAGTACTATTAGATATAAATTTTGAAAAATATTATTTAAAAAGACGGAGGCATCTTTAAATTGTAAAATCAAAAACCATCGTTTTGTACAAACGCACAAATTTTAAAAACTAGAATTACAGTTTATTAATTTATTTATTGTACCAAGTTAACATAGTTTTTCTGCTTATGAGATCAACAAAACATAAACTTTGTATTATTGCCAAAGAAGTGGGGGCTTTCTAATAAATTCTATTATTTATAGACAATACGGTAATTACTTAGAAATTTAGTATCTAGTTTTATATAAGAACAGGTATATTTTTATTATTTTTGCGGTTGATTAAGCTGAACTGATGAAAAAACTCATGCGCGCGAATTATGGCGGATTTTAAAGTTTTCATTCAAATTGTAATAAAACGGTTAATACATTAATGTAAATTGTACGAATTGTGATTATTTATTATTTAATTAACGAGATTTTGAAAAAAATACGATTGTTTACTTTTGAAGGGAAATACCCTCAAATTTCGCGGCAACTTTTGACGTCATAATTTAAAACGAGAGTTCGGCAAGTTTGTCCGTCTTTCGTAAGTCGTTAGTTTATTCTAGCTTATCGAAGATTAACGGGGTATTATTAAAAATATGTTGAAAGTTATTTTATAATAAAAGTTAACTTTAAACTATGAGTGAATTGATAATCGAGATACTTAATAATTTGTGGAATATTTAAATAATGGTTTTAAATTTACGAATAGTAATTTTTGTATTGTGTAGTTTTTTATTTCCAATTTTATGTTTTCCTAGTTTATTTCAAAATGGTAAATTGATTTTATCTTAACTTATAGTGTTAAGGGTCAAATTGTTATAGCAATTGACGCAATTTATATCAGTAGACTTTGAAAAACAATATTTCTTTACTTTATTAAAACCCCACAATATTAATTTCTAGACTAATTGGATATTATACATGATAAGTAAATCAAATTTCACTGTTTAAAAAATTAGGCAAACTTGCGCTAATTTTGTTTCAACTCGCTATTCATTTGTTTCGATAACACAGTAACTTACCCATGACCCATCAATAAATTTTTGAAGAAAAACACGTTTAATTGTTTAATTTTTTTAGCAGATTCGCCTTGTACGTCGGGTAGAGTTTGTACCCCAGTTCCCGAATGTCC
This sequence comes from Malthinus flaveolus, assembly GCA_950108345.1. NCBI lineage: Eukaryota > Metazoa > Arthropoda > Insecta > Coleoptera > Cantharidae > Malthinus > Malthinus flaveolus. The sequence goes on from OX467288.1 coordinate 1,495,855, forward strand.
GACTGCAACAGAAGAAATTAGGAAAACTAGAAAGCATGGTTTAACGAGTTGCGGTTTTAGCGGAGTAGAACAAGGATCAACCGAAATTGTTTGTTGTCCCGATGCTAAAAATTCTGAACTAAACGCAGAAGTAGATGGTGTTTGGGAAAAAATTGACGACAATAAGAAAGTAACACGTGTAGGAGAAAGAAAGAGTAAAGTAGGTGGGTACTGTCGGTTTTTAATACCTATACATAGCGAAAAAACTTCTCATGAATGAGACCAAGACACCACCTCACGATGGTCGTCTCATAAATAATAAGATAATACATACATCGAGTTGAGTTGCTTGTGTTATCGAATCTTAATATCTGTGTCAACATAAAATGTTTTTATAGAATTTCCGCACATCTCCCTCAATTCTTCCCAATTATCAAAGTTAATACACAATAAAGGTAAATGGTACAATAGAATAAGGTTTTGAAAGAAGAAATGGCACTAAAAGATCAACTACACATCATTTTGGACATCTACCCTGCACAAAGTCTTTCATTGACAAGCTTGCGCTTCATGAAACTTTTTGAATTTTATAAATAGTTCCACTTCCGTTTTTCAAGAATATCTCAGCTAAACTAAACTTTCTTTAGACCTGACTAGGTCGCATAATTTTCTGAGCGCAACATTCTCCACATGTATCTGTGTGGCTTAGGATACATTGTATGTTGATCCAAGAGTTCTTCAGAGTCAATGTGTAGTTTTTCAGCTGATCATCTATTTGTGCAAGGCGAAATTCTAAAATACTAGACGTGTTAGGCTCAGTTCATGTGATTTGTGATACTCGATAACATAACGATTATATAGGCCTAATACAGCAACCGAATTTTGTGCTTACTGACCTAATTCGGCGTCTAGCTCAAGCTTATTTAAGTGGATGAGAGTAGGTCGCCGGCAAACCGGCAAACACCGGTTGACTCTTGAGAAATAAGTATAAAATGCTCAGTTAGTTGGTTAAGGTGGTTGCACGCCACTGTGCTCACGGTAATTTCTATTCTTTCTATAAATAGTCAAAACGAAATGATTTACATTATGTTTTGAGTTTGAAACCGGTTGCACTTGACAAGGATATGAAGTTTACTTTGCTTTAGGTTTATTCAACTGGATTTACTCGATCCGAAGACTGCAGTAAATGCAGTGGAGTGGAGTCTTGCAATTCTGAGATTTAATTTCTCCAACAGTTAAAAACTGAACCATTTAAGAATGAACGCTTAAACCCTCTTCAATAATGCAATGTATACTTTCTTCCTTTCGCAAGAGGATTTTTACAGTTCCAGAAATCCCGATGGGACAGCTTCAATTGATCGAATAAATTTTTTGGAATTTTTTAAGTATGACCCGAAGTATCAAATAACAATTAATTATTAATTAACTATTGACCTTGTTAATTTAAAAACGATTTGCTTTTGATTGTATAAATTAATTTTATTGTACAGTTCCTCGGGCAAAATACTTAAAATATTAATAAGTCAAGGCTACAACGTCGAGTTTAATAAAACGAGATGAGAAACCAGAAATGAAAAAAAATGATGCATTTTTAGTAAATAAAATTGAAGAAAAATTCGAAAACTGGATTAATTTCAGACAGTTGCTCACATTGGAAATGGTAGGGCGTTTCTTACACCAAAAGAGCCTGTGGTACTCATTTCAAAAATTACTCCTACGAAAGCTAAAGCTATTTAAAATCGGGGAAAGGCGCTATTTCCAAAAGGAAACGCGTATGGAAAGATGGGAAGAAGCCGATTCAGATTATTGGAGAAATTGTTGCTCATCTTATCCATAAATCCCAACAGAAAATATTTATCATGCAATAACCTTGGAAAAGTCTCGGAATTTTATTTTTGGTATCAATTCGCGGTCGTGTTTAAGAACTGACGCTTTCGATGCGTCTTTCTTTTGAACCCTGAGCGGAAAAGTTCACTACGACGAATTTCCACCTTGTAACACAATCTTAAGTAAGTAATTTATAGTATAAATTTGAAAATTTACAGCATGCAAAGAATTCATGACCAAATTACAAACTGGAGTAGAATACCACATCCTTGGAGGCGAAAATGCGACACTTGGAGAATTTCCACATATGGTAGGTACTCGCTCAATTTATTTTAACGCGGCCAAACAATATTTTTATCACAAATTAGGCGCATATTGGTTACGATGACATCGAAACCAGTAGTGGAATTGGTTGGAAATGCGGCGGCACATTAATAAGCGAAAGATACGTATTAACCGCAGCCCATTGTGCCATAGCTCAACAAGGAGGGTAAGACTATTCTAAAACCAAAGTAGTGAAGTTATTAATTAAAATTTGTAAAAGGTCTCCACCACGTATGGTTCGATTGGGAATGGTAGATTTATTAGGACGCGATAATATCACTCCACAAACATTTGTGATACGTAACATCACAATACATAGGCAGTACAATCGTTTATCAAAAATCAACGATATCGCTTTATTAGAGTTAGAAAATGAAGTACAGATAGATAGCAACGTGTTACCTGCTTGTCTTTACCAAGAAGCAGACGATCCATCCGGTTTAATAATAACAGGATGGGGACACACCTATTCTGGAGGTAAATATAAAGTCGTGGCTGTTCTTTAGTTTTTAAAGGGTTTTTGTAGGCGAGTCTAGTAATATTTTACAAAAGGCCGAAATTCACTCCGTCGATGTGATTGAGTGTACAAAAGTATACGAAAAAAGGACTCTAAAACCTATTACTGCTACTCAAATATGTGCCGTATCAGATGACGGATCAAAAGATACTTGTCAGGTAAGTTACCTACATCAAGACTTGTAACTTGTGGGGTGTCGTGACGAGCGTCAGTTAGTCGTTTGTGTTAGTAATGATTTGAAATTAAACTGGGCGTATTATTTTTGACAATATTGGCCAAATAGATCCTCCCACCCATAAGGTTTGAGCGAGAACTCGAAAATAAGTAGACTCATTTTTCCAAGAGTATCTACAAACGCAACCACCTATGCATTATATTACGGCTAATTGCGGCACATAAGGAAAAATACCAAATTTTTGATACCAATTAACAGATAACAGATACAGTTAGAATCTTCAAAACAACTTAAAATATACAGGTTGTTATATTTAAAGTTAATAGAAAAGCTAACCCAATTGCCGGTTGAATCGAAAGTCAAAATATTACATGTTTGGTAGTATCATTAGACAGAAAATTTTACAATATTTTAGAAAATCTTAGAATGTAGAGGATGTTTTCAAAAACTCTTGATATTTGGCTAATTTTCGCTTTAACAGGAAGTTTTTTTAGAACGAAAATAGTATTAAATAATAGAAATTTATCAAATAAATTAATATGTCAACTTGCAATTCAAAACTTTAATTACAAAAAAAATTATAAATTTTTTTAATTTTGACTTTCAAAGAATCATAACTTCGGTTCTGGCTATAGCAAATAAAATCCCTTCAGTAGTCATTGTTTTAAGACATTACACACAGACATAGACACCCACAGGCGAACTTTTTCAAAGTAAACGAGAAAGTAAAGTCGGTATCCGCTTCCTTTAAAGCCTGAACAGCACTAAAATATTTTTGGCTGCTTTGTACAATTTGGATACGCCCTTGTACCATTTTAGAAATTTTTATTCGTAATCATTCCCTATACTATACTGGCTAACCGTTGTGACACACATTACTAAAACCTCGATTAGATCTAACTTTATTTTGAAAAGGGCGATTCCGGAGGACCACTACAAATACATCTAACTAATTCAAGTTATATTTACACAATAATTGGCGTGACATCATTTGGAATGGGATGCGGTGGACACGTTCCTGGAGTGTACACTCGAGTTTACAGCTTTTTAGATTGGATAGAAGGTATAGTGTGGCCTTAAAACAACTTCAAAAATATACAAGGAGACAATTTTACAACTCTTTTTAAGAAACTATGTGATAAATTATTACTACAATAAAAATATTTTAAAGAAACTATTTATTTGGCATCTTAAATCAAATTTAAAGTTACTCGTTACCGTTACTGCAATATTTTATTCACATTCATTGTTTTAACATTTTTTTGTGCCTTACGTATGTATGTATTGTTTTAAATATCTACTGGATAAGACAAGTTCCTTAATTAATTTAAAACTATTTAGTTCAAATAATCGTTTGCTCGACAAAAAATAAATTATCGACTACAGTAAGTAGTTTCGTCATATAGGTACTCCATAAAAAATAATTTAATCTAAATGCTATATTAACTATCTAGTCTATTTTTATAACACAATAGCTAATAATTGCTCACAGCACAAATGATCTAATTACAATCTAGTTAAGAAGCATCGGGTGGTTGTTGATTATTACTATCGTTCGAAGAATCATTAATAGCATCGGGAGGTTCGTCAGGTAAAAAATCGATAACTTTGTAATCTCTACTACCGCCACTGTTGGAAATCCACATCGGTAACCACCTGTTGACCAATAACCATTGCATGGAGACCTTACTAATTCGACCCGATCCGTCGATCGTACCGTAGATGTTATTATCCAAAGCATAATGATTATTATCCATACCGCTGCTGCACGATGAAGACAAATGCCTTTCGATCCGTCCGATACCTTGTCCGATTATATCGAGCCTCCCGTAAGTATTACCGATGCGTCCGTACACGCTACTACTAGGAATATCGTTCACGTTCATATATTGAGGTTCTTCTATATCGGCGGGCAGATTAAGAGGTTGTGCCGCTACGTTAATTCTTTGTGGGCCTAATCTAGGAATGTTTTCGATTCTCTCGTAAATTACTTCATCGTTGCTACCACTGGGGTTGTTGTTTACAGGCTCATAAATATTTTCGTATGTTTGTTCAGACGGAATTCTTTCATAACCAACTGCTCCTTCTGCATTACTATCGTCGTCACAATTTTCGTACCTAACGTCACACTTCTTAGCTGAGTTTAAATTATCAAAAACGGTCACTTACCTCCCTGCAGCATCAACCCCATTGCTAGCAAAAGCCGAACTTCATATGGGTTTGTCCATAATTGCAACTCCAGAATAACTACGTCCGATACCCATGGTGCTAGATAACATGCTCCATGTATCGGACTTCGGGTTGTAAACTTCGACAGACGCAAGATTACTAGAACCGTCATCTCCACCCACGACGTATAATAAACCATTCATAGCAACCACGCCTGCATTACGACGACACAAGGCCATATCTGATACGGAAGTCCAAGAGTGAGTTTCGGGATCGTAAGCTTCGACCGATTTACGTACAAGAGGTCCGTCGTGACCACCGACTGCATAAAGAATACCATCCAAAACTCCCACACCTGATAAACTAAAATAAATGACAAAGTCCTCAACTAAAACAATCGATACGAACCTGCTCCACTTCTTCTTGCACACATGTCAGTCACTGGCGCCCATAAATCGACGTCGGGATTATAACATTCGACTGTATTCAAACACTGCCTCGAAGCACCATCGTAGCCACCGACGGCGTATAAAAGATTATTAACCACCGCCACTCCTACGCTACTTCTCCTAGTAGACATGGACGAAATCGACTTCCATTCTTGCGTACGAGGATCGAACATTTCTGCCGTATTCAAACCGGTTGAACCGTCGAAACCACCCACCGCATAAATACAGCTGCCTAAAACCGCCACTCCTAATGTCGAACGACGAGCTTCCATACTAGCGCAAGTACTCCACTGATCCACCAGAGGATCGTACACGTCGACGGTACGTACGCGTAGAGAACCGTTAAAGCCACCAACGGCGTAAACTTTACTATTTATGACGGCGAGACCGGCTCTAATAAAAAGAAGTTTAAAAACTCGCACTTTACGTTAATATGGGGGTAAATAAATAGTAGTAGAGTAGAATCGCCATTCCCTATCTTCTATCCGAGTGTTTTTCACTCTAATGATTTTCAAATACTCTAATGGTCTTAAAAATATAAAGACCGAGAGGGGAAGGTTTTAGTTTTCAGTTTTCTAGGAATTTTTGCTTAATCCAGAGCTATTATTTTTCTGGGCGAGGTTTGAATGTTGGTTTCCATTGCTGAAGGGATTGGAGGGGTATGGGAATTGTCAACAAAGTTTTATTTAATTACTAAGGTTGCTCTCAAATTTAGGAATTGAGAAGTTGTAGGACACTACCAGTTCTCAAGAAGGAGTCCAGTTATCTTAAATAATTTTAGTAATTACACGGCATGTTAGCTTTGCTTGGTTGGAGATTATGGACTTTGACTGGAAGTCCAAGAGCTAAAAAACATTTTATACAACTTGATACCATATCAAGAAAACGCGCCCCCGGCGCCTCTCTATACTAAACTTCAACGCGCTTTAGCGCCTAAACCGTTCGTCTGAAGAAAAAACCTCACAGATATAATTAGTAGGTAATTTGACGCAGTTTATTTTTATATGGAAGTACTTTTCTCAAAAAGTGCGTGGTTTTCAAGTTATAAGCGAAAACTGAAAAGATCAAAAATCCACCCTTCTCAAGACTTCTCTAAGTTAATGCTGTCACACTGGGTGGCAGACGGCAGGTTTATTACTCACTTACAATGTTCTTTTTGCCCGACAGACGAATGATTTTATATTGGCTATAGAAAGTACTTTTAAATAAAAATAATGAATCGTTGAAATATCAAGTGGTATAATGTTTGCTAGCTCTTGAACTATGGGGATTCATTCACCCTTTTAGTAGTTTGCGATTGTTTCAGTGGTGAGGCGATTTTGGATCATGCAAAGACTTAAGTATGGAATATATTTTTCTTGTGAAGTTGGGACTAGGATTCTTACTCTGTCATAAAGCCATAACCTTACTAATGTGTTACTTTGGGCCACCCTGTATAATCTATAATCCTACTGTTACCCAGAACCCAGAATACAATCTTAAACGTTATATCGGTATTAGAATTACGAGCGTTTACCACTATCACATGAAAAATAAATGAATAACTTCCACAAGTCAAAATCGTACATGGTACATTTTGGCGCCAATTTAGCCTGCTTTACTGAATAATTCTGCTACTTTAACGAAGATTTCAGAAAAAATTTTAATTTACCTGCAACGCCTGGTTGGCATTTCTGCAACTTGATACCAACGTTCTTCTTTAAAATCGTAACATTCGACGCTTCGTATAGCTTTTGGAGCTTGACCTCCCACAACCAATAACACTTTGGGTAACCCGACGGGTTGTCTCGGTTTAGTCCTAGGCGTTTTAATGCACGTCTTATTATCACCTTTCAATAAATGATACTTTAAAGCTTCTATAATAAAATCTTTACATTGGAGATCACATTTTAATAAAGGTTCTTCTTCGACCCTTTGTACTAAATATTCCTGCGACATTAAAGGTAAACGAACGTGTTCCATAAGCGTAGATAAATACTTCTGTCTATCGTCCAATTCGTGTTGAACCCACGATATGACGCATTCAAATACTTTTTCTTCCGTTGGCACGGTCAAACGATCACTGCTAATTAACTTCGAGACTTGATTATTCGATAAAGTTAAAAATTCTTCACATTCGACCACTTCACTATAAATATTGTCTTACAAAAACGAACAAATTACAATAAAAATCCTTACGGAAAGTGTTGTTCAATGTATGTCTCTGCATGGCTTAATAAATCCAAACAACCGTGTAAATCTGCAAATGCTCGAATGCCTAAACAATTTGTCGGATGTAGTTGCGATTGTAAAAAATCGCAACAAGCATCCCTGACGTCGGTCAACTGCAATATATTTGCTGCAGGAAGAAGCACTTGAACGTTATCCTCTGTAACCTGCACTTCGGACGTGTAAACATAATCCACCAACAAACAGAGAGCATGATGATCGACACCTTGCAAAGTAATACGGTCTTGTTTACTTTCTTCAAAACTTGTAAACATAGCATAAAAATAAGGCGAACAAGCCGAAAGTACCATTTTGTGTGCCGGTATTTCGATGTCGTCCGCTATTAACGTTACATCGCACAACAATTTCTGCCTAAAATAAACAAAAATTTAAACAAACGACTTCAACAATAATAAGTACTAACTTTCTCATAGTGTTAATGATATCAAACGCTCGATGAGTGTGATGATGGTTTCGATACGGAGGCTTATCTTTACCATTAGGTCTAGTTACGTGTTTTTGTGAACTTTCGTCCAACGAATTTTGACTAGCATAACGAAGTAAAAGGCAACTAAAATCCAAACACATTGTTACGTGCGATTAAACAACAATGCACAAAACAAACCTTCCTTGACGTTCCATGCAAGGGTCTCGTTCTGAATTATTGAGATCCATAGCAAATAGCAACGTCGTTTTTAAAACTTTTAAAAACCAACACACATTAAATATGAAACAAAACTAGCGCCTTTAGAAGCAAACGAAGAAATGATCAACAGATTTTGGCGAAAAACATAACAGCTGATAAAGTAGTTCAACAGCAAAAGTTGAACTTTGAGCTCTGATCATTTGACGTGTTTAGAGTATCGTTACATTTTTTTACGACAACTTTGGTCACGTAAATTTTTGTATTTTAAGGCCTATTTCTATTTACTTGAAAACTAATGAACAGCAATTAATTAGTTTATAAACTAGATAAGTGTAAGAAACTACGATTAATTGGGTCGATAAAACTTATTGAGTATTTTGGTACTATAGCCACATTTACAGAAAGTACGCTAATACTTCATTTGACATTTACTGTCACTTTTACGTCAAATCTAATTTTTGTGAGGTTAGAAACATCAAGTACATGCTTGTTTGGAGAAAATCGAATTTTTTGTAAGTTTCTTATAGAATTTAATTCTTTATCGCGTTCCCTACTTGTTAATTTCATTTTTAGCGAAAATGACAAGATTTGCGAGAGCAAAAGGTTCTAAGGCAGCCAACGAACGTCTTCCCGAAGACGCTACTTCATGGCAAGAAATGAAACAGCAGTTGAGTCAAAGCCAAGAGCAGACGAAATCTAAAGAAAATGCAAAATCTACCAAGAGTAGTTTTAAAATGGATAAGGTTGAAGAAAAGAAGGAAAAGGCTCAATGGTCCGACTTTCCTAACCTAACACCTAAAGCAAATAAACGTAAAAATGGTGAAAATGATAATTTTGAAGTGAGCAAACCTAAAAAACTTAAAAGTGGTAAGAAAGCTAATAAAGCGAAAGAAGCTGCTGGTGCCACAAAAGCTGTTAAAGTGAAAAAGGTCAAAAAAGCCGTTGAACCGGCACTGGAAAGTGTTGACAAAAGCAGTAATTCGATGGAGGCTATTGGTGAGAAGAAAACCAAAAAGCGTGAAAAGAAAATGAATGGGGAAGCGAGAAATGATGGTAACAGAAATAAATTAAGTGAAGACTCAAATCAACAGACAGAAAAAGTTGTTACAAAGAAATTCGATAAAAGAAATGGATCACAAGGTTTTCATAAAGGTAAATTTACTACCCAGAGTAAATTTTCTAAAAGCCAAAACCAAAACAATTATCAGAATCATAATAATAAGCCAATTAAAAAAAAGGAAAGAAACTTTGATTATAAAAGACGTAAACCTGAAGTAAACATGCTATTCATCAACGGAGTTAAAATTGAAGTTATGCTGTACGAGGGTTTTCCAATTAAAAGAGAAGATTACGAACGCCTCAAACAATTAAAACAAGACATGATTAATAAAGGAATTCCACATACTGAAATAAATAAAGCTTTAAAACTAGAAAGACGTAGAGCAGAGAAGGTTTTAACAAAGGCAAAAAAAAGCGTTTGTTTCAACTGTCGTAAAGGAGGACATAACATTTCAGAGTGTCCAAATTTACAAGACGGCAATAATCCCGAAATGGCAGGAACTGGAATTTGTTTCAAGTGCGGTTCGACTCAACACACGCACTTTCAGTGTAAAGTTGTTCATAACGATGATTTTAAGTTTGCCCAATGTTTTATTTGTAAGGAACGCGGTCACATTTCGAGACAGTGTCCCGATAATAATAGGGGTATTTATCCGAAAGGAGGTGCTTGTAAATTGTGCGGCGATGTTACACATTTGAAGATGAATTGTCCCACACGGCAAATAGAACAAGAGCAATCTAAGATTGTGTTGGATAGAATTGGCGATAATGTGGAAGGGTTGGATAACGAACCTGCTCCTGTGGTTGTCACGAAGGCTCGTAAACTACCAAAAATAATTAAGTTCGCTTAATATTTTATTATCTATGTGAGTTTAATACATCGTATAAAATTATATGGTATATCTTGAAGTCTTTATGTTATTTTATTAAAACCAATTTAAGCTCGGGAGAGTTTAAACTGGTTATGAGTGATCAAATGTAATTTTAAATTGGACTCAAATAAAAGAAAAGAGGTGAACTAACATTCTGTTGAGTATCACATATAGAAACTTTCGTAATGTCTAAAGCACATTTATCACAAAGTACAATTTGTATCGAATTATTAATGCAATCGAGTACTACTAAAGTACTCAGATCAAATAATTTTGCCAAAGTATAATTGCTACACTAATTATGACAGAGAATAAATAATTTATTACAATACAAGAAAACTAAAATTAAGGGTAGGTGTTGAAAATCTCTTTGTATTTGGTTTATTATTTAAGGTATTAATTTTCCTTGGTACCCTACCCTAGAGCGTGTTCTAAATAGTCGTTGTTTCAAAATTTGTTCTATTCTGTACAGTAGTTGTTGAGAAACTTAAAAAAGTTTCGTCAATTTTTTTTGCAAAATAATTTTGATCACATGTTCAATATTAATAGATCAACTTGAAAGTGTAATTCTGCTCTTGATTATGAGTTATTATGGATATTCTACCTTTAAAGAAATAATTGAGAAATGGATGAAAATTTGCGTACACATTGAAAAATGCTCATAATTTAGTCAACTACTCAATTTGCTATTGTAGGGTGGCCATTTTTGCCTTACAGGAATAAAAGAGAGACCAAATAAAATATAATTTTATGGGTTTCAAAAAAGTTCTGATGATATTTTTTGATAAAAGTACTATTTTTTTAAATGTTGAACAAACTTATAAATTGCAAATTTTCATTATTTTGCAATTTTTTCGACTTTAAAAGTTATCTTAGTTAGAGTTACGGTGGAGATATGCATAAACGATTAGCGTTTTAGTTCCAATTGATATTTGAAACACAATCAATGAAGGTTCATTATTTGGTAAATACCTAAGTTGGTTCATGATTTTATCATTTACATCACCTTCATATAGTAAGGTGTAACCATCTACTCTATTACATACATCAAAGAAGCGTTTTATTGGATGGAAGGGGGGCAATTACACTAATTATACAAAACCATATTTTGAAGTCGTTGAAAAATTTAATTTTCTGGCGTAATTCAAGAATTTTATTAGAAGGAAACAGTCGAAGCTTAAAAAAATGAAAGTTACGACTTGGCTTTTCATATTAATTTCAGACCAGTTCTTAACAATCAAATAAAACAAAACAAAGAGTGTCGAAGATAATATCCCACTCTGTTTAAAATTTCGTGCAATGACTATTGGAGGGGTTATGAACTGTATTTTTTTGAAGTTATAACCATTTCTAATTTACATGTGCTCCGTTTGGTATATTTCCATTTGGTACATTTCCATTTGCAAATTTACCTTTCACCTGATGGCCTTCTTTTGAGTGGATCGAATTCATAAGTGGCATAACTTTATGCTCCAAAAGCATATTCGAATCGGGAGCCAAACCTAAACACGCACGTAAGACGTTTTCGATGCAACTGCGTTGTTTAAAAAGCGCATTTACTATAGGAGTACCATTGGGTACCAAAGGAGCTTTACACAAATAACTTAAAATGGATAAAACCGGATGAAACGACGAGTAAGTCGTTTCGTTTTCCTGTTTAAATTGTATCCTGGTGCATAGTTCGGCGAGGATGACGAGATCTAAAATGATAGGGACCGCAAGAAGGGAGTCTTCGCATGTGTTGTGCACAACTATGGTGCTACGTCCACCCATCATTATTTCTGAGACGTATTCGTCCATTGCTCTCTTGGAGTCGCCTATTAGAAATTAGAGTTGAATTGTAATCAAGGTGTAGGCTAAAGTTGTCGTGTACTTACCTACGTACGGGACGTATTTGATAACCACACAATGATCTGGCTTTTCTCCCGGTTTGTATAATATGCTGTTTGATTTTATGATATCATCCACCACATTTGATTTGGAAATCTAAAAACGAGTATGCAATTAACCTGGGATCTCATCCGCCCCTTTTTAATCAGGAGAATCCCGGTGATCTCTAAACATTTGCTTTTGTTAGGTCAATAATGCGCCGCTTTTTAAATTCCATTCTAATCAGAAAAAGCGATAGCAGTTTAGCTTAGTAGTTAGTAATGGACACGAGACGAGAGGAGACTGGGCTTGTCTCGTCTGGTTTGATAAAGTCACGTCTCGTCTTGTCTCGCCTCGTCTCATACTTAAAATGTGAGTTTCCTTTTGAGAATCGTCTCGAATTTGAAGACGAAACTCACGACTAGTCTTCTCGTTTCGTGTCCATCACTACTTAAGATATTCGTGAGCCTGGCACATAGAGAATCTGTGTAACTTCCTACTTTTGGACGATTTTGATTGTTATAGTATTTGGTATACTTTTCTTTTTTAACTTTTACCTCTTTCGATTTAAATTGCTGAGGAGCTGACAAATTTTTTCCATCGTTATTGCCAAGATGGTTGTAACTGACGATGCTAGTCGGTTTAATACCGGCACTAACTAAAAAGTCGACCAAGACGCTCTTAAATTTTGTCTGTCCGGACTTAAAGTCGTCTCCAGCAATAAACACGCCCATATTTTCGGCCATCTCAATTATTCCCGGTACAAAAGTATTTTGTGGAGATCCATTGATGTAAGTACACTGAAATGGTTACTTAGTTACCTTCTAAACCGGACAAGTGTAATATTTCGCCTTACTTTCTTTAAAATTGATGCGTACGCAAACATAGTTGAGGGCGAAATTTCCGAATGGTTGTTTTCGATGGCTTTTTGAATGTTTTCGGCCGTATCGTTCACACCTTCGATAATATCACTAAATCTCTCTGTGTTAGCCGTCCATAAAACGACAACTTCGTCGACTCCTGACTTCGATTTGAAATCGTCGATATCGTTGCAAATTTTTTGAACTTGTTTCAGTTTCGTGCCGCTCAAGACATTATTTGCTCTTTCTGCCTACAATTAAGGAATTAGAGAACTCCTTCTCGCCAAGTTAATTTGTTACCTGATTGGCCGCTATAAAATCTGGGTCGTAAATGGATGGTCTTGGTTTGAGTTTCGTAAGATGAGGTAGTAACAATTGTTGTGTGGTCGGCTCGAATACTTGAGCTCTTTCGACCGCCTCGGCCAAATTAAGATTGGATATATCCCAACCATCTACAACTATATCGTCTGGGTGTACCATAGGTAGTAACGAATTTAAAGTTGCGTAAACGTCTTCACCATCGACTCCCGTACCCAAACGAAGGGTCGAAACTTGAGTGATGGAACCATACCTTTTGGCATATAAAAAATAAATGAAATGAGTGGAGTATAAAAGAGAGAAGTAAATAAAATAAATAAAATGGAGAATAAAACGACGATAATGCTTCTCTTCTGTCGAATACAGACGCAAATCATTACCTGAAAGATTTATTTTGAATTCCGTTTAAAATTGACAGTTATAAGTAATGAGAACACAAACCAATTTGCTTGTTGAACTCCTTGTTTTGTCGGCCAACTGAATTGAAGTTTATTTGCGATTAACGCCCCCGTGAATGTGCTTCCATTATTTCCGCCCCATCCAATTAACATTACTCCTAATTTTGGCACCTTACGATTTGTTCGTATTTCTAAAAGTTGCGTTTGTGGCTTTGCCTGAAATTTCGCAAAAAAAAGTATTAGATAATGCTTTCGAGCTTTGTGCGCACTTCACCCGTACACCAGAGAACAGGGGATAAATTATTATCATAAGTGAGGTTAAAACAATTTTGAAACTTTAAAATGGCGGATCCAATATGGCGGCGTTACTGATTGCAATAGGCTTGTTTATTTGTCTGCTCAGAGCAAATTGAAAGCGTTTGTTTGTCCTGCTCTTTTTCACTCATTTGCCTATGTGTCTCTAATGATGCGACACTTACACGATTCGAGCAGACAAAACTTGTGATCATTCAAGGTCAAACGGCTTAAAATGAAGTTCAAACATTTTAGTAGCGATTAATAGTGTCTCCAAAGAAGGTGTTTCACGAAAACTAAACAAAACTCTTTTGTCTTTTCATATTGCTTTGGGGAGCGACAGTCCTGCGCCCCCCTCACTAGCCGCCACTGCTAATTGTGAGATATTTTTACCTTGACTTGAGAACATTAGGATAGTGCTGTAATAGTGCAGGCACCTAATAATTAGTAATTTTATTACCAAACAGACTTTGATCAAAATCAAAGGTCGAATTCCAATGCAAGTTGAGCATAAAAAGAAATTTTAATTTTCATTTCACAAAACTGCAGGATTTTTATGAAATAATAGATTTATTGATTTACCTCATAAATCGTTCCACTGTAATGGAAAAATTGTAAAACCGCAAAATTCAAAATAATTTGGAAAAATTAAAATTTGAAAAAAACTGTAAGAATTAAAATTTGGAACTCTCCTGTCCTTGTAAATTTATTTATCCCATTCTCATAATAAAAATATGTAAAAATGTGGTTTAATATTTATTGTTAACGGTTCAAAAATTGTTATAAATTATCTAAATATTAAACTAATCAACTGAACAAATTAGATTAGGGTAGATCTACGTATAGAACTATTTAATTTTACAATCAACTTCCACGTATAAATGAATCATTTTTGCTAGATAATAATTCCAAAAATACTAATTTATTTGTAACTTAAATAAATATATAAAAATTATACTCAATACTCACAACTAATTGCGAACCCCTTTTTTCAACAATAGTCGATTGATATTCATATTTGCTTTCAATGTACCCTTCTGTATATTTAGTATTTAAACTATCGACAAAAACTTCCATTCTTAATCAATTATTGTCTTTTTGGCACAATAAATAATAAAGCCGGCAAAATTATCGACAAAAATCGTATTTAGAGAATGAAGAGCTCAGCGCACCACTAGCCCAAATACGTTCGATCGCGGTATGTGACACGAGCGGGGGTGAATTTAAATGTAGTGGGAGTAATGATTTAATATTTTCTTTTCTTTGCACGAATCGATATGGCTAAATATATTTGTTTTATTTCTAAATTTGATATTTGTTAATATTTCTGTTCGATATCGCTACTCCATACTCCAAGGTTAAGGTCAGAATTAGGCGTGGGTACCCGTTTTATTGCTTGGATGCTTGGTGTAATAGGAATAAAATTTAAATCATTAAGAAGAAAAATTGTGGTTTAGAGTAGAGTAGTTTAAAAACAAAATTTAAGCCTTAGAGACCCCGACTCTCCACATATAGTTAGTTTTGCAATTATTCTCACAAGATATCAAATTCGTATAGATGCCACTTCCTACTCAAATTCAAATTTTAAAACCCAAACCAAGATTTTTGAAACAATTTAATAGTGCTTATGTCGTTCTTTTCAAACACTACTGACTTGTGCCTTTTTTGCGGAAAAATGCCAGTGTTCATTAGTACAATTACACCATTCGTACTTACTTTCTTTTGTAAAAAAATTAATAACTTATTAAAAATCAATCACACGCTTTCTAGTTATTTGTTTGGTTTTTATTAATTTTAACCAAGAAATGATATTTCAAGCATAAAATGTAGCGGTAAAAGTAAAATTTCTCGTTTACCTTCTTTATATAAATAATATTGAGACAAATCTCATATTAGTTACCAAAGTTTTGCTCATCAGTCAACAATACTACTTATTCCCATATTCGTCAAGATGAATTTTCAATTTATAGTAAGTTTTAATTCAAATTACTTTCGAGTGTTCATTTTTATTAATTTCTAGAGCCTTTTGGCCGTTTGCTTGATCTCTATTGTATTTCAACAAGTTTCCAGCGCAATGTACGGCGCTAGTCAGGGTAAGTTAATTTCGATGAAGCGAGTCTGTCTTTTGTCTATCTATTTGAAGACTGATTTTTATTGCTCCTTAAGGACCTTTTTAATTCGTTAATTAATTGTAGGTGGATTGCATCGAATTAAGCGAGATCATGGAGTAACAGGCCCTGTCCATACGTACGTAAAAACAGACAAACACGCCAATTTTAAATGGGGCGTACGTCATCACGTTGGACATCATTACAGCGGATAATAAATCGAATAAATTGTTACATATTTTTCTACCAACTCTATTATACCTTTTTATAAATAAATTCATACATTTATACCTATAATAGATATATTCTTTATTTACAATTAGCGGTTACTTTCCAAAAATATTTCTCTGCATTGTATAATATTTTTTTAGATAAACATTTGAAGGATAATTTAAATAATACTACAACAAGATTAATTTCTTTTTAAATAATGTAAAATTGGCGTTGTTTGAAGTTTTTTAAATGTTTGTTATTTGTGAAACGCCCCGTATATAACTAAATGTGCTTTCATATTTTAACACTTGAGGGAAGGCATGTCGTTTAAAATTGTTTGTTATTTGAGGTTATGTGTATCATCAGTTTGTGTATTAGCGCCAAAATGTAACTTTATCAACTTTAATAAGACATTAATTACTTAATAACAACTAATTTTAACAATTACAAATGTAAAAGTTAGCGTAAAAACAACATTTTTATAGTGTACAAAAATTTAATTCAAGGCAAATTCCATTTTTTAAATTTTACAATAATTGTGCAATAAAAACTTTATTTTAGGCCCCAAAAAGTATGGCGACACAGTTAGAAGCCTGTTGTGTAGGATTGGAATCGAGCAAAGTTACAGAACGAAAGAAAAGTGCAGATTTGCTCATAGAACTGTTGGAGAGAGAAGCCGTAATTCAACATTTAAGTAACTCGAGATTTTCTTGGGATTATGTAGTTAAATCCGTTCATATGTTCCTAAAAAAGGTACACTTTACAGTAGTGTTTGTATTGTTCGTCCAGCAAAGCAATTTTCTAGTCAAATTTTGAACTTAATTTTTGTTAATTCAAAAACTATTATTTGTAGGAGGCTGAAAAATTACGAGAAGATGAAAGTAAAAATAGGGCAGTATCTAACAGTAAGATGTGTTACGGAGACTTGTTAGTTAACGTTTTTAATAAAGCTAATTCGAGAAGTAAGCCCCTTAATATAAATCTACAATGTAGTATTTAATAAATTTTTTTTAAGATGCCAAATTGGACGTTACCAAACTAATGAATTATTTTATAGAATATTTCAATTCGAATATTTTAAAGAGATATTTCGAAAGCGCTTATTTGCAGGTATTAAAAAACTTTTTATCGACACAAAGCAACTATGGTGAAATCGCTTCTGAAGAGTATCTCGGTAAAAGTCTCAATAATTTAAGTTTTGTCTACTAATGAAAACCATTGCAGAGCTTTTAAGTAACTTAAAAATTCGTTACTCTCGTTTGACAAATGCCAATAAAATGAAACCTTTGGAGTGCCTCGAATTTTTATTTAAATGGGGACCTCTGTATAGTTTACCGAGTACACAATTAAGACAAGAATTTGCATTTATAACTGAACTCGCCAATGAAATTAATACCTCATCATTACGTTCCACACAAGAAATAATTATTAGACTAGTATTAACGTTTTGCCAACAAGTATGTATCTAGACCCCTAATGTGGCTTTTATAGTTGCTCTTTTGTTTAGGTTTCTGAAGACAATCGAGTTGCTTGTTGTAAATTAGGCGAAGAAGTATTTAGTAATTTTATATCAATTTACCAATCGCAAGTTGACGACATTAAAGTAGTCTGTGGTCTTTTATTTTTAACTTTTTAATTAACTCGATCATTTTCAGGTATTAATTTTAAAATTTTTTTTGCTACAAGTGCGGATACATCATCCGAATGGTTCCACCGAAGGTACCGTGTCTGCATACGCCTGTTCCTGGATCGAATGGCGTAAATTTTTACGCTCCATGTATTCGGTCCTTTGTAGCGACTTAACTAATCAGAGAATTATAAAAACGCAAACGTGTTTAGGAGGAAAAACTAATATTATTTTGTTACCGTCACAATTTTTAGAGCTCGTAGTTGAAATTTTTCGACAGGTACACGTCGTTTAAAAAGTGTGTTCTCTTTTTAAATTTTTATTGTAGGTGTATAATAATAATTACCCTAATTCGATGTTGGAAGTTACCCAAATTTCTGATTCGAGTCAACCTCCTAATAAAAAGCGAAAAATCGAAATGGGAATCCCTTCGATAATAGAAATTATACGAGAAAATAAAGATTGGTTGTGGTAAGTTGAAGTTAGGTACAATTAACTTGGTCGAAACGCTTTGTTAAATTCTAGGATTAGTGCCGTGACCGAATTGTTGAACAAATATCCAAATTTACTCTCGCAGCACACTTTCATCGACTTGTTACGAGTTCTCTCTGCACTTCAAGCAGAGTGTAAATTTGCTAATACCAGGTATCATTTATATGAATGTTTGGCCACACTTATAGACGTGCAGAGTTGTATTAATGTAACAGACTGTGAGGCAGAAATCAAATCATTGTGGACACTGGTGTCGGATTCAACTTTAAGGTAAATTCAAATAAATTCAGTGTGAGGCCTCTTCCCTAAAAGTTTCTTACCTAACCATTGCTCAAATGCTCTCTGCAGTAGGTAAAATAATTTTGATAGCCTCTGGCTCTTTTCACTTCAATTTGGGCAGCTTTTACCAGCATATGAGTCGAACCGTTCAGTTTTTTTTGAAAGTATGTTGTTTCTAATGGTTCTATATAATGCCCTGAAAGGTTTTTGATTTGATTGTACATTATCAAACTGCTCTTAATTTGGGCTGCCCACATTTAGGAACAAGTTTAATTTAAAACAAAATTAAGATGATTCACTGAGATGCTTCTCTTTTGATTGTTTCGGCCCCTTTTTCGAAGAATTTATTTGTTTTAGGGCCATAGGTTTGAATGAAAACGAAGAAGAAACCCATAAACTGTTACAGAAACTAATAAGCACGAAGAAGCCGATTAATTCGACTCAATTGTTTAAACCTTATCTATCTCAAATAGTAAACGTAAACAAATTTAGTCTCAATGCATTAAACGAAGCTTGTTCGAATTTTGACTTGTCGACTTTAACGAGCGATAATGTGCAAGATCCCAAAAAGACGCTCATTAAATGGATTTTGAACGATAAAAATCGAAGATGCGATACTAACGTATTTTTAGAAGAAATTACTGCTCAAGTTTTACTTTTTTTAACGTTTAAACAGTGGCCTAATACTAAAAATTGTGGAAAAAATGAAGCTGATAAAACTGCCACGAGTGTGGAATATTTGTATTTAATAACGTCTTTCGATAATCGGCTTGTTCTGAGTAAAAATGATGGCACTTGTGAAGCTAAACAAAACTCTAATGATGATAACTTCACATGCTCGAGTCAATCTGAAATTTTAAGTTATTTAATCGAAGAGCTCTATAACTTTGCCTTAACATTCACACAAGTCGAGAGCACAAATTTTACAACATTAAAAGACATGATAAACGTTTCTGCACTTTTAGCAAACGTCCTTTCCTTCATGTTAAACCAAAATATTTTGGCAAGCAACTTTTTAGAACGACACAGGCTGTGTAACATCCTAAAAATATTATTCGAAAGGTGGTGTCACTTGATGTGTTTGTTACTAACAAAAATCAAAGAAAAAAATAAACACCTCTTGGTTGAGATTTTTAAACAAATTCAAACGTTACTAACTGTACCTCTGCACAATTCGATTTATTTGTTGGTCCGGCAGAGCATTTCCACGGACGTCATTAAGATGCTATTTCAACTGTTAAATCAAGAACAAGACGAGAACGGTACGTCTTTTACCTAATAATTTCGAGCCGACTAACGAAACAATTTTAGACGATATGCTCAAAGGTGGGCAGTTACAAACTTACCAATTGGACGAGCTGAGTGTGGCCGGTTTACACGTGTTGTGTACTTTTTGTTGCGTGCCTAACGTCGAGTGCGTTTTTGACGTGCAACTACAAGTCTTGCAAGTACTAGCCAAGCCTGAATTTGAACCCGAAATTCCTTCAGATTATCAATTAGTAAATTAGGCGTTTAGTTTCGATTTTGTGTTTTTAAATTAATTTTTTTAGGCCATGACTTTTTTGCTGTCTCTTAGTAAATACAAACCTGGGACGCTTTCGGACGAAATTTTAAGTATGGTATTGAAAAATGTGCAAAATATTTGTCAGACGTGTTACACAGATTATGATACGGCTTTAAATGTGGTGAAAATTTTACATGGTTGGTATAAATAGGGGCTATTAGAAGTCTAAGCAAATCTCATGGGCTATGACGTTTAAGAATCCTGCGCGTAGGAGGAGCCATAACTAAGGAATTTTGTTAAAAGTGCATTTGAAAAACATTGACTACTTTATTAAAGGCGCCAAAATATATTAAAATAGTTTTGAAAAAAAATGATCTTTTAAATATTGTTGAACACAAAGAAACTCAAAAACACGTGGATATTTTAGTCTTTTGCGACTCGGTCACGTGCAGCCCACGAGATTTTCTTACGCCTCTACTACAAGGTGACCGTAACCTACCATGCCATCATGGGAACTTTTTTAGTATAAGAGTTACAGAGCTGGTTAATTAACAAAATTGTGCAAAGTTACAAGACGAACTTAGTACAGTTTTTATTTTTGTTCAGTATTGCCAGGTATTTTAAAAATTACTGGCTACAGTGGTTACAGTCTTTACTTGTTTTAAATAACTCTAGAAGTTAATAACACTGATCAAAGATATAAACGGCATTAAACTTGTCTTGTAATTCTGTTCAATTTCCCTCATTAACTTTGCCACACCTATATTAACAAAGTTAGTTGTATGACCAGATGAGCACTGTGATTATTGTCACTTGTTGTATGTGCATATTTTAGAACCGAGTATATTCTGTCTTACAAAAAAGTTCGAGCTTCTTAATAAAATGCTTTTGGTGCAAATTTTGCTGTGCTTCTTATCCTTTTTGTACCGGCTTATGCACTAGTGAAGTGTCTTACCGTGTAAGAGTTTTATGTGATATGTCTTTGTAGATTTATACCCACACATAGCAAAAGCGGACAATAGAGAACTTGAAGAAGATTCAGTGAGCCTTCTGTATCCTTTTTATAGTAAACGCAAAAATTATGGTCCTAACGTATCGGTCGAACTCTTGAACTGCATCGGACGGTTGGCTCAGGTTCAAGAAAACAACAAAAATAAAATAGTCGAAACTAAAATGAAGTTTTATAGATCGACACAAATACGAGATGGGCCAAGTGGTCCGGGAAAGACATACTTTTGAAGATACCAAAATTTTTAAGCAGCGACTTCCAAATAGTGCGAATAACCGCCATTAAAAATTTGCACGTTATTTTTAGTATGACATGTCAAACCGAACATCAGTTGGAACGACAAAAGAAGATGTTTAAAAATATCTGCGAGAAGGTAATTGCATTGAAGTCGTGGTTTGTGGGTAAAAAGTCTTCTTTTTAGTCTGTAGAAGTATTTAATGTGATAGGCGAATTGAGTGAAGAGAGGCGTGTCGACGAAACAGTCACACGAACCGCAAGTGCCTTACATACTTTTGCCACCCTCATGGCCACTTCTTCGATTTTTTGTCAAAAATCCTTAGTGACCTTTCTCAAACTGGTGCAAAGCAAAAAATTAAATTTGGGTTAGTTCAACTTCAACTTCTGTTGATTAGTTTTAATTTGTTTAACTTTATAGAAATCAGCCGCAGCGTTTTAGAGATGGTATCCAAACACTTGGGTGTTAAAAATTCGTTGACTTTTATAGAAACAAATTTGAAGTATTTAATTGCCGAGTGGCACGACTCTTTGAGCGATTTTCCGTATATTTTATTAAATTGTTCTTCGGAAATTGAATTTTGTTCAAAATACACTGAAGTTGTATTTCCCATCCTTTTCACTACCAAGCGGCCCCTTTTAGATGAAGTTTGTGAACATCTCAACACCCCAATCCGAGATGTTGTATTGGTAGGTTATAATTGACTAATTTGACTTAAAGTGACGATTTTAACCTTAGGAGTGCTATCCGAATGTAATCTCACGATGTTTACTCACTTTGGCTTGTGAGATGTTTGATACTAACAGCCTTAACGAACAGGAAGTGAAGTTTAAAAACAGCTGCATTGCGAATTTAACAAAAATTCTAAGTGAAGAAGAGTGCGAGAACTTGATAATAACTAAACTCGACGAAGTCATTTGTTGTGTTTTGGGGTATTGTTTCGATCCGAATAGTATAATTGAAAAGTTTGGGGTTTATTGCATCTTTCCTGAAGCTCACAGTACGACATTTTCTGCAATGATTGTCAAGAATACGTTAAGTTATGTCGAGGTAAATAATTTCTCTACAGGGTGTCCCAATTTATTAGGGCCTCCCTCCAAACTCGCCTTGTATGTGACTCATTAAAATTATTAACTTACTTTACAGGAGAAATATTTAAACGGTCGATTGTTGATCTCTTACTGTGCTCAAAATGGTCGCCAATTGTTGCAAAAAATTCTCTCAAACACTTTCATAAATGTACACAACGCAACTAGTGTAGAAGAAAAAATTATCGCCTTTTATCGTTGTACAATCTTCGTAGATTTGATTGCATCATTTTTGAAAGATGCAAGCGATTACAACGTCTATTTTGTACGGACAATTTCTTACAACTTAATTCACTTAATTAGCGATAATTACAAAACCAATTCGTTACTCAATACGATTTGTTGTAAATATTTTTACGAATTTGTAACTAAAATTTTACCAGAAAACGCTTCAATTTTACAAACGTTTTTAGTAACGTTTGTGAGCTCTATAATACCCATAGCGAAATGTGATAGTAACTTAGGCTCGCAATGTATTAAACTACTCAACTTGTTAATCGTCGATCATTGTGACGAATTACTCGAAGGCATCAAACTATTAGATCCATTTCCGCAAGAAGAAAAATTTGAAAAGATGCAACTTGTATACAAGAGAGTACGTTATAGCGAGACTGTTTGTTTACTCGACGACGAAATATGTCGTTTTCTTAAAACCAACGATCTCATGGGTACAACTGGAAACCGAATCGAAGGATTGAAACATTTAAAAAATGAGCTCTCGATCAAAAAGAGCGAAGTGAAACAGTTGTACGAAGATTTAAAAAATTTTAAAGGGTTTTCCGAAGATTGTGAAAAGAGCATTCTTCATCAATTAATTTGTGTTTTGGTTAAGCTTTCTTTATCGTCCGATTATAACGTAAGTTGGCCTTACAAGGTAGTTGAGTTCGTCGAAGATGATTTATTACTTTTGTAGGAAAGTATCGAAGCTATGCGCTGTTTAGGTGAACTCGGTTTTGCCGATTTATCGACTACGATTTTACAAGCTGAACGTAAATATGGAGCAGAAATTAATAAGCCCTTTGAGCTGGTTACAGGATGTATAACTGGCCTTCTTAGTAAATACATAGTCAATTTCGATACGACGCTAGTGCAGGTTGCTAGTAAAACTTTGTATCATGTTCTCGATTCGAAAGAAGGCAAAAGTGTTTTGGGTAACTTTCTAATCCTCATAATTTGACTCTTATTTAACACGTTTTTTCTTAGCATCAGAAATCGATTACGGATATGGAGCCATCAACAAATCATACATTATACCATTTACAAGTACACGGACGATCCGTTCGGACACAAATTTTAATTTGAGAAACGAATTTGAGGATCGAGTCGATCGCGACTCCTTGTGGTGTCCAGAAAGTATGACATCTCACGCCGATTGGATTACTAAACTAGTGTGCACAATTTTAGACACTTTTAATAGTGAAAAGTGTTATTTAAGTCTCCTAGTTCCTGTTTGTAGAGCTAAGGTCATTTTCCGCATTTACAAAAAAGCGAGTAATTTTGAAATCATTTTCAGGTCGAATTTGCGGAACTCCTTCTACCGCTCATTATTTATTTAATTGTCACTACAAAATTTGCACCAATAATTTTGTCGCAAATGCAAAAATTCTTCAAGACTCACTGGAAATTGAGCACTCAAAATTGTGTTAGAGAAGAAAATATTTGTACCAATAAATTGTCGGTTCAGTGTATGCTCAATGTCATTCATTTTATACGTATACGAAGAAATTGTCAAAGCAACAAGTAAGATTTATCAAAAAGTTCGTTTTGTTTTTCAATTTTATTTCTTTAGACCAGTTGAAGAGTTATCTCTTAATTACTTGCACGTTGCACAGGCGGCGCAATTTTGTACGGCACACTTTACTGCACTTCTTTATGTCGATTTGTGGTCCCAACAACGAATTCTGGAATTGAACGGTAGTTCCGACGATCCATTTTATAAATCAGGCGTTACTGCTCTAGATTATGTCGCACAACACGAGTCACCAGACATACAACAAGCATTGAGAAATATATTAAAAGAGGTAAAGCTTTTCATTTTTTACTTTTCCAGTACTTACTTTATTAGTTTTTCAAAATATGACTGACCTAATTGATCATTTGGGGATAGGATATTTACCAAAAGTTGTTTCAACAATCTATAAGCCAGATAAGACAAAATTGTATACAACCGTTATTATAGACTCGAAAATTTCCTACAGTGCCCCTATTGTAATATTAAATCTTAGGCATTGAGTCGTCCAAATTGGCGCACCAAAATGCTAGATGCTCTTACAAAATTTCCTTTAATTTAATACTGTTGAGGTGATGTAAATGGAAAGTAATGGCACGTCTTTTCTTTTTTTAGAGTTACAAAAAAGTTGGCGAATTGGACGCTTTAAACGCTTGCGAAACAATCGGTTTACTGAGCACAAACACTCGAATAGAACGCTACGAGCATTTACAACAATGGGACCAAGTTGCCTTACATTATGATATTCAAATATCTCAAGGCGATTCTTCGAAAACGCAAAATGCGCTGAACGCTTTAAAAAAGTGTAGCATTTATCAACTTCCTCTAAAGTATAAACTGGACGTAGAACCTCAGTATGAGTGCGCTTGGAGACTGAGTCAGTGGAATTTAAATAAGAGTGATTTAAAAGAAACGGACAATTTTGAAGCGTATAAATATTTTGCTTTGAAGTCCATACACGATAACGATACGTTAAATTTTGATGCGGCCATTAAAGAGGGAAGAAATTCGGTTGTAAATTCGTTAAAGCACGCAAGTTTGGAAAGCAGTAAAAATTTATACGAACCATTAAGTCATTTACAATCGATATGTGAACTCGAAGATTTTTTTGATGCCAAAAAAGAGGGCAATTTCGATTTAATAATGGAAAAGTGGAAGATTCAAGACCAAATAAACACCAACGAGTTTTCTCATTTGGAATCGATTTGTGCTCAAAGAATCGTCTTGTTAAACGATTCGGTTAGTTGCGGAAACGAAAGTTTAAAAGATGCTCTAGTTGAAATGCACTTAAACTTAACAGGTAAGAATAACTTTGTTTCATTTTTTGTTTCGTTCATTTAAGTCATTTTTTTTAGAATTGGCGAGAATGGAAGATAAGCACAGTATTGCAAATCGTGCCCTTGCCACTTTAATTAATCTTCCCGGTTTAAGTCCAGAAATAGAAAATCGAATTATGATGGAAGAGGCCCAGTTGTATTGGTTGAGTGATAAAACAACCGCGCGTCATATTCTTCGTCGCCTTTTGAATAATATGCCAAGTCCTAGGTAAATGATTTTTGTAGAAAAATGAAAAATTAAACGAATCGTTTTTCGTAGGTTGGAAGCAGCTGCTTTAAAATTATTCGGTATGTGGATGGTTGAAACTTCTTCAGAAAATCCTAACACGATTATTATGGATTATTTTGGGAAGTCGATTAACATTTTATCTAATTTGGAAAGAACTAGGGAAAACATGGATAATTTAAGCAACATCTATGATGTTTTGGCGCGATTTGCCGATAGCGAGTACCAACAGGTATTATTATTATTAATACTACAGAGAGGCTGCATAGCCAATAATAGTCCAAGAGCTAGGTTAACTTAGGAGAGGCTCCAGTACCATGGGTTTTTGATCGTTTTTAGTTTTTCACTTATAACTCGAAAATTACACACTTTTCAAGAAAAGTGTTACTATAGAAAAATAAAGTACATTAAATTTCCAACAAGTTATGTTTCTTTGCTTTTTTTCTTCAGGCGACGGTTTAGGCACTAGAGCGCTTTGCTACAAATTATGTCTCCCAGGTTTTTACAACAAAGGAACGGTTTAATTGATTTCTTTACAGGTTGTAACTTACATAAAATCGTCTGTATTTGAACGTAAAGTTCGCAATAAGGAAAAATCTAAAGAAACTGCCAATAATCTCAAAAAGCAAGGCTTTAAAGCAGGTTCGGACGAATCGAGAGCTTTTGTAATTCACGAACGGCAGTGTAAAATTGATGAGACCGAAATTCAAAACACCTATAATGAAAAACAAGCGTATTTGGAATTAGCCATGAAGTGGGTTACTAATATTTATAAAAACTACTAAACAAGGTGCGTTTTTTAGATACTACATATCGAATTTGTGCAATAGTGACATCAACGATGTTAGAGTCTTTCGAATTTTATCGCTTTGGCTTGAAAATCGTTTAAATACAAATTTAAACAATCTGCTGAAGGAGAAATTGACGAAAATACCGAGTTACAAATTTGTACCAGTTTTACCTCAGTTAGTTCCCCACGTAACTAACAACGACGAAGATTCCTTCGGTCAACAGATTAATCTCATCATCGGTAAGTTTATTATGAAACTCGTAATCAATGGACTCAACCAGATTTTTTAGAACGTTGCGGAAAGGATCATCCTCATCACACCTTACCCATTATTTTAGCCCTATACAACTCGAATAAAGATAGAGAATTTTGCAACTCGACGACTAATACAATTTCTAACGAAGTTCGAGTGGGTGGAGCCGAATGTGTAATAGAACGTTTAAAAGAACAACCCTCGCTCAAACGGCTAATAGCTAATTTTAACAAAGTGTCAGAAGCTTTGATGGAGTTGGCATATATAATACGCGACCATTGTAGAAGTCTCGGTAAAACGAATTACCTAATTCCCGCTAAGTGTCGAATAAATAAAATTAAAGATTTCTCCGACGTTTTACTACCGACGCATACGTTAGCGATTAAAAAAAATTCCGATTACACGAACGTCGTCGGTTAGTAATTTTTTAAATCGGGCGAATCTTTGTTACAATATTTTAATTTTAGGTATAAGTCATTTTAATAAAGTTTTTGAAAACGTAGGCGGCGTAAACGCCCCGAAACGTATTAGTTGTGTTGGAACAGATGGAATTATACGAAACCAGTTGGTTAAAGGTAAAGACGACCTACGCCAAGACGCCGTCATGCAACAAGTATTTAACATTATGAACGGATTTTTAAAAGCCAATAAATCTACCTCCAAACTCTTAATCAGAACTTATAAAATAGTTCCACTTTCTCAACGAAGTGGCGTTTTGGAATGGGTCGATAATAGTATCAAACTAGGAACGTATCTGATAGGCGACGAAGAAGTAAAAATGGGGGCTCATCAAAAGTATAATCCTAAAGATATCAGCCCAGTCGTGTGTAGAAACGAATATGTGGTTTGTTAATATAAAATTATTACTGTAATTGCATCTAAACGTTTGTTTTACTTTTAGAAAATTGAAAAACTGCCCCTTAACCAAAAGGTGAAGGCGTTCAAAAACATATGTCAAAA
Source organism: Malthinus flaveolus (assembly GCA_950108345.1). Lineage (NCBI taxonomy): Eukaryota > Metazoa > Arthropoda > Insecta > Coleoptera > Cantharidae > Malthinus > Malthinus flaveolus. The sequence continues at coordinate 1,523,669 of OX467288.1, forward strand.
GTTCCAACCGGTGTTCCATAAATTTTTCGAAGAATCTTTCGTACAACCTGCAGTTTGGTACGAACGGCGAAGAGCTTATATATACAGTGTTGCCACTTCTAGCATGTGTGGTTACATATTGGGACTCGGCGATAGACACGTACAAAATTTACTTATCGATAAAACTACCGGTGAACTTATTCACATCGATTTTGGTAAGAGCCTACCTTGTTTTAATTACATAAAAATCCATTACTGTTTTTTTTCTAGGTATCGCCTTCGAACAAGGACTAGTTCTACCTACACCCGAAACTGTTCCGTTTCGTTTAACACGCGATATAGAAGCCGGAATGGGTATATTGGGAATTGAAGGAGTTTTTCGCAAGTATGCACTTTTTGTTAAATTCCGCCATTTCTTGTCACTTAGTACTTATATTATTATTGTAGGTCGTGCGAAAAGACTTTGGAAGTATTGAGAAAAAATGCAGAAACGATTCTTACCATCGTCGAAGTGCTCTTATATGATCCTTTATACACATGGACTATAACGCCGGCCGAAGCGTATAGTCGTCAATTACACGACGATAACAGTAACATGCCATCGATAGCTTTTAGTGATCAAGGTAAGAAATGAAGCTTACAATTTCATAAAAGGTCCATCGGCACATCCAGGCCCAGTATTGAAGTATTCGGCCACTTGGGCCACTTAGTCAGATCTTGAGGCCATTAGTCCGGTCCATGGCGCTCCTCCCGTTCGTAGTCTATACCTACCCCAACCCAAGATGAATCTAAAGATCTAATATTTAACTTATAAACGATTTATTCAAATTCTGATTGATTGACACCACTGAATAGCAGTTTTCGGAAGCTGTCATTTGCCATGACACTCTGGGCGGGGTCAGGTGGGTAAATTAAAAAACAAAAGTAGTCTGGCACACTTTAAGTTATCGTAGACGTCTGTGCTGAGTCGATAATTCAATGGAAAACCTTGGTCTGCGATCGGGGATCCAGCCCAAGTCTCCATGGTGTCACGCCAGGTGCCAGTCCAGTAGTAACCACACGTGATCCTCTAGGTATTGTAAAGATGTAGCAAAACCTAGTTATTAAGGGTGCATCACCCAGTATAATATGTATGCATACAGGATGTTCCTTCAAAAAGACAAGTTCGATTAAGCGTATTTTTTATACCGCCCTGGATAGTGTAGAAGACTATGATTTAAAGCTTTCATTGTTTTAGAGAATGGTTCTGCAAATTTAAATGCCGAACGGGCTCTTATAAGGCTACGCCAAAAACTTCAGGGAACTGCTGAAGGAGCTGCGACGAGTATAGAAGGGCAAGTCGAAAAATTGCTGCAGCAATCTCGAGATCCTTCTAATTTATGTAGACTGTTTCGTGGATGGCAATCCTATTTGTGAGACTTTTTGTGCTCATTAATTATTTGTTTGTGAGTTAAAACTTTATACATTGTTAAGTATTACTGTTTGTTTAAATTTTTTAACTGTACGTTACTTATAATAATTAACTTTTTAATACAAATTCTTATATTTTTTTAAAACATAAAACTCTCGAAACAGCAAATAAAATTTTATTTAAAAGTGACACCTCGAATAATTACTTTATGTACAAGAGTGAATTAGATTAAATTAGTTTTACGAAAAAACAAAGAAAAAACTACAAATATAAATTAAAGAACATCCATTAATTGTACAAGACGACTCATTTACAGTCATGATTTATATAATATATTATTAAACCGGGTGAATCTCTAAGAATGTATTTGCCTAATTATAGAATAAAACGTTTCTAATGAAAGCTGTAATGGAACTCCCCTACTACTGCACTATAAAATTAGTTTGTTATACAGGGTGTTTAGGCGTGGCATCAACTTTTTGTTAGAACACCCACGTTCATAGCGTACACTTTGTATAACTGAAAATAATTTGAGAGTGCAGCACACTTCTTGTTCTCGTACTTCTTTTGCTTTAATTTAAAAGGGAGAGATTGACAGAGACATTCTTAGCGACTCATCCTATCTATTTCCTTAATTATTATAAATTAAAATAGATGTTGTTTACAACCCTTAAACTATGTGCATTTAAAATTAATTACAAAATACACTTTAAATTTAATTTACTTCATTTTCAATGCTACGGTTCATAGAACACTCAATTATTTCTTTTAAACACTTTCCAAACTCCTCTATTATCTCAAACTTGACAAACTCTTCGTCTTGGTTATTTGTTTGCCCTCTGTCGGAAATAGCTAAAAGGCACTGACAAGTGGCTTCAATGACGTCGTCAGTTATGTAGCTGAATGCGTGTCTATAAAATAGGTTACATTATTGGGGTCGATTTTTTCATTTGGGCCACTTACTTATTGTTAACGTGCCTCTTGGGACGAAATTCTAATATGCTTCTCGAGGACCCAATTTTGGAAAGCATGGGTGCCGTTATGGGTATAGGTACGAGTGCGATCGATTGCATGTCTTTTTCGTCTATCGAATCTTCGACGTTTCGACAACTTACACATTTGCAATTACTCGAACATGCAATTTTAGCCTACAATTGAAAACTTAAGTAAAAATTACCATCGCTGTGATTTAACAAACCTCGTAACATTCGCAGTAATTTTTTAAACAGCCCGATCTTTTGCAATTACACCCTTTCGTATGTTTTCTTATAGCCATGTCCCCGGTGTCTTTGGCTTTACCGATTTTTGGTCTAAAAGCAGATGGATTACGTTCCAAACAACTTTTGATCGCTCTCTGCCGATGTTCTTCATTTTCCAAGTTGTTAAAACAGTTCATACAATTGCACATGTTGCAGAATTCTCCATTAGCGAAACAATCGCAGTATAATTTCAAACACTGCGACTTTGTACAGTTGCACGGTTTTCTCGGTCGAATTCCATTTGCTTCCATGTTAACGTCCGGAATTATGGCCGTGTTAATTTCGGAAGCGCTCGGTTTTGGTTTAGCCGGTATTCCTACTTTTGCGGCAGGTAAAGGTTGGGACATGAAGTTTGAAGGAAGAACCACCAATTGACTGGAAGCGGGTATGTGAACTGTACTCGAACGTGGGTTGATTGTGGTTGCCTTTAAAGCTTTGTTCGATCCGGCAACGGCCTAAAAATTTCTCTTTTTACAAATCACGTCTTAAACCCAACAAAATGAAACTCACTTCGGTCAATACAACATTTGTAAGCTTAGAAGGAACCGAAGAAGCGGACGATACAACTTTTGCTTCGATACTTTTAATTTGTCCGACGGAAACGTTTGTGGCAGTTGATGTCGTAACGTTACTCTCGAGACTGGCAGTAGACGTCATCAATTTAATATACTGAACCTAGAATTTTTAAAAACTAGATTAAATACAAACCCTCTTACACTCAACGATTGCTTACCCCTTTCCCAGGTATGTTGATTTGATGAAGCTGTCCCGTAATAACAGGCTGACCACTACTGACTTGAATTAATTGAGCCGGACTCACTAAAGACGAATTTGCGTTTGTCGGTTTTAAAATAATCCGTTGCGTACCTTTACTTGCAGTTACGGTTTGAGGAGCAGGTAAAATCTTAGTTTGTGGTTTGCCCTAAAAAGGTTAAATAAACTCGCGCGTTTCAACTTGTTAACATTACCTGTGAAACAATTTTGTAAGTTTTTGCTTGTGGCTTGTTAACGATGCTTTGTTTAATTCCAACCTGAGGTGCAAATTTAGCACCGGCCAATAAACCCATCTGTTGAGCCTGAGCCAGTGTGATAGTTTTTGGCGGAGTGTGTAAAATTAAATTTTGATTTTGCTTCGACGATGTATCCAATTTTTCGGTTATCAAAATATTTTTACCGTCTCCTCGAAATAAAAAAAATAAATTTCTATTCTTCAAAAATGATTCCTTCGCTTACCGACAAGTTTTTGGGTAGAAGTCACTTTTTTCATGATGACCTGTTTGGGTTGGAGCACGGACATGTTATTTGCAGTTATTGTTTTTCCAGCAGGACGTAATGCTATGGGTTTAGCCAAAGACAGATTTGCCAAGTTTGTAACACTAATGCCTTGTCCTTGCGGGGACACAATTTTCAGTGGTTGGCCAGCAGTTCCTCCTGAAAATAATTTTATTTAAATTTCATTTATCACAGGCAAATTAAAAAGCAAACTCACCCTGCAGCAACAATAACTGTTGACCACCAGCCGATTTAAGTGTGATGGGCACTCTAGTCGGCTTCGGAGCAATAGTTAAAGGCCTTAAAGGAGGCAAGTTAGTTTTGGTTTTGATTTCGGGTATGATTTCTTCGGGAGACTGATTACGCTCGGTCTCGATTTCCACTTCGTGAGCGCCTAGCTCAGGCCGAACGGCTTCAGTTTGTATCTCTTCGTCAGTTTCCATCAACTCTTCTTCTAGGCATAAATATTTATTAACCTTTCGAGCAAATACAATTATAAACTATACCTGCAGTATTCATTTCTGACGATAAATTTAAATCTTGCGATAATTCTGCTAGCTGTTCCAAATCATTTCTCGATAAAGTAGCCAAATTTACACCGCTCAAGGTGGTAGTCTCGGTACTTAAAGAATCGACAAGAGCTTTGGCTACTTGCGCATTTTCTATAAAAATTACACTTGATTAGTCGTGTATTAAGAAATCATAACAAACGACACAATGTTGAGCATAATAAAATTCAAAAATTTAAATAAGTGAGGTTATGGTAAAAAAATCATTATCTTATTTTAGATTTAAATTATCTCGATAGACAATAACAATTTGCATTGTTACTCGTTAAGAATTACTCTGATACTTTCATTATTGATTTAATAACGAAATATTTTTAAAACTATTTCCTAATTGAATTTAGATCGCGTATTTAATGAAATTTCTATTTTACAAAAATATGCAAGATATTCCTACTAGGTACAAAAAATTTACTTGCCTTACACGAATGAGAACACTATTATGAAGAATGTTTACATATGAATTAATTCAATTTCTAATTTAACAATTTAGATTAGTATTCATTTTTCATTACAGATTCGGCCACTACAAGCATAATTCAAACAAGGTACTTTCTTTCGATTAATTATACCCACGTAAAACTATATTTTTAAGATGTACGTGTATGTTTAAAAAGAAAAATATATTTTACTCACCATCTAAGGACATGGACATATTATTTTTACATGCACTTATAGAATTTTATTTTCAAACAATTTCTAAACTATCAAAATAATGAACCTCCCACCAGAAAATATTGTTTAACAGCAATGTTACAAACTGAAGAAAACTTTCTACACTAAATCCAAATTTTTAAAATTATTCATTTCTAAAAAATGTTTAGTAGAAAAAGATTAAATTAATGAAGATTTAGATTAAGGTCGGTTTTTAAAATTTAATACAAGTAGTTTTTTTATTAAAAACACATTTTTATAAGTGTTAGAAACTTTTTATACAACTACGTTAAGAGGGTTGCATACGCTGCAGGAAATAAGTGGCGCTATTTTAAACTTTAAATGATAGCGTTTGATCTGGTTAGAATTAAATATTTCTGCAAATACAATAACTAAAATACAAATAACTGCAAAACAATAGATTAAACCAAAAACAAAGCTTACCTTCGATTGAAGGGTAAGCAGTAAAAGAAAAGAATTCATTTCTATTAATCATATTATCTCGTGTCAATAATCGAACAACAAATTTCAGTCATTTTAAGAGACTTTTGTCAATTTACACTTTTACTCATTCAAAATAATTTTAGCCCAAACATGTCCGAAATTAAATGTAGAAAGAAGGCCGACGACGCGATGTGCAATGCGGACCCTTGTAAAGATCGAGACGGATGGTGTTGTAAAACTCCTTTGGAAGATAATCGACTTGTGAGTATACGAAACAGTCAAATTTACATCTTTAAAGTTTTTAGTGCGTACAGCCGAAAGCCCGGTGAACCTAATATAAAGTAGTAGAGAACTTTCTTCTCTTCTACTGACTTTTCAGTTTTCAGCAAAATAGTGAAATCCGAAATGTTCTATTTGGTCGATCTAAACTAAATGACGGTAATTTTTATTAATTATGTATACCGTCGCCGCTAACTGAGGCACATTTATTGTCTACTGCGCATAAAGTTACACGCAATCTCGCTCATTTGCGGAAAAGGTACATTTTGTGGTGTTTCGTTGTGAAATCGAGCATTTTCTGTTCAATTAAAAGTGCAACTTCAGTTTTAATTCTAAAAAATACTATTAAGTAAGTTGGGTAGTTGTAAACTTCACTAAGCATGGGGGTAAATTCTTTTTATAAATTTTTTCGATTAGTTGAACTCTGCTAAACTGCGAAAGACGACAGTATTCATGCGTTTCAATTATTACTATTTTAATGTAAATGGGGTAAAATGCATAAGAAAACTGCCGTTAGTCTTGAAACGTTACGTAATTGGCTCCTTTAAGACTCGATTTGAAAAGTGTTGATTGTATACCAAAAATCGATACCAAAAGAAATTTTGCGAGTTGAAATTATTAGTTGGTGATGAATAATTTAATTTGAAATTTTAAAAGACAGGTCGAAGTACAACGTATTGGCGTAACTATAACTAGGTTGCCGGCTTTCTGAAATCGTAATCCTAATGTCGCTCATTACCTTTCCGTCACCGTTATTTTTAGCAAGACGGAATTTAGAAAAAACCGAATAAAAATTTAATGTATTTTAAAACTTGTAAAATGAAATAAAAATCGATGTTGCGGTACTACCTGAGAAACAAATGACGGTGAAATTTGGGTGGAGCATGTGTGTGCTTTGCGGGAGTATTCAAAATCTCGTGATTTTTACGTTTTTTATTTAACCTTGAAAATTTTGTTTTTGAGCAAACCATAGGCGTACAGCTGTCGCTCTAAACGCTTTTGAGCGCGGGTGGTCTTTTAAAAAAATATCGACGTGGACAAAAAATTGTTGGGCAATTGTTATTCAAAACGAAATAAACCAAATGTAACGAAGTTTTTCTCAGCAGGAGAAAATAATATTGTTTCAAGAATGGTTATTAAATTCAAATTTATGCCATTATTTAAATGAAAAACAAAATTTTTATGTTAATTATGTCGATTATTTAATTTTTGATCGGCTTAACTTTCAAATTTAAGTTGGCAACGGATTTTGGATGAACTTTGAGAGATAATAATAATAAACAATAGTGAAACTGTCATAAAGATAATTTTTTGAGATTATAAGTTCATTATTTATTAAGAACAATGGGTTTCTTCAAATTTCGGGTATTTAGTTTTCGCGTAAATATTTTTACATTCTCTTTTTTGTATTATTTAGATAATGGCACCACCACCATATTCAGATCTTGGAAAACACGCGCGGGATGTTTTTGGTAAAGGATACCACTTTGGATTAATAAAATTAGATTGCAAGACCAAGACTGGTTCCGGTGTCGAATTCAACACGGGCGGTGTATCTAACCAAGAATCGGGAAAAGTTTCAGGCTCTTTAGAAACTAAGTATAAAGTAAAAGATCAAGGTTTGACATTTTCCGAAAAATGGAGTACAGATAACACCCTAACGACTGAGGTTGCCGCTCAAGACACACTCATGAAGGGATTGAAGTTGTCTGCAGATTGTACGTTCGCACCTCAAACAGGGTAAGCTGGAAACTTTTTAATCCAAAATGGAACCAACATTTTGAATTTTAGGAGTAAGAGTGGGCGTATCAAGTCTGCTTTTCAAAATGACGTGTGTGCAATAAATTGTGACATGGATCTCGATTGGAACGGGCCCTTAATAGGAGCAGCCGCAGTCGTCGGCTACCAGGGTTGGCTCGCGGGTTACCAATGTGGATTTGATACACAAAACAGTAAAATTACCAAGAATAATTTAGCGCTTGGATTTTCCACCGGAGACTTCATTTTACACACGAATGTGTAAGTATTACATCACCTTTTTGCCACAGGTTTAGTTCCCATCACTGTAATATTAAATTAGTTGGCCACACAAGCTGTACAACTGTACATTGTACAAGTACTACCTTTGGTAGAGCAGGAATTGTTCTACAAAAAAGTAATTGAAGTTTAGGTTTTTTTGGTTTCTCGCTTATAACTCTAAAACTACGCACTTTTTGGAAAAAGTTCTTCTATATAAAAACAAACTACATAAAATTTCCTACAAATTATGTCTTTTAGGTTTTTTTTTCAGACGTACGGTTTAGGCGCTAGAGCGCGTTAAAGTTTGACAAAAATCCCGTCCAAAAACGAATTTTTTAGTTTATTGCTTTTAACTCGAAACTACGCACTTTTAGCGAAAAGTGTTCCCATACAAAAATAAAGCGAACGGCTTGGGTTAGACCCTAGAGCGCGTTCAAGGTAGAATTACGAATTACTTCAGCTTCAAAGGCATCATCTCAACCCTTATATAATAGGCTAAAAAAATAGGCTCTTTAAAATCACACCGTGATTTCCATCTAACACGTTATTAATGGAATAATTTTAGGGACGATGGTCAAGAATTTGGAGGTTCGATTTATCAAAAAATATCTCCCGCTTTGGAAACTGCTATTCAATTAGCGTGGACATCCGGCAGTAACAATACTAAATTTGGTATTGGCGCTAAATATAATTTAGACGCGGATGCGTCTCTTCGAGTTAAAGTTAACAACGATAGTCAAGTCGGTTTGGGGTATCAACAGCGCTTACGGGACGGTAATTGATTCACAACTGCCAGGGGGAAAAAAATTAATTTTGTTTTATTTTCAGGTATTACATTAACTTTGTCGGCTCTTATAGATGGAAAAAATTTCAATAATGGCGGACACAAAATTGGTATGGCATTAGAATTGGAGGCTTAATCCATGTTCCGTATATCTAGTATTACCATTGTACTTTATGCCTGTCCTGTAGATATTTCATGTGGAAGTCAACATTTTAAAATATATATGTATTGGTTTTACTCTCGTCTTAACTTATAGTGCCGGTAGCGAAAGCATTATTTTTTATTGTTTCGCATGCTTTCGCCTGCACTTTAAATATTTAAACAAAACCATCGGGTCTAAGGCAAAGAAATGTCGAATCAATATTATGTATTTAAATACAATATTAAAGTATACAAATTAAATAACGAAGTTTTCTGATTTTAATTTAATGAACCATTTGCTCGTCCATAACTTTCACTATCCAATCCGGTTCGGTTTTAGAAATCAACTCTATGATCGAATTTACCTGATAACACAACGACTGAATCTGCTTATCCCATTGAGGTAGAGTCTCGCGAGCTACAAATAAAAGAAATAAACAAAGTCTTCATGCAACGAATAACCTCTTACTTTCAAAATGAACAATCGTGTCAATTTGATCAATATAACCGTTCATGCGACTTTCCGTAATCATCTGACTCGCGATCTTTTCAGCTTTCGAAGGATGTATCTCGAGCAAAGCTCCCAACTCTTCGAAAGTGATATTATTGTAAAGTTTACTAGCCGATAACAAATTATGTTCGATTACTGCTCGATCTAAAATTGTGGAACCGTCTAAAGTCTTAGCTTTTTGATGCGGTTGAAGTAAGGCCTCGAATTCTTCGAGTTCGCTCCGCCTAATGATACGATCGAGATACATCTTTTCTAAAATCGACACTGCAGGTAATTGTTGACACCGTTCGTCTTTAAATAGAGTAGCCAACATGCGCGATCTTTGTTGTCCAGCCGAAGCCAAAACTGTACAAATAAGTGCACTTCTCAATGCGGTCATACGTTCGACTTCGTGAATAATGTTACGATAAGACAGTTCGTTATACCTCTGAGCAGCTTCAATGAACTTTCTACGATAATCGAGTACTCGAGCGTAACAAACTTTGTAGTAAATTTGAAGCTGTTCATTTTTAGTTTCTGCTTGTAACAGAGAAGCTCGATTAATGAACGCCTCGGCCTGAACCGGATCGTCATCTTCAAGATACAATCGTGCTATTTTCAAGTACGTTTCCAACTTATAATCCACGGTATATTGCCTAAAAGTTAACAATACAATTAAAACTATTGAAACTGGCACACACCACTTACTTTTGTCCGGTTTCCAAAGGAATTCCGACTAGAACCGAGGCCGCCTCTCTCCAATTTTGATTCCTCTCGTAGATATCGGCCAAATGTTGACGAATAGCGGCCACTTGTTCCTCGAACGAAATTACTCTTGGTTGCACTTTCTCCAAAGTGTAATGAGAGACGGCCCTCGAAATATTATCGGGTAACTTCAACAGATGCGAACTGACGTCCGTTAAAATTTGACGAGATATGACCAAACTAACATTTTCATTCACGACTAAAACAAACCGAATTAAGATCTGAAAGACGCCTTTGGCATAGACTTACTAGCTTCGATAAATATTTGAAGACACTCGATTAGTTCGTCGTCCGAATTGGCTAAAATCGATTCCAGCATGGCACGATATCTACAAATTTTAATTATAAAGGCTAGTTTATTTGTTTATTACTAAACTTACTTTTCCGCTTGATCTTTATGAGAGCCACCTGAATTTATAATGTTTAACAGTTGTTGTTTTACGTTTGCAACGGCGGTCATTTTCTTAAAATTTAATAAAAACTAAATTATATTAACGTACTGCTCTATTTTCAATCGTTATTAGCTATAAAACGATTATAATTATAAATAATTAAATTACAAACACAAATCAGCAGCAACAATAGTTTACAAATGTCAAAATCGTTTTAGTTTTGATTCGATGTCAACATTAGTAGGTAAGGAAGGTACCTATAATTAATTGAAACTAAATATGGCGTCAATTTCAAATTATGTTAAATACATTTTATTTTAAGAGAAGTTTACAAATAACTTTAAGAACAACAGAAAACACTTTTACATTTTATTAACTATAAATTAACTACGATAATTAGGTTAAAAATTCAGCGAAATATATTTACATCTTTAAAACTTTTCTGTTTATAATATCTACTATCGCTATATTTATAAATATAATATCTAATTTACTATAAATTAACATCACAAAAAAACGTGCAATTTAATTATTTAATTTACTATTGAGACCGTAAAATCATTTGTCCGATCCTTATCGGCAACTTGAGAATCACTATCCTTATTTTCCTCACTGTTAGTCTCTAAACTCGCCGACTTATCATCTTCTTCTTCTTTTTCTTTATTAGAATCTTCTGGTATGGGGTTTTTAGGCGTTTCAAAATTATTTTCAACCGTCGACTGTTCTTCGGGCGTTATGTTTAATTGATGCGTTTCTGTATTGATTTCAATAAGTGGCTCGATGGTTATGTGTTCACCACCCGACATTTCAAACGAATAATCTTCTTCCGATTGAGTTTTTGGCGATTTACATTCTTGTTTTATGTTATCCAGCATATCTTTAAAAGTACAAAAATTTTCTTTTGGAAACAATAGTAGTTTATTATACGTACCATTGAGGAATGTGTACTTAACTTTACGAGGTCTTCCCCTACCTCGTTTAGGTAAGTGCGAGGCCACCGAAAGAGCAGGTACTAAGAGTTTATTGTATCGAGATAATGGTAATCAATAATAGTTAATTCTTACCTAATGGATACTTTCTGGGTCGTCCTCTACCTCGTTTAACTTTATTTATCGGTTCCACAGGCGGTTCCGGACTTTCCTGATATACAGGAATAGGTGGAGGTGCCTCTTGAGGTATTTCTATTAATGTTGGAACTGGAAGCTTTTCCTAAAAGTTTGTTAATTAACGTCGGTTAATCCTTAATAGTAAATTAAGCAAAATTACGGGAACACGCTTTATGATGGTTGGAATTTCGGCCTCTTGTGCATGACTAGTACGTACGTGTTGTTTTAATTTATCTTGTCGGGCAAACGACTTTTCACATATTAAGCAATTAAATGGTCTTTCTCCAGTGTGCATTCGTCGATGTCGCGCTAAATGTGACGATCGCGTAAAGCTGGAAAAACAATTTAGAGCGAAAGGTAGATATGGTCCAGTAAAACTAGACTTCCATTTCAATCGCGGTTGTGCACGTATAAATCGACCTAAAACCGTCTGCGTTCTGTTAAATATGTTAAAAAAGAAATGTAGGTACCTATATTAGTATACTCAGTTGTTTTAGAAATGGGGAACAATATGGGTGATTAGAAGCATAAAATTAACAAAGTGAGTACAATTATTACAAACTAAGTTGTTTGAGTGAATTTCTGCTCAGAAATATTTCCTTATTAACATACTAAAAGTCCACTAAATGATAATCAGTCATCTTATTTCCGACATTTTTGATTTATCTACAACTTTATAACGCATAGGTAAAGCTTTTAGAAAGATTCATGCACGACCACGATTAAACTCTAAGGGTGTAGTTCTACTATCACTGTAGTATATGTATACTACTTGTATTATACCTACTAAGTGACATTTTGTATAGTTTACCTGCTAGGACAAAATTCGCATTTGTGCGGTTTCTCTGATTTTGTGTGTGATTTTTCGTGCAATAAATAATCTTTTCTGGAATGACATTTGTAAAAGCAAAGCGAACAGACAAATTCGGAATATTCGTTTCCGGCAGAAGAGATATTCTTATGCGTTTTCACACTTGGAATGTAATCTTGATCGTCCTTAAAACGACAAAAAGTTTAACTTGTTGGCTTTGCAGTTTACACATCGACTTACGCTTTTACTAAAGCTTCTTTGTTCGTACATTAACGATTCGTCGTTCTCCAACCACTCCTTTTCGGCCACGACTTTTGCAATTTTAAACGGTAGATCCGTAGCACCCATTATTCCGTCCTTATAATTAAATTCTTCTATGGTCGATATTTCTACGTAATTTTTAAAAATATTAAAAAAACCTAAAATTATCGAGTTAAACCTGCACTCGAAGTGTTCGGTTCTTGACTGTCTCCGAACGTTTGATGCCTCCGATCGTCTGAATTATTCAATTCTATATTATGGGAAGTACTCACGACCATCCTTTTTTTAATGAGCGGTTGTTGAATAGATGTGTTTGAGTAAGAAACGGAAGATATTTGAATCTGAAATGCAAAAATTGGGTATTCGCGCAAACGGAGTGTCGGAAAGTAAGTAAGTAAGTAGGTAAGTATTCCGAACAGTTAAGTTAAAATAGAATAGAATGACAATAGATAGTACAACCGATGGAAATATCTTCAACAGAATTTGAAAAAGGTCACCAAAAACACTTACTTCGTCGTTGAAGCTTCTTTTCTTTCCCATTTGTGCAATTGTGTCGCCTCTGGAATTTTTGTCGTCGTTCGTTTGCGAGCGTGAATACTCATCTGCCTTGGAAGCGTCCTGATAGGCTCCTTGATAATTTTGAAAATTTTCGAATCCTTTAACTTCCAATTCCGAAGCAACACATATTAAGTTATTGAGAAGATTAGCAGGTATATCGATGAATCCTTTATAAATATATTCCAATATCATCTTCATCTCTTGATAACGAACACCGCGAATAATGACTACCGGATGTTTACACGGATTATCTTGAAAAATTTTTTCAAAATACGTGCTACACGCGGAAAGTATAAGTTTGTGCGCTCGCAATAAACCATCTCTACAGGCGATAGTGACGTCGACGAATTTGTTATCTTGATACAAGAGTTGGAATAAGCTGCTAACATTTTCTAAATGGTTATCCCAGACTAGATGCAATGCGTTACTACCCGCCATCTGAAACAATGGAACTCATTTAAACGTCAAATTTAAATTATTTTAAATTTTCGCGCCAAAATTTTGTACACTATTTTTATAAATAAACGCGCAAATGGGCGCTAATTGTTTTGATAAAATAACTACCGAAATATTGATGAATTAAAAATTAATCATAAACGCTGTCTTTTGTTTTTTATTTATGCTTGTCATTAATTATTAACACTTATTTTATAAATACATTTGTAAATTAAGTTTATTATTAGTAAAATTATTAATAAATACCTTAGATTATTTTAGTTGTTTATTTAAATCAGGGTACGAGGTACGAACCACCGACACTTCATGCACGCCCTCGACTATTGACGGACTCCCCTTGGATGCGCCTGGTTTAAGGGGTGACCATTATACAACGTAAAGGTGAGTTCATTCGCGCAAAATTGCATTTTTTTCCAAAATCACTGCTTCGATTAATGAAATTTAAATAAAATAGTTATTAACAAATCAAATTAAGAGGTTTCTAACCATTACAAGTCGAAAAGGAAAAATAAAAACGCAATTTTGTAATTATCAAATTTAAATTCTCGTCGTCTTTTAAATTATTTTTAATAAAAATTTCTCGGCTTTTATTAAACAAATTTTGATGTTTTCGTGTAAATGAAATTTATTGAATAACCTGCGCCTCTGGGGTTAAAACATTATTGGTTACTCCCCAGGACGCCGAGCCCCGGATTGGGAGGATATTATTCTGCGCCCGAAACAGTATTGATTAATCTTAAAATTCTTTATTTGCCCCCTACACAATAAATTTAGAGTTTATAATTAGATTTTTTGCGTTCGTTATTTTTATATTTTATAAACTAAATTCAAATTTTGGATAAATATTCAATTAATGACGCAATAGTGCATTATTTATTTAAACCAAATTTAAACAATTCATGTACTTTTTAGTTTAAAGGTCAAAATTATAAAATAAAATGTTTATTTTACTTAAAATAATGAAAACATTTGAAACGAAAATTTGACCTCAAAATTTATATTTAATTTCTAATGCCTATTTGTTATAATTTAAAGTATAATACTAAACTACCTATTACTACGTTTCCATTAATTTTAGAACACGGAATTTTTAGTTTTTAATAGAATTCAAAAAGTATTGAAGAAATTTGATGACGGTACAATACTACGAGCCCGCTGGGAAATATGAAGTGGGGTGGAAAAATAATTTCCTTCGTTGTACATGAAATATATGGAAAATTTAGAAATAACAGGAAATAGTTTAATTTCACTTTTATTTTGGTAGGTACGTGGCCAATTTAGATATCGACTAAAATGTGATAAATGCAGTTCAATACGTGATGCTACAGCGAGATAAAAATAACCTGCACGCCTGCACCCCCTCACATTAAAAAAAATCATAATAGAAAGCTGCGCTTTGCGACTCTATCGAGGGGCTACCCTCTTCAGACTGTTGGGGGGATTCAACATCCAACCCATCAGAAGCATATGAAAAGGGTCGTAAGTCAATAAAATTAACAAATTACAGAGGAACTGAAAATAAAATCTAATTCCATTTTCATTTCCTTCTACGATCCCCTCAAAGAGAAATTTCATTCTGATGTTTATGCTGAAAGCTGGAATTATTATTATAAATTAATGGAAATTTTAAGAGCCGGTACGATAAAGATATGACTAATTTTGGAAAAAAGTAAAATATCTGTCTATAACGCTACGGTCATATTGGCACAAAAATATTTGAAAAATTTAATCTCAGAAAAGGCAACCCACAATACACCTGTGTATCGAGGTCAATTTAACAATGTGTTGGCGATGTTTGCAATTTTTTTCCCATTGTCTTCCAACTTCCAGTCCATTTCTATTTTTATGGTTTTAGGTATACGCTTCTCTATCTTCTCCATCCATATTACAATTGACGTCTCCTATTTGTTCTACAGCTTGATACGATGGGTTTGAAATCCGAAATATTGAAAGGTATTAACCTGGCAAAGTCTACGACCGACGTACCTTGTTAATGTTAACCTGGTTGATGAAAATCGAGAAATTCCAGTATGTTACGATAAAAGTGTAGGCGATTTCGAAAAACTAAAGCATTCGCTTCAAAGCTGCTGTCAAGCGCTGTCGTATATTTTTAAACTTTAATTAGCAAATTGACGGCACGTTCTTTGAAAAAAAGAGCAAATTAATTAAAAACATTTTTCATGTTTCAAAATCAAAAAAAGCTAACGCAGTACAGAAGAGCATTGTGGGTTGCATTTAATTTAATCTTGTTTAAAATTGTTGTCTACTAGGCTCTAAATCTTTTTCGTTAATTTAAATACCAATTCTTTTTAATTTTTCTTTATTTTTTACAATAAAAAAGTAATTTAAAATTTTAAAATCAGTGTCCCTACACTTAACATACTTTAACCCCGCCCATGGTTCTGTCAATTCGTCTTGTCATGTTATCACTAAAAATCAGCTGTTAATTGTCAAATGATGAGTCATAAGTAATTATTTCATTGAAATTTACACAAAATAAGGTTTTTTATAATTGGTTCTCATTCTTATTGTTCTTTCTTAGAGGTTTAAGAACATAAAATTTTAACAAGATGTTTCGTTCAACCGGCACTTTCGATAAACTATTGGGTAAGTTGAGTAAAGATTATAATTTAAATAAATTATATTAATAATTAATCAATTAACAGATAAAGCTACGAGTAATTTGTTGATGGAACCCGATTGGCCGACAATTCTTCAAATATGCGATTTAGTACGCCAAGACGATGTTCAGTAAGTTTCAATTTTCAGTTTCGGAGTTTCGTTAATTAGATATTCCTTGTTGGAAATAACAATAAAACCGCCCCTAATGTGAATTTTTAAAATTATAATTCGTTACAGACCGAAGTATGTCGTGTCGGCCGTCAAAAAAAAACTATTTTCGACAAATCCTCATACGGCAATATACGCGCTGCAAGTGCTGGAAAGTTTAGTAAAAAACTGCGGTTAGCATTTCAAAACTTTTATGCACAGCAAAAACTAACCTTTTTAATTATAGGAAGTGTGTTTCACGAGGAATTGACCTTAAAAATAAATTGCGATATGTTACACGAACTGGCAAAGTTGACTCAACACGAAAACGTTCGTAGCAAATTATTGGAGTTGATTCAAGCGTGGACTTTTGCGTTTCGTAAAAATCCCAGGCATAACTCGCTTAAAGTAATCCAATTTGCTTATTAAATTACGCGAAAATTGATTAACTTTCTCTTTTAGGAAATTATGACTGCTATGAAAGCGGAAGGATATAAATTTCCTGCATTACGTGAGTCCGACGCCATGTTTAGTGCAGATACTGCTCCAGAATGGGCCGATGGCGATTGTTGTCATCGTTGTCGTGCGCCGTTCGGTCTCGTTCAACGTAAACATCATTGCCGAAATTGTGGACAGGTATTTTGTAGTCAGTGCTCGCAAAAGTCGACCCCATTGCCTAGATTTGGTATTGAGAAAGAGGTACGTGTTTGTGACGCCTGTTACGATCAAGTTACTAAACCAACTTTGAGCTTGAAAAAGTCTAGTGGTTCGAAACAAGAAGAGTCAGATTTACCGGCCGAGTACCTAAATAGTTCGCTAGCACAACAAAGTCAGGTTGGATTTTCAATAACATGTCTATTTTAGTTGCTAACACATCTTAATTGTAGGCTCCTGCTCGTAAAACCGAAGAAGAACTTAGAGAAGAGGAGGAATTGCAGTTGGCTTTGGCTTTAAGTCAGTCTGAAGCCGAAGCTAAGGAAAAACATAAATTTAGGGGAACTAGTAATATGCACTCTACCGTTAAAAGTAAGTATTAATTACACCTTCACAATCTGATACGATACGAGTCTTTTTTTTGTAGATGACACACGCGTTTCAGAACGAAGCCCTAGTCCTTTAGAAGATCAACCAGCTACTAATCCAGAACTCGCACGTTATCTAAACAGAAGTTATTGGGAAAATCGTCAAGTTGACTCTGATGTTAATCGTCCGACCAGTCCATCTGCTCCAGCTACTGCACCAGTTCAAAATGTTGAGATAAAATACCAAATTAACGGAGGACTCAGTGATACGGACATGCAAGATTTCGTTAGTACTTTAAAGTCTCAAGTAGAAATCTTTATAAACCGTATGAAGAGTAATTCCAGTCGTGGTAGATCTATAGCTAACGATAGCAGTGTCCAAACGCTCTTTCTAAATATAACCGCTATGCATTCTCAATTACTTAGATATATTCAACAACATGACGATAGTCGCTTGTATTACGAGAGGTTGCAGGACAAATTAACTCAGGTTAGAGATGCGAGAGCCGCGTTGGACGCCTTGCGCGACGAGCATAGGGAAAAATTGCGTAGGCAAGCCGAGGAGGCCGAAAGGCAAAGACAATTACAAATGGCACATAAATTGGAGATCATGCGAAAGAAAAAGCAAGAATATTTGCAGTATCAAAGGCAACTTGCTTTACAGCGTGTGCAGGAGCAGGAGAGAGAGATGCAAATGCGACAGGAGCAACAAAAACAACAATATTTGATGGGTTCCTCCGGATATGGGACGTATAATGGTTCCCCCGTTCACGGGCAATATATGCCAGAAAACATTCCACAAAATATGTATCGCACTTACCCGTATGGTCAGCCGATGATGATGGGCGTTCAAATGGGACCTCAGCCTCCTTCGATGGGAATGCCTCAAATGCAAGGTCAGGGGCTTCCTCAGGGTATGCCGCTTCAAGGACCGCCGCCTAACATCAATCAACAAGGTCCTCCTCCCGGTATGCCATTACAGGGGCCTCCACCTGGCATGCATTCACAAGGCCCACCTCCCGGCATGCAACAACAACAAGGTCCACCGCCTAATATGCAATCGCAAGGGGCCGCTCCCGTTATGTCGCAACAAGGCCCTCCATCTGGAATGCAACCACAAGGACCTCCTCAAGGAATGCCGCCACAAGGACCTCCTCAAGGAATGCAGCCACAAGGACCTCCTCAAGGAATGCAGCCACAAGGACCTCCCCAAGGAATGCCATCACAAGGACCTGCACCTGGAATGCCTCCACAAGGACCACCAGCTGGACTACAAATTATAGCTCAACAAGGTCAAATTTCCGGAGTCCCACAACAAAACTTATCACAAACAAATTTAACACAACATCAATCGATGGCTACTATGATGCCTCAAGGTATGCCTCGGCAGTTTCAACAACCAGGTGCACCACCTGCAAGTCCGCAAATTCAACCAGGTAAGCAAAATGGCGATGCGCAAACGGCCGAATTAATTAGTTTCGATTAATGTAACATATTTCATCCAATAAAATTATTTGCTCTATGACGAGATATTTCGATATTCTTATTTGTGTAGCACGAATAAATTACAAAAACTATTTAGATTTTATGCTTGGAAATAATTGTGCAGTAGAAAAACATATTAAACACGTGGGATATTATAAATTACATTTATTAAATTTGCAAAATAAAGTTGAGTTACTTCATGTTACGGTGATGTTCAATTACGAACTTCTATATTGATGCGCAAAGAACGTTTACTAATATTATATTACGAAGCATGGTCATTTAAAATGTTTAATGCTTTTTAGTAATCTTTTAAAAACGATGTATTATTATTGTAACAATTACTGGAAAAAAAGTTAAGTATAAGTATATCTGTGCATATATTTATGTAACGTTCATTAAACTTTTTAATAGTAAATGTTTAAAAAATGGTTTTTCCTCAATCACCTATTCGAATCCTTCGGGGCTGACGGCCATATAACACAAGACACCACCGCCTTGAATTTGTTTAACAGATACAAACGCTCTTCCATCCGGCGATCGATGATGTAACATCGGCGATATTGGACCGGCTCTAGGCAAATAGGGAATCTACACGACAATTTACACTTTCGTAATTTCGCTTAAAATTACCTGCTCGGCCATCAAGTTTCCTAAATTTTCTGCCAACGAACACAAAGTTGGACTTTCTGGCGGAGGCAACAAAAATGGCCCATGTAAAAAATTATTACGTACCTGTATTCTTAAAAATTGAATGTATTCGTTACGAATTTTGCTAGATTCTAAATCATTTTCGGGCAAACTAGCTAATTTTCGTGCCCATTCTGAGCAGCGCACACGATCTTCAAAGTTGACAAAATTCAAAATTTGTGTCAAATAATTAAAGAACTCACCGAAAGGATTTGCTAATTTTGGAGCGTGCGCCGAAATATCTCGCAAAGCAAATTTAAATTCGGTGTTATCTCTCGTATCCATTACATCGTGAAAGAGTTTGTAAAATTCAAAATTTTGAAATATTCCGCTAAATGTCAAATGTCAATTTATTAACAAAAAAGTAAGCGGCGTGTTTTTAGGATGGCTAGTAATTGGAGTGGCGCGTCACGTTTCAAATGACTTGCATATTTTGACGTTTGTTATCGTTTTTCTTCAATTGTGGGAGTTTCGTAAAAAATAATGCCTCAGGAACACCGAAAAGAACGTAAAATCTTGGTTAGTGTTATAATATTTAGGTAGCGACAAAAATTTTATGCCAACATATTTTAGCCTCCTTTATCGCCTGGTCCTGTATTGGACATATCGGATGATGATCTCGTTTCGATATCTGTGCGAGACTTAAACAAACAACTAAAATTAAGAGGTTTGTCTAGAGACGAGATCGTGCGTATGAAACAACGTAGAAGGACGTTGAAAAATCGTGGATATGCAGCTTCTTGTCGTATAAAGCGTATCGAACAAAAGGACGAATTAGAAACTGAGAAAAGTCACGAGTGGAAAGACATCGAAATGATGCACGATGACCTTAAAGAAATGAAAAACGAAGTTAACATTTTAAAGAACAGATTTGACGCCTTAAAGAAATTTGCCATTAATAATAAAATTCCCATACCGAGGGAGCTACAAATGTATTGAGGAAAACTTAAAAGTGATTTTTGATTTACTCATACAGCGGCATTGCAGGGAAGTTATTGGGCCATAGCGGCCAAGTAATTAGCTACTGCATGAAGTAAATCAAATTACGTATAATATTAATCTATAGACAACAAACGGCTGCACCATGTTGTACTTAGACAACTTCTACAAAAGTTGCGTTACAATAATTTAAGCGTCTACAGTTTAATGGAGAGTAGTTATAAGTTATAAACCATTCATTCCGTAAAATTTACTTAGTATCAATTATATGAAGTTTGGTTTTAATCTAAGTTAAGCCAGTCTTAAGTGAATATCTTTTATCGTTAGTATTTTATTATTTTTTAAATCGCTTTAATAAACTATATTTTTTACTTACGCATGCTTTCATTAGTTTTCGAGTTAAGTGTCGATTCCTTTTATTGAATGCAAACAACACATCTTTAACTTACTCGACAAGTAATTTTATTAGCTCAGAAACAACTTTAATATTAACGCTATTACCCAACAACATGTATTTTTGTCTACTCGTTACGCTTGAAGGAAAAGTGAATGTTTCAGGAAAGCACATTAATCTGCATACTTCGCGTGGTGTAAAAAAGCGCAGTTCTAAACTTTTAATACATTTCAAATATTCGTCACCTTCGAGCTCTTTCGACTGTTTAAAAACATCATCGAGCTCATCTTTTGTTTTAGTTGTTATCACACTTCCAGTTCCAGTAACATAACGCCCATAGGCTTTTGTAAAGCAACAAGAACGAACCGAATTGATAAAACAAATATCTACACAAGTTGCTCTCTTCATCAAAATATCATCCGGAATTAAATAGTCTTCGGTATTTACACCGGCTTCTAAAATGTCCATTATTGTTCTAGTTGCAGGCGTATTACAAAAGCTTGGCAAATTGTAGAGCTAAAACATCAAACTTGCAATTTAAGTTTCGACGATTAAAATCAACTTACTAACGATTCTGTACGAAACTGGAATGCACAAGGACGTTTTTTCGCTATACAGTAATACCTATGTCGCGTATTAGGTACTCCAATTTGGGACGGACTCAAAATAAACTCTTGATACACAAACTCACTTTCTGCCAAAGCTTCCACCAAAACATTTCGCATTTCTGAAGTTTCAAACCCTTTAACATTCTCAATTAATATATTTTTTACCTCGATTAACCTTGGTAGAATTTTTAATATGTGAAAAAAAGACGTAGTTCGAGCATCGTTAATATCTTCCTTAAGACCATTTCTTGTAAAAGGTTGGCAGGGTGGCGACATTAAAATTGTATCCACACCGAGTTTATTAATATATTCTGGGGATAACTTTTGAATATTACGATTTAATAACAACGTGTTCGGAAAGTTGTGTTTATAAACTTTGTTCGCAATGGGATTGATGTCCACCGAAGCAACAATTTCAAAATTCGCTCCACTTACTGTAAATCGGTAACTAATATTATAAAATGCATAAAAATAATAATTTTACCTTGTAACGCTAAATGCATGCCTCCAATACCGCTATAAAGTTCCAAAACTTTCATATTTACTAATAAAATGTAGAAATTTCAAAATATTTAAGGTTATGGACTTCAAGTGTCAAAACAATAGCAGTGTCTCATAGCACGTACAAGGCAGACATAAGTCAAAGTACACTTAAGTTGACATGTGACAGCTGATTGTATAATGCGATTGTAAGATTAATTGAAAATAATTTTATAATAATGATGACATTGTCAAATACAAATACGCAATAAGAAACGAAAATTAAATATACACACAACTTAAGTGTCCACTTAAAAAAAGTGTAGTTTTGAACAAGTTTTGATGAAAAATCAAAATTGGAACTTACAAGCAACTAGAAAACATGTTTAGAAGTAGAAGTTGGTTTGGGGGAGGCTGGGGAAGACCTAAAAATCCACATTCGTTAGAACATCTGAAATACCTTTATAATGTGCTTTCACGAAATCAAACTGTATCGGAACATAATCGTGGGCTGTTAGTAGAAACTTTGCGATCTATTGCCGAAATACTTATATGGGGTGACCAAAATGACTCTTCGGTGTTTGAGTACGTTTGTTTAAATTGTCCAATTTTAAGGTAGTAATAATGATGTTTTTTTAGTTTTTTTCTCGAGAAGAATATGTTATCATTTTTCTTACGGATCATGCGACAACGAAGTGGCGGATCGAGTTACGTTTGTGTACAATTATTGCAGACCTTGAATATATTGTTTGAGAACATTAGAAATGAAACTTCGCTTTGTAAGTGTACAATCGATGCTTGTGGTTAAAATAACACTATACGTTTTAGACTACCTCTTATCCAATAATCACGTAAACTCGATAATTGTGCATAAGTTTGATTTCTCAGACGAAGAAGTGATGGCTTATTATATTTCATTTCTGAAAACGTTAAGTTTGAAATTGAATGCTCACACTATACACTTTTTTTATAACGAAGTAAGTTTGGTGTTGTAGATTTAAATGAGGCACTTTTAAGTGTCTGTTTGTAGCATACGAACGATTTTCCATTATATACCGAAGCAATAAAATTTTTTAACCACCCCGAATCGATGGTTCGAATAGCAGTTCGAACGCTCACGCTGAATGTATATAAAGTCGACGCTGGAAGTATGTTGGCTTTCATTAGAGACCGAACTGCTGCTCCTTACTTTTCTAACATCGTTTGGTTTATCGGAAAACATATACAGGAATTAGACGCTTGCATTAGAAACGACGCAGAGTGGGTTCTTTAAAATTGTGCCAATTGATTTTTAATTCGTTTTTTTGTAGCCATCAATCTCAAAACAGGCTGTCGGATTTGGTGGCGGAACATTTAGACCATTTACATTATCTAAACGATATTCTCTTGTTGAAAATAGCCGATTTAAATCAAGTTTTGGCGGATCACTTGTTAAATAAGCTATTTGTATCGTTATATATTTATTCTTTATCGTCCAATCGTCGTCAGTCGGAAGTTACGATGGAGAGTGCCACTCAGAATCTAGCGAGAATTTTAAATAAGTCTCTGAATATGGCCGAAAGTACAAGTTTACATCACGAAACACCAAACGGCAAAGTTTCATGTGTAGTAGCTCTCTTTTTACTCTCGCAAGTTTTTCTCATCATAATACATTCTCCAATAATTAGGAGCTTAGCTTGGATAATACTAAAAACAGAAAAAAATGTTCTCGAGCAAGGAATAGACCAACTGTTGGGGCACTATGAATCGTACAGGAAAAAAGTTGAAAGCATAGAAACCGAACAGAACTCTCAAGCCGATTTAGAATCGAACGCTAGTAGTTCGGGTTCTAGAGAAAATCTGCTGGAAGAACCTAAGAATATAACTGATGAAGAAAAAGAAAAATTGGTCGCCGTTCCTACGGACGCTTTAAACATATCCAACAAGCCCTTTTTAGAAACTGTTTATAATTCACTTGACTGTACAGAAAATGATTATGCCGCACTCTTTGCTTTGTGCTTGTTGTATGCTTTGGCAAACAACGAAGGTGAGAGAAAGCTTCTTGGGAGATATTTACAAGTTAATGGTTAAACTTTTAATTTGCAGGTATAAAAGTAGATTTAATAGAATTAGTACTGAAGCCAAAAATTGTCCTATCGAAATCTAAAAGTGATGTTAAATATTTGTATAATACATATTTGGTGGAAAAATTATTACACATTGTGATACTATCGTGCCAACCTAATTGCCGAGTTCGATTAGTTACGTTAGAATTAGCTTTGAAATTATTAATGCAGCTCGTTATTTGTGATGGCAAAAATATTATGAGCGACGTACATAAACTATCGATCGAAACTGCTAAAACGCAAAGTACTGCTCTATTAAGAAATTTTTATAAAAGCGAAGAGATATTTCTCGATATGTTCGAGCATGAGTAAGTAATTATAGATTGTAAGCTGCCATATAGTCCAGTCAACGAACGCTAAAAATGGGCTATGAACTTTACCAAAAAAATCCAATAATTTCGAAATTA
The DNA here is from genome assembly GCA_950108345.1 of Malthinus flaveolus. Lineage (NCBI taxonomy): Eukaryota > Metazoa > Arthropoda > Insecta > Coleoptera > Cantharidae > Malthinus > Malthinus flaveolus. Next base: position 1,548,215 of record OX467288.1, read on the forward strand.
AACATACTCAATTGTAGGTGTCTAAGTGATGAACCCCTTAAAAGTCCTGATGAATCGGAGGACAGCTGAAAAACCGAAAAAAGTGACATGTTTTCGGTCACTGCCTCTATAGCTCGTCTCTGATTCATCAGTACTTTTGGTATATTTATGTATTCATCACTAGGCACTTATAAATAAGTATGTGTAGTTTCAAAACTTGGTAAAACTCTTAATTGACTGGACTAATATTAAAATACAAAAACTGTTTCTTAGAATGTGCTCTTGAGCTTAAACTAAAATAAAAAATTTTGTAGATACTGTGATATGTCTAAAGGACCTTTAAATGTGGAATGGCTGTGTATGGATAGTGCAATATTGCTACCACCGACTGGTACTCCTATGACCGGAATTGATTTCACCAAAAGATTGCCGTGTGGAGAAGTAACTCATAACTATTTGTGTAACTACATCGCTACCAATTACTAATTTGTAGGTTGAAAGAGCTAGACGAGCTATAAGAGTGTTCTTTCTTGTGAGAGATGCCGTCTTAACACTCAATGGAGAAGTAGAAACTCAATTACCCTTGACGAATCCACTTAGTTGTGTACAGCTCGACACTGCTTTGGACCTGAGTATAGCTCGTTGTGTGTCACATCCACACAAATGAAGCAATTGCTAGAATTAATTTTGCTTTACTTTTTAATAAAAAATATATCCGTTTTGTTCTCATTATATAACATTTATTTACTTTTATTTACCTTTGCAATGAACAAAATCGCAGTATTGTAGTAGAATAGTTTGATACCACAAAAATTTTGCTCAATTTCTAGCGATTGTTAAATTTCTGTGGTACATTTGATTGAGCAAACCCCTAATAACGTTTTTTATTTTTCAGACAATTCGGAATTGATAGCATGTACCGTTGCTTGGAAGGACGGTCAAAAAATTAGGCGATTTTTAGTCATAGATGTGATGCAATTAATATTAGTCGAACCCGATACTAAAAGACTCGGTTGGGGAGTTGCCAAATTGGTAGGCTTCTTACAAGATATTGAAGTCACCGGCGATAAGGACGATTCCAGGTGTTTACACATAACTATCCATCGCCCATTATCGAGCAACTCTGCCAATAGAGTTCCACTTTTGTCTGCTAAATTTATTTTTGACGACAACATCAGGTGTATGGCGGCCAAACAGCGCCTTACTAAAGTAATTTGACCTTTTTCTGCAATTTTGCCTTTGTAACAACCACTAAATAATTTTAGGGAAGAATTAAAGCTCGGCAGAAAAAAATGCAACACATTGCGCGTCTTTTAGACATCCCTGGTCAAACTGGACCCCCGAGTCCAGCGTATGTAGGTGGCATGTATGCAACACGCGGTGCTGGACGTAATTCGCGCGAAAATCGCCCATTATTTCACACCGGAAGAGTACCTGGCTTTGCTGCACCCCATAGAGAACCTTTACCTGGGATTTTACACCGAACCGACGAGTCCCGACGGAAAAATAGCGAAAGTCCCAGTAGGCTTGCAGTTAGAAAGAACTCGGTAGAGAATGTAACGAGAGCGAGGTCTCGTGAGTCGTCTGCTAATCGATTGAGATCGCGCGAAGGCAGTCCGCGTATGCCACGTCCTCGATCCGAAGAAATTCCTTTGGAATTAATTAAAAAGGCGCCCAATTCGGTTGTTGTCGATAGCCCAAAAATTTCTATTTTACCACGACCTCAAACGCCCAGGATGGAATTGAGTGAACCTTCTACTTCGAGGGAAGGGAATAATTGTAAACAGGAAACGATAATAACGAAAATTTCAGAAGAAACGTCTTTTATGGCCGACGAAGTGGGTTTAACGCCAAAGAAAAAGGGAGCTATTGAAACTGTTTAATGACTTTTTATTTATTTTTAACTGATGTGTATTTAATTGTACATTTTTATCATATAAATAAAACCGAGATTTTACATTAGACACTACGAAGTATGAGGCCCTTATTTAAAATAAATGGGTTGATTCCCAAAGCAAAATGCAGAAAGGTGACTGTTGGCATGGAAAACTGTTTTTTAACAATCCATTCTATTTGAGTTGTGGAAAGAAATTGAAAAGGATTCTGCACAAATTTTCTCTGTATGCAGACAAAATCTAAAGGTTCATCGTGATTCTGCATTTTATGGTCGAAAATGATGAAAAACCACGTTTTCATTTTTCATAAGAACACAAAGCTGTGGACAACAAATTCGAATTCTTCAACCTTTACCGCTCTCTCATTACACCTAGACCGAACTCTATTTTGTTTTAATTTAATTACACCGGGACAGCGCGTACGCAGTCCCGACTACCAAAAATTACGCGCCCGAGTTATCCACATTAGGGATAATCGCAGGGGTCAGCCCAACCGTAGTGCAATGGAAAGGCCTCACCCTGGGGGAACCGCCTTGTTGATCACGGTAACCCCTACGCCAGGTAAGTATGCTTTGCAGTGGTTCTTCCTCAACTTATATTCACAACTGAGTAAAACATTGCAAGGGAGAAAGAATGAGGGCGCCATCTATACTACCATTTACGAAGTAAACCAATTGTGAGTTAAAATTTTGCCAATAGCGGACGCTCGTTGGCATCTCAAAGGGACAATCATTTCAAATACAATTTAAAATTATTATTTTACTTTTTACTTCACATATAATGGAACAGGAGAACAGACATATAAAGTTAATATTGAAAATGAAGTCACCAATGAAATGTTTATGAAAAGATCTATTTGAAATTAAAAGTTTCAAAAATTAATGTTTGAATAATAATTATGTATTAACCGTCACTGTCAGTTTTAATAGTCTCAAAAGGCATTAATTTAAAATCAAAGCAACAAATATTCGTTTCGTGCAAAATGGTAAATGTTAATTTTGGCGGTGAAGATTTTTTAAACGTTCAGAAATTTTTCGAAAAGCGATTTGCACCCCAAAGTGTCGTGCGCGTTAAAAATTCTTTTATTAAAGTTGTTGAAGACGAAGACAAGCAAGTAGATTTAAACTTTTTCTCCCAATAGCTTACACTTTTTACTTGGTCTCAATAACTAAAACAAAATAAGTCGACAAATTTACACTGTTCATTTTAAAATGTCAAATATATGTTGGAGAAAAGCTTTTAGATTCGCCATTGGTAAGTTTGAATTTCTCATTCTTTAGTAAGAAATTCAAACTCACTCCTGTAAGTAATCAGCGACCATGCGGCGTTTTGATCCCTTCTTTGCACCACACACCACTGTCTAAATTCAAAAACAAAAAACAGCCCGTACAGCCTTGACGTTAGGTAATTGGTAATTTATAAGAAAGTAGATGATGTTTACTATAAAGTTACTACATAAAAAGTGTAGTTATTACTTATTACTACCAAATATGGAAAATAAATGAAACGTAACTACTTACATTCAAATATATTTGAGTTGAATGTGACTCACGTTATTTAATATCAGGTTTTCGATTTCGGTCAACGTACATTATTATAAAGTTGATAAGTTGCAATGGCAATGAGTCACCTTTAAGAAAATGAAAATTGAAAAACCACGACTAATTTACGACCAATACCAATAAGAGAAAACGTTAAATTTTTTTAAAATTAAATTGCGACCGTTTTTTTATTTCGAATGACATCATCGGGCTCGATGATCGTCAACATAAAAGTGCAAACATCCGTTTTCAGTCGTTTCATCGAAATTTGTTTTTTGTCGAAGTTAATTAATTATATTTAAATTTAAACAATTAGCGTACGCGAATTTTAATAAAGTTAAGTTGTGTAATAATAATAGATACTTTTCCATAAAGGTTTAGTTTTGGCTCGTCGAAATTGTGGTAGTGTAAAGTTTTACCGCGCCCAATTTGAATACGTTAACTCGGTCGGTAATAATCGGGCGCGGTCGAACGACGGTTGACTGTGATTTCAGTACTGTCATTCATCGTGTAAGCACTTGGTTCAAAAATACTTGTTAGTTGGTGCTTAGTTATCGTACTTTAATTAAATAAAATTTAAAATAGACAAATATACAATAATAGTCGATCGATCTTTTATATAATCGATGTGATTTATTTAATAATTTAGTACATTTCATTCGGTGTAAGTGCGGCTTTTGCTTCCCTAGTGCACACCTTATTTATTACCATGGCCGACGCGGATTCAAAGGACCGCTACGATCCAGAACTTAAATATCTTTCTGTGGATAGGAATAGTTACAACGATCCTGCTGCACAAGCGGAATGGACACAAAAAAGGCTCGTTTGGGTGCCACACGATACACAAGGATTCGTAGTTGCTTCGATAAAAGGAGAAAGAGGCGACGATGTCGAAGTCGAATTGCAGGAAACCGGTAAACGTACGATGATAACTAAGGACGACATCCAAAAGATGAATCCGCCAAAATTCGATAAAGTCGAAGACATGGCAGAACTTACATGTTTAAACGAGGCTTGTGTTCTACATAACTTAAAGGACAGATATTATTCTGGATTGATTTATGTAAGTAAATAACTTCAAAGCCAACTCTTTTTTCTTTCTTTATAGGTCATCGAATTGAAAACTTCTCTTAGGTATTTCAAATGATTAATTGTTAGGTTCGAGTTTTGTCACTAGTTCACTAAACTATCATTAATTTAACAAGTTACGCCTTTTTTTAAAAAGCTTAAAAATGGTGGATGAAAAAACTATTTGGATTTTTCTAAATGACCTTCACTTTTAACACCTGTTGAGACGAGAAATCTCACTACAAAGACCATTTATTTTTTACAAAAGCGCTAGCCCGTGTTGATTGTTTAAAAATTTATTCAAATTTTAATCTTGGGGCAAAACAGCATGAACGAATGACATATGGGTTTCTTTTCGCTTATCGAGAGTTTCCTTTTAGGACACTTCAGATTTCCATAATTACTTCAAAACCGGACTTTAGTATTTAAGAAAAAAAACGATAAGTCTTATCAATTCAAGTACCTACCGAAGTTGTGCATTTCTGTTTGTGTTCAATAAACATCGACGGTAGAAGTAAATTTGTGTATTTAGATTAAGGGATGGGTTTTCTAAGAGATAAGCTGATAAGGAGCCAAAAATCATTTTTTGAGAAATTCCACATTTTCTCGCGTTTATTTACCTTTCGAACCAGTTACGTGCTTCATTTGTCATTCGTTTGTCAAAATAAACAAAATTTGTTTTAAAAAAGACTAAAAAATTTGTTTAAACAAACGAAGGTTGTTGAATTTGTTTTTAAAAATTACCAACATTACTTGTGTGCAGTCACGCAGGCTGATGTAGATAGTGAAATTACAAACGTTAACACTTTTAGTTTTGTTGCATAGTTTCATGTTCTACTTTTGTGGAACTAGGAAATGTTCGCGATTCGCGATTGTTTTTATTTTAAAATAAATTAATTTTCTATCGAGTTATTAAGTGCATAGACAACCTTCTTTTATTATAATTGTACGTCTGCAAGTGCTATCTTGTCGGAATGCAAATATTTAAGCATTTCTTCTTAACTTTTCTGCTGATTACACTTTCTTGGTTTTTTTATTTGTGCAAACAATGAGTAATTGAATGTCGTTTGAATTTTAAACGTTTGCATTTTGAAGTTCAAGGTTAAATGCACGAAATGTCTAAATTAGGCTCCTGTTGTAACAAAAAGCACATTTTTACTGCGAACCCACAGTTTTTAAACTCGTCCCGTAGAAATTGTTCTTTTGAATACGGAATGGATGTGTACAACGTCGGTGGATATGTGTATCTTCTCTGAAGCCAGAAGAAGTGTAAAAAATTGGAAGTACATATTCTAAAGCTCCACACTCCACACGTACTACTAGTACAAAAATTACGATTTTTGACTAATGAATGACTTCTACAGCAGACTACACCCACTTTACCTGAAAAACATCCTTGCACAATCAACATACCTTTAAGCTCAAAGGATTAACCATTAACGATCCGCAGTTGAAGTCTGCCAGCATTCATAGTAACTGTGGGGCTGTGGGTTGGGTTAAAAGCAAAAGTGACTGATTCTCCATTGCTGGGAAATTTTATGTCTTTCCATTGATTTTACTGCTATAAACCGTGTTTATCCAATAGTTTAAATTTTGCACATTATTTTGTTTTAAGTTTAATAAAAAATGTCGTAGGTACTTAAATAGGAAGATGACACAAAATGTCGATTTTTCGAAGTTGCAATAGTTTTGTTTGTAAACCTTGCATAAAATCGATTTGCTTATTATCGTAGAAATTAATTATTTGTTTATTTACTGAATTCTTTGTAGTTTTAAATAGTACAGGAATGCTGCTTTTCTATAGCCTTTCAGAAGGCCATGTACTGTGAAAATTAAGAGGTTTGGGGTTGCTATGATCTTTTTCTCTGCGAAATAGTCTCTTCATTACTTCGTCAACTGCATTAGGCTTATTTTGATCTTCCATGGCGTTTCAGGAGGCCGTGTATTGTGAAAAGTATTGGAGGGCTTTTCTTAAACTAAACCAGTTCTTCCATGGCCTTTTAAAGGCCTTTTTCGAGTTTCTCTGATCTTCTTCTTTGCAAAATAGACCATCCATTACTTCAGCAATCACATTAGACTTTCTTTGATATTTCATTAATTTTCAGGAGATCGTGTATGAGAAATGTTTTGGAGTGCTTTTAATAAACTGAACCAGTCCCTTCATAGCCTTTTGAGGGCTTTCTTACTTCATTACTTCAGCAATCACATTAGGCTCTCTGATTCTCTATTGCTTTTCAGGAGGCCGTGTATTGTGTAAAGTATTGCGTGTACTTTTCTTAAACTGAATCAGCTCTTCCATGGCTTTTTAATATTTTCTTTGATCTTTTTCTCTGCCAAATAGTCTCTTCATTACTTCAATAACCACATTAGGCTTATTTTGATCTTCAGTGGCTTTCAGGCATTCTGAAAAGTATTGGGGGGGCTTTTCGTAAACTGGACCAGTCTCTCCATAGCCTTTTAAGGACCTTAGAGTTAACCCTGGTTGTTATCTCTGCGAGATACTTCAGCCACCACATTAGCTTTTTTCATCTTTCATGGCTCTTTAGGAGGCAATGTATTGTGAAAAGTATTGGAAGGCTTTTCTTAAATTGAACCAGTCCTTCCATGATCTTTTAAGAACCTTATTCGAGTTTATCCGATCTTCTCTGCGAGATGGTCTTTTCATTACTTCAGCGACTCATTTTTATCTTTCATTCTTCTCTTCAGGAGGCCGTAAGGTACTTTTGGTACCACACAGCCTACTAGGGTAACGTTATTTGAGTCGTTCTCCCATATTAATTAATTTAAGTACGAGGCTATAAATAATAAATCTATTGCATTGCCTTTTTGTGACAATGAACTGATTTAATCTAAAAGCGATTAAACGGCACTTAAAGTTTTTTATTTGATTCTTAATACCTTATCAAAGTTCAAGTTATGGTGGGATTTGCAATAGATTCGATAAGTCGAATTGCTTGTTATTTAATTACAAAAAGTACAATTTTTTGGTAAAAGGTCAACGATTGAAGGTTTTAGTACGTTCCGTTCGACGTTTAGTGGTCTAATTTATTTAGAAATTGCAGAATCGAACGAAAATTGAGGCTTGTTTTGTCCTACAACAAAATTCTTTTGTGGGTTTTTGAAGCCTCAATTTTGCGATTTTCACTTCTTGAGCTTAACTTTCAATGAGATCATGCCAAACTGACTAACCTAAACCTACAAATCATTTTTCGTTGATAGTTTTCAATTACACGTTTGTTCAAGTTTCGTGTTACGCCACTGTTTTTTTGAAACGTTATAATGTCTGTCTGACCTTAGTGATTTTAAGAAGCTTAAAACTATAAATTTGCTTTTGAATAAAAACACGATACAACTTGACCAACCTGTAAATCACGCCAAAAACGACCACCTCGCACTAATTTGCAACTCAAATTACCACAAATGCCAAAATGCCACCCTGTAAAATTATTTTTATTTATTGTTACTCTTTGTTGTGTGTTCAAACTGGTCCTATAATAATTGACTTATTATTAATTTTTTGGCCGGTTTTTGTACGAATTGGGCATAAATTAAAAGAAAAATGTTATCGGAGCTCGAAATCGACGCAAATTTACCGTAAAATTTAAATAATGGCTTTTGGGTAAAGTTTCCGCTAATTTGTTTTGCATTCGTATATTACATCCCTCCGTGTAAACTGAGCATATAATGGTTTTCTGTTTGTAAGAAGCGTTTCGCCACGGAGCAACTATTCAGTCAACTTTCATTCATGAAAAGTGCACAAAGGAGAGTGTAGCAAACGCTAGTTTGGCATAGTCTTGCGAGGTCGACTTTTCCGAAGGGCCCGTTCACGCGAACGGTTCAAGACTCGAATTTTAGGGCCAAACTCCGCCCACTATCACAAATTTGATGCAATGATGTCGAATTTGTGAAAATGTGGTTGCTTAAGTGATGACGAGTCCACCTCTCAGAGAAAAAGACGACAAACTCTAAGAAGGCTCTTAAAAGATATGAAGAAACTGGCTCAGTTTCTAAAAAGCTCTACAATCCCTTTCACAATACACGGCTTCCTAAAAAGCCATGAAAGATGAAAATAAGCCTAATCTGGTTGCTGAAATAATGAAGAGACTATCTCACAGAGAAATATATCAGAGAAACTCTAAGGGCGAGTTGTACATTGGTAACTCAAAAGCAAGCTCAACGGCAAAGTCTTCTTTATCATTGTCAATGGCCTTGCCAGGTAGGTTTATTGACAATCATAAGGTAGGTTTACAGTTGAGCTTGCTTTGAGCTACTAATGTACAACTTACTAATGTACAGTACTTTTCACAATACACATATGCTATGCACAATAGCTATGAAAGATAAAAAATAAGCTCAACTTGGCTACTGAGGTAATGAAGAATGAAAGTGGGAGGAGTTAACAAAAACTTGTAAAGGGCGTGAGTTGAGTTTGATTCTTGAAGTTGACCATCATCGTCTGACGTGCGAAGTAGGGCGACCTGAAATATGAAGAGCATGTTCTGACGTTCTACTAGATTACTCATGATTTAAGTCCAAATATCTCACTGGTTTGTGGCTCTATTGTTTCGTTAGGTAGTGTGGCTGGTAAGAGTTGTTCCCGCGAGTTTCTCTCGACTCAAATTTTAAATGTGACTCGTTTTGTTTTTTATTGCAAGTTGCGAGGTAGGGTGTCCACAGGAGTCAAGAAGACTATGCTCATAATAGCCATTGCCTTGTGAGGCAGTATCACGATAAATTAGTACAAATCGTACGTTTGTGGTTTATTGAAAGCACCGTAATCATGTAATCGTAGTAGGTGCGAGTTTTATCAGTTGTTTTATGCTTATTGATTTGCAATTTTATCGAACTTATTAGGTACACATTTTTTCCGTGTCATATTTACTTAATTCTCCCCATTTTTGTGTACAATTGCACATTGCAAATATCACAATTTCGTTTGTTAGGTGACATTGTAAATATATGCGCCATGGAATGTGGCCCCAGCCAGGGTCATTGCCATACCTCGCCCCCGCGACATCTTAACATTAGTATCATGGACGGGTTCTCCATTATTTCATCTACTTATCACAAATATTGTTATTAAAATAAACATATTACGATTTAAATCGTTCAACTTACTAATTAAGTTAATAATTTTTTATTTTCTCCAAACAAAACTCGTCTCGAAATTCGAAATATTTTACCTAATTAAATACCTGTTTTATTTTTGGAAATATTATATTTTCAACGTCAGATTAGAAATTGTGGATTTTTTCGACAAATTAGTTACTATAAGGATTAGTAATTAGGCGGATTAATAATCTGATGTTTTTATCAGCCGCTGTTGACGAGGCAAATTTTTATGTTTTTTGTCGTCATTCTCCGGGAGAAATTTCGATTATGCCAAATAAAACCGATTGGAATTCATCCCCCTTTTTAAATTAGTGTAATTCTTGATTTTGTTTCGTCCACCCCTCTCGGTCCATCTTCTCGCCACCTATTTGGCAACTCTTGTGTTTTCATTAGTCGATTTTTGAGAGACACTTTACGTAAAAATAAAGCTCGAGCTCTCCAACTTCCGCATTTTTCTCCACTTATTTTTATTTCGAAATTTTGTATCGGAAACAAACTTTTTAACCACAAAAGGGGTTAATGTTAATGCATTCCATTTCTAACTTTTTTGAACTTTTCTTGTTAGTTATCACTAAAGGATATTGCGGCGTTGTGGTTCGAGCTAATGGATAAATGTGTAAATCATACTTTATAAATGATACGTTGGTTTTTATTAACGAATTAAATTACTAAATTTAATTTGCTCTGAGTTGTGTAGAATATAATCCTTTATATCAAGTACCAAATTTTATAATTAGCCTTTTAAAGATGTTGGCGATTAACCAACCAACCAACCGATGTCTGCTCGACCCTGTGAAATTTTGGTGCTTCACTATAGATTCTTTGTATGGGGTCTGGGAGCTTAACGGTCAATTTTGATACGACTCGACGACTGTTTTTCTTCGTTTCCGTGGGGTATGTCTGTGTGAGCGTCCTATACTACCCATGCTACACCCTACGTCATTTAACTGGCATGTATCAGAAAGTGCGTTTCCCATACCTGTCCAAAACGAACGGGAATTAGAGACTGCATGACACGTGCATTAGTCCAGGATATCTCCGAATCCGCAACTTTTCGTAAACTAAATCGTATCCTATGGAGTGGATGGAGATGCTAACTGATCTGCAAGTGCAATATTTATCAGTATATTTGCGCGGAGAATTAATCGATCTGACCTTATGGGAATAATATTACATATTACTAAGGTCCTAAGGTGGGTCACCGAAGCACGATGTGGAGGAAAAAAGTAGAAGATTTGTGCGACCATAGCCAATGAGGCGGGGCGTTCTTCACCAGCTTTCCGTAAAAAAATCTAATATTGAATCCAATTTTCTTATGTTCTCGTAGAAATCTCAAGACTTGGATTTTTATGGAAAATTCGAAAGGTATAATTTCTGGAAAGATTGTTTGGCTACATCCACTACTTCACACTGTTCACTTGTGCTCTTTTTATTATGTTCATCCGACTGATCTGTTAGTAAATTGTACCTGCGTGGCAAATTTTGAGATTTTTGGCAATTCCCATCGTGGTATTTGTGTGATTTTGCTGGTACTAGTTTGTAATTTTGCGCTCAGACAGTCTTATTGTTCGTTTTCGTCGGCGTGTGAGGCTCGAACAAATATTACCAAAGCGTTCATGTGCCAGAATCTTCAATGCAACTTCAGGCCTAATGTGGCTGTGAAGAAGTGCCAAAATCGAAGCTGTTTGTCCGTCCTACTGTTCTTCAAAGGAATTTTCAAATTGACCACTCATGGGAGGCTCATTTGTTCTAAAAATTGAGGATAATGAAACTTCACAAATTTTTGGCTCGCAGGAACAATTTAGTCCACACAGGCACTTCTTTTAATACTTTTCGTATTTGTCTTAATTTAAATAAATGAGCGTGGGTAATTTGCCGTTTGAAAACAAAATATTGTTATGTTATGACTAAAAAGAGAGGGTCTTTAAACTCGCAAATTCAATTAAGATCGCGCAAAAATTGTTTTTTGGCACAAATCCCGGCGTTGTTTTATTTTTTTTTAAATAAAATTGAAAGTTACCCAAATAATTGGTTATCGGTTCGTTCGGTCGAATTTTTGTTTTGTGAACAAATTGACGCAACTTTGTTACTTTGTAAGAAGTCGTTCTCCTCAAGAACTTTTCACCTCGTTACTCAATTAACAATAAATAATATACACGTGGGCGAACGAGGGCGTTTATCAATTTATTCTTTGTGCCGGAAGTCTTCTTCCTCGTAAGAGTCACCTGTTGTGGGGTAATAAGCGAAATTAAATTTTTACTTTTGTTTAAAAATTTATTATAACGATTTTTATCCGTCTCTTTTCGAGCATATGATATTTGACCTAGTGCAAAAATAAGCCAAGTATATAACTATTGCAAGATCGCCATACAAGGATTGTTGTTTCTTTTTTTTTCTCCTTCGCTAATATCGACGGTTTTATTTTACAACTTGTCTTCTGTTGTAGGCTAAAAAGTAAAAAGAGATTGTATTTACGAAGATTAATTAAAATTGTAACTTGAGGCTCTCTTATTTGTAATTTTATACGTGCTATTTACGATGGAAGGATAATTGAAAACGATACTCCGGAACATACCGGGTGACCACACCATATTTCCACGTCTTCCAAACTTTCTTGTGTCTCGCTCACTTCTGGTTTCGCCGAACGAAGACCCAACCCTCTACATTTTTATAATTTTGAGGACCCACGTCTTAACTTGAGCCCCTTTCAGCTCCAGTTAGCAGCACTAAAGCGATTTAAAAAATGCCCAGCTTTAGCAACTTCTCGTTAAACATTTTTTGATAAAATTAGTCATTATCAGTAACAAAAAGGAGCAAAAATGGCGTGAGTCATTTGTTTTAACGGCAAGGTGCATATGTGTATGTGTGCATAATTTCTACTCCTTTTATGGTAGAGACAGAACTATCGCACCAAGGCTAACGATTGATTTAATAATAAACATCAACACTTTTACGTAAAGACGACGACTTGGAAAAAATGCACTCGCGATTTATATTGCGGCTCTTCTTAATTGGGTTAATCGCAACTTAAATCAAAACGTGTCTTATTGCAGAAATCTTACGATTTCAAGGATTTAATGTAATATCAGTAATATGAGGTTTTCGTCTCCGATTATGACAGTTTAATGTGAATGAGAGCTCGGAGAGAGAAAAAAGTCGTTTACTCGTTTACAAATTTGGAAGATTGAGAGCATTCTTTATATGGTTAAAAAGAATTTTTAAACAGCCCATATAAGGGCACGTATTTATCATAATCGTAACTAAATCGAATGATTTTGTGTGCGAATTGGAGCTCTTATCTAACAATGTTGCGAGCGATTTTTTTTCTAAAGGCTACTGTAAAATTTTTCTCTTACACATGTAGTTTAGTTGTAGGTCAAGGATGCAGTTGCAATAATTTTAATTAACTGTATTAGATTGGAATTTAAATAGAAGTTGAATGACTATTAGTAAATTTTGATTGGGGATTATTAAAACATTATGCATTTTATTTAATTGGGTTTTTTTTGGCGCGACAGGCGCGTCCAGTTTTGATTTGGCGACGAGAATCCTGTCTCGGTAAAATTATAAAGATTAGGAGCTCATCACACTTATGGTTGGTTGCGTTAAGTCGAACTGTTACGAATACGTCCATGCCATTTTGAGCTTTGATATCGTTTGAAGTCTACAAGAAACTTCCAATATTCAGAAGTGGGATGAGTATAACGGTTTAACGCATAGAAGATGTAACTGTCGTTAAAACGAAGAAAAAGCTCCAAATAGATAAATTTGGGATTTAGATAAAACGGAATTCGATTCTATTAAAGCAAACAAGCCGGCAAATGGATATTTATTGGCAGACTTAACATATAATAATAATTTAAGTTCTAACATTGACATAAATTAGATGCATATTTTGCAATTAACATACACCTAATCCAGGAAGAACAGGTTTTGCAACGTCCATTTGATATTTCGAAATTTTAAGTAAACCCAAATTTTTGCAGTATAAGCAAATACATATATCTAAAAATCGAAAATATACAGGCTGTTTCGAAAGTGCCACATATAAGCGAATCAATAAGAGCTTATTATAAAGCATTTCAAGAAGCTCTCTCACAGCCATTCTTTTTAATATACACCTAAGAGACTTTGAGAGACAATACAGGTGTGTTTCAGCTAATTATTTGTAAGAAGCCACCGGATGGGACTAGTCACCTTTGCATGGTAGTAACTTTACGATATTTCCCTTCTAACTGGAGTGGCAATATTAAATTCTGAATGTGGAGCTGACCTTATTTGATTTAACTAATATCTGTAGTGTCTCATGGGATGGGACGCAAACAGAAGGTTTTCATAAGGGCAGCCGCCTTTCGTGGTTTGCGTCGAGTCGTGACGTTCCACATGTCTATACTTTCGTAACTACTAAAACATCCTGTATATGTGATTGGCTATTACTATTACATTTATGAATGTCGAGACAATCGACGTATTATCGCCCACCCCATGGCCTACGTATTAAGTATTTTTTTCAAGTTCGTTTCGAAAATGGAGAGACAATGGACGATGGACGTATTCTTACAATGTTTTCGTTTTGATATAAAGTAAATATGCCCTTCTTCATTATTTAAACGGTTATTCTGTTCAAAAAATTAATTAATGCTTATTGAATTAATCAGCATGCTCTAAATAGTTGTAATAATCGTAACAATAGACATAAAACTATCGTCTTCTTTCCCTCAGGTGACCTCGCGTTGTGTCATTTCTTTTCGCACGCAAAAAATCCAAATTTTGTCCAGTTGCGCTCATTTTTTTAATTATTGGACCGTAATTGAGTTCTCGTGTATTATCCGAAAGCGCGTACGTGAAGTTAAGTACCAGGCCAGGAGAGCTGACTAATTTGGAATTTTCACTTCTTGTTGCTTCCTTTATGCACATTGTTTCGAATTCTTTCGCTCTTGGTCACCCAATTTCGTACCGTTGTTTGCTTTTCTTTTTAATTAATCATCGAACTCCCCTACGACTTATTCATTAATTTATTCTGCTCTACTTCCAACGATAAGCTAATGAGGCATTCTTTAAATATTTATGGCAAATGATTGTTTAGGAATTTTAAATAAATTTAATTTAATGAACAGGTCTTAAAACATCGTTTGTTTCGTGTTTTCGTGTATCTGTATGACCTTTGTTAATTATGATACTCCGCTAAACCATCTATTAAATTAAGTTAGTAAAAGTGCTTTTTTTCAATGAGAAGAATAATTATTATTTATACAATCTTATTTATTAATTTAAATATTTTTATAGTTCATTAAACTTGATAATTTATAGAATGGCTTGCGTGATTTATTATGTCTAATTTAGAAGCATGAAGTATTAACTTGTGGTACAATTTTTCTTACCATTTGCCAAAGTTTATCTTATCTACGAATTTTTTTATTATTTCCAACTAGTAATATTGATTTATACACAAAACTCCTGATCGTAAGATATCTGGAATTGTTAATCGTTGTAATCTCTAAAAATATTTCAACCAGCGGCGTACCAGGATATGGTGTTGTAGATGTAAGCGATCAAACGAATTTTATTACTAGGCCTTCAGTAATTTAGAGAAAACATATTTCATCTAAATACTTCGTATTTTAATTTCTACACCGTGAAATAAATGTTTTGTTAAAATCTTCTTCCAAAACGTCATCAGGAGGCCAGTTTGAATAACTGAATGAACGAAAACTACGTGTTGATGCACCCTGTAGAGTGTTCCACCCACTTAATTCTACAGTTTTAGTTCAAGTCCGCCTTCCAACTAACCGATAAATTTGTCCAATTCCAATTTTTGCCCAAAATGTGAGGTTAGGTTCGCTCATTTCGTCGAAATTGGGGTTAAGCTACGTCCAAATTATGTAAAACTATCCTTTTATTTTGAAACTCGCCCAACTGATGAAAGATTGTTACAAGTACATGCATTGCACTTGATTTGAATTACTAGCAAATAGTAAAAATGAGGTTAGGAATTAACTTTTTAAAAGATTCCAACTTTGTGTCTTAGATAAAGTGTTTAAGTGGGCTGTGCATACATATTTATATTATCTTTTTTCCCCTGTACGTACTGAGAACTATTTAAAATCGCCAGTTCGATTTATCGTACGAACTCACCAACTTAATTGTAATTAGCGCCATCTAACGGTCACTTCTGTACTTCTGTAAGTTTTAATTTGAACTATGGATTACAAATTTGGATTATTTTCGAGCGTTAGGTAAGAAATTCATCGTTAATTTTCACAGTTGAATTTGAAATACCTAGAGACTTTCGCCTAATAGACCGTTGTATATTTTGGTTAATATTTCCATATTTGTTTTTCAGACGTACTCAGGCCTGTTTTGCGTCGTCGTCAATCCGTACAAACGGTTACCAATTTACACAGAAAAAATTATGGAAAGGTATAAGGGTATTAAAAGACACGAAGTGCCTCCTCACGTTTTTGCAATCACCGATACCGCTTATAGATCTATGTTACAAGGTATTTATCGCAAAAATTTAATGTAAGCGGATGTTTAATTAATATTTGGTTGTAGAAAGAGAAGATCAGTCAATTTTATGTACTGGAGAATCGGGTGCTGGTAAAACGGAAAACACGAAAAAAGTAATTCAGTATTTAGCTTATGTAGCTGCATCAAAATCTCCTAAAGGATCAGGAGCGGTAAGACTTCGAAGTGGGTTTTTTGAAAAATTATTAATATGATCCATGTTACATGTTCTCCTTCGTCGGTGTCGATCGAAATCCAACAGAAAGATCTTATTGTAAGTATTTTAAGTTGTAACATTTGAAGTGTTTAAATTAGATTCTAACAATTTCATGGTTTGATTAAAAAATTGTCTCCCTTAACTTTCACGCTTCCTTTTATCAGAGTCCAACCAACGATGTGTCGGTATGTATTTTGGTAGTATTTGCGTACTTGTCTGTAGTATCCGTATGGTACTGGTTTACTATTACAATTAGTAACGATGCAAGTTTAGACATGATAGTTCGTTGTACATAACTAATACAATCTTTTACCTGTATTGTTTTTTTATTAACGCTTCTAACAAAGGTCGAGTTCGATGTTTGTGTAAGTGCTTTTTAGAAACACTGTAATTATATTTGTTCGTCACTTGTAGTGTGCTCACTTAATATTTTAGGTCATTCTATAAGTAAAATAATGCGGGTTTTATCTTAAAAAGCAAAGTTAATTCTCGCTAATTTGTGGGCCAAATTGAAAAATTAAACTCTACTCACGTTTGACTTTAAGTTTTCTCTGACTCCGCCTCGGTCAAATGTGAGTCGAGTTTGATTCTTGAACCTGGCCTTAAATGGTTGCACTTGAAGAAGTAGCGGACACCAACACCAACTAGGGGTTTAAAGAGTGGATGGATAATTGACCTATACAGTGGGCTTTAGCTTCATGTAAACTTCAAATAATTGCCAAATTAAACTTTAGCAACAGAAGTTTTGACACCATATTTTTGGGGCTGCCCCTAATTGAATTACTCGATCAGTTTATGAAACCACTCAAATCTGCTGCTTGTTATTGCATCTTTTGCTATATATGGCCCAGGTATTTTAATTTCTTTGAAGAAATTGATAGTCTGATTATCATTTGCACAATTGTTCTGAAAGACCTTAAGAACGGCGTATAAAAAGCCACGAAAAAGCCTATATGTTCTTTGAAAGTATGTAGTAGAGTTTCTAAATTTATTTTTCTGCACTTTGCAGTGATTTTGGTGTGTCGTTCAGAGGTTTCTTTGGACCCAGTTTACTAATTTTCAGCTGACTATCAGTTTGATACGGCTTCACTGAAACATTTACTAAAATACGTGGGCTAATATTACTTATGGGATGACTAGAAGGGACAAGAGTAAAAATTTATTTTGCCACGATTTCTGATCAATTCATATAAGTCATAAGTTTCTTATTAAATCTTTCATTACAAATTTAGTTAATTCGGTTTGTTTCCCCAAACAGGGTAGTTTAGAACAACAATTACTGCAAGCGAATCCCATTTTAGAAGCTTTTGGAAATGCCAAAACAGTTAAAAACGATAATTCCTCAAGATTTGTAAGTTCTTTTCAATTGTAGATCTTAAAAATATACTAACGAGAGTTATTTTAGGGTAAATTTATTAGAATAAATTTCGATGCCTCAGGTTACATCGCTGGTGCCAACATAGAAACTTATCTTTTGGAAAAATCACGTGCCATACGACAAGCAAAACAAGAAAGAACTTTCCACATATTTTATCAATTGTTGGCCGGTTCGACGCCCGAACAAAAAAGTAATGCACAAACTTTTAAAATTAGTCCATTTATTCAACTAATTTTCTGTTCTACTCACAGAGGAATTCATTTTGGAAGATTCAAAATCGTACCAATTTCTAAATAACGACACTCACATAGTTCCTGGAATAGACGACCTCGTCGAGTTTGAAAGCACCGTCAAAGCCATGCACATAATGGGTTTTAGCACGGATGATTTCAACGCCATCTTCCGTATAGTTTCCGCAGTTATGTTATTTGGAACGATGCAGTTTAAACAAGATCGTAATTCGGACCAAGCCACACTGCCAGATAATACTGTGGCTCAAAAAATTGCCCACTTATTAGGCTTATCCGTAACCGACATGACCAAAGCGTTTCTAAAACCTAGACTTAAAGTCGGGCGCGAGTTCGTCACTAAAGCACAAACGAAAGAGCAAGTTGAATTTGCGGTCGAAGCCATATCGAAGGCTTGCTACGAACGAATGTTCCGTTGGTTAGTTACGAGAATAAACCGTTCTTTAGGACGCACGAAACGTCAAGGGGCGAGTTTTATCGGAATTTTAGATATTGCCGGTTTTGAGATTTTTGAATTGAACTCATTCGAACAGTTGTGTATTAATTACACAAACGAAAAGTTACAACAGCTATTCAATCACACCATGTTTATTCTCGAACAAGAAGAATATCAAAGAGAAGGCATCGAGTGGAAATTTATCGATTTTGGACTCGATCTACAACCGACCATCGATTTGATCGACAAGCCCATGGGTGTAATGGCACTGTTGGACGAAGAGTGTTTGTTCCCAAAAGCTACCGATAAAACTTATGTAGAAAAGTTAGTGGGCGCTCATTTGACGCATCCTAAGTTTAAAAAGAGCGATTTCCGTGGTGTGGCCGACTTCTCGATTATACATTATGCCGGTAAAGTCGACTATTCGGCCACTCAGTGGTTGATGAAGAATATGGATCCGCAAAACGAAAACGTTTTATCTTTACTCCAGTCGTCTCAAGATCCATTTATTGTACACATCTGGAAAGATGCAGAAAATTTAGGACGCGCTAAAGGAATGTTTAGGACAGTTTCTTATTTATACAAGGAACAGTTGGCTAATTTGATGGTCACTTTGCGCAACACGAATCCTAATTTTGTGAGATGTATCATTCCAAATCACGAAAAAAGAGCCGGAAAGATCGACGCGCCTTTAGTGCTGGATCAACTTAGGTGTAATGGCGTTTTAGAAGGAATTCGTATCTGTCGTCAAGGTTTCCCTAATCGTATTTCTTTCCAAGAGTTTCGTCAACGTTACGAGCTACTCACGCCAGATGTGATTAACAAAGGTTTTATGGACGGTAAAAAAGCGTGCGAAACGATGATTACAACTTTGGAATTGGATCAAAACTTGTATCGTATCGGTCAATCGAAACTTTTCTTCAGAGGCGGTGTATTGGCTCATTTAGAAGAAGAGCGCGATTATAAGATCACTGATCTCATAGTTAATTTCCAGGCCTTCTGTAGAGGCTTCTTATCGAGACGTAATTATCAAAAACGCGTACAACAATTAAACGCGATTCGAATCATCCAACGTAACTGTTCTGCTTACCTAAAGCTGCGTAACTGGCAATGGTGGAGATTGTACACGAAAGTTAAACCTCTGCTAGAAGTTACTAAACAAGAAGAAAAATTGATGCAAAAAGAAGACGAATTAAAGCAAGTCAAAGAGAAGTTAGAGACTCAAGTTAAAAACGCTCAAGAATACGAGACAAAATTCCAACAGGCGCTTGAGGAAAAAACCGCAATCGCCGAACAATTACAAGCAGAAGTCGAGTTATGCGCCGAGGCCGAAGAGATGAGGGCTCGATTAACAGTGAGAAAACAAGAATTGGAAGAAATTCTTCACGATTTAGAAGCGAGAATAGAAGAAGAGGAAGAAAGAGCGGGCAATTTGTCTAGCGATAAGAAAAAGCTACAACTTACGATTCAAGATTTAGAAGAACAACTTGAAGAAGAAGAGGCTGCTAGGCAAAAGTTGCAATTGGAAAAGGTTCAATTTGACGCAAAATTAAAGAAACTCGAAGAAGACCTAGCTTTGAGCGACGATACGAATCATAAGTTATTGAAGGAAAGGAAACTTTTAGAAGAGAAGTACAACGATATTAGTCAAACTTTAGCCGAAGAAGAAGAAAAGGCTAAGCATTTGGCCAAATTGAAGACGAAACACGAAAGTACTATTGCAGAGCTCGAAGAACGTTTGTTGAAAGATCATCAACAGAGACAAGAAGCCGATCGTTCTAAAAGAAAAATGGAGACCGAAGTAAACGATTTGAGAGAACAGTTATCGGAGAAGCGTACTCAATTGGAAGAGTTGCAGTTGCATTTGGGTAAACGCGAAGAAGAATTAGCCCAAGCTATGGTTCGCGTCGACGAAGAAGGCGCCCAAAAGGCCCAAGCGCAGAAAGCTCTTAGAGAACTCGAAAGTCAACTCGCCGAAATACACGAAGATCTAGAAGCCGAAAAAGCGGCTAGAAGCAAAGCGGAAAAGTTGAAACGAGACTTGAACGAAGAATTAGAAGCTTTAAAGAACGAACTTTTAGATTCGCTCGACACCACGGCAGCTCAACAGGTAAATTATGTAATTTTTTTGGGAGCGAAATCGAAATTGAATTAATGTTTTAGGAATTGAGATCGAAACGCGAGCAAGAATTGGCGACTTTGAAGAAAACTTTGGAAGATGATGCTTCACTGCACGAAGTTAGTCTTGCCGAAATGAGACACAAACACACGCAAGAACTAGGTTCGATTACAGAACAATTGGAGACTTTTAAGAAAGTCAAGACGAGTTTGGAGAAAGCGAAACAATCGTTAGAAGCTGAAAATGCTGACCTCACTACCGAATTGAGAAATCTCGGAGCGAGCAGACAAGAAGGCGATCGTCGACGCAAACAAGCAGAAAGCCAACTGGCCGAAGTGCAGGCCAAACTCTCCGAAAACGAACGTGCCAAATCGGAATTGCAAGAAAAAGTGCTCAAATTGCAACAGGAAACAGAATCGATTGCTCAGCAACTCGAAGATGTCGAATTAAAGTAAGACTAGACTTTCTCGAAATTTTTATACTTTTAAATCTTTTTTAGGGCGTCGGCTGCACTCAAAAGTCAATCTGCTTTTGAATCCCAGTTTACTGAAGCTCAATTAGCTCTAGAAGAAGAAACTAGGCAAAAACTAGCGCTCAGTTCGAAATTGAGACAACTCGAAGCCGATAAGGAACAAATACACGATCAACTTGAAGAGGAAGAAGAGGCCAAGAGAAATTTAGAAAAACAAATAACCGTATTAACTTTACAATTTACTGAACTTAAGAAGAAAGCCGAAGAAGATAGTGAACAAGTTTCGATATTGGAAGAGAACAAGAAGAAGTTGACTAAAGATCTGGAAGCTCTTCAACGAGAAGTCGAAGAACTTACGGTCGCAAACGATAAACTAGAAAAAAGCAAAAAGAAGATCGCCGCCGAGTTGGAAGATGCGAATATTGATTTAGAAACTCAAAGACAAAAAGTTGCAGAGCTCGAGAAGAAGCAAAAGAATTTCGATAAGGTGAGTTGTATGGCTGTTGATTTGTGGGACGATTGTAATCGTTTTTTGTAGGTTTTAGTAGAAGAAAAGGCGGTAAGTGAACAGATGGCTGCAGAACGCGATGCGGCCGAACGAGAAGCACGCGAGAAGGAAACAAAAGTGTTGTCGTTGAGTCGAGAATTAGACGACTCGAGTGAAAAGATCGAAGAACTAGAGCGGATTCGTAGAACACTTCAAGGCGAATTAGACGAATTAGTTAACAATCAAGGAACTGCAGATAAGAATGTACATGAATTAGAGAAAGCCAAACGTTCCCTAGAAAGTCAATTAGCCGAATTAAGAGCTCAAAACGAAGAATTAGAAGATGAATTACAATTAACCGAAGACGCCAAATTGCGATTAGAAGTTAACATGCAAGCTCTAAGAGCACAATTCGAACGCGACCTTCAAGCTAAAGAAGAACAAGCTGAGGAAAAACGAAGAGGAATTGTCAAACAATTGCGCGACTTGGAGGCCGAACTCGACGAAGAAAGAAAACAAAGAACCGCCGCCGTCGCCGCTCGTAAAAAGCTCGAAGGCGATTTAAAAGAAGCCGAAGCTCAAGTCGAACTACAGTACAAGGTTAAGGAAGACGCTTTGAAACAATTGAAGAAATCTCAACAACAATGCAAGGAGGCAACTAGAGATGCTGAAGAAGCCAGAGCTGCACGAGATGACCTCGCCGCTAGTAGTAAAGATGCAGAAAGGAAAGGAAAGGCTCTAGAGGCCGAACTGTTGCAATTAAGCGAAGATTTGGCCAGTTCCGAACGAGCTCGACGAGCGGCCGAAGCCGAACGAGACGAATTACAAGAAGAAATCAACAATGGCAGTAGCAAAGGTATTTATTTATTCTGCTCTTTTTAAGTCTTCTAAACGACATTTCTTTTACAGCAAGCCTCTTAGTAGATGAAAAGCGCCGTCTCGAAGCAAGAATAGCAACCCTCGAAGAAGAATTAGAAGAAGAACAAAGTAATAACGAAGTCTTCGCCGATAAAGCGAGAAAAGCTCAATTATCCGTTGAACAACTAACCACCGAATTAGCCAACGAACGTTCGTCCGGTCAAAGACACGAATCGAGTCGCCTTCTATTGGAACGTCAAAATAGGGAGCTCAAGGCAAAATTGAGCGAGCTCGAAACTGCCCATCGTACCAAAACTAAAGCGACCATAACTTCTTTAGAAGGTAAAATTAACAATTTAGAAGAGCAGTTAGAAGCCGAAGCCAAAGAACGTCTGGCTCAACAAAAACAAAGTCGTAAACTCGATAAAAAGTTGAAAGAACTCGTGATGCAGCTCGAAGACGAACGACGTCACGCGGATCAGTATAAGGAGCAGGTCGAGAAGATGAACGGTCGTGTTAAAGGTTTAAAACGTCAATTGGAAGAGGCGGAAGAGGAGATGAGCAGGGAGAAGGCTCAAAAACGTAAAGCTCAACGCGAATTAGAAGATATGGTAGAATCTCACGAATCGATGACTCGCGAAATTAGTAATTTGAAAAGTAAAATAAGGTGAGATGAGTTGTCACTTTGGTTTTTGGTGACGGGGAAAGTATTAAAAGTATGCTATTGATTTTTCAGTCTTAGTCATAAATCATGATATGGTGGGAGTTCCACTACGCAGTTTATTTAGTCTCTTATTTGGTATGTGGTCGTAGCGGTTTTTAACTAATTGGCTTATGGTATTTTTTTTAAATTGCGCACAAAAAAAGTGAAGTGCCGCTTTGTATTATTGCGCTTTCATTTTTTTTTTCTTTTAAGCTACTATTATTTGCTTCTTTGTGTATTTTATTTTTTTATTAACCAAATTTTAGTCTAAATTTTAGTTATTATGTGTTTGACTGGAGGATGAAGCTCCTTCGCTAGTTACAATATCAATACGGCTTTAAGCCAAATGAAACTTTAAATTAACTGAGGCCATAAATGCTGTAATTTTATCTTTTGATTACTAAAATGATAATCATCCGTCGGGAAATAACTTTTAACCAACTCATATTAGAGTAAATACAGAGTGGCCCCCTTTTATATTTAATACTTTCTTGTGTTGTGTATAACTGTATAACAGGATGTATTTGACTTAGTTGCACTATTAGACTAGCGTGTATAAATGTTGATTTTTACAAATGAACCTTTAGTGAGTTGTCAATTAAACTGTTAACTTGGCTAGTGGCTAGTGCTTCCGATACAACTGTATACAAAGTAAATAAGTTGAGCTTTTTTTTAATAGGCGCAATGCTGGAGGTATGGGTTTGTCGTCTTCTCGTTTAGGAACATCGAAACGTGGTTCTCTACAACCGGGCGGAAATGGATCTGGAGATGACTCGACAACCCAAGATGACACTTTAGATGGCGACGACACTACTATTTAATTTCTTTTTATTCCATTTTTTTTAATTTCTTCAACAACGACTAAATAAACTATAAGCTTTTCTACAGTATTAAAAAAATATAATTTTTTTCGTGCTTCAAAATATTCAGATTGTACATTTTAAATGTAGTTTGCGTCGGTCAAGTCGTTAATTTGTATATACACAAGATTAGTACTTACGTAGCCATAAATTTCTTTTTCTCAAATGTGTAGCACATTTTTTTTCAGCTTACAAAATAAGGTTTTACAAAATATTTTAACAACATATTTGCTTAAGTAGTTATTTTTGATGAAACAGTGATATACTAATTGATGTTTTTTCATAAATTTGCATTTTATTTATACCTTAGGCATGTTATAATAATTATTATGAAGTTTGATCACAAATTTTTATTGCAATTTATTGTTAATTTCAAACAAAGACCGTCTAGTATTTGTTGTGGCCTGATCTTTATTTGGTATTATTTACACATTTATAAAATGTGGTTTTTTTCTCTCTCATCATATTGTCTACTATTTATAATTGACTAATCTAATAGTGATAAAAGCATTTTGATACTTTTTAAATATTGTAGATTATTAATATTATAACATTTTGTAAACTTAATTTTTTTTTCAATTTTGATACCATGCAGCAGTTCTGTACAAAAGAAAAGGCTTCTGCATTTGTTGTATATAAGTGTCCTAAGTATTCTAAATTGGGTTATGGGAAATATTATACCTTAATAAAAACAATAAATTGTTTAAAATTTAAATCTTCTTTATTAGAATTTCTAGCTCCTTCGGAGCAATATATAATTGTGACATTGCTGTACTAAAAAATAGTCTCGACTCGATGATTTCGCTTTATAAAAATCCAATAGTTTTGAAACCTCACATTCTTCTAATTTGTAGGTGCCTAGTGATGAATATACCATAAGCCCTGATGAATCAGAGGCGAGCTTTACCGGCAGTGACTAAAAACATCACTTTTTCGGTTTTTCGTTAATATCTCGAAAACTATGCGTTGGAGCTAAAACGTGACCATGTATAAAATTAAAGCTGATAAAATTTGCTACAAAATTAAATATATGCGTGTTTTTTGTATTTAGAGTTCACCGAGTTATAGGGCTTTGCAAATTAGTGTTATAAAAACCAAGTTTGCGGTCTATGTTGTATAGTATGGATTTGGTTTTCTCAGTTTTGGCTTCTGTAGCTGCAGAAGGAGCAGTAGGACCACATCAGGTCTCTCATCAAGAACCTTTTGAGTATGGTGTATGGTCCATTAGCCCAGAAACCTCTTGTTAATAATGCCGGATGCCGCCTGTGAAAGCCTACAATGTCTTCCCAAGTGACGCAAAAAACAGTTTAGTAGTAGATGAAATCAACTCATAACAAACCCAAAAATATTGATGAATTAATTTCATATTCTAGTAACGCCTAATTTCTCCAAATTTTGAAATAAATTTAAAAAGTGGGAACAGTTCTAAAGTAATCTATTATTTGGTTGGTATCGATGTTAAAAGTTTCAAAAATATGCGCTAGGTGGCTAATGGCGACTTTTTGTCATTGTCGAAAAATTTTGAGCACAAGTAGCGGAATGCCTCCATTTTGTTTATTTTCTTGACGTGCAGAGTCGGCAACACTTTCGAAAATATTTTAAATCGCCGGCATACAGCAAAATCTAAGTAAACGTTATAAAAGTTTGCGGTGTCATTAACTTAAATTCGTATATATGTTTCTTGTGTACACCCCTCGCTCAGAGGGTTTAGAAAACAGCAGACATTGGGCGCATCGCGAGTAAGCATTTTGTCAAATTGACTACGGACTCCGGCACTAAAAATAATTCGAACAACCTCAATAATACGGTACAACAACATTGTGTCGTGAACGATAAGAATTGTGTCGTTAATACTAAAAAGAACAAAGGTATTCTTTCTATCACCGGCGGGAAAGAAAAGTCGAGGCCCTCAGAAACACCACCCCTCACCATGCACCGTGCCAACGAACCGGCCCAAATAAATGTCAACGATGTAGAAGAAATGGAAACTCAAGAAGGTAAATTTTTTCCCTTTGTCATTTTAAAACGAAATAAGTTAAAATGGTCGTTCAGTCCATGACAGCTGTGTTTTATTTTCATTGTTACCACCGACCTGTCACTTATTAATTAAAAATTTTTGTTAAATGTAATTGTGATCCACGAGGTGTTACAGTAACTACAGTAGAATACATGCCAGATACTGGTGGTGGTGAAATGGATCAGTCACAAAATGGTGATGTTATATTTGGGCCTCAACCCGATCCTGCTGGACTTCCCATTCAAGATGCCGATATGGAAGAGGACGAAGCACGATCTGAAGCCACTTTTCGTTTTGCCGTTAATCAGTTTAGCAAATTAAAAGTAAGTTTCGTATTTTTTACAAAAGTTTATAATTCAACCCCAAAATGTGCGTGGGCGAGTTTAATTTGCATAAATCTTTTAATTTTTGGAAGTATTCGTCTCGAGAGCTTACTTAATACGTTTACCAAAGTTTATATTTTATTATAAATTGTGTTTATTCTGCTACTTGTATAATGTTTGATAAATTCTATTATTGATTAAACTTATTTTAAGTTTATTAATGAGCTTAGGCATGTTGTTTGTCTACTGGGGATTAAATTTAAATTTTTTTAATTTCTTTTAGCTACCTCTTGCCTTTGTTTATTATCCAGCTCTATTGTCAGATATATAATTACAATTTAACCTCAGTGTCCATTAAAATTAAAACCGATTTTGGAAGGTTGGGGGGCATATTTGAGTTTCTTTACGACAACAAATCGACAAAAACAACCAAAATTTGCAACAAACACAATCTTAGGAGAAATGAAGCCGTAAAACGCAGTTGACACAGTTCTATCCTTATTGGACTCACTAGAAAAGTTCTTTATGCAAACATTAGTTTTTATTTTATTTTTTTAAGAAGATTATGTTAGGTATATAGGTAGAACAAAATGATTATAAGCTTACAAAGCAGTTAAAATGAAAAGGCCATGAAATTCTTTACGAAACAATTCATAAACAATTTTGACGTATGTGCTATTGGTCGAGATTTGCGACATGGGGTTGTACCGTGTTAAATTAACTATTGCAATTATTGGCTCTCTTAAGCATTTTTGGGGAAAAACTGGCAAGACACTCTTTATTCAGAAGTAAAAACTGCATGTAATGCCCTCTTTAGTTGTGTCATTCGTGTCTCCACTTCCACAAATTTTTGGAAAATGGCTAGTAATTTACCCTAAAGAAGTTTCTCAAAATGGTAAAAAATTACAAAAATTTTGAATGCAATTGTTTATTACTTGTTTATCGTAAAGCCCTATAGCTCAGATCTCGAGCCACATACTGTTCACGTGTTCACATATGGGGTGTACTGTGGGTTTTTATTTGAGAATTAGCGAGTGCATTGGAGCTCAACTTCCAACTTGAATCATAAATAAATCTGTAGGTTTTTATATCGATACGAAATGATCGATACCAATTAGCAACATTTGTGTACATTTAAACTTTAGGTCTTCAATTTTAGCAAAGTATCAACATTTTTATAAATTTAATTGTGAAAGCAAAACGGCGCAGAAATCAATTACTCAATACATATCAATTAATTTGGAATGCTCTCGTAATGTAAAATGGAATTCTACTGTAGAACTAAATAATGCTTCACAAAAGGGTCAATGAGATAAATTTAATTATTATTTCTTGAATTGGAGGGTGGGTCACTAGTGTTTTATTCGAGGCAGCGTAAACAATTAACAATTAATTTAATTGATCGAAGAGGAATTTTTCCAAGGTGTGGTCTTTTTATAACTGCTATTGTAATTCAACCCAAAATTGCATAACTTTTTTTTACAATAAAATGAGGACAAATGGGAAGCTCGCACGTCTTGTGTAAAAACTTATTACTTTGCTTGAAAACTATTCCAAATTCTCCTTCTGTGACACTCTGATTGTTTAAAAGATACATTAAAGCACCTCTAGGACTAAATTTTGACCCTAAATATTTGCGTTTAACGTCTTTTTTTGTTTTCAACTTAGGATTCGGTACTCTCACCGCCCTGTTACGTTCGAAATTTACCATGGAAAATTATGGTGATGCCGCGTACGAGCCACACACAAGAGAGAACAACTCAGAGATCTTTAGGATTCTTTTTACAATGCAACGGCGAGAGCGAGTCGAGCTCTTGGTCTTGTTACGCCGTGGCAGAGCTTCGTTTAATGTCAGTGCGACCCGATGTGGAACCCTTTACAAGGAAAATTCAGCACTTGTTCTATTCCAAGGTAAATAAATCGCAAATTAAAGTAGCACAGCTCAATTTCATCCCAATTATTTAGGAAAACGACTGGGGCTTCTCTCACTTCATGACCTGGACTGACGTCTTGGACACAGAAAAGGGCTACATTAAAGACGATTCGATTACTTTAGAAGTGCACGTCGTGGCCGATGCTCCTCACGGTGTTTCGTGGGACAGCAAGAAGCATACTGGTACTTTTTTCATGTATGACTTCGTATCTGTACTAATTAATTCGTTTTAGGTTATGTCGGTCTCAAAAATCAAGGAGCCACGTGTTACATGAACTCCCTCTTACAAACGTTGTACTTTACGAATCAACTACGTAAGGCTGTTTACAAGATGCCGACCGAATCGGACGATTCAACTAAGTCTGTTGCATTAGCCTTGCAAAGGGTTTTCCACGAGTTACAATTTTGCGATAAGCCAGTCGGTACTAAGAAATTAACGAAAAGTTTCGGTTGGGAGACTTTGGACTCATTTATGCAACACGATGTACAGGAATTCTTGAGGGTGAGTTTTTGTCGATTTAGAACATTTCCAAACTTTACATTTGTGCAATTTTAAGGTCTTGTTGGATAAGCTCGAGAGTAAGATGAAGGGCACTTGTGTCGAAGGTACGGTTCCAAAGCTATTCGAAGGCAAAATGATTTCGTATATCCGTTGCAAAAATGTCGACTACACGAGCACTCGTACTGAAACTTTTTATGATATACAACTAAACATCAAAGGAAAGAAGAACAGTAAGCGAGTTACTAACTTATAATGCAGTTTTTACATTCAAAATATTTTTTTAGTCGATGAATCTTTCAAAGATTATATTGCAAAAGAGACTTTGGACGGAGATAATAAGTATGACGCCGGTGAACACGGATTGCAAGATGCCGAAAAAGGAGTCGTATTTTCGTCTTTTCCTCCGGTCCTTCACTTACACCTGATGAGATTTCAATACGATCCCATAACTGATTGCTCGGTTAAATTTAATGACAGATTCGAATTTTACGAAAAAATTTCTCTCGACAGCTATTTACAAGAACCGGATCCTACTAATCCAGCAAATTACACGTTACACGCTGTTTTAGTTCATTCTGGTGACAATCATGGAGGGCATTATGTTGTTTTCATTAATCCAAGAGGTGAGTTCTATTTTGGTGTTGGCAAAGGGGTACAAAATTGATTTTTTCTCACAATTTTGAAAAATAATAGTTCTAGAAAAAAATGTCATTATACCTTTTTTGAAGCTAAAATTGCCTTCGATTTGATATGCTTTTTATAATTTTTGTGTATTGTTATTGCAATGGAAATGCACCTGCATTTAATCAACAACACTATAACAGAAGACTGACATGCCTATTTTTGTTTATTATAAGCCACTTTTTTTTGTTTATTGATATTCATTAAATTCGCTCGTTCTGCAGTGAACTTTGAAATCTTCTAATTTCTTAAGTGAAATCGGACAAATGTCCAAATGATCTTTTTTTCTTAAAATTACACGAGCTTTCATATGTCAGCGTTTGTCGGTGAGCTAATAAATCACCTTGTATAGGAAAAATTGCCCGACATAGATGTATTTTGAAATGATGTCTTTTTTACTTTTTTTTAAATTCCTGTACTCGCACGATGTTTTTCTCATTTATGTGAAACTGAACGGCTCTACGTAAAAAATTGTTAACTTTAAATTTAAAGTTTGTTCAAACTTCTTTAATTTGGCTCATATTTGATCATCACATGACAAAAATGAGTCAAGTTATAGGCGGATGTTTGCAAAAAGTGTGTGAGAAAAATCAATATTATAACAATATAGGTAGTGACTGTTTTTTTTTTGTTTTAACTCTTAAATGAAAGTGACAATAGTTCTAAAAACTACCCTACTTTGAAAAGAATAGAAATCTCTATTAATTGCTCCTCTTTCACTTTTACTCTACCAATGAGAGTAACGAAGATATTGTTATTTGAAAATTTAACCCATTTTTTGGCTTTTTGTAACTCTTAAGTTAACAACACTTGTCACACTTGACAACACACAACAACGGTTGATGTATTTCAGTGTCAACTTGCCTTATTTGCCCCTTTATCAAATTTATGTATTATGAATGTGTTTTACAGGTGACGGAAAGTGGTGCAAATTTGACGATGACGTCGTATCGAGATGCACCAAACAGGAAGCCATCGAACATAATTATGGTGGTCAAGACGACGACATGAACATGACCGTCAAACATTGTACTAATGCTTACATGTTGGTTTACATTCGCGACTCAGAGCTGCACAATGTTCTACAAGAGGTTAATATTAAATTGTTTATTTAAAAAAATGAAAATTTGGACATGGAAAATTAACACTGAGTCTGCATTTTTTTAAATTGCCAAAAACAAAAAAAAAGTTTATTAAATTGTTGTTTAAGACATAACAGAAACTTTAAATTTCTGACTTCATTCTACTTGTTATGATTAATACTCTTTTAAATAATATTTCGCCTTTAGATTATCCTAAAATGTACATTCAGTGTTGATGAATTAAAATTTTTGTGTTACCATTTGTTTACATTTGTGTTTTGTTCATGTAATGTTATTTTAACAGGTGACCGATGTAGATATTCCTAGCGAGTTAGCCGACAGGCTAGCCGAAGAGAAGCGAATGGAACAAGTTAGACGTAAGGAGCGTAACGAGGCCCATCTATACATGACCGTAAATGTAGTATTAGAAGATTCGTTCGACGGTCATCAAGGAAATGATTTGTACGATCCCGAAAGGGCACTGTATCGTGTATTTAGGATTAAAAAGGCAGCTACGATCGGCGAGATGATGGAGATGTTGGCCGATAGTTTTAAATATCCGCCTGAACAGTTACGGCCGTGGCCTTTCAGTCATCGTTCGAATCAAACTCTCCGTCCTAGTTTATTGGATTTGGAATCAGATTTGCATAAGAACGTTATAGACGCGGCCGAAAACCAAAATCCTTGGAACATATTTTTGGAATTGTTACCACCGGATTCTGGACAATTGGCTTTACCTACTTTCGATAAGGATACCGATGTTTTACTTTTCTTTAAGTTGTACGATCCGAAACAAAAGAAGATACATTATTGTGGACACCATTATTTACCTGTCACTAGTAAATTATCCGACCTTGTTCCTTTGTTGAACGAAAGGGCAGGTTTCCCCCCCGATACAGAATTAGTATTATACGAAGAAATTAGACCTAATATGATCGAAAAGATTTTAAATATCAATGAAGCTTTAGAAAAAGTAAGTTCTTCTCCTTTGTCTTTTAATTTATTTAAAACAAATAATCTGTTTTAGGTATTAGACGAATTAATGGATGGAGATATAATCGTTTTTGAAAAGGAAGAAAGAGAAGAACTCTCCGATTTACCCACTTGCTTAGATTATTTTAAAGATTTATTCTATCGAGTTGAAGTTACTTTTGTAGATAAGTGTATACCTAACGATCCCGGCTTTACAATGGAGTTGTCTCAGCGTATGACTTACGATCAACTGGCTCGAGCTGTAGCTCAAAGGGTTGGCACCGATCCATATTTATTGCAGTTTTTCAAATGTCAAAGGTAAGTCGAAGGTTAATTTATTTTTAAATGCCCATAAAGTGAAAATTTACTTTATTTGTGTGTTTAAACCTTTCAAAATCGTCATAAAGCGGTCGAATTGTTACATAATAGGTACATTACAATTACAAAGGGATACTAAGGACTTGCATCAACAAATTAAACATTACGGAGGGTGACCATCAACAAATTAAACATTACGGAGGGTGACATTACACCGAAAACCTTCTGTTCTAGGGAAGTGTACAAAATACAGTACAACTTCGATAATCCGGACAGATGTAGTTCTGGAACTAAATCTCTTTTTGATTTATTCAAAAATTTTAAGTATTCTGATTAACCGCTACAAAGAGTACAGAGTAACTAAGCTAGAATTAAAAAATAAAACGAAGGTTTTTTGATTCTTTTTATCAGGGATGTATTTTTTCCAATGCAATAATATAAGTTTCATGCTGGTACAAGACGAGGTAAGTGGTTGTTAACTTCTTGAAAGCGGAATAAAATCAAGGACATATATGTAACTAGAATCCTGTGTTCAATTGATATAAGAAATGATCAGACTTATTTATGTCCGGATTTGCAAGGCATCAAATTTACAAATGTTCGAATGAGTTGCATGTCCGAACTACTGGAGTGACCGGACTAGCATGTGTCCGGATTGTAGAAGGTATATGCATTTAAATGAAGTCGAACTAGCTGGCCCAAAATAAGGGGATTATTTTGGTGATATTTCAAGAAATCTCAACCCACATTATTTTTTACTAAACTATAAGTTAGTATGCATTAGTCTTGTTTATTTGTCTGCTTGGAGTAAAAAGAGCAAATTTAAATCGTTTGTTTACCCTGCTCTTTTGCACTAATTTTGCGTATGTGTCCTGCTCTAATGACGTCACACTTGGAGTAATTAGAGCAGATGGACCAGACAAATAAACAGACCTATTAAAGGGGGTGTGACCCAAAAATAACATTTTACACGGATATATGTAAACAAAATATCTAAAAACAGTTGTGAAAACCGCACATCTAAAATCCAAATATTAATCGAGATATAGGCATTAGAAGTTTTACTGAAGCTGCCTGTGAGGTCATACCGACATTGGCCGTCAGCGTATCTAGTCGTATTTGGTCGTATTCACAACACATTAGTAGCGCTACTAATCACATAACCTACTAATGTATGACGTCACTATATACTTAAAAACGTTATATTATCTTCAAAACGGTTTGTCTCAGTGATGTGCGATTTTGAAATTTGTTCTTAGAGTTTTCGTACTATAACTTTAATTTTTGGGTCACACCCTCTTTAAGGTGTTATTTCGTTGCAACGTCCAGCGGTTGCGGCCGGATGCGACGTCCCGCAGTCAAGCACTGCTACAATGCACTTTAATGTAAGGGAAGAGAGAAGCAGTGCTCGGCCGTGTGCTCGACTGCTAGACATCGCGTCCGGTCCCTACCGCTGGACGTTGCAACGAAATCGCATCTTTAGGTGGCCAGTATACCACGATCGTTCCATTTCTACTTTTTTTATTGTAACTTTGCATGTAATTATTATTATAAAAATTTAAAAACAGGAATATGGAATATGTAGGCGAAATATATGACTTTAGTTTTGATATAGTCGGTTTTTAAAATAATTTCAAAATTGACTACTTTTTTAAAGGACCAAATTTTTACAAAGGATTTACTCAAAGTCTTACTGCCTTTTTTTCTAGACAAAAATTATTGTTTATAGAATCACGGTTAAGGCTCTATACATAAGATCAGAAGTTCCCCTTCTAATGAGTTAATTTTTAGTTTTTCTTGTAGCTATAAAGATAGTCCAGGTCATCCTTTGAGGTGTACGTTCGAAGGAACTCTGAAAGATCTTCTAGTTTTTTCGAAACCTAAAACGCCAAAGAAAATTTTCTATCAACAATTAAGCATTAGAGTTAACGAACTAGAAAACAAGAAGCAATTTAAATGCGTTTGGGTGGGCTCCAAGTTTAAAGAAGAAAAGGAGTTAATATTGTATCCTAATAAAGGAGGTACGGTAGCCGACCTTTTGGAAGAGGCCAAAAAGCAAGTCGAATTTACCGAAGGAGGTACCGGAAAGTTGAGGTGATTGCTTTAGTTTGGAAGTTAACGAAGATGGTTTTAAAGTAAATAATTTTTAGGTTAGTGGAAGTTAACTGCAATAAAGTTCTTGCCGGTCCTAAAGAAGACGCCTGTTTAGAATTATTGGCCGTCGGTGGCACTAAAGTTTATAGGATAGAAGAAATACCGGCAGAGGAATTGAGATTACAAGAAGACGAAATGCTCATTTCTTGCGCTCATTTTCACAAAGAAGTATTTTCCACGTTCGGTATACCCTTTTTGGTTAAAATTAAGCATGGGGAATCATTTTCTAAAGTTAAAGGTAAAAAATTCTCTTTGTACAATTTACAAATTTACGTGACTTTTCTTTAGAGCGAATACAAAAGAAGTTGTCCATTCCCGAAAAGGAATGGGAGAAGTTTAAATTTGCTATCGTTTCTTTGGGAAGACCTCAGTTTATAACCGAGGAGGACTTCACTATTAACTTACAAGAATTTAAACCCACTAATAGTAAGTTGTTAAAACTTGTTACGCTTGTTTATAAACGATGTTTTGTTAATAGGTAGTAGTCCCAAACCTTGGCTAGGTTTGGAACACGTAAACAAGGCACCTAAAAGATCTCGCTTTAATTATTTGGAAAAGGCGATCAAGATCTACAACTGAGACTGATGCTTGTGCAGAATTCTTTCTTAAAATTGAAATCTGCATTTTCCAAGTATCAAAGCCCACCTTTTGTTTGAATTTGTCGTATTTCTAAGGATTATTTTTAATTTGAAATACGATTTTCACTACCCAATGCAAATGTGTAAATATATGGACGGCCATGCGTGTCAGTTACATAAATAATTGGATTTAAAAAATAGTAAACTTCGTTTGACTACTTACTCACTTGTTAATAATACTTGTAATTTATGTTGAAACAAATGTTTTTATTAATTTTATTAATTACCACGGTGTAGCGAAATATATATGTATTGTATGGAATTGCTTTCAAATATAATCGTTGAAATCGTGAAAGTTTTATCTGTTGTTCCTATTCTATAGTGGCACGCCGATTTTGATTTAAATCGGAGAATTCCACGATTAAACTTCATTTTTTATGGCTAATTTGGTGTCCAAAATTTGTTACATCGAATAGTCGGAATTTTGTCATGGCCTAATCGGTAATTTTTTTCGATGCACCATATTTTCGCTTAATTTTATTTTGCAAATATTTTCCAACCATCCCTTTTGTATAATAAACAAATTACTGGTTGATATGATTTTTATATTATTGTGTTGTTCATACAATTATGATTATACATTTTCTTTGTTAATTTTTTACTTATGATGGATTGTGTTATTTTTTATGTTGATGTAATGTTAAGAAAAACTTCAACCAGTGAGATTTTTTAAATCAAAATGTTGCGTTTGTTTGAGCCATTCTAAAATGTACGAAAACTTTTCCTTTATCAATTTTTCTCAAATTTATTTTTAAGTGATGTTATGAAACTCTTACAAACGTAACTTGTTTGTGATTACAGGTAAAATGTTTAATAGGTGCTTATATTAGAGTGTGTAATTGTATTTTATTGTATTGTGAATTTACAACTGTAATACAAAATTTTATTACAGACTTAAATTATAGATTACATCACTTTGATTTCAATAAAAAAAATTCGTAAGAATAACTTTTACTTATTTACTTTACCCTGTGGGCACTATGTTCAAACCCACGAAAGAACGCACTTGGGTCTTGAGTGACTAAAGGAACCCTGCAGATACTACTCCAAACTCCAGCCGCACTTCACTGTCTCTAGAATCTAGAATGACAACAACCAAACCTGCAGCGACATTTAAATCTAATAATTTTAGAAACAAACAAATTTGGGAGTCGCAAAACGAGCTCTGGTATGCAAATCCCCAAATCCAGATGGAATATTCCTGCAATAAAGAAGTGTAAATCTGGTAATGATATTTTGCAAATCTTTAGAGCCAGCCCTGCCTTGAACTAAGCTCTTATGCAGCAGACGTTTGGAAACTTGTGCCCAACTACCAACTACTCACTATAAATATGCAGCTTTGATCACAAGCGCATATCAACCCAGTGAGGGAACATTTCGTGAATTGAGCAAACTGTTTTGTCTGATTAAATATACGGATCTGTTTCCACATAATGATGTGTACTGGAGAGACAATAGCCCAAACCAGACTATATGAGCAAACAAACCCCGCTCCACATACTCTATATGAATTAATAGCATTTCTTTTTAAAGTGAACGATAAAAATAATTGTTACTAATTCTCGTATAGGTAACCTTTTCTGATAAATGATGTTCGACCTGAGATAAATCAAATGTTTCCGATTTAATTACGTGTTAGTTGCTACGGCTAATACGTCCCTCCACGTTTCTATTTATGAAATATTAAATAGGTTTCCATCAATAATGTTATAGTCTGACATATATTTTACGTATTTCACTATAATTACGCATAAATTCTTGATAAGAGGGGCATTTTTACAATTTAACCAAAATAGTAAATAGACCCCAGCAACACTTTATCAATTTCTTTCATTAAAACTATCAACGTAATTAATTTGATAAGGACAAGCAACAAAGTTTAAGTGACCCATAGAACTCGTAAAACTTAATTGACTTCTTAGTCGCAAAACCAAATTAAAAATATTAAATAATTTGAATTTACCGCCTCATCATAATCGTGTAAACGTATTATTGATTTAATTATTAGCCGAGTAGTGCGTACTAGCAGTCACTTAATGGCAATCATTGTAAAATTGCAACAAACGACATTCGTTTGTAGTTTAATAGTAGATGTAATCACTCAATAGATTGTTTATAATTCAAATTTCCCGCACTTTATTTCAAAATAGTATTCTATACACAGGGTGCTACAAAAGAAACGTACATTACTATTACTCTAGACTCTAGTCTGTTGCCCCTTATAAAAACAGTCGTAGAACTTTCCAAAAAATAAAAGCGTTGTAAAATTGTACAATAATATTTGTATTAAGTTAAACCATCAAACTGTTTGTTTCGGCCAGTCAATGAGCCAATATTACAATAATAAACACCAAATTTAAGTGTTTAATCGTTTGATGTTTGATCCATTATCAATTTAAACTTGAATTCGGAGCCCATTGCCATAATATTTATTTATAATTAATAATTAACGTACGTTACGTCGTTACGGTTACGTGCGCTGACGTACGCCACTGAATAACACTTGTTGATTGAGAATCTTAATTATCTGTTTTAAATTTTGAAACCGATTACTAGATCAAATTAAATACGTAAGTGAAACTCTTTAATCTTTTCGTAACGTTGAGTAACTTATTTTACACAATAATGACCTTTTTTAAAATTATCTGCTTTTGAGGTTAACGATAAACTAAATCTGAAATTAAAAAAAAATTGATTTAAATGAAACGGACTTAATCGGCAAGCTTTAATTAATAACCAACAGCTAACACCGAATAAGTATAGTTAGTGTTAAATTTTTCTTTCATCGTAAGTATAATTAATCAGTTAACGAACTAAACGCCGAATTTAACCTTCAAAGTGTGATATAATTTTTTCGTTCATTTCTTTGCGATAATTAAAGGAGTTAACATTAAAATTATGAACGCGTTTAAAAGACCTCTCGGTGCAATTTTAACAAAGTTGACTTATAATAACAAAGTTTTTCTACAGAGTACTAGTAATAATATACTTCAACAAACAAAAATGGGTGCCGCAACAAATGTTAATGATATGAAGTTATTAAACGTTAATGTGTGGGATTCCGATCCAGAGCTATATTCGCTCATACAAAAAGAAAAAAGGAGACAAGAATCTGGATTGGAAATGATAGCGTCGGAAAATTTTACATCTTTACCTGTTTTGCAATGTTTGAGTTCGTGTTTGCACAATAAGTATTCCGAAGGAATGCCCGGGCAAAGGTAAGCATCTTCCATCGAGTCGAATTAGTTTGTTAAATGTATTTTTAAGGTATTATGGCGGAAACGAATACATCGATGAAATTGAATTATTAGCTCAAAAACGTGCTTTGGAAGCGTATAATTTAAATGCGGGAGAATGGGGTGTGAATGTTCAGCCTTATTCCGGCTCTCCAGCTAACTTCGCCGTTTACACAGGTAAATTTTTATTTTTAAACTGCATCAAACCAAATAAATAAATGGAAAATTATTATCTATAGAAATGATAGTTTATTAGAGAAACGGAAACTAAAGTTAAGTGTATGTTTAGTTATTACAAAAATATTTGTAAAAGGAGTATTACTGGAAGGTCATGATTACTCAATTTTTATTTATCACCAAATAACCATAACTTTGGTTCAGAAATAGTTGTGAAATACTTTGTTGTGTTTTGTATAAAATAACAAACTGCGATTGTTAACATTTTCATTGAACAAGTCATAAATGGCTCACCTTCTACTCACCTCTGAAACGTGTTTTTATTGAAATTTAATTTGTAGCTATTGCGGAACCACATGGGCGTATAATGGGCTTAGACTTACCCGACGGTGGACATTTAACTCACGGTTTCTTTACACCGACCAAAAAAATATCGGCAACATCTCAATTTTTTGAATCGATGCCATACAAAGTGAGCTAAAACAAAAATTAACGCCAACGATCTTACATTGTAATTTTCCCACAGGTTGACCCCGAAACTGGCCTCATTGACTACGACCAACTTGCAAAATCTGCCAAAACTTTCAGACCTAAAATTATAATCGCCGGTGTTAGTTGTTATTCGAGAGCTCTAGACTATAAGAGATTTAAGGAAATTGCGGACGATGTCGGCGCTTATCTGTTTTCGGATATGTCTCACATATCTGGTCTTGTTTCTGCAGGTAACATCACTATGTGCTTTTTACAATGTGAAATTAATTTTTTACTTTTTACAGGCGTGACACCGAATCCATTTGAATACAGTGACATAGTTGCCACCACCACGCACAAAAGTTTACGAGGCCCGAGAGCCGCCGTTATATTCTTTAGAAAAGGCGTTCGTTCCGTCAACAATAAAGGCCAAAATATCATGTACGACTTAGAAAGTAAAATTAATCAAGCAGTATTTCCTGGATTACAAGGTAAGGTACTTCGATTAGAGAGCCGAGTGTTTAATCAATGGAGGTTAATCTTTAGGTG
The DNA here is from genome assembly GCA_950108345.1 of Malthinus flaveolus. Taxonomy (NCBI): domain Eukaryota; kingdom Metazoa; phylum Arthropoda; class Insecta; order Coleoptera; family Cantharidae; genus Malthinus; species Malthinus flaveolus. Next base: position 1,587,148 of record OX467288.1, read on the forward strand.
GTCCCCATAACAATGCGATTGCTGGAATTGCAACAGCATTCAAACAAGCCAAGTCCGACGAATTCGTCCGTTATCAAAAACAAGTGGTTGCTAATTCTAGACGTTTATCCGATGGTCTACAAAGTAAAGGATATAAAATATCGACCGGTGGTACGGACGTCCACATGTTGTTGGTCGACTTGAGAGGAACTGGGTTATCTGGCGCAAAAGCTGAAAGAATTTTGGAAGAAATTTCAATAGCTTGTAATAAAAATACCGTACCGGGAGATAAAAGTGCACTTAATCCATCAGGATTTAGATTAGGTACTCCGGCTATAACAACGAGAGGTTTAATAGAACAAGATATCGATCGAGTGGTTGATTTTATTGATCGAGGTTTGAAGTTAGCCAAAGAAGCTAGCGCCATTTCTGGACCTAAATTAGTAGATTTTAAGAACGTTTTAGAAAAAGACGAAAGTTTTAAAACTAAAGTTGAAACTTTAAGAAACGAAGTCGAAGTTTTTAGCAGATCATTCCCACTTCCTGGTCTTAAGGAATTATAATTTTGCCATTTTGTTGATTTTTAATATTGTATTAAGTATAAGCAATAAGTGCCTTATTGAATTTTATAAGTTTATAAAAATGCTCAGTTTCGTAATAAATGCTACTTTAAATTTCCGACTACTAATATTATGTATACAGTATGTTTCTAAATTGAGTAACTTTTCATTTTTGAATTTTCAAAAACATCCACTCGCTTGCTTTGAAACTCTTGTACCTACCGAATAGATATTGTTATTCACATTTTATATGAAATGTCAGAAAAAATTAAAATTATTAGTATTTTGTTTCGTGTATTACAAGATGAATTTTTTTCCGCCTTGTAACTCCATTAGTGGACATACTGTAGATATTTAGTAATAAGAAACTTAATGCAAACTGTAGTACCTATAACACCGAATTTTTCCCGGTGTGCTCATCAGTTTAATCGAAGACCCACACCTTGTGAAGACTACAGACCCTCTAACAAAAACTTTGAAGATCGCGACCCTTAAAGAAACTATCTCTCAAGCTTAAAATTATTTATTGAATTGCCACCAAAATATTTTGGTATAAGGCATTTGTTGTTAAATAAAATAAGTCAAATTTACATAACACAACCTTTTTAAGGTATATATCGATGCATTTATAAAGCGAAGAAACAAAATTTAATTAAAAAAACCTCCCCAAATTATTAGGGTAACAAATAATATATCTGTGATACAAAAAAATAATCATTTTCAAAATTATGTAATATTTTTGGTAAGACTAATTAGTTTTGAAAGACTCGAAAATTTTAAGTTAATTGCATACTTATTATACTTTGAAAAACCAGCAGTTTACTGGCCAACATTCGATCTAAATCCAAAACACACCATTGAAACACAAAATCACAATCGTTCACTTAATTTAACAAATTCTCAAAAATTAACAAAAAAAATGTCGAATAATTTTGTAATGTACACTATACAGTATAAATGTATGAGTTAATCTACATCTGCCATATCTCTCACGGACGAGGTAGACGGTTCCGGAGTAAACCGAAACAATCCTTCGAAGAAATTAATCGGGCCCGAATGAGCCGTCGTCGATCTCGATTGACTCGGAAAGAATGTCTTTCGAATGGTCCTTAAATAATCTTCGTAAGCAGGATCTCTTTTAATAGAAGGTGCATATTGCTCGCAAAGAACAACAAAAGTCGATATTTGAGGACTACAACATTAAACGGTTAAAATTCAAAAGGCGTTCGACAATCACTTACGTTTCGAGAGCTTGCAATAAGAAACATAAGAAGTTTAGCAGTGGCAAAATATACGGTGGATTAGCAGCTTTTATGCTAGGATGATGCTTCGTGTAATCGTAAAATGCTTGACTAGCTGTCGATATATCTTTTTGACACAAATAACTCAAAACAACGTAACCTATAAATAAGTCTTCTTCAGCTTTATATCCCTGAGTAGTGTGGAATTCTATTAAAAATTTAGCACAGCCCTGTCCATCTTTGGACTTCATAAAATGTTCCAAGGCGTGTATATAGATTTTTTCGTCCCAATACATTTGTGCTATGGCCTATAAAAGTGCAAAAATTCGATACAATCAAACTGCTAAAAAACCGACGCCTTCGAAACAATACCTGATGAATAACCGGACGCCCTTGTTCCGTTCCACACCAACGTATCGCTTGAGCTATACGATCCTCGCGAGCAGGATGAATTGGACTAATTTTAATAAATAAATTACATAATTTTCTCGACCATTCTTCGTAATCTTTAGATTGCGATTCCACTAAAGCGTTTATTAAAATATCGACTAAATCTGAACCAGACTCTTGCTAAAAATCAAACAATTACAAGTTTTTTATTTTCAACGCACTATAATCACCTGATCTCGCTCTAAAAATACGAGGGCGCCGTGATACAAAATATCTAATAATTCCTTATATTTTTTTTGGGCCAAGTATCTGAAAGACATTTTTTTTGTTAGGAGATTCGCGAATAATTTTTAGGTTAATTTACCTGGAATTTAAAAATCGGTACAGCTGATGTGCTTCGTAATAATTTTCTTTCGCTACATAACTTTCTAATTTTAATAATACTTTGGTAAAACGATTATTTTCAGCCGCCATATCAATTTTTAATTTTGTGATAGTCTGTGACAGAAAGAATAGAATAGGTGCTCATTTGGTAATTTTGTTCGTCGCTGAAATTTAAGTTGGTAGAATTGGTTTTCGACTAGGGAAGGGCTTAGATTAGCGCATGTGCCAACAAACGCGGGTAAAATAAGAATGAAAAAGAAAAATAGTACACACAAATTAATTAAGCTTCAATAAAAATTTATTAATGGAAGGTAATTTATAACTATTCTAACGATGTAATTGGATTTATAAGATAAAGATGGCCCGTAAATGTGATAATTCAATTTTACAGTGGTGTGGTAATGTCAGCTTTAATTTATTTAATTATGTCAATCGGCGGCATGCGCTTGCTTGTAGCTCGTTGATGTGTAGTTTTATTCTTGAATGTTTACTTTCTCGAAAATTTCTCCTAATTGTTTATAATCGTTTTTATTAAATTAATCGAGATCCAGTAGTTTTTTTAATTCCTAACAGATGGCGGACTAGTCATAAAAACGTACAAACCGGGTCCGCCATTGTTACGAGTCGGCTGCTTTTAATGGCCTTGCCTAAATAATTTCCACATAAATTTTTGTGTGTACATACAAGTGTACGTGAATATTTAGGTGTGTTTTTTATGTTTGTACGATTCTACTTTATTTCCTTGGTCTTTATTTAACACATTTGACCTTGTTCAAACTTTAATATGGTGTTATTTTTCGAACATTGATTTAGCTTTAATGGCTTTTGATCTAAATCATTAATTGTATGAAAACTCGTGTTAAAATTTGATTTGCGCATAATTTAGTCATTTTTAAATCGACGTCAGCTATCGACAATTTAATGTCCTACTCTAATTCGAATGTCTTCCTATTTGAAAGATTTTTGAAAGTTTTCAAGAAAAAGTTTTTCAATTTTTTACAAATTCAACGATCACGCTTATTTTGCGTATGATTTTTAAAAATAACGAAAACTTCCGTTTAATAATGTTTATACACGAAACCCCTTTAATTATTTAAGTTTCTTGGTGCTTAATTAAAAATTTAAAAGTGAAAATACTTTGTTTCAAGTTACAATGTCGTTAAATACTAATCAAACAATTCACCTAATCATCGATATTTTTATAATTATTTAATTACCTACCTGTAGGTACACGACGTTTATTACTAACAATTAAATTATAAAAGAGCAATGGGCTTCTCTCTAGTTCATTTTCAAATTGTTTGCTTACAGTTCCAAATTCGAAGCCTTTTATTTATACAGTAACATTTTAGGTTTGGATGTACCGTCAAAATCCAGCACACCTTCAGTCAAACTACCAAAAGAAGCTGATCTAATTGAAACGAACCAAGAAGAGTCTTCACTTGCAAACTTGAACTTACCAGAAGTAAATAAGCAAACTACAAAAGGAAACAATCATAATGATCAAGAAGAATCAGAAATAGAAGGCTTTTTGAAAAGTTTAACCTCTTTGAAAAATAACCGTGCAAATATCGATAATTTTTATGATTCCGGGTTGAATTTAAATCAACACCTTAACTTATATTCGTCGCAGTTGTTTAACGATTTTATAAACAGTACAGAAGGCACTAATGGGGACGAAAGTTGTTTGAATCCAACAAGTAAAAGTAAAGGGAAAAGTACAGAGGTAAATACTAATGCGGGAATTGAATCGCAGTCGTTCGATTCTCTCGCCGCTAAGTGGAATCCGTATTATGAGGGGACTTTTAACAAGCAAGAATTGAGCAGTACGTTAAAATTGACACAAAGTAAGATGTCGGAAGGACCTCCACATCATTCGCATGGTAGGCAAGCACCTTCACCCAACACAGCATGGAATCACTTGCAAGTAAGTGCTTATGCTTAAGTGCCTCTTCTACTTTATGTCTTAGGCAGGGATGTACCTAGTATTTTATTACTGAATTGACCAGTTGGAGCCTCAATGTTTTAGGCGAGCCTTTAAGAACGTTCATCAGAATATTCCTCTTCAATTTTTTCATCATAAAAGGCATTTCGTTTTAAATGACATTTCGTTTTAAATGACAAGATACGAGACCTATCAGAAGTTTGTACTAATAAACTATTTAAAAAAAAAGTCTGAATGATACTCAAAGGATTTTTAGAATCCAACATCAAAATATCACGTGACCTTGACGACATGACAGACATGAATTTTAATCTACTGACTTCACTACCCAATTGTTTAAAATTTTAGCTTTCTAGCTCTTCTAGTTTAGGCCGAGACAGTTTACGATTGGGCAGACAGATTTATGATCCTGAATTTTAATTGTCCAGCTCTACTCTCCGAGCTGTACAATCACCAAATTTCTGTCCCCAGCTTTTATAATTTGGGCTGTGACAGTTGATCACAGGCAGATCTAGACCGATATCTTTCAACTTGTTGAAGATAGGTGATCCTATTTTTTGTAGGGTTCCATTTTTAGCGGCTTGAGGGGGCTAAGAGAAGCGTCTCAATGTCCTCAATTATAAAATAAATGGTAGTTGAATTTAATTTATTTAATTCTTATGTTGGTCAAAAGTGCCACATATTCTCGGGTAGACCATCAGCAGAAGTTGAGATGGGTTAGGCCCACAGTAGCGCCCTTGTAGCCACATCTCTGGTCTAAAGCCGCCCACAAACTTCCACAGATCTTGTGATTTTTCGTTGGTCATCGTGACAAACCATCGTGATGGAACTTTATGTTTGTTACAATGACTAAAGAAAATCACAAGGTCTGTGGACTCTAAGGGTTTGAAAACCAATCACGACGGTCTGTCAAGATAACCGATAAACAATAACGAAGTCTGTGAGTGGCTTAAAAATTTTAGAGCATCACATTTTTGAAGTTGTCAAATGTGGTAATTCTTTAGTTGTTTGTGCAATTTTGTATTGTTTGCAGGTTCCAAATTATTTTCCACGCCAACCTCAACATGCACACATGTCTAATGAACATCCCATACTGCATCAACCAACATGGCATACGCCCACTACGGAACCCGTTAAAAGTTTGCCACATTCGCATCTATTCAACTTGGAACAAATGATATCGGATAGATCATTTCCTAAGCATTCCCCAGGTGTGGATTTAACTTTACAAAGAAATGGCAGTCAAAATGGCGAATTACCGACGACGCCCATCAGTTTGAGCGTACGGGATGCCAACAAAATAAATAGTTTGGCTGCGAGCGCCATCGACGTTCAAGGTTCTGAAATTAAATCTTTAAGCCCCGGTTTAAAATCTCATAGTCCGGGACTTAAAGGTCCGATATTAAAGTCTATCAGTCCGGGATTGATGGAAAAAAGTGTGAAAAGGCCTACCAAAAAGATGGAACAAATACTCGAAAGATTAAATCCGACTGTAGACAAAGGGGAGAAAATTGAAAAGGGCGGAGACAAACATGTCGGTTTAGAGCATGACAAATTAGAGAAATCTGGGCAGAGTTCGGTGATCGTTCAGTCTACGAGTGTACACGACGAAAACAGTAATTCAAATAGTGTTTTAAGTAACACCATTTTATCCAATTCGCGTGAAGAAGACGTGGTATCCCCATTTAGCAACGAAGACAGTATGGATAGCAATAAGTCGAGACGAAAACGAAAACCTTCAAAAACGATGCGAGTATCTAAAGATACAGTGGTCGATAATGAAAGCGAACCACTTAAAGAAACTCAAGAATTCGAAAAAATTCCAAGTGCTACTACAGAAAGGCGAAGATCCGGTAGTGCGCCTCCCGGTAGTCCGTCTCTACCCCCGAGACAAAGAAGAAAAACGTCGTCCGAATCGGAAACCATCGATAACATAGCAGCAATGATTCAAAGTACAGAATGTAAAGACTTAGAAGAAGATACACCCCATTCCAGCCTTGAAAGTGGCGAAGCTTCCGAAAAGGTTGCAACAATAAACAAAGACCCTCCAGAATTAAGCAAAGGTGGAGAGGAAAAGAGCACCGTTACACTTTTTCAGACGCCGGCTCAAAAAAAAATAACCGACCCGAATAGTTTTGTCGAAGTCGAAAATAAATTAGAAGAGATGTTTGCGGGAATAACGGACGACTTCATCGAACCGACGAAAATCGAATATAATTCTAAAGTTGTAGATTTGGGCAATGTGAAGAATGTAGACGAAAAAGAAACTTCGAATCTTGGCGACGATAGTGTTACGTCTACTTTGAGTGATTTAAATGTGACTCAACAGAATAAGCGTAAGAGGACTAAAAGTGCCAAAGGACAACATCAGAACGATTCAGAAACTTATTCGAAGAAAAAGAAAAGTAAGTTACCGTTTTTGTTTTTAATTTATTCTTTTCGAAGAATGTTGTTATTACAACAAACGATCAACAAAATCAATCAATATGACGTTCACTGACGTTAAACTTATTAGTTTTATTTGTAATGCAGAAGTGTTAGTTGCTGTTAATGTTAAAGTTTTTCAATTGTCTTCGTAAATGTTGTAAGTTTGTTTTGTCCTAAGTATACAGAGGGTAAAGTCTAAGGGGTACAAAGCATTCTCTTTTGAAGTGTATACTACGCCATTGTTTTCACACTCCAAATTGAAGATTAAAAAAGAAAAATTTATATACTCCATTTAGACCCCAGTAGTGGGCCATGATATATTCAGGAAGGGGGCCACTTTTCGGGACCTATTGTATCTTACTAGGTTGGTATTTAAATTCTAGTTGAAAAGTTAGCAAAAATTACAGCACTTGATATTATTCCAAAGAATCCATAGCCAATATCGCTCATCTGCCTGTCTAAATTGGCCGCCTTACAGTTAGTAGAGCACGCACTCAAATTTACAAGAAATGTCAAATTGCAGAGTGCAATTTTGAACAAAACTCGTGAAGAACACTTTCACATTACACTTCTGGGGAAACTTACGAACGCGAATTCTTTTTACAAAAGTTTAGAAGGCCTTCTCCAATCTATTATCTTCCCATTCATACCCAAATTTTTATTCACAAGCTTCTGTAAAATCAGCGAATCATCCTGGGAAATAGTATAAATTCAATTTTCAAATTTTGTTACAGGCAATAAAAAATCGAAATCGACGGAAAATTCTCCAATTAAAAATAAAGCGAATTCGAAAAAGAACAAAAACGTCGCTAAACAACTGATAACGAAAACTGATTTAATAAAAGACATATACGCTTATGATTCTGGAAGTAACGCCAGCTCGAGTCGATCCAAAGGGCCATTTATACAAATAAAAGGTTCGAGAGATTCGCCAATTTCGGTAAACATCATAAACACACCAATGAACGAAGACGATTCCGATAAGAAAGTGAACAAATCGAAAAAGTATCACGACGATACCGAATATAGACATAAGGTGAGATCGAGAGGCTTACATTGTAGTACTTTGAGCAATAAATACGACGCCCAAACCAGAGACGCAAGTTGGATTTGTGTATTTTGTAAAAGAGGACCTCATGCCACTGATCCCCATTTATCGGGACCTTCGAGATTTAACGCGACTATTATAATTCCGCCGCCCGGCGATCTATTCGGACCGTATATAATTACGGGCGATTCGCCCGAATATCAGAGGAGGTTGGAGGATCCGTATGATCAACAATTCAAAAGTAAGAAAGTGGCTCGAGCTGTGATTGCTAGTAATAAAATTGTAAATAAAAAAGTAAAAAGAAAGCTTTCGGATTCGTACGACAGTCGCAGTTCTTTAGAAGGAAACGACGGTGTCGATATTTATTTGGGTATTACTGAAACTAGGGATAAAGTTTATGAAGTGTGGGCACACGAGGATTGTATAGTTTGGTCGCCGGGTGTTTATTTAGTCGGACCTAAAATTATAGGGTTGGAAGAAGCCGTTTGGACTTCGTGTAATGTTATTTGTTGTAAGTGTCGATATAAAGGTGCGAATGTTTGTTGTGTTAAAAGAGGTTGTATGAATGTCGTTCATTTTGGGTGTGCCGCTGCCTCGGAGTGGTTTCTCGACGAGGACAATTATAAAGCCTTTTGTGTGCTTCACAAGAAACAGTGACATACGAAAGGTGTGCACTTTTAATTATTATATAAATGTGATTGTGTATTATATGGTGAAAAATTTTAACGCATCGTACGTACCAAGTATTTAAATTCTGGGAAAATGATTGTAAATTATACAAAAAAAGTTTGTTGTAGCAAATTTTTAGTACTCTTCTATTATAATTATTGCTTTCTATTAAAAAAAGTTTTGTATTGTACAAAGAAATAATTGCTACTATTTACATTATTATTGTTATGTACCGTATTAAGATGGTTGCTGAAGGTTTTAATTGAAAAAGGAAAGAAAAGTGAGTTATACAGGGTGTGTCATGAAGAGCCTCAGATGAATGGTTCAAAATAGAATTTTGGAAAAGATCAGTAGTAACCTAGGAGATAGACGCCTTCTATTTTTATAGGAAGTAGGTCCAACTTTGAAAATAAAATACAAATGATACAGGGTGGTTCTCTTTTTATTAACCAGCCTATATCTACGATCTATAAGAAGTTGGAAGAACTTACTTAATTCTAATTGATCTGTAACATGGCGAAAATAATATTTTGAAAAAAAATAATCTATAAATGCAGTTTAATCATATTTATTATCGAATTGTCTATAGATTAATTAAGAATGGACAATTTCAGGTAGTTGGTCTCGTTTGAAAAAAAGATACAGGGTGTGCAGATAAGTGCGCGGTCTTTGATAGCTTCTGCAGTATTAAATGTAAATTTAAAAAGAAATTGCTTATCTCTAACTCTAATACTGTAAGGTTGCAGAAACCTTTTAATGAGTGGCTCTTATCTAAACGCCGTGTAAACGAAATTTGCCTTTTCAAAAAATCTAAGCTTTTCTACAAACCCCTACGGTAATGGCAACTTATTGTTGCTGTTAAAGTAGAAGTAAGAATTAGCAAAGCTATAGCCTGGTCTAATAAAACACGAACCACCCTGTATAAAATATTTCTGTACATAGTATTACCTAAGTACATTCCTTTTAGTCTAGTCAACTAAGAGCATGGAACTAGAAAATAAGTGGAATGGTTATAAGCTAGTTTGGGGGTATCTAAAAGTGAAGCATTAGAGACGAAGGGGGATACTGCTCAGTAAGTGTGCGCGGCCGAGTAAATAAATAAATAAGCCGAGTATGCCAGGGTACTGTCTTACTCGTCCCTACTACCACACTCTCGGATCTCTTTTATGCAACTGACAGCTTGTTCTGCGACAGAGCTTCATGTTCTGCGTCAGCTCAACCCTTCCACTTATTTTCTAGTTCCATGACTAAGTGTTTCGTCTTCAAAAAAATCCAATGAGGATCAGAGGCGAGCTCTAACAGCAGTGACCAAAAAATGTCACTTTTTCGGTTTTTCGTTAATGTAGCTCGCCTCTGATTCATCGCCAGACACCTACTACAAATGAGCATGTGAATGTAAAGTTTCAAAACTTGAGTTTTTGCTATTGCTGACTATTTTTTATTTTTTGAGCTACAAATTGAGAAATTTCGATTTTGAGCCACTCCTAAACGGTAACACACCCTGTATTGATGACATATTAAATTATTGTTGTTTTGTAAATAAGGAGGTTCGTTAATTTGTTTAAAGTATTTATTATTTAAAAAATTATTCGACTTAAGAGAAAAACAAGTTTCAAGATATATTTAAGTGAGCCATTAATAAGTGAATTTGATGTTCTTATAGATACATCACTATTAACTGACCGTATTCATTTATTATTGGCTTATCTTGGCCCAATTAGTTTTATTTAAGTGACAGTTTAATTGTGTAAAACCAAAATAGTACCCGAATAATTCAAGCAACTCTGACGAGATTAATATTTTTTGTACATAATTATAGTTTTGTTTAAATTGTACATTTTTAAGTAGTAAACACTAAAAACTCGAGTCTGTTATAAACATACCTTTCTAAATTATTTAAAGGTAAATATTTTTAATACAGGGTGTTCTTAAAAGTTGTTATTTGCATGGTGAGTTTGTGCTTAATTTTTATTATCAAGTCCTTAAAAGGTTTAATTGTTGCTAATTTAGTTTTATTATTTATTGCTTGAATAGTTTGTTATTAATTAAATATGATGAAGTAGTCTGATTACATTGTATGTAGACTTTATATTTTATTTTTCATTTTACTACGGTATACGATTATATTTTCAATCGGAAATTGAGCTCTCTAATGCATCGGTGTTAGGTTTTTCTTGAGATTATTTAATTTATAAATTAGTTAGTGGAGAAAGTTTCTAATTATAATGCTTAGGACATAGATAAAGGCTATACAGATACACTGTAGGCGTACAGAATTTTTCTCGCTATACCTCGAAGCGAATAACCGATCGAATAATTCAGCGTTGCAAAAACAATAAATTGATGCTCAAAAGAGTATTTTTTGCGGAATGCGTCATGTGGTTATTCATTTATTGAAGACCATCTGAGGAAATGAGTTGGTACTGTACAACAGAACAAGTGCTCTGAATTGCAGACTGGTCACTTCTCTTGTGGTTTACAGGAAAGTAGGAGCCAATGGGGGTCATTTATATATCGGTCTTGCCTGTAGGTGTGTACTAAGCATAAAACTAAACTGTAAATAAATAATTAAATACCCACATTACCTACGTTTGAAGTTTTTCATAAGAACTATATTAATAGAGCACAGAGTTGATTGGCATTTATATTTTTTTACGCTTAAGTACACAATTAAGAACCCCGTATTATTACCTTCTATTAATTTATGTCAAAAATTGTAAATATACGACTATTTAATATACAGATTTGTTTTATTTAAGTTGATCGTGATAACAAAGATGAGAATTTTGTAATTTTTCTTACTTAATAAAGGCAACTAATTTTAAGTACATTTATACATCTTTCAAAACCTCACCGACCTGCGCAAACGACCAAATTTCTTACAACGACGTAACGAAGGTTACACATCAACCTAAACACATGGATTGGGCATCTCTTGTAACTGCATTCTCACTTCCCCTTCTGCGCATCTAAGGTCGGTGAAGTTTTGAAAGATGTATACTACTGATTAATCTATCGTTTCAATTGTTTCTTACTAATTAAATTGGACTCGAACAAATACTCCTTACTACACTTTCAAGGGTTCAATTTAAAACTAATTAGCTCTGAATAAAATTTATTTTCATTAATATACAATGCTTCTTATGAGTGGGTGGGTAAAGAAATAAATTTGCATATAATCATAGAGTAACTAAGAAATTTTGTAGCCATTACAATAATTACATATTTTAAAGAAAATTTGGAAGGTTTTTCTTCGTGCTGAAGCGATTGTAGTCAATTTTATAAGCATTACCTTTTCATATTGTTCTATTCTTAATTTATAAATGTGTCTGCCTTTCTAATATTTATATTGAATACATAAATTTACATTATATAAAAAATCATTGCCATTACTCTAAAAATAGGTTCGTTAGCGATTTCTTACTTTATGCACATTTAACTACATAATATACTTTACATTTAAACTGCAGTGCCTCTTTCCAAATTCTGTTTGATTTCGGCAGTGTGCTCTCCATAAAACCTTTCGAGCTTCTTATTAAACTTAGCATTACGTTCGTTAATATAATCGATATCGGCATCATCGTTATGCGTTCTTCTACGCGAATATTTTTCGCGTTTAGAAATTTGTTCTTCCAAATCTTTGACCATGTTATCGACGGCTTCTTTTCGATCTTCGTGTAAGCCGTGAATAATAACATTTGGACCCCCATAAAATGCGTCTCCGTACTTCTCCTTCATTTCCTCGTAACGTTCCATATCTTTAGGTGCCATACCTCTAATCAAACGATCGTATTGCCTCTTAGTTGCCGCCTCAAAATCAGAAAAACCGACATCTGGATTTTTCTTCTTACGTTTACGTTCGAAATTATCGGCTTCTAATGCGGAAACGTTTAATAATTTAGTACGGTCGAAATCTTCGCCCCTTTCGGCTGCTTCTTGTCTCGCCTTTTGATCGCTTAGTTGCCATTCGGCTCGCTTTTTACGATTTTCCCAGTTTGCAGGTAGTTTGTTGCGAGCATCTTCGGCAATAACTTCTTGATGATTGTGCGTTCTTGCTTGATTCCGTTGCATATGTAAATTTTTTAACCTTTTCATGCGTTCTGCTTGTTTTTCAGCAAACGATTTTGGTTTTTCTTCACATTTTTCGCTAGACGTTCCAGCTTCCATAGTGAAAGAGACGTAAATGGACGTAAACGTAATAAAATAATATATAGCTGATATATAACCTCACTTATTTTTCCAGATTAGGTCAAATTGCATCACTTTGGGACATCATTATTTTAATAAAAAGGTGGTCGTAGGTGACTGGAAAACTATTCAAAAAATTCTACGCGCCCTAAAAACTTCAAAAATTAAGTTTTAAATTTCCATATAACCTACAGATCTTCACTAGATGGCGCTGTATCAAAGAACAAACTCGAAGTGCACGAAGGTTCACTTGGAGGACGCCACACGCAATATATAATATTAATTCTAAACTTTAAATAAACTGCTGTTTCCTTTTTCTTTATCAATGTTAGCTGGTGCACAAATGAACAAATGTTGTAGGTTGTAGTAGATACTTCAAGGATTTTATAAATATTTTTATTGTTTTCAAAAATCCACAAGGTGGCTATTAAAATATGATCTTCATTTGAAATCTTTGAATGGCCGCTGTTTACTTATTTGAAATGTACCTTTTATATACCTTGTTACTTGTTACATAGTACATAGTTACTACAGTAAGTACCTGTTTACATAGATGAAGATGAAAATACCTTACGATTAACTACACGTTTCCGCGCCAATCGATGGCGTAAATTCGAGATTTTTTAAAAAATTTGTAAAATTATCTGTCCAATGATACTACTAATTATGTTATATCAAGGACCATACAGTATAGTATAGTACTATAGTATGGCCCTTGGTTATATTTTGAGTTCCGCTTAACTGGAAACGAAGTTGGCTGTCCTATTTTAAATAAAACGCCCTGTATATCCCGTTTTTGGGCTGGGAATTGCCAACATTTAAATTTTTGAGGCGAAGATGAGTTTAAAAAAATAAATATTTGATTTTAATTCGCCACTTCGAATTTCAACAATTTTACATTAAAACCGCGCAGTTTCTAATCACGTGTTGATAACACCTGCACAATGCCTGCTGATCTGCATGTTTTAAGTTCTAACTTGCAAAAAGATTACAATTTATACACACTTTAATAGTAGGTTTGATAACATGTCCGTGGTATTTACGTGTCAAATAAACACAGTTTTTTAAATCTACCCTCTACCCTCGTTTAAAGAAGCCAAGAGTTCGAATAGTGAAGGAATTAGTAAGGTACGCATTTGTTTCTTAACTTGCTGTTTAATTATTTATAATATTTTAGTAGTTTTATCTTGTATCACATTTTATTGCAATTAAAATATTAGGCTGTAACTTTTTTGTGTTCTCAAGCCATCAGTCCATCACAGTAATGATAATTCATAATAGTGGCTATACAAGTAGGTACAATTATTACTCTTTGAAATTTAATAATTTCAAAGTTTAGGGGATCAAATTTAACCAATTGGGACGAGTTCGCTTTCTCTATTTAAATTAAATAATTTTAGATCGCATTGAAATTATTGTTATCTGCAATTATTGTCACGCCAATGAGATAAAAATATTTTTCTCCGTTTCTGATTGTAAAATTGAATTTTAGTGCATTGCAATTATCAATTTTAATTGCAGATTAATGCATGTGGTCAATTACCAAATTGAGATTTAACACGCGCGTATACCCTTGTAAATCGTCTTGAGATTGAGGTGATAATTTGTGCTTCCCTAAAAGTGGATTTTTGAATTACGAAAACTGTTAATTGTTGCAGATTGTGGGAGACAAGTACCTACCAGATTTCTATTAATTACAAGCGTATTGTTGGATGGAAGTTCCAGCTTACAACACGAAAAAGGCAATTTTGAATGTGAACTACAAATTGAAAAAGGTAAGTCCTCAAAATTGGGGCTAAATATTTCTTTTCTTTACGCTTAAACACATTCGGTAATCGAACAATCGTAAACTATTTTACCCCCAAGTAGTAGAGCAGGTTTGGAGAAAACGGCCTCATATCTTTCTCATACTTTTTTAACTTTGGGGGTTAGCATGTAACTAATACGAGTCCGTACTTGTTGGAAAACCTTTATATCTATTTTTTTGAAATTGCGAATTTTAAACTTTTATAGTTGCGCAGTTTTGTAGAAAATAGTTATAAATTATTAATACGCGAGTTTCAGAAATATTTGACTTTTGTTAAATTTAAAATGTCTTCATTCTTATTCTATTTACTGACTTGTTAGAGAAATACAGTTACCCTACTCACCTTAGGGTTTAGGGACCTACGGCTTTAAAAATGTTATAACTTTTCTGTTATTTTGAATTAAAGCAGCAGGTGGGTGATTTATTTAGGGGGTTGTTAATGTGGGCCATTGCTCCTACTTGCCTTTACCTATACCTGAATTGCCTGAAGGTTTTATTACTATTTAAGTTCTGAATTTGGTTGCGAAATGTTACGATATGATAGAAGTGCATTTGAAACCCTTGGCTTTGCGTCACAAGCTCGTGGATTACTAGTTACCATACGAGTTTCATGGACGTATTATGTCTGTCTGTTTAGACGTAGACTTTAGATGCAGGAATAGATTTCAAATTTAGCGGCGCGTTATTCCACAGTCGAATTCGACGACGAACAACTTTCAACTGAACCCAACAAAATTCTTTAAATATTATGGACAAGAAGGAGCGGTACTTCTTGCACGTTTCCAAATTTCTCGGAGTTCTTCTATGTCCATACTATTTGCTAGATTTTCTAAATTCTAATAAAAACAAAAAAGTTCAACAAAATGAACAAAAGTTTGCTGAGCCAGGACAGCTACAGTTTTTTAATTTTGCGGGTCATTAGATTTTGTTTCGGGCGTCATTTTCCTACCCGCAGAAGTACAACAATCTACTAGTCGGACGTAGAATTGGACGGCGAATAACTTTCTAACGGCTACCACGGCTATTTTCTACTTCTTGGCCTAGGAGCAGTGGTTATTTAGCTTTGATCTCGTGTTTTTAAAAAATTTATCGATTCAGTGAAATTAGTTTTAAGCGTCATTTTGTAAACGACGGATTGAACGCGATTTAATTCAAAATTCGTTCTTCGAGTTTGACGGCGAATAACTTTTAAACGGCAGCCACGTATGTTTTCTAGTTCTTGGGCTAGGAGCAGTGGTCCTTTTACTTTGATCTCGTGTTTTTAAAAAATTTATCGATTCAGTGGAATTAGTTTTAAGCGTCATTTTGTAAACGACGGATTGAACGCGATTTAACTCGAAATTCGTTCTTCGAGTTTGACGGCGAATAACTTTTTAACGGCGGCTACGGAAGTTTTCTAGTTCTTGGGCTAGGAGCAGTGGTCCTTTTACTTTGATCTCGTGTTTTTAAAAAATTTATCGATTCAGTGGAATTAGTTTTAAGCGTCATTTTGTAAACGACGGATTGAACGCGATTTAATTCGAAATTCGTTCTTCGAGTTTGACGGCGAATAACTTTTAAACGGCAGCCACGTATGTTTTCTAGTTCTTGGGCTAGGAGCAGTGGTCCTTTTACTTTGATCTCGTGTTTTTAAAAAATTTATCGATTCAGTGGAATTAGTTTTAAGCGTCATTTTGTAAACGACGGATTGAACGCGATTTAACTCGAAATTCGTTCTTCGAGTTTGACGGCGAATAACTTTTTAACGGCGGCTACGGAAGTTTTCTAGTTCTTGGGCTAGGAGCAGTGGTCCTTTTACTTTGATCTCGTGTTTTTAAAAAATTTATCGATTCAGTGGAATTAGTTTTAAGCGTCATTTTGTAAACGACGGATTGAACGCGATTTAATTCGAAATTCGTTCTTCGAGTTTGACGGCGAATAACTTTTAAACGGCAGCCACGTATGTTTTCTAGTTCTTGGGCTAGGAGCAGTGGTCCTTTTACTTTGATCTCGTGTTTTTAAAAAATTTATCGATTCAGTGGAATTAGTTTTAAGCGTCATTTTGTAAACGACGGATTGAACGCGATTTAACTCGAAATTCGTTCTTCGAGTTTGACGGCGAATAACTTTTTAACGGCGGCTACGGAAGTTTTCTAGTTCTTGGGCTAGGAGCAGTGGTCCTTTTACTTTGATCTCGTGTTTTTAAAAAATTTATCGATTCAGTGGAATTAGTTTTAAGCGTCATTTTGTAAACGACGGATTGAACGCGATTTAATTCGAAATTCGTTCTTCGAGTTTGACGGCGAATAACTTTTAAACGGCAGCCACGTATGTTTTCTAGTTCTTGGGCTAGGAGCAGTGGTCCTTTTACTTTGATCTCGTGTTTTTAAAAAATTTATCGATTCAGTGGAATTAGTTTTAAGCGTCATTTTGTAAACGACGGATTGAACGCGATTTAATTCAAAATTCGTTCTTCGAGTTTGACGGCGAATAACTTTTAAACGGCAGCCACGGATGTTTTCTAGTTCTTGGGCTAGGAGCAGTGGTCCTTTTACTTTGATCTCGTGTTTTTAAAAAAATTATCGATTAAGTGGAATTAGTTTTAAGCGTCATTTTGTAAACGACGGATTGAACGCGATTTAACTCGAAATTCGTTCTTCGAGTTTGACGGCGAATAACTTTTTAACGGCGGCTACGGAAGTTTTCTAGTTCTTGGGCTAGGAGCAGTGGTCCTTTTACTTTGATCTCGTGTTTTTAAAAAATTTATCGATTCAGTGGAATTAGTTTTAAGCGTCATTTTGTAAACGACGGATTGAACGCGATTTAATTCAAAATTCGTTCTTCGAGTTTGACGGCGAATAACTTTTAAACGGCAGCCACGGATGTTTTCTAGTTCTTGGGCTAGGAGCAGTGGTCCTTTTACTTTGATCTCGTGTTTTTAAAAAAATTATCGATTAAGTGGAATTAGTTTTAAGCGTCATTTTGTAAACGACGGATTGAACGCGATTTAACTCGAAATTCGTTCTTCGAGTTTGACGGCGAATAACTTTTAAACGGCAGCCACGTATGTTTTCTAGTTCTTGGGCTAGGAGCAGTGGTCCTTTTACTTTGATCTCGTGTTTTTAAAAAAATTATCGATTCAGTGGAATTAGTTTTAAGCGTCATTTTGTAAACGACGGATTGAACGCGATTTAACTCGAAATTCGTTCTTCGAGTTTGACGGCGAATAACTTTTTAACGGCGGCTACGGAAGTTTTCTAGTTCTTGGGCTAGGAGCAGTGGTCCTTTTACTTTGATCTCGTGTTTTTAAAAAAATTATCGATTAAGTGGAATTAGTTTTAAGCGTCATTTTGTAAACGACGGATTGAACGCGATTTAACTCGAAATTCGTTCTTCGAGTTTGACGGCGAATAACTTTTTAACGGCGGCTACGGAAGTTTTCTAGTTCTTGGGCTAGGAGCAGAGGTCCGTTTACTTTGATCTCGTGTTTTTAAAAAAATTATCGATTAAGTGGAATTAGTTTTAAGCGTTATTTTGTAAACGACGGATTAAACGCGATTTAATTCAAAATTCGCTCTTCGAGTTTGACGGCGAATAACTTTTAAACGGCGGCTACGGAAGTTTTCTAGTTCTTGGGCTAGGAGCAGTGGTCCTCTTACTTTGATCTCGTGTTTTTAAAAAATTTATCGATTACGTGGAATTAGTTTTAGGCGTCATTTTGTAAACTACGGATTAAACGCGATTTTACTCGAAATTCGTTCTTCGAGTTTGACGGCGAATAACTTTTTAACGGCTGCCACGGCTATTTTCTACTTCTTGGGCTAGCAGCAGTGGTTCTTTAGTTTTAAACTCGTGTTTTTAAAAAAATGATCGATTCAGTGGAATTAGTTTTAAGCGTCATTTTGTAAACGACGGATTGAACGAGATTTAATTCAAAATTCGTTCATAGAGTTTGACGGCGAATAACTTTTTAACGGCTGCCACGGCTATTTTCTACTTCTAGGCCTAGGAGCAGTGATTATTGAGCTTTGATCTCGTGTTTTTAAAAAAATTATCGATTCAGTGGAATTAGTTTTAAGTGTCATTTTGTAAACGACGGATTGAACGCGATTTAACTCGAAATTCGTTCTTCGAGTTTGACGGCGAATAACTTTTAAACGGCAGCCACGGATGTTTTCTAGTTCTTGGGCTAGGAGCAGTGGTCCTTTTACTTTGATCTCGTGTTTTTAAAAAAATTATCGATTCAGTGGAATTAGTTTTAAGCGTCATTTTGTAAACGACGGATTGAACGCGATTTAACTCGAAATTCGTTCTTCGAGTTTGACGGCGAATAACTTTTTAACGGCTGCCACGGCTATTTTCTACTTCTAGGCCTAGGAGCAGTGATTATTGAGCTTTGATCTCGTGTTTTATAAAATTATCGATTCAGTGGAATTAGTTTTAAGCGTCATTTTGTAAACGACGGATTGAACGCGATTTAACTCGAAATTCGTTCTTCGAGTGTGACGGCGAATAACTTTTTAACGGCTGCCACGGCTATTTTCTACTTCTTGGGCCAGGAGCAGTAGTCCTTTTACTTTGATCTCGTGGTTTTAAAAAATTTATCGATTCAGTGGAATTAGTTTTAAGCGTCATTTTGTAAACGACGGATTTAACGCGATTTTACTCAAAATTCGTTCTTTGAGTTTGACGGCGAATAACTTTTTAACGGCTGCCACGGCTATTTTCTACTTCTTGGGCCAGGAGCAGTAGTCCTTTTACTTTGATCTCGTGGTTTTAAAAAATTTATCGATTCAGTGAAATTAGTTTTAAGCGTCATTTTGTAAACGACGGATTCAACGCGATTTTACTCAAAATTCGTTCTTTGAGTTTGACGGCGAATAACTTTTTAACGGCTGCCACGTATGTTTTCTAGTTCTTGGGCTAGGAGCAGTGGTCCTTTTACTTTGATCTCGTGTTTTTAAAAAAATTATCGATTAAGTGGAATTAGTTTTAAGCGTCATTTTGTAAACGACGGATTGAACGCGATTTTACTCAAAATTCGTTCTTCGAGTGTGACGGCGAATAACTTTTAAACGGCAGCTACGGATGTTTTCTAGTTCTTGGGCTAGGAGCAGTGGTCCTTTTACTTTGATCTCGTGTTTTTAAAAAAATTATCGATTAAGTGGAATTAGTTTTAAGTGTCATTTTGTAAACGACGGATTGAACGCGATTTAACTCGAAATTCGTTCTTCGAGTTTGACGGCGAATAACTTTTAAACGGCAGCTACGGATGTTTTCTAGTTCTTGGGCTAGGAGCAGTGGTCCTTTTACTTTGATCTCGTGTTTTTAAAAAAATTATCGATTAAGTGGAATTAGTTTTAAGTGTCATTTTGTAAACGACGGATTGAACGCGATTTAACTCGAAATTCGTTCTTCGAGTGTGACGGCGAATAACTTTTTAACGGCTGCCACGGCTATTTTCTACTTCTTGGGCTAGGAGCAGTAGTCCTTTTACTTTGATCTCGTGGTTTTAAAAAATTTATCGATTCAGTGGAATTAGTTTTAAGCGTCATTTTGTAAACGACGGACTGAACGCGATTTTACTCAAAATTCGTTCTTTGAGTTTGACGGCGAATAACTTTTTAACGGCTGCCACGGCTATTTTCTACTTCTTGGCCTAGGAGCAGTGATTATTGAGCTTTGATCTCGTGTTTTATAAAATTATCGATTCAGTGGAATTAGTTTTAAGCGTCATTTTGTAAACGACGGATTGAACGCGATTTAACTCGAAATTCGTTCTTCGAGTGTGACGGCGAATAACTTTTTAACGGCTGCCACGGCTATTTTCTACTTCTTGGGCTAGGAGCAGTGATTATTTAGCTTTGATCTCGTGTTTTTAAAAAAATTATCGATTAAGTGCAATTAGTTTTAAGCGTTATTTTGTAAACGACGGATTAAACGCGATTTAATTCAAAATTCGCTCTTCGAGTTTGACGGCGAATAAATTTTTAACGGCGGCTACGGAAGTTTTCTAGTTCTTGGGCTAGGAGCAGTGGTCCTCTTACTTTGATCTCGTGTTTTTAAAAAATTTATCGATTACGTGGAATTAGTTTTAAGCGTCATTTTGTAAACTACGGATTAAACGCGATTTTACTCGAAATTCGTTCTTCGAGTTTGACGGCGAATAACTTTTTAACGGCTGCCACGGCTATTTTCTACTTCTTGGGCTAGCAGCAGTGGTTCTTTAGTTTTAAACTCGTGTTTTTAAAAAAATGATCGATTCAGTGGAATTAGTTTTAAGCGTCATTTTGTAAACGACGGATTGAACGAGATTTAATTCAAAATTCGTTCATAGAGTTTGACGGCGAATAACTTTTTAACGGCTGCCACGGCTATTTTCTACTTCTAGGCCTAGGAGCAGTGATTATTGAGCTTTGATCTCGTGTTTTTAAAAAAATTATCGATTCAGTGGAATTAGTTTTAAGTGTCATTTTGTAAACGACGGATTGAACGCGATTTAACTCGAAATTCGTTCTTCGAGTGTGACGGCGAATAACTTTTTAACGGCTGCCACGGCTATTTTCTACTTCTTGGGCTAGGAGCAGTGATTATTTAGCTTTGATCTCGTGTTTTTAAAAAAATTATCGATTAAGTGCAATTAGTTTTAAGCGTTATTTTGTAAACGACGGATTAAACGCGATTTAATTCAAAATTCGCTCTTCGAGTTTGACGGCGAATAAATTTTTAACGGCGGCTACGGAAGTTTTCTAGTTCTTGGGCTAGGAGCAGTGGTCCTCTTACTTTGATCTCGTGTTTTTAAAAAATTTATCGATTACGTGGAATTAGTTTTAAGCGTCATTTTGTAAACTACGGATTAAACGCGATTTTACTCGAAATTCGTTCTTCGAGTTTGACGGCGAATAACTTTTTAACGGCTGCCACGGCTATTTTCTACTTCTTGGGCTAGCAGCAGTGGTTCTTTAGTTTTAAACTCGTGTTTTTAAAAAAATGATCGATTCAGTGGAATTAGTTTTAAGCGTCATTTTGTAAACGACGGATTGAACGAGATTTAATTCAAAATTCGTTCATAGAGTTTGACGGCGAATAACTTTTTAACGGCTGCCACGGCTATTTTCTACTTCTAGGCCTAGGAGCAGTGATTATTGAGCTTTGATCTCGTGTTTTTAAAAAAATTATCGATTCAGTGGAATTAGTTTTAAGTGTCATTTTGTAAACGACGGATTGAACGCGATTTAACTCGAAATTCGTTCTTCGAGTTTGACGGCGAATAACTTTTAAACGGCAGCCACGGATGTTTTCTAGTTCTTGGGCTAGGAGCAGTGGTCCTTTTACTTTGATCTCGTGGTTTTAAAAAATTTATCGATTCAGTGGAATTAGTTTTAAGCGTCATTTTGTAAACGACGGATTGAACGCGATTTAACTCGAAATTCGTTCTTCGAGTTTGACGGCGAATAACTTTTAAACGGCAGCCACGGATGTTTTCTACTTCTTGGGCTAGGAGCAGTAGTCCTTTTACTTTGATCTCGTGGTTTTAAAAAATTTATCGATTCAGTGGAATTAGTTTTAAGCGTCATTTTGTAAACGACGGACTGAACGCGATTTTACTCAAAATTCGTTCTTTGAGTTTGACGGCGAATAACTTTTTAACGGCTGCCACGGCTATTTTCTACTTCTTGGCCTAGGAGCAGTGATTATTGAGCTTTGATCTCGTGTTTTATAAAATTATCGATTCAGTGGAATTAGTTTTAAGCGTCATTTTGTAAACGACGGATTGAACGCGATTTAACTCGAAATTCGTTCTTCGAGTGTGACGGCGAATAACTTTTTAACGGCTGCCACGGCTATTTTCTACTTCTTGGGCTAGGAGCAGTGATTATTTAGCTTTGATCTCGTGTTTTTAAAAAAATTATCGATTCAGTGGAATTAGTTTTAAGTGTCATTTTGTAAACGACGGATTGAACGCGATTTAACTCGAAATTCGTTCTTCGAGTTTGACGGCGAATAACTTTTAAACGGCAGCCACGGATGTTTTCTAGTTCTTGGGCTAGGAGCAGTGGTCCTTTTACTTTGATCTCGTGGTTTTAAAAAATTTATCGATTCAGTGGAATTAGTTTTAAGCGTCATTTTGTAAACGACGGATTGAACGCGATTTAACTCGAAATTCGTTCTTCGAGTTTGACGGCGAATAACTTTTAAACGGCAGCCACGGATGTTTTCTACTTCTTGGGCTAGGAGCAGTAGTCCTTTTACTTTGATCTCGTGGTTTTAAAAAATTTATCGATTCAGTGGAATTAGTTTTAAGCGTCATTTTGTAAACGACGGACTGAACGCGATTTTACTCAAAATTCGTTCTTTGAGTTTGACGGCGAATAACTTTTTAACGGCTGCCACGGCTATTTTCTACTTCTTGGCCTAGGAGCAGTGATTATTGAGCTTTGATCTCGTGTTTTATAAAATTATCGATTCAGTGGAATTAGTTTTAAGCGTCATTTTGTAAACGACGGATTGAACGCGATTTAACTCGAAATTCGTTCTTCGAGTGTGACGGCGAATAACTTTTTAACGGCTGCCACGGCTATTTTCTACTTCTTGGGCTAGGAGCAGTGATTATTTAGCTTTGATCTCGTGTTTTTAAAAAAATTATCGATTAAGTGCAATTAGTTTTAAGCGTTATTTTGTAAACGACGGATTAAACGCGATTTAATTCAAAATTCGCTCTTCGAGTTTGACGGCGAATAAATTTTTAACGGCGGCTACGGAAGTTTTCTAGTTCTTGGGCTAGGAGCAGTGGTCCTCTTACTTTGATCTCGTGTTTTTAAAAAATTTATCGATTACGTGGAATTAGTTTTAAGCGTCATTTTGTAAACTACGGATTAAACGCGATTTTACTCGAAATTCGTTCTTCGAGTTTGACGGCGAATAACTTTTTAACGGCTGCCACGGCTATTTTCTACTTCTTGGGCTAGCAGCAGTGGTTCTTTAGTTTTAAACTCGTGTTTTTAAAAAAATGATCGATTCAGTGGAATTAGTTTTAAGCGTCATTTTGTAAACGACGGATTGAACGAGATTTAATTCAAAATTCGTTCATAGAGTTTGACGGCGAATAACTTTTTAACGGCTGCCACGGCTATTTTCTACTTCTAGGCCTAGGAGCAGTGATTATTGAGCTTTGATCTCGTGTTTTTAAAAAAATTATCGATTCAGTGGAATTAGTTTTAAGTGTCATTTTGTAAACGACGGATTGAACGCGATTTAACTCGAAATTCGTTCTTCGAGTGTGACGGCGAATAACTTTTTAACGGCTGCCACGGCTATTTTCTACTTCTTGGGCTAGGAGCAGTAGTCCTTTTACTTTGATCTCGTGGTTTTAAAAAATTTATCGATTCAGTGGAATTAGTTTTAAGCGTCATTTTGTAAACGACGGATTAAACGCGATTTAACTCGAAATTCGTTCTTCGAGTGTGACGGCGAATAACTTTTTAACGGCTGCCACGGCTATTTTCTACTTCTTGGCCTAGGAGCAGTGATTATTGAGCTTTGATCTCGTGTTTTATAAAATTATCGATTCAGTGGAATTAGTTTTAAGCGTCATTTTGTAAACGACGGATTGAACGCGATTTAACTCGAAATTCGTTCTTCGAGTGTGACGGCGAATAACTTTTTAACGGCAGCCACGGATGTTTTCTAGTTCTTGGGCTAGGAGCAGTGGTCCTTTTACTTTGATCTCGTGGTTTTAAAAAATTTATCGATTACGTGGAATTAGTTTTAAGCGTCATTTTGTAAACTACGGATTAAACGCGATTTTACTCGAAATTCGTTCTTCGAGTTTGACGGCGAATAACTTTTTAACGGCTGCCACGGCTATTTTCTACTTCTTGGGCTAGCAGCAGTGGTTCTTTAGTTTTAAACTCGTGTTTTTAAAAAAATGATCGATTCAGTGGAATTAGTTTTAAGCGTCATTTTGTAAACGACGGATTGAACGAGATTTAATTCAAAATTCGTTCATAGAGTTTGACGGCGAATAACTTTTTAACGGCTGCCACGGCTATTTTCTACTTCTAGGCCTAGGAGCAGTGATTATTGAGCTTTGATCTCGTGTTTTTAAAAAAATTATCGATTCAGTGGAATTAGTTTTAAGTGTCATTTTGTAAACGACGGATTGAACGCGATTTAACTCGAAATTCGTTCTTCGAGTTTGACGGCGAATAACTTTTAAACGGCAGCCACGGATGTTTTCTAGTTCTTGGGCTAGGAGCAGTGGTCCTTTTACTTTGATCTCGTGGTTTTAAAAAATTTATCGATTCAGTGGAATTAGTTTTAAGCGTCATTTTGTAAACGACGGATTGAACGCGATTTAACTCGAAATTCGTTCTTCGAGTTTGACGGCGAATAACTTTTAAACGGCAGCCACGGATGTTTTCTACTTCTTGGGCTAGGAGCAGTAGTCCTTTTACTTTGATCTCGTGGTTTTAAAAAATTTATCGATTCAGTGGAATTAGTTTTAAGCGTCATTTTGTAAACGACGGACTGAACGCGATTTTACTCAAAATTCGTTCTTTGAGTTTGACGGCGAATAACTTTTTAACGGCTGCCACGGCTATTTTCTACTTCTTGGCCTAGGAGCAGTGATTATTGAGCTTTGATCTCGTGTTTTATAAAATTATCGATTCAGTGGAATTAGTTTTAAGCGTCATTTTGTAAACGACGGATTGAACGCGATTTAACTCGAAATTCGTTCTTCGAGTGTGACGGCGAATAACTTTTTAACGGCTGCCACGGCTATTTTCTACTTCTTGGGCTAGGAGCAGTGATTATTTAGCTTTGATCTCGTGTTTTTAAAAAAATTATCGATTAAGTGCAATTAGTTTTAAGCGTTATTTTGTAAACGACGGATTAAACGCGATTTAATTCAAAATTCGCTCTTCGAGTTTGACGGCGAATAAATTTTTAACGGCGGCTACGGAAGTTTTCTAGTTCTTGGGCTAGGAGCAGTGGTCCTCTTACTTTGATCTCGTGTTTTTAAAAAATTTATCGATTACGTGGAATTAGTTTTAAGCGTCATTTTGTAAACTACGGATTAAACGCGATTTTACTCGAAATTCGTTCTTCGAGTTTGACGGCGAATAACTTTTTAACGGCTGCCACGGCTATTTTCTACTTCTTGGGCTAGCAGCAGTGGTTCTTTAGTTTTAAACTCGTGTTTTTAAAAAAATGATCGATTCAGTGGAATTAGTTTTAAGCGTCATTTTGTAAACGACGGATTGAACGAGATTTAATTCAAAATTCGTTCATAGAGTTTGACGGCGAATAACTTTTTAACGGCTGCCACGGCTATTTTCTACTTCTAGGCCTAGGAGCAGTGATTATTGAGCTTTGATCTCGTGTTTTTAAAAAAATTATCGATTCAGTGGAATTAGTTTTAAGTGTCATTTTGTAAACGACGGATTGAACGCGATTTAACTCGAAATTCGTTCTTCGAGTGTGACGGCGAATAACTTTTTAACGGCTGCCACGGCTATTTTCTACTTCTTGGGCTAGGAGCAGTAGTCCTTTTACTTTGATCTCGTGGTTTTAAAAAATTTATCGATTCAGTGGAATTAGTTTTAAGCGTCATTTTGTAAACGACGGATTAAACGCGATTTAACTCGAAATTCGTTCTTCGAGTTTGACGGCGAATAACTTTTAAACGGCAGCCACGGATGTTTTCTAGTTCTTGGGCTAGGAGCAGTGGTCCTTTTACTTTGATCTCGTGTTTTTAAAAAAATTATCGATTCAGTGGAATTAGTTTTAAGCGTCATTTTGTAAACGACGGATTGAACGCGATTTAACTCGAAATTCGTTCTTCGAGTGTGACGGCGAATAACTTTTTAACGGCTGCCACGGCTATTTTCTACTTCTTGGCCTAGGAGCAGTGATTATTGAGCTTTGATCTCGTGTTTTATAAAATTATCGATTCAGTGGAATTAGTTTTAAGTGTCATTTTGTAAACGACGGATTGAACGCGATTTAATTCAAAATTCTTTCTTCGAGTTTGACGGCGAATAACTTTGTAACGGCGGCTACGGAAGTTTTCTAGTTCTTGGGCTAGGAGCAGTGGTCCTTTTACTTTGATCTCGTGTTTTTAAAAAAATTATCGATTAAGTGGAATTAGTTTTAAGTGTCATTTTGTAAACGACGGATTGAACGCGACTTAACTCGAAATTCGTTCTTCGAGTGTGACGGCGAATAACTTTTTAACGGCTGCCACGGCTATTTTCTACTTCTTGGCCTAGGAGCAGTGATTATTGAGCTTTGATCTCGTGTTTTATAAAATTATCGATTCAGTGGAATTAGTTTTAAGCGTCATTTTGTAAACGACGGATTGAACGCGATTTAACTCGAAATTCGTTCTTCGAGTGTGACGGCGAATAACTTTTTAACGGCTGCCACGGCTATTTTCTACTTCTTGGGCTAGGAGCAGTAGTCCTTTTACTTTGATCTCGTGGTTTTAAAAAATTTATCGATTCAGTGGAATTAGTTTTAAGCGTCATTTTGTAAACGACGGATTCAACGCGATTTTACTCAAAATTCGTTCTTTGAGTTTGACGGCGAATAACTTTGTAACGGCGGCTACGGAAGTTTTCTAGTTCTTGGGCTAGGAGCAGTGGTCCTTTTACTTTGATCTCGTGTTTTTAAAAAAATTATCGATTAAGTGGAATTAGTTTTAAGTGTCATTTTGTAAACGACGGATTGAACGCTCTTTAACTCGAAATTCGTTCTTCGAGTGTGACGGCGAATAACTTTTTAACGGCTGCCACGGCTATTTTCTACTTCTTGGGCTAGGAGCAGTAGTCCTTTTACTTTGATCTCGTGGTTTTAAAAAATTTATCGATTCAGTGGAATTAGTTTTAAGCGTCATTTTGTAAACGACGGACTGAACGCGATTTTACTCAAAATTCGTTCTTTGAGTTTGACGGCGAATAACTTTTTAACGGCTGCCACGGCTATTTTCTACTTCTTGGCCTAGGAGCAGTGATTATTGAGCTTTGATCTCGTGTTTTATAAAATTATCGATTCAGTGGAATTAGTTTTAAGCGTCATTTTGTAAACGACGGATTGAACGCGATTTAACTCGAAATTCGTTCTTCGAGTGTGACGGCGAATAACTTTTTAACGGCTGCCACGGCTATTTTCTACTTCTTGGGCTAGGAGCAGTGGTCCTTTTACTTTGATCTCGTGTTTTTAAAAAAATGATCGATTAAGTGGAATTAGTTTTAAGCGTCATTTTGTAAACGACGGACTGAACGCGATTTAACTCGAAATTCGTTCTTCGAGTTTGACGGCGAATAACTTTTTAACGGCTGCCACGGCTATTTTCTACTTCTAGGCCTAGGAGCAGTGATTATTGAGCTTTGATCTCGTGTTTTTAAAAAAATTATCGATTCAGTGGAATTAGTTTTAAGTGTCATTTTGTAAACGACGGATTGAACGCGATTTAACTCGAAATTCGTTCTTCGAGTTTGACGGCGAATAACTTTTAAACGGCAGCTACGGATGTTTTCTAGTTCTTGGGCTAGGAGCAGTGGTCCTTTTACTTTGATCTCGTGTTTTTAAAAAAATTATCGATTAAGTGGAATTAGTTTTAAGCGTCATTTTGTAAACGACGGATTGAACGCGATTTTACTCAAAATTCGTTCTTTGAGTTTGACGGCTAATAACTTTTTAACGGCTGCCACGGCTATTTTCTACTTCTAGGCCTAGGAGCAGTGATTATTGAGCTTTGATCTGGTGTTTTTAAAAAAATTATCGATTCAGTGGAATTAGTTTTAAGTGTCATTTTGTAAACGACGGATTGAACGCGATTTAACTCGAAATTCGTTCTTCGAGTTTGACGGCGAATAACTTTTAAACGGCAGCTACGGATGTTTTCTAGTTCTTGGGCTAGGAGCAGTGGTCCTTTTACTTTGATCTCGTGTTTTTAAAAAAATGATCGATTAAGTGGAATTAGTTTTAAGCGTCATTTTGTAAACGACGGATTGAACGCGATTTAACTCGAAATTCGTTCTGCGAGTTTGACGGCGAATAACTTTTAAACGGCAGCTACGGATGTTTTCTAGTTCTTGGGCTAGGAGCAGTGGTCCTTTTACTTTGATCTCGTGTTTTTAAAAAAATGATCGATTAAGTGGAATTAGTTTTAAGCGTCATTTTGTAAACGACGGACTGAACGCGATTTAACTCGAAATTCGTTCTTCGAGTTTGACGGCGAATAACTTTTTAACGGCTGCCACGGCTATTTTCTACTTCTAGGCCTAGGAGCAGTGATTATTGAGCTTTGATCTCGTGTTTTTAAAAAAATTATCGATTCAGTGGAATTAGTTTTAAGTGTCATTTTGTAAACGACGGATTGAACGCGATTTAACTCGAAATTCGTTCTTCGAGTTTGACGGCGAATAACTTTTAAACAGCAGCTACGGATGTTTTCTAGTTCTTGGGCTAGGAGCAGTGGTCCTTTTACTTTGATCTCGTGTTTTTAAAAAAATGATCGATTAAGTGGAATTAGTTTTAAGCGTCATTTTGTAAACGACGGATTGAACGCGATTTAACTCGAAATTCGTTCTGCGAGTTTGACGGCGAATAACTTTTAAACGGCAGCTACGGATGTTTTCTAGTTCTTGGGCTAGGAGCAGTGGTCCTTTTACTTTGATCTCGTGTTTTTAAAAAAATGATCGATTAAGTGGAATTAGTTTTAAGCGTCATTTTGTAAACGACGGACTGAACGCGATTTAACTCGAAATTCGTTCTTCGAGTTTGACGGCGAATAACTTTTTAACGGCTGCCACGGCTATTTTCTACTTCTAGGCCTAGGAGCAGTGATTATTGAGCTTTGATCTCGTGTTTTTAAAAAAATTATCGATTCAGTGGAATTAGTTTTAAGTGTCATTTTGTAAACGACGGATTGAACGCGATTTAACTCGAAATTCGTTCTTCGAGTTTGACGGCGAATAACTTTTAAACGGCAGCTACGGATGTTTTCTAGTTCTTGGGCTAGGAGCAGTGGTCCTTTTACTTTGATCTCGTGTTTTTAAAAAAATGATCGATTAAGTGGAATTAGTTTTAAGCGTCATTTTGTAAACGACGGATTGAACGCGATTTAACTCGAAATTCGTTCTGCGAGTTTGACGGCGAATAACTTTTAAACGGCAGCTACGGATGTTTTCTAGTTCTTGGGCTAGGAGCAGTGGTCCTTTTACTTTGATCTCGTGTTTTTAAAAAAATGATCGATTAAGTGGAATTAGTTTTAAGCGTCATTTTGTAAACGACGGACTGAACGCGATTTAACTCGAAATTCGTTCTTCGAGTTTGACGGCGAATAACTTTTTAACGGCTGCCACGGCTATTTTCTACTTCTAGGCCTAGGAGCAGTGATTATTGAGCTTTGATCTCGTGTTTTTAAAAAAATTATCGATTCAGTGGAATTAGTTTTAAGTGTCATTTTGTAAACGACGGATTGAACGCGATTTAACTCGAAATTCGTTCTTCGAGTTTGACGGCGAATAACTTTTAAACAGCAGCTACGGATGTTTTCTAGTTCTTGGGCTAGGAGCAGTGGTCCTTTTACTTTGATCTCGTGTTTTTAAAAAAATGATCGATTAAGTGGAATTAGTTTTAAGCGTCATTTTGTAAACGACGGACTGAACGCGATTTAACTCGAAATTCGTTCTGCGAGTTTGACGGCGAATAACTTTTAAACGGCAGCTACGGATGTTTTCTAGTTCTTGGGCTAGGAGCAGTGGTCCTTTTACTTTGATCTCGTGTTTTTAAAAAAATGATCGATTAAGTGGAATTAGTTTTAAGCGTCATTTTGTAAACGACGGACTGAACGCGATTTAACTCGAAATTCGTTCTTCGAGTTTGACGGCGAATAACTTTTTAACGGCTGCCACGGCTATTTTCTACTTCTAGGCCTAGGAGCAGTGATTATTGAGCTTTGATCTCGTGTTTTTAAAAAAATTATCGATTCAGTGGAATTAGTTTTAAGTGTCATTTTGTAAACGACGGATTGAACGCGATTTAACTCGAAATTCGTTCTTCGAGTTTGACGGCGAATAACTTTTAAACGGCAGCTACGGATGTTTTCTAGTTCTTGGGCTAGGAGCAGTGGTCCTTTTACTTTGATCTCGTGTTTTTAAAAAAATGATCGATTAAGTGGAATTAGTTTTAAGCGTCATTTTGTAAACGACGGATTGAACGCGATTTAACTCGAAATTCGTTCTGCGAGTTTGACGGCGAATAACTTTTAAACGGCAGCTACGGATGTTTTCTAGTTCTTGGGCTAGGAGCAGTGGTCCTTTTACTTTGATCTCGTGTTTTTAAAAAAATGATCGATTAAGTGGAATTAGTTTTAAGCGTCATTTTGTAAACGACGGACTGAACGCGATTTAACTCGAAATTCGTTCTTCGAGTTTGACGGCGAATAACTTTTTAACGGCTGCCACGGCTATTTTCTACTTCTAGGCCTAGGAGCAGTGATTATTGAGCTTTGATCTCGTGTTTTTAAAAAAATTATCGATTCAGTGGAATTAGTTTTAAGTGTCATTTTGTAAACGACGGATTGAACGCGATTTAACTCGAAATTCGTTCTTCGAGTTTGACGGCGAATAACTTTTAAACAGCAGCTACGGATGTTTTCTAGTTCTTGGGCTAGGAGCAGTGGTCCTTTTACTTTGATCTCGTGTTTTTAAAAAAATGATCGATTAAGTGGGATTAGTTTTAAGCGTCATTTTGTAAACGACGGACTGAACGCGATTTAACTCGAAATTCGTTCTTCGAGTTTGACGGCGAATAACTTTTTAACGGCTGCCACGGCTATTTTCTACTTCTTGGCCTAGGAGCAGTGATTATTGAGCTTTGATCTCGTGTTTTATAAAATTATCGATTCAGTGGAATTAGTTTTAAGCGTCATTTTGTATACGACGGATTGAACGCGATTTAATTCAAAATTCGTTCTTCGAGTTTGACGGCGAATAACTTTTTAACGGCGGCTACGGAAGTTTTCTAGTTCTTGGGCTAGGAGCAGTGGCCCTTTTTCTT
This sequence comes from Malthinus flaveolus, assembly GCA_950108345.1. Taxonomy (NCBI): domain Eukaryota; kingdom Metazoa; phylum Arthropoda; class Insecta; order Coleoptera; family Cantharidae; genus Malthinus; species Malthinus flaveolus. The sequence goes on from OX467288.1 coordinate 1,618,838, forward strand.
TGATCTTGCGTTTTTGAAAAATCTATCGATTCAGTGGAATTTGTTTTAAGCGTCATTTTGTAAACTGTAGATACTCGCGATTTAACTCGAAATTCGTTCTTCGAATTTGACGACATGGAATTTTCTACAAATTATGTTTGTTAGTTTTTTTTTCAAACGAACGATTTAGGCGTTACAGCACGTTAAAGTTTGACAAAAATTACAAAATTTGCCAAAAAATGTTGCTTCTAGTTTAACTTTTAACTTGGGAAGTACGCACTTTTGAGGCAATCGCCCTTATACAAAGATAAACTACATGGAATTTTCTACAAATTATGTTTGTTAGGTTTCGTTCTCCATACAAACAGTTTAGGCGTTGGAGGTTGGAGCACGTTAAAGTTTGACAAAAATTAGAAAATTTGCCAAAAAAATGTTGTTTCTAGTTTTTCGCTTTTAATTCGGGAACTACGCACTTTTTGAGAAAAGCACCCTTATAGAAAGATAAACTACATGGAATTTTCTACAAATTATGTTTGTTAGGTTTTTTTTTTCAAACAAACGGTTTAGGCGCTAGAGCGCGTTGAAGTTTAGTGATTTCGCAATTTTCTCAGAACTCGTCACATTTACGATGTTGAAATTCGGATTCAGCACAGTAGGTTTGGCGCTGAGTGAAACACCTACTCTTCATTTTTCAGCTTCGCCCCTTTTGCTGACTGTCCTGCTCCCTGATGATGTCACGACATCTTGATATTATTTGATCTGGGGTTTAACCATAGAGGTTTGACCTTGATCATGTAAGAATGAAACTGGGCATCAGGCCATCAGGTGCTTGGAGGGTTGGTTTTCCTCTCAACAGTTTTGGCGTGGGTGTTTCTGGACTTCATTTCATTAAGCGAGAAGTGGTTTTGGGTGGCCCAACCAATTTATATCTCCTTAGGAAGCCTTTTCTCATGACTTATTTTGATGAAACTGCATGGAACCTCACGAGCCAATAAAAGTTGTGAACGTTTCCCAGTTAGCCTGTTCTAAATTTCATTCCCTTCAATTACTAAATAACCGAATACTTAGTGCAGTAAACAGTAAACAAATAAATTATTATAACGATTTTGTTTAGGCGTACCTGATGCTTTACGGAACTTTTTATAGTTTTTATGACGTTCTAACCTTGTCAGATTTAACTAGAGCTTATTAGCAGACTTTATGGTTGACTTAACATAACTTTGCTACATTCGTCAGAAATTTATGGAACTTCCTGATGGACATCTGCCACTCTACCAAGATGAGTTGCCAGGCTATTAATTAGTTGTGACCTGTCACTACTAATTACTAATTGAAGTATTTTTTGAAACGCGAATATTATGAAAACTTTAGACGCGCCCTAACGCCTAAACCGTTTGTCTAAAGAAAAAGCCTAAGAAACATCATTTGTAGAAAATTTGTTGCAGTTAATTTTTGTATAAGGGTGCTTTTCTCAAAAAGTGCGTAGTTTTCAAGTTGTCAGCAAAAAACCGGTTTTTCGCAGTTTTCCTAGAACGCATCACTTTTAGGAAGTGGCAAAGTTGAAATTAAAACATTCAACATCCCAAAAAACAAAGAACGGTAGAGAAAAAGGCTTTTTATTTTTTCCTGAATTTGCCGCTTCTTTTCTCCTAGTGACTAGACTTCGCAATTCAACAATATAGACATTCAACTTTTACATAAATTTATTTGCAGCCTAAAGTTGCATCTTTTCGTGAATCCAGTCGACGTAACTTGAGACACGAGTAAGTACCCCCAATTTGTCGGGACGAGCACATGGCTTTTCTGACCACGATACGATCCCAATTTGTTTATTGTGCGATACCAATAATGGCCCACCGGAAACGCCCTAAAATTGTAAAAGAAATAAATTCAGTATTGTGCGAAATTGAGCTTATAATTACTCTGCACTGTCCTTTGAGGCCTCCTGGAATTCCAGCACATACGTGATATTTAGCATCTACTTGATTTCCATCAGCCGAACACTCTTACAATTAAATCGACGCGTTGTAATTTTTTTTGCATTTGTTCACCAGTCTGAATAAAATGAATAATTATTGTTTCTAATATAATTCTAATCTAAATATCTAACTAGGCTTCATCAGATAATAAAATTAAAAAAATTAAAAAAGTAAAAAACTTTAAAAATAAAGCTTAAAAATTAATTTAAGCTTAATTTTATTATCTGATGAAGCCTTAAGGCGAAACGCGTAATTATATTTTTATTTTTATATTGGCTTTATTATCTTCAAAATATTATTATCATTAACAAGAAAGCTAAAAACTATTATAAATTAACATAACAGAGTTACCTCTTGCGGGAGTCTCGCAAGCTCATCTTGGTTAATTGTATACGTCAGGACAACATCAGGTTTGCAGAATGTAAACTAACCATCCACTCTTGCATGATTATAGTTATGGTTGGCCTATTATTAGTTCCCTGCCAAGTGAGAAAATTTAAATATTTAGTTCCATTTTCGATTATTGTGTATAATTTTTCAAACTATACTTATATTTCCAAAATGATTTTTAAATAAAATGAACGTATTATTTTACGTCTTGAATACAGGAACCTAACTTACACGTAGAAGTTTTCTCCTTGTATGTAAAATGCCCGTTATATATATTGTTCTACGGCATACCTTTGGTCACCCTGGCATGGAAAATATTTATTTTGACATTTTATTTCATTATTTGACATTACAATTTTATGACATGTATTTCTTCGTTTTGTAGGCGAAACTTTCGTCGTAAATATCGATGTAAGTCGCAACACATGTTAGCTATGGTTTTCCGTTGTATTATTTCGTGGTTTTAATTACTGCTTTTGTTGCAAGATTTGCTTTGATATCTATTACCTATTCGTAATTCAACTTTGCGCTTATGGGTGATTTTACTTGAGATTTACCTATATTTTGTAACTGATGAAATTGTTTTATTTTTGTGATTATGAAGAATCAATAGCTGGCCACAGACGAGCAATTTAGCGAGCGTGCAGGATTGATGTGTGCCATTCTATAAAACCTCGCGCAAAAGTGTTGGTTTGTGTTGTATGAAGGATTATAGATTCGGAGCGGCACTTTATCAGGTGGTAAACGGGTAAATACCACGTTCTTGCGTGCCCTTGCTCACCAACGTACGAGACTCCTAGAACGTGGTGAATTATATTTACTTATTACAAATTAAACAATAAGTATTCTATTTTTAGTTTTTCGAATATAATTTTACAAGTCTCTGGAATAATATATCCCAAGGCTTGAGGAGAAATTGCTGTGGAAAATTGAAGATCTTCGTATGATCTCCCTCTAGTCAAAAATCTTAAAGTCGCCATGAGTCGTTCATCTGCTGCAATTGCATTTCCCTTTATGGTATCCTCTTTACTTAAATGGGGTTTAAGTACATTGAATGTTTTACAATCCATTATCAAATAATTTTGAAAATCTGAAGAATTGTTTTCTCGAAGCTCCGTCAGAAGTGGTATATGGCTATATCTTGTCCTTTCTTCTAACCATTTCTTTGACCAAGAAGAACGTTTTTTTCTTTTTTAGTATAAGCTGCGAGGCATATGCATACATGATACTACATATATGATTGCTTTTAAAAAATTTTTTCTAACATCACAATCTTACTAAAATTTACAGACGCTACGCGAAAAGTTTTAGTATTTCTAAAATGCCACACGCCACTTCAAATGTATCGGAAGTCTGCCACTTCTACCCCACTAACAAACGCGTTTTAATGTCGGACTCCAAACTGTTAGTTTTTAATTTAATAAACATTTTCGCGTTAGTGGCGAAAGGCGCTCCTGGCATGTGCCGTTTCAATCGCGCGGTTCTAAATGCGGCGTACTTGAACGGCGCTCCGAAGTCTCCGTCTGTGGCCAGCTAATCGATTCTATTTATAATTTGAATATTTGAAATTTCCCGCTTAACGGTGCAAGAATGTTTGATAAATGCGGATCAATGTAAGGAATTTGTTCCTATTTCCTATGAGAGTTAGGATCTGGTCGGGTGGTAAGCGTTCAGCAGCACTTGGACGTTTACAACTGTGATTTCGTTGTGATCAGATGTAAAATTTATATTTTCTACATAATTAATTGTTAAAATTATTACCAGATATGAGCTAATTTCTTAATTTCTAATGTAGGGTGGTCGAGTAAGGTTAGATTTCATCTACAAGTGGTTTGATAAATTCATTCATGCTATTTGATTACTTATATTTATTTTTATTCGAAACTTTGAATGTTCTTGTCAATATCGAACCATTTTGTAATTATTTATTTTTGAACTCTTAGGCCCAGTTGTATAAACGAGATAATCTCGGAGTCGGAATTAACTCCACGATCTGAATATAAGGTTAGATTTTAGCGTGGATTCGATTAGGTTAGCTCGTAGGCATTTGGTCCAGGGTTAACCCATCAATTTTCTAGATTCAAATATGTATATTTCAATTTAAGTCATAATTAGTTATTGATTTAGGTTGATCGTGGAGTTAACTCTGACTCCGAGATTAGCTCGTTTATACAACTGGGTCTTAAAGTTATTTTTTGAACTCGCAAGTAATTTTTTTGAACTGTAATTTTGTGTTTTCATTAATCAATTAACGTTTCAGCTTTCGTTTTGGATTATTTTGGTTTTTCATCAACATGGAAGTTCAAAAGTCTAGGGGAAGTAAGTGTTTGGTGGAGTAACACTTTGCACGTAAGTAATTTTTTTAGTTCCTTGAATGTTGGAAGTGATTATTGTCGTTTATTAATTTGAATCATATATTAGTGACACCAGGGAAAGGACAACCCACCGCATTATCAAAGCTACTACTATTTAGTACAACAAAATCGAGACAAACATGAATTAGAAAGTTTTAACCTAACATCTGCAACTGCTTAATAATTCGTAATAAGACCATGGCACTATCTACATTCGTTTCTATAGTCAAAACCAGGAGAGGCGCCTTATAATTTGTTCTAAATAACTACGTAACGTGAAGCACGCTATCCTTTTTTATAAGTTTGTTTTTACTTTGTGGGAATGCAACAGAATATTTTAATACGTCATTTTAGCGATGAGCCATAAGACACCTCTCCTGGTTTTGACTATATTCAACTGCACAACTGCAGTACAAATCTACTTTGAAATGTTTGAAACTCGAACGCTTATAACGTGGTGGGTTTTTCTTTTGCTAGTCCCACTCTAGCTTTCAGTTTTTTAATTGTTACATTAAGCGTTTTTGATCTATTATTAAAATTTCAACATCCATTCGCCAAAAGAGTAACTCTGAGAAAATATAAACTGCGTAAAATCGTAAAATATAACTAGTTTTATTTACCCTAGATTAGTTGAAAAAGAATAGTACTTCTGTATTTTAGAAACAACTTTTATTTTATATTCTGTTCTCCAATACCAGCTTATATCAACAGCAAAAAAATTTAAGATTAAATTCCTGGTCATTAATATACAAACTTCTAGGTTTACAGGAATTTCTGAGGACTCTTCATTATCAAATACCGTAACTTAAAACCTCATTGAAATAATTTCTTTTCGTTTTCTCGGACTCTATACTTTTCCAGTTCTTTATTAACCTATTTTTGTGTAGTCTCAAAAGTCTCTAAAAACATTTCTTCAATTAACTTCAATTAATTTTTTTCGAAAAACTCTTGTAAATGCTCTATTACCTCTACTTAAATATTTAGTTCCATTTTAGTCTTTTGCGCATAATTTTTCAAACTACTTGTTTCCAAAAGATTAAGTTTTGAAATAAATACGGAAAACATTATTCTACGCCTTAATTATTGGAATCCAACATACATTAACAAAGATTTGAAAATGAGTTTCTTATAATAAAACAAAAATAAAATTTTCCCATATTTAATAAAACCACATACGCGTTTTGCTACGCTGTAAGTAGATTCTTCAAATGCAAATGATTTTTGTTTTATTACAATATGTTTATTGATTTTAACCATTTATCGCTCATAATATGTATTTAATTATGAAAGTTTCTTTCGTGTATGTAAGATGTCCGTTATGTTTATTGTCCCTTATAGTACTTTTGGTCACCCTTGCTTTTATATGGATTTTAATTTTTAAGGTTATGCTGTGAATCTTTTATCAAGGTTTCGAAATTGGACTTATGGATTTGGAATGTTTGATAGTGTAATTGTGTAAATTCCAATTAGCATTCTGAGCATTATGGTATAGCGACAAATTTTTATAATATAGAGATTTGGGTGCTCTCAATATCGTTCCAGCTTCGGTTTGAAGTAAGTACAAGTATATTCTAAAGCTACGCTAATTAAATGAAGTCGTTTTGTCGTAGTCTCCCTCTTTTTGGGTTATTTGTGCCGCAATGAAAGAATTGGTGGAAAAAGAAGGAGTGCTATCGATGCGAGGAAGTTTACCAGATATGGCCGCCGATACAGCAAGTTACATAGCTTTACAATAACTGGATCGAAAACAAGTCAATTTACAAACGTTTGATACAAATTGCTCAAAACGTCGGACGGTCTCCTGACGTTATTTCAGGAATGGATAAAAGAAAAGTCTCAACAATAATCAGTAAGTGAAATTTTTTTGTAAGCATTCGTTGGAATTGTACGTATTACGTGGTCATTGCATCGCTGACGAATATCAAAATAGTTCTCCTAACATCGAACCTCATTTGGAAGACTTCGAAAGTTTAATGTTTTATTACGTGATTCTAAGAGGGTTGGAGCGTTTTATAAGCGAATACAATACTTACCCAGGTTAATTTGACGACCACGTAGAATCGGATGTACTTAAATTTAAAATGTCTATCCGTAAACTGTTATTGGAATGGGGATGCCGCTCCCATAATCAGCAATGACCGTGTGCCAAAGTTTGTCGTTATGGAGGTGCAGAATTAATAATAATAATACATATTGCCAATGGACCAGATAAAATGGTATACAAAATGTCAAAAAATCATACAACAAACAACAATTAAAAAGTATAAAATTCGTTTACAGAGTAAAAAGTCAATTACTTTACCGAAGTAATTTCTTTAGGAAGAGTTAAAACTCTAAAAGAGTAAATATTAGGAATGACGAAAAACAGTAGATGGGTGTCTGTTACTATTCTGCTGTGCTCCTCGAGGATCTGCCGAAGTTTGCGTCTTTTTTTGCGCTTGTGTACTTTCTGCGTGGTTTTAATTTTGTGTTATTTAATTAATCGATGAACTTTTTTCAAATTATTTGAATTTTATTTACTTTCGTGGTTATAATAATGAGTGAATTTTTGGTTTTAGGGGTATCGTTTTATACTAATTGGAAGAAATATTCTGTTTGACGGTCCCAGCATTTATGGTAAAAACAGTGGATATTATCAAAGAATGTAAAAACCAAAGTATTTTTCCTGGAAAATAATATGTTAAAGGGACTGCTTCATTTTTATATAATTTTTAACGCTTCATTATTGGCTGTGGGGAAAGAGCCTAACCAAGCTCGCTTAGTCCAGTGTATTAAAGAGTTCGTAAATTTGTTAAATTGCTTCTCGTTAAAGTGGTTTTCTTGTTTTACTATTAATTATAAATCGGTAGTTGCAGCATTGTTTATATGTTTATGTATTAAAATTTATAATTATAACATTAGTTTATTAATTAGTTATAAGTATTATGTATTTTTCCTTCTATATTGACCACTTTCTAAGTTGAAATAATGTAAAAGTCGAAATTTGTTAAAACTCCAACTTTTTACGCCTACTAATACATAGGCAACACTTGTTACTCTCCCACTACATTCTAAATTTTACACTACCATAGAAATTTATAGTGTGGGGTGGTCACATGACCACCAAAAGTTTATATAAGGCCGAGTTTTGCCATTCGGAAATTTTGTAATCTCCACTTCAAATCAGCTTCGAAGAGAAAATTTTAGCTTTGCTCGTGTGAAAAATCAACTTCAACTTTTTGAATTTTTTTTTCTTGGAAGTTGTTAGAGGCATTGTTCTGAATATCTTTAGCGACTTTTGGATCATTTGGTCGAATATTAATGTGGGAAATTAAGTTTTTAAAAATCAATTATTTATTCGTACCTACCTGTAAGAATGCGCAGAAATAGGCGGGAAACGAGAGTACCACGACAGACGCAGTAGTGAACGGAGTGATCTTAAATCTTTAGAATAACATAACGTGTATTTTAATATTGTTTGTTTAGTCAATAAAGATATTTGAAAGATAACATACCACAATATTAATTAACTCGGCATTCTTGTTTGGAAGGTGTTTGGCGCTTCTTAAGACGCTGTTATTTCTCTCTTCTGAGGAGAATTTATTTTTAAATTTATTTTTGTCTTATAATTATTATTTTATGTGTGTAAATTACGTTGAAAAAAATAAACGATAGCAAGCAATAATTTCTTTTATTATAAGCTACCCTATTTACAAGCAAAATCCTCGTTTTCGGACTAGATAGTTGGAAAGCAAAAGGGTGATAGGGTTTTGGAAAAAAAATTCAAATCATATAAGCGATATAACGCCTCGTTTGATAACATAATGGCAATGCTTTTAAAATTCTTTTAAATTAATATTTCCCTCTAATTTATTTCGTTTACCTTATCGACCTTCTGCTCTCCTACTACCTAGTCTGATAATTGTAAAGTTTGAAGGAAACTTTTAAAAACCTAGTATAAAAAAATCGAAATTATGCAATTTTGAAGGTGGGAATCTTTAGCTCTACTATTGGGGAATATACTTGTTAAATTTGGGGGCGACGGGTCCTCTAGTTCAAAAGATATTCAACATAAAACACAAAATTTGAAAATTTATAAAAGTTAAAATATTTTAAAAGTCGAATATCTTCTAAACTAGAGGAGCAGGAGCGCCCAAATTATACAAGAATGTTTGCTGCTAATAGGACTAAAGAATCGCACCCTCAAAATTGCGTAATTCCGGCTTTTAAAAAATCCATTTTTAAAAATTTCTTTCAAATTTTACAATATTCGGGCTAGGTAGTAGGAGAGCAGAAGGTCGATAAGGTGGTCGAAACAAATTTTAAATTAAAATACCAATATTTTTGAATATTAAAACGCTTTTATCTTTTAAGCGATAACGCCTCGTTGCGTAACATAATAGCACGAGTATTTAAATAAATATTTCTCTCTAATTTATTTCGTTTATCTTATCGCCCTTCTGCTCTCCTACTACCTAGCCCGAAAATTGTAAAATTTGAAAGAAATTTTTAAAAATGGATTTTTTAAAAGCCGGAATTACGCAATTTTGAGGGTGCGATTCTTTAGTCCTATTAGCAGCAAACATTCTTGTATAATTTGGGCGCTCCTGCTCCTCTAGTTTAGAAGATATTCGACTTTTAAGATATTTTAACTTTTATAAATTTTCAAATTTTGTGTTTTATGTTGAATATCTTTTGAACTAGAGGACCAGTCGCCCCCAAATTTAACAAGTATATTCCCCAATAGTAGAGCTAAAGATTCCCACCTTCAGAATTGCATAATTTCGATTTTTTTATACTAGGTTTTTAAAAGTTTCCTTCAAACTTTACAATTATCAGACTAGGTAGTAGGAGAGCAGAAGGTCGATAAGGTAAACGAAATAAATTAGAGGGAAATATTAATTTAAAAGAATTTTAAAAGCATTGCCATTATGTTATCAAACGAGGCGTTATATCACTTATATGATTTGAATTTTTTGTTCCAAAACCCTATCACCCTTTTGCTTTCCAACTATCTAGTCCGAAAACGAGGATTTTGCTTGTAAATAGGGTAGCTTATAATAAAAGAAATTATTGCTTTCTATCGTTTATTTTTTTCAACGTAATTTACACACATACAATAATAATTATAAGACAAAAATAAATTTAAAAATAAATTCTCCTCAGAAGAGAAAAATAACAGCGTCTTAAGAAGCGCCAAACACCTTCCAAACAAGAATGCCGAGTTAAATAATATTGTGGTTGGTACGAATAAATAATTGATTTTTAAAAACTTAATTTCCCACATTAATATTCGACCAAATGATCCAAAAGTCGCTAAAGATATTCAGAACAATGCCTCTAACAACTTCCAAGAAAAAAAAATTCAAAAAGTTGAAGTTGATTTTTCACACGAGCAAAGCTAAAATTTTCTCTTCGAAGCTGATTTGAAGTGAAGATTACAAAATTTCCGAATGGCAAAACTCGGCCTTATATAAACTTTTGGTGGTCATGTGACCACCCCACACTATAAATTTCTATGGTAATATAGGATTCAAAACAGTTAGCGTTCCAAAGTTGCAGACTTGATTGTAGGTCTGGAGGATCCAATTCAAAAATAATGTAGTGCTCTATAAATTTTTTCGAATTAGCTTTCAACCACGACATGTTAAATTGTCAAATTTTACAGGTTATAAGCTATAACTATTATTTATAAGACAAATAACAAACTGATGAACTCACGGCATATCAAACCTGTGCAATCCTATACACGATAAAAACGTTACATCTGCTCAAAGGTCCAATATGAACTGTCAAGGATTTTCAAATAGTATTCCAACTTACAATGAGGCCTTGTAGTCGTTAGTAGCTAAAACAAAGTCACAAAATATTAGAAAACGATGAGAAATGGTGAGAAATCATGTGAGAAACGATTACAAATGAAGTTAAAATGAAAAAGCACATAAAAAAGCGAGAATTGCCTAGATGGCATGACAAATTTGAGTAATATTTTTACCTTCCCTCTAGTTGACTATTACAAAATTGTTTGCTTTTTACAGTTGGACTATTTTATCGAGGTTAAAGGTTTGTGACCTGAGGAGGGGACCTCTTTTTAATTGAGCGGTAAGTATGTGTTTCGGTGAAGAAAACACTATAAATAAAGTTTACAAAGTAATTTACTAAAATTTCAATGAAAAACTAAAACGTTGCAAACTAACGCCGATCACATACTTATACGACATACTTCTATTCCTTTTCAAATTTAATGTTGAATAATACTAGATTCCATTTTGGAACATGCACAGTCATATCAAATTTGTTTATGACATCTCTTATCATGTTTGCAACGTAACTTGAAAGAACATGTCGCCGACGTGTTGGAAACAAAACAAAAGTTGTATGGGATCCCCTTGGTAGCGGGGGATACACGCGATCCAGATTCATAAATATATCGGCACGTTAATGGTTAACCACGAACCAGATACAGGTCCCGCGTTATAAGTTGGCGAGAGCTGTGGATGCGCATTCGCTTTTATGTGGCGCCAAGTTCCAATATTATCAGTGGCGGAGAGCATTCTATTCAATGATAAAACATTGTACAAATGCAGTTAACCAAAATTGTAATGTAATTTTTTTTTATAAAATAATAAAATTAATTGTCAATAATTAACTAAAATTAATGTTTTATTTAAAAATTTTTATATTCAAAATGTTAACATGTTAAACTTTTGTATACTTTTCAATGTTTTTTTACTTAAGTTATAAAAGACCATAACAACAAGGGTTGTAATATTTCGGAGAAATATGCAAATTAACAAAGAAATGCGGAATTCAGAACCGTTATAATCTCGGTAAAAATTTCGATAAGCAATAATATGCTATTCGTGGAAGGGTTTATTTAGTTAACAATATACAACAATCTTTTTACCTGTTGTAGGAGTCAAAAATCAGTAAGTTAGTTTGTTTAATGCAAGTGAACCTAACAGTTCTGTTTTGACAAAATTACACCTCAGTATTCAATATTGTTTATTAGCAACTATGTCGTCAACTTTAGGTCAAAAAGTTCTTCACAGTCAAGCGCGTGAGATAGTTTTTAATGTTTTTAATTATTTCGAAAGAGAAAACGAACATTGCACAAAACTCGAAATTAACGAAAATGGTCATTCAGTGCTAAGATTACCGCCTTATCACCCGGATTTAAATCCAATAGAGTTAATCTGGGCAACAGTTAAAAATCAAGTTGCAAAGCAAAACACAACATTTAAATTACATGACGTTAGGAAATTAGCGGAGAATGAGTTTTCTTCAGTCACGCCTGAAGATTGGAAAAAATGTTGTCAACACGTTATTGAAGTCGAAGACGAATATTTAAAAAACGAGATAATAATTGATGTTAGAACTGAAGATCTTATAATTAACTTAAATGATGATGATTCTGATGACTGTGAATTTGGGTTTGAAAGCGAAAGTGATTAGTAAATAATAATTCGTAGATTTTATTAGTAATTTTTCTTAAACATTTTTTTGCACGCCTATATAAAATAGCGTTTATTTCTTAACGCATATAGCTAAAAATTTTTTTTGCAATTTAAAGTTTTCGAACATTTAAAAAAATATATAATATTATGCTCAATAAGTACGCTACTGTAGGCGTATGGAATTCACGGAGCACGACGAAGTGCCGTCTATCCTTACTGTCGGCTTGCGCCGGTTCTCGCCAAGATATAACGCACGACCTGTACAGGGCGGTAAAAATTTCGTACGAATTCAATCTGAGAGTTCTGACTTGTCGTTAAAATCACATCGTTAGTGGGTACGCGCAAATAATAGTTTTATTTTTTATTCCTATCATCATGTGTGATTAGCTGATTAGACAGAACTGCCCGCGAGATCTCTTAGCTTGTCTAAAATACCACCCGCCACATCAAATACGTCTGAAATGTCGAATTGTTCTTCACTAAAAGAGACTTGATACCTCGAACCCGAACATCTGATACCCGTACTTGAGTTAGTGGGAATCGTAAGATTTAATTCATTCGAACCAAAACTGTCGAATCAAATCTCTAACGCATCTGATAATCCGCTCGTGTATGCCTCGCTAATGTGAACACAGATGTTATGTTCATCTCGATGCTACGTCAGCGTATTCCATAAACATAAAAATACTCTAGAACCCCACAGCCAATGCTGAAGCGTTAAAAACTATATAAAAATGAAAGCAGTCACCTTTAACATATTATTTTCCAGGAGAAATACTTTGGTTTTTACATTCTTTGATAATATCCACTGTTTTTACCATAAATGCTGGGACCGTCAAACAGAATATTTCTTCCAATTAGTATAAAACGATACCCCTAAAACCAAAAATTCACTAATTATTATAACCACGAAAGTAAATAGAATTCAAATAATTTGAAAAAAGTTCACCGATTGATTAAATAACATAAAATTAAAACCACGCAGAAAGTAGACAAGCTCAAAAAAAGACGCAAACTTCGGCAGATCCTCGAGGAGCACAGCAGAATAGTAACAGACACCCATCTACTGTTTTTCGTCATTCCTAATATTTACTCTTTTAGAGTTTTAACTCTTCCTAAAGAAATTACTTCAGTAAAGTAATTGACTTTTTACTCTGTAAACGAATTTTATACTTTTTAATTGTTGTTTGTTGTATGATTTTTTGACATGTTGTATACCATTTTATCTGGTCCATTGGCAATATGTATTATTATTATTAATTCTGCACCTCCATAACGACAAACTTTGGCACACGGTCATTGCTGATTATGGGAGCGGCATCCCCATTCCAATAACAGTTTACGGATAGACATTTTAAATTTAAGTACATCCGATTCTACGTGGTCGTCAAATTGACCTGGGTAAGTATTGTATTCGCTTATAAAACGCTCCAACCCTCTTAGAATCACGTAATAAAACATTAAACTTTCGGAGTCTTCCAAATGAGGTTCGATGTTAGGAGAACTATTTTGATATTCGTCAGCGATGCAATGACCACGTAATACGTACAATTCCAACGAATGCTTACAAAAAAATTTCACCTGTAACAACTTACTGATTATTGTTGAGACTTTTCTTTTATCCATTCCTGAAATAACGTCAGGAGACCGTCCGACGTTTTGAGCAATTTGTATCAAACGTTTGTAAATTGACTTGTTTTCGATCCAGTTATTGTAAAGCTATGTAACTTGCTGTATCGGCGGCCATATCTGGTAAACTTCCTCGCATCGATAGCACTCCTTCTTTTTCTACCAATTCTTTCATTGCGGCACAAATAACCCAAAAAGAGGGAGACTACGACAAAACGACTTCATTTAATTAGCGTAGCTTTAGAATATACTTGTACTTACTTCAAACCGAAGCTGGAACGATATTGAGAGCACCCAAATCTCTATATTATAAAAATTTGTCGCTATACCATAATGCTCAGAATGCTAATTGGAATTTACACAATTACACTATCAAACATTCCAAATCCATAAGTCCAATTTCGAAACCTTGATAAAAGATTCACAGCATAACCTTAAAATTAAAATCCATATAAAAGCAAGGGTGACCAAAAGTACTATAAGGGACAATATACATAACGGACATCTTACATACACGAAAGAAACTTTCATAATTAAATACATGAGCGATAAATGGTTAAAATCAATAAACATATTGTAATAAAACAAAAAGCATTTGCATTTGAAGAATCTACTTACAGCGTAGCAAAATGCGTATGTGGTTTTATTAAATATGGGAAAATTCTATTTTTGTTCTATTATAAGAAGCTCATTTTCCAATCTTTGTTAATGTATGTTGGATTCCGATAATTAAGGCGTAGCATAATGTTTTCCGTATTTATTTCAAAACTTAATCTTTTGGAAACAAGTAGTTTGAAAAATTATGCGCAAAAGACTAAAATGGAACTAAATATTTAAGTAGAGGTAATAGAGCATTTACAAGAGTTTTTAGAAAAAAATTAATTGAAGTTCAAATCAATCTGTATTTAGGAAAAAGAATTCATGGCGAAAATGTTTTTAGAGACTTTTGAGACTATACACAAAAATAGGTTAATAAAAAAAACTGGAAAAGTATAGAGTCCGAGAAAACGAAAAGAAATGATTTCAATGAAGTTTTAAGTTACGGTATTTGATAATGAAGAATCCTCTGAAATTCCTATCTGTAAACCTAGGAGTTTGTATATTAATGACCTGGAATTTAATCTTAAATATAATAAATATTATATAATAAATATCTATAAATTTTTTGGCTGTTGATATAATAAGTTGATATTGGAGAACAGAATATAAAATAAAAGTTGTTTCTAAAATACAGAAGTACTATACTTTTTCAACTAATCTAGGATAAATAAAACCAGTTATATTTTACGATTTTACGCAATTTATATTTTCTCAGAGTTACTCTTTTGGCGAATGATGTTGAAATTTAAACACCTTCGCTGCTGAGTATAATATGGTGCGCCCATTACAGCCGCACTTACTTAAAAATATCTTTATTTGTGAAGGAAAATTTGTGTGAGAAATAATTAATTCAGTTCAGTATGCCAGTGGTCTCTTTCCTAGTCCATTCCTGTACGCTAGACACCAAAAAATTTCATGCATTTGCTACGAGTTTACTCATATTTGCAAATTTGAGTAAGGCAGTCAATAACGAGTCATCTCGTAGCTGGCAAGTTAGCCCAGTTTGCCAACTACGAGTATAGTCGTAGTTAGCAGCCAACGTGTTAATAATAGATCAAAAACGCTTAATGTAACAATTAAAAAACTGAAAGCTAGAGTGAGACTAGCAAAAGAAAAACCGACCACGTTATAAGCGTTCGAGTTTCAAAGTAGATTTGTACTGCAGTTGTGCAGTTGAATATGGTCAAAACCAGGAGAGGTGTCTTATGGCTCATCGCTAAATGACGTATTCAAATATTCTGTTGCATTCCCACAAAGTAAAAACAAACTTATAAAAAAGGATAGCGTGCTTCACGTTACGTAGTTATTTAGAACAAATTATAAGGCGCCTCTCCTGGTTTTGACTATAGAAACGAATGTAGATAGTGCCATGGTCTTATTACGAATTATTAAGCAGTTGCAGATGTTAGGTTAAAACTTTCTAATTCATGTTTGTCTCGATTTTGTTGTACTAAATAGTAGTAGCTTTGGTAATGCGGTGGGTTGTCCTTTCCCTGGTGTCACTAATATATGATTCAAATTAATAAACGACAATAATCACTTCCAACATTCAAGGAACTAAAAAAATTACTTACGTGCAAAGTGTTACTCCACCAAACACTTACTTCCCCTAGACTTTTGAACTTCCATGTTGATTAAAAACCAAAATAATCCAAAACGAAAGCTGAAACGTTAATTGATTAATGAAAACACAAAATTACAGATCAAAAAAATTATTTGCGAGTTCAAAAAATAAATAATTACAAAATGGTTCGATATTCACAAGAACATTCAAAGTTTCAAATAAAAATATAATCAAATAGCATGAATAAATTTATCAAACCACTTGTAGATGAAATCTAACCTTACTCGACCATCCTACATTAGAAATTAAGAGATTAGCTCATACCTGGTAGATTTTAACTTTTAATTATGATGAAAATATCAATTTTACATCTGATCGCAACGAAATCACAGTTGTAAACGTCTGTGTGCTGCTGAACGCTTAGCACCCAACCAGATCCCATAGGAACAAACTCCTTACATCGATCAAACATTCTTGCACCGTTAAGCAGTAAATTTCAAATATTCAAATTATAAAATGAATCGATCGATTCTTCATAAACACAAAAATAAAACAATTTCAATAGTTACAAAATATAGGTAATTCTCAAGTAAAATCACCCTTAAGTACAAAGTTGAATTACGAATAACAGATATCAAAACAAATCCTGCAACAAAAGCAGTAATTAAAACCATGAAATAATACAACGGAATACCATACGTACTATATAGCTAACAGGTGGTTATCGGCTTACACGTGTCTTGCGACGTGCATCGATATTTACGACGAAAGTTTCGCCTACAAAACGAAATATTTATGTCTTAAAACTTAAATTTATAATGTCAAATAATGTAATAAAAAATGTCAAAATAATTTAAATTTTCAATACCAGGGTGACCAAAGGTACGTCGTAAAACAATATACATAACGTGCATTTTACATACAAGGAGAAAACTTTTACGTGTAAGCTAGATTGCCTGTATTCAAGGCGTAAAATATTACGTTCATTTATTTAAAAAAATCATTTTGGAAATGTAAGTATAGTATAGTTTAAAAAATTATACACAATAAACGAAAATGGAACTTTCTCACTTGCCAGGGAACCAATAGGCTAACCATAACTATATCATGCAAGGGTAGATGGTTAGTATACATTCTGCAAGCCTGGTGTTGTCATGACATATACAATAAATAAACAATGTCGTTAGCTATAGCGCGTAATTACACAAACATTTCAAAGCGCACTAAAAAACTGTTTTTTAAAGTTTCTCTTCTATACAAAACTTTACTACATTGAATTTTCTACAAATTAATTATGTTTCTTAGGTTTTTTCTTCAGACAAACGGTTTAGGCGCTAGGGCGCGCCTAAAATTTTCACAATATTCGAGTTTCAAAAAATACTTCAATTAGTAATTAGGAGTCACAGGTCACAACTAATAGCCTGGCAACTGATCTTGGTAGAGTGGCAGTTGTAGGAGAGGATACAGATATTCTGGTCAGCATAGCAATCATGTGTAGGTAATCCTTCCAAATACTACTTGGACTTTCGGGCGTATTTGCGAAATTATTCCCGAGGCTGCTATGGATGAAGCTTACTTGAAACCTCTTTCAACATATTCGAGATGCCACTGTCCCAAGTCTCGCCTCATATCCATAACTAGAAGAGATAGAGCAACCACTTTCTATATAGTGCGCTTACTACATCATGATGACAGTAAGAAAAAAAAGGCCATTAGAAACTTAAGCCTTTTCATAAATTATTTTAACAAAAATACAACTGTAATATGCTAATTAAAATCTTTTATACTCGAGATCATCACGACAGTATAGTAGGGATCTGTAAACGATGCGCTTTGAGACACTGGATGGAACAAAATCGATTACCAGAATACTCGAATGGAACTTTTCCAGAAATATCGCCTGCACATAGAAAACATCTCGATATTACCGTTCCAGATTGATTAAGAATCCTTCTTTCTGCAGCTAATGCTCTCTGAAAATAGCGGTTACTAAAAAGTTATTCCAACTTCCACATCAAACCTTTTCCCTATCGATAACAATCAATGCACCTTATAGTGCTGAGCCCATATAACTCATTTTATCGTCCCCCTATATACAGGGTGTCCCAATGGAATAGGGTACCTATCATGCATATATTTATCATTGTCAAACATAGATATTAGAGAAAATGGACAATGTTGTGCAACTTTTAGTGCTAATCGAATTTGGACAGTGTCTAAAAAATACCACAAAAATCGTTTAGCTAACTATAGTAACTGTATTAAAGAGTGCCAAAATGGCTGACGCCTCTACAGACCGACTTAACATGGTCAGTATTAACAACACTTCACTCTCCATCTCAAGCACCTATAAGTTCGTCCAAACGTTTACAAGAACTTGTGATTGAAAGAACGGAATAAGTTGCTATACAGAAGAAGCATAAAAACCGTACCGAGTGGTCCAATCCTAATTTAAACAAACCTGAATTAAAGCGTTCTCGTTATATCTTCTCAAAGAAGCTCCGGCACTTTTTGGCTGTGAACTACCGGAACGACTATCTCGTGCACCTTGAGAACCACCTTGACCGGCGCGAACCGTATAACAATGAAATGTTTTGTGTAAAATTGGAATGTCGCCTTCAAATACGCCACCTGCAAAATGTCCACCTCCTAACATCAAAACGGTCCAACGAGAATTACACGAACAGTCTTGTAAGAGTCTCAAAACGTTGCTAGTCTCCAACTCGGCCTAGAAAAGCTAACAAATGTAGATCGAGTTAGTAAATAATTCGATTTTTACCTTCTTTTCAAACAAGAGGCAACGATACAATGAAAATACTTTGTCATCGTCATTTTTGAGAAAGTTTGCCTTGTGCAAGAGCTATATTATCCAAGCCGTCTTCTGATTCGAAATCGGAACCCGATATGCTTGAAATGTCATCTAAAAACGACCCATTTAGTAGAGCCTTTATTATAATTTAACTAAGAATTACCAGTTTTTTCATTAAACTCTTCTTCTGTTAATGGTGCCCTCGATAATAGGCTTTGCTTAAGGTTATATCGATGCCAGTCTAATTTACAATGTTGCCTTTGTAAAGTAGGGTTTGTAAATTCAACGCGACAATAAGAGCACGAGAGGTTTAGCCCGCTATTTATCCATTTTTCGGGTAGAATAATGGGATCTGCAAATTTATATGTTAAATAGGAAGTGTCAGCTAAAGCTTCAACGATAGTAGGCATACCTTCTTTAGCACTCAACTGTAGAAACTGTACATTAGCAGTTAGTAATTTTTGAAAATCCGAACCAAAAAGTTTCGTTTGTTCCATCAGGTACGCCTAAACAAAATCGTTATAATAATTTATTTGTTTACTGTTTACTGCACTAAGTATTCGGTTATTTAGTAATTGAAGGGAATGAAATTTAGAACAGGCTAACTGGGAAACGTTCACAACTTTTATTGGCTCGTGAGGTTCCATGCAGTTTCATCAAAATAAGTCATGAGAAAAGGCTCCCTAAAGAGATATAAATTGGTTGGGCCACCTAAGACCACTTCTCGTTTAATGAAATGAAGTCCAGAAACACCCACGCGTCAAAACTGTTGAGAGGAAAACCAACCCTCCAAGCACCTGATGGCCTGATGCCCAGTTTCATTCTTACATGCTCAAGGTCAAACCTCAATGGTTAAACCCCAGATCAAATATCAAGATGTCGTGACGTCATCAGGGGGACAGTCAGCAAAAGGGGCGAAGCTGAAAAATGAAGAGTGGGTGTTTCAGCGCCATACCTACTGTGCTGAATCCGAATTTCAACCTCGTAAAAGTGATGCGTTCTGTAAAATTGCGAATGCACTAAACTTCAACGCTCTCTAGCGCCTAACCCGTTCGTCTGAAAAAAAAAAACCCAACAAACATTATTTGTAGAAAATTCCATGTAGTTTATTTTTGTATAAGAGTGCTTGCCTCAAAAAGTGCGTAGTTCCCGAGTTAAAAGCGAAAAACTAGAAACAACATTATTTTGGCAAATTTTGTAATTTTTGTCAAACTTTAACGTGCTCTAACGCCTAAACCGTTCGTCTGAAGAAAAAAACCTAATTAACATTATTTGTAGAAAATTCCATGTAGTTTATTTTTGTATAAGAGTGCTTGCCTCAAAAAGTGTGTAGTTCCCGAGTTAAAAGCGAAAAACTAGAAACAACATTCTTTTGGCAAATTTTGTAATTTTTGTCAAACTTTAAGGTGCTCTAACGCATAAACCGTTCGTCTGAAGAAAAATAATATAAAATAATGAAAATAATTCGTTGCAGCCGTTTAAAAGTTATTCGTCGTAAACTTGAAAAACGAATTTTGAGTTAAATCGCGTTCAATCCGCGGTTTACAAAATGACGCTTAAAACAAATTCCACTAAATCGATAATTTTTTTAAAAACACGAGATCAAAGTTCAAGGACCACCGCTCCTTGCCCAAGAACTAGAAAACATACGTGGCAGTCGTTAAAAAGTTATTCGCCGACAAACTCGAAGAACGAATTTCGAGTTAAATCGCGTTCAATCCGCCGTTTACAAAATGACGCTTAAAACAAATTCCACTAATTCAATAATTTTTTTTAAAAACGTGATCAAAGCTAAAGGACCACTGCTCCTTGTCCAAGAATTAGAAAACATCGTCCAAACAGTTTCCCCTCCCCCCGCTTGCCCTCATCACCCAGCACCCAGGTGTTATTTAAAGTTAAATTTTATTTGCTTCAAGTTTTTTTATGGATTTTAGATACAGCACAAACTTTTGTAAAGAATAAAATTTTCTAAGAAATTGATAATAAGAAAGTATTCCGTATTTGTTGCATACCTACTGAGACACATTGTATATACAGCGCCCTTATGTGCGGAAACCATCTTGTACAAAAAAATTATAAGAACATAGATTGTAGGAAATTTTCTATTATTTATTTTTATATACAGCGCGCAGAAGCAAATTGTTCCCCCAGAAAATATGCCAACTAAATTTAAAAACTTGGGGGGGTAAAACTTTTATCCAATCACGTCAAGAAAGTATGTACAGTGTACAGTCAGTGGTAGAAGTGGAGAAAGTTATTACACATTTCGAAACTAAAGCGACACCGGTCACGCCTTCCCAGGGGCACAGTTTGCTTCTGTTAACAGTAGAATCACCTTTTGCTAAAAAAGTTTACTTTTCAAGTAATAAGCCAAAAACCAAAAAAATACCAATTTTTTTTGCATTGTTTGATGATTTCTCACATTTTCCGTAAAAATTTTTGTTGGACAACTTCAGATTCGTGTTCAGCGCCCCCAAGAACGTAAAGTAAGCCACTAAAAACAAGTACTGTACAAACTTAAGGGGTATTTTTCTGAGGTCAAAATAAGTCGATTTAAACCAACTTACCCTATATACCAAAATGGTTCCTAAGCCCGTAAGGGCGCTTCAAGACACAAAACGAGTTTTTTACAAGAGCCATAAAATGTCCAAAAATTAATAAGGCTTTTATTTCAAAACAAATTTAAAGAGCTGAAACTACCCCCAAAAAGTTATAATGAAATTTATCGAACAGTGAGGGTAGTTTCACCCTTAGGGAATTTTAGTTGATGTTTTGTGAACGTCAAAAAGTAACACTTCAATTAAAATGTTCACAGGTAACAATAAACTTCAAATAAAAAATGTGCTTAGAAGTGATGTCTACGTATGGAACGATGAGAAGAAGGATGATTATCGTGGTAGCTTTATGGATTTGCCAAAATTAGAATATGAACATGTAAGCGTATGGAATAGAACGTTGGTTGATCAAATTACGTTAGCGGCAGAAAAATGTAACTTAGTTAAAAAGAATATGCCTAGGAGGGTTGAGTTCAAGAATAAACCGTGGTTCGGTTCGGAATGTATTCGAGCGAAGACTTGTATGCGTAGTGCTCATAGAAAATGGATCAGAAGTGGCTTTGCCGAAACGGATCTACAGCTGTTTCTTGAGAGAAAAAAAAGTTACAAGGATATAATTGCTCTAAAAAGAACTAACTACTACCAAAATCAAATCAATAAATTGAAAAACATTCGTAACTCTGCAGACTTCTGGAAGACAGTTAAAGGTTTTGACAACAAAAATATAGCACATAATGAGATTTCTAAAGCTGCATGGGAGCGTTTCTACTGCAATTACTATGCTAACCAGGCAAAATGTGACATTGTCCTGCATGACTGTTTGCACCCGGAGTTGGATAGATCAATTACCGTTAGCGAACTTACAATAAGCCTCAAAAAGTGCAAAAGTAACAAAAGTCCCGGATACGATGGAATTAAAAGTGAGTTTTACAAAAATTTAACTCCGGAGTGGACAAATTTTATTTTGAAATTTTTTAATCGGGTATTTGAGACCGAAATATGCCCAAGGGAATGGTCAGTAATAGAGACGGTTATGTTTTTTAAGAAAGGAGATAAGGACGACGTGCTCAATTATCGAGGGATATCCTTGCTCAACTCAATAGTGAAACTGTTTACGCAAATCCTTCACGACAGGCTATCGTGGTGGGTAGAATCTAACTCTATACTCCCAGAGAACCAGGCGGGTTTTAGGAAGGGCCGTGGGTGCAACGATCATTTATTTACGCTCACAACTTTAATACACAATAGAATTCGATTAAAGTCTGGAAATTTGTTTGCAGTCTTCGTGGACATTAAGCGAGCTTTTGACTCGGTACCACACACCAAGCTCTGGCAGAAAATATACGAGGCAGGAGTAACTACCAAATTGATTCGGATCCTAAAAAATCTGTATGGACAAGCCGTGATGAGGGTGCGCACAAACGAGGGTCACACGTCGGAAATACAGATAACAAAAGGTGTCCTTCAAGGTGAAATCTTGAGTCCCTTGCTTTTCGCGTTATACTTGAGCGACATTGAAGTTTTTTTAAGAAAAAAAGGAATGCAGGGAGTTGATATAGACGGACACAACGACATCATGCTTCTAGCGTACGCCGACGATATGGTTATGCTGGCTAACAACTCGTACGATGCCCAGAGAAAGCTCGATCTATTTAACGCATACCTCGTTGCCCATAGTTTAGAAATTAATACGTCGAAAACCAAATTTATGATATTTAGAAAAGGGGGTAGACCGGGTGTTCCCGTTACTTTAAAAATCGACAACGTACATATAGAGCAAGTAAGCTCTTATAACTATCTAGGTGTTACTTTTAGTTCGACGGGAGTTTTCAATAATCACACCAACCTTGCAATTAATAAGGGTAAAAGAGCCATGGCAAGAATTAAAAGTATAATTTATAAATCGAGAATGGAGAATTGGGATGGGAAAGTTAAATTGTTCGACAGCATCGTTAAACCGACGACTCTATATGCGGCCGAAATTTGGGGTTTGAGATATATGCAGGAGTTAGAAAAAGTACAAACAATTTTCTTTAAATCGTTACTGTTACTGCGTAGAGGCACTGCAAATTTCGTGCTACGATTGGAGCTTGGACTCGAACATCTGGCAATTAAAATATTTGCGATGGTGTTGAATTGGTTATGTAAGATCTTGCAGATGGAAGAGAGCAGATACCCTCGAATATGCTTGATGCGCCTATGGATATTGGACAATTGGAAACAAAATAAAGACAAATATAACTGGGTCACTCAGGTTCGTGGTATACTGTGCAAAATTAATTACGACCATCTGCTGAAGGAGGATCGAATAAACCTAATTGCGTCAGACTACAAGAGGATGGTGGAAGCGTACCGCACTTTGCTCTTTGCTTCAGATGTCCAGAGAAGCGAGGCATCATCGTACAATACCTTATACAAGGAAATAAAAACAACCGTCGGCGCGGAACCCTACTTGAGTTTTCGACTTCCGTCGGTAGTGATAAACCTAGTGTGCCGACTTAGAACCTCAAATGCTAAATATTTAAATATAAAATACAAGGATAGCTGTGTAATGTTAAGGGAGGGTGAGAGGTGCGTGTGTTGTGGTGCGGAAACAGGCGGAGACCTGGTTCTGGTTCATTGCTTACAGTCCTGCCCGGCGTTGGACTCTGTAAGAGACAAACATTTTCGGGGAGTAGACACGGTGCATAACAAACTAACTATTATCGAGCTAGCAGGGGCTGAAGCGCTGTTTAATTTTACGTTGGAGTTGGTGGGTAAATCTAGTATCTAGATATCTGGTTTTGGAGTTGGGTTTGGGGCGGTTTAAAAGTGTGTTTTGTTGTTTTTATTTTTTGTTTTTTTTCAAATTGTCAATCTTTGTATTATTATAAACAAATAAATTCATTCATTCAATTAAAATGTTCACATACCAAATTTGATCAAAATCAAACTAAGCATTTTTGAGTTATTAAAGAAAAAGAAAAAGTTTTCTTCAACTTTGAAGCACCCTCACGGCCTTAGGAACGATTTTGGTATATAGGATAAGTTGGTTAAATCGACTTATTTTGACCTCAGGAAAATGCCCCTTAAGTTTGTACAGTACGTCATGCAACACCCTGCATTTTGAGTTCTGCTACGAGTTCGGATATAATGAGCAAATCTCTTATAACGAGCATATTATTTTCATTGCCAACGGGATTACAAAGACTTGATGATTCATCAAAAAGTTAGCTTTGGTTATAACGGATAATGAGCGATAATGATAACAAACTTGCTGTAACTCGTCATAAGTGACTTTAACGTATATTTCACAGTCAGTCATCATTGTTGCTCATGTTTTAAGTGTTATTCTTACTCTAATTAAGCGAAGCCTAAACCCAATAGATAATAAATCGGTTATAAAGAGCACGTTTGTTATAACAAATTTCATTCAAAATCTTCAAAAACTTCACAGCGAGCAGTAAGATATAGCGACCACATTCTGTTGGCACAAGTGCACTCGTTATAAGCGGACTCCACTATAGTAAAAGTAATATACAATTCAAAAGCACACCTACAAAAAGTGAAGAAATTCCATAGTCGAACAATCCTGAGATAGCAATTAGTACTGTTTTGCAACTAACATCAGTCCACGTGCAACCTAGACTTGCCATCTAATCTCCTGTACAAGCTAAAACCACAGTACATAAAATTACTGTAAGAGCTAAAACTTAACATAAATTACCTCAGAGTTTCAATTTTCACATTATTTATATGGCTATGGCTATAAAGTTTGTCATTAGAGGAAGAGGATCTAGGGCTAATGAGCCGTGGTCGAAAGGTTCTATTTGTGATACCTAGCCCTAGAACCTCTACCTCTAATAACGCCGGCCGTGAAAGCCTTAATACTTTTATAAATCTTGTCACCATTTATGAGGCTCCTTTCAGTTTTCAACTCTGTCGGCAGCTTGTGAGAGTGTCGGTATTTGTAATCTTCCGGTATGAAATTTGTGTAAAAAATACAACGCAAAAGCATTGTATTTGCGTTGCATTCGCTGTAGTCTGGACCAGTCTGGACGACGCTTAAGATTTAACATCTAAATCTAAGGTTAGAAACGACATCTTCCGCGTGAAAGTGGCTACCGTGCTTTTTACTCGACGGTAAAATAAGTTTAAAATTTCTTGTATATGCAACCCATCGTACAATACTGTATTAACGGTGGTTACGATTTACTGTTTGTACAATAAATTAGTAATTTGGGTTTTATTTTATTAATAGTTGAAGTTTTACATCTGGCTGTGTTCTTAGTTACATAATTTAGTAACACTTTCAACGTTGTAAATGTAAGTACTTACTACTTACAAGAAACTTTTAGCACACATTTGAATCTTTTTGCGCTGTCATATTCACGCTAAATTACTAATAAACAATTACTACGTCTTGTGCATCGTTATTTAATTTTGTAACTAATAACATGGAGACCCAGTTGTAAAATTTTGACTGGTATATTTTTTCTGTCACCTACAACCACCTTTTTCTTAAAATAACGATATTCCAAACTGCGTCACTTATAATGCATTCTGATCAGTTTCAACGATTCGCCGTAGTTTTTACAATTAAATATTCACTTTATAAGAGAAGCTTTGCCACCCAACAAACAGACTAACACACTGCACTGCACTGATTACAGTGACATTAGTTAGGGACATTTCATTTTTATTGTTTTGCGTGTTTATTATGTTGGTTACCTTTTTCGACCAGAGCAAAATAACTGTCAATTCCTCTGTCAATGACCAATGTCAATGAAATTTAACTTATAAAAGTAACTCGATTTTATATATATAACTTTTACGAAACTTTTGAAAGTATCATGGTGAGTCTTTATGATATTTATCACTTTCGACTTTTAATTTATAAAACTCGCATTAAAATACACTTACCATTTTAAAACTGGTACAAGATAAGGTGACACTCCTAAATTGTACACTGCTTAATCTACATTTTATCCATTATAGGCGGAACAACAATTTGATTGCGCCCTGGATTTAATGAGAAGACTACCCCCACAAGAAATAGAAAAAAATTTAGGGGATTTAATAGATCTCGTACCAAGTTTATGTGAAGATTTGTTGTCTTCTGTAGATCAACCTCTTAAAATCGCAAAAGACAAAGAAACGGGAAAAGATTATTTACTGTGCGACTATAATCGCGATGGAGATTCTTACAGGTTTGTATTTTACTAGCTCACTTTAGCGATGTATTATTTGCGACAAATTTTAGGTCACCGTGGTCGAACACGTACGATCCTCCTCTAGAAGATGGATCTATGCCTTCAGAACGTCTTAGAAAATTAGAACTTGATGCAAATTTTGCGTTTGATTTGTATAGAGAAATGTATTTCGAAGGAGGCGTGTCTTCGGTGTATTTTTGGGACCTCGAACATGGTTTTGCAGGTAAACTCGTTTAAAAGTGAAACTATTCGTTTTAACGTATTTGGTGTAGGTGTAATTCTGATTAAGAAAACTGGAGACGGCAGTAAAAAGATAAAAGGTTGTTGGGATTCGATTCATGTTGTGGAGGTGCAAGAAAAAAGCACAGGAAGAACGTCACATTATAAAATGACTTCTACCGCCATGTTGTGGTTACAAACCAACAAACAAGGATCCGGAACAATGAATTTAGGTGGAAGTTTAACTCGTCAGGTAATGTTTTTTATTCAAACTTGAACTTCACTAATGAGAGAGTTTTAGATCGAACAAGATTCCCCAGTCAACGAAGTGAATCCTCATATAGCAAATATAGGACGCATGGTGGAGGATATGGAGAATAAAATTCGAACCACACTGAACGAGATTTACTTCAGTAAAACTAAAGACATCGTTAACAGTTTACGATCGGTACAACCTCTTACGGAATCGCGACAACAGCAAGCTCTGAAACAAGATTTAGCAGCAGCTTTGCAACGTAGGCATAATAAATCAGACAATTGATGCAAAGATGAAACTTGGGCCGAACCTTCTTCATAATAAAACGGTGAAATTTGTATGTTCAGTATTTCATTTTGTAACGTTAGTTTTTATGTTTTTATTTTTAATTCAGTTGTAAATGTTCTAAACTTCCTATTTACATAATATTTACAATAAATTAATAATTATTTTAAATGGGTATCGTGACTTCGTTCGCACACTCACGAAGTATCTGTTCAATACTGTAACACCAATTTTTAATATTTTTTGAAACCGAACACCACAATTCGCCATGGTGCGGTTCGGCCGCCAAGCACCTTGTTAAAACTTCTTTTTTTTGTTCGTCTGTTCCGTGTAGTTGTTCGAAACGATACCAATGACCCCATGCGTCGCCTAAATCCGGTTCAATTTTTAACGTTCGTTGAAACCATTCTCTACATTTACTCATTTTACGTTCTGACCAAAATAGTTTGCTTACGGCTAACAAAACGTGAGGGTCGTGTTCGCACTTTTTTAAAGCGTCGACCTACGAACAAACGAATTAAAATTCTGAAGTAGAAGAAATTACTTATATTTACCGATTTGGCTTTTCGTTGTGGTTTCGACTCTAAAAATATCGATTCGGCCCACAATATACCAGATGTGGGGCATTCTTGTTGAGCTTTAGCAGTCATGGATAAAGCTATATCTTTAAGCCCAGTTCGTAATTCGAGACGAATTGCCTCGAGCCAAAGTTGGTCGTTTTTGGGATTTTTCAAACGTGCCCTTTCTAAAACTGACCTAGCTTTAGTCAACACGCCGCGTTTCTCTTCAAGTTTGGTCAATAAAAGCCATAGCGGTATAGACGAAGGACATTTTTTAATCTGTAACATCGTTGAAATATTAATACTCAAATTATAACTATACACAGTGATAGATCTAGTTATTGACCATTTAAACAGTTATATAAAAATAAAGATTCGGCATAAAAGAAGTACTACAGTACTAGCCATCTTAGCAGCATTGAAGAGTCAGTAGTAGAAACACTTAGAACTTAGTCCAACCTGCAAAATTTATGCAACGCCCTGTACATTTATAACAGAACGCTCATTCTACAATAACAGCCGTAAAACTACTTACTCCGCTATTATAAGCATCAAATGCCTTTGATACGTCTTTTTTCTGCTCGTAAATTTGTCCGACCATCATCCAAAGTTTAGGAAAATCTGGAAAAACTTTTAGGGCATCTTCCAGGAGTGTTAGAGCGGCGTTTAAATCGTTCAAAGCCCATTCGAGTTTAGCACTTTTCATTAAAACACGGGGAGTAGGCGCAGAACCTCTAGCTTTAGCTAACAACCTCCGTGCCCTTTCGTACTCGTTATTTTCAGATTCGAGCTTAACGGCGGCCAACCAAATTTCTTCGCTATTTGGGTTGGCTTGGAAAGCCAATGCAAGGATACCTCTAGCAGCCGGTACGTCTCCGGCTAACCACTTACTCTTGGCACCCATCAACCACAACACTTCACTTTTCGGACAATGAGCAACTGCTCTCTGCAACAAACTCTCCAAGCTTTCCCTAGTACCGTGATTTTTTTCCAAATAGGCGGCCCTTAACCAAATCGATTTTTTTGAAGGGAACGTCGCTAGGGCGTGGTTGTAAACCGATCTGGCACATTCGTATGCTACTTGGCTTATGCAGTTGTCCGCATCCTGCATCCAGGAGTGTTTTTGGTCTTCCGGTTCTATGCCGTGCGAGATGATTGCCTTAATTATAGCTCTACAGCAGTGTATGTGTCCACCTTTTTCGCATTCGATAGCTTCCACAAACCAGTGCTCTCGATTAATTTCTACCCCGTTTGAATTTAAAGACGACAACGCACGTTCAATAATACGCTCGACCATTTGGTGGTTTCCTATGAAATCATCAATTAAAAAACTATTTTAAAACCTCAAAAATCTCACCGTGCGCTTCTTCCAATTTGGCGGCCGTTGTCCAAATGGATTTATCTGTGGGTACATTTTCGCGCGCTTTATTCAATACTTTACGAGCGTTTTCGTAATTTTCTAATTTAGCTAAAGCCAGCCACAACTCGACTGCGGAGGAACAGCATTCGACAGCTCTAGATAACAAAATTCTCGCATCTTCAGGATTTTCCAGCTCGACCGCAGCTTTCCAAAGACGTACAGAATTCGGAATGTGTTCTAACGCTTTACGATACACTCGCCTTTTAGCTTTAGTTTCGGTTTCCAAGTCGGCCGCTTTAATCCATATTCGAACGGAAGTCGGTATGTGTCGCGCAGCTTGCGCAATAACAGCCTTGGCCGTATCGGGTGGTTGTAATCGAGCCGCTTCCAACCACAAGTCTTCACTTAATGGGTTAGTTTCGCATCCTTTCATAATTAAATTTCTCGCAGCTTGCACCTTTCCAGTAACTTCTTCCAAACGAGCGGTAGCGATCCAAGCGGGTGGATGATTTGGATTAGTTTCTCTTACGGACTTCAACAATAGTCGGGCCTTTTTAATATCGTTGATATCACCTCCGTAGGTTGGTATCATCGACTGAAGATCAGTTAAGTAACCTTTAGGATCTACGACAGTTTGACCAGTCACGGAATCGGATACCTAAAAATTAAAACTGTCACAAAAACACGAATTCCAGTCGGAAGTGCTCACCTGAGATAACTTAACGTTCATTAAAGTGTTTCTCGCTTGTCCAATTTTTCTCAAGTCCATGTCACCTGTTGGAGTCAACATACCGGGAGTGGCCACTCCGGGCATCATACTGGCAAGACCAGAACTTGGATCAATAGAACTACCAGAGTCACCACCCAAATTTCGAGATAAAACACTATCGGGTAAAGGAGTAAACTTCTCGGCACGAGGATTACGCTGTTTACGATTTCTAACATCTCCAACTTCTGGTACATTTCTCCATTCGTCGTCTGATACGGTTACCAAGTCTCTTTTCAAGTCTGAAAACTGTTGTTGAATTTTTGGTC
The DNA here is from genome assembly GCA_950108345.1 of Malthinus flaveolus. NCBI lineage: Eukaryota > Metazoa > Arthropoda > Insecta > Coleoptera > Cantharidae > Malthinus > Malthinus flaveolus. The sequence continues at coordinate 1,649,040 of OX467288.1, forward strand.
TCTCTTGACGATACTTTTCCAACTCCACTTTTAGACGCTTTTCACGATATTCTTTCCGCTTTTCGTCCATTCTTTTATCAATAGCTTCGTATATAGCGTCAGCTTCGGCATCGTCTTTATCGTAGGGATCTTTTGCAAATAGAGAGCCTCCGTAACCGCTAAACTCGTCATAATTCGAGTCGTTGAGATCTTCGTCGTCCTAAAATATGCCATTACATAACCACTTTAAAGCTTAGTAATAATATTCACTTTATCTTCTTCTTGTTCTTCCTGCTTTTTGGTCCGTTTTGCTGCTGGTGGTGCGTGTCTGTCATCGGAGACGTCGTTGGCATCACGAGCAGGCCCGATATCGGAACGAGTCGTAAAGCCTGTAGCACTAAAGGAAGAATAAGTTAAACCGAGCACTTTCACTAAGATAATTAGAGACTTTATTTTAAACTTACCCTCTTCCTACTCCAGCAACATAACCTAAAGGTGCGGGAACGCCGAGAAAATGCTTTTTGTTGCGATTTACAAGAGCAGCCGGTGGTGTAGTCATTTTATCAATTACGCAAACAAGAATTCACACTTTTAAAGTACAATACACTGTTTAAATTACTTATTTTGCATAAAAACGTATAAATCCGTTTACATATTGTGGTTAGGAATTATTAACAGTTTGGATAGTTAGTACGCCATTAATCCGTGGATGGAGTAGAGCTACAAAATTTGCCTTGTAGTGGGAGAAGAGTAAAAAGGGTTGCCTATGTGCTAGGCGTACAAAGTTGTAGTTTCACGTTTAAATTCATTAAATTAATTAATCAACTGTTAGAATTAAAAATTTTAATGCATAAACAATGCTGCAGCTACGGATAAAACCATTCACAAAAAATTAAGTTGACAATTTAAAAGAGAACAGTCTAGTCTAAAGTAAATACTTCCTATTAATTATTAATTCTGCAATAAATAAGCTTCTAAAATTGCCTTTTGCTCTTGAATAGTTTCCCGTAAGAATTAAATTAGTAATTAAGAGTTGGCGCTCAGACGACCGTGCATTCTCTACAGACAATTTTAATATTGCTCATTTAAGCTTCGCGTATTTACTTCTAGTCCTCGTCCCCACCCTGTTAAGTGGGTTAATTTGAAAACAGTCTCCAAAATCTAGAAATTGATATTATAAGTTTATACAACAAAAAACGAAGTCGTCTTTTACTCACTTTTATATTCGACTAATCAAGATATTCAAACTCCAGTTTCTGTTGTCAGAAAATTAAAAAGGCCTTTCACTCGAGTGTACTAATAAATGAATCTTTAAGTTATTTTTATTCGCATATGAATAATCACATACACTACATCATTTAAAAAGCTTTCGTAGATGAGCTTGCACATGAACAATTAAACTCAGTTTTTCAAACATCTAAAGTTGCAGTTATAACAGTAGTATATTTCGTTCAATTCTAAACTATCGTTTGTAATTTTTGCACACTCCAGACTACATTCTTCTATTTTAACTGAGCCTTAAATTTATGTATATAGTGGCACTTGCATTAGCAACTACTAGTAAATTCTTACCAGCTTATCGCCCGGAAGTTCTTCTTTAACGGCTTCGTCTACAATGGTAACTCCAGTATTTGATTACTGTTACCCATTCTTACCCAAATCATCAGTGTACTCCAAAGTGATATTTTGCACTTGTACTTCTTTAATAGCTATTTCCAGAATGAATTGTATTGTTGGAATGTTTTTTCAACACAGGAACAGGAGTCGCTATAGGCGATACGTGTAAATGAAACAACGAAGATCAAATTACACCATAACCCACAACTTCTGATCATGTTGTTCCTAGAACGTGTAGTTTGATAATAATTAATAGATAATAATAGTTTGATTCCTTTGTAGGTTTGTATTGTAAATAAACAATAATAAAGAATAAAGTGCTACAGTGCTGCCACGCCGCCACCAACTTTACGTTACGTTGTTTACTAAAATAAACGCGCGAATATTTAAAATTCTTGTTCGCACCTAATAATTTTTTTCTTCGTTACATATTTTTTAATCGCATTCATTACACACTATTATACATTTTTATGACTTTTGGCGTTGCAGTTTAAAAATTTTGCTCAATTTTTCAAGTTTTTGGAATTGAATGAAAATCGCTCTGTTGGTAATTTCAATGCAACATCCAACATCTGTCCTTACAACTCACAATTACAATTTACAAAGCTCAGTCGGTCTCTAGGGGGTACAGTGTGGATAATACATTCTATTATGTTTGAAAGTCAAGGTTAATGGACCTGCATGTGCATCTGGAAGTGCGATTTTGTGCTACCTTAAAACTCCACTTTTATTTGGAAAATATTTTTTCGAGGATTTACCAGACAGCGGGGCGCTTTTTTCTATTTGAAAAATTGTAAACTCAGCAAAGGGTAACTTTGCCACTTAGCAAAATAAATTATTCGGATTTAAAATTTATTATTTCTGAGAGAATTATTGCAGGCTTGTCTACTCGCAACAGGTTCTTTATTATTTATTATCGTCGTAAAGTATACCTGTTCTTGTTCAACATCTAATTGTAAGTGAAGGAATGCCCTAGAATGCCCCTCTAGTCTATATGGTTTCATCCTGTAGTATCATTCTCTGCTGAGTCTGAGTCATTTTTGTACTCGGCTCTCGAGTTGTGCAGTTGTGTTGTGTTTATGTAGTAAAGTTGTCATGTTGGGAATTAAATCTAGTTCTTGTTTGAGTTTCGTAGTTCAACTGGTGTTCTATTATGCAGCATCGAAATTAGCGAATAAAATCCCACCTAAGGAGGATGTTAGTAGTTGTTAAATAATGTGTAATAAATTAATTAAATTAATGTGATATTAAATTATTTATTATTATGGATACACCATGTGGAGTGACTTCTTGTGTACAATTTTTATTTATTTTTTGACTTTTATACCAAATTTTAATTGTGAAGCGATACAGAGTGGTAAGATACTTTATATTATTCGCTATTAATTTATTATTAATTATTATAATAAAAATGTGCACTTTAATTCTAAAATGCAGCCGATTTCTGATTTCGTCAACGTCTAAAGCCCACCAATGACCAATATATTAATTATGCAGATTATGCACTTCGGCTTCGCAGCTTATTCAATTTTTATTATACAGGGTGGCCAATATATAATATACGCGTAAAGAGGATTGCTCTTTTATTAGTTAATAAGTACTATCGAAATGAAACTTCACAGAATTATAAATAACTACATAACGCACATTTTAATGATACTTATGTAATATACACAGTGTGCACAATATGAGGGTTCATTAAAGTTCGATTTTTTAAAAGGAACACCTTTTGTATATTTTGACCTATTCGATTTTTGTTTGCAAGTTTAAATCGCTCTCACTCAAGTATACCGCTGTTATCGAATAAATCGAAGTTATCAAATGTGAAGGTGAACGCCAGAGGCCCAGAGGACTTAGTTAATAGAAACTCAAATTAATTTTCAAACCGTCCAGCGTAGAGTATGTACAAGGTGACCAGTGAGCATTACCATTACACTCGATGCTTTGGCTTTCTTTCTCAAATTACTATTGTGTTAAATAAAATGCAGATCCCACACTAAATATAATATTGTTATTAATGTGCAATGTGGGTGAAAAAAAATTCTATGTTAGAGCAAAGGTGGAGAAAGTTGTAAAATTATATTTTATTTAACGTAAGCTTGAACAATTAATAATTTTTTTGAAAAAAAAACATTAAGTAATAACAAACTGATCAATTCCAAAAAAAAGGTGTGTAGAAGTAATTTATCGTATTTTTCATTTTTGTTTCTTTTATCCTAAAACGTTTGTTTAATTACTACAATTATTGTAAGTGCTAATTTTGCTTTAGAAGTACATACATTCAGTTCTTATTAAATATCAAGGATAGACCAATTTAAAATTTTTCTATTGTCAATACGGAACTCTAACGTGTTAATGCCCTTTAATTAAATTTATTTTATTCAATAGGAAGTCAATTTATAACATTTAAAAAGTTTTTGTTGTATAAAATAGATATGAAGATATCAAGATACGTATCATAAGGAGGCAAAAAAATTTAATTCACTGTCACGATATACCTTCAGTTAAATGCGAGATTAAATGAGAAATAAATTGCAATTTTTTGGATGTTGAAGCTTGAACTTGAACTGCGGTAAAAAACACTATATTAGTGCCTAGATACCTACATGGAATAGAGGTAAAGCCAAAACTGTAATTTGAAAATTTGTAGTTTCTTTACATTTTATCACAGTATTCTTAATCTTTGATTGTACATACTAAATTAAATTCTTTTGAGATGTCTTTCAAGGAAAACTACCGTTCTAATCTATAAAGTTTCTAAACGAAGTGGTAGATTAGTTTGTTATTGGGAATTTATAATTGCTTTTGTTCAAAATTTAAGAATAATAGTTACGAATTAATTGGGCGATAAAGGTCTTTTTTTTCGATTTACCTCGCACTTCAGTAATCAAGCTACGAAGTGATTGTTGTTTAGAAGTATTTTTGGTGAACCAGGTAAAGTAAGGGGTTGTTTCTGAGAAAAACTATTGTTCTGATTGAGAAACCTTCTCAATAAAAGTTGTAGACTATTTATTAGTGAACACTTTTTGTTTATAAACTCTTGTTCTAAATTTAATAACAATCAAGTTACGAAGTGATTGTTGTTTAGAAGTGTTTTTGGCGAACCAGCTTTAGTAAGGGGTTGTTTCTGGGGAAAACTATTGTTCTGATTGAGAAACCTTCTCAATAAAAGTTGTAGACTATTTATTAGTGAACACTTTTTGTTTATAAACTCTTGTTCTAAATTTAATAACAATCAAGTTACGAAGTGATTGTTGTTTAGAAGTATTTTTGGTGAACCAGCTAAAGTAAGGGGTTGCTTTTAAGAAAAACTATTGTTCTGATTGAGAAACCTTCCCAATAAAAGTTGTAGACTATTTATTAGTGAACACTTTTTGTTTATAAACTCTTGATCTAAATTTAATAACAATCAAGTTACGAAGTGATTGTTGTTTAGAAGTATTTTTGGTGAACCAGCTAAAGTAAGGGGTTGCTTTTAAGAAAAACTATTGTTCTGATTGAGAAACCTTCCCAATAAAAGTTGTAGACTATTTATTAGTGAACACTTTTTGTTTATAAACTCTTGATCTAAATTTAATAACAATCAAGTTACGAAGTGATTGTTGTTTAGAAGTGTTTTTGGCGAACCAGCTTTAGTAAGGGGTTGTTTCTGGGGAAAACTATTGTTCTGATTGAGAAACCTTCTCAATAAAAGTTGTAGACTATTTATTAGTGAACACTTTTTGTTTATAAACTCTTGTTCTAAATTTAATAACAATCAAGTTACGAAGTGATTGTTGTTTAGAAGTATTTTTGGCGAACCAGCTAAAGTAAGGGGTTGCTTTTAAGAAAAACTATTGTTCTGATTGAGAAACCTTCCCAATAAAAGTTGTAGACTATTTATTAGTGAACACTTTTTGTTTATAAACTCTTGTTCTAAATTTAATAACAATCAAGTTACGAAGTGATTGTTGTTTAGAAGTATTTTTGGTGAACCAGCTAAAGTAAGGGGTTGCTTTTAAGAAAAACTATTGTTCTGATTGAGAAACCTTCCCAATAAAAGTTGTAGACTATTTATTAGCGAACACTTTTTGTTTATAAACTCTTGTTCTAAATTTAATAACAATCAAGTTACGAAGTGATTGTTGTTTAGAAGTGTTTTTGGCGAACCAGCTTTAGTAAGGGGTTGTTTCTGAGGAAAACCGTTATTCTGATCGAGAAACTTTTTTAACTGAAGTTGCAGATAGTTTATTAATGAACATTTTTTGTCTATAAACTCTCGTTCTTAATTTGATAATAACCGAGTAAAGAATTTATAACGCTATTACAGAGTTTTTGCTCCAGATCGAACTACAACCATCTTTAGTAAGGGTTGTTTCTGAGGTAAACTTTGTCGATGGAGAAAATTTTCAAACTAAACCTGTTGATAATTTATTGATAAACACTATTTATTAAATATATAGTATGTATTTCTTCCAATTTCTTCTAAATGAATTGGAAGAATTTGCCAATTTTATTAGTATTTGGTAAAAGCGTTCACCTCTTGCATGTCTCGTAGTTGTTAATTAAAAATAGAAAATTTTTTTAACCCATTAGGTACTGTTATATTTAAAATATTATAAAAAACATAATTTCTGCAAGATACTTTAAAATTCATCAACTCGAGTAGTAGTAGTAGTTATTTAAAATTAAATTCTTCTTTAGCATAGAAATTTGAAACACGCAAGTTATTAAATTAATATCATAAACTCGATCATAAACTTACTTCTTAAGGTGTAATTTTATTTTAATTACGCACTTATCTAGAATGTTCAGAAAAAATTTGTTGAAAATGAAAATTTTCGAAATGTTCTCCTTTCGTTGACTCTTCTCTTCTCGATATGTGTCCTAAAAGAAGATGGTCTTACACTGACATTGATGTAGGTTACTCTTTTGTTGTTCACATGGCCAACTTGTGAAACAAGTCAAGTACAAGAGGAATTTATCATTTAGGTATACTACCTTGTTCTATAATTATTTTAAAAGAGCAAGAGCTACTGTTGTTAATTACAGCAGTTTTTTTTTAAATTACCGTTAGATTAGGGATTTTAAAAAATAGCGTGGGAATTTTGAAAAGTGTGGTGCTCAATTAACTTGTCGATTAATTTGAATAAACCAATAAACGTAAAAATTTCTTTAATTACGTAGATATAAAATTAATTTAAATGGACGTTCCATTTAAATTATCCTCTTTTAACAAGTACAAGTTTTAAATTTCTTGTTAATTTGAGACGTGCTTAATTTAAATTGTAAGTAGATAATCGTTAATTACTCAAATTCCGTAATAAAATTGTATTTTAAGAAAAATAATGGCGCGTTTCCACCAAAATTAGTTTATCGATCCGCGTGGGGTGGAAACGCGTCGCTAGAAGTAAAAAATTTCTTCAAATGCGCTAGAAATAAAGAAAAGTGCTCGATGCCGTTCACTTTCTGCAAATTATGCGTAAAATTGTAATTAAATATTGACAATCACTCGCATCATGTACGTTAATTAGGTGAAAACTTAATACGTATGTAATATGTTGTATATTATGCTCATTTTTTAATGAAGTTATTACTTTTAATGATAGTGAACAACTTCACTTTTATTTGAATAATTTATTATAAAGAAAAAGTTATTAGAAAAGTATCAAAACGTACTTTTCTGGAGCTCTGGAGGCATTGCTTATGAAAAACAAAAAAGATTGTAGAGGAAGCTCTGAAACAGGAAATTTAATTAAGTCGCGAGTCGCTCAACATATCAACAGCCACATCGTTTTTATTAATAGTTTGCATTTGAAATTCTAATTACTCCATTAATTAAATAAATTATGTTTTAAACTAATTATAAAGGCGTTACTTGTTAGACTATAATAATAGCAAATTCTATTATAATTGAAGAATTATAAGAGTGGTTTGTTTTGACAAAACGCCCATTTAATACCTTAAACTTACGCTTAGCCCAAATATTATTTTTTTAATTTAAAATTTAGATACGGTCATCGTCTTTAATTACCGTCGTAATATAAATTAATCAGAGCAAATTTTTTTACATCCCATCGTATGGTATAGTTAAGTGCTCGTAAAGCAAAGGAAAATTAACAATTAAAGGCGGCCTTGATGACTTGTTTGATTTCGTTAAACGGCTCGATTGTTTTTGAGGTTTGTACCTATCTATTTACTAAATTTATGTTTATTCGCACATTTTGTATTATTTTTCTAGCATAATGCACTTCTTCCGAGATCTTGAAATTCAGTAGTGCCAGCTTGAATGAGATTGACACCTGACCTCGAAAATCGAGGTCTTCCATCTTTCTTTACCTTTCTAACACAATTTTGGGTTACAGAACAGCATCTCTTCTGGAAACATTCGTGTAGGGTATATAAGAATCTTCGTGTTGTCATAATATGTATAGATATATCGTGCTCCTCCCTAACCATTCTCTCACGAAATGTGATAAACTGTCACAAACTCCTCAGACATCAATGTGTAGTTTGCCTTCAGAGATGGCGTTATGGGAAAGATTATTTTCGGTGAATGCTGATCCAAGAGACAGCGTGCAAATATACTAAATAGAAGCTACACAATTTTGGATGATGGAAGCTGAAAGAACATTTCAAGTGCGTCATGAAACCGATCGTCTGCCCCTCCTAAACCACAGTATTAACTTGGGAACGTCTCGAGTCTCGAGAAAAATGGATTTTAATTTTCCGCTTATAACTCGAAAACTACGCACTATTTGAAAAAGGTGCTTTGATATAAAATTGAACTACACGAAATTTCCCACAAATCATATCTCTTAGGTTTTTTTCTTCACACGAACGGGTTAGGCGCTAAAGCGCGTTGAAGTATAGACGTAGATAGTTGCCCGGCACGAGTTTTCTTCAGCTTCAAAGGCGTCTCTCGCCTTGAATGCTGCCCTTAAGACCGCATGTCATAGTATATTCGAAATTTTCACATAAAATGCAATTGTTTTATATATGAATTTTACGTGCATCCAATGGGTTAGTTTTGTCCAAAAGATGCAATTTTCTCAAGCCGTTTGTTTGGAAAACCGTGCGCCTGACAAAAAAACTTAAGAGGCATAATTTGTAGGAAATTCAATGTTCTCCGTTTTTGTATAAACACTTTTCTCTAAAAGTACGTAGTTTTCGAGTTGCAAGCGATAAACTAAAAAAATCAGTTTTTTGCCGATTTTGGAGTTTTCGTCAAACTTTAACGCGCTCTAGCGCCTAAACCGTACACCGTTTGGCTTTCAGAACCGAATTTCTGCTGGAAACATTCGCCTAGGAAACTTCCTGTTACAATACCTTGCTCCTTCTCTCATCTATTTTCTCAAGAAATGTGATAAAATGTCTCAGACTCCCCAGATCACGCTTTGCCAGGCTTTATAGAGACTTTTCTTGCACTGTGGGATTTGCCTTCAGAGATACGTTATCTGAAAGATTTTTTCCGGTGGAGACTGTTGTAGAAGATGAGACTAAGGAGGAAGCCACGTAACGAAATTGCTATTTATTAATTAATCGTAATGCGAAGGACTCATAGGTCTTTTTAAAACAAAAAGGCACTTTTTTGAAAATCGACTGTTTTGATGAAATTTCAATTTGAAAGGTCCATCGGAAATGCTAAATATTGTTTGATGAGTCAGTAAATACCTTAATGAATGTAGCATAGCTGTAATTAAAAAAATTCTGAAGGTTAATAAATATTTCTCTCGTTTCATTGCATGTATAAATTATTAAATGTAATAGGTACATTCTAATAATTCTAATGAGGCAAAATTACAGTAGGCTTAGAAAAATAATTCACATCACACAAATTATACGTTTCTTTAATAACAACCGTACAACCGAAGAGAGAGCTCTCGACGTTGATGACTAGAATTGCTTTTGCAAACACCCCGTATAATAAAGTTTTAGAATTTTATGTACCTAAACCAGGTCTTTGATATCTTTTCTGTGGGGTTAGATCGAGAGAGGTAAGTCTTGACACACTTTAATTATTGAGTAATTCGAGCCGAAACGGACGCACGCTATAGATTTGTCGTAAAGAAACGGAAGTGATGGATGTAAAGATGTAAAAAGCCGATATTCAATCAGCTGCATTGTCGTTAGCAATTGTTTACTTCGAAAAAAAATTGTAACGGCGACTAATTCGTGAAAAATTTCGCAACAAAGCCAATACAATGTCACAGCCGGAAGCGCCAAGTTTAATGGTCACCCTGTATATCCTAAATATGTGTTTAGACCGCTCTTTAATAAAATTACTAAATTACCATTTTTCTTCTTCACATGGAAGTGACAAGCTTGTACCTACATCACGATGAGGCAATCTTACACCTTACGTCATTGTTTTCGTATACATTTCTTAACTTCCAGGGCCACCTTTAAACCTTTTTTTTTGTTAAAAACCATTAAATTGAAAAATTATTACAAACAAATGGTAATATTTGTAACTAGAAGAGGAAACATCTTTTTTTTATTATCTAAAGCTCGCCTCCTACTACTTGAAAGGAGATTTTGAACTCGAAAAAGAAACATCCGCTATATTTACAAGAGCATTATCGTCTTCAATAACCAGATGTAATATACATAAATTTTGGATACAATAACAGATAAAAAAAGACTGTTAGGGAAGTAAATTAGTTTATTGAACCATGGACTCCCATTGTAAATTAATCTTTTTAATAGTTAATAGGTCCTTTTGAGGCTCTTTCCGCTAAAAGTAAAAGATTTAAACAATTTTGAGACTAAAAAATTTCTTTTCTGTCAGTAGATAGGTGCAGTTTGTCTGTCTGCCTGTTTGTACGCTCCTGAACCGAAAAGGATTTATTCCGCCCACACTTTAACCTCTCCGTCTCTTTGTCCATCCTTTGGATGTGCTTTTGTGTCTTTTACTGCCTGCCCGTCTCTTTGTTTAGTTATCTTTCTGTGAATATTTGAAATGCGGTCCCGACGGCACGAGGCTGGAACCGCAACATATCAACAGTGCAATTCGGTCACGTGTTGGGATTATAAGTCCATATGGCGACTATTAACTCTAAAGGGTCCTTTTGCAAGGAAAATAATGGTCAGAGGTTGATTGCGCTACTGGAAGTGTTGGAGCGGACCATTACGTTCCTTTTGTAATTTTTGCTATAGATCCATATTCTGCAGAAAGGAGTGAGAGGAGAAGAGGGGCGAATTGCACGACTTACGATCTGGTCCATTCTTTTGTGATCTGTTTCTCGGCAAAATGAAATAATTTGCGCGTGTAGATTTTAAGAGCGGTCTCTGCACAGCTTTCTTGATGTTTGGAGTTTTGATTGTTATAAGGAGAGTTCGAGCAGCGAATGCACCTGTCAAAGTGTCGAGTTCCTAAGACTATTCCCAAGTGTACTTGATGTAAAAGTGCTTTTGTTTCTTCCTGCTTGGATGTCTGTCTGTATGCCTGTCGGCGTGTCTGTCTGTTTACCTTTATTTGAGTCGAACGATGCAATTTAATGAGATAAAGATGCATATAAGTGTCTAGTATTTACTAGTCTTCATCTTCATCTCTCGTTGCAGGTGCAATTAAATAAAAGATTGACAACCCACTTGTAACTTAAATACTTAACTGTAATTTAAATGAATGTAGTGAAATTTCTGTTGTTTTCTTTAATGAAGGTTATATTATAAATATAAAGACCTTTCTAACTAAATCAAATATCTATTGTTTAAGAAGAGTTGCGTAACCTGTCTTAAAAACCGTCTTATCCGTGAGGCTATTGTTAGCAATTGAAATTATGACTAAGTGAAACGAACAATTGAATAAATGAACCAAAATTTTATGACGAAATTGTAAATAATTCAATTTTAGTTTTTTTCGTTGATTTCGTGTTGCTTTGAAAACGCATCCGTCCTTTGAACCTAAGAAAATACGCGAAACTCTTTCAGAGGGCACCAAGTTCATCGCGTCCAAATTTTCATTTCAATATTTGCATAACGATATTTGTACGAATATGTGGATATTTATTTATAACGTTTTGGGTGGCCTTAAAGATGCATTTAAATAAAATTCATATTTTCTTCCATTGACCAATTGACCTCGGTATAGCTATAGCTAGGAGTAAAGGTGTAAGTTTTAAGGTGGGTACCCACCTATTTCAAAAAGTTTAATATTGTTATAATGTAAATGGCTCGAGAGACTCGCCCAGCCCAGCTGAAAGGCGCCCTTATTTGTTAATCCAATAATTATTAATTCAAAAAAGTTTGAATGGAAATACACAAAACTTTGTTTTCAAAGCCGGTCTTGGTTTTAAATACTCGCCTCTTCAACTACACACCAAAGACTTTTAGGCCGCTATTTTATTAAAATGAATTTATAAGTTATTGAACTGTAAATATTTTGATGATTATTAATAAATAAAACCTATAAATTATACCAACCAATTACGATAATAACGGCACTTCATCTATACCGTCTTATACAATACAATTTAGATAAGTTTATGTGATATCAAATTTAAAATTGAATCGTAAAGAGATTAATGGTTCCTCCTCTTCTCATAGACTTCTCTTATTGGTAAGGTGAACGAAATAAAATGCCTCGAAGTAAAAGTAAATTCCCGAAAATGTTATAATTAAATAAATGTTCATTCTTTTACATCCTCTTTCGTGTTGCCTATATGTATTCTTATATACACCAACCAACGTATTAATCTTAACTTTCTAAAACTTTTATTTATTGATATTAGGTATGCTCGAAGAGCAACGTGCACACGTTATAAATTACTTTTTTATGTGCTCATGTGAAACTTACATCACTTACACTAATACGAAGTTAAGAGATTGCGCCACCCCTGAAAGAAAGCAAACGACGCCTTTCTAACCGGAAGTAGTACGCATTTGGAGGAGCTTAGTGGACTTATATACCGCGCAGAAGTGACTTTTGGCATGAGAAACTCTTTTTATTTGCCCACAAGTTCAAAGTTTGCAGAGAAGTTAATCCCCGGTAAAAATGTCAAGTTTAAAAAGAAATGGAGGATCCAAGATGGCGAACGTAGCAACCCTCCACACTCGATAAGGACAAAATGAATCATTTGCTCGTAACCTACTTCTGTCTTAATTATTGTTTTGATGAGATTGAGTGGTGTATGGGCCCCTTTAATTGTGCAAATTGCGTTTAATCAAGGTTTAACATACGACACACTTGCATCAGGTCAGGTTAACGAATGTCGTAAACTAATTACTTACTTATTAGCCACAATTGAAGACGAACTTAAATTTAAAATGACGTGTCTTTTAATACTAACTAGTAACTACCGAGGCTAATAAATGCAATTATCGGCTACTATAAAATGTTATTTTTGCACCAATCGCAAAGAAATCTTTCTTAAATTAAAACCCATAATAACAGAAGAAATTTGTCCCATAAATTTGAATTAGAGGTTGCAGCAGCAGTTGGTATTTATACTTTTATACTCCGTGCAAGGTTTATCGTTTAAATTAATTTTGTTATACCTATTTATTTACCACCGTATTTTAACATAAAGTCTGTGTTTTTATAAATATATTTTGTAATGAGCTTCTACGGCGGAGAGTCATATCTCGTTACATGAAAAACGTCGATTTAACCGCAAATTCTAATTGCTCCAATTTGATCGGAATTGAAGAAGCAGAAAAAAAGTCAAGCTGAAGCAAGTGGAGCCTCACGATAAAATTTCAGTATACTACCTATACCTATATAGTATAGTTTTAATTTTTCTATTAGGTACGCATTATTTACACAACAGTAAACTTCGATAACTGTAAAATCCAATTTAAAGTTAAAAATTCCTTTTTATGGTTGGTTAGAAGTCAACTTTGCATAAGTACGAACTATTTAAACAGTAAAAATTAACAGTTGTCTAAGTCGTCTGGGTTATTTATTAAATAGAAAAATGTTTTAACAAGTTGTACTACAACTATAAAACGTTGTGCAAGTTGATGTGTTTAATTAGACTTGATTTATGTGGTAGGCTATTATAGTTGTGCTATGGTGTATCTTCAATCACTTTTGTACCATTGTAATGGGCGAGAAATGGGACATTTAAAAATAATTGGATTTTAAATGCTTTAATGCGCAGTATACAAAAACAAATTGCTTTACAATTTTAATGGAGGCGATGTGTCGGCACAGGATGTGCCATTATAATTTTTAATTTCAAAAAATATTTAAAAATTTTAGAAGTTTCGACTTTAAAAATTTCATAACTCCGGTTCTGACCATAGCAAACAAACCAAACAAAATGCGTTTGATTAAGAACTTTGCTATCTACAACATATTCAAAAATTGAAAAAACGGCCGTAGCCAATTTTGAGAAAAGAGAAAACTCGAGAGCTGTTCGTTGTACAGCCTGGACACGTGGCCACCTTATTTATACCTTTTTAATTCTACATTTTACACGGACTTAAAATACGCAATAATCCATAAGGTTTGACAATAGAAAATTTGAGAAAATGTACATTTTCTGCCAAGTTACATTAATTTGCACTGAATTGACAATAACTCGAGAGCTGTTCGTTTTAGAGCCGGGGCACCTTACACCTTTTTAATTCTACATTTTACACGGACTTAAAATACGCAATAATCCATAGGGTTTGACAATAGAAAATTTGAGAAAATGTACATTTTCTGCCAAGTTACATTAATTTGCACTGAATTGACAATAACTCGAGAGCTGTTCGTTTTAGAGCCGGGGCACCTTATACCTTTTTAATTCTACATTTTATACAGACTTAGAATACGCAATAATCCATAGGGAGTTACAATAGATAATTTGAGAAAATGTACATTTTCTGCCAAGTTACATTAATTTGCACTGAATTGACAATAACTCGAGAGCTGTTCGTTTTAGAGCCGGGCACCTTACACCTTTTTAATTCTACATTTTACACGGACTTAAAATACGCAATAATCCATAAGGTTTGACAATAGAAAATTTGAGAAAATGTACATTTTCTGCCAAGTTACATTAATTTGCACTGAATTGACAATAACTCGAGAGCTGTTCGTTTTAGAGCCGGGGCACCTTACACCTTTTTAATTCTACATTTTACACGGACTTAAAATACGCAATAATCCATAAGGTTTGACAATAGAAAATTTGAGAAAATGTACATTTTCTGCCAAGTTACATTAATTTGCACTGAATTGACAATAACTCGAGAGCTGTTCGTTTTAGAGCCGGGGCACCTTACACCTTTTTAATTCTACATTTTACACGGACTTAAAATACGCAATAATCCATAGGGTTTGACAATAGAAAATTTGAGAAAATGTACATTTTCTGCCAAGTTACATTAATTTGCACTGAATTGACAATAACTCGAGAGCTGTTCGTTTTAGAGCCGGGGCACCTTATACCTTTTTAATTCTACATTTTATACAGACTTAGAATACGCAATAATCCATAGGGAGTTACAATAGATAATTTGAGAAAATGTACATTTTCTGCCAAGTTACATTAATTTGCACTGAATTGACAATAACTCGAGAGCTGTTCGTTTTAGAGCCGGGCACCTTACACCTTTTTAATTCTACATTTTACACGGACTTAAAATACGCAATAATCCATAAGGTTTGACAATAGAAAATTTGAGAAAATGTACATTTTCTGCCAAGTTACATTAATTTGCACTGAATTGACAATAACTCGAGAGCTGTTCGTTTTAGAGCCGGGACACTTTACACCTTTTTAACTTTACATTTTATACGGAATTAAAATACGCAATAATCTATAAGGTATAAGGTGTTACGATAGAAGATTTGAGAAAAGGTAAATTTTCTACCAGTTAGATTAATTTGCACTATGACAAATAATGTTATGTGATGTAAAGACCATCAAACAGGGCTCGAAATGAGGCTATGGGCGAGGTTAAACCAATTATCGAAGAAGCAATAAACTAAACTTTTTACCATTCATCATTCATCAGTATCATTGTTCGCTATGCTAAATTGCTTCTTGGAGCAATTTCCATTATTGTTTTATTGTCAATAAAAAATGATCTGAGAATTCTTTTCCTACAGTTAATTTAGAAAAAGTAAAAAGTGCTCGTAATTACAGGATACGCGTAAATGACACACACCATTTCATCAAGTAGAAAAATCTGTAACTTTTATAATTGCTTAACTGTATCTTTTATATTTTATATCTATCCACTTTGTTAATCCAGATGTTAATTATTTACTTTATTTCCAGGATGTCGCCAAGAATCGACCTGTCTAAAATGTGGTTCCTCCGGATGTATTAAATGTCCAAAGCTAATAGTATTTCCTACCAGAAGTTGCGTCGACAGCTGTCCTTTCGGCTATACAACTAAATGGAGCAAGGAAGTAGATTTCATGGGTCAAATGTGCGTAAAAAATACATCTTACATGGGACTAACAGCCGATGCAGCTTCAATTTTAACTGGAATTATTTGTGGTCTTGTTTTATGCGTCATTGTTATAATTGGAGGAGTCCTTTATTTAAAATTCAAACGTAAGAGTTTCGTGCAAACGAGCGAAACTAATTCAGACACGGACGACTCGCCCGAAAAACGCGACTTTTTGAAACAGGTGGAAATTCTGCGTCCCAACGCCGAAACGTTTTTGGAGATGCTTAACGACACCAGGAGACAGATGAGAGAGCTGCATCGGGAAGGTGATAATGCGGCCGCTTCTGTTTACAAACCAGTCATAAGAGACTTGGCTAAAGTTCTCATTTTGTTAAATAGACCAATAGAAGCTTTAATGGCTCCCGACGATTGGGAACATTTGTACAATTGGGCCGAGCAAGTTTTGAGAAGGTATAAGAGAATGAGCGAGGGCTCGCAAACTCAAGTTGGGCAGTTGATAAAATTTTTGCAATCGCCAGTCGAAATGGATAATTCGGAAGATTGTTCTCGTACGAGTACGATCATGTCGACGTTTAAACCGGATCAGCCGTTAGGTTCGTCGTTGAGTTTACAAGAAAATAGACTTAAGAATGTTAGTAGTAGTTGTGAATCGAATAATTTTAATTCGCCATTAAATCCGCAATGGCAATTTAACTATCCATTAATTTCAAATAATCAATTGAGTTCGTCCGAATTTACGCCTTCTCAATGGAAGCAAAGTAAAGAGTACCTGGGAAATCTTTATTTTTTGGACGACGATTTTTTGCAGTTGGGATTTAGGCCCCAAGATGAAATTACAACCGAGTTATGATGAGTTTAGTTTATCTTTGTAAGTGAGGAATACCAAAAGAAGCTAGTCATGTCTTTGTATTTTACCTATTCTTTTGAATTTTGTAATTAAAGTGTAAGTTTTGTAAATAAATATTTATAATTAGTTTTTGACACTATCGAATGTCCAAACTCTTCATTTCATAGATTGCGCTAGATGAAGAGGTTCATTTGACAACGTTCTACAATGGGAACTAGCAATCTCAGGTGTCTCCTTTTCACCACTGCACTTCACGTTACTCCACTGTTACAGTGGTGTTCATTTGACTACAAATCACGCTCGGATCTTTGGTACAATGTATGGTAGGTACGTTCCGTAAAGTTCTTTTTGACTTACGCCACCAGCAGAGAGGTTCAATACAATCAATAGAAGAATAGAATAGAAAGAGATTATTCATTATTGTACCTCTCTGCTGGTGGTAAAGTTACCGACAACTTTACGGAGCGAACCTACCTTACAACTTAAAACTTTACGAAATAGCGAAACCTATCCTGTTGGAACGAAGTATACCTTCGTTAACCTTGACTTTTAACTCTGGTATAAATATTTCACTAACTTGAGCGTCGAATTATTCGAATTATTTACTTATTACGCGTCAACGTAAATAAATGAACGCGTTAAGTACTTGGACAAATATTTGATCCAAACGTTAAAAGTTAACTCCAGGTCATGTTTGAAGAAGTAATCATCGTCGAATTATTGTTTGTTGACCTTTTTTCGAAAGTTGGTACCAGTTCTGGGCATGAAGAGATTCGAAATACTCTGTAGTACTCTTTCCTTCAATTCAAGTACTTCATATTGCCCCTGGGACTGAGACACCTTGTAGGTATAGAATAGGAACAAGAGCCATCATTGTTCATGAATGAGTAGCTCCAGTAGCTCTATAGGTATAGGTATAAATTAGTTAAGTCGAATTTAAAATTACGCGGGAAGGAGTTAGTTCAAGTGGTTAAAACTTCAAATGTTCTGGAATTATCCCAAGTTTTTCTGTGGCCATAGTTCATGTGCCAAACTCATTTTAATTTAAATTTAAGCACAAGCAGCCGACAAGATACTAGAAAGTAAGCAGTACGCGGAGTTTGCCATCATGGATAGCATATTATATTTATCAGCTCGTGTAACTTAATTAATATTTTAAATTTATCACAATAATTAAATGTAAAGAATATTAATGAATAGAGAGGCGCTTTTGTTTTATTATTGTGGAAATTTCTATTCGTAAAAATATAAATAATAAATTTAAAGATTCTTGATAACCCAATAATTACCACAACCGATGACAGCACCTCTAGGACTGATTTATTGCGGACATTTAAAACCAGCGTTGTAGCGACACATCCATCGGCCAAAACATAACCTCATTGTTAGGTGAAGTATTTAACGTCAATTAATTAAATTTGGATTGTTGGTTAAATGTTAAATGATTCAATCTGAAGACATAATTTGACCAAACAGGGGCTTCCTCTTCCTCTAGTTGAGAGCATTAATTTAAATTGTTTGCAGAGGTCATAATGGAGATAATGATCAAAGAAGAACAGACTGAAGATGTTTATGTAAAGTACTTGGATAACTTGAACCATTTTAGTAAGTAACACCAACATTTGTTTCGGTTTTAATTGTAATAAACTATTAAAGGGATTGCAGACGAAGCAGTTAAAGAAAAACCTTGTTGCAACACCTCAAATAAAGTAGAGAAAGATGATCTGGAGGAACCGATTCAAGAAACCATTAAAATGGAAATTCTAGAGAATAGCTTTGAAATTAACAAGGTATACTGCTGTTCCAGTTGCGATTTTAAGTGTTCTAAAAAACCTAGTTTAACTACCCATGCTCAAATTCACACAAATGAAAATATAAGTTCGTCTTGTACGAGTGCGACACGAGTCCAATATAAATTTCTCAAGTGTGAATTAACTCTGGTTGCTGATAAGCCTTACCATTGTTCTACTTGTGAAAACAAATTTAAGACAAAAGGAGGTTTAAAACGACACTTGTTCACACATACGGGTCGAAAACCTTTCGAGTGCGATTTATGTGGGCGTAACTTTTCGCGCAATTCGCATTTAGGAAGACACATGTTGACTCACACGGGCGATAAACATTATCAGTGTTATATATGTCAATACAAATGTTACCAAAAAGAAAGTTTAAAAAGTCACATGGTGGTTCATACAGGTGAGAAACCTTTTCAGTGTAACTTATGTGAGTATAAGGGTTCATTCAAGTCGGCTTTACACGTACACATGTTAACTCACACTGGTTATAAAAGTTACGAATGTTCTGTTTGTGACTACAAATGTACGCGAAGCGGAAGTTTAAGATATCACATGTTTAGTCACACTGGTGAAAAGCGTTTTGAATGTTCTTTGTGTGAATATAAGTGTTCTTTGAAGTCACATTTAAACAGACACATGGTAATTCACACGGATAGTAAACCTTATGAGTGTTATGTGTGTGGATACAAATGCAATCGAAAAGGAAATTTACAAGATCACGTCGTGACTCATAGAAGTGAAAAACCTTTTCAGTGTAAATTATGTGAACTTAAGTTTTCTCTCAAACCGTATTTAAATAAACACATGTTAACTCACATGGCTGATAAGCGTCATAAGTGTTTTCTTTGTGGATACAAATGTATTCGTAAAGGAGTTTTAACACAACACATGTTAACTCACACAAGTGATAAACCGAACCAGTGTTCTATTTGTACATACAAGTGTATCTATAAGGGGGATTTGAAAAGACACTTGTTAACTCACACCCGCGATAGACCGTACGAGTGTTCTCTTTGTGATTACAAATGTATTCAAAAAGGAAATTTGAAAAAACACATGTTGATTCATACAGATGAAAAGCGTCTTGGGTGTAATCTATGCGAGTATAAGTGTTGGCTCCAGTCGACTTTACAGAGACACATGGTAATTCACACGGATGATAAACTTTATCACTGTTATGTTTGTGGATACAAATGCAATCAAAAAGGAAACCTACGCGATCACATGTCGATTCACACAAATCAAAAACCCTTTCAGTGCAGTTTGTGCGCAGATAAGTTTTCTCTCAAGTCCCAATTAACAACGCACATGTTAGCAGCTCACACACCCGATGATAAACTTAATAAATGTTCTGTTTGTGAGTACAAATGTAAAAAAAGGGGAAATTTGAGACAACACATGTTGATTCACAACAACTATAAACGTGAAAAATCTTTTCAGTGTGTTGTATGTGAACAACAGTTTTATCTCAAGTCTCATTTAAAGAGACACTCGTTAATTCACACAGCTGTTCAACTCAACGAGTGTTCTTTTTGTGATTACAAGTCTGTTCAAAAGGGAAATTTGAAACAACACATGTTGATTCATACAGATGAAAAGCGTCTAAGTTGTAGTTTATGTAAGTATAAGTGTTGGCGCAAGTCCACTTTACAGAGGCACATGTTAATTCACACGAACGAACACCCTTTTCAGTGTTCTTTTTGTGAATACAAATGTAAACAAAAGGGAAATTTAACGCAACACTTATTGACTCACGTGGATGTTAAACCTATGCTCTAAACGTTTAACCTAGTGGCACAATTTTGTCTTAACAGAACCTTTTTTTGGCGCTCTTAGGTCTTCAAACGTCGAGGACATCTAGGTACAAGCATAGAGTAATTATTGGTTACTTTATGGTACAAGGTACGTGGCGTACGTGTGGTCTTGGATGAAACCAAGATCATCAACAAGTTTCAACCGCACTCTTTTTCAAAACGGAGACGATTTTGTTATCGTCTTCTTGAGAATTTAATTTGGACTAGAGATAGTGTCTTTTGGAATAGCTCCATAATTTTTCTGAAGATTTAATCTGGACCCGCTCCGAGATTCGAGAGGATTCAATGGATTGTAACTTGCTCTGCTGTTATGACGAATGTTTATACACCATGGATCATGGTAGACAAATTTATATGAAGTGTGTATATGTAGAATTTGTTCTAGTTCTGCATTTTGTCAAATTTTTGAATGATAATAAAATTTAAATGTTATCGATCATTTTTGGTAAAGTTATTATCTAAACTTGTTTTTGTAAAATTTGAAGGAACCATCTTTAAGTCAACATTTAATTCTTGATTTCCGCATTATATTTGAACTAGGACTAGCTTCAGATGCAGGGAGAAATTAAATACGAAGGTCTATGGATCATTATTTAGCTCAGAATACAACTTAGAACGAAGCCGAATAATATTGTTAAATCAGAAACAATCCTTTTTAATAAGTCACTATCTAACAACCACTCAACCACAGAAAAAAAGAACGGCCAAAAATATACCTACAAATTAATTAAAAAAGAATTTTTTATGTATAGGTAAATAAATACAAATTATTGTGTTAAGAGGATAGGCCAAGTACACGAATTTACCAAAATCTTCATTTTTTTAAATGCGGTTTATAAGGTAATTTTTTCAAGTTTTAAATAAGTAAAGTTATTAATTTTAGTGTTGCTTATAGTAATTAGCTTTCAAAGGTTTAAAAGACTTTTAAGTAAAATCTGTAATTGTAATTAAAATTAGTACCTACATTCATATTTTTGTTACAGGCACATCCTTGTGAGTTTAGGTTTATATTTGCTTTACTGCAGAAGAAATTTTAAATAAATAATATGTAATTACTAATTAAAGGAGATGTATCAGTGCAAATGTTATTTAATTATAGGTAGGTATATATTGTAAAAAATCTTTTTACTTGACGAAGTTCAATTATTAATTGTGAATAATATTTAAAGCGAAATAAAGAGAGTATTTAAGAGTTGTTTTATTTTTCAAAGTTAGTTCAAAATGCCATAAGCAGTAATCTTGCAATTAATAGAAAAAACGTATTCGACGAGCGAAAAATAAACAAATTAAGATAAGAATATATTATTACGCCTAAAGTGCAGGCAACCGTCTAAATCATGCCCTTATATGGCAACTCGACCGCACGCATTTTAATTCACAGACACCTCCATTAACTTCCTAATCTCCTACTACATTGTTCCGAATTTATAAATTTTATGGAAATTTTTAAAAACTTTTTCCCAAAAAGTGCGAGTTTTGAAGTTTTAATGACGCCAATTTGTAGCCCTCATAGGGACGAGCGTTCCTATTAAATATGAGCCCTTTTGGCCTTCTAGTTTAGGAGATATTTAGCTTTGAAACTTTTAGAAATAGTTAAAACGACACTAATATTTTCTTAAACTAGTCGATAAATTTACGCCTAAGATACAGGCAACCGTCTAAACACATGACCATATAAGGCAAATCCTAGTCGCTAAATAATCAAAGCATTGGGGTGTCGTTTTAACTATTTCTGAAAGTTTCAAAGCTGAATATCTCCTAAACTAGCGGGCCAAACGGGCTCATATTTAATAGGAACACTCGTCTCTATGAGGGGTACAAATTGGCGTCATCAAAATTTCAAAATTCGCACTTTTTTGGAAAAAGCTTTTAAAAATTTCCATAAAATTTATAAATTCCGAGCTATGTAGTAGGAGATTAGGAAGTTAAAGGAGGTGTCGGTGAATTAAAATGCGGTCGGTCGAGTTGCCATATAAGGGCATGTGTTTAGACGGTTGCCTGTATTTTAGGCGTAATAATATTTATATTCTTATCTTAATTTATGTAAGTAATTTATGTGCAGTTCAGTAGATGCTAAAAAGAATAAATAAGACTCTTTTGAGAACGAAGTTCAGAGATTCATAGAAACTCCTGGTAAATTTTGCTAACGTATTTACTCATACAGTAAAGTCTAAAAGGTGACAAACGAACAAATTTATGTCACAAAAGGTACAGCAAGGAGGTTGTTCTCCAAATATTATTAAAATACCCCCTACTGCATTTATTGCAAATAGATATACGGATCTCTTCACAAAGTACTACTGGTAACATTTCCAGCTTTAAGCTCTCTAGCGCCTAAACCGTTCGCCTGACAAAACATTGAACAGACATAATTTGTAGGAAATTTAACGAAGTTTATTTTTGTATAGAAACACTTTTCTCAAAAAGTGCGTAGTTTCAAGCTATGAACGAAAAATTGAAAAAAGAGCAACATCGTGAAAAGTAAAACCAAAAATTAAAAATTCATTAGGTCACCATTTATTTTTAATTTACTATAACATATGTACAAAAATTCAGTAAAATTTTTCGCATATCATTTACACAGTTACACAGATCATATTTTATTTAAATTACCTTCGCTTATTACTGACTGCCGTATCTAATAATTCACATTTAATATAAAATAATACAATTACTAAACATTATTTAAGATTATTATATTAATTTATTATAACAGTCAGCAACAAATATTTATATTTTTTTATACATCGGTAAGAATAATTTAACTGTATTTAAGAGAAAGAGAGAAGAATGAAAATTATATAACAATCAAGTTTGTTTCTTCTTCTAAGGTAATTCGGTTACAACATTTACGATATCAAATGCATATTAGTCCAGTACCCATCTTAGCAACTAAATGTAAATGGAACTACCGGCGAGATTAAAAAAAATTGTATATAATACGTTATATAAAAAAAGAAAAAGAAGAAAAAATGTTAAAAACGTCTATTGTACATTTCACATTTATTTATATAAATTGGCTGCTTAATTACTAAAAAATTGCTTGACTTATATCAAAAATATCGTGTTGTTACTAAAATTAAATACATCGTTAAAAAAAAATTGCTTCTTTTAACTTTTTCGCGACTAAAATTAATAAAACTTAGCGAGGTATAAAATGTTTCATTTAGGCAGTGATCTTGTGTAAATTCGACAATGCATTGCGTATGTGCCCCAAAAGAAAAAGACGAAAATGTTCAACAAAAAAAATAAAGTTTACCCTAAAACTATTGCACTTAAATGTAACAAGAGGGTAAAAATTAACCTCCCCTCTAACTTTTTTGTACACGCGTACAACGGATCAAAAGTTGTTCTTTGTGTCACTTTCTACAGAGCGGACGTTTTAAATTCAACATCTACTACTTATTAGATGAGTGTATTCGAGTGCAGAGTCTTCCTATAAAATTAAGAAACCCAATAATCACCTTCTAATATTTCAAAATTGGAAAGGTAATCCCATACCGGCTGAACCGGAAGTCAAAATACAAAATTTTTGGTATCACTAGATAGATAAGTTTACAATCTTACAAATTATTTTAAAAATCAACTATATCAAAACTAAAGTGCTATATTTTGCCTATAAGTTCCTGTTTTTAAATTTTTATAATAATAATTATCTGCAAAGGTAAAATTAAAAAAGTAGAAAATGGGACAATCGTACTGGTCGCTATTATGAATTTAGAAAAAGGCATTTATTTAATTAGGACCGATGCGTACTAACTTATAGCAGAGTATAAATAATACCGGTCAAGATTTTCGGAAATGCCACCAAAATAACATCTTTATTTTGGGTTATCCTGTATCGATTTCATTTAAAAGCTTATTTTGTCAGTAAGATTGTACAAAATTGACCTCTGAAGCTACACCATTTTAACCTAAATACATATTTTTGATTTCTGGATCTTTGAAACGAACTGAAACACCATTAGTGCACGCCATCTCCCTCGTGTCACTTAAATAAAGCTCGAGAAAATTCAAAATACGTCACCTACGTTAACCGTTAACGTATCGACCACACAAGAACTAAAATAAATTTAAAAAACGACGTTAAAATTAATAAATATTTAAAATAATATAAAAATAAAAGTAATTTTAGTCGTGAAAAAAGTTAAAATCAAGGTTTTAAGATATGAATGTATAATTTAAAAATATTAATTGCCTTAAACCAATTGATGGACAGTTTAATAATATTCAAAAAAAAAGAAAAATTTAGAAACTACAAATTCACATATCGCTACTTACAAACTAAGCTTTACTCACGAAAATTTAACGATTCTTTTCGAAAAACACCTCACCCAACAGCTCCTAATAAATGCTCCACAACTATGACTCTTTTAAACAAGACAAGTTAAGCCCGAAGCACATTAGGCCCAGTAAAATGATGAATAGTGTGAATGGTATCGGACGCTTATTCTATTCCAACCAGGTAAGTTTGTGTGTGGTTCGATTTAAAAATACTCTGGCCAATAATGTGCTTTAAGCTTTACTGTTTACCCACTGTAATTTGACAACCAACTCATCAGTACAACAGTTGTTCCTTTAAACAACTCACTCTTATAATACACGACACAGTTGGCATAGTTGGTCTCCTACTTGTAAATAGCCTCAATTTATTTTTATATACAACTTTTCATTTATAAGAGAGGTGTTGGAGAAAACTTTACACTGCATTCGTGGGTTAACAGGTACGAGACCCACCCGAGAAATATTTTTCACACGAGGCAAAACTTTTGTTCTCGGGTGGGTGGGTCGAACCTCACTGACCCCACTTGTACAGTAAATAACTATTTTGCATTTTTCAAAATTAGTAAATTATTCACGAGCACGTAACGATAGCCGTTACATGCAAGTGGGATACTCTATTTTATCCACGACTTGTTTTTGGTCAGTTGTAAGTTTAATTATGAAATTTTCAACGTTTTAAAAGAAGTTTGACGTTTCGTAGATTAATTATGGCGGTACAGTACGTCATAATGAATGTATTGCTCGTCAGTCGTGGATAAAATAGAATTAATCATCATACGCGTAATATACAGATGTGTAAATATTAATATACACTAAAAAACAATTAATAGATTAATTACAATGAAATCAGTCTCGGATATGTACAAAACATTTTCTACATCTGCAAAAATTCCACAGTCAAACATATTATCAACACTAACCCGTCTAAGTCACACTTATAATTTTTTTAACCCTAATAGTAGTCATACGCTAACTGTGAAAAATATTTTGAAGTTTCTAATTTAATATATAGGAAAATATCCGGTGTTTCGTAAATTTACTTTTTTTTCATCGCTTACCACAGAAAAGTTATAATAATATTAATAAGTAGTTAATTTCTAATAATTATGTGCAAATATTACTTAATTTTGTTCGCATCGTATATCAAAACGAATACTTAAATTAATGAGACAAGTTTTCATCAAACTCTCGACGTAAATTAACAGCGCGCGTAACGACTCAACTTTTTTTACGATAAAAAAAATCCGGCGTATTTGTAGCTGCCTCGATATTTATTTTTATTAAAAAAAACAAGAGCCGTCCAATACGAACGCAAAAATCTATACTACAATATTATTGGTTATTTCTCGACACTGGGAACCTCGACGAGGTTTATTTACAACATCTCGTGTTCACACACAAAAAAATTAAAATGTTATGACAATTGAAGGAAACGTAATAAGGACAATTCGACTAAAATACAAGAACGTCACAAAAACTTAACTATATTTACCTATTAGTAAGAGGTATAACATTAAAAAAAAGAAGAAAAGAACACTTTTAACTACAAGCGTAACAAATAAAAACAAGAGTTGGATTTATTTAAGTAGTTGCTATTCGAAATAAAACTTTTTTTCAAGTTTTCACACGTCTTCATGTACGTTAGTTATTATATAAATATGATACAAGTCGAAATGACAATTTAAATAAATATAAATGGTTTTGTTGTCGCAGTAAAAAGATGAACTTACTTCTTAAGTCTTCCGGGAGGATCTTTCGAGCCGCTTCCGCGTCTAGGTGGCACCCCTTGGTTTGTAACCTGCATTGGAGCAACCACTGCCACTCCGGAGGCGCTTCCAACAAAAACAAACATCACAAATAGGTTTCAAGCCATTTCAAGGTGATTTGAATAGTGATAAGCCGTATGAATGGCGTTTTGAGCGTCCGATATCCAGCAGTTTGGCGCTCAAAAGTGCTTTTGTTTGTTAAAAAAACTTGGAAATGAAGCAGGCGCAATTTGTCAGATATCGGAAGCTTGGAAAAGCAGCTTTAAGGTCAAAAATGGGACTAGCAAATGTCTTGTTAAAAATCTTAAGTTTATGATAACACAAAAATGGCAGCAGTAGGAGTTTATAATGCATCAGATTGGTGATTAAAATGAGGCTTAATTGCACAGCGTGTTGATAAAGTTAGGAACAAGTTCAATATCTCAGCAAATAGGAGGTTTTTGGTTTAATCCCCTGACACTTAAATTGATTTATACTTCTGCGCATCTTTTGACGCTATTTCTTTGTTTGTAACTTGTAACACTCTTTACAACAGGTGACAACACAAACATGCTCATTCTGAACAACATAAAGGGTTCAAACATTTAAACTGTTGAGCTAAGCTGTGTATAATAGTGCCAAGATCTAGAATACATTATACCCCTTGATAATATTCCAAAGATTCATTATCATGGTTTAGTTAGAACCCAAAAATCCACTTTTCTCGAGGCGTTTGTCTGACAAACCGTGCGCCTAACAAAAAAAACTTAGAGACATAATTTGTAGGAAATTCAAGGTACTTTATTTTTGTATAAGAACACTTTTATCTAAAAGGGCGTAGTTTTAGAGTTAGAGCGATAAACTAAAACAAATCAGTTTTTTTGTAAATTTTGGAGTTTTTATCAAATTTTAACGCGTTCTAGCTCCTAAACCGTTCATCTGAAGAAAAAACTTAACAGATACAGTTTGTAGGAAATTTGATGTAGATTATTTTGATATAGAAGCGCTTTTCTCATATAGTGGATAGTTTTAAAGTTATAAGCGAAATACTGAAAAAAATCAAAAACCCACGCAGCTTGAGCGTCTGGTGAACAAAAGCTGCCGTCTATCCAAATTCAATTTGGAGTAAATGCCGTAATTTCACATTTTTGGGAAAATTTGAGTGCGTGCTCTACTGTAACGCGACCAATATAACCCAGCACACGAGGCATCTTATACTGGCTATGAAAAGTACTTTATAAAAATAAAGAATCTAAATTTAGAATAATATCAAGTGGTATGTTTGCTAGCTTTTGGACTATAGGTGTAGAGAACAGAACACAAAAACCTCCATACCAGCAAATGGTTCTCTAATATTCAAACAAATATTGCAAATTTACAGATATTTTGGAACACAATTTCCTATTCTCATTTTGTGCAATTCTTTTGTAATACTCACTTGGCTTGTTTGGAGTTACTTAAATCTGAAGTCGAAGCGTTTGGAACTGCCTGACCAGCTCTTAATCGCATCGAAACTCGACGATCGTGATTATCAAACAATCGAGGAGAATCTAAAAAAAAACAGCTATATAACCGTCCGCTTATTTGTAGTCTTCAATATTAATTTATCCACATATTCGTTTGTTTTTAAATTGTACGAAAAGTGCTGGCTTTAAAGAAGTTCAACTCTTGCAACAGTTAACAAATGACAAATAAATTCGTACAAATTTAGTCAACTATCGAATACTAGTGTGAATCGTCACATACTGGTAGCGATGACATCGTCTAATGCATTTTGAGCGGTACCGTTATTTGTGACATCGTGAGGACGTCTCGCTCTCGTTTGAGGGGCAGAAGGTGTTGTATCGCCGGGTGTGGCGGCGTGCGAACCGTATCGTTGTGCCGAACGACCCCCTTCTTCAGCATGACCTCCACGAGGAGCACCTTTAATTAAAAAAGGCTTTGACAAGGTATTTACTCTTTCAAGCTGTACCGTACCAAACTTAAGCATATTCCAATCGAATACGTAATCGTAGGTAAAGCCTTGTCTATGAAAGAGAGTGCGAAATAGTTGTCTTAAATAGCTATAATCGGGTCGTTCTTCGAAACGAAGTTGTCGGGTGTAATTCATGTAAGTTGGAAATTCGATCGCGTAACCCTGTAACAATTTATTTTAGCACGATTCGACATAGAGAGGTGGAAATTACTTTGCATAACTCGTCGATTGGAGTTGACATTTTCTTTTCTGATATACGTTCGTATTTTTGTCGTTTAGTAGCGGCTTTAAGACCTTGCCAAGGTAACGAGCCTCTGTTAAAATACATCAGAACATATCCGAGCGATTCGAGGTCGTCTCTTCTAGATTGTTCTATACCTAAATGGGTATTTATGCTAGCATATCTAGCCGTACCTAAAAGTAAACAAAAACAACTTTATTAATAGTTTATTCTTCAGAAAAACTTGAAACAAATCATCTTGATAGTCGATGGATCAATTAATCAAGGCCACGACGACATGCGAGGTGCCTTCATAATGTTTTATCACGTTGTATGTAAATAATCGGTTACTCAATTCGATAACTAACCAGTTATAAAAACCACGAGATTAGATATGGTTTGGAAAAGCGCAAATTACAAAAAATGATTTATTTTCGCAAGAAAATTGATAGCGGTGGTGGAAAATAAATAAAAAGAGAACTCAAATTAAGTCGTAACTACTTCCTTTGTTCTAAGAAAGCTATTGCTAAGGTTTCTGGCAAAACTTCCTTTGAAGATATCGTACAATTAATTAATCGATCATAAACAAATGGCACTTATGCAGCTTGAAATGAAGTCAAAACAAGTTGTTTATATTGCTAATAATAGAAATAGATTAAAGCGGTTATAAAGATAGGGTTTCGGAGTGCAATAAGTTTCTTTAATATTAACATTAATTACGCCACACCCTTACAATCACCCACATCAATATTATTATAAATGCTTATTACCTGTTAAGTTTTTATTTTCTCTATAGGGTATGTGCTGATGACTTCTACCATCACGATATTTCTTGGCTAATCCAAAATCAATTATATATACTAAATTACCCTTTTTACCCAAACCCATAAGAAAGTTATCTGGTTTAATATCGCGATGTATAAAATTTCTAGAATGAATAAAGTCCACACGTGATATTAATTGGTCAGCTAATAACAGCACAGTTTTTAATGAAAATCTTCTCGAACAAAAATTGAACAAATCTTCTAAAGACGGTCCTAATAATTCCATTACCATTACGTTATAATCGCCTTCCGAACCACACCATTTTATCTGAGGTATTCCCACTGTAAAAAAAGTTTAATCGTAAACATTTTTGGAACGTTCAAAAAAAGGAGTTAATTTCGAGCAACTTGGAGAAAATTTAATCACTTACCTCCCCCTTGCATCATTTTGTAAAATTTCGATTCTATGTGAAGTTGCGGGTGCCTCGTTTTTATACATTCTAATTTAATAGCTACTTCTTCCCCAGTCGATATATTCGTACCTAAAAAAACGCATTTCCAAATTATTACGAAATAATTACAAAAGTAATTCTCGTGTGTCTTTGACACAAAAGCTTATTGTTTACAAATCAGACACCTGACGTAAAAAATTATTTTTACCTAAATAAATGTCTCCAAATGAACCAGAACCGATTTTTCGTCCGAGTCTATATTTATTACCGACTCGCAGCTCCATTCCTACAGAAATAATTTCCCTTTTTATTCAACAAAAAGACACATAAATTGCACTCGTTTTCAGGCGGCCATGTTCCCCTAGCCGACTACCATAGGAAATTTGACGTAATCTAAAGTCTCTTTGAATCGAAATTTATATGCGCACGTTTTTTGTGTTTGTTACGAATTTTAAAATTGCGTTGTATTTTAGAATTTCACTTTTATCACAGATATGTACACACAACAAAATTTTTTATTTGTTTTTATTAACAAGTATCCTCCACATTTTTCTTACGAATATATTTTGAGATGACACTACAGTAGATTTTCTTCTATTTCATCTACTGCAGATGTACTAACGAAGACGGCAGATACTATGTTCTTGTTTTACCTATTCGCTAAGCTGGTTTAATTAGGTTTGTCGTAACTTATTTGCTCGCATTCACCTAACGGTGAAATTACTAACTAAACTCTTTCTTGAGTAACCAATAGAAAGTAATAACAATTTTTGTAAATATTTTTATAATAATTTCATATTACAACTAAATATTAATATAGTTCGAACGTTATTTAATAAAAAAATTGATCGAAAATAGTTCACCCAATTCCATTTCTACAAATTAATGCGTACGCATTTCGAATTAAAATTTCGTGCTTTATGTACAGTTAGGTGTCAAATAAATGATCCTTATAATTATTTTTATTTAGGTCTACTCTCTACTCAATACTTTGAATCGATGTCTATTTCGCTAAATAGCACAATGCACAATTTCACCGTTGTTATGTACTTGTTACTAAGGAACCAGGAAATATCAATGGTTTTATGTTCGTTTTAGCTTCGGTCGTAAATATTTTAGTGCCAATTTGTATGTTAAAATTATTCCTCTAGGATTTAATTGTCACGTCAACTGGGGACCTTTTGATAGTCTAACCGTGTCTACAAATGCTAATGAAAACAATAGTTAGCTGTAATGTAATATACTGGGTGTTTCAAACTGAGAAATCGAGAGATAAGCTTTTAGCTCCATAATTTAAAAAAATTTTATATACAGAGTGTTGCTTTTAAATGTATGACACCTTTTCTTCTAATGTTCTTGGTTCTACACCATGTAGTTTTTGAGATATTTTCAGAAAACTTGACAATTCAACTGCTAACTTTAAAAAATTGTTTACCCCATATGAGTGGCGTTAAAATAACGAAACTTACTAAATGGGTAGTTTGGATACTCAACTATCATTTACAATCATTTATTCAAGAAACAAATAATACGCCTTTGTTATATCCTACACAGTTGTTTTCAGTTTCACCCAAAGTTCGCTCAAAATTTCTTTTTTAATTTTGAAAAAATATCAAGGAAAATGCCCTTTGTAATAGTCGCATTACGAATTTTTTGAAGCTTTCACATCTCACGCATCGCTTTGACTATACTTAGATTCCGTTACGTTAAATAAAAACAAAAGACCTAAAAAATTACATTTTTTGTAAAAATTAGTACGAGCATGAGTGTGTAAAACGTGAACGGTTCCGGTTTAAAGTTACAAAAAAAGTATAATAATGACTTAAATGAATGGAGTTGAGGTGAAATATTGTAAAAGACAGTTAGGAAGATGAACATTAAGCGAAAAATTTGTAAGATAATTTGTACGAATATTTTTTACTGAAATTAAATAGCAAAGATGTTTATAAAACGAGCTTAGTATGAAATTAAAAATTAAATAACAACGTATAACTTCTTAAATTGATTTAAAATAGCTAATAATTAATTTAGAAAAAGATTTGAATTTCTCTCTAAATATTGGCGATGACGTACCAAACAGAAACCAATCAAAACGGGAAACGATATATTGGATGGTGTGGATTGGCTAAAAAAACAGAGAGAGATGTGAGAGTTTTTCATTAGCATTAGTTATAATTTTTTGTTGTTGTTTCTTACGACATGACGGAGGTCTAATGAAAAATCCAAGTTTTCAGAGGCAGACATCTGATCATTGTCAAATATTTAAAAAATCGCATTTTTGACCTTTTTCAGTTTTTGTCAATTTTGACCGCGAATGACTAATTTCTTAGCAAAGATAATTCTATACTTTTTAAAAGTGAACTAAATTTTACACAATTTAAGAGCAGAACGATCTCTATAGATCTAATAGTGTCCGAGATACAACCGCTCAAAGGTTTGCAAATTTTGCCATTTTTAGACATACTGAAGGGAGTCAACATAACATCTTGTTGAATTGTTGTCAACCCCTAGGACTTTCAGCTAGTTACAGAAAAGCATTGATGTTCAATTGTAGCACAATTCTCTTTTTTTAGACAGCATATTATGCTTATTAAATTATTATTCTTCAGGACTTTTTCTAGCATTGTTTGACTGTGTAGAACATTTTTTTATACCCATACACAGTAGAGCTCTCTCAAATTTATGGAACCTCACAGTCGCAGTACTTTTGGAAAATAAGTTTATAGAAGTACATTTATTTTAAAGGTCTCCGGTTGTTTATTTTGGGTCATTTGGGTTCAGAAGTTATGCTTGACGTTACATAGTACAACCCACCAAATTAAAATGTTACGCAACAAAAATAAATTAGTAATAAAAATCTTTATTATTCACTTTAGTGATGTTTGTCATGTGAACGATCAATTCAATTTAAAATATATATAACTTTCAATAATATGTAAATAAAATACAATATAAAATACATATTTAAGGCCATAATTGTTTTTAATTCAACATCGTTATTAAGAAATTATTTAACTGTAGTGACATTTTGCATGCTTATTCATACTACCACCACCAACAATAATAAATATATAAAGCCACTCGATTTAAGCCTTAATTACTGTTTAAAACATATCACATAAAGTTAGAAATTTATAAATTGGAGATTGATACAAATAATAAATTAAGACAATTAGCTGCAAAAAAATTGGTGGTTTTAATAAAGATCGTTACAATTTAAACAGTAAGAAAGGAGGGAAATTTTTTAAAAAGTATAAATTAAGTTACAATTAAAATAAATAAAAAATAATAGCTTATCATTTTAATTATTTCTAAAATGCGCGGTGTATAAAATAGTCAAGCCAAGTGTCAAATACTGCTATAATTATTGTAGTATCAAAAACTTATCTAAGTTAATTTTTTTATATAAAATGTTTTTTTCAATTTTTATAAATTACAAATTAGTTTATTATTAAACCTTAATTTTAAATTTAGCAATAACAGTTCAGTATTTCGCAAATAAAACAAACAGTTAATACTTATTCTTAGACTTACAAATTTTAAAAACGCCCATAATTGTTAATGAAAACTTGATGGTCCCCAAAAATTGTTTTTGCACGAAAACTATAAAAAGTGTGCTTTGTGCAAGGTAACAATGCATTGTGTGAATTTTAAAAACAAACATAAACTAGACGAAAACCTTAATTAATTTTTAAAAATAATGGAAGTGTTTACTCGACGAGTTAACATTACATGGTTAAAAAAGTGCTTAATCCTAATTAAGTATCAACAACCTTTTAGCGCACGAATTTTAAGTAATAAAATCTATTCAAAATTGTTTAACAAACTATCAAGAGGAGTTTCCAAAATTATGCACAAAAAAAATCCTATTCTAATAATACTTAATTAAATTTCCATTGTAAATACTTTCCAATAGGAGACGACAAATTAAAATTTTAAAATACGAAATAACTGATCTGTTAACTTAAGATATGGCAAAAGGATAGGCTTCAAGCTTCACCGTTTAGTCGACCATCACAATCTAGTTCTTCGGCTAACGCCAACGGAGCTCTTAACAGTATGTCACTCACTTGTACTAATTTAATCTGAAACGAGAATTTTTTTACATTAATCTCACATGTATAATCTCAAACAATTGTTTTATAAATGCTGTTAGTTCGAGAGATTACAAATTAATTAGGCGTTTGAAAGTTTTTCCAACTCGTCGAAAGTTTCAGAAATTGAGATACTTAACTTTTAAATAAGGGTAAGTTCGAGAAAGTTGGATCGATACAGCAATTAATTTGTTAATGATCTAAGTAAACAAAGGGGAGCATGGTGACCTAGCTGTATAATGCATAAATAGGTCATCTAAGGATAAGAAGAAGGGCGCCTTAGACTAATAATTTGCAATATGACTTTATTTGTGGAGTCTGATTTAAATTGAGCTTACACAAGTCACAGCTGAGAGCTTATTTTTCTCGTCATCTTGGTCTAAGAAAGGGTGTATAAAGGTGGAGAACGCAGCCTGTCAACATACTATCTCGCATTTTAAACATAAAGTTTCTAGGACCGTTTATATGGAACCATGCAAATTAACTAATCTGCTCAGAATATGTGCGAGTTAAACGGCAACGCGTTAGTTAAGCAAGGAGCAGAATAAATTTATTGAATCGACGAGTTTGCTGTAATTTTAAGATCATCAATAATTCTACCCTAAATAAGCGACTTCTCCACTACTATCCGCTCCACTACGAATAGATATAAAAAAACTTCTCAAATACAGCAAGAGCTATTTAAAAGACAGCGCGTTTATCTGGACATCCTGCATAATTAGTTAGCAAATTTCGTACTAAAATTACAATTCAAATTAAACAAATTGTTAAGGCAGCATGCATCGTGCTCTAGCAAATAGTTAAATGGTAAGGAATATTTGATTTGCTAACCTCTGGGTCTGGTGTCGGTCCTGTCGCGACAGTGTCTAGAACTACAACGCAATACAAAAAAAAGTTGAAGCATTTGATAAACAATAAAACGAGAAAGCTGAAAATTTCACCCCAAAAAAATCGAAACTTACTATTTTCCTGATTTGTTGTCGTCGTACTAGATGTTGTAACTTCTCCTCCTTGATTAGTAACGGTTGTAATTGTTGTTTTTGTAATGGTTAAATTCGAAAGACGATTTGTTAATTCTTCACCGGAGCCTAAATGATCTTTTACGCTATCAATTGTAATATCACCGACGCTACTCGAAACAGTCATATTGTGTAATGTATCGTCTCCATTTTCTCTAATATCCTCACTCTTTAAATAAATTGTTTAGCATTTAAACGAACACTTGGTTAAAGCTCACCTTGTCCGCTAAACTACCCTCTTTACTTTCTCCAGTGCCATTTACTAAAGGTGCGGCATTTTCGTTATCTTGCTGTTGTTCCGCAACAACTTGACCTTCGATTTCAACTTCGGAACCTCCATCTCGAGCACCTTCTGGAAGTGCAAGGTAACATCTTGCGGAAGTCGTTCGTGCAGTTGCGAGGGATATCCTCTGCAATTCGGACGAGGAATGAAGATATAAAGCTTCTGCATCACGCGTAAATACCAAAGACGATATCCCGCTACAACACAAAACATATTTACTAATAATTATCTAACAAACAAAACCTGCTTACGTAATGTCCTCTCTTCTTATAGCTGCCGAGTTTAGCTGTCGTTTAAGATCTGGAATACTTAAAACGACACAATCACCGAGGTTTGTTAAGCACAATAAGTCGACTTCGGTGTGCTTCGTGTTCGTTTCAGATATGAAACAACTGAAATTTCCAAATGCCACTTTCCGTACTCTTGCTCCTTCGTGGGCGGTCAGCTTATACTTGCAAAATGGTTTGAGTGCCGGTAAAGTGAATATTTTAAATTGTTCTTCTGAGGCTAAAATTACTCTATGCGCTTGAGTCGTATCGGGTAAAGGCGCGACGCCTTTTTCAACTTCCAAGGGTTCGGGAAGAGGTTTACTCGAGCCGTCGAGTACCGCAATACCAACTACAGGCGCTCTATGTTTTAGTTGTATTTCTTTACCAAGTTGACATACGACATTATCTGTATCTCGTTTTTGTGAATTTGGTACCGTTATCGTAAACACATACACTGTACCGTTGTTTGTTCCGGCCCACAATGTTGGAGTAGTGTTTTGTACTGAAAGAAAGAAACATCACATTTATAGTTGGCCAAAGAACAAAGAGAAACAAGGAAGACAGCAGAGCAGAAAAGAGAATGCAAGAGGAGTAATGAGCGAAAAAGAAGCCACTATGGCAAATATGTTTACGTTTAACCTACCACTAATGATGAAAGTTCTTGCAAAAGACAAACATCTCACAATCGAACCCATGGCATCGTCGACGGGCCTCGCTTCGATTTGTCTCTCGACCGGTTTCGCTTCGAGAGGACTAAAACTTTCACCACTTGCTGGAAGAGTACGAGATGGAGGCGAATTTACCGGCGGGGTATTACTTATATTGCGGCGAGTAGAACGGCCCTTACGAAGCCGTCTAAAAGACTCTCTAAGAGATTTCTTGAAGGATTTTCGACGCGAAATTGGCGTATCGCTCGCTCCGGTGAGGTCTAAAATAAATTGTTTTAATGGAACATTCAAGTCAATTTATTGATACCTACCATTAGGATTAAGAGTACATTTCACAGTTACTGGCTTTTGTCTACGGTAGTCGAACAGTGCAAGCCCGTGAGCTGTACCGGCCGCAATTAAACCCCAATCTGCTTGCAAAGTACAACAAGTTATAGCTGCAGGTGGATAGAGTTGAAGTACTGAAGTGGCTTGGAAGCCCCTAGTTTGATGAATTTCGCCGGAACGCGGCGTAAGGCGACTGTAACCTTTCCATACAAAACCATCACGATCGCTTACAATATCCATCGTTGTAACATGCAATTCGTTTGTAAGCACTTCTGTATCAAATTTAGATACTACGATGTGTCCGGCTGTTCCTGCAACCACTAAAGTTCCGGACAATGGACATAGTACAAGTTTCTTTATTGCTAAACGTGGATCGTCCGAGTAAGGATCGAAAACGCCCGTTTTTCTAAATGGAGGCCACTCCTCTTCGTCGTCTTGAGATTGTAAAGTTTCATCTAAACAAATTGAGTTGCAATTAAATCTTTAGCAACGCTTAAATATTCTTACCATTAAAATCGTCTCCGTTAAATAGCTGGGAGGTGCTAAATTTATACATGGGGACCAAGGTGACGCCACCGGCATCCCAAAAACGCACGGTACCATCTTCGTGGCCGGTTAAAAGCAATTCTCTTCGGGGTTGTTGACCTTTAGAACACAATAATTCTCCACCATCGACGGGCCACTTTCGATTCGAGTATAAATTATTTGTTTGAGCTTTACCGGCTTCCTTGAGTTGTTCCCAAAGTTCTTCGGGAACGCCTAGAAAATTACAAACTGAATCAAATGTGGGAAAAGTGAAGAAAGCATATCATCAACTCAGAGAGAGAAACAAAGAGTTCAGGATATATCTAAGTCTCTGCCCAAAACAAGCAAACTTGTGAAGATTTAGCTCAAGAGAAAACTAAGGACGAGGTGTCATTGTCAATGACAGGCTCACCGTTGAGCTTGCTTTGAGCTACTAATGTACAACTCGCCGTAAAGATGCTTGGGAGTGGCCAAACAGGCCATTGACATAGATGACATTAAATTGGCAATAAGATCCTTTAAAATATGTAAGTCCTCAGGCGAACTCTTGTATCAAGGGAGTGAAAATCTGATGCCAGAAGTTTAGAAGGTAGCCAAAGTAGCATTCATACTTAAAGACCTGAACAGAACTCTTATTCCAAGACAAAATCGTACAGATCAGTAGGTCTCTCATCATTCATACTGAAGAAAATAGAAAAAGTGATAGGAGAGGACAATGGGAGTCAAAAAAGTCTCAATACCTATAGGTACCACAGTTTGCACCACTGGGTTCTCAAAGATGAAAATCCTGTGAGTTGCACTTCAGCAACTGTTTGAGTCAAACAATTTTAAAGCAATTAATCCGAGTTCAAATACGTACCAGAGACATGTTGACTACAAGTAACAGCAGCTGCATGTAATGAAACAAGATAAGGTAAGTTCATCATTTTCCAATCGTCCGATAATAAATCAATAGCTACCAATTCTTCGTCTGCAAGAACAATCAAAGCTTCCGGTTCACCCTGCGCCGCTATTCCGTTGGTTAAACCATTATTCAAAGATTCACCACTATTAGTAATATCACCTTGACCCTTCGAGTCAATTATAACAAAATCGACAATCTAAAACAGAATAGAATCAAATCAAAACTTTCCCAAATTTAAAAAAAACTTCACCTTGCTAGTGAAATCAAAAACGACATGTTTGGAATCGTGAGTCACAGTTACGGTGAACTTATCGTTATAACTTGCTCTAGGCAAACCGCCCGAGAAGGCAACCAAAGGAGACCCGTTTAATTCACGATGAATAATCTTAGGTATCGCCTTACAAGGAAAAGGCCCATAGGTCGTCGTAGGCTCATTGGAAGGTTTTTCGTCTTCTTCTATACTCCAAGTAATGTAACTTCCTAAAAACCGTCATTAAATACTTAATAAAATTAAATTTGTTAATTTTTACCGTCATTATGAGAGCTGGTGAACGATTGCCCACACTCGCGCCAACAAATCGACTCCAATTGTTGGGTCGAAACGAACGTTTTAACAGCCACATTATCGGGTCTATTCCACACAACTATGAGCCCTCGATTGTATCCGATTAAAATATGATTAGGCTCGTTCGGTTGTTCGAGAACGACTTCGACCGCACCAGGAGATAATTTATAATCCTCGGACACACTACAAAAAAATAAAGATGAATAAAAGCGGATTTAACGGCCGGTGACAAACTTACTGTTGCATAACAACATCCTGATAAATAATATCAGGTGTCATCGTAAACGTGTGTAGATCCAAAAGATAAATGTTTCCTCCTTCTGTGCCTAGTAATAAGTGTTTACCGGCAGATTCGACGCAAATTGCCGATATTTTTTTTAATTTTCCCTCTAAAGCTTGAGATTTTACTTCGACTAGAGAACTCTTGTTCACTTCCCATAAGTGGAGCGAATTGTCGTCGCATAATGATACGATTCTACCTACGTTTGGTAAAAAAACGAGACGAGTAACAGGTATTGGATTATGATGTTGGCCGTAAAATTCGACTCCGGGTTTTCCAAATACTTTGATTGCACCGCTCGCGGTACCAATACCGAGCAAACGTAACGATGGGTCCCATGCTAAGGCCGTCGGTTTGTTAGGGAAGCCATGTTGTAATGTCTGCAATGGAAATGAACATTAGGTAGTTGAATATTTGTTCTTGTGGCATTCTCTCTACCAAGGAGCTTCATCATCTTATAATGCTAATACATCGACCTGTGGGACCTACAGCTTAACCACATGGGGAAGCTCTACTAGACAATTTTACTCTCGGCGGTTTATCAGTGCCTTCGGAGGCGCAAGACTTAATTATGGATTTTTGTATTTAATTTATTCGAAGACGGGAATTAAACTGAGGATTGTAGGCGAGCAGTTGGTGCTGAAGTCTCTACTCTACAACTACACCATAGTATACGCATGAAGAGCAAAAAAAAATAGAAATTTGATCTTAAAATACCCGAATTAAGGCGGCCACGATTTTTATTTTAAATTCGGCAACAGTGTAGAAAGAAGATACCAAATCTTCTGTTTTCATCGTTAAGAAAAAGATCATCTTACGAGAAATATGAAGTATCTTTTACATCCTTTGTTAGACATATTAAATTCCCACATTTAAAATTTGGAATAATTAATTATTTAAGCAACATTAATCTAAATATCATAAACTTGTGAAAGTATTTAGGTAAAAATTTCTTAATTAAACAAAAGATAATAATGTTATGTTGCCTATTATTTCTTAAATTAATATTTAGGTACGAAAAAGAAGAGGGGTAAATATACGAAAAATACTATTGTAATACTTCGTCAAATTTCGTTTCATACAAAATGCCCAACACGTGACAATAAAAATTAAAAAAAACACTTAATTCCATCAACTTTCAGGCATTAGGCATGTTATGTGTGCCGATCAAACGTATAGAATTTTACTATTAACTATGACGCACCTTTCCTGTCAATTCTCATCCTCATAAATATCTCTAAAATCTGTACGTTACGACGAACAGAATTTAGGCTACAACCGCCAAACATATTCAGATTCCATATAGGGACTTTGGCGGAAGGGTTGACTAACAAACAAGACAGAGTGTCTTTACTTTCTTCAATACAAAGAATGCCATGAATGAAACACGTCTGATCACGTGAACCCAATGGCAAATTAGCCCCAAGTTTAATATACTGGGTGTACTATCTGAATTGAACAATCGTTTCACACTTCAGCTCCCTAACTCTTATATTAAGAACTGTGAATGTTGTTCACGGACGGACGGACAGACCCGTAAACGTTAACTTTAATCTACTATCCCAAGTTTTACAATAGTTTCAAACTTCAACGCTCTAGCTCTTATGGTATAGCCTATGAAAGTTGTTCACAGACGGACGGACGGACAGACCCGTAAACGTTAACTTTAATCTACTATCCCAAGTTTTACAATAGTTTCAAACTTCAACGCTCTAGCTCTTATGGTATAGCCTATGAAAGTTGTTCACAGACGGACGGATGGACCCATAAGCCTGAACTTGAATTTACCGGCTTTACTATTTCTAGTTAAAGTAAGAGAAAACGAGTCACCCCTTTTTAGCAGAGTAAAAACAAAAGTAACAGAAAACGACATTTAGAGACCTTAGATCCACCCGTCGTAAGCTTGAGACCCTCTTCTGAAAATGGAGACCGAGTAGCTGCTGAAATGAAGACGCGAGAAAAGTAAAAAATACTTCAACCTCCTTAAAGGAAACTCTAAGGACTTGTGCAGGCGTCGCCAGATACTTATTCCATAACGGAATTTTACACAATTGGCCCGGATAAATTGTTTCTAACGAGACGATGACGTCATCAATTGTTTTAGAAATTGAACTAATCAGTTGGTATACAAACACTATTTATTACAACTACCTAAACTAACAATATTTGACGCGATTAACAATTTGAAAGATATTTATTTTAATGGAATATTAACAATAGAGAGCACCTACAATTAAATTTATCGTTGGTATGTCGGCTTATTGTATCGAAGAGATCTAGGTCACCTTTTATTGTAATGTAAAAAGCAATACAAGCAACAATACTGTGGGCCATAATTGACAACTTTGTTCTTCTACAAAATTTAATTTCAATTAATAAAACAATCAAAATGTCAAGTTCAAGGCGCCCTACGATACTTTTCAAAGTTTCGACAACTGATTCATTAATCGTTATCAACACTTAAGTTTATTTACTTTAAATTATTCCATTGTAAATGTTTTATGCCTCTTACACTGTTTTTTAAAATAGAAATGGTGAATTTTCAACAGTGCGATAAGAAAATGATTTCATTTTCATGCTCGATTTTACTTTACGACCAATTTACTGCAGGTTGTAAATCTTACCTCATTTGGTGTTCAAATAGTAAAAGCAATTAATTTTAATTAAATAAACAGACCGAATAGATGTAAATCCCAACACTTTAATAACGTTCCTAAGTATAATTAATTGGGTTCACGATGAGGCAGTTGTTTAAGAGTAAACTGGACCAACTTGATGTCTTTTACACTTGTTTTTTATGTCCGAACTAGATGGCTCTAAATATCCTAAAGTGAGGTCTTGCGATATGCAATTAAACTTCCGATTCCGATGAGCAATTTCCAAGTAGGTAGTGACATAATTTTTTTGGATTACCTAATAGTAACAAAGTGCAAATCTACGATACGAACTGTATCATATTGTAAAGCCTTGGTGTACTTGAAATCGATACATTAATACCTAAAACAGCTCGGATGTTTATTTATCGAAGCAAATTCCAAATTACCCAACAAAAAACAAACCGATATTTGTACGACCAGCACAATCTATTTTTTATTTACACAGATAAGATAGCAATATTCATTTAATGATATAAAGAATGATATTTGTAACAATCTACCTGCTTAGTAATTTATAAAAAATCGACTAATTAGTAACAATTAAACCAAACAACTTACCCTCCTATATGAAAATAATTCCTTTTGTAATTTTTGCCTTTCGGCTGTAGCTTGTGGTCCTTTCGCTCTTATAAACTTGAACATTTTTTAATTCCAAATGTTACCCTGTAAACAAAAGAACAACATAAAACAATGGAATTACCAATATCGCAATAACAAACAAACACCAAACGATGTAGTCGAAAAGACCTGACAAATCAAAATTGTTTATAATACATGTCAAAACAAACCGTTTGGTATGTCATAAGTACTTTGTTATTAGAGGCCAGGTAGGGGACATTAAGATATAAAATTAAGAACAGCGTGGCAGCCAATATGAGATGGCGCTGAGTGTCACTAATTTCTAGAGTTCTACTATATCTGCTGTCAGTGATTGTCAGAATGACAGAAAATCAAAAATTTCAAGTGACAACTAAAATCCCCCTACTCGATTTTCAAATTTAAAAGAACGCCAATTTTCTAATTATGTAAATAAAACATTTTAGGGACTTTGTTAATAAATAAGTAAGTTAGTTTTAAATAAAAACCTAAAAATGATTATGTAGATCATTGTAACAAATTTTATACGATAATAATTATTGTTAACAGGATTTAATAATGTACGCATCCCAACTAAAAATTGTTCATTATTATTGTTAATAAAAGCTTAATAAGATGGAGATGACTTTTATTTTGCATTCAACACTGAAAGATTTCTACAACTCGTTAATTTTTATTAAAAACACAAAATTCTCTTATTATTCATAATTATTACCATAAGTTAAATGAAAATAATTCTTAAATATGTATCCTAAAGTTGATTTTATTCAGTTACATGAGCCAGCCGTATGTACCTATAATATTATTTTATTTTTTAAACCCGAAGAAAGAATTTCCAAAAAACACCAATTATTTAAAAATTATTAATAATTCAGACTTCGAAATTCCTAAATATATACGGGCGGCGTTGGTCGACTTTTTTGTTTTTACTTATTAGTGCTTATTACTTCTGTCAGTTATATAAGTCCTGAAAAAGAATAATACTTAATTTTTAAATATGCCAAAACAGTATAATAAATGCGCAGTGGTGGGATGTGACAATGCCCAACCGCGAGAAAATATTAGGTACCACTTATTCCCGAGGAGAAAATCTTTGAGGGATAAGTGGTTCCAAAATATTAATATTTTGCCAGAAGCTCAAGCAGCCGAATATTCGTCTATTCGGCATCTTTATAGTGTGTGCGGCCTGCATTTCGATGTATCTCAGTACCAAACTGCTGAGAAAAAAGCGTTAAATCGAAATGCAGTGCCAGGTGTTAAAGCACCTATATTAATGCAAGGTAAGAAATAAGACCGCTAAAATTGTCAACTTTATTTAACAATATCTTATCGTATAGAAGAACCATTGCCACTATTGGAGGAAGGTCCACAACATTCTAGTGATGAAGAGTTGCAAAAACGTAAGTAATGTTTATTTTATGATACCTACATTTTTTTTAACTACGGGGTTTTAGAAGAATCGTCAATTACTCCATCAGGGTATTCCTTGAAGGAATTGGGCTTCACTAGAAAGAATCAAATGAGCCCAATCAAAAGAAAATTATTTATACGTAATAAAAAATTGGAGCGTATCGCGACTAGATTGAAAAAATGTAAGTTAAGTTTAGGTTTAAGAAAATTTAATAGGTTATTGTCGAAGGGTAATACTAAGGAACTGTTGTCAAACAAAAATTTTAAAGCTTTAGGAAATTTATCTCCTGTTGCTGAAGTTTTTATTCGCTCTCAGCTAAGAACTAGCAGTGTAAAGAAACGCATCAGATGGACGACAGAAGAAAAAAAGTTTTTTCTTGCCGTATATAAATCATCACCACGATGCTACAGATTTCTTAGCACAATTTTTAACTTGCCGTCGAAGAAAACCCTGCAAAGAATGTTGGCAGCTATAAACATTAGTGCAGGTATAAATGACAACATTTTTAAGGCTTTAAATAGGATGTCACGTACTATGAAACCTCTAGAAAAGTACTGTACACTTTTATTCGATGAAGTTTATCTTCAGCCCAATTTGAGTATGAATGCATCTTATAAAAGTGTGGATGGGTTGGAAGACTTTGGGGAAGGCTTAACAAAAAATGTAGCTGATCATTCTTTGGTTTTTATGTTAAGAGGAATTAATGTCAGGTGGAAACAGCCTCTCGCCTTTTATTTTGTTAAGTCTGCCACCAAAACTCCTCAGTTGAAGCGATTGATTAAATGTATAGTTAAGAAGGTCCATGAGGTAACAGAACTACGAATTGTAGCTTCCGTTTCCGATCAAGGCTCCGCAAATGTGGCTGCAGTTTCACAACTCAGCCACGAAAGTGGTTTTGATGGTGATTGTATTTACAAAGTGGATGATTTCAAAATTTATCACATCTTTGATCCACCTCATCTTTTAAAATGTTTCAGAAATAACTTTTTGACTAAAAACATCCACTTCGGAAATAAAGTTGCTAAATGGGCCGATATTGAACAGCTGTATAAACTAGATGGAGGTAATCCAGATAGTAAAATCTGCTCAAAACTGACAGATAGCCACATGAACCCGCAGGGTAAACAAAAAATGAAAGTAAAGCTAGCATCACAGGTGTTCAGTCGCTCTGTATATGCTGCACTTTTATTTGCGGATACCTGTACGGCTCTAGATAGTAAAGG
The DNA here is from genome assembly GCA_950108345.1 of Malthinus flaveolus. NCBI lineage: Eukaryota > Metazoa > Arthropoda > Insecta > Coleoptera > Cantharidae > Malthinus > Malthinus flaveolus. The sequence continues at coordinate 1,693,692 of OX467288.1, forward strand.
AACGGCACAGCTGGTTTTGTTTATGGACAAAATATTTGATAGTATGAACTCCGTCAGAAAGTCCTCAAAACCACTGTGCCGCCCACTATCGAAAAATTCTGAGCATATGGGATTTTGGGCTGAAGCTAAAATGTTTCTTTCAACTGTGGAATTTTTTAAAGACGAGAAAAAAATTCCTGCCCCTCCATCTTTAAAAAATTTCATTGTAAGTTTGAAAAACATCGAGCGATTGTGGGTAGATTTACAAAGGTTCGGATTCAAATTTTTAACAACTAGAAGTTTGAATCAAGATCCTTTGGAAAACTTTTTTGGCATTATAAGAGGTCTTTGTGGAAATAACACCAGACCAACTTGTTCACAATTTGTTGCAGCTTTTAAAACCTGTCTAGTCAATAATTTTATTTCAAATTCAGATACAACAAATTGTGAACAAGATGGAACTGAAGCTTTATTATCATTTTCTCCTTTTGCTACACCTTCTTCTTCATCTTTCCATGAAAGTCAACTTCTCACATCACCTCTTAATTATTCTACTAAATTTATAAATCAAATTCGTTTTAGTACTAGTTCATATATAGCAGGTTTTATTTGTAAAAAGTTTTTAAAAAATAATTGTTCTGTTTGTCGTGCACATTTTCTTTCTCATGAATCGCCGTGTGAACATTCATTTACGTTCCTTAAAGATTATGGAGGTAAATTAATGTATCCTTCAAATTCATTTATTATAGAAATAGATAAAATGAAGGCTCGTATTTTTGATTTATTTTTCCAAAATATTGATAACAGTAATCTGTACAGTTTTATTTTTGATCAGTTAAAATTTCGAATAAAGATTTGTAAATTTCATGATAAAGTTAATGCTGTATTAATCAAACGTACAATTATTTTAATCATGTTTCGTTATATTATCACTTCCATTAATAGAAAAATTAAGAATGTCGATCGCCGACCAAATTTTGTTTTAGATAATTTTATTAAATTGCATACGTCTGCTTCAAATAAGTGACCCTAATTTACAAATCAAACCACTATAATATATAGGGCGATTTTTTCTAGTGCTGGTTTTCACCAACGTTTCGTAACAGTAGAGTAAGAATTACCTAAACTGCATACATGTTAATCTCTTAAAGTTATGGCAATCGCCCTGTAACGTTGTAGGCATCAAAACTGAATGCATCAGTTTAGGCAATGGTTACTTATACCGGTACGAAGCGGTGGAGAAAACCAGCATGAGTAATACCTATCAGTTCTATTAGTCTCTTATAATGCCAAAAAAGAATAAGTACTATAGTATTATTCAGAGATCTTGGCGCGTAATTTATGAGTTATAGTATTTATTGTTTTTACTCTCATCCCAGCGTTATTTATCATTCGAAGTACGTTGATGTAAAAAATGACAAAATGATGTTTTTGATTTTATGTGTCAGGTACCTTTATTTCTCTGTATTTTACCAATAACGTACGATAACATAATATAATGAGATAATGACGCACACGCCAACAACGCTGAATAATACTATGACTCGGTATTTCAGTTGCTGGTTAAAGTCCTAGTTACCTTAATCACGATTATTTTCGTGATTAAACATCAAATTTTTGTAACTTCTACGTTTAATCACAAAAATATGATGTTTAACCACTAAAGTAATTGTGATTAAGGTAACCACGACTTTAACCAGCAACTAAAATACCGGGTCTATATAAGTGCGATTTATAAACTTTGACTTTCCTGTTCTCGTTCATTGTTATCAAGCAGTTGGTCATTTATAAACTTTCGGCTGCAGTGATGCAGTAAATTAAGGTACAAAACTTTAAATGTGTCAATCAAAGGCAACCAGTGCCATCTTGGCTTGGTCATGTATTTGTGATAGTTTCAACACTTCAACTGCAGTGGCAAATTATATTTTAAGCGATTCAATATACACACTTCAACTTTCGACGAGAACGGTAATTACTAACGAGAATAAAAAATTCAAAGTTTAAAAATCGCCCTTAAGTTGCCTGGACACATCAAGTCATAAGAAATTTTCTTCTACTGTTTATATTTTTGTAGTTACCGAATAATTAATAATATATTCGTTAATTGATTGAAACTGGCTCTCTAGGCTCTAGATACAGCGCCAAAAAATTCAATGGCTTTCAGTTATTCATCAAGGTTATGTTTTTTGGAACTATGTAAATATAAGTACCTGTATCTGGTTTCTTTATAATTTTAATTGAACAGTGTCCAGGCAGCTTCAGAGGTTGCATTAAGTATGTACGCAGTTCTTGCAAAAATTTAGTGTGGCAAATGTTGAAATTCTGGTATAAATTGGTGAGTGACAGTAATCTGCAAATTTTAATCTATTATAGATTATAGTCTTGCTGTTTTTGAGTGGGCGCATTCGCGAGTCCTCTTTATACAAGATTTTCAACATTTACCACTACTAAACTTTTGTAAGAACTTTCCTTATTTTTGGTTGACAACAGTTCTCCTTTTTCTAGTTTAATAAAAGTTCGTACGAATTTATCAAGTTAAATTTGACTAATAATAGATAAGTATTAATGTAAGTAATGTGTTTATCAATTGGGGATAACTATTAGTTTGTTAGTCCAACCCTTATACATTTAATTAGAAAGTTACTTTGTAGCTTTTAGTAAGCAGTTCTAACTGAGTATTGATAAACCAGTATATGTCTCTTATAGGCACAACATGTCGTCGTACGTTAGTACCATTTTGTCAAGCATTTTTGTAATTAGGAAGTAATTAGATATTAGTATAAATTTATTATTCCAATCTACGGTTTTATAATGCACATTTAACTGGAGAATAAATTTATACTTGATGTAAATCCAAAATTAAATTCACTTAACTCTCAAATAAATGAAATATTGGTATCAGTTATTATACCAACATTTTTCCAAATCCAAAATTCTACACATTTCCTCTTCAGTTTGAAGGCGCATTGTTAAACCAGCACTTACTCATATATACTGTGACGGGCTTACTTACCGATTTACTTAAATTGGAAATAACGTTAGCAACGTATTAATTTATACAACAGAAAGTTATTACAAAAGAGCCCTTTGCGCATCACTAAAAACTTAGTAAATAAATGCAGTGGCCTCTTTTTATGGATAGTAAATTAATTAATATGGGATAATTATTATACACGCAAGTAGCTACCTACTAATTTTAACAAAAGATTGCAACTTAATCGTTTATAAGAGCTTATATTATCATTTTAAGTTTTAGTATTACCCTTAAAAGACAAACCATTTGGGATTGAGATTTGAGACTGAATGAATGAATATGTACAAATTATAATTATTACGACTATTTTTTTAAGTTTGCGTAAGTTTATAATGTTTTACTGTTAGTGCTGTGATTAGTATATTAAATATTTAGTTATTATTATTAGATTGTAAATAATTTCTAAAATTAATTACTTATTATCGAAATTGTTAAACAAATGCGTAATCGATAAAAAATAAAAGCTATTAATAATTAAAAATCTGTTTTATTTAAATTATTTTAAGTTAATTAAATAAAAATGAAATATCATTGTTTCAAATTTGCCGCGCACACGTATTTATTTCGGCAGCCAATACCAGGGGGCGCTAAAAGACGGTAAATTAAAAATAGCTGGCTTTGTCTCTTCCTCATATATATATATATTGGGATGTTCCGTGTTAGAGGCCAACGCCTGAATGCACACCAAGGTACAAAAATTATCGGACAAACACCAGAAACTCGTACCGATTAAAGTTTTCAAAAACAAAAAGTAACGACAATCACCTACCTTTAATTTTTTAAGCCGGTACTTATCCTTTTTATTAAAAAAAATTTCTTTATAACATCAACAAATACAAAAGCGTGGCTATATACGAGACCATTACACGTAGTTGAGTCACTGACCGGTAGAAATTTCGTACATATGTAGGAGGCGGTGATTGCCAAACAATTGTTATCAACAGAGCCACCTGCACGCTTCTACAAACAACCAATAGAGGACACTGTGCGATACTGTGGGATGTGGGGCAATAATAGTAAAACAACACGATCTACTTTCATCTGACTCCTTTATTTGCTGCAACCGTCTGCAACAAACCACTCTAATCAGTTTATTCGCCACAAGAAGAGACATTTAGTTTGAATATTTGTCAAGAGATGGCCCCACAAGTAGCACATTCTAGCTAACGCGCGATTTTCGTAGATTCAACCTTAAATTTGCAAGAAAACTTTATTTCATTACTAAAATTTAACAACTGGCTTTTGATAATATTCATAGTATTCATATCATTTGTTTAAGATATTCACACAGCTGTAAATCCACCATCAACTGGTAAACAAGCACCTGTGATTAAGCTCGCCTTATCGCTCAAGAGAAAAACTATAGCGTTAACCACTTCGTGTACTTCTCCGAACCTGAAAAAGGTTAATTATTTCAACCCACACGTTCAAACGGCCTCATATTACCTTCCCATGGGAATGCGAGCCAACATCGGTACGGCTTTTTCTGGATCGGTCCAACACTGCCGTCCAAGTGCCGTCATAATAATGGTAGGATTGACGCTGTTAACTCGTATGTTGTATGGAGCCAATTCTAACGCGGAACCTCTCGTAAAAGCGTCGACTGCTCCTTTAGTGCACCCGTAGACGCAATGAAACTTCGTACCGGCTAATGAAGTTTGGGACGAAATGTTTACGATCGAACCGGATTTCTTTTTGGCGATTAGATTTTTGGCAACTATTTGAGTTAAGTTGACGACTGCTTTGATGTTGATATCGAATAATCTGCAAAATGTTTGTTTTGTTGAATTTTAAGGTGAGGAAATTGTTCGAGTTTAGACTTACTTGTTGACGTGATCTTCTGGAGTGTCTAAGAGAAGTTCTGGAAAAGCTATTCCGGCACAGTTGACCAATAGGGTGATGTTGTCGAAATTTTTAAGAGCATTGACTGTAGCTGTCCAGTCTGCAAGATCTACTGCAACTGTTTTAATTGATGGGATGTTTACTTTGAGTGCTTCTGTAAATAGAGACTGTGTTTTTTTGGAAGAACCAAAATGTGTGGACGTAAGGTAACTGATTTAAACTTACCTAAGGCGCTTTCATTTACATCGAGAGCAATAACTTCTGCTTCGCATTTCACTAGTAACCTGACTATTTCGCTGCCAATACCTACGATGACAAAGAAGATTGCTTTTTAGTAAATCTTTTTAGAACAAATATTAATTAAGAATTAAAAATAGATGAAAATACCTCCACTAGCCCCCGTGACTAACGCTTGTTGTCCAGAAAATTTAACTTCCATAGCTAACTCCTAACGAAAATTTGCTTAAAGAACCAAAATTTGAAACTAAATTATAATTTCGAGTACTTCGTATTTTTATAATAAGCTTAATTGGTCACTTATTAATTATGAAGGTCTTTTTAATTAGAACTCACCAATGTCAACTTAAATTATTAACCAAAAATACATTCAAAAGTAGATAGTTACGCTATAGCATTAAAACTTGTGTAAATAGTAGCATTATTTATTTTAAAAGTTGATTATTCATTTCTACACTATTTTGGTATATTTTTCAAAAACATTTATCGAACAAAGTATTCTTAATTTGACTGATTAATGAATGCTCTTCCAAGAGTAAAGAAACTAAAAGTGGTTCGAATTACCTAGAAATAAAAGGTTATATCAATTTTGCCGGAAGAAAAGCAGTCGAAATAAAAGCAATACTTGTGTGAAACTACTCAAGTTTAAGTTTATCATTTTTCCCGCCATTAGTTTGCTCGTTTTATGCGATCTTTGTATGATCAATACAAACTGCTTTCTCAATTCGATTTGATTTTTCTTCCACCAACCACATTGATAAATTGTATCCGCTACACTTTGACTCTGAAATGTACAATTTTTAGTTTAACAAAGGCATTAAAGTAAAATTCGAGCTCTCTGGCGATTGAATAAATTATGAATTTTATGAGCAGTCACATTGAGTAAATAGAACAATCGCTTAATTTGTGTTAAACTGCAATTGTAACGAAGAAGATAGAATTTTAACGCCTAGTAGTCAGGCAACCATCAATACACTACTGCATATAAAATGTTTTACTAAAACATTAAACAGAAATCTACGAACTATTATAATATTATACGATAAGTGACTAATTATGTCTTATTAATTACAAAATAGACATTAAATTTTCTTACCTCTTCCGTTAAAAGACTGCCTAAAAAACAAAAGACGAACAACATGCTCATCTGTAATGCCATTGCCATTACGGATGACAAACTTGCTGTAAATCTAAAATTGTGCTCATTTTTTAATTAAAATTGATATAACTTAAGACACTCAACAAACCCATTATGTAAAATATCCAAAAGTCCCAAAGCGGACATAAAGACGTTAGTCAAAAATAAATTCAGTAACATCGGAGAAAAAGCGTCGTTGATTCTATCGACACAACTACAACAAATTCATATCTAAGTTTTCATTCAATTATTTTTTGTTATTACCTAAAAACGAGGTTATGGTGGTCGATCAAAAGCTTGAGTTTTACCATATCCGAATTATCGCGAATTTCTAAAAATCCCCTCTTAATGAGTTTCAATTCGACTAAATTATAAACAATTAGCGCCACTAACAAAAAATCGGATCCCAAATGAAGAGAAATTGTTAAGAAGTGTACTGTTAAAAGTTCAAACGCGTAACCAATTAAATATTTAAACGTAGACGAGCCTCCTTGGAAATGATAAAGCATGTAAGGCAACTCTTGAACTTTAATCTTAGAAGGATCCAAAAAATGGGCCAAAATCATGATGAATAGAGTTGTTGCAATAATCTTCGTGACTGTTGTCATTATTTTGTAAATGTGGTCAATTTCAGATTTTAATTTTAATCCGTACTTATCGGTATTCCAGTAGCTCGAACAAACTATTTGGATTAATTCTCTCAGTTTGGTTTTATGTAGAGCCATAAAACAACATTTGAATAAAAGCTGAAAATTTTGTTCTGTAAAGGTATATCGAATAAAGTTAAGGTTTTCTTACGCACTATTTGTACTCCGAAAATTGCTAGCGCGTTAAATAACATATTTTCTAAAACAGAGTAATAGAAAACTCCCAAACAAAGCTCAATTTCAACGATAAATATGCAAACAGTGAATAAATAACTTCTAAATTTTGCAGCGAGACCCTCGTTGAGAGGGTTAAAACCGCAAAAGTTTAAAAGTTGCAATATTGTTTTTAATAACGGTTTATAATCCATTTCGGCAATTATGGTCTTTTGTAAAGATAACTTGAGTACTAAATAATTTTTCAAGAATATTGTAACCGAGACAATGTCAACATTTAACTTTTTCAAGTTGTTTTCGGTATTTACCAATCGAGTAATTAATTAAATAGTTATAAGTTTAATTCGAAATTAATTCATTTTGAGACAGAATCTGTGTTTACTTTCTTATTTTTCAAAAGTAAAATAAAATAACGTCTGTCTCGTTGCTTGTTTTGTTTGTTTGTCTGATTGAAGGCTCGCCCGCTCGTGACCAACATTAATTTGACCTAATAAATTTTTGTTTGGCGGAATATCTGCAATTTTATTTTGAATCCATAAAGCAAATATTGTTTTCTAACATTTAATAATACGAGTTTTGTGTAATGTACTAATTTTATGCTATTAGTTGTATTTGAAGCTCTATACCAAATGCTTCAAATCACTCCTTGCTCCTACTAGGCAAGCAACCAACAATACACCTCTGCATAACAATTCTGTAAAATCTGTTAATTTCAACGCCTGTTAAATTGTTACTTTTAAAACGGATGAAATTGTATTCAGTATTTTTATGTAATAACAATCTTGCCCAAATATTAACTTTTTAGCAGACAGAGGCCTTTAAAAACACATCTTGAAGTTAGTTCAAATAATATTGAAATTGTATCGTTTCTAGCTTTCTAGATTATAAATCAAGATACGGCATTTTTTGACTGTTGAACTTTATAACTTTCTGATTTTTCTCATGTCTGTATTCTGTAAATATCACTGTCTGAAAAGACCTCTGCTTCATTGTCTGGTGATCAGAGTGTTTAGTTGTTAAACTTTATGATGATGTCACTGTTCGGTTTCTACCTTGTTGGCAAAATCATAACGTAGTAAAAGAAAGCTGACTAATTCACAGCAGTATTTTTTTGGAAGTAGGTACCGCACCGTGGTCCGTTCAAAATTTTCATGATTAGATTCGGTATCTGTTGATGGGATAATACGCATCCCTGAGGTGGGGTTTTGAGCCTCTCCGGTGGAATCTTAAAAATCGAGTTAACTCTTTATTTATTTATTTATTATTGATCTTAATCTAAATACATGAAGTGATAAGTGAGTGTAACAAACGTTAAAATAACTATCAATTATATTGGCCTTTGTAACTATCATCTACCATAAATATAATTATATAATATTGACAGTCGATCCTCTTGGAGCGAAAGTGATTACTTTGTTGTCTCGTCGATTGTTTTGGTGAGAAGTGCCCGTGTAAAAGTAAAGAAATTAAACGAAACTTTTATAACCTAAAAAAGAAAGCGTTAGTCAGTCAGTCACCGAGAATAATCGACAAGCGATCAAGATTCTAGTCTTTTTGACTTTTTTGTGATTTCTTACTGCAGTAAATGTCGGAAATTCTAAGTTTAAATTAGCAGCTGTAAGTCTGGCCGGTTTCTGGGCTCTAAGCATAACCAAAGCTAATTTTTTCCGCAATTCAGTTTTATTCTTTTTCCACCAATTACACTGATAAACTGCGTCAGCTACGCTGACACTCTGTAAGAAAACGGGCTATCTTAATTTTATTGGCATATCACAAAGCTATGCTCTAAACTACACACTAATATAGAATGGATGACGCTACTTGATTCAGAAATTTGTGCCTTTGGGAAAATCCAAATGATAGAATCGAAGTATAGTTTTACTCGATTTTGTGGGAGTCCCCCAAACGGGTCGTAGTCTTTTTTTAGTCTCAAACACAATAAATAGTTACCTCAGTAGTCAATAGAGTACCCAAGAAGCAAAAGACAAACAGCATAGATAGAAACAAAACTATTAAACATACAGATGTCACGTGCGGCGGAAAACTAAAACAAATGAAATTAGTAATTCAAATTAATTGCAACAAATTAACAATTTACTTACGGCTTTGTAATAATATTTATTAAAGATAAACAAGTGATTAGAACGGTATTCAAGAGCACATTTGTCATAAATGGAAAGAAGATGTCGTTAATTTTCCCGATGGACCTAAAAAATACTGACTGGCTATTGGCGACTTAAAAATTTTTTTTTCGCACCCCAAGACTAGATTGTGATGATCCACGAGAGCCTGAATTTCGTTATTTAAGTCTTCGTCGGGTTTGTTAGATATTTGTAAGAATCCTTCTTTAATTATTTTAAGTTCGTTAATATTAAAGACGATTAAAACGACGAAGATGAAGTAGAAGGATATGTAAACGGATATGCCCATGACTGTTAAAATGACGAGTTGTAAGAAATACGAAATTAAGTATTCTTTTATGGGCGCATTTGTTTTCTTTACGTGATATAGAGCGTAGGGTAAAGTTCGACTTCTGATTAAGGGCGGGTTTATGAATAAGCTGTATGTCGTTACTAAATACATTACTGCGATAAATACTAAGATTTTTCGCAATTTTTGGTTTATGCTTTGTATGGTCTCGTGTAGTTCTTCTCCATATTTGTCCGACTTCCAATATTTCGTTTTAATGTTTATTATCAATTTTTTCAATTCGCTACGGTTTCCAATCAAAGTTATCATTTTGAAAGTGAACTGAAACAATAAGTTAAAACTGATATTCCTCCTTTTCGTACGCGGTGTCTTAACTAAACCTAAGAAGTGGTTATAAGTTATAAGCTATAAACTCCGAAAACAGTCGTTTGGACAACTTTGCAATTTTTGTCAAACTTAAACACACTCCAGAGCCAAAACTGTTTGTCTAACGTAACAAGTCAATGAGATAGAATTTGTAAACAATTTAATGTGCTTTATTTTTGCATAGCAACCATTTTCTCTAAAAGTTCGTATTTTTCTGGTTATAAGCGAAAAACTAAAAAGCGTTTTTGTGGGTCGCCTTTGAAACTTTTGTCAAACTTTAACGCACCCTAGTGCCTAAACCGTTGGTCTAACGTCAATAGCCAAGCAAACAGAATTTTAAAAAAATTTAATAGTATTTATGTTGGTTATAAATGTTTTTTCTAAAAATGCGTAGTTTTCAAGTTATAAGCGAAAAACTAAAAAAAAAATTTTTGGGTCACATTCCGAATTTTTGTCAAACTTTAACACGCTCTATCGCCTAAACCGTGTGTCTGTGGAAAAAAATTTAAACAATATAATTTATTGAAAATTTTATGTAGTTTATTTTTATATAAAAGCATTTGTTTTAAAAGGTGGGTATTTTACAAGTTATAAGGAAAAAACGAAAGAAAACCATTTATCAACATAATTTGAATTTTTTAGCAAATTTTAACGCGCTCTAGAGTCTAAACCGTTTATCTGAAGAGAAAACTCTAAGAATCATAATTTGTAGGAAATTTTATATAGTCTATTTTTATATAGAATCACTTTTCTGAAAAAGTGCGTATTTTTCAAACTAGAAGAGTTATAAGCGAAAAATTGGCAATTTTTTTCGCATTTTTCAGTTTTTCCAAAACGCATCACTTTAGGAGATTGCTAAATCGAAATGCAGACTCAGCACCCCAAAAAACATGAAGAACAATAAGGGAAAGCATTTAAAATGTTTTATGAATTTGCCTCTTCTTTTCCTCTAGTCTAGTAACTTGACCATTTCTATTAATCGACTTACCAATTCCAGACCCATAGATGCGGGAACGTCAAACAAAATGTGTTCGAAGTTTCCGTGCGAAATGGCACCGAAGAACATCTCGTTAAAATAAGAAAATATAATAATGGTACACAAAAAACTTTTAATTTTAGCAAACAAATTATCGTTGAGTGGATTAACTCCACAAATGTTTAAAAGTTTTAAAACTCCATCGAGCAACGGCCTCTTGTCGCTATCCATTTTACTTAATGGGTAAATATTATCAAACTTAATTACGATTAGATACTTAAATTTTGGGTAATAATAAGAATCAATTTTTATGTAATGTTTCGATAATTATCACTAGGCACGTTCTATTCGTTAGTTCTCCATTATTGTAATTTTAAATGTTTATAAACGAAACTTAAAATGTAATTATAATGTAAAATAGTCCCATTAACGAGAACGAGGGGGTGACCAGGTTAGGCATTTCTTTTCATTAATAAGGGATTGCATGTCGAATTATAAAATCTCATTAATTTTTCCATTTAACTCGACTCGAAGAATTTTTTCATTAAAATTTCTCGATAATTGCAAATGATTAGAATTAATAAAAAGAGCCTCATTTAAAATTAAAATTAAACTTTAAATAATACTGTGTATACAGGGTGACCGGATAATCCATCAGAAAACTTCTAGAGGTGATTAAACAGGTTAAAAGAACGGTAGAAGTTCCTCTAAGAAAAATGTTAAATCTCGGCAATAACAAAGATACAGCTACTCAAAGTTCAATATTTTGTTTTTTCTTTTTGATGTACCTAACTCCATTAATCCTTGGTCAATCAGGTTGATTTGTGGATGCTTATTTAGCGTATCGAGTTTTATCATTCCATCATTAAAGTGGTTCATTATTGTACCACCAAAGAGCACTTTACCTAAAACTCGAAATTTATTTCTCACCTAACTTTTGTGTCTTGATAGGTATCACAATATTTACGATACATTTTTGAAGGCAGTCAAAATTCTGAAAATCAATGTACTCTTTATTCTAATCGATAAATGTAACCGTTTAGCTGAAAATTCACCTCAAAGTTTTGACAAATTAACTTTAAATAAGCGACTTTGGGAATCTTAGTAGCTTTGGACCTCGATCGAACCTAAAGTTTTGATAAATGATGGATTATCCGGACACCCTGTAGATCTATATAGATGTCTAGATACACATAATATTTCGAATGCAATCTACCTCCCTCAAAATGTATGTATGTTTTATCACGTGTACAATCCCAAACACGTTCTTCGGTACTATTCGCCGATTTTCTATTCCAATAACAGAAACATATTATTCAATTTTATTCGTATTCAAGTACGTTACAATTTACAATACAATAATATAATAAAAGCTAATGAGTTGTTATTTGGATTTGTTTATCAATGCTCTGGCAAACATGAAAAAATTTAAGGTGGCCCTTACAAACTGAAAGAAGTAAAGAGCAATGTTAGTAAACACTCGAGTTTCGAAAACATTAATATATTATTTATTTACTTGGGTAAACGCAGAAAAATCTAAATGCAGATTGCCGGCAGTAAGTTTGGCCGGCTTCTGAGATCTCATTAAAACTAAAATTAGCTGTTTTCTCAAACAAATGTTGCTCTTCTTCCACCAACCGCACTGATAAATGGAATCAACCACACTTTGGCTCTGCAAATTTCTTGTATTACTTTAACGAGTTTGACATTTATGTTTATTGTACCTCGCTACTTACTAAATTACCCAAGAAGCAAAAAATACAGAACGTCGATAGGAAGAAAAATATCATCAAGATTGAAGATGCGCTTGGGGGAAAGCTGAAAACAGATATTGTGGTATTAAGACTTCAACTAAGTTTTTCGTTTATAACTTGAAATCTGCAAACTTTTGAGAAAAATGTGTTTATTTAAAAATAAACTAGTTTCAATTTCCTACAAATTATGTTAAATAGATTTTTTGTCAGACAAACGGTTTAGGCGCTAGAGCGCGTAGAAGTTTAATAAAAATTCTAAAATAACCCCCAATTTTTTTAGTTTTTTGCTTATAACTCAAAAACTATGCACTTGTAGAGAAAAGTTTTGTATTATAAAATATAGCAAACTAATTTTTCTACAAATTACGTCAGAAACGTTTTTTACGTCAGACGAATAGTTTAGGCGCTAGAGCGCATTAAAGTTTAACAAAAACTCCAAAAATCGGCTCCTAATTTTTTTTAGTCTCTCTCGCTTATAACTCGTAAACTATGCACTTTTAGAAAAAATCTTTTTATACAAAAATATAGTAAACTAAATATCCTACAAATTGCGTCTGCAACGATTTTTACGTCAGACAAATAGTTTAGGCGCTAGAGAGCGTTAAAGTTGAACAAAAATTTCCAAATTGGCCATAATTTCTTTTAAGTCTCTCGCTTATAACTCGAAAACTATGCATTTGTAGAGAAAAGTGTTTCAATACAAAAATATAATATACTGAATTTTACAAAAATTACGTCTCCTGCGCTTTTTACGTCAGACAAATAGTTTAGGCGCTAGAGCGCGTTGAAGTTTAGTGTATATCTGACGTAGCGGCTCTCCACCAAGAACAACTCGCACTTTTCTCGTAGTGAGTTTTTGTAAGTTTTTAAAGGTGGTATTTTGGGGTATATATTAGTTCAAGAAATTTTCTACAGAAGCTTTTCTTCGTACTTTTATAGCCTTCTTGATACATTATTTTGATTGTTTACTTGCTTACCCTTTCATAATGATATTGATCAACGTCGAGACGATCACTAAAGTGGTGCATAAAAGTACGTTGGTCATATACAAATAATAAATATTATTAACCTCATTTATAGAGCTGAAAGAACAACGAATTATTAACAATTTTTTTATATAAAAAACTTACGTACTCCAAAATGAGAGCGTGATGCCTCACGAGTTCGTTTAAATGCGCGCCAGTTGCTTCAACTCTCAAGTAGCCTCTTTTAATCAGCTTAAGTTGATTAATGTTATAAATAATTAGAGTAATGAAAAAGAAGTCGGGAAATATATAAATTGAAATTCCCGCTGGTACTAACCATATCGATTGTAAAATATGCGCAACTACATATTGTTTTATTGGGGCGTTAGCTGTCGGTACGTGATATAAAGCGTAGGGCAAAGTTTTTGTCTTCATCAAAGTTGGATTTAAAAATACAGTTATAAACAAGAGTATATAACTTATTGTTATAGTAAGTATTGTTTTTTTCAGAAATTTGTACCCTTTTTGAATTGTTTCGTGTAAATCCTTTTCGTATCTATCGCTTTTCCAATACTTCGCTTCTATTTTGATTATTAAATTTTTCAGTGCTTCTCGATTTAACGATATTGTGATAGTTTTGCATAACGACTAAAACCGTAGCAATAAAAAATCAGTATCAAATGAAACAGAGAAGCCCCTTAAAACAATCCAATAATGATGTTTAAGGACGTTTGGTAAGAGAACGAAACTTACCAATTCAATTCCCACAAGAAGCGTCATATCAAAAGATATATCTCCCAAATCGGCAAGTTTAAAAACTCCAAAAAATAGTTCAAAAATATAAACGGTTAATATGATTATAGTAGCGCCACACCTTAATCTCACAAAGGAGTCATTTTTCAATGGATTAAATCCAAAAATATCCATAAATAGCAAAATGAAACTCAATAGTGGTGTATTTTCTTTGTTTGTGTGGTTCATTTTACGAAGGTAACTCGATGACTATTTAGTAACAAATTGATCTTGATAATTATTGTGTTAGGTATTGTAATAACCTTTAATTTCTTTCAATTAGTCAATTTTATTAAGTTTCGAAAGTCAAATTATACTTTTAATAGAAAACCATTTCTTCTAAATTACTTTATATACCAAGGACGGAAAAGAAAAGTTTGACCGAAAGCGTTACCGTGTGCTTATTTTGTTATTAGATTTTAATCTACGCTTTTCTAATTATTTTTTAGAGGTTACTCCAAATATTAATCATTCCTATCCTGCTGTTGCTCTACCAAACCAATTCATTGTTGGAAGATGTGACGAAATTGAAGTTTATTCACACGGCAAGTATTCGAGCGGGTCGAGTTAGGTAAACTTATTATTCGATTTCTAGGCTTCGGCTGCACTCCAGCTACAAATCAGACCCCATTAGGCTAAACTCAACAGTTTGATAAGAGCAACACAACTGCAGAATTTTGTTAGACAACTCTTTTATTTGGAACTACTCCTCGACAAGAGGGAAGTTCCCGACTTCAAACTTTCACGTTTGGCGCACAGGCAATACCGTCATTCGGTAAGTCTGGATAAGACGGTTCTGGATTATATCGTTAACAACACGCTGCAGGCAAAAATGTATCATTTTTGTAAATACGAACATATCGCCAATCTGCCAACCAAACAAAGCGCAAGGTTTTGAATTAGCGACGTCGACGTCGCCTAATTTATGCGAATTACAACCCTAACAAACCCAAACGTCGTTCCAACCTTCAAATACGAGTGGCGTATTTGGAAGCGATACCGTTAAAAAAAGTAGCATTACTCATTCTATTTGCAAAAAACATGATTCTATAACAGCGATGAAAGAATACGAAAACTAAACAAAATCCTTGGAAGAGCTCCATTGGGAAGGATACAAACTCGACCGCAAGAGTAATTTGAACTTGAAAAGCAGAAACACACTTTGCTTTAAACGTAGGGATAGTTGGAACTTATTCAATAATTCTATTATGTCTTCAACAACCGAGTAGTGTTGATGCTGCATCGTTCGGCGATTAGACGACTGATCGATAACAAAACATCTCTCGCGTCACGATCGTTTTGGTTTGAGAAATCAAACCGGCCAACAATCATTATTTAACAAACCTAGAGGAATATTTGGGGCGACTGTCACGACTAACCCTACCAAGCCATTCTAGACGCAGACGAGCCAAAATTCCAACAACCAAACAGTTTGTTCAGTCTAGCCAATCAGAATCTATTCACGTTGCAAGTATAGCCACCAAGAGGCTTTGGATCAATGGTCTAACCAGGAAGAAATAAGAAGGGTAAGTTAGTTGTTTCTGTATCTACCACTGCTCCATATCGTACGTCAAAAGATGTAAAAGTATAAGGGAAGCTCTTACTCGAATGAATACCAATACTTTGCAACTTTTCTAAAATTAAAATTCTGAGATTGGATTTCCTGATTTAAAACAAAATCATTAAAGTGTGATTTATTGATATGTGATTTCAGGAACACCAAAGATTGGAGAAAGCGTGCAGTTCTTCGATATTAGTCTTACGGTAATCTATCAATTTGGACCCCTATTTGTCTGATCTGATTAGTAATAAATAACTTAATCCACCAAACCCAGAAGTCGATTGTTAATTGCTAGGCGTAGAGAAACAATTGTGGCTCGTTTGCCCCAAGAATTGTTTGACAGGATTATTGACAGCGAAGGGTAGGCTCCTGTGTTAGTCGTGGCAGACTCACCAAATTTTGGTTTGTTAAGTAACGATTGATGGCCAGTTAAATTTCTTAAGCCAAAACTGTTGGCTTCCTCTCTAAACGAAGACGATCGAGACGCGAGACGCGAGTGATGTTTCGTTATCACTATGAGCAAATAGAGAAGGTGCATTCGTCGTCGAAGCACCGAAACTAGTCTGCTGTTGAAGACCTAATAAAATTGCAAAAGTTACAATTATAGTTTAAGGCAAAATATGTTTCTGCTTTTCAAGTTTAATCTATTCTTGCGGTTGATTTCATATTTTTCTCAACGCAGCTCATTCAAAGCTTTTGTTTCGTTTTCGTATTATTTAATCGCTCTTCTACAATGACGTTTTGTGCTATAAGAGAATGGGTAAAGCTGCTTTTTGGTACGGTATCATTTCCGAGTATGCCACTCGTATTTGACGGTTGGGCCGACGTTTTGGTTTGTTGAGGTTGTAATTCGAATAAATTCGACGACGTCGAGGTCGCAAATCCAAACCCTTGCGCTTTGTTTTGTTGGCTGGGTGACGATACGCGTTCGTATTGAAAAATAATTAATTTTTTCTGCAGCTTGTCGTTGACGGTATAATCTAGAACAGTCTTATTCAGACTTAGCTAATGTCGGCATTGGCTGCCCCCAAATGTTGAAGTTTGAAATAGGGAACTTCCTGTTTGTTGAGGAGTGTTTTTAAGTAAAAGAGCTGTCTAACCAAATACTGCAGTTGTGTTGCTTCTACCAAACTGTCGAATTTGGCCTAATGGGGTCTGATTTGTAGCTGGAGTGCAGCCAAAACCTAAAAATCGAATAATAAATTTACCTAAACTCACTTCGTTTGTGTGAGAGAAGACGAACATGCCGCGCCCAGCAAACAATGCCGACATTAACTACGCCAACTAGCTTTTAAAATTATTTATTCTTAATTTACTCCTCGTTTGGCGAAGTTGCTTTCTTCTAGGAACGTTTATACCATTTATCAGACAAACAGGGTTCCAAATTTGTAGATTAATACACACCCAAAATAACTGGTGGATTTTTATACGGTTCAGAGTGCTTATGAATCCTTAGATTTTGGCTCTGAACTGGTCAAAATTCGCATCGTTTATGGTTGTCAGTGAACTACCCTTAAATCGCGACTCATTTTTCTCCCTTGATCGCAGATGGACCGGCACGTGCATTCGGCGAGTTGGTGGGAGGTCGTTCATTTTAACGCCCTTGCTATATCTTAAAAATATTTATCTTCTAATCTTCAATTAACATTCCTCGAGGATTCCTAATTAATTATTGTAATTAAATGTCTCTGAGTCGGAGGCACGCGTTCGTTGACAGGGTAGCAGGTCATGACTGTTCTCTGAATTTTGGGGTACTTCAATGACAACCATCCTCGAAAAGCTTTTCTGTGTGGGGATCATTCCGTGGTGGCTCTTGTGAGTTGTCGTGGACTTAATATCGCCACATCGCCACACACTTTGCAGACGTGGAAAATTTGTTCTCACGTCTCTTTCGTTCCGTTGCGGTTCTGGTGAACCATGGTGGAATCTTCCCGCACATCGCACATCCTTAAGAAGAAGTGTTAAATACATTTCCGCAACCCCGCTATTCCTTTCCCGTGTTATTAAATATTTTCTTATATATTTTTGTAATTACATTACTATATGTAAATTTTATACAATCTCTTACAGCTGAGACTTGAAAATAAAATTATTTTGCATACGGCATTTGTGTGTTTTATTTCTAACGACGTTGAACTCACTTCTATATACTACCGACCGATGCTAAAGGAAGAAAGAAGATACGCTACTAATATGGGAACTTACACTGGTTCTACGATTTTTTTTATAAATCATCTTTGAGGTGTCCACGGAAATGCCTTCGTCGTCCTCGTTCTTGTAGCTGTAGGTTTAGGTATAGTCTGCTTCACGACATTCGAAATGGACATCTTGACTTTATTTACAGTAAGCCGGGTTCCAAAGGACCATCAATTACGCTTAAAAAGCCACATTAGAAATTTATTCAACATTTTACCTAGAATAATATTAAAGAAGAGAGGTAAAATTTACTCCTGTAGCGGGGATTATTAGTATGCACGTGTATAATATCAAATGGCCAAGTTGGAGTAGAGAGAATGTTTCAACGAATTTGCCTGATAATAACTTTCGTAATATTTTGCTATAAATTGTGCGAATTGTGTTCGTCAAACGACTTTTAATAAACGAATAGAGACCATCTTGCTATACTCCAGATTTAACCCACCCTTAATTGACATTTCAAAATTTTATTATATTAAGCTAGCCTTGTTTAGCTTAAAAAATTGGCAGTTACTTAAGACTTTATCATTATCATCTCCAACCGTCTGAGATATTGATTAAAGATATTGAGCGTAGATAATTTTGTTACCGAGTAACATTATGTTGTGTTATGTATGAAATTAGTTCCAAATAAAGACTCTCTTATTTAAGGAATCATCTTTCAAAGAGTTTTGTACCTCTCTTAGGAGACACCTTAGGCCGGTCGTCCATTTATACGACATGTCTGCGGCATGTCGTATCATTTTTAGACCTGTGTTTATTAATTGAGATTCGTACACTTGACAGACAAGTTATTTCTTGTTTTCTTGGTTTAAAAATGATACGACATGTCGTATAAATGGACGACCGGCCTTTAAAACTTTATTGCACTAAATAATTGACTTTCTCTGTATCCACTAAAATCGTCGAGTATACGTTTTTGAATTACCTCGTATAATTACTCTTTTCATCTTTATTACTCTAATTAATTCATTCTACATAGCGATTACATTATTTCAGTCAATAGCTTGAAATAACGAATTTTGTTTACATCCAAGTATATTCTAGTAATTATTATTTAAAAAATTTATTATTTAGATTTGTTGATCAACGCTCTGGCAAACATAAAAACATTGAACGTAGCCCTTATAATCTGAAAACGTAGAAAGCAAATTAGTAGGTATCAGAGGTTTCAAAAATACCAGTATCTTTTACCTGTGTAAACGCAGAAAAATCTAGACTATGATGACAGGCAGAGAGTTTGGCAGGCTTCTGAGATCTCATTAAAACCAAAATTAACTGTTTTCTCAATTCAATTTTATCTTTCTTCCACCAACCACACTCATAAACGGCATCAGCGACATTCTGACTCTGAAAATTGGTCGTAATTTATACAAAAAGAAGAATAAATTTACGTTAATTATACCTCACTACTTACTAAATTACCCAAGAAGCAGAAAATGAGAAACATCGTTAGAAAGAAAAATATTAGTAAAATCGAAGATAGGTTTGGGGGAAAGCTGAAAGGTATTAATATTATAATATGGCGTATTTTCATTAATGTTTGAGACGAGTACGCCAGGTTGCGTGCACACGAAAACTTTTCCCGTTGGTTGTGAATAGAAATTGGCTAAGGTCGCTTTCAGATGACGCGTCGTCTTGCTCCCGTGTCTGACACGACGCCGTACTTAGATATAACCAAAACCATCTTTGCATCTAGTAATGAATTCACACGCTATGAAGTGATCCGTGTACTGTTACACTTATTTTTAAGAACTAAGGAGGGTGCTGCGTCTTATACGGCAACAAGTCGTATCATCTGAAAGCGACCTAACTTATCGCGATTTTGATTAAACTTGAAAAATATGCACTTCTTGAGAAAAATGCTTTTATACAAAAATGAACTATATCAAATTTTCTACTAATTATGTATCTTAGGTGTTCTTCTTCAGATGAACGGTTTAAGCGCTAGAGCGCGTTAAAGTTTAACGAAAATTCTAAAATCGGACAAAAGACTGGTTTTTAAGTTTGTCGCTTATAACTCAAAAACTACGCACTTTTAAAGAAAAGTTGTTCAATAAAAAATTAAAGTACATAAAATTTTCTATAAATTATGTTAGTTAAGTTTTTTTTCTCAAACGAACATTTTAGGCGCTAGAGAGCGTTAGAGTTTAACAAACATTTCAAAATCTTCCAAAAGCTGTTTCTTTTAGTTTCTCGCTTATAACTCGAGAACTACGTACTTTATGAGAAAAGTGCTTTTAAACAAAAATAAACTAAATCAAATGTTCTACAAATTACGCCTCTTAGGTTTTTTTCTTCCTATAAACGGTTTAGGCGCTAGGGCGCGTTGAAGTTTAGTGCATATCTGACGTAGTAACGGATAACCCAAGAACAAGTCTCTCATTTCTTGTGGCGAGCAGGTGAGCTACTTCTGCTACCGAAAAATCAAGGCGAACGTCAACAAACAAGCGCGCGATGAGTTGTCGTTTTTCCAAAACAGTCAAGCCCTCTCGATGCGCTCTTCTTTTGATGGCCCTATATGAAAATTTTGTACTTACCCTTTAATTGCAATATTTATCAACGACATCACGGTTACAACAGTGGTACTTAAAAGCAAATTAGTCATATATAACGAATAAATGTTATCGATCTCCCTTATAGAGCTAAAAAAATAATTTTTGCCAATTAAAGAAGCACCCAATCAAACTTACGTACTCCAAAACAAGACCGTGGTGGCTTATGAGTTTGTTTAATTGCTCGCCGTCTGCAAAAATGCTCCAATAGCCCCTTTTAATTAATAAAAGTTGATTAATATTGTAGACAATTAGTGTTGCGAAAAATAAATCGGAAAAGATGTAAATTGATAGCACTGCCGGTAAGATCAGTAATAATTGTAAACCCTGCACTATTAAATATTGTTTAATTGGGACGTTAGTTGTTGGGACGTGATATAGAGCGTAAGGTAAAGTTTTGGTTTTGATTAAAATTGGATTTAAAAATATGATTAAAGCTACAGCTACTATACATATTGGTAGGGCGTATATTAATTTTTTCAAAATTTTGTATCCTCTTTCAATTTTGTGCTCTACATTTTTGTCGTATCTATTATTCTTCCAATATTCCGTTTGGACGCGTATTATTAAATTTTTCAGAGCTTCTCGGTTTAAGGATATTATGGCCATCTTATTCAATATCTAAAATACACAACATGGCACTTATAAAGAAATAAAATGTAATTTTGAGTTTTCCGTTGACCGGTTACACCGTAAAGGAGCGCGATGTAGTCAGTGGTCAGGCTTAATACCAGACGACCTGACCTGGAGGGCTGTAACGAGGCTGCCCTTCCGAAGCTCCCACAGTTTTTAAGGGCCTCAGAAGGTTGTTATTACTTAGAAATATCTATTTAAGATTTACCTTGCTGATATTCTGTTACTGTCTAGCATACGCGAGTTTGAGGAATTGAGTTGGTATTAGAATTAGAAACAAATTTTAAACTTACCAACTCGAGTGCAAAAACACTCGGTATATCAAAAGATATGTCTTCCAAATTGTCAAGTTTAAAGATTCCAAAAAATAGTTCCAGCATATAAATGACGATCAAAACGAAAATAACCCAACTTTTAAATTTTGCGAAAGAATCGTTTTTTAGTGGATTAAATCCAAAAATATCCAAAAATGGTAAAATGTAGCCCAATAAAGGCGCATTTTTTATATTTGTGTCATTCATTTTATGAAGACAACCCGAAGACTACTCTAATGAAATACCTATTGATCATGACATCGTGACAAAAGGTTACTAATACGTAGAGTAATTACATCAAGTATTCTTGTAACTTCTAATTTCTTTTATTAATTCATTTAAGTGCTTTTCTAAATACATTACAAGTTTGTTAAGTGAAACGCTGTAATTGACAACTTTTATGTACCTCTATCAAATTTTGTAGGCTTGTTACGCCCTACAATTATTCTTACGTGCACAGGGTCTATTATAAAAGGTCGATCCAGATTCTTCCTTTGATGGTTAAGGGACAACTTAAGCTATATCCTCAACTACTTCAGTTCTCAAGCCACTCACTCACTTGTAGGACGATCTTTGTATAATTCGGGTAGAAGGGGTTACCGTGTCGTGCCAGAAGTTCATAAACATGAAACATGTGTCTTTTTGTAGGTATCCTGAGGTGGATAGCGATAGAGCACGCGAAGTAGTTTCGAAGGAATGGTCGTTGAAAAAATTCCAAGAGCGGTAAAAAGGGAACGTTCAGCATCAAGAGCTGATAACGTTTTACCGTACCGATGTATCCGTACCGTGCTCGAGAATGTTCGGAACTATGGAGCGAGAAAAGAAAGATTTGAATATAGTAGACTATTCCATAGGTCCATGCAGTTTAGAACAAGTATGTATTTATTGTAATGTAATAACAATAACAGTTAGATAGACATCCTAGTAACGACAATAAAAAAGTTGATTGATTAAAAGCTTTGTGATACACTAAAATGATTACTGATTACAGTGATTACCTACGAGAAAAACAAAAGCATAACAGCATTTATATTAAAAGTGTTAGAATTACGAGAAACTGCATAATATCTATAATTTAACTTTTCTCCTTTTAGTACTGGACAGATCTATTTATACATCCAGTTTTCTAATTATTACCCGAGCAACAGTAAAATAATTAAATGCGGTCCCGATAATCTGTAAAAACAGTCTTTCAATTCCGCCAACCTAAAAAAAACCTTTTACTCTTGTAAAAGTAACCAGATCCAATTCGAGCATCTTAAACGCGATCAATTTGGTCGATTTTTGAGATCGTTGTATGGTTAAAATTAATTTTCTTCTCAACTTAATTTGGCCACTCTTCCACCAACCACATACGTAAGCAGCGTCGGCTACGCTTTCGCACTAAAAAAGGGAAGCTTTTTAGTAATGAATTTTACGTCGGAAAACCATTATTGTTGGACACCGCTTTTTTGCGCATTAATCGCTTTTTGTACACCCTCAAAACAAATTTCAAAGTTTTAACTCTCTTCTATTCGCTCTTTCTACAGTTTTGACACTTCTTTTATTTCGTTTAAACTCTCCTTTTATGCTCTGAATCATAAAACGTTATACGCTCTTTTACACACCACTCCTTCACTTTCGGTAGCGTTCCTACTCATGCAGCACTCTTCTCTCTACACTCACTCTACTCTCTACACGGCAAGTATAAATCATGCAGCAAGTTTAACTAGATATTGTTTTTTTACCTCGGTACTTAATATTGTTCCTAACGAGCAACAAACCAGTAGCAGTGATAAGTACATTATCATCACTAAAACATCGGAAATTTGCGGCGGAAAACTGAAATTATGAAAAGGTAAAATTCGTTGCCTGTAAGTGGTTGAACTTACCTAGTATTAAGCAAACTGATTAAAGCTGCACATACTGCAATTGTTTGACTAATAAATAAATTTGTTAAAAATAACGAAAAAACGCCGTTAATTTGTTGAATAGAACTGAAAAAGGAAAAAAATTTAAAAACTGATGTTATATGGCCACAACATACTTTTTCCCAAGCCCTCAAAATGTTTAAAAAATATCAGAAAATAATATGAACCAGTGTGCCAAAATTTTCTTTGACATTTTGACATCCAAAAAATTGTAACTCCGGTTCTGGAAATATCTAACAAACCGAACAAACGTCGTTTGATTATAAGAACTCTGATATCTATGGCATGTCTAAAAACAGCAAAACCAGCCCGCCCGTTAAACACTTACAGCTCTAAACATAATTTCAAAACTTCTCCTGTACTATTAAACACTTTTTACGTTAACAGGAACTCTCTCAAACTGGAGGTTCTTAAACTTACTCCAAAATCAAAATGTGATGCTCAATTAACGAATCAATTTCAACTGAGCCGTCTTCGGAACCATAACCATCTCGCGCCAAGTTAGAAAATCCCATTTTAATTAACCTGAGTTCGCAGATAGTATAAACAATTAAAGTTGCAAAAAGACATTCGAAACCTATAAAGCAAGGAATTCCAACAATATTTGTTGAGCATATTTGAAATGTAAAAATAATTATATATTGGGTTAAAGTGACATTTTTGGGCACGTGGTAAAAATGAAAAGCAAAAGACTTCGTTTTGATTAATTTTGGATTAAAATAGAAACAAGAGGACGCACAAAAATAGAGCACCGCAAAAGTTACAAATGTTCTCAATAAGATTTTTAAAACTCTTTTAATTTCCACGTGCAAAGAGTCTCCGTATTTGTTACTTTCCCAAAATTTATCTTGTATATTTCCAATTATGCATTTTAATTCTGGTTTGTTAGAAGTTAAAATCCAAACTTTGAATAACATCTGAAACAATAAACTTTGTAGTAGGTACTAAGTTAAATCAAAAACGCTAATTAAAGCCCCACGTTGGGCGCCGAATGTATCAGCGTAGGCGAATATTGACTGATAATTGAAAACAAGAAATTGTTGGGTCTCTATCTTACGCTAGTACTCAAGAAATGAACAAATTAATAAAAAATGGCTGCCTTAAAAATAGAAAAGAGCGACGTAGATATGGACAAGCCGACCGATCTTCTACAGCAAATCAAATATTTAAATCCTCACCAGTTGCCACCCAAGCGCAATTATAATGATTTCTAATGCTTTACGAAACGTCGAACTGAACATCGCCTCAAAAGATAGTTCCACAATCATAGTTAGCATGCACAGGTAGGCTATCCCACTTCTGAATTTAGCAAACAAATTTTGTTTAAATGGATCTAAACCACATATATGCAATGCCATCAAGACTTCTTCTAGAACTGGTCGGAAATTCATGACGAAAGAGACTCGACTCGAACTAAAACTTGTCTTATAAAAGCAGTTTATATGACTAAAATTGCTCTTTTTATTCCACCCTAATTAGTCATAAATACGACTTTTTATACAAAATCAATTGTAGTGTATAATAGTATAATTATAGTTAGGGGAAACTAAAGTAAGCGGTCATTTATGCTGAGTATATTGACATTTAAAGGTTTACAATCCGCTAAACCAGCTAAACTGTATGCTGAGAGTCAGCACAACAGCACTGTGGTAACTAAATTCATCGTATGCCGACTTTCAGCATACAGTTTAGCGGATTGTAGGTCATTGAATGTCAATGTACTCAGCATAAATGACCACTTACTTTAAGTAGCATTGTCTGCTAAACGCGCCCATTGCTTAATTGCTTTGATCTATTGATCTATTCTAATATCATTCACAAGCAATATGCCATCAACATCAAACAATTTTATTTAAGGATAGGCAACACATCGTACATGTAAATTTTAGATTGAGAAGCTAACGCTTTTTTAACTATTATAACGTTGAGGTAGTAAAGTATATCTTCCGAATAAAGTCAAAAGGCCTTTTTATTTAATTAATTAACAACAAATTTAGTTTTTCTGTACTTTTATGGGCAATTGCTAAAATAGTGATTAATTATTATTGCTCTTGTAACTAACTACACATCAAATTTTTTTAGTATTACTCGAGCAACAGTAAAAACATTAAAGGCGATGCGAATAATCTGCAAAAACAGTCTTTTAATTCTGCCAACTTAAAAATAGTGAAACTTCTTACTCTTGTAAAAGTAACCAGATCCAATTCGAGCAACTTAAACGCAATTAATTTGGTCGATTTTTGAGATCGTTGTATAATTAAAACCAATTGTCTTCTTAGTTTAATTTGGCGACTCTTCCACCAATTGCATTCGTAAGCAGCGTCGGCTACGCTTTCGCACTAAAAAGGACTCGTATAGTTAGATCTACGTTCAACGTACTACTAACAATAAGTATAACTAAATTATTTTTTACCTCTTCACTTAACATCAATCCTAACTTGCAACTAATAAATAATAACGATAAATACATTATTAACATCATAATATCGGTAAGGTTTGGCGGAAAACTGAAATGAAAGCGGGAAAATGATTAAGTCTTCTTATTAGGATCGCTACAAACTTACCCATTAGTAAGAAAGTGTATTAAGGCTACACATAATGCAAATGTTTGACTTATAAATAAATTTGTTAAAAATGGCGAAAAAACTTGGTTAATCTGTTTTATGGAACTGAAATACGAAAGCTTTAGAAATATGCTATGGTCGTCTATATCTATGCCACCAAAATAATTCCTTTATTTTGGGTCACGCTGTATCAATTTTATTTAAAGGCTAATTTTGTTCAAAAAATTTTGTAAGTCTTTACATAAAGACATACTGGGCATACACACCCACAGACAGATCTACATACAGGCTTCAAGGGACCCAAACCATCGCTAAATTATTTTCTTTGCTCACGAAAAAGTAAAAACTTTACAATTAGTTACTCTCGCTCGTGTGCCATTGCCTTGCGAGAGCGGTTAACCAAATTAACCTTTAAGACGCAAATATAGAATTGTTTATTACAGTAAGAGCCAGTCTCGCCAATTAAAGAGTTTAATCAGGGTTACCTGATAAAGGATTGGTGGGGCTGGTCTTATATAAGTCACTAACTTACTCTAAGATCAAGTTGTGATGCTCGAGTAAAGCCTTAATTTCACTTAAATCGTCTTCAAAACCGTCTCGCGCCAATTGAGAAAATCCCATTTTAATCAATTTGAGTTCGTTGATGGTGTAAATAATTAAAGTTACGAAAAGGCACTCAAAACCTACAAAGCTCGACATGCCAGCAATGTTTGTTGAGCATGTTTGGAACATCACAACAATTACGTATTGCGTTAAAGCGACATTTTTGGGCACGTGGTAATACTGAAGAGCAAGAGATTTTGTTCTAAGAAATTTTGGATTAAAAAAATATACATTGGATCCACAGAAATAGAAAATTGCCGAAATTACGAATATTCGCTTGAATAATTTCAAAAAGTTTTCGCTTTCCTCGCGTAAAGAGTTTCCGTATTTGTTGCTTTCCCAAAATTTATCTTGTATATTTCCGATTATACACTTCAATTCCGTTCTGTAGAAAGTTAAAATCCAAACTTGAAGAACCATCTGAAAGAATGACATTTTTAGTTTGTAGTGCCACTCTAAGAGCAAGCTTACTAGCAGACATGTAGACAAACGAACATGCTAAGCTGTTCGTCTGCTCGTAGAGTGAAAGGCAAGAGACTAACGATAGAGATACTTAGATATTTTCAGGTCAGATGTATAACGCCTAGCAATGCATTCATAACAAATATCGTAAATGGTCAATTCATAATATGAGCGGCGAATACTACAAGCCTTACCAATTGCCATCCCAGTAGAATTATCACGATTTCTAACGCTTTACTAAAAGTAGAATTAAGCACCGCTTCCAGAGCCAACTCCCCAATCATAATTGCCATGGATAAGCAGGCTATGCCGTTTCTGAACTTTGCAAATAAATTTTGTTCAAATGGATGTAATCCAATCACGTTCAATAGCATCAAAACTTCTTTTAAGACCGGGCGAAAATTCATGGCGAAAGAGACTCTCGAACGAACCCCTAAATTTACTTTTGGACGAAAAGTTTTCCTTTTATTCCCACCTAATTAGTTGAAATATGATTTTTTGCAAAATCAATTGTGATACGTAATAATAGTTACTTATTTGTTAAATATCGAGTTACTAGTCACAAAAAAAAATATTTACAGGGCGAGACTGTGTAGTGTGTAAGTCAAAGTCACTTTACTTTTGAACAATTTCCAATGAACCCGACCCAGTCGTGGCCCGTCCGTACTATCGTTTATAATGTCCTTCTCTTTCTTCAGGGACTTCTAAAGGCTTTTTGTACATCTCGGCACATTAAAGTTAGTGCTGTAGAGCACATGTGAGTCAGTATGTCAGTATTGCGCATAGCTCACTATATAGAGTTCGTGCTATTTTAAACGCCCGAGGACTCGAATTTTAAATCGATCGTCGCTCATTATTTTCTCCGTATAATTTCATAATCAAACAAAATTATACTTCGTTAATTTTACTTTTAGAATGATTAGTTATTAGTTATTACCATTAATAATTATGTATTACAAAGTTTTGACTAATGAACTGAAAGCGTTTAAAAATTTAATCGATACCTCAATAATAGTATAACGAATGTTCTGTAATAAATACTCATTTAGTTAATTCAATTTAGTTGAACAATCATTAAATTGTACATTAAAGACATTAGATTAGGTACGTCGTCACTTAATCGACTAACTGCTTGTCGAAGAAAAATGTTCACATTTTGTTAACTCAATTTTGAAACTTCCTTCGGCAATGCTTTTAGCTGCTAAGCTTAGCAAATAATTGAAAACATTTTGTACAACAATACACGACCGTATACTAGAGTTAGGACCAAAACCATGTAAGTGTTGCGGTTAAAGTTTCGCGCAACTGGCAGTAATTGAGATTATGTAATTATGTTCTATGTTGGCTTTAATTTTACGCAGTTCTATTGCTCTATTGGTCTATTGCTGTTGTTGTTCTATTGCAAAGTCTTTAATGTAGTTTACTTCCAGTAGACCTAAAAAATGGTATTTCAATATCTGGTTGGCTCAGGAGCTGGAATCAATCGCATCGCCGAATTATGATCTTAGAAGTTTGGCTAAGCGGTTACCCTCTTATTTTGTTTACGTGCAGCGCGTTAAAAACGATGTTAACGAACACTGGGTCATAAAAATGAACATCTAGGTGTTAGTTCAAGTCACTCTTGAAGAGAGGTCTAGAAGTCTATTTTAGAATTTTCTTCTTAACTTTAACTCACTACAACCACATGATGAACAAACTGGACATACTCGTATATCCCATCGTGGAGTCGCCCGCGACCCATATTTAAATAATCGTTTTTGGCCCAATTAATCGGCCAAATAAATATGTTTGGTTTTAAACATAAAATTTACTTTATTAATTTGAAGAAAATTGCTCAATCTAACCTGTAAAGTGAATAAACATTTCAAAAAAATCAGTTCATGAAAATCAAACTCATAAGTTAGTTTTTGTTGGTTCAATAAGGTTTAGAAATAAATGACAAAAGTGGCGTAAATGTTGAATCAACGACAATCTGTGAAGATATTGTAATGTTTAGAAACAAAAAAAATAAATTTTGTACTTGAAATACACAGGGTGTTAGTGAAGAGCAAAATAGCTACAAGTGCGATCGTATGTGTCCCGGACACACAAATCTTCAATTATAAACAAATGAGTAAATAATTGTTAGATACACCATCCGTATCTAGGGTTAATATAAAATATGGCCTACTCACTTTATAATTTTATTCTGAATCATGACAAGTTACAACCAGCAGATAAACTGAGAGA
This sequence comes from Malthinus flaveolus, assembly GCA_950108345.1. NCBI lineage: Eukaryota > Metazoa > Arthropoda > Insecta > Coleoptera > Cantharidae > Malthinus > Malthinus flaveolus. The sequence continues at coordinate 1,723,053 of OX467288.1, forward strand.
AGGCACGGGAGAAAGACGTGCATCCGAACAGGACCGGAAAGCGGCGCAGACGAAGAGAGCTAAGCTCTGGAGAGGTGAATTGGAAGCAATGCTTACGCGAATCCCCAATCACCTCGTAGGAAAGAACCCCCATCGATAGTGGGGGTTCGTGTGTGGTTTTAGTGAGTCGGACAATACCATCCTGTCCATCTGTCCAACCTCACACTAACTTCACAGAAAGTGGAGGTGTCTTTCTGAAGATTTCCACATCCTTAAAACTAAAAAAAAGTTACAACCAAAAATTTAAATAATCAATTATTTATTGCAGTTAGGTACATAATAGTTGCGTAAATAAATATAAACAAAATCTCATTATTTATCTCGTTGATTTTTTGCGAATGTGAGAAATACCTAAAATAATAAAATATTAACTTTTCACGAATAACGGGAGAGTGCGTAGTATACAGGTTGTATATCGCGCCTTTTAGGTGATAAATTAGTACTATTGTTATTACTTTACAAGAAGTACATACTTGTTCTAAACTGCATTGTCCTATGGAATAATCTACGATATTCAAATCTTTCTTTCCTCGCTCCATAGTTCCGAACATTCTCGAACACGGTACCGATATATCGGCTATGTAAAACGTTATCAGTTCTTGATGCTGTTCCTTTTTTACCGCTCCTGGAAACTCGTCATTTACAAATTGTTCAACACGAGCCATTTCTTCCACGACCACTCCTTCGAAACTATGTCGCTCGTTTTTCAGTTTGATCGTCAACGTATAGCCTTGGGAAAATTCATTTTTAAGATGTTGGGTCGATCCTATACAAGTAAATTTTCCGTTCACTATAATAGCTAAGCGAGTACATAGCGCTTCGCATTCTTCCATACTGTGGGATGTCAAAACTACGGACTTTCCGTTGTCTCGAAACTTACACAAGGCATTCCATAAATAACGTTTCGTCACAGGATCCATACCTAGCGAAGAGATGTTTAGGCTTTCGATTTCATTGCTACAAGTTTACTACTTACCAGTTGTGGGTTCATCGAGATATATTACGACGGGACTTCCTATCAAACTTAGAGCCGTACTCAATTTTCTCTTGTTGCCACCACTCAATTCTTTAACTCTTTTGTCCAAATGTCGATGAAAATCGAATTCTTCAGATAGACTCTCTGCCGTTACTCCACTTTCTTTTAACGATATTCCTCGAATTAGACAGAAGATTCTGAGAGTTTCTCTACTCGTTAAGTCGTCTAATAAACCGTCGAATTGGGGGCAGTATCCTATCACTTTCTTAACCGAGTTCATGTCAGTTTTCAAACTGTAGCCGTTAACCCATGCGTTTCCGAAAGTCATTTGTATATCGCCAGTCATTATTTTAAAAAATGTCGTTTTCCCACCACCATTGACTCCTAATAACCCGAAGCATTCATATTTACTTATACCAAAACTGATGTTGCTTACAGCGAGGAAATTTTTGTAATATTTAACTACGTTTCTCGTTACAACCGTATATTTTGCGATTTCTTCTGGAGTTGCCGAGTTAATTATTTGTCTTTCACGCTTGACATCGCTATCTTCTACCGGATCTATTACAGGCGGTACATTGTTGCGAGCAGTTTCAATTGCGTACGCTATTTTTTTACAAAGTCCGTATTCGATTATCATCAAAATTCCAATTAAGATCAACCCCAATGAAACTGAGAATATTATATTTCTCCCAATTCCGGGTGCTTTCCAATCGTAGTAATTCTTAGTCGTTGCTGTAAAAACATGTGTTTTGTTTTGTTTCAACTATTTAACTATTATATAGTAGATTAAAGATTAATTATTAGAAACTGCTCTAAAGAAATAGTAATAATTCAGTAAGTGATAGCCATCTACAATGATATCTATTCTGAGGACCAAATCAATTTTTCGGATTGAAACTGTGTAATAGGAATTAGGAATTAGGAATTTTAATCAGAGACTTACTGCAACAGTTGGTATGATTTTCACAAACTAAATCTTCGCACAGCTCTGCAATTAGCTTAAATTCTAGACATTTGTTTATCATTTTTTCGCACGATGCATGTGTTTCATAAATAATTGACATATCGTGAATTCCGGTGTATAAAGAATAAAGTGGAAACACTAACAGAATCCAGTGAAAGAGGTTGGCCGTTGCTTCTAAATGACTAAGCGCCGATAATTTAAAGATTAGCTTAAGCATGTATCCTCCCGTTCCTGCAAATTAATATTACCATTTTTATTTTTTAAGAATTATAAATCCAGTTAGGTACTTGCCTATTAAAATATTTAAAAAAGTCATTCTCGAATAGCCTGTGAAAGGAATGTCGAATAAGAACGAACAGAGATATATCATCGGCAAGACACAAAAGGCGAAACTGAAAAAAATCGAAACCAGACGCCTTAAAGTTAAAAAAAAAACAAGTTTAACTATCAATTACTACACTCATCTTTTCACCTAGTTGGGGAAGTGTTCTAAACCCATCTTCTTGGAATATGAGGAAGCAAACAATTAAGAGCATAAAAATGACCATAAACGTCAGTAAATCGCATATAAACGAACAACCCCAAAAGGCTATCACGTTAATTCCTGATACAAACTGCAAATGCTTAGATTTGCTGACACGTTCACGAACATAAAACATTATAAAAAGTGGCGATGTAAGAGCCATAGCCAATCCAATATTGAAGGCGAATAAATAGCCCGTCGAGGAACCTGTTGCTCCTTGCTCTAATCGTCTAACCTGTAATGAATTGGTTTTACCTCGTTCTTCCACCTATAATTTATTAATAAATGCCTTTGCGAAAGATGTGAAAGGAAGTGGATGGTTGTAAATCTGAATGTAATGCTTTTCAGAAACGTGTACTTGCAATATAGAATTCATCGCTGTCTGTAAAGCTAAAGGAGCCGAATGATAAGGCTCATTATTGAAACAAGCTACCATGTACAGTTTCTCAAAATATGCTGTAAATGTGGCACCAATGATATATTTTGATCGAACCAGTGATAACTTCTTTTCGGTCTAAATCAGTTGCGTAATATAGAAAAGTAATAATTAAGATTATTGATCCAAAAATTAACCTCCTTGACGATTAGTTCGGAAAAGTCCTTATCACCCCATTCTAGAACTCTCCCTTGTCCTTGTGTGACAATTTTTTTAAATTGGGCATAGTTCACATAATGCTCGTCGTAGTCGACCCACTCTGTTTTAGTTATAGGAGTGATGGTACGACCATACGATTCTAATTCGATTTTCAGTTTAGGTAAGTTTTCATTAGGCTCGTTTCGTAAAGCAGCTTCTGCTATGAGTGCGAATATAATTGGAATGCAAATTTGAGCCAGATAGATTATCTTCGAACGTAAAGCTGATAATCCTCGTTTCATAAACATCGCTAGCAATTGATTACGCCAAAGAGAGCAACCTGTTATTAGCTTTGGTTTCGGATCGACTAAAACAAAATTTAACTACCGTAAACTACAGTTAAATTGATAGATCTACCTATGCGAAAACCGTTTAAGGATGTATCATCTCCATTCTCTTTCTCGGAAGCAGTTTTTGTTAATTTTTCATAAGCGTTTACAGTAACACCATCTTTAACTATAATTTCTGTACCAGCCCTATATATAAAACACATCAGACATCAAAATAAAATTTAATCGATAAAAGTCCGTATACTTCATAAAGACTTCTTCCATAGTTGTAAGGGAAATGCCGTAACTCAAAACTCCAAGTTGGGAGGAATTCAGTTCTAAATTACTCAACAGTTTTTCGAAGACTTGCGATTGGCTTTCGTCCAACAAATACGTCAATTCCGATCCAATATTGCTTTCGATCTTCAGTTTATTGTTTTTTAAAAGGATGGCATCGTTAGCGCAACTATACTCACTTGAATTTCGGGGATGTGATTTCGAAGTAACTGAGTAATATCATTGACGTCACAACTCGGCGATTTACCTATCACTAATCGATAACCGGCACCGTACTTTTTCTTGAGAAAAAAGCTAGAACCACAACACTGCAGCTCTCCCCCGGCCATAATTGCGATTCGATCTCCTAGTAAATCGGCTTCGTCCATGAAATGAGTTGTTAGAAGTATCGTACGGCCTGTTTTAATTTAAAACTATCAACAATAAAATTTGTGACAACCACTGCTAACCTTACCGTCTTTTTGTGTTTGTAGTAAGTCCCATAAAGCTCTTCTAGCTGATGGATCCATTCCGGCAGACGGCTCGTCTAACATAACAACACGCGAACCACCACAGAAAGCAACGCCAACTGAAAGTTTTCTTTTCATTCCACCTGACAAAGTACACGAGAAAGAGTTTGCCTAAAGTTCTTTATTAGTTACTTAATTTTGTAAATAAAACAAAACTTACTTTCGGGACTAGTTCTAATAGCTTCACATATTTCTGAACTTCTGCGTCGATTTCTTCTTCAGGCATTCCTTTCAATTTACTGTAAAAATACAAATGCTCTTTTACAGTTAATTCGTCGAACAGAATATCGAATTGGGGACATAGTCCAAGGCTATTTCTAACGCTTGACTTTTGTCGCCTTATGTCATATCCACAAATTGTAGCCGAGCCACTAGTAGGGGAAATTATTCCAGTCAGGATGGACATTGTCGTAGTTTTGCCCGCACCATTGTGACCCAACAATACTGTTATTTGGTTCTCGTAAATATTTAACGAGAGATCTTTGACGGCAGTTTTGTTATTAGAATAAGTTTTTCTTAAGTGCCGAATTTGAATTCCGATATTTAAATTTGAAGGTTCTTTTTCAAAATATTCATTGTATCGATGCGAGCCGGTCTCTTCATCTTCGGTCGTATCTGAAAGACCATTAATCTAGAAAATATGTAGTTGTGGATTACATTTTTACTTACCAGGGTGTCGAGTCCGTCTTGATAATCCGAGTGCAGTTATTGGAAAATACCAAGGTTTAGGAACTCCGTATTCTCCAGGACAAATATTCTCGACGTATATAGCTACCAATAAGTAAAGTATCGAGTCAATAATGAACATTATTAGAAGGTGTCCTAAGAAGAAAGTGTCGTCTGGGTTTCTCGATGTCCAGATATCGTGCCACTGAAGGCCTACAATTAAATTTAACTCGCGAATTTGTATAAAGCCCAATTTCACCTTCTCCAGTGCCCTCGAGGACTATTATTAGTTGAAATCCGTAACTCATAGCAGAGTTGGAACTAAGACATATTAACAGTTTTTCAGTTAGCGATAAAAAATCGTATTTCTTGCTCGTGAATAAATATGGAAAAAAAGAAACGAACCATGCCATACCAGCAGCTGACGATGCAGTGCTCGCTTAAAATAAAATGTGAACAATTAAAACTGTTAGAAGTGTACTTACTCATAATACAATTTGAAAAGAAGGCGCTAATGGCAAAACAGTACGTAACAGTTGCGCATGCGAAAAACAGCAGAAATACGTATATTACGAGAGGGTTTGAGTTAGCAAATATAGTTTTATCGCTATTAGGGTACCACTTGGCTTTCAGTGCTATTACTAGTAAAATCATGCTTATAGCAAGAATTAACAGGGAATTTACAAACCACGCCGCCCAATGTAACCATTCGGGCAGACCCATAATTTTCATAGCTTCCTTAAAAACCGAAAGTGACGGTTTGATGCTTTTGGTAGAATATATTTACGTACCTTTAACTGTTTCTCTTTTTCTATCGTTATAGATTTAACGATACTGATACAAGTATAGATAAAACTCAATAGAAGTATGATGCCTATAAATGTTTCTAAAACAGTCAGATAAGCATCAGTTATCCATTTTGGATAAGCAAATCTTTGCATTGAAATTTCGTACTTTGATCTGATGGGATAAGCCGGAAATCTATAATAATCGTAATCGCCTTCACCCATCGGAAACTCATCAGGGGCGAAATGCTTAATTATTGCAAACGAAACTTCTTCTTGTAATTTTAAAAAACCATCATAATCGTAAGCTGAGAAACAAAATAGACCTTGCGTAAAATTGTCTCCAAAAAAAAAATAATTTACATGGATAACCGCCCTCCCATATGTGCCAGTACCGGGGCCCTGCTTGTTGAAAATACTGAAAACGTGTGTTGGTGCTCCAGGTCCATCCTTCTTTTAAAACGCGACATTCTCCAGGAAATCTGAAAATTAAAATTTTAAATTAAATTTATTAGTAGTCCCGTGAATTTCTTTACGAAAGTGTTGATAGTTAACGGTTACTGATTTATCTCTTTTCTATAGGTAGTGGTCTTAATTGTATCCTATTAAGTATTGTAACTATTAAGCCGCTAACAGCTACGGCCCTAGTCGCTTTCGTTTAATGAGGTTTTTCAACTATCTTAGCGCCAGAGCCGCAAATTATACTAATTATGCTTGAAGTTGTTATTGCAGTCGGTGGTGGTAGTTGGTAGTGTAATCAGGAGACATTTGCGTAAAAAGTTAAGCAAAGTAAAAAATAACAATGGGGGGAAATGCTCACATAGCGACTAACGGCGGGTTAAAAATAATGATATCTAAGAAATACGAGCATGTGTTATTATTTGTGATTCACTTTTAGTCTAGTAATGTTGTTATCTAAAATACGGGTTACATTGCATCAAATGGAGTAGTTCTGATTGTTTGGTATGTGACCTATGACGGAGACCTAATGATAAATCCAAGTTTTCGGACTCGACAGACCTCCGGATCATTATCGAAAATTCAAGAAACCGTGAAATTTGTTATTATTTTTCAGTTTCTGTTAATTTTGACTTCAAATGATTAGTTTTTCGGTAACTGCAGTTTCGTCCTTTTTAAAAGTAGACTTAATTTTCTACAAGTATCAAGTATCCGGATTATTTACCTTTCATCAGATGAGATAATGATGCATTGGTATGTTGTACATGAAGAAGGCATAATTATAAACCCAAATTTTTAATTTTGGTGAACTTCCGGATCTTTATCAAAAATCCAAAACTACAATACTACGTCGTCTACCTATATCGTATTAACATAGATCCGGAATATTTCCCTTGCATCAACTCCGGCAGTTATGATTTTTTGATATGTAGTACATTATGAATGCTTAATAATAAATCTAACTTTTGGTCCTCGGTGGACCTCCAGATCTTTGTTAAATGTCAAATCTTAAAGATCAACTAAAGCAAAACTAAATTGTATATATTTTTAATTATTTGACAGAGTTCCGGAGGTCCCCCCGAGTCCAAAACTCGGACTTATCATTAGACCCTCATCCTGTACAACATACCAAAAAATTATTACTACCCCATTAATTTGATATAAGGAATTATTCCGAATCTTTGTCAAAAGCTGCATCTCTAAAAATGGTAAAATATGATAAATTTGAAACTTGAATCTTGGATACAATTAGGTTTACAGATACCATTCTGGTCTCAAATTGTAGAAACTTTACTCTACTTTTAAAAAGGACAAAACTGCAATTACCGAAAAATCAATCCTTTGGAGCCAAAATAACAGAAACTGAAAAATGATAAGAAATTTCACGGTCTGCCGAGGTCGAAAACTTGGATTTATCATTAGGCCTCCGTCATAGACATACAAAAATTAGATTTACCCCTTTTGATTCAAGGTAGGATGTTAAAATTTACTGGACTGTTCAATCAATGCTGTAGCTAAACAACTATCAAATGACAACCAGCACACATCATGCGTTATTAATTTTATTACGTGTGTATTTGAATATTTTTATAAAATGTTAAAAATCAAAGTAAATCTATTGCGAAGTTTCTTTGTTTATTATTGTTAAGTTTAATTTAATTGCTTTTTTAAATTCAAGTAGGAACACTTTAAAATATAATTTTGTTTAGAAAATGGCATCAAACCCGGAAGAAACGGTAATAAAATAAATGTTACTTCGTAAAAATTAAATTTTTTTGGCTTATTTTATACTTTAAGCTTTGCATTTTAATATTAGTTAAAAAACTGATATTTGCGTATTATTCTGTGCGTTTTACTGCTATACAATAAGAGCAGTGTCTGAACCCGATGTTCGCCTATAACGTAAAAAATATCAACGTCGCGAGTTAACGGTTAAAGTACCTTAACGATACGTTCAAGTGAGGAGGCAATTCTTTATTTCCAGCTAATTCGTCGTCGAATTCGACTCCTGCTAAAGTAGTAAATACGTAGTTTTCGTCCCCAAAGTATGTCATCATTGCTTCGGCATTTTTAAAGGGCAGACCTTCGAATTTCCAGTGTTTGTCTTCCGAAATTGCTTTGACGGTGTTTTTCATAATCGCGTCTAAATTTGGATTTTGAGGTGCCCAGGCTATATACTTAATGCTGTTAAAATAGTTGAAAGACTTACTGAAATAAAACGACGAATAAACGAAATCTTACTTAGGAAAATCTGATAGTACTTGTAGCTTAGGTTCATAACCTCCATAATAAACAGCCTCAAATGATTTAGTGTGCACTAAAACACGGATATAAACCAATATAGATGCCACAAGAACAGGGGCCAAAATTTCAATTGCTAATTGCTTCGGATGTCGCAATTGTATTAAAAAGTTTTTCCACATTAGTAGAAAGAATTTTCCCTGCTTCCGTCTCATATTTTCTATTCTGAACTAATAAAATACGTAATGCGCTAAACTGTCACTGTAAGTCATAAAAAAGTTGACAAAATAATTATTAAACAAATTGTTTTGATGCAGCTCTAGTTAAGAGAGGGCTTTCAAATAATCAAAGTCAATAGATGGCAGCACGTGCTATTTCAGCTTATTTTTATAAAGCGCACCATTATTATTCTGCCGAGCGAATCAATTAATAATACATACCTACTAAATAAGAACTTGCTGCTCTATAAATTTACGCAATTTTGAGAGGCGTAAATTGTAAAATACGGATACAATTCACTTATTAAAATTCTCGTTTCTCGTAATTAAAAAAAAATACAAATATAATTAAACTTTGAGATGGCAATCCTGTACTTTGGATGTTATTTTAGAATACCTAGAGGTGCAAAACTGAAAATTACCAACCCTAAGTGCACAGTGTGATTTAAACACAAGACATTGACAGACAATAGATTAGATAATTAGATGTTGACTTTCTGCTACAACACGTGAACACAATCTGTAAACACAATATATGTTTAGAAACAGAAACAAATTTTGTACTAACAGGGTGATAGTGAAGAACAAAATAGCTACAAGTGCGATCGTATGTGTCCCAGACACAGAAATCTTCAATTATAAACAAATGAGTAAATAATTGTTAGATACACCATCCGTATCTAGGGTTAATATAAAATATGACCTACTCACTTTATAATTTTAATCTAAATCTCGACAAATTACAACCAAAAATTTAAATAATCAATTAATTATTGCAGTTACATAATAGATGCGTAAATAAATTTAAAGAAAATCTCATTATTTATCTCGTTGATTTTTCGCGAAGGTGAGAAATACCTAAAATAATAAAATATTAACTTTTCTCGAATAACGGGAGAGTGCGCATTAGTATACAGGATGTGTATCGCGCCTTTTAGGTGATAAATTAGTACTATTGTTATTACTTTACAAGAAGTACATACTTGTTCTAAACTGCATTGTCCTATGGAATAATCTACGATATTCAAATCTTTCTTTCCTCGCTCCATAGTTCCGAACATTCTCGAACACGGTACCGATATATCGGCTATGTAAAACGTTATCAGTTCTTGATGCTGTTCCTTTTTTACCGCTCCTGGAAACTCGTCATTTACAAATTGTTCAACACGAGCCATTTCTTCCACGACCACTCCTTCGAAACTATGTCGCTCGTTTTTCAGTTTGATCGTCAACGTATAGCCTTGGGAAAATTCATTTTTAAGATGTTGGGTCGATCCTATACAAGTAAATTTTCCGTTCACTATAATAGCTAAGCGAGTACATAGCGCTTCGCATTCTTCCATACTATGAGATGTCAAAACTACGGACTTTCCGTTGTCTCGAAACTTACACAAGGCATTCCATAAATAACGTTTCGTCACAGGATCCATACCTAGCGAAGAGATGTTTAGGCTTTCGATTTCATTGCTACAAGTTTACTACTTACCAGTTGTGGGTTCATCGAGATATATTACGACGGGACTTCCTATCAAACTTAGAGCCGTACTCAATTTTCTCTTGTTGCCACCACTCAATTCTTTAACTCTTTTGTCCAAATGTCGATGAAAATCGAATTCTTCAGATAGACTCTCTGCCGTTACTCCACTTTCTTTTAACGATATTCCTCGAATTAGACAGAAGATTCTGAGAGTTTCTCTACTCGTTAAGTCGTCTAATAAACCGTCGAATTGGGGGCAGTATCCTATCACTTTCTTAACCGAGTTCATGTCAGTTTTCAAACTGTAGCCGTTAACCCATGCGTTTCCGAAAGTCATTTGTATATCGCCAGTCATTATTTTAAAAAATGTCGTTTTCCCACCACCATTGACTCCTAATAACCCGAAGCATTCATATTTACTTATACCAAAACTGATGTTGCTTACAGCGAGGAAATTTTTGTAATATTTAACTACGTTTCTCGTTACAACCGTATATTTTGCGATTTCTTCTGGAGTTGCCGAGTTAATTATTTGTCTTTCACGCTTGACATCGCTATCTTCTACCGGATCTATTACAGGCGGTACATTGTTGCGAGCAGTTTCAATTGCGTACGAAATTTTTTTACAAAGTCCGTATTCGATTATCATCAAAATTCCAATTAAGATCAACCCCAATGAAACTGAGAATATTATATTTCTCCCAATTCCAGGGGCTTTCCAATCGTAGTAATTCTTAGTCGTTGCTGTAAAAACATGTGTTTTGTTTTGTTTCAACTATTATATAGTAGATTAAAGATTAATTATTAGAAACTGCTCTAAAGAAATAGTAATAATTCAGTAAGTGATAGCCATCTACAATGATATCTATTCTGAGGACCAAAACAATTATTCGGATTGAAACTGTGTAATAGGAATTAGGAATTTTAATCAGAGACTTACTGCAACAGTTGGTATGATTTTCACAAACTAAATCTTCGCACAGCTCTTCAATTAGCTTAAATTCTAGACATTTGTTTATCATTTTTTCGCACGATGCATGTGTTTCATAAATAATTGACATATCGTGAATTCCGGTGTATAAAGAATAAAGTGGAAACACTAACAGAATCCAGTGAAAGAGGTTGGCCGTTGCTTCTAAATGACTAAGCGCCGATAATTTAAAGATTAGCTTAAGCATGTATCCTCCCGTTCCTGCAAATTAATATTACCATTTCTATTTTTTAGGAATTATAAATCCAGTTAGGTACTTGCCTATTAAAATATTTAAAAAAGTCATTCTCGAATAGCCTGTGAAAGGAATGTCGAATAAGAACGAACAGAGATATATCATCGGCAAGACACAAAAGGCGAAACTGAAAAAAATCGAAACCAGACGCCCTAAAGTTAAAAAAAAAACAAGTTTAACTATCAATTACTACACTCATCTTTTCACCTAGTTGGGGAAGTGTTCTAAACCCATCTTCTTGGAATATGAGGAAGCAAACAATTAAGAGCATAAAAATGACCATAAACGTCAGTAAATCGCATATAAACGAACAACCCCAAAAGGCTATCACGTTAATTCCTGATACAAACTGCAAATGCTTAGATTTGCTGACACGTTCACGAACATAAAACATTATAAAAAGTGGCGATGTAAGAGCCATAGCCAATCCAATATTGAAGGCGAATAAATAGCCCGTCGAGGAACCTGTTGCTCCTTGCTCTAATCGTCTAACCTGTAATGAATTGGTTTTACCTCGTTCTTCCACCTATAATTTATTAATAAATGCCTTTGCGAAAGATGTGAAAGGAAGTGGATGGTTGTAAATCTGAATGTAATGCTTTTCAGAAACGTGTACTTGCAATATAGAATTCATCGCTGTCTGTAAAGCTAAAGGAGCCGAATGATAAGGCTCATTATTGAAACAAGCTACCATGTACAGTTTCTCAAAATATGCTGTAAATGTGGCACCAATGATATATTTTGATCGAACCAGTGATAACTTCTTTTCGGTCTAAATCAGTTGCGTAATATAGAAAAGTAATAATTAAGATTATTGATCCAAAAATTAACCTCCTTGACGATTAGTTCGGAAAAGTCCTTATCACCCCATTCTAGAACTCTCCCTTGTCCTTGTGTGACAATTTTTTTAAATTGGGCATAGTTCACATAATGCTCGTCGTAGTCGACCCACTCTGTTTTAGTTATAGGAGTGATGGTACGACCATACGATTCTAATTCGATTTTCAGTTTAGGTAAGTTTTCATTAGGCTCGTTTCGTAAAGCAGCTTCTGCTATGAGTGCGAATATAATTGGAATGCAAATTTGAGCCAGATAGATTATCTTCGAACGTAAAGCTGATAATCCTCTTTTCATAAACATCGCTAGCAATTGATTACGCCAAAGAGAGCAACCTGTTATTAGCTTTGGTTTCGGATCGACTAAAACAAAATTTAACTACCGTAAACTACAGTTAAATAGATAGATCTACCTATGCGAAAACCGTTTAAGGATGTATCATCTCCATTCTCTTTCTCGGAAGCAGTTTTTGTTAATTTTTCATAAGCGTTTACAGTAACACCATCTTTAACTATAATTTCTGTACCAGCCCTATATATAAAACACATCAGACATCAAAATAAAATTTAATCGATAAAACTCCGTATACTTCATAAAGACTTCTTCCATAGTTGTAAGGGAAATGCCGTAACTCAAAACTCCAAGTTGGGAGGAATTCAGTTCTAAATTACTCAACAGTTTTTCGAAGACTTGCGATTGGCTTTCGTCCAACAAATACGTCAATTCCGATCCAATATTGCTTTCGATCTTCAGTTTATTGTTTTTTAAAAGGATGACATCGTTAGCACAACTATACTCACTTGAATTTCGGGGATGTGATTTCGAAGTAACTGAGTTATATCATTGACGTCACAACTCGGCGATTTATCTATCACTAATCGATAACCGGCACCGTACTTTTTCTTGAGAAAAAAGCTAGAACCACAACACTGCAGCTCTCCCCCGGCCATAATTGCGATTCGATCTCCTAGTAAATCGGCTTCGTCCATGAAATGAGTTGTTAGAAGTATCGTACGGCCTGTTTTAATTTAAAAGTATCAAAAATAAAATTTGTGACAACCACTGCTAACTTTACCGTCTTTTTGTGTTTGTAGTAAGTCCCATAAAGCTCTTCTAGCTGATGGATCCATTCCCGCAGACGGCTCGTCTAACATAACAACACGCGAACCACCACAGAAAGCAACGCCAACTGAAAGTTTTCTTTTCATTCCACCTGACAAAGTACACGAGAAAGAGTTTGCCTAAAGTTCTTTATTAGTTACTTAATTTTGTAAATAAAACAAAACTTACTTTCGGGACTAGTTCTAATAGCTTCACATATTTCTGAACTTCTGCGTCGATTTCTTCTTCGGGCATTCCTTTCAATTTACTGTAAAAATACAAATGCTCTTTTACAGTTAATTCGTCGAACAGAATATCGAATTGGGGACATAGTCCAAGGCTATTTCTGACGCTTGACTTTTGTCGCCTTATGTCGTATCCACAAATTGTAGCCGAGCCACTAGTAGGGGAAATTATTCCAGTCAGGATGGACATTGTCGTAGTTTTGCCCGCACCATTGTGACCCAACAATACCGTTATTTGGTTTTCGTAAATATTTAACGAGAGATCTTTGACGGCAGTTTTGTTATTAGAATAAGTTTTTTTTAAGTGCCGAATTTGAATTCCGATATTTAAATTTGAAGGTTCTTTTTCAAAATATTCATTGTATCGATGCGAGCCGGCCTCTTCATCTTCGGTCGTATCTGAAAGGCCATTACTCTAGAAAATATGTAGTTGTGGATTACATTTTTACTTACCAGGGTGTCGAGTCCGTCTTGATAATCCGAGTGCAGTTATTGGAAAATACCAAGGTTTAGGAACTCCGTATTCTCCAGGACAAATATTCTCGACGTATATAGCTACCAATAAGTAAAGTATCGAGTCAATAATGAACATTATTAGAAGGTGTCCTAAGAAGAAAGTGTCGTCTGGGTTTCTCGATGACCAGATATCGTGCCACTGAAGGCCTACAATTAAATTTAACTCGCGAATTTGTATAAAGCCCAATTTCACCTTCTCCAGTGCCCTCGAGGACTATTATTAGTTGAAATCCGTAACTCATAGCAGAGTTGGAACTAAGACATATTAACAGTTTTTCAGTTAGCGATAAAAAATCGTATTTCTTGCTCGTGAATAAATATGGAAAAAAAGAAACGAACCATGCCATACCAGCAGCTGACGATGCAGTGCTCGCTTAAAATAAAATGTGAACAATTAAAACTGTTAGAAGTGTACTTACTCATAATACAATTTGAAAAGAAGGCGCTAATGGCAAAACAGTACGTTACAGTTGCGCATGCGAAAAACAGCAGAAATACGTATATTACGAGAGGGTTTGAGTTAGCAAATATAGTTTTATCGCTATTAGGGTACCACTTGGCTTTCAGAGCTATTACTAGTAAAATCATGCTTATAGCAAGAATTAACAGGGAATTTACAAACCACGCCGCCCAATGTAACCATTCGGGCAGACCCATAATTTTCATAGCTTCCTTAAAAACCGAAAGTGACGGTTTGATGCTTTTGGTAGAATATATTTACGTACCTTTAACTGTTTTTCTTTTTCTATTGTTATAGATTTAACGATACTGATACAAGTATAGATAAAACTCAATAGAAGTATGATGCCTATAAATGTTTCTAAAACAGTCAGATAAGCATCAGTTATCCATTTTGGATATGAAAATCTTTGCATTAAAATTTCGTACTTTGATCTGATGGAATTAGATGGATAGCCTTCAATGGGAAACCGATATGGAGCGAAATGCTCAATTATTGCGAACGAAACTTCTTCTTGTAATTTTAAAAAACCTTCATGATCGTAAGCTGAGAAACAAAATAGACCTTACGTAAAATTGTCTCCAAAAAAGAAATTTAGATTTACATGGATAACCGCCCTGATTTAAGTGCCAGTACCGCGGTCCTGCTTGTTGAAAATACTGAAAACGTGTGTTGGTGCTCCAGGTCCATCCTTCTTTTAAAACGCGACATTCTCCAGGAAATCTGAAAATTAAAATTTTAAATTAAATTTATTAGTAGTCCCGTGAATTTCTTTACGAAAGTGTTGATAGTTAACGGTTACTGATTTATCTCTTTTCTATAGGTAGTGGTCTTAATTGTATCCTATTAAGTATTGTAACTATTAAGCCGCTAACAGCTACGGCCCTAGTCGCTTTCGTTTAATGAGGTTTTTCAACTATCTTAGCGCCAGAGCCGCAAATTATACTAATTATGCTTGAAGTTGTTATTGCAGTCGGTGGTGGTAGTTGGTAGTGTAATCAGGAGACATTTGCGTAAAAAGTTAAGCAAAGTAAAAAATAACAATGGGGGGGAAATGCTCTCTTAGCGACTAACGGTGGGTTAAAAATAATGATATTGTAACAAGAATGGTGAATCATCTTATCGGCCGACCTTCCGGAATACGCGAGAATATTCCACTCAGCTCTAGACGCCTCGAGAATGTGCCGATCAAGAGAAATAAATACGCTACGGCCAGCTGGGAGTTTAGTTTCAATTAAGAGTTCGAGTTCGTCATTAAATCGTAGCGTAAACGTGTTAAAAGTGTTTAAAAGAATTCGCGTTCGTATTTAACGGATTTTTACTTATTATAGTGCATAAACATTTTTAAATAAATTAGACAGTAGTTATAAATAAATTAGATAAGTTAAGTGTAATTTTTAAGTCTAAATAAAATAATTATAAACAATTATAAAAATAAATATTCGTTACATTGGTGTCAGGTGTAGGGTTTAAAATCAAGTGCGTAGTTTAAAATAAAAGTGAAAAAGTGAATGCCTGTAACTCGAAGTCAAACGGCCGAAATGGAAGATAAATTAAGTGAACTAGTAGCCATAATGGCAATGATGAAAGCTGGCCAAGATGCAATGCAAACTGGCCAAGATGAGATGAAACATGAAATGAAAGCGGGTCAAGATGAAATGAAGGCCGCTCAAGATGAAATGAAGGCCGCCCAAGACGAGATGAAAGATGAAATTAAAGCGGGTCAAGACGAAATGAAAGAAGAAATAAAATCAGAAGTGACCGCAATAAAGGAAGACATTAGTGAGGAGCTGAAGCAAATGGAGCATAAAATCCATGGAGTAGAATCACTGTGTGAGCAGCTCCAACAAAAACACGAAGAACTGGAGGATGTTATGGAGAAAATCATCAACGGTGAACGCATCAAACACGGAGGTACAGATGAGAAGATTCGATCATTAGAAGACAGGATAGAACAGTTGATAAGAGGAGGAAAAATTAAAGAAAACAATAGTAGTGCAAAAGTGACACCACCCACTTATGATGGAAAAACACTTCTCTCAACGTACCTCAAACAGTTCGAAGCTGCTGCAAATGCAAATAACTGGTCAATGCAAGAAAAGGTCACGAATTTAATTGTCTGTTTACGGGGTGACGCTTTAAACATTCTACAGACCATCCCCGAGGAACAACAAGCGGACTACAACCACCTCGTGTCCCGCTTGAAGATGCGTTATGGTGATCAACATCTACAACAGGTGTATCACGCTCAGTTAAAGGCCAGGGAACAGAAATCGGGAGAAGGTCTTCAGGAGTTTGAGGCGGATGTGGCTCGATTGGTGCGACTGGCCTACCCGACTGCCCCGGACAGTTTCTTAGAGCAATTGGCGGTGCAGACATTCATCGATGGCCTTAGAGACGGCGAGACCCAACAAGCTTTACGCTTAGCCCGGTCGAAGACGTTGGACGACGCCTTGGCTCATGCGCTGGAGTTCGAGGCAGTCAAGCAGGTGTCACGAGGTCGCGCCAGAGTTCGTGAGCTAGAAAGCACTGAAGATCCGCAAAAGAAAGAATCGCTGGAAGAATTGCTACGAAGAGTAATGGATGAAACAAAACGAAGCAAAGTGAGGCTCGAGCGTCGAAACTGCGGTGAAATGGGGCACACACAGAATCGTGGTGACCGTCCTAGAAAGTACTTCGAAGAACGAAAAAGAATGAAATCTAGGAACCAGCAGTCGGGAAAACGAAAACGGATCAATGATGGGAGGCGAACGTCGATCCGTGGTGACCAGGCCCCTGAAAAAGTTGCTATTGTGGCGTCGCGGCAACAACAACCGGACAGCCTATTTGTCGACGGTACGGTAGACGGTAAAAACCTAGCTTTGCTACTCGATACCGGAGCAACAAGGAGCATTATGAGAACTGATATGGCCCGACGAAGGAAACCATCAATGGCTGGACAAACGAAACTCCGGACAGCAACGGGAGATACCGTCGAGACCCACGGGGAGTTAGTAGTGAAAATTGGAATCGGAAGCAAAATCATAGAACATCGAGTATTAGTGGCAGACATCGCTGATGAATTCATTGTGGGTATGGACGTAATGAAGAAGTATGGTTTTGCAATGGACCTCGCAAACGGAACGCTGAGGGTTGAAAACGAAGAACTTACTTTGCACCCATGGAATGATGCTGCGGTGCGAGTGATTCTTGCCGAAGATGTAACTTTGCCCAGGCGGAGTGAAGTTGTTGTAATGGCTCGCACGAATGGGAATATTAGAGAAGGCTGTGTACGGCTATTGGAGCCCAGCTATGATCTCAAGATTGGTCGGGGAATCTTGATGGGAAAAGTATTGGTCAAAACCAGCGATTCGATTCCAGTACGGATGATAAATCTTAACGATTTTCCGAGCCATTTGAAGAAGGAGACGGAAATTGGAATATGCTCTCCGGTATCAAGCATTATTCGCAGAATGGGGACTGGTTACCACGGTACGGGAGAAAAAATGTCATCCAAGCTAATGGATATGGTTGTTCCGTCATGCAAAAGCCTACCCGATAATCAACGAAACGCCGTAAAAACGTTAGTCAACCGATACCAGGATATTTTCGCTTTGAATGATAACTTCGGAGGTGGTACCGATAAAGTAAAGCACGAAATAAATACTGGAGACAGCCAACCCATACGTCAACGTGCCAGACGACTTCCATTGGCCAAACGCGAAGAAGCCGAAAAGATCATTGGGGATATGGCAAAACAAGGAGTTATTGAGCCATCGTATAGCCCGTGGGCTTCTCCGGTAGTGTTAGTCAAAAAGAAGGATGGATCAACCAGGTTTTGTGTCGACTATCGCCAGTTAAACAACGTCACTAAAAAGGACAGTTACCCGCTGCCAAGGATTGATGACACGTTGGACACGCTGTCGGGCTCGAAATGGTTTTCGACATTGGACTTGAAGAGTGGATACTGGCAAGTAGGCATGAACCCCAAGGATCGCGAGAAGACTGCATTTACCATCGGTTCGGGACTGTGGCAGTTTACAGTGATGCCATTCGGATTATGTAATGCGCCTGCGACCTTCGAACGTCTCATGGAAATGGTTCTTAAAGGATTGTCATGGAATACGTGCTTGGTTTATCTCGACGACGTGATAGTGGTTGGCCAGACCTTCGAGAGCCACCTGAAAAACTTAGAAGATGTATTCCAGAGATTAAGAGAGGCGAACTTGAAGCTCAGTGAAGCTCAGAAGAAGTGCCATTTGTTCCAGAAGGAGGTCAATTACCTGGGACATGTTGTCTCCGCTAAGGGAGTAGCGGTAGACCCTGAGAAGATCAGCGCAGTTTTGGAATGGCCGGTACCAAAGGACAAACACGAACTCCGTAGTTTTCTAGGACTCTGTACCTACTACCGTCGTTTTGTGCCTCGATTTGCGGACGTCGCAAAGCCTATGACCAGATTGACCGAAGAAGCTAGAGCCTTTAAATGGGATAATGAGTGTCAATTGGCGTTTGAACAACTTAAGCGAATTTTGGTTAAAGCACCAATCCAAGGCTATCCCAATAAGAACGGCAAATTTATATTAGACACGGACGCAAGCAATGTGGGAATCGGCGGTGTCTTGTCCCAGATTCAAGACGGAAAAGAAAAAGTCATCGGTTACTTTAGCAAGGCATTGTCCAAGCCGGAACGCAACTACTGTGTAACAAGGAGAGAACTACTGGCTGCAGTGAAATCGGTCGAACATTTTTATAAATACCTGTATGGAAGAAGGTTTTTGATAAGGACGGATCATGCAGCTTTAAAGTGGCTACTACAGTTCAAGAATCCCGAAGGGCAAGTGGCCAGATGGATCGAGCGGTTGCAAGAGTACGACTTCGAAATAGAGCACCGACCTGGAAAAGGCCACGGAAATGCCGATGCTTTATCTAGAAGACCTTGTGCGGTAGAGCGCAAGCATTGCTCACGATTAGAAAGCCGTATATGTCCGGTTCTGCGTACAGGCGTGGTCGATTCTCTCTGGAGCGACGACGAGATTGCTAGAGAACAACGAGGCGACACAGATCTAAGTAAGGTTATGGAATGGAAGGATGGAGACCAACGCCCAACCTGGGGCGAAGTTTCTGCTACCAATCAGATTGTGAAAGCGTACTGGGCGCAATGGGATTCTGTGCATGTGGAAAACGGTGTATTGAAACGAACCTTGGAAAACCCAGGAGAATCCAGTGGAAGAACTCAAATAGTTGTACCAAAGAATCGAGTTGATGAAGTACTTCGATATCTCCACGATGGATCGTCCGGGGGGCATTTGGGTGTAAAGAAAACCCTGGAGAAGGTTCGAGAGAGATTTTATTGGGTCAACTGCAGAGAAGATGTTAACGAATGGTGCAGAAAGTGTGACGTTTGTGCGTCTGGTAATGGTCCCCGAGGAAAAAGAAAAGCTCCTATGAGGCAATATAACGTTGGAAGTCCATTCGAACGAATAGCGATCGACGTGGCTGGTCCTTTTCCAGAGTCAGACGCCGGTAATAAATACATCTTGGTGGCTATGGATTATTTTAGCAAATGGGTTGAAGTCTATGCTTTGAAGAATCAAGAAGCTGCCACTGTTGCCGAAGTCTTGGTGAAGGAATTCTTCAGTCGTTTTGGCGTGCCGTTAGAGCTGCATTCAGATCAGGGCCGAAACTTTGAGTCGGCTCTATTTCAAAACGTTTGCAAAATATTGGGAATCCATAAGACCAGGACGACTGCCTTACACCCTCAGTCCGACGGTATGGTCGAGCGAATGAATAGAACGGTGGGAAAATATCTCTCCAAAGTGGTTTTGCAACAACAAAGAGATTGGGACGAACATCTACCCTTATTTCTCATGGCATACAGATCAGCAGTACATGAGACCACCGGTCAAACTCCAGCAAGCGTAGTGTTTGGGCACGAAATGAGATTGCCGTGCGATTTGAAGTTTGGGAGCAAGCCTGGAGAAGAAAACGTTGCTGGTGGAGAATATGTCGAGAAGTTACGGAAAAGGCTAGACAACATCCACGATGGCGTTCGCGGAAGCATACAGATTGCCAGTGACAGAATGAAGGAGCATTACGACGTGAAGGCGGAAAAAGGCGGATTCCAAGAAAATGACAAAGTATGGCTATTTAATCCACAAAGACGTCTAGGCTTGTCGCCTAAGTTACGAAGATCGTGGGAAGGCCCATACGATGTAGTTAAGAGGGTAAACGACGTCATTTATTGGATACGAAAGCCGCCTAATGGAAAAGTAAAAGTCGTACATTTTAATCGATTAGCTCCGTATGCTTCGCCAAACGCCAAAGAAATCGAGAGCTCGAGTACCGTTCAACTTCGAAAAATAAATAGTGAAGCAGATGACGAGTTTGATAAATTTATGCTCTTCTACGCGAAGGAGCATAAGGCAAGATTCGGGGTCATTGTGGAAGAAGAAGGCGACTTGTTTAATGTGCCTCAAGAATATTCGTTAGCCCACTGCGTCGCCGAAGATCTGCGAATGGCCAGAAGTATCGCTGTCGTCTTTAACGAAAAGTTTGGCCGATTAGAGGAGTTGAGAAAACAGGGCCCAAGAGCGGGTAAAACGTTAGCCTTAGCGGAGCAACAGAGGTTCCTGTACTATCTGGTGACAAAAGAGAGGTCGGATCATAAGCCGAGTTACCGGGACATTTGGAATGCCCTCAACGATCTAAAGAAGCAGGTTCTGTCCAACAAGGTGACCAAGTTGGCAGTACCTAAGCTAGGATGTGGACTGGACCGCTCTGATTGGAGAATAGTGCGGAATATGTTGGAAGTGATATTCCGAGGCACCGGTGTCAACATTCTAGTGAGGTGCTACAATCCAAAAGGAACTGCAATGAACAAAACTGTCGAATGTTACTTCTACAGCCAGGGACGCTGCAGCAAAGGCTCGGCGTGCAGATACCTTCGTGTTCCAGAACGGAAGTTCTTGTTTCGGGACGAAACAGTTTTAAGGAGGGGGCAGTGTAACAAGAATGGTGAATCATCTTATCGGCCGACCTTCCGGAATACGCGAGAATATTCCACTCAGCTCTAGACGCCTCGAGAATGTGCCGATCAAGAGAAATAAATAGGACACGGTCAACTGACGGAGTTTGGAGTTTCAATGAAGAGTTCGAGTTCGTCATTAATTCGTATCGTAAACGTGTTAAAAGTGTTTAGAAGAATTCGCGTTCGGATTTAACTGATTTTTACTTATAATAGTGCATAAACATAATGGGCATATCTCACCGACTTCCATTAGATCTAACGATTGTGCAAGTAAAAAAGTTCATCACTAACTTTTTTTGCGATTTCTAATTAGTAATAATTATTGTTTATAATAATTATTTATAATATAAAAATGTGTAATATAAATAAATAATTATATTACTTCTACTTTTAATTGATTGATTCCCCATGAAATACAAGCAAATAACAGCGAGGTACCCGGGTACCCCATGCGGTAGGTTTAAGATGTAAGTTATTAAATTACAAAAATATCCCATCTCACTTAATTTTTTTGTGCCCCTCTAATATTTTCGTATAAAGAATTAAATTTTACAGGATGTCAAAGAGTCTCAATAATATTCCTTTAAAATAAAAAAAGTTATAGGCTTTTAAACTCAAAAAAGTACCCGGGTACCCCGTACGGTAGCTTTAGGGTTAAGGGTTAAAGTACCTTAACGATACGTTCAAGTGAGGAGGCAATTCTTTATTTCCAGCTAATTCGTCGTCGAATTCGACTCCTGCTAAAGTAGTAAATACGTAGTTTTCGTCCCCAAAGTATGTCATCATTGCTTCGGCATTTTTAAAGGGTAGGCCTACGAATTTCCTGTTTTCGTCTTCCGAAATTGCTTTGACGGTGTTTTTCATAATCGCGTCTAAATTTGGATTTTGAGGTGCCCAGGCTATATATTTAATGCTGTTAAAATAGTTGTAAGACTTACTGAAATAAAACGATGAATAGACGAAATCTTACTTAGGAAAATCTTCTAGACAGAATATATTACTTTTATAACTTTCATAATAAACAGCCTCAAATGCTTTAGTGTGCACTAAAACACGAATATAAACCAATATAGATGCCACAAGAACGGGGGCCAAGATTTCAATTGCTAATTGCTTCGGATGTCGCACTTGTATTAAAAAGTTTTTCCACAATAGTAGAAAGAATTTTCCCTGCTTCCGTCTCATATTTTCTATTCTGAAATAATAAAATACGTAATGCGCTAAACTGTCACTGTAAGTCATAAAAAAGTTGACAAGATAATTATTAATCAAATTGTTTCGATGCAGCTCTAGTTAAGGTAGTACTACCGATACCACAAGTGTCAAATGTGTGCTTACTGTAATTTGACTTCCGTCGTATTTATATTTGGCAACGCCGCGTAAAAGCAAAAGAGACAAAAAATACCTTTCAGGTTATCGGTTTGACATGTAATGTTTGTTTACTAATGAAATGTCTGAATCAAACTTATTAAATGGTACAAAACGAATATTTCATTGGTAAAATAAAAGAGTCACTGAAAAAAGGTATAAAAAAATGTGAAACAAGTAGCATTAGCCGTATTCTGTACATATTTAAATTTCGCGCGCGTCTAACCTTCTTGGCGGCGTTGCCACATGTAAGTTTTTTCTTAATTATTTATTAATTACTCTTATCACGAGCTCTAAAGTTAAGGTTTTATTAATACAGAAAATTCAATTAATTTTTTTCTTTCTATTGATACCAATTTCATAAAAATCTGAACGTCCAATTTTGTGAAATAAAATAAAATCTGTGATTTCCCATAATAGTCCAGTCAAATTAGGCAAAAAATCGCCTATTCCTGGAATAATTCCTACAAAGCTGCATTTTTGCATACAAGTACTTTTCAATGTTACAAATAAGAATACGCTAAAATCCTAAAAATATCGGTGGAGCATCTTGAGATATTCAAGGTCAAAGGTCACAAAACTGTTGTTTTTGCGAATAACTCGCTTCTTGTCTATCGTACGATAATAAAGGCTATTATGAAAGTTATAGAAAACATTATTAGCTACAAGATTGGTTATATGCATTTTGTCGTAAGCTTAGCCCTTTTCGAGATATAGCGCGAAGAAGGGGTAGAAGTAAACTATTTTACGAGATAATGCTGTATAAACTGCGTAGTAAGACGCGTAATGGACTTGACAAAGAAATGGAATAATATTTATTATTAATAAAACAATTATCAATAAAAAATATTGTTTATAAATAACAAATAACAAATTATTGCATTTTTCCGCACCACAAGATTTTGGTTTAAAAAATTTTTTAACTCAATCTTTATTCTAGGCGATTTGATAAGTAAATCTTTATAGTACCTCCAAGTTGTGCATACGAAGCTCTTGATGTTCAATAGCACTCTCACAAATGTTACAATTTCGAAAAAAAATTTTTAATTTCTTTACAATAATAGGTGAAGACGAAATCTAATACGACTTTTGCTTTTAGACTTCTTTAATTACATCTTTCCTGATTCCTTTCGTGAAACTTTCTTCTTCCCGTAAGGAAAGTCCCTGTAACCCCTTCTCCGCGCTATATCTCGAAAAGAGTTAGAATAATGGGAAAAATGCATATAGCCAATCTTGTAGCTCATAATGTTCTCTATAACTTTTATAAGAAGCTTCATCAACGTAGAATCTGTAGAAGGCGAGTTATTTGTACGAAAAAGAAAAGGTCGTTTTTAAACAGCTTCCCCTCCCCCGTCTTGCACTCCACCCTCCAGGACTTTTAGTATGTTTTACTGCAGATTATAACGAACAACCATAACAATTTTCAAAATTCCTGAATGGTTTTTCCTCAAATGCCATCCGTTTGTCTAATTTGACTGCACTAATATTTATAGATATTTGCAAAAAAACGACTTTTCGTCCTTTGACTTTGAATAAAATTTTTAGCAGAAGTGGGATCGATGAGGACTTTTGACATTTTATTTATAATAGTGTATTTAAGGTCTACGCCAATTTTCAGCTCTATGCGAATTTTTCCAAAGCGTCATCTTGTAAACAAATTCACTGTAACCCCTTATTTGCTATTTCCAATCTTTTATATTTCGAAAACAGTTAAACTTATAGCAAAATTCATATAACCAATCTTGTAGCTAATAATGTTTTCTATAACTTTTATAATAACATTTATTAACCTGCGATCTATAGGAGGCAAGCTATTTGCAAGAAATGGAAAATGTGGATTTTAAACAGTTCCCTCTCCCGCTCTTGCCCTCCTCACTCCGGGCATTAATTATGTTGTACTGCCGGTTCTAATGAACAAGTACACCAATTTTCAAAACTCCTGGATGTTTTTCCTTCAAATGCAATCCATTTATCTAATTTGACTCGATTAATATTGACGAAAACCGATTTTTAGACCTTTGTCTTTGAATAAATTTTTTGCAGAAGTGGGATCGATGAGGACTTTTGACATTTCATTTGTAATAGTGTATTTAAGGTATACACCAATTTTCAGCTCTATACGAATTTTTCCGAACTTTCCACGATTTTTTGTCTAATTTGACTGGACTTTTGTTCGAAATTGCAAAACTAATGAATGCGCTATTCAACTTCGAGAGCTTATTATTCGCAACTTAGAGATGCCCTTAAGATTTCTTATATCACATTACATAGAATAAGGACGTAGTTAAATATTTTTTAAAACGAAAGTCTTGTCAGGTTTCGCCTCCGTATTCTGTGAAGAAGTTAAAACATACTTTTGTTCAAAATTGCAAAACTAATGAACGCGCTATTCAACTTCGAGAGCTTATTATTCGCAACTTAGAGATGCCACAAAGATTTCTTACATCGTATTACATAGAATAAGGACGTTCTTAAAGATTTTTTAAAACCAAACCCTTGTCAGGTTTCGCCTCCGTCTTCTGTGAAGAAGTTAAGAAATACCTTTGTTCGAAATTCCAATATTTAGTAGCGCGCTATTTTCACTTCAGAAGTTTCTTATTCACAACTTGAAGGGCGATAGAGATTTCCCATTTCACATTAGATAGAATAACGATGTAGTTAAACATTTTTAAGAAACAAAATAGTGCCAGGTTGCGCCTTTGCATTTTATGAAGAATTAAAAAAACAGTTTTTTTCGAAAATGCAAGATTAAAGAGTGCCCCACTCAACTTCAAGAGCTTTTTATTCACGACTCGGAGGTACGATCAAGATTTGTTTCTAAAAAATCTTTAACTACGTCCTCATTCTACCTGATGTGATATGGGAAATCTTGATAGTGCCTCCAAGTTGTGAATAAGAAGTTCTTGAGGTTGAGTAGCGCACTCTTTAAACTTGCATTTTCGAAAAAAACTGTTTTTTAAGTTCTTCATAAAATGCTAAAGCGCAACCTGGCACTATTTTGTTTCTTAAAAATGTTTAACTACATCCTTATTCTATCTAATGTAATATGGGAAATCTTTATCGCGCCTTCAAGTTGCGAATAAGAAGCTTCTGAAGTGAAAATAGCGCGCTCACTAAATATAAAAATGTTTCACAAATTTTTTTTAAATTTTTTCATAATAGGTTAAGATGAAACCTAACACCATTGTTACCTTTATAAATCATGTATTACATCTTTATCTTACCTCATGCAGTGCCACATTATCCATCAGTCGATAAGTTTGGTGACTGACTCGTTTTATGAGACTTACGCGTTTGGCTCTACAGTTTGTATAGCGTCATGTCGTAAACGAATTTATTGTGACCGTTCTCCGCGCTATATCTCAAAAAGGGTTAAACTTATGACAAAAATGCATATAACCAATCTTGTAGCTAATAATGTTTTCTATAACTTTCATAATAACCTTTATCATCGTACGATAGACAGGAAGCGAGTTATTCGCAAAAACAACAGTTTTGTGACCTTTGACCTTGAATATCTCAAGATGCGATATTTTTAGGATTTTGTCGAATCCTTATTTGTAACATTGAAAAGTACTTGTATGCAAAAATCCAGCTTTGTAGGAATTTTTCCTAACAAAAAACCTTATTTGACTGGACTATAAGGATCAATGTTAAAGGCAAAATTTTTTAAATATTTTTATCTTTTTTTCAGTTCTCCGTAGGCCTCCAAAAATTTAGCTGGTTAATTATGATATTAACCGGTAGTCTAAAACCGGTAGTACTACCTTAAGGTACTACCTTAAGGTAGTACTACCGGTTTTAGAATTGACGTTCAGAATTTAATGAAACTTGGCATATTGGTACATTATAATATCATAATTAACCAGTTAAATTTTTGGAGGCCTACAGAGAACTGAAAAAAAGATAAAAATATTTAAAAATTTTTGCTTTTAACAGTGATCCTTATGGGAAATCACAGATTTGATTTTATTTCACAAAATTGGACGTTCAGATTTTTATGAAATTGGTATCAACAGAAAGAAAAAAATTAATTGAATTTTCTGTATTAATAAAACCTTAACTTTAGAGCTCGTGATAAGAGTAATTAATAAATAATTAAGAAAAAACTTACATGTGGCAACGCCGCCAAGAAGGTTAGACGCGCGCGAAATTTAAATATGTACAGAATACGGCTAATGCTACTTGTTTCACATTTTTTTATACCTTTTTTCAGTGACTCTTTTATTTTACCAATGAAATATTCGTTTTGTACCATTTAATAAGTTTGATTCAGACATTTCATTAGTAAACAAACATTACATGTCAAACCGATAACCTGAAAGGTATTTTTTGTCTCTTTTGCTTTTACGCGGCGTTGCCAAATATAAATACGACGGAAGTCAAATTACAGTAAGCACACATTTGACACTTGTGGTATCGGTAGTACTACCTTAAGAGCGGGCTTTCAAATAATCAAAGTCAATAGATCACAGCACGTGCTATTTCAGCTTATTTTTATAAAGCGCACCATTATTATTCTGCCGAGCGAATCAATTAATAATACATACCTACTAAATAAGAATTTGCTGCTCTATAAAGTAAAGCAAATTTTGAGAGGAGTAAATTGTAAAATACGAATACAATTCACTTATTAAAATTCTCGTAATTCTAAAAAACACAAATATAATTAAACTTTGAGATGGCTAACCTGTACTTTGGATGTTATTTTAGAATACCTATAGGTGCAAAACTGAAAATTACCAACCCTAAGTGCACAGCGTGATTTAAACACAAGACATTGACAGACAATAGATTAGATGTTGACTTTCTGCCACTACACGTGAACACAATCTGTAAACATATATGTTTAGAACAGAAATAAATTTTGTACTAACAGGGTGTTAGTGAAGAACAAGCTACAAGTGCGATCGTATGCGTCCCGGACACACAAATCTTCAATTATAAACAAATGAGTAAATAATTGTAAGATACACCATGCGTATCTATAGGGTTAATATAAAATATGACCTACTCACTTTATAATTTTAATCTAAATCTCGACAAATAGACCAGGGTCGATACCTTTGAAAATGGCAAAAAGTGAAAAGAAATTATAGTAGGATGAAACCCATTGGAAAAGGTAGAGAATATACCAAAAATGTAGGAAAAAATAAATTACGGGCCATCTGAGGTGGGAAAGGGGACGGGGGTGAGTTTTTAAGGGTAAAAAACGGTCTCGATTTCCGGCAAAACTACAAGTCCTATGAAAAAAAGTTAAATCGCAAAGTTGTAGGTAATTAAAAGATCTACAACTTTTGTTTCTACACTATTTTCACAGAACCTCACAATTTATGTGAAAAATTCAAATAACCAAGTTTTTGGTTTTTTATTTGTATCTTGTGCAAAAATTTTTATTTTTTCACAAAATTTGGTGAAAACTTACCTTTTTATGTCCCAAACACACAGTAGTTTTTTTGATTTAAAATATTCATTGTTTCACCTTATTTTGACTTAATATCGAAAAAGCATCCCAATTTTCAATCGCAAATTCTCACGTCAAAATATCTGCTTTTTTAAAAAAGTCGGTGGGCTTTTTGTTCGTTGAAGTCTCTTCTTTCTGTTGGTATAAAAACATATATACATTACTATGGTAAATGTTCTCAGAAAATGCAAATAAAGAATAAAACTCGAATCCGAAATTTTTTTTTAATCATTATGTACAATTTTAAGTTATTAGATAAAATTTACACTTTAATTACTCGAAAAACGTAAGATTTCATGTTACTTTGATAAACAAAAAAATTACAAATCCATAAAACATAAAGAATAAAGATTTCAAAAACATGCGAAAATAGTTGTTCTAAATATTAAAAATAGGATTTAAAGGGGATTTCATCTAAAAAATGACTGCTGCAATTTTTTTCATTAATAAAGTTGATTTATTAAATTCTAATTACTACATTTATGCATAGAAAATCTCATAATACAGTGTGTCCCCGGTTGACTTCGCTATAGGTGTGATCGACCAATAATTTTGGAATATCGTTTTAATATTTTGGGATCCCGCTCTGCTTGGTCTGAAAAGTACTGCGAGCAGATTTTTTATTTAAAAAAATCTAGTTGGTCATGACAATTGAAAAAAACTATTTTCTGTTTAGGTAAAGTGCCCTTTTGGTTATCGATATTACAAAATATTATTAGGAAAAGTTGTTCAGAATATAAAATTATGACTCGACGCAACATTTCAAAAACATTGGTTCACTTTGAGAAATTTTCTCAATTGTCATGACCACCTTGATTTTTTGAAATCAAAAATCTTATTGGTAAACTTTTCAGATTAAGCAGGGCGGGATTCCAAAATATCAAAACGATATTCCAAAATTTTTAGTCGATCACACCTATTAGTCCGTTCTCAAATGTACATCCGTGGGATCCTAGATGAAGCAAGTGTGGCATTGATCTCAATCTCTTTATTTGAACTTGGAGAAACATAATTTCGATGTTGGCACTTTCGAAAATTATGCGTTTG
This sequence comes from Malthinus flaveolus, assembly GCA_950108345.1. Lineage (NCBI taxonomy): Eukaryota > Metazoa > Arthropoda > Insecta > Coleoptera > Cantharidae > Malthinus > Malthinus flaveolus. Next base: position 1,752,383 of record OX467288.1, read on the forward strand.
ACTGCTGCGCGTGAAGAACAAAATGGCTAACGTAGCAAACACTTTTTCCAATCTATCTGAGTAACCATTGGTGTTACGAAAAAAGTTTAATATACAAAATATTGCTACACAAAAAGGTTATTACCAATTTTTATGTAGGATTAACTGTTTTCTCAGAAAGCTTACATTCCTCTTGTAATTGTACAAAACCAGGCTCCCGTCGGAACCTTGATAAAGCAAGTATGTTATTGATCTCGATTTTTTTGTTTGACGTCGAAGATACATAATTTTGATGTTGGCACTCTCAAAAATGATGCGTTTGAGAGCAGCACTCGAGAAAAAAATAGCCGATATCGCAAATACTATTTAATCTATTTAAATAGTTCTGATTTTTTGGTACCTTGTCTATTAAGTATGCCTAATGATATATTGAGATTTTGGACCTCGGCCCAGACCTTCCTAGCTCCTTTTCAAGATTCGAGTTTTTTTTCTTTATTTGCATTTTCTGAGAACATTTACCATAGTAATGTATATATTTTTTTATACCAACAGAAAGAAGAGACTTCAACGAACAAAAAGCTCACCGACTTTTTTAAAAAAGCAGATATTTTGACGTGAGAATTTTCGATTGAAAATTGGGGTGCTTTTTCGATATTAAGTCAAAATAAGGTGAAACAATGAATATTTTAAATCAAAAAAATTACTGGGTGTTTGGGACATAAAAAGGTAAGTTTTCACCAAATTTTGTGAAAAAATAAAAATTTTTGCACAAGATACAAATAAAAAACCAAAAACTTTGTTATTTGAATTTTTCACATAAATTGTGAGGTTCTGTGAAAATAGTGTAGAAACAAAAGTTGTAGATCTTTTAATTACCTACAACTTTGCGATTTAACTTTTTTTCATAGGACTTGCAGTTTTGCCGGAAATCGAGATAAACCGTTTTTTACCCTTAAAAACTCACCCCCGTCCCCTTCCCCACCTCAGATCGCCCGTAATTTATTTTTTCCTACATTTTTGGAATATTCTCTACCTTTTCCAATGGGTTTCATCCTACTATAATTTTTTTTGGTTTCAAAAATTATCGACCCTGGTCTAAAATTACAACCAAAAATTTAAATAATCAATTATTTATTGTAGTTACATAATAGATGCGTAAATAAATTTAAAAAAATCTCATTATTTGTCTCGTTGATTTTTTGCAAATGTGAGAAAAACCTAAAATAATAATATATTAACTTTTCACGAATAACGGGAGAGTGCGAAGTATACAGGATGTATATCGCGCCTTTTAGGTGATAAATTAGTACTATTGTTATTACTTTACAAGAAGTACATACTTGTTCTAAACTGCATTGTCCTATGGAATAATCTACGATATTCAAATCTTTCTTTCCTCGCTCCATAGTTCCGAACATTCTCGAACACGGTACCGATATATCGGCTATGTAAAACGTTATCAGTTCTTGATGCTGTTCCTTTTTTACCGCTCCTGGAAACTCGTCATTTACAAATTGTTCAACACGAGCCATTTCTTCCACGACCACTCCTTCGAAACTATGTCGCTCGTTTTTCAGTTTGATCGTCAACGTATAGCCTTGGGAAAATTTATTTTTAAGATGTTGGGTCGATCCTATACAAGTAAATTTTCCGTTCACTATAATAGCTAAGCGAGTACATAGCGCTTCGCATTCTTCCATACTATGAGATGTCAAAACTACGGACTTTCCGTTGTCTCGAAACTTACACAAGGCATTCCATAAATAACGTTTCGTCACAGGATCCATACCTAGCGAAGAGATGTTTAGGCTTTCGATTTCATTGCTACAAGTTTACTACTTACCAGTTGTGGGTTCATCGAGATATATTACGACGGGACTTCCTATCAAACTTAGAGCCGTACTCAATTTTCTCTTGTTGCCACCACTCAATTCTTTAACTCTTTTGTCCAAATGTCTATGAAAATCGAATTCTTCAGATAGACTCTCTGCCGTTACTCCACTTTCTTTTAACGATATTCCTCGAATTAGACAGAAGATTCTGAGAGTTTCTCTACTCGTTAAGTCGTCTAATAAACCGTCGAATTGGGGGCAGTATCCAATCACTTTCTTAACCGAGTTCATGTCAGTTTTCAAACTGTAGCCGTTAACCCATGCGTTTCCGAAAGTCATTTGTATATCGCCGGTCATTATTTTAAAAAATGTGGTTTTCCCACCACCATTGACTCCTAATAACCCGAAGCATTCATATTTACTTATACCAAAACTGATGTTGCTTACAGCGAGGAAATTTTTGTAATATTTAACTACGTTTCTCGTTACAACCGTATATTTTGCGATTTCTTCTGGAGTTGCCGAGTTAATTATTTGTCTTTCTCGCTTGACATCGCTATCTTCGGTGGGATCTATTACAGGAGGTACATTGTTGCGAGCAGTTTCAATTGCGTACGAAATTTTTTTACAAATTCCGTATTCGATTGTCATATACAATATAACAAGGGAGCGGGATATATCCGACAATTTTACGCGCTATCTTTTACAAGTGCTTGTTGCCTCGAAAACTGCCCAAGCGCGCAGCGCGCGGGTAGTTTTCTGTGTCAACAAGCACGCGTATTGATAGCAAGGAAAATTGTCTGGAGATATCCCGCAAACGCGTTATATTTGATAAGAGAATCGCCTGATTTTAAATTTAAAAACTTAAATTTAAATTATTAAGTTTGCCTTGATTTTTGTTTATGCGAAATTAGTTGTCAGATTATACTTGTCATAGAGAAAGTCGCAATTTTGTAGTTAAAAATGTGTTCGAGGTTTGGCAACAAAACTTTGAAAGATATTGACGACGAAATTTAAAAAAACATGCCAATTAACACCGTCCGCTCTAAAAATTCGGTGTGGAAACAATTTGATAAGTTTTGTAAAGAGAGAAAATATGACGTTGAAACTGAGCCCTTAGCTTCTGAGAAAATCAACGATATTTTAAAAGATTGGGGTTTCAATATGAAAAAAACTGATGGAATTGAAAAGAATTAGTGGTGAAACAAATGTGGAACTCAGTTGCAAAGCAAATTCAAGAATTATATTTCAAAAAGTTTCAAATAAAAATTGATCCGTTTCAAGATATTGCATTCGCAGACGCAAAAAGTGCCCGTGATTCTCGTAGAAGAAAATTACAGTTGTTACCTCAATTTAGTAAAATAAGTTCCGCAGCGCTTTCAAAATCCGAAGTACATGAAATGATAACATTACACGATGAAAATACGCCAAATGGCTTACAAAAAAAATTTTTTCATCTTGCGGCTCATGAATTAGCATGGCGTGGAGGAGAAGCTACAAATTGTTTGGTATCTTTTTTTAAAGAAGAATATGACAATAAAGGTGCACATACTGGGCGTATTGAATACAATCCAGTTATATCAAAAACGGCACAAGGGGGATCTAAAAAACTTACTGATTCGAAGTGGCTAATTTTAAATAAAGTGGCTGAATCTGTCTGTTCAGTAAGGTGAGAAATAAAAATATAAAGTCAAAATTAAAAATTTGGATAACTACGATTTATTTTTTAGAATCCTGAGAAAATTGCTGTCCAAAAGGGGTCAAAACATACAAATTCATAGATTATTTTTAACTGCTAATCGTACTTGGAAAAAAGATGATCCAAATTCTTTATGGTTTATAAATTCTCCAATTGGAAAAAATACTATATCTAAGTGGACAAAGAGCGCAGCTGAGGCTATAGGTGTCGATACAAAGAAGATGAAAATTTCCAATCATTCGCACAGAGTTACTACAATTTCACATTTAAGTAAAGCTGGTGTTCAAGAACAAACTTTGATTAAGATGACTGGGCACAGCAGTAGTACATCTATCAAGTCTTATTTGCAGTTGGATGAAGAGCACCACAGCAAAGTAGTTCAAGAAATACGGCAACAATCTACTTCTTCTGTTTCTAATAATGTAAATAAAAAGCCGCTTATTGAAGGCAATGTTCCAAATACTTACAATAATTGTACTATAAATTTCACAAATTGTACAAATATTCATTTTATATAGGTAATAAACAGTTCTTTTTAATAAACGTTGATAGAAAAATAAATTACTATATTCATTGTTCTATAGTTGCTAGTTTTAAATTATTTAATAAAATCGGTCGTCGAATATTAGTCTAGGGAAATTGTCGAATATTTCTCGTCGCTCTTGGAAACATGAAATTGTTGCAAAATCAAAATTTCATTAGCAGTAAATAAAACAATGCAAGCTTGTTATTGGTGTATTTTAGTCATGTGACGTATGAGGGCGATTGTCATCAAAATTCCAATTAAGATCAACCCCAATAAAACTGAGAATATTATATTTCTCCCAATTCCGGGTGCTTTCCAATCGTAGTAATTCTTAGTCGTTGCTGTAAAAACATGTGTTTTATTTTGTTTCAACTATTATATAGTAGATTACAGATTAATTATTAGAAACTGCTCTTAAGAAATAGTAATAATGCAATAAGTGATAGCCATCTACAATGATATCTATTCTGAGGACCAAAACAATTATTCGGATTGAAACTGTGTAATAGGAATTAGGAATTTTAATCAGAGACTTACTGCAACAGTTGGTATGATTTTCACAAACTAAATCTTCGCACAGCTCTTCAATTAGCGTGAATTCTAGACATTTGTTTATCATTTTTTCGCACGATGCATGTGTTTCATAAATAATTGACATATCGTGAATTCCGGTGTATAAAGAATAAAGTGGAAACACTAACAGAATCCAGTGAAAGAGGTTGGCCATTTCTTCTAAATGACTAAGCGCCGATAATTTAAAGATTAACTTAAGTATGTATCCTCCCGTTCCTGTAAATTAATATTACCATTTTTATTTTTTAAGAATTATAAATCCAGTTAGGTACTTGCCTATTAAAATATTTAAAAAAGTCATTCTCGAATAGCCTGTGAAAGGAATGTCGAATAAGAACGAACAGAGATATATCATCGGCAAGACACAAAAGGCGAAACTGAAAAAGATCGAAAGCAGACGCCCTAAAAAAAACAAGTTTAACCATCAATTACTACACTCATCTTTTCACCTAGTTGGGGAAGTGTCCTAAACCCATCTTCTTGGAATATGACGAAGCAAACTATTAACAGCAAAAAAATGACCATAAACGTCAGTAAATCACATATAAAGGAACAACCCCAAAAGGCTATCGCGTTAATTCCTGATACAAACTGCAAATGCTTAGATTTGCTGACACGTTCACGAACATAAAACATTATAAAAAGTGGCGATGTAAGAGCCATAGCCAATCCAATATTGAAGGCGAATAAATAACCCGTCGAGGAACCTGTTGATCCTTGCTCTAATCGTCTAACCTGTAATGAATTGGTATTACCTCGTTCTTCCACCTATAATTTATTAATAAATGCCTTTGCGAAAGATGTGAAAGGAAGTGGGTGGTTGTACATCTGAATATAATGCTTTTCAGAAGCGCGTACTTGCAATATAGAATTCATCACCGACTGTAAAGCTAAAGGTGCCGAATGGTAAGGTTCATTATTAAAACAAGCTATCATAACATGTAGCTTGTAATAAGCATTAAATCTGGCACCAATGATGTATTTTGATCGAACCAGTGTTAACTTCTCTTTGGTCTAAATCAGTTGCATAATATAGAAAGGTTATAATATTGAGATTATTGATCCAAAAATTAACCTCTCGGACGATTAGTTCGGAAAAGTTCTTATCGCCCCATTCTAGAAAACTCCCTTGTCCTTGTGTGACAATTTTTTTAAATTGGGCATAGTACGCATAATAATACCCGTCGTAGTCGACCCACTTTGTTTTAGTTATAGGAGTGATGGTACGACCATACCATTCTAATTCGATTTTCAGTTTAGGTAAATTTTTATTAGGCTCGTTTCGTAAGGCAGCTTCTGCTATGAGTGCGAATATAATTGGAATGCAAATTTGAGCCAGGTAGATTATCTTCGAACGTAAAGCTGATAATCCTCGTTTCATAAACATCGCTAGCAATTGATTACGCCAAAGAGAGCAACCTGTTATTAGCTTTGGTTTCGGATCGACTAAAACAAAATTTAACTACCGTAAACTACAGTTAAATCGATAGATCTACCTATGCGAAAACCGTTTAAGGATGTATCATCTCCATTCTCTTTCTCGGAAGCAGTTTTTGTTAATTTTTCATAAGCGTTTACAGTAACACCATCTTTAACTATAATTTCTGTACCAGCCCTATATATAAAACACATCAGACATCAAAATAAAATTTAATCGATAAAAGTCCGTATACTTCATAAAGACTTCTTCCATAGTTGTAAGGGAAATGCCGTAACTCAAAACTCCAAGTTGGGAGGAATTCAGTTCTAAATTACTCAACAGTTTTTCGAAGACTTGCGATTGGCTTTCGTCCAACAAATACGTCAATTCCGATCCAATATTGCTTTCGATCTTCAGTTTATTGTTTTTTAAAAGGATGACATCGTTAGCGCAACTTATACTCACTTGAATTTCGGGGATGTGATTTCGAAGTAACTGAGTAATATCATTGACGTCACAACTCGGCGATTTATCTATCACTAATCGATAACCGGCACCGTACTTTTTCTTGAGAAAAAAGCTAGAACCACAACACTGCAGCTCTCCCCCGGCCATAATTGCGATTCGATCTCCTAGTAAATCGGCTTCGTCCATGAAATGAGTTGTTAGAAGTATCGTACGGCCTGTTTCAATTTAAAACTATCAACAATAAACTTTGTCAACTGATAACTTTACCGTCTTTTTGTAACTGTAGTAAGTCCCATAAAGCTCTTCTAGCTGCTGGATCCATTCCGGCAGACGGCTCGTCTAACATAACAACACGCGAACCACCACAGAAAGCAACGCCAACTGAAAGTTTTCTTTTCATGCCACCTGACAAAGTACACGAGAAAGAGTTTGCCTAAAGTTTTTTATTAGTTACTTAATTTTGGAAATAAAACAAAACTTACTTTCGGGACTAGTTCTAATAGCTTCACATATTTCTGAACTTCTGCGTCGATTTCTTCTTCGGGCATTCCTTTCAATTTACTGTAAAAATACAAATGCTCTTTTACAGTTAATTCGTCGAACAGAATATCGAATTGGGGACATAGTCCAAGGCTATTTCTAACGCTTGACTTTTGTCGCCTTATGTCGTATCCACAAATTGTAGCCGAGCCACTAGTAGGGGAAATTATTCCAGTCAGGATGGACATTGTCGTAGTTTTGCCCGCACCATTGTGACCCAACAATACCGTTATTTGGTTTTCGTAAATATTTAACGAGAGATCTTTGACGGCAGTTTTGTTATTAGAATAAGTTTTTTTTAAGTGCCGAATTTGAATTCCGATATTTAAATTTGAAGGTTCTTTTTCAAAATATTCATTGTATCGATGCGAGCCGGCCTCTTCATCTTCGGTCGTATCTGAAAGGCCATTACTCTAGAAAATATGTAGGTGTGGATTACATTTTTACTTACCAGAGTGTCGAGTCCGTCTTGATAATCCGAGTGCAGTTATTGGAAAATACCAAGGTTTAGGAACTCCGTATTCTCCAGGACAAATATTCTCGACGTATATAGCTACCAATAAGTAAAGTATCGAGTCAATAATGAACATTATTAGAAGGTGTCCTAAGAAGAAAGTGTCGTCTGGGTTTCTCGATGTCCAGATATCGTGCCACTGAAGGCCTACAATTAAATTTAACTCGCGAATTTGTATAAAGCCCAATTTCACCTTCTCCAGTGCCCTCGAGGACTATTATTAGTTGAAATCCGTAACTCATAGCAGAGTTGGAACTAAGACATATTAACAGTTTTTCAGTTAGCGATAAAAAATCGTATTTTTTGCTCGTGAATAAATATGGAAAAAAAGAAACGAACCATGCCATACCAGCAGCTGACGATGCAGTGCTCGCTTAAAATAAAATGTGAACAATTAACACTGTTAAAAGTGTACTTACTCATAATACAATTTGAAAAGAAGGCGCTAATGGCAAAACAGTACGTTACAGTTGCGCATGCGAAAAACAGCAGAAATACGTATATTACGAGAGGGTTTGAGTTAGCAAATATAGTTTTATCGCTATTAGGGTACCACTTGGCTTTCAGAGCTATTACTAGTAAAATCATGCTTATAGCAAGAATTAACAGGGAATTTACAAACCACGCCGCCCAATGTAACCATTCGGGCAGACCCATAATTTTCATAGCTTCCTTAAAAACCGAAAGTGACGGTTTGATGCTTTTGGTAGAATATATTTACGTACCTTTAACTGTTTTTCTTTTTCTATTGTTATAGATTTAACGATACTGATACAAGTATAGATAAAACTCAATAGAAGTATGATGCCTATAAATGTTTCTAAAACAGTCAGATAAGCATCAGTTATCCATTTTGGATAAGAAAATCTTTGCATTGAAATATCATACTCTGATCTGATGGGATAAGCGCCTTCACTGTGAAACCGAACAGGAGCGAAATGCTCAATTATTGCGAACGAAACTTCTTCTTGTAATTTTAAAAAACCTTCGTAATTGTAGGCTGAGAAACAAAATAGACCTTGCGTAAAATTGTCTCCAAAAAAGAAATTTAAATTTACATGGAAAACCGCCCCGCATTAAGTGCCAGTACCGCGGTCCTGCTTGTTGAAAATACTGAAAACGTGTCTTTGTGCTCCAGGTCCATCCTTCTTTTAAAGCGCGCAATTCTCCAGGAAATCTAAAAATATAAAATTTTAATACTTATCGGTTACTGTTTTATCTCTTTTCTATGGGTAGTCGTCTTAATTGTATTCTCTTAAGTATAAACCCACTAACAGCTACGCCCCAGTAATTTTGTGATCTAAAATACGGGTTACCTTGCATCAAATAGGGTAGTTATGATTTTTTAGTATGTTGGTCAAGACCTAACGATAAATCCAAGTTTTCGACCTCGGCAGTCCTCCGGATCATTGTCAAAAACCTAAGAACCCGTGAAATTTGTTACTATTATTGAGTTTCTGTTAATTTTGACTTCATGATTAGTTTTTCGGTAACTGCAGTTTTGTCCTTTTTAAAAGTAGACTTAATTTTCTACAAGTATCAAGTATCCGGATTATTTACCTTTCATCAGATGAGATAATGATGCATTGGTATGTTGTACATGAAGAAGGCATAATTATAAACCCAAATTTTTAATTTTGGTGAACTTCCGGATCTTTATCAAAAATCCAAAACTACAATACTACGTCGTCTACCTATATCGTATTAACATAGATCCGGAATATTTCCCTTGCATCAACTCCGGTAGTTATGATTTTTTGATATGTTGTACATTACGAATGCTTAATAATAAATCCAAGTTTTGGCCCTCGGTGGACCTCCACATCTCCCTTAAAAGTCAAAAGATCAACTTAAGCAAAACTAAATCGTATATATTTTTGAATATTTGACAAAGATCCGGAGGTGCACTGGGTTCAAAAACTCGGATTTATCATTAGGCCTTCGTCATAGACAACATTCAAAAATCTATTTACCCCTTCTAATTTAAGGTAGGATGTTAAAATTTACTGGACTATTCAGTCAATGCTGTAGCTAAACAACTATAAAATGACAACCAGCACACATCATGCTTATGTAATACCGTCGAAGCGAGTACAGCGTTATTTAATTATTTATTATCAATACGCTAATACAATTATTTGATTACTGTACTGTATTAGAGTACTGTAACGGGGTGAATTTTTTTTTACTATTTTTCTTTATGACTTGACGCTTTTTAAGACTGAAACTTTCACCCTCGCTACCCCCAGGAAAGCAACCACCGAAACGCTCAAAAACCTCACAGGAATTATTTATTTTTGATTATGCTGCCACCACCTGTGAGATTTGGCCCTTGGGGTTGTTCCAAAATTTGGAGTACTATTTTGGTAGCGTACTGATTTTTGCCACCACTTCTGCTTCGGAAAACGTAAATCCGCTCGGCTTACAGGACAGCGAGTAAAATTGATGTATTGGTAAATTAGCTTTTCTCTTGTTAATCGAACTCGTATCGATCAATAATAAACACCGTTTTTGGTAATTTAAATTAGTATCTATTTTTAAATCTTTCAAATGACACACAACAACAAATGCATTACCTCTACAAGAGGTGATTCCTTTAAAATACACCCTAAACAATATTGATAATCCCTAGTCCTAACTGAAATGATAAATCGCCTATTGTAACCTAACGACGATTACGTAGAGCGTTTTCAACCACGCTTAAGTTGAGACTCTCTTATAAAATACCTGAAAATACCTATCAAAATTCCTAACAACGACCAGCGGGCATAAACACATAAAAATGCAGTAGACCAAACAGTTTCTACCTTATTTAGTTGGCAAGCTGCGGCCTGAAAATCCTGTTGCTTGGAATCCGGTTAAAAGCTGTATTCGTTTCCCGGACCTCGCCCGGTGTCTTGCCCACGATGCGTAGCGTTGAACGCACCTAAACTAATTTCCACTCTCGGACTTCGCGTCACCGCACTTTACCTTTAGCTAATGTTAAAATGAACCGATTTATTTATGACCGTTCTGTATCCCGAAAACTTTGTTCTTTATTGCTCCCGCACTTTGTTTATGTTGTTTCGAAAATTGTTCTTGACCCGTATAGGTGAACCAAAAAAAAATGTCTCTCTTTTATCGAATCTAATGTTTATCGATCTTACTTTTCCTTCGGCATGGTTTTTCCCAGAATACTTGAAAACCGCACTTTTCGCTTTTCCAAATCTTGGTGAGTTCCCTTTCTACCTTTTTTTCTTCTGGGCAACTCCTTTGTCCAATCTTTATGTTAACTTATTTCAACTTTCCGCACATGAATTCGTTAACCCGCACTCGATTTTCTACTAATTTCCGCTTATAACGCACAAGAGCTCCGTTCTACGGGACGTTCTCTTGCCTCTCGAGTCCCACGATCGGCAGACCCAAAGCGACTTTATTAACTATTTTCCAAGCGTCCCGACGCGATCAGCAGACCCTCGGCGACTTTTATTTTCCGCTATTGACAATTCACACTTTCCGCTTAGAACGCAAAAGAGCTCCGTTCTACGGGACGTTCTCTTGCCTCTCGAGTCTCACGATCGGCAGACCCAAAGCGACTTTATTAACTATTTTCCAAGCGTCCCGACGCGATCAGCAGACCCTCGGCGACTTTTATTTTCCGCTATTCACAATTCACACTTTCCGCTTAGAACGCAAAAGAGCTCCGTTCTACGGGACGTCTCTTGGCTTTAACGCTTTTTACTCCTACCGTGGAGTTCCTACAAAATCCGCGATCCTTAGGCAACTCTATCTATTACCCTGAGTCCTACCCGGTCCACAGACCCTAGGCAACTCCGAGTCCTACCCGGTCCACAGACTCTAGGCAACTAACTTAATTTTCCCTCCCGTCTTTTTGAGGAGACCAGTCTTTTTCATCCAGTCGACATTTCTCACGGCCCTGAGGAATATTTCTTCCCAAGTGACATCCGCCCAAAACAACCTACTTGCATTAATGTGCATCTTTATGCACATAAATGCAACTTTAGTTACCTTTAATAATCAATTAATTCGAATCAAGTTATCAAATTTGAAACTTACCAAACTCCTAATCCTAAATATTATAAAATTGAAAAAAAATTATAAACAATCTACCGATTAAAAATCGTGATTGTTACAGTACTCTCTCTTATATTTTGACGCCCCGTTTTGAACACCGTGTACTAACAACTTGCTACTTTTGTTTTGCAAATATACAAAATTTTCTTTAAAGTACCTTAACGATACGTTCAAGTGAAGAGGCAATTCTTTATTTCCAGCTAATTCGTCGTCGAATTCGACTCCTGCTAAAGTAGTAAATACGTAGTTTTCGTCCCCAAAGTATGTCATCATTGCTTCGGCATTTTTAAAGGGCAGACCTTCGAATTTCCTGTTTTCGTGTTCCGAAATTGCATTGACGGTGTTTTTCATAATCGCGTCTAAGTTTGGATTTTGAGGTGCCCAGGCTATATATTTAATGCTGTTAAAATAGTTGTAAGACTTACTGAAATAAAACGACGAATAGACGAAATCTTACTTAGGAAAATCTTGTAGACAGAATATATTAATTTTATAACTTTCATAATAAACAGCCTCAAATGCTTTAGTGTGCACTAAAACACGAATATAAACCAATATAGATGCCACAAGAACGGGAGCCAAAATTTCAATTGCTAATTGCTTCGGATGTCGCAATTGTATTAAAAAGTTTTTCCACATTAGTAGAAAGAATTTTGCCTGCTTCTGTCCCATATTTTCTAATCTGGAACAATAAGAGACGTAATGTGCTAAACTGTCACTATAAGTCATAAAAAAGTCATAAATAATTAAAAAATTTATTTCGATACGGCTCTAGTTATCCCTAAAAGTTTCGATCTAATATATAACTTGAATTTTAGACATGTCACCTTGGATCAAATGGGGTAGTTATGATTTTTTAGTATATTAATGAAGACCTAATGACAAACTGTTTTACTTTATTAGTTTTAGATTGGAGGTCTGCCGAGATCGAAGACTTGGATTTATATTAACTATAAACAAATTTTAATTGCATTTATTTATGTTTCAAAACAACGCAAAATTGGATAAAACGTTGTATGTTATAAATACGTGGATTATTAGTTATTGGAGGTATGGATATTATCAATCACGATTAAAAGCTACTCTCCAAGGCTCGTAGCTTTCAAATTCCTTCCGTGGGGAATATCTAAAATAACCCACTTAATATTTAAGTATTAAAGTTTTTCAATAAAGGAAATTCAAATGAAAGATGTTCTAAACATGCGTTGTGTTACACTTAAAGTGTAACATCTTTCTTGCTAAGAAATTTAGCAGTGGGAATTTTTCAAGTATTTCCACTGCATTTGAAAAATATGTTCTCAAAAGCCTTTGATCAATTTTTTTAAAATATTGATTAGTTTTAGTAATTATTATCGCTCTTGTGACAAGTTGTTTGCATGCCTAATAGTACAGGAGAAATAGGTTTTTAGGTGGAACTAATTCCCACAGAGACGCGGTTTGAATTTTTTAGTTCCTTGTTGATATCTCTTTGACATACTAAAAGTCTAGAAAAATCTAAGTATGCGAAATGCGGTTTTTTGGCGTCGATCTTAAGAAATTTTTCAAAAATTATAAAAAAATCGTGTGTGGTATCAAATTACAGAAAATTTCATGCTGAAAAAGATTATGAAATTGGTTTTACAAAATCAAAATTAAAAAACAATAAATTGGTCGAAAAACTGAAACCTTTTGCAGTGTTTAAAATCCTATTTTTATTATCAAAATGAATTTTAGATTACAAATGCATATTAGTCCAGTCACATTAGGCAAAAAATCCCTTCTTTGTCGGAAAAATAAGTTTTGATGTTATAAATAAGTATATTACGGCAAAATCCGCAAAATATATGTAGATAAATTTTAGATATTCGTTTACGAGATAACACTGTATAAGCTGCCAAGTAAGATGAGGAAGTTTTATTAACGGAATTAGGCACTAAAGTTATTCATCAATAGGTAATCCGGCACTGCATGAGTAGCATAAAGATAATATAATAATTAAAGATTTTTAAAACAGAAATCATGTTAAGTGTCCTCTTCACCTGAAGGAATTTTTTTTAAATTTTATATGAAATGTATTGCGCTATCAAACTTCAGAAGGTTCTTATTCCCAACTTGGAGGTTTGAAGATGATTTCTTATAATACAATGCTTGAATAAAAGCCTAGTTAAAATTTTTTAAAACAAAAGCCCAAGCCAACAAGGTTTCGGCTTAACCTTTTGTGAAGAAGTTAAAAAACACTTTTGTTCGAAATTGTAAAATTAAGAAGCGCACTATTAAACTTCAAAAGTATCTTATTCGTCACTTGGAGGCCCAATAAAGATTTCCTATATCACATCACATAACATGAGGGCGTAGTTAAAGGTTTTTTAAAAACAATGTAGTGCCAGGTTTCATGTTTGACTTTTATGAAGAAGTTAAAAAACACTTTTGTTTGAAATTGTAAAATTAAGAAGCACGCTATTGAACTTCAAGAGGTTTTTATGCACGACTTTGAGATCCGTTAAAGATTTGCTATATTACATCACATAGAATAAGAACGTAGTTAACAAATTTTTAAAACCAAATCTTTATAAGGCCTCCAAGTGGTGAGTAAAAAACTCTTGAAGTTCAATAGCGCACTCCTTAATGTTACAATTTGCAACAAAAGCGTTTTGTAACTTCTTCACAAAAGGTGCAGATGAAACCTAAAACTACTTTGGTTTTAAAAAACTTTTAACTACGTCCTTATTCTATCTGATGCAATATAGGAAATCTTTATCGTGCCTCCAAGTGGTGAAAAGAAGCTGTTGAAGTTCAATAGAGCGCTCCTTAAATTTATAATTTTGCAAAAAGTGAAGGTGAAGACGAAATCTGGCACGACTTTGGTTTTTAAAAATCTTTAGCTACGCTCTTTTTCTAAGTGTGGCATAGGAAATTATTATCGTACCTCCAAGTCGCGAATAGGAAGTAATATCGAAACGTACGTGTATTATATACAAAAATCCAGTTTTGTTGGAATTATTCCGACAGAAGAGCGATTTTTTGTTTAATGTGACTGGACTAATATGCATTTGTAATCCAAAATTCATTTTGATAATAAAAATAGGATTTTCAACACTGCAAAAGGTTTCAGTTTTTCGACCAACATTTTGTTTTTTAATTTTGATTTTGTAAAACCAATTTCATAATCTTTTTCAGCATGAAATTTTCTGTAATTTGATACCACACACGATTTTTTTATAATTTTTGAAAAAACGCCAAAAAACTGCATTTCGCACACTTAGATTTTTCTAGACTTTTAGTATGTCAAAGAGATATCAACAAAGAACTAAAAAATTCAAACCGCGTCTTTGTGGGAATTAGTTCCACCTAACAGCTATTTTTTACCTATATCTCCTGCACTATAATCAAATACTGTTATAATTTTAAGAAACTTTTTATTATGGGTAGGCAACACATCGTGCACCAAATATTTAAGATGCTTGGCATTACAAGTTCTGAGTGCGAGTGTTTCAGGTTCTAGAGCTGAGATTTACAACGCTTTCAAACGTTTTAGCAATTTATCAAATATAAAATTTTATTTACAACTATTAAAAATACATTTTTACTATAGAAACAAAGGTTTTTGAGAAGCTAATTGAGGTCTTCTTGCATTTTTTCCAGAATAACAATTTAAATCTTAACATCATCATAAGAAGTATCCCAATAGACAGCGGTGTTAATACTAAATGGTGCAACGAAAGCGGGGGCGTTATAAATCCTACTTTTATTCAATTTACATTCTTCACTTTCAGAGCTATGATAAAAAGAAACGAGCCAAAAATTTTGTCCGACGTATTGCTCCAACTTTTCTACGATGTCGCAAAACATTGGTCGGTGATATGGTTTCCAATTCCAACAAGCGCTCATAATTTCAAACAATAGATTTGGAGAATCGATGGGTCTATCTAAAGTTCCTTGCGAAATGACAAATTGGAGAACTTGTTCGTTACTCAATCCACGATACGGCTGTTGGGCTAAAGTGACGATTTCCCACAACAAAACGCCATAACTCCAAACATCAGTATCGGTGGTAAAAACGCCATCGGCCAAACTTTCGGGTGCCATCCAACGAATCGGCAACAAATCGCTCGTGCCCTTTTTGTAATAATCCGACGGATACAAATCGTGACTTAGACCAAAATCGCCAATTTTGACGGTTTTGTCCGTTGTAATCATGCAATTTCTACTAGCCAAATCTTTATGGATGAATTTTTTTGAAGCCAAATACATCATTCCGTCGGCAATTTCGGCAGCCATGCGATACGTCTCGCTACAACTCAAACTAGAAGAACGAGCGTCTTTTAAAAACGCCTTCAAATTACCTCTAGTCATTAATTCGTATATTATCAAAGGTGGCGTTCCTTGAGAGACAATTCCCAAAAGTTTGACGACGTGATTGCAGCTAGAAAACGACCTCAACAAGTGTTCGTTTAAGAACTCGAATTTATCGCACGGCATCGAAGAGCGACCGGGCATTTTAATGGCGCACGGAACGTTACTCGATTTAATCCGTCCAGCAAAAACGACTCCGTAAGTTCCTCGCATTAGTTCCGAACAAATTTCGATTTCATTCCTGTCAATTTCCAAGTCGTCTTCTAGATCGTCTAGGGAAAAATCTGAAATTAAATGGAGCCGATCTACGTTCGTACGGTTCTGGTTGTAATAACGATAATAGAGGACGCCTACTAAGATTAGAGTTACTACGAGGACGATTAAGACCGTTATGAGTTCCGCCGACATAACGTTCGGTTCGTAAACTTCGAACTGGACGGCTTTGCTAAAGTAACCGGGCCCTGCAAGTGAAATTGCTCGTACTTTTGCTCGGTACAACCCGATTGTTAAGTTCTTGATGGTGTACGTTCCTGACTTGAGGTACTGTTGTTTTGTGAGGCACCTCTTGATCGTTATTTTATCGAAGTCGACTTTTTTCACTTCGACGTAATATGCTAGAATTAGCGAGTTTGGGTTTTCGGGCTCCGGCCATTGGAGCGTTACGCAGTTTTCGCCGGCGCTCGCCAAAACTTCCACGACGGTATCGGCGTCCCTTTTCTTTTTAGTTCTATGATAATCCATGATGCGACCGCTACATTGGGTCTTGCTGACACAGGCGTTTAAAAGAAATATGTAGATTGTGAAATGTTTCAAGTTTTCCACAACGTAACTCGTGTTGTCGCCAGGAATTTCCAAGTCCATCAAGAACTGCGTTTCTAACGAAACGTCTCTTCTCTTCCTCCTCTTGTCTTCGACGGAATATTTAATTTTTGTAATGCCCTTTAAGGCCATCTCTGTTAAATACGTGAAAGCTTCTTTGGAAGTGGTCTCTTCTTCGTCTTCTTCGATCTCCTCTTCGTTCTCGCATGAACAAGTTGCTTCTTCGAACGGTTCCACACAATAATCTCGCTGTTGTATGAAAGTTTCGTTATCGTCCAAATAGTAAATCGCCACGTTGTGGTGCGTAATTATGCCGCTTGGAAAGATTGGTGGGTACCAATTTAGAGTGATACTGGAGCTGGTAGTTGAAGTGGCGTTCAAAGAGTCGATTAAGTCTGGATCGCTTTCGTTCGTTTTAAAACGTCCTATTGGAGTGAGACCACCTTTCGTGGGCGAAGTCGTGTACACTTTAATGTAATAAGCGTATTGCGTGTACGCGTTCAAGTCTTGTATGATATGGCTATTGTTGCTCACGAAGACGCTTTCCCAACTATTTTCGTCGCATTCTCCACGTTCGTCGGAAATTGTCAAGTTGCCTGTGGGATCTTGGATGTAGTAAATTAAATATCCGATTAAAAGCGTATCGTTATCGACTGCCAAATTATCCCAACTTAACGTAGCGTTTGTAGATTCAGTTTTAACGATTACATTTAACTCGATGTAATAGCAGGCTCTTTTATCGCCGTTTGAGTAATAAGATACGTCGTATTCGTTAAAACTGACGTTTGTTAGCCTCGCCAACTTTTCTATTTCTGCAGGACACAATTGAGAATTGTAATGAAACAAAATCGAGCCTTTATCTAAAACAAGCGAAAAATTATCCCAATTCCACAGCCTATGCAAATTACGGTTTTCGAAAATGACCAGCGAAAAATTACTATTGTAGAGTTTGTTTCCGTAAATTACTTTAACATTTTGTAAAAAATCCAAATTTGTTATCCAAGGCGAACGATAAATTTTTATGAAACCATCGACGGCTCGTAAAGTTTTCAACTTATTGTTTAACTTCAACGTCGACAGTTTGCCACTTTCTTGTATCAATAACGATCCGTTCATGTAAACGCATCCTTTTACAACGTCCAGTGGATCTGAGCTCTCGAGCGATGTTCCATCGCACATTCTCACGCATCTGTTTTCGAATGTTGTCCAAAGACCGTGTATAAAATTGGTACACTCTTGCGCAGTAACACAAATGGGCACGTAGCTGTGCGGCACCCTAAAACAAAAAAATATGCAAATAATTCCAAAAAGTTATAATTTTGAAAATACTATTACAGGACCGGTGCCAACCCACCTCATAGATCGGTAGTAATTCAGATGATTTGCTTACCTCGGCTTGAAATAGCAACACAACAGTAAATGACGTGAAATTCCGGAAGATTTTTGCCGACGAGGCAAAGAGAGTTAAATTTTTGCGATCGAAATTATATTAAAAGAGTCTCTTACTTTCCTTCGGTGCATGAAGAAACGCATCTCTTTCCATCTGTGTAAGTTTTACAAACTATACATTGATCATCGTTAGGCCCTGTACATCCGATACATTCTTCGTGACAGTCGTCTTCCATTATTTGGCAATAGTCTTTATTCCAACAATCTAAAAAGTGCAATAAAAAAAGTCACCCAAATTAGATTGTTTAGAAAAGCTTTACAATTTTGATTATTTTTAAATCAATTGCCACGCGTTCTCGATATAATTTTATTTTGATAGCTGCGTGTAAATAAATACTCACTCGGACATCTATCTGGACAAATCGAACTACAATTTTCCTTTTCAAATCCCAATTCGTGTTTGGGATGTGCTATTTTTTTCCAATCTATCGACCGCAAGTAACATAATTTAGGACAACTGCCTATTCTAATGGAACCGTTTTCAATTCTTCTCAAACTGTGTAATCCGATCTAAAAATAAATATAAATTTTTATGAACAAAAAATCCGTCAGGGTATTTCCCAGTTAAATATGGACTTGCTGTGCACCGTCCTCATTAATTAACTTTTTTTATTAACCGTATAGTGGAAATCGGAAAAAATTTTACTATACGCGTTTTACTAAAACTCGTTTCTAACGGACAATAAATATGAGGATTCCAATGGGGCGTTTTGCTTCAATTGCCGTCATTTATGTGACTTGGATAAAAATGATCCTCTCAATTACCACAAAAGTGGGATTACCAATGTAGTAATCGTAACATTGAATCTTGCCCTCGCGAATAACTGACAAGACGTATTATGAAGCATCTATTCTATTTATAGTTCACAATACCGCAATAAATTTGTGTTTCACGAGTTTAAAAAAATACACAAAAAAGCTAAGAAGTTTAAGTTTAGTAAACAATCAGTAAACTATGCAGCTAATCAGCACAGTCATCTATTCTTAAATTCGTATCGGGAAAACTCTTGTAGAATTGGGTGCACAATAGTTGGATGTTGCTCTTGAACCTATACAGAGTGTATTTTATAATGTGAAAACAATGCAAACTAAAAGATGATTGCAAAAGAGGAATAAAACTGACCGTATGTCACTCTTAAGTTGCAGCATTAACTTAGGGAGGTTCGAGAAGAGGTTTCTGCTATTTTTTCAGTTTTTCGCTTACAACTTTAAAACTACGCACTTTCTGAGAATAGTGCTTGTATATAAAAATAAACTACATTAAAGTGGTTTCTTCAGACAAACGATTTAAGCGCTAGCGCGCGTTCAAGTTTGACAAAAACGCAAAAAATGGGCCAAACACCGTTTGTTTTTAGTTTATTGCTTATAACTCAAAAAATACGTACTATTAGAGAAAAGTGTTCCTATATAAAACTAAATTACATCAAATTTCCTACAAATTATATTTACTGAGTATTGTCTTCAGACAAACGATTTAGCCGCTAGAGCGCGTTCAAGTTTGACAAAAACGCAAAAAATGGGCCAAACACCGTTTGTTTTTAGTTTATTGCTTATAACTCAAAAAATACGCACTATTAGAGAAAAGTGTTCCTATATAAAACTAAATTACATCAAATTTTCTACAAATTATATTTACTGAGTATTGTCTTCAGACAAACGATTTAGCCGCTAGAGCGCGTTCAAGTTTGACAAAAACGCAAAAAATGGGCCAAACACCGTTTGTTTTTAGTTTATTGCTTATAACTCAAAAAATACGCACTATTAGAGAAAAGTGTTCCTATATAAAACTAAATTACATCAAATTTCGTACAAATTATATTTACTGAGTATTGTCTTCAGACAAACGATTTAGCCGCTAGAGCGCGTTCAAGTTTGACAAAACGCAAAAATTGGGCCAAACACCGTTTGTTTTTAGTTTATCGCTTATAACTCAAAAAATACGCACTATTAGAAAAAAGTGTTCCTATATAAAACTAAAGTAAATCAAATTTCGTACAAATTATATTTACTGAGTATTGTCTTCAGACAAACGATTTAGCCGCTAGAGCGCGTTCAAGTTTGACAAAACGCAAAAATTGGGCCAAACACCGTTTGTTTTTAGTTTATCGCTTATAACTCAAAAAATACGCACTATTAGAAAAAAGTGTTCCTATATAAAACTAAAGTAAATCAAATTTCGTACAAATTATATTTACTGAGTATTGTCTTCAAACAAACGATTTAGGCGCTAGAGCGCGTTCAAGTTTTACAAAACGCAAAAATTGGGCCAAACACCCTTTGTTTTTAGTTTATCGCTTATAACTCAAAAAATACGCACTATTAGAGAAAAGTGTTCTTATATAACACTAAAGTACATCAAATTTCCTACAAATTATATTTACTGAGTATTGTCTTCAGACAAACGATTTAGACGATAGAGCGCGTTCAAGTTTAACAAAAATGCAAAAATTGGGCAAAAAACTGTTTGTTTTTAGTTTATCGTTTATAACTAAAAAAATACGCACAATTAAAAAAAAGTTTCCCTACATAAAACTAACGTACATAAAATTTCCTACAAATTATGTTTCTTAGGTTTTTCACATCAAACGAACGGTTAAGGTTAACCGCTTGAGCACGTTGAAGTTTAGTGAAGAGATGCGCCCGGAGCGAGTTTTCTTCTTCTTCAAAGACGCCTGTCACTATGAATACTAGATTTAAGACCGTCTGCCATAGTATATTCGAAATCTAAATATGAAATGCAATTTTATGCTATTATAAATTATTGCACCCTAATATGGTTAAGTTTGACCCCAAAAACCCATCTTTTCGAGCCGTCATAAACCGTTTGTCTGACAAAAAACTTATAATCCTAATAATCCTTATAATCATAATTTGTAGGTAATTTAATTTACTTTATTTTTATATAAAAACATTTTTTTACAAAAGTGCCTAGCTTTCGAGTTACATGCGATAAACTAAAATTAGTCTTTTGACAATTTTGGAGTTCTTTTCAAAGTTTAACGCGCTCTAGCAGCTAAACCTTTTGTTTGAAGAACAACTCTAAAAATGCAGTTTGTAGGAAATTTAATGTAGTTTATTTCATGTAGAAGTACTTTTTTTAAGAACTCCATAGTTTTTAAGTTATTAATAAAAAATTAAAAAGAGACAAAACTCGCCTTTCTCGAGCCTCCCTTAAGTTAATGCTGCCACTTAGGAGGGGCAGAGAGTCGGTTTTATTGTTAATTTAGAACGTTCCTTTAGTCTGCATTTTTAAAAATTGTATACTAATAATTGTTTTAGTATATTTACGCGCTGCCTCTCAACCAACTCACACGCTGGCCGCTGCAGACGTCTCGCTCTGTCGAGTTACAGCTTATGCGTTAAACTGAGATGAAATGAGAATCTTTAACAACTACAACAGAACATTATACGTGAAATTTTAATATTTTTTCAAATATATACACTAGGGCTGAAATAATTAATTGAATGTATGATGTAAACCAACCCTAAACTAATCACCTAGTAGCGCGAAAAACGTTTTTAGGAGAAAAATGTTGAACGACGAAACGCCCCAGGAATTGAACCTGAGTCTGCAATATCCGGTCGCATGAACGAACCACGTACGCCAAGCCAGACAACTGTTAATCTGGGGAGAATCTGAGAATCTTTAGGAGATTAACAGTTGTCTGGCTTGGCGTACGTGGTTCGTTCATACGACCGGATATTGCAGACTCAGGTTCAATTCCTGGGGCGTTTCGTCGTTCAACATTTTTCTCCTAAAAACGTTTTTCGCGCTACTAGGTGATTAGTTTAGGGTTGGTTTACATCATACATTCAATTAACAACAGAACAATTGCTGCCGTGTGGTAAAATTCTGTTCCGACAGAACGCTTTATTATTGTTTTCTCTTTAAAAAAATATAATTTTGATCTGGAATAAATAACGTAATTTTAGAACATCTTTTGGAAATTGGAGTGCGTGCCCTACTGAAACGCTGCCAATATAGCCCTGCAGACGAGTGCTGTTGGAAGTAATTTTAAATAAAAATAATAAATATTTTGGACTAGAACTTGTCTGCTCCGTATATTCGTCCGCAAGTCTGCTAGTACATGAACTTGAACTATCCGTACGCTCACAATTTTAACTGCAAACAACATAAAAACTGTTAATAGCGCAAATAGTGACTATATTGCTGGTTTAATAATTAATTACGTATATACCATCAATAAAAGACGAACAATTAAATATTTTTTGCAAATCACCGGGAGAATTAAATTTTTTGCTAACTTAATAGTGGATTTGTTACTAATTTAGACAATCGCAAAAATTATTTACCATTTTTAAACAGCTTGTTTATTTATAGTATACAAAATTAAAAATTATTACCTATAAAGAATGAGCATAATAATACACGAAGTACACGACACACCGCGTCCTAACAGAAGAGTAGCATTCGTTTTTTTAGAAACATTGGGAATTTTGCACTTATATAAAGGTGGAAGGTACTAAGGTACTAGACACTATATAAATGCCGCTATCGCATGTGGTTGGAAATTGTCGCTAATAATTTTTTAATTTATAATTTATAGTTGGGAAGAAACTTTAGTAGATTTTCACTTAGATCCAGTTTTAAGAAAGTGTTGTGTTACAAGCAGTTTCTTTTCGCTTTTTCGGTGGTTTATGTGAAAAATTTTCACTGATAATTTTTTATAAATACAAAATACAGGTAAGGTAACCGAGTCTTTTTTTAATACAATAATTGACTTTTCCAATTTTCAATGAAAATTCGATAAGTATATAATTTCTTTCAAAGCTATTTGTCCCAAATTTTATTTAAAAGTGAAGGTAAACATAAACTTTAATTCCAATTTTAAATAATTAATTGCAGCTTGAACATCGTTATTCATTTCTAAATTTTCATAAATTTCCGATTTTAAACAAAAAAAGATTTGCGTTTATTTCCGATTTAAATCAACCCTCTAGTCATTCGGAGCTTGTCTTAAAAATTCTCGATATTTCGAAATGACTTCTTGGCTTGACTTACCGTGTGCCGGTTGAGAAGGGCCGTAAATTAAACTTACAAAGCCACCTTAAGCATTTGTACAAAATTTTACCTCTTTTCTTAAATTCTCCCAAGTTAAATTTTGAACAACACGCCAAATGTATCGCAACTTATTGTAAACGTTAACATTTAGATTTAGAGGGCCCTTTAGACCACGCGACACAAAATAATGTATTGCCCTTTCGTTTATTGACTGCGTGGCGCAATAATTTAGTTTTTATTAAATGAGCCGTTTTTTTAAACGTGTCACCCCAAAAATTTCAAAAACAATTTTTGTGGAAAACAAAAGTTTGTTTGGTTTCAAAAACAAATGGTAAACAAATTGCAACCGACAGTACATTTGGCGGTAAATTAAACGCGTTAGGTAATCTAGATTTGTGTGCGTGTTGTTTACATTTTTTTTCTTTTGTTTATTACTCTTTTTTATTGTTGGATTTGCTAAAAATTTGATTTTCAGGTTTAATTTCCTTGACTTTGAAAAAGTAATGATTGAAAACATTATTTTTTTAAATTTAAATCCCTTTGAATCCAAAGTAGTAAAAAAAGATGGCCCAAAATAATGGGGTTATTTTGGTGGAAGTTCGGACAGTCTTGACCCATTTATTAATTTATACTCGACTATTAGATAGTACGCATGAGGACCAGTTAAAAAAATATTTTTAAAAATTGTCAAAATCAAAATGGCGGCATTATAACAATTCTGAAACAGAAATATGTAGTCAAAATATAGACGTTTAGTAGTTTTTTAAAATAATTTCACAATTGGCATTTTTAATTAAAATATTTTTGATTATGTTGTAGATATTAAAGTTCTATTTACGACGCCAGAACCGCAGTTATGATTATGAATTAATGAAGGTCGAAATTGCCACAATTTATAATTTCTTTCATAATTAAAATTCATAATTGCAAGTTATTTAATAAATTTATACTACACACTTCTATTATTTGTTACTACTTTAGTTCAAAAAATACTTCTGGTTTTGGTTTAACCAGAAATTAGTCAAACAAAAGGAAATTTTGAAAATTTATTGTTTATTTTAGAATTTAAAAAAATATTGTGTAAGATTATCTGTCTCCTGGTATCATACATGTTGTTGTTTGGCTTCCGGTTTACCAGGAAATGGACTTAGCTTTCCTATTATAAATACAACACCCTGTATATTTTAAGTTAATTGGAAGATTGTAAAATTATCTGTTTAGTGATACTTACCAAAAATTTTATATTTTAATTTCCGGTTTAGTCGGAAATAAATTAACTTTTCTATTTCAAATAGATCACCCTGTATAACTTTTTAAAACGAGAGAGAGAGAGAGAGAGATTTTGAGCAACTGAGAATACTATTGTTTGGTACTACATATTTTCGGTATCTTTTTCATATTTTGAGAGCCTTTAGAATGAGTTTCAATATCACGTACGAAAAAGACCGGTTATGGCCACATCGGCTCTCTTTAGGGGTGGTATTTTCATTGCTAAGATTTCAAAAATCATTTTGGACACCCCTTAGTAGTACAAGCCTCTTAGGTTAGGTTGTTCAAAAATATAACTTCTCAACATACATAGAAACCAATAACTACAACTAGAGCACGTTTGGTTCCGGGGCCTAAAAGGCCTTAAATAATTCCGGTGCGACAAAAATGGGTATTGTTAGGCGCACTTAGGTGCTACTAGTTCGTTCTTGTGGAATCTTTTCCTGATTCATCTCCTGGTAGAACTGCTAGCTGTGACTTGTGACCTACGGTGTACGGTAAGGGATTTAACAAACAAGTCACACGCACGCCGTACGCGTTCCTCATTATTTCTTTTAAATTAATAGTAGTTAATTGAGCTCTTTTATAATTAATTTGAATAAATTATGTAAATTCGATTACTAAACTAAAGGTGAAATAAAATGTTGACATACTATATCAATACTACTGATGGCAGTCCTTGGCGAAAATTTTTACAATGAAAAATATTTTTCGTAGCAAAATTTTTTGCAATTTCCCTTGAAGAAATTTAAAAAATTCCAAAACTTGTTCGGTTATTACATATTTATTGTGTTATTGTTTAAATTTTTTAATGTTTTGTTTTATATCTTCTGATTTACGATACGTAATTAAGTTTATTATTTTTCAAATTGAATAACAATTCGGCGTAGTAATAAATTTTTTCTGATGCGCAACGTTATGTTATTATTTAAATCAGTAATTTTAATAATTTGGAAAATTGATCACGTTATTTTTGTCTGCTACTACTGATTAATTATGCATCGGAAGACAGATGAAACGTGTAGTTTATTAAAAATGGAAGTTTAGCAGGTGAAGAATAGAAAAATGCAAATTTTGATTTATTTTCGATTTCAGTGCTTCAGAGTTGTTAGTAGATTAGAATCGTTTCTGAACAAATTATTTTCTCATTGTAAAGGCTTAAGGAAGGGCTTGAATGACTCTAGAATGACATTTTTTGAAATTCTGTCAAATCTAGTAGACGTGTAGAGGGTAGACATTAAGACCGGCGGTAAATTGGAGTAGTTAGCATATTCTGCTGAGGTGGCGCTACGAAAGGTGCGCCTAGTTAAAAAAATAAGCTATGCAACCATAATTGCATTTAAACCAACTTGTACCTGAATTACTTTAGAGAGAGACGTATTTACCGTTTACATTCTTGCGACTGTATTGTATGCTATACCCTTTTTGTACCATTGTATTATTTAATAGGTACCCTCATAAACTCTAAAAGCAGATTTTACGGATTTGTATATTTCCTATTTTGTGTGATGGGTAAGGCGTAGTAAAATGTAAAATCTACGGAACTAAATAATAATTTCAAAATGTAAAAAATTAAAGCTAATGAAAATCTACTTCCCTCCAAAAATTTGACAAATTTTGTAGGGTCAAACTCGACGATCTAGATACTAGTAAAATTCGCGGTTCTCAAAACGGGACTTCATTGAGCAAACTGCGGATATTGGTCTAAAATAAAGGGCCAATTTTGGTGGCATTCTGGAACTTTTATAAATTAATATAAAAATACCTTTTTCAATTTTTAAATTCAATACGTCGGTTAGTATAACCAAAGAATATCTATAATAATATAGTTTTTACTTGTTTTAAAACTAAGATTAATAGTTTCATTTCTGCAAATTTTTAAACAGGGTGGTTTTTATTAGCGTTTCTCTAAAATATACATCAGTAAACTACTCTAACGAAAAGAAAAAAATTATTCCTACTCCTATTTCTTATTCAGATATAAAATTTGAAACCGATACGGCACTTTTAATATTTTCAAAAATTTCGATCTAGTTAACGATGTTTCAAGCTACGTTTTTTGAATTTGGCCGAGGAATTGTAAGATGTATGAATGTAAGTAGCAGTTATATTCAGTAGTAATTATGTAATTATTATTCTTTGTTTGTTTGTTCTAATAACTAATAAAAAAAATTTATAAAATTGTTAATAAAAAACTGTTAAAATCGTTAAAAAATATTGAAAGTAGCAATGAAAGTAACCAAAAATTATTGCGGAATTTCAAATCTAAAAATGTAACCGCTCTTTTACGTTGAGGAAAAGCAATTGTACTGAATGGTTTTTAATTTGATATCAACAGCAGACTGTTTAATAAATTTAAAGGAATGACATCACGTAGCCCGAATTTCATTTTTTATTGATTGGCATTTTTTGATATAATTTTAACGGACGTTTCGACTGGAGGTATTTATTTATATTTCAAGTAAGTAGTGAAAGTAGAAGAAGGGCGCCTTCTGAGGTAAACGAGAAGTAAGCACAATAGTTGCGCATGATAAATTTTTGATCAATTTACAAAAATCAAAATAATATTTTGAAATAAACCGATAATTCAAGAAACGTAATTGACAGTTTTTATTATTGACCTGAGGTCAATAATAATTTTTTCCCACCCCGTAGTCTAAAAGTGGTACGATGGATAGACATCCAAAAATATGCGAACTTTGTGTTTAAAAAAAAGCATTAATTATATGTGTTTTTGAGTTCAAAAGTATCTCAAGCTGTAGAACAGACCTTTTTCTTTATATATGCTGAATTACAGGCTATCATATTCAGTAGTTTTTCTGATTTGTAGGACAAAAGATTGCACGTTTTCAAGCCTCAAACTATGCAATATTCCGTCGCTCTTAACTTTAGATCCGATTTTTAAAGACCAAAGTGTAATTTTTTATACCCCAGAGATTAATAATGAATTTGAAGGATTAAAAAGAATAAATAAGTAGTGTTAGCATAACAACAACGACTTTAATAAAGTCAAATTATTATAAAAAAGGTGTCTGTCAGACGTTTTGTTTTACAGCGTTACTATGGTTAGTTTTGCACGGATTTCATTTAAAAGCTTAACCTGTGGATGAGATTTTATTCAAGTGGGCGAAATCAAATTTCATCAAAATGTAATTTTTTTTGATCATATAAAACTTTTACTAAATAGTATGTATTTAAAAATAGTCAACGAAAAAGGAGAACCATTGATGGAAACTAAAATTCGCTTCGAGTCGAACAAATTTCTTCAGTGTAATAAATTACTTAAAATTTTGACAGGTTGTTGACGCTCATATTATGCGAGTACCTGGCCATCCCAAAATTCGACTTTCGCTTTTGGCTACTAACACCAAAATATTAAGTGCCCCTCTTGTGGCAACTTGCTGAACTAAAACATGCGTTCGTCTAAGAGACGTGTATATAGAGTTGCCTAACTATCAGGACATTTAGCGCTTTTCCAAATAAATCTTTTGGCGAACAAAGTAGAAAATTGAGAAAGATTTAAAGTTTTTCCAAGTTTGTTTACAGTTCATTAGACTATAATGAACAGCTTGAGATACTTTTTATTTTAAATTTGTGTCAAACATTCGATTGGTAAGGCATTCAAAAATAGGCCAACTTTGTGGTTAAAAAAAGGCACTAATTGTATATTTTTTTGAGTTCAAAAGTATCTCAAGCTGTAGAGCAGACTTTTTTCTTTATGTATGCTAAATTACAGGCTTTCATATTCAGTAGTTTTTCTGATTTGTTCGCCAAAAGATAGCACGTTTTCAAGCCTTAAACTATGCAATATTCCGCCGCTCTTAAATGGTTTCGTTAAGGGTGTTCGGTACTTTGTTACGCCATGCCAACTATTCCGCTAGTACCTTCCCTCAATTCTCCCCTTGAGTAGAGATAAATTTGTGTTTTAAGTTTCAAGAAGAAAAAAACTAGGCTACATTAACTCTGAATTTTGTAACCTCTAAAAAAATGCAGTTGCATTTAAGTATTTGTGAAGGATAATTTCAATATTTTGAGAGTCAAGGAGAGTGTGTTGCACTTTATTTTAACAATTCAGGACCACATATTTAACCTTAATGCAAAAATAGCGTATAATTCACGTATAGGTATTAAAATGTCGTCCGATCATCTCTCTAAAAACCCATTTGTATAAATTAATTCAAATTTATTTTTAGATTCTATTTTAGCTATTATTAACCTTTGCGGTTTGGCGGTTTTATTATTTAAAAAGAGCGAAAAACCTTTAATTTGTGAAAATACCAACATAAATATTCCAATATACGACACAGGCACACAATTATCAAATTGTATCTAGTTCATTAATAACTTAAAGTTTCAATGGGCGTCATTAAATTTATAACTAATTACTAAAACTAAAAATTTAAATTTATGTAAATTGTAGGGTTAAAGCGTAATTTATATTGTAAATAATAACAAACTATCGATGGAATAGAATAAGAAAAGGAAATCGAAAAGTAGAAAAACAGTAACATTTGAATTTACACGCACGACAACTAAATTAGAACTTTTAGACGAACACAAAATCAAATTTGTAACCTAATGTTTAACAGAGCACTAAGGGGGTGGTTATTTTTAAATTTTCCCACTTATTGGTAATAATTTAAATATTAATTAACAAAGTAATTGTTTTAAGTATGTGCTAACTTTGATTGCCTCACAAGAGCAGTGGTAACTTATAGTAGCTTTAATTATTTTAACAAATTAGTGTGTCGTTCGACTGAAATGAAAACAAAACACGCATAAAACTGGTCGAGATTTCGAGATATACATATAATTATTAATGTACAATGTCCCTAGTTAGTAATATTCAAAATGTAAAATTATGTCGTGGATGAGGTAAGAATTTTTAGTTGAAACAATGTGATATAAGGGAAACAAGTCGCAGTTTACGTTTCGAATTATTATGTTAGCGGTATTACTCGCGTGCACTAAAAGTGAAATTCTATATATGTTGTATATATTATGGTTAATCCGAATTCTTCAAAAACTGGTGGAATGATAACCACCAAAGTTGGACGTAGCGAATTAGAAGGTAAGTATATTGTTTTGAATGAGTCCAAAAACTTATATTTTTTAATTTATTAAAATTGTTTAAAAATAAAGAAAACATTTGAGCGCAAAGTAGTGATATTCGTGCGAGTGCAAGTTCCCCTCAAGATCGATGTTTTAAACTTCAACTGTCAATTTGAATATTTAACTATAGTCCGGTCAATCTAGACTAAAAAATGAGAAAAGTGGTGCATAAAGTCCCAACAAGCTGAAAATCAGTAAAATTGTTCAAAACATAATTATAAATAAAATTTAAAAGTTCTCCATCATTAACGTGTGTGGAAAAAATTTTATTTGAGGTTAAAGGTAAAAAAATGAGTTTTTGCGATTTTCAGCAAAACGGTAAGTTTTATCAAAAAAGTACTTCAAACAAAAATTATAGATCATATAATTATCTATAAGAATTGTATCAATACTTTTTTTTCTACAAGCCACCGTTTCTGAGATATAACGATTCAAAAAGTTATAAAAGTTGTATCGTCATAATATGCATGAGTACGCCACGTATACAGGGTGTTGCATGACGTACTGTACAAACTTAAGGGGCATTTTTCTGAGGTCAAAATAAGTCGATTTGACCAACTAATCGAAAGCTTTTTTGGCAAGCTTTCCAACAATATACTATAAGTATGGTCGAATGTGAAAATTCTGGCTGTTATGATGAAGAAACAAAATTTCGAACAACCCATACTTAAAGTATATTGTTGAAAAGCTTGCCAAAAAAGCTTTCGATTAGTGCAATAATATACAGGGGGTGCCATTTGAAAAAAAACAGTTTTCGACATGATTAAGTTGGCATTTTCAAAAAATTGCACTAACCTCATAAAACTTGATGAAATAGTCCAAGACATGCCAAAAGATTTGGCAAAGCTTCAGGAATCCATAGGAGAAAGAATTATCAATTTATCTCGAATGGTTTGGAAGTTATGAATTTTCGAGCGGAACCTTGAATTTAGGATTTTTGAAAAAGAAAGTGACTTAAGTCAAAAATTGTGACAGGTACGTGAAAAAAACCTTGATGAATATTACGCACAATTTAGTTTATAATTCAGAAAAAAAAGGGGGGGTTCCATTTCAAAAAATCTAACTTTAGGGTATTTATAACATTGGGACACCCTGTATATAAACGAGACTATTTTTAAATTATGCATTATTGCTGTACGTATCTTTTGAAAAAACAAATCAAGTCGATATATCACATAGCAAAAAAGTTATGGGACTTTTTCGGGACTCGGGGTCAACCTGTATATATAAACAACTTTTTGAATCGTTATATCTCAGAAACGGTGGCTCGTAGGAAAAAAAGTTTTGATACATTTCTTATAGATAATTTTATGATCTATAATTTTTGTCTGAAGTACTTTTTTGATAAAACTTACCGTTTTGCTGAAAATCGCAAAAAACTTATTTTTTTTACCTTTAACCTCAAATAAAATTTTTTCCACACACGGGAATGATGAGGAACTTTCAAATTTTATTTATAATTATGTTTTGAACAATTTTACTGATTTTCAGCTTGTTGGGACTTTATGCACCTTCGAATGTCTAAATTGACCAAACTATACAATAATTTTGTTTTTGGATTCACTAGTGCCCAGTAATTCTCAAAACGTTCAAAATAAAGTAATTCCCTAATATTAGTATCACTCGGTATATCTCTTTATAGTGTAGTGCACAGCCGCATCAAAGTCTTCTAGAAATGAATTTTGTTTTCACTTCGAGATTAAAAACTAAAACCTTTTTCAAATGATTCCTTACCTTCTGGGATACCAAAATTCGACGGTCGTCAAAAAGTCGTCTTGTACGGAATGGCTAAAAAAACAAGAAACTTTACCTCTTTTCAGTTTTTGTCAGTTTTCACGCAGAATGACTAATTTTTTGGTAAAGGAAGTTTTATACTTTTTACAAGTAGACTAAGTTTTCTACAATTTGAGACCAGAATAGTCTCTGTAGACCTAATGGTGTCCGAGATACAATTGTACAAAAGTGTACAAAACCGAAGGCTCGTCGAGGACAAAAACTTGGGTTTATTATTAGACCTTCATCGTATATCATATACAACACTCTTAAAAAACTATTTTATTTGACGCATGGTAAATAATCCGGTATTTGTCAAAGATCCAAAACTAAAAAAAACTAAATCGTGTGGTTTCGTTTCGTTTTGTTTGCTGCTGTGGCAAACATCTTCAGAGGTGTTTGGACCTGTGTGGTAAAGGTCGACGTGGCCGTACCGAAGGTCTAAGAGATGATGTTTGCCACTGCGGCCAATGAAATGTCGGGAATCTCTCAAAGAACCCTCTCGACCATGACTCATTAGCCCAGAAACCACTCACACTAATCGTGAAAGCTCGAATTCTCAAATAAATCGTGAATATTTTTGCAAACATTTCTACACTTGTATCTCTGATACCATTAGGTCTACAGAGACCACAATGGTTTCAAATTGTAAAAAATATAGTCTACTTTTAAATAGTATAAAAGTGCCATTGCCGACAAATGAGCCCTTCTGGGTCAAAATTGACAAAAACTGAAAAAAGGTAAAGAATTTCACGGTTTCTTGGATTTTTGAGCCACCCCGTACAGAACGACATTTTGACGACCATCGGATTATGGTACCTACCCCAGAAGATAAGGAATGATTTTAAAAAGGTTCCAGCTTGTAATCGCGAAGCGAAAAAAGAAATGTGCACTATACTATTATTTATAAATCGAGACAATTTCAATTTGGCTAAGATTGCAGATGAAAATTCTTTGCAATGAATTCAAAATGCGAATAAACTTCGGCCTACGCTACGCGGAATTGCACTATCAAAATTACGGAGATTTTTTCAAAATTACAAGTTGCCGAAGGTCGCTTAAATACGAAACGTCGAATTGGAAATATAAAAACGGCGTTATACAAAACGTTTTTAGTTCCTCTGAACCCAAAACTGTTTGAAACGTATGTCTGTGTGTCTGCCTGTCTGTATTATGCCTCTCTGTCTACCTGTATGTTTGTGTGTCTCTGTCTGTCTACTTGTGTGCTTGTCTGCCTTCCCGCTTGCTTGCCCGCCTACTTGCCTGGCCGCCTGTATGCCTGTCTGTATTATGTTTCTCTGTCTGCCTGTATATCGTTATCTGTCTGTTTGTGTACCTGCCTGTCTACCTACCCTCTCGCCTCCCTGCCTGCTTACCCGCCTGTCAGCCTGTCTGCATGAATGTCTGTGTGTCTCCGTCTGCCTGTTTGTGTGTTTGCCTGCCCGCCCGCCTACCTACTCGCTTACCCGCCTGCCTGTCTTGGAAATTTGGTTTTAGCTACTTTAACAAAGTTTCATCGACAAAATAAGCTTTTATACCTAATCGTCTAATCGATACAGGGTGGCCCAACATAAGGAGGTTATTCTGGTGGCATTTCGAAATAGAATTTTATACATCGTCATGTTTCATGTTTGGCCCTCCGAAAAAAGTAGCATGTTTTCGACCATTGCCGAGGAAGCTTAACATCTATTCGTTAGGACGTGTATTCGTAAATTCGTAAATTTCGTTTTCTACCCAAAGCGTCCTTCATTTTGACGATGTCTCCCTTACCCTTAGGTTTTGCAGGACTGGCGATAAAAGGGAGGAGACAGCTAATTTGTCTTTAAAAATGATGTTTTTACATTTTTTTGTTCAAATTGTTGAGATGGGACGTGCGATAAACCCCAAAAATGTTAAGTGTGACCCACTTAGCTTAGGAACCACTGCACTAGATCCAAACTCGTAAACGGTTAACCCATCAATACCAAATAATTAAATTGCTGTCGCCCGGTCACAATCATTTTGTTAATTATTGTTTTTGAAATTTATTTAGTAGGTACTTACGTCTTCTAAATCTGGACATCCAAATATAATTAAGGATTGATTTAAAAATAAATCTTCACCACGTATAACGGCTAAATTTGGTAGCAAATTTGCGAGCGTTTTAATACCAAACATGCGAAAAATCATCAAAAATCCTTTAACTTCTACCAAATTTGGAAACGAAATATTAGCAAAGTCCGAACTTGTGGTGTGGTCCATCAAAATAATTTTCAAATAACCGATGACGATGGTGCAATTTTTTAATTTTTCAAATTGCTTCAAACTATTCCTTATATCGACGTCTTTGCATAATTTTGGAAAGACAACATTACAACTTAAAACACTAAAAATTACGACTAGAGATACAATTTTAATCATTTTTTATGCCACAATCTAGCCCAATCGTTAATCTTTAACTGTGGAAGCACTTAAAATTACCTACGCAGGTCATAATTAAATTGACCAATTTATTTAGGTCAATAAGTGTTAAACAAATCATCCAATTGATTGTTTAGACGAATTGGGCGACTTTGAAATGGGAGTTAAGTAAATTTCAAACCGAAACTCACCCCGTATAATGTATATTTAAGTCTCCAGCTTTCAATCCGTTGCAACAATATATTTTATTATACAGGGTGTTTAGTTTAAGAGTTCCTTGATTTACAAAATGCTCGATTTGTGCGTACGTGCGTTGTTCTTAAAACAAGTCTTTCCAGCATTCTAGTTATCGCGTTATCAGGGTCTTCAACCACCGTGATAAACGTTAATTATCTTAATAGGCTTTGGTACTCACTGTACCAATTTATTTCATCTATACGATGTTGAGAAGGTCGCGTCTCACGTTTTTCACACGGAACTTAATAATTATTTTATTGTTGCACCAACAATCAAATGTTTCAATGAAAACTACAATAATAATTGATCATCGGTTTATTTTCTTTTGCTGTTCTGTATTTTTGAATTTAATATTTTCATCTCCTCCTGCATCCGAAATTCAAATACGTTATTAATAGCTAATTATAGGTACATATCGTATTATATAGTAAACTTGCAAATAACTTAATTATTTAATTTCATTCTGCATTTTGAAAGAAATTTCTCACGATTATTTCAATGTCATTAACGTACGTACCCATTGTCCTGAAGTGATAATGCAAGTTGACTCGAGCTTCAAGGCAATATTTGTATTCGAGAGGGAAAAAAGGGAAACAATCAAGCGTATTCTGTATCATAAACTTTAAGGATAGCGGGAAAACTTTAACGTTAAAATGACGTTCTATCTCATTCTGTCACAGCTAAATAAAAAGGATAGAACGTCATTTTAACGTCAAAGTTTTCCCGCTATCCTTAAAGTTTATGATACAGAATACGCCTGAATGTGTGTTTTTCGTGAATATTAGAACTCTAGTTCTATCCAGGGTGTTTCTAATAAGTGCGTCATAACTTCAGGGACTGTTAGAAGAACTCAAAAGAAGTCGTTTGAACCTAATCTTCTTATACCGAAAGTACGAAAAAAAATTCGGTATAAGAAAATTGGAGTCAAACGACTTCTTTTGAGTTCTTCTAACAGCCCCGGAAGTTATGACGCACTTATAGAACACACCCTGTATAGCGAGAAATGCTAAGAGATCTTTTTTGAAAGTTAAGCCAATCTAAAACAAAAATTGCGATCGATCGCCAGGACACCCTCATCGATATTTTTGACCTCGATACAAATGTTTTTTGCTATAACTTTTTCTAAACTATTTCTTGATTATTCTGAACTGATTGGTACTAATGATAATAGTTGTCTCATGACGGCTTTCGTGTAGTGTTTCCTGAAGTTTTCAAGGGAATGACGGCGTACTCTAAAAAAAATTGATGATTAAAGCAATTATGGTAATTGGGTTAGTGTAAACATGGACATTATTTTCTCTATTAGGCACTTCTGACGATTCTTACGCTTTAAACTTCATAATTAAGTAATTAATTACGAGCAACGAGCATCCACAATAGTATCAAAGTTTGGTAATTTCAATAACAAGTTACTACCTCGAAGCCTTAAAATTGATTATCCATCATTTTTTAATAGCAAATTGTTTCCCCATACCTCATCTTAGAGAACCATAGGGTCGGAAAACATTTTCTTTACCGCGCCTCGATTTAACTTCTCTCTTTCATCAACTTCTTTCTGTTTCTACTAGAGCAAGATTAAGAATGTAACGAGGTTTTTGACTTAAGGACGGCCTACTGTTCTACTACTCACAGACACTTCTATAGAACATTGGTCCCCAATTCTTCAACACTTCCCTGCATTTTACGTGTTTTTTTTTGGAATCGTTAGGAAAGTAGTAGGTCAGTTCAAAATTAAGAAATAGGTAGGTAGTATTTGGAAAATATAGTTGTCGCGGTACTATTGACACTACCGTCGACTAGTATCGAGTAGCTTAATTACCGAAGGCGAGTTCCGTATCTCTTAAACAAATAAATTAAATAAAACAGTACGTTATTGCAAAAATGCTCTATTTATTTATTTACATAATTTGAAAATCAATTGATCTTATTTATTACAAAAATTAACGAACGTCAACATTAATCCGGACAACCCTTCAAGTAGTACCACTGCCGAGGAGCGCGATCGGGGCACCCTATACAATTCTTCATAAACTCTTCGAGTTCGCTCTCGTACCTAATTTTCTGTTCTTCGTAAATTTGTTCGTATTGAGACCTGATCTCGGGACTAGAAAGCCACTTCATTCTCATCAACTCGTGAACTTCGGCCATTTTTAATTGCGGAAAATCTTGTACAATTTTAGGCGTTTCGCTCTTATTGTAATAATAATACGGATCAAGCGCCGATTTTGGTGGAACGAATTTTGGTAAAAAAGTCACTTCTTTCAGTTCGTTGTATCGTTTGAGTTCTTTTTCGTAACGTTTTTTATCTTCTTCGGCTTGTACTTCAAACGGGTTACGTTCTTCGTCGTTCATTTTTGACCACGTATTGAAACAAGTGTATACGAAATCTCTAAAATGGTACTGTTGTTGGCTAAATGTGACATTAGGTAGTTGTACGTATTCTCCTCTTCGACTTCCAATGTAATAATGAAACGAGCTGTGATACAATTGTGGTGGTTTTACTAGCGCTCGCGGACGCGGTCGGTCCATTTTAAACAAAAAGATGTTGTCTCCTGAAAAGAAAAACTGCTGTAATTAGGGATTTCGATAATATTTGGTTTAAGTCACTTTAATAAAATTTTGTCGACAAAGCGGGCTCTTAAATAAAATTGACACCGGGTGGCTCCAAATAAGGGAGTTATTTTAAAAAATTTTGGCGCTCATTATTTATATTCGGCTCTAAGTTGGTACGCATCAGCCCTAATAACAAAGAAATTTTTTAATTTAAAATGGTAGCCAGTACTAAAGGGTGGGCCATCTAATGTTTGGAATTTGAATCGGCTATAAAAAAACGAATCAATATTCTTTCAAAATTATTTTGAAGATTTTATGATTTTTTGAAGATCAAAATTTAAAACTTTTTTAATTGCTACACCTATGGCACATTAATTTATTTTATAAATTTCTATTACTCGATACTATTTTAGTTTAAAAAAAGCTTACGGTTCGATGGGAATTTAGGCATTTTGTTTTGAAAACACACTGTATATTTTATACTTTTTAAAATATTGTAAAATTATCTATCTAGTGATCCTAAACACGTTATATTTTGACTTCTGGTTTAAGCAGAATATCTAGAGCACCCTGTATATTTTTACTATTTGAAATTAGGAAAGATTTTGAGTATACTACTGTTTAATACTATTTTCCTATTATAAAATTTTTAATACTTTGAGAGCTTATAAAATTAAATTGAACACATATACGACAAAGACCCGTTAGAGCCACATCAACGTTTTCTTCTAGCGGAGCTATGAGAAATACAAAATTAAAAAAAAAACGTATAGAAATCTTGACGAATTAATTACCGAAATAGTGGTAAAAAAATTGAATAATACTGTACAAAAAATGGGACCATTTTCAACAACTTTTACGAGTTTTTAGTAGGTACAGCCAAAGAAAAATTTGTTGGGCAGTAGCAAGTTTTAGCTTTCTTCTTTTAATGTAAGTACGTTTTAGCAGATAGTATAGAAATCGAGAATGTTGTAACTATAAAGCAGTTCATTTGGAATTCGTAAAAATTTCATTGCAGAAATTGTGGCCTTGCGGACAAAGTATTCGCCAAACAGCTTATATAAAGTGTCCAATAATTATTTCTCCGGCTGTACCTACGTATACCAATTTTGTATCCATTTTTGAAATTTGAAATTTTGTAAAATTTTCATTAAGTATAACCGTTTGTTTACAGTTTATTATTATTAATCGATTTGTTTATTTTTTCAATTGCAAATCTAGATGCACGTCATTAAAGATTATTTTTTTTGAATTTTTCATGCCACACCTACATATTTACGTATAATTGTAACGGAAAAATCTCGTGAAGTGTGCCCTTGAAAAAGGAAATAGTCAGACACTAATTATAACAAAAAACGTACGCAATTTATTGAAGGAAATTAATAGTAATTACATCATTTTTCCAAAAATTATGTTTTCCATATTTTTAAATATCTACAACGCTGTGCGATTTTTGGAAACTTTAATAACGGCGTCACATTAGGCGTATATATGGCTACATTATTGCTCATTTAACCACTTCTCTGTAGAGGAGCCCTTTCTCTTACAAAAGTTAAATTTTTAATTTGAGACGACAATAATTATTAATAGTTAAAAAGCAAAATAACCTATTTTTGTTGTTGTTCAAATATCCACGATGCTATTTTTTGTTTTTCGTTATTTTTATACGAAGCGGGTTACTAAAATTTCAAATTTTTAAGGAGTTGGTAACGTTTCAGACAAATTTTTAAAATGTGAGGTTATGTTACCATAATATTGCACGATAAAACTGATGTTCTTCCCTCGCCTCACAAATAAATGATTGTTAATTAACAACAATAAAAATTATTTATACGCACCTCTAAAAATATGTTAATTAAGTGGGGTGAAGCACTTATTACTAAACTTATTGTTTCTTTGAGTGAACCAGCAACAATACACAAGAAAATTTATTGTGACTCTGAACACTGATACGGTGCGATAACGTTCTCGCAATTATTTACTTACCTTACCAACGCTCATTTCAACTTTTCGACCCTTAGCGAAAGAAAAAAATTTCTTTTTCGCCTAATCCCCAAAACTTGAACTTGAAGAAGCAGGTATATTGACAATGGTATTCGACCAAAGTGGCATTCAATATTCAATACTTTCAATTTTTTTGTTTCTTTCATTTCAGTTTTTCCCCGAATACTTGATAATACCGTAACGTTCTTAAAAGTTTGTTGCCAATAGAAATTAAAGCCTATAAAGATGTGTTCACATCGAGACGAAATAACAATCTCACGTTTCGCCCTTCTCATTCTCACATTTATCACAACAATGTTTGATAGAAAGCCGAATTTATACCGTGTGTTGACTAAAATATGAGACAGGATTTTACTTTTTTATTTTTAATCACTGCACGTATTAACGACCCCTTTAATTATTATTTAAGAGGAAAACTAAAATTTTGAAAATTAAAAATTGCAACTAGATTTTCTCTTCTTTGCATTTTTGTCTGTGTATAGCGACTTAAAACAAACACTGCTTTGTGTGAACACGACCTGCAATTATTTTATAATCGCAGAATTGCGCCACAAAAGTGTATAATAAATGTGCGAGTAGGTACCTTTGATGAAATTAGGAGTCAGTCAGTTTCACAAAATTACATTGGCAAAATGAGCATTAAAATCCATACCGGGTGGACCAAAAAAGGGGGGTTATTTTGGATTTTGGTGGCATTTTAGAAAGTGGCGATTCATATTATTTATACTCGACTGTGGTATCTACGCATCAGGCCTAATTAAAAAAATAATTTTAAGCAAAAACTTTTCCACCTCTTTTCCCTGACGCTATTCAGTATATTTGGGGACCTACTAAGGTGGATGGAGGGGTTAATCAAAGACAGAAAAATAATTTAATAGTATTGTTTCATATATTACAAAAATGCACATCAATAATTATTCGTTACGTTAAGAACGGCGTTCCCATGATCAAGGAGCGCCTGCAGGGCCCTCTTTACACCTTTTTTCAAATTCCTTTTCGTATCTTTTCGTGTTTTCGTCGGCAAGTTTTTCGAAATGCGGCCTAACTTCAAAATTAACAGATATCCACTTTCTTCTCAACAAATTCGAAACTTCGTTTATTCCCATTCCTGGAAACTCTTCTAGAACTTTAGACTTTTCTCTACGAAAGTAATAATAATACGCTTGGCACGGCAGTTTCGATTTTATAAATTTTTGTGCCGAAGTCGTTCCGGGACGCTTGTTAAATGTCCTAATTTTTTCTTCGAAGCGTTCTTTATGTTTTTCGTATTCCATTATAAATGGCTTACGCTCTTCATCGTTCAGTTTTGCCCACGAATTCGTACAAGAATAGATAAGGCCTCTAAAGCTAAACTGCGCAAAATGAGCCCTCTCGTTTACTTGTTCGTATTCTTGTTTTCGACGGTCAACGAAAAATTGGAATGCACTCTGATAAAATTTTGGTGGTTTTACTGCTCGTCGCGACTCCATTTCAAACGTAAATTTTGGTATCCTAAAAAAAATTAAAAATAAAATTTACGTGGCTAGACAATTAATAGTGTGCCATGCACAATGTACAGGGTGGTTAACTTTTGAGCTTTTCAGACAGTGATAGAAGATAAAGTATACTAAACTTCTCTTTTTCTAATACGACACCCTAGGCACTTTCTGATAGAAATTTAAAATTAGACTAAAACAAATTAATTACGTGCCTCTAAAATATTACGTTAATCTGACTCTGGACTAGGGTGTACTTTATTATTTCGTTTTATAAAGCACCAACACGAACTTTCTCAACTACTGAACTAAGGCTGAACTTAACTACATGTGATGCGGTGCGCTAACGTTTCCAGAATGATCTACTCAGCCACTTTTTTCCCTAAAAATGCAAAACGGCTTTTTTCCAACCCTTGCATCAGTGCCCAATTGACCTGCCCAGCGGTTCCAGGAACCCTTAAGCTAAATAGGGCCAACTATTAAAGATTACTAAGAACAGTTACACTCTTTTAATTTATAATAATCTAATAAGGTAAGAGGTTTTCATGGTTGTTCCTATCTTCGTCAAGGTGTACTTAGGGGTTTAAGATTCTAGAGGTACCTTGAGCGCTGATTAAGTCTCTTTTATATTGTTATGGGTGTGTAAATATTTTACTTGAGACATTCGTTGGTCAAACTGATAAATTTGTGACAAAAAATTTAATATTTTTATACAGTGTGTTCTCCAAATAGACCCAACTCTAGATCGAACAAAAACTTTGTTAAAAGCTAAAAATTTGTTTTCCTTCTTCTTTAGTCTATCCTGGAGGACACCGTATATCGGATGGGCTGTAGGTGACAATCAAAAGCAAAAACCTGTTTAGCATTTTTTTTTCGTAAGCAACTATACATACATAAATCATATTTTTAAAATAAACGCACATCAATAATGTATTTGGTAATTATGGGCGGTGGAAGCGCGAGCAGGGAACTGTTTACACTTTCTTTCATATTCTTCAAGCTCCTTTTCGAATCTCTTAGTGTCTTCTTCGGCAATTTTCTCGAAATGCGACCTAACTTGAGAACTAACACCTATCCACTTATCTCCCAACAAATGAGCAACTTCGGCCATTCCCATATCTGGATACTCTTTTAGAACTTTCGACTTTTCGCTGTGAAAATAATAATAATACGCTTGATACGGCGGTTTTGGTTTTGTAAATTTTGGTATCGGAGTTGTTCCGGAAAGTTCGTCGAACTCTTTCATTTCTTTTTCGTAACGCGCTTTATCTTTATCGGATTCAATTGTAAACGGCTTTCGTTCTTCGTCGTTCATTTGTAGCCACTTAGCAGCACAGAATCCTATAAAGTCTCTAAAACTAAACTCCGGAGGATGAACTGTGCCGTTTACTTGTTCGTACTCTTGTCTTTGGAGTTGGACGAAAAAATGAAACGGATTCTGGTAGAGTATTGGACGTGTTCCTACTGATGATTCTGCATCCATGTCGAACAAGGTTTTCGGTTTCCTAAAAACAAAACG
The DNA here is from genome assembly GCA_950108345.1 of Malthinus flaveolus. Classification (NCBI taxonomy): domain Eukaryota; kingdom Metazoa; phylum Arthropoda; class Insecta; order Coleoptera; family Cantharidae; genus Malthinus; species Malthinus flaveolus. The sequence continues at coordinate 1,793,973 of OX467288.1, forward strand.
AAAATTAATTTTACGTAGTACATACATCAACAAAATAAGCATTTGAATGAAAACGATACAGGGTGGCCGAAAATAAGGGGGTTATTTTAGAAAATCTCGACGAACACCAAAATTAATAGATAAAATATAGGGATTAAAATTTTGAAAATAATTTTCTGACAATCGGCTGAGGCCGTTTTCTCTATTTTATATTTCAAATCAAATTGAGTGGTAGTTTCGGTTACAAAATGAAGTTTTGTTACCGGACAAAATTTAAGAAAAAGTCGATAAATTATCAGAAATTGTTAACGAGAACCCTTTTTTACGATAAAAATTATTTATTATATTACGTACCTCTAAAATACTATGTTAGTCTCTGAGCAAAGAACTTATAACTTATGTTCTTTGGTCTGAGTGTGATTATAGGGTGTCTTCACTTCACTAAAACGAACCTCGAACTGAACTAAACACTGATGCGACCCATGCGACCAATAACGTTTGCAAAATTATCCACCCACCACATTTACCTTAAAATACCAAATTTGTATTGTTATGTTGTACCATGTACCTACTTATACAAGTACAATTCGTTTCAACCACGTTTCAACCCTTGTAAACAGAGAATGTAGCGGTAAATAATATAAGAATAGGTAAGGGAAACATATTTATTGCCGGGCAGGGCCGATGAGAGAGCAACCGCGTGCTCTCATGTTCATGGGCTGCCTTCATTAGTTTGTGGTTGTTTATATTTTCATTAAACAAAAACAAATACTTACAGCCGGGTACAATAAACATTTAATCGAAGATTTATTTAAAATGTAAAATGTAAAGAGTCAATTCCAACGACTAGCTGCCCCCCTATGGCCCTTCGGTATTTCGAAAAATACACTTTTACCTGAACTGAATATAATTAAAGGTCGTCCTTGTCCTTTTAGAGACATTTGTTGTGAGAATCAAAATGGGAATTAAAGGCACTAAAGGTGTGTTGACATTGAACATCGAGTTGAAAACTGCTACACAGGCCGGGGTGCTCTGCGTTATACCAAAGAACATAGAATTATCAGAAAAAGTAACCAATGTAAAATTTTAAAACCTCTTAAAGTATAGTAACACAATTGAGCTCCAGATGTCGCTGCTCAGTATACGACACTTTCGAGAGTGTGAGAAGATGATACATTTAATTTTAGTATGTCCAAACTTGAGTTTAAATGGTTTAAAAAAGGTCTATTCGAATGGTATTTTAATTCTTTGTTGTAACAGTAATATTTTTACGACCCAGTAAATTTAGCCAGGTAGTTTTACTGTTTGCAAGTTTCTTTTCTTATGTACCTACAGTAAAAATTTTATTGTAATTAAAGCATTATACATTGGGTTCTGATTATTTAAATAACCGATTAGGTAATTAAATGAAAAAGCAAAAGATTCAAAGCTTAAAAAACTAAATACATTTTCTTATTGTTTAATTGGGCCAAATTGGGTAAATTTAAAATACCTACCTACACAAAGACAATAGGTGTGTGTATAGGTACTTAGAGTTTTTTTAACAACATTACTAACAAAAATCAAGTTTTCCAAAATTGTTAAGTAATTCTTTGCCTTTTACAAAAGTGTTTCTGTAGGTTTTGTTCAAAAATACAAATTTTCAATACACCCTAAAATTTCATTTATTTCGGCATTAAGAAAATACAGTTATGTACTTTATAATAAAGAGGTTTCTTAAAAGTAGTAATCCTTAACTTTAGTTATTTTTTGTAACATTACGAAACAATTAACAATTTCCCAGGATTCTAGGTACTTATTAGAAAATAAAAAATCCTATTGTAATTGAAAAAATATATAAACAGGGAGTTTAAAATTTTGGTTTAGTTTTCACTCGTTATCAGAGTGTAAAAGTTATAAGTACATGTACTTTCGTGACAATATAACCATCATAAAATAAGCCGTAAATAAATCGTAAACACCCTATTTTCAGGTAGGTACCTAACATTGCTAAGAATAGACAAACATTTTATGTATTTTTGTCGCTCTCTTTGTTACTCTTACGTAGGTATACGAAAAATTGTGCTAAAATGAGGAGCGACATCTTTGGTTATACCAAAGAATATCTAGTAAGAGAAATCCTAAGCTTATGAAGTCTCATGCGCCTTCTTTTAAACGTAGTACACCGGTGAGATTCAGATGTGGCTCCTCATTTTAGCACAATTTTTCGTATACCTACGTAAGAGTAACAAAGAGAGCGACAAAAATACATAAAATGTTTGTCTATACTTAGCAATGACCTACCTGAAAATAGGGTGTTTTACGATCTATTTACGGCTAAGGGGCTAAGTTGCTTTTCTATTGTTATTTTATGATGGTTATATTGTCACGAAAGTTTTTGTTGATAGGAAGTTCAAAATCTTTGGTCTTTGGACAAAGGATTAAAATACCATTCGAATAGACCTTTTTTAAACCATTTAAACTCAAGTTTGGACATACTAAAATTAAATGTATCATCTTCTCACACTCTCGAAAGTACTGTAAACTGAGCAGAGACATCTGGAGCTCAATTGTGTTACTACACTTTAAAAGGTTTTAAAATTTTACATTGGTTGCTTTTTCTGATAATTCTATGTTCTTTGGTTATACCAAAGGACATAAAACTAACTGAAATCCGAAGCAATGGAAAAATATGAGCCATTTTAAAGCTAAGTAAATCCACGAGATCCAGGTGTCGCTACAGGTTTGCGGGTGTTTAGTACTCTTTGAGGCTTGGTTTTAAAAAAAAACCATTTTCGTACATACTGATGTATTGTTTAGATTGGTTGAATTGAATTTAAACTTGATAATCCTTTCAGTAGTTTATTTTGTTAATTTAATTGTGACAATTCTTAAGCCTTCAGCTAGATTTCATTTTTTTTTGTATTAATTAAATTTTTTCCTCGAAGTATTTGACAGTGTTTCAATTTATTTATTTATTCCTTCTTCTGTATTTTCTGCAAATACTTCTGGCGCCCTGTAGCAGCAATTTTGAAGGGAAGAACCCATAGACTTTCGCAACGAACTGATTAAAGCTAGCCGTCCTTTTATAAAAGAAAGGACTTTTAGGGTAACCTTTGTGGGGTTTACATTAAACCGTGGCAGTAGCACTACTTTTTTGTATGCCTACGTAAGAGCAACAAAGAGAGAGATAAAAATAGATAAAACGTTTGTCCATTCTAAGCATTCTTAGGTCCCTGAAAGAAGATTTTTACAATTCGTGTTATATACGATTTACGGCAAAGTGCGGTAAACTTTGCTATTGTTTATTTATGGTTTTATTGTTAAGAAAGTTTTTGTACCTGCCTAATTGACTGGTCGTCGTCCAAAAATATATTATTTTCAATTGTTACAAGAGAAAAAAATACCGTTCGAGTACAGAAACCTTTAACTCAAGTTTGGACATACTAAAAATGAATGTTTCATCTTCTTACTCTCGATGTTACTACGTTTAAAAGAAGGCTCATTCGGTTCCATAAGCTTCGGATTTCTGTTACTGTAAATTTTTTGGTTATACTCCAAGAGCTACAAGCTCTTGATATTTTAAAAATTTAGGCTAAAGTAACCAAATAGCATTGTAAATGAGTTATAAAACCGACCGCTTGCCACTCCTATGTGGCAGCATTAAGGCTTTAAGGCATTAAGGCTTGAGAAGGGTTAATTTTTGCACTTTTTCTTGTATAACTTGAAAAATACGCACTTTTTAAGAAAGTGCTTGTATATAAAAATAAACTAAATAAAATTTACTACACATTCTATCTCTTAGCTTTTTTCGTCAAATGGATGGTTTAGGTGTTAGAGCACGTTAAAGTTTGACTAAAGTTCCAAAAGCGGCCAAAAGCAGTTTTTTAGTTTCTCGCTTATAACTCAAAAAATATGTTCTTTTTGAACAAGTGGTTGTATATAAAAATAAACTACACAAAATTTATTACACATTCTATCTCTTAACTCTTTTTGTCACACGGGCGGTTTAGGCGTTAGAGCGTGTTAAAGTTTCGACTAAAATTCCAAATCCGGCCAAAAGCAGTTTTTTTAGTTTATCGCTTATAAGTTGAATACTTAGGCACTTTTAGAAAAAGTGTTTCTGTAGGAAAATAAAGTGCGTTTAATTTTCTACAATTTATGTCTCTTAAGCTTTTTACATCAGACGAGCAGTTTAAGTTCGGTGTTAGAGCGCGTCGAAGCTTAGTGCAGAGAACCGCTCAGCACGAGTTTTCTTTAGTTTCAAGGGCGTCTGCCACCTTGAATGCTGCCATTAAGGCCGCCTTCCATAGTATATTCGAAATCTACACAAAAATGCTATTTGGTCTAGTTTAACCCCAAAAATATAATTATCCGGTGCTCATTAGACAAAAAGCCGTTGACTTATAAGAAAGTTTATGTATGGTTTCGACTTACCGATCTGTAGATCACTTTTACGAGCTTCAAAACTTATACAATATGTCTTTAGATACTCTGCAAGCGCCCAAGTTCATTGAAGAACTTGGAACCCTCGTGAACGAGTTCTATAGGTTTTTTTACACACTATTTTCGACAATTTTAAGGCGTAAAGTCTTGAGTGTATTCGGTATTTCCGATACGGTTTTTGGTAAAATTGGGAAGTTGTTTAAACTAATTTATGCATTAAATTATCGATTAATCACTTAATTTGAATACGTGTTTTTAGATGTGACTCCCACTAAAATTTTCTATTGACATCAATGAATTTCCTTTAAAATCCAATAAGTAGTGGTAGTTCTAGTTCATTCATTAAAAACGAATATAAGCAGATGAACTTGTTCATATGTTCATTAAAGGGCCAACTTTGATAGTTATTAGTTTTGTGAACATTGTATTTATAGACCTCTACTGCCACTACTTTAAACTGCTGTAAGTCTTTCATTTTCTTATTTATTACTAAGATAGTTCTGAATTTTTTGATTCATAAAAATAAATAAATAAATTTGAAGTACCAAGAAGTATTGATACTCATCCAAGTGCGAGTTCTTTTTAAATTTAAATTTTAGTTTTTGTTATCATTTGATGTAGGATAATTTTATAAAGTTGGATTTTCTTCTTTGCAGATAATGAGGAGCCAACTCAAGAAGAATACGTTTTTAAAAATGTTCATAATTGGCGTAGTAGGATCAGTTTTCTGCATCCTGGGCTTACCACTATTGGTGCTTAGAATTAAAGTTTTCGATTTCTTAGTCAATACAGTACTAAGAATCCAACCCGGCTCGTTTGCGTTCGAACTATGGAAGACACCACCACTGCCATTATATTTAGACATATATTTTTTCAATTGGACTAATCCGGAAGACATTACCAATCACAGTATTAAACCGTCGTTCGAAGAAATCGGCCCTTATAGATTTCGCGAATATAGGAATAGAGTCAATATAACTTGGAACCAAAATAACACAATCACTTTCCGCGTTTTGAGAACTTGGGAATTTATACGAGAAGAATCTGTAGGCGATTTGAGCGATAAAATTACAACGTTGAATAGCGTGACAATGGTAAGTGTTTTTCATGCGTTTCGAATCGTTGATCTTAGTTTGTTCACCGTGTTCGTTTTCGAAATTAATTGTACTTTGTGTAGTCCGCAGCGAATCAAGCCAAGAACTGGAGTTATTTCATGAAGAAGGCATTTTCCTTTTCGTTATCGGCTATTGCGCCAAAAGTTCACGTTACGAAAAGTGCCGGCGAACTATTGTTCGAAGGGTATCAAGATACTTACATCGATTTGGCCTTATCGTTTCCGTATCTGGTCGATACACTACCACCACATGAGAAGTTTGGATACCTTTATGGGGTAAGTCGAAAATTATTATTAACAGTAAGGCTTTAATGTACTAGAAAACCATGAAAAATATACATGGAGCTTCTACAGAATTTAATGACCTAATTTTATGTTTTGCTATCCAAGCAACACCGTAGACTCGTAGAGTCTTTTGGTCGGTCACATGTTGCATAGACTCATCTTCTGATTTTTTGTTTGTCTGTTCGTTCTTTCGACTACCTTGCGTTTTCTAGAAAGGCCACTTAGGTCAGTCTTCGTTTGTACATTTCGATCGCGTTTTATAAGTCCATCCGCGGTTATGCCTTCTCAAAGAAGGCCACAACCCTGCTCGAAAGAATTCTTTGCATATCCACCAGTTCCGGATAAGCAGAACCAAGAGTGGATTGTTTCAGTGCTACAAGATCTGCTTCAAATGTGTTGGAAAGATTCGTTCTTTTTCACATAGCCTCTACCAATTTATAGATGGGTCCTCTAGGACACTTATAGTTTGTGCGATTTTGGGATAATAGCCCCGTAAAGTGATTATCATCCTAAAATCGCTGGAAGACTCATTACTGGTTGAATTATCGGTCCAATGAGTTTCAAGGAAAAGAATGAATATCCGCACAGGACCTGGTTACATACCCGGAAGGAGGAGGTGTTTATGATGGAACTTCGCCCACGTAGTCTTGGCGATTAAACGCCCCTGTGCTCCTTGCTGTACGTTCCTGTGGTTTAAGTTCACGCGATCGTGACACAGACAACGGCTGAAGTCTTTTACTTCACGCCAGTTCACGATATAGGACTATTCTCACCCCAACGCCATAATAGAGGCACCTTTCTTCGGCTTGCTTTGCGTACCTGTAATCAGTTTTACTTTCTGTTTGTCTGTTCGTCAGAATCAGTCCATTCGCCCACTTGGCTGACTGTTGACCTGTTCAATACGTGTGCGCCTACCTGTAACCTTGCATGTGCCAGACAAAACAACTTCGTTCACATGCCTATTGTCAATAATAGGTCTGTTTTTTGCTTTGCTGTCTGCTTGTCTGCTCAAATGTATGCAAAAACGTAAAAACATAAAAATACATTTTTAGGCATAATTTTACCAGGGCAACCAAAAGACATAACAAAGTCGGTGAACAAAAAACAAAATAATTTCATGGTGTTCTAGGTATAAATACAAAGGAAGTGTCCTTATAACATTAATTATTATTTTTTTAAATTTAAACACTAAAATGTTTGAATAATAAAATCAAAGTAATAATAAGTTTATGGGTACTAACTAAATAATTGTCAACTCTAAAGATGGTTTCAAAAATTACGTAAATGCTAACTATTATATATTATTATAGGACATATCTTAGTGTTTTTTATGAGTTTTTTTGTATTTAAAGTGCGCAAATGAAATAATTTTATCTTAAAAAATTAAATTTTACTCGTTTACAATTAAAAAATAATTTTAATTGCGGATTCTCCAATAGCTAGCCTTGCGATGACATTCGTTTTATTAGTTTTTCAATTTTAATAGTTTTAAATCTTCACCCAAGTCTTATTTACGTCTTAATGAATAAAGATAGTAAATAATTGTTAATTATCGCCTGTTTAAAATTTTACGATTCATGAGCAAGTTGTGTACGTACCTTTGGTGCTCGCGTAGCGTAGTAGCAGTAGCTATAGTTCCAAATGTCGCGAATTCAAGTCATAGGTCATGAGACTTGGAAGGTAGTTTACTATTTTTATAAATTTTAATCCGGTCCTGTTTTATTGTTACTATTAATACGATTAGACGAATAACAGGTACAACTTTTTTGGATAAACTCAAATTATTGTTAATTTTCACCTTTCAATGTTTATTTTTGATGAGCCGTTAACTATTTATAGTACTATAGTTCTCAAGAGTCAATGCCATGGACCTTTTTAGTAAACATTTTTATTTTATTTTTAATAGTAAAAAGGATGATTGTCTGATGGGAAGTATTAATAAGAGGTATATTCAAATTTATTATAATTTATTCCGTAAAACGAAAATTTTTGACACTATTGACCACAGCCCAACAAGCTCGCATGTTTATGAAAAGGGTATTTTAATTTTTTTAAGTAAAAACCCAAGCATTTGGGAATGTCCATCGGCCTGTCGCGCGTGTAGTTAATAATGGGACAGTCGGACAGTTATACAAACGGTGACTAAAATCTGGATTCTGCTTGGGTTATTCCAGTTGAACCACCTCTGCACTATATATTAAAAATAACTTATAATCCTAATTAATAAATATGCAAAATATCAACAATAATAAATTATTATTGAAACAATAGACGCCGACTTGTAAGGGTCTAGGAGGCCAGTCCTCCGATTATTCCAAAAATTCGATGGTGGAACCACAGCAAGTTTCCTTATACAGTAAATCATTATTATTTTTTATAAAAATAATTTTTATCTAATACCCCCCTCCCCCCACATTTTCGCACAATAGTTTAAAGTTACCTTTTCGCCTTTTATTTTCAATTTTTTAGATTCGGGAAGTCAATATGGATCTATTTTAGTATTTACAAATTACGCGTCTAGATGACCGTGACCACTAAAAATATTTGTATTGATGCCTCGAGAGTAGTAAGAAATTAATTAACATATTAATATAACGACCCCGTTTTTTTTAATGTATTCAAACTTCAAGCATTATAACGCACATTTCCATTTGCAGCAAATTCTTAATTGGTATGTGATTATAAAAATAGGGCTAATGAGGTCATAAAGCTCAAGTTTGAGGTTCAAAAAGACTTTTTCAAAAAATCGCAGGGACCCGACGGTTAAATTTGTACCGTTCTCGAGCTAGAATCTTTTGAGGGACGTAGTTGTCTACATTCGTGTCGAGTTTAGAGGCAATCGAGCCCTTTTAGCCCTTTTAGCTCCGATTTGAAACATTTTTGCGGGATTATGTTTGGCCTGGAGACGCCCAACTTTTACTTCGAGAGACATTATTTCGTAAACGTAAGGTTTGGGCCCTAGCGGCCCTAGAATTTACAAAAAGGGCCAAAAAATTATTTTATTTTAGATTTTTATTCAATGATTTGAAAAAAAATTCTAGATCATAAAATTAGCCCATATGAAAATACGCACATTTCCAAAATCAAAGTTGACTATTTCTCTCAAAAACCAGTTCAGGCGAATTTTGGTGTTTGCGGCAGATTAAGTGGAGCTACGGAATTTCTTTTTCGGATTTTTCTCGTACTTCCCGTATAATATAAATAATTGTATTAAATTAAATAAATTAGTCGATTAAATTAATTTTTTCTTATAGCGAAATGCGTCGTATACGTACGATGGAATTTACAATGTAAACAACGACCAGGGAACAAATTACGGACAAGTGGAAACATGGAATTATCAAAACGAGACCGATTATTTTGCTAAGCCGTGTTCGAAAGTTCAAGGCTCGGCAGGAGACGTGTATCGCCAAAATTTGGAAAAGGACCATGTCGGCTTCTTTTTAAGCGACGCATGTCGTTACATCCAACTCGATTACGAAAAAGAAACTGAAGTAAAGAGCATTTTAGGATACAAATATTCCGCCCAAAAGTCGTTTCTTGATAACGGTAATTAATATTAAGGATTAGTTGAAGGCGGAAAGTCATAATCATTAATTACTGTAGGTACTTACGTAGATGGAAATCAGTGTTATTGTAATGGAGAATGTATACCGAGTGGATTAATCAACTCATCTTCGTGTAGGTACGGCACACCGTCGTTTGTGTCACTTCCACATTTTTACGGTGCCGATCCGTATTATGGAAAAATGATCGATGGTATAAAACCCGATAAAGAAAAACACGATTTACAAATGGTGCTTGAACCTGTAAGTATTTTATACCATAAAGTCACGGCTCATGGGATTTGAAAATACTCATACCTCTTTTAAATTCCACATTGATGAAATAATTTTCTGATAGTTCGTCCATAAATTGCACTTGAGTATGGTGTGTTGCCTACCTAACAGACAATCAGTACTTTTTTAATTGAATGAAATTAAAGTCGACAAGTCATGGTACACACGTTGTTTTAAAGTTTCGAGTCTAGTTCGTATCAGAATCACTCAATTAAAAACGGTGCATTACAGCTCGTTATAGCAACTGCCGGCGTTTATCTGCCATATGTAGTTTTGAAAAAAGAGTAAGCCACGAGAGTACCCATGACTCGAGTTTGAGGGTTTTCAACTGTGAAGACATCCTTGTTGCCAAAAGCTAGAAAAATCAGCTAGACTACAACACATACATACGTGCATAGCGGGTTGCGTTTGTAAACTTAAAACTGTGTTTTATATTAAAATTTATAGTCTAATTTTATTTTTTGTTTGGTTTGGCCTATACGGCCGTAGCTTTAAAATTTTAAAAATCAGATGTGCAGTAGAACCTTTTATAAACAGAACTGTTTGTTTCAGAGAACTGGCGCACCGCTAGATGGCGCCATAAGGTTCCAATTAAACGTTTTACTATTTCCAATCGAAGATATAACGTAAGCTAAACGCTAAACTTGTTAAAAAGCGAATAAAAAATATTTTTTAATTTTTAGTTTATACCAAAACGTGCCCAAAGTATACGTTCCTGTACTTTGGTTCGAACAAATAGCGAGCGTTCCTGACGACATTGCGTGGCAGCTCAACTTACTATTAAATGTACCAAATATTCTTTTAGGTTTAGGATTAGTATTTATAGTATTAGGTCTTCTTTTAATGGCCTGTTTAATTGATAATTTCGTACGCTTAAACATAAATCAAAAATGTAACTACATAGTTGTAGATAGTCACATAAAAGGCGAATGGCTGAGCTAACGATTACATGCGCTTTTGCAATTATATAAAAGCAAATTTAAAAAAGTAGTAAACGGAAGCCATTCAAATCGTTATTTCAGATCATGCGCCGCCACAGTTTTAAAATTCAATATCGCTCCAAAGCAAATTGAATGAAATTCAGTGAAAGTGATGCGGAGCTCTGGAGATTTTTTTTTCTATTATTAAAATGTCGAAATTTATTTATTATGTTGTATTTATATAAATAGTTTAGTAAATAATTTTAGTGATTTTTAATTTTTTTACAATTTTCTTTTTTCGTTTTTGTGCTGTTCTGTGTATAAACTCAATTCAACAGGTATGCATTAATCAATATTATTTTCAGCTGATTCTTAAATAAATTACTTTATTTATTTATTTATTTGTACCAAATAAAAGAATTTATAATTTGAACGAAATTTCAATTGTAAAGTTATTTTTGAAATTAAAAAATATTTATTTTACGTACATACATCAAAGTAGCCTAGCTTGTGATAGTATTGGTTTTCGTGAGTATTCATTTTGTTAGCTCAGGTGCTATTATCGGTATTAGTACATAATAAAATTGATTGCGTGAAATACAGCATTCGGAAATCTTTGATCTTTTACAAGGTGAAGTTCTAAAAATAGCTGACGACGCTTTTCAACATCAACTTAGGAAATGACAGCAAAGGAAATTTAATTTGGAAGACATTAGAAAAGAAAATTTAACAATTTCGTAGTTTCGAGCCTAAAATTGAGGGAGCGAACATTGCTGTTGTTGCAAAAAAGTGCCTAATTTTTTCCAAACGATCTCTTCAATTTAAAAATCGTTAAATAAATTACTTTTGTAAAATATTAATATTGGAGCAATTTTAAAAAGGACCCACCCCTACACCCCACAGCTGCATCTCGGTAGAGAAGAACGAAAAAAATCTACAACCTTCTCAACAAGTAGCAAATATTCCTATATCTAGTATATCCACTTTCCACTACTATTACACTATGGTTAGATATTATTGCATCTATGAATGTTTCAACAAGTGCCCTCAGCGGACTCAATTAATTTTTTTCATTGACAAAATTAGCTTTAAAATGAAATCGATACAGGGTGCTCCACAATAAGAAGATTACTTTGGAAAATTGTGATCTACACTATTTATATAAGATCATAAGTTAGTATGCATTGGTTCTAATTAAAAAAAAAAAAGTAAATCAAAATGGCGGGCGGTAGAACGATTGTTTCATTTTATAGTTTTGTTATTGTAGCTTTGTAGATAATTTTTATTAAAAAAATATAAAAACAGGAATATATAGGCAAAATATAGGGCATTAGTCTTGATATAGTCGATTTTTAAAATAATTCTACAATGAGCTACTTTTAAAGGACCAAAATAGATTAAAATTTTAAAACGGATTTTTTCAAAATCGGGACTACCAGTTTTTTCGATTTTAGGATATGTTGTAGATATTGAGGTTCTTAACCAAACGCCATTTATTTGGTTCGTTTACTAGAGACAGAACAGAAGTTATGATTTTTTGAAGGTTTGAAACTTTCAAAAAATTGTAATTTCCTTTGCATTTAAAATTTGAAGTTGGAACATTAATTTCTTCTCTATATTTCTAAAATTTAATACTATTTTAGTTTTAAAAAAATTCCCGGTTAAGCCCGAAATTAGCTAAATAAAAAGAGTTTCTCAAAACTCTCTCTTTAATATGTTTTTATAAAATATTGTAAAATTATCTATCGAATGAATCATTTCATGTTTTTGGGGTTACATTTTCTATTTTAAATACAACACCCTGTATATTTTAAATTGTTTGGAATATTAGGCTTCTAATTTCCTTCAAATTCGTACAATTTCGAACAGTTGTGGGAGTGGGAGCCAATATCTGCAACTATTGAATTTTATATGGTTAAATCCCATGTCTCAGGTCTGAGTCAACAAACGGTATATTACACTCTTCATTATTATTCGCGTTTGTTGTAACAAGATCCGCTGTCATCCTAGATGGCGCAAGTTGTCTAAATAAAAATTTTGCCTTACATTTTACCAGTTGGGAAGAACAAACTTTGGAGCTAACCTTTACCCACTTTGATGAGGTAGATAATTCTGGTTGCAAAACTCAGTTTGGAAAAGACCTTGTCGTAGATTCCAATTTTGTTTCCTTTACAATTCATTCCCAAATCTAAAACTGCAGTTGGAAGTAGACGCATCACATCAATTTTTTTGGTAACTGTCAGTTTTCGAAAGATTGGACCCCACTCGCGTACTACCAACAAAACTTTTGTTCGGCCTTATAATTACATTCCAAAGCCCACTTCAAACCTTTACATCCTGTGTGTGTCTAATAAGAACACTTACGACACGAAAAAATTAACTCAACCACTTAAAAGCAGCCACAAAATTTCTTTTTATAAACGTAAAAAATTTATCTCGATTCGTGAATCACATCCGGATGTGTGTTCATTCGTTTCCAGTGTTTCTGAAGTGTAGTAGAGGTTGGGTTGTTAAGTCGTTGTGGTGATGTTAGTTGTGATTTTAGCTTGTCCCATTCCTGTTGGAAAAACAAACACAAATTAGTTTGATTGATTGGTAAGTCCATTGTCGATTTTTAATTATTTTCCTTACACGAAACGAATACTCGAGAGCGTATAAGCTTCGAGAGCGCGTTTCGCTAAAATAATAAAGTGGATTCTGAAAGTGACAAGATGGAAGATGGAAGTGGTTTGTTTTTGTGTGTGTACAGGATGTAGATTTCCGTGGAAAGCTTTTGTTAGTAGGGCGGCCATGTGGAGATTTCGATTTTAATTTTAAAATCGACGTATAATTGGACTCTTGAGAAACCTTGCGTGATTTTTTCATTTTTAAAGATAATTGGGGAACTCAAAGGCATATTGTTTTTGATATGCGTACGAAGTTTATTTAACATCAAAGAAGGAAAATAATATAATTGACTAAGGTTTCCTTTCAAAAGTTTTTAAATTAAACTCGAAAAATTCAAAAGTCGCTTAATTTAGGTAGTTAGGAGTTCGTTACCAATATAAAAGGACCCCAGAAATATTTTATAATAATCAAGTAAAGCTAAAGTGCGTCTAAAATGAAAATTTAGTGATGGACACGAGGCAATATAAGACGAGACAAGATTTGCAGTAGTTTTCCAATTGTTCTCGTATCGAGTCTCGCCCCATTATATCGAGTTTCTTCTCGTCTCTACTAGCCTCGTTTCGTCTCATTTTGATCAAGTTTCGTCTCGCCTTGTTTGTTTCGTATAGTTATTACCGAGTATAGCTCTGATCGAAAGTGTTCATGGGTGGAAAGTAAAAAAAGTAAAAAAAGGCTCATCTGAACTATACAAAATATCGAAGTTTCTGCTAAATTGGACCTAATTTCCCAGAATGCTTTCATTTTCATTTCGTAGCTGTCCCAAAAGCTCTCCATTTATGTTCTGAAATTTTATTTTTTGTTTTGTACAACTACAGTGGCGTAATTTTGTTTTAGATGCCGGAAAATTTGATCCTCACAGGTTATTGCATCATGGCCGAGTCCGAACCGGACCTAAGCACTTTCGAAAACAAATCGGGCCTAGCGGACGACATGAAGTTCTTGGCATCGATGCCCGAACTCTGCGACGTAACTTTCTTGGTAGGAGATACGAGAGAGCCAGTTTGCGCAGTGAAGGCCGTTTTGGCTGCACGATCGCGCGTTTTCCACAAAATGTTATACCAGGTATTTAAAAATGCCCTTAGAATTAATTTAAATTTAAAAAAACTTTTTTTGAAGGCACCGAGCCCTCAAAGGAAGAAAGAACCACCACCGAGAGAGAATAAGCTACGATTGTTCCTTAAAAGGTCTTCTGAACCCCTACTCAATTTGCAAAACGCTTCTCAACAGGTATTGCCAATTCATTATTATTTAAAAAGACTAACTTTTACGAACAACCCCTTATGTAGTACGTGATACGCGATACTAAAACTAAAAATATATGAAATTACATTAAAGACTTTCACTTTTGATGAAGTTAAATACAAATATCTCCTTGGTAGAGAAGTAAATTGAATTTCATTCAAGAGGCAGAATTTTCTTTTCCCGAGAAAATTCTACGTTTTGTGCTCGCCCTTAACCTATTTATTTTAGAAATCAATTTACTTATCAACAAACTTCGTTAAAACTGGAAAAATTATTTGTTTCGAACTTTAAATAATTTAGTTGAGAGTTCGTCCTCAAATTTAAAGTAAAATTTTCAAAAAACTGCTCGATATTGTACTCGTAATTAAATTTTCTAAATTATACTAATAATGTAATAATGCGTATACCACACTTAGAGAGGCTTCACCCAGCAGTTGGCTCCTATCCAAGAGGTAATCCAATTTCCTTTTTGTTCCTTCTTCCTTATTATTTATTTGTATGTAGAAATTGCTTCTTTTTTTACAAAAAATAAGTAAGTGGTTGGAGCTTATGAATAGTTTTGAGAAAAAAATAAATAGATACTATCTTATTGATACTCTTATTTTGAATTGCTTTCACCGTAGAGCTTTAGAATGAAGGCAGATGGGAAACGAATAAGGAAGCGAATATTTCAAACTTTGACAGTGAGAGTGAGCGTGTGATTTTTTTCTTAGCCATTAAGCCTTAGCTGAGTCATGGTTAAGCCTTGGCAAACCTTTAGCCATCATGAGGCGTGAGAACTGTTCTACTGTCAGTAACTAACATAGTTCTCATGTTGAGTTCCTCGTTTTCTTTCAGCTCCTTGGCATATTCGTATAACTTCCCAGTCTGCCTTTAGGTCTTTAAGTAGTTAGTTTTATTTTTGTAAATTAATTGAACACAAACTGTGTAGCTTTTAGACGCTTTTTGATATAGTTAATGCTAAATTCTTAGTATGCAAAATTGAATTAGTTTACGATTGGCGATTGGATAACATTTAAGTGCTCTGCTCTAACATTTAAGTGCTCTGCTCTAACATTTCCTTTTTAAAACCTCACTGTTTGAACCATTTTTCAACAATTGGGGGCGACGTAGGTATCCTCATTTTAAATACTCATCTCTTCCACCTGCATGCTATTCGAAATCCTACTGGTAAAATTAAATTAAAATGTGTATCGATTTTGCAATTTGAATGAAAGCAACGTTAACGTCACATCGAAGTCGTAATGACGATAAATTTACGAAAAGATATCGATTATAGCGGTTTTCTGTAAGTGACGTGACGTTGACGTAACGTTGACGTAAGGTAAATTTTAAGCATTTTTAATTAGAAAATGTGAGGAAAATATTCGAGAAGCATTTTAATTTAGATCACTGCACTTCAGATTCAACTATCAACTGCATTAGTTGGAATAATCGTACGCTTTAGATTGAATTAGCTCACACGACATAATAGTCCAGTTTTACTAGAGAAGCATAAGAGGCAATAATACAGGAAAAATATAAAAGTTATTTTTGATCTGATGCTGAGTCCGAATTTCAACTTTGTTGCATCTCGTAAAAGTGATGAGTACTACACTAAACTTCAATGCGCTCTAGCTCCCAATCTAAACCGTTTGTCTAACGTAAAAACTCGGGCACATAATTTGTAGGAAATTTAATGTACTTTATTTTTGTATAAAGGCACTTTTATCAAAAAGTAGGAACTTTTTGAATTATTAGCAAAAAACTAAAAGGCACAGTTTTTTGCCTGATCAGTAATTTTTGTCAAACTTTAAGTAGCTTTAACGCTTTAACCGTTTGTCTAAGAAACAAAATTTAAGAAATATATAATATGTAGAAAATTCAATGTGGTTTCTTTTTTATATAAATTAAATTTTTATGAAAAGTGCCTAGTCTTCGAGTTATAAGCGAAAAACTAAAACTCAGTTTATTGTGCTACTTTTGAATTTTTTTTACTTTAACTGTACTTTTAACTTTAACGCGCTCTAGCGCCTAAACCGTTAGTTTGACAAACAAAATCTAAGAGATATAATATGTAGGAAATTTAATGTAGTTTTTCTTTATATAAATTAAATTTTTATCAAAAGTGCCTGGTTTTGGAGTTATAAGCGACAACGTAAAACACAGTTTATTGTCAGATTTTAAAATTCTTGTAAAACTTTAACGCGCTCTAGCACCTAAGTCGTTGGTCTGAAGAACAAAATTTAGGAAATATAATATGTAAAAAATTTAATGTAGTTTTTTTATATAAATCAAATTTTCATGAAACGTGCACAGTTTTCGAGTTATAAGCGAAAAACTAAAACACAGTTTATTGTGCTATTTTTGAGTTTTTGTTATACTTTAACGCGCTCTAGTGCCTAAATCGTTAGTTTGAAGAACAAAATCTAAGAAATATAATATGTAGGAAATTTAATGTAAATTCTTTTTTATATAAATCAAATTTTCATGAACATGCATAGTTTTTGAGTTATAAGCGAAAAACTAAAAAACAGTTTGTTGTGCTATTTTTAAAGTTTTGTTAAATTTTAACGCGCTCTAGAGCCTCAATCGTTCGTCTGGAGAAAAAAAAACAAGAAACATAATTGATAAAAAATTTGATGAAGTTTACTTTGATAAAAAAACACTTTTGTAAAGAAAAGCGCAACTCTCGAGTTATAAGCGAAAAACTGAAGAAAGAGCGTTTTTTGCCATTTTTCCTAGATTGCTGACAACGCGAAGTGACAAAGTTGAAACTATGGTTCAGCATCCCAAAAAACATAAAGAACGATAGAGAAAAAAACATCTACATTTTTCTCCCCTAAACTACCATTTGACCGAACTAAAATAATTGAAGAAATAACTACTAATTCAATCCAAGTACAAGTTTTAAGTTTAATTGCGCATTTTATAATTTTATTCTTTGTGTTTTTTTTAATGAGTAATGTTGTATTTCTATTAAGATTAAAACAAATTACACTTTGTAAGAGCATGTTGGCACCTTTTCTTTAAAATTCGGCTACAGGTATTTTTTCTAATATTATGGCTACTGTTCTTAGCCTACTTCACATCAGCATCAAACACTTATTATCGAGGAATTCGAACCGGACGTATTTAGGCAACTCATCGAGTACATACACACGGGGTGTGTTACCCTACAACCGAGAACTTTATTGGGTAAATTTAGAATTTTTTTATTTAGCTTCTTTTTAGTTGAACAAGCAATTTTTTTTAGGGGTAATGAACGCTGCCGATTATTACGGGCTGGACGAGCTGCGTCGTGCTTGCGCCGGGTTTGTTCAATGTTGCATTAATGTCGATACAGTTTGTGCCCTTTTGGCTTCTGCTGAACGTTACATACAGTATAAATGCACTAAATCGCTCGTACAAAAGGTAAATAAGGCGTGATGTGTCATCACGGGATTTTCCCATTTACGCAACTTCAAAAATGCTTTTTATCGTATTGAAGTAGTTAATTCCATTATTAATTTGAACTTTTCACTTCAAAAGGCCTCAAAAGCTATATTCGGCCTGATGATCAAATGGGAAAGTGAAATTAATTTTTTTAAAGTTTTAATTGCTGTTCTGTTTCGCGCGTGTAGGTGTTAGAGTTCGTGGATGAGCACGGTAATGAAGTGTTAAATCTTGGATCGTTTACCCTTTTACCACAACACGTAGTGCGCCTAATATTAGCAAGGGACGAGCTTCATGCGGACGAGTTCACAAAATTTCAAGCCGCTTTGATGTGGAGTAAGTATTTTAAACGCTTCTCTTCGCTTAGTTTAATTCGTCTTGTCTTTATTAGGTAAAAAATATTGCGACAACAATACGATTACGCCTTTAAAAGATGTGATCGGCAATTTTTTGGAATACATTCAATTTCATAAAATACCGGCAAACGTTTTAATGAGAGAAGTTCATCCGTTGGGCATCGTTCCTTATAGCATCATAATGAACGCTTTAGCATATCAGGTGTGTGTCTAACATTTTATTTCGTTTTCGTAAAAATTTCGATACTTTATTTTTTTCTTTTTATTTTCTCTTTTATAGATTTTATGTAACAGTACGAACTAAAAAGGAGTTGGCATTTATCTTATAAACTATTTTTTTAGTTACGAGACCAAGTCCACAACGTGGATGAAATGTAGATTTAGCATTCGTAAAAATATAATCCGAAGAAAGGATGCAACATAATTTATTAAGAAAGTATTTTTTATACCATGTTAAAATTCATGTATAAAAAACATTAAATTATTTCATTTTAATTTTGGTTATTTACCATTTTTTTCATTTTTATTTGCCTCACACATTGATGAATAAGCAACCCTTGTTGTAGGCAGACCCAGCAAGTGTCGACCCCGGAAAACTGTCTCCAAATAGAGTAAGAAGGCAAGCTCATGGTCGTTCCATGTCCGTGCAGAGCTCACTAGATCCATATGGTTCCAATACAACTTTAAGTAGCAGCGGTTCTAGCGAGTTCATTTCTTCAGATGGAAAGCATTCCTCCAACTAACAAATGGCCACTGGCGCGCCGCCTCCGTCTACTCCTTCAACTTCACACTCTTCACCAGCACACACCTTTACCTTTACCATCGTATTAAAAAAGATTACCATCCCTCATCATTAAGTACTCCTTAATTCGACCTACCTCTTGCCTTAAAGTTTTCCGCCTGTAGCAACTTGCACGATGCACGTGTTGATATTTTAAGACTTTTGACAGTGGAAATTCGACGAAAATGGCGCTTAGCAAAATTTATTTGCGGCATCGATTGCCACTCTAGGACTGAAGTTAAAAAGTTGCATGAATAATCTCCGAGCCAAAAGGATTGTTTACCGAGCGCTCGCTTGTTCTACAGCGAGCGTCTTTTTAAACGGGTTAAAATTTAATTTCATCCATTAGTTTGCTTTAGAGCACTATTTGAATTAATTTAAAATTTTCTTGACGTTAGCAGTTGCCCAATAATTATTTTGGGCTCAAATTGTGCTATAATTTTCCTAACAGTTCAGTTTAAAAGTATATGCTAGATGTGTTGCCTAACATTCAGGGGCAATTCTTTATTATCATTTAAAAGTTATTTGCGTAAACGTCTAATATGATTATACTAACAGAATCGGCTCAATTTTCACGAAGTTCCATTGACACAAAACTGAAATTTCAAAAATTACACAATGGACTGCCTGTTGGTGCGATGGGTGGACTAAAAAGTAAATAAATTGGTCATAACAGGGCTTTTCTATAAGCTCTTAAAATATTTAAAAATGTACAGGAAAACAATATCAATCAATAATATCTTTAGAATCTTTTGCTGATTTTAACACTGAAAAAATATACAGGGTGTTCTACTTAAAATAGAAAATGTAACTAAGTTTCAGGCCAAACCCGAAGTCAAAATATAAAATTTTTGGTATCAGTGAATAAATAATTTTACGGTCTTTTAAACCCGTAAAAAATATACAGGGTGTTAAAAAATTTCTTTTATTTGGCTAATTTTCGGTTTAACCGGAAGCTTTTTTAAAACTAAAATAGAGCCAAACGATAGAAATTTATAGGATAAATTAGGGTGCCAAATTACAATTATTAGTTTTAATTGCAAAACAAATTAAAAATTTTTCAAATTTTGACTTACAAAAAATCATAACTCCTGTTCTGGACATAGGAAATAAGCCTAACAAACGGCGTTTGATTAAGAACTTCAACATCTACAACATAATATATCCAAAAATAAAAAAAAAGGCCGGAGCCGATTTTGGGTGCGTGTGTGTGTGTCGGTGACATACCCAGACAGACTCTTTCAAGCAAATTGTTGTTACATTTTTGAGTTCAGCAGTAGCTGACAGTCAGCGATTGAGAGTGGTTAAGAAGGTAATATCGATGCTTACCTTTGCACTCAACTGCTGCAGTAAGTCAAATTGGAATGAGATTACCTGGGCGGGGCCCATCACCTTGCGCGCAGTATATGTGGAGAGAGAGTGCCAGACAGCTCACATTTTCGTTGTAATAGCCGGTTGTAGCGCATTGCATTGCACTAGCCCCGCCCAGGTAATCTCGTTTCAATTTTACTTTACCAAACTACTGTCAGCACTCTCAAACGGTGCTAGTTGCATCCCATTGTCAATTCATCCATTGTTTTTAACATTAAAACAAATGCAAGTTGCTAGAGGTACCTAAATATTATACATTGTTCCTATAACAAATAATAGCAAGCGATATAAGTTGTCGTTTTAAATTAAAAAAATTTATAAATCGTCGATAAAACAACTTAAACGTAGCACAATCAATCGTAAGCAATATTTTCATGCAGTCTAGTTAAATTTTTGTAATTAAAATATTAAAAATAAAGGAACGTTCGAAAATGGAAGAACAAAAAGAGTAGGAATTTTTAAAATTTGTCTTCCTTATATATTTTCTTCTAAAAAACGCTCAACAAGTAGAATAGTAAAATTTTTGTAGAAGAAAAACAAATGCTATAAACATGCGTATGTAGATATCTACTAATCGTGTAACTGTTTACAGTTGCCAATGAGTTCACGATACAAGAGCCTTCATTTCTTACGCAAAAACAATGAAAATTTGTTAATTAATTGCACTTTACTTACACACCATTAATTCGATCAAATTCTAATAATCGTGTAATTAAAGTAGGCTGTTACTTATTAATGTTAGAAAATATTACGTTTATTAAAATTTTAACTGCATGACTATTATTGTTAATTAAATTATTAAAAAATTATCGTCCTTGTTACATATTTTGTTAATTTGTTATTCGTATAGTTAAAATTAAAGCTCCGTTCACACGGAGTTTTAAACGAGCGATCAGAACCACAATACACGTGGAAGGTTAAAAAAGTCACTTAAGTAGTAGCAAACGTCGTTTTTAAGTACGGGTACGTCGGCCATTTTTCAACATGGCTGCCGTATTAAAATACCGACGTAGGCCACCTTAAAAGGCAGTTTTCCGTTGTAAAGCCTTCTAGGTGTATGGTAGCTTTGACAGTCTCATTAAACGAAACACAACTGACACCAAGTAAATCTACCTTCCACCTCGATTTACGTAACATCTACCCCACATACCTTAAGTAAATGTTAAATTGACACCAAAAATTACACTCCTAGTTGTAGCGCGCGACAGTGGCTTTGTTAGTAAATTAAAACTTATCGTTTGTTGTTTTTTTAATTTTAGCCGTGATGCATCACTTTGTAAGCAACGGCTTAAAACTGTTACGCATTTTTGCAAACAGCTGCTTAAAGTTTTTGCTATAGCTCTAGATTTAAGCTTATATTTGCGCCCATTTGCTTTTTTAGTGGTTGGTACTTTTAAGAAAAGTATTGAAATAAAATTAAGCAGCTGGATTTTGTCGTTTGGGGTCCAAATATAAACTAACATCGTGAAAATACATTTTGTAAATGGCGTTAAAGTTCTAACGTATCAATGGCCGTATAATTTATGTTGTGTTCTTTATTTGATAATTGGAACGTATATTTGTTAGATTTTAATATTTTTTGTAAGATTTTTTATACAGTTTATGCTAGAAATAAGTTAATATTATAAATGTTAAAAGTTAGGGGTTGATTAAATATGGGTCGCCACTCTGGGATGACTCATTTTTAAACGTTTACAAAAACTTTTTTGTTAGAAATTGAAAGCTCTTCCTAAAGTAGCGGCCCACATTTTATTATCACTCTGTATACAATTTTAGTACTTATATTTCATTTTTTTAAAACTGTTACCCCCAAATTTTCGCCAACGTCTCGTAACGATAAGCATCGCCTAGACTGCGCAGGGCGCAGTCTAGGCGATGCTTATCTTTACGAAACGTTGGCGAAGTTGGGGGTTATTGTCGTCATCGTAGAAGCACCGCGCTTTATAATCTATAAGCGACATTGATTGTTGTTAAATTATTTAATGGAATATTTAACTCATGTTATAATAGCAAATAATTTTTTAAAAATTAAGAATAAGCTCAAGCCTAACATTCGAAAAAAAAATTATGCGCGACGTTAATTTAATGCATATCTTAATTTTTGAGGCTAAGCAATTTTTCTTGGCTAATCTAGTGACTCGATTTTAAAAAGCGCATTAAAAAATTAATTCGGGCGAACTAAACCTTGGGTTGCACAAAACTTTCTTAAATAACTTAAAATTTTAGTGTGTTTTAGATCTACAGTCTACTTAATTTATGTTACGTTGAAGTGGCTTTCGGTTACTTACTTAAGCCTTACTTAAATTTTAAATGAAGTTAATAAACTCATAATACGAAAATCTTTAAGTTACAATTTGAGGGTATGACGTTCTTAAATTTTAAGAAAGTTTTTTACTAGCCAAGGTAAGTTTACGAAGGGCGATTAAAACAATTGCGAAATCGTAAATTTTGCAGCTTTGCACAATAACGGGGATTATCCAGAGCAGTTTGCCTCTACTAAGCAAAGCGATGAATATTTTTTCGTGAATTTTGTAGATAGAATTTTATGCCAAATTTATCTCGCTAAATTTTATGCATAGAAATGAATCTATATCGCGAGTTGAATTACACTGTGAGATGTGAGACGCTTCTCGCACCCTAATCTCCACCTATGACAATCTTGCTGATCATTTTTCTGCAAATTTCTGTTTTTATTGTTCTATATTATGCACTATGCAGTTGTTGAAGGAAAGTTAGCTTTTTCCCTTTTTCCTCTTTCAGTTTTTCAATGGTCAATATCATCGGTTTTGTGGGTTGTGGGCTACTTAAAAATTATTTAAAAAGAATTCGCGGTGCAGTATTGTACTTTTAGTCCGATTTGCAACTTTTTGATGCGTTTTCGGCAAGTCAGTGCTAATAAACTAGATAAAACATTTAGAATATTCAAGTCTGATATGAATGGCTTTGGTGAAAGGCATCTTGTGTTTGAAAACACTTAATTTCACTTAGGTTTTCAGAGGTAGTCTCCCACAACCTACATCTCTGCTACGTAAAGATCAATTTTCTCATGTGGTTTTGTATATTCTTCTCTTTGTATTGTTTGTTGGTCGTACATAAGTACTTCTTAGGTACACTTCCACCACAATTAATTATAACATAACTACAGCTACATTCATATCCCTGTATTTTGTTATATGTGAATAATTTGTACTAGTCATTGTTTAAATACTGTAATTGTCTGTCTATGCTAAGCTAAACTTAGTCGATTGTGAAAGAAATTTATTAAAACTTCAATGCAAACAATAATTTAAAATAGATTAGCTGGAGCTGAAAGGGTATGCAATTTGCGCACTACTGCGTATAGTGGGTTGCATACGTACAATAATATTTTTTGACTGTCTTCTGACTGAGCGTGTAAAGTACGGACGGTAGTTTCAATTACATCCTCAACAAACAAAGGTGCAACTATCATTTGGGTCATAGTTGGCAACATTAAGTTGGAGGCGGCTCCAGAAAAGTGTGTTATCGCTCTTTTCAAATTTTTTCGCTTATAACTTGAAAACTACGCACTTTTAGAGAAAAGTGTTTCTATATAAAAATAAACTACATAAAATTTTCTATAAATTATGCTTCTTAAGATTTCTTCTTTAAGCGAGTGGTTTAGGCGCTACAGCGCGTTAAAGTGTGACAAAATTTTCAAAATCGGACAAAAACTGTTTTTTTAGTTTTACGCTTTAACGCAGTTTGGCGTCAAAACCGCACATCTGAAAAAAAACCTAAGATATATAATTTGTAGAAAATTTGACGTAGTTTTCAAGTTAGAAGCGTATAAGTGAAAAAAGAGCAAAAATCCATTTTTCTCGATCCGGCCCTGGTAAATGCTGCCACTTATGAGTGGAAGGTGGAAGGCGGTTGTTTTTATAACTCATCTCCTCATCTGCAATATTCTTTCAACCTACATCATCAAAAAGTTTGTACAATGGTTTAGTGTTTAGTATATTCGCACGTTGTCTCCCGGACTATTAGGCGCTCAAATCACTTTCACATTCGACTAAAAAGAAATATAAAATTTAAACAAAAAATTTGTAATTATTGTTGTTCATATTCATATAGTAACTAGTAACTAACGGAGAATCTTTGTATTTTAAACAGTCAGCAAATTGCAATTGCATGATGCGAGTAAAGCAGTAAAAAGTGTTAAGCATAGATTTTTAGTCAAAAACTTAACTGGGAAAAGACGTCAATATTCAAATGAAAACAACTTTTTGGAATATAAAAAATAACAATCCTTGAAAATGTGGTTAATGTGCTATTTGTGTCAAATGTGATATACTTTCTATATGTGGAGTACGATGTTATACTAATAAATATATTTATTTAATGAAAAATACTAGTTCTTTTCTTCAAAACCTAACCTTTAAAACTTAAATTTCCTCAAAAACTGATTTCACTCCTCATATCAGTATTTTAATTTATACGTGACTATTACTTAATAATTAAAGCGCGAAAAAATGCGCCTTTTTAAAATTCCCGCAGTTTGCCGGTATTTTTATCTAGATGGCGCCGACACACCTGTTACAAAATCATTTTTTTTATACAAACGAACAAACGTCGACTAATCTATTGTTAGATTAATTGTTATTGTTACACGATTTTGTAATTAATTAGGAGAATTTTTAAACTACGATGAACGAGTTAGTGCTCTCAGAAAAGTTCAAGCGACAGTGAAGGATGTCTAAAGGAAGAAAAAAAGCTGCCCATAAAAATGAGTGACTAATAACCACAAGCTGACCAATAATGTGACAATCCTTCCCCAAAGGAATTACCTATTAAATTTTAATTTGAGGCAAGTTATTTATCTTGGTGGTTTAGCTTTTAATTTTTAGGTTAGTTTTTATATAGTTACAGTAGTGAGATGTTGAGAATACCATGATTGAAAGCTTGTCTAGGAGAGCACTGAGCGGTTCTAGCGGAACATATCACGTACATGCATTAGAGCTGGCTGCTGCACGTGAACGTAAGTTGAAAGGTTTCAGTGTGACCGTGTTGTTTTTGGACGAAACACAACACACTTTTCATGTCGAAAAAAGAGCCAAAGGAGTCGTGTTGCTCGATCAAGTTTATCAACATCTAGAGTTAGTTGAGAAGGATTATTTTGGGTTGCAATATTCGGAGAACGGGTGTTCGCCGACTAATAACAAGCCCGAATGCATGGTATGTAATTGAAGCGTTTCCAAAGGTGTTTTTGTCAAGTTTTGCTATTTTAGAGGTGGCTAGATACGTCCAAGTCCATTAAAAAGCAGCTAGGAAACTGCCAGTATCCGTTATTTTTTCGTGTCAAGTTTTACGTATCCGACCCAAGTAAATTACAAGAGGAATATACACGTTATCAATTTTATTTACAAGTTAGGAGAGATATTTTAGACGAGAGACTGCATTTACCAGCAAGCACTGCCTGTTTGTTAGCAAGTTATACAGTTCAATGTAAGCAAATTAATTATCACATTAGAATTATACAAAACGGATGATTTTAGCCGAACTCGGGGATTATCAACCTGACGAACATGGACCAGATTACCTTTCTAATCTTCAACTAGTACCTGGCCAAACAGACGACCTGGAGAAAAAAATATCCGAATTACATAAATTACACAAGTGAGTTCTCGAGTAAATTGCCCATCATTTCTCTAATTAACTCCTCATTTTTTTCCTGCTAGGGGCCAATTACCTGCCGATGCCGAGTTTAATTTTTTAGACCATGCCAAACGAATCGATATGTACGGAGTTGAACTTCACAAAGCAAAGGTATTTGTTTAATAGCCAAAAATGCCAATATTAAGCTCAAATTTCCAGGATAACCTAAGTAAAGATATACAACTCGGCGTCACATCGATCGGATTAGTTGTATTTCAAAATAAAGTACGAATTAACACGTTTTCGTGGTCCAAAATACTAAAAATTTCATTTAAACGACGTCAATTTTTTATAACACTCAGACGAGAACAAGTGAGTTGATTTAGAGATTTAAAGGCGCACAATGTGAGCGAATTTTTTTTATTTTAGTCCGAATCTTACGATACATCGTTAGGCTTTAATATGGAAACATATCGTTCATCCAAAACCCTCTGGAAAGCTTGCGTCGAACATCACACATTCTTCAGATTACACTCACCTAAAATTAGGCGACGCTTTCCTCTCTCTTTAGGTTCTAAATTTTACTATTCGGGCCGTACAGAATTTCAAACTGTATCCGAAGTCAAACAAAAAGGTCGACTCGAAAGGAAATTTTTAAGATCGCCGAGCAAGTGCCTGGTGAGTATTTTTCATTGGGGTGTTAGTCGATTATCATCAAACTATCATTTTAGAAGAGACAAACAATTGCGCCACCCACCATCGAAGAGAAAGGTAAAATTTTAATTGCACCTTCGAGACCTCCTCGTCCTTACGACAACAAAGTGACGTCTCTGGGACCTAAAGAGCCTCGGAAAGCGTGGGAAGACGACTCTCGTTTATCCGACGAGTAAGTGATCTTTATTTCCTCCCCTTATAATTCGTGCATGACTAATCAAAATTTTTGTGTATTTACACGAGATTATTAATCACGGGCCAGGTGTATTTGAAAGAGGATTACCCATAATGTAGTAGAATTGCGCGCGTACAAAATGTTACGTAATACTTGCGAGTTACTTTAATTAGTGATTATCTAAGTGAAGTTTGCTTATTTTAATATTTACTGAAGCGATATAATATAAAGGACGTCGATATTTGAAGGGAAAAAAATTGGAGTAAGTTGCTCTTTTTTTTATTAGACCGGAAAGTGATAAATGAACCTTATAACTTATAAGTTTTATTACAAAAGTAGGGCAATCTTTCAACTTATTTGATATGATATTGAATGATAGAGTATTTTACTAGTTTGCATATTATATTCTTATCAAATATTTGTAATCTTACGCATGATTTATCAGACAGAAAACCTTGACTGTAATTTTACTAGATATCTTCTTAATGGACAAGAAAGCAATTTTTTTAATAATAAACTTTTAATTGGGCTCATTTCAATAAAATAAATTGATGTAAAATTAGGAGTTTATACAGTGCGTTTTAAACTTTAGCTTTCAAACTTGTTTTCTAGCAAATTGGTTGTGGAAAATCTACAGAAGAGAGGAAAGTTCTCACGAATGTTGCCCCTAATTAGAACATTTCCATTTAATGGTTGTGTGTGAATAGAAATTCTTAAATCACTCTTGAGAGATTGTAAAATTTGAGTGCTTCAGGTCGGCCTCACCGACTTCAAAATATTTTAGATGCGTATTTCCAAATAAAAGCTAAACACTTCTTAAAGTATAGGGAGTTTCATATAAAAAATATCTGGTTAGATATTAGAGAGAAGGGAGAGAGAGATTCTTAAGTGGCAGCATTAACTAGGGAAGGCTCGGGAAAAGTGGGTTTTTGCTCTTTTCAGTGTTTCGCGTATAACTTGAAAACAACGCACTTATAGAGAAAAAGTATTCCTATAGAAAAATAAAGCTCATCAAATTTTCTACAAATTATATTTGTTGGGTTTTTTCTTCAGACGAACGGTTTGGGCGCTAGAGCGCGTTAAAGTTGACAAAAATTCCAAAATCCGGCCAAAAATTGATTTTTCTAGGTAATTCTAGGTTATCGCTTATAATTCGAAACTACGCACTTCTAGGGAAAAGTGTTTCTATAGGAAAGTAAAGTATATTCAATTGTCTACAAATTATGTCTCTTAGGTTTTTTTTGCCAGACAATAAAGAACCGGCTTACCCCTTCTGGTATCAAGTCACCCTTCTGGTTCCACTTTCTCTTCTCTCATCAGACATTAGAGAGAGAGAGATATAAAGTACTGACTTACTTCTGTTTATTGCTTCGTAGCCTCTCTTCAATGAGCTACTCTAAACTGACACAATTGTCGTCGCACAGACTGGACTGGCTCGAATTTAACTCGACTCGCCTCCCGATTAATGAAAAATCAGAATTTAGTAAAAAGAAAGCAGCCAGGCCTTTACTGAGATGGGCAAGTTATAGGCTTTTGAGAAGAAGTGAACTGTAGACTCGATGCATCTTTCAAAACCTCTCAAAAAGGCGTTTTTAAATCGTAAAATTTACTCCTCCAAGTATTTTCCCCATCAGCTTCCCGAGTAATGTCTAACAAGTCCCTTCTATTTTGCAGTGACGGAGGTTTTCTAGAAAGAACTTTAGAAGGTCCATTTTCTCCCGGATTAGCTGGACGAGTATTGAGCTACGCCGATGAGGAAGCTCCTTCACCCACCACAAATGAACTGTACGATACGCCACCATATAGTGCTAGTCATTCACCTACATCACAGATGGTCGAAGAGGGACTTGTCACTATTATTTTACATCCGGACGAAGACGGAAAATATGGTTTCAACGTCAAGGGTACTTAAATTAATTTTTAATTGGGTTAAATAAAATTTAAAACAATATTTTAAGGTGGTACCAGTCAAGACATACCCGAAACGCAAGACTTGCCTATTTTGGTATCGCGTGTGGCTCCTAATACTCCTGCTGATAGGTGTAACCCTCGTTTATCCGAAGGAGATCAGATTGTTCAAATAAATGGTCACAATGTGACGCATTCTCTTCATCAAACCGTCGTGCAGCTAATTCAAGAAGCGAGAGCCACAAATGGTGGCAAATTAATTTTAATTGTTAAACAGAACGCTTTATATACTGGCGAAGAGTACGAGGAACCGCCTTATCATTATGTTCCGGTCGGGGACGTACTTAGAACACCATCACCGAGCAACGCTTTAGATCAGAGTATGTTGCTACTAGCAGATGGACTTGCTAGTGGCGCTTTAATCTCTCAATACGAAATCTTGTATAGAAAACATCCAGAACTTACTTGTGACGAAGCTTGTAAGTCTAAAAATATTAACAAGAATCGATATCGTGATATATCGCCATGTAAGGTATTGTTATTGTTTCGTTAACACGGCTTAATGCGAGCTTGTTTTTAGACGATAACACTAGGGTTATTTTAAAAAATGCAGCTAGCGGCGATTATATAAATGCAAATTTTGTTAATATGCCCATTGCCGGGACCGAAAAGGTCAATCAGTATATAGCCACTCAAGGTCCTTTACAGACCACTTCGGAAGACTTTTGGCAGATGGTTTTGGAAGAGGAGTGTACTCATATTGTTATGCTTACAACTATAGTCGAAAGAGGTCGAGCAAAGTGCCACAAATACTGGCCTAGTCTTAACGAAACTTTTGCCTTCCAATATATGACTATAAAATGTGTTTGCGAAGAGACCGACGAATCTGGCAGCTTTATTTTTCGTGACTTTGTTCTTTCAGATATTCAGGTACGTCTGTGTACTTTCTAGTCGGTGTCGGGTGACCTTTTTATTTAATTTTTCAGAATAACACTCATAGAGATATCAAACACATGCAGTATGTTGCTTGGCCGGATCATGGTGTGCCAGAATCGCCCGGACTCTTCTTGTCGTTTACAGAGCACGTCAGAGAAACTCGTCGTGATAGTTCCGGTCCATTAATCGTACATTGCAGTGCTGGAATTGGTCGCACAGGAGTTTTGGTACTTATGGAAACTGCTCTTTGTTTGATCGAAGCTAACGAACCGGTGTATCCGTTGGATATAGTTCAGGCGATGAGAGAACAACGTGCGATGATGATACAAAATGCTGTGAGTAAACTATCGCTTTTCTTTAAGCTCTTTTTATTTGAAATAATTTTTTAGAGTCAATATCGGTTTGTGTGCGAAAGCGTCCACGCTGCTTACATCCAAAAAGTGATACAACCAAAAAATAATCTGTCCAGTTGAACTGTTAACGATTTTTGAGATAATTTTTTTGTCAAACAAATTAGTCCATTTTAGACAGGGTTAGTATTTTTACAATTAAAATAGCAATTTTGTTCAAAAGTGCCTAGCACTATTTAAAAGGGAAACGATCGATCACAATTTATTTAAAATAAAGAAGTGTTCGAAGTCATTAAATCGAGTGCATTTGAAAAAAGTGCAGTTTTTTTAATTTATCAAACGTTCTTTTGCAATGGAAATGTTATTGAAGACTAGGGGGTGGCTTTTAAATGGAACGACGAGTTTAGATTTAATTTTGCTGTATTTTTAGCTTAGCTGTGAATTTAAAGCTGCACCTGTAGGTTTTAATTTAATAGCCACACTCCTAATTGTTCGTGGGTAGTGTAGCTTTAGTGGCGAATTGTTAGTACAATAAAATTGGGTTTTAAAACATAAAAAATTTCGAAGTGACAAAGTGGCCAAAATTTTCAAAAATAGTAATTTTGCGAAGAAATGTCCTCGAACCCTTTTTGTAGCTTTGAAAGTTTGTTTTTATTTGATTTAATGTTTTTTTTTGTAAGATGAAAATTGACCGAGATAGACACCAATATTTTGAATTTATCATCGACGCCCACTTTCGGAAAATTTTGGGCTTAGTTTCGCCTAATTTTTATCATATAAGAATAAAAGGTAAACTAAATTAAAGGAAATTTTGTAAGCTTCAACAAAGGTCTGATGACACTTTTCTATAAAACTATTCCGTTGGAAGATATTGGCTAAAAATGCATCCACTTGGCAATTTTGTCCTTTATTTTACAAATTGAGAGCTAATTTTACTGTACCAAAAAGCAATTTTGGTATTACCATCAAATAGATGGAACGTACATGTCCTTCATAAAATTGGTATAATGTGATTTTATGCCTTACGAGTGGTAACACTAACAGAGCCTTAGATTTTAGCCGTTCATTCGAACTTTGCTGTAAGATGTCGATAAGTACAAACAAAACTTTTTTGTAACTATTAAAAAATATTTATGGCGTCACACCTTGTAACTTTTTATATAAAAAGAAATCAAAATTTGGGTCGAATTAAATATGGAGACAATAAAAAGTCCAGATATGGAAATACTTTTGTAAATTATTTAAATAAAAGCGACCTTCTGTTTGTAGTTTTCGATATCTGAGGCATTGATTAAAATTTCATCCATCCAAAAATTTGCATATTTATTAACGTAACTTTTCTTTTGGATTGTTTTAAATTTTGGAGCTCATCGAATGGAAAAAAAGTATTTTGTGCTCAATTGACAAGTGATTTTTAAGTACGTATATTTTAGTATTCTATAAAATTAACCTATGTACGTAATTGCCAATGTTATAATGTACTTTTGGTGCAATTTTTTTTAAATTATTTTTTATCCTGGAAAAATAATTTTAAATGTAAATAAATATTCGCTTATTTTTTTAATAACCAATATCCTCTTATTTATTTTTATTGTATTGGAATATGGAAGTTAATTCTGATTTTTATTGTAAATATAATTGAGTACAAAATTATTGTGTATGTGTCTTAATACTATAAGTACCTTCAAAAATATTTGTGTGTTATTGTTTAATTTTAAGATTAAATCAAATGTATTAATTAAATTTATGTAATTCGATTATGTAGTAAATTTATAAAGTGGTTGTATATTGTTTTAAGTTAAACTTAAACCTGTTGTATGTTTTAAAATATAATATCGCAATTTAAAAGTTCAAAAATTATTTTTCTTTACATACACCATCCACAGACCTCTCCCATGGTGCTGTAAGGTATATTAGGCATATTAACCCCCCCCCCCCCCCCCCAACTACTATTTGACTGGGCTAGAAGGTTATAAGGCACCACAGGTGGTTACCATTCAAATGAGGAATTGAGGACTTCATGCAAAAACAAATTCTGACGCCTTTTGAAAGCTTTTATTCAACTTTTGGTTTTCTATATTTAGCTTGAATCCAAACACGATACATTTTCAACATTCGTCCCCTATTTACTTGCAATCTTCGATCGATGTGAAGGTCCTCTTGAAGAAAGCCAGCATCTTCAAACATACTCTTCACTTCTTCTACAAAAAAATTTGTTGATTTATTAAAATATCATTGCTTAACTACAATCACTACCTTCACTAAAGAAATATACTCTAGTTCCATCGCCTCGCACATAAAAATTTTCTCCTAAACACCGACCTGGTTTAAATCTTAATTGAGCTAAATCGTATCTACCGTAATCACGAAATAAAACTAACCCACCAGGTTTTAGATAAAAATGTATTTGCTTCATAACATGGTCGAACCTCAAATGAAACATTTACTTTAGTTAAACCCAACGATTATTTATCATTTACTTACTTTTCTGGTTGAATGGCAGATAGAACAAATATTAAAATCACCACATCCAACGAATTCTCTTCAAATGGCACATCCCAAGTAGTACAAGTTGCGTCTAAAACAAAAACTTGACACTTTTCACAATCGTAATCTTGGTGCTGCTTCAAAATCGACACGGCTTCTTGAGAAAAATCACAACCGTAAACAAACACGTCGCGATTCTTCGAGTATTGCAAAATTGGCAAAATCGTGTTACCGACACCACAACCAACTTCAAAAACTGTCTTCTTTTCACAACTACTTGCATCACCTTCAAAGTTCAACTCGGGAAACTCCGTAAACAACCAGTGTCGATCTTTAAAAAAACGGTTTAAATGAACAGTATAGAACGAATCCCAGTACCGATTCGCATTAGTTTCGTACTTGTCAACTTCCTCGGTGCTTAGTTTATCTTTACTGTTGGTTAAAACTTTACTTTTGGCTTGGTTTTCTTGCTCTTCGTCCCACTGAACGTCGTCCCTTAAAATTCGAGCATGTTTAGTAAACATAACCTATAAAAAAAATTATGTAAATGCGCACATACCAGGCATTGTGTTCGAAAACGTCTTCCTCGTTCAATAAAAAACGGTTCCCAAATTGTGGTCGTTTATTTAAGTCGTCCATGATAATTGTTAAATTTTTTGACGTTTTGAAAATTCCATTGCAGTTGTTTACATCACGGTTTACATTCAACAACAGTGCAATTGGTGTAGCTCGGAATTCTTCCGCTAGGTTCTAAGTTTAAAAATTTATAGTTCTACCGCTTAATATTACTCTTTTAATTTGGTTATTTAGCCTTCGATTTGAACTTTGATGCAGTTTTGGGGTAAAATAAATTGTACTTTTAATTGTTTTTAACGTTGTCGGTAAATATGGCAAGTTTAAACCATTTGTTGTGTTTTGCCACAGGCTGGTTTTGGTTCGGCGGTAGTGCTAGGTTTGACGTCATAGAGTTACATGACATTTAACTAGATTTTATTAGTGGCAGTGCTGGTCAGTGTATGTCACCGCAATATTTTGCGGTACTGTGTTGTATTTTATCTCCAAATATTCCCCTTTTTATACATTTTTTACCTAAAGCGCATTTAGTACAAATTAACACTTAATATAAAGTTATTTCGATAACTATTTCTTGGTGTTTTGGGCGTGATTTTGACGTCTGTCAAAGTAGAGGGCGGTGACGACTTTTTTGAGTAATTCAGAAATTTCTTGATTATTGAACGTTAGAGAACTTTGTGTTTTTCGAGTACAAATTTAAACGAAAGTGCCTTAAACCAATGTGCACAAGCAAATTGTTGGACACCAATTTTTCTACAATTTAAGGTAAGAATGTTGATAAATGTCGAGAGAAGGGTGTTTTCGAGTCGGCTCAGACGACTATTATGTGCCCCCAGGTTATTTTTCATGTGGCATTTTACCGATCGAATAATTTTCTAATAAAAAATTAACAAATTTATTCATTATTTGTCCTTAATTCGTAGATTTTTCATATTCTCGAGAGTTTTTAATTAATCTACGTAGCATTTAACATTAGTACACAAATCGTCCAAGGGTGGAGTTCTTTGAATTTATTGATGTTTCTAGAGGAGGCATTTTAACTTTCTTAATTTTAAATTTAATTATAAGTCGTAAAAGATTGTTGTTGAAACATAGATTATTTTATTTTGTTCCTATTAACAACGCTATTAAACGTACGCCCAATCGATGTCCTTTTGTTTATGCTCAAAAATAGTTGTCATTTGGCAATCGCCGCACCATTAATTTTTGTTTATTGTTACTCATTTGTTTTCTACAAAGTGATAGTACAGATTTTTTGTTTTCGGGCGTTTATCTTTCTAGATTGTGACCAAAAATCCTATTTTTCGAAAGAAAATAAAAAAAATCAATGAAAATTTCTTTCAATGTTTTTCTTTTCTAACTAAATGTCA
The DNA here is from genome assembly GCA_950108345.1 of Malthinus flaveolus. Taxonomy (NCBI): domain Eukaryota; kingdom Metazoa; phylum Arthropoda; class Insecta; order Coleoptera; family Cantharidae; genus Malthinus; species Malthinus flaveolus. The sequence continues at coordinate 1,828,492 of OX467288.1, forward strand.
TCATTAGAAAATTCGGAAGAGGTGTAATCAGACTGAAGAAAATCGCTTAACCATCCTTTTTTTAAGCAATAATTTCCCCAATAAATAAATAGTCGGAACGACTAGACGCAATAGATAAATTCTGGGAGTTTGACGTATTGATTTTGAAAAAGCAACCGCATGCGTGAGGCACAGGACGTTGTCGTCTTGGGTCTCTGATATATCTTATAATACACAATTAGGACAAAATTGTGTCATTTACCGTCTTAAATTTTGCAATAAATTCTTAGCAATTTTCATTTCGGATTTTTCCCAAAAATTTAATTTTTGCAAGATTTTCTCCCAGAGTCAGAATTCGACCGGAAAAATCAATTGAAGCTTTCGAATCAGATATACGTAGTTTTATAGTTAGTTGAAGATGGGGTCTATTTTTAAAGTTGTAAAATTTTGGTCCATTCATAAAAATATCATCACCTCACCAGGTCTACTAAATTTAGGGTGGCTGGGGAGAACGAACTTGATTATTCTGCTTAAGTTCGTAGTTTGATTATTTTAAACTTTGCCCCCTTTTTTAGAATAAGACTCAACTTTTACATGAAATGTCGAGTCGAGACTAGGGTTAATGGACTGGAGATTGGGATACAGACGGGGTGAATATAATATTGACGATTTGTTTTCCAGTTTACTGCAATTGTTTTACGTAGTAAAAATGCATTTTTAAAAGCATAAAAGTAATGGAAGTATCCGCGTCTTTGAAATGAGTAACGCCTAACGCCGATTGTTTTCATAATTTAACCACAACATCTTAGAATTGGCTATGACGATGTGTCGGGACACTTCCGGTTCGACCGGAAATGAAAACGCCTGAATTGGCTTTTTTGTTGCGTCTATGTACCTACTAACTTTTTCACGTTTCTACGAGACAAAATTCTGACTTTGAGTACGAAAATGTCTGACGCAGTTTACCGGTGTCTCGGCAAGCACATCGGGGTATCAGAACCGCGTAGCGGTTGGAAAAACCACTCGCGGAGGGCCAAATTAGAATTTAATAATCAATGTGCAGATTCTGATAATTTTGAATGGATATCTTTAGAATTTCATGAGTAAGCTTAAAGCGAACTTGCAGTGGAACCGTGGACTGCCTTTCCACGGCCATTTTTAATTAGTAGAAGGTTCTAAAAATAAGGTTGTAAGGGTAAAAATTGCGGAGTGGGTGAAAATTTACCCACAATTTTAAATTGATTTTGCAAACATCCGGTATATTACAACTTACCAATTTTATTGGTTTGCCACAAACACTCACTTTCTGGGAATTTTTGGCTGTAACTGCGCCGATTGAAAAAGTAAATTGAAGACAATTCCGCTAGCTTTCAAACCTTTTAGAAAGAATTTTTTCGTACAACCCACCATTTTTGAGTACTAGAAGAGAACTTGAAGGGGTGGTGGACGTGAAAAAGAGCCACACCTTCAAGAAATTCTATCTCTGCCACTTTTTATCGTACGGAAATAAAAAGTGAACCAAATCAAAGGAAATTTTACAAGCTTAAAAAAGCGCGCGATGACATTTTCCAATATGACTACCATTTTTGGAGATTTTGAGCAAAAATCTATTTTATCGAGTTGGCGAGTGTGGTATTAACTTTTTTGCTCACAAATTCTGCGTAGTTGTATAAAACTCACGTACGAACGATACTTATTTATTCACAAAGAACTTTCCTGCACATTGGGAATAAACTACTCACCAGCATAATAATTGTTGCAGTACGTTTAATAAATTTCGTCCTGTACGGAAGTCTCTTGGGGTTTTATCATCGTTTAGTCTCAGTCTGTTTGTGCGTGTGTGTTAATTCGTATAAATACTACTGATAATTATAATAATATCCGTTCAGGTTCAAACTCATCCTTATACATTTTATTATCGCGCTTTTGTATTTTTTAAAAATTTCTACAAATAAAATTGATACGGGCACATTTTACACGTATTAAGATTGATCGGAGACTCCCATAGTGCCATAGGGGCCTTTTTGTGCTTTTTTCCCGCACAATAAATTTTATTTAATTGAAGCATTGTGTAAGTACGAGTTTTTCTATTATTGTTACACTCGAATCTTCCTCGCCCAGTCTCCCAGTCATCTTTCAAGTGTCGAGTCCTATCCTGGCCGTCTAGACACTTTCTAGGGTAGCGTTCGATAGCGTATTCCGTTGTAGTTACCCCTAAAGACTGTTAGTTGTAAATAAACTTGACATCAAAGACTGTTTTGTTCCGTTAATCTCATGAACTGCTCTGATGACTACAAAATTGCTGCTTATTGCAATTAATTCGAATTAAGAGCAGATTTTATTTCGTCAAAAGAAGGTGTTCGATACACAGGGCGTTTCAACTCGAAGCTTTAAAACTAAATCGAATAAACTTGGCTTTATTATTTTAGATATAATAGTTGTGGGTCAAGGCGATTTTACGTTTAATGCAATTCATGTACGTACAACATGTCATAACGTGTGGTCAATTATGTCGACATTAAATGTGTGCCAATTAATTAACTCATAGTAGCTACTGTGTGCACTTTATTAAATACCTACTTTACATTGTTTCACATTAAATCGCTGAAATTAATAAATTTTATGTTTAAAAGTCCGGGAGTCATCGTACCGTACATAGACAGACTTTAATGTTCTAAATCGAATCAACTTTACTCCTTGTCTACAATAGGAAGAGCCGTTAGAGTGTTCGCAGGTTGCGTAAATGCGGTATAGTCCAACGGTTTTACCTTACAAAAACTTCACACACTCATTTGTAGGTGTTTAGTGGTGAATTTCCTAAAAGTTCTGATAAATCAGAAGCGAGCTCTAGCGGTAGTGATCGAAAACGTCACGTTTTTCGGTTTTTCGTTAATATCTCGAAAACTATTGGTCAGAGCTAAAAAGTGATTCTATAAAAAATTAAGCTGGAGAAAACTTCTACATAATCCGTCATATGCGTGTTTTTCGTATTTCTAGTAGTTACCGAGTTATTGGGCGTTGAAAACGCCGCTAGTCTCGGACAATTTGAAGAACAGTCCAACTTAATTTTTTTAAATTTAACCAACCGGTTGTTCTTTTTCTAGAAAAAAATTTTCGCAATACGTTCTCTTTTTAATTTGCAAAAAGCTTCTTAAATTGTGTGGTATCTCTACCAGAATGTAACTTAAACTCCCATACAAAAACTATTAATAAATTTTTATCATTAAATTCCGCATTTAATCCGGCAGTCGGGACACAAAATAATTCTCTTGTATTTTGGCAACAGACAATAAGCTCCAAACTAATTGTGGATTTAAATGAGTGCTATGCAGTTTTGTTTAAGCTTCTTTTCGTGCACTTTTATTTCGTTTCGTTACGGCGCATTTGATGCAAATTTGATTTTTTTTCATTTTTATTCATCGCGAAACATATCGATTGGCGATGTTTAAGTAATTTCAAAGTCTTATATTAGATACAGACGGGGAAGCTACTCGTATACTTTCGATTCTCCATTTGTGTCGAAAATTTTGACCTTTGGCATGCTCCTACTCGATAGAGGGGCTTTCCACTCCGGAAATGCGTGTACAAGATACTCATACTCGATACTATGCTCTTACGTGCACCTCATTAGAGGTCGTGGTTTGACTAAAATGTATATGGATTCCTGACGACACGAGAACGAACCTTTTGACAATTAATATTCTTATAAGTTTATTCTACTATATTCCTAATATTTCTTTATTGGAAAATATTTTTGTTAGTCACCAGGTCACCACGTCACCACCGATGTGGCATTCCCTTCGGGAAGTATTTAACTTCCCGAAACCGTAAAAATCGACAGCATTTTCGAACATGGTAATTAAAAGTGCACAAAATTACGTCTGGAAATGATTAAAATCAATAGTTGGAGACAGATCCGTTTTATTAAAAAAATCTCATCGTCTTCTGCCTTTTTCCTTTCCGATTTCAATTCGCCATTTTTATCAAATTTAATTGACTTCTAAAGGCAATTCTCGGCTTTACTAGAAAATAGCGCTATTTTTATTTAATATAAAAATATGAAATTCGATAATAACTCATCTCCGGCGACCTCCGTGAGTGGCTCACTCCCCAAGATCCGTTATTTTTTCACGCGTGAGCTTTTTTACTTTTTTCCCTCGTTAACTCGCTGTATACTTTCATCTTCGCTTTAAAACAAATTTAACGATTTTTGTACTACACCTCTAATTTTACGCTCTGAGGAAAATTTACTTCTTTTTGCGTCTCTTTCGCCTAGTAGTACGACCTGACAACTACTTTCGTCGTACCTACGGAATAGAAGTAAGTGTAAGTAACTAAATTTCTCGAATTGTAGCTTTTTAGATTTTTCTCATCTTGCTCTTATCTTTTGTTTATTTTTCCTCTTTGGTGTGTATGTAAAATGAACGAGATTTAAAATGCAAGTTCGTGTCTCGTATATACCGTTCCTTTTAGATAGCTATTCGATTGCTCTTATTCTTCTCTTTCTTCTTCCTCTTCTGTTGACTAATGTCTGGTTTATTAAGAGTTGTAAGTTGTGAGGTCGTCGACTTTTAGGTCTACCCTGATCTTGTCATTGAGTGAAAGCTTAATGAAATATGCTAGGTCACGTAATAACCCCATTTTTTTGGCCACACTTATATCACCTCGCATCTCGTTACAACCTCTCGTTGCTTGTAAATCGTTCAAGTTGGGCTCTTCGTTCAAATCTCACGTTTATCGAAAGTTTAGTGCACTCTAACTGCTTTTAAAGATCGTCATTATCATATAGTCATGGATTACTTTGCGTGGAAGTTGGAAGTATAGTATGTGTTCGGATGGCGGAACTAATTTATGTTTTACTTAATTTACACACGCCAGTATATTGAGCTTCGAAAACTAAGATGTTACTTATGATTTGCACTAACTAACTCGAAAACAAGCACTTTATGAGAAAAGTGTTCTTTACATTTTCTACAAATGATATTTCTTAGGTTTTTTGTCAGACGTACGGTTTAGGATGGTTCGAGAAAGGTACTAAATCGTAGGGTACTCGTAAAATTTATACATCAAAAATTTACTTTTTTTATATAGATTGCGAATATACTACGACAGGCGGTCTTAAGTGCAGCATTCATGGTGGAATACGCTTTTGAAGCTGAAGAAAACGCAGACCAGACGGTACTCTACACTAAACTTCAACGCACTCTAGCGCCTAATTTAAATCGCCCGCCTGGTGTAAAAAACGTAAGAGGCATAATTTGTAGGAAATTCAAAGTACTTTAGTTTTCTATAGGCACGCTACTCTCTAAAAGTGCGTAGTTTTCGAGTTTAAGCGATAAACTAAAAAGGCCCAGTTTTTTGTGAGTTTAAAATTTTTGTCAAACTTTAACGTGCTCTAGCGTCTAAACCTTTCGTTTGAAGAAAAATCTAACTAGCATAATTTGTAGGAAATTTAAAGTACTTTATTTTTCTATAGACTCGGTTTTGTCTAAAAGTGCGTTGTTTTCGAGTTATAAGCGATAAACTAAAGAAATCAGGTTTTTGGTGAGTTTTGGAATTTTTGTCTAACGTTAACGCGCTGTAGTGCCTAAACTGTTTGTCTGAAGAAAAAACCTAAAAGGTGTAATTTGTAGGAGATTTTATGTAGTTTATTTTTATATGGAATCCCTTTTTTAAAAGTGCGTAGTTTTCAAGTTATAAACGAAAAACTGAAAAATGTTCTAAAACGCGCCCTTCTCGAGCCTTCCCTTAGTTAATGCTGTCACTTAGGAGTGGCAGGCGGTCGGTTCTATTATTCGGTTGCAATGTTTATTCAGCCTGTATTCTCAAAAACTTTGTACTGATTTCCATGCTGCCCCTCAACTAACTCACGCGCTGCTCGCTGTAGGCGTCTCGCCCTATCCAGTTACCGCTTATGCGCTAAACTGAAATGCAATGAAAATCTTTAGCAGCGTTTGCCGCAAGAACGCTGCCGTCTGCCCAAATTCTGATTGGACAGAACAATATTCATTCTCTTGGCTATAAAAAGTACTTTTAAATAAAAATAATGAATCTGGAATAATATTAAGTGGTATAATGTTTGCTAGCGCTTGGACTATACAGGGTGATTCTGATTTATTGACGAAAAATCACCCTGTATACTTTATTTCACTGCCGGTGGGAAGCTTGTTGAGAAAATACTGTTGTATTGTGTATGTCCGCAGTTTTATCCAATCAGACGAAAGCCAACGTTTTTAAGAATCGTTTTTTTGCGAGAAATGTTTGTTAATCCGTTCATAAATCAATTAAGTTTGTTGTTTAGTCATTTTAATTTTTTTGGTTCTTAAAATTAATGTAATACTAATACCTGTCCTGGAATCGATTTAAAGTTGAGTTGCGGTTAAATAATTAAATTGTTAATTCGTTAAATTTAAGGTTGACCAAAATATTTAAATTTCCACTTCATTTAATTGACCGAAACCAAAGTGGGCTATTGTTAACTCAACACAATGTTTTTTTTTCTCGATTCATTTGTTTGATAAAATTGATTTCCGTGCGAAAACTGTCAAAATTGTTTTACGTTTTTATTCATTTGTTTTACTATAAACCTGCATTGTTTTTTTACTCCTTTTGTTTTATTAACTTTTTTTTTTGGAGAAGATAAAAAAAGAGTGTTTGATTTTGATAACACATGCGCCTTTGGACGTACTCGGGCGTTCGTTTCGTTTAAAAGCGTTTTTGCCTCTCGTGGCAATTTGCCGAACTTCGTTACGGGCAAGATGGTGTCCGCTTAGTGCGGGGAGTGGCGTTTTGAAAGTGGCAGGCAAGGTATATCACGTCGTCCCGGTGCCCCCACAACTTAAGGCTTCTACGTAGAGGAGCCCCACTAAAATACCATAGTGCCGTGAAATGACATTCACATCAACAGTGCCATGACATTAGATTAGACACACCCCTATCGTGCAACTATCTGTGATAATTTTACTATGGCCGTTCGTATGGAAAATACTGCACCTAATAGAAAAATTAACTACAAAATTATGGTAGGTGACGTTAATTATTGTGTACGTAAATGAGACAAAATAAAGAAATACACAAAAATGCGTCTACTTTACTAAATTGGTATAGCCCATTAACAGGTGATTGCATAATTTGACCGGCCCTTTAACCTTCAAAGTTGAGACCTTTAACTTTTTAAAGGTCCGCCAAGTTTTGTTTTACACAAAATTTGTTTAGAAAAAAAGAAAATCTTAGCCGATGCACTTGTTTAGCTTTAAGAAGCCTCGTAATCCGTTTATGTCATCAAGGCCGTCTCATTCATTTTTTCTTACTTTGGAATGCAATTTTGATTTAATTTGTCTTTAATTATAATGGTCGCAATGTTTAAACGGACGTAACAGCTGTCAAAAGAGAATCGTCTCTTTTTTCGTATAATTCATCTCGCAGATTTCAACGCCTCTTTGATAAGCCATATGGTTTAGTGTGGGTGTAGTATATCGGAAATCGAAGAGGGCAGACAGATCCGCCCCTTAAAGCCGGAAGTTAGTGACGTAGCGTACTTCAGTCGTAGAACATCTCTCGGTAGATGCAAAACCTTCCGGTCGTGGTCGTGGTACTCACGGCTTATCTGTTCTCATTAAATTTTCTCGGTGCTAATTTAGTTACCAGTTGCAATTTTTCGTTCAATTAGGCATTAATTAAAACGACGTCGAAATAATGACTTCTGGTACGTAACGCCCTTTTGCTTATTTATTATTTTAATAAATTGGCAATACAGTCCGGTCTTTTTATTTACTATAACTTCAATTACAATAAAAAGATTTATGCAATTTTTTTGAAAGGTTTAAAACTTAGCTGGGCAATAACCCAACACATCTAGCAGTTGTTTATTTATTCTTTTTATAATTCGTGCCAAAATTTGACTTTGTCATGCACTTATGAATGGCACGTCGGAGGCAGTCAGGTGTGTTTTTGCAAAAAATTAAACACTGGAAAAAAACTCCCCCATTCAAGAAAGGCTTCACCCTTGCGACTAAAAAGTCACTCGGGTTTAAATATAAACATCATATCGCCCTCGTTGGTGATGTTTGGATATTTTATTTTGTTACGGAAGCAGTTGTTCAAATATATAATTTTTTGTGAAGAGAAAAATATTAAGTCCGTGGAGAATAAAAAAAAATTTCAACCCGTAGGGCGTTGTCCTCTACCGCTACCAGAGAAACAATTCTTCAGTTTGCAATTTTAATTTATTATTGGTTTAATATACGTCGAGACTTGCGAGGGATTAATCGAATTTTACGATTTGCCTTCACAAGCGCGAAGCCTTCGACGATTTTTTAATTGAATATAAATGTGAAAAAAACTTCCACGAGCGCCGCTAATTTGATGAACTTCGTCAAATCGAATTCACCCGACTCGAAGGACCACGCAAATAATACGGTCGTCGAAGGCGTTTGAACTTATAAAAATTTTGAAAGCCGTTTTTTTTTAATCTAAATATTTATGTCTGATATGTGCATAGTAGTAAAGCTAAATTTACGTTGCATAGCAGAGCACCGAGCGTCCGTATCGAACGAAGAACAAACCAAAAGATTACGATCTAAGAAGGTTATTTTTAATGTTATAGCTTTACGGTTAATAATTTATATTTTACGATTGTTTAAACTCGTCTGGAAGGAACTTAAAACGATATAAAATTGCCTCTCATCCGTCTCGAAGGACCGACATTATTTTCGTCTTAAAGTTTCACTGCGGATATTTTGTTGAAAAGTAATTATGTAAACCGACATTTTAATAGGAGAGGCTTTAAAGTTATGTACAAGTAACTGAAAGCAAATAAGCTTTGAGGTTATATTCTTGAGAAAAATAGGATAACTAATCGGAAGAACTTGTGGGAATTTAAACATAAAGTTTAGTTTATCTTGAAACGATAACTTCAACTTTTTTAGAGCTACTGTTGTGGAAGCTCTGCAATACTATGCGCTTGTGTTCAAAAATTTACGTAAATTAATTCTCAATTACTCACAGATTATTTGAGCTCTTAAAACTGCTGCCTTTGTTCGGTTTCCATGACGTCAGTTAATAAGCTTCGAAGAAAAATGATTATAAATTGAAAACAAAAGAATGTCTTAAGTCAAAAAGTACTTTACTAATAGTATTAAACTCGTTTAGTAATATCTATTTTATTTTTTACTTGGAGGTAATCTGCGATTACGTCGAGTATGACTCGTATTCAATGTCGAGTAGGATTTTCAATCTCTTTGGTATTAAATGGAAATAGAGTGGGTAAAAAAAACGTAAATCTGAATATGGAGTTAGTAAGGGAATAAGTCGCCAGAGGGAGGGGGCTTCTAACTGTTCTGTTGAGAGTTGAGAATTAGATATGCGAAAAGAAGGCTGGGAAATGCCTAAGTAAGGCATCGTAATAGAAAATATTCGCTACCAATGAGCTCGCCTACCCGAAGGTTGGTTTTAGTGTGGTTATAATGAGAGAAGTCATAACGTCATAACACAGAGAGGTGGGAATGGTTTCACTATGACTTGTAGTAGTACCATTGAGTATAATATAATAACACTGCGTTAGTAGTACTCTGTGTGCTTGGAATAAATCCAAAGAAGGCTGGCCAATAGTGTGACTTCGGTGTGACTGTGACTGTTACGTGATAATAAGGGTGGGGAATGGTTCTATTATGACTTATAGTACTATATATATGTGTGTTTGAAATAGATACAGAGAAGACTGGGCTTGCTCGACTGCTTATTATTTGTAAAGTTACAAAATACGTAAATTAATATCCAACGTAACAACTCTGTTCTGATAAGTTTAAAGTCATGCGGTAAATTGTGCATAACTCTGTTATGGAGTCTACGCCTATAAAATGATTCAACTAATTTCCACCTTTTCGCATTTATTTTGCAAAATTTGTAAGTTTATGCGAATAAGTCTAGTAGACCGTGGATAAATGGGATTATCTTATAGGTAATTCGCCAAGTGCAAACGATTTTTATTTGTACGCGAAGAATTATAAATATAAACAAATATTTATGAATTATTAATATTTTTGTTTAAAAAAATTATTTGCGGATTAATTTGTTGTTTTATTGATAAAAAAAATATATCGCTTGTATGGACTGTTTATTTTATGAGGTATAATGTGGTATAATATAAACATTGATAGGCTATTTAATTATAAGTTATTCCGCGTTCATTAAGAGATGTAAGAGGTTGAACTTTTGTTTAAAAAATAGAAATGTTTTATCATCGCAATTTTAAAATTAATTTCCTCGGTGCCGCTCAAAAAATAATTTGTTCTTTAATAACGTAGTTTTAGGACTAAATTCAAAAATCGACTCCACTCACTTTAATAAATTCACTACTATCGGTCTATAGTCTAGTCAATGGGGGGTTTTGCCCTACAAAAGGTGCTGTAGTTCTGATTTTTGAATATGTTATTTAGGTTAGGGGCCCTGATAAAAAATCCAAGTTTTCGACCTTGAGGGGGGTCCGCGCGATCCGCCATCTTGGATTAAAGGTACCAAAAATTGGTTTTTCCGACCCCTCTCCACAAATACTACCATCCCATAATAATTGTCGACATATGAGACAGGTTGTTGGAAATATAAACGAGAAAATTCGCTCAACATCTCTACCCCCCCCCCTCCAATAACCATTTTAAATTGAATACATGTTGAAATGTGAGAGAAATTGTTATGGGTTAATGTGGGGGGAGGGGGGGTGCTATAACAAAAACTTCGAGCTGCGAACACTCATTACTCATTTTTCGACATTTATAGGTTATCATAAAACTGCTCTAACTTTGGATCTGGTTGAGCTAAAATAGCAGTGATATACTCAGTTTGATGGCAATTTAAAATCCTACAACTTTTGTTCCAAAGAATTTTCTCTCAAACGAACGGTAAAAAAGTCTCCAAGCAAAGTTTACGAAAAAAATTTATTTTTTCTCAAAATAGCGATGTTCTCCAGCTTATATCTCAGAAACCGTAACAGATAGGAAGAAAATTAATGGAACAAATATTGTAGGGCATTTTGTCCTCTCCAAAGTTGGATTTGACAGTTTTGTCGTGGGATCAACCGTTAAGAAGTTAAATCGGAAAAAACAATTTTTCGTACCTTTAATTCAAAATGGCGGATCGCGCGGACCCCCCTCAAGGTCGAAAACTTGGATTTTTTATCAGGGCCCCTAACCTAATAACATATTCAAAAATCAGAACTACACCACCTTTTGTAGGGCAATGGCCTGTTTTTCTCCCCATTGACTGGACTACTAGGCCTGGATTTACCATCAGGCTGATTTAAAAGGGTCCTATAATTCTTCAAAAATATCCGTTGTTTATCTGGTTTAAAAAAATAAAATTTGATAGATCTAATACGTTGTAAATGAACCTCAACATACACACATAAGTGAAAAAACTTTAAATGAGAAAATTTGTTTTCCACCGAGTGCCTCGGGAATCGAACCCAAGACATTGCTATTTCCGGTAGCACGCCTATACCCAATACACTACGGAGGCTAACATACTTTCAACAAGCCATCCGGCATTGTTTAAATGCGTCGAGACAGCGAAATATATATAAATCAAATTAGTATGGATACAACAATCATACGTGAATAAATTACACATTTTTAAATATTTAGGGTTAATTAGTTAGATAGATCTAATACGTTGTAAATGAACCCCAACATACACACATAAGTGAAAAAACTTTAAATGAGAAAATTTGTTTTCCACCGAGTGCCTCGGGAATCGAACCCAAGACTTTTTCACTTATGTGTGTATGTTGGGGTTCATTTACAACGTATTAGATCTATCTAACTAATTAACCCTAAATATTTAAAAATGTGTAATAAAATTTGATATTTATTAATTAACTATTTGAGACTGTGGTATTTGATATTTCGATTAACTATAATGTAATGGACAATGGACACTTCGACGCTCCATCAACAGTTTGGAATTTACAATTTGCATTATGATAATTAAGAAATTAAAATAGGATTTAATACTATTTTGTTTAGATAAGCTAGACAATTAGTCTTACAAAATCAGACGGAAATGACACTATCTTTATTCTGAATAATCTAATACATAGTGTCCATTGCATTAGTGTAGTGTTGGTTTTTGTTGCACTATAAATTTTTATTGCCACAAAAAATTTTGATCAATCAAAAATTTTTGCCTGCGGCGCTATTTCATTAAAAACTTACCTGGTAATAGCCAGAATTTTTGTTAAATCGCTGGTTGCCTTTCCCTAAAAAATTGTTCGCAAGCGTCCATGGCAAAGGCCCCTATAAAATCTCCAGCCTATTAGGGCCCGTCTTGCTGACGCACCAAAACCAAATATTTTTAAAATTTGTTTTTTCACGTTTTGAGTCCTGAATCCAAAAATGTATAAAACTAAAATTTGAAAAAGTTTGGACAAAATGAACCTTCAAATGAAATCGATACAGGGTGGCCCATAAGGGGTTATATGTTGGTGGCATTTCTTTGGAAAGTCTTGACGTACAGTATTTATACTCGGCTATAAGTTAGTACGCATCGACTCTAATTAAAACAATATTTTTTAAATTTAAAATGGCTACGAGTATAACGATTGTTTCATTTTCTAGTTTTTTTATGGTAACTTTGCAGAACATTTTTATTAAAAAAATCTAAAATCAAGAATATGTAGGCAAAATATAAGACTTCAGTTTGGATATAGTCCCTTTTTACAATGGTCGCATTCACCGGACGTAACTGTTGTGGAATTGTTGCGAATTCGTCCGCTGACAACACCGCTACCGTGTTGTAGCGTATTTTGAAAAGTAGTTGTCAATTTGAATTTGTGATGGACCACGTTTACATTTTGAATTCAGATGGGAATCTATCTAGAGTCTCACATCAGTAGCGCATTATACTTTTATGGGGCCTAGGGTAATTGACATAATTGTGCTCACTTTTAAGCCAACTTAACAAATTTACCGGACGTTGTACCGCTACATATGTAGCAGCTGGATCGGTATCAGTTTACGCTACGTCCGGTGAATGCGACCATTAACTTCAAAATTGACTACTTTTTTGGTACGAAATTTGATTAAAAATTAAAAAATGATTTTTTAATAATCGGCTATAGCTGTTTTTTCTATTTTTGCGTATGTTGTAGATATCGAAGTTCTTAATCAAACGCCGTTTGTTTGGCTTGCTTGCTATGTGCAGAACCGAAGTTATGATTTTTTGAAGGCCAAATACTTATTCAAAATTTTGTAATTAAAATCGTTCATTAAAATTTGGCACATTAATTTATTCTATAAATTTATAATATGTTATGCTATTTTAGTTTAAAAAAAACCTTCCGGTTAAACCGGAAATGCCCCGAATAGAAAGAGATTTTGAAAACACCTTGTATATTTTTTAATTTTATAAAATACTGCAACATTATCTATCTAATGATACCATACAAGCCATATTTTGATATCCGGATTAACCGGAAATGGGGCTAGTTCTCCTAAATTAAATATTACACCCGGTATATTTTAAGTTGTTTTGAAAGATTGTAAAATTACCTGCCTAGGTGATACCAAAAATGTTATATTTTGACTTCTGGTTCAACCGTAAATAAGATTTATTAGCTTTTACCCCGTATAATTTAAAACTTTTGTAATCAGGGAGGGCTTCTGAGCTTCTGAACTTATTATTGTTTTGTTATTTTCGCTGTCTTTTTTGATATTTTCAGAGCTTGTTGAATTGGCTTACTTGAGCATCAGCCGTCTCTGATTTATCGTGTTTATTAATGTCGAAACTAATGTCTTAATTTTTTTTAATTCAACGCTCGTAAAAAAAGAAGATAATGAATGACATTGTGATCAACGGTGTGAATAACGCTAAACATAAACTTGTACATCAACACCTTTTTTGTTAATTTTAAAATCTTTTATGATAATTTGGACAATTAATATACTTTTTTTAGCTTCTTAATTTGAAGTTCTTTTTTTAATTGCACGAAAAACTAATTTTCCAACGTATATACGTTCTCACGTTGTTTTTTTTAAATTATAAATTAATGTACGTGGAGTGACCTAGTATCGATTTAAAAAGTAGTACATTATGCATCATCGAAATAACAAAAGTACCTAAACAATCATCGTAATGCTCGGAAAATTGTTCTATTTTAGGGCAATGTCGAGTTGTAGAGTTTCTTAAAATGGCGTTTATAAGAAGCTAATTTTATCTCGTGTTATGTGTTATGCATTTGAATAGTTTTAATAATGACGATCTTTAATTAAACCTCAGACAACTGTGTCGATCTACTGTACCTGACATTCTTTACATTCTTTTTTCAACAAGCACGTAATTTAACCTAAATACGCCTCTTTCTTTCTTCTCCCAAGTTCTAATATCCTCGGCCATTATAACTTTTGATACGGCTTTGGCGTATCGACTTTTCTTTTTGATACCCCTCCCCCCGTCCCCCGCGAATAAGTTGCTTGGCCCGTCATCCCTTGCCTAACGATATTTTGCCAATTCTTCTTTACACGACTTCGATGGGCCCATTTTCTTTATTGTGCACCCTCCCACACATCCTGGGATCTATACAAGGACGGCTGTTACGCCACTATTCGACTGGTTATATTTTTTATATGTTAAATTACTCGCCGCTCTCCGGCGTTAATTTGTTGTATCCTCTCTAAACGTAACATAAAAGTAAATAACGCAAAATACCACGGGCTCTCTTCTGTACGCTTGTTATGGGCTTACACTTACAAACGAGCTGTCATTTTGTGCTCGTTACAAAAAAAGAAAATGTAAAGAGTCATTTTAAGAGCTTTCCAGATTAATCGACATTCAATTTTCGCGTACCACCAACGTAAAGTTTGAGGGCGTGAAACACAAATGAGAAAATTGGTAGGGCTACAGAGGTGGGATTAAAAGATTTTTCAGTTTACTTAACCTCAAATTGGAAATTTGCGAAGGCTTCTTCGATAAGTCATACAGATGTGCTCGATAGGTCTTAAACAGTTACACGCTTTACAATTACAATTAATTATTAAACAACCTTCGAGTTCGTCGTTAGTAGGCATTAAACATTTATAATAATTAAATTAACAGACCATAGAAAAATGGTGCCGATGAAACCATAAAGGATGGCACAAATAAATATTTAAAACTGATTAATGGGAAAATCGTCGATTGGACGAGTTACGTGTTTAGTGGATATGAGGAGAAGCAAATCGAATGCGACTTTTTGTGGTGAGGGTTTGAATACTAGTCTGCAGTACTAGGATGCAGTTCTGAAAGCGTTCTCCTGCTTTAAAATTATTCACTGGAACAGTTCTTGAAGACGAACGACCCAAACTCCAAACTTCTTGAAATTTCTTGTGGGGACATTTGGAACTGACAAGGACACTCATCTGCCGCAGACCATTTACACATGTTGTGCGATGGTTGTACATCGGTTTTACCAGAGTTGGTAGGAATCTTCGAACGAGAAGTGATGTCGTTAGCCGTAAGGTCGAGCTCGAATGGCCAACGCCTAAATAGTAATGGAGAAATAAAAGCTTAATCTATTCATCGGTCCGTGGAAAATTTTTAACTGAAGGAACCGTTAACCCCGTGACACGCCCATATTATTTTCGTTTAGTGTAAGACCGGTTCCATACTACAAATTATAACAATCGAACCTTGACTATGTAAAACTAAAGCGCGAATACAGTAAAGGCTCATCTAGAGTCTAGAGTCTAGAGAGATGAGGAATTTAGGCTAGATGAGATGGAGTTCTAAAAATGGGCCATTCGTGCAGTTATGAGGCATGACTTACGACTCATGACTGAAAGCAAAGAGAAATAGTATTGGTTATGAATGAAGGAACGATGAGCTCGGGAGGGTTTTGCCCCTGAGAAAAAAGTTTGATAGGAGGCACAGTAATGGAGAATGAGAAAGAACGGTGTGTGCATTTCATGTAGAAAAGGCTTTGATGCTCAAAGAACGTGGGTAATGGAAGGGAAGAGAAAGGTACGTGGAATAATTAAAAAAGACTCTTAAATGTGAAAGCCATGGCTTTCGCAGCAGTAGGAATAAATGAAATCATCACGAAAGGAGGAAACGACGGTTTTCAATCATTTTGGACATTTCTCGGTCCATCCAGAAATGGCTCGAGTAGATTTCGGTAGATTTTAGTGCTAATTTCCCAAAGTGGGCGGTATGGGAACCGTTGGTTCCGAATTATCGCTTCTTTCGATAAAATCAAAAATTTCGAATCCGAGCAGTTACCTTCACACACATCATACTTCATACGTCACCCAAGACCGGAATTTTAACAGGAACAATTAACAAACATTCTACAAGCGAAGGAAAACAGTTAGTCGTTGAATTAAAGAATGAAGATATTGCAATGTTGTCAAGTCGCCTCGTCTTACAACAAATTACTTACACTCTCGCGTATATTTTGTATTTAATCGACGACTTATTTTAACTAACTGTTTGTTAGTTATTGGTATATTTTGAGAATGGAAATTTTGGATTTTGTCTCTTATTATAAAAAAAAGTGGAAGAAGATTAATGATACATCCTGAAGAGACTAAAAGAATATTTATATATCTGAATATCTTTCTCTTGATGGTAGAGCGTTTAGCTGTAGCCATTAGCGGTCAGTTGCATTACAACCTTCGCTCGGAGCAACAACCATGTGAGTTTTGCGTGTTTTTTAAATTTATTTCATCAAAATGTCAAAACTTTGAATTTTTTCGCCAACTCCATCGTACACGTAAATGTGTGTTTGTGCGCTATTTGGTAATATTTTTTTAAATTTTATTTTATTTCGAGTGAAGTTGAGTGTTTCTACCTATACGATTTATATGTTGGATAAAAAATTTCTCTTGGACTCAGGTTTGTTTCGTTTTGAATTGAAAACTTTATTAGGGTAGAGACTTTCACTAAAATCAAAAATTGGGAAATATTTTGGAAATGCACTATTTTTCCCTCAACCAACCGCGTAATTATAATTTTCACCGACTTCATCGTGAGTTTTAAATTACAAAAAAAATTATAATTTTATTAATTTCATTTTTCAAAAATTGCTAATTTGTTTTAATTTTAATTTATATTTTTAAAAATTGCTAATTCGATCCTAGTTGTTAAGGTCATTATAATATTAGAGAGCTGCGCTAATTGACATCCAATCGAGATAAAATTATAAATTTTTTACCATTTTCCTGACGGACGACGATTAGGTTTACTATACAGGGTGTCTTTACAAAGAAGTTCCAAAGTTTTCCTCTCATTTTAAACTTCGAAAAGTTGAGGCTTTCTAATGTTGCAGTGTCTCGCTGTAGGCAGATTCATCACATCATCTACAGATATGCAACACCATCTTGGTGTACGAACAAGTCTTGCTGGATCTTCAAGGAGTTTTCTTGACGAAAACTTCTGAAATCTTGCCTTATTAAGACTTCTACAGGTTTACCTTGTCGTGAGAAGTTTTTCCATTACTCCTGACTCCTGAGATAAGGGTTTGGCCTAGACGTAACTCATTCTTTGAGTATTCTGAAGCACTGCCTTGTCTTGCCAAGTTTCTCTCCTCATCTCTCGGGTTGTTTTAAACAGATTTCTCATTCACCACACCACATCTTGATGTGAACGAGCCTGCTATTGCTATAGCTTACATTGCCTTCCGAAGTTCCTTTATTAGTGTCGGGTATTTAGCAAATTTTTTAGGATGATGTCCTAGACATGGCTATCTGATGGAAGACGATTACAATTATTTATGTAAGTCCTTCGAGGTCATAGATCGTCGCCCATCCCTTAATATAAACTTCCTTAAATCCTCTTTGGATAGCTATGATTCTTCAAAGTGAATAGAACTGTTTCTGGTGGGTAGTGGCTACTTTTTACTTCCCATTTCTGGTGAAATTTTCTTTTATGAGTTATCGTTTGTTAAACTCATGCCATTTTGCAAAGCTTTCTTACTGTAGGGGTCAGTTAGTGCCCTGTTCGTTAATTCAGATACATATTTTCCTCTTCCCTCTTGAATATTTTAGAAATTGGTAGACAAGTGCGTTTTCGTAAAAAGTACATCGAAAGAAGGGCTCTCGCACCCTAAATTTTGCGATACGCCAAACCGCGCGTGCAAATCATAAAGTGAGCCTTTTGAATATTATAATACTCGAGAACAAATTATTGATTGCGTTACCCCTATCTGTAATCGAGTGGTTAAATTATAGTCGTTAGCTCTTTTCAAGCCCGTGTTAATTTGAATAGTGTAAACATTTTTAACTTAACTCTTGAAGATTGTAATCGTTGGATCCATTATAATTTTATGTGGTTCTAAAGGATAATTTAACTTAATTAACTTCAAAATGAAGTATAAAATTTATTTATGATGCGTATAATTAGTGAGGTTTTCGTCCAACAACTTCTCGCACAAAATTTTGCCTGAATTGTTTTACGTATAAAAATGCATTAATTGGCAAATTAAGACCAATTAATGCAACTTTTGTGTTAATTATATCGGTAGGACTTGCTACATTTTGAGGTAATTAGTTGAAAATATTTACGATTTCAATTATTTCCAACGAGACAACACTCTGTGCGTGGTGGAGCCTGACTATCGGAGCTACATCATAGGATGCGATTGTTTTTTTTGGCGCCCGAGCAGGGATCGTTTCAATCTCAAATGCGCAAATTAGCTCTCGTTCGTTAATTAATTACAAATTAATACGAGTCTTATTAAAGTTTAATGAATTAAGAAAAAAATTGTAAAAAATGTTCAATTCCGGATGTAAAACCGAGGAGTAACTTTTTAGATTGGTTATACTCGGAATGTAGATCAAGTTCAGAAAGAGGAACGTAAACTGTCGCTAATTTCTATTCCATCTCGTCAGACTTTCTGTGGCCTTGAAAGGTCGTTGATCTTTAAGTAGGTGTTTGTGGCTCGCAGACCCTAGAGAGGTGATTCAAAACAAATATTTTTAGTAGTACAAGTCTAGATGTAAAATTTTAAGCGGATATTTGTAATTAGAACTTTAGAATGTATTTAATATTTGTGCAAGTTTAAAAATAAATTCTCGTCTCGACTCTACCGCCCACCCAACCGCGCTTCTTTCAAGCGATACTTTCTTTAATTGGCTCCAAATTAGAGGGATTCTCTTACATTAATTTGCAATTCAAACTTTAGGGATCTCTACTCTAAGAAGCCGAATAGGATTGTTTGTTGTTATACATCTAACAATTGAAGAGAATTACAACCAACTCAAATTTAGCTCGATGGTCCAAAAAAGTCGAATTGTCGAACTTGTGGAGCGATTAAGATTATTTTAATGGCATTTTACTAATTTTGTTATCGCATTAATTATACAAATTACTTGAATTTTTAAATAAGTCGCCGTCGAAATATAAAAATAACTGCATTCCAAACAGTTTCGACTTCAAATTGGACAGTATGTGCTGAAATAGTTTTTCGCCAGTTGCACGAGAAAGTTCTAAAATGTGTGTGCAGCTCGAGAGTCGAAAATGCGCGTTTGGACTTGTGGGAAATTTTCTAGAGACACTTTTTTCACATGCGTTGCCACGTTCGGACATGCTTTAGCTTTAGAAGTTTTCAATCTGAAGTTGAAATCTGCACGTATACGCTCTCATTTCTTTCCAGGGCTTCTCTAAGGGTAATGAAGCCGCATGTGCGCCCTTTTGAACTTCCAGGCGTTTGTATGTGCCCGTACATACAGTTAATCTGATCTCGGGTGCGTTTTGTAATTTTCTGTGGTCCGATTCGCAATTTAATGGTTTTTCGCCAGTTGCAGAACTTTTGTTTCAAAATGTACAATTTTTATGGGCCGAACAAGTTATTTTTACTGAACAGGGAAGCTAGACAGTTCCCAGCAAGTTTTATGCCTTTTTTCAACAATTTCAGTTTGGTTGGGGCTTTGTCTCGTCGCTCGTTGCTCCAAGAACTGTAAAGTCGACGTGCCGGTTAGAAGTTAGGAGTTCAAGATCCTTCTGTGCACACTGGAATTTCTAGACTCTTCGCCAGTTGCATAACTTTTTTTCTTCCCTAAAATGTACATAATACAGTTCATGTACCGAATCTACGAGCGTTTGTTCCGTTCTCGAACAGCTCCTTCATATTTGTTTTGGGATAACCCGTTCGTTGTTTTCTCTCTGGTTTGGGTACCCCAGGCGCAAACCTGGATATATTTTGTCCATCCCCGTAGTGCATCCCTGTGAGGAGGTCGTTTTTAATTTTAACGCTCTTCGGTTTTAGTGGAAACCTTGGTGACCTACTGGAAGAAATTTGTTTTAGTATGTAGTACGAGGTTTATTTCAAAAAATTGTAATCTCGAGTTTGCCGATTAAATGTTATTTAAATGCGCATTATTATCCTTAGTGAGGCCCCTACAAGCTCGTAATACGTTAAAATAGTTTTTTCAATGAAAGAGAGAAACAAATTTCGACATCTCCATTTATCCATTTTGTGAGTACAATGACTTCTCTCTCGGTGGAATGCTCATATAATTACGAACGCGTTTGGTTGTTGTTGGAGCTGGTGGATCCTGAGAGACTACCGTAGCTTTTAGAAACAGCGGCACTTTGTCGTGACCGTCGTGCAGGAATGCGCTCAATGCCATCCGTGTCCGCGGATCGCACTTGGATGTGGGTCAGTCGAGGTCACTACTCCGACAAATAGCTAAACCGCCAATCGAGATCGCATTTTCTCGACGGACGGCATACGATCGGCCCGCTATTTCCAGGTGCTTCTCGTATTATAAGAGCTTCCGTTAGCTTTTGTGTGGTAGGTTTTGTTAGTAAAATTGAAAATTAAACTTTTAAATCGGTCTCGATAAATTTTAATAAAAATGGTCGGTGAAATGGTAATAGAAAGGGAGATGTTTCAGCAGGATAAGTCCGGTATTAATACCCGGAACTATTAAATGGCGAACGGGGCCAAACTACGAGAGTACCTTTCTAACACCATCATCATAACCATCGCCATCACCATGTGACTGGCTCAACATTATTACCATTGACACATTAACATCATGCACTTCACCTTGCGGTACCGCCCCCGTTTCCTCTCGTATTGTTCTTTCACATTATCTCACCTGCGACCACGTAATAATGACCTACATTGTACTACCTTTGGCAGTTTTTATTTCACGGAATGTTAATGAGATTTTTAAGTGGATTTTTTTGCTAGCGCGAGAGCGGAGAAATATCGGAATTGAAATTGATGGGTTTTATTCCAGCAGGTCTAAAATTGATTTTTTTGCAACGTGGAAAAGACCCAAAATTGAGTGGACGCTCCGTGACCGATGTAAATCCAATCGATTATCGTAAAAAAGGCATTTTACAGTTGTGTTGTGTCTTTCATTATTAAAAATGTGCAGTTTAAAACTGTTTTAAAAAATATACAAAATTTGGTTGACGTTATGTATTATTAAATAATTTATATCTTGAATTTGGGTTGTTAAAATGCAGAGCCGTTATGTGCAATTGTGCAGAAAGTTGAATGCTCTTCGATTCTCCTCGCCGCTTTCTTGTTAAAGTTACAAGAGCTGCACTATTTAATTTCTCGACGCTAGACTCTTATAAAGGTTCGGTTTAAATTGTTTTTTAACTTTTGCAGTGATGGATTTTACTTTCCTCCATGTAAAATGGGCTACTATAGGCGAGGAAAGTATTGAGAACCGACTCAAAAATTTCGAATCGTTCTATAGCCCACTCTGAAAAAGATTCGGCAATTTAGCGAAACGGATTTTTGAAGTTTAGTAAATAGGAGAGTTCTGTGATAACACATCACATTTCTTTAAATTATACGCACCCACTTTTTACGCGGTCCGAAAATTCGGCAATCTATCCATACTACGACGACATAAACCGTAAATAACAATCTTTCCATTTTCTTCTCTTCTGCACGGTATTTATTCCGTGCCAAAAACAAAATTTATCATTTTCTTTTACACGACACGAGAGCGGCGTATATATCGTTGGAAAAAGCACCTAAAAATAAGTTCAAACGGTTTTTATTCAAGTCTTGAACTCTTCCGATTTTTAAAAAAATGTTTAATCATCAAAACTGCGAGGCGAGGAGCAAGAGTTGGGTCTACTCCACTGTTTTAGTAGAATTGGGACACACTTTGCACAAAGTTTCCTCAAAAAGTGTAAAAATACGCAGGGCGTTTCAGTGAATGAAGTTCATCACTTCCATTCATACGGACTAGTATCGATCCCTTCTCCTATAGTTTTGGTCCTTTTATGAATTTAGACTCGTAGAGATAGAGTAGACATTTTTGAAATGGCCTCCATCCTCCATGTAATCTTAGAGAGGTTTTTGTCTTGGCATTTTAGGGATCGAAGTGTTTCACGCAACTTCGCGGTACTGCGCTATTAGAAGGCCGTGGACGAGTACACAACGTACTTGGATATTTTGTAACCGCTCAATACCTAAATAAAAAACAATTTTGTGTACTTCATGATAACAATAGAAACTAATTCTTCTCTAGCGGGAATATTGTTATGCAATGATTAATAATTTAATTTTTGAATAATGTAACGAGACCTATACCATTCTTTGTTTTGTGTTTATACACATTTTTCCTTTTGAGATAACACAGGTTAATGTTCATTTATTAATGAAAACATGTAAAAGTAGCGTGTAAAATTTATTGATTTAACAGTTCAAAAGAAAACTTTCATTTTTTGATCGACATTTCGTTGGTATATTATTGGGCTTCGGCAATAATTTCACTTTTTATCAATAAAAAACACTGTTCCAATAAACGTTAGTTGAGGGGTGGGGGTAAAACGCAATGTTTATAAAAAACAATCTTCAAGAATAGAAACTTACGTGTCTCAACATTAGATTGTCTAGGTCTAGATGTTCAATTATTCATATTATTATTGGAGTAGGTGGTGTTCTATTGTCCCTTTCTTGGTTGCTTATAGCGTTTGGAAGGTTTACACTCTGATACCTATTGAACTTCCTTCCGCTTGGTTGAATTTGGCCGTGGCTCCCTCTGGGGCGAATTTAGTCACCTGGGGCATGTGGGTAAAATTTTGTTGCTTTAGGTCGAATTTAGTCACATATCTATGTTGAATTCGTTCACTTCGGTTTTCATCCTCAAACCTAATTTGGTCACCTCTGGGTTGAGTCACTCTTGAAGCGAATTTGGTCATCTTTTGACCTTTTAGGCCGAGGTTTATTTCCCCCGGGGTGAGTCACCCTGAA
Organism: Malthinus flaveolus; assembly: GCA_950108345.1. Lineage (NCBI taxonomy): Eukaryota > Metazoa > Arthropoda > Insecta > Coleoptera > Cantharidae > Malthinus > Malthinus flaveolus. Next base: position 1,851,665 of record OX467288.1, read on the forward strand.
GCGAATGCAATATTTACGTCTCAGTTGAGTGTTTCTTGTAGCTAATTTAGTCATATCTGGGTCGAAGCGAATTTGGTCACCTTTAGGTCGCGTTTTTTACCTCTGCGTTTAGTGTTTCTTGAATCGCATTTAGTCATGTCTGGGGTCGAATTTTTTTGTCTCTGGGTTGATTCGCCCCTGAAGCGAATTTAGTCATCTTTTGGGTCGAATTTTATTTCCTCTAGGTTCAGTCACTGTGAAGCAAATTTGGTAGCTTAATGTCGTATTTTTTTACCTTGGAGCCGGGCGATTGTTGAAGCGGATTTAGTCATGTCTGGGTCGCATTTTGTCCCCTCTGGATTGGGCTGCTCCTGAAGCCAATTTGGTCACTTTTAGGTCGCATTGTTGACGTCCCAGCTGAGTGTTTCTTGTAGCAAATTTAGTCATGTCTGGGTCGAATTTTGTTTCCTCTGGGTTGAGTCGCCCTGAAGCGAATTTGGTCGCCTTTAGGTCGCGTTTTTTACCTCTGCGTCTAGTGTTTCTTGGGTCGAATTTTGTCACCTCTGGATTCAATCGCTCTTGAAGCAAATTTGGTCATCTTCTGAGTCGAATTTTATTTTCTCTAGGCTCAGTCACTGTGAAGCGAATTTGGTAGCTAAAGGTCACATTTTTTACCTCTGAGCCAGGCGATTCTTAAAGCGGATTTAGTCATGTCTGGGTCGAATTTTGTTACCTTTGGGTTGAGTCGCCCTGAAGCGAATTTGGTCACCTTTAGGTCGAATTTTATTTCCTCTAGGTTCAGTCACTGTGAAGCGAATTTGGTAGCTTAATGTCGTATTTTTTTTACCTTGGAGCCGGGCGATTGTTGAAGCAGATTTAGTCATGTCTGGGTCGAATTTTGTTTCCTCTGAGTTGAGTCGCCCTGAAGCGAATTTGGTCACCTTTAGGTCACGTTTTTTACCTCTGCGTCTAGTGTTTCTTGGGTCGAATTTTGTCACCTCTAGGCTCAGTCACTTTGAAGCGAATTTGGTAGCTAAAGGTCACATTTTTTACCTCTGAGCCGGGTGATTCTTAAAGCGGATTTAGTCATGTCTGGGTCGAATTTTGTTGCCTCTGGATTGAGCTGCCTCTGAAGCGAATTTGGTCACCTTTAGGTCGCATTGTTTATCTCCCAATTGGATGTTTCTCGTTAGCAAATTTAGTCACGTCTGGGTCGAATTTTGTTGTCTCTGGGTTGAGTCACTCCTTAAGCGAATTCGGCGTTCTTTAGGTCGAATTTTGTTTCTTTGGGCGCAGTCATTCTGAAGCAAATTTGGTCACCTAAGGTCGCATTTTTTTACCACTAAGTCGGGTGTTTCTTGAATCGAATTGAAGCGGCTCTGGATTGAGCCGCTTCTGAAGCGAATTTAGTCGTCTTTTGGGTCGAATTTTGTTACCTCTGGATCGAGTGTTTCTTGAAGCGAATGTGGTCGTCTCTGGCGCGAAATTTTTTATCCTTAGATCGAGTCGCCCGCACCTGGGTCTGAGTTCATTTGTATGGGTCAGAATTCCGCTGCTTATGGCTCCACTAGAGTCGTTCCTGGGTCAAAATCGATCGCCACTGGTCCGATTCCTATGGATCAATCGATTTTATTGTAATTTCAAATGCTATTTTGTGCTTTGATACATGGTGCCCGAGCAATTTTGCTCGGTGGTGGAAGTTGGTGGGGGGGGGTGGAAGTTTATCCGACATTTTTTGCACCTTTTGATAAAAATTTTAAACCTCGCATCTCAAGACTTATGGGAAAATATTTAAAAATGTGCACCCATGGCCTAACATTCAGATTGTCTCACGGTCGCCGATGTCCTCGTGTACTCGTGTTTATCCATTATAAGATATTAAACTAATCTTATTGTAAATATTTATTAAGAAACCGTATCTTATTTTACCACATTATTTTAAACATTAAAATGAAACGATTAATAAAACAATAGGTTTCGAAGATAATTTCTTAAAATATGTGAATAAATAAATTAGAAAAAATATTTAAATTAAGTAGGCACTTGAAAATGTTAGTTTAAACAAATTCGAGTACTTATCTACAATTTACAAATTCGACTCCACACTATCATCGTCGCTTATCTATTTTAACATTCTCAACACTGACTGATTCATATTGTTATTATTGTAGAACGACCCCCTCTACACGTAAATATTTTGTAATATCTATATTGTTTAATGCATTCGAATGTCTTAGCCGACTAATCAATGTGCAAAGGTACCCCACACATACAGGTGCCAGGTTCTCGAGTGATTTTTAAAATTTGAAGAGAAATGGATAATTTTGCAAATTCTTTCGCTAGCTTTTTGGAGGTAAATACCTAAAACAAATTTTCTTGACATACAAACGTAATCGGCTATTAGTTATTATTATTTTTGTTGATAAATTTTAATCGCCGTGTTATTTTATTCGATTTAAATTTTACGGTTTTGTTATGGTAACAATTCTCGTGTGTTTGATTTTGTTCGTAATTAAATTTGTCCGTCCGTCACTTAATTACCGAAAATAAAAAAGAATTTTTAAGAAACCAAACAAGTGCGCATTACGCGATAATTTAATTAAAATTCGGGTAGCTATATTTAATCCAATTTTTCGCGTTACGCGTCTCGCGTATTTTTGGGGCACGCCACTGGTGCAAATATTAAAATATTTACACTAAGCTCTTCCGAACATAATTAGTGTTTGTTTACACCCAAAAAGTTTATTTTATGATTATTTAATTGCATGTTAATGGACCTCGTTTAGCATATTTTTGACATAGCAAGGGAAAAACTTTCTTTTTTCGAATAAATCTCATTTCGAAATTTTTTTTCCAACAATCGATAATCGATATGAATGTAAATTTCACCGTAAGTTTGATGCATTTCAATATTATTTAAACGTTTAAATTGTACTCGTATCTTTATTGATTAATGAGATGGATCAAAGTTCGCCACTATAATTACATTTTTGTTTTTAGTTTATGAAAATTTTTTAATTGTTAAATAATGTTTCTTGTTTCGTTCAGTGCAATAATATATTCATAGCCCCCTCCCTTAGAATTTAAAACTAATTTTTAGTTTAAAAAAATACACGAGCTTAATTGAGGCCATTTTGGGATACCAAAATACTTATTCCCGGTGCATATTATTTTTTATCGAAACTATCAGATGTCCTACAGTTAGTTATCTCGCAAATAGATAACACTTTTTTTTAAATAAATCTTTCATTGTGCATTTAATTTTGCGCGGATTAATAGATTGTTTTTATTTTTATTTTAGGGCAGTAACGGAGGAGGCACTAGGGCGCCGTTTCCGGGCGGCGTAAAGCCTCCCATGGCCACGCAACACCAGACCGGCTTTCGCGGTCAGTGGGGTGGCCACCCAGGAGGCGGTGGTTCCTACTACCAGCGATATCCTACCCAAGCGCAAGTAAATTGCTATACCGCAACTTCGAACGCCACCTCTGCCACCTATACTCCTAGTAATTCCGTAAGTATAAACTAGTTTTTTAAAATCTCATCCGACCCGAAGGACCTCTTTTGAAAAATGGTAACTACACCAACTTACCAAACTTGGCTATACTTTTTGTATTAACTGTAGCGAAAACGTGGTTTAGATTTACAGAATTATTATTGTACGCATCGTTGATGTTACTAGGGTCCTTGGGAGTCGTTAAAGTTTGTCGCGCGTCAACATTGGGTTAGATCTCTGGTCTCTTTTTACAATATCTCTAAGAGCATCTTTATCGGCGTGGATCTAGCCCAAATACGTAGCGGGGTTAGTCTCAAGAAAGCAATCTGTTTTAAACAAAAACAACAAAAGCGTAGTTCTGACTTTTAACTTATCACTGTTTTAGTTTCATCCTTATAAATAGTACCGTTATGAAGTAATTACGGGACTCCCAACTCTCAATTGTCTAAATTCGGGTTTTTAGACTCCGCGAACGAACTCTTTAGACTTGAATTAACCGTGGAGGGGGACGGGAGACTGTCGCGTTTGTCATTACCCCTAAAAGAGGGCAAAGTTTGCAAAACCAGGAGGCAAAAGTAGCAATCAAACTCGGGAAAACCGTCGAATCTCCAATGAAATTATTCCATATTTCTTAGCTCAATTGTGCCAAGAAACAGTCAGTATCGAGCTTCTTGTAATCGATACTACTTGAAAAGAACCTATTTGATATTCAAATACTCGATTATTTGAAAAGGCCTATCTGTGTACTCCCTCGACTGTAGCGGTTCCATCAAGTTTTTCTTAGTATTGTGGGCTGGGTAGCATATGACGTCTAGTACCGTCCAGAATACAGCTCAGTAGACCCAGTTTGCGTGCTCGTAAAGCTAAGAGGAAGTATTTACAATCTGTCATCCGGCTCGAAGGACCACCCTTTTGATATTTTCCGGCTTGCGAAAGTCGAGTGGATTTTTTTAATCAATTATTAATCGAGATTGTGTATATCCATTGATGTAATAGATTCGGGTAAACAAAATAAATAGGTAGCAACTGCTTTAAATTGTACTATCAATTGTTTTTTTAAGTATTTGCGTGCAAGATTGCCTTACGTTTTCTATATTACTTTATAGAGAAGTTGTTATCTACCTTTATATCAGTCGATCACTTTTTATTTAGTATATCGATAATGACTCACATAGGAAAAAATTAACTAAAAGCTTTGTTTTAGTAGTCAATTTGTTAGTTACTGTGTGTTGGTGTGTATCGTCGTTAAATTATGAGAGAGAAGAAATTTTTTGTAGGTCGCTTTTTAAGAAAATTACTGAACTCGTATACAGTAGATTTTAGCCCCCCTTCCCCAAGCGGTTATTCTCGAAGTCGTTTTTGAGTTCGTCCTGGATTCTATCGAAATTAAAATATGTGCCAGCAGCCACCTTGTCTTGAGGTCCCAAATGGCTTTGTTTTCTCCTTCCTCCTCACAAATTATAACTGGACGTTTTATTAGTTTGGTGTAGTTAACAAATGAACGAAGAGCCGGAAACTCTACCCGCGAAGGTGGAAGGTGATTTTAACGTGCGGATTTTTTGTTTTAGTACGGAAACCACAGAGTGCCAACGGCAGCATCTCCTAGCAACACTAGTAGTTCAAGCAGTCACGCGGGTAGTCAGAGCGGATCTGTTCCTACCTCTATAAGTAATAACATGCCGTCTCAAACGCAAACTACGCAACCCCAGTCCAATTCCCACTCACATTCGAACTCGCATTCAAGTTCACAGTCATCGAGTGGCGAACAACTATCAAAGACCAATTTATATATTCGTGGCCTCAATCCGATGACCACAGATAGGGATCTTGTTAGTCTTTGCCAACAGTAAGTTTAACCTACGTCGAGTAATTTTGTAAATTTTTGCTTTTATACAGTGTGTTTCACCAGTTATCGTGAAACGTGAAACACATTGTATTTCGAGCATGATGCTCTAAAGGGACTCGAAAGTGAAATTATGAACTTGCTAGCGTGTAGCAAACGTTTAAGAATACGCCCGATGCAGAGTCCTCTCTTGTCGTATAATTTTTCGAAAGAATTTTTTTTCAAATGAAATTTGTTCGTTTTATAGAAAAACATTCAACGTATGTTCGTACAGTAGTGCTTTTTTTAAATCTGTGGCAATAACCTTCAAAGTCGAGTGTAATAAAATGCGCAAATTGACGCACTTTGAAAGGTATTCCACGAATACTAACAATAAGTTTACAAATACAGAATTGTACGGGCATACCTTGAACCTTTTTGTATAACAGGACAAAGTTTTAATTGAACAAGGCAAGAGCGGAGGCTCTTCTAGCTAGTAATTTCACTTCGGGGTGCTCGTAAGAACTCCGGTTTGGTGAACAGACTGTAACTTGGCTCATTTGTTTTACAGATTTGGTAACATAATATCAACCAAAGCCATTTTAGATAAGAACACTAATAAATGTAAAGGTAGGTGTGATTTACAATTAAAAAAAATATTAATTAATAATGTTGTAAATGTAGGGTATGGTTTTGTGGATTTCGAGTCGCCAGCTGCAGCGGAGGGTGCAGTTAAAGCTCTTGTGGCTAAAAACATTCAGGCGCAGATGGCCAAAGTGGGTATCTGGTTTACCCGTAGACAGCACACTGTACGTTTGCATGCAAGTAATACCTAGCTTTATTTAACTCCTTCCTCTGTCACTACTCAAAGAATTTTTAGTTTTATGTACAGTTTAAAAAAAATAATTGTGATCCAATTTGGAATAGTAGTACAAGTTTTGGTATGTATAAAGGAAATTAAATGGTGTAACTGATACTTTGTGTCTAATATAAATATATTCACTTTGATACACACAAATTATCCCTTACACCGAATCGTTATTGAGTATTGGCAGAAGCATGGCGTTCAAGTTTAGAGACGTCCTAAAGAGAACTTTTCAATTAAAAAAAAAATCTCTTTACTTGAATTAGTCTATTGTTTGTAGAGCATGTAGAATGTTGTATTCTTGTATTGAAAGTATCGTTAGAAATATGCTAAGAAACTTCAATTTGAATTAAACATAATATTTTTAACACTGCTTAACGACGTCTATGGGTATTACTTATTTATGAGATTGCGGATTAGAATTGCATTTAAAACTGCATTTGATTGGAGTAGAAGTGCACATTTAATGCATGTTACTAATCTGATCGAAACGTTGGAATTTTTAAATAAAACTCAACAGTTAGTTCACCAAACATTTTATTTAGGTTTTATTAAAAAATTCGAAATGAATGCGTAATTATTTAAATGACTTCTGTTGCAGCAAGAAACGTGCTTTTGTTTTTGCCTTATTTTTTAAAAAACTGCATGATAATGTAACTGACGATGATGTTAACTGTTTGATTAAGTCGGAATTAATGTTCGCTGTCGTAGTACAATTACTTCTTAGCATCGTCATTTTAAAAACGACTTTTACATAATTTGTTTTCAAATCACAATTTTTACCATTCGAACGGACTCGAAGATTATGACATTGTTATTTAAATGAATTGCTAATTAGTTTTGTAGAGCTTGCACTGACACAGCAAACAAAGATGTGGTAAACAATACGAATAATGATAGTCAAATACTTTGTGATCGTTGATTATACACTAACTTGTAAAAAATAGTTTAATCATGTAAGTAGAGTAGTTTGTATAGTTTTTGCACTAATCAATTTGAAGGATGTATTGTTTTATGTGTTCCCTCGAGTTCTTGAGCGGTTCCAAACATCTTCAAACTTCACCCAAATAGCCGAAATAGAACAAAACCACTTGTTAATGTTGAGGCTTTATTTAAAAAACTGGATGAATGTTTAAAAGCGTACAATTAATTCATTTATAATTAATAATTGTAAATATCGCTGTCAACTGTCAAACAAGTGTCAAAGTGTCTTACATTAACAGTCCTACACTGCGCTCACTAGATGGCGCTTTTAAACATCGTCTGGTTTTAATAATAGCACTTTTTAACTTCAAAGTCGATTTTTTTGCAAAATTTAAGTTATTAGTAGTTCATTTGTTGAATTGTTTTACTATTCGTAATTAGATCAATAATTTAAATGCAAATTTAAATTTTCAACTTGTTAAATCATACACTAGATGTCGCTTTTAATATTTGACGTTTTCAAAATGTCACTTCAAAATTAGTTTCCGATTTGAGAAGTAGTTTTTGTAGTCTTTAAAAGTTGTTGGGCAGTTTAAAAGTATTTTGAGCATGTGAAAAATGTACTTACCCTCTACCCCTAGTCTCGAATGTTACTCCCTCTGTAGTCTAGTCAACTAAGGGTTCACTTTCAAAAAATCCAATGGCCTTGAACATTCACATACTTGATTGTAGTCTTATGATCTAAGATTGTATTTGCCCTAGTAATGAACATACCAAAAGTCCTGATGAATCAGAATCGAGCTCTAGCGACAGTGACCGAAAACATGTCACTTTTTTCAGTTTTTCGTTAATATCTCGAAAATTAGGGGTTGGAGCTGAAACCTGGCCTTGTACAAAATTAAAGATGATACAATTTGCTACAAAATTGAGTGTATGCGTGTTTTTTTATTCTTAAAGTTCACAGAGTTATAGGGCGTTGAAAATTTGTGTTTTTTTCCTTAACCAAGTTAGCGCTGTGTAGTGTGGGTTTGCAGGAATTGCCTTCAAAATTATTCAGTTTACTAACTTGACACTCCTATTATAGATGAAAAAATAAAATTCCTAGTACCCCAAGGTATTATCACCGTTTAACGGTCACTGCCGTTAGAGCTCGCCTCTGATTCGTCAGGACTTTTAGGATATTCATCACTAGAAACCTACAAAATGAAGTGAAGTTTGAAAACTACTATTGCGGTGTTTTGAAGGTGAAGCCTATTTTTGGCTTTCGTTGGCTGAACTATTGGACGCCAAACGAGTTACCATTTTTGGTACATTTTTGAAACACTTCCAGAAGTTTATTAGTTCGTTTGCTATCGAATCCCATCTCTGTGTGTATTTAAATTGTGGAACCGCCCAAAATAATTTAGAGCCAACTAAAACGATTTCTAACTGAAACTTTTCTTTTTTCATTTAGCAACAAGAGCAAGATCCAACGAACTTATACATAGCAAATTTGCCGTTGCACTTTAAAGAAACTGACGTGGACAATATGCTAGCAAAATACGGCCAAGTTATATCGACTAGAATTTTACGAGACTCAATGGGCGTATCCAAGGGTGTGGGATTTGCTAGAATGGAATCGAAAGATAAATGCGAACACATTATACAAATGTTTAATGGGTCGCCATTAACTGGTTGTAAAGAGGCCCTTTTGGTTAAATTTGCCGATGGCGGAAATAAGAAGAAGAATCAGTATAAGAATAGTGAAAATTCGAGGATGTGGAGGGATGGATCTGATACTATCACTCCTGTTACTTACGATCCGAATGCACTCGCTCAGAATGGTATTGCTGCTCAACATATGATGCCGGCTGCCATTTCTAATTATGGCAGGCATTACGGTCAGGTTAGTTGAATGTGTGTCTAAGTGGCTATAGGCGGTTTTTAACGCCATTTTTTCGTTTTGAATAGATGCCGGCTTATACCGTTCAAGGTGCGCATCAGTGGGTTCCTCAATACGTCATGCCTGCGGCACCTATACAACAGGTGGAAGACGGCTACAATTTGGCAGCCGCAGGACATATCGGAGCCGCTTATAAGAATGACGGTCAACCACCTCGTGGTGTTTCTGTTATGCTACCTTCTCCCGAACCGACAGCCGTGTCTTATAATCATATGATCCCACAGGTAAGCTCGCGGAATTAAGGCGCAAAAAGTTTTAATTAATGGGAGACGCTTTTCCAGTTAACTGCACAAATGGGAGCTATGCATCTTTCAACCGGATCTTATATATCACCCTCTTATCCATATTATCCACCTATTATACAAGCTGTGCCAGTGGCAGAATCAGAGCATACCTCAAATGCTGCCAGCCCAGACGAGCCTTATCAGGCGTACCAACCTACTAAGTAGAGAGTTACGATAAGTAGAATCTTGTGGAGTTTATAGACTTCTCAAATATTTAAAATTGGCGCGTTTGAATTATAAATTAATAATTGTTTAATTGTTTACGCTAGACTCGCGAACCCATTTGTTTAAATTAAGACTAATTGTCGTAATTAATTTTTTTTCAAATTTAAAATAGCGTCTGGGAGAATATTTTTGAATTCTATAAATTCTTTTATCGTAGATTATCTCGTATAAAATAAGTGCGCAAGTTTAAAAAAAAAATGCATGATAAAGTTTTTTGAGCTCTTTCTGCTGCTTTTTTTGCGTTTGCTACAGTTATTTGTATATTGATAGACTGAAAGCGATGCAACTTGGTAAAATTTTGCTTGGGAAGATGCAACAATTTTGCGCGATTATTTTAAGGTGGGAACTTTTGATTTTTATTTTTTTTTGAAGGATTTTTAAATGATGGAAAAAAGGGAAGGAAACCAACTTTTTAAAGAGGAAACAACACTAACGTATGGTTTAAAATTTTAAGACTGAATAGTTCACGTTTAGAATATATTATGATAATAATAATAATAACGATAATCTCACTTGTTGTTAACAGTTGGCTTATATTTATTTTTTTGTTTTGCAGAAAACGAACAAGCACAAAATATGTACAGTACTATTTAGTTAGTGATGTGTACGGTGCTAACGAAACTGCATCATTCAACTACTGAATTGGTTGATGTTGACTTTTCGCTTGCGATAAGTAGTTTATAGTTTAGTTTTTTATTTTAAATAATGGTACGAGAGAGAGAGAGAGAGAGAGAGTCGTAGGTTTTTTAAGCTTAAATCGTTTTTTAAAAGAAATAAAGTTCTTATGAAATTTTTAAGTAACTGTGCAGACTAAAAAAAAGGCAGCAGCGAATAATTTAAAAAAATAAAAAAATGAAAAATATTTAAAAAAATATTTTGACGAAACGATCTTCCCAAGCCAAAAGGCATAGGTTTAGGTAAAATTTAGCGATTTTATTTTTGATGATAGTCTACATACATACATACATAGGTAGTTATGTTTGCAACGCAGATATTTAAAAAAACTGCTCATTTAAAATCAAATGCATCTTCCTAATATATAAGCCGTAATAAATACTTCAATACGAACTGACTTCCAATCATGTCGTTTATGTGTACATCGTATTGCCGACGATTTTATTTATTTTGTGTACTTTTATTTGTTGCGCTTATAGGGCAATTTTTGCAACAATACACACGGTGATTCATATGTAAATTGTTTTTATTCGACTTTGTTATTATAAAAGCCACCGAGTCCGATTTCATTTGGCAATTTTACCTAAAAACGCTCTGCAAATCCGATTATTCGAATGGGAAGTTAAATCTTTGCAGAATTATTCTTAACACTGTAAGTACAGTGTGTCCCACAGTACGTGAGTTGACATGGCCTCTCTTTTGTATCGGATATCTAAAACATCAGTAACACTAGCCGTCGTGGTTGCTATAAGAAAACAATCCAATGCCGTGTCGTTCGGCGTAACGAAAGTCTCAAAAGTGACCATTTAAAAAATTTTATTGTGGACTTGGAAATTTATTTAGAGAAGTAGGTGCTACGTTGTACGCTTTTATTTCTTTAACTTCAACAGTTTCTCAAAAAATAAGCTTATGCCTCATTTGTTTAATAGACGCTATATTGGATTTATTCTTGTAATACAGAAGTTTTTCCAATTGATTTGAACATTTAAAAACTTGAAACCCTATAATAGGCGTAGTACCACTCAACCGGTGCCGATGACAATTGTTTTTGGACGCCATATTAAAAAGAACGACGGCCGTGTTACACCCACGTCATGTGTGACACATACGCACGATTACCAACTTTTTGCAGCCCTTACAATAACAAAGTTAATCGTAAAACAACGATGCCTTATTTATCGTTTGTATTAATTTCATAATTTATTTTTATATTTGCGAATTATACGTAATACGTACCCCCTCCCTTTTAAACTTAAAAATAAAAATGGTGGTTCTTGGTTAATTGTTCGAACTGCGTTTTATTAAGAAAATTTTTTTTTACAACCCTTGTATTATATTTCTGTCGATGTAGATAAATTAAATTAATAATTTATTGATTAAAATTTGCAATATATTTGTATATTTAAAAGAGAATTTGTTTAATTGTTAAACATTCCAAAAGATTTTAGAATTGATTTTTGTTGTTGCCATTCTTCATTTATTAAGATACCCATAACTTGTGGTACTAATTTAATTTCGTTTTTGTACTACCCATGGTGTGCTCGTGTGTGTGTTATAAATTTAGCGCAATATTTTTTTGTACGTTAAATACACAATTTTTTTAAATAATATAAATATTGCATGGGAATCTTTATAAATGGGACTGAATAGATAATGTTAATTCGACGATTGAAATAAAAATTTCGAAAATTATTTCCAGCGGCGACGTCGAAGAACTTGTGTGACATTTCGTGTCCTATTTTGTACAGTGTATTCTAAGATATTTAATAATACTTTTTCGAACGTTTTCGCAGGAGACAAATTTCGAAGTTGAAAAAAAATCGATTTTATTTTTTCTATTGTTTATTCATTGATATCGACACAAAAAAAGCCTTGACGATCAGATTTAATTAGGCTGACCTGGTTTGTAAAATGCGCGCACCTCGACGAATATCCTCGGCGAACTTTTCGTACCAAAAAGGCGAACAAAAAACATTAAATGCTGTTCCGAACGAAAGTTTGCGCTCGGATGTTTGGGCGGACGAATTAAAAATTTTGTTGGGTGCGCGTGTAAAAATAAAAATGAAAGCACTTGGCGTTTTAGAAATCGTGCCTTTTTCAGATAGTCCATTGACAGGGATTTACTGAAAAATATTTTGAATATATTTTTTTAACTCGGTGTTTTCGTAACCGACAAACCAAATTTTTAACTTCTAGTTGTTTCTGTATGTCGTAGGCAGTTTATAACTTAATTTTTTATTTGTTTAGAATTGTCAGTGAGTAACTAGAGAGAAGGGTGAGGGTATGGTCTAGATTATAAATCTCTGCTATTGCAGATTCGACTGAACCCCCTCTCCGTTCTTCTACCTCTTATGTCTGTTGTGTGTGTTATAGCTATCGAATAAATAATCTTTAGTGGTATAAAAAGGAAAACAACTAATAATTAGGACAATTTCCCTTATAGCTTTTCTAATTTTGCGAAACAAAAATTAAAAGACTAAGGAGGTTACAAATTGTCCTTCAACTGACTCGAACCATAATAATGTAGTGCACGCAACCGATGGCGGTTAGCGTAGTAGCAAACCTAAATTTGTTGTACTAAAAAACGTGCAAAATTAACGATGAATTTTACACTGTTAACTGAATAAATTCAGTTTATTTTGGTATTAACCATACTATTCTATTTTGTAGACCATGTTGTCAAAAAAAGAAATCAAACGACTACCTGTTGTTGTAAGTCAGGTACGGCCGGATTCATTTCGTGCCGCGTGTATAAAATAAGATTGAAATTGACGGTAAAGACCGTCTTAGATTAGTTTAGCTTGTAGAGTAAGTTTAGAATGTTTAGTTTTAGTCTTAGCGCTAAGATTTGTAGTTAGTTTATTTTAATTAAGTAAAAACTGTAGTCGTAGGTTAGGCTTAAGATTTAAATAATTGCTAAATCATTGAGTGGAACTTGGATGTGTATTTATTAGTTAGTGTTTGTATAGTATATATAAAAATAATTATATATATAGATAGATTTATTTAATTATATGATGCTTCGTGACCGAACTCTCTCGCGCTTTTACTAATTTTTTTTCATTTGTTTTGTTCTTTTTTGAGTACGGTTCGAGAGCGTCCTCTTACGAAGTAATTAGTTAGTCAGAGAAGGTGCAGGCTCCAAGTTGCACTCGATAAAATTTGAGACTTCGTTCTCGCAGTTGGTTAAAGATAAGATAAGTAAGTGTTTTTTATTGTTGCATAAGTTTACTGTATGTTTGTTTTCGATTCTTTTGTATTGTATGTCTTTCTTTTGTGTTGGTAAAATAAAAACGTATTTGTCCACACTTTGTGCTTATTTATTCTAATTAAGACTTGTTATTTCGAGGGCTTATGGCAAAAGAAGTGTATCTACCAATTTTATGTTTTTGAGTTATGTTTGTTTACTGGCACAGAATATTATACTCTACTATCGCGTTCCTTTTACCATTAGGAGTAGCTCTGGGCTGTCCACGTTCCATTTACAGATAGCTTTCGGGTTTAGTCTTTTTAAGGTGGTAGTTTCAGCGTGGTTAACTAGTTAACTGGGCGTTAATTACATGTACAGTAGATTTTTCAGGCCAATTCTTAGTTTGCATAGCGACGAATTAAGCGTATGCGCCACTTTATTTAGACTGAACTAGAGTCTAGTGTAAGTTACAAGTTACGCTTCTTATGTCAACACTGTCAACATAATAACATAACCTTTAAATTGAATGTCTCACAATATTACTTCTTCAATTTAGTCAGTTTTAAGTGTATATTACGTAATTTTATTAATTTAGTGTGTGCCGTGTGAAATTATTATCCATTATGACTGATACAAGCAAGAAAATTCTTGTTTTAGCAACGACTCAACACAAAGGTAAATTTGTTAAAGGCAATAACTTAATTCATTAGTGGCTTGTTTTTAGGTGAGAATGCATTATAATGCACTTTGGGATATTATTTTAATAAAAAGGTGGTTGTAGGTGACTGGAAAAATATACCTAGATGATTAATGCCCAAGTTGTTCAGCTGTAGGTTCAACTTCAAATTTTCGGTTAACCCTAATCTAGTGGATTAGCCTGTTATTCACTTAAGACTTTATTAGTAATCCTGGTAATTGAAACCTAAAGCCAGGTCTAGATTATCAAGCTCGTTGCGAACGTACACATGTTACGACAGAGTTTGGCTCGCTGTTTTGTTTGTTATTTAAGACGTGGTTTACGTTCACAATGGGGTTCGGTTGTATAATCTGAACCTGACTAAAGATATACTTGGTATTGTGGTCTAACCCCAAAAATATCGGTTAAGGGAAATGGCTTGAAATATAAAAAAATCCAAGGGATTAATAGGTAGATGTAGTTTATAACAACCACTAGACACTGATTCACCTGTGAATAGCTCCGAAGTAGGTTCTTTTGTTCTTTTTTGTTGTTTAAACTTTAACCTTGATTAGTTAACCTTATTTTAATAGAACGTTGATAAAATTACTATTGGAACAAACAATAAATTTCGTCAACTGTAAATACATCTTTGTACGATGGGTTGCATATGTTAGAAAATTACCGTGGAGCCACTTCCACTCGGAAGAAATGTCAAATGTATTATTTTCTAACCTTAAATTTTACCACTTCCAGCTTCTAGTCCTCGTCGTTCTCGTTGAAATTGCATACTGGATACTTACAAATATCGACTCGAGTTAAAAAGAGCCTCATAAACTGTAAGTAAGAAAAACTATAGCCATATTTCTAGCATTCTAGCAATTCATGTTAAGTTTTAGCTCCTACAGAAGATTAAATGACGAATCGACGTTGCCTATGGAATGATGTTAGCTGCAAAACAGTATACTAGTTTGTACCGCAGGCCCACAGGATATAAAAAAAGGGCTTTATTAGAGTAAGAGTAATACTACTAAGTAACAATTAAAATCAGGCGTATTCTGTATCATAACCTCTTAAGTGCATGTCCACATTGGTGCATCGCACCTTGCACCGTACATCGCCTAGCTAGTAAACAACATTATTTTCAATAGTGGCTGATAGGATATGAGGTGCAGTGCTATTTGCGGTGTGCCACTCAGGCCGCCGCTATTGAAAATAATGTTGTTTACTAGCTAGGCGATGTGCAGTGCAAGGTGCGGTGCGCCAATGTGAACATGCCGTGTTTATATTAGTGGGCGATGAGCTGTGAGCGGTGAGCGATTGGCATTTAGAGTTACAGTGGGGTTATGTGTATATTAAGAAAAGTACTAAGCTGTTAGTAGTAAGTATGTCGCTGTCCAAGTCGATCCATTTGCTGTGGTGTTTGGAAAATTCAATGCTACCTAGTAAGCTGCTATTAATTAGAAAAAAGAAAATAAATGGGATTCACCATCTAAACAATAGTAGATTGATAAATGGTGAATTTTATAAATTGTATTCCGAGCTGTGTAAATAGTAGAGTGCACGAGATATTAAATGGTGATTTCTGTTTTCACTTCGAGATTAAAAGCTGGAACCTTTTTCAATTCGTTCCTTCTCTTCTGGGGTAACATAATCCAATGGCCGTCAAAGTGTCATCCTGTACAGGGTGGCTCAAGAATCTAAGAAACCGTGAAATTCTGTACCTTTTTTCAATTTTTGTCAACTTTGACCCAGAAGCACTCATTTGTCGGCAAAGGCACTTTTATACTTTTTAAAAGTAGACTATATTTTTTACAATTTGAAACCATTGTGGTCTCTGTAGACCTAATGGTATTAGAGATAGAAGTGTCGAAATGTTTGTAAAAATATTCACGATTTATTTGAGAATTCGAGCTTTCACGATTAGTGTGAGTGGTTTCTGGGCTAATAGGTCGTGATTGAGAGGTTCTTTGAGAGATTCCTGACGTTTCATTGGCTGCAGTGGCAAACATCTTCTCTTGAACCTTTGGTACGGCCACGTCGACCTTTACCACACAGGTCAAAACACCTTTGAAGATGTTTGCCTCAGCAGCAAATGAAATGGGAAGAATCTTTCAAAGAACCTATCGACCACGGCTCAACTAAAAAAAGGTAAAGTTTCTTGGATTTTTGAGCCACCCCGTACAAGATGACTTTTTGACGACCGTCGAATTTTGGTATCCCAGAAGGTAAGGAATCATTTGAAAAAGGTTCCAGCTTTTAATCTCGAAGTGAAAACTGAAATGATTTCTAGACGACTCAACTCTCGTTACAATTACATTGCAATATACACACGTTTTTAGATTTTTAATGTGTTTGATTATTTGTTCCAAACGCTCATCGCTCACAGCTCATTGCTCGCTAATAAAGTTGGCCACTATTTTTAGGCCGCGTCCTAAAAATAGTGGCCAACTTTACGTTAAAATGACGTTCTATATCGTTCTATCACAGCTAAATAAATAGAATAGAACGTCATTTTAACGTAAAAGTTGGTCACTAGTATTGGAGGTTATGATACAGATTGACGACTTTATGTGAAATATACATTTAAATTTGCTTACGAGTTACATTATATAGTTTGTTATCATTATCACTCGTTATAACAGAAGTTAATTGTCCAATGAATCATGACGTCCTTGTAATTGCAGCACTTAATCGTTTAACGAGGACGACATTTTTACGTGATTGGCACCCAGTCGGCATATTGTAATAGTGGAGTGGTGCACAGACAGTTGGCGGATATATACACCAGCACAATTTGTATGCAGTTTTAAGATTTTATCTTTTATTTTTATTAAGTGCTTACGAATGCATATGCGAACAAGTTTATTTATGGAGTTATTCAGATACAAAACAATACTTACATTATACTATACCAAAAACTATACCTACCTAGGCGGATATATCCGTCGTTCGGCTGTATTCCATGCAAATTAGAACGTCTACACTCGACGACTTGCCACGCGCCAAGTTGCTTATGACAAATAAATACGATGGTTGGTCGTATGGTTATACAATTTTACATGATGGTCGTATAAATACGACAATGGCCTTGCTAGCATGGAAAATCTTAAGACGTATATATCCAACGCTCGTCTTTATGGCAATGTAAGCTCTGTTATATATATACGTCGCCCGTCGTTAAAGGGTTAGGAATGTTTTTCCCATATTAGAAATTGCATGTTATAAGAAGAGGAAAATCGGGGTGTAAGTCAAGCTAATAATCATAGTATTCGTTTCTTTATGAATTTAGAATCGATTTTGTATTTTTTATTAGTGTAATAACTTACAGTATTTTCAAAGAAAGAACAACGGCCTGCACGATCATAACTACGAAGGTGCTCTTTGCTTACCCGACATCAAAGTCGGATAAGCATTTATTACTCGGTGATATTCTTTCTTAGGAAATTTTACTATAAATAAGACTACTGCCCGTTTGAGAAGGCTGTAAAATGTTAAAATATGATGATGTTTTGCATAATTTGGTAAATTCTTTTCGAGTCATGATTCTCGAATAAAAATTAATCTGAACTGTTTCTTTATTAAATTTATTAATCAGGGACTGTTTTTACATCAAAATTGTATTTCTCAATATGAAGAAGATAATCTAAAAAATAGTTAAATGAAATATTGGTAGTCATTCGTTGTTATATAATTTTAAATATTTCTTTATATTATGTCTTTGGAGTGTGAACATCGAACTTGTGTGTAGTACTAAGGGCATTATTGAAATATTTTGTAACAACAACAAAGGAAAACCAAACCTTAGGTAAGATTTTGCTTGGCTTATTAATTAATTTTGTTGTGTAAGATATTATTGTCTTAATTAGAGAGGGCTGGGCAACTATTAGCCATCAATTAAGGACAATTAATATACAGTTGGGTCCAGTTATAACGAACTCGCTAGTGCTAACAAAATGTGCTCACTATATCCGATTGTTCGCTGTAAAAGGTTTTGTTTATAACCGATTTATTAATTATTATCTACTATGTTTAGGCTTGATTAGAGTAGAGTAACACTAAAGCAACAAGAAACAATAACCAATGACGACTGTATATGAAATATACTTCTTTTAAAATCGCTTAGGAGGAGTTACACGACGAACTACAGTAAGTTTGTTATCATTATCATGCTTTATTTTAGAAGCTAACCGTCTGAAGCATTATCAAATCTTCCTTATAATCGCAACAGTTAAGAATGTTTTTTACAGATTAGAAATTACGCGGCATAAATAAAGTTATTCCGCAGTTAGACCATGCTCGTTAAAATGAATTTAAATTAATAAATAATTTTACTATTATAAATCAGGAGTTGTGGCATTGTTTATGTGTTAAAATTTATAGTATATGTGTATAATATGTCGTAGAAAAGGAAAGCATTTCTGAAAGATGCATTTTTCCTGTACAAGGTAATTCATAATCTCGCCAATATTGCACCTGCTTATATTGTTTAATTAAGATTTAATGTTCTTCAGGTTAACATCAGAGGTCGTCGCCTATTTTATTTTAAAAGGCCACGGACTTGAATGTGTGTCCTCTGCACAGGCTCTCGGGGACACTGAACATCGTTAGTCGGGTCACTGATGTCTTTCGTGACTGGCGTTTCATGGAGAGGTTTTACATGTTAGTGTTTGAAGCTGGTTGAATTGCCTCTGGTACTATGTTGTGATGATGCAAGATTTGTTGTTTAATTTTATTGTAAACTGTAGGCTTGTTTGTAAAATAAGTATGTTCGCGATGTAGTTATTGGTTCCGGATCATTTGTAGAAATTTTTATATGTATATGTAATGACTTTCAGAGCAGCAGTGTTGTTTTCTTTCGGCGATTATTTTGTGTTTACATTTTTTTAACTGTTAGCTTATAATTGGGGCGTTTAGTTGTGTTTGCGACAGTATAATAAATAAATAAATTAGTTTATTAATTAGGTAGTTAAAACTATTATCCATTTTTGATTCTATATTGATCATTTTTTAAGTTGAAATAATGTAAAAGTCGAGATTTGTTCAAATTCCAACTTTGTACGCCTACCAATACATAGGCAACACTTTTTACTCTCCCACTATTATCAATTTTGTATCGACGTTAGAAATTTGAAGAGTGGGGTGATCACATGATCACTAAAAGTTTATATAAGGCCGAGTTTCGGCATTCACAATATTTTTTATCTCTACTTCAAATCAGCTTCGAACTCGAATTTTTCGAGTTACTCGTGTGAAAAACAAACTTTAGATTTTGAAATTTTTTTCGATCGGAAGTTGTTCATTACATTATTCTGATTACTTCAAGGCATATTTTATGTCAATGGTTTTATTATTAAGGCGTAGTTATTAATTTTAGTGTTGCTTATAGTTATTAGCTTTCAAAAGCTCTCAAAGGTTTTCAAAGACTTTTAAGTAAAATCTGTAATTGTAATTAAAATTAGTACATTCATATTTTTGTTACAGGCACATCATCGTGAGTTTAAGTTTATATTTCTTTACTTTGGAAGAACTTTTAAATTAATAATACCTATGTAAGAAGATGCATCAGTCCAAATGAGATTTAATTATAGGTATATATTGTGATTGGGGTGCAAAAAATCTTTTTACTTAATGAAGTTCAATTATTAATTTTGAAAAATGTTTAAAGCGAAATAAAGAGCATAAAGAGAGTAATTAAGAGTTGTTTTATTTCTACAAAGTTAGTACAAAGTGCTATAAGCAGTAATCTTGCAATTAATAGCAATAAACGTATCCGACAAACAAAAAATAACCAAATTAAGATAAGTATATATTATTACGCCTAAAATATAGGCAACCGTCTAAACACATGCCCTTATATGGCAACTCGACCGTCCGCATTTTAAATCACAGCCACCTCCTTTAACTTCCTAACCTCCTACTACATAGCTCCGAATTTATAAATTTTAAGGAAATTTTTAGAAAACTTTTTTCAAAAAAGTGCGAATTTTGAAACTTTGGTAATGTCAATTTGTAGCCCTCATAGAGACGAGTGTCCCTATTAAATATGTGCCCTTTTGGGCCGGTAGTTTAGAAGATATTCAGCTTTTAAAATTTAAAAAATAGTTTAAGCGACACTCTATTGCTTTGTTTATTTAACGACCTGTAATTGCTTAAATGGGCATGTGTTTAGACGGTTGCCTGTACTTTAGGCGTATATTTAACTTCTAATAATAGTGTCGATTAAACTATTTTTGAAATTTTAAAAGCTGAATATCTCCTAAACTACCGGCCCAAAAGGGCACATATTTAATAGGGACACTCGTCTCTATGAGGGCTACAAATTGACATTACCAAAGTTTCAAAATTCGCACTTTTTTGAAAAAAGTTTTCTAAAAATTTCCTTAAAATTTATAAATTCGGAGCTATGTAGTAGGAGGTTAGGAAGTTAAAGGAGGTGGCTGTGATTTAAAATGCGGACGGTCGAGTTGCCATATAAGGGCATGTGTTTAGACGGTTGCCTATATTTTAGGCGTAATAATATATACTTATCTTAATTTGGATATTTTTTGTTTGTCGGATACGTTTTTTGCTATTAATTGCAAGATTACTGCTTATAGCACTTTGAACTAACTTTGTAGAAATAAAACAACTCTTAATTACTCTCTTTATGCTCTTTATTTCGCTTTAAACAAATTTTCAAAATTAATAATTGAACTTCATTAAGTAAAAAGATTTTTTACACCCCAATCACAATATATACCTATAATTAAATCTCATTTGGACTGATGCATCTTCTTACATAGGTATTATTAATTTAAAAGTTCTTCCAAAGTAAAGAAATATAAACTTAAACTCACGATGATGTGCCTGTAACAAAAATATGAATGTACTAATTTTAATTACAATTACAGATTTTACTTAAAAGTCTTTGAAAACCTTTGAGAGCTTTTGAAAGCTAATTACTATAAGCAACACTAA
Organism: Malthinus flaveolus; assembly: GCA_950108345.1. NCBI lineage: Eukaryota > Metazoa > Arthropoda > Insecta > Coleoptera > Cantharidae > Malthinus > Malthinus flaveolus. The sequence continues at coordinate 1,872,700 of OX467288.1, forward strand.
AATTAATAATTACGCCTTAATAATAAAACCATTGACATAAAATATGCCTTGAAGTAATCAGAATAATGTAATGAACAACTTCCGATCGAAAAAAATTTCAAAATCTAAAGTTTGTTTTTCACACGAGTAACTCGAAAAATTCGAGTTCGAAGCTGATTTGAAGTAGAGATAAAAAATATTGTGAATGCCGAAACTCGGCCTTATATAAACTTTTAGTGATCATGTGATCACCCCACTCTTCAAATTTCTAACGTCGATACAAAATTGATAATAGTGGGAGAGTAAAAAGTGTTGCCTATGTATTGGTAGGCGTACAAAGTTGGAATTTGAACAAATCTCGACTTTTACATTATTTCAACTTAAAAAATGATCAATATAGAATCAAAAATGGATAATAGTTTTAACTACCTAATTAATAAACTAATTTATTTATTTATTATACTGTCGCAAACACAACTAAACGCCCCAATTATAAGCTAACAGTTAAAAAAATGTAAACACAAAATAATCGCCGAAAGAAAACAACACTGCTGCTCTGAAAGTCATTACATATACATATAAAAATTTCTACAAATGATCCGGAACCAATAACTACATCGCGAACATACTTATTTTACAAACAAGCCTACAGTTTACAATAAAATTAAACAACAAATCTTGCATCATCACAACATAGTACCAGAGGCAATTCAACCAGCTTCAAACACTAACATGTAAAACCTCTCCATGAAACGCCAGTCACGAAAGACATCAGTGACCCGACTAACGATGTTCAGTGTCCCCGAGAGCCTGTGCAGAGGACACACATTCAAGTCCGTGGCCTTTTAAAATAAAATAGGCGACGACCTCTGATGTTAACCTGAAGAACATTAAATCTTAATTAAACAATATAAGCAGGTGCAATATTGGCGAGATTATGAATTACCTTGTACAGGAAAAATGCATCTTTCAGAAATGCTTTCCTTTTCTACGACATATTATACACATATACTATAAATTTTAACACATAAACAATGCCACAACTCCTGATTTATAATAGTAAAATTATTTATTAATTTAAATTCATTTTAACGAGCATGGTCTAACTGCGGAATAACTTTATTTATGCCGCGTAATTTCTAATCTGTAAAAAACATTCTTAACTGTTGCGATTATAAGGAAGATTTGATAATGCTTCAGACGGTTAGCTTCTAAAATAAAGCATGATAATGATAACAAACTTACTGTAGTTCGTCGTGTAACTCCTCCTAAGCGATTTTAAAAGAAGTATATTTCATATACAGTCGTCATTGGTTATTGTTTCTTGTTGCTTTAGTGTTACTCTACTCTAATCAAGCCTAAACATAGTAGATAATAATTAATAAATCGGTTATAACCAAAACCTTTTACAGCGAACAATCGGATATAGTGAGCACATTTTGTTAGCACTAGCGAGTTCGTTATAACCAGACCCAACTGTATATTAATTGTCCTTAATTGATGGCTAATAGAACTAACTAGAATTGAAATTTACGTTTTGGTTAATAGTTGCCCAGCCCTCTCTAATTAAGACAATATTATCTTACACAACAAAATTAATTAATAAGCGAAGCAACATCTTACCTAATGTTTGGTTTTCCTTTGTTGTTGTTACAAAATATTTCAATAATGCCTTTATTACTACACACAATTTCGATGTTCACACTCCAAAAGACATAATATAAAGAAATATTTAAAATTATATAACAACGAATGACTACCTATATTTCATTTAACTATTTTTTAGATTATCTTTTTCATATTGAGAAATACAATTTTGATGTAAAAACAGTCCCTGATTAATAAATTTAATAAAGAAACATTCAGATTAATTTTCATTAGAATTAGAATTCTCGTAGCTTCTAGAAGTCCGAGAATCACGACTCGGAAAGAATTTACCAAATTAAGCAAAACATCATCATATTTTAACATTTTACAGCCTTCTCAAACTGCAATAGTCTTATTTATAGTAAAATTTCTAAAGAAAGAATATCACCAAGTAATAAATGCTTATCCGACTTTGATGTCGGATAAGCAAAGCGCAGCTTCGTAGTTATGATCGTGTAGGCCGTTTTTCTTTCTTTGGAAATACTGTAAGTTATTACACCAACAAAAAATACAAATTCGATTCTAAATTTATAAATGAAACGAATGCTATGATTATTAGCTTGACTTACACCCCGATTTTGTAACTCATAACAACATTTTTAAAAGACGATTGTCGTTAGTTATTGATTTTGGCATGAGTTTGACGTTTGATAACGACAAAATCAAACGCCAAACATTTATGTCAAAGTCAAAATCATTAACTAATGACAATCGTCACTTAACGATGTCGTTATGAGTTACAAAATAGGAGTGTTAATCCTAACATCCAAATAGTTGAAATTTTCTCTGAAAACGATATTTACTATTCAAAAATCTTGAAGTGAGAAACATTACACAGCTCAAGAGCGATATAGCCGATAGATCTGTTAAGTAAGTACTATATCGAATACAGTTGTCGAATCGTTTTCTAGGCCGCATTTGATTTCCATTATGCCCTTACATTCATTTGTATCTGAAAGCACAAAACTACTAAATTATAGGTTTCACACTCAAACTTCTAAATAAATTTATAATAACATAAGAAGACTACCATTCTAAAGCGATAAAGCCCTAACAATAACAAAATGTGGGAAATTACCTTTTTGCAACATTGCATTTTTTAAAACCACATTCTGGCAATTTTTTTGATGCCGTCATGTTCTTTTAGTATACGAATTGTGTCCTTCATTGTTATAGAACAATTATTGTTTATTCATATCACAATATAACCAAGTATTTTCGTTTGGAAGGCGCTTACAACGCTGTCAGTTATTTCTTCTTTTCTATAATAAAACAATTAATAATTTCTTTGGTTTAAAAACTGTCGAGCGTATTACAACCAAGGTCTTTATTTTCTTTTCAATTTTAGGCCTCACATATCGGCATTCGGCAACTCTCCTCATCTATGAAACTGAGAAACCGGCCTTTTGCATAAGAGATGAACATTAGAACCAAAAAGTTAATTTCTTTACACACGTCCAATTCGACATTTTTCCTCTAAACAAAAGTACACAATTTATCGGGATTTCCTAGTTCTTGTTTTTCAAAATTGATTGCACGAAAAAGTTAATATTCGTAAACTAACCTTTAACAATCCTCATACTCTTCTTTGAACTCCAGGAGTTCTACATAATTTTTGTTTCTTTCGATGAGACAAATTTGCGTTTTGTACTTTTTGAACGATACGGTTTCATGTTAAAGTGTGTCGGCACTAAATTCGTAAATCGATTCCGCTTCTTCACAATTTTCGGGTTTCGCTTTAACCACATTATTTGATTATTTCAGCATAAAAAGATTCCGAGTCTAAATAGGTTAGGTTCAACTTGGTATTAATTTTTGAAAACCTTAGCAAGCACCATCTATTATAAACCGAAGCAACTAACTGTCAACAGTACTAATTACAGATTTCCTTTAGGTTAAAAAGAGAACCTGTAATTTTTTAAGTTAATAAAGAAACCTGTAATTTGAACTGTTTAACGATTCATAGATGGTGCTTGCAACTGTTTACATAAAGTTAAATTATAAACAAGTTGAACGTAACCTCTATTTATTATTCATATTTACATCCAAAGTATGTTCCTGCTAAAATAACCAATTATTAATATGGCTAAAGGAAAGTCCAAAAATTGGGAAGAAGCTGAATCAACTTACCAATTTAGTGCCGGCACACTAAAAGGTTAAACTGTATTGCTCGAAAAGTGTAGAGGGCATGTTTGCCTCATCGTAAACGTTGCTTCAAAAGCCTGCTGAAAAATTATGCAGGATATGTGGAGCTCGATGAAGAGTATGAAGATTCTTTAAGGTTGGTTTACGAATGTTAGCTTTTCCGTCCTATCAATTCGGTAAACAAGAACCAGGAGACGTTGATAAAATTTGGACATACGTCTCAAGGAAAAATGTCAAATTTGACGTGTTTGAAAAAATTTACTTTACGATCCTAATGCTCAATTCTCATGAAAGTATTGACGTTATCGATCAAAATGAAGTAGGTACCATAAATTATAATTTTGTAAATTGAAGTTCTTTCAGTTCGATTATTTAATAACTGCAAAAAGGTTAGTTTCTCAGTTTAAACGAATGAGGAGAGTTTCTGAATATCAATATGCAAGACTTAAAATTGAATACAGAAAGAGGATTCCATTTGTAAATACGTTGGACATCATTACATTGGACATTTGGATACATCGACATTGATAGTTTATTAGTAAAGCGATTGAAATGTGAAATTGTTAACTTTTTACAAGAACTGCCATGCTAAAGCCATCAAAATAACAAAATGTGGGACATTACCTGTTTTCTATGATCCATTTATTCAATAAAATGTTATTATGGTAAATTGTTACATTTTTTGATGCCGTTGTCTCCTTTTAGTGTACAAATTGTCGTTCCCTTCTCAGATCTTAGTTGGAATAGTTGGTACTTCCTCCAATTTTCGATTAGCACAAAATGGACAACACAACACTAGAAAAAAATGTTGCTACGATTGCCAAAACATACTAAAATTAATATTAATACAGTCGAGTCCACTTATCAAGAACCCATCGTATCGCGAGCGTTAGGTTTTGCTTTCAACTCGGTAGTTATTTGTAAGTATCCAGTATGCAATTTGTGCGAGGGCTGGAAGTTGTTTGAAGTTTTTAAAATCCAAGGTTAGAAACCTTTTACACGCTTTAACGTTTCTCTCGATTGCAAGTGGCTGCCGTGGTTCTCTCACTAGCCATATTTTTGTCTAATTTGACTGGGCTATAAGTAGACACTATAGTATTATAGCACCCCTATTTCATAGTGATGAGGTTAATGACTTCCTGAGCGGCGCATCCTGCTAAAACGGCTGAAACCAAATGTAATTCTGCACCTCCATAACGACAAACTGCGTGCACATGGTCATCGCTGATTACGGGAGCAGAGCATCCCCATTCCAATAACAGTTTACCAATTGATATTTTTAATTTAAGTATATCCGATTCTACGTGGTCGTCAAATTAGCCGGGGTAACTATTGTATTCGCTTATAAAACGCTCCAACCCTCTTAGAATCACGTAATAAAACATTAAACTTTCGGAGTCTTCCAAATGAGGTTCGATGTTAAGAGAACTATTTTGATATTCATCGGCGATGCAATGACCACGTAATAAGTACAATTCTGACGAATGCTTACAAATTTACAAAACAATTTTACCTGTAACAACTTACTGATTATTGTTGAAATTTTTCTTTTATCCATTCCCCTCAGTTCCTGAAATGACGTCGGGAGACTGTCCAACGTTTTGAGCAATTTGTATCAAACGTTTGTAAATTGTTTCGGCTTGTAAATTGACTTGTTTTTGATACAGTTATTGTTAAGCTATGTAACTTGCTGTATCTGTGGTCATATATGGTAAACTTCCTCGTACCGATAGCACTCCTTCTTTTTCGACCAATTCTTTCATTGCAACACAAATAACCCAAAAAGAGAGAGACTACGACAAAACGACTTCATTTAATTAGCATAGCTTTAGAATCTACTTGTACTTACTTCAAACCGAAGCTGGAGCGATATTGAGAGCACCTAAATTTCTACATAGTAATCATTTGTCGCTATACCATAATGCTGAGAATGCTAATTGGAATTTACACAATTACACTTTCAAACATTCCAAATCCATAAATCATAAATCCCATTTCGAAATCTTGAAAAAAGGTTCACAGCATAACCTTAAAATTAAAATCCTTATAAAAGCAAGGGTGACCAAAAGTACTATAAGGAAGGGACAATATACATAACGGACATCTTACATACACGAAAGAAACTTTTATAATTAAATACATATGAGCGATACATGGTGAAAATCAATAAACATATTGTAATTTGTAATAAAACAAAAATCGTTTGCATTTGAAGAATTTACTTACAGCGTAGCAAAACGCGTATGTGGTTTTATTAAACATGGGAAAATTCTATTTTTGTTTTATTATAAGAAACTCATTTTCAAATCTTTGTTAATGTATGTTGGATTCCGATAATTAAGGGGTAGAATAATGTTTTCCGTATTTATTTCAAAACTTAATCTTTTGGAAACAAGTAGTTTGAAAAATTATACGCAAAAGACGAAAATGGAACTAAATATTTAAGTAGAGGTAAAAGAGCATTTACAAGTTTTTAGAAAAAAATTAATTGAAGTTCAAATCAATCTGTATTTAGGAAAAAGAATTCATGGCGAAAATGTTTTTAGAGACTTTTGATACTGTACTCAAAAATAGGTTAATAAAAAAACTGGAAAAGTATAAAGTCAGAGAAAACGAAAAGAAATTATTTCAATGAGGTTTTAAGTTACGGTATTTGATAATGAAGAGTCCTCTGAAATTCCTGTAAACCTAGAAGTTTGTATATTAATGACCTGGAATTTAATCTTAAATATGGCTCTATAAATTTTTTTGCTGTTGATATAAGCTGGTATTGGAGAACAGAATATAAAATAAAAGTTGTTTCTAAAATACAGAAGTACTATTCTTTTTCAACTAATCTAGGATAAATAAAACCAGTTATATGTTACGATTTTACGCAATTTATATTTTCTCAGAGCTACTCTTTTGGCGAATGGATGTTGAAATTTTAATAATAGATTAAAAACGCTTAATGTAACAATTAAAAAACTGAAAGCCAGAGTGAGACTAGCAAAAGAAAAACCCACTACGTTATAAGCGTTCGAGTTTCAAAATAGATTTGTACTGCAGTTGTGCAGTTGAATATAGTCAAAACCAGGAGAGGTGTCTTATGACACATCGCTAAAATGACGTATTACAATATTCTGTTGCATTCCCACAAAGTAAAAACAAACTTATAAAAAAGGATAGCGTGCGTCACATTACGTAGTTATTTGGAACAAATTAAAAGACACTTCTCCTGGTTTTGACTATAGAAACGAATGTAGATAGTGCCGTGGTCTTATTACGAATTATTGAGCAGTTGCAGATGTTAGGTTAAAGCCTCATTGACACGGTGATAGTATTTTAGGAGAGTAAATATCATGAGAGTAAATCACGATAGTTACTGTCGTGAGAGCAACTTTAATTTCAATATACACGGTGATAGTATTTCTAGCGATAGCAGAGAGAGAGAGAGAGAGAGAAAGAGTCGAATTTACACGATGTTGTTTAAGCGAGATAGTCGGTAACTATCGTGAGAATTACTCGCAACTATCTAGCTTGACTTGATAGTTGAGAGTAACTATCATAATAGTGATAGTGCGATAGTAGTCTATTTACACGATGATAATTTTGGTGAGATTTGCTATCATGATAGTAACTCTCACAAACTATCGCGAAAACTATCACCGTGTCAATGAGGCTTTAAACTTTCTAATTCATGATTGTCTCTATTTTGTTGTACTAAATAGTAGTAGCTTTGGTTATGTGGTGGGTTGTTCTTTCCCTGGTGTCACTAATAAAGGGTGTCCCAACAAGAGCGCCGGGTTTAAATTTGCCGCCATCTTGTTAATTCGAGTTGTACGGTGATTTTTTTTCGCCAATTGTCACGTACAGATCACACGATTTAAAAATATGGAAAAGTATTCAAACCAACAACGTTTAATTATTGTAAAAACACATTACAAAAATGATGAAAAGTTTTCGAAAACAGTTCGCCATTTACGTAAAGTTTTTGGTCGCACTAATGCGCCAAATGAATCGACAGTGAGGCGTTTAATTACAAAATTTGAGACCAAATTTACGCTGATGGATCAGAAGATCCATCGTCGTCGTCCTTGTCGGTCACTAAAAAATATAGCCACAATAAGGGAATCTGTAGCCGAGAATCCAGGAACTTCCATTCGGTATCGTGGTCAAAAATGGAACATTTCCAGAAGCACTATGCAACGAATTTTGGTAAAAGATGATGTTACTGCAGATTAAGTTTCTAGGTCGTGTCATTTCTCGATTTGGCGATCAACATTGGCCACCAAGATCGTGCGATCTAACACCGATGGACTTTTTTCTTTGAGGCTATGTGAAGGAAAAGGTGTATACTGATAAGCCTGAAACAGTTGAACATCTTAAAGAGGAAATACGACGCGTTATTGGTGAAATACAGCCACATTTAAGCAAAAACGTTAATTCAAAATTTCAACAAAAGAATAACCCTGTGCCAGAGGTTCCGTGGTGGCCATTTGCCTGATTTTGTATTTCACGTTTAATCGGAACTATTTTTCTTTATGTTGAAATAAAAATGTTTGCTTAATTCCAAGAATAAATGTGTTTTTCTTTAAAACTACTACTACTATACTGTTACTATACAGCTAACAGGTGTTTATCGGCTTACACGTGTCTTGCGACGTGCATCGATATTTACGACTTTACGACGAAGGTTTCGCCTACAAAACGAAATACTTGTCTTCTTAAAACTTAAAATTATAAAGTCAAATAATGTATTAAAAAATGTCAAAATAATTTCAATTTTCAATACCAGGGTGACCAAAAGTACTCCTTAAAACAATATACATAACGGGCATTTTACATACAACATTTAACCTGTATTCAAGGCGTAAAATATTACGGTCAGTTTATTTAAAAATGAGCTAAACATGTTTGCGCCAAAAAAATTAATTCAAATATGCCAACGCTCCCAAACGCGCCGTTAAAAGTAACATCGTTGAACCCAATAGCATCCAAACGGATCGTCCGTTCGCTGTAAAAACTGGAACGAAAATACTCCCCAACTGGCTAAACCTTTTACCGTACAAATATTTAAACAAATTCGCTTCAGCGATTAAAAACGCGAGATCAAAGCTAAGGAACCACTGCTGCTAGCCCAAGAACGAGAATACTTCCGTGGCCGCCGTTAAAAAGGTATTCGCCGTCAAACTCGAAGAGCGAATTTCGAGTTAAATCGCGTTCAATCCGTCGTTTACAGAATGACGCTTAAAACTAATTGCACTGAATCGATAAATTTTTTAAAAACACGAGTTTAAAACTAAAGAACCACTGCTGCTAGCCCAAGAACTAGAAAATAGCCGTGGTAGCCGTTAAAAAGTTATTCGCCGTTATACACTCGAAGAACGAATTTCGAGTTAAATCGCGTTCAGTCCGTCGTTTACAAAATGACGCTTAAAACAAATTGCACTGAATCGATAAATTTTTTAAAAACACGAGTTTAAAACTAAAGAACCACTGCTGCTAGCCCAAGAACTAGAAAATAGCCGTGGTAGCCGTTAAAAAGTTATTCGCCGTTATACACTCGAAGAACGAATTTCGAGTTAAATCGCGTTCAGTCCGTCGTTTACAAAATGACGCTTAAAACAAATTGCACTGAATCGATAAATTTTTTAAAAACACGAGTTTAAAACTAAAGAACCACTGCTGCTAGCCCAAGAACTAGAAAATAGCCGTGGTAGCCGTTAAAAAGTTATTCGCCGTTATACACTCGAAGAACGAATTTCGAGTTAAATCGCGTTCAGTCCGTCGTTTACAAAATGACGCTTAAAACAAATTGCACTGAATCGATAAATTTTTTAAAAACACGACTTTAAAACTAAAGAACCACTGCTGCTAGCCCAAGAACTAGAAATTAGCCGTGGTAGCCGTTAAAAAGTTATTCGCCGTTATACACTCGAAGAACGAATTTCGAGTTAAATCGCGTTCAGTCCGTCGTTTACAAAATGACGCTTAAAACAAATTGCACTGAATCGATAAATTTTTTAAAAACACGACTTTAAAACTAAAGAACCACTGCTGCTAGCCCAAGAACTAGAAATTAGCCGTGGTAGCCGTTAAAAAGTTATTCGCCGTTATACACTCGAAGAACGAATTTCGAGTTAAATCGCGTTCAGTCCGTCGTTTACAAAATGACGCGTAAAACAAATTCCACTGAATCGATAAAATTTTAAAAACACGAGATTAAAACTAAAGAACCACTGCTGCTAGCCCAAGAGTTAGAAAATAGCCGTGGCAGCCGTTAAAAAGTTATTCGCCGTCATACACTCGAAGAACGAATTTCGAGTTAAATCGCGTTCAGTCCGTCGTTTACAAAATGACGCGTAAAACAAATTCCACTGAATCGATAAAATTTTAAAAACACGAGATTAAAACTAAAGAACCACTGCTGCTAGCCCAAGAGTTAGAAAATAGCCGTGGCAGCCGTTAAAAAGTTATTCGCCGTCATACACTCGAAGAACGAATTTCGAGTTAAATCGCGTTCAGTCCGTCGTTTACAAAATGACGCGTAAAACAAATTCCACTGAATCGATAAAATTTTAAAAACACGAGATTAAAACTAAAGAACCACTGCTGCTAGCCCAAGAGTTAGAAAATAGCCGTGGCAGCCGTTAAAAAGTTATTCGCCGTCATACACTCGAAGAACGAATTTCGAGTTAAATCGCGTTCAGTCCGTCGTTTACAAAATGACGCGTAAAACAAATTCCACTGAATCGATAAAATTTTAAAAACACGAGATTAAAACTAAAGAACCACTGCTGCTAGCCCAAGAGTTAGAAAATAGCCGTGGCAGCCGTTAAAAAGTTATTCGCCGTCATACACTCGAAGAACGAATTTCGAGTTAAATCGCGTTCAGTCCGTCGTTTACAAAATGACGCGTAAAACAAATTCCACTGAATCGATTAATTTTTTAAAAACACGAGATTAAAACTAAAGAACCACTGCTGTTAGCCCAAGAGTTAGAAAATAGCCGTGGCAGCCGTTAAAAAGTTATTCGGCGTCATACACTCGAAGAACGAATTTCGAGTTAAATCGCGTTCAGTCCGTCGTTTACAAAATGACGCGTAAAACAAATTCCACTGAATCGATTAATTTTTTAAAAACACGAGATTAAAACTAAAGAACCACTGCTGCTAGCCCAAGAGTTATAAAATAGCCGTGGCAGCCGTTAAAAAGTTATTCGCCGTCATACACTCGAAGAACGAATTTCGAGTTAAATCGCGTTCAGTCCGTCGTTTACAAAATGACGCGTAAAACAAATTCCACTGAATCGATTAATTTTTTAAAAACACGAGATTAAAACTAAAGAACCACTGCTGCTAGCCCAAGAGTTATAAAATAGCCGTGGCAGCCGTTAAAAAGTTATTCGCCGTCATACACTCGAAGAACGAATTTCGAGTTAAATCGCGTTCAGTCCGTCGTTTACAAAATGACGCGTAAAACAAATTCCACTGAATCGATTAATTTTTTAAAAACACGAGATTAAAACTAAAGAACCACTGCTGCTAGCCCAAGAGTTATAAAATAGCCGTGGCAGCCGTTAAAAAGTTATTCGCCGTCATACACTCGAAGAACGAATTTCGAGTTAAATCGCGTTCAGTCCGTCGTTTACAAAATGACGCGTAAAACAAATTCCACTGAATCGATAAAATTTTAAAAACACGAGATTAAAACTAAAGAACCACTGCTGCTAGCCCAAGAGTTAGAAAATAGCCGTGGCAGCCGTTAAAAAGTTATTCGCCGTCATACACTCGAAGAACGAATTTCGAGTTAAATCGCGTTCAGTCCGTCGTTTACAAAATGACGCGTAAAACAAATTCCACTGAATCGATAAAATTTTAAAAACACGAGATTAAAACTAAAGAACCACTGCTGCTAGCCCAAGAGTTAGAAAATAGCCGTGGCAGCCGTTAAAAAGTTATTCGCCGTCATACACTCGAAGAACGAATTTCGAGTTAAATCGCGTTCAGTCCGTCGTTTACAAAATGACGCGTAAAACAAATTCCACTGAATCGATAAAATTTTAAAAACACGAGATTAAAACTAAAGAACCACTGCTGCTAGCCCAAGAGTTAGAAAATAGCCGTGGCAGCCGTTAAAAAGTTATTCGCCGTCATACACTCGAAGAACGAATTTCGAGTTAAATCGCGTTCAGTCCGTCGTTTACAAAATGACGCGTAAAACAAATTCCACTGAATCGATAAAATTTTAAAAACACGAGATTAAAACTAAAGAACCACTGCTGCTAGCCCAAGAGTTAGAAAATAGCCGTGGCAGCCGTTAAAAAGTTATTCGCCGTCATACACTCGAAGAACGAATTTCGAGTTAAATCGCGTTCAGTCCGTCGTTTACAAAATGACGCGTAAAACAAATTCCACTGAATCGATTAATTTTTTAAAAACACGAGATTAAAACTAAAGAACCACTGCTGTTAGCCCAAGAGTTAGAAAATAGCCGTGGCAGCCGTTAAAAAGTTATTCGGCGTCATACACTCGAAGAACGAATTTCGAGTTAAATCGCGTTCAGTCCGTCGTTTACAAAATGACGCGTAAAACAAATTCCACTGAATCGATTAATTTTTTAAAAACACGAGATTAAAACTAAAGAACCACTGCTGCTAGCCCAAGAGTTATAAAATAGCCGTGGCAGCCGTTAAAAAGTTATTCGCCGTCATACACTCGAAGAACGAATTTCGAGTTAAATCGCGTTCAGTCCGTCGTTTACAAAATGACGCGTAAAACAAATTCCACTGAATCGATTAATTTTTTAAAAACACGAGATTAAAACTAAAGAACCACTGCTGCTAGCCCAAGAGTTATAAAATAGCCGTGGCAGCCGTTAAAAAGTTATTCGCCGTCATACACTCGAAGAACGAATTTCGAGTTAAATCGCGTTCAGTCCGTCGTTTACAAAATGACGCGTAAAACAAATTCCACTGAATCGATTAATTTTTTAAAAACAAGAGATTAAAACTAAAGAACCACTGCTGTTAGCCCAAGAGTTAGAAAATAGCCGTGGCAGCCGTTAAAAAGTTATTCGCCGTCATACACTCGAAGAACGAATTTCGAGTTAAATCGCGTTCAGTCCGTCGTTTACAAAATGACGCGTAAAACAAATTCCACTGAATCGATTAATTTTTTAAAAACACGAGATTAAAACTAAAGAACCACTGCTGCTAGCCCAAGAGTTAGAAAATAGCCGTGGCAGCCGTTAAAAAGTTATTCGCCGTCATACACTCGAAGAACGAATTTCGAGTTAAATCGCGTTCAGTCCGTCGTTTACAAAATGACGCGTAAAACAAATTCCACTGAATCGATTAATTTTTTAAGAAACAAGAGATTAAAACTAAAGAACCACTGCTGTTAGCCCAAGAGTTAGAAAATAGCCGTGGCAGCCGTTAAAAAGTTATTCGCCGTCATACACTCGAAGAACGAATTTCGAGTTAAATCGCGTTCAGTCCGTCGTTTACAAAATGACGCGTAAAACAAATTCCACTGAATCGATTAATTTTTTAAAAACACGAGATTAAAACTAAAGAACCACTGCTGCTAGCCCAAGGGTTAGAAAATAGCCGTGGCACTGGACACGACGTAGTCGTCCTTTAACCTCGATCTAGTGTGTTTTTGAATTTTTGGTATCAGAGAAATTTTTTGTTTCGTATATTTAAAAATTGCAGACGCGATTTTAGAAAATTAAACTGTCTCGGGGCTGGAAATAAAACTTTTATCTGAAGTTCCCGAGACCAGACGCCCGAAATCGAATTCAACTTTCTGGACAGTCCTTTAACCTCGATCTAGTGTGTTTTTGAATTTTTGGTATCAGAGAAATTTTTTGTTTCGTATATTTAAAAATTGCAGACGCGATTTTAGAAAATTAAACTGTCTCGGGGCTGGAAATAAAACTTTTATCTGAATATCTCGAGACCAGACGCCCGAAATCGAATTCAACTTTCTGGACAGTCCTTTAACCTCGATCTAGTGTGTTTTTGAATTTTTGGTATCAGAGAAATTTTTTGTTTCGTATATTTAAAAATTGCAGACGCGATTTTAGAAAATTAAACTGTCTCGGGGCTGGAAATAAAACTTTTATCTGAATATCTCGAGACCAGACGCCCGAAATCGAATTCAACTTTCTGGACAGTCCTTTAACCTCGATCTAGTGTGTTTTTGAATTTTTGGTATCAGAGAAATTTTTTGTTTCGTATATTTAAAAATTGCAGACGCGATCTTAGAAAATTAAACTGTCTCGGGGCTGGAAATAAAACTTTTATCTGAAGTTCCCGAGACCAGACGCCCGAAATCGAATTCAACTTTCTGGACAGTCCTTTAACCTCGATCTAGTGTGTTTTTGAATTTTTGGTATCAGAGAAATTTTTTGTTTCGTATATTTAAAAATTGCAGACGCGATTTTAGAAAATTAAACTGTCTCGGGGCTGGAAATAAAACTTTTATCTGAAGTTCCCGAGACCAGACGCCCGAAATCGAATTCAACTTTCTGGACAGTCCTTTAACCTCGATCTAGTGTGTTTTTGAATTTTTGGTATCAGAGAAATTTTTTGTTTCGTATATTTAAAAATTGCAGACGCGATTTTAGAAAATTAAACTGTCTCGGGGCTGGAAATAAAACTTTTATCTGAAGTTCCCGAGACCAGACGCCCGAAATCGAATTCAACTTTCTGGACAGTCCTTTAACCTCGATCTAGTGTGTTTTTGAATTTTTGGTATCAGAGAAATTTTTTGTTTCGTATATTTAAAAATTGCAGACGCGATTTTAGAAAATTAAACTGTCTCGGGGCTGGAAATAAAACTTTTATCTGAAGTTCCCGAGACCAGACGCCCGAAATCGAATTCAACTTTCTGGACAGTCCTTTAACCTCGATCTAGTGTGTTTTTGAATTTTTGGTATCAGAGAAATTTTTTGTTTCGTATATTTAAAAATTGCAGACGCGATTTTAGAAAATTAAACTGTCTCGGGGCTGGAAATAAAACTTTTATCTGAATATCTCGAGACCAGAGGCCCGAAATCGAATTCAACTTTCTGGACAGTCCTTTAACCTCGATCTAGTGTGTTTTTGAATTTTTGGTATCAGAGAAATTTTTTGTTTCGTATATTTAAAAATTGCAGACGCGATTTTAGAAAATTAAACTGTCTCGGGGCTGGAAATAAAACTTTTATCTGAAGTTCCCGAGACCAGACGCCCGAAATCGAATTCAACTTTCTGGACAGTCCTTTAACCTCGATCTAGTGTGTTTTTGAATTTTTGGTATCAGAGAAATTTTTTGTTTCGTATATTTAAAAATTGCAGACGCGATTTTAGAAAATTAAACTGTCTCGGGGCTGGAAATAAAACTTTTATCTGAAGTTCCCGAGACCAGACGCCCGAAATCGAATTCAACTTTCTGGACAGTCCTTTAACCTCGATCTAGTGTGTTTTTGAATTTTTGGTATCAGAGAAATTTTTTGTTTCGTATATTTAAAAATTGCAGACGCGATTTTAGAAAATTAAACTGTCTCGGGGCTGGAAATAAAACTTTTATCTGAATATCTCGAGACCAGAGGCCCGAAATCGAATTCAACTTTCTGGACAGTCCTTTAACCTCGATCTAGTGTGTTTTTGAATTTTTGGTATCAGAGAAATTTTTTGTTTCGTATATTTAAAAATTGCAGACGCGATTTTAGAAAATTAAACTGTCTCGGGGCTGGAAATAAAACTTTTATCTGAATATCTCGAGACCAGACGCCCGAAATCGAATTCAACTTTCTGGACACGACGTAGTCGTCCTTTAACCTCGATCTAGTGTGTTTTTGAATTTTTGGTATCAGAGAAATTTTTTGTTTCGTATATTTAAAAATTGCAGACGCGATTTTAGAAAATTAAACTGTCTCGGGGCTGGAAATAAAACTTTTATCTGAATATCTCGAGACCAGACGCCCGAAATCGAATTCAACTTTCTGGACACGACGTAGTCGTCCTTTAACCTCGATCTAGTGTGTTTTTGAATTTTTGGTATCAGAGAAATTTTTTGTTTCGTATATTTAAAAATTGCAGACGCGATTTTAGAAAATTAAACTGTCTCGGGGCTGGAAATAAAACTTTTATCTGAATATCTCGAGACCAGACGCCCGAAATCGAATTCAACTTTCTGGACACGACGTAGTCGTCCTTTAACCTCGATCTAGTGTGTTTTTGAATTTTTGGTATCAGAGAAATTTTTTGTTTCGTATATTTAAAAATTGCAGACGCGATTTTAGAAAATTAAACTGTCTCGGGGCTGGAAATAAAACTTTTATCTGAATATCTCGAGACCAGACGCCCGAAATCGAATTCAACTTTCTGGACACGACGTAGTCGTCCTTTAACCTCGATCTAGTGTGTTTTTGAATTTTTGGTATCAGAGAAATTTTTTGTTTCGTATATTTAAAAATTGCAGACGCGATTTTAGAAAATTAAACTGTCTCGGGGCTGGAAATAAAACTTTTATCTGAATATCTCGAGACCAGACGCCCGAAATCGAATTCAACTTTCTGGACACGACGTAGTCGTCCTTTATCCTCGATCTAGTGTGTTTTTGAATTTTTGGTATCAGAGAAATTTTTTGTTTCGTATATTTAAAAATTGCAGACGCGATTTTAGAAAATTAAACTGTCTCGGGGCTGGAAATAAAACTTTTATCTGAATATCTCGAGACCAGACGCCCGAAATCGAATTCAACTTTCTGGACACGACGTAGTCGTCCTTTAACCTCGATCTAGTGTGTTTTTGAATTTTTGGTATCAGAGAAATTTTTTGTTTCGTATATTTAAAAATTGCAGACGCGATTTTAGAAAATTAAACTGTCTCGGGGCTGGAAATAAAACTTTTATCTGAATATCTCGAGACCAGACGCCCGAAATCGAATTCAACTTTCTGGACAGTCCTTTAACCTCGATCTAGTGTGTTTTTGAATTTTTGGTATCAGAGAAATTTTTTGTTTCGTATATTTAAAAATTGCAGACGCGATTTTAGAAAATTAAACTGTCTCGGGGCTGGAAATAAAACTTTTATCTGAATATCTCGAGACCAGACGCCCGAAATCGAATTCAACTTTCTGGACACGACGTAGTCGTCCTTTAACCTCGATCTAGTGTGTTTTTGAATTTTTGGTATCAGAGAAATTTTTTGTTTCGTATATTTAAAAATTGCAGACGCGATTTTAGAAAATTAAACTGTCTCGGGGCTGGAAATAAAACTTTTATCTGAATATCTCGAGACCAGACGCCCGAAATCGAATTCAACTTTCTGGACAGTCCTTTAACCTCGATCTAGTGTGTTTTTGAATTTTTGGTATCAGAGAAATTTTTTGTTTCGTATATTTAAAAATTGCAGACGCGATTTTAGAAAATTAAACTGTCTCGGGGCTGGAAATAAAACTTTTATCTGAATATCTCGAGACCAGACGCCCGAAATCGAATTCAACTTTCTGGACAGTCCTTTAACCTCGATCTCGTGTGTTTTTGAATTTTTGGTATCAGAGAAATTTTTTGTTTCGTATATTTAAAAATTGCAGACGCGATTTTAGAAAATTAAACTGTCTCGGGGCTGGAAATAAAACTTTTATCTGAAGTTCCCGAGACCAGACGCCCGAAATCGAATTCAACTTTCTGGACAGTCCTTTAACCTCGATCTAGTGTGTTTTTGAATTTTTGGTATCAGAGAAATTTTTTGTTTCGTATATTTAAAAATTGCAGACGCGATTTTAGAAAATTAAACTGTCTCGGGGCTGGAAATAAAACTTTTATCTGAATATCTCGAGACCAGACGCCCGAAATCGAATTCAACTTTCTGGACACGACGTAGTCGTCCTTTAACCTCGATCTAGTGTGTTTTTGAATTTTTGGTATCAGAGAAATTTTTTGTTTCGTATATTTAAAAATTGCAGACGCGATTTTAGAAAATTAAACTGTCTCGGGGCTGGAAATAAAACTTTTATCTGAATATCTCGAGACCAGACGCCCGAAATCGAATTCAACTTTCTGGACAGTCCTTTAACCTCGATCTAGTGTGTTTTTGAATTTTTGGTATCAGAGAAATTTTTTGTTTCGTATATTTAAAAATTGCAGACGCGATTTTAGAAAATTAAACTGTCTCGGGGCTGGAAATAAAACTTTTATCTGAATATCTCGAGACCAGACGCCCGAAATCGAATTCAACTTTCTGGACAGTCCTTTAACCTCGATCTAGTGTGTTTTTGAATTTTTGGTATCAGAGAAATTTTTTGTTTCGTATATTTAAAAATTGCAGACGCGATTTTAGAAAATTAAACTGTCTCGGGGCTGGAAATAAAACTTTTATCTGAAGTTCCCGAGACCAGACGCCCGAAATCGAATTCAACTTTCTGGACAGTCCTTTAACCTCGATCTCGTGTGTTTTTGAATTTTTGGTATCAGAGAAATTTTTTGTTTCGTATATTTAAAAATTGCAGACGCGATTTTAGAAAATTAAACTGTCTCGGGGCTGGAAATAAAACTTTTATCTGAATATCTCGAGACCAGACGCCCGAAATCGAATTCAACTTTCTGGACAGTCCTTTAACCTCGATCTCGTGTGTTTTTGAATTTTTGGTATCAGAGAAATTTTTTGTTTCGTATATTTAAAAATTGCAGACGCGATTTTAGAAAATTAAACTGTCTCGGGGCTGGAAATAAAACTTTTATCTGAAGTTCCCGAGACCAGACGCCCGAAATCGAATTCAACTTTCTGGACAGTCCTTTAACCTCGATCTAGTGTGTTTTTGAATTTTTGGTATCAGAGAAATTTTTTGTTTCGTATATTTAAAAATTGCAGACGCGATTTTAGAAAATTAAACTGTCTCGGGGCTGGAAATAAAACTTTTATCTGAATATCTCGAGACCAGACGCCCGAAATCGAATTCAACTTTCTGGACACGACGTAGTCGTCCTTTAACCTCGATCTAGTGTGTTTTTGAATTTTTGGTATCAGAGAAATTTTTTGTTTCGTATATTTAAAAATTGCAGACGCGATTTTAGAAAATTAAACTGTCTCGGGGCTGGAAATAAAACTTTTATCTGAATATCTCGAGACCAGACGCCCGAAATCGAATTCAACTTTCTGGACAGTCCTTTAACCTCGATCTAGTGTGTTTTTGAATTTTTGGTATCAGAGAAATTTTTTGTTTCGTATATTTAAAAATTGCAGACGCGATTTTAGAAAATTAAACTGTCTCGGGGCTGGAAATAAAACTTTTATCTGAATATCTCGAGACCAGACGCCCGAAATCGAATTCAACTTTCTGGACAGTCCTTTAACCTCGATCTCGTGTGTTTTTGAATTTTTGGTATCAGAGAAATTTTTTGTTTCGTATATTTAAAAATTGCAGACGCGATTTTAGAAAATTAAACTGTCTCGGGGCTGGAAATAAAACTTTTATCTGAATATCTCGAGACCAGACGCCCGAAATCGAATTCAACTTTCTGGACAGTCCTTTAACCTCGATCTAGTGTGTTTTTGAATTTTTGGTATCAGAGAAATTTTTTGTTTCGTATATTTAAAAATTGCAGACGCGATTTTAGAAAATTAAACTGTCTCGGGGCTGGAAATAAAACTTTTATCTGAATATCTCGAGACCAGACGCCCGAAATCGAATTCAACTTTCTGGACAGTCCTTTAACCTCGATCTAGTGTGTTTTTGAATTTTTGGTATCAGAGAAATTTTTTGTTTCGTATATTTAAAAATTGCAGACGCGATTTTAGAAAATTAAACTGTCTCGGGGCTGGAAATAAAACTTTTATCTGAATATCTCGAGACCAGACGCCCGAAATCGAATTCAACTTTCTGGACAGTCCTTTAACCTCGATCTAGTGTGTTTTTGAATTTTTGGTATCAGAGAAATTTTTTGTTTCGTATATTTAAAAATTGCAGACGCGATTTTAGAAAATTAAACTGTCTCGGGGCTGGAAATAAAACTTTTATCTGAATATCTCGAGACCAGACGCCCGAAATCGAATTCAACTTTCTGGACAGTCCTTTAACCTCGATCTCGTGTGTTTTTGAATTTTTGGTATCAGAGAAATTTTTTGTTTCGTATATTTAAAAATTGCAGACGCGATTTTAGAAAATTAAACTGTCTCGGGGCTGGAAATAAAACTTTTATCTGAATATCTCGAGACCAGACGCCCGAAATCGAATTCAACTTCCTGGACAGTCCTTTAACCTCGATCTAGTGTGTTTTTGAATTTTTGGTATCAGAGAAATTTTTTGTTTCGTATATTTAAAAATTGCAGACGCGATTTTAGAAAATTAAACTGTCTCGGGGCTGGAAATAAAACTTTTATCTGAAGTTCCCGAGACCAGACGCCCGAAATCGAATTCAACTTTCTGGACAGTCCTTTAACCTCGATCTAGTGTGTTTTTGAATTTTTGGTATCAGAGAAATTTTTTGTTTCGTATATTTAAAAATTGCAGACGCGATTTTAGAAAATTAAACTGTCTCGGGGCTGGAAATAAAACTTTTATCTGAATATCTCGAGACCAGACGCCCGAAATCGAATTCAACTTTCTGGACAGTCCTTTAACCTCGATCTAGTGTGTTTTTGAATTTTTGGTATCAGAGAAATTTTTTGTTTCGTATATTTAAAAATTGCAGACGCGATTTTAGAAAATTAAACTGTCTCGGGGCTGGAAATAAAACTTTTATCTGAATATCTCGAGACCAGACGCCCGAAATCGAATTCAACTTCCTGGACAGTCCTTTAACCTCGATCTAGTGTGTTTTTGAATTTTTGGTATCAGAGAAATTTTTTGTTTCGTATATTTAAAAATTGCAGACGCGATTTTAGAAAATTAAACTGTCTCGGGGCTGGAAATAAAACTTTTATCTGAAGTTCCCGAGACCAGACGCCCGAAATCGAATTCAACTTTCTGGACAGTCCTTTAACCTCGATCTAGTGTGTTTTTGAATTTTTGGTATCAGAGAAATTTTTTGTTTCGTATATTTAAAAATTGCAGACGCGATTTTAGAAAATTAAACTGTCTCGGGGCTGGAAATAAAACTTTTATCTGAAGTTCCCGAGACCAGACGCCCGAAATCGAATTCAACTTCCTGGACAGTCCTTTAACCTCGATCTAGTGTGTTTTTGAATTTTTGGTATCAGAGAAATTTTTTGTTTCGTATATTTAAAAATTGCAGACGCGATTTTAGAAAATTAAACTGTCTCGGGGCTGGAAATAAAACTTTTATCTGAAGTTCCCGAGACCAGACGCCCGAAATCGAATTCAACTTTCTGGACAGTCCTTTAACCTCGATCTAGTGTGTTTTTGAATTTTTGGTATCAGAGAAATTTTTTGTTTCGTATATTTAAAAATTGCAGACGCGATTTTAGAAAATTAAACTGTCTCGGGGCTGGAAATAAAACTTTTATCTGAAGTTCCCGAGACCAGACGCCCGAAATCGAATTCAACTTTCTGGACAGTCCTTTAACCTCGATCTAGTGTGTTTTTGAATTTTTGGTATCAGAGAAATTTTTTGTTTCGTATATTTAAAAATTGCAGACGCGATTTTAGAAAATTAAACTGTCTCGGGGCTGGAAATAAAACTTTTATCTGAATATCTCGAGACCAGACGCCCGAAATCGAATTCAACTTTCTGGACAGTCCTTTAACCTCGATCTCGTGTGTTTTTGAATTTTTGGTATCAGAGAAATTTTTTGTTTCGTATATTTAAAAATTGCAGACGCGATTTTAGAAAATTAAACTGTCTCGGGGCTGGAAATAAAACTTTTATCTGAAGTTCCCGAGACCAGACGCCCGAAATCGAATTCAACTTTCTGGACAGTCCTTTAACCTCGATCTCGTGTGTTTTTGAATTTTTGGTATCAGAGAAATTTTTTGTTTCGTATATTTAAAAATTGCAGACGCGATTTTAGAAAATTAAACTGTCTCGGGGCTGGAAATAAAACTTTTATCTGAAGTTCCCGAGACCAGACGCCCGAAATCGAATTCAACTTTCTGGACAGTCCTTTAACCTCGATCTAGTGTGTTTTTGAATTTTTGGTATCAGAGAAATTTTTTGTTTCGTATATTTAAAAATTGCAGACGCGATTTTAGAAAATTAAACTGTCTCGGGGCTGGAAATAAAACTTTTATCTGAATATCTCGAGACCAGACGCCCGAAATCGAATTCAACTTTCTGGACAGTCCTTTAACCTCGATCTCGTGTGTTTTTGAATTTTTGGTATCAGAGAAATTTTTTGTTTCGTATATTTAAAAATTGCAGACGCGATTTTAGAAAATTAAACTGTCTCGGGGCTGGAAATAAAACTTTTATCTGAAGTTCCCGAGACCAGAGGCCCGAAATCGAATTCAACTTTCTGGACAGTCCTTTAACCTCGATCTAGTGTGTTTTTGAATTTTTGGTATCAGAGAAATTTTTTGTTTCGTATATTTAAAAATTGCAGACGCGATTTTAGAAAATTAAACTGTCTCGGGGCTGGAAATAAAACTTTTATCTGAAGTTCCCGAGACCAGACGCCCGAAATCGAATTCAACTTTCTGGACAGTCCTTTAACCTCGATCTAGTGTGTTTTTGAATTTTTGGTATCAGAGAAATTTTTTGTTTCGTATATTTAAAAATTGCAGACGCGATTTTAGAAAATTAAACTGTCTCGGGGCTGGAAATAAAACTTTTATCTGAAGTTCCCGAGACCAGACGCCCGAAATCGAATTCAACTTTCTGGACAGTCCTTTAACCTCGATCTAGTGTGTTTTTGAATTTTTGGTATCAGAGAAATTTTTTGTTTCGTATATTTAAAAATTGCAGACGCGATTTTAGAAAATTAAACTGTCTCGGGGCTGGAAATAAAACTTTTATCTGAAGTTCCCGAGACCAGACGCCCGAAATCGAATTCAACTTTCTGGACAGTCCTTTAACCTCGATCTAGTGTGTTTTTGAATTTTTGGTATCAGAGAAATTTTTTGTTTCGTATATTTAAAAATTGCAGACGCGATTTTAGAAAATTAAACTGTCTCGGGGCTGGAAATAAAACTTTTATCTGAAGTTCCCGAGACCAGACGCCCGAAATCGAATTCAACTTTCTGGACAGTCCTTTAACCTCGATCTAGTGTGTTTTTGAATTTTTGGTATCAGAGAAATTTTTTGTTTCGTATATTTAAAAATTGCAGACGCGATTTTAGAAAATTAAACTGTCTCGGGGCTGGAAATAAAACTTTTATCTGAAGTTCCCGAGACCAGACGCCCGAAATCGAATTCAACTTTCTGGACAGTCCTTTAACCTCGATCTAGTGTGTTTTTGAATTTTTGGTATCAGAGAAATTTTTTGTTTCGTATATTTAAAAATTGCAGACGCGATTTTAGAAAATTAAACTGTCTCGGGGCTGGAAATAAAACTTTTATCTGAAGTTCCCGAGACCAGACGCCCGAAATCGAATTCAACTTTCTGGACAGTCCTTTAACCTCGATCTAGTGTGTTTTTGAATTTTTGGTATCAGAGAAATTTTTTGTTTCGTATATTTAAAAATTGCAGACGCGATTTTAGAAAATTAAACTGTCTCGGGGCTGGAAATAAAACTTTTATCTGAAGTTCCCGAGACCAGACGCCCGAAATCGAATTCAACTTTCTGGACAGTCCTTTAACCTCGATCTAGTGTGTTTTTGAATTTTTGGTATCAGAGAAATTTTTTGTTTCGTATATTTAAAAATTGCAGACGCGATTTTAGAAAATTAAACTGTCTCGGGGCTGGAAATAAAACTTTTATCTGAAGTTCCCGAGACCAGACGCCCGAAAATCGAATTCAACTTTCTGGACAGTCCTTTAACCTCGATCTAGTGTGTTTTTGAATTTTTGGTATCAGAGAAATTTTTTGTTTCGTATATTTAAAAAATTGCAGACGCGATTTTAGAAAATTAAACTGTCTCGGGGCTGGAAATAAAACTTTTATCTGAAGTTCCCGAGACCAGACGCCCGAAATCGAATTCAACTTTCTGGACAGTCCTTTAACCTCGATCTAGTGTGTTTTTGAATTTTTGGTATCAGAGAAATTTTTTGTTTCGTATATTTAAAAATTGCAGACGCGATTTTAGAAAATTAAACTGTCTCGGGGCTGGAAATAAAACTTTTATCTGAAGTTCCCGAGACCAGACGCCCGAAATCGAATTCAACTTTCTGGACAGTCCTTTAACCTCGATCTAGTGTGTTTTTGAATTTTTGGTATCAGAGAAATTTTTTGTTTCGTATATTTAAAAATTGCAGACGCGATTTTAGAAAATTAAACTGTCTCGGGGCTGGAAATAAAACTTTTATCTGAAGTTCCCGAGACCAGACGCCCGAAATCGAATTCAACTTTCTGGACAGTCTTTAACCTCGATCTAGTGTGTTTTTGAATTTTTGGTATCAGAGAAATTTTTTGTTTCGTATATTTAAAAATTGCAGACGCGATTTTAGAAAATTAAACTGTCTCGGGGCTGGAAATAAAACTTTTATCTGAAGTTCCCGAGACCAGACGCCCGAAATCGAATTCAACTTTCTGGACAGTCCTTTAACCTCGATCTAGTGTGTTTTTGAATTTTTGGTATCAGAGAAATTTTTTGTTTCGTATATTTAAAAATTGCAGACGCGATTTTAGAAAATTAAACTGTCTCGGGGCTGGAAATAAAACTTTTATCTGAAGTTCCCGAGACCAGACGCCCGAAATCGAATTCAACTTTCTGGACAGTCCTTTTAACCTCGATCTAGTGTGTTTTTGAATTTTTGGTATCAGAGAAATTTTTTGTTTCGTATATTTAAAAATTGCAGACGCGATTTTAGAAAATTAAACTGTCTCGGGGCTGGAAATAAAACTTTTATCTGAAGTTCCCGAGACCAGACGCCCGAAATCGAATTCAACTTTCTGGACAGTCCTTTAACCTCGATCTAGTGTGTTTTTGAATTTTTGGTATCAGAGAAATTTTTTGTTTCGTATATTTAAAAATTGCAGACGCGATTTTAGAAAATTAAACTGTCTCGGGGCTGGAAATAAAACTTTTATCTGAAGTTCCGAGACCAGACGCCCGAAATCGAATTCAACTTTCTGGACAGTCCTTTAACCTCGATCTAGTGTGTTTTTGAATTTTTGGTATCAGAGAAATTTTTTGTTTCGTATATTTAAAAATTGCAGACGCGATTTTAGAAAATTAAACTGTCTCGGGGCTGGAAATAAAACTTTTATCTGAAGTTCCCGAGACCAGACGCCCCGAAATCGAATTCAACTTTCTGGACAGTCCTTTAACCTCGATCTAGTGTGTTTTTGAATTTTTGGTATCAGAGAAATTTTTTGTTTCGTATATTTAAAAATTGCAGACGCGATTTTAGAAAATTAAACTGTCTCGGGCTGGAAATAAAACTTTTATCTGAAGTTCCCGAGACCAGACGCCCGAAATCGAATTCAACTTTCTGGACAGTCCTTTAACCTCGATCTAGTGTGTTTTTGAATTTTTGGTATCAGAGAAATTTTTTGTTTCGTATATTTAAAAATTGCAGACGCGATTTTAGAAAATTAAACTGTCTCGGGGCTGGAAATAAAACTTTTATCTGAAGTTCCCGAGACCAGACGCCCGAAATCGAATTCAACTTTCTGGACAGTCCTTTAACCTCGATCTAGTGTGTTTTTGAATTTTTGGTATCAGAGAAATTTTTTGTTTCGTATATTTAAAAATTGCAGACGCGATTTAGAAAATTAAACTGTCTCGGGGCTGGAAATAAAACTTTTATCTGAAGTTCCCGAGACCAGACGCCCGAAATCGAATTCAACTTTCTGGACAGTCCTTTAACCTCGATCTAGTGTGTTTTTGAATTTTTGGTATCAGAGAAATTTTTTGTTTCGTATATTTAAAAATTGCAGACGCGATTTTAGAAAATTAAACTGTCTCGGGGCTGGAAATAAAACTTTTATCTGAAGTTCCCGAGACCAGACGCCCGAAATCGAATTCAACTTTCTGGACAGTCCTTTAACCTCGATCTAGTGTGTTTTTGAATTTTTGGTATCAGAGAAATTTTTTGTTTCGTATATTTAAAAATTGCAGACGCGATTTTAGAAAATTAAACTGTCTCGGGGCTGGAAATAAAACTTTTATCTGAAGTTCCCGAGACCAGACGCCCGAAATCGAATTCAACTTTCTGGACAGTCCTTTAACCTCGATCTAGTGTGTTTTGAATTTTGGTATCAGAGAAATTTTTTGTTTCGTATATTTAAAAATTGCAGACGCGATTTTAGAAAATTAAACTGTCTCGGGGCTGGAAATAAAACTTTTATCTGAAGTTCCCGAGACCAGACGCCCGAAATCGAATTCAACTTTCTGGACAGTCCTTTAACCTCGATCTAGTGTGTTTTTGAATTTTTGGTATCAGAGAAATTTTTTGTTTCGTATATTTAAAAATTGCAGACGCGATTTTAGAAAATTAAACTGTCTCGGGGCTGGAAATAAAACTTTTATCTGAAGTTCCCGAGACCAGACGCCCGAAATCGAATTCAACTTTCTGGACAGTCCTTTTAACCTCGATCTAGTGTGTTTTTGAATTTTTGGTATCAGAGAAATTTTTTGTTTCGTATATTTAAAAATTGCAGACGCGATTTTAGAAAATTAAACTGTCTCGGGGCTGGAAATAAAACTTTTATCTGAAGTTCCCGAGACCAGACGCCCGAAATCGAATTCAACTTTCTGGACAGTCCTTTAACCTCGATCTAGTGTGTTTT
This sequence comes from Malthinus flaveolus, assembly GCA_950108345.1. Classification (NCBI taxonomy): domain Eukaryota; kingdom Metazoa; phylum Arthropoda; class Insecta; order Coleoptera; family Cantharidae; genus Malthinus; species Malthinus flaveolus. Next base: position 1,899,237 of record OX467288.1, read on the forward strand.
TGAATTTTTGGTATCAGAGAAATTTTTTGTTTCGTATATTTAAAAATTGCAGACGCGATTTTAGAAAATTAAACTGTCTCGGGGCTGGAAATAAAACTTTTATCTGAAGTTCCCGAGACCAGACGCCCGAAATCGAATTCAACTTTCTGGACAGTCCTTTAACCTCGATCTAGTGTGTTTTTGAATTTTTGGTATCAGAGAAATTTTTTGTTTCGTATATTTAAAAATTGCAGACGCGATTTTAGAAAATTAAACTGTCTCGGGGCTGGAAATAAAACTTTTATCTGAAGTTCCCGAGACCAGACGCCCGAAATCGAATTCAACTTTCTGGACAGTCCTTTAACCTCGATCTAGTGTGTTTTTGAATTTTTGGTATCAGAGAAATTTTTTGTTTCGTATATTTAAAAATTGCAGACGCGATTTTAGAAAATTAAACTGTCTCGGGGCTGGAAATAAAACTTTTATCTGAAGTTCCCGAGACCAGACGCCCGAAATCGAATTCAACTTTCTGGACAGTCCTTTAACCTCGATCTAGTGTGTTTTTGAATTTTTGGTATCAGAGAAATTTTTTGTTTCGTATATTTAAAAATTGCAGACGCGATTTTAGAAAATTAAACTGTCTCGGGGCTGGAAATAAAACTTTTATCTGAAGTTCCCGAGACCAGACGCCCGAAATCGAATTCAACTTTCTGGACAGTCCTTTAACCTCGATCTAGTGTGTTTTTGAATTTTTGGTATCAGAGAAATTTTTTGTTTCGTATATTTAAAAATTGCAGACGCGATTTTAGAAAATTAAACTGTCTCGGGGCTGGAAATAAAACTTTTATCTGAAGTTCCCGAGACCAGACGCCCGAAATCGAATTCAACTTTCTGGACAGTCCTTTAACCTCGATCTAGTGTGTTTTTGAATTTTTGGTATCAGAGAAATTTTTTGTTTCGTATATTTAAAAATTGCAGACGCGATTTTAGAAAATTAAACTGTCTCGGGGCTGGAAATAAAACTTTTATCTGAAGTTCCCGAGACCAGACGCCGAAATCGAATTCAACTTTCTGGACAGTCCTTTAACCTCGATCTAGTGTGTTTTTGAATTTTTGGTATCAGAGAAATTTTTTGTTTCGTATATTTAAAAATTGCAGACGCGATTTTAGAAAATTAAACTGTCTCGGGGCTGGAAATAAAACTTTTATCTGAAGTTCCCGAGACCAGACGCCCGAAATCGAATTCAACTTTCTGGACAGTCCTTTAACCTCGATCTAGTGTGTTTTTGAATTTTTGGTATCAGAGAAATTTTTTGTTTCGTATATTTAAAAATTGCAGACGCGATTTTAGAAAATTAAACTGTCTCGGGGCTGGAATAAAACTTTTATCTGAAGTTCCCGAGACCAGACGCCCGAAATCGAATTCAACTTTCTGGACAGTCCTTTAACCTCGATCTAGTGTGTTTTTGAATTTTTGGTATCAGAGAAATTTTTTGTTTCGTATATTTAAAAATTGCAGACGCGATTTTAGAAAATTAAACTGTCTCGGGGCTGGAAATAAAACTTTTATCTGAAGTTCCCGAGACCAGACGCCCGAAATCGAATTCAACTTTCTGGACAGTCCTTTAACCTCGATCTAGTGTGTTTTTGAATTTTTGGTATCAGAGAAATTTTTTGTTTCGTATATTTAAAAATTGCAGACGCGATTTTAGAAAATTAAACTGTCTCGGGGCTGGAAATAAAACTTTTATCTGAAGTTCCCGAGACCAGACGCCCGAAATCGAATTCAACTTTCTGGACAGTCCTTTAACCTCGATCTAGTGTGTTTTTGAATTTTTGGTATCAGAGAAATTTTTTGTTTCGTATATTTAAAAATTGCAGACGCGATTTTAGAAAATTAAACTGTCTCGGGGCTGGAAATAAAACTTTTATCTGAAGTTCCCGAGACCAGACGCCCGAAATCGAATTCAACTTTCTGGACAGTCCTTTAACCTCGATCTAGTGTGTTTTTGAATTTTTGGTATCAGAGAAATTTTTTGTTTCGTATATTTAAAAATTGCAGACGCGATTTTAGAAAATTAAACTGTCTCGGGGCTGGAAATAAAACTTTTATCTGAAGTTCCCGAGACCAGACGCCCGAAATCGAATTCAACTTTCTGGACAGTCCTTTAACCTCGATCTAGTGTGTTTTTGAATTTTTGGTATCAGAGAAATTTTTTGTTTCGTATATTTAAAAATTGCAGACGCGATTTTAGAAAATTAAACTGTCTCGGGGCTGGAAATAAAACTTTTATCTGAAGTTCCCGAGACCAGACGCCCGAAATCGAATTCAACTTTCTGGACAGTCCTTTAACCTCGATCTAGTGTGTTTTTGAATTTTTGGTATCAGAGAAATTTTTTGTTTCGTATATTTAAAAATTGCAGACGCGATTTTAGAAAATTAAACTGTCTCGGGGCTGGAAATAAAACTTTTATCTGAAGTTCCCGAGACCAGACGCCGAAATCGAATTCAACTTTCTGGACAGTCCTTTAACCTCGATCTAGTGTGTTTTTGAATTTTTGGTATCAGAGAAATTTTTGTTTCGTATATTTAAAAATTGCAGACGCGATTTTAGAAATTAAACTGTCTCGGGGCTGGAAATAAAACTTTTATCTGAAGTTCCCGAGACCAGACGCCCGAAATCGAATTCAACTTTCTGGACAGTCCTTTAACCTCGATCTAGTGTGTTTTTGAATTTTTGGTATCAGAGAAATTTTTTGTTTCGTATATTTAAAAATTGCAGACGCGATTTTAGAAAATTAAACTGTCTCGGGGCTGGAAATAAAACTTTTATCTGAAGTTCCCGAGACCAGACGCCCGAAATCGAATTCAACTTTCTGGACAGTCCTTTAACCTCGATCTAGTGTGTTTTTGAATTTTTGGTATCAGAGAAATTTTTTGTTTCGTATATTTAAAAATTGCAGACGCGATTTTAGAAAATTAAACTGTCTCGGGGCTGGAAATAAAACTTTTATCTGAAGTTCCCGAGACCAGACGCCCGAAATCGAATTCAACTTTCTGGACAGTCCTTTAACCTCGATCTAGTGTGTTTTTGAATTTTGGTATCAGAGAAATTTTTTGTTTCGTATATTTAAAAATTGCAGACGCGATTTTAGAAAATTAAACTGTCTCGGGGCTGGAAATAAAACTTTTATCTGAAGTTCCCGAGACCAGACGCCCGAAATCGAATTCAACTTTCTGGACAGTCTTTTAACCTCGATCTAGTGTGTTTTTGAATTTTTGGTATCAGAGAAATTTTTGTTTCGTATATTTAAAAATTGCAGACGCGATTTTAGAAAATTAAACTGTCTCGGGGCTGGAAATAAAACTTTTATCTGAAGTTCCCGAGACCAGACGCCCGAAATCGAATTCAACTTTCTGGACAGTCCTTTAACCTCGATCTAGTGTGTTTTTGAATTTTTGGTATCAGAGAAATTTTTTGTTTCGTATATTTAAAAATTGCAGACGCGATTTTAGAAAATTAAACTGTCTCGGGGCTGGAAATAAAACTTTTATCTGAAGTTCCCGAGACCAGACGCCCGAAATCGAATTCAACTTTCTGGACAGTCCTTTAACCTCGATCTAGTGTGTTTTGAATTTTTGGTATCAGAGAAATTTTTTGTTTCGTATATTTAAAAATTGCAGACGCGATTTTAGAAAATTAAACTGTCTCGGGGCTGGAAATAAAACTTTTATCTGAAGTTCCCGAGACCAGACGCCCGAAATCGAATTCAACTTTCTGGACAGTCCTTTAACCTCGATCTAGTGTGTTTTTGAATTTTTGGTATCAGAGAAATTTTTTGTTTCGTATATTTAAAAATTGCAGACGCGATTTTAGAAAATTAAACTGTCTCGGGGCTGGAAATAAAACTTTTATCTGAAGTTCCCGAGACCAGACGCCCGAAATCGAATTCAACTTTCTGGACAGTCCTTTAACCTCGATCTAGTGTGTTTTTGAATTTTTGGTATCAGAGAAATTTTTTGTTTCGTATATTTAAAAATTGCAGACGCGATTTTAGAAAATTAAACTGTCTCGGGGCTGGAAATAAAACTTTTATCTGAAGTTCCCGAGACCAGACGCCCGAAATCGAATTCAACTTTCTGGACAGTCCTTTAACCTCGATCTAGTGTGTTTTTGAATTTTTGGTATCAGAGAAATTTTTTGTTTCGTATATTTAAAAATTGCAGACGCGATTTTAGAAAATTAAACTGTCTCGGGGCTGGAATAAAACTTTTATCTGAAGTTCCCGAGACCAGACGCCCGAAATCGAATTCAACTTTCTGGACAGTCCTTTAACCTCGATCTAGTGTGTTTTGAATTTTTGGTATCAGAGAAATTTTTTGTTTCGTATATTTAAAAATTGCAGACGCGATTTTAGAAAATTAAACTGTCTCGGGGCTGGAAATAAAACTTTTATCTGAAGTTCCCGAGACCAGACGCCCGAAATCGAATTCAACTTTCTGGACAGTCCTTTAACCTCGATCTAGTGTGTTTTTGAATTTTTGGTATCAGAGAAATTTTTTGTTTCGTATATTTAAAAATTGCAGACGCGATTTTAGAAAATTAAACTGTCTCGGGGCTGGAAATAAAACTTTTATCTGAAGTTCCCGAGACCAGACGCCCGAAATCGAATTCAACTTTCTGGACAGTCCTTTAACCTCGATCTAGTGTGTTTTTGAATTTTTGGTATCAGAGAAATTTTTTGTTTCGTATATTTAAAAATTGCAGACGCGATTTTAGAAAATTAAACTGTCTCGGGGCTGGAAATAAAACTTTTATCTGAAGTTCCCGAGACCAGACGCCCGAAATCGAATTCAACTTTCTGGACAGTCCTTTAACCTCGATCTAGTGTGTTTTTGAATTTTTGGTATCAGAGAAATTTTTTGTTTCGTATATTTAAAAATTGCAGACGCGATTTTAGAAAATTAAACTGTCTCGGGGCTGGAAATAAAACTTTTATCTGAATATCTCGAGACCAGACGCCCGAAATCGAATTCAACTTTCTGGACAGTCCTTTACCTCGATCTAGTGTGTTTTGAATTTTTGGTATCAGAGAAATTTTTTGTTTCGTATATTTAAAAATTGCAGACGCGATTTTAGAAAATTAAACTGTCTCGGGGCTGGAAATAAAACTTTTATCTGAAGTATCTCGAGACCAGACGCCCGAAATCGAATTCAACTTTCTGGACACACGTTCCTTTAACCTCGATCTAGTGTGTTTTTGAATTTTTGGTATCAGAGAATTTTTTGTTTCGTATATTTAAAAATTGCAGACGCGATTTTAGAAAATTAAACTGTCTCGGGGCTGGAAATAAAACTTTTATCTGAAGTTCCCGAGACCAGACGCCCGAAATCGAATTCAACTTTCTGGACAGTCCTTTAACCTCGATCTAGTGTGTTTTTGAATTTTTGGTATCAGAGAAATTTTTTGTTTCGTATATTTAAAAATTGCAGACGCGATTTTAGAAAATTAAACTGTCTCGGGGCTGGAAATAAAACTTTTATCTGAAGTTCCCGAGACCAGACGCCCGAAATCGAATTCAACTTTCTGGACAGTCCTTTAACCTCGATCTAGTGTGTTTTTGAATTTTTGGTATCAGAGAAATTTTTTGTTTCGTATATTTAAAAATTGCAGACGCGATTTTAGAAAATTAAACTGTCTCGGGGCTGGAAATAAAACTTTTATCTGAAGTTCTCGAGACCAGACGCCCGAAATCGAATTCAACTTTCTGGACAGTCCTTTAACCTCGATCTAGTGTGTTTTTGAATTTTTGGTATCAGAGAAATTTTTTGTTTCGTATATTTAAAAATTGCAGACGCGATTTTAGAAAATTAAACTGTCTCGGGGCTGGAAATAAAACTTTTATCTGAAGTTCCCGAGACCAGACGCCCGAAATCGAATTCAACTTTCTGGACAGTCCTTTAACCTCGATCTAGTGTGTTTTTGAATTTTTGGTATCAGAGAAATTTTTTGTTTCGTATATTTAAAAATTGCAGACGCGATTTTAGAAAATTAAACTGTCTCGGGGCTGGAAATAAAACTTTTATCTGAAGTTCTCGAGACCAGACGCCCGAAATCGAATTCAACTTTCTGGACAGTCCTTTAACCTCGATCTAGTGTGTTTTTGAATTTTTGGTATCAGAGAAATTTTTTGTTTCGTATATTTAAAAATTGCAGACGCGATTTTAGAAAATTAAACTGTCTCGGGGCTGGAAATAAAACTTTTATCTGAAGTTCCCGAGACCAGACGCCCGAAATCGAATTCAACTTTCTGGACAGTCCTTTAACCTCGATCTAGTGTGTTTTTGAATTTTTGGTATCAGAGAAATTTTTTGTTTCGTATATTTAAAAATTGCAGACGCGATTTTAGAAAATTAAACTGTCTCGGGCTGGAAATAAAACTTTTATCTGAAGTTCCCGAGACCAGACGCCCGAAATCGAATTCAACTTTCTGACAGTCCTTTAACCTCGATCTAGTGTGTTTTGAATTTTTGGTATCAGAGAAATTTTTTGTTTCGTATATTTAAAAATTGCAGACGCGATTTTAGAAATTAAACTGTCTCGGGGCTGGAAATAAAACTTTTATCTGAAGTTCCCGAGACCAGACGCCCGAAATCGAATTCAACTTTCTGGACAGTCCTTTAACCTCGATCTAGTGTGTTTTTGAATTTTTGGTATCAGAGAAATTTTTTGTTTCGTATATTTAAAAATTGCAGACGCGATTTAGAAAATTAAACTGTCTCGGGGCTGGAAATAAAACTTTATCTGAAGTTCCCGAGACCAGACGCCCGAAATCGAATTCAACTTTCTGGACAGTCCTTTAACCTCGATCTAGTGTGTTTTTGAATTTTGGTATCAGAGAAATTTTTTGTTCGTATATTTAAAAATTGCAGACGCGATTTTAGAAAATTAAACTGTCTCGGGGCTGGAAATAAAACTTTTATCTGAAGTTCCCGAGACCAGACGCCCGAAATCGAATTCAACTTTCTGGACAGTCCTTTAACCTCGATCTAGTGTGTTTTTGAATTTTTGGTATCAGAGAAATTTTTTGTTTCGTATATTTAAAAATTGCAGACGCGATTTTAGAAAATTAAACTGTCTCGGGCTGGAAATAAAACTTTTATCTGAAGTTCCCGAGACCAGACGCCCGAAATCGAATTCAACTTTCTGGACAGTCCTTTAACCTCGATCTAGTGTGTTTTTGAATTTTTGGTATCAGAGAAATTTTTGTTTCGTATATTTAAAAATTGCAGACGCGATTTTAGAAAATTAAACTGTCTCGGGCTGGAAATAAAACTTTTATCTGAAGTTCCCGAGACCAGACGCCCGAAATCGAATTCAACTTTCTGGACAGTCCTTTAACCTCGATCTAGTGTGTTTTTGAATTTTTGGTATCAGAGAAATTTTTGTTTCGTATATTTAAAAATTGCAGACGCGATTTTAGAAAATTAAACTGTCTCGGGGCTGGAAATAAAACTTTTATCTGAATATCTCGAGACCAGACGCCCGAAATCGAATTCAACTTTCTGGACAGTCCTTAACCTCGATCTAGTGTGTTTTGAATTTTTGGTATCAGAGAAATTTTTTGTTTCGTATATTTAAAAATTGCAGACGCGATTTTAGAAAATTAAACTGTCTCGGGGCTGGAAATAAAACTTTTATCTGAAGTTCCCGAGACCAGACGCCCGAAATCGAATTCAACTTTCTGGACAGTCCTTTAACCTCGATCTAGTGTGTTTTTTGAATTTTTGGTATCAGAGAAATTTTTTGTTTCGTATATTTAAAAATTGCAGACGCGATTTTAGAAAATTAAACTGTCTCGGGGCTGGAAATAAAACTTTTATCTGAAGTTCCCGAGACCAGACGCCCGAAATCGAATTCAACTTTCTGGACAGTCCTTTAACCTCGATCTAGTGTGTTTTTGAATTTTTGGTATCAGAGAAATTTTTTGTTCGTATATTTAAAAATTGCAGACGCGATTTTAGAAAATTAAACTGTCTCGGGGCTGGAAATAAAACTTTTATCTGAAGTTCCCGAGACCAGACGCCCGAAATCGAATTCAACTTTCTGGACAGTCCTTTAACCTCGATCTAGTGTGTTTTTGAATTTTTGGTATCAGAGAAATTTTTTGTTTCGTATATTTAAAAATTGCAGACGCGATTTTAGAAAATTAAACTGTCTCGGGGCTGGAAATAAAACTTTTATCTGAAGTTCCCGAGACCAGACGCCCGAAATCGAATTCAACTTTCTGGACAGTCCTTTAACCTCGATCTAGTGTGTTTTTGAATTTTTGGTATCAGAGAAATTTTTTTGTTTCGTATATTTAAAAATTGCAGACGCGATTTTAGAAAATTAAACTGTCTCGGGGCTGGAAATAAAACTTTTATCTGAAGTTCCCGAGACCAGACGCCCGAAATCGAATTCAACTTTCTGGACAGTCCTTTAACCTCGATCTAGTGTGTTTTGAATTTTTGGTATCAGAGAAATTTTTTGTTTCGTATATTTAAAAATTGCAGACGCGATTTTAGAAAATTAAACTGTCTCGGGCTGGAAATAAAACTTTTATCTGAAGTTCCCGAGACCAGACGCCCGAAATCGAATTCAACTTTCTGGACAGTCCTTTAACCTCGATCTAGTGTGTTTTTGAATTTTTGGTATCAGAGAAATTTTTTGTTTCGTATATTTAAAAATTGCAGACGCGATTTTAGAAAATTAAACTGTCTCGGGGCTGGAAATAAAACTTTTATCTGAAGTTCCGAGACCAGACGCCCGAAATCGAATTCAACTTTCTGGACAGTCCTTTAACCTCGATCTAGTGTGTTTTGAATTTTTGGTATCAGAGAAATTTTTTGTTTCGTATATTTAAAAATTGCAGACGCGATTTTAGAAATTAAACTGTCTCGGGGCTGGAAATAAAACTTTTATCTGAAGTTCCCGAGACCAGACGCCCGAAATCGAATTCAACTTTCTGGACAGTCCTTTAACCTCGATCTAGTGTGTTTTTGAATTTTTGGTATCAGAGAAATTTTTTGTTTCGTATATTAAAAATTGCAGACGCGATTTTAGAAAATTAAACTGTCTCGGGCTGGAAATAAAACTTTTATCTGAAGTTCCGAGACCAGACGCCCGAAATCGAATTCAACTTTCTGGACAGTCCTTTAACCTCGATCTAGTGTGTTTTTGAATTTTTGGTATCAGAGAAATTTTTTGTTTCGTATATTTAAAAATTGCAGACGCGATTTTAGAAAATTAAACTGTCTCGGGGCTGGAAATAAAACTTTTATCTGAATATCTCGAGACCAGACGCCCGAAATCGAATTCAACTTTCTGGACAGTCCTTTTAACCTCGATCTAGTGTGTTTTTGAATTTTTGGTATCAGAGAAATTTTTTGTTTCGTATATTTAAAAATTGCAGACGCGATTTTAGAAAATTAAACTGTCTCGGGGCTGGAAATAAAACTTTTATCTGAATATCTCGAGACCAGACGCCCGAAATCGAATTCAACTTTCTGGACAGTCCTTTAACCTCGATCTAGTGTGTTTTTGAATTTTTGGTATCAGAGAAATTTTTTGTTTCGTATATTTAAAAATTGCAGACGCGATTTTAGAAAATTAAACTGTCTCGGGGCTGGAAATAAAACTTTTATCTGAATATCTCGAGACCAGACGCCCGAAATCGAATTCAACTTTCTGGACAGTCCTTTAACCTCGATCTAGTGTGTTTTTGAATTTTTGGTATCAGAGAAATTTTTTGTTTCGTATATTTAAAAATTGCAGACGCGATTTTAGAAAATTAAACTGTCTCGGGGCTGGAAATAAAACTTTTATCTGAATATCTCGAGACCAGACGCCCGAAATCGAATTCAACTTTCTGGACACGACGTAGTCGTCTTTAACCTCGATCTAGTGTGTTTTTGAATTTTTGGTATCAGAGAAATTTTTTGTTTCGTATATTTAAAAATTGCAGACGCGATTTTAGAAAATTAAACTGTCTCGGGGCTGGAAATAAAACTTTTATCTGAATATCTCGAGACCAGACGCCCGAAATCGAATTCAACTTTCTGGACAGTCCTTTAACCTCGATCTAGTGTGTTTTTGAATTTTTGGTATCAGAGAAATTTTTTGTTTCGTATATTTAAAAATTGCAGACGCGATTTTAGAAAATTAAACTGTCTCGGGGCTGGAAATAAAACTTTTATCTGAATATCTCGAGACCAGACGCCCGAAATCGAATTCAACTTTCTGGACAGTCCTTTAACCTCGATCTAGTGTGTTTTTGAATTTTTGGTATCAGAGAAATTTTTTGTTTCGTATATTTAAAAATTGCAGACGCGATTTTAGAAAATTAAACTGTCTCGGGGCTGGAAATAAAACTTTTATCTGAATATCTCGAGACCAGACGCCCGAAATCGAATTCAACTTTCTGGACAGTCCTTTAACCTCGATCTAGTGTGTTTTTGAATTTTTGGTATCAGAGAAATTTTTTGTTTCGTATATTTAAAAATTGCAGACGCGATTTTAGAAAATTAAACTGTCTCGGGGCTGGAAATAAAACTTTTATCTGAATATCTCGAGACCAGACGCCCGAAATCGAATTCAACTTTCTGGACCGACGTAGTCGTCCTTTAACCTCGATCTAGTGTGTTTTTGAATTTTTGGTATCAGAGAAATTTTTTGTTTCGTATATTTAAAAATTGCAGACGCGATTTTAGAAAATTAAACTGTCTCGGGGCTGGAAATAAAACTTTTATCTGAATATCTCGAGACCAGACGCCCGAAATCGAATTCAACTTTCTGGACAGTCCTTTAACCTCGATCTAGTGTGTTTTTGAATTTTTGGTATCAGAGAAATTTTTTGTTTCGTATATTTAAAAATTGCAGACGCGATTTTAGAAAATTAAACTGTCTCGGGGCTGGAAATAAAACTTTTATCTGAATATCTCGAGACCAGACGCCCGAAATCGAATTCAACTTTCTGGACAGTCCTTTAACCTCGATCTAGTGTGTTTTTGAATTTTTGGTATCAGAGAAATTTTTTGTTTCGTATATTTAAAAATTGCAGACGCGATTTTAGAAAATTAAACTGTCTCGGGGCTGGAAATAAAACTTTTATCTGAATATCTCGAGACCAGACGCCCGAAATCGAATTCAACTTTCTGGACACGACGTAGTCGTCCTTTAACCTCGATCTAGTGTGTTTTTGAATTTTTGGTATCAGAGAAATTTTTTGTTTCGTATATTTAAAAATTGCAGACGCGATTTTAGAAAATTAAACTGTCTCGGGGCTGGAAATAAAACTTTTATCTGAATATCTCGAGACCAGACGCCCGAAATCGAATTCAACTTTCTGGACAGTCCTTTAACCTCGATCTAGTGTGTTTTTGAATTTTTGGTATCAGAGAAATTTTTTGTTTCGTATATTTAAAAATTGCAGACGCGATTTTAGAAAATTAAACTGTCTCGGGGCTGGAAATAAAACTTTTATCTGAATATCTCGAGACCAGACGCCCGAAATCGAATTCAACTTTCTGGACAGTCCTTTAACCTCGATCTAGTGTGTTTTTGAATTTTTGGTATCAGAGAAATTTTTTGTTTCGTATATTTAAAAATTGCAGACGCGATTTTAGAAAATTAAACTGTCTCGGGGCTGGAAATAAAACTTTTATCTGAATATCTCGAGACCAGACGCCCGAAATCGAATTCAACTTTCTGGACAGTCCTTTAACCTCGATCTAGTGTGTTTTTGAATTTTTGGTATCAGAGAAATTTTTTGTTTCGTATATTTAAAAATTGCAGACGCGATTTTAGAAAATTAAACTGTCTCGGGGCTGGAAATAAAACTTTTATCTGAATATCTCGAGACCAGACGCCCGAAATCGAATTCAACTTTCTGGACACGACGTAGTCGTCTTTTAACCTCGATCTAGTGTGTTTTTGAATTTTTGGTATCAGAGAAATTTTTTGTTTCGTATATTTAAAAATTGCAGACGCGATTTTAGAAAATTAAACTGTCTCGGGGCTGGAAATAAAACTTTTATCTGAATATCTCGAGACCAGACGCCCGAAATCGAATTCAACTTTCTGGACACGACGTAGTCGTCCTTTAACCTCGATCTAGTGTGTTTTTGAATTTTTGGTATCAGAGAAATTTTTTGTTTCGTATATTTAAAAATTGCAGACGCGATTTTAGAAAATTAAACTGTCTCGGGGCTGGAAATAAAACTTTTATCTGAATATCTCGAGACCAGACGCCCGAAATCGAATTCAACTTTCTGGACAGTCCTTTAACCTCGATCTAGTGTGTTTTTGAATTTTTGGTATCAGAGAAATTTTTTGTTTCGTATATTTAAAAATTGCAGACGCGATTTTAGAAAATTAAACTGTCTCGGGGCTGGAAATAAAACTTTTATCTGAAGTTCCCGAGACCAGACGCCCGAAATCGAATTCAACTTTCTGGACAGTCCTTTAACCTCGATCTAGTGTGTTTTTGAATTTTTGGTATCAGAGAAATTTTTTGTTTCGTATATTTAAAAATTGCAGACGCGATTTTAGAAAATTAAACTGTCTCGGGGCTGAAAATAAAACTTTTATCTGAAGTTCCCGAGACCAGACGCCCGAAATCGAATTCAACTTTCTGGACACGACGTAGTCGTCTTTTAACCTCGATCTAGTGTGTTTTTGAATTTTTGGTATCAGAGAAATTTTTTGTTTCGTATATTTAAAAATTGCAGACGCGATTTTAGAAAATTAAACTGTCTCGGGGCTGAAAATAAAACTTTTATCTGAAGTTCCCGAGACCAGACGCCCGAAATCGAATTCCACTTTCTGGACACGACGTAGTCGTCTTTTAACCTCGATCTAGTGTGTTTTTGAATTTTTGGTATCAGAGAAATTTTTTGTTTCGTATACTTAAAAATTGCAGACGCGATTTTAGAAAATTAAACTGTCTCGGGGCTGGAAATAAAACTTTTATCTGAATATCTCGAGACCAGACGCCCGAAATCGAATTCAACTTTCTGGACACGACGTAGTCGTCTTTTAACCTCGATCTAGTGTGTTTTTGAATTTTTGGTATCAGAGAAATTTTTTGTTTCGTATATTTAAAAATTGCAGACGCGATTTTAGAAAATTAAACTGTCTCGGGGCTGGAAATAAAACTTTTATCTGAAGTTCCCGAGACCAGACGCCCGAAATCGAATTCAACTTTCTGGACAGTCCTTTAACCTCGATCTAGTGTGTTTTTGAATTTTTGGTATCAGAGAAATTTTTTGTTTCGTATATTTAAAAATTGCAGACGCGATTTTAGAAAATTAAACTGTCTCGGGGCTGAAAATAAAACTTTTATCTGAAGTTCCCGAGACCAGACGCCCGAAATCGAATTCAACTTTCTGGACACGACGTAGTCGTCTTTTAACCTCGATCTAGTGTGTTTTTGAATTTTTGGTATCAGAGAAATTTTTTGTTTCGTATATTTAAAAATTGCAGACGCGATTTTAGAAAATTAAACTGTCTCGGGGCTGGAAATAAAACTTTTATCTGAATATCTCGAGACCAGACGCCCGAAATCGAATTCAACTTTCTGGACAGTCCTTTAACCTCGATCTAGTGTGTTTTTGAATTTTTGGTATCAGAGAAATTTTTTGTTTCGTATATTTAAAAATTGCAGACGCGATTTTAGAAAATTAAACTGTCTCGGGGCTGGAAATAAAACTTTTATCTGAATATCTCGAGACCAGACGCCCGAAATCGAATTCAACTTTCTGGACAGTCCTTTAACCTCGATCTAGTGTGTTTTTGAATTTTTGGTATCAGAGAAATTTTTTGTTTCGTATATTTAAAAATTGCAGACGCGATTTTAGAAAATTAAACTGTCTCGGGGCTGGAAATAAAACTTTTATCTGAAGTTCCCGAGACCAGACGCCCGAAATCGAATTCAACTTTCTGGACAGTCCTTTAACCTCGATCTAGTGTGTTTTTGAATTTTTGGTATCAGAGAAATTTTTTGTTTCGTATATTTAAAAATTGCAGACGCGATTTTAGAAAATTAAACTGTCTCGGGGCTGAAAATAAAACTTTTATCTGAAGTTCCCGAGACCAGACGCCCGAAATCGAATTCAACTTTCTGGACACGACGTAGTCGTCTTTTAACCTCGATCTAGTGTGTTTTTGAATTTTTGGTATCAGAGAAATTTTTTGTTTCGTATATTTAAAAATTGCAGACGCGATTTTAGAAAATTAAACTGTCTCGGGGCTGGAAATAAAACTTTTATCTGAATATCTCGAGACCAGACGCCCGAAATCGAATTCAACTTTCTGGACAGTCCTTTAACCTCGATCTAGTGTGTTTTTGAATTTTTGGTATCAGAGAAATTTTTTGTTTCGTATATTTAAAAATTGCAGACGCGATTTTAGAAAATTAAACTGTCTCGGGGCTGGAAATAAAACTTTTATCTGAATATCTCGAGACCAGACGCCCGAAATCGAATTCAACTTTCTGGACAGTCCTTTAACCTCGATCTAGTGTGTTTTTGAATTTTTGGTATCAGAGAAATTTTTTGTTTCGTATATTTAAAAATTGCAGACGCGATTTTAGAAAATTAAACTGTCTCGGGGCTGGAAATAAAACTTTTATCTGAAGTTCCCGAGACCAGACGCCCGAAATCGAATTCAACTATCTGGACAGTCCTTTAACCTCGATCTAGTGTGTTTTTGAATTTTTGGTATCAGAGAAATTTTTTGTTTCGTATATTTAAAAATTGCAGACGCGATTTTAGAAAATTAAACTGTCTCGGGGCTGGAAATAAAACTTTTATCTGAAGTTCCCGAGACCAGACGCCCGAAATCGAATTCAACTATCTGGACAGTCCTTTAACCTCGATCTAGTGTGTTTTTGAATTTTTGGTATCAGAGAAATTTTTTGTTTCGTATATTTAAAAATTGCAGACGCGATTTTAGAAAATTAAACTGTCTCGGGGCTGAAAATAAAACTTTTATCTGAAGTTCCCGAGACCAGACGCCCGAAATCGAATTCAACTTTCTGGACACGACGTAGTCGTCTTTTAACCTCGATCTAGTGTGTTTTTGAATTTTTGGTATCAGAGAAATTTTTTGTTTCGTATATTTAAAAATTGCAGACGCGATTTTAGAAAATTAAACTGTCTCGGGGCTGGAAATAAAACTTTTATCTGAAGTTCCCGAGACCAGACGCCCGAAATCGAATTCAACTTTCTGGACAGTCCTTTAACCTCGATCTAGTGTGTTTTTGAATTTTTGGTATCAGAGAAATTTTTTGTTTCGTATATTTAAAAATTGCAGACGCGATTTTAGAAAATTAAACTGTCTCGGGGCTGAAAATAAAACTTTTATCTGAAGTTCCCGAGACCAGACGCCCGAAATCGAATTCAACTTTCTGGACACGACGTAGTCGTCTTTTAACCTCGATCTAGTGTGTTTTTGAATTTTTGGTATCAGAGAAATTTTTTGTTTCGTATATTTAAAAATTGCAGACGCGATTTTAGAAAATTAAACTGTCTCGGGGCTGGAAATAAAACTTTTATCTGAATATCTCGAGACCAGACGCCCGAAATCGAATTCAACTTTCTGGACAGTCCTTTAACCTCGATCTAGTGTGTTTTTGAATTTTTGGTATCAGAGAAATTTTTTGTTTCGTATATTTAAAAATTGCAGACGCGATTTTAGAAAATTAAACTGTCTCGGGGCTGGAAATAAAACTTTTATCTGAAGTTCCCGAGACCAGACGCCCGAAATCGAATTCAACTATCTGGACAGTCCTTTAACCTCGATCTAGTGTGTTTTTGAATTTTTGGTATCAGAGAAATTTTTTGTTTCGTATATTTAAAAATTGCAGACGCGATTTTAGAAAATTAAACTGTCTCGGGGCTGAAAATAAAACTTTTATCTGAAGTTCCCGAGACCAGACGCCCGAAATCGAATTCAACTATCTGGACAGTCCTTTAACCTCGATCTAGTGTGTTTTTGAATTTTTGGTATCAGAGAAATTTTTTGTTTCGTATATTTAAAAATTGCAGACGCGATTTTAGAAAATTAAACTGTCTCGGGGCTGAAAATAAAACTTTTATCTGAAGTTCCCGAGACCAGACGCCCGAAATCGAATTCAACTATCTGGACAGTCCTTTAACCTCGATCTAGTGTGTTTTTGAATTTTTGGTATCAGAGAAATTTTTTGTTTCGTATATTTAAAAATTGCAGACGCGATTTTAGAAAATTAAACTGTCTCGGGGCTGAAAATAAAACTTTTATCTGAAGTTCCCGAGACCAGACGCCCGAAATCGAATTCAACTATCTGGACAGTCCTTTAACCTCGATCTAGTGTGTTTTTGAATTTTTGGTATCAGAGAAATTTTTTGTTTCGTATATTTAAAAATTGCAGACGCGATTTTAGAAAATTAAACTGTCTCGGGGCTGAAAATAAAACTTTTATCTGAAGTTCCCGAGACCAGACGCCCGAAATCGAATTCAACTATCTGGACAGTCCTTTAACCTCGATCTAGTGTGTTTTTGAATTTTTGGTATCAGAGAAATTTTTTGTTTCGTATATTTAAAAATTGCAGACGCGATTTTAGAAAATTAAACTGTCTCGGGGCTGGAAATAAAACTTTTATCTGAAGTTCCCGAGACCAGACGCCCGAAATCGAATTCAACTATCTGGACAGTCCTTTAACCTCGATCTAGTGTGTTTTTGAATTTTTGGTATCAGAGAAATTTTTTGTTTCGTATATTTAAAAATTGCAGACGCGATTTTAGAAAATTAAACTGTCTCGGGGCTGAAAATAAAACTTTTATCTGAAGTTCCCGAGACCAGACGCCCGAAATCGAATTCAACTATCTGGACAGTCCTTTAACCTCGATCTAGTGTGTTTTTGAATTTTTGGTATCAGAGAAATTTTTTGTTTCGTATATTTAAAAATTGCAGACGCGATTTTAGAAAATTAAACTGTCTCGGGGCTGAAAATAAAACTTTTATCTGAAGTTCCCGAGACCAGACGCCCGAAATCGAATTCAACTATCTGGACAGTCCTTTAACCTCGATCTAGTGTGTTTTTGAATTTTTGGTATCAGAGAAATTTTTTGTTTCGTATATTTAAAAATTGCAGACGCGATTTTAGAAAATTAAACTGTCTCGGGGCTGGAAATAAAACTTTTATCTGAAGTTCCCGAGACCAGACGCCCGAAATCGAATTCAACTATCTGGACAGTCCTTTAACCTCGATCTAGTGTGTTTTTGAATTTTTGGTATCAGAGAAATTTTTTGTTTCGTATATTTAAAAATTGCAGACGCGATTTTAGAAAATTAAACTGTCTCGGGGCTGAAAATAAAACTTTTATCTGAAGTTCCCGAGACCAGACGCCCGAAATCGAATTCAACTTTCTGGACACGACGTAGTCGTCTTTTAACCTCGATCTAGTGTGTTTTTGAATTTTTGGTATCAGAGAAATTTTTTGTTTCGTATATTTAAAAATTGCAGACGCGATTTTAGAAAATTAAACTGTCTCGGGGCTGGAAATAAAACTTTTATCTGAATATCTCGAGACCAGACGCCCGAAATCGAATTCAACTATCTGGACAGTCCTTTAACCTCGATCTAGTGTGTTTTTGAATTTTTGGTATCAGAGAAATTTTTTGTTTCGTATATTTAAAAATTGCAGACGCGATTTTAGAAAATTAAACTGTCTCGGGGCTGGAAATAAAACTTTTATCTGAAGTTCCCGAGACCAGACGCCCGAAATCGAATTCAACTATCTGGACAGTCCTTTAACCTCGATCTAGTGTGTTTTTGAATTTTTGGTATCAGAGAAATTTTTTGTTTCGTATATTTAAAAATTGCAGACGCGATTTTAGAAAATTAAACTGTCTCGGGGCTGAAAATAAAACTTTTATCTGAAGTTCCCGAGACCAGACGCCCGAAATCGAATTCAACTATCTGGACAGTCCTTTAACCTCGATCTAGTGTGTTTTTGAATTTTTGGTATCAGAGAAATTTTTTGTTTCGTATATTTAAAAATTGCAGACGCGATTTTAGAAAATTAAACTGTCTCGGGGCTGGAAATAAAACTTTTATCTGAAGTTCCCGAGACCAGACGCCCGAAATCGAATTCAACTTTCTGGACAGTCCTTTAACCTCGATCTAGTGTGTTTTTGAATTTTTGGTATCAGAGAAATTTTTTGTTTCGTATATTTAAAAATTGCAGACGCGATTTTAGAAAATTAAACTGTCTCGGGGCTGGAAATAAAACTTTTATCTGAATATCTCGAGACCAGACGCCCGAAATCGAATTCAACTTTCTGGACAGTCCTTTAACCTCGATCTAGTGTGTTTTTGAATTTTTGGTATCAGAGAAATTTTTTGTTTCGTATATTTAAAAATTGCAGACGCGATTTTAGAAAATTAAACTGTCTCGGGGCTGGAAATAAAACTTTTATCTGAAGTTCCCGAGACCAGACGCCCGAAATCGAATTCAACTTTCTGGACAGTCCTTTAACCTCGATCTAGTGTGTTTTTGAATTTTTGGTATCAGAGAAATTTTTTGTTTCGTATATTTAAAAATTGCAGACGCGATTTTAGAAAATTAAACTGTCTCGGGGCTGGAAATAAAACTTTTATCTGAAGTTCCCGAGACCAGACGCCCGAAATCGAATTCAACTTTCTGGACAGTCCTTTAACCTCGATCTAGTGTGTTTTTGAATTTTTGGTATCAGAGAAATTTTTTGTTTCGTATATTTAAAAATTGCAGACGCGATTTTAGAAAATTAAACTGTCTCGGGGCTGGAAATAAAACTTTTATCTGAATATCTCGAGACCAGACGCCCGAAATCGAATTCAACTTTCTGGACAGTCCTTTAACCTCGATCTAGTGTGTTTTTGAATTTTTGGTATCAGAGAAATTTTTTGTTTCGTATATTTAAAAATTGCAGACGCGATTTTAGAAAATTAAACTGTCTCGGGGCTGGAAATAAAACTTTTATCTGAAGTTCCCGAGACCAGACGCCCGAAATCGAATTCAACTTTCTGGACACGACGTAGTCGTCTTTTAACCTCGATCTAGTGTGTTTTTGAATTTTTGGTATCAGAGAAATTTTTTGTTTCGTATATTTAAAAATTGCAGACGCGATTTTAGAAAATTAAACTGTCTCGGGGCTGAAAATAAAACTTTTATCTGAAGTTCCCGAGACCAGACGCCCGAAATCGAATTCAACTTTCTGGACACGACGTAGTCGTCTTTTAACCTCGATCTAGTGTGTTTTTGAATTTTTGGTATCAGAGAAATTTTTTGTTTCGTATATTTAAAAATTGCAGACGCGATTTTAGAAAATTAAACTGTCTCGGGGCTGGAAATAAAACTTTTATCTGAAGTTCCCGAGACCAGACGCCCGAAATCGAATTCAACTTTCTGGACAGTCCTTTAACCTCGATCTAGTGTGTTTTTGAATTTTTGGTATCAGAGAAATTTTTTGTTTCGTATATTTAAAAATTGCAGACGCGATTTTAGAAAATTAAACTGTCTCGGGGCTGAAAATAAAACTTTTATCTGAAGTTCCCGAGACCAGACGCCCGAAATCGAATTCAACTTTCTGGACACGACGTAGTCGTCTTTTAACCTCGATCTAGTGTGTTTTTGAATTTTTGGTATCAGAGAAATTTTTTGTTTCGTATATTTAAAAATTGCAGACGCGATTTTAGAAAATTAAACTGTCTCGGGGCTGGAAATAAAACTTTTATCTGAAGTTCCCGAGACCAGACGCCCGAAATCGAATTCAACTTTCTGGACAGTCCTTTAACCTCGATCTAGTGTGTTTTTGAATTTTTGGTATCAGAGAAATTTTTTGTTTCGTATATTTAAAAATTGCAGACGCGATTTTAGAAAATTAAACTGTCTCGGGGCTGAAAATAAAACTTTTATCTGAAGTTCCCGAGACCAGACGCCCGAAATCGAATTCAACTTTCTGGACACGACGTAGTCGTCTTTTAACCTCGATCTAGTGTGTTTTTGAATTTTTGGTATCAGAGAAATTTTTTGTTTCGTATATTTAAAAATTGCAGACGCGATTTTAGAAAATTAAACTGTCTCGGGGCTGGAAATAAAACTTTTATCTGAAGTTCCCGAGACCAGACGCCCGAAATCGAATTCAACTATCTGGACAGTCCTTTAACCTCGATCTAGTGTGTTTTTGAATTTTTGGTATCAGAGAAATTTTTTGTTTCGTATATTTAAAAATTGCAGACGCGATTTTAGAAAATTAAACTGTCTCGGGGCTGGAAATAAAACTTTTATCTGAAGTTCCCGAGACCAGACGCCCGAAATCGAATTCAACTATCTGGACAGTCCTTTAACCTCGATCTAGTGTGTTTTTGAATTTTTGGTATCAGAGAAATTTTTTGTTTCGTATATTTAAAAATTGCAGACGCGATTTTAGAAAATTAAACTGTCTCGGGGCTGAAAATAAAACTTTTATCTGAAGTTCCCGAGACCAGACGCCCGAAATCGAATTCAACTTTCTGGACACGACGTAGTCGTCTTTTAACCTCGATCTAGTGTGTTTTTGAATTTTTGGTATCAGAGAAATTTTTTGTTTCGTATATTTAAAAATTGCAGACGCGATTTTAGAAAATTAAACTGTCTCGGGGCTGGAAATAAAACTTTTATCTGAATATCTCGAGACCAGACGCCCGAAATCGAATTCAACTTTCTGGACAGTCCTTTAACCTCGATCTAGTGTGTTTTTGAATTTTTGGTATCAGAGAAATTTTTTGTTTCGTATATTTAAAAATTGCAGACGCGATTTTAGAAAATTAAACTGTCTCGGGGCTGGAAATAAAACTTTTATCTGAATATCTCGAGACCAGACGCCCGAAATCGAATTCAACTTTCTGGACAGTCCTTTAACCTCGATCTAGTGTGTTTTTGAATTTTTGGTATCAGAGAAATTTTTTGTTTCGTATATTTAAAAATTGCAGACGCGATTTTAGAAAATTAAACTGTCTCGGGGCTGGAAATAAAACTTTTATCTGAAGTTCCCGAGACCAGACGCCCGAAATCGAATTCAACTATCTGGACAGTCCTTTAACCTCGATCTAGTGTGTTTTTGAATTTTTGGTATCAGAGAAATTTTTTGTTTCGTATATTTAAAAATTGCAGACGCGATTTTAGAAAATTAAACTGTCTCGGGGCTGAAAATAAAACTTTTATCTGAAGTTCCCGAGACCAGACGCCCGAAATCGAATTCAACTTTCTGGACACGACGTAGTCGTCTTTTAACCTCGATCTAGTGTGTTTTTGAATTTTTGGTATCAGAGAAATTTTTTGTTTCGTATATTTAAAAATTGCAGACGCGATTTTAGAAAATTAAACTGTCTCGGGGCTGGAAATAAAACTTTTATCTGAATATCTCGAGACCAGACGCCCGAAATCGAATTCAACTTTCTGGACAGTCCTTTAACCTCGATCTAGTGTGTTTTTGAATTTTTGGTATCAGAGAAATTTTTTGTTTCGTATATTTAAAAATTGCAGACGCGATTTTAGAAAATTAAACTGTCTCGGGGCTGGAAATAAAACTTTTATCTGAAGTTCCCGAGACCAGACGCCCGAAATCGAATTCAACTATCTGGACAGTCCTTTAACCTCGATCTAGTGTGTTTTTGAATTTTTGGTATCAGAGAAATTTTTTGTTTCGTATATTTAAAAATTGCAGACGCGATTTTAGAAAATTAAACTGTCTCGGGGCTGGAAATAAAACTTTTATCTGAAGTTCCCGAGACCAGACGCCCGAAATCGAATTCAACTATCTGGACAGTCCTTTAACCTCGATCTAGTGTGTTTTTGAATTTTTGGTATCAGAGAAATTTTTTGTTTCGTATATTTAAAAATTGCAGACGCGATTTTAGAAAATTAAACTGTCTCGGGGCTGAAAATAAAACTTTTATCTGAAGTTCCCGAGACCAGACGCCCGAAATCGAATTCAACTTTCTGGACACGACGTAGTCGTCTTTTAACCTCGATCTAGTGTGTTTTTGAATTTTTGGTATCAGAGAAATTTTTTGTTTCGTATATTTAAAAATTGCAGACGCGATTTTAGAAAATTAAACTGTCTCGGGGCTGGAAATAAAACTTTTATCTGAATATCTCGAGACCAGACGCCCGAAATCGAATTCAACTTTCTGGACACGACGTAGTCGTCTTTTAACCTCGATCTAGTGTGTTTTTGAATTTTTGGTATCAGAGAAATTTTTTGTTTCGTATATTTAAAAATTGCAGACGCGATTTTAGAAAATTAAACTGTCTCGGGGCTGGAAATAAAACTTTTATCTGAATATCTCGAGACCAGACGCCCGAAATCGAATTCAACTTTCTGGACAGTCCTTTAACCTCGATCTAGTGTGTTTTTGAATTTTTGGTATCAGAGAAATTTTTTGTTTCGTATATTTAAAAATTGCAGACGCGATTTTAGAAAATTAAACTGTCTCGGGGCTGGAAATAAAACTTTTATCTGAATATCTCGAGACCAGACGCCCGAAATCGAATTCAACTTTCTGGACAGTCCTTTAACCTCGATCTAGTGTGTTTTTGAATTTTTGGTATCAGAGAAATTTTTTGTTTCGTATATTTAAAAATTGCAGACGCGATTTTAGAAAATTAAACTGTCTCGGGGCTGGAAATAAAACTTTTATCTGAATATCTCGAGACCAGACGCCCGAAATCGAATTCAACTTTCTGGACAGTCCTTTAACCTCGATCTAGTGTGTTTTTGAATTTTTGGTATCAGAGAAATTTTTTGTTTCGTATATTTAAAAATTGCAGACGCGATTTTAGAAAATTAAACTGTCTCGGGGCTGGAAATAAAACTTTTATCTGAATATCTCGAGACCAGACGCCCGAAATCGAATTCAACTTTCTGGACAGTCCTTTAACCTCGATCTAGTGTGTTTTTGAATTTTTGGTATCAGAGAAATTTTTTGTTTCGTATATTTAAAAATTGCAGACGCGATTTTAGAAAATTAAACTGTCTCGGGGCTGGAAATAAAACTTTTATCTGAATATCTCGAGACCAGACGCCCGAAATCGAATTCAACTTTCTGGACAGTCCTTTAACCTCGATCTAGTGTGTTTTTGAATTTTTGGTATCAGAGAAATTTTTTGTTTCGTATATTTAAAAATTGCAGACGCGATTTTAGAAAATTAAACTGTCTCGGGGCTGGAAATAAAACTTTTATCTGAAGTTCCCGAGACCAGACGCCCGAAATCGAATTCAACTTTCTGGACACGACGTAGTCGTCTTTTAACCTCGATCTAGTGTGTTTTTGAATTTTTGGTATCAGAGAAATTTTTTGTTTCGTATATTTAAAAATTGCAGACGCGATTTTAGAAAATTAAACTGTCTCGGGGCTGGAAATAAAACTTTTATCTGAATATCTCGAGACCAGACGCCCGAAATCGAATTCAACTTTCTGGACACGACGTAGTCGTCTTTTAACCTCGATCTAGTGTGTTTTTGAATTTTTGGTATCAGAGAAATTTTTTGTTTCGTATATTTAAAAATTGCAGACGCGATTTTAGAAAATTAAACTGTCTCGGGGCTGGAAATAAAACTTTTATCTGAAGTTCCCGAGACCAGACGCCCGAAATCGAATTCAACTTTCTGGACAGTCCTTTAACCTCGATCTAGTGTGTTTTTGAGGTTTTGGTATCAGAGAAATTTTTTGTTTCGTATATTTAAAAATTGCAGACGCGATTTTAGAAAATTAAACTGTCTCGGGGCTGGAAATAAAACTTTTATCTGAAGTTCCCGAGACCAGACGCCCGAAATCGAATTCAACTTTCTGGACACGACGTAGTCGTCTTTTAACCTCGATCTAGTGTGTTTTTGAATTTTTGGTATCAGAGAAATTTTTTGTTTCGTATATTTAAAAATTGCAGACGCGATTTTAGAAAATTAAACTGTCTCGGGGCTGGAAATAAAACTTTTATCTGAAGTTCCCGAGACCAGACGCCCGAAATCGAATTCAACTTTCTGGACACGACGTAGTCGTCTTTTAACCTCGATCTAGTGTGTTTTTGAATTTTTGGTATCAGAGAAATTTTTTGTTTCGTATATTTAAAAATTGCAGACGCGATTTTAGAAAATTAAACTGTCTCGGGGCTGGAAATAAAATTTTTATCTGAATATCTCGAGACCAGACGCCCGAAATCGAATTCAACTTTCTGGACAGTCCTTTAACCTCGATCTAGTGTGTTTTTGAATTTTTGGTATCAGAGAAATTTTTTGTTTCGTATATTTAAAAATTGCAGACGCGATTTTAGAAAATTAAACTGTCTCGGGGCTGGAAATAAAACTTTTATCTGAAGTTCCCGAGACCAGACGCCCGAAATCGAATTCAACTTTCTGGACACGACGTAGTCGTCTTTTAACCTCGATCTAGTGTGTTTTTGAATTTTTGGTATCAGAGAAATTTTTTGTTTCGTATATTTAAAAATTGCAGACGCGATTTTAGAAAATTAAACTGTCTCGGGGCTGGAAATAAAACTTTTATCTGAAGTTCCCGAGACCAGACGCCCGAAATCGAATTCAACTTTCTGGACACGACGTAGTCGTCTTTTAACCTCGATCTAGTGTGTTTTTGAATTTTTGGTATCAGAGAAATTTTTTGTTTCGTATATTTAAAAATTGCAGACGCGATTTTAGAAAATTAAACTGTCTCGGGGCTGGAAATAAAACTTTTATCTGAAGTTCCCGAGACCAGACGCCCGAAATCGAATTCAACTTTCTGGACACGACGTAGTCGTCTTTTAACCTCGATCTAGTGTGTTTTTGAATTTTTGGTATCAGAGAAATTTTTTGTTTCGTATATTTAAAAATTGCAGACGCGATTTTAGAAAATTAAACTGTCTCGGGGCTGGAAATAAAACTTTTATCTGAAGTTCCCGAGACCAGACGCCCGAAATCGAATTCAACTTTCTGGACACGACGTAGTCGTCTTTTAACCTCGATCTAGTGTGTTTTTGAATTTTTGGTATCAGAGAAATTTTTTGTTTCGTATATTTAAAAATTGCAGACGCGATTTTAGAAAATTAAACTGTCTCGGGGCTGGAAATAAAATTTTTATCTGAATATCTCGAGACCAGACGCCCGAAATCGAATTCAACTTTCTGGACAGTCCTTTAACCTCGATCTAGTGTGTTTTTGAATTTTTGGTATCAGAGAAATTTTTTGTTTCGTATATTTAAAAATTGCAGACGCGATTTTAGAAAATTAAACTGTCTCGGGGCTGGAAATAAAATTTTTATCTGAATATCTCGAGACCAGACGCCCGAAATCGAATTCAACTTTCTGGACAGTCCTTTAACCTCGATCTAGTGTGTTTTTGAATTTTTGGTATCAGAGAAATTTTTTGTTTCGTATATTTAAAAATTGCAGACGCGATTTTAGAAAATTAAACTGTCTCGGGGCTGGAAATAAAACTTTTATCTGAAGTTCCCGAGACCAGACGCCCGAAATCGAATTCAACTTTCTGGACAGTCCTTTAACCTCGATCTAGTGTGTTTTTGAATTTTTGGTATCAGAGAAATTTTTTGTTTCGTATATTTAAAAATTGCAGACGCGATTTTAGAAAATTAAACTGTCTCGGGGCTGAAAATAAAACTTTTATCTGAAGTTCCCGAGACCAGACGCCCGAAATCGAATTCAACTTTCTGGACACGACGTAGTCGTCTTTTAACCTCGATCTAGTGTGTTTTTGAATTTTTGGTATCAGAGAAATTTTTTGTTTCGTATATTTAAAAATTGCAGACGCGATTTTAGAAAATTAAACTGTCTCGGGGCTGGAAATAAAACTTTTATCTGAAGTTCCCGAGACCAGACGCCCGAAATCGAATTCAACTTTCTGGACACGACGTAGTCGTCCTTTAACCTCGATCTAGTGTGTTTTTGAATTTTTGGTATCAGAGAAATTTTTTGTTTCGTATATTTAAAAATTGCAGACGCGATTTTAGAAAATTAAACTGTCTCGGGGCTGGAAATAAAATTTTTATCTGAATATCTCGAGACCAGACGCCCGAAATCGAATTCAACTTTCTGGACAGTCCTTTAACCTCGATCTAGTGTGTTTTTGAATTTTTGGTATCAGAGAAATTTTTTGTTTCGTATATTTAAAAATTGCAGACGCGATTTTAGAAAATTAAACTGTCTCGGGGCTGGAAATAAAATTTTTATCTGAATATCTCGAGACCAGACGCCCGAAATCGAATTCAACTTTCTGGACAGTCCTTTAACCTCGATCTAGTGTGTTTTTGAATTTTTGGTATCAGAGAAATTTTTTGTTTCGTATATTTAAAAATTGCAGACGCGATTTTAGAAAATTAAACTGTCTCGGGGCTGGAAATAAAACTTTTATCTGAAGTTCCCGAGACCAGACGCCCGAAATCGAATTCAACTATCTGGACAGTCCTTTAACCTCGATCTAGTGTGTTTTTGAATTTTTGGTATCAGAGAAATTTTTTGTTTCGTATATTTAAAAATTGCAGACGCGATTTTAGAAAATTAAACTGTCTCGGGGCTGAAAATAAAACTTTTATCTGAAGTTCCCGAGACCAGACGCCCGAAATCGAATTCAACTTTCTGGACACGACGTAGTCGTCTTTTAACCTCGATCTAGTGTGTTTTTGAATTTTTGGTATCAGAGAAATTTTTTGTTTCGTATATTTAAAAATTGCAGACGCGATTTTAGAAAATTAAACTGTCTCGGGGCTGGAAATAAAACTTTTATCTGAAGTTCCCGAGACCAGACGCCCGAAATCGAATTCAACTTTCTGGACAGTCCTTTAACCTCGATCTAGTGTGTTTTTGAATTTTTGGTATCAGAGAAATTTTTTGTTTCGTATATTTAAAAATTGCAGACGCGATTTTAGAAAATTAAACT
Source organism: Malthinus flaveolus (assembly GCA_950108345.1). Lineage (NCBI taxonomy): Eukaryota > Metazoa > Arthropoda > Insecta > Coleoptera > Cantharidae > Malthinus > Malthinus flaveolus. The sequence continues at coordinate 1,926,209 of OX467288.1, forward strand.
GTCTCGGGGCTGGAAATAAAACTTTTATCTGAATATCTCGAGACCAGACGCCCGAAATCGAATTCAACTTTCTGGACACGACGTAGTCGTCCTTTAACCTCGATCTAGTGTGTTTTTGAATTTTTGGTATCAGAGAAATTTTTTGTTTCGTATATTTAAAAATTGCAGACGCGATTTTAGAAAATTAAACTGTCTCGGGGCTGGAAATAAAATTTTTATCTGAATATCTCGAGACCAGACGCCCGAAATCGAATTCAACTTTCTGGACAGTCCTTTAACCTCGATCTAGTGTGTTTTTGAATTTTTGGTATCAGAGAAATTTTTTGTTTCGTATATTTAAAAATTGCAGACGCGATTTTAGAAAATTAAACTGTCTCGGGGCTGAAAATAAAACTTTTATCTGAAGTTCCCGAGACCAGACGCCCGAAATCGAATTCAACTTTCTGGACACGACGTAGTCGTCTTTTAACCTCGATCTAGTGTGTTTTTGAATTTTTGGTATCAGAGAAATTTTTTGTTTCGTATATTTAAAAATTGCAGACGCGATTTTAGAAAATTAAACTGTCTCGGGGCTGGAAATAAAACTTTTATCTGAATATCTCGAGACCAGACGCCCGAAATCGAATTCAACTTTCTGGACACGACGTAGTCGTCTTTTAACCTCGATCTAGTGTGTTTTTGAATTTTTGGTATCAGAGAAATTTTTTGTTTCGTATATTTAAAAATTGCAGACGCGATTTTAGAAAATTAAACTGTCTCGGGGCTGGAAATAAAACTTTTATCTGAATATCTCGAGACCAGACGCCCGAAATCGAATTCAACTTTCTGGACACGACGTAGTCGTCCTTTAACCTCGATCTAGTGTGTTTTTGAATTTTTGGTATCAGAGAAATTTTTTGTTTCGTATATTTAAAAATTGCAGACGCGATTTTAGAAAATTAAACTGTCTCGGGGCTGGAAATAAAATTTTTATCTGAATATCTCGAGACCAGACGCCCGAAATCGAATTCAACTTTCTGGACAGTCCTTTAACCTCGATCTAGTGTGTTTTTGAATTTTTGGTATCAGAGAAATTTTTTGTTTCGTATATTTAAAAATTGCAGACGCGATTTTAGAAAATTAAACTGTCTCGGGGCTGAAAATAAAACTTTTATCTGAAGTTCCCGAGACCAGACGCCCGAAATCGAATTCAACTTTCTGGACACGACGTAGTCGTCTTTTAACCTCGATCTAGTGTGTTTTTGAATTTTTGGTATCAGAGAAATTTTTTGTTTCGTATATTTAAAAATTGCAGACGCGATTTTAGAAAATTAAACTGTCTCGGGGCTGGAAATAAAACTTTTATCTGAATATCTCGAGACCAGACGCCCGAAATCGAATTCAACTTTCTGGACACGACGTAGTCGTCTTTTAACCTCGATCTAGTGTGTTTTTGAATTTTTGGTATCAGAGAAATTTTTTGTTTCGTATATTTAAAAATTGCAGACGCGATTTTAGAAAATTAAACTGTCTCGGGGCTGGAAATAAAACTTTTATCTGAATATCTCGAGACCAGACGCCCGAAATCGAATTCAACTTTCTGGACACGACGTAGTCGTCTTTTAACCTCGATCTAGTGTGTTTTTGAATTTTTGGTATCAGAGAAATTTTTTGTTTCGTATATTTAAAAATTGCAGACGCGATTTTAGAAAATTAAACTGTCTCGGGGCTGGAAATAAAACTTTTATCTGAATATCTCGAGACCAGACGCCCGAAATCGAATTCAACTTTCTGGACACGACGTAGTCGTCCTTTAACCTCGATCTAGTGTGTTTTTGAATTTTTGGTATCAGAGAAATTTTTTGTTTCGTATATTTAAAAATTGCAGACGCGATTTTAGAAAATTAAACTGTCTCGGGGCTGGAAATAAAACTTTTATCTGAAGTTCCCGAGACCAGACGCCCGAAATCGAATTCAACTTTCTGGACAGTCCTTTAACCTCGATCTAGTGTGTTTTTGAATTTTTGGTATCAGAGAAATTTTTTGTTTCGTATATTTAAAAATTGCAGACGCGATTTTAGAAAATTAAACTGTCTCGGGGCTGAAAATAAAACTTTTATCTGAAGTTCCCGAGACCAGACGCCCGAAATCGAATTCAACTTTCTGGACACGACGTAGTCGTCTTTTAACCTCGATCTAGTGTGTTTTTGAATTTTTGGTATCAGAGAAATTTTTTGTTTCGTATATTTAAAAATTGCAGACGCGATTTTAGAAAATTAAACTGTCTCGGGGCTGGAAATAAAACTTTTATCTGAATATCTCGAGACCAGACGCCCGAAATCGAATTCAACTTTCTGGACACGACGTAGTCGTCTTTTAACCTCGATCTAGTATGTTTTTGAATTTTTGGTATCAGAGAAATTTTTTGTTTCGTATATTTAAAAATTGCAGACGCGATTTTAGAAAATTAAACTGTCTCGGGGCTGGAAATAAAACTTTTATCTGAATATCTCGAGACCAGACGCCCGAAATCGAATTCAACTTTCTGGACACGACGTAGTCGTCTTTTAACCTCGATCTAGTGTGTTTTTGAATTTTTGGTATCAGAGAAATTTTTTGTTTCGTATATTTAAAAATTGCAGACGCGATTTTAGAAAATTAAACTGTCTCGGGGCTGGAAATAAAACTTTTATCTGAATATCTCGAGACCAGACGCCCGAAATCGAATTCAACTTTCTGGACACGACGTAGTCGTCTTTTAACCTCGATCTAGTGTGTTTTTGAATTTTTGGTATCAGAGAAATTTTTTGTTTCGTATATTAAAAAATTGCAGACGCGATTTTAGAAAATTAAACTGTCTCGGGGCTGAAAATAAAACTTTTATCTGAAGTTCCCGAGACCAGACGCCCGAAATCGAATTCAACTTTCTGGACACGACGTAGTCGTCTTTTAACCTCGATCTAGTGTGTTTTTGAATTTTTGGTATCAGAGAAATTTTTTGTTTCGTATATTTAAAAATTGCAGACGCGATTTTAGAAAATTAAACTGTCTCGGGGCTGGAAATAAAACTTTTATCTGAATATCTCGAGACCAGACGCCCGAAATCGAATTCAACTTTCTGGACACGACGTAGTCGTCTTTTAACCTCGATCTAGTGTGTTTTTGAATTTTTGGTATCAGAGAAATTTTTTGTTTCGTATATTTAAAAATTGCAGACGCGATTTTAGAAAATTAAACTGTCTCGGGGCTGGAAATAAAACTTTTATCTGAATATCTCGAGACCAGACGCCCGAAATCGAATTCAACTTTCTGGACACGACGTAGTCGTCTTTTAACCTCGATCTAGTGTGTTTTTGAATTTTTGGTATCAGAGAAATTTTTTGTTTCGTATATTTAAAAATTGCAGACGCGATTTTAGAAAATTAAACTGTCTCGGGGCTGAAAATAAAACTTTTATCTGAAGTTCCCGAGACCAGACGCCCGAAATCGAATTCAACTTTCTGGACACGACGTAGTCGTCTTTTAACCTCGATCTAGTGTGTTTTTGAATTTTTGGTATCAGAGAAATTTTTTGTTTCGTATATTTAAAAATTGCAGACGCGATTTTAGAAAATTAAACTGTCTCGGGGCTGAAAATAAAACTTTTATCTGAAGTTCCCGAGACCAGACGCCCGAAATCGAATTCAACTTTCTGGACACGACGTAGTCGTCTTTTAACCTCGATCTAGTGTGTTTTTGAATTTTTGGTATCAGAGAAATTTTTTGTTTCGTATATTTAAAAATTGCAGACGCGATTTTAGAAAATTAAACTGTCTCGGGGCTGAAAATAAAACTTTTATCTGAAGTTCCCGAGACCAGACGCCCGAAATCGAATTCAACTTTCTGGACACGACGTAGTCGTCTTTTAACCTCGATCTAGTGTGTTTTTGAATTTTTGGTATCAGAGAAATTTTTTGTTTCGTATATTTAAAAATTGCAGACGCGATTTTAGAAAATTAAACTGTCTCGGGGCTGAAAATAAAACTTTTATCTGAAGTTCCCGAGACCAGACGCCCGAAATCGAATTCAACTTTCTGGACACGACGTAGTCGTCTTTTAACCTCGATCTAGTGTGTTTTTGAATTTTTGGTATCAGAGAAATTTTTTGTTTCGTATATTTAAAAATTGCAGACGCGATTTTAGAAAATTAAACTGTCTCGGGGCTGAAAATAAAACTTTTATCTGAAGTTCCCGAGACCAGACGCCCGAAATCGAATTCAACTTTCTGGACACGACGTAGTCGTCTTTTAACCTCGATCTAGTGTGTTTTTGAATTTTTGGTATCAGAGAAATTTTTTGTTTCGTATATTTAAAAATTGCAGACGCGATTTTAGAAAATTAAACTGTCTCGGGGCTGAAAATAAAACTTTTATCTGAAGTTCCCGAGACCAGACGCCCGAAATCGAATTCAACTTTCTGGACACGACGTAGTCGTCTTTTAACCTCGATCTAGTGTGTTTTTGAATTTTTGGTATCAGAGAAATTTTTTGTTTCGTATATTTAAAAATTGCAGACGCGATTTTAGAAAATTAAACTGTCTCGGGGCTGAAAATAAAACTTTTATCTGAAGTTCCCGAGACCAGACGCCCGAAATCGAATTCAACTTTCTGGACACGACGTAGTCGTCTTTTAACCTCGATCTAGTGTGTTTTTGAATTTTTGGTATCAGAGAAATTTTTTGTTTCGTATATTTAAAAATTGCAGACGCGATTTTAGAAAATTAAACTGTCTCGGGGCTGGAAATAAAACTTTTATCTGAATATCTCGAGACCAGACGCCCGAAATCGAATTCAACTTTCTGGACACGACGTAGTCGTCTTTTAACCTCGATCTAGTGTGTTTTTGAATTTTTGGTATCAGAGAAATTTTTTGTTTCGTATATTTAAAAATTGCAGACGCGATTTTAGAAAATTAAACTGTCTCGGGGCTGGAAATAAAACTTTTATCTGAATATCTCGAGACCAGACGCCCGAAATCGAATTCAACTTTCTGGACAGTCCTTTAACCTCGATCTCGTGTGTTTTTGAATTTTTGGTATCAGAGAAATTTTTTGTTTCGTATATTTAAAAATTGCAGACGCGATTTTAGAAAATTAAACTGTCTCGGGGCTGAAAATAAAACTTTTATCTGAAGTTCCCGAGACCAGACGCCCGAAATCGAATTCAACTTTCTGGACACGACGTAGTCGTCTTTTAACCTCGATCTAGTGTGTTTTTGAATTTTTGGTATCAGAGAAATTTTTTGTTTCGTATATTTAAAAATTGCAGACGCGATTTTAGAAAATTAAACTGTCTCGGGGCTGAAAATAAAACTTTTATCTGAAGTTCCCGAGACCAGACGCCCGAAATCGAATTCAACTTTCTGGACACGACGTAGTCGTCTTTTAACCTCGATCTAGTGTGTTTTTGAATTTTTGGTATCAGAGAAATTTTTTGTTTCGTATATTTAAAAATTGCAGACGCGATTTTAGAAAATTAAACTGTCTCGGGGCTGGAAATAAAACTTTTATCTGAATATCTCGAGACCAGACGCCCGAAATCGAATTCAACTTTCTGGACACGACGTAGTCGTCTTTTAACCTCGATCTAGTGTGTTTTTGAATTTTTGGTATCAGAGAAATTTTTTGTTTCGTATATTTAAAAATTGCAGACGCGATTTTAGAAAATTAAACTGTCTCGGGGCTGGAAATAAAACTTTTATCTGAATATCTCGAGACCAGACGCCCGAAATCGAATTCAACTTTCTGGACAGTCCTTTAACCTCGATCTCGTGTGTTTTTGAATTTTTGGTATCAGAGAAATTTTTTGTTTCGTATATTTAAAAATTGCAGACGCGATTTTAGAAAATTAAACTGTCTCGGGGCTGGAAATAAAACTCTTATCTGAATATCTCGAGACCAGACGCCCGAAATCGAATTCAACTTTCTGGACACGACGTAGTCGTCTTTTAACCTCGATCTAGTGTGTTTTTGAATTTTTGGTATCAGAGAAATTTTTTGTTTCGTATATTTAAAAATTGCAGACGCGATTTTAGAAAATTAAACTGTCTCGGGGCTGGAAATAAAACTTTTATCTGAATATCTCGAGACCAGACGCCCGAAATCGAATTCAACTTTCTGGACACGACGTAGTCGTCTTTTAACCTCGATCTAGTGTGTTTTTGAATTTTTGGTATCAGAGAAATTTTTTGTTTCGTATATTTAAAAATTGCAGACGCGATTTTAGAAAATTAAACTGTCTCGGGGCTGGAAATAAAACTTTTATCTGAATATCTCGAGACCAGACGCCCGAAATCGAATTCAACTTTCTGGACACGACGTAGTCGTCTTTTAACCTCGATCTAGTGTGTTTTTGAATTTTTGGTATCAGAGAAATTTTTTGTTTCGTATATTTAAAAATTGCAGACGCGATTTTAGAAAATTAAACTGTCTCGGGGCTGAAAATAAAACTTTTATCTGAAGTTCCCGAGACCAGACGCCCGAAATCGAATTCAACTTTCTGGACACGACGTAGTCGTCTTTTAACCTCGATCTAGTGTGTTTTTGAATTTTTGGTATCAGAGAAATTTTTTGTTTCGTATATTTAAAAATTGCAGACGCGATTTTAGAAAATTAAACTGTCTCGGGGCTGGAAATAAAACTTTTATCTGAATATCTCGAGACCAGACGCCCGAAATCGAATTCAACTTTCTGGACAGTCCTTTAACCTCGATCTCGTGTGTTTTTGAATTTTTGGTATCAGAGAAATTTTTTGTTTCGTATATTTAAAAATTGCAGACGCGATTTTAGAAAATTAAACTGTCTCGGGGCTGGAAATAAAACTTTTATCTGAATATCTCGAGACCAGACGCCCGAAATCGAATTCAACTTTCTGGACACGACGTAGTCGTCTTTTAACCTCGATCTAGTGTGTTTTTGAATTTTTGGTATCAGAGAAATTTTTTGTTTCGTATATTTAAAAATTGCAGACGCGATTTTAGAAAATTAAACTGTCTCGGGGCTGGAAATAAAACTTTTATCTGAATATCTCGAGACCAGACGCCCGAAATCGAATTCAACTTTCTGGACACGACGTAGTCGTCTTTTAACCTCGATCTAGTGTGTTTTTGAATTTTTGGTATCAGAGAAATTTTTTGTTTCGTATATTTAAAAATTGCAGACGCGATTTTAGAAAATTAAACTGTCTCGGGGCTGGAAATAAAACTTTTATCTGAATATCTCGAGACCAGACGCCCGAAATCGAATTCAACTTTCTGGACACGACGTAGTCGTCTTTTAACCTCGATCTAGTGTGTTTTTGAATTTTTGGTATCAGAGAAATTTTTTGTTTCGTATATTTAAAAATTGCAGACGCGATTTTAGAAAATTAAACTGTCTCGGGGCTGAAAATAAAACTTTTATCTGAAGTTCCCGAGACCAGACGCCCGAAATCGAATTCAACTTTCTGGACACGACGTAGTCGTCTTTTAACCTCGATCTAGTGTGTTTTTGAATTTTTGGTATCAGAGAAATTTTTTGTTTCGTATATTTAAAAATTGCAGACGCGATTTTAGAAAATTAAACTGTCTCGGGGCTGGAAATAAAACTTTTATCTGAATATCTCGAGACCAGACGCCCGAAATCGAATTCAACTTTCTGGACACGACGTAGTCGTCTTTTAACCTCGATCTAGTGTGTTTTTGAATTTTTGGTATCAGAGAAATTTTTTGTTTCGTATATTTAAAAATTGCAGACGCGATTTTAGAAAATTAAACTGTCTCGGGGCTGAAAATAAAACTTTTATCTGAAGTTCCCGAGACCAGACGCCCGAAATCGAATTCAACTTTCTGGACACGACGTAGTCGTCTTTTAACCTCGATCTAGTGTGTTTTTGAATTTTTGGTATCAGAGAAATTTTTTGTTTCGTATATTTAAAAATTGCAGACGCGATTTTAGAAAATTAAACTGTCTCGGGGCTGGAAATAAAACTTTTATCTGAATATCTCGAGACCAGACGCCCGAAATCGAATTCAACTTTCTGGACACGACGTAGTCGTCTTTTAACCTCGATCTAGTGTGTTTTTGAATTTTTGGTATCAGAGAAATTTTTTGTTTCGTATATTTAAAAATTGCAGACGCGATTTTAGAAAATTAAACTGTCTCGGGGCTGGAAATAAAACTTTTATCTGAATATCTCGAGACCAGACGCCCGAAATCGAATTCAACTTTCTGGACAGTCCTTTAACCTCGATCTAGTGTGTTTTTGAATTTTTGGTATCAGAGAAATTTTTTGTTTCGTATATTTAAAAATTGCAGACGCGATTTTAGAAAATTAAACTGTCTCGGGGCTGGAAATAAAACTTTTATCTGAATATCTCGAGACCAGACGCCCGAAATCGAATTCAACTTTCTGGACAGTCCTTTAACCTCGATCTAGTGTGTTTTTGAATTTTTGGTATCAGAGAAATTTTTTGTTTCGTATATTTAAAAATTGCAGACGCGATTTTAGAAAATTAAACTGTCTCGGGGCTGGAAATAAAACTTTTATCTGAAGTTCCCGAGACCAGACGCCCGAAATCGAATTCAACTTTCTGGACAGTCCTTTAACCTCGATCTAGTGTGTTTTTGAATTTTTGGTATCAGAGAAATTTTTTGTTTCGTATATTTAAAAATTGCAGACGCGATTTTAGAAAATTAAACTGTCTCGGGGCTGGAAATAAAACTTTTATCTGAATATCTCGAGACCAGACGCCCGAAATCGAATTCAACTTTCTGGACAGTCCTTTAACCTCGATCTCGTGTGTTTTTGAATTTTTGGTATCAGAGAAATTTTTTGTTTCGTATATTTAAAAATTGCAGACGCGATTTTAGAAAATTAAACTGTCTCGGGGCTGGAAATAAAACTTTTATCTGAATATCTCGAGACCAGACGCCCGAAATCGAATTCAACTTTCTGGACACGACGTAGTCGTCCTTTAACCTCGATCTAGTGTGTTTTTGAATTTTTGGTATCAGAGAAATTTTTTGTTTCGTATATTTAAAAATTGCAGACGCGATTTTAGAAAATTAAACTGTCTCGGGGCTGGAAATAAAACTTTTATCTGAATATCTCGAGACCAGACGCCCGAAATCGAATTCAACTTTCTGGACACGACGTAGTCGTCTTTTAACCTCGATCTAGTGTGTTTTTGAATTTTTGGTATCAGAGAAATTTTTTGTTTCGTATATTTAAAAATTGCAGACGCGATTTTAGAAAATTAAACTGTCTCGGGGCTGAAAATAAAACTTTTATCTGAAGTTCCCGAGACCAGACGCCCGAAATCGAATTCAACTTTCTGGACACGACGTAGTCGTCTTTTAACCTCGATCTAGTGTGTTTTTGAATTTTTGGTATCAGAGAAATTTTTTGTTTCGTATATTTAAAAATTGCAGACGCGATTTTAGAAAATTAAACTGTCTCGGGGCTGGAAATAAAACTTTTATCTGAATATCTCGAGACCAGACGCCCGAAATCGAATTCAACTTTCTGGACACGACGTAGTCGTCTTTTAACCTCGATCTAGTGTGTTTTTGAATTTTTGGTATCAGAGAAATTTTTTGTTTCGTATATTTAAAAATTGCAGACGCGATTTTAGAAAATTAAACTGTCTCGGGGCTGAAAATAAAACTTTTATCTGAAGTTCCCGAGACCAGACGCCCGAAATCGAATTCAACTTTCTGGACACGACGTAGTCGTCTTTTAACCTCGATCTAGTGTGTTTTTGAATTTTTGGTATCAGAGAAATTTTTTGTTTCGTATATTTAAAAATTGCAGACGCGATTTTAGAAAATTAAACTGTCTCGGGGCTGGAAATAAAACTTTTATCTGAATATCTCGAGACCAGACGCCCGAAATCGAATTCAACTTTCTGGACACGACGTAGTCGTCTTTTAACCTCGATCTAGTGTGTTTTTGAATTTTTGGTATCAGAGAAATTTTTTGTTTCGTATATTTAAAAATTGCAGACGCGATTTTAGAAAATTAAACTGTCTCGGGGCTGGAAATAAAACTTTTATCTGAATATCTCGAGACCAGACGCCCGAAATCGAATTCAACTTTCTGGACAGTCCTTTAACCTCGATCTAGTGTGTTTTTGAATTTTTGGTATCAGAGAAATTTTTTGTTTCGTATATTTAAAAATTGCAGACGCGATTTTAGAAAATTAAACTGTCTCGGGGCTGGAAATAAAACTTTTATCTGAATATCTCGAGACCAGACGCCCGAAATCGAATTCAACTTTCTGGACAGTCCTTTAACCTCGATCTAGTGTGTTTTTGAATTTTTGGTATCAGAGAAATTTTTTGTTTCGTATATTTAAAAATTGCAGACGCGATTTTAGAAAATTAAACTGTCTCGGGGCTGGAAATAAAACTTTTATCTGAAGTTCCCGAGACCAGACGCCCGAAATCGAATTCAACTTTCTGGACAGTCCTTTAACCTCGATCTAGTGTGTTTTTGAATTTTTGGTATCAGAGAAATTTTTTGTTTCGTATATTTAAAAATTGCAGACGCGATTTTAGAAAATTAAACTGTCTCGGGGCTGGAAATAAAACTTTTATCTGAATATCTCGAGACCAGACGCCCGAAATCGAATTCAACTTTCTGGACAGTCCTTTAACCTCGATCTCGTGTGTTTTTGAATTTTTGGTATCAGAGAAATTTTTTGTTTCGTATATTTAAAAATTGCAGACGCGATTTTAGAAAATTAAACTGTCTCGGGGCTGGAAATAAAACTTTTATCTGAATATCTCGAGACCAGACGCCCGAAATCGAATTCAACTTTCTGGACACGACGTAGTCGTCCTTTAACCTCGATCTAGTGTGTTTTTGAATTTTTGGTATCAGAGAAATTTTTTGTTTCGTATATTTAAAAATTGCAGACGCGATTTTAGAAAATTAAACTGTCTCGGGGCTGGAAATAAAACTTTTATCTGAATATCTCGAGACCAGACGCCCGAAATCGAATTCAACTTTCTGGACAGTCCTTTAACCTCGATCTCGTGTGTTTTTGAATTTTTGGTATCAGAGAAATTTTTTGTTTCGTATATTTAAAAATTGCAGACGCGATTTTAGAAAATTAAACTGTCTCGGGGCTGGAAATAAAACTTTTATCTGAATATCTCGAGACCAGACGCCCGAAATCGAATTCAACTTTCTGGACACGACGTAGTCGTCCTTTAACCTCGATCTAGTGTGTTTTTGAATTTTTGGTATCAGAGAAATTTTTTGTTTCGTATATTTAAAAATTGCAGACGCGATTTTAGAAAATTAAACTGTCTCGGGGCTGGAAATAAAACTTTTATCTGAAGTTCCCGAGACCAGACGCCCGAAATCGAATTCAACTTTCTGGACAGTCCTTTAACCTCGATCTCGTGTGTTTTTGAATTTTTGGTATCAGAGAAATTTTTTGTTTCGTATATTTAAAAATTGCAGACGCGATTTTAGAAAATTAAACTGTCTCGGGGCTGGAAATAAAACTTTTATCTGAATATTCCGAGACCAGACGCCCGAAATAGATTTCAACTTTCTGGACACGACGTAGTCGTCCTTTAACCTCGATTTCGTGTGTTTTTGAATTTTTGGTATCAGAGAAATTTTTTGTTTCGTATATTTAAATATTGCAGACGCGATTTGAGAAAATTAAACTGTCTCGGGGCTGGAAATAAAACTTTTATCTGAATATCTCGAGACCAGACGCCCGAAATCGAATTCAACTTTCTGGACACGACGTAGTCGTCCTTTAACCTCGATCTAGTGTGTTTTTGAATTTTTGGTATCAGAGAAATTTTTTGTTTCGTATATTTAAAAATTGCAGACGCGATTTTAGAAAATTAAACTGTCTCGGGGCTGGAAATAAAACTTTTATCTGAAGTTCCCGAGACCAGACGCCCGAAATAGATTTCAACTTTCTGGACACGACGTAGTCGTCCTTTAACCTCGATCTAGTGTGTTTTTGAATTTTTGGTATCAGAGAAATTTTTTGTTTCGTATATTTAAAAATTGCAGACGCGATTTTAGAAAATTAAACTGTCTCGGGGCTGGAAATAAAACTTTTATCTGAATATCTCGAGACCAGACGCCCGAAATCGAATTCAACTTTCTGGACACGACGTAGTCGTCCTTTAACCTCGATCTAGTGTGTTTTTGAATTTTTGGTATCAGAGAAATTTTTTGTTTCGTATATTTAAAAATTGCAGACGCGATTTTAGAAAATTAAACTGTCTCGGGGCTGGAAATAAAACTTTTATCTGAATATCTCGAGACCAGACGCCCGAAATCGAATTCAACTTTCTGGACACGACGTAGTCGTCCTTTAACCTCGATCTAGTGTGTTTTTGAATTTTTGGTAACAGAGAAATTTTTTGTTTCGTATATTTAAAAATTGCAGACGCGATTTTAGAAAATTAAACTGTCTCGGGGCTGGAAATAAAACTTTTATCTGAAGTTCCCGAGACCAGACGCCCGAAATCGAATTCAACTTTCTGGACAGTCCTTTAACCTCGATCTAGTGTGTTTTTGAATTTTTGGTATCAGAGAAATTTTTTGTTTCGTATATTTAAAAATTGCAGACGCGATTTTAGAAAATTAAACTGTCTCGGGGCTGGAAATAAAACTTTTATCTGAATATCTCGAGACCAGACGCCCGAAATCGAATTCAACTTTCTGGACAGTCCTTTAACCTCGATCTCGTGTGTTTTTGAATTTTTGGTATCAGAGAAATTTTTTGTTTCGTATATTTAAAAATTGCAGACGCGATTTTAGAAAATTAAACTGTCTCGGGGCTGGAAATAAAACTTTTATCTGAATATCTCGAGACCAGACGCCCGAAATCGAATTCAACTTTCTGGACACGACGTAGTCGTCCTTTAACCTCGATCTAGTGTGTTTTTGAATTTTTGGTATCAGAGAAATTTTTTGTTTCGTATATTTAAAAATTGCAGACGCGATTTTAGAAAATTAAACTGTCTCGGGGCTGGAAATAAAACTTTTATCTGAATATCTCGAGACCAGACGCCCGAAATCGAATTCAACTTTCTGGACAGTCCTTTAACCTCGATCTCGTGTGTTTTTGAATTTTTGGTATCAGAGAAATTTTTTGTTTCGTATATTTAAAAATTGCAGACGCGATTTTAGAAAATTAAACTGTCTCGGGGCTGGAAATAAAACTTTTATCTGAATATCTCGAGACCAGACGCCCGAAATCGAATTCAACTTTCTGGACACGACGTAGTCGTCCTTTAACCTCGATCTAGTGTGTTTTTGAATTTTTGGTATCAGAGAAATTTTTTGTTTCGTATATTTAAAAATTGCAGACGCGATTTTAGAAAATTAAACTGTCTCGGGGCTGGAAATAAAACTTTTATCTGAAGTTCCCGAGACCAGACGCCCGAAATCGAATTCAACTTTCTGGACAGTCCTTTAACCTCGATCTCGTGTGTTTTTGAATTTTTGGTATCAGAGAAATTTTTTGTTTCGTATATTTAAAAATTGCAGACGCGATTTTAGAAAATTAAACTGTCTCGGGGCTGGAAATAAAACTTTTATCTGAATATTCCGAGACCAGACGCCCGAAATAGATTTCAACTTTCTGGACACGACGTAGTCGTCCTTTAACCTCGATTTCGTGTGTTTTTGAATTTTTGGTATCAGAGAAATTTTTTGTTTCGTATATTTAAATATTGCAGACGCGATTTGAGAAAATTAAACTGTCTCGGGGCTGGAAATAAAACTTTTATCTGAATATCTCGAGACCAGACGCCCGAAATCGAATTCAACTTTCTGGACACGACGTAGTCGTCCTTTAACCTCGATCTAGTGTGTTTTTGAATTTTTGGTATCAGAGAAATTTTTTGTTTCGTATATTTAAAAATTGCAGACGCGATTTTAGAAAATTAAACTGTCTCGGGGCTGGAAATAAAACTTTTATCTGAAGTTCCCGAGACCAGACGCCCGAAATAGATTTCAACTTTCTGGACACGACGTAGTCGTCCTTTAACCTCGATCTAGTGTGTTTTTGAATTTTTGGTATCAGAGAAATTTTTTGTTTCGTATATTTAAAAATTGCAGACGCGATTTTAGAAAATTAAACTGTCTCGGGGCTGGAAATAAAACTTTTATCTGAATATCTCGAGACCAGACGCCCGAAATCGAATTCAACTTTCTGGACACGACGTAGTCGTCCTTTAACCTCGATCTAGTGTGTTTTTGAATTTTTGGTATCAGAGAAATTTTTTGTTTCGTATATTTAAAAATTGCAGACGCGATTTTAGAAAATTAAACTGTCTCGGGGCTGGAAATAAAACTTTTATCTGAATATCTCGAGACCAGACGCCCGAAATCGAATTCAACTTTCTGGACACGACGTAGTCGTCCTTTAACCTCGATCTAGTGTGTTTTTGAATTTTTGGTATCAGAGAAATTTTTTGTTTCGTATATTTAAAAATTGCAGACGCGATTTTAGAAAATTAAACTGTCTCGGGGCTGGAAATAAAACTTTTATCTGAAGTTCCCGAGACCAGACGCCCGAAATAGATTTCAACTTTCTGGACACGACGTAGTCGTCCTTTAACCTCGATCTAGTGTGTTTTTGAATTTTTGGTATCAGAGAAATTTTTTGTTTCGTATATTTAAAAATTGCAGACGCGATTTTAGAAAATTAAACTGTCTCGGGGCTGGAAATAAAACTTTTATCTGAATATCTCGAGACCAGACGCCCGAAATCGAATTCAACTTTCTGGACACGACGTAGTCGTCCTTTAACCTCGATCTAGTGTGTTTTTGAATTTTTGGTATCAGAGAAATTTTTTGTTTCGTATATTTAAAAATTGCAGACGCGATTTTAGAAAATTAAACTGTCTCGGGGCTGGAAATAAAACTTTTATCTGAAGTTCCCGAGACCAGACGCCCGAAATCGAATTCAACTTTCTGGACAGTCCTTTAACCTCGATCTCGTGTGTTTTTGAATTTTTGGTATCAGAGAAATTTTTTGTTTCGTATATTTAAAAATTGCAGACGCGATTTTAGAAAATTAAACTGTCTCGGGGCTGGAAATAAAACTTTTATCTGAATATTCCGAGACCAGACGCCCGAAATAGATTTCAACTTTCTGGACACGACGTAGTCGTCCTTTAACCTCGATTTCGTGTGTTTTTGAATTTTTGGTATCAGAGAAATTTTTTGTTTCGTATATTTAAATATTGCAGACGCGATTTGAGAAAATTAAACTGTCTCGGGGCTGGAAATAAAACTTTTATCTGAATATTCCGAGACCAGACGCCCGAAATAGATTTCAACTTTCTGGACACGACGTAGTCGTCCTTTTTTTAAAAACACGAGATTAAAACTAAAGAACCACTGCTGCTAGCCCAAGAACTAGAAAATAGCCGTGGTAGCCCTTAAAAAGTTATTCGCCGTCATACACTCCAAGAACGAATTTCGAGTTAAATCGCGTTCAGTCCGTCGTTTACAAAATGACGCGTAAAATAAATTCCACTGAATCGATAAATTTTTTAAAAACACGAGATCAAAGTAAAAGGACCACTGCTCCTAGCCCAAGAACTAGAAAATAGCCGTGGTAGCCCTTAAAAAGTTATTCGCCGTCATACACTCGAAGAACGAATTTCGAGTTAAATCGCGTTCAATCCGTCGTTTACAAAATGATGCTGAAAACTAATTCCACTGAAACGATAATTATTTTAAGCGAACGGAATCAAAATTAAATCACCACTAATTTATTAATTTCTGAATCTTGCTGAATTAAATCTAATGGACTTGTGATCTAATGGATCTAATGGATTTAAGGAATTTTGCGGGGTCTCGGTTTGCCTTTGTGCCATACGTAAAATGGTACCAACAGAACGCGCAAGAAGGTAAGTAGGATCTTGTTTTGTTCGCGATACCCTACTGACTTGTTGTAGACAAGATACCGCATTAAAATTTACTTTAGGACCCGTGGTCTCATAAATTGGAATAATAAATAAGGATTATTCATTGAGGCTTTTATCTAATGGAGCAACTGTTAGAATTGCCTGCAAACATGCAGGCAAACTCGTTCTTTAGAAATTCAACAGTAACTTTTCACCAACTTCCTTACATGCTAAATTTCGAGTGTGACGTAGAAAGTGAGAAGGAGTTCTGTCTCCCATTTCCACTGCTACATCAGGTCTCAAAATTTAAGAATTTTCGAGAGTAACAGTTGAAAGTTATTCTCCGTCCAATTCTACGTCCTACTAGTAGAATGTCGTACTTCTGCGGGTAGGGAAATGATGCCCGAAACAAAATCTAATGACCCGCAAAATTAAAAAACTGTAGCTGTTCTGGCTCAGCAAACTTTTGTTCCATTTGTTGAACATTTTGGTTTTTATTGGAATTTAGAAAATCTAGCAAATAGTATGGACATGGAAGAACACCGAGAAATTTGGAAACGTGCAAGAAGGACCGCTCCTTCTTGTCCATAATATTTGAAGAATTTTGTTGGGTTCAGTTGAAAGTTGTTCGTCGTCGAATTCGACTGTGGAATAACGCGCCGCTAAATTTGAAATCTATTCCTGCATCTAAAGTCTACGTCTAAACGGACAGACATAATATGTCCATTAGGGTGGAGCGAAAAAAGTCAATATTTTTTTTTTGAAAACGGGTACCCTTCAATGACTGTGTATGAGACCTAGTAACAATTCTGTAAAATATTAAATTTTTACGACGTCATCTTGAGTCTGCACATTTGGCTTAAAGTTTGAAATTTTTTGAAATTTCCTACTTTTCTTTTTCTTTTTTTTTAAATACTTCAAACAAGAAAAAACCCTAACGGGTAGTTACTAAATACTAGAACAAGGTCTTAAATATAGACAGGATTTTTTTAAATATTTTTAAGTGGTGGGTTCAGTCTGCGCATTAGGCCTAAAGTTTGCCAAATTGTCCGATATTTTTAAAGTTTTATAATTTCTAATAATGTTATCAAAACTTGTTTATATAGCTTTCGTTAATAAACTTTGCATTATGCAACTCTTTGCTAGTTCATATTAAACTACCCAGGACTCTCCACGAAGAGGTGGTTGCACTTTGAGTCCCACCCATGGCCTCCCAACCACCCAACCATGAAAGCATGTATTTACATCTTTAAGTAAAGTCTTCAACAGGTAAACTGTTTCTTTGTGTCATATATTGGAGGGATATTTCTATCAAGCAGTCAAGTTTTTATTAAGCTTTCTCTTTTCTTTTGATCACAGACCAATTTTGAAGAAGAAGTGACTTCTTCGACGGCTCTTTCTACCGCTTGAGTATGTGATGGGAGTTCAAAAAGAGTGCCCTCAGAAGCTATGTTTACACTCTCGGTTTCCAGTAACCTTTGCAAATCTTGATTTGTCAAATGACTTGTGAGAGGTGGTTCTGTCACTTCCACATCAATCCAATCAATCAAATCGACATTCTCTGATGCTCCAAAACTTATTTTCGGAATTTCAAACTGTCTTAATGGTTTACTGGCTTGTTCTCTAGATCGAGCCTTGATGATATTATAAAGGTATTGTTGGTCAGTACTCAAAGCCTTTTCATCACCACGATTGATTATATCAGTAAACCACTAAGACTGTTTGAAATCCCGAAAATAAATTTTGGAGCATCAAAGTATGTCGATATGATTGATTGGATTGATGTGGAAGTGACAGAACCACCTCTCACAAGTCATTTGACAAATCAAGATTTGCAAAGGTTACTGGAAACCGAGAGTGTAAACATAGCTTCTGAGGGCACTCTTTTTGAACTCCCATCACATACTCAAGCGGTAGAAACGGCTGTCGAAGAAGTCACTTCTTTTTTAAAATTAGTCTGTGATCAAAAGAAAAGAGAAAGCTTAATAAAAACTTGACTGCTTGATAGAAATATCCCTCCAATATATGACACAAAGAAACAATTTACCTGTTGAAAACTTTACTTAAAGATGTAAATACATGCTTTCATGGTTGGGTGGTTGGGAGGCCATGGGTGGGACTCAAAGTGCAACCACCTCTTCGTGGAGAGTCCTGGGTAGTTTAATATGAACTAGCAAAGAGTTGCATAATGCAAAGTTTATTAAAGAAAGCTATATAAACAAGTTTTGATAACATTATCAGAAATTATAAAACTTTAAAAATATCGGACAATTTGGCAAACTTTAGGCCTAATGCGCAGACTGAACCCACCACTTAAAAATATTAAAAAAAATCCTGTCTATATTTAAGACCTTGTTCTAGTATTTAGTAACTACCCGTTAGGGTTTTTTCTTGTTTGAAGTATTTTAAAAAAAAGAAAAAGAAAAGTAGAAAATTTCAAAAAATTTCAAACTTTAAGCCAAATGTGCAGACTCAAGATGACGTCGTAAAAATTTAATATTTTACAGAATTGTTACTAGGTCTCATACACAATCATTGAAGGGTATCCGTTTTCCCAAAAAAAATATTGACTTTTTTCACTCCACCCTAATGTCCATAAAACTCGTAAGGTAACTAGTAATCCACGAGCTTATGACGCAAAGCCAATGGTTTCAAATGCACTTCTATCATATCGTAACATTTCGCAACCAAATTCAGAACTTAAATAGTAATAAATCCTTCAGGCATAGATAAAGGCAAGTAGGAGCAATGGCCCACATTAACAACCCCCTAAATAAATCACCCACCTGCTGCTTTAATTCAAAATAACAGAAAAATTAAAACATCTTTAAAGCCGTAGGTCCCTAAACCCTAAACCACTTAATTAAAAAATTTAAATACCGACGAGCTGTAAGAAAAGGCGAGTAGGGTAACTGTATTTCTATAACAAGTCAGTAAATAGAATAGAATGAAGACATTTTAAAATTAACAAAAGTCAAATATTTCTGAAACTCGCGTATTAATAATTTATATCTATTTTCTACAAAACTGCGCAACTATAAAAGTTTAAAATTCGCAATTTCAAAAAATAGATATAAAGGTTTTCAAACAAGTACGGACTCGTATTAGTTACATGCGAAATGCGAACCCCCAAAGTTAAAAAAGTATGAGAAAGATATGAGGCCGTTTTCTCCAAACCTGCTTAACTACTTGGAGGTAAAATAGTTTACGATTGTTCGATTAGCCAATGTGTCTAAGCGTAAAGAAAATAAATATTTAGCCCCAATTTTGAGGACTTACCTTTTTCAATTTGTAGTTGACATTCAAAATTGCGTTTTTCGTGTTGTAATCCAACAATACGCTCGTAATTTGTAATTAATGGAAATCTGGCACTTGTCTGCAATTATAATTAAACATTAGTTTTCGTAATTCAAAAATCCACTTTTAGGGAAGCACAAATTATCACCTCAATCTCAAGACGATTTACAAGGGTATACGCGCGTGTTAAATCTCAATTTGGTAATTGACCACATGCATTAATCTGCAATTAAAATTGATAATTGCAATGCACTAAAATTCAATTTTACAATCAGAAACGGAGAAAAATATTTTTATCTCATTGGCGTGACAATAATTGCAGATAACAATAATTTCAATGCGATCTAAAATTATTTAATTTAAATAGAGAAAGCGAACTCGTCCCAATTGGTTAAATTTAATCCCCTAAACTTTGAAATTATTAAATTTCAAAGAGTAATAATTGTACTTGTATAGCCACTATTATTAATTATCATTACTGTGATGGACTGATGGCTTGAAAGCACAAAAAAATTATAACCTAATATTTTAATTGCAATAAAATGTGAACAAGATAAAACTACTAAAATATTATAAATAATTAAACAGCAAGTTAAGAAAAAAATGCGTACCTTACTAATTCCTCTTCACTATTCGAACTCTTGGCTTCTTTAAACGAGGGTAGAGGGTGGATTTGAAAAATTATATTTGAACATGTAAAAAGCACGGACAAATAGTATGTTACCACACCGACTACTAAATTGTTTATAAAATTGTATGTTCGCGTTCGCTAAAGTTGACGTGCAGGTGTTATCAACACGTGATTAGAAACTATATTTATGTAGTTGAATAGTTCGAATTGGCGCACATATTTTAAAATCAAATAATATAATATAATATTTTACCTTTTCTAGCTCTCTTTCGCCCCAAAAATCTAAATTTTGTCAATTCCCAGCCCAAAAACACAGGACATATGCAGGGTTCTGTATTTAAAATAGGAGATCTAATGAGTTACCCTTAATTTTGCACATTAAATTAATAATTGAAGAGCAATTTGATATCGCGTTCATGGACGGCTCGTTTGGGGTGGGGTGGCTTATTTTTTAAAGTTAATAAAAGTTTATGGTTAATGTGATGAGAAGTTAATTAATTAGTTTTAGAAACTTTAATAAGTCAATTCAAAATAAAAAATTATTTATTATTATTATTTAAATAATAAGCTACCCCCACCTCGTGATTTTTAATCGTTTATCGGTGATCGTGACAAGCCGTCAGTACAAAACCGAAGTGTTAAAGTTAAACCATTCCCCAAATTTCTATTTTTTAAATTTTGGCCCTAAAACTTTCTTGTGTCCTCTGACAAAAAAGTGAATAGAATATGATTTACAGCCTAGTACGTTGTCATTAAAATTAAGCTAGTTAGATGTCACTACGACAAATACAACCGAATATTACGTGGCTTGAAGAAGTTCGAGTCAAACAAGATTTCCCCAAATTTCTATTTTGTTAATTTTTGTCCTGAAACTTTGTCGAGTTCTCTGACAAAAAAGTTAATAGAATGTAGTTTAAAGTCAAGTTTGTAGTCATTAAAAATAACCTAATTAGGGTGGAGGGGGGATATTGTCTCACAGTGGATTTTAAAGAGTTGCTAAACCTAAAGATTTTAAAAAAATTAGGTATACAGCGTTTCGAGCTTTTCCGAATTAGCTTCTTGGCTCCACCTCTTGTAATGTCTCCTAATCCGTTTTCAAAAGAACTAGAAGTGAAACGTAACCTACACCTCGTGAGACACACTATAATTATTGAACACCAAGTATACACAAAAGAGAACGTTTATTTTTTTGTTTACAAGCTTAAAGTATTAAAATTATCACAGTTCATCATGAAAATTAGCATTTGGAGCGACGTATTCAAACAAATCGTCCGGCATAGTGGCATTGTACAGTTCGCGTGCTAACAAAAAGTATCTTTTACGTAAAAAGTGAGCACTCGCCTTTGGTTGACGACTTCTCGTAAATATTCCCTTCTTATTACCACCGACTCTAGTGTAAGCTTAAAACAATCTCGTAAGTGCACATTTTATAACAAAATCTCTAAGTACTCACTTTGCGCCGTTTGGAAATCTGCAAAATTCCATATAAATTCACCGATAAACCAGCCTTCTTTGCGTAATTCGTCGAAAGCTTGGAAATGTTTCGACATCATGGAGACTTGAAACTCTTCCGACCACACGTAGGCGGGAGACTGTTAAAAATGAGTTTTTAATAAAAATGTGAGGCGAAACTATTAACTGTTACTAAGTGTAATCCTGGCATTGTGTCGGCTCCATATTCGGACATTAAAACTGGTTTATTGTGTTTCTGATGCCACGCTTGGGCTTCCACGACCACGTAATTTACAATCATGTCTAATTGTCCAGTGTTTCTGTACCACGCATTGTAACGATTAAAACTTATAACGTCGAGATGCTGAGCCTATAATTATTAAGCGATGTATTGTGTAAGTCGGTAACTGGGTCGTGGATAAATGGGCCAGTGTTACATCAATAGAGAGACAGAAGTGGCCATATAAAAGAACGGATCTTTAGGTAGTAGGTCCAAATATTAGGATAGTAGGAAGCCTATCAGGTTACACAGACTCGTAGGTTATTTTCCGAGACCCATGTGTTAGATGAGATGGACGATTAGGCTCGAAGCTTAGCAGAAGTGGACGAGATGGATCGTTGGTTAGATCGGTAATTGGATGGACGAGGAAACGAGTGTCACAATTGTTTTCAACTCACTGACTTATCTTCGCTAACATCCCTCGCTATGGCTATGGTTGTTGGTCGCGTTGTATCTAAACTTTTGACGTGTTGGGCAATTTCTCTAAAAAGGCAAAGATAAAGAAATTTCAACAACAAGAAGTATGAAACTAACCCAAAATAACGACCCGCTTCGTCACTTTGTGTTCTCGGTTCGTTGGCAAGAGACCACATGATAACACTCGGTCGATTTTTATCGCGTCTAATCAACTCCGTTAGCGAATTCTTGTGTTTTAATAGCAATTGCTCCGAAAAAAGCCTACAAGTTGTCAATTGCACTTTCTAAAATTACTAATTCTACTAAAGCTTACTCAGTATTTACGCTGGGGCACTCGTCAATAATCATAATTCCCAACTGGTCGGCCAAATCCATTATTTCTTCCGCGTACGGATAATGGGAAGTTCTGTAAGCGTTAGCTCCGACCCATTTAATTAACGTGTAGTCCCTTATTATAGTCGGCAAGTCTAACCCTTTTCCTCTTATCTCGGCGTCTTCGTGCCGCCCAAATCCGTGGAAGTAAATTGGACGGTTGTTGATCATAACTGACGTGTTGCTCCAAGTTACGATTCTTATACCGACCGGTTGTCTGTACACGTCGTACACTTCGCCTTCGGCCGATTGCAATTCCACTTGGAATGTGTACAAATAACCCGGATTATCGTCCATCAAGTAGGGCCACCATAAATTTGCAGATGGCACCTTTAATGAGCCTTTTCCAAAGGCCTTTTGAGAAGTTACTTTATTGCCGTCTTTATCCAAGAGAGTGATAACGCTCGTCACTTCCTCGTTACTTATAATTGACACGTTGTAGTTGATTATTCCTAAAATTAAATTTATTTGGTGAGCATTTTCGTTTTAGGTAAAAAATAGCCACCTGTTGTTCCGGCGATAGCTGTCTCGATGGAAATATCGTCGATGTAAGTAAAAGGCGTAGTGTACAAAGTAACAGGTCTATGGATACCTGCGTAGTTGAAAAAATCAAAGGTGTAGCTTTGGATTAATCTTTTCCCATATTGTCTATAATATTTTTGGATATGGTTACTATCAAGAAGGTTGCTAAAGTTGGTCAAGAAGGGTGTAAAGCAAAACTGAAGTTAAAGACGACTTACGTATCTGCTTCGTAGACTGCTCCTTGTGGAACGGTATCTTGCAGTAGCGTGTTATCGCAAGCAACGGTCACTCTGTTGCTCTTTCCGTAATTGAGCAAAGAGTTTATTTCTTTCTGAAAGGGCAAGTGTCCAATTTCATGATTCATCACTAAATTGCCGTTGATCCACTAAAATAGAATTTTTTTTTAAGTAGGTAGGCCAAGTGATTCCAAAGGCGGTTTTGGAACGTTTGCATCAAATTGGGCTTACAATGAGCTATAAAAGAAGTCTGTTACTTACCACTTGAGCCGCATACGAGACCGAAGAAAATCTCAACCAAACCCTTGAAGTGTTCGCCCACGAGTTGGGTACAAAAAAATTTCTTTCGTACCACACAAGTCCAACGTGGTCTCTTACGTTTGCATCTTCCGCTACGTCGTTGTAACTCGACGGTACTGGCATTAGCGTCACTTTAACATCTGGAATCTGTTGGGAAAAAATTTAGTTTTTGCGCGCATCTCGAAATAAAGTAAATTTGAATGGGAGCGCACCTTTGCTAATTCTAATTTGTACCAATGTTGCCTAAATCCAATTAAGGGATCTGCCATGGGAGAAACGACGAAGTTCCAAAGACCATCTAGCGATTTTACTTCTCTTGTTTCTGACGCCCTCGGATATAATATTCCGTTTGTTGTCACCTCAGATTTGTTGGCGTGGAAAAGATGAGCACCAATAAGTAGAGGTATCAGCCACATCCTAAAATTGAAAACAAATAACCAAATAAGTTAGCATACCGGGACACACTGTATATTTAATTTGCGTTTAATCGCTTAAAATTTTACTAATTTTTGTACGATTATGAAATACGTGAAGTCATTTGAATGAGAGTCTACGATTAGTTGAAGAATTATTAGAGTGAGGAATGTTAGCTAATAAAAGATATTTTTAATTAATAATTAGTAATTATATGCAGACAACAAAATCAACGCATCTAGAAGGCTATGACTTTAATTTAACGCTGCTACTAATGTAAGGTACGCGATGTTTGTTATTATTCTGTCATTTACTTGTCAAATTTAATTTTTATAAAGTTTGGAATTGTAGTCAATTACTGTGTCGAGGTTTTCTTAGTTAATTTATCGCAATATCTAGAATTTTGAGAATGCAGGTATAAAACAGGACTCATCAATCATCAGTAAGACGAGAATCTCAAAAATGTAGCGTGACATGGTACTATATTAAATCATCCCCTCTCCTCTACACCCTTTTGCCACCTTTAGGACGTCTTAGTATGTCGTGGACGCTAGACGTCCGCGCTAATGCAATTCATCTAAGGGAGAAACTTGTACCGCGATTTGGAATTAAATCCGAGTCCCTCGGTGTCGCGCCGAAGGTTCTACCCATTAAGCTATATCGGTCCTAGCAATTCCCTGGTGTAAACGTACACAGCAGTCTCGAGTCGCCACACTCGCTATTCCCTAATTCGTTTACTTAACAAAATTACAGAACATTTAAGGGAAAAAGTTAATAAAATCTCGCGGTGTATATTTGACAGAAAAACGCATATCCCTATAACGCCCCCCCTCCCCCAATCTTATTCCTATACTTTAATTTATTCAATAGTGAGAGAGATAACAATCTTCAAGATACATCACATCGCCCGGCGCGGTGTAGTGTGGTAGCGTGAGAATTTTTCCAACTTAAATTAGCTCTGAGGAATAGATAGGGTTTTGGGTACCAAAAATACCTGATGAGAGTACTTTAGAATTTAGAGCTGTTCCTAGAAGATATATGTATATACGATGAACGACGTAGATTGACAATGAAAAGACCTAGAGTAAAGATAGTAATGAGAAGACTGTCGACAAAATAGCGAAGTGGTCAAGGTCAGATTCGAGCAGTCAAATGGTGAAGTCGATGAAGGCGATATAAGAAGACCTCCAGTAATTAGTTTGTATCTTTTGGGCCCAGTTGTATAAACGAGCTAATCTGGGAGTCAGAGTTAACTCCACGATCTATGTAAATAATATAAAGTTAAATTTTAGCGTAGATTTGATTAGGTTAACTCGTAGGCACTTGCTCTAGGGTTAATTCATCAATTTTCAAGAGCCAAATATATTTCAATTTAACTCAGATTAGTTGTTATTTATGTTGAATTTAGGTTAATCGCGGAGTTAACTCTGACTCCCAGATCAGCTCGTTTATACAACTGGGCCTTAGTTCCGCACGCCTAGCTGCTTTAATGCTCTTTTCAGTTTCGTTCCTTATTCCTTTGAGATATCAGGTGGTCGTGGGTTTGTTTCGCTGAAAACGCATACAGAAGCATAACGGAGTGGGCTTTATGCTATTTCGTGGGGGCACTGCCCGATAAGGTGTTTGTATTATTTCTATGTTAGTACTTCACCGCACCGTGTATGAAAATGGAATTTCGGAGAACAGGGCGTCACAGAAGCCACATCATTTTAAATAGGAATATGCCTCCCTAATCGACCCGGAAAGCATTAAATGGAGAGCATTTCTGGAGACCAATTGCAATTGTTTTCTTTTATACAATAACAAGAGAGGCATTGTGGGTACTTTTCTGTAGTATTTGGTAAAAGTGAGGTTAGAACGGCCGTGAAAACAAAATGTCTGTAAAGCTGGATCCCGACAGTTGCGTTTTTGCGTTTTGACAGCATCCGTTTCCGGATGCTGTCAAAAAATATTGTGAGGGCGACAGATTCAAGTATAAACAGAGATGGATATATAAATACGCCGCAAAAGCTGAACCTTTCTCAGCTTTTTGCGATGCTTTTTTGGGACACAAAAAAACCACCAATCACAAGAGAGGAAATAAAACGCAAAAACGCAACTGTCGAGATCCAGCTTAAATCGCCAAGTTCAGGCGGAAAAAGAGAATTAGGACACTGAATAATCTTCTCTAAAATGAGTTCCAGTTATACTGTTTGTAGAAGTTCATAAAATTTTAACCACGAAAACATTTGGTAAGGTAAATTATTTTTTATCTACTTCAAAGGACCCTGTACAAAACCTTACGAAAAATTGGTTATCCTGGTTTTTTTGATGCAGATCAAAAGTTCTAATTATCCCAACTTGATCCAAGGAGCCACTTTAGCTCGAGAGTAAATCCAAAGCAAGTAAGTGCTTCTCCATATTTTTCCCGCATTCTACCATATTATAGTAAAATTTCAAATTTAGACAA
This sequence comes from Malthinus flaveolus, assembly GCA_950108345.1. Taxonomy (NCBI): domain Eukaryota; kingdom Metazoa; phylum Arthropoda; class Insecta; order Coleoptera; family Cantharidae; genus Malthinus; species Malthinus flaveolus. The sequence goes on from OX467288.1 coordinate 1,952,480, forward strand.
ATGGTTATACATCTCATTGTTCCATCTAAAGTTCAAAAGACGTATAAATTATTGATATCTATTAATAAACAATAGCAATAATTAATAATAATCAATTTAAAGTTTATATCAATTTGTTCAATACGTTAAGTTCAAGGGCATTGCTTTTTTCCAAGATTCGAATAAGTATTAACAAATGCAGATTCAATCGATACGTTGCTATAATTTGCATATTAAATGAAGGTCTCAAATGCAGCATTATCGAACATTAATACTAATTAATTAATAATGAAAAATGAAGAGACGCATTTCTTTTTTTTATTATTATTTCTTACACTAGGTACATTGTTCTTAACAAAAATCGCGAAAAGTCACCAACCTTGTTTCGAATTTTTTTCCAAAACAACGGCGAGCCTTGAAAATTCAGTTCTTTCTTATGCATCTAGTAATTAATGATAGTTGGAACGTGTGGACGGAGGTCGTAAAGCTTACACTTTTTTACCACTAATATTGCTATTTTTGTTTACATTTACAACGATTTCGTTTTTAGCGATATTTTTTGCTTTTAAATAATCAATTGGCGTAAAAATAGTAATTACAGCTATACCTAAACTCAACGAATAAACATTTGATTTGTTGTCATTTTCACATCGCACGTTTTATTACTATTTTATCGAATTTTAAACAATTGGTAATAAAGACAAAAGATAATTAAATTTAACGACATTTTGTTAGATTGTCGTACTACTTAACTGTTCTAACCTACCTTCTCTTATCGTAGCTCATATGCTCATAGTAGATAATGTCAATAACCACCTAATGGCGCTCTTTCAAAACTGTCGCCCAGGGTGGTTATGCTTGCAACAAGCCTATTACTTGTGTGTGTAAAAATTTAATAAGAAAACCTTTTTAGGTATCAGGAAACACATTATTTGATAAAAGAAACATTCAATGAGGCGATATATTAAGTTTTCATTTTTGAAACATCTAAACTCCTTCAATATTCTGAAAACAACCGAAATGTTACATTCTCTTATTTTTACCATCAGCATACTTCAAGTGGGCCTTAAACGACAACGAAAGTAGTACCAAACAGTAGTATGCTCATTTCAAAAATGGACAATTATACGAAGTGGTCTATTAGAAAGAGGAACACATTTCCGGCTGAACCGGAAGTCAAAATATAAATCAGTAGACCGATAATTTCACAATCTTTAAAACTATTAAATATATACAGGGTGTTGCGTTTAAAATGGGAAAGCTAACTCCATTTCCGGTAAAACCGAAAGTCAAAATAGTAAATGTTTGGTATCACTAGAGAGATAGTTTTACAATATTTAATTAAAATCAAAAATATATAGGGTGCTTTCAAAAACCCTTTATTTTGTTTGGCTAATTTCCGGTTTAACCCGAAGTTTTCTTAAAAATAAAATTGCTTTAATAATAGAAGCATATTGAATAAATTAGTGTGCCAACTTGCAATTACAAATTTTGATTTAAAAAAAATTGTAAAATTTTTGAAAATTGAATTTTAAAAAAATCATAACTCCGGTTCTTGTTGTAGCAAGCAAGCCAAATGAACGGTGTTTGATAAAGAATTTCAATATCTACAACATATCCAAAAATAGTAAGAAAAGCCGTCGCCGATTTTGAGAAAATCTTTCTCAAAATTTTGATAAGTTTAGTCCTTAAAAAGTAGTCATTTTCGAAATTATTTTCGAAATCGACTAGGTATATCAAAATTAAAGTTCTATATTTTGCCTATCTATTCCTGTTTTTAGATTATTTTAATAAAAATGATCTACAAAGTTATAATAGAAAAAACTTGAAAAGGGGACAATTGTTATTCTGGCCGCCATTTTGAATTGAAAAATTTGTAAAAAGATACTTTTGTATTTAGAGCTGATGCGTACTAACTTCTAGCCGAGTGTGGGCCCAGATGTGCCAAAATGCCCCTTAAATAACCCTCTTATTTTGAACTAACCCGTATTGATTTCGTTTAAAAGCTAATTTTGTAAGAGTGGCCGAAACTAAATTTCATCAAAATGGCTTTAGTGGTTTTTGTTTTATGATTAAGGCGTGACACATAGACAGACTTTTCCAAACAATTTTTATGTTTTTTTTTACATTTTTGGATTCAGGGGGATTCTAAAAACGTCGAGAAATTAAGAAAAAAAGGTTTTTGTCGATCATCAATCATTACATTTTTAAATAGACGCAATCAACAAAAAATATCATTTTCAAAACTCTTTTTTTAAGTACAGACGAAACAGTACGTTTTTAATGAAAAGGCACTCGGAATAAAGAGTACCAACAACAACAATAATAATAATAACACTCGATTTAATAATAGGCACCTTTCGATCTCAAAAGTTCAATGGCACGGCGGCGCATTGATATTTTAAACAAAACGGTACCACTTAAAGCACTTAGAGGAAATTGTAAAATTTGAATGGGTCAAGGTCGTTACGAAAACAAAAAGCGCTTTTAAATTAACCGCTGATTAGTTAACCGAAGTTAAGTTAATTTACTCGTAAAAATTGTTAAACTTACATCGATAGTTTGTTGCGTTCTTCTCTCCTTGAATTTGGAATTTGGTCCTCTCGTCAAATTTAATTATTGAACAAGCCTTTTTAATTCCTTCATTTATAATTTTTCATTCACAACTAACTAATCATCGACGCCTGTAAGTAACTTGCAGCTAAACCGTGTCGCCACAGACTGATTGGCTCGACTAGCAGCTTTACTCGCAGATATATACCAACACCAACCGATACTATTCCATCCGACACATCAAACAAGATCGTCACAAACTGTTGTAATAGTGTTCAAAATTATTATCACTACTTGAAGCGATTATACGGATGTTTTAATGTTTTGTTTACGGTCAGTTTGTAGAAGATAAGGCTGTAGATAGGCGTTTTAATTCGGTGGGCTTACGAGAGTGCGCACAACATTTTTCAAATATCTAAACATTGAAGTTTAAAAGAGGAACTCGTCTAACTGGTTGATTATGAATTTTTTGGTATTATAGCAACTTGTTGAAAGTGAAATTGTTACTTTAAATTAATTATAATTGTGCAGGATGAGAAATTAAAGCAAAACTCTTTTTTGCAATAAAAAACGAAAGCCTCCACTCAATTAACTACTTATACGCGTACATGGGCTCAAATCGAAAATGAAATGTAAACTGGAGCCTTGTAAAAAATAAAATTATAAAGTATTTGTAATCCCCTCCCCTCCTTTTGAGCTTTAAAAATTGCCAAAAAATGCACGGCTAAATAGAAAACGAGTTTTTGACTTTTGTTCGATGCAGTACGTTTTATCATTTTTTTGTTTGTCAAAAAGCAAACTTCCAGTTTGAGTGTTTTTTATGACGAATAGTGTATTTGGGACACCCTGTATAAAATAACGATCAAAAAAGTTTGAACAAAAAATTGCGGTGGACAAACAAAAAATATTGTTGTAAAATAAACGTTTTAATTAATAGAGTTGTTGACTTGGGTAAAAGGTGTAGGTACTAGGTACAAATTAACTTTTTTTTTGGAGTGTCCCCTCTGTATTTACAATCAATAAAACGACGTTTTTTTATATGTTTTATATCAGAACAAGGACAGAACCGAACAAAAAAATTATGGTTATTATTGGGAGTTTACAAGTTCGCGTGGCTGCCACGATTTTCGTCTTTGAGGCTTAAGGTAGCGCAAAAGACGATGTACAAAACCATTTCTTTCGAGGGGGGGGGGCATCGTGAGGGCTCACCGAAAATGTCATTTATAAATATCGTATCGAGTTTTCATAGGCTTAATTGTAGTCGGGGATAGGGGAGGGGGGATCTTCCTGAAAATTCTCGGATTTTCCTTGTATTTCAGCTTTACTCCAGTAACCAGGCCTTGCTGAGACAAACCATCTTGAAGGCTCGTGACTCGTAGGATATTAGAATAAATAACAACTTTCCAATTTTCTCACGATGAAGGCTTCGTAGAGGGAAGCTCGTCTCAAAATCCTGCACACTATCGACACTATGTGTCCAAAGATGACCCTTCATCTAGAAACTGCGGACTACTGGCTAAAGAATGAATCTTCTCAACACAACATTATTAGGATATGCCTAGCTTTTCTGCATTGAGAGAGTCTACACTGAGTTCTGCTTCTCTTACTGTCTTCAAAGAGACAAGACTAAGTGCATGAACTAGGAACTACGGCGTTGCGTTATAATGATAGCGAAAAGTCCTTTTTCAATCTAATAAATCTTAGACATCGAATATTGCAATAATTATGGTTTTGTAGTGCTCAAGCTCAAGACCACCTCAGGCACCCCTCGTAGTTAGGTACCCGTGTACAGGGTGGACAAAATGAGGCCCTATCCTACGGTAGTAACTAAGTTGTTAACGATCTATGTATGCAGCAAGAAAGAATGGAGCTGAATTCTTGAGACGCGCGCTTTAGGCCGAAACTCGTATTATTTGTAAGTATACAACGAGCAGAAATAGGTTTTTTAAAAGAATGCGGTAAGTTGGTATTCGATAGCCAATTTAATGTGTGATTCTCGAATCGAAATAAGTTTAACGACTTATAACCTCTAAAAATTTGAATGTCAAATTTTGAACTTAACCCATTAATCAAAATAAGTATCTGCAAACCTGTGCGGCATGTGTGCTATTTACTCTGTTTCTTTTTATTAGTAATTGATGTTATTGCTTTTTATCCATTTAATATTTATTGTATATGCGTGTAAATAAAGATAAAAAGATAAATAAATAAAGTACGATGACCAAGCTGTAGGTCAGTATCTTTAATATGTATAAAATATACAGTGTGTAAAGCAAGTCTCGAGTAATAGCTATGCGTTCTTTCATCAGTCATCAGTATGGTTTAATTATAATAAAAGTTGTAAGGCACAAAAATTGACAGTTTTATGTGACTTTGATTTTGTTCTCTTAAGTTAGTGGTGGCTTAGATAAATCTGTTAAAACTATTAATAATGGAGATTCACTATTTTCCAACATGCAAAACATACAACATGATTCATTTATTTCTTTTAAACTTTTGTTTAGTTCCCAACTGCTAAAAAAATTTATTTTTCTTCTCCTCTTCTATCTGATTTACTTATAATTTATAATGAGGACAAGTAGTGATAAGTGGTGAATTTGTACGTATAGTTTGTAATTTCCCATAGAAAAAACTTAATTTTAGAATATAATCAAAATAAAACAAATAATACACGATATTAGATAGGTACTATTTAGTAATAAAAATAAATTATTCAGTGAAATCATCGTCGCATTAATTTTATCACGTTTTACCTCTAAATGAGTAGCTAAAAAACTATTTACAGGGTTACACCGTAAAACAATTATCCGTGTGAATAATTTCAGTGCTAATGCTTTTTTACCGTTCCGTTGACTTCGTCTGATCGAAAAAACGTTTTCTTTAATTTTGTAGTCTCCTCTGAATCCAAAATGTGAAAAAATTAAAAATACCGATCCACGTTATTTATACTCGGGGCTAGCTAGGGCTAGTTCAGCCTTCAAACTAACGATCAGAATGACAATTTATTAATTGTTCCATTTTCTAGTTTTTTTAAATTAAAGTTTGTAGATAATTTTCATTATAAAGCTAGTTCTCATATTTTAAATTGAACACCCTGTATATATTTATAATTTTGAAATCATAACCATCTTGTATATACAAAATACTCTTTCTTTCTTTGTATTATTATTTTTTATTATTTGGTGTCAACTTGGAAATCGGCGATCGTGATCGTGATTTTGATTTCAAGGTCATTAATAGGAATATCATTTAATTATACGCGTGGGTATTGATGATTAATTGCTCAGTAAGAGATTTATGGTAATTTAATAATTACAAGTTACGTTTATGTTTATCGAATTCATTGACCTTTCAAGAAGTTGGTTTAGTTTTCTGTTTTGTATATATCTTGGATTGTACAGTGTGTTTCTCAATTACGTTAAAAACTTTTACATTTCTACATTGAATTCCTAAGACCAAATTAGGCCATCTGGATTTGGATCATTTAGAGAGGGGGAGCAAGCTTCCACACTTAGACCACTTGTCACTTGTCTGTAGTCTGTAATTGATAGATATTATTTTTAAGGAGGGTATTAACAGTAGTTACGACTGGTTTGATGATTGGCTCAAGGCTCATTTCCTTGATGTCTTGTGACCCAACAGATTGTTTTTGGATATTTCATTCGGCAGCTCTACGCACTACAACAGAAGACCAGAGGTTACCTTGTAGGTGTTTAAGGCTTGTTACTGTCCGTCGATATCAATATTTTCTTGTTTAGGATTTCGCTGGCACTGTGTAATATCCCCATCAGTTCAGTTTGAAAAAATGAGGCATATTTCCCCAGCGGTAGGCTGATGTCAAAGGTAAGCTCCGGTGGAAGCACTCCTGCTCCAGACTTCTATTGATATTGAGATACATTGGCAAAGAGAGTTATGTCTGCTTCGATGTTCTCAGTTGAATCCAGTAGAGTTTGAAAGTCTCTGTTGACTGTGTATTATGGAGAGATACGGTCTGCACCCATCTCCAGGATCCAGGAGAGGTAGCTTCTTGGAGTACTCGAATCCTCGAGGATTTTGGACTGTCCGTAAATACCTTATCTGACGGACCATAGTTCCTCATCTCCGCAGTTGTAGGCTGCTTTTGTTGCCATCTTCTCTATAGTTAGATCTAGTGGAGGAAGACATATTAGCACCTCCAATGCTGCTAAGGGGGTGGTTCTCATGGCTTCTATAACCATGAGACAAGAAAGAGTCTCTGTGTTTTGCAAAGATGCCTAGTAGACTTTTCGTACTAATCTGTCTGGTTTATAGATTATGCTATATTTTTTTTAGAATAACTCTAATGTAGGTAGCTACAGAAACGAAGAAGTTTTTGGAAATGTCTTATCCTTTTTTAATAAGAAAATTTCGGTAGTAAACAAACTCGTCAACATCAGTTCTAATACCCCAAAATCTAAGAACTAGCGCAACCATCGGCACTATAGGTGAAACAATTAATAAAATTCTAGAAAGTACTTTCTTTAAATTTGTATAAGTACTTAACAGGACCGGCTCAAGCTCTTGCGGGTCTGGTTCCCGGGTGCTGTAAATGTTCTCTGTATTAATAATTTTATTGTGAGAAATAGCTTCAGATATCTACGTATCCTGCCTGATCACAGCAAAAATATCAATAATATTTATTTGACAAATCAATATCATCTAGCATCTCATTAGTTTTATTAGCATAATAACGATACTATAGGATGAAAAAGAGAACGTTTGGCCACTCTACGTCCCTCCACACTTCCCCAATCAAACGTTGGTTGCCGTCTTTGCATATAATTCTCTTGTAGCATGTGTTCTTTTTCGTTTAATTTAAAATAAATCAAAATTATTCGATACAGCATCGTATAGAGCTGAGACCGCGTTTTAAACGATTTAATTGCTGTATCCATGTAATTAAAAAGAAATAAGTATTCAATTTCGACCCCGCCAAGATATTTCCTCTCTAGTCTCTATCTCTACACTGTGTTCATGTTTACAAAAATTTTATAATTCACTGATGTTGCCATTCTATTGTTTGTTCTGTAGCTTTTTATATTTGTCTCGATATTTTTGTATACCTTTTGAAGATAATATGTTTATTCAGGGCTTATAGGGATAACCCTCAGCCCAAATTTGGTTATAATAATAATAATAATAATAAATCTAATACGTTGTAAATGAACCCCAACATACACACATAAGTGAAAAAACTTTAAATGAGAAAATTTGTTTTCCACCGAGTGCCTCGGGAATCGAACCCAAGACTTTGCTATTTCCGGTAGCACGCCTATACCCAATACACTACGGAGGCCAACATACTTTCAACAAGCCATCCGGCATTGTTTAAATGCGTCGAGACAGCGAAATATATATAAATCAAATTAGTATGGATACAACAATCATACGTGAATAAATTACAAATTTTTAAATATTTAGGGTTAAATAGTGTATTGGTATAGGCGTGCTACCGGAAATAGCAAAGTCTTGGGTTCGATTCCCGAGGCACTCGGTGGAAAACAAATTTTCTCATTTAAAGTTTTTTCACTTATGTGTGTATGTTGGGGTTCATTTACAACGTATTAGATTTATCTAACTAATTAACCCTAAATATTTAAAAATTTGTAATAATAATAATAATAATAATCCATCTGTGTTCAGCTTATTCTGGCTTTAATCACACATAATGTGGACTAACGTTAGCAGTCTGCTCTAGTAGTTCGGTTGACAACTCGGCGAAACAAGGAGCCGCGTGCCGCGTGGAACTCACGTCTCGCACCCTCGCACGACCCTAGAGCCGGCCCAGACACTTAAAGTCATTTTCAAGTTAGAAATATTTTGGTAGTAAGCAAATACATAAGATCTACGAAATTAGTGCAAAAATAGTTTTCCGAAATTGGGAGTCGTATTGTCGTGTTTCATAAGAAGTACCTATTACTTGGGTCTTTGATATTACCTACGTAGTAAACAAAATCATCACAGGCTAAACGATATAAGGGCCAGTTCAAAATTTTGTACTTCAGTTTGCATTTGCGTAGGTTACTCATTACCTCATTAGTATTAGATGCTATTAGTTAGTTGTTACCTAAAAGAAAACTAATGAATCAATCAACAGAAACCGAAGAAATTCAACTTCATCAAGCGATGTCTACGTCGAAGACCTCGACTAAAGCAAAAGGTACGTTTTGCTTTCTTTTAATATTTCTAACTTTCAGAATGTAACGCTATATCCAAGCGTTGTTTATTAATTTCCAATTTCTAATTTACAGTTCGTAAATCGAGAGGCGAGAAACGTTCGAGAACGTCCTTTTCCGGGTTTCAAACATACGAGCTAGAAGAGTTTTTTAAAATCAAACAGTACGTTAAAACGGCCGAAAAGTATTTATTGGCACAAAAACTCAATTTGCCGGAGAGGAATATAACTATATGGTTCCAAAACCGTCGAATGAAGGACAAGCAAAAGCGTGTTATTAAAAATTTGGACAGTCTTCAGAATGAAGCATTTGGTAATCGAGGGCCTCAACCAACGCTAATAGAAACAACATCTGTATCTTCCAATCACAGCGAACCAAATACATCGGCAGTTTTTGAGTCGACATCATCAGTGTCCAATTATCAGTATCGGCTTCCAAATCAAGAAGTTTCCAAAATTCCGGTTTATGAATCTATAATTAACCATCATGATGTGATGCTGGAAGTGCCTTCAATAACTTGTGACGCAGCCGTAGACGAATTATTCAAAAGTGTGAATTGGCCAAATTGTATGGTTATTGAGGATATTACTCAAGCTCAACTCGCATCAATTGATAGTGGAATAGTTTCTACATCAGAAGCACTAACTCCACTAGCAAGTCCGATGATCCCATCGGGAGCACAACGATGCAATTTCAGACTTAATAGGAGAAGAAGCATTTGAGGAACACGTGTGGAATAGTTTTCTATTAGTTTAAAAAATATTTGCGTTGATAAAATTGTAAATTAATAAATTGTAATTAGGTATAGTACTTCAATAATATTTTTAGAGAATAAAATTTTTTACGTCTTTATTACTTATTTATTCGACGTCTTTCAATACTACAGGGGTCGTGATGGTGATGAATGGGCTAATCGCTAAAACAAAAATCGAGCCCGAGCGTCCGCCCATGATCACAATTTTATAAACCAACGCTAGTGATTGATATTTAAGTTTTCTGTCAAGCATACCCTAAACCTAGACGCTCTTGTTTTTTGTGCCCTAAGGCATACCCTAGACCAGTGGTCGGCAAACTTATTGGCTAAAGAGCCAAATATGTACATTACAACGATTCTAAAAAATTCTGAGAGCCAAATCTGTTTTTTAATTTAGTAAACCCTAATTATAATTTTGAATTATTTTATTTAAAAATTAAATTTTAGGCATGATTCCAGGTTCTCATCAATAAGACGACTTTTCAGTTTACTCTTGATAAAGTTCATGCTTGAAAAAGATTGTTCGCACGAATATGTAGAACCAAAAAGGGAAAGAACAGCGAACGCTAGTTTTTTCAGCTCATCGTAAGAGTCAGGAATACTATTCCAGACGTTGAAAATGATCATGTCTTCCTTCTCCAGGTCTTTCAAAGCAGACCACTTGTGTTGTGAACTAAGATCACATTTGTTCTTCTCCAATATTTCTAAATCAATACAAAGACGTTGAAATTTAGAGCTCCAGATTTCCTTGGTTTTTAAATCCTGCAATCGTATTTCGCATGCTTACTTGTAAAGTGTCTCTGCAAGTTTGACTTCTTGTTGTGCGCGAATTTCTCCGCAGTTTATCATGAGATTTTTCTGCACGGCGCGACAGCCTGAAGCGGCGCGTGATATTGTCGCTCCGTAGTGTACGTGTGTGGGGGTCTATTCCATCGGCGCGATGCGCCTGTCCGGGTCCGTGGATATTTGTGCCAGAGCCGCACTCAAGGAGCCAAAGAGCCGCATGCGGCTCTGGAGCCGCACTTTGCCGACCCCTGCCCTAGACACTCCACAATTCAACAATATGGAAACGTGATTCATATCAATCATATGAATCAAAATCTTCGTGCAGCAAAAGCGTCGTTTCACGAACGATTATAAATAGGTGTTATACCTACCTAGTAAATAGTAGGTATAATAATTAATAGTCCAGTGCATTTACGAATCGACTTAAAATATATGCACTCTCATGCAGATAAAGGGTTGGTCGGAGACCTTAACTCTGATTTTGCGTATCCGCGAAATTACTCTCTTAGCGGCCATCTTGGAAAATGCGTTGGGGTCTGTATCTCGCGTTCTATCTATTACAACTCGATGATTTGGAGTCGTTGGATTTGTTAGTATTTTTCCTTCAAATGCATCATTACCATCAAAGCTACACGTAGATCTGTTACAGCCCTACACCCTGTATATTTATAAAATATTTTACGACGTGGAGATTATTTTGATCCAAATAAATGTTACCTAATAGCAAGGTCTAGTCTAAGGTAAAGTATGTGTCACCAATTAAGATTTTTGTATTTATTGGTACAAATATACGAGAATCTTAAACCAGATGATTATCATCCAGATCCAACAATGAAATTTCATCTAACATCAAACATTTTTTCAACAGATTTCCGATGTCTTCATTTTACTCCCAGTCCCCATGTCTTACGGGAGCCGCTATTAGTTTAAGGAAAAAAGGTAAAGGTTACTAAATTTTAATAAAAATTTACAGATAATAAATTTAGCCGTTAATTTGTAACAAGTGTTACAAATTGTGTTTTTAAATTTTGTAAGTGTCAAGCAGCTTTAAGGAATGGAATCGACAATTTAAAAATATCTGGACTCTTCCCCATATCGCCAAATTTCATTTAGGGTAAATGTGGGTGAGATGACGCATGAGGAGAGTTGCCGCAGTATAAGATTTGATAACAAGGAGACCGATAATAATCGAGTGATTTCACTATAACTCTTTCGTTACCTATTAGGCTATTAGTAAGCCAGTGAGTCAGTGTGTGAGTTCATATTTCTGTTTACGTCTGCAAAAATACAAACTTTTGATGAAAGTGCTACATGGTAAGTGTTAAAAGTTTTAACATCATTTTATAGAAGATATTTTTTTACCTAAAAGTAATTAATTTAATATATTTTCTTGTGCACAATGATGAAATATGTGAACCAGGTTGTATGCTAACAGTATTACGCATAGTTTTATTCAGTCGATTTTATTTACAGAGGCAATGCCACGAAAATACATCAGAAAAAATAAAAGGGCACTCTGGAGTGAGGAGGATTTACAGGGTGCCGTCAACCCTATTAACGAACATCATATATCAATAAGAGAGAAAAACAATTTAATATACCTGAAAGAGCATTAATGAGACGAATTTCAAACCATACTTTGAAGAAAAATAGTCTCGGACCTTCGTCTTACCGTCTTACCTAGATGTAGAAGCAGAACAAAAAATAGTACAACGTATAAGCCATAAGCCATCTCTCCCATACATCTGCGGCAACACACCCACCCTCTATGGGAGAGATGGCAATTTATGGTGTTTTAGAAAATAATTTTTTTTGTATGTTTTTACGTTAAGAAAAATGTTTTTGTTGATATTTTACCAAAATATACATTCTATTAAACAACAACGTCTATTTTCGTAAGTTACATCTTTAAACTAAGGGCACAATGAATTTTTTTTAAAAGGTGCGGCATCTATCCCACGTTTACCCTATACTTATAGGAAAAGTCGCCTTTGTCTGTTACGTATAAACAACGCAGCAGAGCATTAAAAACAATAAACTTAAAACAGTCTCATGCCAATTAATACCATTAGGTTTTATAAATGTTCGTTGTTACGATAACCCTTATCGAATTCATTTGAAGTTTAGCAAGCTTTACGCTTGCTAATCTTTGTCCGGAAACGGACATTTGGGTTTGTTAGAAAGGCCATCATTCTTCTTCTGATTCCATTGAAACTCGTCCAACTGATGCCTCTTACAAAATTGTAGAACACTGATGGAACTTTTATCTGTCCCACATCTCGCAGTCGTAGGCTATTCTTTTACAGGCTATTTCATCTCCTATGGGTACGTCCGTAATGAAAGCTTCCGAAGCCGTTCGTTTTTAGCCTCTTTCTTGGCTACGTTTCTTCAAATTAGTCATTTGTTGTCGCGAGTTCTCTTTAAAATACCACTCTAATTCTAAAAAAGGCGACGAATTTCGATTCTCTTTCGAAATTCGTTTTATTTGATCGTCGGTGTCTGTTTTAGGCTTAGGAAGATGTCGTCGCACTGTTCGTATTTGTTCAGCATGAGGAGGTGCAGAAGGTGCTGTCGAAATCTTTCGTGGTATACGATAATTCGCCAAAAACGATTGAATTCTAACGTCACTAATTAATTTCAGGTATGGCAGACGTTGGATATTTCGATACAATCCCAACTCGATCGTGACTAACACCTTCACGTGAAGCAATCCGTTGCTTAGAGATGGCTTTTCGGTTTTCGAAATGCGATACTTTGGTAGACATTCTCAAAGAAGTTTTAGCGCTTAAAATGTTGTAATAACAATGTTCAAGAAGATAAACTAATTGATCGTCGTCTTCTTAGCTACCCCTTTTATGCTTGAACCGTTACCGTTATACCGGTAACCGTTAGATGTTAAGGTTTTGCAACCTGTGATTGGTGGAGAAGGTGAGAAAGAGGCGGAGCTTTAAAAACGAGAATTTTTAGGAGAACCTCTCTACCCCTTACCCAAATTATTGTTGAAAAAATTTAATGAAAATATTAACGTCCATTTTCATAATCAACTTTAACTTAAAGTCGTCATTTACTTTAGCGTATCCTTGGTTTCCTAGAGCAACTTTAGTACTTTTAAGGCTACTTTAAGAAACCTCTCCGAGCACTTTACCTTAAAGTAACCTGGAAAATACCAAAGTTGCTGTACGAAACCATAGATATTATACTAAAGTAAATCACGACTTAAAGTTGATTATGAAAATGGACGTTTATTTGTCTACTCCAATTAGGATTTGTATTAATTTTCCACATCTCAAAATCAGCTATGAAGTGCTACTTATTTTTTTCAAAAGCGGGGATCATTGATTAAACCAGCGGCATTTTCATTGTAACAATACACTAAAATTACATCGGCATGTTTTAGAGTGCTAAAAATGCATATTTTTGGTTGATCTAAGGCAATTTTTTTTATTTGTTAAATTGGCTGCAGTAAACTTTGAAGTCTGCTAATTCCTTAAATCAGTGAAATCGGACAAATGTCCAAATTCCAAATGTCCTTTTCTCTTAAAATTACACAAGCTTTCATATGGTAAAGTCTGTTGGTCAGCTAATAAATCACCCTGTATGTAAAGGAATTTAAATGGTTATACTTTTTTACTTGAGGTTTATTGTTATTTTTCTATTTTGTTAAGGATTAACTCTGCTTACTAAACAACGTTTTCTTCCGAAATTTTTAAATTAAAGATAAAAGAAATTTACTAGAAAAGAAATTTTAAATTCTTAAGTTTTCCTTTCATTATCGATAGTGAAAACGAAAGTGTCACTAAAGGGATTAACGGTAACTATTTGAAGTGCTATTATGGTTAAGGCCACAAACAAATATTTTGGGGTCTTTTTACCATTAGAATTATCTTTGCAAATTTGGGCTTTGTATAAAAAACTTTGCGTCAATTATTCCACGTGGTAACAACGTTCTTTTTTATAAGTAAAACTTTTCCATTCAAAAATTCATAAGTAGAAGTAAGAAATAAAGGTTGCCCAATAAAGCACGAGAAGACAACTTATAGCCCCAACTAATTAAAAATTTTAGTTTTGAAAGCTCTATATGAGTTTGCAAATTTTAAAAACGAATTTGCGGTTAATTTACTAAGTACTAAGAAGACTTCGGGTCGATCTGGCAAAGTGAGGGGCGACCTAAATCAAGACCATCACCATTTTATCTAATCGCTACCTATCGAACTGATATAGATCGTCATCGAGGTCTTTATTTGGCTCCTATATTAGTATCAGAATTAAAAAAAGACAAGATAATAATTTGTTTCTATCAGAATAAACAACGAAGCATCGAAACAATAAACTGAAAACAGTTTCTACTCTATCAACTATTACTCTATAAAAGTTAGTTGTTACGATTAACCCTTATCGAATTCATTTGAGGTTGTCCGGAGACGGACATTTTGGTTTGTTAGAGATGATGGCTTCTAATCTTCTGTACGACGTGCACAAGGGCAAACTTCTATTTGCTTCCTGAGAAAATTATCCAAGCTCTTGAGAGCTTCTTGTTGATCGGCGTTCAATACGCGCTTTTCGAATAAAACTTTTTTTTCTAATGCGAGGTACTTCTCTTGAAAGTCGTCCCACTCCGCATGAAAATGCATTTGATGCTTTCTTACGAGAGCATCGTATGCCGATGGACCTCTTTGAGGCCTTATTTGGACTTTGGAGAGCTTCCTTTTCCATGGAGTTATACTCTCCTTGGAAATGTGAATTTCGTCCAAATCGGCTTCTGTAGCCGTGCGTTTTTGACCGCAGACTACTTCATTTGTAGTATTAGGTGATGGCTGTTGTATTAATGTATTAGGAGTATTAGGTGTTACTGTAGATTGAACTTGTGCAGTAATTTTGCTAATACGAGAGGGCTTCTTAATGGCCGACACTAAAAGGGGCGCCAAATTTTGATGTTCTTCTTCGGTTGGCGCTTTAGTTGTTTGGACATCCTCTTGCAGTGGTCGTATGTATTTGCTAAGAGGTGCCGGAGCGGTGCGAATTCTTCGCGGTACTATATCGGTACTCATAACGGATGAAGCATTTCGTCGCTTAGGAATGGCTCCTCGATGCTTGGAATGCGAGACTTTGGTAGACATCGTCAAAGAAGTTTTAGCACTTAAAACGTTGTTTTAACAAGGTTCAAGAAGATAAACTGACTTATCTTTCTCTTTACTACCCCTTTTATGCGATAGCGGTTATTGGTACCGTTAGATTTTAAGGGTTCTACAACCTGTGATTGGTAGGGAGGCGGGGCTTTAAAAGCTGTAATTTGTTGGATAACCCTGTACTACACTACCCTGTACCCAAAGCGCTTGTTAGAAGATTTCAATTTTTATTTTTAATAATTAGAAGAAGTTGAAGCGTAATTTGAACTGGTAAAACATCAACAGAAATGAAGACTTAAAGTACTGAATTTAGTTGATGAACCCGAAAATCGAACTGTCATTGAAGAATACTTAAACATTTTTATTCTTTAGATATCGTAATATGTTTAAATTTTCGTCGTAACACGTAATACAAAATTATTGAAATTTTTAATGTCAG
Organism: Malthinus flaveolus; assembly: GCA_950108345.1. NCBI lineage: Eukaryota > Metazoa > Arthropoda > Insecta > Coleoptera > Cantharidae > Malthinus > Malthinus flaveolus. The sequence goes on from OX467288.1 coordinate 1,968,311, forward strand.
GCGATGCTTGTGATCTCACATTTTCTACCAGTGCATTTTCAAAAATTCTATAGGTACGTGTGACCTAAAAGTTTTAGTCACAGTCAGTTTTTATTGTTTTATTCGATAGAGGGTTGGTCGTAAACCTTAACTCTGATTTTGCGTATCCGCAGAATTACCCCTTTCGCCATTATCTAGGAAAATGCGTTGTGGCCCATATCTCGTAATCTCGCGTTCTATCTATTGCAACTCGATGATCTGGGGGCGTTGGACTCGTTAGGATTTTTCATCCAAATGCGACGAGTTAGACGACGAGAAGTATTAATACGAGAAACAAAAAACATAGAAAAAACTTGGTCTCTAGAAGTTTGAGACAATTCGACTAAAATTGTTGAAATATAACTGTTTAAAAAGTCAGAAAAGTTGGTTAAATTCGCAATACTTTTCAAACTTCTCTAAAAAATTTGTTCTCTAGGTCAAATCATGAATTATTACAAGTAACTTAATTTTAAGCGTCTTCCATATTACCTAAAATGTAAGGAAATACGATTTGCACATAGTAAAAGCCGAATCCAATAAATAAAGAAATACTCGATTGTATACAATATTGACGAGGAGAAGTCGTCCTCGATCAGAAGTTTTCAAAGTTCCGTCTAACATGAGCAGCGCAACTTTGGCCACGGATTGGTCGGCGACCAATCGGATTAATTTTTATATCAAATTACGCATAATTGAGCCCTTTTTTTAAATATTATATTCATCAACGATGCACTATAAGCATCGAAGCACTATAAGAAAACGAATCGCAGAAAACTGTTCGAACAGAAAATTTAGAACTTTGGACACGAATAACTTTTTTCCTCGTCATCGGAGCGCTTACTATGACATAAATGCATTTGAAGGAAAAATATTAACGAGTCCAACGACCCCAAATCATCGAGCTGCAATAGATAGAACGCGAGATATCGAGATATGGTCTACAACGCATTTTCCTAAATGGTGGCGAAAGGGGTAATTTCGTTCTATCGAATAAAAAAATAAAAACTGACAGTGCCTAAGGCTTTTAGGTCACACGTATAGAATTTTCGTAAATGCACTGGTAGAAAATCTGAGATCACAAGCATCGCCTGACATTAAAAATTTCGAGAATTTTGTACTACTACGACAAAAATTTAAAATATCTAAAGAATAAAAATGTTTAAAAATTCTTCAATGGCAGTTCGGTTTTCGGGTTCATCAACTAAATTCAGTACTTTAAGTCCTTATTTCTGTTTACCAGTTCAAATTACGCTTCAATTTCTTCTAATTATTAAAAATTAAAATTGAAATCTTCTAACAAGCGCTTTGGGTACAGGGTAGTGTAGTACAGGGTTATCCAACAAATTACAGCTTTTAAAGCCCCGCCTCCCCACCAATCACAGGTTGTAGAACCCTTAAAATCTAACGGTACCAATAACCGCTAGCGCATAAAAGGGGTAGTAAAGAGAAAGATAAGTCAGTTTATCTTCTTGAACCTTGTTAAAACAACGTTTTAAGTGCTAAAACTTTTTTGACGATGTCTACCAAAGTCTCGCATTCCAAGCATCCAGAAGCCATTCCTAAGCGACGAAATGCTTCATCCGTTATGAGTACCGATATAGTACCGCGAAGAATTCGCACCGCTCCGGCACCTCTTAGCAAATACATACGACCACTGCAAGAGGATGTCCAAACAACTAAAGCGCCAACCGAAGAAGAACATCAAAATTTGGCGCCCCTTTTAGTGTCGGCCATTAAGAAGCCCTCTCGTATTAGCAAAATTACTGCACAAGTTCAATCTACAGTAACACCTAATACTCCTAATACATTAATACAACAGCCATCACCTAATACTACAAATGAAGTAGTCTGCGGTCAAAAACGCACGGCTACAGAAGCCGATTTGGACGAAATTCACATTTCCAAGGAGAGTATAACTCCATGGAAAAGGAAGCTCTCCAAAGTCCAAATGAGGCCTCAAAGAGGTCCATCGGCATACGATGCTCTCGTGAGAAAGCATCAAATGCATTTTCATGCGGAGTGGGACGACTTTCAAGAGAAGTACCTCGCATTGGAAAAAAAAGTTTTATTCGAAAAGCGCGTATTGAACGCCGATCAACAAGAAGCTCTCAAGAGCTTGGATAATTTTCTCAGGAAGCAAATAGAAGTTTGCCCTTGTGCACGTCGTACAGAAGATTAAATGCCATCATCACTAACAATCCAAAATGTCCGTTTCCGGACAACCTCAAATGAATTCGATAAGGGTTAATCGTAACAACTAACTTTTATAGAGTTGAAACTGTTTTCAGTTTATTATTTCGATGCTTCGTTGTTTATTCTGATAGAAACAAATTATTATCTTGTCTTTTTTTTAATTCTGATAATAATATAGGAGCGAAATAAAGACCATGAGGACGATCTATATCTGTTCGATACGTTGCGATTAGATTAAATGGTGGCGGTCTTGATTTAAGGCGCCCCTCACTTTGCCAGATCGGCCCGAAGTCTTCTTTAATAGGTACTTAGCAAATTAACCGCAAATTCGTTTTTAAAATTTGCAAACTCATATAGAGCTTTCAAAACTAATATTTTTAATTAGTCGGGGCTATAAGTTGTCTTCTCGTGCTTTATTGGGCAACCTTTATTTCTTACTTCTACTTTTGAATTTTTGAATGGAAAAGTTTTACTTAAATCGCGATATCAATAAGGCCTGAGTTATAAATGAGTTGTAAATCAAAAGTTTTCAACCGTACTAATATTACATACCTACCTACCTATATTAGTTTGTTACAAATTTCTAGAGAAAAACGTTGTTACCACGTGGAATAATTGACGCAAAGGTTTTTATACAAAGGCCAAATTTGTAAAGATAACTCTTAATGGTAAAAAGATCCCAAAATATTTGCTTGTGGCCTTAACCATAATAGCGCTTCAAATAGTTACCGTTAATCCCTTTAGTGACACTTTCGTTTTCACTATCAATAATAAAAGGGAAACTTAAGAATTTAAAATTCTTTTCTAGTAAATTTCTTTTATCTTTAATTTAAAAATTTCTGAAGGAAACGATGTTTAGTAAGCAGAGTTAATCCTTAACAAAATAGAGAAATAACAATATACCTCAAGTAAATTTGATAAGGGTTAATCGTAAACAGCGAACTTTTATAAAGTACCTAATAGTTAATGGAGTTGAAAGTTGAAACTGTTTTCAGCTTATTGTTTCAATGCTTCGTTGTATATCCTGGCCAGAAGCAAATCATTATCTTAGCCTTTTTGTAATTCTGATACTAATATTGGAACTATAAAAAGACCTTGATGACGATCTATATAGCTGTTCGGTGAGGTAGTACAAATGGTGATGATTTTGATTTAGGTCGCCCCCCACTTTGTCAGATCGACCCAAAACCTTTTTCAGTTTTAACAAATTAACTGCAAATTCGCTTTTAGGTAAAATTTGCAAATTCATTTAAAGCTCTCAAAAATTGATTTTTAATTAGTTGGGGCTATAAGTTGTCTTCTCTTGCTTTATCGGCAAACCTTTAAGGTGTTCGCAGACCAACGCGATCGCGATCGCGCGTCCAAATGCAACCAATCCAAATCAAATCAAATTCATTGATTGATTGCGTTTGGACGCGTTCGCGTTGGTCTGCGAGCACTTTTATTTCTTCCTTCTAATTTTGAATGGAAAATATTTACTTAGACCGCCATATCAATTAATAAAGTCTGAGTTGCAAAGCAAAAATTTTCCACTGTAATAGCATTACATATTTTGTTACAAATTTCTACAGAACAGAGAACCCCGTTGTTACTACGCGGAATAATTGACGCAAATCTTTTCAAGTAATAAACAGTCAAAATTTTGCAGACAACTCTTATTATAAAAGGACCCCCTGTTAATCGCTTTATTGACACTTTCGTTTTCAATATCAATAATGAAAGGGACACTTAAGGGATTAAAATTGCTTTTTTTGTATAAATGTCTTTTATATCTTTAATTTAAAAATTTCTAAGAGAACGTTGTTTTGTAAGCAGAGTTAAATTTTTAACAAAATAGGGTAATAACGGATAACAATATAATTACTTCAAGTAAAAAAGTTAGACTTCTTAAATTTCTTTACATAGTAGGTATGGGTAGGTATTATAATAGATAATTAGGTACATACCACTAACTACTATTTGTTCTCTATTGCCAAAGGGTTAAATTTAATGTTCAGGACGTTTATTCTTAAAATTGACTAATCCAGCACGCATTGATATTATATTAAAACTGGAGTATACGTCTATACAGGGTGTTTACAATATTCTCTGTATCTTTTAACGGGGTGATGCTACAGACCAAAAGAAAACATTAAAAAACCTTAGTAAATTTTTTCAAAAATGTTGGTTTTGTATACCATGGTCTTCATACAACCCCACAAATAAAATTCCCACATTGCTAGGTTTGAAGATCTAGGAAATCAGGAGATTCACAAGTAAATTACTAGATTTTTAAAATGATTTATTGTGAAAATTAAACGAACGAATCGATATCTTGGTCATAAGGCAACTTTTACTAAGGAGTTTATGAACTTTTTGGACCTGTACTATCGCCTCTTAAATGGATACGGAGAAAACTGTAAACACTCTGTATACAATGACTTGCGCGTTAGTTTACCTACTATACGTACTAATTAATTGTAGAAACTTTGCGTTATTATTATAGAACCTAGACATTCATATTAAATCAAAATATACCTAAACTATAAATATTATAATAACGGGTGTTGTTTTTCGCGGTATAGAACTTTTGATTGAGACAGCTTTGATTTTTCGGTTATCATGTGTCGAAGTTGAGTGGTTATTTTTATAAAGTAATGATTGCCATTTCGTCATGCAAAGATTGACATCGGAGCAACGATTGTATAAATCGTGCACATTTATTTTGGAAAATGTGGTTCTATTCTCGAAACGTACAGATCATTTTACGATTGACATAATCGTCCATCCGAACCAATTTTTTGGCAAACCATAGATCGATTTTGCACTTCGTTTACGCTACTTGATGTTAGCTTACTCTGATGGCCCAAAAAAGAGTATTTACCAAAGAAAATATAACCGCCCGTAAAAAAAGAAGATTGAAAGACCTGGAATCGGCACCGTGCGCAACAATTTGACCTCTACCCGACTACTTATTGGGAAATTTTTAAATAAAGATCTTAGCTTAAGGCCTTATACAGCTCGTATAAAAATTAAAGCCGCTAGACCGTCGTTTTCGGCGTCTATTTGGCAAATGAACTGAAAATCAAGTTGCCCCATTGTCTCATCGCAAAATTTTGTTCAGTTATGAGGCTCATATTTGGTTGAATGTCTATGTCAATGAACAAAATTGTTGCATTTGGAGTGAAGAGAATCCACAAGCGAATCATCAAAAGCCATTTCAACCAATATTTTGTGTTTTATTGACGAAATCAAACGACTAATGGTCAAAAATTGGACCTCCAAGATACATCATATTAGAGATATATCAAAATAATATTCAAACTCTAAATTGGAAACGATTTTCTATTAAATAAATCCAAAATTTCGTTCGTGATCAAATTATACACGTTTTATTTCAATTTAAGTACTATAAGTAGGTACCTCTAAAAACACGTTATATATCATCCCCGTTTTAGAAAAAATAAGTCACACAAGTCATATAAGTCAGCAATTGAAAATTTCTAAAAATAAAACAGAATAAAACATTTTGGTTTATCATAGCCACAGCTATTTAATTAATAAAATTTGTTTTAATTTTAATTTTTTGTATTATAATATCTTGTGGACTATTATTTCAATTAAATAAAGAAAATTTTATATCGTTGAAATAAAAAAAAGGAAATTAATGAGATAACTTTCGCATATGGTTGCCATTTAAAAAAAGGTAAGTTTGGGTTATAACTCAAAAAGTAGTGATTAAATTTTTTTGGGGGTAAAAGGATTTAATTCATCTTAAAATTATCTATAAAAAACCTCTTTTGTATTTTTTGTATTTGTAAGAACTAACGAGCTAAGATTGATTGAAAATTTTGATGTTTTTCTCCTTTTCTCTAATAAAATGGAAACGTGGCAACAATGTTCAATTTTCTTAACGGATTCTGAATCTTCATTTAATTCTGCCCAACTTTGCTAATTTAACTTTTGTATCACTTGTAATAACAAAGTTACCCATACAACGTACTGAGATATTTGCCACCTTGTATTGATTTTGAAAAGAAAACACGAATTTTCAACGCTCAATAACTCGGTAAACTCTAGGAATATAAAAAACAAGCTTGTATTCAATTTTGTGACAAATTTCTTCAACTTTAATTTTGTATCAGGTCGCGTTTTAGCATCAACTCATAGTTTTCAACATATTAACGAAATACCAAAAAAAGGGACATGTTTTCTATAACTGACGCTAGAGCTCGTCTCTGATTAACATGATAAATCTTCACATAAGACTTCTCAATGAACGCTAAAATTATTCTGACCTGTAAATTAGTATAAATTATACTTATACTTATATAACTTTTAGAATAACTCTGATATAGGGCACCTACTACTTATTACTACCTACAGACACGAAGAAGTTTTTGGAAATGTCTAGTCCATTTTTAATAAGAAAATTTCGGTAGTAAGTAGTAAACAAACTCATTAGTTCTAATACCCCAAAATCTAAGAACTAGCTCACTTCTTTAAATTTATATACTTGCTTAAAGTCCTTTTCTCAAGTAAGAAATATTTTGGTAGTACAAGCAAATTCCTTTAGGTAATTACCTAACGAAAATCTAAGAAATGAATGCAAAAAAGTTTTTCGAAATTGGGAGTCGTATTGTCGTGTTTATAAGAAGTACTTGGGTCTTTGATATTACCTACGTAGTAAACAAAATCATCACAGACTAAACGATATAAGGGCCAGTCCAGAATTTTGTACTTCAGTTCACATTTGTGTAGGTTACTCATGAGTATTAGTTAGTAGTTACCTAAAACGAAATTATTTAATTAATCAAGCGATGTCTACATCGAAGCCCTCGACTAAAGGAAAAGGTACGTTTTGCTTTCTTTTATTATTTCTAATTTTCAAAATGTAACGAATTGTCGAAGCGTTTTTAATTAATTTTCAATTTCAAATTTACAGCTCGTAAATCGAGAGGCGAGAAACGTTCGAGAACTTCCTTTTCCGGCTTTCAAACATACGAGCTAGAAGAGTTTTTTAAAATCAAACAGTACGTTAAAACGGCCGAAAAGTATTTATTGGCACAAAAACTCAATTTGCCGGAGAAGAATATAACTATATGGTTCCAAAACCGTCGAATGAGAGACAAAAAGAAGCGTATTACTAAAAGTTTGGACAGTTTTCAAAATGAAGCATTTGGTAATCGAGGGCCTCAACCAACGCTAATGAAAACAACATCTGTATCTTCCAATCACAGCGAACCAAATACATCGGCAGTTTTTGAGTCGACATCATCAGTGTCCAATTATCAGTATCAGCTTCCAAATCAAGAGGCTTCGAAAATTCCGGTTTATGAATCGGTAATAAATCATCATGATATGCTGGAAGTGCCTTCGATAACTTGTGACGCAGCCGTAGACAAATTATTCAAAAGTGTGAATTGGCCAAATTGTATGGTTTTTGAGGATATTACTCAAGCTCAACTCGCATCAATTGATAGTGGAATAGTTTCTACATCCGAAGCACTAACTCCACTAGCAAGTCCGATAATCCCATCGGGAACACCACAGCTCTCCGAAATCATCAACGACGCAATTTCGTGGTCATCAGTCTTAATAGGAGAAGGAGCATTTGACGAACAAATGTGGAATAGTTTTCTATTAATTTAAAAAATGTTTGCGTTGATAAAATTGTAAATTGTAATTAGGTATAGTACCTACTTTACTAATATTTTTAGAGAATAAAATTTTTTACGTCTTTATTACTTATTTATTCGACGTCTTTCAATACCACAGGGGTCGTGATTGTGATGAATTGGCTAATCGCTAAAACAAAAATCGGGCCTGTGCATCCGTACAAAATGGCCGACGATCACAATTTTATAAGCAAACGCCGGTGACTGATATTTATGTTTTCGGTCAAGCATACCCTAAACCTAGACGCTCTCGTTTTTTGCGCCCTAAAGCATAAGTAGGTACCCTAGACACGTGATCCATACTTATTTCAAAATCTTAGTGCATCAAAATGGTCGTTTCACGAACGACTATAAATAGGTAATAAAAATCTGAGATCACAACAAGCATCGCCTAAATTCTGGGTTCGGGTTGTTTAACTAAATTCAGTACTTCAAGTCCTCATTTCGTTGATGGTTTAGTAATTCAAATTATACGCTTCAATTACTTCTAATTATTAAAAATAAAAATTGAAATCTTCTAACAAGTGCTTTGGGTGCAAGATAGTACAGTAGAGGGTTATCCAACAAATTACAATTTTTAAAGCCCCGCCTCCTCCCACCAATCACAGGTTGCAGAACCCTTAAAATCTAACGGTACCGATAACCGCTAACGCATAAAAGGGGTAGATAAGAAAACGATGGTTTAGTTTATCTTCTTGAACATTGTCAATTACAACGTTTTAAGTGCTAAAACTTCATTAAAAATGCCTATCAAAGTAAGAATATCGCATTTTGCGAAACGAGGAGCCATTCCTAAAGAACGCATTGATTCGCGTGATGGTAAAAGTGACGTTCGAGTTGGAATTGTGCCGAACAATTCATCGTCTACCATACCCGAAGTTGGCGACGTTAAAATTCCATCGCTTTTATCGAATTACCGCATACCACGAAAAACTTCGACGGCATCGGCACCTTCTCGTGAACTTACACGAACAGTGAGACCTCATCTTCAGAAGCCTAAAAGAGACACCGACGATAAAGTGAAGAGAATTTCGAAAGAAAACCAAAATTCGTTGCCTCTTGAATCAGCGTCGTCTGTTAAAGAGTCCTCGCGTAAAATTACTCCACGACAACAAATGACAAATTTGAAGTCTTCACACACCGACGATAAAGTGAAGAGAATTTTGAAAGAAAACCAAAATTCGTTGCCTCTTGTATCGGCGTCGTCTGTTAAAGAGTCCTCGCGTAAAATTACTCCACGACAACAAATGACAAATTTGAAGTCTTCCCCTGCCAAAAGCCGTCATCACGAAGGAGGTCAAAAACGAAAGGCTTCAGAAGCGTTTTCCGACCTAAACAGTGTGTCGAAAGGAAACCAAATTGCGCGGACAATTAAACCCCCCGACTGCGAGACGAAACCGAAAATAATTTGGTCTCCATTCGATATCTTTGTAAGAGGACATCAAATAAACTTTAATAGGGAGTGGGACGAGATTCAACAAGAACGTCCTAATTTGGACAAACCAATTGTTTTTGAAAAGCGCGAACTGAATGCCGATCAACATGGGGCGATCAACGAGTTGTACAAATTTCTTAAAATCCAAAAGGAATTATGCCCTTGTGCCACACGCCATCCAGAGCATTAGATGGTCTCTATTATAACAAACCCAAATGTCCGTTTCCGGGCAAAGATTAGCAAGCTTAAAGCTTGCTAAACTTTAATTGAACTCGATAAGGGTGATCATAACAACTTTATAAAACGTGTATTAGAGTTGCATGAAACTATTTTCAGTTTAGTTTCAATGCTTCGTTATTTATGTTTATGTTACAGTTAAAGTGTATAATTCAGGTATTCTATAAAATAACTAGTTATTCCATGAAATGCCGGACGGTATCCGTTAAAGTATAAAATACAAGAATACTTATACACTTTACCTAGTTATTTCATGAAATACCTAGGTATTCTATAGATTATCTCCCTCATCATAATTCTGACCAATAAAAAACATCAAAATTGTACCACGTGACTAGTTTAGATAAACGGGTAACAGGTCTAGACCAAATTTAACAGTGAATAAACAGCCTCCACCTTTTGACGTTTACAAATGTCATTTCCGAATTTTAAAAAATGAGGTGTGGCAAATCATGCACTATGATGTAGGGTACAAATTATTGGTACACGTCTCAAAAAATTTAGTTTCATATTTATTTCACAAAATTTTCTATAAAATCCTGAGGTATGACATCATTGTTACTTTAACTTTAGTACCAAATTTAGAATCGTATAAGCCGGCTACGTTAGTAAAAACTTTCAACCACGACTGTTTTGAAAAAGTATCTGTCGTTTCTGTAGTTACCACGTCATTAACAATATAATATCAAAATTGTAGTTTTTTTCAATTGTTCTCATTTTAAAAATAATTATTAATTTAAAATTGTAAAATTTATTTTTTTGTTAATGGTAAGAAAAATATGAAACCATAGTATATCCTATTTGAGAGATAATCGTAACATATACCCCTCGACCTACGAATTTTACCACCCAAACTGCCGGTAGCTTGGTTTTTTCAAATTTTTGCTTTTGAGCAAATGTTCTCGACTTAATAATTTACCAAAAACCCCTCGACCTACGGTCTCGGGCTCTTAATATATAAATTATTAAGTCTCGAACATTTTCTAAGCAAAAATTTACAAAAACAAGCTACCAGCAGTTTAGTCGGTAAAATTTGTAGGTCTCGGGATATAACCTATTATTAACAAACGCAAGTCAGTTAAAGTGTATAACAGAAACGAAAGTATTTATTTCTAAAAAATAAAAAGTTTTTTTGATTACATTAGGTACATTGATACATTTGATGATTGATTATAAATTATCATTTTGAAAAACCTACTTGTTGCAGCAGGGTGAACTAGAGTGGCATTACAAGTTATAGAGTAACTTATTACTTTTTACGCAAGTACACCTATTAGAATTACACTGATTTTTGCAAAAACACTTTTAAACTCGTTGGTCAGTCCCAGTGCTCTGTTCTGTGGTAACAGTACGGTGAGATATTTGAATATTAAGAACTTCCTCCACAGCTACTAGAACTTGGTCGCACACATTATTAAACATTAAACTGGAATCTGACATAAAGTTAGTTCAACTGACCATTTCGTGTGCCTAGACGATAGAAGCCCTCGCTGGTTTGGGATTCTTGGACCCCATATTATACAGGGTGAACCAGACCACCCGTATAAGGCTTTTTTTCAAGAACGGTTAGTCAAATTTGTAAATTCGATCAAGTACCTCTACACCTAATAATTGTATTTAATAATTGAATGAGTAAGTGGATAAAGGTGTTATATTTTGTAGCCCAATCAAATTAGCCAAATTGAGGGAAAATAATTGAGCTTTGAAAATTTGAATTAGATTTTATTATTTTTTTTTAAATAAGTTAGCCACCATGTTAAATTTGAGTTTATTAACTTCAATCAAATATTACTCGAAAAGGTTGGCACGTTGACAATAATAAACTTTTTTTCTCTACAAGACTTACTTTTGAGATTTTTTCAACGATACCACTTTTGTCCTATGGACCTATGGGGTCATTTAAAATTATGGAGTTTGTGACATTCTGCAACAAATTCTTCGGCTTGCCGACTTCTCCCCGGAATAAAAATATCACCATTCCATGCTTTATTAAGGCTTTTGCTATACATTTTTTTGAACCAACTCTCTACGACTAACCGTTCTTGAAAAAAAACCTGATACAGGTGGTCTGCTTCACCCTGTATATTTTAATTCTGAATCGAATCATTGATCAGATTGATTCAAATATTATTATACAATAGGTATAGAAGAAGTTTTAGTTTCAATTAAAAGTAGAACAATTCCAGGGTATTTTATTTGTATAAGCAAAAATTTAATTTAAATAATATAATTAAAAGACTCAACAAAACTACATCATTCTACACTTTAACGTTTACATCACTGTAATTCTATAGAATACCTAGGTAAAGCGTAAAATAGAACTTTATTCCACACTTTAACGTATCGTCTTAGGTATTTCATAAAATACCTAGTTATTTTATGAAATAGCGGATTTTACACTTTAACTGTAACATTTATACATAACAAACAAAGGTAATTTTTCAATTTTTTTAGTAAGCGCCCTGTATAAAACATCCATATTAAATAATTGCTTTTACGTGCTTCTTTAATTTAGTTTTCAATGTAGGGATATAATCGGATAAACAACACTTAAAGGGCTTCTCACCTGTGCGCAGAAACTCGACTTTGTATAAATTCAATTTTAAAGAACACGTGTAACTGCACGCGCTAAATTTAAAGGGATTTTCCTCCGTCTAAACTAATGTGTTTCTTTAAATCCGCTTTTCACCAACAGGCGTAACAGCAAAGAATACAGGCTTTTCACCAGTATGCACTAACAGAACGTGCCTGTTAAAGTTAACTTTGAGCGCAAGGTTTGATAGCATCAAGAGGTTCATCTGTAAGACTCTTCAATTACATTTAAAAGTTACTAAAACTTACTAAAGTTAGTAAAAATTATGAATACTCAAAAGAGGTATCTTTAAATCGTTCTTCTTTGACTGTTGTTTCCATCATTACATTATGATCGTTATGGTCATATAGATAAACTTCCTTAGCCACTCACTGGCTCACCGTAATTGCTGAGCTCAGTTTAAATTTCCATGCATTCCCTATCGGATATGGGGCTAGTTTTTGTTTTTTGTAAGTATAAAGGAAAAATACTAACGAGTCCTACGACTCCAAATCATCGAGTTGCAATAGATAGAACGCGAGATTTCGAGATATGGGCAACAACGCATTTTCCTAGATGGTGGCGAAAGGGGTAATTTCGCAGATACGCAAAATCAGAGTTAAGGTTTCCGACCAACCTTCTATCGAATAAAAAAATAAAAACTGACAGTGCCTAAAACTTTTAGGTTACACGTATAGAATTATAGAACTGCAGTTCGGTTTTCAGGTTGTTTAACAAAATTCAGTACGTTAAGTCCTCATTTCTGTTAACCAGTTCAAATTACGCTTCAATTATTAAAAATAAAAATTGAAATCTTCTAACAAGCGCTTTGGGTACAGGGTAGTGTAGTACAGGGTTATCCAACAAATTACAGCTTTTAAAGCCCCGCCTATCTACCAATCACAGGTTGTAGAACCCGTAAAATCTAACGGTACCAATAACCGCTAGCGCATAAAAGGGGTAGTAAAGAGAAAGATAAGTCAGTTTATCTTCTTGAACCTTGTTAAAACAACGTTTTAAGTGCTAAAACTTCTTTGACGATGTCTACCAAAGTCTCGCATTTCAAGCATCGAGGAGCCATTCCTAAGCGACGAAATGCTTCACCCGTTATGAGTACCGATATAGTACCGCGAAGAATTCGCACCGCTCCGGCACCTCTTAGAAAGTACGTACGACCACTGCAAGATTTCCAAACACCTAAACCGGCAACCGAAGAAGAACATCAAAATTTGGCGCCTTTTTTGGTGTCTGCCATTAAGAAGCCCTCCCGGATTAGCAAAATTACTCCTCAAGTACAATCCACAATAACACCTATTACTCCTAATACACTAGAACTACAGCCATCACCTAATACTACAAATCAAGTAGTCTGCGGTCAAAAACGCACGGCTACAGAAGCCGATTTAGACGAAATTCACGTTTCCAAGGAAAGTACGACTCCATGGAAAAGAAAGCTCTGTGAAGTCAAAATGAGACCTCAAAGAGGTCCATCCGCATACGATGCTCTCGTGAGAAAGCATCAAATGCATTTTCATGCGGAGTGGGACGACTTTCAAGAGAAGTACCTCGCATTGGAAAATAAAGTTTTATTCGAAAAGCGCGAATTGGACGCCGGTCAACAAGAAGCTCTCAAGAGCTTGGATAATTTCCTCAGGGAGCAAATAAAAGTTTGCCCTTGTGCACGTCGTACAGAAGATTAGATTCCATCATCTCTAACAAACCAAAATGTCCGTTTCCGGACAACCTCAAATAAATTCGATAAAGGTTAATCGTAACAACTAACTTTTATAGAGTTGAAACTGTTTTCAGTTTATTATTTCGATGCTTCGTTGTTTATTCTGATAGAACCAAATTATTATCTTGTCTTTTTTTAATTCTGATACTAATATAGGAGCCAAATAAAGACCTCGATGACGATCTATATCAATTCGATAGGTAGCGATTAGATAAAATGGTGACGGTCTTGATTTAAGGCGCCCCTCACTTTGCCAGATCGGCCCGAAGTCTTCTTTAATAGGTACTTAGCAAATTAACCGCAAATTCGTTTTTAAAATTTGCAAACTCATATAGAGCTTTCAAAACTAAAATTTTAAATTAGTTAGGGCTATAAGTTGTCTTCTCGTGCTTTATTGGGCAACCTTTATTTCTTACTTCTACTTTTGAATTTTTGAATGGAAAAGTTTTACATATAAAAAAAAAGTTGTTACCACGTGGAATAATTAACGCAAAGTTTTTTATACAAAGGCCAAATTTGCAAAGGTAATTCTTATGGTAAAAAGATCCCAAAATATTTGCTTGTGGCCTTAACCATAATAGCCCTTCAAATAGTTACCGTTAATCCCTTTAGTGACACTTTCGTTTTCACTATCGATAATGGAAGGGAAACTTAAGAATTTAAAATTTCTTTTCTAGTAAATTTCTTTTATCTTTAATTTAAAAATTTCTGAAGAAAACGTTGTTTAGTAAGCAGAGTTAATCCTTAACAAAATAGAAAAATAACAATAAACATCAAGTAAAAAAGTATAACCATTTAAATTCCTTTACATACAGGGTGATTTATTAGCTGATCAACAAACTTTACCATATGAAAGCTTGTGTAATTTTAAGAGAAAAAGAACATTTGGAATTTGTTCATTTTTCCGATTTCACTGATTAAGGAATTAGAAGACTTCAAAGTTTACTGCAGCCAATTTAACAAATAAAAAAAATGGGCTTAGATCAACCAATCAAAAATATGCATTTTTAGCACTTTCAAACATGCCGATGTAATTTTTGTGTATTGTTGCAATGAAAATGCCGCTGGTTTAATCAACAAAACAACACTATAACAGCAGACCGACATGCGTATTTTTTTTGTTATAAGCTATTACTTTCTTTTGTAATTTTTATTGATGTTCATTAAATTCGCCTGTTCTGCAGTGAACTTTGAAGTCTCCTAATTCCTTAAATAGGTGAAATCGGACAAATGTCCAAATAATCTTTTTCTCTTATATAATTACGCGAGCTTTCATATGGCAACGTTTATCGGTGAGCTAGTAGATCACTCTGTATAATAGGTAAATATTACTACTTGCTCCCTTATCTATTGCCAAAGGGTTAAAATTTTGTTCTTGAAGTTGACGAATCCAGCACGCTTTGATATTATATTAAAACTGGAGTAATCTATATTTCTGTACAGGGTGTTTACGATCTCCTCTGTATTCTTATTTAACGGAGTGATGCTACTGGTACAAAGAAAACATTTAAAAACCTTCGTGAAAGTCTCCTCACCAGCGAGGAAATAGTGCTTACTTATAGTTTTTATATTAATATAAACGATTAATTTGTTTTCAAAAATGTTAGTTTCTTATACCATGGTGACCTGTACTATAGCCTCTTAAATGGATACAGAGAAGATCGTAAACACTCTGTATACAATGACTTGCCCATAAGTGACTATAATACTATCTTTATTAGATTATTAGGTACTATGTACTATTTAATTGTATAATTTTGGCGTTATTATTAATATAGTAGTATACCTACAACATTCCTATTAAATCAAATTATCCCAAAACTATAAATATTATAAATAATAATTCCAATACGTTGCAAATGAACCCCAACATACCCCAACTTAATCAATGAAAAATAACCGACAAAATAATAAGAAAAAATAATAAATCAATTGAATTCTCTCTGCTTTTTAAACTACATATAAATCCGGTTCCTTATAAATTCGCTTTTATTTCGATCAAATAAATTGTTGCATTATCGTCAAACACACACCACTCCTAAACAATTATTGAAAATAAAAATTAAAAACCACTTAATTTTCAAACTCGAGAACTAAATGAACTCCACCAAAAAACACATCGAGAAGAGGAAAAATTATATAAAAAAAATAAAATAAAACATTAAATAACCAAATAGAGCATGAAACAAAAAAAAAAGAAAAGAAAACTGAATCTGGTATGTTCACAACACCCAATATGACTGATTGTAAATAAAAAGTTTTCTTTTCCAGGCAAATATTTTTATATGAGTTTTGTGCTTTTGATAAAGTCCAGAATTCCCTTAATTGGTAGTTTGGGCAATTCTCTTTGGAGCATCTTCTCCTTTCCGAGAATGCTGTGACGACTTCTTGTGAAAGCTTCACAGTGTAGCAGAAGAATAATATATAAATGATCCCCGATTTTGAAAAAAATAAGTAGCACTTCATAGCTGATTTTGTGAAAAATATGTGGAAAATTAATAAAAATCTTAATTGGAGTAGACAAATTTAATATTTTCATTGAATTTTTTCAACAATGATTTGGGTAAGAGGTAAAGAGTAGACAGGTTCTTCTAAAAATTCTCGTTTCTAAAGCTCCGCCTCCTTCTCACCTTCTCCGCCAATCACTGCTTGCAAAACCCTAAGATCTAACGGTACCGGTATAACGGTAACGGTTCAAGCATAAAAGGGGTAGCTAAGAAAGCGACGATTAATTAGTTTATCTTTTTGAACATTGTTATTACAACGTTTTAAGCGCCAAAACTTCTTTGAGATTGTATCGAAATATCCAAGGTCTGTCGTACCTAAAATTAGTGACGCTAGAATTCAATCGTTTTTGGCGAATAATCGTATACCACGAAAGATTTCGACAGCACCTTCTGCACCTGCTCATGCTGAACAAATACAAACAGTGCGACGACATCTTCCCAAGCCTAAAACAAACACAGACGATAAAATAAAACGAATTTCGAAAGAGAATCGAAATTAGAGTCGTATTTTAAAGAGAACTCGCGACAACAAATGACTAATTTGAAGTCGCCTCCTACATCGAAACGTCACCAAGAAGGAAGCCAAAAACTAACGGCTTCGGAAGCTTTTATTCCGGATAGAAATGATGTATCCAATGGAGATGAAATAGCGTGTAAAAGAATAGCCTACGACTGCGAGATGTGGGACCGAAAAAAGTTCAATCAGCGTTCTACAATTTTGTAAGAAGCAGTTGGACGAGTTTCAATGGAATCAGAAGAAGAATGATGGCCTTTCTAACAAACCCAAATGTCCGTTTCCGGGCAAAGATTATGTACTCGTAAAGCTTGCTAAACTTCAAATAGATTCGATAAGGGTGATCATAACAACTTTATAAAGCGTATATTAGAGTTGCATGAAACTGTTTTCAGTTTATAGTTTCAATGCTTCGTTGTTTATGTTTATACATAAGAATCATAGGTCTAATACTAATGGTAGCGTATCGAGCCAAAGTGTGATTTTAGGAGAAAGACCCAACTTCTTTCTCACTGCCCTGAGACACTGCTAGAAAACCAGACTTGCTTTTTGTAATTTGGTGTGGTTTCCCCAATTATAATTTCAAGAAAGGAAATGTTCTAGAAAACTCACTAAGTATAGAAAATTTTTGGTGATTTTCCTGCACATTTTGTCTAATAAACATCGGTTTATCTGGGGTCGTCAGTGATTCCACTGGTATTACGTTTATGGTTGTAACAAATTTTTAATATTACGAGGGTTAAGGAGACAATTGTTTTCGAAAAACAGTCTAATAAATACGACAATCAAATTGATCTGTTTAAACATTTTTAAATACCAAATTTTACGCTTTTGTTTGATTAGATCTTAACAATAAAAAATTAGTTAATTGCATCCTTATTTTTCGCCACTTCTTATCATTCTATCAACGTGTGTAATGTTTGTTAAACGATTCCTGCTATTCTCAAAAATTGCGCAGCTCCGTATTAAATTATTTTACGTGCGGACTCTCGAAAAATAACTGTTCAAATTTGCCAGTGTGGATATTAGAGACGCCGTGTATAGTTCAGGAAACAAAATTATAAAGAACAACACAAAAACACAATTTAACAATTAAATTAGAAATGTGCCGCAAAACACTTCTTTCAATAACAAAGTACGACCCTGAATTTCCAAATTTTGCATAAGTAAATTTAGAGATTGTGAGCGCATTTGATTACTAAGAACGTCGTGTTTAATTAATTTTAGGTATTAGTTAATAAAATTATTTTAATATTTATGCAAATATAACAAAGTTATAAAATATTAAAATTTTTATTAGTCTAATTCATTTAACGTATAAGTTTAGTTAATTACGTGAAAATGTTTTTTAAATATTTCGTTGGATTTTTGTTACTTTGGAATGTGAGTTTTTTACAAATTGAGATAATTTAATAATTTTGATCACACAAATATGAAAAACGTTATAAATATTTGCGAAATAATTGAATTCGAGTTTTTATAATATTTAACTTCAGTTAAAAATTTAATTGGCGAATTAACAGGAAGGGCGTGATGTTAATCACTTTATATAATGTTTACTAAAAATACATAGAGAACCTGGATTGGCCTATTAGGCCAAACTACTGTTAAAAGACAAAATTTACTATTCACCGAACGGCCTATAGATTCAAAATGTTTAGCAATATACAGGGTGTTTAATTATTAAATTCGCTGTCTGGCATAGATTGACGACCTCATTCAAACAAATTTTTAAAATTCTTAATATTTTTAATTTTTCAAAAGGTACTTAATGGTACCCAACAGACGAGCAATAAAATGCTCAATTATTTAAAAAAACAAATCTCAATCGATTAATTTCAGATATCTTCCTCACTATTTGTGGAAGCCGCAGATGAAGCGGAATGGGTCGACTACCGTCTAAGCTCAATTGTGAGAATATCGCCCTTAAAAGCAGACGCCCCAGTATGCACTGGCCCCGGAAGGATATGTTCGGCAAACTGTAAAGACATTTACGTGTGTCTGGGTAACAACGAATCGCTACTTGCGACTACTTGCACTGGCAACGAAACTTGCAACAACGGCGCCTGCAGCACAACTCCAAGTTCCGAATGTTCGACCGAAGCACAAAAATCGTTCATTTGTAAGTCTGAAGGTATACTACCGGATCCTTTCGACTGTCGTGGCTATCACATATGCGTGAGAGGTTCTTCTGGTAGTTTTGTGGATAACGGTAGAAGTTGTGGTGGTCAGCAGTTTTACAATCCGCGTACGACCTATTGTGATAGAAAATTGGTAGGTGGAAAATGTAGTGGTTATCCGGTGCCGGTTTGTAAGACACCCGGACAAACGGGCGCTATTCAAGGAAATCCGAGTATCTATTACATTTGTTTAATTTACGACGAAGGATCGTCGACTGCAAATCCAACGCCTAATGGGGAAGTCCTCTTGTATCCGTATTTGTTCATATGTCAAGACGGGAAAAGTTACGATGGAAATTATAATTGTAAATAGAAATAGTTTTGTTCAATTTTAACTTTTATTAGTTACCAAAATGTAATTGGCAAGCGACGGTATTAAATTTGTATGTTATGCAAATGTGTAGTTTGTTATTGATAACTATCTTATCTCAAGGTTGGATCTGTACAGTTTGGAATTGAAAAAAATTTATTTAATGTACCAACTCATCATAATAACGCTCATTTCGGGGCTGATTTACATCCGATAATTTTAAAACGTATTATTAGGAAATGACAAAAATATACAAGGGCACCTTTTTCCATTTATGTTCAAGAGTATGGTAAGAGTAAACGAAATTTTAAACGGCCGATGTACTGATGTGGCCATAACAGGAATATTTCGTACCTTCATGTTAAAGCTAACTCTGCAGGCTCTCAAAATACGAAAAATAAGTACCGGAAGTAGTACCAAACAATAGTATGCCCAGGCGTTCTCCCTCATTTCCAAAATTAAAAATCTGATTACGGATGAACCCGAAGTCAAAATACGACAGATAATTTTACAACTACACTGGGTGTTGTATTTAAAATAAATGTGAGCCAAGATTTTCCGAAATGCCATCAAAATAACCCTCTTGTTTTAAGTCACTTTGTATCGTTTTTTGACTCGGCTTTTGACTCTCTAGGTTTATAGTAAAAAAATTGTCTAAAACAAGCCTAAGGTATAGGTATGATCATCTTTATTAAAAATTTAAATTTATTATAATTTAATTTTTCTACCCCACTAGGAATTTCCTCAATAGTCGTTCGACTACACGTCCAATTTTCCCATTACAACACGAGCAACAGTAAAAAAGTTAAAAGCGGTGCTAATGATCTAGAAACAAAAACTTTTAATGCTGCCAACTTATAAATTGTCGAATTTTTACTCTAGTAAAAGTAATCAGATCCAATTCGAGCATTTTGAAAGCGATTAATTTGGTTGGTTTTTGAGAGCGCTGTATGGTTAAAATTAATTGTTTCCTCAATTTAATTTGACCACTTTTCCACCAACCGCATTTGTATACGGCGTCAGCTATGCTTTTGCTCTAAAACAACAGATTTACAAAAAGTAAATTTTGATGGTTTTCGTGGTTATAGAACCACGAACCACGAGAGGGAACTTTAAAAAGAACAGACACTTGGGAGTTACTACTCTACACTTCCCAAAATGTCTCTAAATGGTCTGAATTCTCTAAACCGATTAAAACTCTACATTTTTCTCTACTCTCCGTCTCTTTAACCATCTTTCTACGCCATCTCCACCCTTTTCACCTTTTTGACTATTTTTATACTTCTCATATCCCCTTCTTTCACACCCGAGTACACTAGCTTTTTACTCAGTACTCCATTTACAAGTTAACTCTCAACAATCTCTCTACACAGAAATAGAACTCGTGTAATTGGAGCTACCGCACTACGACCTTACGACCTCTTTACCTCTTCGCTTAATATCGTTCCTAGCATGCAGCAAATGAA
The DNA here is from genome assembly GCA_950108345.1 of Malthinus flaveolus. Taxonomy (NCBI): domain Eukaryota; kingdom Metazoa; phylum Arthropoda; class Insecta; order Coleoptera; family Cantharidae; genus Malthinus; species Malthinus flaveolus. The sequence continues at coordinate 1,989,135 of OX467288.1, forward strand.
CAAAAGCGACAAATAGAGTGTTATCATGATGATGTCGGAAATGCGTGGTGGAAAACTGAAAGAATTGTAAGCTAAAAACTCGTATGTACTTATTAACGCCATTACGCACTACTCACCCATTGTTAAGCAAATTTACTAAAGCTGCGCATACTGCAAATGTCTGACTTATAAATAAGTTCGTTAAAAATAACGAGTAAACCTCGTTAATTTGCTTTACTGATCTAAAATACGAAAACCTTTAGTAAAACTAGTAATCAAAATGATCGAAATGAAAAATTATCTGTAAGACTTAAAGAGAGTGGTTCTCGGGCACAGGTTTGACTTTTACCCTGATTAAATTTTGTAGTTACTTGGTAACTGCATGGGCCTACTCTCTTATTAAGCCTACTGGGTTCTTACATTTATTTAAATGAATAGTTTTTAATATCTTACGTCAAGATCATGATATGATGTTCAATTAAAGAGTTTATTTCATTTAAACCGTCTTCGTAACCATCTCGCGCCAATTCCGAAAATCCAACTTTCATTAATTGGAATTCGCAGATACTGTAAACAATTAAAGTTGCAAATAGACTATCGAAGCCAATAAAAACCGGAATTCCAATAACACCCACTACGAATATTTGAAACACATTGATGATTACGTATTGGGGCGTAGTTAAATTTTTAGGCAAATGGTAGTAATGGAAAGCGAGGGTTTTCGTTTTAATCAACTGCGGATTTAACCAAAATGAACAGATTGCGCAGAAATAGAGCAACGCTAAAGTTACGAATATTTTCTTTAGGATATTCAGAACGCTTTGAATTTTCACGTGTAAGAAGTCTCCATATTTGTCGCTTTCCCAAAATTTATCTTGTATATTTCCAATTATACACTTCAATTCGCTTCGGCAAGAAGTTAAAATCCAAACTTTGAGGAGCATCTGAAAAAATGATATTTTGAGTACAACGAATTTCACGAATTTGCCAAATCGGCATGAAGAAATTTGTAGGTGGCCCCACAAGTACACGAGCAGTTAGTAATATTCGTAGCAAGAGAGAGAGGGTTACATTGAAAACAGACGGACAAATATACAGTTCCCAAAACAAAAACTAAAATTTTGGCAACGGGACGTAAAAGGTGGCATAATGTACGTTTTCTGCTAGGAGAGTAGGAAAAGTTGAGAGTCAAGATATTGAGAAACGAATTATACCAATCGATTTTTCATCAAAATTCGTTACTCCAACAACACTGTAGACACGTTTTCTGTACCTCTTTTAGAAGTAGGTGCGACCGCGTAACCCTCAAATCCCATGCAGAATGGGTCACCCTGTACAATAATGTGCGGACAAACGTACAAAAGACCAATAGACAAACTCTGCCAACAAACTCTTACCAGTTGCCATCCAAGCGTGGCTATTGCGATTTCTAAGGCGTTACTAAAAGTCGAACTAAAAGCTGCTTCGAGTGACAGTTCCACAATGGTAAACGAAATGCTCACGTAGGCTATACCAGTTCTAAATTTTGCAAATAAATCCTGTTCGTATGGATTTAAACCACAAATATGTAACGCCATCAATACTTCTTTTAAGACAGGTCGATATTTCATGATGAAGACCCGACTTGAACGAAAATCTAGAAACCCTCTCTTGTGAGGCAAAATTCTCCTTTTTATTCCACTCTAATTACTTACGTACGTATAGTTACGTATAATTACTTGCCCGTTTCATTTTTTTACAAAATCAATTGCATATAATAATTTAATAATGGTTACGTTCTAGAATTTATGGTTAGCGCGATGAAATGTATTTACGGGGAGAAACAATATTGAACATAATTAGATTTTAGTTTTGGACATCTATAAAAAAACACACAGTATATATTATGTATAGCTATATTTATTTAAAGGTTCACTATTATTATTTCAATTTGGTTAGTTAGATTCTTATAAGTTAAAAAAGTATATTATTAAATAAATCGATCTACGTTCAGCTCTGTTAAGCTACTTTAGCCTAATGAAGCTAATGAATGAATAAATTAGTATATTATTCTTCTGTATTGCGTTTAACGTTCGTTTCAACTTCTGAGGCTATGAAGTTATTACAGACGGGATTTAACCTGTTTATAACTTTAGGTGAGCAAGTTGTTTGAGACGTGCCTCGTAGCACGTAGAGAACACGTGCCAGTCAGACTCGAACCAAGAACTCCCAGATCCGAATCCGGGAGCTGCTAGCCTCGAAAGCACAAGAAAGTTTGTATCACATCTTCCCATTTTGAAATCAAGTTCTTCGATTACGTAATTTTATTGATATCATAAGTGGTAGTTTCTACGTCTTCAGGACACGTAAAATCGCCCAAATAATTTCTTCCATTAGGGCACATTGAAATATAATGTGGAACTTTTTGCAAGAAGTCGGATCTGGATACATCCCTGCAAGAGACTTATATTACATCTAGGTAAGCGACGTATTCTCGTAGACGCAATTTGGATTTGGTCTAGTTGTACACCCGCCGTCGTAACAATTTTCGCCGTCTTCACGTGTTCGAACCCATTGCTAAGCAAATGTACACTTTGTTACAGTCGGATTGTAGGTTGCTGTTAAAAGACCCAACTTGGGTGCAGTTTATTGCGCCAGTGGAACGAATCTGAGTAGTCTGCAATGAGAACAATAAATTAATATTAATAGCAAGTTGTTGTTGATGCTACATTATTTTAACGTCTAGGTAGGCAACCCATCGTACATTCGTGTAAATGGCAAGCTGGGTCAAGCGCACTTAATAAAACGCCGCTGAAATTTTGGATTAGTAAAACTAAATTTGACGTAAATAATAAACAGTTGGGGGGGGGTATCAACGGGGTTTGAACCTTTCCTGAAATTTTTTAGTCCCCCGTTGTACTTCAGTCTTACTCCTGTGTAGTCAGGCCCTGCTTAGGCGAACCATCTTCTTCACACTAAATTTGGTAAAAAAATGTTTTTGTTATAAGACGTTAGAAACAGACGCACATCCAGATAGACTTTTTTCCAAACTTATTTTCATACATTTTTAGATTCAAGGATAGCAGAAACGTCGAGAAACTAAATAAGAAACACAAGTTTTTTGATCTTAGGTATTATTCAACGCAGATGAAGTCGGGGGAAAAGTAAAATTTAGTTTAAGGAGAACTCGCACCCAAATGAGTACTTTGCATACTTTGCATCCAAATTTTTTTCTTAATTTTTAACCAATTTCAAACAACCCCAAAATTCTATTTTGGTATTTAATGGTCTTCGATTTACAGTTTTCCAAAACAAGGTCAAAAATTATACCTTTAATCAACTTTGTATACGTATAAACAAAATTGTATACGCGTAATTGAGTATTATATTCTATTCTATTATTAATTTATAGGCAAATAATTAAATTACTAATGAATTTCGAATCTATAAGCGTACTACTCTTTGTGCACCGCAGTCATGAAGGTTTTTGAGGTTTTTCATCTACTCTACACATCCATTTTTTTCATTACTACTCGAGCAACGGTAAAAAAATTGAAAGCGGTGCTCATGATCTACAAAAGCAATCTTTTGAATGCTGCCAACTTAAAGAAACGTAAAACTCTTTACCCTCGTAAAGGTGATTAGATCCAATTCGAGCATTTTGAAGGCGATTAATTTAGTCGGCTTTTGAGAGCGTTGTATAGTTAAAGCTAATTGTCTTCTCAAATTAATTTGGCGACTTTTCCACCAACCGCAGCTGTAAGCGGCGTCAGCTACGCTCTCGCTCTAAAACAAATGTTTATAGGTTATTGGTATTCAAAAAAGTATGTTCATTGTAAAATGATTGTTGGGTAATCAGAAGACAGACTTTTAAAAATTCCAAAGTGTTTAGAAACTCAAAACTCCATCTTCTATGCACCTGAGCCATCTATGTTGTTCTAGTAACTCTAGACATTACACATCTTCTATATTCTCTTGAACACTTTTTCTACATTTTTAAAGTTTTGCCTACACTTTTGACACTTCTTCTGCTTCTTTTATACTCTCTTCGCTCCGGAATGGCCCCCGACGGTCCTCCTCTTAGCTTTCTTCATTTTGGCACTTTGAGAATTTTTTTACAACTTTAAACACCAGTCTTCGTATCTAACCATTCTTTGGTTATATTGTTAATATAAATGAATCAATTACCTCTTCGCTTAATAACGTTCCCAGCATGCAACAAACGAATAACAGCGATAAGTAAAGTGTTATCAAGAAGACGTCGGAAATATGTGGCGGAAAACTGAAATAATGAAAAAGTCTAGTGTAGAGTCGCTCTACGTTTTGTGTACGTAGATGCCGTCGGAATTTGTTGTTGTACGATTATTACTTATTACCAACTTACCCATTATTAAGCAAATTAATTAAAGCTGCACATACTGCAAAAGTTTGACTAACAAACAAATTTGTTAAAAATGAGGAGAAGACACCATTAACTTGTTTTATAGAACTAAAATGCAAAAATATTACAAAAGTGTGCCATTGCCTTGCAAGCTTAGGTTTTCGAATAAGTATTGTCATCTTACTCCAAAATCAAGTTGTGATGCTCAAGTAAGGATTTGATTTCGACTAAACCGTCGTTTTCAGAACCATCTCGCGCCAATTCGGAAAGCCCCATTTTGATTAATTTGAGTTCGCAGATGTTGTAAACAATTATAGTTGAGAAAAGGCAATCAAAGCCTATAAAACTCGGAATTCCGACTAACACCACTACGAATATTTGAAAGAAGAAAACAAGTATGTATTGGGCTAGATTTAAATTTTTAGGCACGTGATAGTATTGAAAAGCGAAAGTTTGTGTTTTGATGAACTTTGGATTAAAATTATAGGCGAGGACTGCACCAAAGTAGAGGAGAACTAAAACTGTGAAAATTCTCATTAAATTTTTCAAAATTCCTTTAATTTCCATCTGTAATGGGGCTCCATACTTGTTACTTTCCCAAAATTTATCTTGTATGTTTCCGATTAAACACTTTAATTCGTTTCTGTGCGAAGTTAAAGTCCAAACTTTGAACAACATCTAAAAAAAGTATTTTTGATAAACCGATGTTGATAGGTTGACACCCATATATCTCAAAAGAGAGAACACGTTTAGGGATGGCAATAGTGAATTGGCCCACAAACACCCGGTAGAGATCGCTCATAGGCTATTTTTTTGGTTCTTACCAGTTGCCATCCAAGTGTTACTATTATGATTTCTAACGCCTTACTAAAAGTAGAACTGAACATTGCTTCGAAAGATACTTCCACGATGGTAATTGTAAGGCATAAGAAGGCCATGGCATTTCTACATCGAGCAAATAAATCCTGTTCGTATGGATTTAAACCGCAAATGTGTAACGCCATCAAAACTTCTCTTAAGACCGGCCGAAAATTCATGACTCGACTCAAAAGGCAATCCAATCTAAGTCACCTTGGAACTGACCTGCTGCTTCTATTTCAACCTTAGTAGTTAGAGCTACGAGTTCTCGTACAAAATCAATAATTGTAGGGACTACCTAGTACTTTAGCTAATGATGTCGTTTTTAATTTTAGTAATTGCTTAATTAAATTTTTTATATTTGACTTAACGTCTGTTTCAACTGCTAACGTTATTACAGACTGAACGTAACCTCTTTACAGCATTTAGGGGACCAAGTGATGTGGCACGTAGCACGTAGAAGACATGTTCCCAGTTACTACTAGTCAAGCTGTTCTATTGCGTAATTTTGATTTTGCTTTCTAAAAGTACCAATTGGTATAATCAACGCGTCAATATATAGGGCGTCGTAAATTATTAGCTTTGTCCCCACTGTCGCTCTCGCTATTGATGGTAAAGAAAAATTCTCTAACTCAACTCAAAAATTATTTATTTTTATTTATAAATATTTATAATTTATAATTTCATTTTTCTACCTCTACTGAGAATTTACGCAAGAGTCGTTTGTCTAGACGTCCAATTTTCCCATTAAAACGCGAGCAACAGTAAAAAAGTTAAAAGCGGTGCTAATGATCTACAAAAATAATGTTTCAGAGCTGCCAACTTAAAAAATGTAGAGCTCTTACTCTAGTGAAAGTAATCAGATCCAATTCGAGCATTTTAAACGCGATCAATTTGGTCGGTTTTTGAGATCGTTGTATGGTTAAAACTAATTGTCTTCTCAATTTAATTTGACCACTTTTCCACCAACCACATTTGTATACGGCGTCAGCTACGCTTTCGCTCTAAAAAAAAAGAATGATTATACAGAAATTTAATTTTTAATAGATTGTGGTTGTAGAACCACAAACCACGAGAGTCGGTTGGACTGTTTTATATTTTACAAAGTTTCTGTAAATGTGCTGAATCCTCTAAGTTTAGAAAAACTCTACGCTTTTCACCACTCTTATAGGGGCTTTTAGCACCCTACTACGTCATCTCCATTTTTTCCACCTTTTTGACAATTTTTCTACTTTTTTTACGCCCTCTTTTCACGCTCTGCGTACACTAGCTTTTTACTTCAGTACAGAACATTTACACGTTCACCATCCTGTATATTTTATTACTTTGCTTTAACTTCCTCAACAGTCTCTCCATACAAAAATATGACTCGTACAGTTTCAGCTACGACCTTACAAATAAATTATCTTTTTACCTCTTTGCTTAAGATCGTTCCTAGCATGCAACAAACGAACAAGAGCGATAAATAGAGTGTTAACATGATGATGTCGGAAATGCGTGGCGGAAACCTAAAATAACGAGAGGTGAAAATTTGCTGAATGTATCTAACGCTGTACTTCTACAACTTCGATGTCATCGAATCAGCGACAACTACAACTCACCCGTTATTAAGCAAATTCATCAAAGCTACACATACTGCAATGGTCTGACTTATAAATAAGTTCGTTAAAAATAAGGAGAAAACGTTGTTAATTTGTTTTGTGAATCTAAAATAGAACACTTTTACAAAAATCAGCAATCAAAATTAAATGGTATCTAGCCGGCTTAAAGAGAATGGCATTCAAGAGCAATTGGGTCGATCTAGCAGTTTATTCCGCGGATATAACGGCTTGCCTACTGTATATGTCAGAACTATTTCATTGGCTCTTTTATTTGATTTAAATGAACAATTTGTACTATCTTACTCCAAGATCAAGACGTGATGCTCAATTAAAGAGATAATTTCATTTAAACTGTCTTCAGAACCATCTCGTGCCAATTCAGAAAATCCGACTTTAATTAATTGAAGTTCGCAGATACTGTAAACAATTAAAGTTGCAAATAGACTATCGAAGCCAATAAAAACTGGAATTCCAATAACAACCACTGCGAATACTTGAAACGCAGTGGCAAGTACATATTGGGACGTAGTTAAATTTTTAGGCAAATGGTAGTAGTTGAAGGTAAACGTTTTTGCTTTAATCAACTTCGGTTGTAACCCATAAGAACAGACTGCGCAAAAATAGAGTACCGCTAATGTTCCGAATATTTTCTTTAGGATATTCAGAACGCTTTGAATTTTTACGTGTAAGGAGTTTCCATATTTGTTGCTTTCCCAAAATTTATCTTGTATATTTCCAATTATACACTTCAATTCGCTTCGGTAAGAAGTTAAAATCCAAACTTTGAGGAGCATCTGAAAAAGTAATATTTTGAGTGCAACGAACCTCACGAAATTGCCAAATCGGGGTGAAGAGATTTGTAGGTGGCCCCACAAGCACACGAGCAGTTAGTAATAATCGTAGCAAGAAAGAGAGGCGTACATTGAAAACAGACGGACAAACATTCAGTTCCAAAGACAAAAATTGAAGCTTTGCTAGGCGAACGGACAAGGTGATCCATTGTGCACGATTACGTTTACTGCTAGAAAAGGGGGGACGGTTGTTAAAAAGTCGATTGGTGAAAACCGCACCTCAACGGCTTGAACGGTTTGGAGGATTAACCAAAAGTAAGATTTGGCTAATTTCTGAAATTGGCTCTTTTGTTTGTTGATATTTTTTAAATTAAATTTTCAAAAATTTGAAAAACAAAGAAGTTTCGGCCAATTGCAGAAATTGATCAAATGGTATTTTTGGTCCATATCTCTCGGTTCGTTCAAGATATTGAGAGGTAAATTTTGCACACCGATTTTTCATTAAAATTCGTTACTCCGACTACACTGTAGACACATTTTCTGAACCTCTTTTAGAAATATGCGTGACCGCTTAACTCTCACACACCATGCTTAATGAGTCACCCTGTATAATAATATGAGGACGAACGTAATACAATTGACCAGCATAACAAAATCTCTCAAGAAATTCTTACCAGTTGCCATCCAAGCGTAGCTATTGCGTATTCTAACGCTTTACCAAAATCCGAACTAAAAACTCCTTCGAGTTCCACAATGGTAAACGTAATGCTCAAGTAGGCTATACCAGTTCTAAATTTTGCAAACAAATCCTGTTCGTATGGATTTAAACCACAAATATGTAACGCAATCAAAACTTCTTTTAGGACCGGTCGAAAATTCATGATGAAGACCCGACTCGAACGCAAACTAAATCCACTATTGAGGGGTAAAATATTTCTTTTTATTCAATTCCAATTACCTACAATTACTAGTTGTAGACTTGTACGTATAATTTTTATACAAAATCAATTCCAATATTAATTTAATGATGGTTACGTTCTAAAATTTATAGTTTAGGGTGTGGAAATTTTTCTACGGGGAGGAACAACAGTGAAACTTCCCTGAAAAGTGATTCTGTGTCCAATTGCTAATCGTGACTAAAGTTCTACGCAGCATTTATATGCGGTAGGGCGTAGGGCAGAGTCATGGCAGAGTAGACTTTGGCCTTTTTTTGACAGTTTTAAAAAAACACACTTTTTGATTGGTTACCAACCAACATTATTACAGTAGTAAATTGTCAATTTCCAGTTTTAGCCATTGAAGTCCTAAAGCATTTTTTAAACAAATTGTTTGTCTACGATGTTGGATATATAATGACATACTTTTACAATTAATAAATATATATTATGCTCGTTTTCATTTTTCATTAATGAGAATTCATTAAACAAAATTAAACGTTGCAAAAAGTCCTCTTTTGGAACATTTGGCTACAGTCCCACACAAATAATGCGAAGAACTTCGAGAGGCGCTTCATTGTCAACAATTATGGGCAAGGACAGACACAGAAGTAAAGTGCAAAAATGAATACTTATAAGTAATTAATGAAGCTGTTACTTCAAATAAAATTTATTTATTCGATCTGATACATGCTACTGTCATCATAAGTGGAAGTTTCTACGTCTTCAGAACACGTATAGTCGCCCAAATAATTTCTTCCATTGGGGCACATATAAATATACGGATAAAAAAAGGAACCATTACCACTATCATCGTAAGAAGGTAAACATATGTAATACAGTACAGGATTACTTTGCAAAGCGTTATTTTCGCCAAGGTCTTGACAAACAGGAACAACTTCATTTTTAATAGAACATCGCTCATTATCAAGAGTCACGTCGCAGTAAGTAGTAAGAGGATTGTAACCGTAACCATCTTCACATTCGGCATCGTATTGCTTCATTTCACTGTCATCACCACTCTCGGTACAAATGTGGAGCTTGTTGCAAGAACTCGGATCTGGATACATCCCAGCAAGCGACTTACATCTAAACGACGTATTCTCGTAGACACAATTTGGATTTGGTCTAGTTGTACACCCTCCATCGTAACAATTTTCTCCGTCTTCACAAGCGTATTCGAGCAGAGTCCACGTGTTCGAACTCGTTGCTATGCAAATGTACACTTTGTTGCAATCGGCTTGTAGGTTGCTGCAAAATGATCCAGATTGGGTGCAATTTATCGCACCAGTTGAATGAATTTGAGTAGTCTGCAATGAGAATAATAATAATGATTAGTAGTTCTTAATGTTGATGCAGTATTTATATTGACGTATAGGTAGGCAACCCATCGTACGTGCGTGTAAATGGCAAGCTGCGTCGAGCGCACTGAATAAAACGTCAATGAAATTTTGGATTAGTAGATAGAAGTTTTTAAACTAAATTTGACGTAATTAATAAAAATTTGCCTATTTGAATTTATCATACTTTTGGATACATGATATATGACACTTTTTACAAACAAAGTGGCGAAAACACACTTTTAAGAGTAAGATTGGCGTCTTGTTCTTGTTAAGCATCTATATTTTTTTCTTGCACTTAGCAGTTTGACGCCATTTTGTGCCAGCGCAAGTTTTAATAAAAGTCCCAACCTCACTTTTAGGCATGCAAATTACTTACTGATGAGAAGAAAATAACAAAAACTAACTTGAGTAATAATTTCATTTTATAATGAAAGAATGGAGACTTAATACGCGCATCAATCACTAGAAATAAATTTATTTATACCATTTATTTAATCAATAATATCTAATTTTAATCATTAACAACACCCTTTTAAAGTTTCTGTTTACAAAAAGTCGCTATTTTGTTCAGATTAGTTTCTTTAATTTCAAGTGTTTTGTAAATATTACTAGAGGTTGTAGTTGCCCAATACGTATAAAACGTACATTACTTAATTACTAATTAAATGATACCTTAAGGGTGTTCAGTGGGAGTTATAAAATTTTTAAATTACGATTGTGAAACATTACATTGTTGGAAATGGTAATGAACTAACTATTTCACACAACAATATGTCCAAGATTTAAGTACCACGCGTTGTACCTATTAAAACTCATAATATCTAAATGTTGCCCCTATAATTAACTTTCATTAAACAATGTAGTTTACTTTTAAGCTTCTCATTGTACAGATTTGTCTTCTTGAACGCCGCGCGCAATGGCTATGGTAACTGAACGCGTCTTCGTGGCAGTAGCAGTGGCAGTTCTAAGATGTGTCCTGCTGAAGCGTAGAAATATTAAGACTTTTGCTGGACATAAGGAACCCAAAAATTTATTTTGATAAATCAGCCGAAGATCCCAAGAGCAGGTTTAGGACCACTAAATGTATTTAACAGCTTCTCACAGCTAGCCCGTCTCCTATCTGCTCTCTTCAAGAATTATTGAATGACTGATGGGTGTCGGCTCTTTGTTTAAATTTCAAATAGGTGGGCCACGTGGGAGAGATGCGCTTCTATGATTGGCTAGTACCGATTTAGTAAGGAAAGTGGTCTAGAAGTTAGTGCAAGCTTTCTGACTATTGTTAGCAACGACCTTACCAAATATACCTCATTGTATTAAGGCTATTCAAGCTTCTAGACGATTCTAGCCCTTACTAAAACGATTAGAATACTGTCTATGTAAATGGCACTTTAGCCAAGCTACACATCCAATACAAGGGAGATGCAAACAACAAATTGGTTCTTGTACGTCGAAGATAATATAGGTAATTGTACATTCCTAGACATAAGGCAAGGCACTCAAAGTTCAACTCATCTGAATGAGTTATAGCGCTACTAAGCAACTTATGGAGAAACAAAATTACAACCACCAGAATGATATTTTGCAACAATACGTAAAAATTTGATTCTAATCAATATTTTAATAGATTACCTACTTAAATTAAAAAGCAGATAAACGTAACATGTTGATGCAGTATATAAAAAATCGTTAAAGAAATTGGATATTTAGTTTAAACTTTTTTCAAAATAATCCATCCAAATGAAATTTCTCGTCTTTGTTTTATTTTGCGCCCTTTCTCCCTTAACAGTAAGTAAAATTGGTCTAATATCTTATGTTTTAATTGTTTCATTCTTACTTTATAGCATGCTGTCGACGATCAAGGTGAACTTTACGCCAAATTAGTTGGGGGCCGCTTAATTAAAGAAGAATTCCCGCCTGGAATTAATTGCTCATTTACAGGACCTGGAGCGACTTGCAGTACAGATAAAGCTAATTGCAATAAAGTTTTCATTTGTCTATCGACAGGTGAGAACGAATGGAAAGTTATCGAGTCCAATTGTACGGGCACCTCGACTTGTAATCAGGGCAAATGTTCCGAAATTCCGTCGCCTTTATGTGCAAACAGCAAAAATTTTACTTGTAAATCGTTAGTTGGGAAGTATCCGGATCCTGCCGATTGTAAAAAGTTTCACTTTTGTCTTCCCAAAGACCCGCCGCCGGTCAAACCTAAAGAGGTGCAGTTTGAGAATTTTGAAGAAAGGTCACTAATTGCCAAAGCGAAGGCAATAAGCGGAGAGTGTCCAGAGAATTTTGCATACAATCCCCAAACGACTTATTGCGATAGGGGTATTAAAAACGACAAATGTCCTACACAGTCAGAAGTTGGCGTTTGTAAAAATATAGGAGATACTGCAGCAGTCAAAAGTAATCCAGTGTTATATTACATATGTTCAGATTACGAAGAAGGAAACAGTACAGAGTTATATCCTTATTTATATATGTGTCCTAATGGTAAAAAGTATAAAGGAAATTATAAATGTGAGTAATTCGTGACTTTTCACGTGTATCCAAAAATTTTGATTATTTAATAAACCAACAAATAGTTAGCCGTACCAGGCTCTTTCTTTTTAGTTTTAGACGCACCTTAAACAACGCCAGTCCGTGAAAATGATAAGTTTTTCTAGTTCCGCTAGCAACACTATTTTTAACCCTCGAACGGGCGCACGCGGATTGTCAGTCTGCACACACATACTTTTGTTTATATTTTTGCCAAATTTTAATTTAGCGACTTGTGTCCTCTTCTAGCTTACTAAATATGCATACCCTACATTATAATTAACGTTCAGCAAAAAAATCGCAGCACGGGTTGCTTTTACGGCGTTGTGGAGTCACAATTCGCACGTGCCCACTCGCGGTTTGTGTGGTAAAGGTGTCGAATTTTCTGATAACTGGCAAATTCATAATGAAATTTGGGTTAGTAATAAACATCCTAAGAACAAAATAGTAATTTTCTCTAAAATATAATAAATTAAAAGTAAGGTAAACAATGTCAGCTTCTAATAGATAAAAGTGGTTGCGGACTCATAGTCCGCGCGTGCCCACTGTTGTTACAATTAGCACGCGCCCGTTCGAGGGTTAAACTATATACTTCTCAGACATCGACAATCGATGTTCAATGTTCAGCCATTTCGTCTGCTAATTCGCATACACGGTATCTGAGATTGTCTACTAATTCCAGTGTGTATATGCGCTTCTTTAGTCGGCATTCCGTGACTATTCTTACAATTGCTCGTATACTACTAGTTTGAAACAGCTATAGACATGAATAAGGCTAACTGAGGTAAACTCAGGTGAGTGCTCACTTGCTCTACATCCCTTTTCACGTTTAGGCCCATCTGCTACAATGTTTTCAATTGGATTCATTAGAGAATGTCAGCTTTCACTGAGCTAATGGGCCGTCGTCAAGAGGCTCTTTGAGAAATTTACGATGTTTCGTTTGCTGCTGTGGCAAACGTTCAGGAGCGAGTGGTATAGGACAAAACCAAAATAGTCCCGACTGCGACCCATTACTACCCTGGACTACAAAGAGAAGCCATTGAAATCCCAGAACAATCGCATAACTTCAATAAAAAAGATGAGACAATGCCAGACTTCCCAAAACAGTCCTAGTCTTAGCTGTTGCCAGAACGCGTTGTGGCCATTTTTTTCGCTTAGTGGCCGTTTTGCGTTTCCGGTCTTGGAGCTTAACATAGACCATAGACAATGCCTTTAACAATTAATAATATATATTATGCTTGTTTCCATTTTTCATTAATGAGAATTCATTAAACATAATCAAACATTACAAAAAGTCCCTTTTTTGGAACATTTGGTTACCGTCCCACACCAAATTCGGACCCTCTCTTCTTCCCTTCGGTCCATCTCTTCGGGGGTTCTTCCGTGTAACACCGACTCGCGTAAGGCGTAAGGCGTAAACTACCATATTAAATACCACCATTTGGCCAAATAGAGCTGAGATATTAGGTACTTACTTAATTTAAGGACAGATTTTATACCTAAATAATGAGAAAACTTCTACTAGCACTTCATTGTCAAAAATTAAGAGCAAGGGAGGACACAGAAATAAAGTGCAAAAATGAATATGAGAAATTAATGCAGTTGTTACTTCAAATAAAATTTATTCATTCGATCTGATACGTGTTGCTACCATAAGTGGTAGTTTCTACGTCTTCAGAACACGTAAAATCGCCCAAATAATTTCTTCCATTAGGGCACATATAAATATACGGATATAAAAAGGAACCATTACGACTATCATCATAAGAAGGTAAACATATGTAATACAGTACAGGGTTACTTTGCAAAGCGCTAGTTTCGCCAGCATCTTGACAAACGGGAACAACTTCATTTTTAACAGAACATTGCTCATTATCAAGAGTCACGTCGCAGTAAGTAGTAAGAGGATTGTAACCGTAACCATCTTCACATTCGACGTCGTATTGCTTCATTTCACTCTCAACGCCACTCTCGACGCAAATGTGGAACTTTTTGCAAGAACTCGGATCTGGATACATCCCAGCAAGCGACTTACATCCAAACGACGCATTCTCGTAGACACAATTCGGATTTGGTCTAGTTGTACACCCCCCGTCGTAACAATTTTCGCCGTCTTCACAATCGTATTCGAGCCGAGTCCACGTGTTCGAACTCGTTGCTAAACAAATGTACACTTTGTTGCAATCGGCTTGTAGGTTGCTGCAAAATGATCCAGATTGGGTGCAGTTTATTGCGCCAATTGAACGAATTTGAGTAGTCTGTAATGAGAATAATAAATATTAATAGTAGGGTTGTTGATGCTACATTATTTTAACGTATAGGTAGGCAACCCATCGTACATTCGTGTAAGTGGCAAGATGAGTCGAGCGCACTGAATAAAACGCCGATGAAAAATTAGATTAGTAAATAGATGAGTGTCGTTTACGTTTTTAAACTAAATTTAGCGTAAATAATAAACAATTGCCTATTGGAATTAATCATACTTTTAGCTGCCCGACACTTTTTACCAAAAAAGTGGCCAAATCGCACTTTTAGAGACGCAAATTACTTACTGAAGAGAAAAAAATAACAAAAACTAACTTGAGTAATAACTTCATTTTTTAATGAAAGAATTGAAACTTAATACGCGCATCAATCACTAAAATTAAATTAATTTATACCGTTGATTTGATCAATATCAAATTTTAATCGTTAACGACATCCTTTAAAAGTTTCTGTTTATAAAAATCGCTATTTTGTTCAGATTAGTTTCTTTAATTTCAAGTGTTTTGTAAATATTACAAGAGGTTGCAGTTACCCAACACGTATAAAACGTATATTACTTAATTACTACTTAAATAATACTTTAAGGGTGTTCGGTAGAAATTAAAAAATTAAAAATTACGATTTTGAACATTGCATTGTTGGAAGTGATAATTAACTAACTATTTCACCTAACAAATAAATGCCAAATCTACACAAATTATCACAGTTCGTCGTGGAACGGTTGATTTGGCGCGATGTACTCAAAAAGATCGTCCGGTAAGGTCGTATTGTACAACTCTTTTGCTAAGTGAAAGTATCTTTTACGAAGATGATGGGCACCTGCTTTTGGTTGCCTGTCTCGTGTAAATATTCCTTTTTTGTTACCGCCAACTCTAGTGTAACCTACAAATTATTAAATGTTTCAATCGAGAAATCATAAAACAACCATAACCTCATCAATCATTAATTACTTACTTTGCGTAGTTTTGAAATCTGCAAAGTTCCATATAAATTCACCTATGAACCACCCCTTACTACGTAAGTTATCGAAAGCTTTAAAATGCTTCGATAAGAGAGAAACTTGATATTCTTCAGACCAAATGTATTGTGGTTGCTAAAATGAATGCATGCTTGATATGAGATTTTCAAAAGAGGGGAATGACTTACGATATGTAAGCCCGCCATCGTATCGGCGCCATATTCTGCCATTAAAACTGGCTTGTTGTACTTATTGTGCCAGGACGTAGCTTCAGAAACGACTTGATTAACGATCAAATCCAACTGTCCAGGATTTGAGTACCACGCGTTGTACCTATTAAAACTGATAATATCGAGATGTTGCCCCTATAATTAACTTTCATTAAACAACGTAGTTCACTTTTAAGCTTCTCATCGTACAGATTTGTCTTCTTGAACGCCCCGCGCAATGGCTATGGTAACTGGACGCGTCTTATCTAAACTTTTGACATGTTGGACCACTGACCTACAAACGAAAAATTATAAGTTGGCAAAAATCGGGCCGAAACTCGAAACTAACCCAAAATACCGACCAGATGCTTCTGTTTGAGTTCTTGGCTCGTTCGCAATCGACCACATGATAACGCTGGGTCGATTTTTATCACGATTAATGAGCTCCGTGAGCGAGTCCTTATGTTTTTGGAGTAGACTATCAGAAAACAAACTAAAACACAACTACCGATTAACCCACCCATGTAAGCTTTGACCGTCTATTACTCAGTATCCACACTCGGGCACTCATCTATAATCATAATTCCTAGCTCGTCGGTCAAGTCCATGATTTCTTCAGAGTACGGGTAATGCGTAGTTCTGTAAGCATTTCCGCCTACCCACTTGATTAAATTGTGATCTCTGATAATGGTTGGCAAGTCTAGTCCCTTTCCTCGTATGTCGGCGTCTTCGTGACGCCCAAATCCGTGGAAGTAAATGGGACGGTCGTTGATCAACATCGACGTGTTGGTCCACGCAATTTTTCTTATGCCTACTAGTTGTCTGTATACGTCTAGAACGTTTCCTTCGCTCGACTTGATTTCTACTCGAAGAGTGTATTGGTAACCAGGACTTTTGTGCATCAAGTAGGGCCACCATAAATTGGCAGAAGGCACTTTTAAAGTTCCTTTTGTAAGGCCTTTAGACGAAGTCACAGTATTGCCTTCTTTGTCTAATAAAGTAACGATAGTACTTGCTTTATTGCTACCTACGATTGTTATTTCGTAATCGATGATTCCTAAAATTAAAAGCTAAGCTTATAATGTTATTATTTTGGGTGAAAAGTACCCGTGCTCTCTATAACATCTGTATTTACGGTTATGTCGTCTATGTAAGTCAGTGGGGTAGTATACAGAGTTACTGGTCTGTGAATACCAGCGTAGTTGAAAAAATCGAATGTGTACGTTTGGATAAGCCTTTTTCCATTTTCTCTAAAATAACAAGAATAATTTTTATCCAGACAGCTGCCCCTTAGTACTATAGTAGTCATATTAAGCAACACTTAAAGTATGGAGGATTTTATTGAGATAGCAGTGAGCAAGTGAGCATACATCAATCCTGCTGAAGCGTAGAAATATTTAGACATTTGCTGGGCATAAGAAACCCAAAAATTTATTTTGATATCTGCCGGAGATCTCAAGAGCAGGTTTTGGACCACTAAATGTATTTAAGAGCTTCTCACAGCTAGCTCGTCTCCTATCTGCTCTCTTCAATAGTGTTCAGTGCAGTGCCTGAGAGTTTGGCACCGAAGGTGCTTATAGGTTTTGCTAACATTCCAGAACTCGCTTACAGTTTTCTTTATGATTGACAAGAGCCATCAAAGCAGCCTGGCTGTCTGTATAAATTTAAACTGGCCTACTTTGGTAAGCTCACTCTAGATTGAGTCTGGCCCAAAAGGAGATTGCAAAAATCTCCGCTTGGAAGGCCGATGGTTACAAGCTCAGTACAAAACTTAATTCTTATGTAAAAATTCTGTACCATAAATGCACACTCATAAGCCTAACGTAGTACATATCCCACTTGTATACCAAAATGGGCTTCTGAGAGTAAATGGAAAAAATCTCAACTTACGTTTCCGTATTTACAACCTTTCCTTGTGGAACGGTATCTGCTAATAATGTATTATCGCACGCAACGCTAATTCTATTATTTTCTCCGTAGTCGAGCAACGAAGTTATTTCAGTTTGGAAAGGCAAATGACCCATTTCGTGGCTCATTATTTTAACTCCATTTATCCACTGCGAATAGTAGCAATGAAGATATTTTTTCAAATAAAAAATCGCGCGTCGTTACTTACAACTTGCGCTGCGTACGACACTGAAGAAAATCGTAACCAAACTCGAGTATCGCTATACCACGAAGCCGGCACAAAAAACTTTCTGTCGTACCAAACGATTCCAACGTGCTCTCGTATGGATATATCTTGAGTTATGTCGTTGTAGCTCGAAGGAACTGGCATCAAGTGGACGTCTTCGGAAACCTACGGAAGAATAGTTTGTAGAGTCACAAGTCGTTTTAGTGAGTAACAAACCTTTGTCAGGTCTGTTTTGTACCAGTGTTTTTTGAATCCGAGCATCGAATTATTCATGGGCGTTTTTACAAAATTCCAGATGCCATCGAGAGATTTGATTTCTCTAGTTTCGGACGCCTTTGGATATAAAATTCCACATTCTGCCGTTGCTAGTTGTAAAGTTACAAATTGCAAACATACTATTGCCGTCCAAAGCCGCATATTCAAACTGGAAACAAAATGGATTTGTATTCACTGCTAGAAATGATCGTTTCTCGTATGTTGGTTTGAGAGCTATATTCCGTTTCCCGTAGTAAACGACATTTTTTTTTATCGCTGTGTGTTCGTGGGTGATACCTACTACGATAACATGGCAATGGTCAAAACAATCGGACAACTTCTTTCACGGGTTAAGTTGGCACAAAGAGGTTTCAAGTTAAAAGAAAACTTCAAAAAATAATTTTCGAGATTTTGACAAAAAACCTAGAGTCTTCGGTATACAGCAATTATTTATAATATTATTATTCAGTAACCATATCAGATTTTCCAGGAAGAAAAATGTAGAAGGAAAATAAATTACTTACGACACTGCCATTGCCACTCATTACTGCAAAAAAATGAAGATAAACGCAACATATTTCAGTATAAAGTCGATTGTCGATTAAATAATTATTTAACGCCACTTCGCTGAGCAACTCAACACAATGAAATTTTTAATTATTCTACTTTTGGGCCTTTCTCCTTTAGCAGTAAGTACATTGGATCTATTTTGTTATTTTTCTACATTTAAATTTTTGTTAGCTCGCTTACGTCCATCAAATAAGCAGTATTTACACCAATTCGACTGGAAGTCGCATAGTCACCGATGCCACCCCTCCAGTTGATTGTGCTTCTGTAGGAACTGGACCTACATGCAGTAAAGATAAGAATAATTGCGATAAAGTTTACATTTGTTTGTCAAATGGTGGAAGCGACTGGACTATCGTTGAATCCAATTGTCCAGCACCTTTAACGTGTAATCAAGGCACATGTCAGGCCGTTCCATCAGCTTTATGTGGAGATAGTAAACAATTTTATTGCAAATCGTTAGCTGGGATGTATCCAGATCCTATTGATTGTAGAAAATTTAATATGTGCGTTCCTAAAAGCCAAACGTCGTTAAAAGCAAAACCAGAAGCAGAAGTGGGTCGTTGTCCAGATGGATTTCAATACGATCCAGCATCGACCTACTGCAAAACGCCTCTTAATGCGAATGGCGAGTGTTCTGGATCAGCAGAAGTTGGTACTTGTACTGATCCAGGAGATAATGGGCCAGTGGTGAGCAATCCAACCCTCTACTACGTGTGTTCTAATTACGATGACGACGACACAACATTATATCCCCATTTGTTCATGTGTCCTGCCGGACAACAATATCGAGGCAATTATGTATGCCAATAGTTTTTATTTGTATCACAATAATTGTCAAAGACCTTAAAATGTATTTTTGGTATCTTAATCTTAATAAAGGCCATTTTTTATTTACTATAAAAAAATGTTTATCAAAAAAATTCTTTTATTGTAGCCCCAATCTTGAGGCATAAAAAAGAGAAGATCAAATAGTACTCAAAAAGTATAATCTGAGTTTAGCATTATGAGAAGGCACGTAAGAAATAGTTAAGAGAGTGTAGATAATGAGGCTAAAGTAAAAATTACACATTTAGCCCTTTCTGCTGGAAAGGACTCCAAGAAAATGGAAAGCTCATCTAACAACTGGATTTAACGGAGCTATTTTAACAACTTTGTGTTCTTTTTCTCTGTAGAGCACAAACTAAGATTTAGTGTTACCCAGTTATCAACAAGGAATGCAAGTCGTTTGACTTACTACTCCAGGATTACAAGGAGAAAGAAATCTGCTCAAGAAAGACAAAAACGTCAACCCTCGAGAGTCTCTGTACTAGCTGCTAACAAAATAGGGGTGAAATGGAAAGCCAAATTACTCCGAACATCTTAGATGTGTGTTTTTGGATTTACGATCCACAGCTCCTCACTCTGTACGTACAATTTAATATCAGGGCATAGAGAGCAGGCTGATATAGTTAATCAATAATCAGTAATCACTCCATAGAAAAGCTGTAAGCCACTGCAAACCCAACCTCGCCAGAAGGTAAACTTCTGCCCGCAGTACCAATATCAAAGTGAGCAAGCTTAAGACCACCTCACGCGCCGTAGACTCGAGAGCACAACCATGTTTATTGGGTGCTTATACTGTAATTGATAACGGTTCATCCCCGAGAAATTCATTTCCATGTTATTGGGTCTCATCGAACGGGTATAACGGCCGTAATAAGTGAATGTAAATGTTGAGTTCTCAAGTAGCCATTGGGATGCACCTGAAGCAACTATTTGTGTAATAGTGGCCTTAAAAATAATCCTTTATCGCCTATTAGTAATACTTATCCTTTAGTCATCAAGGATGTTTTGCAATAACACATAGGGAGTGATTAAAATCGTTATTTGAACGAACCACTCAAAGGAAAACAAAAACAAGATTAGTGTAACGCTGTGCCGATAATCTCCCTAGCCGTGGAAAATAGTTTTAAAGACTCGACTTCAGAAGTAGTTTCCTAGGTTTTTGCACTTGCTGAATAGCTTTGTAGGCATTCTTTAGATACGTAGAAGATATAAGTAACTACTAGAAAATTTATAGAACCTTTTTGGTAAATGCCCACAATAAAGTCCTCTGCAATAGAATAAAAAGATGACTCAGTCACCCAGAACTAGTATTTTTAGGACGCGGGTGGGGGTTCTACTAGCCAATTTCCTGTAAATGTAATTTGGAATTGACATGATTCTTTCCACTTTGGACGAGGTCTAATAGAAAAATCAGCCCAATGACTCGCTGGGATTGAAGAAGAGCACCAGGAAACCTCTCGACGGTTTACTATAAGATTTTGGGGGAATATTGGCATCGACTCATTCGCCTACGCTTTAGAGCTTTGAAAAGAAGCTCCTGTAAATGTAATTTAGAATTGACATGATTCTTTCCACTTTGGACAATGTCTAATAGAAAAATCAGCCCAATGACTCGCCGGGATTGAAAAAGAGACAGCAGGAAACATCTCGACGGTTTACTATAAGATTTTGGGGGAATATTGGCATCGACTCATTCGCCTACGCTTTAGAGCTTTGAAAAGAAGCTCCTGTAAATGTAATTTAGAATTGACATGATTCTTTCCACTTTGGACAATGTCTAATAGAAAAATCAGCCCAATGACTCGCCGGGATTGAAAAAGAGACAGCAGGAAACATCTCGACGGTTTACTATAAGATTTTGGGGGAATATTGGCATCGACTCATTCGCTTACGCTTTGGGGCTATTAAAAGGAGTTCTGAAGTGTGAACGGACGAGTTAAAGGTATTAGTGAAGGTTGAACAGTTTATCTCGTGTGTGGCTCAAATTGTAGTTTTAGTAATGTTTTGTTAATACCGGCTTTGTAATCTTGAATATATATCTTATCTGTACAGAGTGCTCTTCACAAATAAATAACTAAAAAAGAAAGTAAACAATTAAAGGCTGCCCATAACTTGACAATTGCTATCAAAAAGTCGGTGTCTACAGCAATAAAAGTAGTGCCAAGAACTTGGCTAAAAGTATACGTTAAAAGAGTTTTCAAAAACATTATACAGGATAGTTCACTTTACATTAATAAACCAATACCTTTGGTAATTGCGATGGCGTAAGAAGAGCTTGAAGGAAGAAGTTTCTTAATTCCACTTTACGTAGCACTTTTAACACACACCCTGATTTTCCGGAAAAGTATGAGTATTTTTGGAAGTGCCACGAACCTTGACCTTGAAAAGGTTTTAAACTGACTTAATTATAATAAAAGAGTTTAATGTAATTGCTGAACTAAATCATATTTATATAAATTAGTTTGTCGGTCGATGAGTAAAATGATCACGCCTGTGACGCACTGTAATTATAGGCCCTAGATATACTAGGTACATTTTGAAACGGCGTTGGTAACTTTGCCACCAGCAGAGAGGTACAATAATGAATAATCTCTTTCCATTCTATTCTTCTATTGATTGTATTGAACCTCTCTGCTGGTAGCGTAAGTCAAAAAGAACTTTACCTGGCGATTTTACTTTACTAAATAGAACTGATAACCGCTGGACCTGATACGAAGTACACACAGAAGGTTAAAAACTTAGGTAGACGCGAAGGGAGAAGACTGAACCAGTCGGCGTTATCATTATATAAATTATGAAAATTTTATTAAAAATGTGAGCAATTTGATCATATTATAGCGACAAGTGACTATTTGAAAACTAACCTGATTTAATTGGACAACCAACAGCTCGATTAAAAGTCACGACTAAAAGCTAAAATGTTTTTCAAAGATTAATAAATACTCACTCCAAATAGATAATTACTATGTTAATTAGGATAAAAAGGGATCATCACCAGCACTCGAAAATCTGTAATCTGTTTTTGACACTAATAAGTCAATTAACAGTGAGTACCTACAATCAAAAAATATGTTTTTTGAATTTTGAGCTCCAAACGAGCATTGCTCGAGTCGCGCACAGACGCCCACTCTTGTAGCAAATTGAGCAACGAACGAGTAAACCAAGTTTCTTTTCAGTTAAAATTTTTACAACTTTTACTGTCTCCAAGAAGGGAGAGGAAGTACAAATTTACCACATATTCCGACTTTCGGAGTTATTCGGAGGTTATTATCAAAATTTTGTTCAATGAAGCTGCTAGACTATGAAGTTCTCTCTCAAGTACGTACGACCAATTTGAGTGTCCAATTTATCTAATTGTTGCCACTTTTTGTTATTAAAATATCGGCCTGTCTTGAACTGGATGTGGTGTGCTTGTTGGCATGCTTCCTACGACAAGAGTAGAGCTGTCCGATCGACATTTAGAGCAGCCACTTATGGTTACGGTCCTGTAAACAAAGGTACTGCCTTTTGCTTTGCTAGGCCATCGGTAGTTTCGTTGGCTTCTACATTTAAGTACTCCTTGGAAGCTTATTGCAGTGGATCAGCTCAGTCCATAATAATCCGAAAATAAGCAATGGGCAATCTTAAAGAAGAGAAATCTGAGAGTGAAGATGAATACTTGTAAGAGATTGGGGTTGAGCAAGGATTATCAACTTTCAATTAATTATACTAAATTATAAGGTGAAAGAGAGCCAAAATGTCCTTCACTTTAGGTCATAGCGTCCCCAATCACATATAATATGAGCTGTTACGACACCAAACATTTAGGGTGTATTTAGTTGTACTTCTTCTGATTACTCATAGAAACCCGAAGGCTCTATCTTCACTCGTCACCGTGTACCGAGCTATCGCTCTACTGTACAGGTTAGCTGGTCTAGTACTTCTTCTTATTCTACATGTGATGGGATGCAGATAACGGGTTAAGCGCTGACGCATAAAACTAGAAGTGGAGATCTCGACGGAGCCGTACATGATCTTTGGATAAATTGACGGCTGCAGTCTCTGCACCAGAGAAGCTGTGAACTAGTCTATCTGAGAGAGGTTTGATAGGAAGACTTCGGTGCTTCGAAAGTAGTCACGCTCTAAATGATTAGGCACGTATGCACCACCAGTGCGAGTCTAGGCTTTCCGCAATCTGCACCATAATAGAATGGTCTGTAATAGGTCGTAACGGATGATTCTGAAGCGAGTATGAGATGGTTGGTACAAGGTTGGGGAGCTTCCTCATTCCGAACCGTTACCAATAATAACGGTAGAGTGCGAATGGGAACGTTCCGCTCTGCGCGTACCGCGGCGCGTAGGGGACGTTAAACAATCCACTCTGATATTGGTACTGAGGGCAAAAGCTTGCTTCTGGTGAAGTTGGATTTGCAGTGGCTTTCGGCTTAACTAAGAAGTGGTAACCCCTATCAGTCTGTTTCTCTGATATACTAATAGTGGGTACGGGGGGGGGGGGGTAGATTTTAAATCCGAAAATCAATAAGGGGAATAGGTCGATGGAGAGTCATCCAGTCTCCAATTTAAAGCCTTGAGTTACTGCAACCAGATTAATTTATCATAATTGTGTGACGAATGAGCTGGCATACCAATGGGTCAGAGCAATTTTTATTAGAGGATTTTATCTTTTCAGTCTCTTTTTATAATTATGTAAACGTTAACAATGTCGATAAAAGTTAAAAATTAAATTAGGTAGGTATTATAATCAATTTTTGATGGTGATAATGAAACGGAAAGAAACTTATCAAAACCCGAATTTCAACAGAAAATAGTATTATCGCTGTTTAATGCTACTTATCCTTGATCCATCAATGATATTTTGCAACAATGCGTAAAAATTTGATTCTAATCAATATTTTAATGGATTACTTAAATTAAAAAGCAGATAAACGTAACATGTCGATGCAGTATATAAACGTCGTTAAAAAAATTGGATAATTAGTTTAAACATTTCTCAAAATAATATATCGAAATGAAATTTCTCGTCTTTGTTTTATTTTGCGCTCTTTCTCCCTTAACAGTAAGTACAATAATTGGTCTAATACCTTATGTTTTAATTGTTTTACTCTTACTTTATAGCACGCTGTCGATGATCAAAGTGAACTTTACGCCAAATTAATTGGGGGCCGCTTATTTAAGGACGAATTCCCGCCTGGAATTAATTGCACAGCCACAGGAGCTGGACCGACTTGCAGTAAAGTTCAAGAAAGTTGCTCAAAAGTTTTCATTTGTCTATCGACAGGTGAGAACAAATGGAACGTTATCGAGTCCGAGTGTACGGGCACCTTGACTTGTAATCAGGGCAAATGTTCCGAAATTCCGTCGCCTTTATGTGCAAACAGCAAAAAGTTTACTTGTAAATCGTTAGTTGGGATGTATCCGGATCCTGCCGATTGTAAAAAGTTTCATTTTTGTCTTCCCGAAGAGGAAGGGTCGACGAGCAAATCTAAAGGGGTGGAATTTGAGAATTTTGAAGAAAGGTCACTACTTGCCAAACCGGAAGCAATAAGCGCAGAGTGTCCAGAGAATTTTGCATACAACCCCCAAACGACTTATTGCGATAGGGTTATTAAAAACGACGAATGTCCTATACAGTCAGAAGTTGGCGTTTGTAAAAATATAGGAGATACTGCAGCAGTCAAAAGTAATCCAGTGTTATATTACATATGTTCAGATTACGAAGAAGGAAACAGTACAGAGTTATATCCTTATTTATATATGTGTCCTTATGGTCAAAAGTATAAAGGAAATTATAAATGTGACTAATTCGTGACTTTTCACGTGTATCCAAAAATTTTGATTATTTAATAAACCAACAAATAGTTAGCCGTACCAGTCTCTTTCTTTTTAGTTTTAGTCGCACCTTAAATAAAGATTCGAGAAAATTATAAGTTTTTTTAGTTGACGGTAATCGACGTTATAGGAATATTATTTAAAACTAGAGTTGTCAGACATCGCTAATCGACATCAATAACGTCACAACGACTAGCCATGTCGATCCAGAAGCCCCCTAATACGGATCTTTGTGTTGACGTAAGGGCTGAACAGTAATCAGTGGTACGGCAGACGGCACGTACGCACGTATTAAAATGTTTCGTCTGCTGGTTCGCATTTACGCCATATGAGATTATCTACTAATCCCAGAGTATAGATGCGCTTCTTTAGTCGACATCAATCTCGAGACAATTCCTACAATTGCCCGTGTAATACTAGTTTGGAACAGCTTTAGACGTAAACAAGACTAACTGAGGCAAGCTCATGTGAGTGCTCACCTGCTCCAGTTCATGTTTAGATCCATCTGCTACGAGAAATTCCTGACGTTTCGTTTGCTGCTGTGGCAAACGTTCAGGAGCGAGTGGTATACGACAAAACCAAAGTACGCTCGGCCGTGACCAATTACTACCCTGGACTACAAAGAGCGGGCATTGAAATTCTCAAACATCCGCATAACTTCAATAAAAAAGAACAACAATGCCAGTCTTCCTAAAACAGCCCCAGTAGTAGCAAAACACAAAACCAAGAAAAGCTCTTCACAAAAACCCGACCCCCAGATAACACACAAACGTGTTATCCAACCGACCAATCAGAAACAAGTAATAGGGAACTAAACAACATACCAACTATTGCCTTCTAACCTTAGGTACGGCCACTTTGACCTTTACCACACAGAACAAAACACCTGTGAAGATGTTTGCCACAGCAGCAAACAAAACGTCATAAATTTCGCAAAGAACCTCTCGACCACGGCTCATAGATTCATTTGAGTCTGAAAGTCTCGGTTAGTTTCAGTATATTTAGTACCGGTATATTCAGGATCGGTATATTTATATCTGCAAGAGAGGTAGCTTCTTGGATCACTCCTCAAGGATCCATCCTCTAGAGCCGCTAAGAGTGAGATTTTAATGGCTCCTACTACTACTACTACTACTACTTTGAGACAGTCGACCGAAAAGTGGTTTGCCTCGCAAAACGGAGACTTTGATTTTCAACTTTAAAGACGACACCCATAGTGTGAGATTTCTTGGAGTTACTCTGGATTCTAGACTTACCTGGGAGAGTCATATAACCCACTTATCTAAATCTTTAACCAGCAATATATACGCTTTGAGAAATCTTACACGTGAGGTTGATAGAGATGCAGCCCTGATGGCTTATCATGGTCTCATTCATTCTAAAATTATATGCCATTTTGGTTTGGAGACTGTCCAAGCATGCTCCGCGAATTTTTGCGCTACAGAGGAGAGCGGTGAGGGTCGTTTCTCGCATGGGTTACCGCGACGATTGTAGAACAGCATACATTGAAAACAAAATTCTAACTGTTCCGAGTATGTACATACTCGAGTGCGTGATCCATGCGAGGAGGAAACTGAGCAGCTACGCAAAGGGTCCAATGCCATATCGAACAAGAGCGTTTTCTGATCTGGGGCTATGTTACGGTCGGATATATGGAGCTCGGAGCAGCTCAAATTATTTTGCTCCTAAATTTTACAATAAAATACCAGATAGAATCAAGTCATTGGTTGGGGACAGTTTTGAGAACGCAGTAAAGGACTTAGTATCGGCGGGCGCTTTTTGCTCATGTCAGGAGTTCCTTGACGCCAAATTTTAGTTTTAATAAATTTTCGACATGTTGTCTTATAAAACGACTTATGTTTGGTCATGTTTTTTATATCGGTGGTTTTTTTGTACCTGTTTTGAATTTTTGTACTTTCGACGCGTGTAAACTCAAATGAGGTCTAAACACAAATAAAAATTATTATTATTATTATAAGGTATAAGAGTCGCTGTGTTTTGTCTAATAGACTTTGTGTGCCAATATGTCTGCTTTTGAGCCACTATTAGATGAGAGCTCCATAACAAATCATAAATCTATAAAGACAGTGTGGTACCAGAGGTAAATTTTAAGAGAAGGGCCCCATCTTTCTTACGACCCTACAGAGCGCTGTCAAAATTCAAAACTTTTATTGCGTCTAATGGAAACAAACGACCGTCGATAGATCGTCATTCAGTAGTCTCCTGATGAAACAATAAAGGAGGCCTCTCGCCGCCAGAGCGAAACTCCAATCAGTGCTACCAACGACTTTTATTAGCCAACTGCTCTTACTGTTGACATGACTCTTGTATTAATACTTACCACCCCCCTAACTTCTAAGTCGACAAAAACTTTGATAAATTGCTCAAATTTCTGTACGCATCATTTTCGAATTGCATTTGTTATGATAGGTCATACGCGGTTTTGAGGATAACAACCCCACTTAATGCGCTCTAAGTTCTAGGGCAATAATCGATGTGTCTAAAATTCTATGAAAATTAAAGACACCTTTGTTGCTAAGGTGGCTAAAAGCTGATAAACGAATCTTTAAAAATTGCAATTTTACAATCGTTATCGATTGTATCGAAAATTATTGCCCATTTTAGATAGTTACAATTAATAGGCTTATACGTCATTACTTGCGGTTATTTGAGTACTTTAGAAATTCCAAATGATGTTTATATCATTTTTCTTAAATTTTAATTCAACCGCGCGGTGTCCCCCAAGTTTGAGCGTCACGAGAGTATCGAGCATTTTCACGCGCGCATTTGGACGACTCTGGTGTCTAAATTATAAATAAATGCTGGAATGCGATTGTAATGGTGCTTTTGGGTAGACAATTTTTTTCCCTAGGAAGTATTTTAAGAACTCAATTTTGAATTGCCCGCCTAAACAATTTTGTAATGATTTTTATTGTTATAAGTTATAAGTTTCTCGTATATTTATTGTTGCAGTTTTCAAAATAATCCTAAATTCCGGCACTTAAGCTTTTTATCATTTTATTGCCCTATTCTTTGGGAGAGTAATCCCAAATTCCAGTAAAATGTATGACACATCTTATTGTCGACTATCTTACAGTTGTTAATCCAGGTATTAAAGTCTCAAGATTACACTTACCGAAACCTATATATATACAAGTTTGCTTTATCCCAGAAGCAAAAATATGATAACAATGAAGAACCTAATCGCACCTTCCATAATAGTTGCAATCGTAAGTAAAACCGTTCATCCATTTCTAACTACTATAATATATAATAACTAGGTATACTCACAAATTAATTTTTTACAGTTTTACCTGCATTTAATTTATGCCCATCAAACCCATACCCACAGGGAAGACAATTCTCGTTGGGACAATTCTACAAATTCGACAAACTGTACACAGCCCGGACAATTTTGTCTCTCTTGCAACGAGACCCTCATTTGCGAATACGAAAATGGCAGTTTAAGTGGACGTGTCGAAAATTGCCGTTTCAACTCATCTTGTTCCTCTATTAATGGAACTTGTACAGAGAATTTTAACGAAGAGTGTGACTGGCCTTTTGTACCAGAGTTTGAGTTCGAGTGTAGAACTGAAGGAGTGTTTCCAGATCCGTACGATTGTAAAAAATATTACTATTGTGTGCCTCTAAATGTTACGTCTGCTAATGGTACGTCTGTTAATACTACTTTAATCAGATATCCTACGCATTGTTCGTGTGATTCCCGATACAATCCGTTAACTAAAGTGTGCGATACTTTTGGAATTTGTTATTGGTATCCAGTTGGTAGTTGTTTTGAACGTGGCGAAACAAACCCTTTGTCGAATAATCCTAATATCTACTACATTTGTGATTATTACAAGCACACAAAACACCTGTACCCTTTTATTTACTCTTGCGAGCATGGTAAAAAATACAACGCCTCCAAATATCTGTGCGAATGATAATTTGAAGCGTCATGTTCTCATATTGTATTATAATCAAAATAAATATCTGATGCAACGTTGACAATTGACTTTTCAGTTGAAGAGGACCCCAAATAAAAATATTACGACACAATTAATTAAGCCTTTCATCTATTTATTTAGAGTAGCTGTTGTTTCTCTTTCTTAGCTACAAAACAAATGAGAATTTAGAAAGTAAATGGAAAAAGATTCTCGTGCACTCTGTTGTTGATAATTCCTTAGCTCGGTTATTTAAAAAAATTGTGGAAAACTTTATATACCAAAAGTGTTAAAAATTTTTCCACCTACAACTTTTGTGTAAGGAGTTTTTCCTTTAACTCAACTGTTTTCCTAAAAATTGAGAAGTTTTGTGGAGCGGTTGTAAGAGAAAACTCTGTTTTGCTTAAGACTCCTTAAGAGCATTCCTAAGGGATGACTCCCGGGCTTCACAGAAGCTTGAGAATAAAAATTTTGGTATTAATGAGACGATAATACATTGGAGAAGAAGTTCAGAACTTTTGAATAAAAAAATCGCGTTCATAAGCGAGGTAACGGCGTTTCCCCGAAAAGGTAATTTGAAAATTTTCTTTACGGATTTTGTTTAAAATTTCACTTTGCCTAGGCAGCCCTAACAATAGTGAAATGCCAAAATATTAAGTTCCAAATATTAGTAATAAAAGCGGGAGTCATTCCTGGGCAAAATTATTAATATTTATGAAAAATTCCGCCAGGTTGAACGGCCAGGTTCACAACACTGCTATTTTTTCAGCAAGAAAAGTCAAATTTTTGATTTTAAGGTTAGTTTTCTGTCAAAATATAAAAAGTGCAGTGGCGTACCAACAATTTCTTGTTTTCGTAAAAGAAGAGTTACGACTTACGCTCTCGCGGAAACGACGACACCTCGCTTATAAACGAGCCAGTTTGGAGTATAAATTTGTAAATAAACACTATTTTCTTTAAAAATGAATGGACATATTATTTCTAAATAAATACATCTCTTACAAAAAAAAATCTGGCGTACGCTGAAGAAAATTCTGACGTTCAATGTGACAAAACGAAAAAATTTTGAATACTACAGAAACCTTTAAAAATTTTTAAAACTTGTACACTAGCGCCTCTGGCGACTTTGAATCTTAAGAAGTTTTTCATTTAACTCAACTGTTTTCCCCAAAACTGAGAAGTTTGATGGAGCGTTTGTAAGAGAAAACTCTGTTTTGTTTATGCCATACCTCTGTTATTTAAGAAAATTTGAAAAAACTTTATATACCAAAAGTGCTTAGAATTTTTCCACCTACAACTTTTATTTAAAGAGTTTTTCATTTAACTTCACAGTTTTCCCAAAAATTGAGAAGTTTGATGGAGCGGTTGTAAGAGAAAACTCTGTTTTGTTTATGCCATACCTCTGTTATTTAAGAAAATTTGAAAAAACTTTATATACCAAAAGTGCTTAGAATTTTTCCACCTACAACTTTTATTTAAAGAGTTTTTCATTTAACTTCACAGTTTTCCCAAAAATTGAGAAGTTTGATGGAGCGGTTGTAAGAGAAAACTCTGTTTTGTTTATGCCATACCTCTGTTATTTAAGAAAATTTGAAAAAACTTTATATACCAAAAGTGCTTAGAATTTTTCCACCTACAACTTTTATTTAAAGAGTTTTTCATTTAACTTCACAGTTTTCCCAAAAATTGAGAAGTTTGATGGAGCGGTTGTAAGAGAAAACTCTGTTTTGTTTATGCCATACCTCTGTTATTTAAGAAAATTTGAAAAAACTTTATATACCAAAAGTGCTTAGAATTTTTCCACCTACAACTTTTATTTAAGGAGTTTTTCATTTAACTTCACAGTTTTCCCTAAAATTGAGAAGTTTTATGGAGCGGTTGTAAGAGAACACTCTGTTTTGTTTAAGATTCCATACCTCCGTTGTTTAAGAAAATTTGGAAAAACTTCATATACCAAAAGTGTTCATAATTTTCCCACCTACAACTTTTATTTAAGGTGTTTTTTATTTAACTCAACAGTTTTCGCTAAAATTGAGAAGTTTTATGAAGCGGTTGTAAGAGCAAGCTCTGTTCTGTTTAAGATTTATAACTCGGCTATTTAAGAAAATTCGGAAAAACTTTATGTACCAAAAGTGTTAAAAATTTGCTCACCTATTCATTTAACTCCACTGTTTTCTCAAATTTGGACTAGTAGCGTCCTCCATAAGTAAGCAGACTAGACATAATATACTACGGAATTAAAAATTATAGTCGTTCTTATAATTCGGTCAGCTATTGTACAACAGATGTCACTACTATAAGCTAAATTGCTTATTAAAAACACTTTTTTAAAAATTCTTATTTTTAAAATTATTTTTAAAAATTGTTATTAAAATTCTCTTCTTACAACGGAATAATCTCCAGCCTCCGCAGTTATTTTGGAGTTAAGGAATTTTAAAATCTGAACTTCTTCGCAGAATAGTGTTCTACTCCAGTATTATAGCAGGATAGCAGAGTATGTGCATTCTTTGAAGCCCTTTATCCGGTATCGTTTGAAAACTAGCAAATAAGCAAATCTTCGTTTTTCAGAAGGAACAACTCAATTGGATCAGTGTGGCGAGTAAACATGCGCTCCTGATGTACATCATGTCTGTACGTCTGTGGATTTAAATACTATTTAGTACTAAGCACTTCATCTTCCCAACCTTTAAAATAAAGATGCTTCAGTAATGAACCAAGTTTCAAATTTAGTTAACATTTCTGTACCAACTTTCGCCATCTCGATTAAAAAAGCACTAAAATCTCTTTTCGACAGTTTGAATCTAAAATTAAACTTTTTTTGTTTCAAATTGATAGACGAAATTAAACTACGAGTAAATTGCTAATTCGGTGCAAACTTGCGCTATTTATGTTTGCCGAACTCTCTTAAAAGCGGAAGTGCGGGTGTGTTGCAAACGGGGGTAAGGGGGTAGTGTGTTTAAGTACATCCGGTCGGTCAATGTACTGTTTTAATACATGTTTACACGGTCGATAATAATAAACGGGCGTACTTGATACTCTCCTTTAATCTTCGAAGATGTACTCGAAATTTAACTACTTCATATTTACTTACGCCTATTTATCAGTGGCGTGCCCTAAAAAATACTTGAGCTTAGAGTCTTGGAGTAAGAAGACTTGCACTTGGAGTAAGCCCAAACACGAATTTTAATTAAATGGGGCAAGTTAACGAGGGTTAGTGAGCACGCCTAGTTAAAAATTAAAACGTACCCTAAACACTTTTCTTGTTTTAACTTTTAACCCACACCTTTTATTACCCAAACGCTCTTTTTCCCATTGAAAAGCTACAAGTGGGGGTATTCTCGGTGATTAGCCTACATTAAAAATTATATATGACACAAATACTAATTTCCTTATTCGTGACATCGTGACTAGAAAAAAAACTTCTTCGATTAATTCCCTTTTGTCCGGTTTAATCACAAAGAGAGTGTAGACAAGGTCTTACAATCACCCACGTACGGTCATTCATCTATATTCGACAGACTATTATTTTTATTATAAGACAATATAAATTTTATAATTACATTAATTACGATAACATTATAAATTAAGGAATTTACTATTCAATTGTTAGCTAAGGACTTTACGGAAATTATACAGGGTGGTTTTAATTAACCGAGTCGAGATCTCAGATCTAGGATCAAAATCAAATTTTGCAAAATTAGAATTAGGCGAGTAGCGAACTTTTTTTATGTAATAAGTAAGAAGTATACAGAGCGTTTTAAAAAATGACAAAATGCACTTTAATTTTTAATATCCCTGTACCTATACTGTATACTATTGATCACAAAAATATTACATTTGGTGTAGTTTTAGTTGTTTTGTTGCTCTATACAGCAGTAGCAGTTTTTTATTTTTGCGATCAATAGTACATAATCATGATACGTATATTCAAAGTTTACGAAAAATTTGAAATTGTTTGGCGCTTCTCGTATATTTTCTAGTGCGATATAACGAAGCGTTTTCACTTTGACATTGACACCATCAGGTACAAACTACACAAAAAGATTAATTACCAATAATTTATCGTCGGAGACAATTTAATTAATGAATGTTTCACTAACAGTATAGGACAAGTGATAATATGCAGGGTGGTATTATACCAATAATAAAGCGCACCTATAATTAACAGTCTATAGCCACAAAATGGACGTTGAGAAATTACCTTGCAGGTCCTAAATTAAATCTGCATTTTTTAATAACGGATCAGCTTATATCACGAATTAAATTATTGTAATTTTCAATTTAGCGCAATAATTAATATATTTCTTAATAATTTACTTTCCATTTAGGTTTTTTAGGAAGTATAAAACATTTAAAATATTATACACAGTGACCTTTTATAAAACCTTATAAGGGAGAATTACATTCTACTATACATATATACATTACGGCATTCTTCCAGGTGTGTTGATTGAACTGTTGAAATTACGCAACTCTTTATATTATTCAATTATATTTCTGTTGCAGATTTAGTTTTCTTCTATGTATGCAATAATTTTATTAACAATTAATAATAGTTGAACATAAATTTCACCTCTTGCAAAACTGTAAACGGCTGATGTATGTGGCCATCACAATTGGACTTTTTCGTACGTGTTGAATCGCAGCTAACATGGTCTCAAAATAAGGAAAAAGATACCGGAAGTAGTATAGGTGTGCACAGATTGCTCAGAAGCTCTTCCTCATTTCAAAAATTTTAAATTATATATACTCCTTAGTCGAAAATGTAAAGAGTGACTCATTTTAAGAATTAGACAGCCACGGAAGGTGAAGCGTGCAAGACGGGTCAATCCCAATACACAGGCCTATGGATGGATACCGGAAGTAGTATAGGTGTGCACAGATTGCTCAGAAGCTCTTCCTCATTTCAAAAATTTTAAATTATATATACTCCTTAGTCGAAAATGTAAAAAGTGACTCATTTTAAGAACTAGATAGCCACGGGAGGTGAAACGTGCAAGACGGGTCAATCCATAGGCCTGTGTATTGGGATTGACCCGTCTTGCACGCTTCACCTCCCGTGGCTGTCTAATTCTTAAAATGAGTCACTTAAAATGAGTAAAGAGTGACTCATTTTAAGAATTAGACAGCCACGGGAGGTGAAGCGTGCAAGACGGGTCAATCCCAATACACAGGCCTATGGATTGACCCGTCTTGCACGTTTCACCTCCCGTGGCTGTCTAGTTCTTAAAATAAGTCACTTTTTACACTTTCGACCAAGGAGTATAGAGTGTTCTATGATGTGAAATAGGAAAGATAACCTCATTTGAAGCTGAACAGGAGAGACGAGACCTCCTCATCTCCTCAAGGCTCTCTCTCGAGTATTCACTCGAGTATACACGCATACCGCATACCAATACAAAATTAGAGAAGGCTTCGCCTATCTAAAATAGAAAAATAAAGGACTAGCAAGACACATCTGAGGACATCTAGGCATATACTGACGACCCACTTTCTTCGCACATATTAATTGACGTCTGGGAAGACGCTACGTGTAGAGAGTCTCAACACATTTTTAGCAGATGCGCTTCTTTTACGGCTCATACAGTCCACTCTATCTACCACTGTCTGCTGCTTATCCAGAACCAATGGGCATACAAAGCACCTATCCGAGCAGGCCTCCAAAACCTCCTTATAGGATATAGGGATGCGAGCGGACACAAAACAAGACCAGTGTGTAGAACGGTCTGCCTGACTTACGCTTTAAGTGCAAGTAGACTGTCCTTAAGGGCCTGCTCAAAAGAAAATCAACGACGCCGGGGTCGAATTATACCGTTACACAATTTGTACTTTTCGTTAACGAATTTTTCCGATCAATGAGTGACAATTTTGATCGGAAAACGTTTTATTACACTGTACACTGTACGTGCCTACTATATTTTCTTTCATCTTTCCTCCAGTCACTATCTTCTTTTAACCACTTCTTTTAAATTGGCAAATCGACCCTTCTCAAACGACGTCATCAGGGTACAGCGGACCACGGTTCATAGTTAAAACATAAATTGTATGCAACCGTATTTGTATAAATAAACTATAACATCGAGTACCTATTTCAATTTACATTCAATTGTTTACTATTCATAAAAGAAGGAATCACAATACTAAATTACTAACCTAATAAAGTATACATACATTCATGTCTGCTTACAGTGCTTACAGTGCTTACAAGCTGCATATAGGAGAATCGTGTAATAAATGGTATACATAAAGATAAAAATGTCGTAAAGTCACGACATAATTCTAAATGTTGTATAGCACAAGCAAGACTATTGTTAATTCATACGAGAAACATCCCCTCGTAAAATGTTTAACAAATTCAAACGTTGAGTGAAATTGTATAAGTTGAAAGTGGAGGAGAAAAAAGAAAAAATTCTTTATGTTTGAATTTTTTTATTGCTTGGTTTCCTTTGGTGGACGAATTATAAAATAAACGAATGCACATATTTTATTATTGTCAATATGACTTCTTTATACACTTTTCAATGTAAAAAAGGTTAAACCACGTACCTACTTATAAGAAGTATATACGTGTACCTTACAATTGAACCTACGACAAATTTATTATTTATTATACTGGGTGTCTCACTTTATCTGCGTGCCGTATTCGCTACGTGGGTTACTTTTTTAATTGAAGAGAAGTGTGGGCATTGATAACAATAACGTAAAACTAAACCGTGTAAAGGGATGAAGTAGAACACCCTGTATAAGTGTATAATATTATGCAAGCTTTCTATGCAAACAAAGAAGGTGAGCTTAAAACTTTTTACGCACAGTTCGTGACAATCACGAGTGCCAAAAAGCATAGCTCTAGCCACACTACCTTCATATATTACTGCCCCCATTAAAAAGTGTCTCTTTGACATCTTTTGAAATTTATTTTACGACTCTGTGTTACCGAGCTTAAATATTCCCATTTAAGTTGGTTCACGCTTTAAAAGGAAATAAATTTTTGAACGTCTCGAAAAGGTAAAATACGGCGGAAAAGCACTAAATTTGTTGATAAATTATTCTCCTTCTCTATTTAGATCAAGTAGGTAGATACTATGAGATTCTTCGGTAAAATAAAAGTCATCCTAGGAGCCGCTAGGAGCTACTACCGATAAATTGTACTCTCTTCAAGTGAGAGACTAAAAGAAAAGCACAAATCTAATTCTAGAACGACATCCATTGTCAATTATATCAAATAAATTATGTTTTATAAATAATTGAAATTAGTTAATTTAAAGTAGATAAATTACAGCGTAATGTACACTAATCGTGTTAAGTCTCATTTACAATTCTAATTGGATAGGTTAGCCACCGATAGTCGATGTCGTGATCGTGAATTTCTTTTTTTTTTCTCGTTTTCATTTTATGGTATAATCAATTTAGTAGCGTTTCTTACAGGTAATTTACAGGAGAATAATAAATAAAGTAATACGAACGCCTACCTATGTTTTTTTCCCTAGGCCCTCTTCGATATTCCCTAAAAGTGTTACTTTAGCCGTGCGCTTGAGTAAAAAATAAGCCGGATTATTATCAAACTAATAATCCAACAAGTAGCACACAACCGACCGTCTGACAAAAAAATCTAAGAGACATAATTTGTAGAAAATATAACGTACTTTATTTTTTTATAGATACACTTTTCTCTGAAAGTGCGTAGTTTTTGAGTTATAAGCGAGAAACTAAAAAAACACAAGTTTAGGTGGATTTTGGAATTTTTGTCAAACTTTAACGCGCTCTAACGCCTAAAGCGTTAGTCCTAAGAAAAAAACAAAACAATATAATTTGATAAAAATGTAATACGTCCATTTGACGTTCAACTACTATCTTCTAAAAGTGCGTAGTTTTCGAGTTATAAGCGAGAAACTGAAAAAACACAGTTTTTGATAGATTTTGAAATATTTGTCAAACTTTAACGCGCTCTAACGCCTTAAACGTTAGTCCGAAGAAAAGAAATATATAAATATAATTTATAGACAATTTAATGTACTTTACTTTGAGTTCAACTATTTTTTTCTAGAAGTGCATAGTTTTTGAGTTATAAGCAAGAAACTAAAAGAACACATTTTTTGATCGATTTTGGAATATTTGTCAAACTTTAACGCGCTCTAACGCCTAAAACGTTAGTCCGAAAAAAAGAAATGAATAAATATAATTTATAGACAATTTAATGTACTTTACTTTGAGTTCAACTACTTTTTTCTAGAAGTGCATAGTTTTTGAGTTATAAGCAAGAAACTGAAAAAACACAGTTTTCGGTCGATTTTGGAGTTTTGTCAAACTTTAACGCGCTCTAACGCCTAAAACGTTAGTCCGAAGAAAAAAAACTTATAATTATAATTTGTATACAATTTAATGAAGTTGATTTTAAGTTCAACTACTTTTTTCTAGAAGTGCGTAGTTTTCGAGTTATAAGCGAGAAACTAAAAAAACACAGTTTTCGGTCCTTTTTGGAGTTTTTGTCAAACTTTAACGCGCTCTAGCGACTAAACCGCTTATCTGAAGAAAAAACACAGCAAACATAATTAGTAGAAAATTTTACGTAGTTTGGTTTTGTAAAGAAGAAAAATTGAAACGAGCAAAAACCCACCCTTTTCGAGCCTCCACTAAGTTAATATTACCGCCACTTAGGAGTGGTATAATGTTTACCAGCTCTTGGACTGTAAAGCATATCTAGACTTGAACACCTCATCCAACAAACAAGAACCTGGTATAGTTTGTGCAATAAAAGTTGTCCAAATGTTTACAGACGGGGACAAACACAAAGACTGATAACTTTCCGGATCGCGTCTTTTTAAATTTCCATAGTAATAGAATAGCAGGACGTACCCTTTATTCTAAAATACTCCTTTTAAATACAGGGTGGCTGTTCAAACGTCTCGTTTTTAAAAAAATACATTTTTTGAGATTGTAGATTTGGCCCCCAACGTAGGACACGAACAAACGACGGTGTGATTAATTCTCGTAATCCAACGACAAAACTATTCGGTCAAACAACCCACCCCCAACGCCACCAAAGAATAAGAAATGGGTCGATTTACGAAAGCTTTTCTTAAGGATCGCTGTACTACTTCGCGTTGGCCGTCCTTGACCTAAGCTCTTTAAATATTTTTTGAGTTTGTTATTACGAACTTACAAACACCAAAGCTGTTTTTAGCTTTGTAAGGAAGTCAAAATATTGTCTTTAAAATATTTTAGTTCTTAGTTGTGCCTTTTTAAGCAAAACAAGCGTAGTACTTATAGTCTCGCCCCTTTTTGGCATTTCCGTTAGTTTCCTTCACGCAACAAAGATGAAGTTGAAGAATAATGAAAAAAGACTAATCTCATTAGTGCCATTACCTATTATTGTCTCTTGTTCGATGCTTCTATGAGTAGATGGACAAAAATTTGAATTATTTCGCTATTTCTTCCATGCAGAAGCGGGCCACATCATCGCAATTCATTATTTAACTTACCTAAAAAGCACAAAGGATAAATTCCAACACTATCTTGATTACTTGTAGCTCGAGTACAAGAATTTTTTTATTTACACAATGATTCAATAAAAAAAATTAATTTAATTGTACCGTTTAAGGTGGTTTTAAACCGATTAGTCACCTACACACATATCGTGGGGAAAAAGTATTTCATCAATCGGATTGGAATGCACGTAAAAAAGTTTACAATATTAATAGTCAGTATAATCAATAATCACAACAATTATTACTCACGCAATTTCTAACAGGACTGATGTGACTTGACAAGAAATTTTAATCGTGATCTATTTATATAAATTTTACAAGTGCCCTCTCGAGCTCTCGAGTTTTGAAATGTTCAGCACTTCTTTTTTTTTTTCAATTATTATACGAGGTGTTGCAAAAATGTTGAACTCTTATATTGTCACGGCTTGCGTGAATTCGAAGGACTTGGTAATCATTGATTTTCGTCTCGTTTTATTTTTTATTATTGAGTTACTCACTAACCCTTAATTATTCTAAATAACAATAAAAATAATACACTTACTTAATCCGCTTGAAATACCCAACTCTGTGGTCCCTATTTTTGCACACACCTTTTCTACTTTAGCTACTTCTACCTCACAACCCCAACTTCAACTATCCACTACCTTTTTACAACAAATTACAAGTAATTTTTTCCTTATTCTAATTAAATTCCCAACTTATCTAATTCAATACTGCCAATATCGCTCATGGACTCCGTACTCATTAAATATTTCCACATAATATATGACAATATCGACGATAGAAGGATGCCACTCGGTATGTCGAAATAAAGGAAATACTTTTTTTAAAATCTTTTCACCACAAGCGATTACGCTCTACTCACGAACGCGCTTGTCGCCCAGTATAATGTTAATGTATATTTATTTATGATAATTTGCTACCACCCAAAAGCCCTTTTAAGGTAGAAGTTTTGTCGAGTGTTTGAAATTGTTGAGCTTCCAAGTTCGGTTTTAGAGGTTACGAGGTATACGTCGAAGAGCCAACCTTTAGCAGATTTTGTGGTAAATTCGCTTCAAACTCAAACTTTAGTATTTAGGGTCGAAGTTGTAAATTACTCGAAAGCGCAAATTCAATTTCTCATTGTTAACGAAAAAAATAATTGGAATTGAAATCATCGACCTATAAGAAGAGTGATGAGCTGAGGAGTGAGGAGAGGTTGCATAAAATCTAATCTTTAAAAAGTTTAAAAAGAATATCAAGTAGATGGATTTGTAACTTTAATTTTGAGTCGACATACTTAAATGTGCATATAGAGAAGATTGAATAAAAAGAAGTTGATCCGTGCCTAATGTAAAATAGAATCCATTTAGATTTAGCTACATGAACAGTATAATATTTCGTAACTTTGACTAGATTCGCTATAGCTACAGTTTTAGATCTACTTTTAATTTGAACGTACTGAGCAAGAGACTTTGTGGGAGAATAAATGCATTTTCTAAGACGAAACATATTTTTCAATTGTAATAGAAGTCGCTTTTAATATCGGCGATACGTTGATACGTTTTAATTTTATGAAATGAAGTTAAATTGCTTTTCAAAGTTTATAGGATCATCAGGGTTGATATTTGAAAGTTGGCACAGCATCTCCATATCCATAAATAAATTTTCTGCTCCGTCGCTCACGTACAGTCGAATAAATCATTATTACGAATAACTGAGAAAGATGCGTTCAATATCAAACTAAAAACGATAGTACGATACAATACCTTAAGTGGCAAAAAGCCTTTTCACAAATGATGCCTAATTAAATTATTTTTACAACTTTCGTTTTTTGTTTTTTTTCATCGAAGCGTAGTATAGCTAAAGCCTCTTTTAATAAGATTTTCTTTCATTTTATTCTTATATTTTTCTTTGTTCGTAAATGTCGCTAATTGCTACGGCCGCATTGTATATTACAGACAATTAATTAGTTTTTGTTTCATTGCACAAAGCAAGATCTTATTTGCAATGATTTAGGTTTGGCAGAAGTGATCGACAGATTAAAAAGTCCCCTGATTCACCGATTAAAACGTTACACGGAAAAAAAATTCTAAAAATACTACTACTTGAAGGCAAATCTATAAATTCGGATTCATTTTAGGTAGAATACGTAAATCTTATTTTTAGTATTAGGTATTAGCATAGGTAGATAAGTAGAATTGATAACTATGAAATACGACGGTGGCACCTAAATGCAAATAAAACTGTCGTAAGTCTTCTTTAAACGTTATCTAGCCGAGTAGAATCCAAAAACATAATTTAAGAGTATGTTACTCTTATTAGGTATTTCTTTTGCATAAAAGCCCTTTTGAACCCTTTTAAGTATTAATAGTTTCAATTAAGACAAAACATAATCTTAAAACGACTTGTTTTAGCCTCAAAACAGAAAGAAGACTGCAAGTGGTGAAAAACTTTTTTAAATTTTAAACTGGCGAGAAACCATTTTATCAAATAAACGACACAAAGACTGTAAAACCTATTCAAAAGTAATCTCGAAAGTCTTAAATAATGTTTGTACGAATCTTTGACAACGTTTTCTAAAATTGCTTTTTTGACGCCTCAACAGGTTTTCGTACGTTTACGTCCATCAGGGAGTTGCATCAGGAATTACGAGTGCGCGACCATTGGTCAAAATCTCTCTCAAGAGAAATAATTTCTATAGCATTTCTTCAATTTTAGATAGGCTCCCTATTTTGGTCTCGAGAACAGTTTAAATTTTTAACTCTTTAAACGCACACCCCCCGTAAAAGTAAAAGAGAGCTTTTGTCAATTGCAACTTTTGTGTTTTAGTAGCAAAAATTTGTTTTTCAACGCACAAGAATAATTTGCAACTATTTGCAAAATTTGCTTGAAGAAAATAAAAAAATTTTAAATGACGAAATACCTTTTCAAAAACTCAAGGTGGCGAAAAACCTTTTCAGTAAGTGTCGAGTGGCTTTTATTTAAAAAACTATAATTCAAAGTGCTTTTTCCCACATCATCTCACTACTTACTCACCTTTCGCAATTTTCTTTGGCGTAGAATTCGTTTGTTATCGTAATTTAC
This sequence comes from Malthinus flaveolus, assembly GCA_950108345.1. Taxonomy (NCBI): domain Eukaryota; kingdom Metazoa; phylum Arthropoda; class Insecta; order Coleoptera; family Cantharidae; genus Malthinus; species Malthinus flaveolus. The sequence continues at coordinate 2,031,077 of OX467288.1, forward strand.
GTATTAATTTGAGATAGTCGCGGTTTAGGCCACAAGAGGAATAAAATTATAAGTACATAAAATCACAGGAAGCTACGGACATGACTTGCTTTTATTAAAAGCTTTGTTCATAATTTGAAAAATGCATCTCAACTGAAAGAACGACAAACAAAAGATACGACGAGTAATTTGTGCATTTATCAAAATTGAAGAAAATTAGATGCGTCTACAGAATTTACTCGTTTATTAAATTAACGTCACAAGGGTGTTGACCGCCGTATTATAGTCGGGAAGGAGATCGGGTGGTTTTGAAAATAATGGCGAGCGCACATACGGGACAATGGGCGGTCTCCAGACGGTCGTACAGACATATTCACATCTTGAGAGACTTTTAGTAGCCCTTCGGCCTCGCAAAGCCCAACAGCTAAAGTGTAATTTGAGATAGACTCGGTCGACTCGGCTCCAAAAAGGCATTTCGACATTGTCTCGATGGCCCAGTCCGCCCCTGTCAATAAAACTAGACTTGTCAGACGAACACGCGCATAAACAGATCGATGGACAGAACCTTTTGCTAAAATTTTGTTTAAAATGTTGAGCATTTGATTTACGTAAACCGAAGTCGGCATTTTGTTATTTGTATAAATCACATTTTCATTCATAAATGAAACCGACGCGAGCGCCACTTTTAATTTTGTTCGAGTACAATAATTTGATCTTTGTGAACATTCGGTTATAAATAAATGTGATTATTAGTAGATCAATTTTATCTCTTTTCAAGTTTAAATTTAAGTCGGTATTTATCTTAAAAATTTTTTTTTCCGTATCTAGACCACCCATGAAATAGCGCCAAATTTAAATGTAAATTAAACGCACGCAATTGTTGCAATAAATTTTTTTACAACGCCCGTCTTCACCATGCGAGTTCAATGAGGAAAGTCCTAGCTAGCTATCGTCTCATCGTCATCTACTATCTGTACATTGTACACATGCACTGCAAGACATACATAATACCGTTTTGGTGTTGTTTGGGTAGAGTATGAGCGGATAAACAGAAAGTCCTGCCGGTTAAGTTTTTAGTTACGCGCACGCCCTAGCAGGCTGCGGAAGCATTCGAAACGAGTTTATTTTTATTTTTAATTTACAAAATTTTTACGTTCGTAAAAAGGGACTCGTAATATATTATTTTTTTGAATTAACTCACTGCCGAATTTGCTCATAAGATGCGGATTTTTTTTGTTTAAAAAAATTTTTTTTGTGAAAAAGGTGCGTGATAAAAGCAAAGTGATTTGAAAAAGAAAATGATTACTACCTAGTATTTATTTATTAAAAAATGTGTTTAGGCTGATTTGGTGTTTTTTAAATATCAATATAGCGTTAACGACGCGGTTATTGATGTTGACTGAATTTTCTACAAAATCGAAATTAGCGAATAAAATATTTTTGAACCTTAGAAGTAAAATTTCGAAAAGAAAATGTGCGAGAACAATTATTTAAAAAGTTCTAGTGTGCTGTGTGCTACTATTTATAAACCTTTTTTTAATTTAATTACGGTATTATTAATTCTATTATGTATTATACAACAAGGATTTCCATTGCGACTGAAGCGAGAATTAATCGAAGATGAAGTTGTGAGTACCAATTTCTTTTATTTTGCCCATTTTTATACAGTGTGTGTAGAAAGTCCGGAAACGACCTCTCATGTTTCGAAAGACTCAAAACTGATATTCAAAGTATCTGATGATCTGGCGATGATACTTGTTGCCAGATTCTTAGCTTTTCTGAAATAGGCCGTAACTTAATTTTTTATGGGACACCCTATATCTTATCTTGTTAAATTTTTACAAATAAATACCCACAACTGTATAATTGAAAATTTTATGGATGACGATATTAATTTAAATAAAGCCACCACCGGAGCAGTCGCTATTGACAAAAAAAATTATTTGAGGTTATGTTACTCTCCCTGGTCAAAATCAAAGCGAAAGAGAAATTTGCCTTTTCGTTCCATTAGCAGCCTTTCCAAAAAAGCTGACGAGTTTTCATGAATGAAACTGCATTAGTCGTCAAATAAATAATGAAAATGATGAGGGTATAAGTTAGGCTTTGGGCGTTCCGTTAAAAAAATTTAACTTTTTCTTAGGAAAATTTGAAACTTGGCAACAATGCACTTGTCATCGTTGAGTTCTAAATAATACTTTGGCCCTCGCTTTGGCCTTAGAGCTAACTGTTCGAATTGGTCAAACAATTTAGATGATTAGGCGTTTTCAAACGTTTTACACGCACTGCACTGTATGATTTTAGTTGTATAAATACAATTATTATCCTTCATTACATTTTTTCTAACTTTAATCACGAGTGTATAAATAATCTATGAGTTATTACCGATCATATTTATTTACAAACTTTTTTTTTAATTCGAACGATTTTTGACTTCCAATTGATTGGTTATTGACTCTCTTGACAGTTTGGTAAGTTAATTAGAAGTGTGCCTTGCTTCGTTTAGTCAAATTATCTGTGTGTCGTAAGTCGCAAGTCTTTAATTAATAGCAACAATGTCTTCAAAATTGAAAAAAAAATTGTTTTCAAAAATTTTGAATATTTCAAAAAGTGTTAACTTTAACCTCAAATGACCTTAATGCTTTCTTACTTGAAATGAGCAAGTGGATCCAACCGCGTAATAAAAAATAGGGGATGTCGTCTGAACTAACAAAGTGAGGTTATGTAGCGCTTTTATGGTACACCCTGTATACTTACAAATATTTTTACTGCGTAGAGAACTGCGAGATGAGAAAGTTTCATTTGTAAATTTTTTTCGTATTTTTCACACAACTCGATGTAATTCTAATGGCTCATTGAACTAAACTCACCCTGTATACAGTGCTAGTTTAAAATCTCGATCCGTGCGGTGATGGCACTTGAATTCTAGCTAATATACAGAAACGTAAAACTATCAAAAGAGGTCTGTCAGTTCGTCTGTTGGTCTGTCTGTCAGTTCGCCTGAGCCCCGTTATTACTGAAAAGTTGCTGGCCTAAAATCAAATGAAGCTTGCGACGCTCGTTGGGACGACTATTGAGCTTTAGATCGGGCATCCTTATCTTTCTGATCAATTCTTCTAATTAACATCGGCACAAATTGATGATTGGCAACTCTGATGGTTAATGCCTTCGAGAGGCATCGTGTGGCTTTACTAGGGGAAGGCGATTATAATGGGCCTGACTGGGAATATGTTCGAAATTAGGTCACGAATAAGCCGAATTAGGTGTGGCCTAATTTACGTGTACTTTAACAGCGTTGCCAAATTACTTCCTTGTATCATTATGTACATTGATCAAAATGACAATTTGTTGACGAACCAGTTAAAACTGGCAACGCTGCTTAATGCTTCCTGTGCGATAATCCATTCATAAAACTACCGTCTGTTATTAAAAACGAAAAATATTATTAATAACCTTATCAAATGTATAATTTTCAACAAATGAGTTATATTTCTTCATTCGTTGTTTTTTTTTTAATTTTGGGCTTCCTTTTATTTGAAAATTGTTTAGAATCGATTTGAAGCTCGTTCCGGGTAAGGTGACGTCGCATTATTTGGGGATTGCCCCTGATAATGTTTGGTAAATAAATGTCAATCGATTTAATCATTGTAGGAACCAAGGTAGCGGGTTTCCCCATTTCCACCTTACCCAAATCGTAATTAAAGTTTTCCATGAAGCGCTTCAACAAAACCGACACTATCATGGTGGAGGATTACGCCTATTTTGTAAAAATGCTAGTATTTCCAAGTATTTCGATACTTAAAAGAGGACCACACTGTATATTGATGTATTGATAGCTCATTTTTTTTAGTAAGATATAGCAACCCTGTATAACGGAGATGTCTACAATAAAATTATTTGGTGACTCAACGACAAGGGAAGTCGTTCTATGTAAAAAAATCGAAATGATCGGTGCTTTGATTTGAAGCTAAAACTGTACAGGGTGCTCTATTTAAGAATATTTTGGATTTACAAAATATTTGGCCCAATTTTTGTATTCTGTCGTAAATTTCTGCGCCCACGTCATTTAAGGACCCTGTATAATATTTTCGAGAGTTTCTCCGTCGAACATAGAAAATAAATTTATTTATTTTGCGAAAATACAAACGGAAACTTTTGATGTTTGTGGTGTAATAAGTACGAATTTCTCTTTTAGATTTAAATTACGTACTTATGAGAAAAGTTACCCCTAAAACGCAATATCCATTTAAATTAAGAAAGTTTTTGTTGGCCATTATTGTGTTGTTCTCTCTGTGAGCATTTCATAACTTTTCCGTATACCAACCACACCACGAGTTAATCATTCAGAAAATGCAATTAAAAAGTAAAACAAAAGAAAAAGTTTATTTTAAAAACGACGGCGTCGCCGATCAAGTAAAGTAGGGAAGTCGACGCTGCAATGTTGCCAAATTTAACACTTTGTATGAATAATTTCGACTTATCGAGTGTTTTACGCTCCACCCTGTATGTTGCTTGTTAATTTGTTTTAATTTTAGCCGTTAAAAATTTCGTTTAACCCCATGTGTTACTGAGGGTAGCCACACTCTTGCGGGTTTCTTGTTTCATGTGGCGCCAGACTAGAAAAACCCACTCTCTATATTATGCGTACGTGTGTACGTAAGGCCAAAATGAATCGATCCTTCAACCCTCACAAACCCCGAACTAAAGTAACTGCAAGTTGCTGTAAGGACGGTCAGCTTCGAGCTTAGAAAATAGAGTACGTAATGTAAATAAGGGAGGTATTTAAGAAATTTAATAACTCGCCCTGTGATGCTGGTGTATTTTAAGGTAATGCATAAATTTAACTTTTTTACATAATTTATGTGCACGGCATTAAATTAATTAAAATTAATTGAAATTAAAACAGACGCTGTTGGCTTTTAAAATTTTTTCTGACGATGGTTGTTAAAACTCGCCCCTATTTTGTGTTAGTAAATAAACTTGGGAGGCATCATATGTTACAATAATTGATGTGTAATCGATTAAATAGTCGGTGAAGCGTAAATTGATAGTACTACCCAGATACCCACCCTATAAAGAAAGTAACTCGAGTGTTAAGTCTTACATTAAACAATTTTTTATGAAATCCTGTATAAATACAAGGTGATACTCGCCACCGTTCGTTACTGGATCAAACGGGTCTAAATCGAGTTGAGAAAAAATTGCGAAAAAAATGTTTCGGCGAAAGTTATTAGTCACGAAACAGTCTACTTTAGTCGTTTTCAATAAAATAATTTTTTTGCAACTTTTATGTATTTTGTAAACAAAGCACCCTGTATATTGGATAATATTATTTTATTATAGACAGTTGTACTGCGAGTAATTACTTTTATCTACAATATTTTTTCCGATTTTTACGTCTCTGGCTTCAGATCTAATAAGTGCTGCTCAATAATAGACCCACCCTGTATTTAACGTAATTAACCTACGTAATTAAAAGAAAACAATGTAACGGAATAAAGGTGTGCTCTATTACATTAAAACGCACAGCTTGACACATAAAATATCTATCCCCTATAAAAAAAAGTTTATTTAATAATTTAACGTCCCCCTACTCCGCTACACCCTATATAAATGGTTGATTGCTCATAGAAAATTTGAATGATATCAAAATGACTTTTTCGCATGTCTAATGTTAAAGAAATTAATTTTAAATGTCACAACGGCAGTTTTTGCTCGTGTGTGTGGATTATTTCGAGTTTTGTGTCTAGATAGAAAATTTGAGGTGGGAAAAACGATGTACTAAGTAAAGCGAATTTTTGCCGAGACACCTAAAAGTGTATCGTATGCAAAATTTACTTTTGAGAAGGTCATTGAACAATGTTCTCTGTTATAGTAATTTACTATTTGTTTTTATTTTTATAAAATTTTAGCAGATACGTATATTTTTGCTGTTTTTGTTCCAACAAAGCACTTGGCAAGGTTACAAATCAAGGCGAAATTAATATTTTGCATTAATATTTGTCGACTCTCACGAAAAACACCCAATTAGGGACTAAAAAAAATTTCCTCAGTAATCATTTGATTCCCAAAATTTTTACTCGAGTGCCTCGTGTCTTTATAACTCAAAGTCTCACCTTTGGAAAGAAAGTTTGCAAATAATTTTTGCAAAGGTCATCTCTTATCACAATACACTCGAATTACAAATTGTTATAATTAAAAACAAAGTTATGTCAACGCCCCTCTCTAACCTCACAAATAGATAATATTTAAAATTCAAATAACGTTGTATTTTTACAACAAAATAATTTTTAAAAAGAAGATAAGCCGAGGTCAGCAATTTATTGTGCATTAAGACAATTAATCCAAATTGACTTGTGCAATTAACTGTAACTGACCAAGACCATAAGAAAAACTTTTTTTTTCTTATCAAGTAGCTCTTGGATTATTGTAAAAATGTTTATTTCTTATAGTTCACTGCCACAAAAGCTTTTGTCTTGCTTTCTTTTGCTTTGCGTCATCTCTTTAATACTATATCGCGTATAAAACCTTGAATAAATTCTTTACTTTTTCTTAAATTACTAATAATTTTAATTTTTAATAGAAAAAAAAATTGATCGATAAAATTGAACTGTTCTTGAACTGTCTCCTGCTCTATGAGTCGGTTAATATTTAAATCGTATCCTGATTTCCTTAACTAGGAAGGTGAGTCAGTGCTTCCCATACTAAACGTATAGTATAGTTGGATAGATAGGAAATTTCTAATAGTTCAGTTCAGTCATTAGGGGAAAATAAACGGGAAATCCAGGAAAATAACATATAAATTTTTTTTGTACCGTTCTTTATGTTTTTTGGGGTGCTGAATTAGAATTTCCACTTTACCAGTTTGTAAAACCGATTCTTCTTATTCTTATTCGATTCTTTCGCTTATAGCTTGAAAACTATGCTCGTTTAGAGAAAAGTAGTACTATTAAAAATAAACTACATCAAATTTGCTACAATTTATGTGTCTCAGTTTTTTTTTGTGCGACGAACGGTTTAGGCGCTAGAGCGCCTTAAAGTTTGATAAAAAAATTCCAAAATTTGCCAAATCACAGTTTACACAATTATTTTAGGTTTTCGCTTATAACTCAAAACCTGGACATTTTTATAAAGAAATGTTCTCTACAAAAGTAAAGTAAATTAAATTTGCTACAAATGATGTCTTACAGCTTTTTACAGTTCGACGAACGGCTTAGGCGCTAGAACGTATCAAAGTTGGACAACAATCCCAAAATTGGCCTAAAAACTTTTTTATTTTTTTTTTGCTTATAGCTCGAAAACTACGCATTTTTAGAGAAAGATGTTCATATACAAAAATGGAGCAAATTCAATTTTCTACAAATTTTGCCTTCCAGATTGTTGTCGTCGGACAAACAGTTTAGGTGGTAGATCGCATTAAAGTTTGACAAAAATTTCAAAATTAGCCAAAAAACTTGTTTTCGTTTATAACTCGAAAACTACTTTTATGGAAACTTTTAGGGAAAAGTGTATCTTTATAAAAATAAACTACATAAATTTCCTACCAATTATGTTTCTTAGGATTTTTTCTTCAGGCGAACCCTTTAGGCACTAGAGCGTCTAAAAGTTTGATAAACATTCTAAAATTTGCCAAATTACAGTTTTTAGGTTTTCGCTTATAACGCAAAACCTGGACACTTTTAGAAAAAGTGTTTCTGCACAAAAGTAAAATATATTAAATTTGCTACAAATGATGCCTTACAACTTTTGATTGTCCTTCGAACGGTTTAGGCGCTAGAGCGCATCAAAGTTGGACAAAAATCACAAAATTTGCCTAAAAACTGTTTTTTTTTAGTTTTTTGCTTATAACTCGAAAATTATAATGCAAATTGCTCAAATTAGGGGTCCTATACTAATGGGACATTATTTGATCCTGTTTTCTTTTCTCTGAGCACAATGTAAACCTCTCACCTATCATATTCAGAGAAGATGCTGGTTGGCTTCGAGGTAGAAATTTCTATTTTGTACTCATTTTTAACTTTTCAAACTGAGTTAAACTAATCCTTTTCCACCTCTTTAATAAATTATTCTAAGAACGTGTTGTGCGTCTAATTTGATGCTCTTTTTTTATTTTTAAGTCTTCTATTAATAAAAAATGCATTTGATGTCCCCTTATGATATAATTTAGTTTTAAACTAAAATAAAATTGTTCGATCGAGGTGTGTAATAAATTGATAAAATTGGAAAATACCGCTCGTTTTCGTTTTTATAATAAAAGAAAATTAAATGGAACGGGTTGCGTGACTAGAATGCTACGGGTGGTTTTTAATTTTGTTGAGATATAGGAGGAGGTAAAAAATATTATTGAAAATGTATCGATCGTTTTGGTCTTGAATTATTAAACTGGCGTTTGGCCGTTCGATGCCATCCACCCCCCTTCGTCTTAAAAATAGCACAGTGTTTTATCGGAAGAATCGGGATCCGCTTCTTCTGATCATTTTTTACCTTGCCTTTAAAAGATGAGTGTTTTTGTGAACGATGAGTATTAGAGATGACAGAAAGAGCTAGTGGAATTGGCCCCATCACCTCGAGTACTAAGACGACTCGTCAAAGTTTGCCCAACGAAACGAAAATACGTCTAATGCGACGTTTTCTCTCTAATCCCCGATTATGAATATTTGATACATTTTTTTTCACCGTCCGTACAATGAAATATTACATCTATTGTTTAGTTTATTCACTTCATTTTTATTTATTTATTCATTACGGTTGCTGCATAGTAATTTATTTATTTATTTACTTATTAGCATTGAAATTGATTGACGAGCTTTTATTAGATGATAAGTTAATTAGTATAGATTGATTAAAGGACTTTAATTTAGAAATTGGGTTCAAATGGAGTTTGACTTATGTCAAGTCGAGATAATTGACGTCTGAAATGCACGCTTATTGTTTTGTATTTTCCGCGCTGCGCAATTCGTTTGACGTGGCAAGAAAGTTTATAATTCTTAGCAATAAATCCCTCACGAGACACAGTCGGCTAACTTGAGCAACAGACAAGAAACAGCATGAAAGACATGAGTCGATAAACAGTCTGTCCCAGACCTATTATGGAGAACGGGCCAATAAACAGACACACAGTCGAACAGACTGACAAATTGGGAACAAAATGCACAATTAAGCTGCCAAAAGCGCAGATTTGAGTAGAATGATTTTGCAGTCCTTTAAATGAAATAACTGACAGAGAGACGAGTCGACTTAGAAACAGACAGCTCGAAACAAATATATTTCAGAATAATACCAAATAACGTTTATCCATAGAAATGAACAATCGCGTATCTGGATCTGGATGAATATGCCCAAAAATATTTATGCAATCGGCTCACAGACGAACAGACATATATAGGCAAATCATCGTACTTGTAAGCAGATTGTAACGAGGACAGATAGACCAACACACTCAATGCGCCCGACTTGCTGACAAGAGGCGTTGAGTGCGATAACTTGACCCATTCCATATCGTTTTCATCGCTCTGTGTATTTTTGTCCTTCTTGAAAGAACACCATTAATAAAATGCATTACGTGGAGTTAACTTTTTTTAAAACTTATTGCAGCAAATGAACTTGTTTGGTATTCGTTTTTGCAAAAAAAGAACCACTCCAAAACAACCCACACCTTAGTATTTTAGTGTCGCGTTTAATTTACACAATTTCTTGCCATTTTTTACCATTAAAACTACATTTCTTCGTCATTTATTTATTAAAGTGCGCATATAGGCTCAGTAATATGTGCATAGTTGAACTTTTATTAAATGTTTTTGTTTAAATGTTACTGAACTGGATTTGCGGAATATATTAATGAGTTTCAAGGTTTCTACGTTATGCAAGTTCAAGTTGCATTTTTCCTACGGTTTATTGATGTTAATGTATTTATTTGCTGTTTAAAAATTTTTCCACATCCTTCTTCGTCTATTTAAAAAAAAATATGTGGGGAAAACTGTTTGGAAAAGCCCGAGTGCCCGTTTGCCTGTCTGCCCTTCCGCCCGTCTGTTCATTATTTCGTCCGTCTGTTCATCAGTACGCCCGTTTGTCCATAAGTCCGTTCGTCCGTTCCGCATGTCTGTCTATGTAACGTCATAAGACAAAAACTATACTAAGACGATTTTGATGATATTTCGTTTGAGTCCCCTTAACAAAAGTGCATCAACAGTGCAAGTTCTAAAATGCAATAATATTAACAATGAGAACCAATAGGTGCAGTTTAAAGAGTTACAAAATAAGCTTTACATCCGTGAATCACGTCCTGTGTTACATAAAATTAATTTTACTTCGATTGCAGATGCAATCTATTTAAATTTAAATTCCAAAGTGCCCACACTACACGCTGCATTTTAAATGGCCGTTTAAATTAAGTACTTTAACACCTAAGAGCAGTGGCGGTACTGGAAGGAATGTTTCAGTGCGTTCCATCATTGGACCTATACTATACGAGGATACTCAAAAATCATGGGGTATAAGCCCAGAGCTCAGATATAATTTTGGTAAGGCTTGATACGGTGTGACAAGCCCGTTTAGGACTAGAGACTCAACAACCTACCCGATTTGCAACAAACACGAGATTCAAAACGACAAAACAACGAGAAACTGGAAGAAAAGCAGAGTCCGTTTACGCATAGTAGACGTGAGTCAACGTATCGAAAAGAGCCGTAATTGAGCTTAATTTTCTTAAATTGCTCTTGTTGATAGTACAAAAAGTTGTAAAATGATCACTTCTGGAAACTTTCCTCGTGTTGAAAAATTACTGCATGAAGTATTTGATTGTATGCAATTAGGAATGCACTGACCTCTAAACTAAACGATTTTGTTTATATTTAAACTTGTGGCGTTTCAAAACGGAATTGCTGCAAAAATAGTTATAACTTAACTTATAAGAAAACAGTAACAGCTGTACGAATGGTTAAAGTAATATTTTCCACGCTTTCAAAATAAATTAAATTTGTGGCTGTGGTGTACTTGGCGTGCCGGTAATTTAAGACGAGCCCATTGCATTATAAATAAATTTCCGCGCTTTCATTGAGGTGCGGAAAAGCAATAACGACCACTAAGCCACTTTGGAGTGGCTCAGAGGCTGTGGTGCACCTTTACCAACCAACCGGAATTTAACATCGTACATTCGCTTAGGAGAGCCAATGTTTATAACAGAGCGATATTAAAACTTTCCCCGTTTCTTCAAGATTCATTGGAAGTTCTTAAAAAAACTAATTTATTGCTATTGCATAAGAGTAGGTAAGTACGACTTCCTGTATAATGATTAATTTCCTACATGGACGGTTACCCAAAAATAACTGTTTTCTTGGAATAATTTTGACGTTAATATTCCAAACAGGTCGTAGCAGCGATTACATTGCTTTCTTTGGCTTGTGTCGACTGTGGTAAATAAAAATCCCTTTAGTAAACAGCATCGTAGTGGTTGTGTGGTTGTGCGATTGTGTCACTTCCTACACATAAAAGTTTAAAATCATTCAGATAAAAATCAAAATATTCTCTTTCAGTTCATTCAAGAGCTACAACTAGCGAAATAAAATAAATTAACTTTTTCTTAAAGAAACGCGTCTCCTTCATGTTCAGTTTCTACCGATGCCATTCTTCCAGACGTCAGTCGAGAATTTACTACAGTAGACTAGACGCTACGTGTGGGGCCTATTTAATTAATTAATATGCATAAAAGGGCCCATTCTCGCTTTATGAAAGTGCAATTAACTTTCAGACTAATAATTTATGAACTAATGCACTATGCTACTCGACTTGGTACGATGGTAAAAAAAAATCAAGTGGACGAGTATTACTAAGTTAGCTATTACAGTGCACGTCTTTTGTTTTATCTATGATGAAGTCCAGTTCATAGTCCAGGCAATTAATACATAAAAAGAGGCTTTCGCTACAAATGGTCCAGGAGTGTTGTAATTTGGTACACTTGTACAGTTTGGTGTCCCAATTAATATTCCGAGTTTTTGACCTTGAGCGGCCGCCGCTCGCGTCGCTATAGTGGAAAAAAGGGGCCGAAAACAAGTTTTTCAAAAATATCTTCTCTCTAGCTCCACCTAGGGCATAAGTAGATATTACAACGATTATAGAGCATGTAATTTTCTAAAGCTTTTGTAAGAAACATTTTTCAATCAGATGAATATAGTGGACGAGTAAAAAAGTTTGAAAATTTATCGTATTGTGCCATTTTTGGCGATAGGGCTTTCGACAAAGATCCGAATTATTTACCTTGCATCAAATGCAGTATTAGTTATGATTTTCTGGTATGTTGTACATGATGAAAGCCCAATAATAAATCCAAGTTTTTGACCTCGGTGGATCTCCAGATCTTTAACAAATCTTCAAAAAGATAATATACGATTTAGCTCTGCTTTTGTTTTGAATTTTTGTAGCAATCCTCAGCAATCCGAGGATTGCTACACTGCACAAATCCCCGAAATAATCGTAAATGATCAAAAAGTTTTCAAACAGGATGGTTAGGTAGGCGATAGGGCTTTCGACAAAGATCCGAATTATTTACCTTGCATCAAATGGAGTAGTTATGATTTTTTGGTATGTTGTACATGATGAAAGCAATGATAAATCCAAGTTTTTGACCTCGGTGGATCTCCGGATCTTTGTCAAATCTTCAAAAAGATATACAATTTAGCTCTGCTTTTGTTTTGAATTTTGGAGAAAGATCCGAAGTTTCTTAAGCTACCTTAAAGTTTATGATACAGAATACGCCTGAATATTTAAACATTTACTGATAAACATTTGTGGGAAGAAACATAAAAGTCACTCAACGGGCTTACAAAATAGCTGAAATTACTAATTTGTGAGAGTATTCAAAAGGCCGCCAATTAAAATGGTAAAACTCAAAAACTGTGCCCTAAACTTTTCCTCGTACGTTTAATTTGAATTATTAAGATACAACTACCTACTACAGTTGGAAAAATTTTAAATTATTATAATATTGTAACATGTTATTTTCGAAAATTGCCGCCCTTTTCGTCTCGAGCAAAAATATAAACTGTGAACATATTTGGTGTGTTTATTATACTTTTATAATAATAATCACAGTAAATTATCATATTTTATCTAGTTGATAGGTATAAGTAATTAAAAATTACTGTCAAAATAAAAACTTTTCTTACAATTGACATCGGGCGGATCGACCGCTCGATATACCGTCATCTGTTTAGTTCGATAACGCGTGCTAACGGCATTTTCTTGCTCCTGCTAAAAATGCCTCTTACCCTTATTCTTACAGTTCGGTTTAATCTTAAATTATTAAATTTACACTATAAAAGCTAGTTTATTATTTAAAGTTTATAACAATCAATCTGTAATAGTCCAATCGATCGGGAAATCGGTTGAAAATCTTACTGAAAAGTTGGGGTGGTTTTGCTGTCATTTTTGATGCGAGGCACCTGTTATGGCCGACGTCAAATAATTAAATAACTAATTTTTGTGCAAATTAAAACTGTGTTGAACGTTAAAACTGTGAGGGAAAAGTGATGTTTGTTGAGCTTTGTTTTAAATCGATTTTTTCTTCAAACTTGACAAATTAAAAAGTTAACAGTTAACACCATCGCCCGTCTATAAGTTTTCGATAGATAGGTACATTCAAACGTGGGGGAAATAAATCTTTTTCACTAGTAGATATCGTGTCGTATCGTGGTAGTGCTAAAAGGAATAATAAGTACCTATGGGTTTATAGGTACTTTGCCGAAAGTTAAGCGGTGAAAAGCTGTAAAGCCGAAGGTCAGTTAAATTTTATTTTTGGATCTTAGAAATTTGTTTTTAAATTTTTGCTCTGTTTAACAATTAACAAACTAAAAAGACGTAAGTACTTAACCATCCTGTTTGAAAACTTTTTGATCATTTACGATTATTTCGAGGATTTGTGCAGTGTAGCAATCCTCGGATTGCTGAGGATTGCTACAAAAATTCAAAACAAAAGCAGAGCTAAATCGTATATTATCTTTTTGAAGATTTGTTAAAGATCCGGAGATCCACCGAGGTCAAAAACTTGGATTTATTATTGGGCTTTCATCATGTACAACATACTAGAAAATCATAACTAATACTGCATTTGATGCAAGGTAAATAATTCGGATCTTTGTCGAAAGCCCTATCGCCAAAAATGGCACAATACGATAAGGTTTCAAACTTTTTTACTCGTCCACTATATTCATCTGATTGAAAAATGTTTCTTACAAAAGTTTTAGAAAATTACATGCTTTATAATCGTTGTAATATCTACTTATGCCCTAGGTGGCGCTAGAGAGAAGATATGTTTGAAACACTTGTTTTCGGCTCCTTTTTTCCATTATAGCGGCGCGAGCGGCGGTCGCTCAAAGTCAAAAACTCGGAATATTAATTGGGACACCAAACTGTACAAGTGTACCAAATTACAATACTCCTGGACCATTTGCAAGTCAGAATCTACCCATTGCCTGGACTATCAATTAAAAAAAACAAAACGAAGTCGAAACTAAACAAATTTAACGCTAGTCGAGACACATCCCTTAAAAATATTCCAGCCGATTTAGGCCCAGTTGTATAAAAGGAAATAATCTCGGAGTCAGAGTTAACTCCACGATCTGAATATAAGGTTAGATCTTAGCGGGGACTAGATTAGGTTAGCCCCTAAACACTTGGTGCAGGGTTAACCCGTCCATTTTCTAGAGTCAAATATATTTCCATTTAACTCAGAATTAGGTGTTGATTTAGGTTGATCGTGGAGTTAACTCTGACTCCGAGATTAGCTTGTTTATACATCTGGGCCTTAACGGCTAATGAGACACATCGGCTTTTTAAAATTTTTGGATAGTATTATTCGAAGTTCTTAATCAAATGCCGTTTGTTTCGTTTGTTTGCTCTAGCCAGTACCGGAGTTTCGATTTTTTAAAAGTCACAATTTCAAAAATCGGCGAACTTTAGAAAATATTAGAAACGAAAATATTTAACCGAAATTGGGGCTAGCTTTTCTATTTGAAGTACAACACCCTGTATATTTTATACTAATGGGAAATTTGGAACTATCCGCGTAGTGATACCAAAAATTTTATATTTTGACTTGAGGTTTAGCTCGAAACGAGATTAGCTTTCATATCTCGAATGCAGCCCCCTGTATAATTTTTGATTTTGAAAGTGAGAGAGATTCTGAGTGTGGTATTAGTTGGTACTACTTCAAGTGTTTTTTTTATGTTTAGAGCTTGTAGACTTAACTTCAACACGTACGAAAAAGTTGTTTCATGACCACCGCTGAGTTTCAAATTTTATACAGTCCACTGTTATGGTTATGGACTCTCTAGAGGAGACTCGTCCAATAGTATGGAGTGTGTGTGAAAGGCATTATTGGCATACCCGGAAATTTTTATGGCGTGAGCCCTTTTACCGCGCCCACGCATTCTGTAGAAAGCGTCTATACCGAATGCTATGTAGACGAGTGCGAGTCATGGACCTGTGGATCGGTCATTTCTCAAAATCGATCGAAATTGTTAAAAAAAAGCTACAAACTTCAAGTCCGCTATTTGTGTACTCATCGTTAAAGCAACAAAATGATAATTACCAACATCGCTACTAATGCTTTTAAGTGTGTGGCCGTAAAAACAAAAATAGAAACTTGGCGTTTTCAATGAAAGCATGAAATTTAGAGTTCGTCATCCCCAATTTAAAATTTTTGGTAGTGTACGTGTATATGTGTGTGTACATTTAATAGTAATTCATTTTAATTAACGTAATTACGCTGCGGTTTTTCTATAAAATTGTTGTCAAACTATGAAAACCGCATTTCCCTAACTTTCTTGTGCGACCTGTGTAACGTAATAATCTCTTTCCAAATTCCCTTATTACTAACGAAGCTTCTGGTAACTTAATCAATCCCTCATTAATAGAATTACAAATTAATGAGCTGCTAAAGTCCTAAACGCAAAAATAAAGATGATGATAATAATGATAATAAACAATTTGATAAAGTATTAAATGTGAGGTGTTTATCATGTTTAAGTACAGTATGTTTGCTCGTTTAGTTGCAGCCTGTGAAGACATCCCCATAAGACAGTTCAAGGACGTTTGCCTTTATAGACACTTCCTTCCTCTCTCGAAGTTTTTTTTTACAATGGAACATACACGCCACACACATCAAATAGACATGTCTCGTGTCTCAAGTTTCATATTACTTTATGTGTTTTTCAATTACTATTATGAACCGCAAGTCAATAATCTTTTGACAACCTTCCTCTACTTTTTAGCGATCCAACGCTACTAACCTAACCTCACTGTTGGAGATTTTATTACCATGTTCGTCTTTGATTATTTTCAGCGGGTATTGTTAACAATAAACAATCCTTAGAGAGGGACAGTTTTAGATGATGTTATTACAAGTATACAGTGTGTCCTACAAGTATCAACTCCAGGTCTCCAGGAATGGCTATTGAACGAATTTACTTATTATTTTCTGTAGGGTTCCTTTCGAGTGTCTCAAGTCAAGAATAGAACAATGTTAGCGTGGTGTTTAGCTCTACATTACTCTGCGAACAAACATGGCCTAGTTATGTATTTTCCCTCGACAAAATGGCGACTGTTCGTCGATATATTTTATTCTTAACCTGAAATACCATGAGACGCGGTTTAATCTACGCAAGTGACTCAGTGGCGAAGGTAAAGGATAATAAACCACGTCTCTTTCGACTGTTGGTCAAAGAGCGTTGCCGGGAAGTCGCGATTTTTCGGATAACGTTTTCTTATATTGAGCGTACCGTACCGGTGTTTGTATGTCGACCACGCTCACTCTCTCACATTGTTTTTAATTTACGTAAATATAATATTGTGGATCTCTTACGAGGGTGTGCTATCTTAACAGTAAATCTTGTTCTTGTGCTATTTTTCTAAATCTTTCTACTACAAACTACGGGCTTATATCACACTTATGTGTTAGGGCTTAGACGCTTAAGACGAGTGTTACAAAAATAGGGAGAGAGATAACATAATGTGGTAGTTTTAATAATATACAGCGCCCGAAAATAAATCGTCCGGAATTGTGAACTAAATAAAAACGAAAGAACACCGAAATATCTTAAAACGAAATTTATGGCGTATTTCATTCAACTTTCTTTTGTTTTGGCATTTAAAAAACGTATTTTGTTACTAATTTATAACGAAAAAAAATCGGAATTTTTTGAAGTCCACGGCCTGCTCGATGTTATTTAATTTTTTTATTTTGTTTTGATATTTATGTCGCGAATTAATTCAAGTCGCGCTCTCATTAATTTTTCTTAACTATCGAAACAATTAAAATTATTTATATTTTGTATAAAAGGCGTCTATGGCGAATATGGTGTATGTGTAATGTATATGGTCTATGGTCAGTAACCTTCCGTCTGTGTACAAGTACAACAAAACAAATTGCTATAAATTGACACAGAATGAAAGGTATAAATAAATTAAAATAATTAAATTCCGTTTTGAAATAAATGAGAAAAAACAACAACGGTTTTCCTGTTGAAATACAGACACAAAAAAATGGACGTGTGCGCCACACGTGCGCGTTTATTTGTCCGAAACAACATCCAGTGTATTAAATTTGGCGTATGAGGTATTTGCACGAATGGTATCAAATGCAAAGTACCTACTTAATTTTTTATGTCAAATCAATATTATGGTAGCGTGAAATGTATAATATGACATTGAACTGTCAAATTAATTTTTAGGTTAAATCAACAAGTTAGTCGGTTTGAAGAAGAGCGATGCTCTTTCGACGCTAAACATTTAAAATTACCCACTTAAGCTAAATTTCGTTGTACAAATTAATTCAAACTTTCAACCTCAAAATTGCGCGACCTTGAGATAAAATTGAGCCAAATTGTCTTAACTGGCCCCCTCTTTTTAAAATCGTTTTCAAATTAAATATCGGTAAAATGGCTATTCGATTAACGTACGCTCCTGTATTCTATTTGGAAAAACTAAACCAAAACCAAACGTGCAAAATTGGTTGTGGTGACCAAACAATTTCTATTTTTAAATTTCGTTACTCGTAGACGTTTTACTCATTTTTGATCTTTTGATCTAACTTTAAAGTTTTCATTTTTAATCCGCAAAATTAGCCGTTAATTATGTGATTTAAAAATTAATGAGTGTATCTTGTTGACATAATTTATTTTTCGGCCACAAATTAATTTTTGGGCGATTAATTAGTGGTACCTACGCGTTATAAATTTAGAAAAATGTTTTGGCTTATCATATCAATATTTCATTTAAAGTTCCTCGACTGTCTACGTAGGGCACGTCGATAACATTTAATCTCGCCCATTTACTAAATCGACTCCCACGCTGTATTTCCTATTTTTAAATATACAGGGTGGGCCTATTATCATTAGACTTGAACTGAAAGCCAATTATTACTGGATGTTTACGTTAATAAATTTAATAATTTTATTTATTTTACAATTTCACAGCCAAACTACCTATAACAATAATAATAAATTAAAAACAAAAACTTTTTCTCATGTTGGAAAATGAATCCAATTATTATTTAATTAATTTATGGGCACGTACCACGTACTAATTGTGTTATTCGTATTAAAATTATGGTTTTTCTTATAAACGTGATTAATGCAATTTAGAAGAATAATTCGTTGACATGTGTATAGTATTATTATTATTTTTGTACATACATACTTCAACGTGCGTCTATTGGCGCCTATAGTGTTTAAATAATAATAATATAATTCTCGAGTAAAGGAAGTTGTGTGCGCGCGTGCGACTATTGTAATCAATTTTTTTATTTTTCATTGTTTTTTCTTCTGCTAAGCGATCTGTCTTCACAAATGTAATGGTATGGTAGGTCTTGGTTGATGAAATCTAAATTTTACTATTCTTTCTATTTTTTGTATATTTTTTCTATTATTTTTACTTTCATTTGTTACTGTTTTGTTTTTCGTTAACCTTCAGTCCACCTGAATCCAAAAATGTAATAAATAGTTTTGAAAAAGTCTGTCAAACTGGACGATCGAATTACCAGTAAATTCTACGGAATTCTGCGGTTTCTAAAATGGAGCATGAAACAAAATCCAATGAACCGAACAGTTTGAAAACTGATGGGAGGGAAGCTAAAGGGCTACTACTTCCTGTGAAAAAATTTTAAGAATTTTGTAGAGCCCAATTGTAAGTTATTTGGCATCAAACTTGATGATCGAATTACTAGTACAATCCCCGGAATTTGGTGGTTTCTAAAATGGGACAAGAAACAAAATTCAACGAACCGAAAAATTTGAAAACTGATGGGGGGAAAGCTAAAGGATTACTACTTCTTGTACAAAAATTTGAAGAATTTTGTAGAGCCCAATTGCAAGTTATTCGGCATCAAACTTGATCGAATTACTAGTACAATCCCCGGAATTTGGTGGTTTCTAAAATGGGACTAGAAACAAAATTCAATGAATGGAAAAATTTGAAAACTGATGAGAGGAAATTTAAAGGGCTACTACTTCCTGTAAAAAAATTTGAAGAATTTTGTAAAGCTTAATTGCAAGTTATGCGGCATCAAACATGATGATCGAATTACTAGTTCAATCTACGAAATTTGGTGGTTTCTAAAATGGAGCATGAAACAAAATCCAATGAACCGAAAAATTTGAAAACTGATGGGAGGAAAGCTAAAGGGCTACTACTTCCTGTACAAAAATTTGAAAAATTTTGTAAGGCCCAATTGCAAGTTATGCGGCATCAAACATGATGATCGAATCACTAGTTCAATCTACGAAATTTGGTGGTTTCTAAAATGGAGCATGAAACAAAATCCAATGAACCGAAAAATTTGAAAACTGATGGGAGGAAAGCTAAAGGGCTACTGCTTCCTGTACAAAAATTTGAAAAATTTTGTAAAGCCCAATTGCAAGTTATGCGGCATCAAACATGATCGAATTACTAGTTCAATCTACGAAATTTGGTGGTTTCTAAAATGGAGCATGAAACAAAATCCAATGAACCGAAAAATTTGAAAACTGATAGGAGGAAAGCTAAAGGGCTACTGCTTCCTCTACAAAAATTTGAAGAATTTTGTAAAGCTTAATTGCAAGTTATGTGGCATCACACTTGACGATCGAATTACTAGTACACTCTACGGAATTTGGTGGTTTCTAAAATGGGGCATGAAACAAAATTCAATGAACCGAAAAATTTGAAAGCTGATGGGAGGAAAGTTAAAGGGCTACTACTTCCTGTAAAAAAATTTGAAGAATTTTGTAAAGCTTAATTGCAAGTTATGTGGCATCACACTTGACGATCGAATTACTAGTACACTCTACGGAATTTGGTGATTTCTAAAATGAGGCAAGAAACAAAATCCAATGAACCGAAAAATTTGAAAACTGATGGGAGGAAAGCTAAAGGGCTACTACTTCCTGTACAAAAATTAGAAGAATTTTGTAAAGCCCAATTGCAAGTTATGCGGCATCAAACTTGATGATCGAATTACTAGTACAATCTACGAAATTTAGTGGTTTCTAAAATGGAGCATGAAACAAAATCCAATGAACCGAAAAATTTGAAAACTGATGGGAGGAAAGCTAAAAGGCTACTACTTCCTGTAAAAAAATTAGAAGAATTTTGTAAAGCCCAATTGCAAGTTATGCGGCATCAAACTTGATGATCGAATTACTAGTACAATCTACGAAATTTAGTGGTTTCTAAAATGGAGCATGAAACAAAATCCAATGAACCGAAAAATTTGAAAACTGATGGGAGGAAAGCTAAAGGGCTACTACTTCCTGTACAAAAATTTGAAGAATTTTGTAAAAGCCCAATTGCAAGTTATGCGGCATCAAACTTGACGATCGAATTACTTGTACACTCTACGGAACTTGGTGGTTTCTAAAATGGGGAATGAAACAAAATCCAATAAACCGAAATTTTTAAGCTCACGAGAGAAAAACTAAATAACTGCTACTTCTTCTCCTAAAATTTGAACAACTTTGTAGGGGCCAGTTGTAAGTCATTCGGCGTCAAACTCGACGATCAAATTACTAAAATCCGCGGAATTTCGCGGCTCTTAAAAGAACTAAAAACAAGAAAAAACATGCCAATTAGCGAATTACAATACCTTTTGTTATTTACTTTTCTTAAAGAATGTTATTTAAGTTGTAAGACTTTTTTTTCCTCTTTTCCCTTTACATGCAACGAAATTCCTAATAGCTACAAGTTACAGAACAACAGAACACTTTTTGACTTTTAATCTGATAAAGTCTAAGCTTTATTATGTTAATCTGTGCACGATGGTAATTGAAAATACGAGAACGTTATTTATTAATTTCGACCTTTTGTGTCAAGAAGCCATAAATAATTGACGAAGGTATGAAACCACTCACTTTCCTGTCGTGATAAAAATTTCTCGTGTGTGTTGAGGTTTACTAATATATACCGGCTGTGCTAGTTAAGTGTCATTTATGTCTCTTTTGTTTCTTTTGAACACACAATAAATTCTTTTATACGACCCAAGGTGTGTTTTTGAGCAGAATCAGATACTTAAGCCACTTCTGGATTTACCAGAAATGACCACCAGTTGGGAATTTTTAATATAGCGTCCTATATATAGATATTGTTGAAGTAGAGGGAAGTTATATTTTTTTAATCAGCAAGTGCTTTGGTCAGCATGAAATATTTCAAGTTAACGCTAATTTTACAAAAACATTCCTATGGTATCAACATTTTTTGCCAATTTCAGAAATATAATAAGAAACAGAATGTTAGATTTAAAATCTATAACTACTGAAGCTTTACGGTTAAACCGGAAGCGGCACCCTGTATACCCTACGAGCAGTTTTTTCGATCTAATCGATGATCGAAATGGATTAGTTGACTTTATAATGTAGACATAAACAAAAACAAGGTCAATTTTGTGTGCAAAAATTATAGTTATGGCATAATAAATATTTCGAAATTTAAATTTTAAAAAGCGACAAGCGTTGAAACTTAACATCTACATACACCACCTCATTTACTTACCTATTTTTTCTTTTTCTCTCACATAATTATTATGCATCAATGTACATCAATCTTCCAACTGACTTATTCAAATAAGCGGCGTACAATGTTGGTCTCTTTTTTTTTTAAAAGTTCGTTAATCGTTTTCTTGACAGACTCCAAACAGCAGCTATCTCTCAGTTTCGTAAACGTATAATTCTTCCAAGTGGTTAACTTATTTTAAGACTTGTTAAAATTCCAATCGTTTGAATGAAAAGAAGGGGATTTTTAATTAATTATTTACATCGACTGCCAATGCAACACCAAATTAAACTCGACTAAAATCGCTTTTGGAAATGTGCCAACTTTACTCTCGCTTTACTCGCTATGAAGGTGAATATTCATCGGCCGCTTTTTATTGTTTAACGTCTACTAACATTAAAATTTCATTTTAAACTATTTGCATCCAGTTCGAAGGACCAGACGGTTTAATCTTTTTTGCGTGACTGTCTCAAAACTGTTTTTTTGCCAACGAGGTTGACTAAGTTTACTATGCGCAGGAGAATTAACCGAGGAAGGCAACAGTAACAATGAACAAGACTTCGCCGGCTCAAAATTTGGAAAGCGCGTTTGCGGAAAAAGCGCTATAAATGGACGAGAATGTTTGAAAACAATTGATATGGTTGGATCTTATAGAGGACATTTCTCTCTTAAATTTGCTTCATAATCATATTTTGCGTAAAAACGACCGTTTGCGAGATATTTACGGTAGAAAATCACATGATGAAGACACAACTTTGCGCATGCAGCGTGCTCTAAACTACCCTTCATTTTGCGCGCCGATTTCTCGATTAGACTAGCGATTAGCCAAATGATGTATCCGACATCTTCTACGCAAAATTTCATAACGTATAATTTTACTCTCATTATTTTTTTCATTTCGAAAGACGGTTCGCCTAAAAAATGAGAAAATGTAGAATCAAGTCAGTTCGGGGACTCCTTTTAGTTTGGAAACTCTTCAGGCCATTATTCCCAGTTAGAGTCCGTTGTAGTTAGTGTACAAAGTACAAAAAGTGTTGTTTTAATAGTAATTTGCCTGACCCTGGACAAAAGAGACAGTTAGAACAACTCGCAACTCGCTGGTCCTTCGAGCCGTTAGTGCCAAATCTTTTGTGTGCGTTTGGTTGGTTTATCAACTTTTAACAATAAATACAATATTAATTTCCCATTAAATTTCTAATAATAATACTTAAGAATTTACAGCCTTTGTTTAATAACAAATTACTTAAATCAACTTATCGCTCTGACGTAACATTTAAAAGTGTTAAATTATCTGCTTATTGCTTAATTATAAATAATTCTTGAAAACTTACACAATCGATTTATGAAGGCATCCTTCAAAGAGAGAATAAGAGGAGGATTTAATTAATATAGTGTTTAACTGTTTAGTCGATCAGGTCAACTAACTTTTATAACAGACATAATCCAGACACATTAGTTACTAGTAGGTATTATACGGTCGTATAGTACAACGAGAGAATACCTAAAAACTTTTAAATCAATACTTTTTGTCATTGTATGTAAATTATTGAAGGAATTAAAGTATTATTTTATAATAATACAAGAGTTATTTACGGATTATTGTAATTTAATAACAAAAGATAAAAATAATCTGTTTAAAATGAGGTTATGTCAAATTGATATAAAAGAGTTATTATTATTACATCACAAACATTTTTATTTTGAACCATCGTTTGTTTTATGTTAGATTAATCAACGAACTTATCACTTATCAGTATACAGTATGTTTAACAAATCGTTTCAAAACGTTAAGTTTGACAGGTGTCAAAAAAATGCAGTATTGGACAATTTCCAAGCCTTCTCGATACAACTTTCGTTGTGATCCCTATTATTCCGTGTAATACATTACGTCATTTTAAATCTCTTAGTTTTTCTAAAAGCAATTGTTTTCAAATGAAAAAGGCCTTGATAGTCGTAACTAGAGTAATAATTTAAACAAGTGCTTGCTTGTACACAACATACATATGTATCTATTTACTATATTTGTACCGTACCTACATACTTATCCGGTGTGAAGGATGAGCGAAATGAACAAATTACTCATTTAACTTGACTTTTTAAACTTAAACAATAGAGTTGTTGCAATGACCAATATACGATTTTGGCTCAAGATGCGAACAACATAACCTTTGAAATGGAGTTATTAATTTGTCATGTGAAATATTAACTATTTACATAAAAATGGGTACAAATAGACAAAAATATGCCGGAAATAGTACCAAACAATGGTATGCTCAGAATCACTCGCTGATTTCCAAAATTTAAAATTATACTGGGTGTTCAATTAGAAATAGAAAAGCTCTCATTTCCGATCGAACTTGAAGTCAAAATACAACATTTTTGGTATCACTAGAGAGACAATTTCGCAATCTTTCGAAGGACTTTAATTATACAGAGGTTTGTATTTAAAATGGGAAAGTTAACCTCATTTCCGGTGATACTAGAAGTCAAAATATAACATTTTTTGTATTACTATACAGGTGGTATTACAATAGTTTTTAAAATCTTGAAATATACAGGATGTTTTCTAAGACTTTGTATTTGGCTAATTTCCGGTTTAACCGGAAGTTTTTTTAAACTTAAATATTATAAAATAATAGAAATTTATGAAATAAATTAATGTTTCTACTTGCAATTATAAATTTTAATTTTCATAAAATCATAAATTTTTTAAATTGAAATTGAACAAATCAAAACTCCGGTTCTGGCCGTAGCAAACAAACGAAATAAGCTGCGTTTGATTAAAATACTCGATATTCACAACATATCTTAGAATATAAGAAAACGACCCTTTCTTATTTTAAAAGCCAGCTGTTTCAAAACTGAAGTCCTATATTTTGCCTACGTATTCCTGTATTTAGATTTCTATAATAATAATTATCCTCAAAGTCATAATAAAGAAACTATAACATGAGACAATTGTTATACTGGCCGCCATTTTGAATATGCAAATTTAAAAATGAATTTTTTAAAATTAGGGTTCATGCGTACTAACTTATAGCTGAGTATAAATAGTGTGAGTCAAAATTTTCCAAAATGCAACCAAAATAACCCCCTTATTTTGAGCCATCCTGTATAGATTTAGTTTAAAGGCTTACTGTGTCAATGAAATTTTGTTAAAGTGGCTGAAAAGCCAAATTTCATTAAAGGAGTTACACATAGTCACACACTCGCCCAAACACACTCTTTCCTGAATTATTTGTACATTTTCAAATTGGGGATGGGAGTGGGGGAGGGGGGTAACACCTGGAAATTGCTGAAATATTAAAGATATAAGTGTTTCGCGAT
Source organism: Malthinus flaveolus (assembly GCA_950108345.1). Classification (NCBI taxonomy): domain Eukaryota; kingdom Metazoa; phylum Arthropoda; class Insecta; order Coleoptera; family Cantharidae; genus Malthinus; species Malthinus flaveolus. The sequence continues at coordinate 2,056,394 of OX467288.1, forward strand.
CGTATTGAGTTTTAAAATAAAGAAAGTTGGTGCAAAAGGAAAAATTGATACATTTATCAAATGTATGATGTGTTGCCTACCTTCGGCACCTTTTGTGTCGCTATAGGCAACACGTGGGATATTATTAATTTTTTGCTCATACCTACATGGTTTTATTAACAAAAAATTTCATGCATAACAAGTTATTTCATCTACTCGCACCTAATTTCAAAAAACTCGTTACAAATACTTCAAACTTCAAAGCCGCTTTGGTAATACCTTTTACCTCTATTTACATCTTAAGTCAAACATTAATTATCTTTTTTATCTATTTTTGTAAACGATAGCGTTAAGGTACATAATACGTGGTCCCTAATAAACTAATAATATATTACCCGCGGCTATTGGCTATAATCCGGTACAAGTTTGTTAATTGTAGTTTTTAACTAATACAAGGTTACCTTGTCAACATCTTAATTTCAAAAAATATGTTAAAATGAGCAAATAAACACCCTCTACCTGGGTAGATTTTCGAAATTGCCACTTAAATAAATTAATGATGGTGTTGTGTTCAAATTTGTGCCCGATGAAGCTACGTGTTTGAACTGAACTTCCTTAATGTTTGTGGTTTTCGCGGTTTTAAATTATCGCTATAAAATTGCTATAAATTTTACTACGCATTGTGTGTAAAAATTTTAAGGTACCTACTACTATAATCTTAGACTAAACAAATGCCACTCGATATGTTTATAAATCAAGTGTCTAATCCAAAAAGCTTGAAATTTGGCACATGCTGGGTGTTTCTCGTCATCTGACTTAGCAATATCACCCTTAACCCCCGTAAGTTGTTTATCTTTTGAGATAATAACCTAAAATTTCATGAAGTTGAATATCGGGCTTACAGGGTGTTTGCAAAGTCAAATTCATATCCATATCACCATATCGTCCCTTAGTATTATGAAAATGGGAAAGTTACACAATGAAAGTTAGCACCACATTAGTAAGAAGAAGTAATTCGAAAAATGTTTAAATTTAAACGCGACAGACGACAAGCGGAGACAAATTGTGACAAGAAATAAAACAAACATATAAACAATATTTTTCAAAGTGCTAAAATATGTTATCGTTCTCGCCCTAAATTTACACGCCTTGTAACTTTTAAGTAGTAGCTCGTGTTCGAGATACATTTACACCCTCTTTCAATACAAAAATTCCACCCTATTTCTGTCTATATATTTTTATTTATAAAAGCCCATCCAATTTCTGACTCGAGTGTGTGTGTAATCATTTACTTTCTAAGACAACTTTTCTGCTCAGCTTACGAAAAGAAAATATTTTATCGGTTAGAATAAATACGTGTTGCTGTATTTGTTTCAATTAAAAAAAAATAGATAGTTAAAATATCATTAATTTGGATATCATCTACAGTGTTGTTCTTTTATTTTTCATTTTTTATTTTTTGTTTTTTATTTTTTATTTTTTGTTTTTTATTTTTTTATTTTTACTAACAGGGCAGAATCCCTTTCTTATTTCCATAATCTAAAATTATACAGGGTATTCTATTTTAAATTGGAAACTGACATTTCCGGTTAAACTAGAAGACAAAATATATAACATGTTTGGTATCATTAGATAGATAATTTTAGAGTATTTTAGAAATTTTAATCACCTTTGGTTTTTTAAAGTTGTCAGTTTTGAAATTATTTTACAAATCGACTAAAGTCGTATACTTGCTCAATTTGAGTAATTTTAATTATTGTATTCAATTAATTATTAAACAATTTTGGTACTTTTACTACACCCTGTATTTATAACGTTCAATTTATTTCACATAAAATAAACTTTGCTTCCTGTTTAATGCAGAAAAATCATTGTACTAAATTTTTAAACAGGATGTAAATAATATGTGGATTTGTTTTAAAATTGATGTCCTTTTTATTAATCTATGATAGGAGTAGGAGTCACTAATATACAGGGTGGCTTAGTTACAATAAATTTCACACTATTGCCCGATATTATTAAAAATAATAAAATAGTCATAGTTTAAGATTTATATTCACTTAGGTGAAGGTAAATCCTGCTCGAAGGACCATTGAGAATCGATTACAAATTTATAATTTATAACAAACGTAGTAATACAAAATAGTGGTTTAATTGTACTAAATTATAGTTCATTACCGGTCTCTGAATACTTGCACTTAGCGCAATTAACGTTAGCATCTGTCTTACGATTTTGGCATTAATATAAGACAGACGAATTAATTAACCACAATAGTGACGTAATTAAAATGTCTGCAGAGAGGAAGCTCAAAAGTTCGAAGAAAAGTCGAATTATATAAGAGGAGGTTGAATCACATTTTATGTATTACAATTAATTACTACCATCCTTGGACGTCGCCTTATTAATTTTTTTACAAGAGGAGATTGTCAATTAACTGATGCTTAATTATTATACAAAAAAAGGGTTGTTGAACAATTCGACCAGGGTCAATATTTGATTAGGATACTTTAATTGCTTTAGGAAAAATTAAATTTAAGAACGCTCTAACACTCTAAACCCTTAGCTGTACGAATACGTACTGTTTAGTATAATAATAATAATTTTGAGTTCAAATTGTTATTACGTATAATTAAATAATCGGTCAATATACTAACTGAAGCTATAATTGCTGCCTGTGAATGACAGTTCTATAATTAACTATACAATTAGGTAATTAAATTTAATAATTTAATACAATTATTATTTAACGATCTCATTTTAGAATTAAATGAATGTAAATTTTGGCGTTTTTTAAAAATTCCATTTTCACAAATCACAAATAAGGAAAAAGTACTTTAATATATTAATAATAACTTATAACAACAATTAGTATTAATAAAGAAATTGATAAAATCGTATACTCAATTACAAATGTTTTTAACTATGTTAATGGAGTCTTTGATTGATACAAATTTTTTTTATACCAATTAATATCGTGATTAGTTGATATTGTGCTTTTTATTACCCGCTAGATGGCGTTGCTAATTAATTTTTAAAATATATTATGTAATTGATAAGTGAGTAATTAGTAATTGCACTTAAGGGGACTCGAAAGTGAATTTGTAAACTCGCAAGCGTGTAGCAAACGTCTAAGAATGTGCTCGATATAGAGTCTCCGCTCTTGCCTTGTAATTTTCCGGAGGCATTTTTTATTCAATTGAAAATTTTTCCTCTCATAGAATAAGGTTTAGAGTATGCCCGTACAGTAATGCTTTTTTAAATTTTTTGTCAGTAGCCGTGGAAATACCTTTTAAAGTAGAGTGTAAAATGACGCACTTTGAATACTGACAAAAATATAAATAAAATACTACTAGACGGACATACTACCTTGGCCCAATTTCTATAAAATAAAGAAACTTTAACTGAAAGAAAATCTTTTCGGAAAATTGTAAGACAATAGTAAAGACTCTGCTAGCGAGTTAACAATGTCACTGCGGAGTCCCCTTAACTTATGCGCACTTCATTTTAAATTAGGACTAAAATTTGTTACTTATGCCTACTGCGTAAATAATTGCAAACTTTTCGAAAAAAAGTTGAAAATCGCAAAGTTTTTAATAATATACAGGGTGAATTTATATCGGTAGCTCGTTCTATTTGGAATTACGTCGAGTTATGTTGGAAATACAGGAAAATGCGCTTAACAAAACTTTACTATCAAGAAATGACCTACATTGTAAAAATATTTTTAAATATACAGGGTGTATAATAAAAGCGCTACATAACCTCTCTTATTATTTTAAGCGACACTTTGAATTTTTGATAGCGAAATTGGATTTACTTACTCACTCTAAGTAAAAAAGTACAGGAGTCACTTGGGCCTCAAAGGAACAATTTTTGAGATATTTCATAATTTTAAAAAATAATCAAAATTTAATTAAGACATTGAAAAATTAGCGTTTTTTTTCTTTTTAACACGTTATAGTTCGGGATTTGGAGCACTTAATCTGATTCGAAGTTTTGTAGTATCTTCTACAGGGTGTTCGCCACCGTGCGTTACTTTTACTCATTTTTTGTGTCAGTTAAGTTCAATATTCGAAATGGTTCATGGCGGTACTTATCGATGCTTAGAGAATTAATTATTTTATGCATTTGCACTAAGACGGCTATGGTTATTTCGCTTCAATTTTGCCCTTCTTTGTTCTTCTTTTATAATGAGATAAAAATTATAAATCTGCAATTCTCAATGAAAGCAAAAAAATCGATCACTTTATTAATTATTAGCAGTGAAATTGGCAGTACATACTACGTTATTTGCTTCCTTCAATATCGAAGTTTTGATCTGGCATTAATTCTAAATGTAGGTTAATTAAAAGAGCTCGTTATACAATAACCATATAATAGATGTGAATAAGTTTCATTACTGATGGTAATGAATTGTTCATTTGTTTTTCTGTAATTAAATTTGTTTTTATTGAGAACGAGAGATTTATCATTTTTATCTCATCTCAATTAGTATTATAGAGAGGAAAATGCAAATGGGGTCCCTCAAGGCTTCGTGTTAGATCCTTGTTTTTTACTCAAAGTCGAGCTATAGTAATTGAATTACTTATTCTTTTTGTGTAGTGTAAAAGGGTCACGCGACTATAGTGAGACATTTGTATGAAAGTTTCAATGTACTTTTGAGGCACGAATTAAAGGTGTTTTTGAATACTACGCCATTCTTTCTTCCTTTCAAGTCTTCCTCGCTCACGCTCCTTATAATTGTAATCGTAATCGGGCTGCGCTACTGAATGTAAAATTTATAGCCTTCTCATCTCTTGATGGTTTTAGAATAGATACTTATTATTCTATTATATGTAAGTTAAACGATAATGGATGCTGTCGAACATTTAAAAAAATGTTTGGAATCATTAAAATGTGGTAAACAATTATAAAATTCCATTCATTTTCATGCGGATAGATCATTTAGAATGATACTGCACAATGTGCCTACATTTAACAAAAGCACAACGTTTCAAATTTCCTGTTTAACTAAATATGTAACTACCATTAAAAAGTGAAATGATGAGGATTAGTGAATGATCACATAATAGCTATTAAATTATGAAGCTTTCTATAATTTTATAGCGTTTTACTACTTACTACCTGCTTCGAAACCTACACACTACACATTCGCCAACAAATACCTAAAGTTTATTATTAATGTGCACCAAATACGAGCTGTGCCAAATGCAAATTGGACCTGCTGTTGTCAAATACACTTTCTGATTCATCTATGCATAAATCATGGAATTCCGTACTTCCTGTTGGAGGTCATTTTTGTAATGTGACCTCCGAAAAGCTTTAAATAGGTGTAACAAAGGACTAATTATATTGCACCAAAATTCTATTCTAATCGTCAAATTTGTCCTTGATCTTCACGCATTGGTACATTTTGGGGTAGACCACGTCATGGTGAAGGTTATCGAACACGGTTCACTTTTCGCGTAATAGGGATAGTATGGCCATTTTTATAGGTTTTTGATAGTTAGGCCCTCGGCGTCGTGAAGAAGGTAGGGTGGCTGGCACTTCATTTTAAAACTCCCTCGAATGGCGAGCTTACGCGAACGCGGCTTAGCCATTCAGTGGGTGCATTCGTTATGATTTTACTTTGTGTCGCGAATAGGGCGCCGACATTCGACAACTACGTCTGAATTTCTAATTTTCGCCAAATTTAGTTTTTGAGGAGTCGAGTAGACTAAGACTATCCTCAATTGGTGTGGCGCAAAAACAAAACCTCTTACCCCAGAACTCGACATATCTATATGACCTTTAGAAAAGTGCATTGGTTATTTGTAACAAACTACGTAAGAGTCGCAGCCTACTCGTAATTTCTTTTAGAAACTGCAAAAAAATGTGAAATGAATCATCCATTCGAGTTGTGCTACCTACAAACCAGTAAAACAGTCACATCGCCACTCGAAACGAAACATCCGTGAAAATCGTGTGCACTGTGCACAACACTTTTGAATAGTTGTACGACTAAAAGTAGGTGGGTCACCTATAAATAAATAGCACTAGGAGAGCGAAATTGAACAGATAGGACACCGACCTGCTTATTGTTAAAATATCCGTTAGTTCCTAGTAAGCGCGGACGTTACAAAGCGAAAAACTTTTTTTAAACCAATTTGAGAGGGCGATCCACCACAAAAGGTTACGAAAGTACAAAACGCATTTAAAGAGAATCGAAAACTCGCTTTGCCGTTTATGTAACAACGTGCACTTACTTTTATGGATATATAAGAACATCGCTATTTCATTCCATTCATTTTTCTTTCGAGGCAATTTAACGTAGAGAGAGACTATTTAACACCGCCTCGAACGGAGCTTCTTTCTTTATACAAAGGACCAATTGCAAATTCTTCGAGTGTTACTTCAAAGAAGATGATGTCTTCAATTTGGGCAAATATGTGCAGCACATAAAAGTCAAGACGTGTGATTCATGATGTGCAACTTTTTATTTGAAAGGACGCTCTAAACTAGCGCGCGCATAGGTGGCGTTGGAAATTGTTGATTTTTTTGTTTCTGCCGAACTTTGACATCGACCTTCTTATCGTTTTTTTGGGGTACAAAAATAATTTTAGACAAAATATAATCCTTTCAAATCTACGTAACGCAGTCTGGATCTTTAGACGAAAAATAAACTTTTTATTGCGAATTCTACAAGTGTTTTGAAAGAAAGATGTCATCAATTTGCACAAATATTCACCAATGAGAGTCAAGACGTGATTCATTTAAAAGTTTTTATTGCAAACAACGGTCAAAATTAAAGTGCCTCCCTTTTGGAAATTCTAAATTTTCTAATTTCACTTAATTTTGGCATAGGGAACTTTTAAGTTATGTTCTAAAAATAATTATCGCAAACTGAAAAATGCATAGGTGAGTTAAGTAGGCGACGAAAGCGTGTCAGTTAAGTTTGATTGCTTGTTACTTTTTCTTTTATTTCTTGTCGTCCTAAACAGAAGCCACATAATTAGTGTCTGTCTATTAGTGAACTCGAGGGACTCCCTATCATTTAATTTATTAATTATCTCGTTTAATTCTATTTAACGTTAGCAAATAAAGAAAACAGACGCATCCAAAAATAATTCTTCTTCCATTGTGTCTATCATACGACGAAGATGGGAATTTGTTGCCAATTTTCGAGAGTTTTCAAGGAAGTTGAGATTTGTGACTTTTGGAGGGTGGTTCACAAAGAGAGAGGGGCTCAAACCGTCCGGGAGTTACTGACAACTCAGACGTTTTTCTTCTCCAAATTTATTTTCTGGGCGTGATGTCTCCAAACGCATTTTAACAAAAAAATTGAAATTTTTTCAAAAAGTCCATTTTTGACTTTGCAAGGGATAAGATGGCGTCTACGCTGGCTAACGATGGCGTCGAAATTTGACGTTTGAATCGCTCTAAATTTGTATACGAACGTCATAGCGACTTGTAGTTTACGTTGAAGTGTTTCTCTTAACGATACCTTTAAAATGAGGTGCAACTCGACAAAATGTTTTTTATTTATTTTAAAGCCACCCCTACCCCTTCCTTCTCGCGAGGGCAGCGTCGTTAAAATCCTCAAAAATGACTACAAGTAGCTCTTCAGTACGTTAATAAGTTCAAAATTACACCCTCTGAATTATAGCAGATAAAAAATCGTCAAGGGTTGTAAATTATATTTATGACACACACACACTGTATATTTATAGATTTTTCGTTTGAAATAGCATTTACATATTCAAAACTCGTGTGCAGCACGAGTCATATTATTAATTTTGCAATGCTAATAGCCTAATAGGAGCAAAGACGACGTAACTTCTTGCCAAAGTCTTGTGAGAAAATACTTTTGGGTCAGTCACCGGAAATACCGCGCAGTCTGAGCGCCACTTTTATATTCGTTCCTTGGTTCCTATATTTGTTTCGAACAAAACCTGACTTTTGTGTGAATTACTTCTTTTGTTACGCCACCATTAACTTTTCCATTTGTCGATTTTAAGATTTGAGCGTCGAAGTTTGTTATTTAGACGTTGTAGTAATCTGTTAAATCGTTCGTCTAACCCATTTCTTTTATTATAGAAGTTCGTATGGTAACATCTGGTTAGATTTGTATCGAGGATGCTTTGTCAATGTGACAAGATCAACTTGGATTTGCATAGTTATAAGTTGTCTTATTTTTAGATTTTTTCCGTTTGTTTGTTTCATTTACATTACTTTTGTGTGGATGTGTGTGTAAGTGGATGTGTATGTATGTGATAGTAGACGAAAAAAATAGATCTAAGTAGGCCACATTTTAACATTTCATATGTTTATGCACTTATACTGAAAACTTAGAAGAATGTTTGGGCCCAAAGTAGTTTTCTTTTTCTGTAACCCAATTGTTACATAACCAAATAACCATTCATAGCAAATTTAAATTCCCTCATCTGTCGGGCTATATTGGTTGCGTTACAGTGCACGCACTCAAATTTCTCACAAACTGTAAAATCTAGATTGAAAAGGGAGCTTTAGCAAAGACTTCAGCACTTGTCAGGAAGACGCAGTTAAAGATTTTCATTTCACTTCAGTTTTGCACATAAGCGGTAACTAAATAGAGCGAGACGTCTGCAGCGGGCAGCGGGTAAATATACCAAAACAATTAATACAAAATTTTTGGCAATGTAGGCTAAAAGAATATTGCAAATGAATAATGAAACCGACTGTCTGCGACTCCTCAGTCGCAACATTAACTTTTTGATCTTTTTTCAATTTTTCGCTTATAACTTGAAAACTACGCCTTTTTTGAGAAAAGTGCATATATCTAAAAATAAACTACATCAAATTTGCCATAAATTCTATTCCTTAGATTTTTTCTTAATACGGACGGTTTAGGCGCTAGAGCGCGCTAAAGTTTGACAAAAATTTCAAAATCTGCCTAAAACTGATTTCTTTAGTTTATCGCTTATAACTCGAAAACTACGTACTTTATGGGAAAAGCGCCCTTATACAAAGATAAACTACATGCAATTTTCTACAAATTATGTATGTTAGGTTTTTTCTTAATACAAACGATTTAAGCGCTAGAGCGCGCCAAAGTTTGTAAAAATTTCAAAATCTACCAAAAAACTGATTTCTCTAGTTTATCGCTTATAACTCGAAAACTACGTACTTTATGGGAAAAGCGCCCTTATACAAAGATAAACTACATGCAATTTTCTACAAATTATGTATGTTAGGTTTGTTTCTTAATACGAACGGTATAAGCGCTAGAGCGCGCCAAAGTTTGACAAAAATTTCAAAATTTGCCAAAAAACTAATTTCTCTAGTTTATCGCTTATAACTCGAAAACTACGTACTTTATGGGAAAAGCGCCCTTATACAAAGAGAAACTACATGCAATTTTCTACAAATTATGTATGTTAGATTTTTTTCTTAATACAAACGGTTTAAGCGCTAGAGCGCGTCAAAGTTTGACAAAAATTTCAAAATTTGCCAAAAAACTAATTTCTCTAGTTTATCGCTTATAACTCGAAAACTACGTACTTTATGGGAAAAGCGCCCTTATACAAAGATAAACTACATGCAATTTTCTACAAATTATGTATGTTAGATTTTTTTCTTAATACAAACGGTTTAAGCGCTAGAGCGCGTCAAAGTTTGACAAAAATTTCAAAATTTGCCAAAAAACTAATTTCTCTAGTTTATCGCTTATAACTCGAAAACTACGTACTTTATGGGAAAAGCGCCCTTATACAAAGAGAAACTACATGCAATTTTCTACAAATTATGTATGTTAGATTTTTTTCTTAATACAAACGGTTTAAGCGCTAGAGCGCGTCAAAGTTTGACAAAAATTTCAAAATTTGCCAAAAAACTAATTTCTCTAGTTTATCGCTTATAACTCGAAAACTACGTACTTTATGGGAAAAGCGCCCTTATACAAAGAGAAACTACATGCAATTTTCTACAAATTATGTATGTTAGATTTTTTTCTTAATACAAACGGTTTAAGCGCTAGAGCGCGTCAAAGTTTGACAAAAATTTCAAAATTTGCCAAAAAACTAATTTCTCTAGTTTATCGCTTATAACTCGAAAACTACGTACTTTATGGGAAAAGCGCCCTTATACAAAGATAAACTACATGCAATTTTCTACAAATTATGTATGTTAGGTTTGTTTCTTAATACGAACGGTATAAGCGCTACAGCGCGCCAAAGTTTGACAAAAATTTCAAAATTTGCCAAAAAACTAATTTCTCTAGTTTATCGCTTATAACTCGAAAACTACGTACTTTATGGGAAAAGCGCCCTTATACAAAGAGAAACTACATGCAATTTTCTACAAATTATGTATGTTAGATTTTTTTCTTAATACGAACGGTTTAAGCGCTAGAGCGCGCCAAAGTTTGACAAAAATTTCAAAATTTGCCAAAAAACTAATTTCTCTAGTTTATCGCTTATAACTCGAAAACTACGTACTTTATGAGAAAAGCGCCCTTATACAAAGAGAGACTACATGCAATTTTCTACAAATTATGTATGTTAGATTTTTTTCTTAATACAAACGGTTTAAGCGCTAGAACGCGCCAAAGTTTGCCAAAAATTTCAAAATCTGCCTAAAACTGATTTCATTAGTTTATCGCTTATAACTCAAAAACTACGTACTTTTTGGGAAAAGCGCCCCTATACAAAGAGAAACTGCATACATGCAATTTTCTACAAATTATATTTGTTAGGTTTTTTTTTTAATACTAGCGCGCCAAAGTTTGACAAAAATTTCAAAATGTGCCAAACAACTGATTTCTTTAGTTTACCACTTATAACTAGAAAACTACGTGCTTTATGGGAAATGCTGTTCTATAGAAAAATAAAGTAAATTAAATTTCCTACAAATTACCTCACCTAGGTTTTTTTGTCAGTCAACAAAAGAAAAACCCACCGCGTGATTACCATTGAAGTTGCGCAGTAGATTTGTACTACAGTTGCTTAGGAACGAACGTAGATAATGCCGTGAAGTTATTAACAATATTTCTGTTGCAGATGTTAGTTTTAAACGTGCTAGTTTGTGTTTTATACTAGAGCAGCGTTAATCACGTGGTTCGTTTTTCTTTCGCTGGGATCACTATAATGTTTGCTAGCTCTCTTGAACTAAGCTGTTCGTGCAAAACTGCAAGACACACAAATTACGAGATCATTCCACCCTTATTTTTTTAAAGGCGCGCCGTTATAAATTATAATGCAATTTAGCAATTTAATATTCACAATAAACTTTACAATAAGACATTTAAATTGGAAATTAGTATTTAAGTGTTTATAATACGCATTTTAATGCACTTACTTAGTACATGTTTTGTTTATTTTAAAAAACTTTTATATCATTTTTTAATCGTTTCTCGCCTATAAAAGACACGAAATGGAGTTCTAATAAAAATATTTGATGCAAATATTATGGGTGCGTAATTTTAATAAGATTGGTAATGATGGTAATGACGAAAAATTAAGAGCAGTAACCTTTTATTGAATGTAAACAGTGACGTAAAATTAAAAAGCTCTTGAAATTATCTGTCATCAATGAAGGAATAAAGAATAGAAAATGTAATGTAATTTCGTTAATGAACTAATAAAATTTAAATTTAAGTTTTTTATAGGCTATTATATTTGTACCTTCTCGCGTTCTCTCACGAGTTTACGTCCCTGGCAGCCTGGGCTCTTTAGTCAAAACGCAGCTGCATCGAATCGCATTTTCAGCGCCTACGCTAACGCCAAACACAAAATTACGTAATTATATCGAAATACACGTAATTTCGGTTATATATTTGGGAATTGAATGACTTAATTTGCAGATCTTTTCTTTCTTCACAAACAGGAGAACGCAGTAGTGTTCGATTTGGAATTTTAGGAGTTAGTATTTCGAAAAAAAGTTGTTGGTCGGTTTTCAATAACCTGATGAAGTTGGGAAATGTTAAGCATTTTCTCACTGATTCGTTTCGTGTAATTTTACGTAAACCTTTTTTGTAACGCGAGATCTTTTGGTAATTCTGCGCTCGTTTTAATAGTTCTTTGTTGTAATTGAAAACCTTACAAGTCCGTCAAAACTGAGCATGTTCGGCATTTTCATTCAGACCAATACCTGATAATTAAAATAATTATTTTCAATTAGTAATCACAAATCCCATACAATTAATTAATATGCCACTTTTATTATTGGTTGATTATTTACGTAATAATAACGGGAAGGAGTCGTATAGACTATAGACGGTTTTGAGAAAAGGCAAAAAAATTAGTAATTATCAAAATTTAATAGCGTAATCCATCTTTTAAATCAAAGACACTAACATATTGATATTTAAAAATTAAAGAATTGTTTATACAACATTTATTATTAATTATTTTAATTTAATCTTTTACAAAAAATCGCCCTTGATTTTAAGTAATTTTGATAAAACGTGTTCAGGATAAACTTTGAAACTGAAATAATTGAAAAAAAGTTGTAAGCAACGAAGAAAATGGAATAAAACAGTAGGAAGGATGAAGCTTATTTAAGAACGTTTATTATACAGGGAGTAACCTATTTTTGTTAAATAAATTAATGCAACTAATTTGCAATTACAAAAACTTAATTTCCAAAAAAGTTGTAAATTTTTGAAGTTTCGACCTTAAAAAAATCATAACTCGGGTTCTGGTCATAGCAAATAAACAAAAAAAACGGCGTTTGATTAAGAACTTCAATATCTACAACATATCCAAAAATAGAAAAAATGGCCGGGGTGGATTTTGAGAAAACCCTTTTTAAACTTTTAATTAACTTTGGTTCTTTAAAAGTGGCAAATTTTGAGATTATTTTAGAAATCGACTCTTATCACAACTAAAGCCCTATATTTTGGCTATATATTTCTGTTTTTGGATTTTTTAAATAATAATTATCTGCAAAGTTATAATAAAAAAAGTAGAAAATCCGACAATCGTTATGTTGGCCGCCGTTTTGAATAAAAATATTGTTTTTTAAAATTAGGGTTGATGCGTGAAGTTATAGCCGAGTATACCTATAAATAATGTGGGTCAAGATTTTTCGAAATGCCACCAAAGTAATAACTTCCTAATTTGGGGGCACCTCGTATCATTTTATCATCTTTTCATTGGTTTCTTTGAGTCTATCGTTTTCAGTGTTTTCACTAAGTTGCAATAGCAAAAAATTAATAAATTATTATTTCTAATAAAAATTAGTCACAAATGAGTATTTTGCGGTGTAAAGAGCGTTTTCAATTATCTATTAAAGTTAAAGCGTGATCAATTGATCAAACTATGCAACGCGGATTGCCGCAAATAACGCACGTAGAATTCGCAGAATAACAATTTTTTAAACGGAACGTTCATTTCCTCTTTCCACAATTAGGTAAATTTTTTATTGGAAACGCAGTGTGCATCATCTTTGGTCTTTGCTCCAAGGAAAAGTAAAGAAAATGTAAAGTGAGGTTAGGTAGCAATTTTACAGGGCGTCCTGTATAGTAAGACTTTATTTGCTTGTCGTTCCAATCAAATTGTTCTTAATTTGACAATTAAATAATTAAAGAATATTGTTTCCACCGAGTACTAATATCGGTATTCTTTAGAGTGACTCGGGTGATTATTTATCTTTTATTCAATTTTTTTCTTGGACTATCGGAAAATTTAAACGTTCCATCTCAGTTCTGAACTGAAACTGTCGCCCACCATTAAAATAAAAATTGAATACGACCCCTAAATATTCATTTTATACTCTCCCTCTTTCCACTTTTAAAAAAGAAATTAGATTTTCTTTTCGATTTTACGGACGATCGTAAAAACGAAACAGGAGCTAAAATGATAACTACAGAAGCTAAAAGTTATTACATCTTCTTCGTAAAATTCTATATCTATATAAATTTTATATAAAAAATAAAAAGTATAAAACTTCATCTGCTAAAGACCGATAGCGTTATTTTCATTAAAAGGTACATTAATTCAAAAGAAAAATTTTTAGTGCGCAACAACACGTAATAATTAAAATTGGAATTAAAAGGCTTTTCTCTTGTTCGTGACACGAAAGCTACTACTACTTTTTTGTTATATTCCTCAAATATTTTCGCTTTGTTCGTTTCTTTCTTTTTAGACTAAATCCCCTTCTTGTTTTAATTGAATCCAGAGGGTAGTTTATTCATTAATTTAAAATAAATGACAGATGTACAGGGTACCCGAAAAGTATGGCCACTAGCCACATCAGTCGTTCTACATTGAAAAAGCATACAAAAAGGTACGAAAAGCGACGGAAAGAAAAATGGCGATTATATAAATGATAAGTAATTAGTAAAAGGTACTAAAACGACCGTCAAATCACTCCGAAGGCTACAAACGTGTTCCGAAATGAAAAAACTGTAATATTTGATAACTAAAATTAATTTACATAAACGTTTATTAAACCAAGACCTAATCAATTATAATTTAAATTAATTAAGTCCCATTAAAATTAACATACACACTATTAGGATTTTTTATTTAACTTCTGATAATAACAATTCAACTCTAAAAAAGTGCATTAAAATAATTTTTAAACAAAAGAAGTGTCAACGGTAAACAAATTGGTAACAAGTTCAACTGGACGATCGCGACACGCTTATTGCCCTTTCAAAGAAGTAGTCAAGTGTAGTTGCCAAAAATTATGTTTCAGACGCTATTAATTTATTATAACAATAACATAATTTACGTTTTGATTGTAATTGTTTTAGATAGTGATTCACCCACAGCCACCTATTAATTATTTTTTTCGTGTTACTCTTTTTGCCACCGCTCCACTGCCACAATCTTTTACTTATTTATTTTATTAGTCAATTGGGTCTAATTTTTGTAACTTAAGTAGATAATTTTTAATGTTTCAATTTTATTTATTCGTGCACCAGGGAATTTATTGCTAGGACTGGCTATTTGGAAATTTTTACAAAAGTGCAGTTTATTGATCAGTAAAAAATTATGTCAGTTCAATTTAGGTTTTTCTCCATTATTTTAAACATAACACCCTGTATATTTTTGCGTTTTCTAATTCGTCATTAAGAGTAAATGAAAATTTGTATAAGGTTTAGTAAGTCTAAGGGAAGCCGTTCTCGAGATATTGTCACTTCAGTGTGTCAATTAAAACGAATAGCTCAAATGTCTTGTTCAGTACAAAATTATTGTTCTCTGGTTATTTCAAACGCATCACCCTAAATATTTTTTCATTTTATAATTCGTCATTAAGATTAGATGAAAATTGGTATAAGGTTTGGCAAGTCTATAGTAAACCGTTCTTGAGATATTGTCACTTCAGTGTGATAATTATTAAAACTAGTAGCTCAAATTTCTCGTTCTGTACAAAACATGTATTCTCTGGTTATTTCAAACGCAACACCCGGAATATTTTTTCATCATCTAATTCGTCATTAAGAGTAGATGAAAATTGGTATAAGGTTTGGTAAGTCTAAGGTAAACCGTTCTGGAGATATTATCACTTTAATGTGGGAATTAGTAAATTTGTATCGAGCTTCCCAAACATATTTATGACTTTAAAATGTTCTAAACCAATTTTTCTTTTTGTTTCAGCAAAATTACTTAATGAACTTTGGATATTTAAGTTCATCGCCGTATAGTGCCGGTGCTTTAAGAACTGAGGAGTCGGTTAGACAAGCCATAAGGGAATTACAAGAATTTAGTGGATTGCCCGTAACGGGTAAAATCGACGATAGAACTAAAAAACTGTTAAAAACGCCACGATGCGGTGTGAAAGATATCGAACCTCATCGGTTAAGGAGGAAGAGATTTATGTTACACGGACAAAAATGGGGCTACACTAATTTAACGTGGAGGTAAGCTAGTTGCAAGTCGATTTGTTTAATTTTTTTAAAATAGCGTTGTTGGTGATAACTAGTAGTAACTTAAACTTTTTATATAGTGGCGCCATCTATGTGTCAGTAGCCGTACTCGACGAATAAAAATGATTGAGTTCTTTTATCTATTGAATAAACTAGAAACTAAATTGGGTGACCAATAAAAGAAATTTATAGATGGCAGTAGCACGCACCACTTTGGTTAAATTCAAAATAATTTGGTTAATTAATTAAATTTCTTAAGGGCGAAAGGTCTTTATTTATTATTTAAGAGAAATGTGGTTGAAGATAATTGCTCTAGTCTTATCGACTTCGTCGATAATTAAATTTGTAATAGTAGTACTTACCCCAAGTGCGATTCAATTATCCTTGCACTTAGAGAAAACCACAGACCACTTTGATTCTATCATGTATCTTACGCTTTACACCTATTTACACCGTTATTCAGCATCCAACTGCCAATTATTAAGATATAGATTTTCCTGTAGTAGTTGTTTTTGCAAGAGACTAATTAATAGATATATATACAAATTAAACGCGAGTGGTTAATTGGATTAATAAGTAGCGGTTCTATGCGCTAGTAAAGCTTTTTAAAAATAAAGGAATATTTAAATGCGCCTATACTATAGGCAACCCAAATAGACTAAATAAAATAATATCGTAGTCTCGAAGTAATAAAATTAATAAATACAAAAAGGAAGGTTGTAGTTTCTCGCCGTTTTAATGTCATTCACACCGTCTCATTTTTATCGTAGTAGCTAGTAGCGTTAAAAGCTATTAGAATTTCGGTTTAATTGATTTAAAACTTAATTTAAAATTTATATTACGATCGCTTCGAGCTATATAAAGTAGATCGAATTTGAGTTACCCCGGGTAAATTTAAGAGAGGTTTTTTTTACCACGAAAACTATAATTGTAAAGTTTTTAAATTATAATGTAACTATATTTATCTCTTGCATGTAAGTACGAGGAAGACATGTCAAAAAGTATCGAGCCCGGGTAGCTCAGTCGGTAGAGCATTGGACTTTTAATCCAAGGGTCCAGGGTTCAAGTCCCTGCTCGGGCGAACTTTTTTTTTCTTTTTTATAATTAAATTTCTGGTATTACTATTAATGTGAAGATAAATCAATAATCAAATAAATATTCGAGCGTAAATTTTTCATCGGGCTAATTAATTCATCTTTAATACGCTGAATTAATACTAAGTGCTTTTAAATTCGACGTAAGTCGACTGTAATCGAATTATTAATAAGTTCAATTTTACTTTTAATTTAAAAAAATTGATGATTAAATTTGAACGCGTTAATAAGCTTAAACAAATAGGTGCCCCCTTAAAATTAATTGCGCTTCGTATAATGGAGGTACCAGACTATATGATTAGTTTCAAGATCTCATTACGTCTGTTCGATTACGCTCTTCGCGTCATTTACACCTTGTTTGGCACCGTATTTCCTATCGCTTTTCCAACAAATTTGGAGTTTTCGTAATTTTTAAAAAATTTACCCCATTTTGTAAATTAATTTTTATACCCGCATTGACCTAATATCGAAGGAAGTTGATACAATTGACATTTTCGAAATATCAACCCTCAATTTTAAAGGGCAATCAAGTCTCTTGAGAAAATGACCGTAAATTTTGTTTACGTTTCGTGATTGTTTTCGAATTTCTTTGCTCGCGAGAGCTCTCATTTTTTTTACTCTTTCTAAAAATGAAATTTGGCAAATCTTTGATAAGTTGTAGAAAAATTGTTTCGGTATGTTCCTTTCAGCACTTGTTAGCTTTCCCTAACATTGTTAGCATAAAACTCTACTTTATGCAACTCGAGAGTCGAGCAGTCGAGAGAGACTTGTTAACCCTATATACCAAACAAGTCCTTCACTTCAGTTTTTTTCACATCTACTTATTTTGACTGACACGCCCTATTTTTATTAGCATATATCAGCGTAAGCACGAGGATACTTACGCTCGTTCGAAACCTCTCATCTTTACATTGTCCCCCAAAAAATCGTGCTCTTTCGTTTTTACCCCTTTTTTATTTAAAGAAAACTGAAAGTATGTTAGTCTGATGGCGCGTCTACGAGAGAGGAGGGAGTATTTATAGAAATGAAGTTTTTCCCGACAATGAATTCGCAGATGCGTGGCAAAATTTAAATTAAGTCGAGTGCGAAATAGGATCAATTTATTTGAGATTTAAAATACTTCTCAATCTTATTTTCTATTTTATCTCACTTTGCAAGCAATTTCGAAATATTAAAATTATTTCACGAACAAAACTGAAAAGAATTTCCATTTTCATGCAAAATGAGAGCAATAGCTCAAATTAATTGCTCCTTTTAATAAAGATTTTTCATCTTTTTTCGTTAACTTTTCAATTATTATTTTTTTTCAAATTCGATTGTTTTATTGCTAATTTGTTTGTTGTGTCGCTCGTTTCAAATGGGATTTTGTTTTGTTTTATTTACTAATCGAATTTTGACATTTTCAATTGTTTGAGTCGTGATTTGTTTTTTATTTTAGTTTTGATAAATTATAAATTAATATTACGATTTAATTTTTTTTGTGCTAGAAGGCATTAAAACGAACTTTTTTTAACAGCCATGGACGTCTAGACGCAAAACTGAATTTGATAGAGAAGAAAAATATAGTGTTCTATTGAAAAACCAAAGCATGTTGATAGTTGGCATTTCCGAAAAAAGAATTAGTTTATTTATTGTTTAATTTCTTGACACTTTTGGTCTCCCTGAATCCAAAATGTAAATAAACAAAAATGGATTTTTGAAAAAGTCTACCTGTGTGCCAGGCAAAAACTACTGAAGCGATTTTGATGAAGTTTGGTTTCAGTTACTTTATCAAAATTTTATTGACAAAATGGGCTTTTAAATAAAATCGATAGAGGGTGGCCCAAATAAAGGGGGTTATTTTTGGGGCATTTCTGAAAATCTAGACCCACATTATTTACATTCTGGTATAAGTTAATACGCATCGGTCCTAATTAAAAAAATATTTTTTCAAATTTTTAAATTCAAAATGGCAGCCAGTATAACTATTGTCGCATTTTTTAGTTTTTTTACTATAACTTGGCAGATAATTATTGTTTAAATAATCTAAAAACAGGAGTAGATAGGCAAAATAAAAGACTTTAGTTTTTATTAAAGTCGATTTTGAAAATAATTTCAAAATTAGCTACTTTTAGCGGATCAAAGTTAACTAAAGTTTTAAAAAGAATTTTCTCAAAACCTGCTTTGGCCATTTTTTCTATTTTTGGTTCAGTTGTGGAAAGTGAAGTTCTTAATCTAACGTCATTTGTTTGGTTTGTTTGCTACGGCCAGAACCGGACTTATGATTTTTTGAAGATCACATTGTTGCAACCGTTCTTTCCTATTTCTGCTCACCAGTTCGTTTTTTTAGTATAACTTTGCAGATAATTATTGTTTCAAAAATCTAAAAAGAGGAGCAGATAGACAAAATATAGGACTTTAGTTTTTATTATAGTCGGTTTTGAAAATAGTTTCAAAATTGGCCACTTTTAACGGATCAAAGTTAACTAAAATTTTAAAAAGAATTTTCTCAAAACCTGCTTTGGCAATCTTTTCTATTTTTGGGTCAGTTGTAGATATCGGAGTTCTTAATCAAACGCCATTTATTTAGTTTGTTTGCTATGTCCAGAACCGGAGTTACGATTTTTTGAAGATCACATTGTTGCAACCGTTCTTTCCTATTCCTGCTCACCAGTTCGTTTTTTTACTATAACTTTGCAGATAATTATTGTTTCAAAAATCTAAAAAGAGGAGCAGATAGACAAAATATAGGACTTTAGTTTTTATTATAGTCGGTTTTGAAAATAATTTCAAAATTGGCCACTTTTAACGGATCAAAGTTAACTAAAATTTTAAAAAGAATTTTCTCAAAACCTGCTTTGGCAATCTTTTCTATTTTTGGGTCAGTTGTAGATATCGAAGTTCTTAATCAAACGCCATTTACTTAGTTTGTTTGCTATGTTCAGAACCGGAGTTACGATTTTTTGAAGGTCACATTGTTGCAACCGTTCTTTCCTATTCCTGCTCACCAGTTCGTTTTTTTACTATAACTTTGCAGATAATTATTGTTTCAAAAATCTAAAAAGAGGAGCAGATAGACAAAATATAGGACTTTAGTTTTTATTATAGTCGGTTTTGAAAATAATTTCAAAATTGGCCACTTTTAACGGATCAAAGTTAACTAAAATTTTAAAAAGAATTTTCTCAAAACCTGCTTTGGCAATCTTTTCTATTTTTGGGTCAGTTGTAGATATCGAAGTTCTTAATCAAACGCCATTTACTTAGTTTGTTTGCTATGTTCAGAACCGGAGTTACGATTTTTTGAAGGTCACATTGTTGCAACCGTTCTTTCCTATTCCTGCTCACCAGTTCGTTTTTTTACTATAACTTTGCAGATAATTATTGTTTCAAAAATCTAAAAAGAGGAGCAGATAGACAAAATATAGGACTTTAGTTTTTATTATAGTCGGTTTTGAAAATAATTTCAAAATTGGCCACTTTTAACGGATCAAAGTTAACTAAAATTTTAAAAAGAATTTTCTCAAAACCTGCTTTGGCAATCTTTTCTATTTTTGGGTCAGTTGTAGATATCGAAGTTCTTAATCAAACGCCATTTACTTAGTTTGTTTGCTATGTTCAGAACCGGAGTTACGATTTTTTGAAGGTCACATTGTTGCAACCGTTCTTTCCTATTCCTGCTCACCAGTTCGTTTTTTTACTATAACTTTGCAGATAATTATTGTTTCAAAAATCTAAAAAGAGGAGCAGATAGACAAAATATAGGACTTTAGTTTTTATTATAGTCGGTTTTGAAAATAATTTCAAAATTGGCCACTTTTAACGGATCAAAGTTAACTAAAATTTTAAAAAGAATTTTCTCAAAACCTGCTTTGGCAATCTTTTCTATTTTTGGGTCAGTTGTAGATATCGAAGTTCTTAATCAAACGCCATTTACTTAGTTTGTTTGCTATGTTCAGAACCGGAGTTACGATTTTTTGAAGGTCACATTGTTGCAACCGTTCTTTCCTATTCCTGCTCACCAGTTCGTTTTTTTACTATAACTTTGCAGATAATTATTGTTTCAAAAATCTAAAAAGAGGAGCAGATAGACAAAATATAGGACTTTAGTTTTTATTATAGTCGGTTTTGAAAATAATTTCAAAATTGGCCACTTTTAACGGATCAAAGTTAACTAAAATTTTAAAAAGAATTTTCTCAAAACCTGCTTTGGCAATCTTTTCTATTTTTGGGTCAGTTGTAGATATCGAAGTTCTTAATCAAACGCCATTTATTTAGTTTGTTTGCTATGTCCAGAACCGGAGTTACGATTTTTTGAAGGTCACATTGTTGCAACCGTTCTTTCCTATTCCTGCTCACCAGTTCGTTTTTTTAGTATAACTTTGCAGATAATTATTGTTTCAAAAATCTAAAAAGAGGAGCAGATAGACAAAATATAGGACTTTAGTTTTTATTATAGTCGGTTTTGAAAATAATTTCAAAATTGGCCACTTTTAACGGATCAAAGTTAACTAAAATTTTAAAAAGAATTTTCTCAAAACCTGCTTTGGCAATCTTTTCTATTTTTGGGTCAGTTGTAGATATCGAAGTTCTTAATCAAACGCCATTTATTTAGTTTGTTTGCTATGTCCAGAACCGGAGTTACGATTTTTTGAAGGTCACATTGTTGCAACCGTTCTTTCCTATTCCTGCTCACCAGTTCGTTTTTTTAGTATAACTTTGCAGATAATTATTGTTTCAAAAATCTAAAAAGAGGAGCAGATAGACAAAATATAGGACTTTAGTTTTTATTATAGTCGGTTTTGAAAATAATTTCAAAATTGGCCACTTTTAACGGATCAAAGTTAACTAAAATTTTAAAAAGAATTTTCTCAAAACCTGCTTTGGCAATCTTTTCTATTTTTGGGTCAGTTGTAGATATCGAAGTTCTTAATCAAACGCCATTTATTTAGTTTGTTTGCTATGTCCAGAACCGGAGTTACGATTTTTTGAAGGTCACATTGTTGCAACCGTTCTTTCCTATTCCTGCTCACCAGTTCGTTTTTTTAGTATAACTTTGCAGATAATTATTGTTTCAAAAATCTAAAAAGAGGAGCAGATAGACAAAATATAGGACTTTAGTTTTTATTATAGTCGGTTTTGAAAATAATTTCAAAATTGGCCACTTTTAACGGATCAAAGTTAACTAAAATTTTAAAAAGAATTTTCTCAAAACCTGCTTTGGCAATCTTTTCTATTTTTGGGTCAGTTGTAGATATCGAAGTTCTTAATCAAACGCCATTTATTTAGTTTGTTTGCTATGTCCAGAACCGGAGTTACGATTTTTTGAAGGTCACATTGTTGCAACCGTTCTTTCCTATTCCTGCTCACCAGTTCGTTTTTTTAGTATAACTTTGCAGATAATTATTGTTTCAAAAATCTAAAAAGAGGAGCAGATAGACAAAATATAGGACTTTAGTTTTTATTATAGTCGGTTTTGAAAATAATTTCAAAATTGGCAATTGTATGATCAAAGTTAACTAAAATTTTAAAAAGAATTTTCTCAAAACCTGCTTTGGCAATCTTTTCTATTTTTGGGTCAGTTGTAGATATCGAAGTTTTTAATCAAACGCCATGTATTTAGTTTGTTTGGTATGTCCAGAACCGGAGTTAGGATTTTTTGAAGGTCACATTGTTGCAACCGTTCTTTCCGATTCCTGCTCACCAGTTCGCCCTACGGAAAAACTAGTAGTATATGGAAAGGAAAATTGATCACACACAAATGATATTAAAAGTACGTATACACTTATTCCGAGTCCATTCTGCCTCGAAGAGTACGTTGGATAGATGTGTACCGTACTACCCAAAATAAGTTCTTCGCAAACTATTCCATTTCTAATTTTTTGAATTATTTTTCTTGGGAGTTTTAGTAAAAACGAATTTTCTCACCATTTTAAATATTCAACCCCGTAAGATGGGTAGTAATTGAACTTTTCGAAGTGGAAGATTGTAATCTTAGTTGATATTTAACCAATTACACGTCAATTTAGTTATAAACGTGGAAATTTCATACCTTACCTCTCTTACCTTTTTTGTTTTAAAAGCACTCTTCGATATTTTAATTTTTCGTAAACTTAACAGTTTTGTTAATCGAATTAGGTACCTAAATGAAAATCGAAAAATAAAAAACTATTTCCATTCCACTCAATAATGTTAATTAGTGGATTAGTGGTATGTTGCTGACGGCTACAAACAATTACAAACGAAATCATTTTAATTAAAGTTAATTGTTTGGTTGATTATAAGTGGTTTTAGATATTAACAATTCGACGTTTTATTATTTCAATTTATTTCCTACCCTGTTTTGAAAAAATTATTTTTACACGTTTTCGTAATTTGGAATGTCAATGGCATTAATACAATCGTGTTATTGACTAAATACAACGTGATTATTTTAATCCAGGAAAAATATGAAAACAAACGAACAAACACGTGCCTTTGTGAAAAACGATGATTACTACAAACCCCTAATAGTTATTACTGTTCAGGTTTCGATATAATAACGATTTATACGAATAATTTCATAAAAATGCACGTATTAGGGTATTAGTAGGCGTTACTGCAACCCAAATATCGTTAAAGGAGCGTTTTTTTGTGAAAATTAATTGACTCTTTTATGCTTTCGTCGATCTTTTATAATAAGGTGGTTACTGGTTAATACCAAAGTGTGCTTTATGAAATGTCGAGGTTTATTTAAGCGCCACCACTATTCCGGCGATTCCTGTGACTGACTTCACGAGCTTTAAAGGACCCTTCTGTCTCTCGACGCGACACGAGTGCAGCCCTGACCAATTTTAGCCTCTTGTCAACTCCATGTATATGGAATTATAGGGTTAACTTGATGGGGTTTTGTTTCGTAGCGTATATGCAGATGATGATCATTCTTGTTTGGTGGTAATTTGTTCGTTCAACCCTAACGAAATCCTTTGTCGTGTAGTTTTTAAGAGTTCTTTTCTTGAGTTCCTTTATGAGGGTTTCTAGACGGTTTCTATAGTAGCTACCTACTACTTTTCTAAAAACAAACTCACTACACGGCGTAAACGTATTTTTTTATTGAGTTTAATAAAAGAAACTCCACTCTTGTTTGGTTATTAAAATAATATTTTTTTAATCCCAAATTGTACTACTCCCTAGAGCCTGACTCGAGATTTTATTAACCCTAACTATTTTATCTTTTTAATGACTAATATAATTCCATTTATATATATTTTTTTAATTACAATAAACGACGTTAATTAATCAAAATAATGTTATTCATATGCAAAAATTCGTACAACTGAGGCAAGCTTAGTATGTATTTCGTAAACAAATGCAGCTCATTTTCTGATATATCACGTACCTATATGATTCACGGTAAAAATAAATTAATAACAAAAGTTCAATTAATAAACATAAAAAAGTGAATTGTATGAAAAATGTAAAAAGAGTCGAGGTGTATTTCAGAAGTATCTATAGGGGTGGCCTATGTTGAAAGAATATCAATAATAGCTCATCGACCTACCGGACGTTCCATATAAATCGAATTACTGGTTTATCGATTTACCTATTGAATACTTCAGTTAAAATTGCTTGAACGCGAACCGGTACCGTGCTCTGAAAAGATTATAAAAATCTAAAAACAGGAATATATAGGCATAACACATATAGGACGTTGGTTTTGATATAATAGTCGATTTTTAAAATAATTTCTAAACTGACTACTTTGGGCTTTTAAAGGCCCACAGTTGATTTACGATTTACACTTTAAAAGCTTAAAAGGGTTTGCTCAAAATCGGCGACGATTGTTTTTTCTACTTTTGGATAGGTATTTGTAAATATTGAAGTTTTTAATCTAACGCAGTTTGTTTAATTTGTTTGCTACGTCCAGAACCGGAGTTATGATTTTTTAAAGACCAAAATGTCTAAAATTTGTAATTTTTGTTATTTGCAAGTGGGCACATGAATTTATTCTACAAATATCTATAATTAATAATTAGATACTATTTTATGTTTAAAAAACTTCCGGTTAAACCGGTAATAAGCCAAATAAAAAGATTTTTTGAAACACCTTGTATATTTTATGTGTTTATAAAATATTGCAAAATTATCTGTCTAATGATGCTAAACATGTTATATTTTGACTTCCGGTTTAACCTGAAATGGGGTTACCTTTTTTATTTTAAATACAACGCCCTATGATTTTATTTGATATTATGTAAATTTTAAAATTACCTATCTAGTGATACCAAAGAGATTTTATTTGAACTTACGGTTCAGCCGGAAATGAGACTAGCGTTCCTATTTAAACAAGAACACCCCGTATAATTTTCAATTTAGGAAATTTTGGTATTACTTTAGGCTCCTTTTTTCATATTTTGAGAGGTAGACTGTACTATACTATGCACATACATACTTTATTTTTTGAAAATTTTCATTTCGAATCACCCTGTATATTATTACCCTTTTCAAAAAATATCTTTATTAATCCAAAATGTTTGAAGTATTTCTACATGTTATTCCTTGTTACATTACACAAATTTCTTTCAGTAAAAGATAAATCTTTCTTTATTTCGTTTTTCATGCATTTTATATAAACACAGTTTGCCTCTTTTACTATATGCTTGTATTGATTTATTTGTATTGTATGTGTGTGTGCATTACATTTTGTATTATTTTTATCTTAAACACGAAAAAATATCAAATTGTTAATTCAATATCATTATCCTTAATCATAAATGTGTTTAATACCCCTTTCACTTTTTTCCCCCTTAAAATTTATGAAATTCAAGAAAATTTCTGATTAATTATGTTTTTGTTTGTAAATACATTTTTTATGAGGTTATTATCAGTACCTATTACCTACTAATAAATTATTGAAAAGTTTCCCAAAGTTGATGGAGTTCGTCATTCTTGATAGAGGCTCTTATTCGCTCGATTATATTAATTTATATTTTTCGTATTTGAGTCTACAGTGTGCTTCACTTTACTTTTTAATTCGAGCGACTCTTAAAATTTTCGAATAGTCTCCAAAAGGTTTCAAAAACTTGGTTGAATAATAATTATTTAAATGCTTTTTTAGTTTTTGAAAATCTAAAATTAATTGGGACGCTCTGTATTATTGCAGGTGTATATTTACAGGAAAGCTCCATGAAGTGCCATTAGAACTACTGTATCGAATGTGCGTTTTTCATCTGAAAATGACCTAACAGCGTAAAAGTTGAAATAATTTTTAATATACAGGGTGGATCGTGAAATCGCGCTCTAAAAGTAAAGAATTTTTGGGATTCTAAAATTTCTTAACAAATTGCCAATTGCATGGGCGCGCCTTTTGAACACTTTACAGAGGATGTTTACTGACCTGCATTTAATTGTCACCACCAGATCTTTAGATCATATTTTTTATCGAAATATTTACTACGGTACACCCTGTATATTTGCAAATATTTTTAGGATGCTCTTCATTTTGAGATCAGAAACTTTTATGCGGACTCTGGTTGGTCCTTTCTGTGCAGAACTCTTTATAATGACATCCGATTTAGTCTCACCCTGTATTATCCTGCGATGTTTAATTTGACTTATCGACAAGTAAATTGTGCTAAAATTATAAAATGCGCATCATTCTTTAAAGCGATCTCTAAGGAATAGGGCGTAACTACCGAATGTTTCGAGTTCAGATCCAGTTTCTTCTTTTTTTCGATAAATTATAATTAATACTTTAATTTAAGGGGTGGTAATTATAATATTATTTTACATTTTAATTACATATCATATTACTTACGTTATTTTATTAAATTCGATAATTTTTAATTTTGATACAATTTCGTGTGTTTACAATTTATTTACATAAACTGAAAATGATCAATTTTTCTAATTTTAATTTTCCCAACCCTCTGTGAAAACTAAAGTTAAACTAAATTTGGTCAACCATTTTCATTTTGTACAGACAGAATTTATTTTGTTATTGTTTCGATTTTTCTTAAAGCCTTTCTGATTGTTTTGTAAGGCCATTGTTAGGTACGCGTCTACATGAGCACACACAATGACGTTTTTGGGAAGATGAGAAGCACTTCTTGTGTTCTCTTATGGACGCCATATTAAATTAACGATTTTTAAAGAAACATCGCCAGCTTATTAATTTGAAATGGGAAAATGGGAGGCGTATTGTTTAAAATTTCGCCAGAGATACATTTCAATAAATTAGGGCGATTTCCAGATTACTTTGAGGAGTAAAATGAAAAAATTTTCCAAAGCAACCTTTTCCATTCGCATTTTTTAATTTAAAAAAAAAGAACATCAAAGGTTCTTAGTAGTCACGAACCATTGATTTCATATTAATAAGCATAAATGCGCGTAGTATTTAGAAAATGTTCAACTTTTCCGCGATTAACAGTAAAGTACTTTTTACCACAAGTTCGCGTTTTCAAATTGAGCATCTTCGTTGCCTTTGTGCGTCGTGTAGTTTTGAACGAATTTAAATTACATTATTGCGATATATGATTGAAGAGTGAAAAAGTAATAAGGGTCGTTTTTTTGGAAGTAAAAAGTAAAAATAACGTATAAGAGAGTTCGTTACCCCAACCTAATAGGTACATTAATGTAAACCCTCTTTTATTCGATGTAACACGCAAACATAACCGATAAAATTCCAAGATCATCCAAACATGTAAACCAAATTCTACACTATATTTTGTAGAGTACTTCCTGTCGTTTTACGCTTCAGTGATCTATAGTTTGACAAGTCTATAGTTGGGTGTATGTCTTGCGCGCGCAAATAAAATTTCGAGTACTTATATAACCACATTTGATAGGAAGGTTCAAAATAGTGGCGATTTTGTAATGGTGAAGATGTTGTATAGTTGGTAAAGGAAATTTTTTTCAAAATACGCGCTTGTAACGTGACGTTTGCGAATTTGTTCAAATTTTGTTTTTCATTTAAAAAAAAATTCCTCAGTGTGGTAGATAATTATGGTATGTCTTTAAAAAAATTTTTTTTAATAATTTTTGTGTGCGCTTTTTTTCAGAACAATTGAATTTCCGTAACTTTCGTACTTTTGTTTTTTTGTAACAAATGAAAATTCACATATAATTTCAAATATTATAGTTTATTAGTTCCTTTGTCTCATTTCTTTCTCATTTTTAAATTTTCACGACCTACTGTTAGTTTTTCTTTAATTTTTAATTTTTTGACCAAAAAATTTATTTCTTGCCCGAAACTTTTTTTTTTTTAAATAACCTCGATACGTGTTAAATATTAACGATAATTATACGCTCTTTATTGCTTGTATAACTGTCATTGAACTAAAAAAAATGGTACCTAATGTACAGTTGACATGTACTACAAATGTACATAATATACGGTTTAATCGTTTACTACAGTTTCACTTTGTTATTTAAAATATGAACATTTTAATAATAATAATATAATATGTTATGGCTTCATTTTAAATGACTAATGGCAGTGTAATTTTATTTTTAATTAAAACAAAATTCGATATAACTTTATTTTATTGTTTTTAATTTTAATTGTTACCTTAATTACGTTAATTTCGTGCACGATTGAAAAAATATTATTTTTATCAATTTAATTTCTTCTCATTTTAGTCCTCCTGTAACAAAACATCTAAAAAAATATGTTTGATAAAGTCTGTCAGTGTGTGTGTCTGTGCGTAAAGCCTTAAAACAAAAACTACTGAAGCGATTTTGTTGAAATTTAGTTTCACCCACTTTAACAATATTTCATAGACAAAATAAGCTTTTAAATAAAATTGATACAGGGTGGCCCAAAATAAGGGTGTTATTTTGGTCGCATTTTGTAAATTTTTGGCTTACATTATTTATAGTCGGTTATAAGTTGACACGCATTGGCCCAAATTTAAAAAGTATTTTTTCAAATTTTTAAATTCAAAATGGCGGCCAGTATAACGATTGTCCCATTTTCTAGCTATTTTATTATAACTTTGATTATAATTATAATTATACAAATATAAAAACAAGAATATATAGGCAAAATATAGGGCTTTAGTTTTGATAGAGTCGATTTTGAAAATAATTACAAAATTGACTACTTTTAAAGGACCAAAGTTGAATACAATTTTAAAGATGCTTTTCTCACAATCGACCTCGGCCATTTTTTCTATTTTTGGATATGTTGTAGATAAAGAAGTTCTTAATCGAACGCTCTTTGTTTGGTTTGTTTGCTATGACCAGAACCGGAGTTATGATTTTTTGAAAATTGAATCTTTAGAAATTTATATATTTTTTTGTAATTATAATTTAAAATTAAATTAGGCACATTTATTTATTTTATAAATTTATAATATTTGATACTAATTTATTTTTAAAAAAATTCCGGTTAAACCGGAAGTTAGCCAAATAAAAAGACTTTGAAAGCACCCGATATGATTTGGTTTTTTAAAAAATATAATGATACCAAACATACCATATTTTTCTTCCGGTTCTTATTTCAAATAACACCTCGTATAATTTTAAATTTTTGAAATAAGCGTGCTGTATTGTTTGCTACTAGTTTTTTTAGTGTGTTATGTAGCTTTTTTAATAGTTTGAGAGCTTGTAGAATTTGCTCCAACATTATGTACGATAAAGTCCTGTTATGGCCACATCAGCCGTTTTGTTTAATAAAACACAATAAGTACATAATAATTAATAATGGCAGTTTAATCTTGCTCAAGAAAGTGACCAATGTTGAATCATTTGTTTTATTCCATTGTTTTTTTTCCAAACAATGTTTTGTTCTACGAATTTTTCCTTTTCTTGAAAATATTTTTAGTTGACGTAAATAACGTAAACAACTGCCATTGGGCTTAGGGCCATTGGGCTTGTTTTTTTCCTAAATTAATAAAAAAATAAAAAATATATATTTTTTTCCTCTTACGCGCGCATTTTTACGAAAAACCTTCCTTATTATACTACTTAGTGTGAAATTTTCGTCTCTTGAAACTTTTCTCTCTCTCTCAATGTAAAGTATATTATAGTATATCATTATTATAATAATTATTATAGTATATTTGACAAACTGTAAACCTTCAAATAATGTTATAATTTATAATATATTAAAGGTATCGTACTATTTGTATTATAATTTCATTGAGCATCCTAATATTTAGATAAACACGAAGCGTTTGCTAGTAGTATAATCAGATTTAAACCATTTGAACGTGAAACTTATCTCGATATCTAAATATTTAATATATTTATGCTAACTCAATAATGGACTCAGACTAACTACAATCATTGTCGAAGTTCTAATGGAATTACACTTATAATATTTATTATTGTTACAATTTTTCCCCAATTTGGATGCGATTTCTTTTCAGATTATATCCCCCTTCTGATAACTATCTAATTTTTAAACCCATTTAGGTAGACTATAACAAATCGACATTTTTTTTAAATTGTTATGTGAAATTGAATTGTTTCGGGCGAACTTTAATGTAAACTGCACTTCTGTTTATGTATTACGTGTCTGCTTAATTTCCAAAGGCTTCTTTAAAGTATTGAATTACGACAGTCAGGGAATTAAATTGTAAAATAATCTCCCGGGAAGTTACTTTGTAGTTTATGTGGACATTAGGCGAAATTTTATTTTAAGGTGATTCAATTTGGAGCTTTAAGTTTATTTTACATTTCCTTTAACTTGTAATTTCTTAATTCAAAATTGATTTTCTGTCTGTAACTCCTTTTTGTAGAAGATATTATCAACTCTTCGTTTTTATCAGCGCATTTGGTGATAATTTTTGGTATTAATGGTTAGATTAGTTTATAATATTTAAAACAACCTAAAATTAATATAAAGAGTGTTTAAAAAAATTCCGGATTAAACGAATAAAATAGTATCGACTACAATCAAAAACTAGACTCCTATATTTTGGCTATGTATTCTTGTTTTTAGATTTTTATAATAACAATAATTATCTGCAAAGTTATAATAAGAAACTAGAAAATGGAACACTCTTTATACTGGTCGCCATTTTGAATTAAAAAATTTGAAAAAATATTTTTTAAAGCAGGACTGATGCGTACTAACTTGTAGCCGAGTTTGAATAGCGTGGGTCAGTATTTTCTGAAACACCATCAAAATAACCCCCTTATTTTGAACCGCCCTGTATCGATTTTTACAAAAAATAGTTTTTTTCCAATTTTTTCAAAGTAGCTATACGAGATGAACGAAAAAGTGTCAAGTGAAATCGCGCACAGTTTTTCACCTTTGAGTTAATTAACAACAAAGTTACGCAATTTTAAAGTTCTACATCGCACTCTGTATTCTTCAGGTAAATAATAATAGAATAAATCAAGAAACAAATATAGTATATTGGAAGGTTCCGTAATAACGGTTATTTTAAGTATTTTTTATTATTTTGTTTTAATAAACTTCTCTTCTTTTGTTATAAAAATACATTCTCTTGTTGATTTTTTTTTCGGTTCTTATTTTTTTATTAAACATTTTTCTCAATTATTTTACAAAATTAACGTTCGCTTATCCCATCGAATTTAAAATATGAAAATTTATTCTTTTCTTATTTAAATTACATGTCTGTGCATAAAACTCGAACTATCATTAAAAGCACAGAATTACCCAATTTACACCAAGATTAGAAAAGGAACTCGCAAACTTTGTTTTCAACCCCATTTCTTTGTTACTTTTAGATAATAGAAACGTCGGGTAAGTTGTTTCCAATTTAATGTTAATCAACACTATACTCTTAACGGGCCTTTTGGGCGCTTGGTCTACAACTCTCGTGCGTTAATTTTGATATCGAAAGCCAATAAAGTCCGAGCAGATTGTGTGTCCACTCGCTATTATTGGCCCATGCTGTATACTTTAGTAGAAAGGCTTCTTTTGCGCGTCTCATTTTATTTAGTAGAGAATATTTATTTTCTTTTAAGTTTTTCATTTTTCGTCGAGTAAAGCGTAAGCGTATGTCAACTCGGTTACCAGAGACCTAATTTGCCCCAACGTGAACGCGAAAGAAGAAAAAAATTTTTTTTTCAAAACGAATACATTTTTAATAAACGTTTTGCAACCGACTCTTATCATTATCAAAAAGGCTCTTTTATTTTTACTCAAATTTCCATCTTGATTGTCACTTAATGATAAATTAAATTAGAAAACCCCAAGTGTTTTAAAAGTCTTTTGACTTTTTTTTTAATTGCAAATTTTACGATAATTCCGTTAACGCCTTCAGTTCTCGTTAAGCTGAGTAATTAAATTTTACTTTTACACATTTCCATTTTATAACAAAATCTATTGACTTATCAAGTTAAAATAAAAGGAAATTGTTACAAAAGTTATATTATTAAAAAGGAAAATTCTTTTGTTTCTTTATTTTTGTTTTGCGAGGTGGAAAGTATAAACAACTTTTGTTTGTGCTTTGGAAGTTGAAAATTGTTTGATTTTGTTTTCAGGTATAGGTAGGTACGTTTTATAATTAAAATAAGCTTAAGATTGAAGTAATTTATCAACTTTGATGAGGGTTCGAGTTCACAAAAGGATCGGTATCGATATATTTTTCGGGGTCTTTCTAATGTACCGCGAATTTGGCAGAAAATTCATTATTTTGTATCGTATTAAATGTACAGAGTCTCGATTGTCAAATGAAAACTAAAAATGGCGGCATTTGGACTATTTTCTCTCCTCAAAGTCGGCTCAACCGTCTCGAGGCACAAATTCTTCAAGAGGCTGCTAGGGAAGGGCTTAAAAAATTAAATCTCTTTTTGTTAATTTAATGTGAAATCTATTGGATAGCCTTAAAAATATGATGACAGTAAAACAACGGATGGCATTCACTTTCACAGTTAAACGAAACAAATGAATGCCAAAATGTGACATTGTGCCTATTTAAGCTTTTCATTGACTTTTTAAATTAATCCCCTACTTTTCAAAAACGTAAAAATTAAAAAAATTAGACGCAGATATTTTAGTATAAGGTCGCCACCCTTAAATATTTTTAAACTTGTAAATAAATTTAAACGTCGTAAAGTGGAAATATATTTACCACCTTGAAATAGGAAATTGCGAGAAAATTACATACTCGTATTTGAAATTGCTGTTGTTTAGGGTTCGTTTTACTTAAATTAGATTTTAAACGTCTCGGCGTCTAGGATATTGTAAATTTTTTTTCAAACAACCCTCGTAATAAAATCCCGAATTTAAAAAAATTGATTCGAGTATTAGTAAAATAAACTTCCAATTATTGAAAGTGAAATCCAAAATTTTAAAAGTTGGAGCTTTTAAAGGATCCGTCAATTATTATAGAATTTGAGGGTTGGAAACTTTTCTATTAGTACGTCGAATTAGGGGAGTGTATTTAGATAACGAGAAAGTTTTTAAATCGCTTCGATTCTTGTATTTTTCGATGTTATCGTCATTTGCATAATAGTTAGTAGGAGATCGTTGAGGCTGAAATTTAGAATTTACAAAATCTAAAATTATACTGGGTGTTCTATTTGTAAGGAAGGCTAACCTCATCTTCGGTTAAACCGGAAGTTAAAATATAACATGTTTGGTATCATTAAACAGACAATTTTACAATATTTTATAATAACTGAAAATATACAGGGTGTTTTCAAAATTTCTTATTATTTGGCTCACTGCCGGCTTAACCAGAAGTTTTTTTTAACTAAAATAGTATGAAATAATATATATAAAATAAATTATTGGGCTTAAATGCAGTTATAAATTTTGGTTTTTAAAAAATTAAAAATTTTTGAAGTTTGCATCTTCAAAAAATCATAGTTCTGGTTCTGGCCATAGCAAACAAACCAAACAAACTGCGTTCGATTAAGAACTTCCATATCTACTGCATATCGAAAAATCGAAAAACCAGTTGAAGACAATTTTGAGAATCTTTTTTTAAATTTTAATCAACTTTGGTTCTTTAAAAGTAGTCAATTTTGAAATTATTTTAAAAATCGACGTTATTAAAACTAAAGCCCTGTATTTTACCTATGTATTCCTGTTTTTCGATTTTTATAATACCAATTATCTCTACAATAATAATAGAAAAGCGGACAATCGGACAAGAAAATGGGACAATCGCTATACTGACCGCCATTTTGAATTTAAAAATTTGGAAAAATATTTTTTAAATTAGCGCCGATGCGTGTCAACTTATAACCGATTATAAATAATATAAATTTTACAAAATGCGACCAAAATAACACCCTTATTTTGGGCCATCCTGTATCGATTTCATTTAAAAGCTCATTTCGTCAATGAAATTTTGTTTAAGTGATCGAAACCGAATTTCACAAAATCGCTTCAGTAGTTTTTGTTTTGGGGCACTACACACAGACAGACTTTTTCAAAAATACAATTTTTTTTACATTTTCAGATTCAGGAGGACTAAAAACGTCGAGAAATTAATTTTTCCATTAAATTACTTTTTCAAAGTGGACGATGTCAACGAAAAGCCGTAAACGAATCCTAAATAGCTCCAATACTGAACGTATTATGCAAAAATTCTAAAATAGACCATTCAAAGACAAGAAGGTTATGTAAGGTTACTACTAAACAAGGCCATCTATATTAGAATTGTTACGAATAACAAGCATTTCAGCCCCTGTCAGTTTCAAAAGTCTAAAAATAGCGCTCTCAAACAAAAGTTTAATTAAAACATCAACCCTTGGAACAATTTGAAATTTGTTGCTGGTGCGTGTGTATTATTCGATAAAAGTATGTTTGTGACGAGACTGACGAGAGTTTTAAAGTACTATTAGTACTTTATTAAGAATTGTTAACCTAATTTGACTAACGAGTATGGAAGTTTAACTATACGACATTTTAAATAGACCGATGACAATAGGTTCTCATTATCGAGTAACCTCAATGATTAGCAATTGACCGAACCGACTTAGCTTTACCCGCATATTGTGTGCATCAAGTAACAAACCTTTCTGGCGATACATTAATTTGAAATGTTCGTTTACTTTACATAATTTACCATATACAAGTAATGGCTATTAACGATAGTTATTATGCGAAATTAACGCAAATTTGGTTTTAAGGGGCGAGTTGCGATGGATATGCTCAAATTTCGAGTTAAAAACTCTTTTTTTGTGAAGTTCCCAATGCTCGTCGTACTCGATTATTTGGAGGCACATCAAGATGGCCGTAGTCATAAACGTCATTAAAATGCATGCAAAGATATTTACTTTTGTAGGTTATGATCATCGTTGTTTCGCAGCCATCTTGATTTACTAAAGATACATCTCTTTATTTTTGACTTTTACAAAATTGTTTTTCTAATTTCTGGGCACTTACGGCACATTTTTAAAATCGAAAAATAGCTTCTTGAAAAAAAATGTCAAAATCCAAAATGGCGGCTGTACGATTTAAGCGTCCAAAGAAAATTTTATGTTTTTGCTAATATTCCGAAAGAGACTCGAGATGACTTTTGAGATTGTTATTGCCTATTATACCGCCTAACATTGCCCCAGTTAAACTTTATCTCTGCAAATAGAGTGTAAAGGGATATAGAGAACACCCTGTATACCTATGCTAATTGACCCTTTACGTGAGCGCGTAAAAATTTTTCTAAGCCTGACTTAAGGATTGATCTAGACTAGAAAACTTCCCGAAAAAAATTTTTCTTCCATTCCATCGATCTGAAAAATTCCGACATTTTCTTTTAGTGTAAAAAAAATAGATACATATTAAAGTAAAATTGTAGTGGTCGAACTTTCAGTTAACTAAATCACTCAAAACTGTTCGAGTGCAATTGTAACCATCACATTGATGATAAATGTAATATAAAGAGACAAGCGGATTTTCTCGAACAAAAATAATAGAAAACCCCAAGTTGGTTTCGTGTCAGAAAAATAATTCGATTGTCTTTTATATGGTTTGAAAAATACTTTTAAGTTTATTAGATTCGCCATTTCGTAATTATTTTAAATTGTTTTGTAAAAAATAAAAAAAATAGTTTGTCTAATTTGACATGGGCGCTTTTCCTACAGCTGTAAGTAATACTCGAAGGTTATACAAATACGTCTTAACGTACACAAAATCCTACTTTGCTCTAAATCATATTTAAACTTTGGGAATTTTCTGAGGAATGCAGTTATCTAAAAATATACAGGGTGGTTCGTTTAAAAAAATTGTCTCCGTCGTCTTTTGCTTTATTGGTTCACCCTGTATATTTGCGAGTAACTTGAACGTATTCGCTTCTCATTTTTGTGAATTAATTTTTCTAATAAAAAGAGATAGCCGACTTTATCATATTTATTGAGCCACTCTGTATTTTTGAAAATTTTCTTTAAATTACTTTCATTAAATTCTCGACGTCTGGAGTGGAAAATCAAAAATACGTGTTCGAATTAACGAGATAGTTTAATTATTTTATTTACTTGCAGTTGGAATGTTTAAAAAAAATAAATCAATTTGACCCCTCTTTAACTCTGATGTACGTTATTGAATGAGAATGTATTTAAGAACGCATTCACGATTTATTAGGTCTGATTTTTTTAAATTTCTCAATTTGCTTCAGAAATCA
This sequence comes from Malthinus flaveolus, assembly GCA_950108345.1. Classification (NCBI taxonomy): domain Eukaryota; kingdom Metazoa; phylum Arthropoda; class Insecta; order Coleoptera; family Cantharidae; genus Malthinus; species Malthinus flaveolus. Next base: position 2,092,805 of record OX467288.1, read on the forward strand.
GAATCCATCGTGAAAAACATACGAAAATTGAATAAATTAAAGGAAATCAATGCTTTTTGTACATTTTAATGGGGGAAAAGTGAAAATGCAAATTTTTCCACCGAGATGTAACAGATTTTAAATGGGCAGTTTGGCGTGTACTAACACAAAAAATGGATTTGTTTAGATGTCCACCCCGGTGACTCACTCAACCTGGGTGTGATGTGATTTTAATGTCGTCACAACCTCCTTGAGTGAGCGACCGGGTGGACACCACCATCGGCAATAAGTTGCTATTGAAAGAGAGGTCGTGGGTTCGATACTGCACGAGATTCTAGTCGCTCGTTTTACCCATCTGATTGACCTGCGAAGTTCCAAAATAAACTACTAATCAAAGAGCAATCGTACTACCTGCCAAGTTTTCAACCCTTAGGGCGGTTTGAAAAGCTTCGCTCGGCTTAATTTATTTAGAACAGATTTTTTCTCGATCTAATTACATTTTTAGGCGAAAATATAGAAATTTTAATTGAAACCGAAGTTTGAAAAATATTCAATTTAATGTCGCCGTCTCGAATTAAAGCTTCTTTAATTGTTGGTTATTAGGTTTTTATTGAAGTCAACTTTAAGTTGACGCACATGTGTTTCTTCTTTAGCTGATTATAAAAATGTTTTGTGACTTGCCTCTTGTGTAATATTTTAATTTTTAAGTTGCATCTTACAGATGGGATGGTAAATGAAGGGGACTTCTGTTAAATGTCTTAATTATCTCTTCTTTTAAACTTAAGTCTCGAAGGAGACTAGAAAGGTTAGTCGATAAATTTTATGCGTTTGTTTTAAAATGGACTAAAGCAGGCCTACCCAACCCAAAATGCATTTAATAGAAAAAAAAGCGGATTATACTTCACAATCACGAGGTGTACGCATGGTCGAAGTTGGCTAAAAGAGCTGCCCTACTTTGTACACCCAGTATAATAAAAAAAGTTTTCAAACTTATGCACAAATTGGTTGATCTATTATCTAGTAGTTCCCAAAATACCGATTAGCCAAAGCGTTTCGTTTTGAGGGTATCCAATTGCAAGTCTGGGCATATTCTGAGAAAAATTTCGGAATAATGCGAATAACTCAAAAACCTCTCAACTTTTGCCTATAGCGCTCGAGTACTTTTCTGTTTAGAATTGAGCGTAAAATTTTAAAATTGGATAAAATTTGCGATATACTATTTAAAAAAAAATTATTTTAGGCTCTTCTATGGAACGAAACGTGGGCTGTACCTCAACATGTGGCACTCTCCAAGGGAGAATTATCTGCATCATTATTATTGTTCGTGCATAAAGACAACTTCAGACTTTTTGACTTTTTATAAAAACCGAAATTTTGAAATTTTACTAAAATATATAATTTTTACAAACCTTCAATTTATATTTAAGCCTAAAAATTGTTTTGCTTCTTTAATGAGTAAATTGATTAACATAAATTTTTGATTACAAAAAAATCCAATCCCTGAAGCTCGAGGTAGTAGTAATTACTTTCTACACCCCATTAATGTTGTAATTGATATTGGTATCATTATTACGGGTTTTACTTTATCCTAAATCTGATACTACTACTACCAGCTAGATTTAGATTACAATTAATGATTAATACAATTAGGACGTTAAAGGGATTAGAATCAATATTTAAAAGACCAATTTTTCATTTTAGCAACATTTTCTTATTCTTTTATAAAACATAAAACGGAATAATACTGCTTCGAATAAAATATAACCGAACATTAAAGTTGGTACAGAAAATAAATTTTATTCTCACGTAAGGTCAAGTGTCTCAATTTGCAAATAAGGGTCTTATAAAAAAATAAAACAAGAAGAATTTGTCTAAGTTGAAAATAGTGGGAAAAAAAAGAAATTTACGTGAGTTTTCCGTCAATTAATTTAGGTATCGATTACTTTTTCACCTCATTCGATTTCTGTCTTCTCTTCTTAGTTTGGTATAAATTATTTACAGAGATTGACTGTGAACTCGTTTACTTTTTTATATCGTCGCTCCTCGCCCTCATTCCTAAATTCCCGAAAGAAGGGGTGTATATAAGCTGATGTCTGGTACGAGGATCAGGTGGAGGAGGGCATTTGTCCATTTGCTTCGTGGATTCTTTAGAAAAGTGCATTTCACTTGAACCAATCAGCCCTTTATTGTACATCCCGATCGTGTTATGGGCCCGTCCGCAGTTCTGTCTACTCGAAGAGGACTACAAACCTACTTGGATGGATCGTTCGTTTATCCACCAGTTCCGGATAGGCAGAGGCAAGAGTGGACTGTCTCAGTACCGTCAAATCTGAGCATGTGCTTTAAATGTGTTGGGAAGATTAGTTCTCTTCCCTTCAGCTTCTACATATAGGCCCAGTATATGAATGTCCACTTAAGTGACCCGTAAGCAATAAATGAGACTTAAAACCGGTTGCCGGTTTAGAGCTGCTGAAGTAGCCTGTAACTTAAGGGTCAATAGAGGTGTGATTTATCATTCACTTAACGCAATTCTTCTTTTTAGCTAAGGGAACATTCAAATACCGGGCCATAGTTGTAGGGTCGTATGGGACATCTATATTATGTAAAATTTTAGAATGAGGTCTCCTACACGGAGGCCTCATTGCTTGAGAAGAGAAATCTGTTTCACTGATTGCATTATGGATACTACGAGTATCCAGGAGAAAACTGTCCATCCCTCACACCTGAAATACCAAATACGGGGAGTCGCTTGGTGTCTTAAAGATGGTTTTTATGGTGGTACCTCATCCACGTAGTCCGGAAGATTAAGTCAAGACCTTCGTATCCCAGTATAAGTCCTGGAAGTTAAAAAGTGAAGAAATATTGCTTTACATCGGGATAAATGAAGATTGACACCCATCGAGTGTTCTAAAGTCGGCGATGATGACGAAAACGTTACGAAAAATGAGCAGGGTACCTATAGTTAAAACTCAAGCTTTGCGAGCTACAGAGCCGTAATACAACATAAGGCTTTCCACATGAGCCAAAAATGTACTGATTTTTAATTGTTTAGTGACACACCCTGTACATTTCTTCTTGGCTGATTGCGTTGAATTTAAAGTCTATCAGTGTTATCTTATCGCGCATAATTCTCACCAAATCATGGCACTCTAAATTATTATTAGGGGATATTTTTGAAATTGAAATATAATTTAATTTTTGCTACTAACTTATCTGATACGGTATAAGGCAAATTTAATTTTTATTTAAAAAAAGTAAAAGTGATCAAGTGACCATATTTCCGACCAAATTGAAAGCTACGGCTGGAATATAGAAGGCCAGTAAAATGCAAAGAACTTGAACTATTCTTTTGAGAAGTTAATTAAGTCCACATTTTGAAATTTCATAAAAATATAAACAAACGTTGGGGCGTTAATAAATCTCAGACCACGCTGTATAGTCCAGACAGTTATCCCTAAAATTAGTTCGAGAAACCTACCTCGGAAATATGCGTTTAATCGTCTTCAATTTTGGAAAAGAAAATCGTTAGTAAAGTAATCAGATTAGAGAGGAAAATCAAAACTTAATATAACTTAAGGCGGCTTAAATGCTCGCGAAACTTTAATCGAAAATTGTTTTTTTAATCGATTTTAGATTTAAATTTGCAGGTCGTGAAAACTTTACTTACCACTTACCACTACCAAGTCTTATTTATACATTTGTAGTTTTTTTAAAATTAGGTACACATTTTTACTTAAAGATGTAAACGAGTTTAATCTAATTTTACCCTAAAATTACTTTTATTCGACTGCGCCATGTTTTAATTTTTAATAGCGTAAAATACACCATCCTCTTCTACGTTTATTTTAATAAATGTCTTTCGGAAAAGGATATAAATATTCTTTTTACTAAAATATGTTTTTTTGTTTCAGTTTGCGAAGTACAAATTTAAAGGAGTTGAATGTATATCAAGTTCGATATGTCTTTTCGAAAGCATTAGATGTTTGGGCGAAACATTCCCGACTCACATTTACAGAAATCGACAGCGACAGGGCAGACATTCTCGTCTATTTTCACAGGTATATATAGTATAGTTTTAAATCCCTAAAAACCTGTCACTATGTTCTCTTTTTTCTACCTTTATTTTTATTCCTCTCACACACGCCTTTTAGAAAAATCTAACTGACATTGTAAAATCTATAAGTGCAAACTTGAGGAGAGAAGGAAGAAAATGATCTTTCTTTTCGGATACTTTTGATTTTAAAATTGAAATTTTGTTGGCGAGGGATTTGGTAAGAATAAAGTAACAACCTGATAGGATAAGTGCTTTATTCTTATTACTTTTACCTGCTATACAATCTTATAAATTTATTTACGAGATTCTTTTTGGCGGAAAAATTTATTGCTCCAGTAATTTGATCTTTTTTACTAAAATTTCTTACCAAATTCCAACCTTTTTCTATACAACGTCTCTCTCTAAAATAAAATAAATAAAAGTTGTGGTTGCAAATTGGCATAATACGTGTAAATCATCGCAAAATTCCTACTTTCTCTACAGTGCGATCAAAATAGCAAATTATCGGGATAGCCTAGACATTTTTATATGACCGACAGTTTTATTCCTCAAGCTTTATCTTTGATTTATTGTGGCTGGAGAACTTTTTAAAGCTCCTCATAGCTAATTTATTGTTCTCTTATTTTTAAGAAAGGTCAAAGTTCGGTCAGGTGACTCCTTAACGAGCTACACCCAGGAGAGACACGACGCGTTCCCCAAGCCCAATGCTAACTAGTCTAATTACTTAGATTTATTCTTACTAGAGAACCATTCTAGATAGATAAAATATTTTTTAAGTTCCTGTTAGCTAATTTAATGTTCTCTAATTTCTATATGAGGTCAAAGTGAGGTCAGATTACTCCTTAACGAGCTACACCCAGGAGAGACACGACGCGTTCTCAAAACTCAATGCTAGCTTGTCTCATTAATTTGATTTGCTGTTATTGGAGAATCGTTCTAGATAGATAAAATATTTTTTAAGTTCCTGTTAGCTAATTTAATGTTCTCTAATTTCTATATGAGGTCAAAGTGAGGTCAGATTACTCCTTAACGAGCTACACCCAGGAGAGACACGACGCGTTCTCAAAACTCAATGCTAGCTTGTCTCATTAATTTGATTTGCTGTTATTGGAGAACCGTTCTAGATAGATAAAATATTTTTTAAGTTCCTGTTAGCTAATTTAATGTTCTCTAATTTCTATATGAGGTCAAAGTGAGGTCAGATTACTCCTTAACGAGCTACACCCAGGAGAGACACGACGCGTTCTCAAAACCCAATACTGACTTATCTTACTTGCTGTTAATTTGTTGTAACCCTAGAACTATCCTAAATAGACAAAATGGCTTTATAGTTTCGGGTAGCTCATTTAATGTTTTAGAATTTGTATTAAAGGCTAAAGGTGTACACGTTTTAAAACCTTCGGCTGAACTTGAGCATCTTTTAAAACAAACTTCATAAATGTTTGAACTTACGCTGCGAGTCAATAAGCTCCAGCGATTAAACAACTCGAAAGCTACTAAATAAATAAATAAACCTGCGTAAATTTAGACAAAATTACATAACAAATTGATAAATTCCCAAATACCCTTTCAACCCCTGTTCGGTTAAATATTTATTTATTAAAACAATTTGTAATTTGAATTCCATCGTTTGCATTTGATTTTTCAATTAACTCGGGTCTAGTTTGTAGTGCTACTTTTTTTAAATCGTTTTTTGTAATTTGACCAAATCTATTTCAAACCGTATACGTATAAAACGGACACGAGCATTTTATTGGTGCATCAAATAGTTCTGGGTTAAATATTCTGAGTTTGATGGACGATCAAAATTTGATAGCGTAGTCGTTATGTTTTACAATGGCTCAAATATAGAATGTTTGTCATTGTATTAATGATGAATCGATAAAACGACAAATAAAGTTGCTAAAAATGTGTTTACTTTGTAACTTCAATCGTATTAACTCTTGAGACGAAATTTTGCCATCTCATAACCTTTAGATTATATTTGTTAAAGAACTTTTAACGTCAATTTACTAAAAGAATTAGGTGAATGACGAAAGTGGTCATAGAAATGAAAATTACAAACTTTCGATTTGAAAAGTTCGCAACGACACGTCGATTTGCGAAAAACTTTTAGTTATCGACTAATTATGGCCATTATACTTGACCAATGGTGTGGATTCCGGGGGATTGTGGTGACAACAAACCTCCTGGAGGTTCTACAATGGTGTTTAATACACTGCGTGAAAGCCATTCTCGATAATGTCAAGTCACTCAGTTACTCACTAAAAGATTATGCCACCATTGCGTACAAGTATTTTGATGAAAATTGTATAGAAATTACAGTTTTATGTTTTTATTGTCCGATAGCTAACTTAAAAAAAACCATCAACTTTGATTTACTAATTTGCCGAACTATTTTTACAGTTAGGGAAGACATTTTTTAATTATCTGATAGCTAATGTATTGTTCTCTAATTTTCATTCGACGCCAAAGTCAGCTAGAGCCCCTCTTTAACAAGCTACACTCGGGAGAGACGCGGCATGTTCTCTAAACCCGCGATGAATACAAGTCGCCCCTTACGTTTGATATTCATTGAATAACTATCGTGGCTAGACGAAATGTTTTTACAGTTTCCGATAGCTAATTTAATGTTATCTAATTTAAATTAAAGTTTCAAGTGAGCTAGGGCTACTCTTTAACGAGCTATACCCGGGACAGACGCGGCGTGTTCTCTACACCTGAATACAAGTGGTGCCTTACGCTTGATTTAAATTCACTGGAGAACTATCGTGGCTAGACGAAATGTTTTGAAAGTTTCCGATAGCTAATTTAATGTTCTGTAGTTTATATTAAAGGGCAAAGTGAGCTAGGGCTACTCTTTAACGAGCTACACTCGGGAGAGACGCGGCATGCTCTCTAAACCCGATGAATACAAGTCGCCCCTTACGTTTGATGTAAATTCATTGAATAACTATCGTGGCTAGACGAAATGTTTTTACAGTTTCCAATAGCTAATTTAATGTTCTCTAATTTAAATTAAAGTTTCAAGTGAGCTAGGGCTACTCTTTAACGAGCTATACCCGGGACAGACGCGGCGTGTTCTCTACACCTGAATACAAGTGGTGCCTTACGCTTGATTTAAATTCACTGGAGAACTATCGTGGCTAGACAAAATGTTTTTAAAGTTTCTGATAGCTAATTTAATGTTCTGTAGTTTATATTAAAGACCAAAGTGAGCTAGGGCTACTCTTTAACGAGCTACACTCGGGAGAGACGCGGCATGCTCTCTAAACCCGATGAATACAAGTCGCTCCTTACGTTTGATGTAAATTCATTGAATAACTATTGTGGCTAGACGAAATGTTTTTACAGTTTCCGATAGCTAATTTAATGTTCTCTAATTTAATGTTCTCTAATTTAAATTAAAGTTTCAAGTGAGCTAGGCTACGCTTTAACGAGCTACACCCGGGACAGACGCGGCGTGTTCTCTACACCTGAATACAAGTGGTGCCTTACGCTTGATTTAAATTCACTGGAGAACTATCGTGGCTAGACGAAATGTTTTTAAAGTTTCCGATAGCTAATTTAATGTTCTGTAGTTTATATTAAAGGGCAAAGTGAGCTAGGGCTACTCTTTAACGAGCTACACTCGGGAGAGACGCGGCATGCTCTCTAAACCCGATGAATACAAGTCGCCCCTTACGTTTGATGTAAATTCATTGAATAACTATCGTGGCTAGACGAAATGTTTTTACAGTTTCCAATAGCTAATTTAATGTTCTCTAATTTAAATTAAAGTTTCAAGTGAGCTAGGGCTACTCTTTAACGAGCTATACCCGGGACAGACGCGGCGTGTTCTCTACACCTGAATACAAGTGGTGCCTTACGCTTGATTTAAATTCACTGGAGAACTATCGTGGCTAGACAAAATGTTTTTAAAGTTTCTGATAGCTAATTTAATGTTCTGTAGTTTATATTAAAGACCAAAGTGAGCTAGGGCTACTCTTTAACGAGCTACACTCGGGAGAGACGCGGCATGTTCTCTAAACCCGATGAATACAAGTCGCCCCTTACGTTTGATGTAAATTCATTGAATAACTATCGTGGCTTTCCGATAGCTAATTTAATGTTCTCTAATTTAAATTAAAGTTTCAAGTGAGCTAGGGGTACTCTTTAACGAGCTACACCCGGGACAGACGCGGCGTGTTCCCTACACCTGAATACAAGTGGTGCCTTACGTTTGATTTAAATTCACTGGATAACTATTGTGGCTAGACAAAATGTTTTTAAAGTTTCAAAGAGCTAATTTAATGTTTTATAGTTTATATTAAAGGGCAAAGTGAGCTAGGGCGACTCTTTAACGAGCAACACTCGGGAGAGACATAACGTGTTTCTTAAACCTGAATCCAAGTCGCGCTTTACGTTTGGTTTAAGTTCACTGCAGAACTATTATGGTTAAACCAAATATTTTAGAAGTCTTCGATAGCTAATTTAATGTATTCTAGTTTATATTCAAGGTCAAAGTGCGCTAGTGCTACTTTTTAGCGAGCTACAGTCGAGAGAGACTTGGTCCTTCGAGCATTTTTTTAAATTTTTTTGTATTTTTTTTAAATTTGATATGCTGTGATTTTCTTCGTTGTGATGTAAACTGATTACTTTTAATTGGACTCGGAAGTTAATTTTAACTAAATAACACTATTGATTAAAACTTTTAATTGTCAAAACTTTTTTTAAAGTTTCAGTTATGTTAAAAATTAAATTACTAATGAGAAAAACTAACTTTGAAACTTTGTTTCCACTACTACAATCGTCAAAATTACCCAGTATTAGATTATCGTACAAAGCCTTTGTTTGCCATTTTTGAACGAGGATTAATTCTAATGTTCTGCATTCTGCATTAGTTATCAATAAATTTGAAAGTTACATTCATGTTTACTTCGCTTTAAAAAGTTAGTTAATTGTTTTGTTATTCAACAACTGTTTGTTTTTCTTTTTTCAGAGGCGAACATGGCGATAACTTCGCGTTCGATGGACAAGGTCAAATTCTAGCACATGCCTTTTTTCCCGGCAGCGGTCGTGGTGGAGACGCTCATTTTGACTTGGACGAAAATTGGCTGACACGGGAAGACGATGAAGCGGACGGTATGTCTCTAATTAATTTATATTATACGTATTGTGAGCTAAATTGTAAAGAAATAGTTCTACTTCGTTTCACTGCTACTACGCTTCTCGATGTATGGTTTTGAGTCTTGAGTTTTGTAGTTTTGGTGACAAACATAGAAAGATACAAACATATCACACCGACGCAGTTAATGATAAGTTATCAGCATTGCCACTGATGTGTAGCAGATGCCTTCCTCTTACTCCTGATATGTTAAAATTACATCCGGCTCAAAAAGCAATGTTAATGTCAAAATTACGGAAAGTTAATTTTAGATTTTTATATTTAGGATTTGTTTAGTGGAAGGATTTTTTGAAAAAAGACTTATTTACCACTATATGTTGGGAAAAGGGGGTTATTAAGAAAAGTAATGAACTTCTGCCAACTCTGCGTAAGGTGCATAACTTGCTATGCTGTAAACATTTAAATTTTTACTTAAAAAAAATTTCTTCCTTTAACAACTTTGACGTATTTTGAATAATTCAAAAATATTCCAGTACCAGACACTATCAGGGTTACAATAAATAATTTAAATGTAAAAAATAAATGGATAGTACTTAATAATAATTGTTATTATGTTTGTATTAGGTATCAGAACATTAATTTGTTTTAATGCACGGTAAACAATGCATTATTTAATTTTGGTCTAACAAGGACGTTATTTCATTATTTTAATATGGACTTTGTCGTAACAACAATAATAATAAACCAATATAATATGCAATTTTATATTGGCACTAATTGAATATTGTTTTTAAATAACCACTTATTATACTGACTGGTATAATTTTTGATTAGCGCTCTTAAAATTCCGAACAGATTAAAATATACAGGGCGTTTTCGAAAACTCTTTGTATTAGGCTAATTAATATGTATAGCATTTCCAAAAATAGAAAAAACTAATGTTACTAACCGGACTTTTGTACAACCCACCTAGTGAGGGTTTTAATCAACTGTGTAGTGTTGGTTGCCTACTCTCGAAATGTAACGTTGGTTTGATAGTTAGCTGTTTATAAAGGCAATAGCGTTCCACTCGATCCTCTGATGGAAGAAAATAAAAGCCATTTTTGTTCAGCGCTCGTTTTTTAATTTTCTTAACGAGATAGGTATTCAAAATTAAGTGTTCGACGTAACAAGAAGTTAATTGAACAAGCAGACTGTAAATTAGTTAAACAATTTAGCGTATCCTAGCAATTGCAAATTCTTTATTAGTACCTAATAGTACGTACGCTCGTACGTATCAAGTGTATACTCATCAATTTATAAAATCCGATTAATTGTGAGGCTTTTGTAGACGTTGATTGCCAACAGTCGAAGTTTCAAAACTATACTATCAAATTAAAATTAATTTATATAGGTGAAATATCAGAAATTGAATAGATCGGTAACTGTTTTTGACATTTACATTGTTATATCTAACACAAATGTCTTTGTTTTAGTTCAATATTTCAACTATTTGTTGTTGTTGTTGTTGTTTGAAAAACTTTTGTTATGCTAATAAAGCAACCAAAACCTAAACGTACCCTGTAAATAAATTTAAAATCTGTTTGAAACAAATCTCGAAGCGGTAGAATTAAAAAAGTTTGTTCGTTTGAACGTCCTTTTTGCGTTAAAACTCTCTATGTACTTATTGGATTAAAATTTGTTTGACGCCAAGAGTTACGATAAAAATCTACAAATCCAATGCTCTCGATTTTGAGAGAGCGCTAACCGCTACTAAAACGTACGGGCAATGTGCACTTGTGCACGCCGAAACGATGGCTCTTCAAAGCAATTTATTATTACGTTCGTTTATACAACCCTCTTTTTTTTAATTTAATCCGAAGTATTTCGTTTACGAATATTATTTGTAAATGCGCACTTTAGTTTTTCGTTCGCTTCATCGCACTTTGAAAAAGTTAATGATTACTACCTAGAAACAAATAGCCGGAGTTTGGTTTTGCTTTCATATTTTAACAGAACACTCCGTATATTTTTATATTTCAAAAATTAGGGCATCCTATTGTCGGTTGTTTGATCCAAAACTCCAAAGCATCAAACGTATTGAGAAGTAAATAAGCTACGGCAGTGCATGCACTTGTGTAAAGCGTGTTGCATACCTTTCAGGAACAAACATTTTGGGGTTATTCGTCGCCTTTTAATAATAACATTAAAAGCTAGTATTAATATATTGTATAGCCCTTAGTTTAAAAGAGTAATAATTTGGGAATTATTTCACTCTGTTTTTTTCAGGAACAAGTTTATTTCATGTAGCTGCACACGAGTTTGGACATTCGCTCGGACTATCTCATTCGTCAGTAGAAGGTGCTCTTATGTATCCGTGGTATCAAGGTATGCAGAACGGTTTCGACTATGAACTTCCCGAAGACGACCGCCTCGGTATCCAAACACTATACGGTACATCTAACAAGTTTTTTACGCATATTCTTAATGTCTTCTATGTTTACTGCAGGTACCTACGAAGAAAAATTATGGGGGCAAAAACCGCAATATCAACCACCAGTGACATTACCACCAAGACGTCACGTACCACAACCTCCACCACCACCTCCAACTCGTCCACCAGAAAGACCACGTTATCCAGATTATCCAAGGTATCCACAAAACACCCGTCCACCACATTATCCCAAAAAGTACCCAGAAACGAGTCCAGCTTATCCAGAAAAACCCTACAATCCGAGAAAACCAATGCATCCTGATAGAAAAAATACCAAAAATCCATACAACCCCTACTATCCTGATAAAACACCAAAATACCCAGAACAAATACCCGATAGAAGATACACTTACAAATATCCACCTCGTCCCGAAACGACAACTTACGTTTATGCGAACGGCCGTCCAAACGAAAGACATCCAGAACGACACAATCCCGAAACGCATCCGCCAAAAGAAGGCGGTCCACCTAATACTTGTGATACTAGTTACGACGCAATTTCCGTTATAAGACGCGAAGTTTTCATCTTTAAAGATAGAGTATGCATTTTTCGTGGCGATTTTACGTATTGGCTAACACTTAATTTTAGTACTTTTGGCGAATTGGAGATCGTGGACTTTTACCCGGATATCCGGCCGAAATTTCGCGCATGTGGAAAAATTTACCGAGAAACTTCACTCATATCGACGCAGTTTACGAAAAGCCCAACAACAAGCTGGTTTTCTTTATTGGAAATCAATATTTTGTTTATACTGGGAATAGTCTCGATAGGGGATTTCCGAGGCCTCTCACGGATTTAGGTCTTCCGACGTCTTTGGAAAAGGTTGATGCGGCCATGGTGTGGGGTCATAATGGGAAAACGTACTTTTTCAGTGGAAATATGTATTGGAGGTAAAATTCGCTCTCGTTGTTTCGTTTTTTGAAATTAATGAGTTTCTTTCTAACTTAGGTTTGATGAAGATCTATTAACTGTTGAACTCGATTATCCTAGAGATATGTCCATGTGGAGAGGAGTGGGCACCGACATTGATGCAGTTTTTCAATGGAAAGATGGTGAGTACCTATTCTCAAACGCGCCCAGTGGTGTGCTGTGAATAGTTTATCGATTGGCTGAGATGGGTAAGGTTTCTTTGGATGAAGCTGTAGGAGGTTTCAAGAGCAGGTTCGGGACCGCTGAATGCGTTTTGAGATAAAAGCCTCTCACAGCTAACCCCATCCGCTACGCAAAACCGCGACAACACACTACTATTCATGCTTTAGTCTTTAGTCCATTTATTGACAAAAAATGCAACTAACTCACTCATTTTTAGGAAAAACGTACTTTTTCAAAGGAAACGGCTTTTGGAAATTCAACGACCTTCGTATGAGAGTAGAGCACGATAAGAAAATGTTATCTGGTCCGTTTTGGATGGGCTGTTCTCGTAATCTCGAAGGTTCCTTACCTGGAAGAAAAGCACCATACACGGTAGCACTATCAGCAGATGGTAGTTGCCCCACAATACATTATTCGTTCGTTTTAATCGCTCTTAGCACAATTTTGCAAATTTACGTATCGATAACTTAGTGATATAACTAATCTGATTAACTCATTTTAGTCTGTTTTAATACAAAATACTTTTCACCTAGTGAAATCAGTTGTGAATTCATAAATATGTTCGTTAAAAAAGATTTTTTTATTGGGTACCGTATAATATTAATATCTTAACGGGCGCATTTTATCCTAAATATAAGACTTTTTGTCTCGAATATGTTGCAGTAATAATTATCATTTTATTTTACAGTAAATTAAGGATTATCCAAACGAATTCGTGGGGTTTAGAAAGCTCATAATCATCCGATTTCGTAAATTATAACTTCTGAGAAGTTTAAAAGCAATTGCATTAATCAATTCAATTTTAATATTTACGTGGCTAATATAAAAGATATAAATCGTCATTAAAATATACGTACGGGTTACCTCGATTCTTAATTAAAAGAGAGTGAGCGTGGCTTAACTCAACATAGTTAACTGATGTCCTGGTAGTCACCACGCCCATTTTCGTAAATCGGGGTAACCTGTGCTGTGAATACGTTTTGTGGACAATGATTAATGTGCTCTTTTCATCACTAATTTTTATATACAGAGCGTTAAAAAACTAGGTAACGTCGTTTAACTAAAAGACGACTCTGTATGTGGCTTCTGTGTAAAATTCGTCTCATGTTTTGTCTGTGATTTTGCTTCAAAGGTGTTGCGTTTGTAATCATTAATCATGAAAGTTAAATGGACGAATGCGCAACGAGTTTGTTTTTAATCAAACTAAAGACTGATAATAAGTGGTATTTACTATCTTTGTCGCTGCTTTTAAATATCACAGCATTAAGAGCTTCTTTTCTAAATAAATAATTGTCATCTTATTAAACACCCGCCTGTAATTTACTTTGGCATGTGATAAGTTTATTGTTTAAGTATATTAATCATATTTATGTTATGTTTACTGCAATAAATACATTTCTTTTGTAAGTAATTGGAATAAAAAGAATTTTTGTAAAACTTGATAAAAAAATTTCAAAACCTGTGATATTAATCATTTAATTGTAACACCGATTTATTTACGTAAGTTATATCATTATGTTTTATTTTATAAGTGTTTAGATAATATAATAATTATAATGTGTTGTTTATGTAAATTTATTAGCATTGTTTTATTAATCGAACTTTCGTACTAAGTACTGCCAATTTATACAATGAATTTTTTTCTTTATTTATTCGGGTTAAAATTTTTATGTCAGTGTAATTTTATATTGCAACTATTTTATACACATTATTTTTAAAAATTTGAAAAATAAAATTATAAATGAATAAGTTATTTTACTACAGATACCAGTTTTACCCGCGCCATACTAGAGATAGGTCGTACAGTTAGGCGTACTAGTCCAAGCAATTAATACATAAAAATAGGCTTTCGCTACAAATGGTCCAGGAGTGTTGTAATTTGGTACAGTTGTACAGTTTGGTGTTACAGTTTTGGTGTCACCAAACTGTACAAGCAATGTATACAAACCAAACACATTGTATTGTATACATTGGTACAAGTGTACCAAATTACAACACTCCTGGACCATTTGCAAGTCAGAATCTACCCATTGCATGGACTATACACCTATGGTTCAAAACGATTTCTCGGCAAATTGAATTGCTAAAATTGCTCTAGAAGCTTGAGCACTTGCCACTTTCATCAACGAAGGGTCAATGTAGTATGAGGAGGTACCCATGTTTGATATTTCTTGCTAACGCTATTTCCTTTTGGTCTTGAACTGTACCAAGTTGCCTGAGTTTACAATCAAATGCCTTTTCAAGGAACTCGATGTATAATTTTCATTTGTACGAAAGTACCCTATACCTAAGTTAGCATAAATGGGAAAGGAAAATACTGCGGTACATCTATGATGGAAAGAAGGAGCGGGGTGTCTGGAAGAGAAGAACCAACGCAGAAATGATGGAACTGTATGCAGAAGCTCCGATAAGAAACGTTATCAGATCGCAAGCACTAAGATGGCTAGGACATGCGCATTGTGCAAAGAAAAGTAGTGGCAAAAGTGGCACGATCTAATTAATACAAGAAGAGAACATGCTAGAAGTATTGGTAGAGAATTGGCAAGAGGTAACTCACAAAGCTGTGGAGCCATGAAAGGTCCATTTATTATAGCGAAGATTTGTATTTTTAAACGTAACTGGCATATCATAACATATCTTAATATACACAGGGTTTGGAGTTAAGCCCAAACGCAACTTGGTACAAACTTATTCCTCTGAAGGGTAATCGAAAGTGAATAATTGCAGAATAAGAAGTAATGAACAAACTTTACTCGTACAATATATTTTATAAAATATTTTCTCCTCCTTCGATTTCCAATACAAAAAAATCATACATTTCAGATTTAACAAATTACGCTTACATAAGAAAAAACTCAAACCTATATTTAAAAAAAAATCCTAATAGTAACCTTGTAAGTTACAATAACTGCAGAAAAACGTTAAATACAAGGTTAAAATGCAGAATTTTAAGCCCAAATAGCAAATAAATACGTAACAATTACTCGACTTATCATTCAAACGGAATTTTATTGCGAAAAATCACAAATGATAATAATTATAAAATTAAATAGTTACAAAAAACGGCTACCGAGAGTATTAACTCGCAGGTAATTCTTTGTGTGATGGTAAAGGTTCACTACCGGCATTACTATTATCGACACATCGCCATAATCCATAATTTTTGCCAACCGTATTTTGCCACAACCTGAGCGTACCGTCTTCTGAACCAGAAGCATAAACTTCTCCATCTGGAGAATATCTAACACAATGGACGGGTCCAAAATGG
The DNA here is from genome assembly GCA_950108345.1 of Malthinus flaveolus. Taxonomy (NCBI): domain Eukaryota; kingdom Metazoa; phylum Arthropoda; class Insecta; order Coleoptera; family Cantharidae; genus Malthinus; species Malthinus flaveolus. Next base: position 2,108,779 of record OX467288.1, read on the forward strand.
CCTTTGAAGTGCTCTAAAATAAAATTCAGTAATCAGCGATGATGTGGTTAGGTGTGTTGAAACTTACCAATTTCAGATCCGGTGGTGTAATCAAACTTGTACATCTTAAAATCATCACCGCCAGCAACAAAGGTGCTTTTGTCAGGGTGAAGACTTGCAGAATTAACCATTATCGTAGGTAAAGCAAACTCTCTAATTTTATTTAAAGAAGTCGAATCTAGAAATGTGACGTTGTTTCCGTGGGCTACCGTAATAACACTCCCATCTCTAGACACTTCTAAACTACTCGGAGCTAAAGGAAAATCTATCTTTTGTACTTCCTAATGAGTAAAGTGTTACCAAACTATTTTCCATCACAAAGTTTTCTTACCTGTCCGGAAGACCTATCCCAAACTCGCAGAGACTTATCGTCGCCGCAAGAGAGGATATGAGTATCGTTTCTAAAAAATAAAACGTATCGCACACCTCCCGTGTGACCAGTAAATACGGTTGGGCCTAAAATCATTAGATATAATTAGAACGGTTCACCGAAACAGAGATAAAAACGTACTAGCTTCTGGTTTATTTAAATCAAATATTTTAACAAGTTTTTCGTTACTTCCGGTCAATAATAATGAACTATTCTTTGAAAATCCGACACTTTTAACTATATGATTATGTTGAAACGAGTGCAATTCTTCTCCTGTGAGTGAGTCCCAAACTTTTCCTGTAAAATCGGCGGCACCGCTTGCGGCTCTAGTCGCTTGTGAATTCAGTGCTACACCCCAAACGGCTCCTTTGTGGCCTTCGAACGTTCCTACCCAATCTCCGGTATCGCCCAATCTTAACATAGGCTTACCATCTACAATTTTAAAAAACAATTAACAACTTGCTACTTGCCTTCTCATGTGACTGGTAAGGTCGATACGACTTGAAGGCTCTTGTGTTGGAAAAATTAGGCCAAGGGAAGATGGTAATTTTTTTAAGGTTATCATCGTATCAAAAACATACACACCTTTACAAGCCGAAATTAAATAGTAACCGTAAGGGGTTATAGCACTAAAATCCAAATGAACGACAGGCCTTGTATGTCCACTACATGTTAACGGAATTTGTTTCAAGCTTGACATTTTTTCTCTTTTACAGAAATCAAAATCAAACCAACACTCACGAGTTCGAAAACAGAACTGTTTTTGTCTTGCTGCGTATGCAGATTCAATTTTTGACAAATGTTATCTGCGCAAACGTCAACTTTTTTGTTATAATTTATTTAAAAAGTAGTAGATGGCACGTACAATTATTTAAAGTATCTGTTATAAGCGCAAGCAACAATTAAGCTAAATTACAAATATGTGCAAGGATTATCTACTGTTTAAAATATAAAATAATCCGACGACATAACCTATAAACGTCATTACTTGAAAACTATCTTAAATCGTTACTAGATGGCGCGGTTGTTAAAAACTAATCTTTTTGGGAAGAAATTATTTAAATTTTTAAATACGAAAATTTACCTAATAATTTCTATAGATGTAGACGTAAAGGGCCTAGGGCTAATGGGCCGTAGTCGAAAGGTCTATTTGCTGTCCCTGAAAGCTTTAATACTTTTAATAATTTATATAGATTTAAAAATACTGTTTTTTGAGTATAATTCCTAAACCTGGCAACTATGTGACATGCAACTTGGAGTTCGTCAAGGTCATAATGGCTACGCCTTGGTACTTGGTACCTTGCGCGTACTGTTTATTTATGTGTATGTGATTAGCATACATGTTAGCGAATACGCAATACGCGCAGTGTGTTGAAAATAGAAACGTAATTTACAATGGAAGTACCTATTAAAGAAGAGCACAATACCACTTTCGACTACTCGGATGATTTGAGTAAGAGTTTACTTCTGTGTATTACCATTGTAAATGTAACAAGTAACAAATGTTTTGTAGGTAGAACTGTTAAAGAAGAATCTATGTGCGATAGCCTGTCTGACGTTGGTAAGAATTTATTTACTAGTAGTTGTTAATACAAGTGCCGCTACATACATATATTTAAGGTTCGATTAAAATAGAAGAAAATGATCTTGAGGAATTGGTTCGAGAGAATGGTAAAATAGAAAAACACGAAGAAATTACAAACGATAATTACTACTGTTACAACTGCAACTTTAAATGTTTTGAAAAACGAAGTTTAATTGTTCATGTGCAAACTCATTTGAGAAAGCTTTTTAAATGTAGTTTATGTGTTTCTACATTTACGTTTAAAGGTAGTTTAACCAGACATTTACTAAGGCACACAGGTGAAAGACCCTTTCAATGTAGTATATGTGATTCCACATTTAGGCATAGAAGTGCTTTAAAGAGGCATTTCTTAATACACACACGTTCGCCTGAACGAGCATTTAAATGTACTGTATGTGATCGTACATTTAGTTACAAACACTACTTAACGAAACATTTATTAGTGCACACAGGTGAACGGCCTTTTAAATGTAGTTTATGTGATTATGCATGTACTCAAAAACGTTCCCTTAAAAACCATTTTTTTGTGCACACTGGTGAAAGGCCCTTTAAATGTGGTGTATGTGACTTTTCATGTACTAGGAAAACTAGCTTAAAGAGACATTTATTAGTTCATACATGTGAACGGCCTTTTAAATGTAGTGTTTGTGAATATACATGTAGAGATAAAGGTAACTTACAGAAACATTTATTAGTGCACACGGGTGAACGGCCTTTTAAATGTACTGTATGTGATTGTACATATAGTCAGAAAAGTCACTTAACAAGACATTTATTAGTGCACACGGGTGAACGGCCTTTTAAATGTAGTGTTTGTGAATATACATGTAGAGATAACGGTAACTTAAAAAAACATTTATTAGTGCACACAGGTGAACGGCCTTTTAAATGTGCTGTATGTGAATGTACATGTAGAAATATAGGTAACTTAAGGAAACATTTATTAGTGCACACAGGTGAACGGCCTTTTAAATGTAGTGTTTGTGATTTCACAAGTGCCTACAAATGTAACTTAAAGAAGCATTTATTGATACAGACTGGTTAACGGTACTGTTTTTGATTATATGTACTTGTTTATGGGAATAATTTTTAAGTTGGTTGTACTGAATTTAATTTGATGTTAGCGGGACTTTAATTAATTTGACAGTTAGTTGGCTGTGTTTGGCTTTCAACTGGCTTAAAAGCGAGTAATGAAATAAAACTGAGTAATCAAGCTGTCAACTGGCTTAAAACACACATTCCTTGTCAAAAATGTCGAATGTAATGAGTGTATTATTTAACGGTTTCGGATAAAATAAAGAAATTAGGATTCCGTGTGGTTCACATGAAACAATACACAATATTATATTAGTACCTACAGTTGAAAAGTTTTTGTAGTATATATGATTAATGATTAATCATTTTCGCGGAAAAATTATTTCAGTTTTAATTCGGTCACTTCAGTAATCTGATTTCTTCCACTTTTTTGACACTGCAAATTTTACCTATGTAATATATTACAATAGGTAGAGTCAAGAAGTCAATTCGCGAGATGTAGGAACAGACTATAATATCTACAATCCCTATCCTTCACAGAATAAAGAATACCTAGACCTAAATAATTATTAAGTAACTCAAAAATGGGCTGCTTATATTTCTTATGAAAAAGAATTCACCCAGTATAATATCCATACTGGGCGAATTATTTTTAAAATAATTTAATAATTGAAGGTAATATGGCTTAAACTATTTTTCAATATACAGTGTGTCCACGGATGGACCTAACTATACTTGTAAACTTCCTTATTTTTCATTTTTTGATAAAAAGTTATTCTTTATGAAGAGTTTTGCTTCTCTTGAAAAGTCCTTTGCTATAGTCAAAATGTCGATGTAATGTACAGGGTGTTTAGAAAATGGAGAAACGTGAATGATGATAAAAGTAAAGTACTAGTTATACGAGAAGAAATGAAAAATGGTAGAGAAAAAATTGTTTCTAATGCTAATATAAGCCCAAATATGAAATTTGAACATTGTATCTCAAAATGTGTATTTTTGACTTCTTTAAAATAAAAGCAATTAGTACTCATGTACTCAATGAAGTTTACCAAAGTGCATAATTTAATGAAATATGAACTCAAACAACAATAACATCGCAGCTCTCTTGCATAAATATTACCATTGATAGTACTCAACATAAGATCCTCTTACTTCTACACAAATACAAACTTTGAGATACAATGTTCAAATTTCATATTTGGGCTTCTATTAACATTAGAAACAAATTTTTTCTCTACCATTTTTCATTTCTTCTCGTATAACTAGTACTTTACTTTTATCATCATTCACGTTTCTCCATTTTCTAAACACCCTGTACATTACATCGACATTTTGACTATGGCAAAGGACTTTTCAAGAGAAGCAAAACTCTTCATAAAGAATAACTTTTTATCAAAAAATGAAAAATAAGGAAGTTTACAAGTATAGTTAGGTCCATCCGTGGACACACTGTATGATTAGCGCTTCGCGCAAGCTCTGGGTTGACCTTTTGCCATCCATGGCGTGGACGGTGTAGTGTGTAGTCTCATAAAACCCCGACGTTGTTTTGTCTATTTTTAAAATTATAAATTTGTACGTTACTATTCTATAAGCGATCATACTCGGCATACGAAAAATAACTATTTAAACATTGCATCATTTCTATCCTTGCGTTCAATTTTAAATGCTGGGGAATGGCCTTCAATACCGGTAGAAGAGACAATAAGAAGTGAAGATCGCCATCTTCTTCCAACTTATCTTTCGCTCCAGTTCGTGACATGTGATCGATTAAATCTGCTTGAAACACCACCTTCACGTTATTTCGTTTCTCCCCATCCCCATCTGTAGACATAAAATCGCTCTGATAATTTGGGATTTCCTTGGGAGGCTTGATCACTTTGAGTTTGGCCACAGGTTGACTCTGGTTATCTTCCGACGGCTTGAACTTTTTACGAGACGTTAAGTTCATGACTTCGTCTAAAAACTGCATTACGGGAGTGTATTTATATTTTGATTTCCGTTTAAATTCTCCTTGTGTTTGCCTCTGTGTCACTTCTCTCGGGTAGCGATCTCGTAAATTTTTCCACCTTTTTTGCAATAGTTCGCCTGGAAATTTTAATTTGTTAAGTTGTAGTAAAGAGATACAACGCAAACCTTTTATTATTCTTTCCTCCGGACTGGCCGTATCTTCCACAAAATCCTGAACGATCATCTCCCAAGTCTCTTTTCGTTTTTCTCTATCGGTGTAGTCGTGATGAGTCATGTCCCATAGTAATGGGTGGGTTTCGACGCTTCTAATTAGTTTCACGCAGTCAATTTTGCCATCCAAACCGGCTGTTGGATATAAAGATATATTAAAAAGTTGGAAATTGATGGCTCGGAATTTCAATTTTGATTAAAATGAGGTTGATTTCGAAAATATGGAGTATCTGTACTTTAAAACTAAGGGCATCCATTATTTTTTAACAAATGGTTTATCAGCAAATTCTTTTTAGGAATTTCTATTAGGAATTTTTGTTAATTTTATTCTCATAAGTCGCCATCTTGTTTCCTCCATTTTTAATTGAACTCTTACTATTAGACCGCTATTATTATTAGTCTATTATCATACCTAGTGGCAAAGTCAAAGCATACATTGCAGAATGTGATGGGTAGATTTGCATGTACAACTAGGGTCGGTGTTAGGGTTATTAGCGCCTGCCTGCGAATTTAAATCAAGCCCCCAATATTCTTAAATAATTAATACGTTTAAGCCTATCGGCGCCCCTGTGCACAACCCGATCCGAGTAAAAGCACGTAAAAGTTAGTGTAGTCTAGTTTTACCATGAGTTTAATTAATTATACCTGCCATATCGATTCAACGCACTTTCGAATTTATATAGATAAAGCAAAATAAATAATAACAAATAATTAATAATGAAAATGCAAAAAAACTAGTCCTCGATCGAGTCGACACAACTCGATCGTCGTCGCATGGAACCTCTTTTCTTAATAGTTGGCAAGAAATCGATTAGAGGGCGCGCACAATTGTGAAAGCGTCACTTAGCTTTGAAGATAGTTAATTCCGGGAGCGTCAGCTCAGTTTTTGTACTAATTTAATGTAAAATATGCCAGTAAAAGTGGATATTATTCCGCCTCCACCAGCAAATTCTAAACAACCGGGGGTGACAAAGTCGTTACTGTACAACGGCTCCCGATTTCAAGGCTTCCAAAAATCAAAAGGCAACTCGTACGAAGTGGAAGTCGTTTTACAGGTTAGAATCATGTATAACGTATTACTTTTGTTTCATTCGGATTCGTGTCCTTTTAAATAAATTGTTTGGTATTTATGTAAGTGCGACGTCATCGCATTTTTGCCAAAATTAGAAAGTATTCGTTAACGACTAAAAATACCAAGGTGGCCGTATCGAATGACATATTTCGTGTGAATTCCTTTTATGTGCGGGCTAACAATTTTTGGCGTTTTCAGCACGTGGACGAAGAAAATTCCTATCTGTGCGGGTACCTGCAAATCAACGGTCTAACCGACGAGTATCCGACCCTCACGACTTTTTTCGATGGGGAGATTATCAGTCAAAAGTATCCTTTTCTTACACGAAAGTGGGATGCAGACGAGGACGTAGATAAGAAACATTGGGTATGATTATTAGAGGTCATTAATGAAGTTGTTTATTTACTTTTTTATTTTTATAATGACTTGCAGAGCAAGTTTGCTTCTTTTTACCAATATGCCAAGATATTCAATTCAGACTCGTTCGATTACGACGCCCTAGCGGAGACGGACTTTGTTTTCATGCGTTGGAAAGAACACTTTCTCGTACCAGATCACACAATTAAAGATATAAGCGGGGCGTCTTTTGCCGGATTTTATTACATTTGCTTTCAAAAATCTAAGGCGATCATCGAGGGGTATTACTACCATAGAAGCTCCGAATGGTGAGTGAAGCACTAATCGTAAATGAAGCTATTATAATTTTGTTTCCAACAGGTATCAATCGTTAAATTTGACGCACGTTCCCGAACACAGCATTCAGATATACGAATTCAGGTGAAGCGATTAAAACAAATTTGTACTTTAAAATCGTTAGGACGTACGTTGCTAAATTTAAATCACGGCACTCAAAATCATGATAAACTAACTGCACATTTTATTTTCACGATTCAACTGCATCATTGTATTTGGAGTTTATTAAAAAATCCATTTAGTACCTATTTATTTATTGAAAACAAATTGAAAAGCGACGGTTGCTTTTGTTGCTATTGCTCCTAAATGTGATATAACGAAAGGTAATTTATAAATGAGGATTAGCAGGATGTACTCGACCAAAACTCAAACCGGTAATTTTACTCGAGCGTTAAATGTCTATTACAAGTTTTCTTCGTCGTTTCACAATCGTGTATCGGAGCCAAAAATAAATAAAAATGTTGGTGTCTTTTTATTTGGAAAAGAAAAAAAGGTTTTTGATATAAATGTAATATCATGGTTTATTAACATTTTTTAAACAATTTTGTAAGCTTAAGAACTTTGATTATTTTTACTTAGGTAGTAACTTTTTAAGAACTGATACTGGGTATTATTTTATTATGCCGTAGTTAACAAATTTTTTTTAGTTGATATTTAATAACGAGATTCAAGTATATAAATTTATTTAACTGTTGTTATTAATATGTTTTGTATATTGTGTATAAATGTATTAAATATATTTTTTTGAATTGTTTGTACCTTGTGCATTTTGTGTTGGTCTTCAATTACCCATTTAATGGAAATACTTTTCAATTACTTACTTTAAATCTGATAAAACAGTTTGAATGTTTTACAGCTTTCGGTATGCTGGAACCAACCAGCTACAGACATCTTTATTGTGGAACACCTTATATATTTTGACAATTATGGAAGTTCTACTATACCATGTTAGTCACCCTGAATCCAAAAAATTAAATATTTTTGAAAACGTCTGTCTATGTTCTAGGTAGAGCGCCTTAAAACACAAACTACCAAAGCGAATTTGATGAAATTTGGTTTAGGCCACTAACAAAATCGCATTCACGCAATAAGTTTTATAATGAAATCAGTACAGGGTGGTCTAAAATAAGGGTTATTTTGATGTAATTTCGGAATATCTCGACTATAAGTTAGTATACATAGGCCCGAATTTAAAAACTATCTGATCATTTAGGGAAGGGGAGGTAGCTCCCTGCACTATGGGTGGCCTCCCCATGCCCATCAGAACTCCAGGAATCTGGCGGCGGAAGGGGTGGTGCTTATTCTGCCCAAGTCAAGCCAAAAGTCTCCCAACACGGATCTTCTTATCGACGTTAGGGCTGGACAGTTAGAGCAGGTATAGCTCTATGGGTATTATTTTTAAGGAGGGTGTAAACAGTAGGTATGGCTGGTTTGATGATTGGCTTAGGGCCACAGGGAAGGCTGTTTGAACCTTTCTTGGCCAGCTCGCTGCTTTATCGTTACCCTCATTTCCGTGATGTCCTTAGACCTAACAGAGTAGGTATAAGAACATTGTTTTTGGATATCTGAGTCAATAGCTCTATGAACTCCAACAGAAGACCAGAGATTACCTTACCTTACTTACCTTGCAGTTATTTATATCTGTACACAATTACCTATTAGTGTACTCGTAAGTACCTTAAATTGTTTTAATAACAACGAGGTGCTCCTCCACCCCGCCTGCCGTAAAAAATCATAGCTCTCTTAATAGGAAAAATTTTTAAAATGAAACTAAATAAGTACAGATGTACACTACTAAAAGTATTCTCTTTCTGATGCCATCAAAAAATTCGTTTAATCCGGTAAAGGGGGTTGTAGCAATATTACCTCAAAACTTAAAAAAATCGTAGCTCCCTTAACTGAAAAATTTAATAAATGAAACTAAGTATGTACACTACTAAAGGTGTCCTCTTTCAGATATCAAGTGCGTTGTAGTTGGACTGCCGGTTTAACGGGAAATGGGGTTCGATTCTTTATATTAAAAGCAACACCCTGTATATATTGTGGTATTTTAAAGTGTCGATATAGTTGTATTTGAACTGCCGGTTTAACGGGAAATGGGGTTCGATTATCTATTTTAAATACAATACCCTGTATATTGTATATTATCCTGTTTTCGGGTTGGGAATTGCCAATATTTAAATTCTTGGGGCGAAGGTGAATTTAAAAAAATTAAATTTTACAATTAGATACAATAATATTTGATTTTAATTACCACATTTTCTAATCACGTGTTGATAACACCTGGCATTTGCACGTTTCAACTAGTGAGAAGATACAATATTTGACCAAACAATTTAGTAGTTAGTTGCGCTTTGCGCGGTTAGTTGTTATTAAATATTATTGGTTTATGTACGCGATTTTACATGTTCAAATAAGGTTTTCAAAATAATATTATACTCTCCTCTCTCTTGTAAGGGAGTTAACAGTTCGAATAGTGAAGGAATTAGTAGGGAGGTAGGTAATACGCCTTTTTGTATTAAATTATTGTTCAATTAATTATAATAGTATCTTAGGGTTTTTATGTTTTATCTTGTATCACATCGTATTGCAATAATCATTTTACTCTTGTCGCTTTAATGCGTAGTATCAAGTAGGTAACTAACAGGCTTTACAATGACCCTTTAAATCTCAATTTTTCATTAGCTTTTTAGGGGATTAAATTTAACCAATCGAAACGATCTTAATTATCGGGAATTACGGGGAATCGGGCTACGTCAACGAGATAAAAATATTTTTCTACGTTTTTGACTGTAAAATTCAATTTTATCTTACTGTGCAATTTTCAATTATAATTACAGATTAATACACGTGCCCTATCGACAAATTGAGATTTAACCCGGACGTATATCCTTACACATCGAGTTGAGGTGATAATTATTAATTTGTGTTTGCCTTCCTAAAAGTTAACTGTTTTTCTTTTGAAACTACTTAACAAATAAACACCCTAATAATAATATCGATTATTTTAATACTAGGCTAATTCCGTCTTTGACGCCTAATAACTTTCAGCCGGACTCTCGTAATTAGTTGAAAGTGTGAGACAAGATTTAGTAGTCTTTTAGCTTCAACCCCCGGGATTTTACAATTCTTCAGATCATTAGATCTTGTTTTATGCGTCGTTTTAGGTACCGCCAAACTCGCGATTTTCCTAGAAATTTTTTCGCCTTCCTTGATACTGAATAACTTTTAGCCGGACTCTCCTAATCGGTTTTACGCGTTATTTTAGGGACCGAGGGGCTCCTCGGTTTTACTAGTAGTTTTTTGAAACGTCGCGTTTAACGGCGAATAACTTTCACCGGGCTACTCCAGTAATTTTCAAATTCCAAGACAAGAAATATTGGTCCCTTACCTTTGATTTCGTACGTTTTGAAATTTTTTGATTAATTAGTTTTTGTTTTACGCGTCATTTTAGGGACCGAAGAGCTTTTCGGTTTTACTAGTAGTTTATTGAAACGTCGTGTTTAACGGCGAATAACATTCACCTGGCCACTCCGATATTTTTCAAATTTCATGACATGAAGTGTTAGTCTCTTTCCTTTGATTTCGTACGTTTTCAAATTTTTTGATTAATTAGATTTTGTTTTACGCGTCATTTTAGGGACCGAGGAGCTTTTCGGTTTTACTAGTAGTTTATTGAAACGTCGTGTTTAACGGCGAATAACTTTCACCGGGCCACTCCAGTAATTTTCAAATTCCAAGACAAGAAATATTGGTCCCTTACCTTTGATTTTGTACGTTTTCAAATTTTTTGAATAATTAGTTTTTGTTTTACGCGTCATTTTAGGGACCAAGGAGCTTTTCGGTTTTACTAGTAGTTTATTGAAACGTCGTGTTTAACGGCGAATAACATTCACCTGGCCACTTCGATATTTTTCAAATTTTATGAAAAGAAGTATTAGTCCCTTACCTTTGATTTCGTACGTTTTCAAATTTTTTTATTAATTAGATTTTGTTTTACGCGTCATTTTAGGGACCAAGGAGCTTTTCGGTTTTACTAGTAGTTTATTGAAACGTCGTGTTTAACGGCGAATAACTTTCACCGGGCCACTCCAGTAATTTTCAAATTCCAAGACAAGAAATATTGGTCCCTTACCTTTGATTTCGTACGTTTTCAAATTTTTTGAATAATTAGTTTTTGTTTTACGCGTCATTTTAGGGACCAAGGAGCTTTTCGGTTTTACTAGTAGTTTATTGAAACGTCGTGTTTAACGGCGAATAACATTCACCTGGCCACTTCGATATTTTTCAAATTTTATGAAAAGAAGTATTAGTCCCTTACCTTTGATTTCGTACGTTTTCAAATTTTTTGAATAATTAGTTTTTGTTTTACGCGTCATTTTAGGGACCAAGGAGCTTTTCGGTTTTACTAGTAGTTTATTGAAACGTCGTGTTTAACGGCGAATAACTTTCACCGGGCCACTCCAGTAATTTTCAAATTCCAAGACAAGAAATATTGGTCCCTCACCTTTGATTTCGTACGTTTTCAAATTTTTTGAATAATTAGTTTTTGTTTTACGCGTCATTTTAGGGACCAAGGAGCGTTTCGGTTTTACTAGTAGTTTATTGAAACGTCGTGTTTAACGGCGAATAACATTCACCTGGCCACTTCGATATTTTTCAAATTTTATGAAAAGAAGTATTAGTCCCTTACCTTTGATTTCGTACGTTTTCAAATTTTTTGATTAATTAGATTTTGTTTTACGCGTCATTTTAGGGACCAAGGAGCTTTTCGGTTTTACTAGTAGTTTATTGAAACGTCGTGTTTAACGGCGAATAACTTTCACCGGGCCACTCCAGTAATTTTCAAATTCCAAGACAAGAAATATTGGTCCCTTACCTTTGATTTCGTACGTTTTCAAATTTTTTGAATAATTAGTTTTTCTTTTACGCGTCATTTTAGGGACCAAGGAGCTTTTCGGTTTTACCAGTAGTTTATTGAAACGTCGTGTTTAACGGCGAATAACATTCACCTGGCCACTCCGATATTTTTCAAATTTTATGAAAAGAAGTATTAGTCCCTTACCTTTGATTTCGTACGTTTTCAAATTTTTTGATTAATTAGATTTTGTTTTACGCGTCATTTTAGGGACCAAGGAGCTTTTCGGTTTTACTAGTAGTTTATTGAAACGTCGTGTTTAACGGCGAATAACTTTCACCGGGCCACTCCAGTAATATTCAAATTCCAAGACAAGAAATATTGGTCCCTTACCTTTGATTTCGTACGTTTTCAAATTTTTTGAATAATTAGTTTTTGTTTTACGCGTCATTTTAGGGACCAAGGAGCGTTTCGGTTTTACTAGTAGTTTATTGAAACGTCGTGTTTAACGGCGAATAACATTCACCTGGCCACTTCGATATTTTTCAAATTTTATGAAAAGAAGTATTAGTCCCTTACCTTTGATTTCGTACGTTTTCAAATTTTTTGATTAATTAGATTTTGTTTTACGCGTCATTTTAGGGACCAAGGAGCTTTTCGGTTTTACTAGTAGTTTATTGAAACGTCGTGTTTAACGGCGAATAACTTTCACCGGGCCACTCCAGTAATTTTCAAATTCCAAGACAAGAAATATTGGTCCCTTACCTTTGATTTCGTACGTTTTCAAATTTTTTGAATAATTAGTTTTTCTTTTACGCGTCATTTTAGGGACCAAGGAGCTTTTCGGTTTTACCAGTAGTTTATTGAAACGTCGTGTTTAACGGCGAATAACATTCACCTGGCCACTCCGATATTTTTCAAATTTTATGAAAAGAAGTATTAGTCCCTTACCTTTGATTTCGTACGTTTTCAAATTTTTTGATTAATTAGATTTTGTTTTACGCGTCATTTTAGGGACCAAGGAGCTTTTCGGTTTTACTAGTAGTTTATTGAAACGTCGTGTTTAACGGCGAATAACTTTCACCGGGCCACTCCAGTAATATTCAAATTCCAAGACAAGAAATATTGGTCCCTTACCTTTGATTTCGTACGTTTTCAAATTTTTTGAATAATTAGTTTTTGTTTTACGCGTCATTTTAGGGACCAAGGAGCTTTTCGGTTTTACTAGTAGTTTATTGAAACGTCGTGTTTAACGGCGAATAACATTCACCTGGCCACTTCGATATTTTTCAAATTTTATGAAAAGAAGTATTAGTCCCTTACCTTTGATTTCGTACGTTTTCAAATTTTTTGATTAATTAGATTTTGTTTTACGCGTCATTTTAGGGACCAAGGAGCTTTTCGGTTTTACTAGTAGTTTATTGAAACGTCGTGTTTAACGGCGAATAACTTTCACCGGGCCACTCCAGTAATTTTCAAATTCCAAGACAAGAAATATTGGTCCCTTACCTTTGATTTCGTACGTTTTCAAATTTTTTGAATAATTAGTTTTTCTTTTACGCGTCATTTTAGGGACCAAGGAGCTTTTCGGTTTTACCAGTAGTTTATTGAAACGTCGTGTTTAACGGCGAATAACATTCACCTGGCCACTCCGATATTTTTCAAATTTTATGAAAAGAAGTATTAGTCCCTTACCTTTGATTTCGTACGTTTTCAAATTTTTTGATTAATTAGATTTTGTTTTACGCGTCATTTTAGGGACCAAGGAGCTTTTCGGTTTTACTAGTAGTTTATTGAAACGTCGTGTTTAACGGCGAATAACTTTCACCGGGCCACTCCAGTAATATTCAAATTCCAAGACAAGAAATATTGGTCCCTTACCTTTGATTTCGTACGTTTTCAAATTTTTTGAATAATTAGTTTTTCTTTTACGCGTCATTTTAGGGACCAAGGAGCTTTTCGGTTTTACCAGTAGTTTATTGAAACGTCGTGTTTAACGGCGAATAACATTCACCTGGCCACTCCGATATTTTTCAAATTTTATGAAAAGAAGTATTAGTCCCTTACCTTTGATTTCGTACGTTTTCAAATTTTTTGATTAATTAGATTTTGTTTTACGCGTCATTTTAGGGACCAAGGAGCTTTTCGGTTTTACCAGTAGTTTATTGAAACGTCGTGTTTAACGGCGAATAACATTCACCTGGCCACTCCGATATTTTTCAAATTTTATGAAAAGAAGTATTAGTCCCTTACCTTTGATTTCGTACGTTTTCAAATTTTTTGAATAATTAGTTTTTCTTTTACGCGTCATTTTAGGGACCAAGGAGCTTTTCGGTTTTACCAGTAGTTTATTGAAACGTCGTGTTTAACGGCGAATAACATTCACCTGGCCACTCCGATATTTTTCAAATTTCATGACAAGAAGTATTAGTCCCTTACCTTTGATTTCGTACGTTTTCAAATTTTTTGATTAATTAGATTTTGTTTTACGCGTCATTTTAGGGACCGAGGAGCTTTTCGGTTTTACTAGTAGTTTATTGAAACGTCGTGTTTAACGGCGAATAACATTCACCTGGCCACTCCGATATTTTTCAAATTTCATGACATGAAGTATTAGTCTCTTTCCTTTGATTTCGTACGTTTTCAAATTTTTTGATTAATTAGATTTTGTTTTACGCGTCATTTTAGGGACCGAGGAGCTTTTCGGTTTTACTAGTAGTTTATTGAAACGTCGTGTTTAACGGCGAATAACATTCACCTGGCCACTCCGATATTTTTCAAATTTCATGACATGAAGTATTAGTCTCTTTCCTTTGATTTCGTACGTTTTCAAATTTTTTGATTAATTAGATTTTGTTTTACGCGTCATTTTAGGGACCGAGGAGCTTTTCGGTTTTACTAGTAGTTTATTGAAACGTCGTGTTTAACGGCGAATAACATTCACCTGGCCACTCCGATATTTTTCAAATTTCATGACATGAAGTGTTAGTCTCTTTCCTTTGATTTCGTACGTTTTCAAATTTTTTGATTAATTAGATTTTGTTTTACGCGTCATTTTAGGGACCGAGGAGCTTTTCGGTTTTACTAGTAGTTTATTGAAACGTCGTGTTTAACGGCGAATAACATTCACCTGGCCACTCCGATATTTTTCAAATTTCATGACATGAAGTATTAGTCTCTTTCCTTTGATTTCGTACGTTTTCAAATTTTTTGATTAATTAGATTTTGTTTTACGCGTCATTTTAGGGACCGAGGAGCTTTTCGGTTTTACTAGTAGTTTATTGAAACGTCGTGTTTAACGGCGAATAACATTCACCTGGCCACTCCGATATTTTTCAAATTTCATGACATGATGTGTTAGTCTCTTTCCTTTGATTTCGTACGTTTTCAAATTTTTTGATTAATTAGATTTTGTTTTACGCGTCATTTTAGGGACCGAGGAGCTTTTCGGTTTTACTAGTAGTTTATTGAAACGTCGTGTTTAACGGCGAATAACATTCACCTGGCCACTCCGATATTTTTCAAATTTCATGACATGAAGTGTTAGTCTCTTTCCTTTGATTTCGTACGTTTTCAAATTTTTTGATTAATTAGATTTTGTTTTACGCGTCATTTTAGGGACCGAGGAGCTTTTCGGTTTTACTAGTAGTTTATTGAAACGTCGTGTTTAACGGCGAATAACATTCACCTGGCCACTCCGATATTTTTCAAATTTCATGACATGAAGTGTTAGTCTCTTTCCTTTGATTTCGTACGTTTTCAAATTTTTTGATTAATTAGATTTTGTTTTACGCGTCATTTTAGGGACCGAGGAGCTTTTCGGTTTTACTAGTAGTTTATTGAAACGTCGTGTTTAACGGCGAATAACATTCACCTGGCCACTCCGATATTTTTCAAATTTCATGACATGAAGTGTTAGTCTCTTTCCTTTGATTTCGTACGTTTTCAAATTTTTTGATTAATTAGATTTTGTTTTACGCGTCATTTTAGGGACCGAGGAGCTTTTCGGTTTTACTAGTAGTTTATTGAAACGTCGTGTTTAACGGCGAATAACATTCACCTGGCCACTCCGATATTTTTCAAATTTCATGACATGAAGTATTAGTCTCTTTCCTTTGATTTCGTACGTTTTCAAATTTTTTGATTAATTAGATTTTGTTTTACGCGTCATTTTAGGGACCGAGGAGCTTTTCGGTTTTACTAGTAGTTTATTGAAACGTCGTGTTTAACGGCGAATAACATTCACCTGGCCACTCCGATATTTTTCAAATTTCATGACATGAAGTATTAGTCTCTTTCCTTTGATTTCGTACGTTTTCAAATTTTTTGATTAATTAGATTTTGTTTTACGCGTCATTTTAGGGACCGAGGAGCTTTTCGGTTTTACTAGTAGTTTATTGAAACGTCGTGTTTAACGGCGAATAACATTCACCTGGCCACTCCGATATTTTTCAAATTTCATGACATGAAGTATTAGTCTCTTTCCTTTGATTTCGTACGTTTTCAAATTTTTTGATTAATTAGATTTTGTTTTACGCGTCATTTTAGGGACCAAGGAGCTTTTCGGTTTTACTAGTAGTTTATTGAAACGTCGTGTTTAACGGCGAATAACTTTCACCGGGCCACTCCAGTAATTTTCAAATTCCAAGACAAGAAATATTGGTCCCTTACCTTTGATTTCGTACGTTTTCAAATTTTTTGAATAATTAGTTTTTCTTTTACGCGTCATTTTAGGGACCAAGGAGCTTTTCGGTTTTACCAGTAGTTTATTGAAACGTCGTGTTTAACGGCGAATAACATTCACCTGGCCACTCCGATATTTTTCAAATTTTATGAAAAGAAGTATTAGTCCCTTACCTTTGATTTCGTACGTTTTCAAATTTTTTGATTAATTAGATTTTGTTTTACGCGTCATTTTAGGGACCAAGGAGCTTTTCGGTTTTACTAGTAGTTTATTGAAACGTCGTGTTTAACGGCGAATAACTTTCACCGGGCCACTCCAGTAATATTCAAATTCCAAGACAAGAAATATTGGTCCCTTACCTTTGATTTCGTACGTTTTCAAATTTTTTGAATAATTAGTTTTTCTTTTACGCGTCATTTTAGGGACCAAGGAGCTTTTCGGTTTTACCAGTAGTTTATTGAAACGTCGTGTTTAACGGCGAATAACATTCACCTGGCCACTCCGATATTTTTCAAATTTCATGACATGAAGTGTTAGTCTCTTTCCTTTGATTTCGTACGTTTTCAAATTTTTTGATTAATTAGATTTTGTTTTACGCGTCATTTTAGGGACCGAGGAGCTTTTCGGTTTTACTAGTAGTTTATTGAAACGTCGTGTTTAACGGCGAATAACATTCACCTGGCCACTCCGATATTTTTCAAATTTCATGACATGAAGTGTTAGTCTCTTTCCTTTGATTTCGTACGTTTTCAAATTTTTTGATTAATTAGATTTTGTTTTACGCGTCATTTTAGGGACCGAGGAGCTTTTCGGTTTTACTAGTAGTTTATTGAAACGTCGTGTTTAACGGCGAATAACATTCACCTGGCCACTCCGATATTTTTCAAATTTCATGACATGAAGTATTAGTCTCTTTCCTTTGATTTCGTACGTTTTCAAATTTTTTGATTAATTAGATTTTGTTTTACGCGTCATTTTAGGGACCGAGGAGCTTTTCGGTTTTACTAGTAGTTTATTGAAACGTCGTGTTTAACGGCGAATAACATTCACCTGGCCACTCCGATATTTTTCAAATTTCATGACATGAAGTATTAGTCTCTTTCCTTTGATTTCGTACGTTTTCAAATTTTTTGATTAATTAGATTTTGTTTTACGCGTCATTTTAGGGACCGAGGAGCTTTTCGGTTTTACTAGTAGTTTATTGAAACGTCGTGTTTAACGGCGAATAACATTCACCTGGCCACTCCGATATTTTTCAAATTTCATGACATGAAGTATTAGTCTCTTTCCTTTGATTTCGTACGTTTTCAAATTTTTTGATTAATTAGATTTTGTTTTACGCGTCATTTTAGGGACCGAGGAGCTTTTCGGTTTTACTAGTAGTTTATTGAAACGTCGTGTTTAACGGCGAATAACATTCACCTGGCCACTCCGATATTTTTCAAATTTCATGACATGAAGTATTAGTCTCTTTCCTTTGATTTCGTACGTTTTCAAATTTTTTGATTAATTAGATTTTGTTTTACGCGTCATTTTAGGGACCAAGGAGCTTTTCGGTTTTACTAGTAGTTTATTGAAACGTCGTGTTTAACGGCGAATAACTTTCACCGGGCCACTCCAGTAATTTTCAAATTCCAAGACAAGAAATATTGGTCCCTTACCTTTGATTTCGTACGTTTTCAAATTTTTTGAATAATTAGTTTTTCTTTTACGCGTCATTTTAGGGACCAAGGAGCTTTTCGGTTTTACCAGTAGTTTATTGAAACGTCGTGTTTAACGGCGAATAACATTCACCTGGCCACTCCGATATTTTTCAAATTTTATGAAAAGAAGTATTAGTCCCTTACCTTTGATTTCGTACGTTTTCAAATTTTTTGATTAATTAGATTTTGTTTTACGCGTCATTTTAGGGACCAAGGAGCTTTTCGGTTTTACTAGTAGTTTATTGAAACGTCGTGTTTAACGGCGAATAACTTTCACCGGGCCACTCCAGTAATATTCAAATTCCAAGACAAGAAATATTGGTCCCTTACCTTTGATTTCGTACGTTTTCAAATTTTTTGAATAATTAGTTTTTCTTTTACGCGTCATTTTAGGGACCAAGGAGCTTTTCGGTTTTACCAGTAGTTTATTGAAACGTCGTGTTTAACGGCGAATAACATTCACCTGGCCACTCCGATATTTTTCAAATTTCATGACAAGAAGTATTAGTCCCTTACCTTTGATTTCGTACGTTTTCAAATTTTTTGATTAATTAGATTTTGTTTTACGCGTCATTTTAGGGACCGAGGAGCTTTTCGGTTTTACTAGTAGTTTATTGAAACGTCGTGTTTAACGGCGAATAACATTCACCTGGCCACTCCGATATTTTTCAAATTTCATGACATGAAGTATTAGTCTCTTTCCTTTGATTTCGTACGTTTTCAAATTTTTTGATTAATTAGATTTTGTTTTACGCGTCATTTTAGGGACCGAGGAGCTTTTCGGTTTTACTAGTAGTTTATTGAAACGTCGTGTTTAACGGCGAATAACATTCACCTGGCCACTCCGATATTTTTCAAATTTCATGACATGAAGTATTAGTCTCTTTCCTTTGATTTCGTACGTTTTCAAATTTTTTGATTAATTAGATTTTGTTTTACGCGTCATTTTAGGGACCGAGGAGCTTTTCGGTTTTACTAGTAGTTTATTGAAACGTCGTGTTTAACGGCGAATAACATTCACCTGGCCACTCCGATATTTTTCAAATTTCATGACATGAAGTGTTAGTCTCTTTCCTTTGATTTCGTACGTTTTCAAATTTTTTGATTAATTAGATTTTGTTTTACGCGTCATTTTAGGGACCGAGGAGCTTTTCGGTTTTACTAGTAGTTTATTGAAACGTCGTGTTTAACGGCGAATAACATTCACCTGGCCACTCCGATATTTTTCAAATTTCATGACATGAAGTATTAGTCTCTTTCCTTTGATTTCGTACGTTTTCAAATTTTTTGATTAATTAGATTTTGTTTTACGCGTCATTTTAGGGACCGAGGAGCTTTTCGGTTTTACTAGTAGTTTATTGAAACGTCGTGTTTAACGGCGAATAACATTCACCTGGCCACTCCGATATTTTTCAAATTTCATGACATGATGTGTTAGTCTCTTTCCTTTGATTTCGTACGTTTTCAAATTTTTTGATTAATTAGATTTTGTTTTACGCGTCATTTTAGGGACCGAGGAGCTTTTCGGTTTTACTAGTAGTTTATTGAAACGTCGTGTTTAACGGCGAATAACATTCACCTGGCCACTCCGATATTTTTCAAATTTCATGACATGAAGTGTTAGTCTCTTTCCTTTGATTTCGTACGTTTTCAAATTTTTTGATTAATTAGATTTTGTTTTACGCGTCATTTTAGGGACCGAGGAGCTTTTCGGTTTTACTAGTAGTTTATTGAAACGTCGTGTTTAACGGCGAATAACATTCACCTGGCCACTCCGATATTTTTCAAATTTCATGACATGAAGTGTTAGTCTCTTTCCTTTGATTTCGTACGTTTTCAAATTTTTTGATTAATTAGATTTTGTTTTACGCGTCATTTTAGGGACCGAGGAGCTTTTCGGTTTTACTAGTAGTTTATTGAAACGTCGTGTTTAACGGCGAATAACATTCACCTGGCCACTCCGATATTTTTCAAATTTCATGACATGAAGTATTAGTCTCTTTCCTTTGATTTCGTACGTTTTCAAATTTTTTGATTAATTAGATTTTGTTTTACGCGTCATTTTAGGGACCGAGGAGCTTTTCGGTTTTACTAGTAGTTTATTGAAACGTCGTGTTTAACGGCGAATAACATTCACCTGGCCACTCCGATATTTTTCAAATTTCATGACATGAAGTATTAGTCTCTTTCCTTTGATTTCGTACGTTTTCAAATTTTTTGATTAATTAGATTTTGTTTTACGCGTCATTTTAGGGACCGAGGAGCTTTTCGGTTTTACTAGTAGTTTATTGAAACGTCGTGTTTAACGGCGAATAACATTCACCTGGCCACTCCGATATTTTTCAAATTTCATGACATGAAGTATTAGTCTCTTTCCTTTGATTTCGTACGTTTTCAAATTTTTTGATTAATTAGATTTTGTTTTACGCGTCATTTTAGGGACCGAGGAGCTTTTCGGTTTTACTAGTAGTTTATTGAAACGTCGTGTTTAACGGCGAATAACATTCACCTGGCCACTCCGATATTTTTCAAATTTCATGACATGAAGTGTTAGTCTCTTTCCTTTGATTTCGTACGTTTTCAAATTTTTTGATTAATTAGATTTTGTTTTACGCGTCATTTTAGGGACCGAGGAGCTTTTCGGTTTTACTAGTAGTTTATTGAAACGTCGTGTTTAACGGCGAATAACATTCACCTGGCCACTCCGATATTTTTCAAATTTCATGACATGAAGTATTAGTCTCTTTCCTTTGATTTCGTACGTTTTCAAATTTTTTGATTAATTAGATTTTGTTTTACGCGTCATTTTAGGGACCGAGGAGCTTTTCGGTTTTACTAGTAGTTTATTGAAACGTCGTGTTTAACGGCGAATAACATTCACCTGGCCACTCCGATATTTTTCAAATTTCATGACATGAAGTATTAGTCTCTTTCCTTTGATTTCGTACGTTTTCAAATTTTTTGATTAATTAGATTTTGTTTTACGCGTCATTTTAGGGACCGAGGAGCTTTTCGGTTTTACTAGTAGTTTATTGAAACGTCGTGTTTAACGGCGAATAACATTCACCTGGCCACTCCGATATTTTTCAAATTTCATGACATGAAGTATTAGTCTCTTTCCTTTGATTTCGTACGTTTTCAAATTTTTTGATTAATTAGATTTTGTTTTACGCGTCATTTTAGGGACCGAGGAGCTTTTCGGTTTTACTAGTAGTTTATTGAAACGTCGTGTTTAACGGCGAATAACATTCACCTGGCCACTCCGATATTTTTCAAATTTCATGACATGAAGTATTAGTCTCTTTCCTTTGATTTCGTACGTTTTCAAATTTTTTGATTAATTAGATTTTGTTTTACGCGTCATTTTAGGGACCGAGGAGCTTTTCGGTTTTACTAGTAGTTTATTGAAACGTCGTGTTTAACGGCGAATAACATTCACCTGGCCACTCCGATATTTTTCAAATTTCATGACATGAAGTATTAGTCTCTTTCCTTTGATTTCGTACGTTTTCAAATTTTTTGATTAATTAGATTTTGTTTTACGCGTCATTTT
Source organism: Malthinus flaveolus (assembly GCA_950108345.1). Lineage (NCBI taxonomy): Eukaryota > Metazoa > Arthropoda > Insecta > Coleoptera > Cantharidae > Malthinus > Malthinus flaveolus. The sequence continues at coordinate 2,130,549 of OX467288.1, forward strand.
AGGGACCGAGGAGCTTTTCGGTTTTACTAGTAGTTTATTGAAACGTCGTGTTTAACGGCGAATAACATTCACCTGGCCACTCCGATATTTTTCAAATTTCATGACATGAAGTATTAGTCTCTTTCCTTTGATTTCGTACGTTTTCAAATTTTTTGATTAATTAGATTTTGTTTTACGCGTCATTTTAGGGACCGAGGAGCTTTTCGGTTTTACTAGTAGTTTATTGAAACGTCGTGTTTAACGGCGAATAACATTCACCTGGCCACTCCGATATTTTTCAAATTTCATGACATGAAGTATTAGTCTCTTTCCTTTGATTTCGTACGTTTTCAAATTTTTTGATTAATTAGATTTTGTTTTACGCGTCATTTTAGGGACCGAGGAGCTTTTCGGTTTTACTAGTAGTTTATTGAAACGTCGTGTTTAACGGCGAATAACATTCACCTGGCCACTCCGATATTTTTCAAATTTCATGACATGAAGTATTAGTCTCTTTCCTTTGATTTCGTACGTTTTCAAATTTTTTGATTAATTAGATTTTGTTTTACGCGTCATTTTAGGGACCGAGGAGCTTTTCGGTTTTACTAGTAGTTTATTGAAACGTCGTGTTTAACGGCGAATAACATTCACCTGGCCACTCCGATATTTTTCAAATTTCATGACATGAAGTATTAGTCTCTTTCCTTTGATTTCGTACGTTTTCAAATTTTTTGATTAATTAGATTTTGTTTTACGCGTCATTTTAGGGACCGAGGAGCTTTTCGGTTTTACTAGTAGTTTATTGAAACGTCGTGTTTAACGGCGAATAACATTCACCTGGCCACTCCGATATTTTTCAAATTTCATGACATGAAGTATTAGTCTCTTTCCTTTGATTTCGTACGTTTTCAAATTTTTTGATTAATTAGATTTTGTTTTACGCGTCATTTTAGGGACCGAGGAGCTTTTCGGTTTTACTAGTAGTTTATTGAAACGTCGTGTTTAACGGCGAATAACATTCACCTGGCCACTCCGATATTTTTCAAATTTCATGACATGAAGTATTAGTCTCTTTCCTTTGATTTCGTACGTTTTCAAATTTTTTGATTAATTAGATTTTGTTTTACGCGTCATTTTAGGGACCGAGGAGCTTTTCGGTTTTACTAGTAGTTTATTGAAACGTCGTGTTTAACGGCGAATAACATTCACCTGGCCACTCCGATATTTTTCAAATTTCATGACATGAAGTATTAGTCTCTTTCCTTTGATTTCGTACGTTTTCAAATTTTTTGATTAATTAGATTTTGTTTTACGCGTCATTTTAGGGACCGAGGAGCTTTTCGGTTTTACTAGTAGTTTATTGAAACGTCGTGTTTAACGGCGAATAACATTCACCTGGCCACTCCGATATTTTTCAAATTTCATGACAAGAAGTATTAGTCCCTTACCTTTGATTTCGTACGTTTTCAAATTTTTTGATTAATTAGATTTTGTTTTACGCGTCATTTTAGGGACCGAGGAGCTTTTCGGTTTTACTAGTAGTTTATTGAAACGTCGTGTTTAACGGCGAATAACATTCACCTGGCCACTCCGATATTTTTCAAATTTCATGACATGAAGTATTAGTCTCTTTCCTTTGATTTCGTACGTTTTCAAATTTTTTGATTAATTAGATTTTGTTTTACGCGTCATTTTAGGGACCGAGGAGCTTTTCGGTTTTACTAGTAGTTTATTGAAACGTCGTGTTTAACGGCGAATAACATTCACCTGGCCACTCCGATATTTTTCAAATTTCATGACATGAAGTATTAGTCTCTTTCCTTTGATTTCGTACGTTTTCAAATTTTTTGATTAATTAGATTTTGTTTTACGCGTCATTTTAGGGACCGAGGAGCTTTTCGGTTTTACTAGTAGTTTATTGAAACGTCGTGTTTAACGGCGAATAACATTCACCTGGCCACTCCGATATTTTTCAAATTTCATGACATGAAGTATTAGTCTCTTTCCTTTGATTTCGTACGTTTTCAAATTTTTTGATTAATTAGATTTTGTTTTACGCGTCATTTTAGGGACCGAGGAGCTTTTCGGTTTTACTAGTAGTTTATTGAAACGTCGTGTTTAACGGCGAATAACATTCACCTGGCCACTCCGATATTTTTCAAATTTCATGACATGAAGTATTAGTCTCTTTCCTTTGATTTCGTACGTTTTCAAATTTTTTGATTAATTAGATTTTGTTTTACGCGTCATTTTAGGGACCGAGGAGCTTTTCGGTTTTACTAGTAGTTTATTGAAACGTCGTGTTTAACGGCGAATAACATTCACCTGGCCACTCCGATATTTTTCAAATTTCATGACAAGAAGTATTAGTCCCTTACCTTTGATTTCGTACGTTTTCAAATTTTTTGATTAATTAGATTTTGTTTTACGCGTCATTTTAGGGACCGAGGAGCTTTTCGGTTTTACTAGTAGTTTATTGAAACGTCGTGTTTAACGGCGAATAACATTCACCTGGCCACTCCGATATTTTTCAAATTTCATGACATGAAGTATTAGTCTCTTTCCTTTGATTTCGTACGTTTTCAAATTTTTTGATTAATTAGATTTTGTTTTACGCGTCATTTTAGGGACCGAGGAGCTTTTCGGTTTTACTAGTAGTTTATTGAAACGTCGTGTTTAACGGCGAATAACATTCACCTGGCCACTCCGATATTTTTCAAATTTCATGACATGAAGTATTAGTCTCTTTCCTTTGATTTCGTACGTTTTCAAATTTTTTGATTAATTAGATTTTGTTTTACGCGTCATTTTAGGGACCGAGGAGCTTTTCGGTTTTACTAGTAGTTTATTGAAACGTCGTGTTTAACGGCGAATAACATTCACCTGGCCACTCCGATATTTTTCAAATTTCATGACATGAAGTATTAGTCTCTTTCCTTTGATTTCGTACGTTTTCAAATTTTTTGATTAATTAGATTTTGTTTTACGCGTCATTTTAGGGACCGAGGAGCTTTTCGGTTTTACTAGTAGTTTATTGAAACGTCGTGTTTAACGGCGAATAACATTCACCTGGCCACTCCGATATTTTTCAAATTTCATGACATGAAGTATTAGTCTCTTTCCTTTGATTTCGTACGTTTTCAAATTTTTTGATTAATTAGATTTTGTTTTACGCGTCATTTTAGGGACCGAGGAGCTTTTCGGTTTTACTAGTAGTTTATTGAAACGTCGTGTTTAACGGCGAATAACATTCACCTGGCCACTCCGATATTTTTCAAATTTCATGACAAGAAGTATTAGTCCCTTACCTTTGATTTCGTACGTTTTCAAATTTTTTGATTAATTAGATTTTGTTTTACGCGTCATTTTAGGGACCGAGGAGCTTTTCGGTTTTACTAGTAGTTTATTGAAACGTCGTGTTTAACGGCGAATAACATTCACCTGGCCACTCCGATATTTTTCAAATTTCATGACATGAAGTATTAGTCTCTTTCCTTTGATTTCGTACGTTTTCAAATTTTTTGATTAATTAGATTTTGTTTTACGCGTCATTTTAGGGACCGAGGAGCTTTTCGGTTTTACTAGTAGTTTATTGAAACGTCGTGTTTAACGGCGAATAACATTCACCTGGCCACTCCGATATTTTTCAAATTTCATGACATGAAGTATTAGTCTCTTTCCTTTGATTTCGTACGTTTTCAAATTTTTTGATTAATTAGATTTTGTTTTACGCGTCATTTTAGGGACCGAGGAGCTTTTCGGTTTTACTAGTAGTTTATTGAAACGTCGTGTTTAACGGCGAATAACATTCACCTGGCCACTCCGATATTTTTCAAATTTCATGACATGAAGTATTAGTCTCTTTCCTTTGATTTCGTACGTTTTCAAATTTTTTGATTAATTAGATTTTGTTTTACGCGTCATTTTAGGGACCGAGGAGCTTTTCGGTTTTACTAGTAGTTTATTGAAACGTCGTGTTTAACGGCGAATAACATTCACCTGGCCACTCCGATATTTTTCAAATTTCATGACATGAAGTATTAGTCTCTTTCCTTTGATTTCGTACGTTTTCAAATTTTTTGATTAATTAGATTTTGTTTTACGCGTCATTTTAGGGACCGAGGAGCTTTTCGGTTTTACTAGTAGTTTATTGAAACGTCGTGTTTAACGGCGAATAACATTCACCTGGCCACTCCGATATTTTTCAAATTTCATGACCCGAAGTATTAGTCCTTTACCTTTGACGTTTGACGGCGAATAACTTTTAAACGGAGCATACGAATTATCATATTTTAGCAGTACAATTAGAAGTGCTCTTTTACCTTAGTAACCGTCTTTTTTGCAATTATAATCGTTAAAGTGCAATTGTTTTAAACGACGTTTTTGAAGCCGCAGATTTACTCCTTTAACTCGAAATGCGTTTTTCGAGTTTGACGGCGAGTAACTTTTAAACTGAGCATACGAATTATCATATTTTAGTAGTACACAGAAAAGTGAATCTTTGCCTTTGTAACCGTGTTTTTGAAATTATAATCGTTTAAGTGCAATTGTTTTAAACGACGTTTTTGAAGCCGCAGATTTACTCATTTAACTCGAAATGCGTTCTTCGAGTTTGACGGCGAATAACTTTTAAACGGAGCATACGAATTATCATTATTTAGTAGTACAAGGAAAAGTGGTCCTTTACCTTCGTAACCGTGTCTTTGAAATCCAACCCAACAACCTAAGAGTATGTGAGGAAAGGAACCATTAGATGATTTAAGGTTTGCGTTTATGGGACAGAAGATTACTATCGCGTACTACCTCGCACCTATGGTGCATTATAGACGGTACAAGCCGATCTGTTTGGCTGGAGATCTCCCAAACTAAAAATAATTTTCTGATTTTTATAGTTTTGTGTGAACGACAAAGATTACAGTGGAGTTTGGCTATAACGGGCTCGTTTGTAACAAACTCGTGGCTATAACCAAAGAACATAGAATTATCTATGTTCTTTGCTATAACGTACTAATTTCGAGCAACGAAAGTTTCTACATATATCCCGTATTTTATTTCGCCGATTATAACGAACGCTTTTTGGTACATTTTACTGAGAGGTGGGTTGTGCAGTATCAAGTTGTATCAACTACGTTAAACTGTGACAGGCAAAAGTATTAGCAGATACTGACTGTATCAGTATAAGTTTTAAGTTTAATTTAAAGATTTTGGTTACTTGTTACTTGGTTCCGCTAATGTAACTGATACTGATATCAAGTAGTAAAACGGAGAACTGCCGAAGTTGACTGACTAACGAAAATGCACCCTATAAGGGGAAATAGAAAATCTGAGATTGAGTAAATTTTAAATCTGTTTATTCTCTTCGTGTTCCTTTGTTCTCCGCATTTAATAAAATAATATGTAAAGGGAGAAATAATTTTTTATTACGTATTACGTTCAACTGCTAAAATTATTACAAACGGAAACGGGCTCTACATCTACAAGAAACATTAGGTGGATTCCAAAGCACAAATACTTACAGGTAAACTTATCTGTTTAGAAAGCTTAAAGTTTTAGCAGCAAGATGATTTAGTCGATGCTTGTAAACCTGGTGACGGTGTTACTTTTTAGTGGTGCTATAAAACGTAGATAGGGCCCTTTGGTTCCTGGAAAACGAATAGAAGTCGAACTAGGATTAAAAGCGAATCATGTGCAAATTAACAATGAACAAACGTTTTCAAATCTAGTCACGCCTGAAATACAAGGTCAGTTTGTTAGCTTTGGGGAGAAATACGAGTATAGTCCATTAGTTAGTCGTGATTTCATCTTGAAATCATTCTGTCATTGTTTTGCATTTAATGTATTTTGTTATTCACAGTTCATGCATCATTAATTACATTCTTGTTTAAATATTCACAGCAATTACAATCTGTTGATCACAATAACAACCCGGTTGATTGTTGATTGGTTAGTCGCTCACCAAGATAATTAAACACCTCTCAGAACTTCAGCGTTTATTTTGGGTTTTAAAAGAGTGACAATGAATTATTTTTAGGTATGTCGTTGATAAGCTTCCTTAACGCCATTCAAATCCATTACTTTCGTTAGGAGCAGCTTATACTTGTATTACTTCCAGTGACTACAGTGACGGTTGGAAGCTCTCAAATGTATCGATCAATGACACAAAGTCCTTAGTTGGAATTACATTAAATCCACTGTTTAACAAGGTGGGTATAAAAACACTGATGGGTGATATGACACATATTCGAGAAGGGTAGATTTTGGCTCTTTTTAGTTTTATCGCTTATAACTTGAAACTTACGCCTTTTGTGAGAAACGTGTTCCTATACAAAAATAAAGTAGATTAAATTTTGTACAAATTATGTGGATTAGGTTTTTTCTGTAAAGAAACGGTTTAGGCGCTAGAGCGCGTTAAAGTTTGACAAAAATTCGAAAATATGCCTAAAGAATTGTTTTTTAGTTTCTCGCTTATAATTAAAAACTACGCACTTTTAGAAAAAAGTTCTTCTGTTTAAAAGTATACTAGTATATCAAATTTCTTACAAATTATATTTGTTGTTTTTTTTTCAGACAAACGGTTTGGGCGCTAGAAGGCTTTAAATTTGGCAAAAATTCCAATATTGACTAAAAAACTTGTTTTTTTAGTTTATCGCTTATATCTCGAAAACTACGTACTCTTTGAGAAAAGTGGTCTTATACAAAACTAAAGCACATTAAATTTTCTACAAGTTACGAATCTTCAAAAATAAACAATAAACTTCTTATTAAAGCTTAATTTAGTTTGTATTTTTGGAGATGTAACGCTCAATTTACCATTCGATCAAACCATAAGTTGCGTCAACCGTAAATACAGCATTGTACGATGGGTTGCATATGTAAGTATATAATATATATACTTAGATGATGTACTGAGATCTATAATAGATCTCAATACAACAAATGAGTGTTAGCGCAATGGAAATAAAAATATGACGATTGCCTGTGCGCTAACACTCCGTTTAAGGTATTGAGATCTATTAAAATTTAAAAATTGCGTTAAAACAAATAGTCAGTGTGTTACTAGCCTTATTTTATCCTTGTGGATATCCATGTTAGCCATTTACAATCGAGAGAAATGTCAAAGGTCAAAGCATGTAAGAAAAACGTTTCTAATCTAACCTTAGATGTTAAAAAGTCCAACCAACTTCCAGCTCTCCTACAAATCGCATAATGGATACTTACAAATAACTACCGGGTTGACAAAGTGACAAAAGCTGTAGCCGTATTTACCTGTTCATTGATTTGATATTATAACTTATTACAAATTATAACCGAAGCAAATTGCCCGATGATTGAAGTTCTCGTAATCTCTGAAGCGAAGAATGTTTTTCAGGTTTTCAAATTGGATGTTCGTAGAAGGCAATTTAGAAATTAGAATTTTGTATCGTGTAACAAGCTATTCAATTATCTGGATGTTTATTACTGTCTAGCTACAACCGAAACTTGTGACGATTGATGATGAATGAAGATTTTGGAAATGGCGAGAAAAAATATTTAAAAAAGAAGTAATTTAATTTCTATTTTTAGATTTAGATTTTATTTGCAACAGCGAACAGTCCCTCATGTCCTAAATGTAAGAACGTTTACTTGAAATTTTCCTAATTGTTACAGAGGATTGGAAAATCTGGTTTGGAACCTAACAATGTGGCTAATGTGCAGTATAAATAGTATAGCTTATGTGGAATATGCCATAAAACAAGATTTCGATTTGAAGATTGTTAGTATAGTTAAAGTTTTCTGTCGGATGCCTTAAAACGGATAGATGAGCAATCATAGACATTTTAAGTAACTTTTCTTTTTCTAACCAGTTCAAATAGTAACTTTCCGAAATTTCAGAACTGTTGGAAGTTTTTTGAAGGTTTTAGTTGACGACTCAAAGGAGGGCAACAAAGATCTTAATAGGACTGAACCATCTAACATACGAAGAAAGATTGGACGTATTGGGGCTTCCATCATTGAAGGCGAGAAGACTTAGAGGAGACCTTATCGAAACCTTCAAAATCTTTAACAATTGTTACAACTGCGATCTGGTGGCCATTTTCCATCTTCAGAGTTACAACAGGCTACGGGGTCACGGCGTTGGGCTAAGATATGATGATTTTCATAAACTAGTGCGACAATTTTTCCTAACGAATCGTGTAGTGCCTGCGTGGAACCGTCTCCCTTGTGACGTGGTGTCTAGTTCGTCGGTTAATGCGTTCAAGAACGCCTTTGACTTGCACCTGGTTGATATGTGATAAGTGAGATCTGATAGCCCACACATACAGTCTGGTGTCATTGATCAATTTCGTTTTTGTTTTTTGCTTCGGGCTGCGATTTTCTGGTATATTTCTGTTTATTTCACACAAGGAATATTGTTTTTCAATTTTTTTTCAATTTTTTTCAAAAAATGTTTTAATTGTAACTCTGGTTGTTTGGTTCGATTTTGATTTTGTTGATTGTTTTCGATTGATTGTTAATTAGTATAATAATAATGTAATGTGGTGTAATTTGGAAGAGTTGCGACTCGATGAAGGCTATATCGGCTTTGCCGCTTGCCTTTGTATTGCATAATAATAATAATAAACTATAAATACTTTGTTCTACAGCAGGCAGATAGTTATAAAGTTGATGTAATGTTACGCCTTTTAAAGCAACTATGTAATATTATAATTTACTGTTGAACTACCCCTCTTCTGAACAACTATATTAGTAATTAGAAAAATTATTATTGTCAAATTAATAAATAATAATTTATTGATTTCCTGATTTATTGATTTTCCTGTACGAGGTAATTAATAATCTCACCGATACTGTGCCTGCTTATATTGTTTAATTAAGATTTAATGTTTCTCAGGTTAAAAGCAGAGGTCTTCGCCTATTTTATTTAAAAAGGCCTCTGACGAATGTTTTGAATGTGCGTTCTCTGCACAGGCTCGCGTGGACACTGAATATCGTTAGTCGGGTCACTGATGTCTTTCATGGAGAGGTTTTAAATGTTGGTGTTTGAAGCTGGTGGAATTGCCTCTTGTACTATGTAATGATGCAGGATTTGTTGTTTAATTTAAGTGTAAATTGTAGGCTTTTTTTGTAAAGTATGTATGTTCATGATGTAGCTACTGGTTCTGGATCTTTGGTAGAAATTTTTATATTTATTTGTCATGTCATGACTTTCAGAGCAACAGTGTTTTCTTTTGGCGATTATTTTGTGTTTATATTTTTTTAACTGTTGGCTTATAATTGGGGCGTTTCGTTTTGTTTGCGACAGTTTAATAAAACACAATTATAAATAACAATTAGTTTATTAATTAGTGAAAACTATTATGCATTCTATATTGACCAATTTTTAAGTTGAAATAATGTAGAAGTGGAGTTTTGTTAAAATTCCAACTTTGTACGCCTACCAATACATAGGCAACACTTGTTACTCTCCCACTATTAAAAATTTTGTATAAACGATAGAAATTTGTAAAGTGGGGCGATCACATGACCACTAAAAGTTTATATAAGGCCGAGTTTCGGCATTCGGAAATTTTGTAATCTCCACTTCAAATCAGCTTCGAAGAGAAAAATTTTGGTTTGCTCGTGTGAAAAATCAACTTCAACTTTTTGAATTTTTTTTTCTTGGAAGTTGTTAGAGGCATTGTTCTGAATATCTTTAGCGACTTTTGGATCATTTGGTCGAATATTAATGCGGGAAATTAAGTTTTTAATAATCAATTATTTATTCCTACCACAATATTCATTAACTCTGCATTCTTGTTTAGAAGGTGTTTGGTGCTTCTTAAGACACTGTTATTTCTCTCTTCTGAGGAGAATTTACTTTAAATTTATTTTTGTCTTATAATTATTATTGTATGTATATAAATTATGTTAAAAAAATAAACAATAGAAACCAATAATTTGTTTTATTATAAGCTACCCTATTTACAAGCAAAGTCCTCGTTTTCGGACATTTGGACTAGATAGTTGGAAAGCAGAAGGGCGATAGGGTTTTGGAAATAAATTTTAAATTAAGAAGATACTTTTTGATAAAATAAATTTTTAAATCATATAGGCGATAACGCCTCGTTTCATAACATATTGTCAGTGCCTTTAAAATTCGTTTAAATAAATATTTCTCTTTAATTTATTTCGCTTACCTTATCGGCCTTCTGCTCTCCTAGTACCTAGCCCGAAAATCGTAAAATTTGAATAAAATTTTTAAAAACTCTGTTTTAAAAAATCAACATTATGCAATTCTGAGGGTGAAAATCTTTAGCCCTACTATTGGGGAGTATACTTGATAAATTTGGGCACTGCTAGTCTTCCAGTTTAGAAGATATTCGACTTTTAAAGTTATTTTGAATGTTTTAATTCTTAAAATTTTATGCTTTATGTCGAATATCTTCTAAACTGGAGGACCAGCAGTGCCCAAATTTATCAAGTATACTCCCCAATAGTAGGGCTAAAGATTTGCACCCTCAGAATTGAATAGTTATGATTTTTTAAAACAGGGTTTTTAATAATTTTATTCAAATTTTACGATTTTCGGGCTAGGTACTAGGAGAGCAGAAGGCCGATAAGGTAAACGAAATAAATTAAAGAGAAATATTTATTTAAACGAATTTTAAAGGCACTGACAATATGTTATGAAACGAGGCGTTATCGCTGATATCGCAATGCTTTTAAAATTCGTTTAAATAAATATTTCTTTTTACTTTATTTCGCTTACCTTATCGGCCTTCTGCTCTCCTAGTACCTAGCCCGAAAATCGTAAAATTTGAATAAAATTTTTAAAAACTCTGTTTTAAAAAATCAACATTATGCAATTCTGAGGGTGAAAATCTTTAGCCCTACTATTGGGGAGTATACTTGATAAATTTGGGCACTGCTAGTCTTCCAGTTTAGAAGATATTCGACTTTTAAAGTTATTTTGAATGTTTTAATTCTTAAAATTTTATGCTTTATGTCGAATATCTTCTAAACTGGAGGACCAGCAGTGCCCAAATTTATCAAGTATACTCCCCAATAGTAGGGCTAAAGATTTGCACCCTCAGAATTGAATAGTTATGATTTTTTAAAACAGGGTTTTTAATAATTTTATTCAAATTTTACGATTTTCGGGCTAGGTACTAGGAGAGCAGAAGGCCGATAAGGTAAACGAAATAAATTAAAGAGAAATATTTATTTAAACGAATTTTAAAGGCACTGACAATATGTTATGAAACGAGGCGTTATCGCTGATATCGCAATGCTTTTAAAATTCGTTTAAATAAATATTTCTTTTTACTTTATTTCGCTTACCTTATCGGCCTTCTGCTCTCCTAGTACCTAGCCCGAAAATCGTAAAATTTGAATAAAATTTTTAAAAACTCTGTTTTAAAAAATCAACATTATGCAATTCTGAGGGTGAAAATCTTTAGCCCTACTATTGGGGAGTATACTTGATAAATTTGGGCACTGCTAGTCTTCCAGTTTAGAAGATATTCGACTTTTAAAGTTATTTTGAATGTTTTAATTCTTAAAATTTTATGCTTTATGTCGAATATCTTCTAAACTGGAGGACCAGCAGTGCCCAAATTTATCAAGTATACTCCCCAATAGTAGGGCTAAAGATTTGCACCCTCAGAATTGAATAGTTATGATTTTTTAAAACAGGGTTTTTAATAATTTTATTCAAATTTTACGATTTTCGGGCTAGGTACTAGGAGAGCAGAAGGCCGATAAGGTAAACGAAATAAATTAAAGAGAAATATTTATTTAAACGAATTTTAAAGGCACTGACAATATGTTATGAAACGAGGCGTTATCGCTGATATCGCAATGCTTTTAAAATTCGTTTAAATAAATATTTCTTTTTACTTTATTTCGCTTACCTTATCGGCCTTCTGCTCTCCTAGTACCTAGCCCGAAAATCGTAAAATTTGAATAAAATTTTTAAAAACTCTGTTTTAAAAAATCAACATTATGCAATTCTGAGGGTGAAAATCTTTAGCCCTACTATTGGGGAGTATACTTGATAAATTTGGGCACTGCTGGTCTTCCAGTTTAGAAGATATTCGACTTTTAAAGTTATTTTGAATGTTTTAATTCTTAAAATTTTATGCTTTATGTCGAATATCTTCTAAACTGGAGGACCAGCAGTGCCCAAATTTATCAAGTATACTCCCCAATAGTAGGGCTAAAGATTTGCACCCTCAGAATTGAATAATTATGATTTTTTAAAACAGGGTTTTTAATAATTTTATTCAAATTTTACGATTTTCGGGCTAGGTACTAGGAGAGCAGAAGGCCGATAAGGTAAACGAAATAACTTAAAGAGAAATATTTATTTAAACGAATTTTAAAGGCACTGACAATATGTTATGAAACGAGGCGTTATCGCTGATATCGCAATGCTTTTAAAATTCGTTTAAATAAATATTTCTTTTTAATTTATTTCGCTTACCTTATCGGCCTTCTGCTCTCCTAGTACCTAGCCCGAAAATTGTAAAATTTGAATAAAATTTTTAAAAACCCTGTTTAAAAAAATCATAATTATGCAATTCTGAGGGTGCAAATCTTTAGCCCTACTATTGGGGAGTATACTTGATAAATTTGGGCACTGCTGGTCCTCCAGTTTAGAAGATATTCGACTTTTAAAGTTATTTTGAATGTTTTAATTCTTAAAATTTTATGCTTTACGTCGAATATCTTCTAAACTGGAGGACCAGCAGTGCCCAAATTTATCAAGTATACTCCCCAATAGTAGGGCTAAAGATTTGCATCCTCAGAATTGCATAATTTTGATTTTTTAAAACAGGGTTTTTAAAAATTGTATTTAAATTTTACGATTTTCGGGCTAGGTACTAGGAGAGCAGAAGGCCGATAAGGTAAACGAAATAAATTAAAGAGAAATATTTATTTAAACGAATTTTAAAGGCACTGACAATATGTTATGAAACGAGGCGTTATCGCTTATATGATTTAAAAATTTATTTTATCAAAAAGTATCTTCTTAATTTAAAATTTATTTCCAAAACCCTATCGCCCTTCTGCTTTCCAACTATCTAGTCCAAATGTCCGAAAACGAGGACTTTGCTTGTAAATAGGGTAGCTTATAATAAAAAAAATTATTGTTTTCTATCGTTTATTTTTTTAACGTAAGGTATATACATACAATAATAATTATAAGACAAAAATAAATTTAAAGTAAATTTTCCTCAGAAGAGAGAAATAACAGCGTCTTAAGAAGCGCCAAACAAGAATGCAGAGTTAATGAATATTGTGGTACAAATAAATAATTGATTATAAAAAACTTAATTTCCCGCATTAATATTCAACCAAATGATCCAAAAGTCGCTAAAGATACTCAGAACAATGCCTCTAACAACTTCCAAGAAAAAAAATTCAAAAAGTTGAAGTTGATTTTTCACACGAGCAAACCAAAATTTTTCTCTTTGAAGCTGATTTGAAGTGGAGATTACAAAATTTCCGAATGCCGAAACTCGGCCTTATATAAACTTTTGGTGGTCATGTGACCACCCCACTCTATAAATTTCTATGGTAGTTTAAAATTTACAATGTAGTGGGAGAGTAAAGAGTGTTGCCTATATATTAGTAGGCGTAAAAAGTTGGAGTTTTAACAAATTTTGACTTTTACATTATTTCAATTTAGAAAGTGGTCAATATAGAAGGAAAAATACATAATACTTTTAACTAATTAATAAACTAATAATATTATTCTAAATTTTAATACATAAACAATGGTGCAACTACCGATTTACAAAAGTAAAAGAAAAAAACACCCATTAGGTGCGCTTAGAAGCCTAAAATCGATCAATTATTTACTAAATTAAATTCATTTTTTCATTAGCAAAATGTTTCACCAATAGAAAGAAGAAATATTGAAACCAAAACTGTTACCATTGTAATTGACAATATTGATATTTCTAAATACTAATCTACTTGTTCAGAAGAGGGGTAGTTGAATAGTAAATTATAATATTACATAGTTGCTTAAAGACTTAACAATTACTAATATTGCACAAAAGTGCAGGTCAAAGTATTTATAGTTTATAGTTCAGTCAACAAAAATATTTAATAGTTTTGCAACTTCACATTATTCTATGTAGGTGTCTACTGATAAATTAAAATCCTAAAAGTCCTGATGAATCAGAAATGAACTCTAGCGGCAGTGGCTAAATATGTCACTGTTTTAGGTTTTTCGTTTATATCTCAAAACTCTGGGTTGGAGCTGAATCACAACTACATACATACAAAATTAAAGCTGATAAAATTTGCTATAAAATTGAAAATGTACATATTTTTTATATTCCTCAAGTATATAAAGTTATAAGGTGTTGGAAATTTGCGTTTTTTGCTAAAACCATCAATGCAACAGTTTACTTCATTGAAGGTTGATTTAAAATCATGAAGTCGTAGTATGACAACAGAAGATTAGGATGTAGTGCAACAGGATACCCAGAACAATTTTTATGATACATCCACCTACCGTCTAGGTATTAAGTTCTTCAAAAAAGCGGTTTCTTGTGTGCCTACAATTTAGACGGTCGATCAGTTAAGTAGACCACATTACGAATCCGAATCCAGTTCTCTGATCGTTTTCCGAGCCGCATACAACTTCCATTGTGACCTCGAATTCATTGGTACCTAAAAGCACAAAACTACGTAGTAGTTTTCCTACTCGTAAAAATTAAAATATGTACAGGTCCCGCGATATAAGTTGGCGAGAACCGGCGCAAGCCGACAGTAAGGATAGACGACACTTCGTTGTGCTCCATGAATTCTATACGCCCGCAGTAGCGTACTTACCAAGCATAATATATTATTTTTTAAATGTTCGAAAAAATTTTTAATTAAAACAGTTTTTTTAGCTATATGCAATAAGAAATAAGTAAAAACATTAAAAACTATTTCACGCGCTTGACTGTGAAGAACTTTTTGACCTAAAGTTGACGACATAGTTGCTAATAAACAATATTGAATACCGAGGTGTAATTTTGTTAAAACAGAACTGTTAGGTTCACTTGCATTAAACAAACTAACTTACTGATTTTTGAATCTTACAACAGGTAAAAAGATTGTTGTTAACTAAATAAACCCTTCCACGAATAGCATATTATTGCTTATCGAAATTTTTATCGAGATTATAACGGTTCTGAATTCCGCATTTCTTTGTTAATTTGCATATTTCACCAAAATATTTCAACCCTTGTTGTTATGGTCTTTTATAACTTAAGTAAAAAAACATTGAAAAGTATACAAAAGGTTAACATGTTGTTAACATTTTTAATATAAAATTTTTTAAATATAAACATTAATTTTAGTCAATTATTGCCAATTAATCTTATTATCTTAGAAAAAAAAATTACATTACAATTATGGTTAACTGCATTTGTACAATGTTTTATCATTGAATGGAATGCACTCCGCCACTGGTAATATTGGAACTTGGCGCCACATAAAAGGGAATGCGCATCCACAGCTCTAGCCCACTTATAATGCGGGACCTGTACCTACGTTTCATATTTCTACTTACTAATTTCGAATAACATAAGTAGACAAATACCGTGCTAAAGCCCTAACAATAACAAAACGTGGAAAATTACCTTTTTTTCACCCATGTTCTTCAACAAAATGCTGGTAAGTTGTAACATTTCAGTCGTCCATTAGGATTCCAAAAAAGAAAAAATCATTCAAATCCGTTCATTATAACTGGGTTCCATCATGTTACGTTTATATCGTCTAATTGCACTGGACTATCCCTGTTGAACGAAAATATTCAAGTCGTCTTCTCTTTTTTAAAAAAGAATTAACCATTTCTTTTGTTTAAAAACTGGCCAAAGTATTACAAGCAAAAGTCCTAATGTTCTGTTCAATTTTACGTCTCGCATACTGGCATTCGACAATTCTTCTCATTTATTTAAACTTGGAAACCAACCTTTTCGTAGTTATTAAATAATCAAACTGAAAAAACTTTAATTTACAAAATTATAATTTCGTGCGACACTTAAAAAATTGAAATATACGTTACCAATACTTTGCCAAGATTGTAACGAGGTTACAGAACCTGTTAATAGAATTGAATCGCTATAGAGGTATTCCATTTTGATCGATAACAAACAGACAAATTCCACTTAATTGCATTTCCACGATCTGCTTTAAGCCTACTTTTCAAACAGTTTCATAAAGGATGAGCATTAAGACCGTAAAGTTAATTTCTTCAAACACGTCAAACTTGACATTTTTCCTTTAGACAAAAGTACAAAATTTATCTGCGTCTCCAGGTTCTTGTATAACAAATTGATTACACGGACAAGCTAATATTCGTAAACCAACCTTAAAGTCTTTATACTCTTTGTCGAGCTCCACATCTTTATTCGGCATAATTTTTCTTCAATTCGAAGCGACGTTTACAATGAAACATGCCTTTTGAACTTTTTGAGCGACACGGCTTAACCTTTTAGAATATCGGCACTAAATTAGTAAATTTATTTGGCTTTTTCACTATTTTTGGGGCTTTCTTTAGTCATATTATTCGATTTTTAGGTTAAACTTGGTTATTATTTCTACAAACCTTAAACATTTGTAAGCACCACTTATTATAAACTGAAGCAACTAAAAGTTAAAATCTGTAGTTTAAACGTTTACAGCACCATCTCGGAATCATTTACTGTACTAATTAAAAGTCACAAAAATCTGCAATCTTGAAATTACAGAAACCTATAATTAAGTAAAAATAAAAAAGAAACCTGTAATTCGCTATTGCGGTTTTTCATGGTTTGTAACAGTAGTTGCTACGGTTTGTCGTACATGGTGCTGCAAACGTATTTAAAAATTATGAGAAAATGTGTGAATTTTTTGTAAGGAAAACAATATAATAATAACACTGATAGTTAATTTGCATGGCTGCATCTTTTTCCAAATAGGCAACATCAATTAGAGCTTCACAAACTTTGACTTTGGATTCGACTTCTTTCAATCGTAAAATTTTGATTATCCAAAGTGGCTTGTAACCCATCTCTCAATTTGGTGATGTCGTCGAGCCTGCATTGCAACTTTGCAACTTCTATTTCCATTTTTCTTATTTGACCAGCCGCTTGGCTTTGATTTTCCAAAACTCTCTCCAATGCAGCATTTTTTGTCAATACAATTTCGCTCAACTTTTCTGCCTTCATCCGGCTTTCGATCAAACTACCTTCCAACTTATTGAAGATGTTTTCGTATTTCTGCTTCATCTACAAGACGTAAATTAGTACAAAGGTCGAACAATAAGTTTGTACTTAACTTTAAAGACGTATCTTTTCAAAAAGTATTAGTGAGTTTGTCCTTTGAATAATTTAAGTTGCTCTTCTAGTCGATCCACATTTTTTAGGGCAGTTTGCCATAGTTCAACTACGGTGTCCTTTTCCTAAAAAATTTATTTACTGCTAGTCTAGTCAATAGCGCCAGAAAATGGGCCACACCTTAAAAAAATTCAATAGTTTTGCAACTTTACATACAAACAATTACATGTGAGCTTTAACGGCAGTGGACAAAGGCATGTCACGTTTTTCGGTTTTTCGTTAATACTATCTTGAAAACTATGGGCTGGAGCTGAAAAGTGACGTTATACAAAATTAAAGCTGATGAAATTTTCCACAAAATTGAATATGAATACACTTACAGCATAGTTAGTATTGAACTTGTAAAGTTAGAGTCTCGGTAAGAACTTCGTATTCGTTAATATCAAAAAGGAAATCACTAAAACACAAATTACTATTACAAACAAATAATTTCAAGACTACAAACACTCAACTCACCGCGCACAGGACGATTGCAACTCGGTCTCCATTTAAAATTTAGATGGCTAATAATCCAGATTTTTTAATATTTTTACGGCTTAGAAACTTTATAAATCACTAGTTTTTTTCACGCATCGATAACAAAAGTCTCATATATTATCATCTTATTCTTTGTCTAACAAAACTAAGGTTACCAAACATTTTCTATCCATTTTACAACACAATTTTTCAGAGCAGAGCACAAGTAGACTACTGGACGTGGACGTTTCGACGAAATCATACAAACGAACTTTGCATCAAAGTCACACTTTGACGCCAGTTGCAACTTTGGCTAGTACTTCTACCTATTGGCATTGCTAGAATACACAAAATTAAAATGGTTTTCTTATTCGACAAAATAAAAAACTCAAAAGTACCTTCTAGAGTAAGTCCAAACTTCTACTAAACGAAGTTTAGCGCGCAACTCTCTTCATAGTTTTGTTATCATTTGTCACCATACCAGAAGGCTAATTCCAATTTACACAACTACCAAGATTTCGAAATCTTGTTTAAAGGTTTACACTATGCCATAACCTTAAAATTCATATTTATATGGCAAACGAAATCCAGAGACTGCAGAAGAGAATATAAAATTGACCAAAGTTGTTTCCAAAATACGGAAGTACTACTCAAATACAGGTAAATCTCAAGTAAAATCACCCATAAGCACAAAGTGCTTACAAATAGAACTCCAAACAAAGTCTGTAATGTCTGTAACCAAACGCAAATACTATAACGGAATAGCACTAACAGGTGTTTATCGGCTTACACGTGCCTTGCGACGTAGATCTACATTTACGATGCAAGTTTTGTATGCAAAACGAAATACATGCCATAAAGCATAAAGTTATAACGAAAATAATTGTCAAATTCTAAAATGTCAATATAATTTAAAAATAAAGGGTGACCAAAGGTTCACCAACGGACAATATATATAACGGGCATCTTACATACAAAAAATAAATTTTTCGTTTTCTTGGTGTGTTAGGTTGCCGAGGCGTAAAATAATAATTTTTTCTTTATTTAATAATTAATCTACACCAAACCACAGTATATAAACTAGATACAGAAACGAATCTAGTTTATGTACTGTGACCAAACTGTAAAAGGGTACCAAGTACCAAGTTACAACACTCCTGGACCATTTGTAGCAAAAGCCCATCTTGCTGGGCTACTTTTGAAAACTATAGTTTGAATAATTATACACAAAAAACGAAAATGGAACTAAATATTTAAGTTCTCTCACTGAGCAGGTTACCAATACGCCAACCATAACATCTATGATCATGAAAAAGTGGATGGACAGTTTACTTTCTGCAAGTGTTGTACATCTAATCAGGCGTATAAAGTTACCTTCTATTACAAGGATCATGTACTTTGTATTTTGTGGTTTAGGGTTGTATGGATTTGTATAACTTCTCGTTCTTCACTTCCTCTTCGGTAAAGTATTGGACGTTCTGAAAGTCGAGTTTATTTCAAAGATCTGAATTTTCTTAATCTTTTCTTAATACCGTAGAGAAAAATTAGATCCCTTATTAACACAATCTTTTATATTTATTTAACTATTTTTTGTGTTTGCCAGATGAGTTAATTTAACAATATTAATTTCGAAAAAACATCTTAGAAATCCAAGTTTAAATTATTGATGTCTTCATCGTTAGTACTTTCAAATATTGATTCTGAGAATCTAATACTTGGAGTAATATTTACATTACCATTTTCTTTCTCAACAGTTTGAGTTTCTGTTACATTTTGACTGGTATGATTAGCAACGTTACTAACATCAATAATTCTACTATCAATAGTATCCACTTATCCACTTGGTTAACATCACTATTAATTATTGTGCTGTCTTGAACTGAACTAGTGAAAGATTCGTTAACAGCTGGGTCTTGATTCTTGTTTGTTTTTTCTTCGTCATCACTTCTAGTGTAATTCAAGACACTAAAATCAAATTCATCAGCTGCGCTAGGAATTAAATTAATCATATGGTTATCGTTCAATTCAATTTTGGAAATTTTTGATTTTAGTTTTGATAAATCAACTTTTTTCATTTTTTTATTATCCTGTTTTCCTTTTAATACTTCTTCGGTATCATCTGTAAGTTTGAAAGACTCAAAATTAACTTCCTGATTAATTATCATGTTATGGTGTTTGTTTACTTTTTGTGGTTTCTGGTTTGTTTCAAGCTTTTCATCAATATTTATATCATTACTTGGCAAGATCTTCTCACTAATCGGTTTTTACAACACAGATTCACCTGAATCCTAAAATTGACACTGATATTTATTCTTTAAAGAAATAAGTTCGACATTTAAGATTTCGTATAACCCTAATTGGTTTAATATATGTGTCACCAACTCTGTATAGTTTTGTACAGGATCGTCGTTAAAATTAGTTTGAATATTCCAAGAATTTAGATTGAGAACAGAAGTTTCACCATGCATCCAAGTCTCGATCAAAAGTATAGCAAACATCGTGTCCATAGTTTGAACTTGTTTGCGAAACATAAGCTTTGCATGTGCTTGAGATAACCTCGAATAAATAACAAATTTAATTAAGTTATAAAAATAACAAGAACTTACCTCACGAGACTATCTAATAGTCGAACAGTTGTCCTCGCTTTAATACGCAGCATAGCGTCTCTTTGTGCTTGATAATATGTACTTAGGATTTTGTTAGCAACTTCTGTGAGTATTGGATTCGTTTTTCTAATAACATTAAAATATTGTTGTAGCATTTCTAAATTCCACAGTTCGGCATCGTCTTTGGAAGCGACAGTTTTGCCACTTAAAATATAAGCAGAAACCAATTTATCCTAATCCTCATTGTAAGAATCTTTCAGCAGCAGAATTAAATCAAAACGACTTAATAAAGGACTAGGCAGAGTTAGATTTAAGCTCAAAGGCTGGGAGGAGTTCAAATGACCCCCTTTTGGATTTGTAGCGGCCAAAATTGAGCAACGGGTGTTAAGTTTACACACTATGCTAGCCTAAATCAACACAGTTAATACAAATTTATTTTTCACGGTTTTAAATTATTACTTTAGCAACACTGATTGTTTGTTGCTCCATTGCCTCGTTAATACTGGTACGATCGTGAGGTTTCATCAAATTAAATTCGTCGATACAACAAATGCCACCATCGGCTAAAACTAAGGCACCTCCTTCCAACTGCCATTGGTCGTCTTCCTAAATTGATTTATTCCCATGAGTGTTATATTATTTCTTAACAAATATTTACCATTACAGCTGCAACAGTTAATCCTGAAGATGTAGTTCCAACACCTGTCGTTAGAATAGACCCAGGTATAACTTTGGCCGCGTAGCAAAGTATTTGTGACTTGCCCGTACTGGGATCTCCTACGAGAAGTATATGTGGCTCACTTCTAATTTGGATTCAGACTTCATTTCCTTCTTTACACCTACTTCCTCCCGCTAATATCATAGCTACAGCCAATTTAACTAAATACATCCCAAAAATCTTAAATAAAAGGATTGGATGAAAAAATCAGGCACATTATAGGTGGAGGAGGAAGAGCAATAAGTCTCTCTCATTCTGATCCCCCACCAAATAGTAATTTACATTAAATGTAAATGTATATTATTTCTTAACAAATATTTACCATTATAGCTGCAACAGTTAATCCTGCAGATGTAGTTCCAACTGCCTGTCCTACCTATCGAATATAGTAAGATTGCGGATTTCTGTGATTCCTAAAAGTTATGCACAAAACTATAATATATAGTTCTATCTGAACAATTTTAAAGCATACGAGAATAAAGTTCCACTAAACTCAAAATAATAAAAGACGTGAGGCGAGTACCTTTAGCAATAACTACAGGAAAATTAAAAAAATTAATATCTCCGCTCTTGAATTTTGGTGCATACATTGTAAATTCACCACTTTATTACACCACATTGCCAAGTTTGTCAACATCGCCCCCCAGGGGTGCAAAATTAAAGTTTTAATCATTTACACATACTTCTTGAAAAATAGCGTTATAAAGACAAAACTAACTGCTTACACAGTTATTTATATCTGTACACAATTAACTATTAGAGTAAGCACCTTAAATTGTTTAAATAACGAGGTGCACCTCCACCTCGCCTACCGTAAAAAAAATCATAGCTTCCTTCATATAAAAATGGGGCCGAGGATGAATGGAAGGATCGATGGAGGTATAATAGAGCCAAATAAGTTTCTAAACAATCCAGGTAAGAGAACTATTATTTTTTAGGATTCGGGTAACCCCTCCACCCTCTTTCCCTGTATTACAAAAATGTAATTTTAGTCTAGTTCCCCACAATAATTTTACTTTGGTATTCGTTACAAAAATATTCATAGGTTGTGTAAAGAAATAACTATTATTCACTTACACATCATAGCAATACAATAAATAGTAGAAAGATAATAATATAACAAAATAAAACGAAAGTTGTTAATCGGATGCAAATTACATTATTTACACGAAAGAGAATTTAAACTTAATAAATAATGGTAATCATTAATACTGACTTACAATCGAGATACACACAGAGAAAGAAGAATTTTGTTACTAAACAACTTCTTTCACGATAATATAAACTCAAAGTATAATAATTACAAATATATAGCATATCGTTATATACATAATTTATAAAATAGACATCATCACAATTGAAGATTATAAATGAGCAAGTGCCACGATTATTATCGCTTCAGGTTATAAATTGAATAACAACGATCATAACTAATCTACGTTCACACACAGGACGGTTATTTTTCAACTGCCGTAACTTAATTACAAAATTTCACCCTGTTAAGTTATTACAAAACAAAAATAGCTTATTGCAGAATAATTTTGTCATCACGATATCGTACACGAATTTCTAGGGACGCAACTTCTATTATTGCTACCCGGCGAAGTGGGAGTACTCATAAAACGTAATTTTCGACTAGTATTTTTACGTTGACTATGCATGTAACGTAATTGTGGATTCGAGGTAGTGAGAGCGTACGATTTCAAATGAGATTTAACGCAAGTCGGCAGTGGTAGTTGTTCGATACTGTACACGGTAGTTCTCGCTACAATTGCTCGACAGCACAACTCTTGCAGACTTAAAACTGAAAAAAGAGTTTAATTAGTTCGGCGGGTTACTCGTGGGGGGTTGTTGTAATTTGTAGTTACCTCGATTTGAACGCCAAAGTCTCTCCATGCCGTTGCGTTGCAAAGCCATGCGCGACAGTTCGCAGAAACTTTCCGTGATGTTGAAGTTACACAAGGGGGATACTTCGAAGAATGCCATGCTGTGCTTTTTGGCGTATATTTGTGCATCGCGCTCGCCTACTTTTCTCTTAAACGCCAAATGTAGTCGATTGCCTATTAATACTTTGGGGACGCCCGGAGCGTGCTAAAAAGTGGGTAAATTCGCAAACTTTGCATTAGAATTAAGCCAAATATCGTTACCTCGTCCACTTCTTTCAACCATCGGTCTAAACCGTCAAAGGACCACCTATTAGTGATGTCGTACACCAAAAGAACTCCTTGAGCACCTCTCGAGTACGAACGGATTATTGTGCAAAATCGTCCTTGACCCGAAGTGTCCCATAACTGTAGTTTTACTCTCTTACCGTCTAACAATATGGTGGTGGTTTTATAAGCTGAAAATAGTAATGGCTTTATTAAAGATGGCAGCTTAAAATTACTTTATTGTTAATTCTAGTGTTTTTTTAAATTAAAAAGACTGAGACATTTATTGGATGGTAGGACAATAATTCTAGTCTTCTCGAAGCATCGGACATTTTAGAATTTTAATTTCGAGTTTTTTATTTTCCTTTTATCTAATATCAGGTTTTACTTATAGATACTTCCTGTTGCTGCCCCGTACAAAAATTCCCATGCTTGACAATGGCAGTAAATTAATTTTGGAATCTCAACCCTCAAGGTTCATTCTTAAGTGATGTGATGATCTATGGAGCATAGTTCCCTTGTGACTCACATACCTGTTCTTTAAACTGGACGACAACAAAAGACGTTTAACAACATCTTGCAGATAGCAATTATTGTAAACTTAAAAATAACGAAGTAATTAAATACAATTCGAATATGATCACAATTAATTAATTTGTAGAAAGCACAACCGTAAAAAGAGTTAACCTAATTTATGGTAACACTTTCAAATCGACAGACTTTTTATAAATTTGAGGCAAATTACAAATTTAAAAACTGTACGTTACATAGATAATATATATTTACCATTGCCGCTACAAAAGGGCGACTCGGACGAACCATCATCCAACTCGGACAATATTTCTTGTTTACCAACATCACTATCGCCGACTAATAAAAACTTTAATAAGTAATCGTATTGTTTTTGTGGTAGCTTAGTAGTATCCTCAGCCATAACAGAGGAATTAAACCGATTTCAACCATAATAACAGTCTGCTCCTTCTTTCGACAACTTACAAACTCAGTTGTAACACCAAATTTGTACTGCCACAATTAAATTAACGCCTATTAAACTCGTTTTTTTATTTTACCTTTCTTTTAATAATCAAGGTGCAAACTCTTTTAAATTTATTATTTTTATTTTTGCGCGACAAGGTCGTTGTGCAAAAGGGGTAAACAAATTTTTCGCGAACGTTAACTTTCTTTAATTTCACTCGGATTAATTCGCAAATTCTTATTCCTACTTTTAATTCTATTAATAAATTAATGTAAAAAACCGTCACGGTGTATTAATTATAAATAGAAAATGCAGATTTTTAATAACTAAAAACACCTTAACAACTTGTCTAATTTGACACTGACATATTTACTTCGAGACGAATACCAACCTACAGATTGGATAGAAACGAAAGTTACTAACTGAAATTTTAAATAATTGCGCAAAAAATACGAAAGTAGTTTCACGTTTGCAGAGCCGTTTCTATTCCCCAATTTTTACCAAGTGAACGGTTCTCAAATTCTTAAATTACCTTAATTTGATTTCTGACAATTTTAGAGGTTAATAACTGGTTATGATGTTATGATACACATTACTTATCAAAATTGTCGTTTATGTAATAAGTGCAATGATTTAATAGTCAGTTAAATAGTGAAAACATTTGATGATGGTTGAGTTATGCAAAACTTTACAAAACAATGCGTAAAACTATAATTTCAAACAAAAATTTGAATTATTACGCCTTGCATAGTATAGGCAATTTCTATGCACTAATGTATTAAGGGTTGCATAAATACACTCCTACAGTACAAAATAATAACATCCAATATTTTACTTAGTTCAATGTTGGTTTTAATTGGTTGTATAAAATTTACTAACTAAGGATTTGTAGCAATAACACTAATTGAGTCAACTGGCTTGCTGGAATTCGTTTCAGTCCTAGACTGTACCATCTTCGGAGCAAGGAATTAAGTTTCATAAAAGATTAAAACTTATTATTTTTATAAACAAATGGGGCAAGCTAAAATTGTTCTTTTCCTTATCACCTCCTGGTCAAGGTCTTGAATTTTTACAGGAGTAAGTTTCAAAATCGATTTTTTGTCATTCCGTGAACGATAAAGTAATAAAAATTTAGTTAAAAGTGTCGAAGATAGTAGAGTATCTCGAGTCTCTTCGATACTTTGAATATTTATCCAAATATTATTTGAAATTCCATTTTAGGGTAGAAGCATCGTCTTGCTTCCTCCTACGACCGCAATTCGCCCCAAGTGTCTCTTTTGCTCTTAGCTCGATATAGGACGAACGAAAATTTGTCAGAAATAAGTTTTTCGTTCACAAAGTGTTCAGGAAAAATATTTAACAAAACCTGTTCGTTTTATAAAGTAGGCAAATGTTTGTGCAATCTCTTCCAATTAATATAAAGAAGTTTTTTGCAAACGTTGGGGCCCGACGATTGAAGTGAGATTATTCTCTTTTCAAATTATATTTGAAAAAAGTTTAATTTGGAAACACTCGATTTTTACATAAAATTTAAATAAATTTACAATTTTATGTATTAAATTTGATTTATTTTTTGTACTGTCTTAGGAATTTTCATTTGGAAATTTAAAAAAAAATTCGATATTGCTTGTAGAGCAATTTTGATTGACATTCTTGTACAAGCACGAATTTGGCATTCCGGTGGTAATAAAAGACTGGCATTTTTAACATTCCTCCAGGGGTATAAAGATGTAGTTTGAATAAAATAAAATTGAAGAAAAAATATTTAATATAAAATTTTTATTTTACCTCTTTTACACTAGATTGTCAGACAAAAACTTGTATTGCGTATAAGTTAAACAATAATTATTGAGTTTTCTTTTGAGCTTATCAACTAATTAATACTTAAATTTAAAGAGTCTTCTTTTGTAATATTTTTACTCGCTACCTAGGGGGTTACCTAGGGGATAGTGTATAATAGTAATAGCTCACTTCTCATCAAAATGTGTAGGTGCGCCACTGATAAACCCAACTATTTTGGATCTCCATTATTTGAAGAAAAAGTCAACTTTAGGGTAGGGTAAACTCAGAAGTTCATTTTTGAGCTCCCTTAAGTAGAGGCAACTTACAATGTACAGTGAGATTTATGCCTATTCATAATCATAAGGTAAGTGAACGTTCTGAGTTTACTCTGTTTACTTCAAATTTACCGTACTCTCTCGGAAAGTTTAAGAACGTAGTAGACGAATTAATAAATCTTGTTGATATCAAAATTTTAAGAACTTCCAGATTAGAAACTTTTCAAAAACCAATTACTAACTAAATCGTTTTTCTTTAAAAAATTTAAATCCAAAGCACTTATTATCAAATTTCGATTTAATTAATTAAGAGAGTTCACTTTACCCTTAATCGAGTTTCTTTTTTGAAATTTAAAATTAACAGGGACGCGATTTAATAAATGAAAGTCGAAATAAACTTCAAAACTAATTAATGGCCACGGTGCTGCAATTAAATCCCACTTAAAATGCCCTTCGACGTTAAATTATACGAAAAGAAGACTCTCGAAGTCAAATTAATCTACGAGTCTACTACTATTTTATATACAGGCCGTAACAAATGTTTGGTTCAAAATACATCTTGAGAACCTAATCCAAATCCGAGGATTGTAATATCAGTAATTGATTTCGACTTCTCGCGAGCTTAACACAGCATGTAATTTTAACTAACTACTAACTAAGGATTAAATTAATTTTCTTTTACGTTTGAAGCGACGAGAGCGTACAGACAGATTCTTCAAAGGCATCTAAGGGTTCTTATAGCGAGAAAAAGCTTCTGCCGAACTCATAAAGGGTATTGTGTTAAGTTTTTTCGTAGTTTTAAGGTTTTGGGAAGTCGACGGCGTTTGTGGCGATATTTTAATTCCAATCTGATAGTTTTACGATCATATTTAGCTTTTCAGAAGTTTTTGGATCAGCTATCGTATCGTGCATTTGTGATGCTGTGATGCTGGAGTGAGAATTGTCGCCATACCGTGGGGCACACTTGATCCATTATCTGAAGTTCTTCAGAAAGATTGATAATTTCTTTAAATTGCTGTAAATACTCAGGCCCAACAATGTTTCGGAAAGTTCTTGAAAGCACATCGGACTTATTGTTTCAGCCCTGTTACTAATCAAACAGCTAGGAGTTTTGTTCTAGACTCTATAGACGATGCAGGTCTTAAGATGAATAGGAGCTCAGTTCGTAACTCAAAAATTGGAATCACTAGGAGGTAACTAGGATATCTCCACCTAAAAGTCTCTAATCGAGTTTATAGCTTTAATAACCATCCTTAGGGATTCCGCTTCTCAAAATCCCATTAGATGGCACTTCTTGTAAAGTTTAGTCAGTTATGAGCTTGTGAGAGTCTCTCCAGAAATTTTAACACAATTCAAGCGTGTCTTACTCTGGCAGTTTTTTCAAAGAGTCTCTAACGCCCCTCGGTCTCTTCTTGGGACGAAACAATCTCCATTTTAAAATTTTCAATTTTCTTGTCAGGAACAGAAAGTTCATTTTAAGAACCCACCTTACTCGTAACAAAAATAAATTTAAAAAATGGAGACTTTGTTTAATTAAATGCGCGCTGTTTCACTTAGAAGTCGATGGAAGCGTTGCCTAAAGCGCAAATCTCGAAAAATATTAAATAAATCAGCTTAAACAGCTTGTAATCTTGCGCTTGAGCCTTCAGTTATCCGAGTTGTCTTTTATCAATTTTGCAATTTGTAAGAATAATCATTTTTTGATTGGTCCATTCGTTTTTTGTAGAGCTCAATCACTCGTCGTTCGTTACAATCGGATTCAATTGCAATTTGTTATTATAGTTTTTGATTTATTTGTTATTTTTAGAAGAATAAATTTTTATTAAAAAAGTGAAAATATTGCTTTATTATGATTCAAAGTTGATGATTCTATAATAGGAAAAAAAATACTAAAAGCCTCTTAACGAGAACATGTTTTTGTGCTATTGTGAGAGATAAATGAGTAAATGAGAAAAACATTTTCTTCATTGTTACGATTTTTCTTTCATTTATCAAAATTTCTATATTATTCTTAATTGAGCCATTTGTTACATCGAACATAACATTTGTTACGACTGGTACAGTGCGTTAATGTTTACCTTCTCTAGTACGAGCTAATATGCGACTTTTTTGTGTACTTGACTTCCTCCTATCACCGCAAGACTCGAATAAAGTCAAGTTCTAATTTACGCACTGTACACGTTTGTGGCGAGCCACAGCTATACGTTTGTGACGCCTCACTAATTTTTGGCGTAAACCTATCTTCTCTTAAATGGGGTTTTATTCATTTTGAACTATCGAACACAGAATTTTTTCCTTATTAAGTATAAAACTAATTAAATTTATTGTACAAGTATTCAGCAAAAAATTCTCATTTTCTCGATAACCTACATCCCTACATATTAAAATCACAAGGTTGTATAATATAACTTACTTCATATTTCAGAAATTCACAAATTAAAATATCGAACATTTATTTCTATCTAAAGCATCTTGGATGTTATCCATCATAGGACTCTGATCTCTAATTTCGACGTTATCGACCATATCCATTAAAACCTTAAATACACTCACAACTTTCCAATTATACTTAGCACTACATTCAACGTATCCGCATTTCCAATGTTTTTTAACAAGATTAATAATATCCCTGCGCTTATCCTCGATTCCACCGCTGGTAATGGCGGGTTTTCCACTCGACGTCGTCTCCTCAATCGTAACAACTAAATCTTCCTTATTGCCTACTATTAGCATCGGCACGTTATTCATATTTCTGCTTTCGCATATTTGTTCTCTGAGCGTCTTCACGTATTGAAACGTCTCCACGTTAGACAAATCGAAAACGAGAATATAAGCAGTTGCGCTCCTAAGACCGTAATACCGATAATTAGTCCACTCGTAATACGAATTAACGGGAAAATACGGTATAACTGGTAAATCGGAAATTTTTATTTCGTATAAACGTTCGTGTGTTATGACAGACGGATAGTAGGTATGTTTTCGATCCGTTGGGATGTAATCTTCGCAAAAGTCATTCCACACGAACTGCTGTAAGCAGGTACATGAAAATATAAAAAAAATTAATTAAATTTTTTTATGTTTGAGCTAACACACGACACAATAAGTTTTTTGCTTTTTTGCAAATGGAACCTGCGAAGTGAAGCTAATGATTAGTTACCTTTAAATCCTTTTGGTTGCCTCGGGGATTTCCCGGTCACAGAAATATAACGGAAATTGGTTTCAGATTTATCACAGTAAGTATCTCATACTTTAGAATAAAATACAAGAGAATTTCCATTTTAGTTGAAATTCAAAAGATTGTTTCCTTCAAATGATTTAAAAAAAACAATTGAACCAAGTTTTTCCTAAATGTAATTGAAGAATATTTGTTCAGTTTTAATTTTCTATACAGATGCTTTTTAAAAAAATTCTAACTCGGCGATTTTTTATCGTATGTGAAAACAAATGAAATCTAATTAAAGAAAATTTTATACGCTCAAAAAAACACCTGATGATATTTTTTGATAAAGCTGGTATTTTTAGGGTATTATCGATACCATTGACTACTAAAGTGAGCATTACTCACTTTTTGAATTATCGTATTTGGTACGTTCAGAAAATTATGAGCAGCAACTGAACTGAGTTGTTTCTTAAAATGAGACAAAAAACAAATTGAAGCATAATATTCAATTATCATATTCAATTAATAGTTTTCGCTTTCAGGAGGCGCGTTAATTTCAAACAAAACCAAGAAGAAGTGTCACTTTCAAAAATTTGTAACTTGGCCAATTTTTGTCATATGAGAAAACAAAAGATACCAAATTAAAGAAAATTTCATTTTCTCCAAAGAGGCCTCATAACTTATGACATTTTCTTATTAAATGGATATTTTTGGGGGTAGATATTATCGATATTACCGACTTCTCGAATTTACGTACTTTCTGAAAATTTTGAATTTTGAGCAGCAACTAAATTGATTGATTTCTTCAAATGAGACTAAAAAACAAATTCAAGAATAGCCAGTCACTTTTCCGTTTCAGGAGAGGCATTATTACGCATAACCGTTAAATTTCAAACAAAATCAAGAAAATGGCGCTTGGAACTGAAAGGGTCGAATAAGTGGCATCTTCAAAAATTAGTAACTTGGTCAATTTTTATTGTATGAAAAAATAGAAAAGACCAAATTAAAGAGGATTGTATGTTCTTCAAAAAGGGCCTGATGAGATTTTGCCATAAATGTGATATTTTCGGCGTATAATCGATATTACCGACTATTCGTATTTACTTACTTGCTGAAAAGTTTGAGCTGCAACTTAATCGATTGTTTTCTTCAAATAAAACAGAAAAACAAGTTAAAAATTAGCCAGTTACTTTTAACTTTTAGAAGACGCATTTTTACGCAAAACCGTTTAATTTCAAACAAAATAAAGAAATTGGCGCTTGAAACTGAAAGGGTGGAATTAGCGGCTTCTTAAAAAATTTGTAACTCGGTTAATTTTTGTCATATGGAGAAACGAAAAAGACCAAATTAAAGAAAATTCTATGTGCTTCAAAATAAGCCTGATGTTATTTTTCCATAAAACTGATAGTTTTTTCATATTATTGATATTACCGACATTACGTATTTACAAACTTTCTGATAATTTTGAGAAGCAACTAAATTGATTGATTTTTTCAAATGAGACAAACAAAAATCAAATTCAAGAACAGCCAGTCAGTTTTCCGTTTCAGGGGACGCATTTTTACGCAAAACCGTTTAATTTAAAACAAAATCAAGAAAATGGCGCTTGGAACTAAAAGGGTGGAATAAGTGACATCTTCAAAAATTAATAACTCAATCAATTTTTATCATATGAGAAAACAAAAAGAACTGAATTAAAGGAAATTTTATGTACTTAAAAAGGGCACTATGACATTTATCTATAAATTTCTTATTTTTTAGAATTATCGATCTTAAAGCAAAATGTGGAAAATTGCGTTTATGAATAAAAGCTGTAGAGAAAGTGGCTCCTTAATAAATTTGTAACTCTGTTAATTTTTGTCATATGTAAAAATAAAAAAGACCAAATTAAAGGAAATTTTGTGTGCTCAAAAAAGGGCCTGATGACATTTTTCGAAAAACTGATATTTTGTCGGCATCATTGATATTACTGAGTTCTCATATTTGTGTACTTTAATTTTGAGCTGAAATTAAATTGAGCCGATTTTTTTCTTGTAAAAATGGAAAACGTCTAGTAGAGCTAAAAGGAGTAAGAAAAACGAAAAATTTTCAAAGTCATTTAATCTTTATCATAAAAAAAAAAAAGTTAACCAATAGACTTAAAAAAATTTGATAAGCTTTCCAAAGATTGTCTGATTAAATTTTCCCATAAAACTGTATTTTCTCGTATGTGTAGGTAATAAAAATTTTCTTTACGTAATATCTTGACGAAATATGCCGTGAAGTATTCATCTGATGTAATTCAAGGAATGCCTTTTGATCGCTTTTATCAGACAAAATTTAGTCAATTTGTAGTTGCTGAAAGGAAAAGTTTGTTGTAGACTCTCGTTTTTAAAAAAATGTCGTCTGGCAAAATAATGAAAGTGTCACACTCAAAGTAAAACTCAAAGGCAGCTTGTGTTCAAAACCAAAATTTTAAACTTTCTCAATTAAATTAGAACAAACAGTTCAAAAGCTTTTGTACATTTATAAACATCAAACTAACTTTCAAAGCCTTGTCGAAACAATGCCCTCTCTCATGCATAGTACGAAAGCAAAGTATCAAACTGAAAGAAATTTAAATCGCTACAAGCTACGAGTGCTTATGAAAAACGTGATTTAAATAATACAACAAAAAAAAGTATCTAATATGCCATCTTCTTTGGCGAAGGCTGTAGGAAAATAATAGCATCTCAGTTACATAAGAACTCTCGTGGCATAGTAACCAGTGCCTGAAAATTTTCCTTCGAGAATACAAAAGTCGTTTATTATCGATACATTTACAATTTTACAAAAAAGAGATTTACTGTATGGATCTTTTTCTCGAAAGGGAGGAAGTCAATCCTTTATTTTTAATGGCTGCTCGTTATCTCGAAGAAAAAAATTAATGCCGAACTCCAGAATACAGGAAGAGAACAATATGTAACTAACGAACCTCTAATGAATTTGTAACTTTGACCTAAACCAAACAAATCATGACATAATACACTTCTCCGAGTTGAAAACAATTGTTACACCCCTTACTCAGATTATATCTCGCATAATCGTGTTATTTATTAGACTCGCCTTCCAAAATCTGAATAATAAAAGAAAAAAATGTGAGGATTTATAATAGATTTACCTTCACCTAAATATTTCAGGAAAAAGCCCACTTGTATAATAAGAGAGGCCTCCAATATTTCTTTCTTTATAATTCTTTAATAGCGTACCTTCGTACCTTTTCTAAAAAATATTAATATCCAAGATTGCCCTGGAAGTGAATTGTTGGAAAGTTAAAATTGATAATCTTACGTTTGGGTTTTCTCATTAAAAAGTTTGAAAAGTGAATCGTTTTTCAATTATTTATAAAGTTTTGAACTTAGACCCTTGCATACCTCCACTAAACTGCGAATTTAAATTTTTAGGGCAAAAGGGAGGAAGCTCGGAGGGTAATATAATTTTATTTCTTAAAAAAATGTAAGGAAATGTCTCGTTAAGGCTCGCTTTAAAAAGCGAAATGAATGATGGACCCTTTCGCCGTACGTAAGTATATGCACGGCAAAATGTAAAAAAGCCAGTAATGGGTCTTATTAGCACGAAAGTCAATTGCAAATCGACACGAGACGACGCGAGCACGCACTTTTATCACCCAGTGGTTGGGCTCGTTAATTTTAACCACTCATCAATTTTTAATATTTTCAAATTTTGCACTTGTTTGATCGTCAATGACGTCTTTAGCTCGACTACTGGCCGAAGAGGTCGAAAAGTAAACACTCTCGAGCTTGGAAAAGGAATAGCAACGTTTCGTTTTTTAACTAGGGATTTGTTGCCTAAATGAGAAATGAGAACGCGCCACCGTGAGAAATTAAAAATAATTAATTTAAACGCCCCCTTACCAAACTAATCAAAACATCTCTTTTTTATCCGTCTTACGTCTAATTGGAAAATGTAATTACGAATTTAGTGCTCTCGTAACAAATTTTGAGCCTCGTCGAAATTTAATTTCGTTTCGACTTGGAAATTAACGAAGATTTACAGCTGTTTTTTTAACCCCATCGATTTATATTGTAAAAATTTCGTTTTGTAATAAATGGCGCATCACACTAAACACTAAACAGATCTCATCTCAACCCTTCATTTTGATAAATGACACCAAATTGAATTTTGGTTAAAATTTATCAGAATTTTAGCGACTAGGCGATTTGTTACTACGTCGGGGGTTACCATTTGCCTTGGAGAGAAATAATAAAATTGAATAATACGCCCTTATCTACTAAAACCACCACCTTGCGTTAAAGTTTAATTTCGAAATTGTGCTATTTTTAACGCCCGAATTGTTTAAGCCGACAAAAGATCAATTCAATTCACTGTCTATATCCTCTCGGTTCAATTACATAAAAGGGTTCGTTTGCGCTAAAACGTTGTCTCTGAATAAAATTTGAGAGACTAATCGAAGTCTTAGCGAAGGTTCGAAATTGGTTAGCGTACGAGGTTGTACAAAATTTGAGATCTCGTTCTCGTAGCTCTCTCGGACGCCTATTACCTTCAAGGACTCTTAGTATACATCTTGGCTCCATTCAGAGCCCATCTCGCTGTGGTGGTTAAAGTGAACAGTTTTTTTTGCAGAATCCCGTCTTCCAGTCTTCCGCCGTAGAAAGAGCGTACATCTCTTCTTATAGTCCTTTATAGCTCCCGCTCATTATCTTTTTTGTCTTTATCAAACGTCTCTATTTACAAACGCTTGCTTTTCCGAGGTATCCAAACATGCATTACCTGGGCGCCTGCACGAGCTATAGAAAACAGCCCTCTTATGTGTCTACCCTGTATATTAATTGTGCATTTTATGGTAAAACAGAAATATTGAATGATCCTATTACAAAAGGCAGAAAAGCTTTAGGCATGGGAATTGTGTATCATTAATTTGATTTTTTTTATAAAAATCTTATCAAAACATTTTTGAGAGTGCCGTGGAAAACAATCGCAATTCTTACACATTACGATAATCTCTGAAAGGAGGATTATTGATGTGTGTTACGAAATACCTCCTAATTTTATATTGAATTTGTCCTATATGCAGTATCAAGAAGGTGCCAGTTATGTTTTCAACAACGTATTAGTGATTAGTTTTAAATCACATTTATAGCATTATGACTACTGTAACGACCCCAAATTTTGGTTGTTTAGTTTGAATAAGGAAACGTAGTAATAAAACACCGGCGCCAGTAAGACGGAATAAGAGAGTTCTCGAAATAATATATTTTAAATAAACAAGCCAAAGGTCCTGGAATTAATAATAAAAAACGATCTCTCAGCGGTTTATGTCAGCATATCCGTTAGAGTTTCGGAGAAACGATAATTACCAAAAGTGCAGACGCACATGAAATTAAAACATCTCCGAAAAACAAACGCATAAATCCTCCGTGTCGCCGGGTGTTGACAAACAGGACGGGCGTTGATTGGTTAATTAACTGAGATTGATTGGGCAAAGGCCAATTGCGCACGCCGAGGGGAGGAGAGTTAAGTAATCTCGGCCGAGTCAAGTAAAAAAATAGTTAAGTTCCCATAAGACTCTCGAAGAGTAAAGTAGTACAAGAACTCTCAAAGAAAAAAGTCGTAGTGAAACTCAAAGAGTAAAGTTAATAAGAAAGTTAAGTTAAGTTTCCATAAGCCTCTCAAAGAATAAAGAAAAGTTAAGTAATCCCAGACCATTCAACGGAAGTTGGTCGCAAAAAAAGGATTAAAGAAGTAGAGTTTAAACGAGTAGTGCGGAAAGATTTTCCAAGAGTAGATTAGTGATTCAAGGGATTCTCAAAAAGGAGAATCTAAATTAAGTACGGTGTAAGAGAGACCAGTAAAAGTAAAGTCCTGGAAAAAGGTCTCAAGTAAAAGTCAAGAAGAAGTAAAGTGAGTAAGTCGTTTTCGGGCAAAGCACGAACCGGTCGAAATTATAATAAATTCGGACGCATCGAATTAAAACAAAGTTAAAGTACTGGCTCGGGAAGCCACAATTAGTAGTTGGATTGTTCGCGGGTGTGCTTGATAGAAGTGTCAACCCAAAATAAAGACACTTAGCGTTAACGGTCCAGTTGAGACAGTACAGTTATTAGTATCACTGATTTTGAACACGCGAAATATCCGATATAGATAAAAAACAGTCGGTCGGTGAAGACGCGCCTTCAGGCAACCAATTAAATAAGACCATATAGTAATCGCAACGGGATAAAAGTAACTCGTATTAATCATCTCGCATTGGTCAAATAAAGAGTGTGAACCCCTCAGTTCAACGGAGTACAAGCTGTCGTTTTCGGGAGGTCAAACTGCTGCGTGGATGGTCAACGGAGAAGGTGTAGAGCTCTAGGAGTGTAGACCATCCGGAGGAGGTTGTTACTTAGAGTAGATACGGCCGTAAGGGCGCCGTAGGAAGGATAGTTAAGAGTAAGATCTGTTAAGTTTTTGTACTGATAATTTCCAGAAACCCGCCAGTATTTACCTGAGTTGGGAATCTGGGAATTGCTCATTTTTGTGTTTTTGCGGGAGACGAGAATCCGTTGCTAGACTAAGAAGGTCGTAGATTAAATGTGCAACGGATTCGCGGCTTCCCGTAACGGATTTTTTTGTATGTTCGCGTATTTAATGTATTTTGGTATTTCGTGTCTTTTTGGCGGTTTTTGATTTATTTATTTTATGTATGTGTTGTGGACGAGTTAGTCCATGTTATTTGATCATTATATCCGACTTATAATTTGAACTGTGTTTTTTCTGCTTCTTCAACGGCCAGAGAGAGAGAGTTGACGGCGATACCGACGTGAGCTAGTTTGTGTATTCAACTACAAAATACACTGGCGCCCTAAACATTTTCAAAGTGTAATAATCAATTTTATTTAGTAGTCAAATACATAATTTATCAACAAATAAGGCGTTACGTTACAATTGACGTACAACGTAAGAGTTTTTATTACGCCAAAAAGGCGTCGACCATTACAATTGTCGCATCAACGTGGAGCTCTGAAAGAAAGGCACAGGTTCGGATTATGGGTCGGAAAGTTAGTTTTTTTCTTAGCGGTAAAATTTGATTTGTGTAAAAAAGGTTAAAGATTTTGTAAACGAGCAGTTTGACAAAGGGAACGACAGTTTTTAGGAAGAAGTGTAAGCAAGTCAAATTAAGAAATTTTTTTTTGGTAAATGCGAGTAAAAGTAAATTTTGAAAATAACCCATTTCAAGTAAAGTTTAAAAAATCTATTTTGTCGAGAAGCGTCGGATATAAGTAACGTAAAGTTTTGATTTTTTTATTCGGAAGTTAGCGGTAAATAAACGCGGAAAATAATTACTATTCACGAATCCGTCGGTACAAAATAGGCGCGAAATTAACGCGGTTTATGGAGTTACGTACCGGTAAAATTTTAAATATTGCAAAAATGGCAGATAAAGAGGTAGATGAAGGAAATAACGTAGTTAAGGATAGCGGCGTGGAAACGGGAGAAAGCGCGGAATTTGAACAAACATTAATTAGTTCAACACCAGTTCCACAAACTGGTGAAATAAAAGAAAACGCGAACCCAGGCGGATATGACGTATTATTGGTTTATATGACCAAAGCGTTTGCGGATTTAAACGCGAAAATTATCGAAGGAAATGTAAGGCTAGAAAAAGGACAAAATGAGACAAATTTAGGTTTGAGAGATACGAATTTAGGTTTGAGGGATACGAATTTAGGTCAAAAGGTGTTAAGAGAGGAAATGCATGAAAATAAAAGGCAGTTAGAGGAGAAAATGCTCCACCTAGGTGAGCAATTAGAAAAAAAAATGAGTCAGATAACCGAAGTACAGTTAGGCAAATTACGCGAGGAAGTAAAAGATGAGATAGAAAGTTGCAAAGAAAGAGGAGCCGAGTTAATTAGTCAGTCAGAAGTAAAGATTAGGGTTGACATGGAGCACGAAATAGGTAAAGTAAATAGGAAAATTTGTACCGTAGAGTCAAGTTTTAGTAATGACATCGACAGAATAGAGGAGAAGGTCGATGGAAACGCGGAAAAGTGTGAAGAGTTAGAGAAGGTGGTAGGAAAAGTTAAAAGTAAAATAGGAAGCTCTTTAGGCGAGATTCAGAGAAACTTTGAATGTTTGAATGAACAGGTAGATGGACTTAAACGTGAGAGGGGTAATGTAGGTATAGAACATAGTTGTAATAAACCAACCCTAGAAAGTCCGACGTTTATAGATTACCCAGGTAAAATCCACCCAGTACGGTTCTGGGAAGAATTAGCCGAATATTTAAAATCGGCAGGAATTACATTAGAGGCGGCAAAGATAGAAAAAGTAGGTAAATGTTTGAAAGGTCGAGCGTTTAAGTGGTTTGAATACGTGACGGATGATTTTGTGACTTTGAACGATGTGAAAAAGGCATTTTTAGAAGAATTTTGGTCAGATAAGGAGCAGATAGAAATAGATAATAATTTTCGTATTAGCAGATATGATAGTAGGAAAGACAGTTGCGAAGAATATGTTATGGAATGGTGGAAGAAATTACGATATTTAAAACACCAAATAGCAGAAGATAGGTTCGTTAAGATTATTAGTACTCAGTTTCCAGAAGAAATAGCGCGGCACGTAGGTAATGCTCAAATTAGTAATCGAATTGAGTTAATTGCTTGCCTTAAAAGGTTAAAGGTCGTAAACCGAGAGGTCAACCAGAGAAATAATTTTCCCAACCGGGGTTACCATAATCAACCGGCAGGGGTGAATCCATATAATCGAAATGAGCGCGAAGAAATCCGTCGCGAAGAACCCGCTAGAAATTTAAATTTGGCGGAAAATTTTAATAATCGAAATGTGTCTGGCCCTAGTTTTGTAAGAGATAGCGGTTTTAGTAGAGGAAATAATAATTTCAGAGGAAATAATTATCGCGGACGCGGCGGTTTTAGGAATAATTTCCATGAGAGATCGAACGAAGTGACCGAAGTGCCAGCACGTGCGGCACCGATCACTAACAATAATACGGAAAACTAAGTAGTTCTGAGGGGGTAGCTCCTCTCCCTCGGACTCGGAACCGAACGCAGGAGCAATTAAATCATATCCAATACGTTTATCGGGCGTTAGTAATGAATAATTTCAGCAATCGTGGCGAAATAAAATTACCCGAAAACGAACTAAGTGAGTATGTACCCAAGATTTTAATAAGTGTAGGGGGAGTGGAGTTAAAAGCGTTAATCGATACCGGTAGTTCGATTAGTGTCATAAACGACGAAGCGTTAGATAAGGTGAAAGAGAAGAACCGTGTGTTAGAATTACCCGTGACAAACGTACAAATACAGGGTGTAAACGGTAAAATCACCAAGGTAAACCGACAAGTTTTGTTAGATGTGCGAGTAGGCACGAATTTGCAGTCAATAATATTTTTAGTGGTGCATAAAATGCATCTACCTGTCATTATAGGTATGGATTGGTTAGGAAAAAAGCAAGTTAACTTAGATTTAAAAGAAGGAAAGTTAAAATATGTCAGTGACGAACAAAGTTACGAGGTCACATTTGTAGACGAAGTATCGAGGTGTACTCAGTCAAATAATTTAAAGTTAACGTCAGGTGTAGAGATAGTTTTGCAAAACCCAAAATTTTTTAAAGAGCGAGCTAGTTGGAGTGGGTCGAAAGTAGACCCAGATGAAGGTTATTTATCCATTAAGGAGTTATATGAGATAAATCGAATTGAAGTAAATGATGAAGTAAGTAAAGTAGATGAGGAGATAAGTAAAGATGAGAAGAAGGAAGAAGAAAAAATTCTTCAAGAAAAAATAAATAGGGTCACAAAAGATGACACCAAAAATATTAAAGTAAATAATTTAAGGGTTAATAATAACCAAATAATTAAAGTTGAGCTCGCGGAAGAAAGTATAAGTAGAGAGATAGGGATTGCAAGTAATTTTCGCTGTGACGAATGTTTAGCGGTAGTACCTCAATTTAGTAAGAGTGACCATATACGCCGACATAATTTAAATAAAGATACAAGGTCATATCAGGTTAACGTAGTAGAAATTTCGAACCAGAGACAGGTTGAAGATGTCAAAATAAAACATCAAAATGTATTTTCGGATTTACCAGGTAGATGTAACATGTTTGAGTGTAAATTAAAAATAGCAAGCGACAAACCGTTTGTACAAAAATCATACCCGATACCCTACGCGAGGAGAGAAGCGGTAATCAAAGAACTTCGGCGGATGTTGTCGTGCGGAGTAATAGAGAGTTCGGACTCACCATTTTCAAACCCTATTGTAATAGTACCGAAAAAGGATAATTCGGTTCGTATTTGTTTGGACGCACGGGCGTTAAATAAAATTTTAATACCAGATCGGGAATCACCCCCGAAGCTGGACGATTTATTACAAAAATTTCACGGAACAAAATTTTTGAGTTCGATTGATTTAACAAGTGGATATTGGCAAATTCCCTTACACCCCGAATCGCGTAAATATACCGCGTTTCTAGTAAATGGTAGGAGTTTTCATTTTAAAGTTTTACCTTTCGGATTAAACGTTTCGATTGCCGTGTTTAGTAAATGTTTAGATCAGGTGTTAGGACCTGAAGTTTTATCGTTTGCAACTATATATGTCGACGATATTCTTTTAACATCCCCTACGATCGCGGACCACGTGTTTCAGCTAGATATGGTGTTAGACCGATTAGAAAAAGCGGGAATGACCGTAAATTTAAAGAAATCGGAGTTTTTAAGAGATGAACTCAAATTTTTAGGCTACTTAATTAGCCCGGAAGGCATTTCAATGGATTCGGAGAAAATAAAAGTGATCCAGGATTTTCCGGAGCCGAGAAATAAAAAAGAGTTACAATCATTTCTAGGGTTTTGTAATTTTTACCGTAGGTTTGTCAAAGAGCACGCGCAATTAGTAAGTCAGTTATCACACTTACTAGAAAATAAAATTAAGTGGCGTTGGGGAACGCTGGAACAGAAGGTATTTATGCAGATTAAGCAAGCCTTCATCGGGGTAGTAAAACTAAAACACCCGAATTTTAGTAAACCATTTTTCATTGAAACCGACGCGTCAACCCGTGCGTTAGGTATACACCTGTTTCAATTAAACGAAGAAAACGAGCTACAAAGTATTATGTTCGCAAGTAGGTCACTAGTAAATGCGGAAAGGCATTATATGATTACGGAGTTAGAATTATTAGGTGTTGTTTTCGCTTGTAAGAAATTTAGGACTTATATTTTAGGATATGAAACTACCATAATTACCGATCATAAAGCCTTGGAATTTTTATTTAGTTGCAAAGCATTGAACGCAAGGTTAATGCGTTGGTGTTTATATTTGCAGGAGTTTAGATTGAACATGAGCATGAGAGACTACTTTTTCAGTCACGCCTACTTACGGTAAGAACCCGTTCATGCGCTGTTTAATTTCGTATTGTGGACAATAAGTCCCGGGTAAGAATGCCCGTTTTAGTTATCAATTTCTGAGTAGTTAGTAGGAGTTAACTAGGTTAGTAAGTTAGCAGTAAGGTTGTGTCAATTTTATATAATTCTATATCATGAGGATTAAAGGAAAAATATCCTTTATTATCCAGTACCACCTTTTAAATTCGGTTCTTAAACCAGTAACCCGAGCGGGTACTTTTATTTTATTTTATTGTTTATTCTTGTATTCCGTGTGACGTCGGTCACAGGAAAGTCACCCATAGCTGTATGGATTCCGGCTAGCCAGAATAGGTCCATAGCGCAGCCTGCTGCAAGTAAGAGTCTTGCGAAGAGCATGGGGTAGGAGCCCCAGAGTAGGAGGTGTTTTTGTTTGAATTATAATAATGATTTTGGGCTGTTTTGGGTTCTTCGTGTTCGGCTGGTCACCTTGGCCGGCGCACCGAGGCCCAACAGCTGCCTAAGAATCAGATCATTTGTGTAATTTCTTTAGTGTAACGATGAACTTGAACTTCATTTTTCTCTCCCTTCTCGCCTTCAAGGGCGAGTAGATGTTTGGAGTGGTTGCGTCAAATGGCAATCTTTTAGTGTCCTCTTAACCGCGGGGTGACTATGGATTCACTGTATATAAATTCTATGTCATGATGAGTGTTTAACTCTGGCGTTCAAGGTGTTATGAGTTGTGTAACCGTCAAAGTTCGGGGGCGATAGGCGTGCCTTGCCACCTGGGTACATAGCGACCCAGGTTGGTGCCGAGTTCCCATGAGACGACAGTGGTCGTTGAATCCGTGTTAGTTGAGTGGTGGTTTTGCTGCCAAGCAAAACGCCGTTGTAGAATCTTTTTCCCTTGCAGGAGGAACCCTATGAGTTCCATCCTTAGTGTGCCTCATCTACAGTCCGTAGGTACATAGTTAGGTAGAGTTAGGTTAGCTATAGTAAGTTAGCTTGTAAGAGTAGGTTATTAAGTTTCGTAATGGGAAGTACGTAATCAAGCAACCGGGCGATTGAAACAAGCCATGTTTGAAAAAGTAACCCTGGGTATTAGTAAAGTCAAAATTTGTGAACGACTTTGGCAATTTTCGGGTACATTGTACCAATCTAACCGAAAATTGGGGGGAGTAACTGTAACGACCCCAAATTTTGGTTGTTTAGTTTGAATAAGGAAACGTAGTAATAAAACACCGGCGCCAGTAAGACGGAATAAGAGAGTTCTCGAAATAATATATTTTAAATAAACAAGCCAAAGGTCCTGGAATTAATAATAAAAAACGATCTCTCAGCGGTTTATGTCAGCATATCCGTTAGAGTTTCGGAGAAACGATAATTACCAAAAGTGCAGACGCACATGAAATTAAAACATCTCCGAAAAACAAACGCATAAATCCTCCGTGTCGCCGGGTGTTGACAAACAGGACGGGCGTTGATTGGTTAATTAACTGAGATTGATTGGGCAAAGGCCAATTGCGCACGCCGAGGGGAGGAGAGTTAAGTAATCTCGGCCGAGTCAAGTAAAAAAATAGTTAAGTTCCCATAAGACTCTCGAAGAGTAAAGTAGTACAAGAACTCTCAAAGAAAAAAGTCGTAGTGAAACTCAAAGAGTAAAGTTAATAAGAAAGTTAAGTTAAGTTTCCATAAGCCTCTCAAAGAATAAAGAAAAGTTAAGTAATCCCAGACCATTCAACGGAAGTTGGTCGCAAAAAAAGGATTAAAGAAGTAGAGTTTAAACGAGTAGTGCGGAAAGATTTTCCAAGAGTAGATTAGTGATTCAAGGGATTCTCAAAAAGGAGAATCTAAATTAAGTACGGTGTAAGAGAGACCAGTAAAAGTAAAGTCCTGGAAAAAGGTCTCAAGTAAAAGTCAAGAAGAAGTAAAGTGAGTAAGTCGTTTTCGGGCAAAGCACGAACCGGTCGAAATTATAATAAATTCGGACGCATCGAATTAAAACAAAGTTAAAGTACTGGCTCGGGAAGCCACAATTAGTAGTTGGATTGTTCGCGGGTGTGCTTGATAGAAGTGTCAACCCAAAATAAAGACACTTAGCGTTAACGGTCCAGTTGAGACAGTACAGTTATTAGTATCACTGATTTTGAACACGCGAAATATCCGATATAGATAAAAAACAGTCGGTCGGTGAAGACGCGCCTTCAGGCAACCAATTAAATAAGACCATATAGTAATCGCAACGGGATAAAAGTAACTCGTATTAATCATCTCGCATTGGTCAAATAAAGAGTGTGAACCCCTCAGTTCAACGGAGTACAAGCTGTCGTTTTCGGGAGGTCAAACTGCTGCGTGGATGGTCAACGGAGAAGGTGTAGAGCTCTAGGAGTGTAGACCATCCGGAGGAGGTTGTTACTTAGAGTAGATACGGCCGTAAGGGCGCCGTAGGAAGGATAGTTAAGAGTAAGATCTGTTAAGTTTTTGTACTGATAATTTCCAGAAACCCGCCAGTATTTACCTGAGTTGGGAATCTGGGAATTGCTCATTTTTGTGTTTTTGCGGGAGACGAGAATCCGTTGCTAGACTAAGAAGGTCGTAGATTAAATGTGCAACGGATTCGCGGCTTCCCGTAACGGATTTTTTTGTATGTTCGCGTATTTAATGTATTTTGGTATTTCGTGTCTTTTTGGCGGTTTTTGATTTATTTATTTTATGTATGTGTTGTGGACGAGTTAGTCCATGTTATTTGATCATTATATCCGACTTATAATTTGAACTGTGTTTTTTCTGCTTCTTCAACGGCCAGAGAGAGAGAGTTGACGGCGATACCGACGTGAGCTAGTTTGTGTATTCAACTACAAAATACACTGGCGCCCTAAACATTTTCAAAGTGTAATAATCAATTTTATTTAGTAGTCAAATACATAATTTATCAACAAATAAGGCGTTACGTTACAATTGACGTACAACGTAAGAGTTT
Source organism: Malthinus flaveolus (assembly GCA_950108345.1). Taxonomy (NCBI): domain Eukaryota; kingdom Metazoa; phylum Arthropoda; class Insecta; order Coleoptera; family Cantharidae; genus Malthinus; species Malthinus flaveolus. The sequence goes on from OX467288.1 coordinate 2,174,329, forward strand.
TTATTACGCCAAAAAGGCGTCGACCATTACACTACATGGATTTTCCACGACACTCTCGAAAGATCTTTTTTAATAAAAAAAATCACGTTAACGTTTATAAACATTTTATTCATTATTTAGCTAAAATAAACATTTTAGGCATCGTTGGATTTAGAATCAAATTCTCTACTAGACAAAATAAAAAAATACATAGGTAGCTATTTAAAAACAAAAAGTTGATTATTTTTGACATTAAAGTTGATATTAAAAAATAACAAAAGTATAGCTCCTATGTAGTATCTTCATTATCATTTACAATATTTTTTTAATTATTAAAATCGGACAATAAATAACGGAGTTATAGCCGTGGGCGTTTTTTGCATTACAGCCTGTATACAAGCACTTTTTTAAAAAGTGCGTATTTTTCAAGTTATACACGAAAAAGTGCAAAAATCAACGATTCTCAAGCCTTCCCTAAGTTAATGCTGCCACATAGAAGTGGCAGGCGGTCGGTTTTATAACTCATTTACAATGCTGTTTGGTTACTTTAGTCTGAATTCTTAAAATATCAAGTGGTATAATACTTGTAGCTCTTGGAGTATAACCAAAAAATTTACAGTAACAGAAATCCGAAGCTTATGGGACCGAATGAGCCTTCTTTTAAACGTAGTAACATCGAGAGTGAGAAGATGAAACATTCATTTTTAGTACTACGTCCAAACTTGAGTTAAAAGTTTCTGTACTCGAACGGTATTTTAATCTCTTGTAACAATTGAAAATAATATATTTTTGGACGACGACCAGTCAATTTAAGCAGGTACAAAAACTTTCTTGACAATAAAACCATAAATAAACAATAGCAAAGTTTACCGCACTTTGCCGTAAATCGTATATAACACGAATTGTAAAAATCCTCTTTCAGGGACCTAAGAATGCTTAGAATGGACAAACGTTTTATCTATTTTTATCCCTATCTTTGTTGCTCTTACGTAGGCATAAAAAAAAAGAGTGCTACAATGTGTAGCGGCACCTGGATCTCGTGGATTTACTTAGCTTTAAAATGGCTCATATTTTTCCATTGCTTCGGATTTCTGTTAGTTTTATGTACTTTGGTATAACGCAGAGCACCCCGGCCTGTGTAGCAGTTTTCAACTCGATGTTCAATGTGAACACACCTTTAGTGCCTTTCATTCCCATTTTGATCCTCACAACAAATGTCTCTAAAAGGACAAGGACGACTTTTAATTATATCCAGTTTAGGTAAAAATGTATTTTTCGAAATACCAAAGGGCCAAAGGGGGGCAGCTAGTCGTTGGAATTAACTTTTTCCATTTTAAATTTTAATAAAATCTTCGATTAAATGTTTATTGTACCTGGCTGTAAGTATTTGTTTTTGTTTAATGAAAATATAAATAACCACAAACTAATGAAGGCAGCCCATGAACATGAGAGCACGCGGTTGCTCTCTCATCGGCCCTGCCCGGCAATAAATATGTTTCCCTTACCTATTCTTATATTATTTACCGCTACATTCTCTGTTTACAAGGGTTGAAACGTGGTTGAAACGAATTGTACTTGTATAAGTAGGTACATGGTACAACATAACAATACAAATTTGGTATTTTAAGGTAAATGTGGTGGGTGGATAATTTTGCAAACGTTATTGGTCGCATGGGTCGCATCAGTGTTTAGTTCAGTTCGAGGTTCGTTTTAGTGAAGTGAAGACACCCTATAATCACACTCAGACCAAACAACATAAGTTATAAGTTCTTTGCTCAGAGACTAACTTAGTATTTTAGAGGTACGTAATATAGTAAATAATTTTTATCGCAAAAAATGGTTCTCGTTAACAATTTCTGATAAAATATCGACTTTTCCTTAAATTTTGTCCGGTACACTTCATTTTGTAACCAAACTACCACTTAATTGGATTTGAAATATAAAATAGAGGAAACGGCCCGAGCCGATTGTCAGAAAATTAATTTCAAAATTTTAATCAGTTCTCATTCTAGCCCTATATTTTGCCTATTTATACCTGTTTTTGAATTTTTATAATCTTAATCTAAGAAGTTATAATAAAAAAAATATAAAATGCGACGATCGTTATCCTGGTCGCCATTTTGAATTAAACAATTTTGATGTTCGTCGAGATTTTCTAAAATAACCCCTTTATTTTCGGCCACCCTGTATCGTTTTCATTCAAATGCTTATTTTGTTGATGTATGTACTACGTAAAATTAATTTTCGTTTTGTTTTTATAGGAAACCGAAAACCTTGTTCGACATGGATGCAGAATCATCAGTAGGACCACGCCCAAAACTCTACCAGAATCCATTTCATTTTTTCGTCCAACTCCAAAGACAAGAGTACGAACAAGTAAACGGCACAGTTCATCCTCCGGAGTTTAGTTTTAGAGACTTTATAGGATTCTGTGCTGCTAAGTGGCTACAAATGAACGACGAAGAACGTGAGCCGTTTACAATTGAATCCGAAAAAGATAAAGCGCGTTACGAAAAAGAAATGAAAGAATTCGACGAACTTTCCGGAACAACTCCGATACCAAAAGTTACAAAACCAAAACCGCCGTATCAAGCGTACTATTATTATTTTCACAGCGAAAAGTCGAAAGTTCTAGAAGAGTATCCAGATATGGGAATGGCCGAAGTTGCTCATTTGTTGGGAGATAAGTGGATAGGTGTTAGTTCTCAAGTTAGGTCGCATTTCGAGAAAATTGCCGAGGAAGACACTAAGAGATTCGAAAAGGAGCTTGAAGAATATGAAAAAAAGTGTAAGCAGTTCCCTGCTCGCGCTTCCACCGCCCCTAATTACCAAATACGCTTTATTGACGTGAGTTTAGTTTAACAATACGATCTATAGGAATGTATATTTATGTATAGTTGCTTACGAAACAAAATACTAAAAAAATATTTAAAAAAACAGGTTTTTGCTTTTGATTGTCACCTACAGCCCATCCGATAATATACGGTGTCTTTCAGGATAGACTAAAGAAGGGGGAAAACAAACTTTTAGCTTTTAACAAAGTTTTTGCTCGATCTAGAGTTTGATCTATTTGGAGAACATACTGTATAAAAATATTGATTTTTTTGATACAAATTTATCAGTTTGGTCAACAAATGCCTCAAGTAAAATATTTACACACACCCATAACAATATAAAAGAGATTTAATCAGCGCTCAAGGTACCTCTAGAATCTTAAACCCCTAAGTACACCTTGACGAAGATAGGAACAACCGTGAAAACCTATTACCTTATTTGATTATTATAAATTAAAAAAGTGTAACTGTCCTTAGTAATCTCTAATAGTTGGCCCTATTTAGCTTAAGGGTTCCTGGAACCGCTGGGCAGGTCAATTGGGCAACGATGAAAGGGTTGGAAAAAACCGTTTTGCATTTTTAGGGAAAAAAGTGGCTGAGTAAATCATTCTGCAAACGTTAGCGTACCGCATCACATGTAGTTAAGTTCAGCCTTGGTTCAGTAGTTGAGAAAGTTCGTTTTGGTGCTTTATAAAACGAAATAATAAAGTATACACCCTAGTCCAGAGTCAGATAAACGTAATATTTTACAGGTAGGTACGTAATTAATTTGTTTTAGTCCAATTTTAAATTTCTATCAGAAAGTGCACAGGGTGTCGTATTAGAAAAAGAGGAGTTAGTATACTTTATCTTCTATCACTGTCTGAAAATCTCAAAAGTTAACCACCCTGTACATTGTACATGTTACACTATTAATTGTCTTGCCACGTAAATTTTATTTTTAATTTTTTTTAGGATAACAAAATTTACGTTTGAAATGGAGTCGCGACGAGCAGTCAAACCACCAAAATTTTATCAGAATGCATTCCAATTCAATTCATTCTGCACAGTTTAGCTTTAGAGACTTTACCTATTCTTGTACGAATTCGTGGGCAAAAATGAACGACGAAGAGCGTAAGCCATTTATAATGGAATACGAAAAAGATAAAGAACGCTTTGAAGAAAAAATTAGGACATTTAACAAGCGTCCCGGAACGACTTCGGCACAAAAATTTATAAAACCGAAACTGCCGTGCCAAGCGTATTATTATTACTTTCGTAGAGAAAAGTCTAGAGTTCTAGAAGAGTTTCCAGGAATGGGAATAAACGAAGTTTCGAATTTGTTGAGAAGAAGGTGGATATCTGTTACTTTTGAAGTTAGGCCGCATTTCGAAAAACTTGCCGACGAAAACACGAAAAGATACGAAAGGGAATTTGAAAAAAGGTGTAAAGAGGGCCCTGCAGGCGTTCCTAGATCATGGGAACGCCGTTCTTAACGTAACGAATTGATTGCATTTCTGTAATATATGAAACAATACTATTAAATTATTTTTAAATATTTTTCTGTCTTTGATTAACCCCTCCACCCACCTTAGTAGGTCCCCTAATATACTGAATAGCATCAGGGAAAAAAGTTGGAAAAGTTTTACTTTTCAAAAAGTCATAACTCGATTATAAATATCTTCAAAGTTATAATAAAAAACTATTAAATGGGACAATCGTTATAGTAGCCGCTATTTTGAATATAAAACTTGAAAAATTATTTTTTAATTAGGACTGATGCGTAGGTACCACAGTCGAGTATAAATAATATGAATCACCACTTTCTAGCATGCCACCACAATCCAAAATAGTCCCCTTTTTTTGGTTCACCCGATATCGATTTTAATGCTCTTTTTGCCAATGTAATTTTGTGAAAGTGACTGACATCTAATTTCATCAAAATCGCCCAATTATCAAAGGTACCTACTCGCACATTTATTTGTGGCGCAATTCCGCGATTAAAAAACTGCGGGTCGTGTTCACACTTACAAAGCAGTGTTTGTTTTAAGCCGTTACACACAGACAAAAATGGAAAAACGCAAAGAAGAGAAAATCTAGTCGCAATTTTTAATTTTCAAAATTTTAGTTTTCCTCTTAAATAATAATTAAAGGGGTCGTTAATTCGTGCAGTGATTATAAAATAGGTAATTAAATAAAAAGGTAAAGTCCTGTCTCATATTTTAGTCAACACACGGTATAAATTCGGCTTTCTATCAAACATTGTTGTGATAAATGTGAGAATGAGAAGGGCGAAACGTGAGATTGTTATTTCGTCTCGATGTGAACACATCTTTATAGGCTTTAATTTCTATTGGCAACAAACTTTTAAGAACATTACGGTATTATCGAGTATTCGGAGAAAAATTGAAATGAAAAAAACAAAACAATTGATAGTATTGAATGCCACTTTGGTCGAATACCATTGTCTATACAGGGTGATTTATTAAGAATGGACCAAACGAAGCAGGGTGATAGAGGACCTCGATACGCATCGATTTGACCCCCATGTGTATAATCTACTGCTTCTCATCAAAAAAATTGTGTTACTAGAAAAAGGCGATATTTCATGTTCCTTGTCGCAATACATTGGAACGATGATGATAGTTTTCAATTGTTGCGAATTGTCAATAATAGTGACAGAAGTGAAAATACAGGTTGTGTTCATTAGTTTTTCGTGATCAAATCTAGTTACTGTGGGCTCAGTTCTCGCTGGCAGCATTCATGGTGGCAGACGCCCTTGAAACTCAAGAAAACTCGTGCCGAGCGGTTCTCAGCACTAAGCTTCGACGCGCTCTAACAACGAACCTAAACTGCTCGTCTGATGTAAAAAGCTTAAGAGACATAAATTGTATAAAATCGAACGCACTTTATTTTCTTACAGAAACACTTTTTCTAAAAGTGCCTAAGTATTCAAGTTATAAGTGATAAACTACAAAAAGTGTTTTTGGCTGATTTTGGAATTGTAGTCAAACTTTAACGCGCTCTAACACCTAAGCCGCCCGTGTGACAAAAAAAGCTAAAAAATAAAATGTGTAGTAAATTTTATGTAGTTTATTTTTATATACAATCACTTTTTCAAACAGTGCATTTGGTAAAGTTTGTACGTTTGGTAAAGTACAGTGAGTCAGATTGAGTTGAATTGAGTCCATTGCGTTGGAAGTTAGAAAATTGGCACAATCGAAATATAATGTAGTAAGCAAGTGTAAAGTTTTTGTATCTGGAGTTGGTATTTAATAGTTTCTTTAAGCTAAATAAAGACTTATTATTATTATTATTTTTCCCCAGTTTGGCGCCTTTGAACTAAATTAATAAGATTTACAAAAGGATATCAAATTCTTAGATTCTTAGTGTTTTTCAAGAAAAAAAGAGAAGGCGAGTATCACTTTACAAGAAAAGTAATATTGTTTTGTTTTAGATTTTAATGTGATACTCCCTCTAGTCTCTACGTAGCATCAAATTAGAGGCCACATACGCATTTTAAAGCTGCATAATATATCGTTAAAACTGTCGTTAGGATAATACTAAAACAGTTGAACTTTATAAAACATAAATATTATATTAAAAATTTTTTAAATGTATCGTTTTCCAAAAAATTAAAAAGTCACACGAAATGCCATTGGAGTCACCGATGAACCCTCATCATATTAAATTTTATATACAAGGGGTGTCCCGAAAAATCACCCACAAATTTCTACAGCTAGTTCCCAAGACCAAATTAGAACATTTACTCTTCTTTAAATTATATCTTTGAATGCGCATCTAAAAAGTTATAGCCCATAAGGACTAGAAGTGGACTTGCGACTTTTTGGGGCTAATGGAAAGTCCACTTGTACTTATTGCGGCATTATTCACACGTGGCGCGACGCCAAAAGAGTCTTTGAGAGCCCATTTAACTTTTTAAGGGTGCATTTGAGGATATAATTTCAAGAGGAGCAAATGCCCTAATTTGGTCCTGGGAATTCATTGTAGAAATTTACCGGTTTTTCCAGGACACCCTGTATAATAAACGTGATTTTTACCCGAGGTCGACATTGACTTCACTTGTATTACGTGTAGATAAAAAGTTATTCTATTATGGGGGTTAAAAGTTACAATTACCTGCGTATTTATAAGAGAACTACAGTCGCTACTACCACCTTTTGCTTAGAGTTTCTAATTCAAAGATTTTCTTCAATTTCAAATGCGTATTTGAAAGACTGAGGTCAACTTGTCTACTTGCCTGCATGTCTCTCGATCTGTCTGCGTCTGTGTGTAAGTTTAATACTAAATAGAGACCGAATCTCAAGCTTTTGAGGTAATTGAACGAGTGAAAGTGGAAAGGCACAGGACTAATCCTGGGGTGGGAGGCCTGACACTTCGAGCCTCAAGATATTAGGGCCCTTGAAAACTTACAGGAAGGCAAAGACAGCAATTAGGATGAGTAGAAAAAATTGAATGGTCAAGTTAAGGGGGCCCGTAATTCTCCGATAATATTTTTTGTTCATCTGAGATAATATACAATTTAATCCTCAATTTTTCAACTTTGTTTTTGTTAAACATCTTTTTTGGACACCCTATACAAAGCGCTACAAAAATTCCAGAACTTCATCTGAAGCCGTTTGACTTTGAACGATAAAAAATTTCGCTATTTCATTTTATTTCTAACTCACGGCACTGGCTCTATTTTATCAGTCCCTCTCAAAAATAACTTCAAACCCCTTTGCTCACAATTTCATTTTGAGTTTTGAATGGCTTTTAAAACCAAGAACATTCAGACGCTCTTAGGCTCTTAACCATCCTGAACCTATTAGTTAAAGTTTTGCCTTAGCAACTCCACAGGTGAAAAGCGTCTAAGAAGGAAGCCAAATTCATAATGCTGGCATCCAAATAGGTTTTAGATTGTCCTCCAGGCAAGGGGAGAGTCTACAAGAGAATTGTAAAATTAATGTTTTGAGACAACCAACGAGCTAACTAGATTAGTCGAGAAACAGTAAAGAAAGGATACACCCAGGTTAGTGAAGCCATCCGACAGTCAATCATCCAGAGAGTCGGATAATTAGCACATTAGTAGTGAGTGAGTACATTAGTCCTATGACTCATTGCTAATATGACTTAAAAATGACGTATTTAAACATTCTGTTGCATTCCCACAAAGTAAAAACAGACTTATAAACAAGGATAGCGTGATTCAAGTTACGTAGTTTTTTGGAATGAGTCATAGGACACCTCTCCTGGTTGTGACTATAGGCTAGTCGATAAACAGTCAAGAAACGATACAACCAGCTGAGTTGAGGAGTCAGACAGACAGCGGACAGAAACGAAATTTTTAGTTTCGTAAATTCAATTTTAAAACTTTACTGTTTCGACACCCAGTTTACCATATAATTACTTAAAGAGGAAGCTGCTGTAAGTACTAGTATATCCAATATCCAACAAAGTTTGTTTATAAGTTATTTCATTAACTAAAATGGAGCTCGGCATGGCTACTTTGCTAAATTTTGAAAGAAAGAGATCGCGAGTCCGTATATATCGTATGTGTAGATTGAAAGAGAACATGTTGTGTGTGGAACTTTTCGATTTATTTATTGAAAAAAAAACTTTCGAAATGTTTTCCATTAATGTTAAATTTATTCTAAAACCCACCAATTTATTTGCATTAATAAAAGATGAGGTTTGCGGCGTTGAAGCTTCTAACCGCCCTAAAGCTATAGTGTAAAACATTGGATTAACTATTGGATTTCTAAACATTAGTGAACTGACGTAATACATTCGTTGATGTTAGGAACGAATAGTAACAATAAAAAAACAGATTATACCCTTTTCTTTTGTCTGCTGAAAAATTGCTCCTTTTTTTAACAGCGTTAATCTTGCACTTACGTTCGTGTTGCCTGTTTTGTTAGTATGCGCTGTAGCTTATACTTATTATACGTGAACAAATTGAATTTGTTAATTAATACAAAAAACAAACTGCGCTTTTTACGTGTAACAAAACAATAATTAATACATAACGTACAAATAGTAATTTTAAAATCGAGCCTCGCATAAATATATTTTATTTCTTAAGGGTGTTCGGTAGGAGCAAATATTTAAAAAATGCAATTTTTTACCTTTTTTTGCTTTACGATAACAGATAATTCATTATTTGTTAATAAAAACAAAAATTACGAATTGGTCATAAGTTAGAATGCAGTTTGTTCTAAGCTACAAAGTAAGAAGCTTTTGAGACGCCCACTTTAGCGTTTTGTTCTCTAATAATTTTATTGTTGAATTTCCTTTGAATGGTTAAGCGGATAAAGTATGAAACATGAATAAGTATGTAGCAACGCCTAATTCGATAATACTATGTGCTATGTGCGCAAATATTAATGGTATAGTGTCACATCTAACCTAAATTACGATAAAAGTTAACCTACAATTTTTTAGCCTCGCTCTTATACGCCATAACTCTAATGTGACTCGAAAGATAGTAGGTAATCGAATTAATTCTTAAGCCCCGGAGGAATAAAGTAATAAGTAAGAAGTCGGAAAAAAAATTATTTAATTGTTGCTCACAAATTTAACAGATTCGAGCTCCTTAATTTTATTTCGTCGTCCAAACAAAGCGTAATTAAAACTTTTCAGAGCCATTAATTCAATTTAATTTATCTTCGCAAGTTCCATGTTTAGTTGTAGTAGTTGATGCTCTTAGCAAATTATTTTCTTGTTAAAACTTATTTGCTCCTTAATAGTTAGTTAATCTTTTACTCTGGCTTAATATATGCGATTGCCAAACATGAAGCTTAAAATGGTCCTAACTTATGCGAGCTAACGTAAACATGAACTTTCGTATAAATGATAACGAAACTTATTCAATTTCTCAGTTTACTGTTTGTCCTATTTTGCATCACGTAAATGATGAATCCCTGTTTAAAAAAAATCATTTTCTAATCACGAAATGGAAATTGTATCAAAATATAAATTATTTAATTAAAATTTGCATGATACGCTTTGAAGCGGGTTTTGAATATTGTGCACTTCTTTTGTGTCTTTTTCGTAATTTAATGTAGGTCACTGTGCATCGACTGCTTCAATTTGAAGACGGAGCTATTGTTTTTTAGTTCTCAAGCACCGCACTGAATATCTATACAGTTTAAAACATTCGCATTTCTCCAACAATCTTCAAAGTGAGGTTAGGTTTTGTTTTTTAATTCTAAATGGCTGCCGGTATAATCATTTTTTTTTTTTTAATTAATGGCTTCGCGAACGAGCGCATTTAGCCACGACAAGGTAGAAATGAATGAAACATACTAAAATGATGAAGCAAAAGTTAAATTTAGTTAAAAGTTAAAATTAGTTACTTTAATGAAATTAATTAGGTGTTGAAGGGCCGACTTATTGTGAAGAACGTATGAAAGAAAAGCTGAACTATTGAGAGGAAGTTGTAAATTATGATTGACTATGAGCGAATTTAGAAGAACTTGTGAGGCGTTTTGATGATTTGTGCAAGCAAATAAAAGATGGTTTAGGTCGCATACGGAGGTCCCGTCGCATGAGCAGAAGGGATCCTGCTCCAACTTCATTTTAAATAGGTGATTTTTAAAACAACCATGGTTAAAGGCCAGTCTGATTAACTTAATGTATATTGCTCTTGACATACGAAATAACTTGAAGAGAGATGTTTTGCACACACGCGGAAAAACATGACCGTAGTGGGTATAATCATCATTATTATAAAAATATAAAAACGGAAATATATAGGACTTTAGTCCTGTTAAGCTGAACACACACGTAAGGGTAGACCTGAAGGTTTTACCTGTTCAGATCGCCTGTTCAGGTAAACCTGATCGTGTGTGTGCTCACCTGACAGGTATACCTGACATAAAAATTGTTTAAAATTCATATTTTCTGCTCATCTGAAGGGTAATATACCTGACACCAGAAAATAATTTACAATTTATATTTTCTACGTGACCTGACACTAGAAAATAATTAAAAATTCATATTTTGTATACTAAAATTTCGAAAAATTTGTAATACAATTTTTATTTAAAAAATCAAATTAATGACGATAAACATTTTATTCATTATTAAGGCAAAATCAACAGTTTAGGCATCGTTGGATTCAGAATCAAATTCTCTACCAGACAAAAAAAATCTATATATAGGTAGCTATTTGAAAACAAAAAGTTGATTATTTTTGACATTAAAGGTGATATAAAAAAATATCAAAATTAGAGCCCGTATTAAGTAGTAACTACTAGTTGTATTTCTATTATCATTTACAATATTTTCTTTAATTATTGAAATCAGACAATAAAAATACCGGAGTTGCAGTCGTGGGCGTTTTTCATACAGTGTGTTCCAAATTAGGTGGTATTGGTATTGGATGGCTGTCTTGGCTATTAATAAAGACACACATTGACAAAATGCGCATAATGAAAAGACACTATTTTAACTTCTAGATGACCCTTAAGCGTCATTTACATAGAAATTAGTGCAGATTGGTAGTGTAGTTTGCTGGTCTAGAACTAGCCAAGTGGGTAACGTGACATAAAAACCATTTAGCTACATAGACTTTAGTGGTAATTTTTTTTTCTTTTTTTTTTTCTTAAACTTAAACAATGAGATTAAAATAGTATTACCTAAAACCAAAATGAAGAAATAAAACCAAAGCAACTATTTTGTCAGCTCTTTGTTTAAATTTCAAATAGCTGGGCAACTTGGGAGAGATGCGCTTCTATGATTGGCTAGTGCCGATTTAGTAAGTAATGTGGTCTAGAAGTTTGGAGCTTGCAAGCTTTCTCACCATTGTTAGCAACGACCTTACCAACTAATCCTCATTCTAAATGCGCTCATTGAAAAAACCCTATTCTATACCAACACAATTAGACTACCTACTGTCTATGTAAATGCCGCTGTATTGTTTATCGGGGTTTTTCAGAGATATTAAATCTGCAATTCTTTGTTAACTTGCATTTTCCCAAAATATTTAAGCCCCTGTTGTTTGTGACATTTTAAAAAGCATGGAAAAGGTTGTGAAGCCGTTAATTCTTCGAAATAGAAAAATTACAAAGTTTACCTCTTTTCTAAAATTTAAAAATAAATCAGTTACAAGTTCAGTTCTTAAATTAAAATGTTGTCTCGCAAGCGCTCCGCAATCGTGGAAGATTTTATTGATATTTATAAATCCGAGCCTTGCCTTTGGTTGGTAAACAGTAAAGATTATTACCATAACAGGACCAAGCGAGCAGCAGCGCATGATAAATTATTAAGCGTTTCTTTGCAGATTATGGTGCTCACCAAATTAGAAACACCTTGTATAAAATATCGAATTTAGTAAAATAATAATTAAACTTGAACCTCTGGTATTTTGGTAATCAAGCAGAACCTATGTTCATTTGTTCATATTACAATTTTTATAAGCTGTCGAAGTTTCTTACGCCCATTATAAATCACCCTGTATAGGTGTATAAATAGTCGTTATTCTTTGCCTACGCATGCGCACACATCAACTGATATTGGGTATACCTGCCAGGTCTGGTAGAAAATATGAATTTTCATAAGTTGTAGGTGTCAGGTCTACCCGTCTGTTTACCTGAACAAACGACTCGAACAGGTACACCTGAAGGTTTACCTGACAGGTACACCCTTACGTGTGTGGATAAACGTAATACCAAAGTGAAGCTTTTTCAGGTTTACCTTCAGGTATACCTGACAGGTAAAACCATCAGGTCTACCTTTACGTGTGTGTCCAGCTTTACAGTAGATTTTAAAAATAATTTCAAAATTTCCCATTTTTAAAAGACCAAAGTTAATTAAAATTTTAAAGATTTTCTCAAAATTTGCTTTTGCGGTTTTTTTGATTTTTGGATATGTGGTAGATATTTAAATTCCCAATCAAACGCCGTTTGTTCGGTTTGTTTGCTATGGCCAGAACCGGAGTTATTATTTTTTGAACTTTTCTCTTATTAGGTACGTCCCTATTAGCCATTTGATTGGGAGTCCTCGCGCGACTCTCTTGTCGAGCAGTTCATCGGCAATTCTAAATAATTACTGAAATTAGATCCCATGCTTTCCCTTTTTTACTGTTTGTGCAGCTCACGCACGAAATTACCGACTGAAAAAAAGCATCTCCATTAGTTTCTTAGTACGAGCCACCCTGTACTTTTTACAACTATAGATTTTCTAGACGACTTTCTTTGTCCCTCCCAAAAGTTGCGAATCTTTCCTTTTAAAATGACTTATGGAGGAAATTGAAGCCAATTTAATTCCGTCCACCCTCTGATTAAATAAAATTTTCTATTACTTCAATCTGTGCCTCTCCGAACAGATTTACATTTCGAGAAATGTAAACCAAATATATATTTTTGTTATTTGTCTCTTTCTTTATTTGTTATGCGAAGTAATTTATATCTTTCGACCTTTTCTTTTCTTTGTATAGACACGTATTTTAAATCGATTTCATTTTTTTACGAAAAAAAAAGTTTTCCCTTCCGTATCATAACAATATTGATGGAAACTTTCTATTATTTAATTTTGTATAGTTTATTTGTTACATGTTCGTGCCACAGAAAAGTCAATCTTAAAAGGTTTATAGGTATTACCTTTTCAAAAGCCGCAGCTCAGTTTCGTACATATTTTTCTCAAGTTCGTGACAGTTTTAGTAACATATAAGTTTATTTTTAGTAGTAAAGGGCGCAATAATAATCCTAGATTCTAAATTTTCCGTTTCAAACTTACGTCTTCAATTATTTATTTTTCGCAGCTCGCAGCTCCCTTCACCTATTTGAAAGATGATGAAAAAGATTACATTGGCACAAAATAGTTATTTCTTGACGATTGTAATTTGTGCGATTCGGATTACAATCGCAAGATGAAAATCTCTTATTATTATTATTATCATCATAAAAGAAAATTCGAGTCACGTACAAATAAAACGAGTAAGACGTAATAATCTCGAACCGAAATACCTTGTCAACATTTTAACTCGAGTTTAATTAATGTGCTTTTGTAGGTTTGGTTGTTAAAGCAAACATAAATCATTTAAAAGTTTGATTTGTAATAAACCAAATTTAGCCCCAGAGCCCAAACAAACGGCAGATGTGGCCATGGCAGAATTTTTTCGTACGTCTTGAAGCTAATTCCACAACCTCTCAAAGTGTAAAAAAGGGCGCCGGAAGTAGTAGCAAACAATAGTATGCCTAGAATCTATTATCTCTCGTTCAAAATTTAAATATCAAATTATACAGGGTGTTCAGTTTGAAATAGGAAACCTAAAGTCGTTTACGGCTGAACCGAAAGTGTAAAAATATAGCAAGTTTGGTATCATTAGACAGATCATTTTATAACTTAAAAATATACAGGGTGCTTTTAAAATTCGATTTGTTTGTTGCGTTTCCGGTTAAATCGGAAGTTATTAATGTGTCAAAAAGTTTTTGAAAGCCGCTTTTCACAACAGCCGTTATAATCTTCAGAAACTTACCGTAGCTTACCTCGATTGTTTTGTCAGTTAAAACCAATATAATGTAGTTACTAATTACCCACCCCAAGTACCCTTAAAAATTTAAATTCCAATTATAAATTTGATTTTAATCGTATAACCAATCTAATGAACAATGTACATGAACATGAACAATGTTAAGAGTTAACTACGATTTACTAATTAAAATAATTTAATTAAATTACTTAAACCTAACAATTAATAATAATCTAACCATCCATGCATTAAATTTAGTCTGTATCTCTCTCTGAAAAATGGAGAGTTGAGTGAAAATAGTATCGTCTAATAAAAAAAAATTAATAGTGACGAGATAAAAGGGCTTTCAATAACAAAAATACGTAGTTTAATATTTCAAAGCAAATTATTAGTTAGTGTAACACACGTTTGCACACAAATTAAATTAATTTGTTAAGTGATGCGAGCAAAAAATATAAAAGCGAATTGTTTGAAATTGATTTGATTTTCAGTACAATGACCACAAAAGGTTTTGCTCATCGGTGAGTCGCCATCGCCTCGTGTCTGATTGATCGTCAATCCACCTCATCCCTTTTTAGCGATGCGGAAAAAAATTATTTTTTAAAATCTATTAAAAGCTAACACAACCCCCTACTATGCTAAACCGTCATCTTTTTTTTTATACGAGTAGTAATAACAATTTTATAATATTTCAGGTTTGCCTTTAATCGACACTTGTCAGATTTGACAGCATTTCAATATTGTTTGGTTGCTGTCAATCCGTAAAAAGGCTAAAGCACCCAAAGCGAATTTGGGTATTGTTAAAAATTATAAATAAAATAAATGCTTGCCTTTCATGACGCACGAAACTTGTCAAAAAGTTCATGTTTTTTCATTTTTATGCCAACAGAATTACAGAATGTAGCGCCTACAGTTTAGTTAGGTACTTCATGAATTAAAATAAAAGAAGGCAATTAGTAGGTGCACTGAAATTGGGCATTATAAAGAAACAAAACAGCAATAAAAATGTACCGAAAGAGGTCCTAAACAATAATAGTATGCTCAGAATCTCTCTCCGATCACAAAAATTGAAAATCTTACGGGGTGTTCTATTGGAAATGAGAAAGTTACGACTAAACCGAAAGTCGAAATATAAAAGTTTTGGTACCACCAGATTGATAATTTTACAATATTTAAAACTGCTTAAAATATACAGGGTATCGTATTTAAAAATTCTACTCATTAAAGAGTTTAACCGAAAGTTTCATTTAAACTACAAAAAAATTATATTTTTGAAATTTTGAATTTCAAAAAATCGTAACTCCGGTTTTGGGCGTAGCAAACAAACCAAACAAACGGCGTTTGATCAGAAATTTCAGTATCTATCTCATATCCAAAAATATAAAAAACCGCCAAAGTAAGCCAGTCAGTAGAGGGTTTCTATGATGCAATAAATGGGGTAGAAGCTTTTATTTTTTTAAATTGTTTATATGAGTGTAAACATGTAAAAAACAAAAATGCTAACACTGGCGACCTCGGGAGACTTTTTGGCAGCCAAAAAACCCCCAAATTTTAAGACTTGCTTTGTTTTTTCTCCTATAACTCCTAAATGGAGCATCTTCACAAAAAAGTATTTCTATAACAAATTAAAGAGTATTAAACTCTGCGTCGAATGAGTACCAACACTTAATAATTTGGTCAAGCGGTGTAGTCGCCAACCGCGGTCAAAAAACGACGATTTTTCCCGACTTTTTCAAAAACTGACATATTGCATTATATATGAGTCTGCTGTTTAAAAATTAGTACTTTAAGAGAAAAACTCATTAAATAAAAGTTGTAGAGCATCTAATTCTGCGTTCATGTGTATTAAAATTTTTAAATTCGGTCAAGCATACCTCTCCCAAATTGGCAATATTCTGATGTCCGGCAGTTGGTATAGTAAGAAAATAGTCCAGTCGAATAAGGATTTTTGGTCAGAATAATTCCTACGAGGCTGGATATTGGTCTACACGTACATTAAGATGTTCCAAATAAGTATATCACAAAATCAGAAAAATTTTGGCGGAGCAATTTGAGATATTCAAGGTCAAAGGCTACAAAAATTGTTTTTGGCAAATGACTCGCCTTCTATAGATCGTACGTTGATGAAGGTTATTATAAAAATTATAGAAAACATTATTAGCTACAAGATTGGTTATACACATTTTTTTCATTAGCTTAACCCTTTTCGAGATATAGCGCGGAAAAGGGTCGAATTCTGGTTATGGATAAACTCCGGAGTAAGACGCGTAAGTCTTATAAAGGAGTCAGCCACTAAACTTACCGACTGATAAATAATGTGGCACTGTATGAAGTTGAATAAAGAATGTAATTAAAGATTTATGAAAGTAAAAATGGTGTTAGGTCTCGTCTTGACATATTGCAAAGAAATTTAAAAAACAGATAGTTCGAAATTGTGACACTTAGTAAGCGCGCTATTCAACTTCAAGAGCTTGTTATTCGCAACTTAGAGCCACAATAAAGATTTTCCATATCACATCTGATAGAATAAGGACGTAGTTAAAGGTTTTTTAGCAACAAAAAGGTGCCAGGTCTCCCCTTTTCATTTTATGAAGGATTTAAAAAAAGTTTTTATCGAAACTGTGGAGGCGCCGGCAGGTGGTTTGGATTGTAACATTTTCAACGAGTACTTTGTAAGTGCTGCTGAGGGCCTTCTGAGTGCTGCCGATGCTGATGTTGTGCGCGATGGTCATAATGTAAACAAATGTACTGTAAACTCTATTTTTATGGTGGAAGCTACTCCAATGGAAATTATAAATATTTTTAACAACTTGAAAGGCTCAAAATCAACGGGGTGTGATAATTTTCCTCCTTTTATTATAAAACAATGTGCTAATGAGCTATGTGAGCCCATGTTGGCTATCGAGAACAATTCTATGCATAAAGGCGTTTTTCCTGATTTGTTGAAGATATCTAAGGTTATCTGTATTTTTAAGAAGGGCAATCCCAACAAGCCTGAGAATTACAGGCCAATATCACTTCTCTCCGTTTTTTCAAAGGTTATAGAGAAGGTACTGACCAGGCGTTTGATTGATTTTTTAAATAAATATTTCGGATAATCAGTATAGTTTTAGGCATGGTCGTTCTACAAACTCGGCTCTAATCGGGGTGTTAAATTCAATTTACCAAAATTTAGACAGGGGTAGCCAGGTAATGGAAACTTTTGTTGATCTGAGCAAGGCTTTTGATTGCGTGTAGTTTGGTCTACTTCTCGACATTTTGCAGGCGCTAGGAATTTGTGGTACTTGTAAGTAACAGACTTATTGAGTCATATCTAGTTGGCAGGCGCCAGTACCTCCATTACAATGACCAAACTTCATGTATGTTGCCAGTTGTAACGGGTGTCCTCCAAGGCAGTGTTCCGGGGCCCCTCCTTTTTATTCTGTACATAAATCAACTGGATAAGGTCGTACAGATCTAGAATGTTTCATATGCGGATGATGTCACTCTAATTTGCAGTGAATCGAGTTCTCAAAGTTTAATTATTAATTGGAAAGCTCATTGCGGACCGTAAATAGATACTTCCTATCGCTTGGACTACAAATAAACTCAGGCAAGACCTGCTCCATGCAGTTTTTTGCCGCTCAAGGCTCTTGCAAGTCGAGTTTGTTAATTAAGTTTCAGGGTAAATCCATTCAACAGATGGGATCTTTCAGGCTCTTGGGGGTGTACTTCGATTGCGCGTTTAGATGGGACGACCATGTCACACATATCTGTAGGAAGTTGTCCACACACTGTTATGCTCTCGGGCGCCTGGCTGCGAGTGGTAATGATTTTGTGCTACGGAGTTTTTACTTTGCTAGTGTTCACTCGACCATTAGTTATGGCATTATTTGCTGGGGTCGCTCCATCTTTGTCAATCGCGTATTTAGGTTGCAGAAAAGAGCACTGCGCCATATGTTTGGTTTATCGTACAGGGAGTCATGTCGTCCGTATTTCAGGAGTCATAGAATAATGACGATCTTTGCGGTGTACATCTATGAGACGCTGAGGTATGTTAAAACAAATTTAACTTCTTTTAACCTTCAAAACAGATGGCACAGTTATAGCACGAGGTTTGGTAACAACTTACAATTTGAGCAACACAGACTCACAATTTTTGAGAGGAGTCCGTGTTATACTGGTGCTATCCTCTATAACAATCTGCCTCGGCGTTTCTAAGAACAGAGCACTAGAGTATTTTTGTTAATGTTGAGGGAGTTTCTCTCGGAGAATGTTTTCTGCTCTCTCGATGAACTTTTTAATCATGCATTTTAAACAGAATGTATTGATCTATGTTATCAATTTTTGACATGTCTTATATATTTTGATCTCTTGGATAAATAAAAATTATTATTATTATTATATATTTCTGTTTTTCGATATTTACAATAAAAATAATCTGCAAAGGTATAACTAAAAAAGTAGAAAACGGACCAATTGTTATACTGACCGCCATTTTGAATTTACAAATTTCAAAAAATGGTTTTTAAATTAGGGGTGACTTCAACTAACTTATAGCCGAGTATAACTAATGTGGGTCAAGAGTTTCCAAAATGCCACCCAAATATAGCCCTCTTATTTTGAGCCATCCTGTATCGATTTCGTTTAAAAGCCGATTTTTTCAATGAAATTTTGTTAAAGTAACCGAAACAACATTGGATCACAATCGCTTCAGTGGTTTTTGTTTTAAGGCATTACACTTTTTCTAAAAAAATTAATGTTTTTAGTTTTTAGATTCGGGGGGGACTAGAATCGTACAAGAAGTCAACGAAAACGCCTAGGGTAGAAAAAGCTAAGTATTTTAGTTTTGAGTTAGTTTAAAAACAAAAACCTCCTAAATCTATCGTATTACCAGAAATATTTGAAACTAAAGCATCGAAACATTAAAACAACGAGCAATTAAAAACCACAACTAGGTCGTACAAATTTAATCTCTCTCGTGTAATAAAGAAATGTTATAATATGAAAGGGTTTTGGCTTTAAATATTCGCGTATGTAATAAAATCAAACTGAAAAGTCGTGAAAGCAAACTGCTCCCTTATTTAACCCATTTCGTTTAACCGAGAAAGCTGCGGGCGTCTTAATTCCACAAGAGTGAATACCTACTCGGCGTTTTAAAAAAAAACTTAAATTTTTTATTTCTAACACAATTTCGTACTCTATTTAACTTTTTTCCCCAAGATCAAACCTAAAAGTCGAAACTTAAAAAAAACATCTCTTTAATGACCAAATTTGAATCTCTCATCGGGGAGTTCCAAGTTAAATCCGCTTAAAACCGACGCGTTTGTGGCTATATAAACTGAGGATTATTGGGCGAATCTTAAATCCGCGAAGTTAATAAATTAAAGAGGCTCCCAGAAGCGGTGCGAAATTACGAAATACTTCGAAGGAAGATTTAAAAAATATTTTATGGCTCTTTAAACGACGCCCATTTCAATCGTTGTCTTCTTCCGATACACTCGGCGTGTAAAAATAACTTTTGCAATTTAGGCTTTAAGTTTATTTTTTTATGTTATTATTATTTGTTAAACTAAAACGCTTTCGATTTTTATTCTAGACGTATACCACTCCATTACCTTCATTTGGGATCGCATGCCATTGAATAACGATTACTGAATACTGAACGTTGCCGTTTATAGATAGATACATTACGTATCGTTTCATCATTAATTTTATTATCTCTATTTGTTCCTATGGCCATTTCTCTTCCGAGTTAAATATTACCCGCGTAGTAATTCAAAACGACCATTTGTTAGGTTTAAAAAAAACCAAACAAATCTCATTTTTTACATCAAGCAATATAGATTGATAAATTAGGTCATGTCAAGACGTGGAAGTTTCGCCAAGTAAATTTAACGAAGTAGGTTCGTCATGGGATTTTTTTAAACGACAAGCAAATTCGTCTCTTTCGAATCACGCACTTTAGCAAAGTGGAGTGCCAGGACGAACGTCCCTTCGTGTGATTCGACATGCTTAACCGTACACTTTGTTTAAGATACGGCACAAAAAACCTAACCTTTGTGTTCTAAAAGGTACGTAAGCCGCGATGATGGCCCATTTTAGCCATTAGCGCGTTTTGAAAAGTAGGCCATGACTTTCTAAAAACCTCCACCTCACTCTCATGCTCTGATCTCTGATCCTTTCAGTTCTTATAAGTTAATTAGAGAGATTGGAAAGCCAACTGACTCGGTTCAAATCAGTCAGAAACTGGTGTGCTATCAAAATAGGATTACAATGGCTGGAGGGAACAATTCGAAAGAGTTGAAACAAAAAGTAATTGTTAGAGAAGTTAACAAACGAGAACGAAATACAGGAATCAATCAGTAGTTGGCAAATACCATCGGTGGATTAGTTAAAAAAAAACTAGGGCAAGTCTTATTTTTACCTGATGTAGTGAAATTTGTAATTGTTTCGCGTGCAAAACCCTTTAAGTAATAATAAGGTAATAAATTTAAGGTCTGCTATTGTAACTGTGCCCATAAAACCGCAAGAAGACAGTATAGGACTACTGCCAACGATGTAAATAATTGAAAAATCAAACAATAAATTCGTAGCTTACATTTGTTTCAGCTGAAACTTAATTAAAGAAAAGATAAACATAAAATTTTCACAGGGCAAAAAATGTAATTTTTAATAGCAGAATAAAGCATTTATGCACGAATATTAATTAGCTATTAAAAACCGAAAGGAAAGTCTGTTTACTCAATTTTAATAATTTTAAATACTCTCTTTCGTGCCTTCGAGCTGTTTATCCAAACTTGTGACTAGAGCATTTTCGTAACGTTTCTAAACGTTGAAAAAGGTTTAAACAAATGTTTTTCTTACAATAAAATTGGCATTTGAGTTTATTTTGTAAAATAGGGCCATTTAGGGACTAATCTAAAGTAGAGCAAAATTAACAATGCACACAATCCTCAACGCATAAGTGTTTGATGTGTTGCCTATACTAAAAATAAAATAGTGGTAAAATGCACCCAACCGTCTAGAGTTGGGTTTCTTGGCCTTATATAGACCGTTTGGGCCGGATTTAGCCATATCCAAAAATCATCCCTAAAAAGTTACAAGACTTGGAAGTCCGAGTAGGCATTTAAATAAATCGTGGTGCCTTTATGATGACTCTAGGATCTACTAGTGGCAAGTTTAAATATTTCAGTACAGTTTGAAAGAGTGGCACAACTGGAATCAAAGTTTAAAGATACGAGAGGTGGCGTTCATCCCCTAAAAATCATTATTCTGGACTAATAATGCATATTTATTGCATATAGGCAGAGGTTATTTTGAAGAAACATGCCAATTGCTCGCGCCTAGCATCCCATCACGTAAGAGACGAACTGCTGGAATCTCAAACTAAAATTGCGTTAGCAAAGAAGAAATTTAAAAAAATTGTGGGAGTAGAAGAGAGCATTATACCTAGTCACTATAGAAAAGAGAAAGCTGGTACGATATAGTCACTGATCTCTTAGAGGTGAATAAATGGACAATGGAATTACGAAAAAACGACGTCAGCCACTCAGAAGCTTGAATACGTAAAGAAAGCGCACGAGCAATCTTTGAGTGGGTTTTCAGCTGACAGATAACATACTTTTGGCAAACTAAGACTAAATTACGCCAAGAATAAGCTATCAAAGCTTAAATTGGAGCGTAGATAAGAACGAAGGTGCGTAGATAGGCCTTGAGGACTCCAATAATTACTAACGCCCACATGAAAGTAGATGCAACTAAAGAGATAACCAAAAATATGCCCCGGTGTTAATTAGAAACGTCTCATACCTCATACGCTTCTCTACTACAGCTCACGGAATGAAATTTGTCGGTAGAACACGTCAAAAGTTAGCACCCTGGCGTTTCCATATTGTTATTTACCTAAACTATGTTTATGTTTACGTCATGTACTGTTAGTTTTAATTGAAAATACAAAAGATGGTTATACGGCTCCTTGTGTCTAATTTACAAAGGAGGCGTCACATAAAGCGTTATTATAGCGCTCGTATAAATATGACGTAGTTTACTCAAATTTTAGTAACCGAAGGAGCATCCATTACAAGTATAATTTTATCATATTCCACAATATGATAAAATTTCTACACCAACATACCTTAGTTTCTAGTTTCCCAGATTTAATAATTATATTAATTAGTTTCAGTTTTGAATTTTAATTAATTTGAGGACGGTCTGGTCGAAATTAATATTAAAACGAGCTTTTAACTAAAACTAACAAAGGGTAGTTAACGCCGCTATTTTAAAGTTGACGGTGAAATTATAAATTTTTTACGAATAAATTTTTTTTATATAAATAACGAAATTATTTCCTTCCCTTAAGAATAAATTCCCTTAAGAGCTTGACAAGCGTACGAAACTCATCATTTATTCAATAAACTTTCGGGACTTTTTTGAGCTCTTTAATTTTTTAAATAATTTTGCATTGTTTGTAAGTCGAAACTAGGAGACGGGACGTGGTACATGAAGCTGAAATAAAAAGCGTTTCCAATTGAGAGTTTTGGATTTATATTTTTGATTGTTAAAAGTTGGAAAATTGTTGGAAAGTTTCTATGAGCTTTTATCTAACTAAAAAGTTATCTCTATATAAAAAGTTTTCATTTTCATATTCAATGAGCATTACGATGGGTAATAAGTTGGAAAATGCGTATGGTTTAGGCACTAGGTGGGTAGTTAATCCGACGAGGCCTTAGGCCTAGTTAAATCGCACGAGAGTGCGTGTAGCATAAAATAATTTTTTACGTACATTTTAAACAACTAATAAAATATGTGGTCTGGAAATTAAAACAATTAAAATGCGTAGGTACAGCTAAAGAATTTATAAGAGAATTTAAAAAAGTCGTTAAATCGTAAAAAAATATTATCAAAAGCAATAGAATTAGTTTTAAATATTACTTACGTATCAAGTAATTTGTTCTTTTTAAATAAATACTATAAATTATCAATAAATTTGTCCATGCTCGGGCGCCAATTTGTAACGGTGTATTCTCTCTTCGGGAGAATTATAAGAATCTCGCTTCACTCTATCTGTGATTTGAAAATCTCTGTCACTTTTAAAAGACGCGGTCTTCTTAATTATATTCACAATTGCTGTCTACAACAGCAATCTCGAGGTAAAGGGTTATGCCTAGTCAATCGTAAAAATCCCTTGCAGATAGCTCTTGTACATTATACAATCTATGCGACCTTTTCCTTGCGGCTAAAACGTTTTAACGAACTGTGAGGATTCTACGGGTTATTATTACCGATCGCGATTGCTGAATTTGAGGTATTAGTCGAGATGGACATGAGATGGGACTTTCTATGTCAATTTGACAACACTGTAAATTAATATTCCGAGCCACAGGAAGCCCAGGCGGCGTTATTTTGTTCAGTAGCATTCTTTAGGTGAAACAAGTATCATTAAATAAAATTTACTTAAATATAGGCAACACATCGTACACTTGTGCTTAGCCCCCTACTAATTTACTGCTTGCAATAATACGCTGTAACAAATTTAATTCCCAAACTAACAGTTAATTTCAGCTGAAAAGCTTGCTCACATGAGAATTTGAACACAAAACGGTAGGTAACGTATTTTGTGTTTAACACTGCGCTAATTTAGTGCAACAAACTAGCGCTAAATTATTATTCTATGCCGACTTTGTAAACTGCTGTGGAGAATTTGTACGTAGAGAAAACAGAGACTTAGGATACACTCGGTTGTATAATTAAGGGTCGTGTAAGAGCATTAAATAATTTATTGTGGACTAATCTTAAAACTCTTAAAAGTTGCATTAGCTTAAAGGGTGGGGTTTTAGAACAAACGACTATACGTCTCTTCAATAAGAATACATTACACATTACGCATTAAAAAGTTGGCAGTTTTAAGTCCTCGAAATGCGTGTAAATGATGCTGTAAACCAACCTTTATAACTTCAGTTTTAGGATTTACAACTTTTCACTTTGCCATCAAAATTAGAATTCTGTCAGGATTGGGTTACTCGTCTAATTGGTAGGTAGAGGTAGTGGCTATGATTCGCTAATTATTTAATGAGACGTGTCTTTTGGCGATTAGACCACCTTGTGGTGTTTTAAATTTTTAAATTCAAAATGGCGGTCCGTATAACAATTGGCCCATTTTCTACTTTTTTAGTTGTAACTTTGCCGATTATTTTGATTGTAAAAATCTAAAAATAGAAATATATAGGCGGAATATAGGACTTTACTTCTGACAGAATCGAATTTTAAAATAACTACGGAACTAACTACTTTTAAAGGGCCGAAGTTAACTAAAATTTAAAAAAAGTGCCTTAAAGTCTGCTCCGGCACTTTTTTTATTTTTGGATATTATGTAGTAGATATGTAAGTTCTTAATCTAACACCGTGTGTTTGGTTTGTTTGCTATGGCCAGAACTTGAGTTATGATTTTTTGAAAGTTAAAACTTCAAAAATTTATAATTCTGTTTGTAATCAAAATTTGTAATTGCAAGTTGGCACATTAATTTATTATAAAAATGTCTATTATTTAAAACTATTTTAGTTTTAAAAACACTTCCAGTTAAACCGAAAATAGACAAATAAAAAAGGGATATTAAAAACACCTGGTATATTTGAGTATTTTTCAAAATAGTGTCCAACTATCTGTCGAGGTACCAAACATGTTGAATTTTAACTTCCAGTTTAGCCAAAAATGGGGCTAGCTTTCCGAGGAAGAGATTCTGAGAATACTACTGTTTGGTACTTAGACACTTGTTGTATCCTTTTCCATATTTTGGAAACTTGTCTGATTAGTGATTAGCTTCAACACCTACTAAAAACCCCCGTTATAGCCACATCGGTCGTTTTTGTATTAATTTGTAATTTTTACAATTTTGTTTCTTTTACTCCGCCCAAGCTAAAGTTTTGCGAAAGATTAGCAAGTTTTTGTATGAATTATGTATTTATAAGTTATAAGTCGTAAGCCGTAAGCCGCCACCAGAACTCATACATATTAAATCTGAATAAAACTTTTGGAAAAAATATTTTATTCAAATCCCAAATAAGGATTAAAATTATACAAACTTTTCAGTTCTACAAAAATACGAAGGTGATGGCATAAAATGCGTAATAATCCCTTTTTTACTCGCACAATGAAAGATTAGATATATTATGTTGTTTACCTGTATACATTAGACTTTTGGAGCATAAATTTAGGGATTTACAGGATGTTACTTTTGAACATACCTTCGGTGATAAATTATACTTTGGGGATTCTGCGGTTCGATAGAAATTCAATCATTTGCTTCACTTCAAAAGGCAAAATAGACGTATGCAGTTTGCAAAACGTTCCATTTACTTTTGAGTATTTTTGTGTTTTAGTTTTAGTTTCCCTGGGGAAAATTACAATTTCAAAAACTTACTT
Source organism: Malthinus flaveolus (assembly GCA_950108345.1). Lineage (NCBI taxonomy): Eukaryota > Metazoa > Arthropoda > Insecta > Coleoptera > Cantharidae > Malthinus > Malthinus flaveolus. The sequence continues at coordinate 2,199,998 of OX467288.1, forward strand.
GAATGATGCTCGTTTTTCCAACGGCAGGTGCCCCCAAAACAATAACTTTGACACGATCGACCGACTCGGGACTAATTTCAATCGGACTTTTTGTTGTACTTTCAGAAACTTCTGGAACTGAACCTGCATTTTGTCGTCGTTCTAAAAAATCCAGGTCCAACTCTGAAAAAGAAATTTATACGTTAGTACAAGGGCGAGCCAAATAAAATGACACTATTTCGTCGTGGCCGCAATACGTGCAACCTCCTGGGCGGTTTAATGAAATACTGGTTTTCTATTGGCTGGTATACACATACACGTTCCTTAGAAATCCCCTATGCAATCATTAAATAATTAATAGATATAATTTCAAACTATTTGCAAAAGCTTAACTTCGTGTACCTCATATCATAATAGAATGAAGTGCCATTACGTTCAGAAATATCGATTTTGCTTATGATATGACTGCTCAATTCGCTTGGGAATTTTGAATATTGGCAAACACAGTTCAACCTTAGGGATTATTATTGTTTGCTCTTATGTAACGTTCAAGACTACCTGTGTTAAGATGTCTCTAGAGAATTCTTGCCAGTAGCAGGAAATGTTCGTTACATCTTCGATAGTATAGACTTTGACGATTTGCGCTGGTAGACTAAGGATATACAAACACGCGCTCAAAGGGAAATATGCAAAGCATATATACCGGGTGTATGTGTATACTTTTTCTCGAAAGATACAATTATCTAAGAAAATGAAATTGATAGCACAAAAGATAAAGAAATTATTAAAACGATCCCGATTTGAGCTACACCCGGTATAGCAACTGATAAAAATTAGAAAACGTCGAGACTGTTTTAGCAATTGAGAAACGGTTCGAGTGTTAAACGATTTAAAAAACTTAAAAAGTTTGTACGCAAATCTAAAAAAAACTGTTATTTAAGTTATTTTCGATTTTAGTGTTTTAGTTAACTTCAAAAATGTCAAAGGAGCAAACGAGAAAATTACGTGAAAGCTTTATAAAAACATTTAAAGCCGTTTTATGTTGAAAAGATTTTATTTTTCCCTCAATTTTAAATATTAAGCGTCGTTTAACATCAAAAGATGAGACGAAACGATTTATCAAGTACAAGTAGACTACTAGATTTACAAAATTCTCTCTGTATCAAGCACATTTGACATCTCGTATAAATATTTTTTTGAAAAAGTTCAGTTTGAAAACGAACGAAGAGCTCCAGAAAATTTGATAAAAGTGCTTTTGAGAACGTCGTAATTTATTGGATCAACTGAGGCCTATATAGTTGTTACTTTCCTAAAATGCATAGTTCGGTTTCTAGCTAAGCGAAGCATGCCATGTCTGCATCTGTATTCTGTATGTCAATCTGTTGGGACGAAACTTTAGGAAGCTGCCGACGGAACTCTTAGTATACCTCCAACCACAAAAGCTTTTAAAGGACTAAAGTTGATTAAAATCTTTTAAGAGCGGCTTGAGAAAATTGGGTTTTAGGAGTAGGTAATAGGGTAGGTACCTACACAAAAAATTTATATACCACAAATTTTTATTTTTTGTGTATATTTTAAATATATTATAGCAGACGGCCTTAAGTGCAGCATTTATAGTGGAATTCGTGTTTGAAGTTGAAGAAAACTCGTGCCGGGTGATGGTTCTTTATAATAAACTTCAACGCGCTCTAGCGCCTAACCTAAACCGTACATCTGATGTAAGAACCTAAAAGACATGTTTTGTTTGGAATTTAAAGTACTTTATTTTATTAAAAACACATTTTTCTCAAAAAGTTTGTATTTTCGAGTTATGTGCGAAAAACTAAAAAAAAGTATTTTTGCCAATTTTGAAATTTGTGTCAAAGTTCAACATGATCTAGCGCCTAACCTAAACCGTACGTTTCATGTAAAAACCTAAGAAACATATTTTGTAGAAAATTTAAAGGACTTCATTTTATTATAGAAACATTTTTCTCTAAAAGTGCTTATTTTTTAAGTTACAACCTATAAACTAAGAAATCAGTTTTTTGTGCGTTTTTGAAATTTTTGTCAAAGTTTAATGCGCTCTAGCGCCTAAATCGTTCGTTTTCAGGAAAAAACCTAAAACATGTAATTTGTTGGAAATTCCACTTAGTTTATTATTTTATAAAAACACTTTTCTCAAAAGTGCGTATTTTCATGTTATAAGCGAGAAACTCACATAAGAGCAAAAACCCGCCCATCTCAAGCCACCTCTAAGTTAATGCTGTCAAGACGCGAAGAGCGAAACTCCAATCAGTGCTCTGCCAATGGCTTTTTATTAGCGAACGACTGTTACTTTTAGAGTGGCCCTCGTAATAAAAAAGTACAAAACAATCGTACAATGGAAACTCCCCATTTCCCACCTTCTTTAGGTATGTAAATATTCCAACTTTTTATCGTTCCCGAATTATTACGCCTATTTTTTTTTTCTAGTACCCCAAGTGCCTAATTACTACTTTCTACATTTCCCTCGACGTCTCGTTAAATTTATATTTATTATATTTTGCGAATTCGTGAAAACTTCTGACAGCTGTTAAGGGTTGGATTAAGGCTTTTCAATTTGAAATTACAGGATTACGAGCGTAGTACGTGACGATGTGAAAATTAATATTCAAATTAGTGGATACAATCGACCACCACTATTCACGAAAAATTTGATTATATCTGAAAAAAATTTTTATTAAAACTAAAAAGAGTAAATTTAATTTCGAATTTTTCGTTCGTACTCCGTGCTTATGAATTAATGTCTTTTCAACTACAAATTCAATTAATAACTTTGTGATAAAATGAGTATCTTTTAATATTTAATCAATTGTTTCGATAAAATCTTGATGTTGGCGCGCCGAGGTTCATTTATTTTTTTTTTGCGTTCGTAGGCTTATTGAATATTGGATTTTTAATCGAATACACGGAAAAGCAATACGAGCAGTACAATAGAAAAATGATTAGATCTTTTAAGGGTTCTTTTTGACAAAAATTGACTCAATTTAAAATAACAATAGCCAACGGAGGGTTAATATTTGCAATGAATCATCAGAATGTTTACACTTCTTTCCTTTAGTACCTACTCTAAAGAATTTTTTATTTCAGCAAGAAACTGAGAAAAGCAAAACTTTGATAGGCACCAAAACCAAAATGAAATGACTGAAAGGGTCCAGAAAGCCTAAATATGGAGGAAATCCAAGAGAAAAAAAATGAAGGAAATCGACCAAAGAGTACTAAGAATGTCAAGCAAAGGAAATGGGTGCTCGTCTAACTGCAAGTTGCAAGTTTCTCCATACTCGAACTGATACTGGCAGTAGCCAAACATCGATCTTACCTGAAGCAGTTTCTGAATCCAATTTGTGATGGTCTGTAATACCTTATTAGCTATTGTGGAATCCACGGACACACTAAAATTCTAAAAAATGTCCTTAAAGTTACCCCAACTCTCTCATAGATTCCACTGATAACATTGAGACAGCCTAATTAGCATTTTAGCCCATATTGGGGGACTTCTGTCTCGATATCTCGAGAAGGCTAGAACTATTAAACTCTAGAGTCTTAAAGCCGAGTAAGTCAGAGTAGAGAGTATACTCAAATAAGTGGCATATGATGCGGTACCTACAACAGCGAAGTAATACTCGAAATCTGAGACGTTGAGCTTCTGAGGAGAAATTGTAAACGTTATTAGGTAGTTGCAGCTTTAATAGAAGTTAGTTTATTCTCCAGCTAGTTGTAGTTTCTATAAACTACACGTCACATGCATTGTTTTGCCTTGGCTGTTATCGAAATATCTCGCATTGAAAATAATACTAACCTTGTTATTGGCGAAAACTGTTAGGGAGGCTACACCTACGCAACTACCCATCATAAATTAATTAAAGCCAATGTTTTCTGTCAACACGAACGCGTTCGTTAATAACACGCAATGGAAGACTCTTGATAGATCGACTTAAAACAGGTAAGGGCTAATGTTGATATTTTCGCTAATTTATTTCCGAAAAGCATGCTTTCGTAGTTTCTACCTGTCGACTAATTTTGAGGAAGTTGGCGGTTATTTAACTAATCCGGATTAACGAGGGTAGGCTTTAATTAGTACATTAATAAACTTCTAGATATACAACCAGTGTTGAAAAAGTGTGCTATTTTGATTCGCACGGTTCGATATAAATATAATTCCGAGGCTTGCCGTGTAGCTTGTAATTAAGTGTCTTATCTAACTTTTCTCGCATCCAATTAAAGTAAAACACGATTAAAAATTATCGGGCAATATAGTTAACCCGAAAACGCTAAGGCAAACTCTCGTTGTCCTATTTGCATATTTTTTTGGGGGAGATAAATTGTTTTGCTAACTGAGACGCCTTATGAAATTATAATTATGGATAAACAAAAGTTGAAGTTTTCAGTTTTTGTGGAGTAAAGTTGAATGGGACCTATTACATTATAAAGGTTGAACGTTGTTTTTGTAACTTGGAACTTCATAGCGCAAAATTTTGTATAAAACGTTTTTAACTCTCCTCCCTAGTTCCTAGTTGTTTATGCATAAAAATGGAAATTTTATAAGAGGCTTAGAGCGTATCTAACTATCATCGACCAGTTCAACGAAACTACAAACTATTGAAATTGCATCTAAGTAGTAAAAATCTGAAAATACGCTTATTAGCATCAGTTATTGAAATGAATGAACCTCATTTTTTCCGGAATTGCACAAGATGGAGAATTTATCTTTCGTTAGCATTAGGGCTCAATCTCTTCTCCTACATTGTGTAGTTTGAGGTTTCCAAAATTGTATTTCCTAGAGTCCAAATCGTGCACATCTGCTCGGTGTACTGTACTGCCCCCCCCCCCAAGAATACGTCCCTCGAAAAGATCTTTGTGGATTATCAAAGAGGACGAAACTCCAACGTTAATATTGCAAGACTATCCATATACTTTGGCAACCAATTGGGTAACTATGCTGTTTAAATTGCAATCAGTACAAAATCAATCAGAAGATCGTAGTAGAGTAATTTTGATAAAAGGGCCAAAGTAGAGGGTGCTAGTTTAATGGCATTTAATGGTAAAGAAATGTTTTGACTAAATAGGGATTAATCGTTAAAAACTGGCCCGAAAGTGGGCTTCTGAAAATCAACAGCGATAAACTAAAAAACAGTTTCTTGGCCTTGTCAAACTTTAAGGCGCTCTAGGGCTCAAACCGTTACTCTCAAGAAGAAAGTCTAAGAAATTTAGATTGTAGGAAATTCGATGTAGTTTATTTTTATGTTAACAAGCTTTTTTCATAAAGTGCGTAGTTTTTGCGTAATAAGCGAAAAACTAAAAGAATAATTTTTGGTTGATTTTAGAATTTTTGGCCAATTTTAACGCCCTCTAGCATTTAAACCGTTAGTCTGAAGAAAAAAAGTTAAGAAATATAGTTTGTAGGAAATTCGATGTAGTTTATTTGCATATCAGAACACTTTTCTCATAAAGTGCATAATTTTCGCATAATAAGCGAAAAACTAAAAAAACAGTTTTTGGTCGATTTTAGAATTTTTGTCTAATTTTAACGCGCTCTAGTACCTAAACCGTTAGTCTGATGAAAAAAGTTAAAAGATATAGTTTGTAGGAAATTCGATGTAGTTTATTTGCATATCAGAACACTTTTCTCATAAAGTGCATAATTTTCGCATAATAAGCGAAAAACTAAAAAAACAGTTTTTGGTCGATTTTAGAATTTTTGTCTAATTTTAACGCGCTCTAGTACCTAAACCGTTAGTCTGATGAAAAAAGTTAAAAGATATAGTTTGTAGGAAATTCAATGTAGTTTATTTTTATATAAAAACACTTTGCTTATAAAGTGCATCATTTTTGCATAATAAGCGAAAAACTAAGAAAGCAGTTTTTGGTCGATTTTAGAATTTTTGTCTAATTTTAACGCGCTCTAGTACCTAAACCGTTAGTCTGATGAAAAAAGTTAAAATATACGGTTTGTAGGAAATTCGATGTAGTTTATTTTTAAATAAAAGACTTTTTTTATAAAGTGCGCAATTTTTGCGTTATAAGCAAAAAACTAAAAAAAACAGCTTTTCGTCGATTTTAGAATTTTTTTCAAATTTTAACGCTCTCTAGCGCCTAAAGCGTTAGTCTAAAGAAAAATATTTAAAAAATACAGTTTGTAGGAAATTCTATGTAGTTCATTTTTATATATAAGCACTTTTCTCAAGAAATGCGCATATTTCAAGTTATTAGCGAAAAACTGGAAAAAGAGCAGAAATCCACTCTTCTCGAGCCTTCCCTAAATGTCACTTAGGACTTAGGACTGACAGTCGGTCGATTTGTCGGTTTTAGTACTCATATTTCAAACTTTTACTTCATCTTTTGTTAGTCAACCTGGGCGTCGTTTATGGTAGAGATTGGAATCACTATCATTCTTAATTTTACTAAAAAATCTGCCAAATTGTTAAAGCAGTCTGTATTAATTAGAGCAGTTGATTAACTTATTATTGTAGACTAATGGCAAGCGATTTTTTATAAATATAATTCACGGAAGGCGCTTAATTAAAAAAAAAGTTAATAAATTTCCCGCTGTAACAAATTAGCCATTTATGGAAGCTCAAATTTATTTTTCGTAATAAAAATAAAAAGCAATTTAGGTAATTGGTTTAATTTATAATTAACGTCCCTATAGCTATCATCAATATGGATATTTTAAAAGCAAACTTTATCAATAAATTATTGAATTATAATACGTGAATTTATTTTCTGAGTGCAGTACGAAGTACGAAGCTTTGTGAGTGTTTCAGTAAAATAAAGGTAAAACTCAATTATTTTAATTGTTTTACTTTATACCAATTTAAGTTGGGAAATTGTTGAAAATTGAACTTTAATATTATTTGTCAAAACTTTTAACTCTCGAGACAATAATTGAATATTAGGTACAATTTTAACTTTTGCATCATATATAATGAACAAACTGATAGTTGATACTTTTGCCTCTTATACCACTGAACTACATACTCGGAAGACAATCAATAAGAAATTGTTAATTTAAATGAAAATTTGTTCACATTTCTCCGAGAAAAATTCACTATATATTTTTTACGATTTAATTTAAGTTTCAAAGGGTTACAAAGACTTTTAGGAGAAGGTTCAAAATTAACTCTACACGAAATATAATAAGATAATAACAAAGGGCGATAAGAAAATTAATGAACGGATAATTTAACTTAATTAAACGTTTACGAAGTACTACACCCCAATGCAAATTTAGGTCAAGACGGTGTAGTAAGTTAAGCTCAGCGGAGGTGCACATCTGAGACAGATAAAAATGTTTTCGTACGTCGTAAAATGTCATCGGGTCCTTTTAGACGAGATGAAATACGAAAAACGAAAACGAAAGGGGTACAGCTAAGCGGCACTTTAAAAAAGTTACGGCTTGCCCCATTTTCGCCGTATGGAAATAAAACATAAACTAAATTAAAGAAAGCGTTACGAGTTTCAGAAAGGGCCTGGCAACATTTTTCTATTGCACGATTGTCCAAAGCTACGCTCAGTGCCGGATTACGGTTTTCGTAGGCCCTAGGCCAAAAGAACAGAATGGGCCCTTTAAAAAGGTGGTCCGACCCAAGAATGGATTCTGGAGAAGAAATGAGAATTCCCGGACGAATTAAATAGTGTAGGCCCCCAATTAATTGCTAATTTACTTAAAAATATTTTTCTGTTTTTTAATAGCATCATGTTCAGTGGGGTAGTTACATATTCAGCGCCCTGTAGCGTCCATTTGGTTCTCAGAAGGGTTCTGCAAAAATTTGTTTTCTTAATTTTTTTTAATTTTGATTTTCCACGGGCCCCCTAGCGCCGCAGGCAACTTTTTTTTAATTTTTAAGGTCAAAAGAGCTTAGATCTACTTTCGGAATTCTTTTACATATTTTTGTACCATGAAATTAAGCAATAAAGCAAAAAACGTTATTTGACAATTTCATAAATTATTGCCAAGAGGCTAATATAAGCCATAAGTTCTACGAACAAGTATAAACGTACAGCACTTCAATGAAGAACTGTATTGTTCGAATGCAAGTGCTATAAAATTTTTGCAATCATTGGCGACCCATTTTCTTAAAGCACCAGCTGCGCACTTGGCTGTCGCCCGGTAGCAGAATCTGCCCCTGGCCCGGCCTTGTCGTTTAGAGTTGAAATGTTGAAAAAGCCGTTTTGGGCCCCCAACGTCTTAGGGCCCTAGGCCAGGGCCTAGTTGGCTTATAGGTAAATCCGGCACTGGCTACGCTAAGATGCTTGAAAGATGCATTCGCCTAGCTACACTCAGAAGAGGGTAGCTTTCAACACTCCTTCAGATTTACTACTCCTGAATGCTCAATGACCACCATTACGTAATTTATGGTTGACTTGCACTTCTACTAGACAATAGCATCGAAACTGACCTAACAGACTTTAGAAAATAGAAATTTGCTACCGATATGTCACCGATTGAGTTACTACAACAGCACTTACGTTAGGTTTATAGACGCTTGAGAAATTTTAGGAAACTCAAGTCTTCATATTACGGACACCGCAAGGGAAAATCCCTTTGAGTCTCGGTCTAGCTTGTTGTATTTATGTCGCGCAGGAGTGCTAGGGGTTAGTGGAGCGAACAGGACTTTTCGACGTCTTGATAGAACTATATCAAGAGGATTTAGGCCAGTTGAGCGAGGAGGCTCAACGACGTAGGCCCTCTTTGGCCAATTCATCTCTTGTCATCGGTTTTGTTCAACAACAAAATTATGATCTCTTTTCGTCTGAATTCTAGAGACCATTGAAGGGATGCTAGTCGTGTAGAGAACTCGTCCGAGTCGATGGCTTTTACATGCTGAGAGTTGTAGGGGTGCTAAAGCTGGTCGTGATGGACCTCTTACCGTTCCATCAAACTTTCTGATGTTAGACCGATTTGATCTACAATTCTAATGCCTCAGCAGAGTCTCTATAAGGTTCTAGCATGTTTCCAGTCAGCTGTTTTAGGTACCTAATTCTTCTTCAAAATGGTTCTACAGCTGTTTTCTTCCGTCCAAACGCCACGTGGAGCTTCTAAAGTGCTTAGTTCATGTAAAAGAGTTCTGCAGGAGAATTTTTAGAGCGATTATGCAAATGCCGGTCGACTCATCGATTAATTTAACGCTCTGTTTACAATTTTATCTAAGCCAAAATAGCTTGGAACGCTTGTACCTTTTAAAAGTTATAAATTGTGGATTTTCTCTCAGACTAAATTTGCACAATGTCCCTTTAAATGGCGAATTTAATCTAAACTATTGGAAACGAAGTATGCAAATATTTGTATTAGGAAAGTTAATGTTAATATATGGTATTCGTTTCGTACTAACGAACATTTCTGAATATTATCAAACTACAACTTCAATAACACTTAATTGCTTGCATTACCATATTTAACTATCCCAACAATTTCCCAAGCATTAATCACAACAAATGGCATTTGAAATTCAATCTTTGAGTAAACATTCAATTAATTTTGATTTTCCAAGACGGGCTAGACCTTCTATTTACAATACATACGAAACTACTAAAATTAATTGGAAATTTACTAATATCGGTTATTTATAACTATAAACGCCAAGGCGGAAAAGAAAGACGATTAATCTACCTTATAAGGTGGATGTGGATATCCCGTTATATACCGCTCGTTTCTTAATTAAAACAACTGCAAAGTTGGTATATTAGGTTTGTAAAGTTCACTGTCAAAAGCTGAAGGGTTTTATGTAACTTTAAAAGTGGGAACGAGAGAAAATTTGACTCTCGTCACCACCGCAGCCAAAGTTTTCACTTGAAATTAAATTAACCGAAAGTTTACGTATTATTTTTCGTTAATTAAAGAACAAAAAACAACACGAGGCAATTAAAACTTTATTTCGCGCAATATTGAAATTCTTAAAATAATAAAAAAAAAATTTTTTTGCGCAGATAATGACCAACTTAATTAAAATCGACGCGATAAACGGTTTTCTAATTGCTAAAAAAGCGCTCGTTAAAATTTTTCCGTTTTATTTCCAAAACGAACAGTCTGAAATTTTGCCTTTACCCCACCAGAAAACTGAACCATCCAGACGTCCTTAATAAAGTTCACCGAGTTGAAATATTTTCTACACTTACTACAACAAAATATTTTACAAGAGGCGCGTCGGTGTACGAGTGAGCGATTACTTGATTAGAACAAATTTGGACATTTTCGTCGTTTATAAAAGAGTAGGCCAACTCTATTAGTTCGTGACGTAAGGCGAAAGGAAAAGCTGTAAAAATAACAATTTTCAAGTCTCAAGTTGCCTTTTTACGCATCATTTATGTCGTCTCTTATTGGATCCTTTCTTTTTCCTTTTTAAAAGTCCTAGGTGTCCGTTCTCGCCCGTTTCCTAATTTTCTTTAATTTGTCGTCTTTTCAATCTATTCAACTGTTTTTCTTTGCGAATCTAGAAGTTTTTTCAAAGGGAGTTAATTACGTTACATTTTACATTAGTTCGTTTAGTGCTCTGCTGCTTTTCTAATAGCTTTTTAAAAACACTATCGAGTCAAATCTTTTATCTTACACCTCTGGGTATCTACTTAATGTTTTGTTAACTCGTAGCGCCTTTACGGCACGCCGTGTACATTAAAAAATATTTTTAAATTGTAAATGTTTCTAGTTTTTCCTTCACATCTAGATGAAATAATGCCTCATCGATTTGAACTCATTTGTACATTAATGAAATGAATTTATACGAAATTGAATGAAAGATTTAGTTTTTGTTATTTGAATTGGACCGCTAGTTCATAAATAATCTAATATAAAATTAAATTCAACAATATTCCCCAATAAAATGACATAACGACAAGGAGACCGTACGGTTTTACATTGAAACTAAACAATACAAGTTTCACAAGTGGGATTTAGTCGTAATCACTACGTGTTTGCAAACTGGGAAATTGAAAATGAAATGTAAATTTTCAGTGTACACCATTGTCTGCGTAACTTAGTTATAATTGGGAGCTTTTACTGGTTCTTAACGTAGCCGCAACTAATAAAGTTTTGACTAAGAACACGTCTATCGAAGTAACCATAATTGATGCTCGTCGGCCTTGAAAAAAAAGAGAAATTGCAAAACTAAATGAAAGATAAGATATGGACAATTGGCAAATTTGCGATAGACGTTTGACTGAGAATGTGGGGACAGCGAAAGTGAGAAAGGGCCAAAAGATAAAAGAAGGCAGAAGAATTAAAACTGAAAGATGTCAACACATCAAAAACTGAAAATGTGAGAAACCTTTTAGAGAAACTGAGACAGGGGTAGAGAAAACGAAAAATACAGAAAGACGAAGTTTGATTGCTCTGCCAATCAATTGGTTAGGGGGACGAAACGAGAAAATAATTACCAACCAGAGGACTTTTGTTTCATGACATCGTTAAAAATAAATTGACGCTACCAAAGTGCCTTTTCGTCGATCGACGTGGATTTTGAATAAATGATAGAAGAGTAAGCAGAAAAAATTAAATTAATTACATCGGAAAGAAGGGCCATGTTAAATTTATATCAACGTAGGTACATAAGTAAATTAATTGCATTGTGAAAAGAGGTAGGTCCAAGTTGAAATAATTGAAAGAGGCGTCAAATTGAAAGAGGCGTCAAATTGAAAGGAAACGTAAAAATTTGGTTCAAAAGAATGGAAGTTTCAACATCGCAAGCGGTGAAACATGCGAGTTGCAGGACTAAAACATGGTGGGTGTCCACTATTTGGGCTTTGTAGGCATTTCTGGCCAATGTCGAGCAGCTAAGAGTCTCAGAATTTAGAACGGGAAGAAATGGCAACAAAAGCAACCCTTCTACTGCAGGGGTGGGGACTATGGTCTGTCAGATACGAAATTTACGGACACACCAAAATTCTCGAGGAGTGCTCCAAGAAGCTACCTCTCCTGGAGTTGGATGCAGACCGTATCGCTCCAAAATATACATTCAACAAAGACTTGCAAACTCTAATGGATTCAACTGAGAACATCATAGCGGACATAACTGTCTTTAACAATGGATTTAAAAATTAAATAGGATCTGGAGCAGGTGTTCACTCACCTGAGCGTGCCCTCGAAAGTAGCTTGCCGCTGGGGAAATAATATGCCTCATTTTTTAAAACTGAACTGATGATAACAGCGCCCACGAAATCCTGAACAGAAATATTCTGAACAAGAAAATACAGATATTGACAGATAGTAAAGCTGCCTTGCAACCCTTAAACACCTGCAAAGTGGCCTCTGGTCTCCTACTGGAATGCATAGAGCTGCTGAACCAGATATCAAAAATGTTCAACAATGTTCTTACACTCTGTTGGGACAAAGGACATCAAGGAAATGAGGGTAACAATAAAGCAGGCGAGCTGGCAAAAAAAAGTTCAAATAGTCTTCCCTGTGACCTTGAGCTAATCATCAAACCAGCCGTAACTACTGTTAATACTCTCCTTAAAAATAAAACTCATCAACTACAGACTGAAAGATAGACAAGCAAAGTAGGGTGCCGCCAAAGCAAAAGAGCTTTATTTGCTCATTCTAAAAATCTGGCAAAATACTGTCTACAACAAAGTGTCTCTAACTAATCTGCAAACAATCGCAGGGACACTCACGGGACACAAACATCTTCACACACTGGGCTTAGTAGATAATCCCATATGTCGTGGATGCCAACTAGAAGACGAAACCCCTGAATATGTGCTTTGTTACTGTCCAGCCCTAACGTCGATAAGAAGACCGTGTTGGGGGACTTCTGGCTCGACATGGTCAGAATAAGCACTACCCCTCCCGCCAGAATTCTGGAGCCACGGGGAGGCCGCTTGGAGGTAGTACAATGAACCCGATTGCGGTCTAAGTGCAGGGAGCTTGCTCTCCCTCTCAAACGACCGACCGGCGGTTCTTGGTTACAATCCAGCTAACACCTCTTATCTAGATTTCACTATGTGTCAAATGTCTTGATCGGATGGTCGGGCGGTTCACAACCCCCTAAAGGTTGTACATTCCGTCAGCAATAACCTTATCAGTTAAGCGGACGTTAAGCGCTATACCAAGAAAATCCATTACGATCAATGCCGAGTTTGCCTTCACCAATTATATTTATTTTTAGAAATCAATGGTAATTACATTAGAACCATAAAACAGATTAAACTTTCGCTTTAAAGTTTGAAGTGGTAAAGGTAATATTTTGGATGGTAGCCGTGAGCGCTTTTGGTCGGAAAGTATTATTTTTGTACCTTCCTCACGACTTGAGATCGTTTTAGAGTTTCTTTGACATCTAATTTGACTAGTTTAATTATTCTAAATAAAATTAACCTGGTGCCCAACTATAATTTTAAGTTTATAATCTCCCTATACTTGAAGGGCTTTATACCATACCGATTTGTTACAAATTGTTTAGAAAAAATAATCTAACCTTGCTTAACCTCACTTAATAGAAAGAAAAGCGAGCTTTGAAATGAATGAACGTCTTACTATTTGCTAAGTTTGTCTATTTCCGTATTTTTCCTCGCTCGTTGTTTTCGTCCAAAAATAACCTACGCAAAGAAAATGTATTGCTCTAAGCTTTAGGTTAGTCACACATTTGCAGCGATATTCTTTTCTAATTTTCACAAACGGGCGCAAAATAGTAAATGCAATAACTTTTTTTAATAAATTTTCCAGACTTGACAAGAACAGAAGTGCTTTCTAGAAAAATATGTCGAAATCAAATCAGTTTTCGATCAACTCGAAATAGCAGTTGTTACCAATTTAACCTTCACTTTCTAGATTTCCTCCCCGTATCCGTTCATAAGAAGCGTTTCATACGAAATGAAATTAACGACGAAAATATATTTTACAGATAAATCGTATAGTAGAAAAGAAAATATTAAAGAAATGCAATTAGGTAGACAAATTTGCGAATTATTCGAATGCGCTCTCATAAATCAAATGCTCTAATTGTAGACCTTTCGTGTGGAGGACTTTGAGGAGATGATTTCATTTGAATGGTTCGTCTCTAATCGCATTGATTGGTAGTCGATGAAGGGTGTCAATTGACGCTTTTTATTTCCATTGCCGCCCCAATTAGCCAATTAATCAAGAAAGCACTACTGCAGATATAACAGACTTTGGGTCGTTAAATTAAAATCTGAGCTTAACCAAGTGAAGAAAAGCCTTTTTAGGGCGAAAATGACAACAGTTGTCCCAACTAGTAATAATTATTAATAGTGAAAACAATGGAATGTAGAAAATGGTAGAGGAAATACCTCAGGCGTTTTAATAAAATTATTGTATTGTGAATACGTGAATAGATGATGCTCTCGTTGATGATTATGATGATAAATGAGGAGTATCGGGTGACTGAACATTCTATTTCTTGATTTTTATGAAATTTTATTAAATGGAAGCATTTCAGTAATGATCTATCGCAGATAGGCACCGGTGACCTCGGTGCAAATTAAATTTTCATTTACAACGTCCTGTCTCCATAATATAGGAAAAAGGAGTTATTAACCGTGTGCTTTGAAAATTTAAATTCTAAATTTGTGTGTAGTAGTGGGTAGTAAGATGAATTTTTCCAGGCGTATTGGGCCTTCGTCACTGTCAGTCGAGGTTTATGATTATTTTTTCGTCAAATTTACTGTTCACGAATTACCCTGCAAGCACTTCGTGCTTGGAAAATATTTCTGGTAGAGCTTTACAGCGTCTCAACAACATTTTTATGTGGTTTTTATAAATTTATGTCCTTGCAGACAATTTGCGTCTACTTACACATTGTCATAAAGTTTAAGAGCATATAAATCCGAGCCCTACGCACGACACTACTTGTAAAAATTGTAATCCTCGCATCACGTCGCGTCGCCAGGGTAATAGAAAAGTTATATCTTTATTCGAAGCAACCCAATACGTCGAAACGTGCAATTTCGTCAAGTAAATAGCAACCACCCTAAAGAATTTAACTAAATTAAATTTAAAGGTAGGTAGGCGATGAAAGAACAAATTCGATTAACCCTCTTTTTAACGAAAAGCGTTTTAGAACTCCGTAAGCACTCGAAACCAATTATAAGCAAAATTTTTTTTCAAAAGAAATATTAAACGTGCAAAAAAACTGCCATTTCGCTCAAAAGTATTGAAACTGAAAGCTTCGGGTCTGATGGGTTTGACGGTTTGGGAGTGGGAGCTTTTCTTGAAAAAAAATTGAAAAAACTTTTTTTTAACCTAGGTGCCTTCATAAACATTTTACTTTTCGAAAACGAGTTTTTCGGTAATAAAGTAAAAACCGTGGTAAAAACTAACTTGGGCAGCGAGTAGTAAATTGAAAAGTTTGTTAATCCAAATATTATACAAAAAGTGAATAACAAAAACACAAAATCCTTACCCAAGTTCCTTTTTGAGTTTGGTGTTATTACAGTATTATTACACGAAGCCACTTTGTCTGAATGTGTTACTGCAGAGAAAAATATTTTCGAAAAATTTATTTTCGACTCGCACACGAGCGTAATTATTCAAATAAAGGGGCTTACATTTTATTTGTTTTACTATCGATTTAATATTTACTCCCTTTTAATCTTCTTAACAACTCAAAAACAACCAATTAACAGTTCAAATTAATTTCGAATAATTTTCCATCGGAAATTAATTTTTGTTTTCATTATTGAATTGAAATTTTAATTTAACCCTCTTTTAATTTACAAAAAAACTGGTGAAGTAATTGAAAAATGCCACGTGTTTTTTTTTTGGGAGAGAGCTCTTCTGCAACTTGCTTTGCGAGAGCTTTTAGCGCACTGATAACATTTAACTAAACGCTCCCTTATATACCACGACGTAAACCGATCGGCGATGCCTCGTAGTTTGGGAAACTGAGGAAAATTGGTTGTTGAGAGACGAAAAAAATAAAATGCGATGCAGAAAACGAATACAGCGAGCTGCTAAAATATATATTTTTTACAATTTAATAATAAACTGAAGTTATTTGCAACGAAATTTCTTTATCTTCGTTTAGCTACTTCATCAGGAGAATT
This sequence comes from Malthinus flaveolus, assembly GCA_950108345.1. Classification (NCBI taxonomy): domain Eukaryota; kingdom Metazoa; phylum Arthropoda; class Insecta; order Coleoptera; family Cantharidae; genus Malthinus; species Malthinus flaveolus. Next base: position 2,215,991 of record OX467288.1, read on the forward strand.
TTGATCCTTTTCAGAAATGCTAACTATCCGAGCTTGGGGCAGTAATTTTCAATTTATAGCCCCTATTTTGTTTACGTGTTAAGTGCCGGCATTTTTCGTAAAAGACGATTAGTTACGTCATGTAACTTTTAAAATTGTTTTTTGTTGTCAACCATCAATTTTCGTCGCTAGAGTACTCTCCCTCTCCGCGTTACGAAGCTTTTCGCCAATAAAAATTGCAAGCTACGCTCCTGGATAGAACCAATTAATTGCTTTTGAAGAATTTTTAGACTTACGCCCAATTATTATGCCTGCAATTTTAAATTTTATTATTAAATACCTATACAACTCTCGCAGGAGGAGCGGCTTAAATTTGGGCGAATAGTTAAAATATTCTAATTCCGCAATAAATTTTTGAACCACAAAAATTTTGAAAACTAACAAAAACCCTCGAATTAGCCTTTTCCATATAAATTTTTTCGAACTCAATTCGTTTTTGCTTACGCTCCGAAATTTTACTGTCCCTATGATTCGATAGCTTTTTTGAATTCGACGACGTATTATACCACGCTCTTGTATTTATTATTGAAATTGAAAAAATATTTTTTATAACGAAATCGTTTTCAATCCAGTAGGTCATAATCGACTATTTTTTACTGGAGATATAGCAACTAATCAACAAGCTCCGAATTATAACAATAAAATGCATAAATGGAACCAGGCGCTTTGAAGTAAGTGCCTACTCAAGACCTGATTTCGACCGTTAGGTCACGAAAAGTCCTTAGAAGTCGTAGAGCTTAGTTTCTCGGAGAATGCCCACAAACAATTTATACGCTGTGAAAGCTTGCGAGTCTAAATGAGCTGATCAATCTCCATCTTTGAGTGGAGTCCCGAGAAGTCTTTAAAAGTCGTAGAGGTTGTTTCTCGGAAAATGCACACAAACGATTTATACGCTTTGAGAGCTTGTGAGTCTAAATGAGCTGGTCAATCTCCATCTTTGAGTGGAGTCCTGAGAAGTCCTTAAAAGTCGTAGAGGTCGGTTTCTCGGAAAATGCACACAAACGATTTATACGCTTTGAGAGCTTGTGAGTCTAAATGAGCTGGTCAATCTCCATCTTTGAGTGGAGTCCCGAGAAGTCCTTAAAAGTCGTAGAGGTCGGTTTCTCGGAAAATGCACACAAACGATTTATACGCTTTGAGAGCTTGTGAGTCTAAATGAGCTGGTCTATCTCCATCTTTGAGTGGAGTCCCGAGAAGTCCTTAAAAGTCGTAGAGGTCGGTTTCTCGGAAAATGCACACAAACGATTTATACGCTTTGAGAGTTTGTGAGTCTAAATGAGCTGGTCAATCTCCATCTTTGAGTGGAGTCCCGAGAAGTCCTTAAAAGTCGTAGAGGTCGGTTTCTCGAAAAATGCACACAAACGATTTATACGCTTTGAGAGCTTGTGAGTCTAAATGAGCTGACCAATCTTGATCTGTTAGTGGAGTCCCGAAAAGTTCTTAGAAGTCATAGAGGTTGGTTTCTCAGAAAATGCACGCAAACGATTTATATGCTTTGAGAGCTCGTGAGTCTAAATGAGCTGATCAATCTCGATCTTTTAGTGGAATCCCGAGAAGTCCTTAAAAGTTGTAGAGGTTGGTTTCTTAAAAAATGCCCACAAACGATTTAAGAGAGTCTATGTATAGGTGTTGGGAGCTGGAGGGTCTAAATGGCACGAGACACCTTGACGTAAGCACCTACTCAAGAGCTGACCAATCTCGATTTTTGAGTAGAGTTCCGAAAAGTCTTTAGAAGTCTAGAGGTTGGCTTCTTGGAAAGTTCCCACAAACGATTTCAGAGAGCGGATCTATAGGCTTTGAAGTCTTTAGAAGTCGTAAAGGCTTGTTTCTCGAAAAATGCCAACAAACGATTTAAAAGAGCCGATCGAGAGGCTGTGAAAGCTCGTGAGTCTAAATAGTTTGAGACACCGTGATGTAATCGCCTACCGAAGAGCTGACTGGAACTTCGCCGTTGCGTGAAGTTCCTGAAAGTTCTAGCGGTTTATTGCTCAGAGAATGTCAAGAAACGATCTAAGAGAGCTAATCGAGAGGCTTTTCTGAGTTTCCACCTTGATATGTGGGGTAAAGAACGAGACGACTAATAGTAATGGAAGTGCAAAACGCCTACCTAAATTAACTGGAAGTCGATCGTTGCGTCGAGTCTCTAAAAGTTCCTGCATGTCATAGAGCAAGTTTTGTTGTCTCAGTTTAAAAAAGCAAAAATTTAGTCAGACGCATATAAAATGTGCTCTCTAGAGCAGTCTTCATCTTAAGACTAGAGGAGATAATAGGCAAAGGAGAAATGCACATTAGGTCTAATACCGGCTAGAATGGTAAGAAGAGACTCAAAATTTAATAGCCCTCTCAATCGTTGTACCTACCTGTAGTAGTTCGGAAGTCAGGTGGGACTCAAAAAAAGTTCGCCGTGAGCGCAGAAGCTCATGATAAACTCAGATTTAATATTTCTAGTAAAGTTTGTAACTTTTTCTTCCACAAGTTCGAAACATAGACTATGGATTAACTATTAATTTCAATTTGTAAAGTCAGTTAGTGGACTCTCAGAGTAAAGATTAACTACTCGAAGTTGCGGAAATGTAATAATTGGCAACGCAAGAGGTTGAACTACAACTTACAAATGGCGTTTCTTCCGAAAGTTTGTGCGAACCGGTGAAGTTTTGGGGTTTACTAAAAATGCGAGAACGCGAGTATACTGAGAGCTTTCGCAAAAAACACTTTTAACGAAGCTTACCGCATTAGCTCCACTTTGAAGTGAGCACGATGCACGGAACGCATCTTTTGTAGCGCAAGCTAAATCTTTACAAGACGACCGCTTACACGCCACACTGTATACCTCCAAAGAGCCTTCTTAATTATTATACGATGATTTTAATTTAAACTCAAATCCGGAAATATCGACATAATAATTAAATTAAAACTTTTGTTATTACGAGAGTATATTATTTCATTCACAAATTAAAGGATTATTGTGCAGGTTTCAGGGGTTTCAGGTAAATGAGAATATAATTCAAATTTCCTGTCGGAAAGAGCGCTCGTTACAGTTGAAAGTTTTGTACTACAAACGTAATAACTAGAGATCAGATTACACAATTTTGAATTAATTTCATAATTTTTATACAGTCCACTTAAAAAAATTTTTTTAATTATCCTTTGGGCTAAAAATGAAATAACTTGTTTTACGTTTTATTCTCAGGCTCGGTCGCTTCTACCTAATAGGTACGTATAATCGTATAATATTAATTGTTCAATTTTCTTTTATCCATTGTACTTATAACAAAACGTTAACTATACGACCACTCATTGTTCTTCTTTTGTTACAAAAATTTGTAAAACTTGATTAAGTTTTAACCAACACAAAACAGTGATTAAGTATTTTGTTGTGTTTGTTGCGAACTAGTTTTATTATTATTAAGGGTATTATTGTATTATTTATAACTTTTTTTTTCTTTTCTCGACGAGGCCGTAAATACGAGTACAGTCATTTATAATTTTCTTTTAAGGAAATGGAAGAGCTTTTAAAACGTGTATACGTACTACTCTTCTTCCTTCCACCATTAACTGATGAAGTTTGTAAGAACTCTATTTGCTCCTAGCTGTGGATGAACGTATAGTCCTCGTTTGGGTTCTTTATGTTTGGGTAATGATCTAAAGTATCTATTCTACTTCGCTACTTCACAAAATACTAGTTGCGAGTTTGTTTAACGCATTTAAGATAAAACGAACATTGACATTTAATATTACCCTTATCCATTTCTTTTAACAAAGAAGAAGCCAATAATTCGTTGCGTTATTACGTCAGTAACGGCTGTGCTGAAAACCGCTTTCATAATCTTAAATGGAAGGGATTTCTAAATATTTACCTTAAAATGACTAATAGGTGCACCAAATACCAATCAAATGTAGACAATATTTGGATTTTGTACCTAAATACTTTAATATTAATTTGACTTTTGATTTACAAAATTTTGTTGGCAACACTTAGACTGGACAAACCCTTTGTACTAAGAAGAGAGACCTTTTGCACGGATTAAGGTTACAAGTCTACTCAGATGGATCATTTGTATATCCAAGAGCTTCAGATAAGTCGTTAGATAGACTGTTTTGGTGTCGCAAGAACACAAAAAATGTTGGGAAGATTCGTTGTTTCTACCACCCTCTACAAGTGGAGTCCAAGAGAGACAGTCGCTTGTCAGCAGGCCCTTAGCGCTCACTGACGTGTTTAGCTAAGACTTAACGATATTTTGGCTTTTACTTAACATGTTTCTTTTGTAAAGAGGCCTCGCCGTCACCCAATGCTTCCTGCATCGCTCTAGGAGTCATTTGGCAAGGTTCAGATCAATGAAGCAGAAGAAAATCCAAAGAGAAGATCTCGAGCTACTGAGGGATCTCTGATCTGTCTCTGCTCTAATAGGAGCCATTCCGCAAGGTTGCTTTCGATAAAGCAGTAAGCGAACCAAAGAGAAGGTATTAAGCTTCTGAAAATGGTCTGAGAGCGCCTCACAGCGCGTCCACAATATAGCCATCTTCACTTCTCGAACTACTGAGAGAGTGTCCATTGCAGTGTTACAGAGTTCTGCATCGAAAGGCCCGGCAAATTTTGTAAAAATTCCTGAACTGAAAAAGTTTTTTTATAATGAACTCCCCCCAGAGCATCCTGGCTCTCTTTTCTTATTTTGGTAAGACTGAAAGGCTTAACTAGCTTAAGTAGTGAGACGAATGGGACTGGAACAAATAATAGACTACAGCAAGAGGTGGCTGAAGTGGCAACAAACTAAAATAAACCCTAAAAGTTAAAAGTTGGCGCTTTAAATGATGTCGAGTAGAAAATGGCCGTTTATTTAATTCACGTTTTTACATAAAAAATGTCGATTGCGAGACGTAAAGTTCGACTTTCTTTTATTAAAAGTACCCTTTTCTAACTTTTTTTACACAAAAAACTACTTTAAATACAAAGTCGCGAGTTTAAATAAATTTAATAGGAAATAAAAAGAGAAGTCTTGACACTCGCATTTCAATTTCTCACACAAGGGACGTTTTCTAAAAATTTCGTTACCCAACCATTTTTTGTCGCACACCTTGTGCTAAAGTTTCAATTTTGTAGCCGCTTTAACTCGACGTTTTACAGGATATTAATAATAATATCACGATACTACGTTTCTTTTAAATTTTCTCTTCATTTTGTAATTTAATGGTCTCGGATAATCTTCTACCCTCTTGATAATTGAGCAATTAAGAAGTAGGAAGAAGCTACGAAAGAGCAGGAAATTGCTCATAATTAATTAAAAATTAAATTAAATTGCTTTCGGCAAAAAATAAATAGACGCGGATTACCAATTATAAGAGTTTGTCTCGATGCATTAGCGACTAGCAACGCACGGAGCCGCACCGAGCCATCATAAAATAAAGCTACGCAATACGCGTGTCATTTGGGTGGCCTACCTTTTAGGGACTCTTTAAATAACGACTAAAGTAAACCTACTCTGTACATTCATAATTTTTAACTAAACTTTTTTTTAACATCTTCAAATTTAAAGCGAGCACTTCTACTTCTTTCTTTTTTCAGTTTTTAAAAGTTGAGACACTTTAAGTCCTTTTTAATTGTCATTTTACTTAAAAGTAAACGTAGCGTATAATGGCATTTTCTGCTCGTTGAATTTTTCGCGACTTTTCGATTAAAACTGCATTTTTGTAAAATCTCGCTCTTCGCTCTTATCTTTTACTCTTATAGTTAGTTATAAATAGCCCTTCAACTGGCTTTTAGAGTGAGTGTACTCGATATAGTCGACAATGAATAACGAAAATTATTAAGCTAAATTGTAGAGGTCGTGAATTATTATTTTGCGGCTTCCATGTTTCTTGTGACACTATGAATAATTCATCTGTGACATTTTGATAAACACGTCATAACCGTATTCACATCACTAACAGGAAAGCGTTTCCGACCTCTTTGGGCCTTATAATAGTTTTAATCGTCCTACTAACGTTTTCGTTTTAATCGTGATTTCCTTCAACGCACAATTGGATATAAATTGAAAATTTGAAAAATTGAAAATTAATGCGTTTCAGGCGAGCGCGTCTAAGCGAGCAGATATTGCACATTTCCTTCGGTCGTATCACATATTTATTATATTAGATAAATAACGATGATGGCGTTTTCATCAACCGTATACAATACAAGACTAATTGCATGCCAATTAACATAGTAATTAATTCACAATTATAAGAGAAGTAGTACAAAATTGGGTGTGTTGACAGAAAATTAATCTAATGCATGATGTGTGTTAGGCTGTTAGGTAGTAGTGGCTCTATACGTTTGTCATTTTGCGACTCTCATCTCACATGGGGTTTGAAAAATTACACCTTGTGGTTACACGTTACTTAGTTCCATTTTAGAGAGCTGTTTTGCAAATAAGCCAGCGTCGGTGAATTATAAAAATTGCGGTAACTTAGCGCCTTAGCGGTTAGAGCACTCGGAACGACACAGACTCGCGTCTACGTAAAAAGAACTGCCGGGCTACATTTTAGGGTTCGAACAAGAAGTACAGAAAATTAATAAATAAACTGTCTCTTGAACGAATCGACTACTTAACTCGTTTTAATAATAGAAACCACAGGTAACATTAACGGTGAACGGTAATAAATTCGTAGTTAACCACAAACTCTATCCACACTATCAATTAATTATAAAACGTTCTATTAAAATACCAGGCATTTTTGTAGGTTATTTTTTGTTTAAAAAAAGTAACATCATTCTAATTAGTTCCTTAGAGGTTAAGCTTAAACGATTTGTCTTGAGAGGGAAAAAAGACATAGAAGGGGCGAGTTTGAAGATACTCAAAAGTTACAAAACTTGCCAAGAAACATAACTCAAACTAATCTCGTTTTCCTCCAAAAACTAATTACTTTTCCTTTTGAAATAAACCAAATCGGTCGTTTTTAAAAAACGACAAGGTTTGACTAATCGTTATTTGTTTTAATGTTTAATTAGAAAAGAGAGGTGGGTTGGGGAAAGTTTATCTTTAAGCGAACGTATGTGAGAAAAGTTTAAGTGTTAAAAAAAGACCCTCTGTGTTTTTGTTTGAGGTAAACTCTCTTGGGTTTGAAGTTGGCAGTAGAAAATACTTTCTAAATTGAGAAGTATTGTACTTGTGGTTTTCTACGTACTAAAGGTACATTAGTGCCTCTAGAAAGGGGATTTTAATTTTCTGAAACAACCGTCCCAAAATCGGTACAACACCGTCACGTTAAACGTTATTTACAAAAAGCAAATAACTGGTAATAATTATCTAGCCCTAATTGTTACACTTAATTTTTACGCCTTAAAATTTCCACAGATACGCAACCAGCCACACGTGCAACGAGACCCGACAAATTTGCCCCATTTATCCCCATGCCCTATACCTTAAAAAAGCGCACAGATTTACATTTTTACGATTATGCCCAAGACAAACCAATTCGCGTTCAAATTTTGAGTTAGTAAACTGACGTGTATGGCAAAACTTATTTTTTCGGAAAAAAACAATTTATTTTTATTCATCGCTTGTTGCTTTTTTTATGTATCAAAAAGTATTAGATTGCCCTCTGGGGCACTAGTACGTTTCATGTGAGTAGCGATGTTAATAGCGAGGGCAAAAATAATTCCATTTCGTAAAAGAATCGAGTTAAAACGCCATTACGTAAAGAACTCACGTTCAAAGTATCTGTCTGCGGATAACTTGAAGAGGAAAGAAAAAGTTGGAGCTTAACTATAATCAAATAAAAGTTGAATAATAAACTTTTGTTAGTTGTTACTATTATTACAAATTTAAATTTTCTATTAACAAGTTTACTTTATTTACACTATTGTTTTGTTGTCGATATATAATTTTAAAGAGAATGGGAGACTAGTATAGTTGAAGCGGCACGTATTGGGTTTAATGGTTTAACTAGTATTGTTTGGGTTTCTCTCTCGTAAGCTTTTCCAAAACCAAATAATACTGCATTGTTTTCACACGTATTTGTACAAGAGCCGTCTGACAATTAGATTTTAGACATTGTGTCTATATAAATTTGGCGCTAGAAAACAACATAAACCAGTACAAATCCAATCTAAAATAAACCAAAATACAAAATTGTCTGCAGCTCTTTATTACCAAACGGAGCTTCTTCTTTTTTAATTTCCGACGTAATGCCTATTAAGACCAGAGTATGCTAACGAGAAGGTCTTTATTTATGCATTTATATGCGGTCGTTAATGTAAATGAAAACAGTTGCAACTGATATACTTTTTACAGCGTATACTAAGCAATTTCAAATTACTATTTCGTTTAAAAGCTCGTACAATTTATATTTCGTCTTCGTATAACTATTACCTATTACAAACGCCTTCTCTAGATTTAACAGCTATGTATAATATAAAGGTGTGCACTTGTGCAGTCAATAATTAATTATAAACATCACTTCATTACTTCATTACTAAGTTGGTTCGTTAATTAATTACTATTAATGCCATAATTAGAAAAAAGAATTAATTACGTTTTACAAAAAAAGGCAAGGATGTAATAGTCTAGTCAATGGGGAGAATAACAGGCCATTGCCCTACAAAAGGGGGTGTCGTTCTGATTTTTGAATATGTTATTGAGTTAGGGGCCCTGATGAAAAGTCAGAGTTTTCAACCTTGAGGGGGGTCCGCGCGATCCACCATCTTGTATTAAAGGTACAAAAAATTGATTTCTCCGATTTAACTTCTTAAGGGTTGATCCCACGACTAAACTGTCAAATCCAACTTTGGAGAGGACAAAACGCCCTACAATATCTGTCCCAATCATTTTCTTCCTATCTGTTACGGTTTCTGAGATATAAGCCGGTAAAAATCGCTATTTTTAGAAAAAATTATTTTTTTGGTAAACTTCGCTTGGAAACTTTTTTACCGTTTATTTGAGAAAATTTTTTTTGGAACAAAAGTTGTAGGATTTTGAATTGCCTTCAAACTAACTGTATCACTGATATCTTAGCTAAACCAGATCCAAAGTTAGAGCAGTTTTATGATAACCTATAAATGTCGAAAAATGAGTCATGAGTGTTCGCAGCTCGAAGTTTTTGTTACAGCCCCCCTCCCTCACCCCATATCAACCCACAACAATTTCTCTCACATTTCAAAATTTATTCAATTTAAAATGGTTATGGGGGGGGGGTAGAGATGTTGAGCAAATTTTCTCGTTTATATTGCCAACAACCTCTCTCATATGTCGACAATTATTGGGGGAGGGTAGTGTTTGAGAAGAGGGGATTAGGGGGGGGTTGATCTCATATAACATTAAAATCGGTTCAGGGGGTTGGCAACCACACGCGTTCAAAGATTGCGCTAAGTCGCACTTCTTCATGAAACCAGGTTTGTCAGTACTCTTTTGGCCATAACTCCAAAACCTTTGGTCCGATCCGCAATTTTATTTTTTCATCTTAAAGCTTGTTAAATTTACTATTAGATTCGTTATATAAAATTGTGATTAAATTTTATAAAATACCCACACTAGCCCACTGAACACGTGGAAATCGTCATATTTTGTAAAAACGTACACATTAAGCGGGCTGGTGTCAGTATTTTGCGGTATCTAATCAAAATTTCATATACAAGGCTGATAGTAAATTTAACCAGATTTTAGATGAAAAAAAGTAAATTTTAGATCAGGTAAATAGTTTCGGAGTTATTGGGAAAAATGTGCCAAGAAAATTTGGATCCCACAGCAGTACACGGTTTTTAACGTGCTAGGATTTTCATTCTATAGCGCTTGATTAAAACCTCATATATGCGGTCTGATGGGATATTTAACCAGCTTTCAGATGAAAAAAAAAACTACGGATCGGACAAATATTTTTGGAGTTATAGCCAAAAGAGTATCGACAAACCAGGTTTTATGGAGAAGTGCGACTTACCGAAAGTTAGCCAATCTTTGAACGCGTGTGGTTGCCAAACCCCTGAACCGATTTTAATGTATTATGAGGTTGACCCCCCCCCCTCTCCTCAACCACTACCCTCCAAAACGTTAGAATTGTCGACATAATATGTATGAGACAGGTTGTTGGCAATATAAACGAGAAAATTTGCTCAACATCCCCCCCCCCCCCAACATTTTAAATTGAATAAATGTTGAAATGTGAGAGAAATTGTTGTGGGTGGATATGGGGTGAGGGAGAGGGGCTGTAACAAAAACTTCGAGCTGCGAACACTCATTACTCATTTTTCGACATTTATGGGTTATCATAAAACTGCTCTAACTTTGGATCTGGTTGAGCTAAAATATCAGTGAGACACTCAGTTTAAAGGCAATTTAAAATCCTACAACTTTTGTTCCAAAGAATTTTTTCTCAAATAAACAGTAATAAAGTCTCCAAGCGAAGTTTACCAAAAAAATTCATTTTTTCTAAAAATAGCGATTTTTTCCGGCTTATATCTTAGAAACCGTAACAGATAGGAAGAAAATGAATGAAACAAATATTGTAGGGCATTTTGTCTTCTCTAAAGTTGCATTGAACAGTTTTGTCGTGGAATCAACCCTTAAGAAGTTAAATCGGAAAAAAACAATTTTTCGTACCTTTAACCCAAGGTGACGGATCGCGCGGACCCTCAAAGTCGAAAACTTGGATTTTTTATCAGGGCCCCTAACTCAATTAACATATTCAGAAATCAGAACTACACCACCTTTTGTAGGGCAAAACTCCCCATTGACTGGTCTATAAGTACCTTACAATTAATCCGCGTATAGTCCAATAATTTTCCGTATCAATTAAAAAACGGACGATGTTGCTATAATAGGACTTTTTAGTACGCGTTGAATCTTGAAATTGATATAGGAAAGCTAATCTCATTTCCGGCTGAACCGGAAGCCAAAATACAAAATGTTTGGTAATACTAGACAGATAATTTTACAACCATTCAAAATGTACAGGTAGTATCAATTAAAATAGAAAAACTGGCCCCATTTCAGGTTAAAAAATTTTAGGCAAAAATAGGCAAGTAATACGCGACTGTGTTTTCTATCAGCATTTCACAAATTTTACTTGAAATTTTGCGTTTCTTAAAGATAAAAATGACGTTAACGCTTTAATAGTCACTGACGCCCTGTAATTTTCTAACAAAGTTTCGAAAACCTACTCCAATTGACCAATTGTTTTGCTAGTGCAGTTGATTCACTCGTATTAATATAAATAAATAACACCCTGTATGTTAGAGAAGCATCAGAAATCACCTATTTATAAACTTTCAATGTATAAGAAAAATTATGTCATAATGGCACTCAACATTGGTTGTGTAGCACTTTTTTTGACATACTTTTACCATTTTCCGCAGTTTTATTGCGTGTAACTTATGATAAAAAAGAAGTAGCCCTTAAAATGTGTTAGTACATAATTTAAAAAATGTCTGACCTTTTAGAAGTAGCGGAAATTGAACTTAAAACTTCTTCCAGAATGTACCACCAAACGGCAAAACGTAATTACAATTGCGAGCAAGCACCGAGCACATAACTAAACCGCGTTCAATAAAACACTGAAATATTAAAAATGCGAGTCCATACAAATTCGATAATTATCAGGTGGTATTTTGTATAACAATTCAAAATCTTATCTCATTTCGTCGACGTGCAAAAATTCTTATCGGAGTAAAACACATGGCACTAACAATTTTAACGAAACAAATTTAACGTTTTATCCAAGTTTTATTTATATCAAATAAATAATTAATATTCTCGAATACGTCCAAATTACAAAAAGGAATTAAAATGAGTCTAAAAAAGTTATTGACATCGACAAAGATGTATGACATTGATTCCAAACATCAGAAGCCAATGAAGCCTTTGGATGAGCCAAGGGCGGCTTAGCCCAGATACAGTAGACATTTGAAGCAGGACAAATGCTGGAGTAATTGGGCAAGAAAGTGTTTCTAACATTTTTGTAGCTTAAGTCTCTAATTTATTTGAGAAGGAGATGGATAGCTTATTTTGGATAAGCTAGGAGTGGCTCAACCTAGTTACAGCCTACATTTACAGCTTGAAATTTACTCTTGAAATAGAAGAAATATTGGAGTAATTGGGTAAGAGAGTCTTAGGTCTAGCATTTAATTGAGAAAAGAAGGACAGAACTGAGCCCACAGTAACTAGATTTGATCACGAAAAACTAATGAACAAAACCTGTATTTTCACTTCTGTCACTATTATTGACAATTCGCAACAATTGAGAACTATCATCATCGTTCCAATGTATTGCGACAAGGAACATGAAATATCGCCTTTTTCTAGTAACACAATTTTTTTGATGAGAAGCAGTAGGACTAGGTGAATGAAATTTGTAGGGTACATTGTAAATAGAACAGAGAAGTTTTTAAAACATGTTCCAAAAAAAAATTTCCATGTCAAAATTTTCTGCAAGAGCGTTGTAAAATAAGGGAGAGTGCTCATTATTGGACTACACCTCTGGAAAACTTCATCAAGCTAGAACGAACGGTTTAGTCAGCATGACAAAATATCTACGGAAAAATCAGGTTCTTCTGGAAATACACTTAAATTATGATAATTCCCGAACCATCAAGTTTCGGATTATACACATGGGGGTCAAATCGATGCGTATCGAGGTCCTCTATCGCCCTGCTTCGTTTGGTCCTTTCTTAATAAATCACCCGTATTTACAGCTTGAAGTTTACTCTTGAAATAGAAGAAATATTAGAGTAATTGGGTAAGAGAGTGTTTCTAGCATTGTTAGGTCTTAGGTCTAGAATTTAATTGAAAAGGGAAAGAACAGCTTATTTTGGATAAGCCAGGAGAGGCTCAATCTAGTTACAGTCTACATTTACAGCTTGAAGTTTACTCTTGAAATAGAAGAAATATTGGAGTAATTGGGTAAGAGAGTGTTTCTAGCATTGTTGAGTCTTAGGTCTAGAATTTCATTGAAAAGGGAAAGGACAGCTTATTTTGGATAAGCCAGGAGAGGCTCAATCTAGTTACAGTCTACATTTACAGCTTGAAGTTTACTCTTGAAATAGAAGAAATATTGGAGTAATTGGGTAAGAGAGTGTTTCTAGCATTGTTGAGTCTTAGGTCTAGAATTTCATTGAAAAGGGAAAGGACAGCTTATTTTGGATAAGCCAGGAGAGGCTCAATCTAGTTACAGTCTACATTTACAGCTTGAAGTTTACTCTTGAAATAGAAGAAATATTGGAGTAATTGGGTAAGAGAGTGTTTCTAGCATTGTTGGGTCTTAGGTCTAGAATTTCATTGAAAAGGGAAAGGACAGCTTATTTTGGATAAGCCAGGAGAGGCTCAATCTAGTTACAGTCTATATTTGCAGCTTGAAGTTTACTCTTGAAACAAAAGAAATATTGGAGTAATTGGGTAAGAGAGTGTTTTTAGCATTGTTGGGTTTTAGGTCTAGAATTTAATTGAGAAGGGGAAGGACAGCTTATTTTGGATAAGCCTGGGGAGTGGCTCACCTAGTTACAGTCTACATATACAGCTTAAAGTTTACTCTTGAAACAAAAGAAATAGTAGAGCAATTGAATAAGACAGCATTATTTCTAACTTTTGAGGCTTTGATCCAGAATTTACTTGTAAAAGAGGAGGGTTGCTAAAGTTAGTTTAAGCCGGGACCGCCATTTATGCTTAAAATGTACTTTTAAAACAGAGAATACTAAAGAAAACCGAATGAAAAGCCCTTGTAAAGTCTTAAAAAGGTTACGAAAGTTTTCATTAATTCAAGGGCGTTTTCAGTATTCATCCCGAAGCCGAAAAATATTAAACCTCTTTAAGCAATTGAAAATCTGGGGCCTAATAATTTATAATTTTTTACAAAAATCTTTTCAATTAAAAAAGTACCAGAAATGAACAACAAGCTATTTATAAGCCGAGGTGGCCCCTCGAATGTATCCAAATGAGAATTTTGCGTATAATTCTAAGATTTTTTCGAGAGCCCTTTAGTTATTCTTTGCATCGTCTCAAAAAATTATACGAAAGAGTGCGAATTTTTTTTCCAATCTCAAAGTTGAGAACACGTCCACTGCGCTCACTTTTGTCTTATTCATACCTACCTCGTCGTCCTCATTATACATTAGACTCTCGTCTCGAGAGTTTTAAAGTACAAAATTTTACCCGCCTAACGAAAAAGACGAAGAAAAGAACATGAAATTTATGTGCAAATGTAATAATTAATCAAGAGACGATTTTATAAATTAGTGCAAGCTTGCATACTTGATTTGTATGCAATGAGAGTTAGTTATTCAGCAACCAACGTAAATTAATTCAAAATACTGACATGAATTTGTGGTCTAAAATTTCCACATTTGAATTTGTGTTATACTATTTTATGCAGTTCATGGATACGGCGAAATATATTCAAATTAAATGTTTATTGACGGGCTTCATCAGATAAAATGGTAGGAATGAGTTTGATAGGTTAAACAAAATTAATTGATAAAGTTACGAGGTCGACTATAAAATCATTTTGCTTTACATATTTTCCTACACTAAATTAATTATCCAAGAGGGTTTATTTACGTTTCTAACCACACAACGTTATAGGGTTGGGCAAAAATCTGATAAGAAATTTACAAAATGCCTCTTATGGTTGTAGTTGTACTTTTTAATTCGTTTTTAATATTTGAGGAAAGTGTATGACCTCTTCACCTCTTGCCTTTAGTTTTCAATTAGCGTCTGAAATAAATTCTTAATGCAATCGACCACCACAAGACGCTTTGCGCGTCCACACGGGGTTCGATTAGAAATTGGTCTAAGGCGAGCCCGTAAAACAATTAACAGAACGGTTACCTCTATAACCTGTAATATATTAGCCCACTTTGTTATTTTTTATTATTTTATTAGGCGAATGCAAAATCAATAATTTTAAACAGAAATGGAAGAAATACAAAAAGTCTGAAAGCGAACATTTCCGCAATAAAAATTATGCAAAAATTGTTGTCAAATTTTCCTACGACGCGCGAGAAAAGAAATTGTTAAAAAGGACGCCTAGAGCAAGTAATCTACTATGTACAACATTTTACCTTTTGTTATGTATTTCTATTTCTAATTTATCCTTTGTTGTGCCAGTCGCACAAATTCGCTTTGAATGTGTAAAAGGAAGCCTTTGAAGACGTTTTTATTTCTCTTTATTTTCACTTCGACGAGCGTCAAGAATAGTTTTTAAGACTCTAAAGCTTTAAAACTGAACGTGTGAGCGTCGAGTTGCGAATTTCGTTAATTTCCACCAAATAACTTTTTTAACGTAATTTGCCGCAACTTGGATTTATTGTCCACAAAGGGCACTCTTCAAATAATTATTCAATTCACAAATGATAATTTTTTGGATTTGATTAACTTTCTTGGTTACGAGGGGCACTCCTAAAGTAAGGGTCATTCGCTAATAAAAAGCTGTTAGTAGCGCTGATTGGAGTTGGAATTGTATCTATCGATACATCAGGCAACTACCGGACGACCTATCGACTGTCAGTCGCCATTTGTTTACAATGGATTCAAAAGTATATAAATATAAGCGGTCAATCGACTTAAAACAGATTTATTCAAGTTTCTGTACTACGCAAAAACGTTTTAAAAGTTTTGAAATTGTTTCAATTCGATTTGATTTTAGTGTTATTGTTGGAATTATGCGAAATATTGGTTCGAGTTAAGTAATAAAGAACCACACAAAGGAAATTCGTGTTTCTTATCATTTCAATGCTTAGTCATTAATGAGTTAATTAGGTTGAAGTGTATAAAGTTCGAAAGAACGCCCATTGCTTTAGAAAAAGATCAGCTATGAAGCTCGTTATTGCAATTTTGATTATCTTAGCTACAATTTCAATGATGCCAGCCTTCAGACCCTTACGTAAGTAAATTTACTTAAGTCAAATTCTAAATATTATACCCATAATATTTTATTTTTCCGGAATGCACAGTGCCGTTTTATTGCACAGGAAAACTACCAAATGGAACTCTGACACTTGGTTTTTGTTCAAAGTTTGAGTGCGAAGAGAAATTGATAGAAAATAACCATCTTTTTTGTACTCCTGATGAGATGCGGTATTGTTGTCAATTTTATAAAAATATGTATGGCGTAAACAAATAAAATGAATGGTATGAAGTTTTTACCAAAATCTTGTAATGTATATTATGTTCTTCCCACGTCTGATGTAAAATCGATATTAAATAAAAATGTATATAAAGTATCTAACAGATTTTTGGTAATTTATGGTAATAAACAATTTAAGAATTGTTTAACTACTAAAAACTTACTTTTTCCGCAGATATTATTAGAAGAAATATATACATATAAAATAAGAATAAACATCTATACAGAATGTCAAACTGAATAATAACAATAACTATTAAAATTGCCTTAAAAAATAAATCTGTGGTATAAAATTCAAAATTACTGTTTCATCCAGTTCATCAGTTTCCTTATAGATCGAATGTGGAAAATCTTAGATTTAGATAAATGTTGGTATAATAACTGATACGAATATTTTATTTATTCTCGAGTTGCGTTAACTATCTAAAGGGCAAAAAATTTGAAACTATACCTATTTCTCGTTTATACCGCTGCTGTAAAATTTGACCTAAAGGACAAAAGCGCCATTTACATAGAGCTTAGTGTAGAGTGGTAGTGCAGTTTGGTAATTTTTTTTTCTTAAACTTGAACAATGGCGATTAAAATAACACTACCAAAAACCTAAATGAAGAAGTAAAATCAAAGCAACACAAAATCAAAGGTACACAAAAGAAATTTGTGTTTTTATTATTGCAATACCAGATTATTAATGGGTTAATTAGGTAAAAAGTGTATATAAGTACGAACGAAAGTCTATTGTTTTAGAAAAAAATCAGTCATGAAGTTCGTTATTGCAATTTTGATGACTATTTTAACTACAAGCTCGATGATATCAGTCGTGTTTGCCCCCCTAGCCCTACCCTCACCAGCCGATGCAGCACCACCAGTAATGGGTGATCAAAATATTAATGTAATTAATGCTAAAAGTGAGTAAAATTATGTAACTCAAATTACAAATATCATAGTATAGGTACTGTTATGATCTGGGCTCCTGCTTACTTAGATGTTGCGCAGATGCCAAATTAATAAATGCAGACTTGACTGCAAAGAGAAGCCAATTAATAGTGCTAATTAATTTATATATTTTTTTATTAAATTTTGAACAGAACACATAAATCGTTTTTATTAAAATTTCAAATTTAGGATCCTTTAAAATTCACTTCTTCAAAACCTTTCTTTTTGTTCAACTTTTAACTTCGAAACCTTCTTTATTAACCAAATCTTTAACAAATTTAATTTCCAATTCTCCTTTTCTTTATCATCGAAAATGAACATGTCCGTTAAGAATACTTTTCTCTCATCTTTCCAACTCATAAATTATTTCCAATCCAATTATTTTATAATTACTTTTCTTTATTCCAAATTACTTCTTGAATTTCAAACTTCACACACAATTCCACTAATTTATCTTTTTCTTGATCTTCTCTTCGATCCACTCTTATGATCTCCTTTCCATCCTAACCTCACTCAATTTTATTTTATTAATTTAATTTTCACACGTCTTGCTTCTTACGAATATATTTCTCAACTCAATTGACTCAATCCTTGTCTTTGTTTACGTTTCCATCTCTCCCGCACTTGTTTTTCTCTTTTTTTCCTTTTCTTCACCACCTGATTTTACCCTCCATAATTTTACATTTTTAACAATTTTATTTATAGTTACTTTTAATTATTAAACATTCATACCAACATATTTCTTTCACACTTGACATTGACTTTTAAAAACCCATTTACACTGAACAAAATTTTAATACACCTTTACACATTACAATTTTTAATATTCATTTTCTCTTAACAATTTTCAATTTTTATAAACTTTCACAACATTACACTATCAATTGGCATCTCGCCGCACTCAAGCGACCCACGAAATACCAACTGACATGTGCACAACATAGCAGTACTTATTATTGCTCCGTACACAGGCGGTGGCTTTTGCTTTGGATTAACACGATATGGAGGTCTGACAATTGGTGTTTGTGTGAAGACTATTTGCTATTGGGGTATAATAAAGACAATTGGTGAAAATTGCCTTGGGTATGAATATTGTTGTCAATTCGGATAATTATGAAATTATGAAGTCATAATGATAACTAAAATGAAGTCCAATATGATGAAGTTTTTGCTATAAACTTATAATAATGTATTAAGTTCTTCACACGTCTGCTGTTAGTTCTAAAATCGATATTAAACAAAAATTTAGCAAAATAATTATCCGACAGATTTGTGAATAATAACCAAAAACTAAGTTTTTCCGAAATTAATAGAAAAAATACGTTTTTAATAAATCGGTTTTACAATATAAATCTAAAAACAGCTAATATGGCCGCAAGAGACATTTTCGTACGTGTTGAAGCTAATATACTAGACTCTAAAGTCTAAAGTAACCAGAAATAGATTTGAAGCTCTTATCATTTCTAAAATCTAAATTTTTACTCAGTGTTCTATTTGAAATAGTAAAGCTAACCTCGTTTTCGGTTACACCTGAAATCTAAATATGAAATGTTTGGAAACACTAGACAGACAATTGTCGACAATTTTTGCTCCTCCTTTCCTGGCAACCACTTATATTCTAATAAACTGAAGTTTTTAAATAGTTTATTCATAAAATAATCATACAAAATACCATTCGAGCTTTAAACCAAACTTTTCCTGCTGCTCTATTAGATTGTTTATACTGTCATTGTTATCAATTCAGATGCTGCAGATGATTCAGATATTGCTGCATTTTGCCAGATACCCTAAGTGTAAAAAATATATTTTGAGGTTATGCGATAGTTTCTTTAAAAATAACCTGGCAGTTTGCTACTTTCGCTTTTGTCGCGGGCAGTACACGCGGGCCTTGTTGAAATTGGCTTAAACTTTCATCCCACGATTTTTAAAAATTAGTTGGCATATTTCTCGTCGGCTTTGTTTGCTTGGTTTGGCTATAGTTGTGCCTATTGCAATGTTAGCTGATTGCTGTAAGAGGAATAAGCAAAGGAAAATATAAACTAACTCAATAAACACACAATAACAAACTAGATACTTTTAAGCACCAAAACGTGAATCGAATTGTCAAATCTATATTTTTGTTGTCGACTGTACTCTAGAACTGTCTCTTGCTGATTGGATGAACATTGCGCGAATAACTTTTTCTACCGTAACTTGCCGTAACTTGAATTTATAATTCATAAAGGGTACTCTTAAGATAATTATTTAATTCACAAACGACGTTTTAATGTTATATAATTTGTTTTATTATGAGGGACACTCCAAAAGTAAGGGCAATTTGCTAATAAAAGACTGTTAGTAGCGCTGATTGGAGTTACGCTCTCTCAGGCGTCTTCGTCTTCTATCGTTACATGAGGCAACTACCGGACGACATGCCGATTGTCAGCAGCCATTTCCTTACAATGGCTTCAAGAGTAAGCGATTAGTCGACTATAAGCAGATTTATTTAAGTTTCTGTACTAGGTACGTGTAAGCGCTTTAAAAGTTTTGAAATTATTTCAATTGGATTTGTTTTTAGTGTTTTTGTGGGAATTATGCAAAATATTGTTCCGATTTGGGTAATAAAAAGGCACACAAAGGAAATTCGTGTTTCTTATCATTTCTATGCTTTAGTCGTTTGGGTTAATTAGGCTGAAGTGCATAAAGTACGAAAGAAAGTGCATTTAGAAAAAAATCAGCTATGAAGCTCGTTATTGCAATTTTGATTATCTTAGCTACAATTTCAGTGTTGCCAGCCCGCAGACCAAATGTTCAAACCTTGCGTAAGTAAATTTACTTGAGTCAAATTCTAAATATTATACCCATAATATTTTATTTTTCCGGAATGCACAGTGCCGTTTTATTGCACAGGAAAACTACCAAATGGAACTCTGACACTTGGTTTTTGTTCAAAGTTTGAGTGCGAAGAGAAATTGATAGAAAATAACCATCTTTTTTGTACTCCTGATGAGATGCGGTATTGTTGTCAATTTTATAAAAATATGTATGGCGTAAACAAATAAAATGAATGGTATGAAGTTTTTACCAAAATCTTGTAATGTATATTATGTTCTTCCCAC
This sequence comes from Malthinus flaveolus, assembly GCA_950108345.1. NCBI lineage: Eukaryota > Metazoa > Arthropoda > Insecta > Coleoptera > Cantharidae > Malthinus > Malthinus flaveolus. The sequence continues at coordinate 2,236,144 of OX467288.1, forward strand.
GTCTGATGTAAAATCGATATTAAATAAAAATGTATATAAAGTATCTAACAGATTTTTGGTAATTTATTTAAGAATTGTTTAACTACTAAAAACTTACTTTTTCCGCAGATATTATTAGAAGAAATATATACATATAAAATAAGAATAAATATCTATACAGAATGTCAAACTGAATAATAACAATAACTATTAAAATTGCCTTAAAAAATAAATCTGGTATAAAATTCAAAATTCATCCAGTTCATCAGTTTCCTTAATAGATCGAATGTGGAGAATCTTAGATTTAGATAAATGTTGGTATAATAACTGATGCCAATATTTTATTTATTCTCGAGTTGCGTAGGCGCCATTTACATAGAGCTTAGTGTAGAGTGGTAGTGTAGTTTGGTAATTTTTTTTCTTAAAATTGAACAATGCGATTAAAATAACCCTACCGAAATGAAGAAATAAAATCAAAGCAACCATTTTGTCAGCTGTTTGTTTAAGTTTCAAATTATGCTTAAAGCGTGGAAGTAGCTAAGCCACGTAGGAGAGATGCGCTTCTATGATTGACTGGTGTCATAGAGTCCCGAAGCTTAACTAAAAATTGAGCGGCGTAGTGGAAATATTTTTTGAATACCTTTGTAAGAGCAATAAAGAAAGGGATAAAAACATGGAAAACGTTTGTGTACTATCATGGCCAATTTTGACCATTGCCGTCTCGTATTTTGAAGTTTGGATGACCTTTTCCATTGTTCTTTTTATTGTTGCTGATACATTGTGAAAAAGGATAATAAAACCTCAAATTTGTACCTGCATAACAATGCTTATTTCGTGTGCTTTCTTTTTTTTTTATTAAAGTTTCGACTTACTATGGAATGTCTATTGCAACATCTTATTCATTCTAAATCTCTCTAAACCTGGGATATTTGTAACGACCCCAAATTTTGCTAGTTAGATAAGTTGATTAAGACGTAGTAACCGTACACTGGCGCCAAGAAGGCGATAAAAGAGATTTTTAGAAACATTCAGTTCAAATAATAAACAAGTCGAAGTTTCTAGAAGTCACAGTAAACAATCTGTCAGCATATCCGTTATAGTTTCGGAGAAACGGTAATTAAACAAGTATAGAATCAGATGAAATTCAAATCTCGAACAAACAAAGTAATAAAATTGCGCGCGTCGAGGGGCGTAGAGTTAAGCCAAGTGTTCGGCTGAGTAAATTAAATAAGTTAAGTCGTCGGGAGACTCCCAAAGGGAGAAGAAGTATTATCAAGACTCCCAAAAGAGTCAAGTCGTATTAAAACTCCCAAGGGAGAAGAAGTAAATTAATATAGTTTTTAAGACTCTCAAAGAGTTAAGTCGTCTTAATAATCCCCAAAGCGATAAGAAGTGGAGTTATCCCAAAACTCCAAAAGAGAGTAGTTAAGTGATCATAAGAATCCCAAAAGGAATCAGAAATATAAAAAAGTCGCCGTAAAGACTTCTAAAGGAAGTCAGCTGAAAGTAATTAAGTCAGTGCGTCGTTGAAATATTCTCAAATGAGAAAGTTAGCAGTACGAGGAAAGTTTAGTGCTACAAAAAATAGCTAGTTAGTTTTCGGCAAATTGTAAAGAAGCGGTAGACGTGTTCGAATAAACGAAAGTTAAGCACGGGCTCGGAAAGCCAATAATCGCCATTGGACCCAATCGTTTGTGGAGTCGAAGTGCGTAAAAGTATCAAAGTTAAAACAAAGACAATAGGCGTTCATGGTCCGGTGAAAAAGCTATTCGCGTTGTTAATTTCGGGCATTCAAAAGTTATCCGATATAGATAAAAACCCGTCAGACGTCGAAGGCTCGCGTCGAATAGTCAGTAAATAAAAGACAATTTAGTAATCCTAACGGAACCGCAAGGCTGTCAGTTAATTGGTATAGCCTTTATTTAAAGTGGTTAAAGTTAACCGACATCAGCCACCTCGCATTTTTCAAATAAAGAGTAGGGGTCAGTAAATTCAACTGAGAAAAAAAACTATCGTTTCGGGAGGTCAAACTGCTGCGTGGATGGTCAGCGGAAGGTGGGAAATTCCAGAAGTGTAGCGACCATCGTGTGGAGGTTAATCGTGTTAGATGTGGCCGTAAGGGCGGCGTAAAGGAATAATTAAGAGTAAGATCGTATAAGTTTGTACTGATAATTTCCAGAAACCCAGTCATATTAGTATGAGTCGGGAATCTGGAAATTACTAATTTTGTATTGGCGGAAGACGAGGATACGTTGCTAGGCTACGCAGGGTCGTAAGTTAAATGTGCAACGGATTCTCGGATTGTCGTTTAATAATTTCTGTGTATTTTCGTAATTGATTTGTTGATATTTCGTATTTTTGGTGTATTTTGAGTTATTTCGTTTATGTATGTGTTTTGGACGAACGAGTCCTTTTTATAGAATCATTATAACCGACTTATAGCCTGAACTGTGTTTTTTCTGTCACTTTAACGGTCTGAGTTCGTCTACAGCGATATCGACTGAAGCTAGTTTGGGTGTTCAACTACAAAACACTCTGGCGCCCAATAATTAATTTAAATGAGCATTTTCCTAAATGCGACAATCAATTTTTTTGTCATTCAAAGAGCGACTTGTTACCATTAGCGCTCAACGTGGCAATTTTTTATTACGCCAAGAAGGCGTATTGTTACATATTAAAACTAAATTTTGTCTCCAAACGGTGTACTATTCCCTTTAAAAGTCCTATATAAATGACCTTTGCTGGTGTAGACTTAGTAAGTAACGTGGTCTAGAAGTTTGGAGCTTGCAAACTTTCTCACCATTGTTAACAACGACCTTACCAACTAAATCCCGATTGTAAATGCGCACAACTTCTACCTTACCGTTACGCTTACCGATGAAGTTAGACTACTGTCTGGGTAAATTGCGCTTAAAGAAATTTGTTCTAGTTTTTCTACTACGTGGCCGCGTTGATAGTTTGGACAGTTTCATTTCTACTCGTTTTTAGTATTATTTGTGGAATTGTTCAAAAGATTATTTCGAGTTAGGTAATAAACAGGTACACAAAAGAAATTTGTATTTTTGTTATTGCAATACCTGATCATTAATGGGTTAATTAGGTAAAAAGTGTATATATAAGTACGAACGAAAGTTTATTGTTTTACAAAAAATTCAGTCATGAAGCTCGTTATTGCAATTTTGATTACTATTTTAACTACAAGCTCGGTGATACCAGTCGTGTTTGCCCCCCTAGCCCTACCCTCACCAGCTGATGCAGCACCACCAGTAATGGGTGATCAAAACATTAATGTAATTAATACTAAAAGTGAGTAAAATTATGTAACTCAAATTACAAATATCGTAGTATACTTATTATTAAGGCTGAGAATTATATGCACTAAAAATCTCAAAACATGTAGCATATATGCTGTCAAATATAACCGATATATGCTCTATATTTTGGATTATATGCAGAAAAAAATTAAATTATTTTAAACGAAATTTGTTTTTAAGTAAATACAGAAGAAATAATAGAAAATTTTTATTTATTGCAGTAGTAAATCAAATATTTTTCCAAATTATCATCATCACCAGCTATCCACGATTGTATAAGCGACGACCTAGCACTTTCCGTGTACGACTGACACTACACACTAAAACAGTAAAATGAAAAAGCTAAAGCTGTTTTTCTTTTGTATAATATTATTATCTACACACCTACACAAGATATTAGATTTCACTGCAAATTAGTAGAAATGATAAAGATAATAAATCTGCAATGTAAACAGTTGTAAGAAACCCGTATCGTAACCCAATAACTAAAAATTCTAAAAAATATTTGCATTTATTATTTTGATATTTTGATAATATCTGCAATTTTATTATCAAAATATGCTGATATATGCACTATTTAGGAATATATGCTTAAATGTCTAAAAACGATGAAATATGCAATTGTATGCACTATAAAATTTGGACCATCGGACATCACTAGCCGAATTTGTACAGATATTGTTATTTCAACACTTTGCATATCAGCAAACAACATATGCAATTCCATATAATTCTCAGCCCTACTTATTATTTATTATTGCTCCGTACAGGTGGCGTTTGCTTCGGATTAACACGATATGGAAGTCTGACAATTGGTGTTTGTACGATAAGTTGGTGGTGCGCTTCGGGTTCAATAAAGCAAATTGGTGGAACTTGCACTACGATAGAGCAGTGTTGTCAATTTCGGTAGTTAAGGAGTCAAAATGATGACTAAAATGAAGTGCAATATAATGAAATTTTTGCTATAATCTTATAATAATGTATTAAAGTTCTTCACACGTTTGCTGTAAGTTCAAAAATCCATATTAAACAAAGATTTAGAAAAATTATCCGAGAGATTTTTGAATAATTACCAAAAACTAAGTATTTGTTGGAAAAACACGTTTTTAATACTTCGGTTTTACAATATAAATCTAAAAACAGCTAATATGGCCGCAAGAGACCTTTCCGTACGTGTTCAGGGCCGGATTATCCAATAGGCAAACTAGACAACTGCCTAGGGGCGCCGAGTAGCAAAGGGGCGCTCAAATTATTTAAAAAGATTATAATTTTAGCTTCTTTTTGATTAGTCTTACTCTTATTCTTAAAAAATTAATTTTAAATACTTCGAAAAATACTGAAAACTTTTTAAGATAAGAAACAAAGAAGTGCTTGCTAGCCGACTTGAATCTTTAGCATTGATTGCATTCGGCGTATCGCGTATCGTAAACAGTTTTATGTGTTACACCGTGTAGAAATTGGCTGTTTTGTCTATAAATAGTGAAATAACCAACGCTGTTGATTTTGAAAATAATATAACAGAGTTTGCAAACACGAAATCGCGAAAAGAATTTAGTTTTTGTATCTTATGTATTTTGTCATAAAGTCGTAGGTAATTATTATCGAATACAATGTTCTGTTTATATTTTTTATTTGTACGACAAGAATTTCAAGTTTAACTGGAGGGGATTAGCACGGTTTAACCCCCCCCCCCCCCGAAATATTTTCAGAGGCTTAAAAAATGCAAAATAATTTACACTTTAAGTGCTTTTCTGCATCTTGTCCCCATTCCCGAAAAAAAGCGTAAGAAAAATATAAAAATCAAAATCAAACTGTGTGTAAAATAATTAAGTATTTGAATTGAGTTTGGCCTAGGGTAAAAAGATCCCCGTAATAATTATTTCATAAATTGTTCAGTAATTGAATTCTTAATTTTCATTCTTTGTTTTTGTGAAACGTCTTTTTTGGAGACACTATAAATTGCTATTAAAATTCCGGAACTTCGTTTTTAAGCCGTTTGACCTTGAACAATCAAAAATTTTTCCCTGCGGCGCTATTTCAATTTATTTTTACGCAAGAAGTGCAAAATTTTCCAATTCTACTTGCAACTCCCCCCCCCAAAATAATTTTTTCTAGCTACCACCTTGTGGGGGGCGCTTAAAAACTTTTGCCTAGGGGCACATACATTAATAATCCGGCCCTGTACGTGTTGAAGCTAATTCTACAAACTCTAAAGTAACCAGAAATAGATTAGAAGCTTTTATCATTTCTAAAATCTAAATTTTTGCTGAGTATTCTATTTGAAATAGTAAAGCTAACCTCCATAGATCAGGTAGTTATAAGGGTTACCTAACCTCGTTTTCGGTTACACCTGAAATCAAAATAAATATGAAATGTTTGATAGCACTAGACAGACAATTGTCATCAAGTTTTGCTGCTCCTTTCCTGGCAACCACTTATATTCTAATAAACTGAAGTTTTTAAATAGTTTATTAATAAAATAATCGTACAAAATACCATTCGAGCTTTAAACCAAACTTTTCCTGCGGCCCTGTTAGATTGTTTATACTGTCAATGTTATCAACTCAGATGCAAGAAAATTTTCAACATTTTCAAGCTCTTATGGTGTAAGTAGTTCAGCAATCAAAACAAGCTCGTCAAGCAAGCGTACATACTATGATATTGCTGCATTTTGACAAACACCTTCAGTGTAAAAAATATATTTTGAGGTTATGCGATGGTTTCTTTAAAAATAACCTGGCAGTTTGCTACTTTCGCTTTTGTCGCGGGCAGTACAAGCGGGCCTTGTTGAAATTGGCTTAAACTTTTATCCCACGATTTTTAAAAATTAGGTGGCATATTTCTCGTCGGCTTTGTTTGCTTGGTTAGGCTATAGTTGTGCCTATTTCAATGTTAGCTGATTGCTGTAAGATGAATAAACAGAGAAAAATAAAAACTAACTCAATAAACACACAATAACAAACTAGGTAGGTACTTTTAAGCACCAAAACGTGAAACGAATTGACAAACCGATATTTTTGTTGTCGACTGTACCCTAGAACTGTTTCATGCTGATTGGATGAACATTGTGCGAATAACTTTTTCTACCGTAATTTGCCGTAACTTGAATTTATAATCCATAAAGGGTACTCTTAAAATAATTATTTAATTCACAAACGACGTTTTGATGTTATATAATTTGTTTTATTATAAGGGACACTCCGAAAGTAAGGGCTATTCGCTAGTAGCGCTGATCGGAGCTAATACACTCTTTCAGGCGTCTTCTATCGTTACATCAGGCAATTACCGGACGACACGTCGATTTTCAGCAGCCATTTGCTTACAATGGCTTCAAGAGTAAACGACTAGTCGACTAAACAGATTTATTTAAGTTTCTGTACTAGCTCGTACGTGTAGGCGCTTCAAAAGTTTTAAAATTATTTCAATTAGATTTGTTTTTAGTGTTTTTGTGGGAATTATGCAAAATATTGTTCCGAGTTGGGTAATAAAAAGGCACACAAAGAAAGTTCGTGTTTCTTATCATTTCAATGCTTTAGTCATTAATGGCTTAATTAGGTTGAAGTGTTTAAAGTACGAAAGAAAGCCCATTGTTTTAGAAAAAGATCAGCCATGAAGCTCGTTATTGCAATTTTAATTATTTTAGCTACAACTTCAGTGATGCCAGCCAGCAGACCAATAGACATCGAACCGTCCATTCGCTTTTTTGTACCTGAACCATCCCACAGTAAGTAAACTCATTTAAGTCAAATTCCAAATATTATACCTATAGTATATTATTTTTTCGTAATACACAGAGTCGTGGTTCTACTTGTGCGCAGGAAGAACACTAAATGGAACTATGGCACTTGGTACATGTTCAAGTTCTGAGTGCGGTGAGAATCTTCTAGATGCAGTTAGTAAATTGCGTGTTTGTACTGGTAACTATCGATATTGCTGTCGATATTATAAAAATATTAAGAACCTACACTAATAAAATGAATGGTATGAAGTTATTACCATAATCTTGTATATATTACGTATGTCCTCCCACGTCTGCTGTAAAATCGATAATAAATAAAAATGTATATAAAGTATCCAACAGATTTTTGGTAATTTATTTAGGAATTGTCTAAAAACTTATTTTTTTGCAATTATTGTTGAAAGAAATGTACAGAGTGGTTCCAAAATGGCGGATAAGCTTTCCAGTACGCTGTAGGAGATAATGATTAAAGTAAAGAAAAAATGCTAAATAAATTCCTAGCCGCTAATTTGTTGAGAAGAAGTTAAGTTGAGAACAATCTTATCCTAAACGAAAAAAAAACTAACTAACATAGTATTGTTCAAAACAAATAGATCAAGTAGACAGTACCCAGAGAATTTAATAATAAACAATAAAAATTACAAAACTAGTACTAATGCAAAGTTACTGGGAGTGGTTGTGGATGATACCCTAAACTGGAGTGCACACATAACAACTTTGATGGTGAAATTAAACAGAAGTGCATAATATGCTATAAGGGCACTCCACCTTAGATACGGAATCATTTTGTGGAGCGGATCTTCATATATAGACAGGGTGTTCGTGATCCAGAAATAGGTGGTGAAACTCATGTGCGACATGGGATTTCGAAAACCATGTCGCGGAGTATTCACATCCGAAAGAAAGCTCACAGTTATCGCGGTATACATTTACGAATCGCTCGTACACTGTTTTAAAAAGGACAACGTCAAATCATTTGAAGTCAATCACAGCTATAACACTCGGATGGTTGGAAGCAGTTACTCCAACCCAATACACCACCTAAGTATGACAGAAAAGGCCTCATTCTATACTGGCATTAAATTCTTCAATTTATTGCCGTACGAAATTTGGAAGATAAAAACTTTTAAAATATTTAAATGGCAAGTGTTGCGCTGCTGGTGAGTATTGAACCCTACTGCCTCCAGGAGTATTATGATGGAGTTAGGTGTCATTGCTGTTAAGTTGTTAAATGTTACTAGTATATGTCGCTATTTTAAATTGTATAATTTTAAAGTGTTTTGTGACGAAATTACTTCAAATTTACATTGTAAATAAATATTGAAATAAGAGGACCGGGGTGGTCTAGCGGCCAACATCGTCGCATGCGGATGCAAAGGTCGCCGGTTCAAAACCGACTGACACCACTGGAGTGTCTCCATGTGTCAAATGCCCTGGTCCTGGTGGTTCGAAACCCACCTAAAGCTGTAGGTCCCGTCTGCTAATAATCACAGTAATTCAATTCACAACTTCAAATAATTACCAATAATTACCAAAAGCTTAGTTCTTCCGAATGTCAAACTAAATACATAAATGTATAGTGGGATTAGTCAGATGATTTTATTCGTACATAATATTACAATCAATCAAATTCAAGTATTTGAGAAAGGAAGACAAAATTTCAGCGACGATTTTTGCTGTTCCGTTTATGGCAACTTTGATCAACTTAAATACTTGTCACCAATTGTTGCTTCACATTTTGATTATTGCTCTAGCATATTGTTTGTGTAAAAAATCGGACTTGAATAGGCTACAAAAGAAACAAAAAAGAGCCATGAGGGTTATCCTGCAGTGCTCTAGATGGACGAGTATAGATTTAATGTTGGGAACTTTACAATGGTTGAACATGAGGCAACGTTTTTACTTTAATACCATCGTCTTAATCTATAGCACTGTTCAGGGACTCTTACCAAACTATATGGCAGAAAAACTGGTACCAAATGAAAATTTAGAACTTCGCACCTCTCCACCGCAACGTTTTCATGTTACGATCTTTGGGCGAAGAGCTACAAAGAAGTTTTATATTACCTAAATATTTTTAAGTTCCAATTTTGTACTACAAAAATTTTCAAATGACAATTGTCAAAACAAAAACAATGAAGACTGAAGACGTAATTAGCGTGTTTTTATGTTTTTTTGCCCGATCGTACTTGTTGATAGGCTAGGCCTTGTCTTACTAAGTATTATTCGAGCTTTAAAATTTTAGGAAAATTCTATTCCATCTTTGTGTTCACTTTTCCGAAAATAATCTGCCAGCTGCGCGGTCGGATTATTTTGTAGGTACTATCAAAGTTCTCAAAAAATTTGCTACAATTAAGTACTTACTTACTTAGTTACTGTTTATAATTTCGTAATATTTTATAAAAATTTAAAATATACAGGGTGTTTCCAAAAACTTTTTTTTTTTAGCTAATTCTCGGTTTAACCGTCAGTTTCTTAAAACCATAACAGTACCTACTATCAAATAATTGAAATTGATAGAATAAATTGAATAAGTTATTAATACAGTAGACAGAATAAAACATGGGCTAGGATAGGGCGTAACCAGTGGCAGGCACGTTGGCTCTCATGGTTTATTCAAAGTAAAAAGTTTTTTGATACCAAATCTTTCATTTAAGTCATACCGTCAATTTCAATTTAATCGAAAAAAATTCTTGCTCCCCACTATAGCTCCACTCTAGAAACGCTCTCTGCCCAATAAAATCTCCTCATTTTCGCACTATAGTGCCACTCTCGATATGCTATCGGTCCGATACTCATATCCGCACTACAGCGCCACTCTAGAAACGCTCTCTGCTCGATAAAATCTCCTCATGTTCGCACTATAGTGCCACTCTCGATATGCTATCGGTCCGATACTCATATCCGCACTACAGCGCCACTCTAGAAACGCTCTCTGCTGGATAAAATCTCCTCATGTTCGCACTATAGTGCCACTCTCGATATGCTATCGGTCCGATACTCATATCCGCACTATAGCGCCACTCTAGAAGCTCTCTCTGCTCAATAAAATCTCCTCATGTTCGCACTATAGTGCCACTCTCGATATGCTATCGGTCCGATACTTATATTGACACTATAGCTTCACTCTCAATACTATAGCGCGTCTCAATCAAAAGTGTTACTGTTGTAAGGATAGGGACTTACTAGCTTTCTTGCACGCACGTTTATTCTACTTAGCGCGATCTTTTACTATCAGCGCTTCGTTGCCAGTTTATTGTGAAATTTTATAAAGCCTTATACAATGCACCTTTTTTTTTTGTTATAAAATATTTTTAATAAATTTAATAAAGAGAGGTACAATATTTATTTATCAATTGTAATTATTTAATTTTTATAAGTGATTTAAAAAAATAATAATTCGCATGGTAAATCAGGCATCGCTGTTTCCTATGCTTACAACAGTAACCCTTTTGATTGAGACGCTCTATAGTGTATTTGTTTGCGATCACACTATCGCTCTTGCTCTACTCTCGCTCCGATACCACACCGATAAAATTATAAAAATGTATCGCTATCGGGGTGTTATTGTTTAGTATTATTTGTGAAATTGTTCAAAAGATTATTTTGAGTTTGGTAATAAAAAAGTATACAAAAGAAATTTGTGTTTTTATTATTGCAATACCTTTTTATTCATAGGTTAATTAGGTAAAAAGTGTATATAAGTACGAACGAAAGTCTATTGTTTTAGAAAAAAATCAGTCATGAAGCTCGTTATTGCAATTTTGATTACTATTTTAACTACAAGCTCGGTGATACCAGTCATAATCGCCCCACTACCTTTAGCAGCTGATCCAGCACCACCAATAATGGGTGATCAAAATATTAATGTAATTAATACTAAAAGTGAGTAAAATTATGTAACTCAAATTACAAATATCGTAGTATACTCATTATTTCTCCGTACACAGGCGGTATCTGCTTTGGAAGAACAAGATTTGGAAACCTGGCAGTTGGTTCTTGTAATAATAATGAGTGCCGTTGGAGTTCTATAAGTCCAATAGCAATAGGTTTTCAGGTAGTATTATGGTGTCGCGGTGGGTATTGTTGTGAACGTTGATAATTAAGGAGTCATAATGATAACTAAATTGAATGGAATAAAATAAAGTTTTTGCTGGAATTTTAATTTTAAAATTTACTTCCGTATTTTTATTAACTCGCTTTAAAATTTCGGTATTGTAAATGAGAAAGTATTAAAGCAGTAAATAAACTGGAGCTCAAAACTCCAACTCTTGGAAAATATAAATATGTACTACGATCAATAGAGAAGAGGTAGGTGGTTGTATTCAGTTTCCTTTATATTGTGGTAGTAGGTATGAAAATTTCCACATATTATAAGATTCGAAGACGACTACAATATTTGGGATTAAAAATTTATTTATCCACGACCGTCCAATAATACGTTAATTACATATGATCTTTTTTACGAGTAATGTACATCATTACCCACGGATTTTTCATTACCCACGGATTTTTTCATTACCCACTGTGTTGACAATTGACAGTTTCTGTCAACTTACTTTTGCATACAATTTTGATTAAAACATATTATTCTACTTTCTTTTAATATTTAATAACTACGAACAAAATATAAATTAATATTCAATGTAAATTGTAAATCAACTAATTAACTTTTCATAATACTATTAAAAATAAATATTGTTATAAATGACATTAATATAGCGCCCTCTATATATAAGTATAGGTACTTACTCCTTGAACGTCAAATTCAAAAAACAAATGCAATACTTGACAAGCAAAAACTAATATAATTTTAATCTTGATTTTTTTTATTTTTAAATTTTTAAAAATTTTTAAATTTTACGGTCGTGGATAAAGTATAGTATTCAACTTGCGGGTAATGATTATTACTCACTCAAATGATTACGACACTCGCCTTCGGCTCGTGTCGCAATTCTCATTTTCGTGAGTAATAATATCCATTACCCGCGTGTTGAATAATATACTATTGTATTGCAAGGAGGAAAAAAATTCTTATTTTAGTGACTTTTTTGTATCAGAAGCGCATAATATAAAATTATATTAATAATAAAACTATTTTTCTAGTTGAGAAAAAGCACTAAAAGGTATTAAAATGTAAAATAGTGAATATTTTATTCATAAGTTTTTCATTTGTAAACTGTGCTACAGGAGTTAAATTTCAATATGAAGATTAAACAGTCGCTTTTGTTTTAGATTATTATCTTATTCGAATAAACGTCTAAAATGTGTCTCGTGTCATCGCGAAAATTTTTCATTTTCATAATGTACCTTTTACATTAAACATGTGCTTGTTTTTCCTAAGGGAGAAAAAGGACAGAGTAATATAGTAGTTGTAGTTATGATCGATCACGTAGACGACGAACGAAATCAGTTCTTTATATCTTAGGTAAAAATTCACATTTTGCATATTTCATCAATTTTTTGCTTTTTTACAAAAGTATTTAGCCTGCAAGAGTCACGATGGTTGCTAAAAAAGGGTAAAAGTAAAATATGTCTCCAATGAACTTCATCAAATGATCTAATCTAAACCTAAACCATTTTACCAACCTCAAAATGGACTAAATTTGTTTCTAAGCTCAAAGATAACGCTTTAATAAATGAAAAAATAAAGCGGCAAGGCCTTACGCGTAATAAAAGGCTACAGTAATTAGGTACTTCGAAACGTTTAAAAATAAATAATTTGAATACCACGAACAAGACCGCAATAGCAATAAATTCTTCTCTATTTGAATTTTTATTAAGAAGCTTAGTGGGTATTTTCAACGATAAACCCTAACTGTAAACGTTTAAAACCCTAAACTAAACATATAAATACCGACTCTTAAATCTTCCTTTTTGGATTCGAAAAAAATATAATAAAAAGAAAACAAAGGATACCTCCGAGAGTTATGAAATAAATTTTATATAAAAATGTATAAAAGTAAACGCCTCTTGAAACGCCTATGAAATAAATTACTTGCAAAAAAATATAAAAATTTCTTTTATTTAAATGTTAATTCGAACGTTTTCAAATTTTCGTTTGTATTTTTTGCTCATTACGCTAATGAAGTTGGTTTATCGTCGCAGATTTCATTTAATAATACGTTAGGGGTGAAAAACCTTTTCTCGATGTTGCCATAATTAAACATTAAACTTTACAGGGCTACAATTTTCTTGTTAAGCGACTATGGGCTATTTTGAAACGCACATTTCTATAGATACCCATAAACAAATTTGTGAATTTGTGGTAAAGACTTTGGAAGACGAAACGAAGACAAATCGAGAAAAAATGAAAATTGAAAACTGCAATGAAGTCAACTGAAGAGACGAATAATTTAAGGCGGCTTTGAGTAAAATGGCGGATGAATTGCAGGACGATTGAGGTTAAGGAATGCACTGGATCTGTTCCCTGAAAGACACCGAAAACTTTAAAATACCCCTCCCCCAAGCTGGTTGCTGAGCTCCGGACGGTAACAGTTTATAATATGCACAAACGGTGTTCAATAATAACTCGATAATAAAATTCAATAATAACAGCGCCTAGCCCCCAAAGGGAGGTCTAACTTAGTGGGTGTTAGTGACCTAAATGATATAAATACGACGATAACACAAATTACAATTTAAAATAAACGACGGAGATTATACCCGTAATCGGACTGGGCTCAGGGCGGTTTCGATCTCGGCAAAATTTCAAAAAAAAAAGCCGCGGAATCCAAAAACCAAAAGCCGAAAACGAAAACCGGAATCGAGCAGCCGGAATCCCAAAAAGCCGCCTGTAGACCACGAGAACGGTGATGATAAAAACAAGTAAAACAAATCAAAACCACTTACTTTCTTTAGAAGGCGGCTAAGTAGATACGGAGAGCCACTCAAATCCCCTACACGGGCTGACAGGACACATGTAAATAGATACGAAAGAGATAGCCGGTTTCCGTTTAATGACGGGGGGAGGTACACTTAATAAATTGAAAAACCAAGTAGACAACGTTAGCCATTGTAGACCCCACGACACGTCGACGTGGCTCTCAATGCATCCGCCGTACATCGACGGGCTCGCCGTTATCACCCCTACGATCTCGCAATCGTGGCGGGGGCAATTACTTTTTGTTATTTTTCCTAAATTTAGGAAGAGTGACGTATTGTTATTATTATTATTTTTTCTGAGGCCGGCCCCTTTAGTGGTTCCTTGCACCACCCACGACCTCTTGGGTCTATTGTGCGCCTCGGATATACTCTCTCTTTATGTGAGCTCTGTGCTTTTAATGAAGACCAGAATTTCCTCTATTGGTAGTTTGAACAATTCTCCTTGGAGCATCTTCTTTTCCGTGAGTGCTGTGACGACTTCTTGTGAAAGCCTCACAGTGTAGCAGAAAATGAATTGGAGTTTTCTCCGCTTCTGCACATCTTCTGCATAGTCCCATCGTATACAGGTGCTTTTTAAGCTTGCAATGTCCCGTTATCAGTGCCGTTGCCAGTCGTAGCTCACCTCTACTCATTCTGAGTAGGGAGTGGGTTCTTCTGTCAGAGGGTTTCTCCAGTAAGACTTTAAAAAGTGACGTAACAATCAAACAAATGTTGGACATCATGATTCCGCCCTGTTAGACCAATTATTGTTGTGGAAAACAGTCAGTTTCTCCACGTTGCAACGTATTAGCTGCATGAGCATTTGGTGCGGAGTCTATTAATAAAACAAAAAACGTTTTCTGTGGCTCATTTGTCGTGCCACTTAAGACGTCTCTCAATAAGATTTTCTCGAGAGCTCTTGATTGAAGATAAACATTAAATAATTTCACATTTACAATTTTTATTTTAGTTTTCCAACCATTGTACTCCACTGCAAGCGTTTTCTCCGAGCGATCAACTAGACGTAAAATAAAACAAATTCGCATTTTTGTCTTGTCAAGTGTAAACGAATTGTTCGTATTTTCCGTAATCTTAAAAGATGCTCACTCAATGTACAGTAGTTCCATTACTGTAATTTTTATTTATCCGTAAACTACTTTAGGCGTTTCGTGTAACTACAGAAGGACGTAAATAGCTAAAAGCCTTATTTTGTTTAGATACGCGCAACATAAATATTTAGAAACAGTTTGAAAAGTAAATAATGCCACCATCGTCGTGTTTGTTATTAGAAATGTTTCAACAATATTTTGAGCGTTCCTTTAACCTAAAAGACGAATCGCCGAATTAGGGAATCTTTTACTACGTACTTTTTACTTTTTGACCATTAAAAAATCATAATTCCGGTTCAGGCCATAGCAAACAAATCAAACAAACGGCGTTTGATTAAGAAGAAGATAAATAACGAAATAGCCCTTTTGTTTTGGGCCACCCTGTGTCGATTTCGTATAAAGCTTAATTTGGCGATGCAATTTTGATGAAAAGTGACTCAAACGAAATTTCATCGTAACCGCTTCAGTAGCTCTTGTTTTAAGGAGTTACACGTACAAGCACAATGCTTTCGCGTATAATCAAAATATTTTTTTACCGCAAAGCACACATGAATATTTAATCACAGCCTTTTGAATTAAAAAAAAATTAATTAAAAAAAAATTACAAGTTCATGATTAAAAAATGTTTCACCACAATTTTTAAATAATGTGCTATTGACGTAAAATTTAGGGAGAAAATTTAACATCCGGATAATGAAATGCGAAATTCAATTAAATTCAAATTTTGGTTGTTGCTAAATTGTCGTTTCGGCATAATTTTACTTACAGAATTCCATTAATTACAGATCTTTTCTTACATACCCAAGCGCCTTTATGAAATATTCGCAAGAATTATCACCGAACTCAAATTAAATAAAAATAAAAGAACATTTTTTGAAACGCGCGCTCTAATTAAATTTGGTAAGAGTCGACGACAATAAAACTGGAGTAATTAAAATTTATAAAATTAACCTTTAACCATTGTCAGTAGAGGCGAATTGTAAAAATACAGGTAAGAAGAGGTGATAAGAAGGTAGTTTTGTATTTTTACGTTTTTTCGTCTTTAGATGGACGCAGCTTTAGAGACCACAGTCCTAAACGTCTGTATCGGACGAGACTGGAGTGAAAACATCTAGAAATTGATACGAAAAACTGGAGAGGATTATGCAAAGCATACAGATATTAAACGTCAAATTGGGACAACAATAAGAGAACGAAAAAGAAAAACAAGTCAAAAACGTGAAATTGAAATTGAAATGTACAGCCGAGGAAATAATTATTGGCCACTATAGGTAGTTTCGCGAATACTTATGTCTACAAGACCGCAATTTCTGCAATGAAATTTTTACGAATTACAAAAGGATTGGATGCGTTTGGCGGACAAAGCTGCTTAAAGTAAAGAGTCAACTATGCTGAGTATGCTGGCATTCAGCTGCTTACAACCCGCTAAACCGTATGCTGAGAGTCAGCATTTTTTGGCTGTATAGAAGTATCGTACTAGATCTACTAGAAGACCAATAGTAGGACGAAGAACAGTGTGGATTCAGGGCTGGTGGGAGCTTGAAACAAATTATCGAGAAGAAATTTCAACATAACCAAAATGTTCATCTCATATCCATATACTTGGAGAAAGCGTATTATGATAACCATGTGTAGCAAAAAGTCTACAACAATGGAAAATAAACGTGAGAAGTGAGAATAGCGATTGGCGATAAGATAATACATGCCTCTCTATTGTACAAATTGCAGATGATAGGTTATCTTGTGTGGTTCTGGTAAGGTTCTGGACACCCTGTATACGAATAATACAAACGAGGAAAAGTTTAAAACTAAACAATTTTAGATGGAACTTTAATTTTACGCTTATTAAAGGTTTTTACAGTTTATGTAGGTTTAAGCTAGCCCGTTTTCGTTTTGTCAAGTATTATCTTTCAGGAAAATCCGATCCTCACAAAGAAATCATAGTTTTATACTCTGAAAAGTTTGGAAAAGCATTTTGAGGTAAATGCGGGATTAGTAAGTATTACGTTTTGTTTTTGTATACAACGCTATAATGCTCGAGTTTTTCCTCCTTAGAGGAAAATAAAAATAAGAACGATATTTTCAAGCAACCTTTGGTTTAAAAAAAAAAAGCAGAAAAATTTTAATATTACGGGAAAAGTAAAAGGTTGTGCTTAGAAGTGCAGGCAGACGGAGATAAAGTAGAAGGAGATCAACAGTTAGGTCAGTAGATTGTTGTCTAAAATAAAAACGAACAGGCAGATATTCATAATTATTATACTCTAAAGAAAGAGGGAAGAGAGGGAGGAGAGAAAAAAGAGAAGGGGAAATAGGGGAGAGAATGGAGCGAGAGGAAAGAGGAAGGAGATGTGCGAGAGGGGAGAGGAGAGGGAGAGGGAGAGGAAAGAAAGGAGAGATTGAGAGGGAGTCAGAAATTGAGGAAGAGAAAGGTGGATAGGAAGGGGTAGGAGGGCAAAAAGAGAGAGAGTGAGTAGGGGAAGAAAAGGGAAGAGATGGAGAAATGGAGAGAGAAGGCGACCTCGCCTATAATAGGTAGCCACGTACGCAAATCGTTTTCCAGAAAGTATTGATGAGTAAAACAAAAACAGACAGGAGCACAAGGAAAAGTAGTGTTCGTTTTAGATTTTAGATGGACACGTTCGTTTTTACAAAAATTAATTTTAAACGGGTTATGGAAAATTCAATTTTGCGAAAATGTGCTCTAAAGCTCTTTATTAACTTTAATACATCAATACAGTGTCGGTAAAAAAGCAAATCGCATTTATTTAACAAAAATACTATGGGGCACTAAAATGTTTTTTTGGTGTCCAACCGAGTTGACGTATTAGGTGATTAGTTTTTGTCAAAAATAAATTGAATTTTCTTGTAACATTTTATTTATTTTAGAGGAAAATGTGTGCCGTGAGAAACGATGATACGATGATACAGTACAAATACTCGAACAAATTCACAGTATTATACCGGGCGGCTAAATAAACAACAATAGTTTTGGCTCAAATTTTGGCGAGCGAATTCTCACTCATGAGATGCTTATTTAATCATGTTCAGATCACGCACGGAAAGCCTTCATTAGGTGAATTTTAATCCATCGAGTATGGTGTGTTGCCTACCATCCCAACTATACCATTTCAGTAGATTGATAACCACGACTATAACAATAATTAATCAATGGTCAAGTGGTATTGTAACGTTTCAAATAGTATAAATGAAACTATTTTAAAGCTCAAATTGTTAAATTTAATAAAATATTTTATTTAACGTTCAAATAAATCATTAATCATGCTCGCGAGCACCTATCGATAATCGTTTTCCAACTTTTTTTATTTTCATCTCCTCGAGAGGAGATAACGCTCCTCGTAATAAGAATTGAGCACTTATTCTTCTTTTGTATGCAAGCCTTTTCGAGTTTCTTGTTTCTTTACACTTTACGTAAATTTCAAAAGAAGCTGAAAGAGAAGTTTTTTCGGTTACTTTTCAATAGTTTCGTCAAAGCTCTTATCGAAGTGAGTGGAAACTTTCGTTGGGAAAATCTAAGCGGGTCGAGTTCGCGTGGTGTATTTAAAATAGATTTTAACTCAATTTGTGATAAACATCCACGTGCAAATGTTTAGAATTTGTTTTTCATTAAGGTTGCAAAAATAAGTAAGAAATTCGGCAGAAAAGTTTACTTTTCGTTAATAAAAATGCAGAATGTAGCTTCTGTAAAAGTCGCATGTGTGCCTTGTAGAATGTAAAATGTTTGAACTTGTTTGTTATTCTGATCAGACGTGCATTGGTAATACGGTTCAATCACATTTCGTTGGTCAAACCGATGGCTGAAGTAGAAATGACAGTTAATATATTATTTACGCTTTACGAAAAAGATAGATCTGTGCTGTCTCTCGAAGGAAATGAATAAATTTCGTATTATTTCCCCTAGAAAATTTTTGCACGACTGTATTAATGTATCGAAAACGAACTTAGTTTAGTTACGACAGTAACGTCACCACACGCGAAAATTGCTTTCCATTGAACAAAAATGGAAGTTGTAAAAGGTGCTCCACTCAAAATAAACAAAAATTTGATGTCTCGCGTTGCAGGTTACGAGATGCTACAAGAAATTTTGATTAAATTTTCCGTTCATTTTTGATAATGAACGAGCTATTGAAGCCTGTATACTTATCTGGACACCCTGTATACAAAAGGTAGACTTTACAGACTTTATTAAATAGAAGGTTCTACATTTAAAAAATAGAGGCGAGCTTGTAAAGTTTATATTATTGAATTAAATTTTTTAAACACCCTATAGTATAAAACTCGAATTATTTAACATCTACATATTCTATAGGGTGCTCACTCCAAGTTTACGGAGTTTTTTTTCTTAATTCTTAAAACTAAGGCGAGCGTGATTTTTTAAAGCGATCGCGAACTACAAAGTCAGTATTTGACAAACAGGTGGGGTGTTCTAGGTCAAAATTGAAGCGTTCTACGAACTATTAAAGCTTGATGCTCACACACTTAATACAAACACCCTGTATGCAGAAGATAAGCTTCGACCAGTTTTTTAAATACAAAGCGCTCTATTAAAAAAATAGACTCACAAGTCTGTCAATGTACGAAATTGGATTAACTTCTTTGAACACCCTGTATTGTTAAAATTAATATGTTTAGCAAGCAACATGTTTTGTGAGGCCTTCACTTAAAGCCTGCAAAAGTTTTTTTCTAAACTCTTAAAAATAACACGAGTGCGATTTTTTAAAGTGACTACGAACTGTAAAGACGGTATGTGACAATCAAAATTTCTTTAGTAGGGTGTTCTTGGTAAAAATTAAAGCACTGCGCGTCCTATTAAAACTTAAAGCCCGCACACTTAATGTGAACACCATGTATACAAAATATAGGCGTTAAAGACTTCCTTAACCACATGGTACTTCGTTAAAAAAATAGTCACGAGACTGCAAAATTTTTAAAATTGGATTAACTTTTTTGAGCACCCTGTATTTTAAATGTCAAACTATTTTGCATTTTCTTGTTGGGTAGGGCCTTCACGTAAAGCCCACTAAGGTTTTTTTCGTAATTCTTAAAACTAACGCTAGTGCGGTTTTTTAAAGCAACTACTACAAAGTCAGCACTTAACACACATAATTACTTTAGGAGGCTGTCATTCAACATAAATAAGTTGGTAGCAAGAGAGCTCGCTTGTTTAGACACCCTGTATAATCATCTATAAAGTAATTTAACTCACTAGACGTAAATTCATGCAATCAGTCAGGGGGGTTTCCCTTGTTATTTCGTAAAAATAGTCAGATAAGACTTGTAGATACAAGGAAGCGCTGATGTTTGATGTTGCCAGCTGATTTTCGTTTGTTTTCTTTTCATCTGCCCTATGCAAATAGCTTATGTAACAGTAAATACTCAGACACTCACCCTATTAGATTAGTATTTTCGAATTTTCTTCCACGATTTTCTTAAAAATTAATTCGCTCTCGGATCGTTATCAATGGATTGATTGTCAAAAAAATGATTTGTAAAACGGTTTGTACTAAATATTGTCAATATTTACATTAAGTGTACACTTAATTATCACAATTTTAAATATAAATAACGAAAAAGGTTTATTTTGGCACGTTAATTAACAAATTTGTATTTCTTTTTAATTTTTTTTAACAATAACAATAAAGCGAGCACTTGAGCCGATCTTGTAAATAATTTTTTTAACTTAAATATTATAATTTTGTGCGCATTTGATTGTTTTTGTTGATTAAAAAAACGAAATTTTTATTTACAGCACAACCACGAGTTTCACTGACTACAATGAACCGCCAGATGGCTCAAATGCACGGGAAAACGGATCGATGGAAATCTATCTCGCAGAAATTTCTAAAAGGTGTATTCACATCAACGTTTTTACCCTCCCTTTCTGTATTATTTAAATTGATACTTACGAAAATATTTATTATTAAAAGGAAATTTTTATTTTCCTTGTATTTTCCCTTTGTGTTTAACGTTTCCACGTACTCGCCTTATTTTTAAGGGCGTATTTTCTTTAGATATTCGAGATTACTGCATCAAATATTTATAAACTGGAAACGTATTTTAAACGAGAACCCGGGAAAATGTAATCCGCGTATTCAGCTTAAAATTTATATGAAAAAAAAAGTTTTAAGCTCGTATTTTCAGCCCTTAATCCCTTCTTTCTTTTGGTACAGTTTTTAAATTCTAAAAACAAATTGCTTCATAAAAGTTTAACTTATTGTTTTAAGGGGTGTATTGCCCTTAGCGTAGCAGGCCACAGAGCCGCATTCAGACGTCGTTTTGCAGCGCCGGGAGTAAAAAATGACACTTTACGATTTCTTAGTGGAAATCCTTTTTGTACCTGCCAAATTGGCATTTTCAAACTATGGTTTTTTAGCCAAGATTTCAAGCTTTACACACTTATACATTTATTGGATCCATTATGCAACCAACTAATCTTCGGTTTATTGAAACGTTTCTAACAAACACCATGTCCTTGACGGATTTAACTAATCGCCATAATATTTTTTATCAACTCAGTAGTTGGCGTGATATCAAAACGAGTGGTTTTAATTAATTTATTATCTACTAAAATGTACTTATAGAAGTGTGCAACAATGTAGATGAGACTGCTTAATAAAATAGTTTGAAAGAGAAATTTTTGATCACTGATGGAACTAAGATAACATATGGACCGTGTACCATGTGGACTGATGGTCAATGACACAAGACTCGATACGTATGTAGCACCGAAAAAAGTTTACAATGGTTAGTAAGTAGAATAATGAATAGTTAATTTGATATTTTGAACTTCAAACCGCGTAATCCGGGGTGGAGCCGCTGTTTACTTTACCTTTAAACGGCGACGATTCGCTAATAAGGAAAAACGCGATTTTGCTCGATAACACAGGAGTCGAATGAGTCAAAATACTACACCTTTGTGTACAGTTACTATACGAGGGCGTTTTAAATAGTTTATGCCATTTTTTACTAAAAGAAACAATTTCTTTGTAGGAAATTCCAAGACGAGGAGGATCGGATAATTACGGCATTTCCTACGAACACACATTAACTGCATTATTCTCGATAAGATTTTCTTTGTTGGAAAATTTAGACAAATTTTGGATTGCGAGTAACGTAGATCATGTTGGCGATTTCGACGACATCGTGATGTCCATTAAATCTAAAGATGGCGCTTCGATTTCGTTTCTGATCCAATTGAAACATAAAGAGACCGAAAAACTATTGCAAGCGGGCGATTTTACTTATAAAAGAGATGAACAAGAAGGCAAGAGAAAGAAACAAAAGGAAACGTTTTCGATCGAAAAATATTGGAACGGTTTCGAGGCATTTCAAAAGAAGTACAACAAAAATGAAGAGGACGGCGACTTGGAGTTTATCAAAGAGTTGCGAAAAGTCGATAAAATAATTTTGATACTTTACACGAACAAAGGAGTGGACGACTGTAACTTCTTGCAAAAATCCGACTTGAACGACAACTTTTTGGACTTGTTGGACACGAACGAAATTCAACACTGCTACGGTTTTGATCACAATCAGCTAAACTACGATTGCAACTTTTTACAAAAGATGCGTTTGTTTGCGAGCCAAATCCACGCAAGCGAAGTCGGAAAACTAATTGAGGACGAGCTAAAGAAAATTCTAAAACTTTCCTTCCCGATAATGATCAATTTTAGCGAAGTTGTGGAAAAGTACGTTAAGTTTGTGGAAACGTGGATTAAAGGCTATCGAATTGGAGATGAAACAAAGTACTACACACTAACAAAAGGAGACGTGAGACGTACTCTAGTCGGCATCCTCTTCGACTCCTATAAATACGACTTTAGTAAAACAAAGTTTTCTTCCTACAACAATCCTGAAAAGTTAATTTGGAACCAACTGATGAGAGATCGTGACGTAACTGTAATCAACTTTAGCGAAAAGGCTGTCAAATTTCTTTTGGAATATTTTGGAAGCGAAATCATAAGAGTTGTCAAGAAGGCCCCACGTATGTGGGGCGAGGCGTTGGCGGAGAAACAGCAGGAACGATTTTACAACAAGTTCGGACACGCGCAAGTTGCACAAGTTTGTCAAAATTCCGATCTGAGTCCCCTGTTGACTTACAAGTACTTGTGGACGAGCGGCAAACTTCCTCTGCTGCTCCAAATAAACGATGGCAAAAATTTTGGCGACGTTCTAGAAATTTTAAGCGTTTCAAACTTGTCGGTTAAAGTAATCGTTTTGGTAAAAGACTCCGTGGTTTCGATACCTAAAAATTTTGTAAATTCTTTTGCGTCCCTTCAAGATTTATCTGATGAAAGTCTAAAACAAATTTTGAACTTAAAAGTGCAATTTCAAGGGCGAGTTTGCGTCCACTTGAAGGACATCGTCGATGAATCGATGTTTGGAAACTTAAAGTGCCACGATTTGATCGATATCGTTAGCAATGATTTTAATATCGGAAACAAGTTTAGTGTCATTTTCGAGTACTTCATTAGTAGAAGTTTGTCAAAAATTTTGCTAAATGCGGACGTTTTAAGTTTACAAAAGGAAACTTTCGTTATTGAAACGAACGACGTTAAAGCCACAGAGGAGAAGTTGAAGGAGTTTATTCCAAAAAAATCAAAAGTTTATTTCGTCTCCCGTGACGGTGATGCTGTTAGGAAGAAGATGAAATCCGCAAAAAGGGCCGTGCATCGTTTAAAGTACCAAAACGACTGTTTAGAATGGAAGGAGTCGTTGGGAGACATTTCTAGTTTATTGAGCCATCAAATTGAAACCCACGAGGGCATCTATCGTTCGATTGAGCAAGAAAATGTGGAAAAAATTGTAACTAATAACTTAATGAACCAAATACGCGTGATAAGTGGCTGCCCCGGAATGGGAAAGACAATTTTTTTGGACTTTTTAGCCCTAAACGCACCTTGGAATTTTTGGGTGATTAAAATCAAATTAACCGACTTGACTGTTAAAAAGCTGAATATCTACAAACCCGACAAAGAAGACAGTAAAGCCAGCATTAAAGCTTTAGACAGTCCTTCGGATATATTTAAGTTTTTCCAAAATGTAATTGCGGAAGACTCGGAGATTCAAAATTTGCCGCTATCGTTGGGTGTTTTCAACAAATTTTTAAAATCCAAAAAGTTACTCATTTTACTAGACGGCTTTGACGAAACTTCAATTTTGTATAAAGACGAAGTGACCGACGTGATCAAATTTTTGCATAAGAAAGACTTTCCGATTTGGATAACTACGAGAGAACACATGCAAGGACACATGGAGAAAACTTTTAAAGTTTTCGCCACCCGTTTAAAACCTTTTACCGAAAAGGAGCAGAAAACATTTTTAACGACGTACTTTAAGGCCAGTATTCCGAATTCGAACGAAGCCATGGTCGAACAGTTCGTCGAACGACTCTTGGAAGCTTCAAAAAAAAATTTAAGCGACCGAGACGGGCACTTTACGGGTATTCCCCTACAGACGAAGCTTCTAGCAGACGCCTTTTTGAAAGATTGCAAAAAGTCTCTCGAAAGTAACGAAATTCGATTAAACGAACGGTTCGATTTGTTGTACTTGTACAAAGAATTTGTCGAACAAAAGACGGATATTTTGTGCGAAAAATTTGGCGAGAGTGAGAGAACTTGGAGAAAGACCATCGAGAGGGTGCAAGTTTTGTTTGCCTTAAAGTGTGTTTTTTCAAGTTTCACTCTTAACGACTTTGGTATCGACGAAGAACTAGCGAGGAATTTCGAAGAAGTTCAAAGCCAATTTGTGCAGAGGGAGGGTATTTTGGTGGTGCAAATAAACAAAAATAAGGAACTTGTAGTTAACTTTGTTCATCAGACGTTTGCAGAGTATTTGGTTGCCACATTTTTAGCTCGAAATTACTCGAGCGACAACGAGCAGACTAAAAATATGGTTATCCACTTAATCGAACAGAGGTGCATCGATACCGACGCTGGTTACGATAAATTTTTATTTTTGATTTTCGATAGAATTGTAGCCAAAAGTAGTCCATTCCATTTAGACGTGGTGAATCTTAATTTTGACGACATAAAGTCGCAAGTCGAAGACGACCCGAATGTTCTGTTAGAAACCGACGATTTTGAACGAACAGGTTTGCATATACTAGCCCTCTATGGGACAGAGTTTCAAAATTGTAACTTAATGGACGTTTTTGAAAAAATTGAAAATTTCGACTCGAGCGACTTGGAGGTGGTCGACATGTTAAACTACAACGCTCTCGACTATTGTTTCTGTTCAAGAAC
Source organism: Malthinus flaveolus (assembly GCA_950108345.1). Classification (NCBI taxonomy): domain Eukaryota; kingdom Metazoa; phylum Arthropoda; class Insecta; order Coleoptera; family Cantharidae; genus Malthinus; species Malthinus flaveolus. The sequence goes on from OX467288.1 coordinate 2,261,411, forward strand.
TTGGACTTTGGCCAACGTTCTGTGCAAAACTGCTCCATTATTGAACTTTAGAATTTTTGATATTGTGTACGACGTGGAGAACTTCCAGTTCATTTTTCGAACAATTTTTCATAACTACTTAATGAGAGATTTATTAATTGGGGACATTCGAGAGGACACCCTAATTTATGATTATTGTAAGCAGCTCTCGACGTATTTACAACTAAATCTCAATAGTTGGGAGTTTAAAAAACAATTGAACGTGGCGACGGTTTCCGAGTACCTCAAGGAAGTCGGTCTCAAGTGTTCAGAAAGTGGCACTTACAACGACGTACGTTTCGCCATATCTTTTGGAAGCAAAACTAACGTGGAAGAACTATTTGCGTCAACTGAAGTTGACGTAAATGAGAGAGACAACAGTAATCGCCATACTCTTCTCCACTATGCTGTTTATGGTCACCGTTTGGACCTTTTTGATTTTTTATTAGAAGAAGGGGCAGATGTTAACATCCCTGGTCGAAATGCCGATACGGCAATCCATCTTGCAGCAGTAAGAGGAATCGAATACGTAATTGAAAAAACTATAAATAAAATTGAAAACATTAATGTTAAAAACGACTCGAGACTTTCCCCTTTAGACTGCGCCCTTAGATTTAACCATTTGAAAATTGCAAAAATTCTAATGTCAAACGGGGCCATTTTAGATAAAAGAAATTCTCTGTACTTACACTATGCAGCCGAAGCTGGCGATAACGAGTTGCTCTTAATGTTACTTGAACAAAATTTTGACATTAATTATCAATTGTTTAACAAAAAAACAGTCCTACACTCGGCCCTTGAAAATAACAGAATAGAAACTGCAAGACTTGTAATTGAAAAAAATTTAAATTTGTCTTTGGACGACGCAAAGGAAGGCTTTCTGCATTTAATTGCCAAAATTGGCAACAGAGAACTTTTTGATGATTTCTTATCGAAAGGTTTCGAAATTGATAAAAAGAACCACTTAGACGAAACGCCTTTAATCCTGGCCCTTTGCAACAAACACGTCGATCTGGCTAAATTTATCATTTCACAAGGAGCCTCAGTTGCCGCAAAGTGTAAATGGGGAACAGTCTTAAGCGAGGCCATCTCATTAGACGACGAGGACATACTTAAGCTCATTTTCCAAAACGAGCCCGATGTTATTAATCAAAAAACGCCACAAGGGCGAACGCCCTTACTTTCGGCTCTCACATCGTGCAAATTAAACGCGGCGAAGTTAATTTTAAAGTTCGACCCCGATGTAGCCATGTCCACCGACGCTGGAGTGACTCCACTCCATTTGGCCGCATCGAACGGCTACTGCGATGTAGTCGGCGCCCTTTTGGAGAAAAACGTCGAAGTGGACGCTTTAACAGACCGTCAAAAGACACCCTTACTATTAGCTCTTGAAAATAATCACTGTGAAGTGGCCCAACTGTTGATTTCGCGCGATGCGAACGTTTTGATTGAAGATAAAAATAAAGCCACCCCTTTACACTACGCGGCCGAACAAGGCCATTTGTGTCTTGTGAAAAGTTTTGTCGAAAAAGGAGCGGACGTAAATAAAGTGGACCAAACCTCTCACACACCATTATCACTTGCTCTCAACAATGCCCATTTTGAAGTCGTCGATTATTTGGTATCTACAGGGGGCGACTTGAAAGTAAAATTACAACGAGGTGGAACTTGTTTGCAGTTAGCAGCTGCGACTGGTAACGATGGGATTATAAAAGAGTGTCTTAGCTTAAATATGGATGTAAACGAAAAATGTAAATTTGGGACGCCTCCTCTATTCAAGGCGATTTCCTCGAATAAAATTGAAAGTGCTCAATTACTAATCGACAACAAGGCCGATATTTACGCTTTGGATGGTTTCGACAACACAATTTTGCACCTACTAGCCAAAATAGGCAACAACGAACTTTTATTTAAAATGCTAGAACTCGATTTTGATATAGACGCTTTGAACGTCTTTCACGAGACTCCTCTATGCGTTGCTCTACAAAGACGCAATTCGACTACGGTTAAATTGTTACTCGAAAGAGGTGCAAAAATTGACGTTATTTGTAAAAATGGCTCCAGTGTCTTACATCTAGCAGCTAGTGGCGGCTACGACGAACTTGTTCTCGACTGTTTGAAACAAACTAATTGTGACGTTAATAAAGCCGACAACGAGGGCATGACTCCCTTAGAGTACGCCATTTCGTACGGCCATATTAGAAGCGCGGAAGTGTTGTTGGAGAATGGAGCTCATGTGACTGTTAGGTACGTTCACGAATTATTTTGCGTGTTCCTCTCGAAAAACGAGTCGGAAGAGAAGTTGAAGAAAGTTTTGAAAACTTTGGAGCAAATTTTAGAGCGGTGCCAAAACATCAATTCAATAGGTGAGCGCGGAAATACGATTTTACACGATGTGATTAGTAGTGCCGTAAAAACACGATTGGAAGGTATGCCCAATTTTGGAGAAATTTTTTTTGAGAAAGTTTTGAAGCTGTTGGTTCATTTTGGGGCCGATTCTCGTATCAAAAATCGTAAAGGTAAATCTTCTTGTGACATTCTTTGTGACGATAATTTGTTACATTTGTTGTACATTTTTAATAGGTAGTTGAAAGTATTAAATTTTTTTATTTTTTTCACATTTTTCTCTAACTACTACTACCAATTGAGCCAGGTTGCCTTTTGTACGTTATAAAGCTCACTGGCGGGTTGCCTAACAAAAATTATTCTGACGAGAAAGTGCCGTGATAACACATCGGCATTATTTGTAAGTTTAGTAGAACTTTTGTTCAAGTTTTACGAATAAGAAAATAGGAAGGAATAAGAAAGGAAAAAAATTGCCTACTTACTTACAGCGCAAATTTGTCACATTGTAAATTAGCCTAGAGCTGAAAAAGACGTTTAGAAAGGTTAGATGCCATGCCACAAATAAATCTCTTATGCCAAAATGAAGCTTTTAATGCAACATAAGTAATTTTCATATTAAAGCTTTAAAATAATGTTTTCAAATAATTCAGGGATTTTCAAACAGTGGGGATGGACCGTAGGTGGCAAATTAATAGAAGTGCCCGACTTTGCTCATTATATAGCAGTCAGTACTTACGAAGTCAAAGTGCCGCAGAGTATGAGAGCTCTTGATCTTTCCTGTCTAGCAAAGTAAGACCGATGCCCAAACTCCAAAACCGAACTCAACTACACTGTTTTAAATTTTGAGTAACTCCGCCCACTTTCATAAATTTGATATAATTGCACCGATAAAACCAGGAGAGGTGTCCTATGACTCATCGCTAAAATGGCTTAAAAATGACGTATTCAAATATTCTGTCCCATTTCTACAAAGTGGGATTCAAGTTGCGTAGTTTTTTGGAATGAGTCATGGAACACCTCTCCTGGTTTTGACTATACCGAATATTCTAGAATGCCAAATTTGTGAAAATTAAAGGAAAAACTTCAGCCAAAGTGTGAGTTGAGTTTGATTCTTAAACTTGGTTCTAAGCGTTGATTCTTTAAAGCTTAGCCCATCTCTCTTTATGATAAGTAGGAGTTTAAGAGACCTTCGGAAAAGAAGACCTTGGCGTCAACTTAGACGTGATTATGGCTCATTTGGTAGATTGGTAGGAATCGAAAAAACGTCCAACGAAGAGTGTATATAGGTTATCAATGACGCGTTGGATCGACCCTTCTAGACACAGAAGCTCCTGCTGTGGTATTGGAATAGAGGATTACCTCTATTTCCTAGATTCCTTGAACCTAATCGCTGTACGCTTAGAGCTTAATGGCAACAACAGCAATAAAAAAAAAGTGTCCACGCTTACGCGTGGGAAGACACTGCATCTTTAAGTCAAAATTTTGCTCCTCGGGTAGATAAGAAAGGTGGATTTCTCTTCTCAATCGAGATTTTGCTCAATTGGGCAAATCAACAGTAGCTGAGGCAACCTTAGACAAAGATTAAATACGCCTCATCTTACGTCTGCCCATAATCGACCCTTCTAGAACCAAAAGCCGTCACATGCAGTGCTGATTTTAGTAACACAGGTGAGGCTGAGCGTAATTGCCTCTTACATGGACACACACACAGATGAGCAGACTTTTTGGAAATATTTATTTTACTTTTTTGCTTTCATGAAACTAAAAAGTCCAGAACATTTTATTTTATTTTCATAGACAAGAAAAAAAGGGAAACTTTTAAAATAAACTTTATTCGTCAAATAAAAATAAAATACAAAATAGTGTTAACCATAATAATTATTCTGTGTAATAACAAGATATAAATTTATATTTTACGTATCAATTTTACTTAACAATTATTAAAATTAGCGTTTTACTCCCCGTAGCAACACCTTATTATAGTCTACTTTTAAATACTGAATGTAGGGTGCAGGGTCGCCTCAACCAAGTGGCGGTTTAAAACGACGCCAAACAATTTGAAAAAAAAAAGTTAGACAGAAGCTTCTTTCGCCGATTGTCTACTGGATGGCGAATTCTACTGTGCCTATAATAATATTTGTGCCATCTAGGCTAAAGGTGGCCCTGGCTAAAAGGTTGGTATCTTAACTAACCAAACCTAAAGTGCACAAGTGCAAACTTTAATTTCAAATATACCGGGTGTACCCCCACAAATAGGATCACCGATAGGACTTTTTCACCTTCTGAGGTAACGATTTCAGAACTAAGTTTTTAAAAAATCGTGTTTTCTAATTTTTATTTTGCATATTATAGGCAGCCATGATTCCTAAAGTGTTACCACCTAGGACCTAGGCCGTCGGGTATTTATAGGGAGATTTTTTAAAAAGAGTTTCATACTAAATATTCTCTCAACAGTTTTAAACCAATCGATTCATGAGTAAGAGGCCATGAGTCTGTTATTATTATTTTGTAGAGGGGTTGTGGAATATTTGGTATCAAAGAAAAAAATAGGGTCAAAATGTTTGAATGCGCACAAAACACAAATTAGGACGATTTAGTTTTTGCTACACTCTCACCGATCTCTATGAAAATAATTGTTAGTATCCATGGCCGCCTAGGCACAAATTTAAATTTATTAAAAAACAACTTAGAGCAAAACTTTTGTTTGAAAGTTAAAGGAGAGACCTAAGAATCTAAAGTAACATAATATGTAGGTCGTTTTATTTGTGAAACGAAATTTGATTTCATTTCTCGTTAAACCGGAAGTGATAAAAATCTTTTTTCTATAGCGAATAATCCACCCGGTATAATTTATTAGTACCTTCTTATTAGTTCCTTATTATTCCTAATTTAAATATTAATATAAAAAATAACTACTACTCTTTGCTTTTTTAAGACACTTTGAATGCTTATTTTTCTTCCCTTAAATTATTGTAACTTTAAACAAAATAAAATATATTATTAGTACCTATTTAAAAGATTATTACTTTTCAATCACAAAAAATGTGTTAAAAACATTTCTGTACTGTGCGGTTCAAAATAAATTATATCAAAAAATAATTTTCGATAAATCTTTTCGATAGCTCTTTAAGTTGAGCCTGATCATTAAAATATCACTAAATCTATCGTTTGTTTAACATTGATAAAATTAGTGCTCTTCTTTGTAAATTGTAATTTCGTAAAGTAAATCAATAAGTTTACTGGAGTTGTATCAATACCATAAAGTAAGTTACAACAGCTCCAAGGACCTTTAAAATTGGTAAAAAAAATGTTTATTTTCTCTCATTTTACGAAATAAAAATACTTACAGAAGCAAACAAATCTAATGAAATCGTGAAAAATTTCGCTCCGGATATTGACATAGCTTTTTGACATTGTTGACATACAATTTGTACGAACGTCTTTGCTTCTTCTGAACCATCGTACCAATGACAACTGTAAGCTGCTTCCATAACAGACGAGCTCTGAAAAATAAGTTGAGACAAGAATAGTTCACACACTGCACAAGTTTGTTATTTAGGGCGCTTACTCGCTAATTGAAATAAATTATTATAAAATGTTTACCTCTTCGATGAGTCTATTGCCGTATATGCAAAAATGAAATACTTGTCCAAACGCGTAAAGGAGATATCCGACAGTTGAGAAGGCGTAAGGGTTCACTCCGTCGACCTAAAATGTTACAGAGAGCGGATTATACGGATCGAGCAATCCTGTATACGAGATATTTACGCACAGGCTACCCAAATAATAGAAAGTAGGCGTGGTGTGTGCTAGTACGTCATTCAGAGGACGTGTTAAAATCTGTTTGCCGTTTAAGCGTTAGTTCGAGCATATGAATGGCTCCAAACGCACACATTGAAAGCATCACTTCACCACTACCATTTTCGTGGATGTATTGCGGTTTCGTTCTCGTGCCAGAAATCCGCACGTTGCATACACTTTTGGAAGTTATTAAAAAAGAACACAAATGGAAAAAAATTGAGTTTTCTTCAAAAAATTTGAACGTCTTCACTAGTCCACTAGCCTTTGCTCTTTTAAAAAAAAATTATTTTTAACAGCCGGTAGAGCACGCTGCTCTTAATTGTTTATTTTTTTAAATTTAATAGCAGTCGCTACAGCTAGCGACATCTAGTAGGAGCTCTTAGACTTTTTTACTTTTTGTAGATTGACGCATTTTTCTTTCATTTGACGGATCGTCCGTACCTTAATAATTGAATGAGAACAGTAATCGCTGGATTAGTTGACGAAGGTTTCTAAGACAAACGAATGAATGAAGTCAAAAGTTTTTATCAATTCAAGGGCTCACTCACTGTACCTATGTGGGTCCTAAATTTTTGGTTTGAGTAGCACACCACAGGACTTCACTGATTAACTGTAACTGTTTGAAGTTAAGTAACTGATTTTGAAGCAACACATTTTTTAAATGACCTTCAATGTGTCGTATCCCTACGAATAAAAGCAAATAAATTAAGAAGCGGCTTAAGGGTCTTCTCAAGGACCTTACTGAAGCTCAAGTGTTGGGAACTAGCTTTCCCTTCCTGAGTAATCAAGATACCTAATAGACAATGCAGCTAACAGCAACCTAACAAACCTGTGTGAGATCAAATGGGAAAATAGAATTTAAAACCAAAATTTATTAATTTTTGAGAGTAATCGAGACTTATCGATGCTTTACAAGGCTACTCAACTAACCCAAAACTGTTTTTAGAAGCCTCTTCGCCTCCTTTAGATGTTCGCATTACGTGGTACGTGAGTACTTTACATGTCTGCTTGGTGACGTAGGCAAATAGCCACGCCCACTTTTTAAAGTTTAGGTAACCTCTATAACAAATTTTATGAAAATCTCACCTTAGTAGCCTGATAAGCTAAAAGTGTCAACATAATTGTAGACGTCAGCATGTGAAGAAGTAACGCAATTCCGTAAGTATCACCAATGGCATTAACGAGTCTGAAAAAAATGGAAAGAAACCAAATAAATGACCTTGAAAAATTAAATTAAATCAATAAGAAGTAATAATTAATCGTTCAATCAATAAAGCATTATTAGCGATGGGAAAAATAAAGTTGTAACAAGTGTTGAGAGTCGGAATTTGAATTATTTAATAATTCCCAATGTTTCAATCGTATAATTTTGTACATTGCGTGACTGCGGGTTATTTAATTAATTGATAAAAAGTTTTGCTTTTAGGAACTCTTACTTAAATTCAATTATTTAAAGAAATTACACGTCATTAATAATATTAGATTAGTATTGACAAGGACAAATTACCTTACGACATGCTTATGTCTCTCCACCCAATACCTAATGGCGGATCTGACCATGAGCTCTTGTTTTTTCGTAAGTCCATTAGGCCCTATGCCGTCCGTACCGCCGTTAAAAGTCTGAAGGGCTCCCGAACGAAAATGCGCGCCCATCTCTTGAGCAGTGTTATAAATTGATCGGATGTTGAGGTCGTCTTGATTTTTCTTTTCGTTGTAATCTGTAAAACGTACGAGACGTATCGGCATCTTTTCGAGTTATTCTCAAGGGTTGAAACGAAATGGGCTTACCGTTGGTGTCAATTTCGTTGTCTCGGTAATTGTTATTTCCGCTAGCTGCTCGAAATAAGTCCGCAGTTTTCGGTACGTAGGTGTCCAAAGTAGCTGAGAGTTCCTAAAAAATTGTTTTTTATCAGAACGACGTTGATCGATTTTACGCCATTTGTGACATTTAACTTTGCTTAAGAGTTACAAATGGGGTAATTTTTCTAGCGAGAGTAGAAGCACAAGCAAATTTGTGTTTGCTTCCGATCAATAACGTCATCGTCTTGAAATATTCTGAACAATTTGTACTATAAACTTTCAAATGTGTACAGGATGTTTCTTAAAAAGTCTTTTCTAAAAGTTAAAAAAGAGCTTTCTGTCGTTTTATATATCTCCTGCTGCTAGGTGATGTTATTAAAGATGGTGACCATTAATTGTTTTTCTAAGTTTAGCAGTCGCAGAAAACTCTTATTCAAATAGTGGTTAGGCTCAATGGCCACACATCTAAGAACTAAGAACTGTACTCTTAAAAGAGCTGGTCTATCGTCAGACATTTTGCACTCCGTCAGCCTGCAGTTTTACCACCAGACTCGTATTAGGAACTATTTTTTCATTGCTGGCTTCCTACTGGAACTTGAAAATTCAACAAGGATATAGTCTCAGTACCTCAGGTTTCTGTCTTTCACAGCTATTGGAGTCAGTCCTATAATAGCTCAGCAACGGTGTATTGGTCTCAACTGCAAGACAGCACCCAAATGAGTTTAAGCTTAACAACCATCTAGAGTCCAGACGAGCTATTCTAAAAGCTCAACTACAATCTAGAGCTGCAAACTCAACTACGTCTTTGAGAACTCCAAGTAATGAATCCTGTAACCTGAGTTGTTTTATTCAAACCGAATGAAGAAGTTTAATTTTAATTGCTAAGCCTTTAGCTTCAGCTTGTTTTTAGAAGGAATTTTTTAACAAGCACTTCACTGGCTATTTCGGGTGTGGTAAGTGATAACTATATGCGGTTTCCACTGTTGGCATTTTTGTAGTTTCTTCTAGTGGAGAAAAGGGCTGTGCTTCTGTGTAATTTTTCTTGCCCGATTTCACTATTATCAAACATCCTGTACAGCTAAACGCGTGGTGAGGCAATCGTTGTTTACGATGATGTTTTACATCAACTTTTTGACATTAATCGCCCTGTATATTTATACCAAAATTATGATTTATGCAACAATTCGGGGGTCACGTCACGATTATACTTTGTCTCTTTGGTTACGTTTGACGTGTTATAAAATGATGGTGCAGTTAATTCTTTTTAGAAAATCCAATTTCGTTCAAAAAATGTCAGAATATGAACATTACAGGCGACGCTAAGTCCTGTAGGAAAAGAGCTAAGAAAAAGGAGCTTTACATAGACGTGTAAATAAAAGCTTTTAAAATTTTTAACAAAAAGAAGACTTACCATTAAAGGTTTCAAAATTTCCTTGAGATGCATGAGTTGTTCGCAAGAGAAAATCAACCACGAACAAAACATCGAGTCTAATAAATTAGCTTGGGACATAGAGAAGAAGATGTAGTAAACCTGAAAAATATTAAAAGTTTTCGTTTTTCTTGTGGCGAAAAGAGTAATTAGTTAGGCGATGCTCTTACTTGAAAAATAAGTGATAATAAGTGAGGCAAGCCAGACATAGCGTTCCAAGGATACCACGATTTAATCAACAAACGTGGTATTTCGATGGCTACAGTGATGTTGGCGTTTTCTGGATCTGGTCTCATTCTTACGCTTTCGCCAAAAAACGTCACAGTTGTCCAACCTAATTAAGAATGAGATTGTTTACGCAAAAAAATTCTTTTCCGCCTTCTAAAGAAATTTTATTCGCTTCAATGAAAATTTATCGACGTGTAACTTGAAACAGAAAATCTTTCGTTGGCGCATTTTACAAAAATCAGAAATCAACTTTAGAAAGACGCGAATATTTGTGAGTGCATTCGAATATATAAATTTTTTTGACTATAAAAAGAGTGCAGAAGACTGTTTGAATAATTTCTCGCGTATACAGTGTGTCGTATGGGAAGTACGATGTTTTCCACACTAAAAATTACTTTAGACTATTACAGGCTGACTCAAATTACATTATAAAAAGTCTAAAATTTTCTACTTCGTCCTTAGTCCTCTCAGTAGAATTAAAAAGAAAAGCTTGTGGGTGAAACAAAATGCTCTTGGACTCAGTATAACTTCATTTTTTCCCACCGGTCATTTGGTTCAATAACGATAATGATACAGCTCAAAATATTCTTCACTACATGATGCCCTTTTTATTATTCGGTTAGTTCCCACCCTACTCCTGTAAGTAGACAAAGCTCAAAGTCGAGGGTAGTTCACAGCTCGCTCAGTGGTTAGCATGCAGCTACAATAACGCAGCTTTCATTGAAACGTTTGCAATTACTTATGGAACAGCTATGATAAAAATTGTAGAGCCAAATCTTCTGAGGGAAGTTCTTGTAGCTAACTAATTTGGATACTTTATAAATGAACAGAACTCGCACAGAGAATCAATCACCCAATTACTGACTTTATGTAACAAAAATACGCAAGCTTATAATGAGACACCCAGTATGTTGAACGTTAGCTCTCTAAAACGCAATTTTCGGCTGGTAATTAACTAGCAACGCTCTACTTGCTTGTTTACACTTCATTTAAAATATGATACAAAAAGTTTCCATAAAAATATTGCGATTATATTTTCGAATAATTAAATATTTTTAGCAAAACAAATTTCTACAAAAAAAAATTCGAGTTTAAATTAATTGGAATCGGGCGAAAGTTTATAAGAAAATTCTTTCGAAATAAACTTTTAGGGTTTAACTTTTTTTTTGGGCGGCGTTTTATTCCGATAAGTAACTTTAATTTTATCTTTTGTTCTAACCTTTAACTTTAAAAAGTTTTTTCTCTAACTTCTTAACTGTTGGGATAATATCTTAAGGGCGCTTTTTCCAACACGAAATAACCATCAATTGTTTAAGTTGATTGGAAATTTCATTTTTTTAATTTAATTTAAATTGGATAGGATTTTAAGTGGCTCTAGTGGCTCTTCCTGCGTCTCTCTCGACTATCTGTGGATCTTTACATCTGCCTCTGCACGTCATTTTCTGAATAATATATCTGTGAGTCTGTGTGCATCTGGAGAGTCTTTTTGTATATCGTCTGAGTATCTAGAAAATCAGGAAAGCTTTACCGTATATCTACTACACTTAACCATTTTGGCATCTTTTCCAGGCTCAAACCCTCGATAACCGGACTACTTCGAAAATACTCTTTAAATGTCTTACTTAATTCGTAACACTTCATGCACTGTAGGTTTCAACGAGACTTAATCGGAGTTATGTAATTAAACCAAAATTTAATTTGGTGGTGAATGGAACAAAAATAGTTTTGCTAAATAGTCGGAATGAATTTCAACGAAAGTGAGTGACGGTAAAGCCGCTGAAAAAAATCTTCGATGAGAGAATTTTTAGGTCACATACATTGTGTTACACTTGAGTTGTAAGGCTGTAAATTTTAAACCGTTTGAAGAGCTACAAAGCTCAACGTCTCAACAACGTAACGTCTTATGAGAGCCATTGAAGTGGAGTGATATAAGGTAAGCCGTATGAGAACAGAAAAGCTGTCATTTACTACTACCTCAGCTAATACTTATATAAAAAAGAGCAAACACAAGTAGGGGTTGTAAAAATAAAAATCGAACCTATAAAAGATTTTCTAATTACATTTTAGGTAATTCGAACATCAGTGTCTTACTTGCCGATGTGTTGTCGCGATAGTCATCGAGTTTTAACCCTTAGCTGCAGACATTGAGCAAATTGACTCCGTTTTTCACTTTAGTAGTATTTAAAACAGGGTTTCTTTTGCCCTATCTGTATTAGCCTTTAGGTACCTTTAAGTTGAACCTTTATCTATATTATCAAAGTATTTTTAATGTTGTTTTTGCGTTCGTTGAGAAGATATTAAATTTCAAAGTGTTTCCGCCGCGTTCTAGAGTCACGTTTATAGATGTTATTTTATATTTATAAAATAGTTAGTTGCATTTTTCTGCTTGTTCAACAATTTTTGTACTCGAAATTTGTCATAGTTCCAAGTTTTAGGGCCATAATAAAGAAAAAAATCAAAAAAAATTAAAAATGTCATCTCTAAATTTTACTTACTTTTAGAACGTCTTTATCTTTGCATTCAATTTTCATGTTTATGCTTTTGTTTAGATGAAATTTTTTTAATAAATAATCTGTCTCCTGGTTCAGTCTTTATTGACAAACCGTAAAAAGTAAAATATTTTTAGTTGTAAGTGTAAGAAACACATTAAATTGCCACGGAGTCACTTTGACTCCATGTCTGTTCTAACGTAACTAAACTCCATGTCTGCAGCTAAGGGTTTAAGAGAACGTCAGGAAAGAGCTTATTAGAACTTTGTAGCTCCGCCAAACAGCTTTAATTTTTGGCTTTAAGAATGTCCTAAGTTTGAAATCTGACATTTTACATTCAACGTCAACTTTCAGCGTCGTTACTCGCAAATGTGTCGTCGGGATAGTTACTGAATCTGATGAGAGAAACTTCTCAAAAATGCCCATTAGTAGTCCCTATAGTTTTCCCAAACATCCACAATTTTTGCCTTTAAAAAAGTAAATAGTCTCGAAGTTACATTTTTCATTCAACGTCAACTGTGAGCGTCGTTACCGCAGATGCACCGCGTTACGCACAATTTTTGACTTTCAAAATGCCTAAACTCTAGAGGAAGTAAATGGTTTCAAAGTTACGTTTTACATTCAACGTCAACGTTCAGCGTCGTTACCGCAGATGTGTCGCCGCGATAGTTATTGAATTTTAGAGAGAACGCCCGGAAAATGCCTTTTAGAACGTCTAGCTCTGCCACATACACACAAATTTTGGCTTTCAAAACGTCGAAAGTGCAAAAGAACTAAAAGGTCTCGAAGTTACATTTTACATTCAACGTCAACTTTCAGCGACGTTCCTCGCAAATGTGTCTTTGCGATAGTTACCAAATTTAAAAGAACATTGCCGAAAAGGGTCTATTAGTAGCCTCTATAGCTCTGCCAAACCCCCACAATTTTTGACTTTCAAAATGCCTAAACTCTAGAGGAAGTAAATGGTTTCAAAGTTACGTTTTACATTCAACGTCAACGTTCAGCGTCGTTACCGCAGATGTGTCCCGCGATAGATATTGAATTTTAGAGAGAATGCCCGAAAAATGCCCTTTAGAATGTCTAGCTCTGCCAAATACACACAAATTTTGACTTTAAAACCGTCGAAAGCGTAAAAGAACTAAAAGGTCTCGAAGTTACATTTTACATTCAACGTCAACTTTCAGCGTCGTTACTTGCAAATGTGTCCTCGCGATAGTTACCGAATTTGAGAGAACATTGCTGAAAAGGGTCTATTAGTAGCCTCTATAGCTCTGCCAAACTCCTACAATTTTTGACTTTCAAAATGCCTAAACTCTCGAGGAAGTAAATGGTCTCAAAGTTACCTTTTACATTCAACGACAACTTTCAGCGTCGGTAATCGCAGATGTGTCGCCGCGATAGATATTGAATTTTAGAGAGAAACCCCGGAAAAGGCCCTTTAGAACGTCTAGCTCTGCCACATACACACAAATTTTGACTTTCAAACCGTCGAAAGTGCAAAAGAAGTGAAAGGTCTCGAAGTTACATTTTACATTCAACGTCAACTTTCAGCGTCGTTACTTGCAAATGTGTCCTCGCGATAGTTACCAAATTTGAGAGAACATTGCTGAAAAGGGTCTATTAGTAGCCTCTATAGCTCTGCCAAACTCCCACAATTTTTGACTTTCAAAATGCCTAAACTCTCGAGGAAGTAAATGGTCTCAAAGTTACGTTTTACATTCAACGTCAACTTTCAGCGTCGGTAATCGCAGATGTGTCGCCGCGATAGATATTGAATTTTAGAGAGAAAGCCCGGAAAAGGCCCTTTAGAACGTCTAGCTCTGCCACATACACACAAATTTTGACTTTCAAACCGTCGAAAGTGCAAAAGAAGTGAAAGGTCTCGAAGTTTCATTTTACATTCAACGTCAACTTTCAGCGTCGTTACTTGCAAATGTGTCCTCGCGATAGTTACCAAATTTGAGAGAACATTGCTGAAAAGGGTCTATTAGTAGCCTCTATAGCTCTGCCAAACTCCCACAATTTTTGACTTTCAAAATGCCTAAACTCTCGAGGAAGTAAATGGTCTCAAAGTTACGTTTTACATTCAACGTCAACTTTCAGCGTCGGTAATCGCAGATGTGTCGCCGCGATAGATATTGAATTTTAGAGAGAAAGCCCGGAAAAGGCCCTTTAGAACGTCTAGCTCTGCCACATACACACAAATTTTGACTTTCAAACCGTCGAAAGTGCAAAAGAAGTGAAAGGTCTCGAAGTTTCATTTTACATTCAACGTCAACTTTCAGCGTCGTTACTCGCAAATATGTCGTCGCGATAGTTATTGAATCTGAGAGAAAACTTCCGAAAAAAGCCCTCTAGTAGCCTCTATATTTTTGCCAAACATCCACAATTATTGGCTTTAAGATGCCTAAAAGGTCTAAAAGGTCTAAATAGTCTCAGAGTTATAACATTTTACATGCAACGTCAACTTTCAGCGTCGTTATTCGTAGATAATATCGTCGCCAAAGTCTCAAAATTTTAAAGAGAACGCTAGAAACCGGCGTATTAGGTCCACGAGGCTTGGTGATGTCTAATTTAAAGTCTAAAGAAACTAAATTAGTCTGAAGTTATTATGAATTAATGGTTCTACGGTGTAAATAACTAATCTCCGCGAATATAATAATATAAATTAAGAATACGAGCACACTGTAATTATTATTCTCATTTTGTTGTGTTTACGACGCAGAATTTATTTAGGCGCCAACTGTCACTTTGCAGCTATCTAAAGGACATTAAATAACGTATAATGAAAAATTCTTGTACTAATTCGTGCTAGTATAATCTAATAAAAAAGGCTGCCTGGGAGAGTTTTTAAAACAAAGCGCGCCGGAAAACTTTGGGAAAACTTCCTGTCTCGAGTATTTAATTTAAATTCTCGCATAGTTTACAATTCTTTAACCATTTAAAGTTCGCGTTAAGTTGGCGTAAAACACAATTTTTTTTCTTACCGCAAGCGCTGATAATGGTAGCCGTTACAACAATAACTAAAAGTTGCCTCATTTTTTTGAGCGACAACGAGTGGTACCTATTATTTGATTCTACAAATAAAGGGTGGCTGTTGGCCTGATTCCATATTCCTAGGGTTCTGCAAATATTTCGCGCTCGTTATTAGGTTTAGAAAATACAAATTCGTCGACTAACCTGTAAAATGCTTTTGAGCGTATCGCGAAATAAGAAAATTTAGTTATCGTGTGCGTAAAAAACAAAACGGTGATGGTATTCGCAGCCAGGTCGTCGGTATCGTCAATTTCTACCACCAAATTACCAAAAGTGAATCTGAAAGGGTCGCTTCGTAATTTTTTTACGCAAATTTTTACGTCAACTTACACGTATTGGGCCAAACATAAAATCAAAGTGAGAGTAGAGTAAAAAACTCTTAAACCATGGACGGCGCCCGAAGTTTCGCTGTGGTAGTTAAACATAAAGTGGCCAGAAGCTTGCATTAATCGTATGTTGGGGAACAAATCGGCCACTAGGCCTTGTTTTTTAAATTTCATCATCTAGAAAAGTAAAAAGAGGCCTCTTAAAAAACTTTTCAGAAGAGAGCGCGAATTAAAAAAAAATATAATTCTTACCTTGACGTCCTTTTTTTGAGACGCGAACTACGAGAAAACTCACTTAAACTTACGTAGATCTTCCCATAACTACATTTAAAAGGAACTTTGTCGTTACTAATTAATTAGGTTATACCTAACAACAGGTCAAAGTGAACTTAATGAAGATCGAGAAACGTTTAGTAAGTTCGATAACGACAGGAGGTTTCAAACTGAATAAGGGTGCAAGGATAAGTTATCCTTTTGAATGGTAATGTTGTCGTGGTCCAATAGTATAGGATGATTGAACAGTATTGGTTTACAATAGCCACGTGACGCGACGTTGTTCTCTTATTGAATAATTTAAAAAATAACTCTTTAGAAAACTTCGGGACTGGTTTTCTTCTAAACGTTTTGTCCTTTTATCGGCAATTTCGATTTTGGAAAGTTTTAAATATTTCAATTGCGAGCGCTTTTTTTAGCTCTCGTAAACTCAAATTTCTTTTTTATTTTTGGTGGATTGTAGTACACAACACAAAATATTATTGATCAAGATTTGTTTAGTTTAAGTGGACGAGGTAGGGGAGTCTTTAATTATTACTCGTGTCACATAAGGGTCTCGAAGAAGGGATAAGCTTATAATTTTGTCAGTCGCTTCTTATCTATTATTCAAAATAGCATTTTCATGATCGACAAATTCATTTTAATCTGTTAGTTATAAACGATTCACAAATTTATTAATTTTTTGAGTTACCCAGATAATTAACAAACCATCGATTAACTTGACTTTTTAAAGAAATTAGTGAATGGGTGCAAAAGACACGAACAACACTGGCAGGATAATTAATCTTTTTTGTTACTTTTTACTTTACACGACCTAACCTCACTTAATTTAATCTGACTGAAGTTGGTTGTTATTTATTTAACTACCCTCAAAAATTGTAGATTGATATTTGCAAAATTCTGAAATTTTTAGGGACGATCCTGATTTTTGGTTTATATTCCATCAGGTCGTACATTCTGTGTATTTGAAACGAAAAAGCTTTATTTTAGGCATGTTTTTATTTCCTTGTAGAAAGGCAATGCCCTACCGGTAAAAAAATGTTTTGTAAACATATGAGTATGATATATACTTAAATTTCAAATTTATACTAAACAAATAACCTAAGGGAAAAACATTGAAATACGTCGGCAAAGGTAGGCATGTGTACGGAACATTTATAAAATAAAATGAACATAATATATTATGGGCACGCATTGTTTATAAAAATGTAAAATAAACCTGCAAAAATAATAAATTATTTTAAAAAGTTTTTGTTTGGAAAGGTGGTCTTGAGTCCACACTGATACTGGGTGGCCACAAACTTACTGTAGTCGGGGAAGTACCGATAGCATCATTTCGTAACTATTTTTCGTTTTCGTCTATACTTCCTCCAAAATAATCCAGATGCAGTAGAGTGCTTGTTTGTAATTAATTAATTGATTAATTAATTAACCAATTAGCACATTTAAAACCATAATTTTCAGTTATATTAAAATTACAATAATCGAAGCAGCAATTTTCTAGAACGGAATTCAATATGGCACGGTAAGTCTTCGTTTGCAATTCAAGTTTAACCATTACCATTCACCTACACTTACTCAGTTTTAGAAAACTCATTAAGAAAACACCAGCAGTAGGTAATTAATTTTATAAAACGTAATTAATTTTTTTAATTCAATTACAATGCACAATGCTTTTTAATTAAACGTTATTGTTTTATTACCCTTTCAAATTTCAACTTTAAAGAAGAAAGGGGTAGAAATTAACAGCTGCTAGTTTAGTTTGAAATAAATTTATCCACTAAATTTTCAGTTTCAAATTTTGGGGAATTTGAGATGTGTGAACGTCTATTATGAGGATTTTCTTTTAAAAACGACTGCTAACGCACTTAGTCCACTTAGCATCTAGACATCAAGTGGGCAGCAACCCCTCATTGTTATTACTTATTACGTTATCCTTCTATTTCTGCGGAGACCAAGATGATGTGTAACACACCATTTTTCACTATCGGAAGTGGCTGAAAGAACGAAACGAGGCGGTGTTGGAAATTGGCTGTAGTATTGAGCCTGACTGATAGAAAGTATACTTTAAAGTGATATGTAGTAGAAGACCACGCTATAAAAAGAATAACGCAAATCAAAGAGAACGACGAAAGTGAAGAAAAAAAATCAAATAACTGACAACGACAAGCCTAATGTGACGATGAGCTAAAGTTGTACCGAGAGGTCTCCCAGCTGCTCTGGCAAACTTCAAGAAGAGAAAATATGTTTAATTAATAGGCGCCTGGGGCATCTTTTCAGACGAGTCAAATACGCCCGCCCATAGGCACTAATCCAGACGAGGTAGTCCACAAGAACACCTCAACCTTTTTAAAAAAGAGAAGTTATGATAGGTTAGGTTAGATTGGGTTATGTTAGGTTACGTTATGTTAGATTAGGTTCGGTAAGATTTAACAGAACCAGGTTGTTTAGAGTCTAGCGGAAGATGTCACTACGGATTATATGCGCGTGCCATACTATCTCACTAAAAGCGGCGTTAGTAGTGGCATCGCTATTACCATCCATTGTCCTGCTCGCTATGAAAAGAGCTATTAAGTGCGATGAACATGTTAGGACCCGCGATGATACAATGGCGCAGTGGAAGCATCGCTGAACCGATTTAGACAAGGGTTTTTAGAAGAGAATTCTTATATACCCTACCATGAACCATGGTGAGAAAGGAAACATGGTGAACTAAGCTACCATCTCACCCAGCTCCTTATTGAGTTACGGTTGCTTCAACCATTACAAACACTAAATTGAGAAACTAGCCAACCCCCAATGTGACCTCTGTGACGGCATCGATGCTGCCAAACACACGCTCTTTGAGTGCTATCTATGAGAACGTAAGAGAGTTATGGCATCTCTTAAGGTAGGGCAGAAGCTGAGCGCCGGAGACATCATCTGCATTATGCTCAAAGATTCGCAAGACTGGACGACGATACTCGGGCTCGAGAGAAGAAGTGATCGAAGGGCAACATCATCGTCAAGCAGCACTCCAAGTAAGGGCGTTGCCGAAAGGACTGCGACAAATCAATGGGACAGAAAAAAGTGCTGCAGTAGCAGTAGGATAGCAATAAGTTATGGGGTGAAAGACTGGAAGCAGTGGTAACGCAGATCTCCAGCTTTTACGCAGGGGTGAGTTCCTACAGAAAGTGGGGGTTTGGGGATGGTTTTAGCAAGTCAGGCTATTTCAGTCCAACCTCACACTACCTCTACAAACAGTCGGTTAGGTTAGGTTAGGTTAGATTATGTTAGGTTAGGTTAGGTGTGATTGAGGGGGGGGCAATCTTCAAGCAACGATTAAAAGAGCCTGTGATAACAAGGTGTGCTGGTGTAGCAAAGATATTGCAAAGATATTGACTATACGCATTAAAAATAAAGAAGCCTCACGAAATTAAAACACAAAATCGCGTATTGGAGAAAG
Organism: Malthinus flaveolus; assembly: GCA_950108345.1. NCBI lineage: Eukaryota > Metazoa > Arthropoda > Insecta > Coleoptera > Cantharidae > Malthinus > Malthinus flaveolus. The sequence goes on from OX467288.1 coordinate 2,280,602, forward strand.
TAAACCTAAACAGCTGACCATGTGCAAAAACTTTGAGATTACCAAGACAAATTTTCTTCGAACAAGTTCCATAGCAAATCAACAGATTAGAGTTGAGACAGTCCCCATATTCACCATAGATGAGCTAAAAATGGCTGCAAGTGTTATCAAAACCAAAGAAGCCTCTGTTCCTGTTCCGGACGGCTTTTCACCAGAGGTACTACTTAACGAAACGTAGTAGACGAAATGCCGGAGAAGGTACTAAAATGCTACAATAGAGTAGGTACTAGAAACTAGAAGAGAGCGTTTTTCGTCAGAAGTTTAAAAAGAACATTATAATTTGGCTTATAAACCAGGCACACTGGACACAAACACCCTTCAGGATTTAATCTCATCATCCTCTTACACTCTGTGTAAAATATTTACTTGGAACTCGGCTGAGGGATTTGCTATAGATACGGAACACGAAACAAATAGGGACATATTCGCCAATCGATAAGTATTTAGAAAAGGAAGATCCACTATAACAAACGCTGTGAATGGGGTGCTTACGGTGCTTATGTTATCTGTAACACAAAAGCGAGTGGACGTAACCACTATTTTTCTGGACAGTAGGCTAAAGTGATGCCAGAATGGTTTATGTCGTATTTTACAAAAATTGTGTGTGGCTGATTTTTTTATAGGCACACGAATTATAAAAGTAAAGGTAGGTAAGGGTAGGTACTTACTACAGAAAATTTTGGAAGTTTCAAAAAGGTCGTAACAACAATTTGTGGTAAAACTACAATATCTTAGAAAGTTAACAAAGTTATACAAAATTTGATAATAAATTTTTAATATTTTGAGACTTCGAGTAATACATTTCCTCCTAAAGTTGTACATGATCTGCGTTCCCCGATAAACAGTCTCTGATTTTTTATTACCTTCTGATCGAAATTAATTCTAAGTAAACGTTTGCCAATCTCAATCTACTACTGTAGGTACTATGGGGAAGCAGTATCGAGTAAAACGAAAGTACTCGTAATGCATCAAGTGCGCAAATTACTTAACTTCAATTAATTGTTACAAATATTGACTAATTGAGTAGTATAGTAATAAAGAAAGTACGAAACAAAAATAAGTTTAGATGAGTAATTTTTGCTCATTATTTGTTTGATTAAGAAATCATTGGGAGCAACAAGAAGTTGCACTCGATCCAATTTCCAAATAATTTAAAATTATAATTTTAAAAGTTACAACTTATTGTTACTTAGAACGAAATAAAAGTGCTATAATTACGAAAAAATTGTTTAATTAATTATAAACATTAAACGATATGGGCATGGTTATATGAAAAACCAACGGAGCATTTCAAAAAATTACTTAAAATTATAGAAAGTGAAGAATTGCGCGCGCTCGTCTCCCATTGGCCAATTTGGTTAAATAATAACGGTACTGCAATACGATTGGTTCAAAATTGCCCAAGTTAAAATACGAAGGTTCTTATAAAACTGGTTTGAAATTTTAATATTATTCAGTCGGTTCTTTAATTGTTGATGTGTTTGTACTAAAAAGTTCTTGTGCAACAAATTTTAAGTTTTTGGAATTTTCAAATTTTTTTCTTCTGAAACAAAGTAAGTTAGTATTTTGGGGTCGCTTTAAGGGGATGAACGATTTTTCTTTTGGTAACTTTCTGAAAATTGTTACCTCTTTGTCATCTTCATCAATTACGAACGATTTTCCCGAAAATTATGACGTAATTTTACCTTCAAGGTTATCTAAAATTGGTTCGAAGACAATTAGACCGTAATTGTTGTTTATAGCGAGTAAAAAAATTTGTTATTATTGTAAAAAAGAGAAACCTGTTGCAAGACTATCCATTAATAAAATATTATGTAATTTAAGAAAGTGGCTGTTCTTACGAAATTTCGACATAATTTTATGCTGAGTTATCATTATCAATATATTTAGGAATTTTTTTATTATTAAGAAAGACATAATTATTATTTTAGGTAATTGCTATTTATTATTTTTTGAGGTTATTGTGTCAGACGCGGTTTATCCCACTTAGCACACTTCAATTCCCAAAGAACGTTTTGCAACAATGGCTAATTTTTAAAATATTTCATTTTATTTAAATTATTGCGATACAAAAGAAAACCACACTCTCACTGTTTCACAGTACATTAATTTCGTTATTAATAATTGTGTTCACATTACCACAAATTACTTTTTTAAATTGCGTCTACTTGCAAACAAAAATGTTTTTTAACTGCACCAGTGACTTGAAATGCCAAAAAAGGCAAACAAACGGCAAAAACTTTTTTCTGGGTCCTTTTGGTACTTGGGTCAGCATGTCTGCAAGTCTGTCAGTATTGTTTGCTCTGCCTATCTGGGTCAGCCTCGTTATCCAGTTCAGACTATTCGTCTGTCAGACCGAATTTCTGTTTTTTCGTCCATATTGCTTACCGTCTGTCTGTAGGACGGTAAATCCGAGTTTTATAACGTCAGTTCTTTTGTAGTGATTCCATCGTTAGAAACTGTTTTTAATTTAAAAAATCAGAGTGGTACGTTACCGAAAAATTTTGTTTCTGTAAGGCTGCTCGGGGTGGCGAGTAACCTCACCTTCAAAGAATCATAAATCTCTGTAAATTTCTTGCGTACAGAAATAAAAAGCATACCAAATTCAAGTTGAATTTTTAAGCTTTGCAAAAGGCCTAATAATATATTTTGCTAAAACTATTATTTTTTCGATAATACCATCAGTATTCTTGATGCTTCGTGAACACGAGCTTGATGGAAGTTTTGAACTGTAACTCATCTTATTTTGATCTTATGACTATAGGAAAAAAGTAAATTGAAGAAAAGTAAACAACATTTTATCTTTAAATAATTTTAAATAAATAAAGTCATTTGTTTTCAATAAAACCGAGAACAGGACAGGCAGAACTAAAAACGTTGTACAGGTGGCGAATAACCTCACCTTCAAAGACTTGTATCTAAGTTAATTTCTTGCGTATAAAAGTGAAAATTATAGCAAATTAAAGGCGATTTGATAAGCTTTATAAAAGGTATCGTAATATTTTTGGCTAAAACAAGCACTTTTTCGATAACATCAATATTATTGATTTTACATAAACAGTTACTTTCTATAGGGAAGTTTTGAGCAGGAACTCATCTGATTTTGATCTTATGACAATAGGGAAAACTAAAGATAGGTCGGGAAAATTTCATTTTTTAAAACTCGTTTTTACGTAAAATTTTTTATTTTTGAGGGAACCAAAAAAAATGGTGCAAAGAACTAACAAGGTTGCCCGGGTGATGAGTAACCAGACCTTCGTAAAATTGTAATTCTGTTAATTTTTTTCGTACAAAAATGAAAAATATACCAAATTAAAGACAATTTTATAAGCTTTACTAAAGGTCTGATAATATTTTTTGCTAAAACTATCGCTTTTTCTACAATACCAGTATTATTAACTTTCCATTAGCACGCAATTTGGGGAAGTTTTGAGCCGTAATTCAACTAATTTTCATCAATGAATGAGAAAACTAAATTGAAGAGAGTCAACATAATTTTAATTATATACGTCTGGGTTTTCACGGAAAATCTTTTATATATTTTCAATTAAAACAAAAAAGCACTTTGAACGTAAAAAGGTGCCTAGAGTGGTGAGTAACCTGACCTTAAAAAAAATTTATCTCTGCCAATCTTCAACGAGCAGCAATAAAAAACTTATTAAACGAAAATTTTATTAACTTCCGGAAGAGTCCGATGAATTTTTGATAAAAATTTCGCATTTTTTGTGAGTCTCGTAATTCGAAAACTTTTACAAGAGGGATGAAGTTAATTTTAGATTTCAATTTGTAGATTACTTCAACTGCAGCTAACTCGAATATCTTTTTGAGACTCTTGTAAGGGTACACATCATACACTTTTATTTTATATACCTAATTCATTTGAGTGTACGATGGCTATTACACCCTAACACGAAAGAGGCCGAATTTAACTTAAATAAAATGTGTCGGTTGTAGTGTCTGCGACTGAAAGGTCCTTAACATTTTTGTCGTTTGGAACAAACTGACGGCGAAAAGCTGTAGAAGCGAACAGAAAAACATGCGAAATTCTTTTTTTGGGTTAAATCGATGTAATGTCTGCTCGAGTCGCGGATTAGAGGTTAAATAATAACGCCGCGTTAGTTTCAAGAAGGAACTTACGCGACTCTAATAAAGCCTGGATGAAAGTGATAAAATGGAGCAAGAAATTTTTTGTGTAAATTCCTCGTCGTTATTTGGAATGTAAATTTAATGTCGTACAATAATAGAGGACGTAGTTTTGGAATTTTAGGAATCGCGAAATAATTGAAAAGATGCGAAAACACACAAAGGGAAAAAGGAGGTCTGGTTAGTTTTGATTGTGTGTGTGCAAGTCTCATCTATTATTCCGTTTTTGTCTCTTTGTTTCCAGCACAGCACTAAAAAAATTACGTTTTTCGAAAATAATAAACGAAACAGCACCACAAAGTAACGAAAATAAAAGTTAAACGTGTTCTCCCGTTAGGGCAATTTCCAAAAAGACATTCATTAATGCGACAGCACTTAAAATTTTTGTAAAAGACGAAAAAAGGTAAAAAATTGAATTACACGAAAAGAAAGTAAAAGGAGACCTACTTTCAATATAAGAAATGTGAATAATTCACTGACTCATTGTCTCGTGACCCAAAAATTGAATTTATTTCACCTACAGCTATATTATAGGTAGGTACGAATCGATCTAATAAATTTAATAAAAAGGTACAATTATAATAATTGACCTTCTTTAAATATTTAAAAAATTTGTTATTTCAGTGTTGGAAATTAAACGAATTTATAAATGTTCACAAAGTTGTTAGGTACCCTCGTTTGAATATATTTTAGGCAAATCACGCACCAACTTTTATTGCTGCGTCGTACTTCTTCCATGACTGCGTCTACGTACACGATCGTATAAAAATGTTTTTAATTTAATTTCTTGACGCATTTTCCCCCCCCCCCCCCCCAGTATCCAAATACGTTAAAAAATAAGTATTTTTCAAAAAGTCTGTCTGTACATGTGTCTGCGTGCAACGGTTTAAAGGAAAAGCCACTAAAGCGATTTTGGTAAAATTTTGTTTTAGCCACTGTAAGAAGATATCTATGGCAAAATGAGCTTTTAAACAAAACTGATACAGGTGGCCCAAAATAAGAAGGTTGTTTATTTCGGAAAATTTGTATTGAAAACACCCTATATATTTTTAAAATTTTAAAATGGCTGTAGAATTATCTGTCTAATGATACCCAACATGTCATATTTTGACTTCTGGTTTAACCGTACATGGATGGGGCTTTCCTTCTTAATTGTAAGGCAACACCCTGTATATTTCAAGTTGTTTGAAAGATTGCCAATTTGTCTGTTCAGTGATACTAAAATTTTTATATTTTGACTTTCGGTTCAGCCATTTCAAATAAAACACCCCCGCATTACTTTCAAACTTTTGAAATGAGGGAGAGCTTCTCCTGAGCATACTATTGTTTGGTACTTCTTCTACTATCTTTTTTTTTATTTTGAAATCTTGCAGAATTAGCCTCAAGACGCACGCACGCACGGAAAAGTTCTGCCAGTGTTTATGTTTTTAATATTAAATTAGTAGATGATCAATCGGAAAACTTCTTCAATTAGCGTAGTAAGCGTACAAAAACAAGAAGTAAATGTTAAGAATAAATAGTTATCTAATTACTAAAGTTTCGTATATAATTATTATCTGTAATTTTAACAAAAGCGTATATAATATTCAGTTTTACAAACGATTAAAACTAAGTTTGCTAATGAAACCAAGCGTAAGTACATCATAGAAGAAGGTTGTCTTTGTTGTAATGTACGCTTGTAGTAAATTTGCTAAGAATATCGTCAAAAACGGTTCCAGAGACAAGGTTGAAACAATTTCGGATTAATTTACTAAATTCACTAGTAGTTTTTTAACAATTACCAGCAAAGAAGAAGCGTAATAGGGTACTTAGCCGCTTAGAAGAGTGGGAGAGGCATTCAAATAAGTTGCAGAAAAAGTTTGAAATAATATACTATTTTTTTTACTGTGGCGTGCAGAATTGAAAATAATTGCAAATGGGTCCTAAATATACCACCCAAAATTTCCTTTTAGTATTTTGGTACTTTGGGAGCTTTTCAGAACTTTCAAGTGACGCCAAGTCGCCAGGTCGGCTCCGACAGTTCCAAGCCCGCACGTCACAACGTTACAACGAATACGAGCATTTTGGCTCGCGCATTTGGATGCCTTTCACGTCTAAACTATCCGTTTGGGGTTTGGGTCGCTTTAAACTTTTTTGTAGGAAATTTTGCGTTCTACAAAAAACCTTCTATACAATTTATTGTATCTAGCTCGCTTTTTGCCACGCGAGCAATTTAAAGTCCTAAAGCGGTATTGCAGAACTAAAATAACTCGTAGAAAACGTTTAAACAATTTCCCGTACGTTCACTATGTGCAAATCGTCAATTGGGTCTTTTGAAACGATTAGATGTCTTAAAAACCAGTTTGATTTATTATACAGGGCGTTTGCCACGCAAGGGCTAACTTTGAAGTTTGCAAAGACAGTTAAAGTTGATTTTTGAGAAAGAACACCCTGTGAGTTATTTCGCCTTTGTGTAGAATTTTATATCATTTTAGATAGGTAAGCCACACTCTTCAAAAACATGTGAATTTACCACAATTTCAAAGCCGTGGTACGGCCACCATAGTGAAAAATGGCGGCTCCTGTAACCTCTTACAGGAATTGCAATTAAACGTCTCGTGCAGTTCAATTTTTTTCTGTTATTTTTTCAAATTACCCAGATTAAAACTAATTTTGTAATTAGAAACGGGAAAATAAAATTCTTCATCGTTATAATTATTAAATGAACGACGATTTTAGTTCAATAGTACAACTATTATTTGTTTTGACGTTTTGACAAATTATAGTTTACTTAAGTATTACGTAATAATAGTTAGTGGTTGCAACAAACATTAAATGCAACGAGAATAATGTCTAATTAGCGAAGGTAGAAATTTGTTTAAATAGCAGAAATTATTATTTACGTTATTAAACATTCACCTTGCATAAAAGATTTTTAAATTTTTAATAGTCTACTGCGTGTTGACCGAAAAAGTGAAATGTTCGATAAAAATACAAGGGGAAAGAGAAGTGAAGGTTTTGTAATGATCACCGACTTTTCAAATTACCACAGTACGTAATTATTAAAACAATCGATAGTTAATTCTAATAGTTCTAATTTTTAATGAAGTTTTGGCTATGGAGGTGTTGAAACTTGGTAGTAGTCCTCTTAATCTATGATATTCTTACGTCTAAACTGTTGCCTAAAATGATTAATTAATGGGATTACGTTCTGCTAAAATTGAGAGATAATTATGCTGTTTGACGAAGCTTTATACTGAGCCTATTTCTGCCAGTGATGCCTCCGCATTTCAAAATATCAATCAGAACAATTTAAATGGCGATGCTTCTGAATGGAATTATACAACGTGCTTTAAACAGCGATCGCACGCTTTGTCAATTAGTAACTACAAATATTGCACAATCCACTCTTGGCCAACCTTGACTTTATCTATATTGGCCTCAATTTCATCCCGTTCAACCTCTTAAGATGAGTTGGTTTTAGCTCTTTTTGGAATTAAAGAGGCGCACTACCTGATGGTTCTGAACCCATTTATCATTTATTACAACTCCAATAGAGGTGAGAAAACAATTAGCAATCTTGCTACGGCTCTAAACTTAGAGGACGCCCTGAGACCCTTCAAACAACGGCTTTTCATAGTTCTAGAGTGGGTAGTGAGGGAAAAGTTTCTACTAGCGTTTTCAGTCTTTTCTCCACTCTTTGATTTTTTCGGTTGCGACCCTCGACTTGCCTTATTTTTGGGCCAACTCTACACTTTACAATTTAAGCAAAACGTTACACATTTATTACGACTATTAAGCTTTCTAGATGTAGATGTATTTAATTTTTATTAACAGTGGCTGTATACAAGCACTCAATTGGAAAGCGAACCGATGTGCTCATCAACAAATAGAGTCTCATGCCTATGTTAACGTCAAAGTAACTGATGGAAGTTCTAATAGTCGACAATTATTAATTATTATTAGTTGGCATGTCGTCTTATAGCTACGCTATTATGCGATAAATTAAAGGAAATATTAATTTCGCTGTAATTTATTACAAATTGTGAAAACTTTGTTCAGATTCGCCCAAATTAGTTTTTTTCGATTAAAGATATTTAAATATGGAGAGGCGTTGGTTTAAGGGCCCAAAAGCAACCCTTCAAGTAGAAATCGAGTTTCTAATTTGAAGCGTTGTCTCATTGAGTTCATCTTTGAATAAATTAAACAATTTAAATAATTAAACTGTAGACCACATATCAGAAAGACTCCTCCTCGTCCTGTAGGTTTTAAGGTTTTTGAAATTTAAGAATTTAACTTAGTTTTTTGGTCGCTAATAGCCATGTGAAGCTGATGTGACCTTAAATAATATAAATTAGTTTTTTAGGGGGGAGTTTGATACCAAATGTTTAGAAATTCGTTCAAAAATAACTAGATTTGCACATCGATTATAGAATATTTGGTATCAAACTCTTGGCAAAAGATGCTTCTATTGTAAAATCGCAATGATTTACAATGGTTTCACTTTAAAAAATTAATTATTCCCAAAACTAGTGTCAATGACTGTTTGGGTGTTAAAAAGTAAAAATATACAGAGTGTTCCATGTAAAAAATCCAAGTTGACGTTGTTTCCTATGAAGCCGGAAGTGGAACGAATATTTCAGTGCAGCGCATAAATTCAAAATTGTTCGTTTTTTCTTCATCTATCAAATTCAGACTGATGATGGTTAAAATGCTGAAATAGTTATAAAAAAATGATCCTAACTTGTTATACACCCGGTATACAACGTCAGCTTTTTTATAATTTTTATAATGAAAAAAATTCATTAAATTTCAATTAAGCACAAAATCATTTGATGAAGTACATTTTAGGTAAATTTACTTTGTTTTTGAAATGTTAAAATGAAAATTTAAAAAAAATGAAATTCAAATGTCAAAATTTAGTAAAAGTTATTTACACTTTTAAATAAACAGTGTAGGATGTTTATTTCCAATTAAAAAAATTCTTAATTACCCAACTCGATGTATAGCTACACGTTCGTTAAATAATCGTGACGTGATGTGGAATGGTTTTAGTTCCGCAGGGAAACAGCTCAAATATTGACTGCCATAATCGCCTGACGGAAAAATCAAAACCGAATTACACCCTAAAAAAATCGTACTTTGAACGCAATTAATAAATTGTAAGAAAAATGCGCTGAAGCTATAATTGAGCTTGCTTAAGTGAAGGTGTTAAACTAACTCTACCACGTTCATTTAAATTTGGATGTCATTAATCACGTCATCAAGTTTTACAGTTGTAATGGAAAAATAGCAGAAGCTCTCGACTTTATTAGACGAAAGTCAAATAAGTTACAATACAATCCAACATCAATCTGTAACTTTTTCTTGCGCAAATTTATTTGAAGGGCCTTAAAACGATTTTTTTTTTTTCAGAATCACGCCAAGATGACTTTGGTACAGCCTGGACCCGAAATGCAAGTCTTCATCAGACAGGAGTTAAACGAGGACGTGAATACGAGAGATAGTGCGTTACAGTCGATTAAGGAATGGCTACTCAAACAACCCCATCTGCCCGATACTTGGGGTAAAATTACATCGCCAAATTAATAAACTTCTTAACAGTAAATTAATTTTAACGCAGACGAAAAACGAATGATGACCTTTTTGAGAGGATGCAACTTTTCTTTGGAGAGATGTAAAAGGAAGCTCGACTTATATTTTACTATGAGAACTGCTGCTCCAGAATTTTTCTCAAATAGGGATATGAGACAACCCGAATTACAAGAATTGAGCAAACTTGTGTAAGTTTCGTTTTACTTCAATTTTCTTTCGATTTGACGTAAAACTAAAAAAGACAACGTTTCAGCTTAATTCCACCCATGCCAGGTTTAACCAAAGAGGGGCGTCGCATTATTATTTTGCGCGGCAAGGACAAAAATGTAACGAGTCCTTTAGCCGAAGACGGAATGAAGTTGCTTTTCATGATTGGAGATTTACGTTTAATTTTAGAACAAACTGGCGTCGCTGGAGACGTTTACATATTAGACGCTGGAATCGTTACTCCCACACATTTCGCTAAAGTAACTCCTGGGTTAATTAAAAAGTTTTTAGTCTGCGCTGAGGTTAACTATCTCTTATAAAATTTACTTTTAATATAATTTACGAGTAATTAATTTTTAATAGGAAGCTTATCCAGTTAAGTTGAAGGAAGTTCATGTCGTTAACGCTCATCCTTTAGTAGATACCATTTATACTTGGGTTAAACCACTTTTGAAGGATAAAATTAAAAGTCGCGTTCACATCCACTCTGATGGGCTGGAATCGCTCTATAATTTTGTTCCTAAGGACGTCCTACCCGAAGAATACGGTGGTACGGCCGGACCACTACAACAATTCCACGGTAAGCACATCGTAGATTGATTTAGCCCAGCTAAGGTTAATCCCAGGCTCGGTTTAGAATCACTGCTAGTTAGCAGAAGCTACGTTTCGTCTAAAGTAGAGACGGACTCGAGGCGTGGCCTCTCGCTCTAATCAGAACGACTGATATGGGTCTGTTTGTACTTCGGACCAGATTTTCCCTACAAACTAAAGTGGCGACTCTGTATAACTTACGCAAATTTTAGACGCCTGGATGAAAACGCTTGAGGAGCACGCACCTTGGTTTAAAGAGCAAGAAAATTACAAAGCGGACGAATCTAAACGACCAGGAAAACCGACCAATTACGACGATCTTTTTGGCGTCGATGGTAGTTTTAAGCAGCTCTGTATCGATTAACATTAAATTTTTATTTTTTTTATATAAATTTAAACATTTAAAAATAGGTTTCGGCATTAATTTAATTGAATTTTCTGTGAACTTTGTATATTCGTCAACTGAACTTTTATAAATCGATAAGTGATCACTTTAGTGCCTATTAGTGAATTTTTTTCATCATTTCGCATATTTATTATAAACATTCTTGGACGCAATTAGTATTAATGGCCAAATATTTGCTCAATGAAATAAATACTTGTACCGTAAATTGTATACTTGTGTAATTCGCCTTTATGTAAAATTGTAATGAAGAAAAGAGTACTAATCTCGTGAATTTGTAAGTTTGTGCAGTAGATGAAAATTTAATACGTATTGATTGCTTTATAAGTACCATCTTCCATGTAAATCAATATTTATACTTGTAGTGTATCCATATTTTCATAATTTAATAAATAACGTCATCAAGAAGCTTACGAGTTTTTATCGTTCCTTCGTAAGAAAAATCAATTTAACCGATTAGTTCCCGGGGAAAGAAAGCTCCATACGTCCTAAACAATTATTTTTTTGAATTTGCAATTTAACGTCAAATCAGCAGAAGTTCTCGAGCACTTTGTGCTTACTTAGACACCCTGTATAATTTAAAATAGGCAAATTTATTCAAGTTAACACTTTGTCAATTTTGACCCTGAAGGATTACGTTTTCGGCATAGTCCATTATACACTTTTTTAAAGAAGACTAAATTTGCAACAGTTTGAGACTAGAACGGCCTTTGTGGGCCTCATGGTGTCCGAGATACAGCTGCTCGAACTTTTAAAAAATTTTATATTTTGTTATTTTTAGCGATACAGACACTGAGCATTGAACAAGCAATAATTACCCTCAAATTGTAGTTTGTCCGATCGCACGATGGTCAAGGTTTCAAGCATCGATGTTTTATGGCAACTAGTTGAAACTTTTAGGTTGACAACAATTCAACAAGATGTTTTGGCCCCCTTCAGAGTGTCTCATGGCTATATCGCTAAAAATTGTAAATTTGACGAATTTTTTAAATTTGGAACAGCTGTATCTCGGACACTATGTAGTCTATATAAACCGTTTTAGTCTTAAATGGTTGCAAACTCAGTTTTCTTTAAAAAAGTATATAACGGCCTTTGCTAAAAAGTTAGTCCTTTGGGGTTAAAATTCCCAAAATACGAAAAAAGGTAGAAAATTAGAAACTATGCACCGAAGCATTGTGGGTTGCGTTTTTAAAAAACATTTAATTCAAAAAACGTATTTTGTTTTCTTCTTTATTCTTACGTACGTCTTGCAGTATCAAACAAATTGTTATTTTCGTATCTACAAAAATTATTCGCGTAGAATGAAATTACCCTTATTTCGTATAAATTTTTTTTATTCTTCTCTACGTTCTACCTTTCTACCATGTTATCCGTGGATGATAAATTTGTTTTTCTTTTAAATTTAAAATGTTGTTCACTTCCTAAATGTAAAAAGCCAATTTTGCAAAGAAAAGAAAAGTGTGAAGGATATTACCCACCTAAAAAAATATATATAACATAACAAACATAATTTGACTTGATGAGTTTTTCTTTTTTTGTGAAAATTTGTTATACTTGGCGAAATGAAAATACTTTAGTTAAAAGTTAACAAAGCGAATTTTGATATTATGAAAATTTTACAAAGTTTCATTGAGGTACCTAATACGTATAACTCTCAAAGTTGAAATTCGTTAATCGAAAAATTATTTATTTGAGATTTTCCCAACAAAACAGAGTTGTAAAACAAGTAGCTGTTCCGGTACACGTCAGGTTTGAGTCCATTTTTCTTTTTTAGTTGGAAAATACGTAATTTATATTAAAATCGATACAATAAACCGTTTAAAAATTTACTTTAAAGCAGTAACTTTACTTATATTATCGATACTTACATTTAATACCTAATATTAGCTCAATCGCTCGGGCGTAATAATGTGTTGTTGAGTTTTGGTTTGCGTCTTCGAGTTTTGTTTTTCTTTAAAATCGCACAAAATTTGATTTTCCAGTCCTTTCTCTCAGTAGAAACATTATTCAAATGAGCATCTTTTCTAAAAAGCTATTTTGAGAATTTTATCGTGTTTTGGTGTAAAGCTAACAGTTATTTTTAACGCCAACTCAGTTGATAGCGTCTTTTCTTGCGCTAGAGGAACCCCTTAAAATTTATTAAAGTAGTACAAGTTAGTAAAGAGATTAAAATTTAATAACGATAAGATTAAGATAAATGTGTTCTCGTATCATCAAAAAATTAACGTTCAAAAGTTGTAGGAGAGAAAGAAGCTTTTTTTTGTTAAAACCGGCTTTTTTTTAATTACTAAGCCGTTTAGGTGGTAATATTTACTTTTTACCCTTCGCGAAAAAATTATTATTCTTAAATTCCATTATTTCGTCAAACAGGCGCTTTTAAAGCCAGTGGTGTGAGAATTACTACCCGAACGGAGTGTTAAAGAAACATAAATTGAAATGGGCTCTTTTATCACTCGCGTAATTAAAATTTTAATTGGTTCGAAAATTAAGCAAACTACAATTAAGTTACAAAAGTGATATCACACTAAATTTGCGTTCAAACTTTACCCTTAATTGTTTAGTAAAGGGACGTCCTTATTTGCTCAAGAAGTTCGTGAAATTAATTGTCTGCGAGTAGATAGGTATTTGCACTACAAACAAATTAAGGGTAAAAGAGAACGAAGAAACAAAAAGAGACGGGGAAAAAGCATTTTTTTCATTTAACAAGTTAACTTCCACGCAAAAGAATCAAAAGGGAGGGGGAAAACATAAATTTGTATTTAATGGACTTTATATAAAAAGTTATTGATGTAGAAGTCGTCATTTATTTATTTGTGGGCTACTAGTTCTTATTGTCTTTAGGGGGTTCATTAGAAAAAATGCACAGGCGTTCCTTTGTTGATCCCCATCGTATTATCGGCGTCAGTCCCGTTTCTTTAAGGAACGATCGAACGGTTCTTTCGCATATCCAGTAGTTCCGAAACAAGCTGAACACATGGAGAAGTTCCTCGGCGCCGCAAAAGCTAAACATCGACTTAAAAAGTGATTAGGAGAATTGAATTTCTCCCCACAGCCTCTAAAGGTGGGAAGCTCTAGGACTCTTTATAGTATTTAGAATTTTATTGGCCTGATAGCAGACTTATCGGCCTTCACAGGTGTGCCCTGCTAAGACTGGGTCATTACTGAGCACGTTTAAGAGCATTTTTGCAAGGTTTCCTTTGTTAAACTGTAGAGGAACCCTAGAGCAGATTTAGAGCCACCAAAGGTGCTTTGAGAGCCTCGCACAGTTTACCCCGTTGGTATTACGCACTTCGATCTATAACCTTTACTCTGTTTCACTTCTTAATGTTTATTTCTATCAGTAGCGGCCCATCATTTTTAAAACTTAGCTATAGAAAACTCACCGAGCGGAGCGAGACCAAGAGCGTTCCACAGGTAAGGAGGGGCGTGGCCTAAGTTAGTTTTTAATTTCAAACAACACTGCTCACTGTAAATTTTCTGTTTTCTTTTTTGTCTTCTTTTTTTGGCCCTCTTAAAAGCCGCCACTGCCAGTAGTGGCCCATTTTTCTCTCCTTTAGAACTCCTTTAAGTCTGCGCTTTTCCCTTTCCGATTACTGCATTTCTCTTTCTTTTTTTTAATTGTTCTCCCTCTTTACTTTCATTGCTTCTTCTCTGACTAGCAATTCTGTCTTCTGGCTTTTAGCTAAAATCGAACGTAATTCAATAGGTCGTTGTAACTCGTATCCATCCATGCAGTTCTAATTAAAATCTCGGAATAAAATTAATTTGTTCACCTTCCTCGACTCCGTTGTTAATTAAGCAATTATTGTTGTAACTTAAAGCCGACTTAGAGCCTTGTTCGAATTTAATCATTATAAGATGACTAGAATAATATAGCGCAAGCAAGTCACGAATTACAAGTTTCCATCATAAGACACGAGCTGAATGAAGATGTCAACATGAGCGAAAGTGCGTTGGAAACAATATAAGGGTACGGCTATTTAAACAACCTCGTTTGCCCAATACTTTGGGGTAAGTTTTTGATTAATTACATAACCCTTATTGTTTGCTTAATTAAAACGTAATCAACAACAAAAATTTCGCCTCAGATTTGCACTTAATTAAATATTCTAAAGTTCTAGATGGTTTAGTTCGTAAACACATTTTTGGGGTGTTGTCTAGGGTGTAGGTAATTTTTCTTTGAGAAAATGTGGGAGACACTTCGTTTTTTATTTTACCACCAGAGCCATTGCTTCGGAATTTTTTCAAATAGGGATGTAACTTAAACTGAATTTATAAAAGTTAAACAGTTTGATGTAAGTTACGTTACCTACCCCTAAAATAATTAAATTTTACTTCAATGTTTGTATTAGAGTCACGTTTTAGTGTAGCCAAATTTAACCACAGAAAGGATAAAATTATTATTTATGATCGATGATTGCTGATTTATGTTTAGTATTGGAGGAAAGTAATATTACAAGCGACATTAATATTCCGTAGACGAAACTGGCCAATTCTCATTTGAGTACCTACCTATAGCTAAACTGTAGTTAAACGAAATACTAAGTGCATTTTTTAAAAATGCAAATTTTAATAACGAAAACGATTTAGGTAGTATGTAGTACTTGGCTGGTTGGTACGAAGTGAATAAAGAGCACCTGGAGCATTAATAGTACAAAATTTGTTCAAGTCACGACCCACAAAAGTTACGTAAACGTTAAAAGTTAATTTGGAATTATTATTGTTCGTTGATTTATTAATCGTTAAATTTAGTTTAAAGTATAAGTTTGGGATCCTAGAACGAGAAAATGCTTTTAAGTTCAAATATTCGGGAATTTCCTTGTGCTGAGTGCTGAGTGGTGATGAAATATTGAGAGAGTTTCTTAAAATGTGGCTTATGAGAGAAGTTGAGGGTTTCAAGGGACGAACAAAGTTTGAGTTTAAGAACAGATTATTGGAGAGTATTGAAAAACTATTTGTGTGTAACTTCGTATGTTTACGAAGTGGCCTTTATCTACTTTATACGTATTGTAAAGAAAGCCTTCCCAAGCTTCACTAACATTACAAAAGTGTTTTTAAGTCCTTGAAAAACTTTTTGTGCTCTGGGTAATTTTGTGGAGTATTAGTCGTTGTAAACTGTGTACGAACTTTCTGATCAAGAAACTTAAGGATATTTAGGTGATGTTCCCGTTTTGTAAAACTAAAATTATACTAGTATAAGTATAATCAATTAAGACATGGTTTCACCATAAAATTCAAGATATAAAGGTCGTTTAGACACATTTTTAAATTTTAGGGTTTTGGTGCTGTTTCTGCCTCTGCCACTTTCAGAAATTTAAAAAGAAAAGCGACTTTTACGTTTTAAAAATGCAACCCACAATACACCTGTGTATTAAATTTCAAAAATTCGTGGATATCTTTCAAGATAATATGTATTGAGTTGAATTGTATTAATTGATAAGGGAGTGTGCCGGCGAACGCGCCAGCAAAGAGTCAATAAATAAGTTTCGACAGTAAAGCGAGTTTGTTATATGTACCAGCGCCCGACACAACAATTGGCGACGAGGAAAATTGGATTGTAAATGGTTAATGGAAAATTTGGGATTGATTAAATATTTGTAAAATTTGGTGAAAAATTTAGTAAATTGGAAAAATGGCGATTGCACCTGGTGAAGTATCTTTATCGGCTTCAAACGTATATAAAGTTATGGGCTCGGTGCCACAATTTGATAAAAGTGTAGAGCCTTTTATTAATTATTTGGAAAGATTGGACGCATATTTCGACATCCACGAAACCAGTAACGACGATAAAGTTAAATTTTTGATTGTTTCGATTGGTGCAGATATGTACAAGGTATTAAAAAATTTGGTAGTTCCAGATAACCCTCGAAGCAAAACGTATGATGCGTTAAAGGCCTTGTTATCTAGTCATTACAGCCCTCGGTACATTGAGATAAGCGAGCGATTTAAATTTAATTCAAGGAAACAAAATGAAAACGAGTCGGTTCAAGAATTTATAATCGCTTTAAAACAATTATCTATCAATTGTAATTTCGGAACATTTTTAAATCAAGCATTGAGGGATAGATTAATTGTCGGTTTACGAAATGAAGTAATGATAAGAAAGTTATTGTCGGAAAAAAATTTAACGTTTGAATCTGCATCGAAAATGGTTATGGATATGGAGGCGATAGACAAGCAATCCAGTCAAATTAAAAAAGATGGTAGTAACATGTTGTCGGACATTTGCAAAGTAAGCAGTTCGAAGTTATCCAGTTCCAATAGAAATTATGGTAGTAAAAATTATGGTAATGGAAGTAGTAGTCAAGATGTTAAAAATAATAATTCATGGTCAAATAATGGTAATCGGAGTAATGGTTTTGGTAATGGATATGGTAATAGTTATGGAAGTAAAAGTAGTAATTCATGGTCTAATGGTAGTAGATCGAATGGAAATAATGGTTATGGATTTAAAAGATGTGGAAAATGTAATAAAAGTCATCGTGTAGGAAATTGTTCAGTATCCAAATGGGTATGCTTTAAGTGTGGTAAGGTTGGTCATATAGCAAGTTCATGTTTCAGTTGTAAAATTATCCAATGTAATAATTTAGATGTAGTTAGTAGCACCCGTGCATTTAGTGTAGGGTTATTAGTAAATGATGTATACACTAATTTTGAAATTGACACTGGATCGAGTGTAACTCTTATACCTTTTCAATTGTATAAAAAGTTTTTTAGCAATTTGCCATTACTAAAATTTGAAGGTAGCTTATCGGTAGCAAATGGTAAATCGTTAATAACTTTAGGACGTCTAGTCGTTAGTTTTAAATTTAAAAATAGTAATTTCGCTAATCAACATTTATTAGTAGTCGATGATAACGTACAAAAAGCACTTTTAGGTAGGGATTGGTTGAATTTAGTAAATCCAAACTGGAAAAATAGTATTCTTTCGCAGGAGCAACATGGCGAAGTAAATAATTTAAATTTGGAAACTAAAACATTTGTTAAGTCGCTGGAAACTAAATTTTTAAATATTTTCCCGAATAAATTGAACCTTCCAATTAAGGGATTTACGGCCACAATTAATTTGAAAGAGGAGGCCACTCCAATCTTTCACCGTTTCTATGAAATACCTTTCGCTTTAAGAGATGAGGTAAAGAAGGAATTAGAACGCTTAGAGTCGCAATCTATAATAAGTCGAGTTTCGTATAGTCAATGGGCAAGTCCGATAGTGTGCGTTCCCAAAAAATCGGGAGAAATTAGATTGTGTGCAGATTTTAAGGTCACTCTTAACAGGTTTATCAAAGTCGATCAGTATCCGCTTCCGAAGGCAGAAGATATTTTTCAAAAGTTATTAGATTGTGAATTTTTTGTTAGGTTGGATTTAAGTAATGCATATTTGCAGTTATTGGTCAATGAAAATTCTAAAGAATTATTGACGATAAATACCATGTTTGGGTTGTTTCAGTTTAATAGATTGTGTTTTGGGTTAGCTTGTGCACCTTCAATTTTTCAGTCAATTATGGACGAAATTTTACGAGATATTCCTAAAGCTTGTGCTTACTTAGATGACATTATTATTGGTGGTGTCAATCTTCAGCAGTGTAAAAGTACCTCGTTGTTGGTGCTAGATAGGTTAAATCGTCATAATATGAAACTTAATATTGGTAAATGCGAATTTTTTGTTACCGAGTTAGAATACTTGGGTTTTAAGCTAACAAAGAATAAATTAGAGCCGAGCATTAGTAAAGTTGAAGCGATTAGGAATTGTCCATATCCCGAAAATATAACTCAGTTAAAATCATTTTTAGGCATGCTGAATTTCTATCATAAATTTTTGTATATGCCGTGTGAAGTTTTAGAACCGTTGCTTAGGTTAACAAGGAAAAACGTTATTTGGAATTGGTCTCCAGAATGTTGTAAAGCTTTCGAAGAAAGTAAAAAATTGCTGTCGGATAAAGTTCAGTTAGTAATTTTTAATCAAAAGTTACCAATTTTTGTTACATGCGATAGTTCGAGTTACGGCGTGGGTGCTGTTCTTAGTAACGAAGTCGAAGGAGTAGAATTGCCTGTGATGTTTGCATCTATGACCTTAAATCAAACTCAAAGGAATTACAGTCAGTTAGAAAGAGAAGCTTTAGCTATTATTTTTGCGGTTAGAAAGTTTCATAAGTATTTGTATGGAAATGTGTTTACGATCATCACGGATCACGAACCTTTAAAAGTTATCTTCAATCCAAAGAAGAGTATACCGCAGCTTTCGGCGGTTAAACTGCAAAGATGGTGTCTGATTTTGTCGGCATATAATTACACGATTAAGTTTAAAAGGGGCACTTCGATATTTAATGCCGATTGTTTTTCACGGTTACCCTTAGCAAACGAGGTTGATCTGGATGATCAGTGCTGTAATTTTGTGTATCTCAGGGATAATGGTTTGTTGTCTTGTGAGCGAGTTGCAGAGGTCTTACAAACGGATGAAGTGCTGTATAGGGTATTTTGCTTTACGAAGAACGGCTGGCCATTACTTAGTAAAACAGATGATTTGTTTTATTTTTATAAACATAGGAATAATTTTTCAATATTAAACCAATGTTTGATGTTCGGAAATAGAGTGGTTATACCGCAAATTTTAAGACAGGAAATTTTAGATTTAATTCACAGAGGTCATATAGGAATAGTTAGAAGTAAAATGTTAGCCAGAAGTTATGTTTGGTGGAAAGGGTTAGATAACGACATAGAAAAATTTATTTCGACTTGTCAGGTATGTCAGATGTCACAAACTGACAATATACCCAAGGTTTATGTTAAGTGGTCAAAGGAGGAAGGGGCATGGAGTCGCGTTCATGTGGATTTTTTGCATTGTGAGGGAGTTGTGATGTTTTTGGTGGTTGACGACTTTAGTAAGTGGATAGAAGCGTTCGTAATGAATAGTACCACAGCGTCGTTGGTAATTGAGAATTTGGACGAATTATTTTCTAGATTTTCTTTTCCTAAAGTGGTGGTAAGCGACAATGGTCCGCCTTTCAATTCAATGGAATTTAAAAAGTATTTAAAATATCATAATATTAGGTTTATTAATTCGCCGTCGTATAATCCATCATCAAATGGGTTGGCCGAGCGAGGCGTTCAGTCAGTTAAGCGCTTGTTAGTAAAGTCATTGTTAACGAATCAGAAGTATAATGTAAATGTACCCTTTAAACAGAGACTAAATATGTGTTTAAAAAGTTTGAGATTTACGCCAAGTTCAGTGACGAAGGTTGCTCCAGCAAAGATATTATTTAACTATGAATATCGTGTAGAATTGTCAATGTTACATCCGTCAAGTCAAAATTTTAAATTAAGTACAGAAAATAGAAATATAAGGTTTTTTGATATTAACGATAAAGTTTTAGTTAAATCTCCTTTTAAAAATGATAAGGTTTGGTTGTTGGGAAGGATAATGGAGAAAGTTGGTCAGGTAGTTTATTTAGTAAGATTGAAGGATGATGTTGTACGTCGTTTTCATGTAAATAAATTAAAGTTAAGTAATTTAAGTGAAGAGTTTCATCCTCCGAAAAGAATTTTTATGTTCCAATATGATTCTGTGTCTCCTGGAAATGTAGTTCAGGAAGATCAGGATGTTGTAGTAGCAAGTAGTCCACCTTTAGCAATTAGGAGATCTAAAAGAACTGTAAGGGAACCAACTCGTTATCCGCAAATGTAAATAAATGTAAATTTAAAGTATTTTGGTAAGGGGAAAGAAGTAATATGTATTGAGTTGAATTGTATTAATTGATAAGGGAGTGTGCCGGCGAACGCGCCAGCAAAGAGTCAATAAATAAGTTTCGACAGTAAAGCGAGTTTGTTATATGTACCAGCGCCCGACACAACAACTAACACTATTGGCTCTTTTACAGGGGAAAATTTCAATGCTAGTGATACTAGAACTATTATTAATTTTGTGTAACTGAAATCTCCAAAATTTATTAAATTTATAAGTTACCTATTTAGAGAGGAAGAGCAAGCTCCCTGCACTTATGCTACTTAATTGAACCCATTGTACCACCTCCAAGCGGTCTTCCCGTACCCTTCAGATCTCGAGCCATCCTACTTGTAGGATAAACTCCAGAATTCTGACGGAAGGGGTGGTGTTTATTCTAGCCATGTCGAGTCAGAAGTCGCCCATCACTGATCTTCTTATCGACGTTAGGGCCGGACAGTAACAAAGCACATGTTCAGAAATTTCGTCTTCTCGCATCCACGACATATGGGATTATCTACAAATCTTATAGCAGCAGCTCTAAGCACTCCAGCAGTAGACTAGAGGTTACCGAGCAGGTGTTCAAGGCTTGCAAGGCAGCCTTACTGTCAGTCGATATCAGTATTTTCCTGTTCAGGATTTCATTCCCATCAGTTCAGTTCGAAAAACTGAGACATATTTCCCCAGTGATAGGCTACTGTTGAGGGCAAGCGAAGGTGAGTAAACACCTACTCCAGATCTCTTTTGATTCCATTAATTGAATCCATTAGAGACTTGAAAGTCTCCTTTGAATGTATATTTTGAAGAGATACAGTCTTCATCCAGCTCCAGAAGAAGTAGCTCCTTGAAGCACGAGAATTTTGGTGTGTCCGTAAATTTCGTTTCTGACAGACGATAGTCCTCATCCCTGCAGTCGAAAGACTGCTTTTGTTGTCATTTCTTCCAATTATAGATCTAGTAGAGGAAGGCATAGCAGCACCTACATTGCTGCTGAGGGTGTGGTTCTCATGGCTGTTATGAGTTATGAAAGAGTGTTTTGTCTAGTAGACATTTCATAGTGGTCTGTGTGGTTTTGGTCCACCAGACAAGAGCGCATTAGCAAATCATTAGGTCTGATAATGGCAGTGTATAGCCAAAAGGAGATTTTGAGAGAAAGACCCTACGTCTTTCCCACCGCCCTACGCCACTTTCAGAAAGCCAAACTTGCTTTGTAAAATTTCTTTTTTATGTGGCTTTCTCAATTAAGCTTGTGGTGTAGAGTAATGCTTAGATACTTAACTTCGCTCACTAGATTTAGAAAAATTGTGTACACCATTTTTCTGTTATTTTAAAGAGCTTCTCTTAGCATGTCGCATAGATTGCTCTCAAATTTGCCTGACTGCAGAGTCGAGATGATATGATAAAAACCATGGTCGTTGAGGCGTCTGATAAGACTGTCTACGACCATGTTCCAAAGGAGTAGGGACAGTACCCCTCTTTAGGGGCAGCAATAATACCTTTTTAAACTTTTAATTTAAAATGGCGGATAGTATAAAGAGAGTCTTGGGATTTTCGCGTTCTCAACAAGTTCAAAGATTTTCGTCGAAATAAAATAGACGTAATCTGAAAAAAAATTGCAACAATCTTCAAGGATAATAATTACGAAGAATATTCAAAATTTCCATTTCCCCAAATTTACTTTTTTCCGTTCCATTAAACTCAAATTGAGCCACTTGGGTTCCAGTTGAGCTATTTTAAGCACTTTAGGAATAATTTCCAATTGTTTTCGTTTTTAGTAAATAATTTTAGAAAAATGTACACAAAAATGAACCCTCGACAAAAGCGCCAATAACTTTGTCTCGAGAGTAAATTTAGTGGAATTGAAAGCCGTTTTAAAAGCCTCCAAATAGACTCCGTATAAAGTGGGCGATTTTAATTCTTTTGTCCTTTGCTATAAGCGCCGTTTATCCTTACACTTCAGTTGGAAAAAAAAATGTTTGGGAAGATATAAAAAAATATTGAAAAACCATTACGAGCCATCAAAGGCTATCGCGAGAGTTGCCTCTTAAATAATTTTTTTAAATAAGAAATTTATTGTTGCTCTTTCGTCTTTGTTTAAAAAGTGAAAGCAAACATAACATGCATAAATATACAATGTCACGCTATTATGTTATGTTAGGTACATTCTACATGTATGTATGTGAAATGATCGACCACATTTGATTGAGATCTCGTCTTTAGTTATTAACGAGGCTTGACAGTAAATGGTCGTGAATAAATTTCCAAAAGTTGATCCCCTTCTCGAACGAGTGGCGCAGCACATTGGAAAAGAAAACTTGCCGAAAATAAAATAGTGTCGGAAGATGATCTGATTTGTTGCGAAAAAAGTGAGTGCGTTTCGTCTCAATTTTTTTGGCGTAAAAATTAGAAAACGAGCAGAATTGTGCGGAAATTCAGTGCACGTTTCTTGTTTCCGCTTGTAAATGTGACGTCACAATCGAACGAAAAACAATTGGCGAATGCAATCCACGATTCGAATATTGCAAATAAATTGAATGATTTCGACTTAACTCTTTTTTAATAGTTGCTCAATTGCGCAATCGGGTAATTTCCCATTTAGAAAAAAAGGTGGCAAAGTTTAAATTTTTACCTCATTAACCGGTTCTTTAATTTTTAAATAAATAAATATTTGCGTTACTTATTTGTTGTTAACTTAACAAGGCATGACATCACGACTTTCGTTTGTTGCTAATAATACGCGTTTTTTGTAAATTTAAAATGAATGCGTCTCATTTTCTAATTTCACTTACTTTTTCTTCACAGATGGGTAAGATTTCCACCCTAATATTAACGCTTTTGTTCATTTCCGCAATATCCTGCTTTTCGTCGTACTCACCAGATCCAGATTATAAAGCGGTTTTGAAATTGTCTCTCCTATTTTACGAAGCTCAAAGATCAGGACGATTACCTCAAAATAACCGAATTAAATGGAGAGGCGATTCCGCCCTTAATGACAGAGGGCTAAATGGGGAAGACCTAACTGGTGGATATTACGATGGTGAGAAATTTTATTAAATTACAACTTTTTCCCTTTCCTACGCGAAAATTGTTTTTTATAGACCTCATTTAATTACGAGAGTTGGAGCAATTAATAGTTTGCAAGGTACTGATTTGTGCACTAGAGGCCACTATATTTTAGACCATTAGGTCATTCATAATAACCATTTAGAAATTAAAAAATTGTATAGGGCTTGTATAGGGCTAATAGCTTGTGCTAAATATACGATTATTATTAATTAAAAATGCCTCTACTCTAACCCCACATCAGACAATATCCAACAACTCTTCGATCTGTTCAGCACCATTAGCTACCCTTTTAAACCCAATCTTTTCATATCACGTTCATTCAAGACCATTAGTCAACTTTTCAGGACTTGCACGACTTTTCTAGTCCGTTTAAAATAATTAACCGAAATTTCGAGACGGAATGTCTCGAGCCAACTATAGGAAGACCTTAAACTCGCGTTTTATTGTTTCTCGATATTGACTTAATTTTTATTCCAAAAGCTGCACCCCTAAAATAATTATGTATTAGTTAGTTACTTTTTCTTCTCTCTTTCTGATTCTGGTCTCTACTGCGTTTTTTTAAATTTCTGCCCTATTTGGGTAGTTTTCTACAATTCTTCTACACTTATCGCTGATTTGTAATATCTCAAATCAGTTTCATTTCTCCTCAAACTGACTAAACAGATCATTCTGCCTATTTACAGTTTTTTCTGAAGACATTCATAGCTGAAGCTTCTCCTCTCCTTTCTCTTCTCAACTACACATAGTTGGTTATTAGGAACTTATTCACTGTTAGTAATTGCTCTGCGTTATTTTCTACGCCAAGGCTATAGTATGTGCAATGTGCACGCACGCCATTTAAATCAAACAGATTTTCAAGGAACTCGGTAAATTTATAAAAGTTGTCACGCTCTAAGTAAATTTTTCTACAGCCCCAGGCCAGTGAATTTCCTATTTCTACCTGTGCCATGGCTCAGAATTATGCGGAAGAGGTTTGGTCGTTTGGTGGTAATACCAATGCCCGTTACCTCATAAAGATTAACGTTTCTGTATTTTCCCAAGATTTGACCTTGGCGTGAGTAACAACTTTATTCTTTCTAGTTAGTACAAGGCTCGAAGCTTAGCCAAGGGCTATAATAAGACACTGAGGGCCGTAATGGAAAGTTCTGCTCGTGCTCCACACGTATACGCACTTGAGGCCTACTCATGTTATTTCAAATAAATTGGATCAGTAACTGCACGTTTTTGAACATTTGCGTATTATTAAATTGTACTTTCTTGGGTAAATGTGTAGCTGCAATTACATAAAGACCTATAAGAGATTTGTGATATTTAGATTGACATAAATAAATATGGATAGACAAAAAAATCAGAGAGATAGATTCTTATAGCGTGCCAAAAAAGTACCAAAACTGTGTTTTGCTCGAACTGGCCTGGCCTGAAGGTTGACTTTTGTCACTGAATTCTGATTTTTATCTCAGAATTCCGAGTTTTCACTCCGAAACATGAGTTTTCTTTTTAAAATTTGAATTCTATTTTTACCTAAAAAAATTGCTTTTTGTAGAATTCTGAGTTTGTCTCAAAATTCTGACTTTTATCTTAAAATTCCGACTTTCATTTTTGAAATTAGAACTTTTATTGTTGCCTAGATTATGGTTTAAAATCTGACTTCTGACTTTTACTCTAGAATTTTAACTTTTATCTCAGAATTCTGAATAATATATTTAAAATTTGAAGTTTGTAAAATTGTAGAATTGAATTGTAAATTGAAAATTGACAGAATTGTAAAATTTTGATTTCTTTTCAGAATTCTGACTTTTACTCAGTTCTATCTCAATATTCTGGCTCTTATCCGGAATTCTAAGTTTAATTTTTTTTTAACAAATTACTTTTTTGTAGAATTCGGAGCTTTACCTCAGAATTCTAACTTTGAACTTAGAATTCTGACTTTTTTTCAGAGTTCTAAGTTTTATGTTCGAAATTTAAAGTTCCATTTTTGCCTATAAAATGGTTTTCTTACAGAATTCCCAGTTGAATTATTGAAATATAAAGTTCTTATTTTATTTTGGAATTCTGAATTTATTTCTGAATTTAGACATGAATTCTGACTGTTATCTCAGAATTCCTAGTTTTGTTTTTGACATTCTAAATTTTATGGTTGCCGAAACTCAAGTGAATTCTGAGTTTTATCCCAGAATTTGGCGCTTATGTCACTATTGTGAATATTATTTTTAAAATTTGAAGTTTTAATTGTCTAAAAACTTGTATTGTAAAATTCTGGGTTTGTCGAAAATTCAGCTTTTTTTGAGTTCTCTTTTACTATTCTGATTTTTATCTCAGGTTTCTAAGTTTAATTTTTGCATAAAAAATTGTTTTTCCGTGGTATTCTGAGTTTAACCCTAAAATTTTAACTTTTATCGTAGAATTCTGACTTTTTCGGAATTTCAAGTTTTATTTTCGAAATTTAAAAAAAATTTGCTTATAAAATTGTTTTCTCACTAACTTCAGAGTTGAATTACTGAAATATGAGTTTTATTTTTCCCTAAATACTTGTCTTGTAGAATTCTGAATTTATCTCTGAATTCTGACTTATTCCGAGTTTTATCGCAGAATTCTGACTTCTGGATTCTTGTTTTTGATATTCTAAGTTTTAGACTTAAGAAATAACTCGTGTGACTCGTCTACACTTTTGTAATAATCACCAATACCAATACCGTGGCTACAATTTGTGTTTTGGCATGAGAAGGCTTTGTCGAGATAAGCGCGATCTTTACAGCTTCTATAGAATTTAATTTCGAAAGCAACTTTTTTCCTTGTGCCCTCATCTTTTTATTAAATGCTCTTGTATAATTATAATTACCTTTTTGCTCATTGCACCCTCGTTAATTGCAAATAATGAATTTTTTATGTTTTCAGCGAGCGATTTTGTTAAATTTGGCTTTACGATGGCATTCACGACGACAATTTTAGCTTGGGGATTATTATCGTACGAAGATTCCTATAAAGCGGCAGGTAATGACAAAAAGAAAATTTTTTTCAATTTAAAAGTATAAATGGAAACTCCGAAACATAAAAATTAAAATTAAATATTTAAAAACATCAAACTTTATGCTAAAAAGTGATTATTTTAATGTAAAAATATTTAAAGAGGATCAAATCGGAGAAAGAACAGAAAGAGAAGGAAGTTAATTGAGTTTTATTTTCAGATCAATATAAAGAGGCTTTGGATGCTATAAAATGGGCCAGCGATTACTTCATTAAATGCCACGTAAGCCCTTTTGAATTTTACGGACAAGTGGGCGATTTCTTTATCGACCATCGCTATTGGGGCCGTCCCGAAGAATTAAACACGACGCGACCCGCTTATAAAATTGATATCAATCATCCCGGTAATACGCAAATTGTTTTTGTTTTCAAACTTCCTTTCGACAAATCGTGGCTAAAAGTAACTGTTTCCTTCTTGTTCCAGGTTCGGATCTCGCCGGAGAAACTGCTGCGGCTTTGGCCGTCACGTCGTTGGTATTTAAAAGCGTAAACGAGACTTATTCACAATTGTCGCTTAATCATTCGATCGAATTGTACGAGTTTGCTGTTAGCTATCGTGGTCTTTATCACGAAACCATACCAGGTGCCAAGACGTATTATCAGTGAGCTCATTAACTTGAGAAATTTCATTCGTTTTCAATTTAATTGCGTATTTTCAGGTCGTTGAATTACGTCGACGAATTGGCGTGGGCTGCAGTTTGGCTGTATAAAGCCACGAAAGATGAGAAGTATTTAAACGACGCAGAAAAATTTTATTCGGCGTATAAAGTTGAAGACGATAACAGTATATTTTCATTCAATACGAAAGCGCCTGGAGTTGAAGTAAAAAAAATTTTTTCAATTACTTTTATTGCGCGGCTAATCGAGAAAAATGGTTTTAGGTACTTTTAGCGGAAGAAACAAACAAAGGGAATTATTTGAAGGCGGTCGAGTCGTTTTGTGATTACTCGATAAATAATCAAAAACGCACACCTAGAGGATTGGTGTTTTTTGATAAGATGGGCACGTTGTCGTTAGCCTCAAATGTCGCCTTCCTTTGTCTTCAGGTGATTTAGCCAAATTGTTCTGGTTCAGTTGTACGGATCTTGCAGTCTCGCGTTTGATAAGCTCAGTGCTAGCCAAACTACCTTCATACAAATACAAATACAAAAAGTTCTCCGATTAACGATCCGTATAAACTGAATCCTTTTGAAGCGTTTTAATTTAATTTTAAATTTGTTTTAGGCAGCGAATTTAAACATTTCACAGCCAACTTACGTTAGTTTTGCCAAACAACAGATTAATTACATGTTGGGCTCAAATGGACGAAGTTACGTAGTTGGTTACGGAAATAATTACCCGCAAAACCCCCATCATTGCGCAAGGTAATTAACCACTTAGAGTCAATTCTCTTAAAGCTATTAATTTGTGCCTTTTTTTACAGTTCGTGTCCAGATTTACCCAAACCTTGCGGGTGGGACGATTATAAATCGAAAGGTCCAAATCCGCAAGTTTTATACGGTGCTTTAGTGAGCGGTCCAGATCAGAACGACTTTTACGAAGATATAAGAGACGAATTTTTGTACAATGAAGTCACTTTAGATTATAATGCCGGATTTCAAAGTGCAATAGCTGGACTTATTCAATATGTTAATTTGGTATAATTAATTTTAGTTCGAAACTGTGTTATTAATTAATTAAGGCGTTTTTTTTTAATATACGTGATTAATTTTGTTAATTTTCCGATACGTAATACTTCACTTTTCATGCTTGCATTGGCCCCGTCACTCTTTCCAGTCTTGTAATTTTTGAGGAATTTCGTCTGTACCTGTTTATCTGACTTTGAGAACTGTAGTGAAACTGAAACCCCAGGCCGTTAACAAAAAGGTAGACTAATACGTAAGAATTCTAACAATAATTAATTGAGCTATTGATGATTTTAAGCGTGCTCACTGCTCACTAGAAGAAAAGCCCAGGCTCCATTTCTGCAAAGAGTAGTTCACATTTCTTTAATTAATTTATTTTTATTTCTCCGTGTAGGGGAAATTGGCTGAGGTAGAATTCTCGTTTTGCCGGAGATTGATGGCCATTTTTCTACGGTTTTTTCCATCTGAACCATCAGTGCTTTGAAGTCGCTTCTTTTGAAGTACAGGTAATGTTAGTTTATGGGCTTTTTCGGGTCTTCTCTCTTTGTGCTACACCCATCTTTTTCCTCCTGCCTCTCTTCTTTTCCATCTGCGCCTTGTCTTCTTCTCTCTTCAAATTCCAAAGCTTATCTTCTCATCTTTTTAACATTTGAATATTAAGAAATTGTATAGGCTGTACAGAGAAAATTGGAAAATAGCTTTTTGACTTCTATAGGTTTAACACAGTTGGGGGTGTACTTAAAGTACTTTAAAATTTAAATAAGAGGGATTTTACCTGACCATTTGAATATCTTATGAATTCTATTGTTACTTGTTCTTATTGTTAGCATCCCCCTTATTTAAATTTTAAAGTACTTTAAGTACACCCCCAACTGTGTTAAGCCTAGAAGTCAAAAAGCTATTTTCCAATTTTCTCTGAACGAACTATACCTGGCCCTGCTACACATTGAGTTATTCTGAGATAGGGTTGTGATAAAGTTTCAAACTCCTCTTTTCATTACAAAACTATTATAACCTTTAGACTGTATCTGCCTGTCCTCGCCTCTTACAAGCGTTTCTAAAAGCTACGAATTTCTTAATAAAATGCTTCGCTTGGAAAATATTTCACTCTGTTTCTTCTTGTTGGAGAACAAGGGGCGAAATTTTTGCTAAAATTACTACCCTTTTTACGGGACTGCAAAAGAGATATTTTTGTGGGCCACAACTTTGTTTTAATTGTTGCTCCGTCATTAAAATAGCTAAAAACCAATAATGGAACAAATAAATTATTATAAACCGATTTTCTAATAATTCACATCAATAAAGTTACTTCTAGGTAAGTTTATTGCAGTAGTATATCACTTGTAAGGCCTTTAGATCCTAATATATTATCCCAATATCGCGGTACGCTTATTTAGAGACTTATAATCCAATTCAAATAGATTTCTCTGTTTAAATTAACTATCGTTTTGAAATCGTATACAAACACGAGATGTGCTATCTACAAATGTCTGTTCTAACTTCTAACCTCTTTGCGTAACAATTAAGACATTTTTAGGCTTTTTCAACAGAGAAGGGTATCAAGTTTAAGTCATGGTGACGATTCAAAAATCAAGGGGCGCTTGGCTAGTATTGATAATATTTCGCCAAGGCGTTGTCGAAGACGTTGATGGTCTTTTTTTGCTTACATCTCGAAGATGGCCGCTAGAGAAGATTTGAGAATTTGTCTTATTCTCGACAAGCTCTTTGTGTAAACTTCTGCGGTATAGAGAGACCGCTTCGTTCTACTGCTGGTGACTTTACCACAAGTAGAGAGGTATAATAATGAATAATCTTCTTCAATTGCATTCTTCTATTGATTCTATTGAGCCTTTCTGTGGGTGGCGGCGTGAGTCACCAACACCAAAAAAGAGCGGTCTCTCTATATCGTACATGGGTACATGGTACATCTATCAAGAATTTGTCGAGTTTTGTTTTATGAGAACAACCGCTTACTTACGCTACAACTTACAAAATAGTTTCTAGATGAAGATGTAAGCGTGCCTGACCTTTTGTGCCCGCCATTGCCTTTGGTGTCTTTTAAACCAGGACAATAAGCGGCCACAGAGAGAACTTTATGAGGGATACACTGCCTAGCTTTTGCGTGCATAAAGTACCTACTTCCTGCTGGACTGTGAAAAACTATTACTGTATTAGTATTTACAAACAATATCCTAGTCCTTATCAGCTAGGTTGAATCGAGATGATTAGAAAATTCTAGTCCTGCCCGTATTAGTCCCAAAGAAACTGTTAATGCTCTCTACAAAGAGACAAAGACATCTATCACAGCACAAGCTGTAGCTGCCAAGACGAAAATATTAGACCTCCCTAGAGTAATAATGTCAATTCTTTTAACATTTACAATATAATCTACGTTATAGAACTTCGAACCACCCTTCTTAACAAAATTCAACTGATGGTTCTATACTAAGTATGGGGTCGCTTGCAAACTGATGGGCACGAGTAACTTCTTCGGGGACGAGCTTACAATGAGTCCAAATTAGTGTGACTTTAAGCCAGTATTATGAGTTAGCTTCACCACCTTACCAGAAAATTAAAAATTCAAACCCAAACCAGCTGTCTCTAAAACAAGCTGCCAAATAACTATTAGGTAATAGTTACTGAAATGGTTTTTCGCCAGTTCAAGAATGGAAATTGGGATTTAGACAAACATATATGTATATATGCAATTTTTAGCAAGATTTTGTGGACCATAATGTATAATACGATCTGTTGAAGTGCTTCCCCCAAATCAGTGAGAATTAAATTTGTAGATTACATCTTTTGAAGAGTTTACCGCGAGTCGCCATCATCAAAATATTTCGTAACACCCAAAATAATATTAATGAGATTTCATCTAAAGACTGCAAGTGAGTTCACCTTGAGAATATCATAATTTCTTAGCGAAAACCTTGAAAGAAAATACGTTCTTTTAACAACAGTTATTATAATCGTTTAGCATTGTCTTGAAGTGAACTTTCTACTACTAATCGACCCAATCTTTAAATCTTCGATCTCATGACTTAAATATCCGAGTAATGCTGAGAATCGTCATCAGCTTAAGCTTACTAGCTACTATTGAAGCTTCAAAAAATAAAATTAGTAAAAAAGCGGCAAATTATCCCAATTAAAAGAAGTAGAAATGTCTAATAAGGCTCAAATTGGCCTCGATTCGTTTCAAATAAAACCTTCGCAACTATTTAGTCGTTAAATTAAATTATAGTAATGACTAATGAATTAAAGAGCGAAGTTTTAATTCTTAATGGATTAATTTCGAGTTAGACAATAATAAACCGCGATTTCTTCAGTCACGAAGAGTTCTTTCACTATTTGCTTACAACAAATCGCAAGCCGCAACCGTAGTGTCTTGAAAAACTCCGGAGTGTTCGTTCATTAAGTTGGTTGTTATGGTTTTAAATTTTTGTTTTTAACTTTTTGGATTTCTGTTTTTTACTAAAAGGTAGGTAACGACTTATTTTATTTTTTTTATTATTAAAAATTAGTCGATTTGTTATTTTTTACGTAACCGACGAATTCGTTCGAGTACCTATTGGATTGGAAACGTATAATTTTGTAACGGTTGACAAAAATTTTAAAAAACAAACAAAAGTGTAACAACAATTTACGCTTGTCGGATATGTAATTATTAGGTAGTACTTTTTAAAAAGATATCGAATTGCATTTACAATTTTTAAAATCGATGTCGAATTATACAACAACCGAATTCGTTTCGACTACTTTTGAGTCGTTGATTTTGATAAGGATCTTTAATTTATTGTTAACAACAATAATTAAAGAGGATATTTAGTAAATTTTACAATTTTGTAATTTATCACACTTTTTGACGGTCTAATCAAACAAAATTTATTACACAAGTCCAATTATACTGTCCGTCATTTGAAATTGAAATAAATGTGTGGAGATTTCAACGATAGGTGACGGAAGAAAACCTCCAAGGTTTTTAAAAATATTTAAAATGGAAATTGTCGCGTATTACTTTAACATCGCAACATTATTACTATTACGAAACGATTTTTTAATTTCAAATTTTTGCCGATTTTACGCGATAATTTTTATTCGCCAATAGTTGAATAGTTTTGAGTTATTTCACAATTCAAAAGTCACGCTATATCTATAAGAGTTTTTTAACTTCTTTAAATCAAGGTTTTATTACTAATTAAAGG
Source organism: Malthinus flaveolus (assembly GCA_950108345.1). NCBI lineage: Eukaryota > Metazoa > Arthropoda > Insecta > Coleoptera > Cantharidae > Malthinus > Malthinus flaveolus. The sequence continues at coordinate 2,313,194 of OX467288.1, forward strand.
CTTAAAAATTGCGGGGGTGACCAAAAGGACTAATTAGAATTTATGTTAAAGAAACTTAATCAACTAGCTCGAGCCATTGCTCAATGGGGAGGTCTCTAAACCTTCTCGCTTCGTGGCTTCCTCAAGTGTCATTTTCTAACCGTGTTCTTAGATTTAAAAAATACGCGATAGTTCCGTTTATTGGGCAACGATGTCATAACAACCTTTAATTGCATCCTTAGAGAACCACAGTAACCAGAAGGAAAACCGAAATGGAGACAAATCGAAGGTTGTGTGCAATTTTTCGCTACGCCGCTCATTTCACGTAACTGTAGTGCCATTTTTGAAATTTGTTAAAAATACAACAACAGATAAATGTCGATGAAAGTTGTCGTAACCTATACAGATAGCCATCAGAGAGGGTTGGTTTTGGCTTGAGCATAATTTAATTGATTGGTCAGCTACTTGGGATCACAACAGAGGTAGGTTGTATAACTTCTTTTTCAATTAAATTTATGCCAAAAACACGAATTGATGATCGTAGTAAAGATTTGGCTATGAACTATTTTTTGTTTTGTCTTCTTTCTCTTTTTTTTTCGTTATAAGAATACTGACGGCTGTACATTCTGTGACCATGAAATATACAAGTCATAATCAATTATCTAGTAGGTATCTACTGCCTAATACAACTACACGTCTGTTGTTGATCACTGCGTCATTTAATCAGAGTGAAAACTGTCACTTTTATTTTGCAATAGCTTATCGACAACTTAGGAGCCTCAAGCGTCAAGATTAAGATATTTGGTGAGCCCTCTAACAAGTGTCTTGAAAATGGGCTAGATAGAATTGGGAATAGAGGTGCCTACATTTTCTACTAAAAACTAAAATTTTTAGTCTCTTAAAGTTTCTCTTTAGGGATACTGCAATAGCTCATTGACAACTTAACACACATAAGGATCACGATTAAGAGATTGGGTGGACCCTCTAACAAGTGTCTTGTACATTGCGCTAGAATCGTGGATAGGGATGCATTTTCTACTGAACATTGAAATTTTCAGTTTCTTCAGGTCTCTTTTGTAGCTTTTAACGACAGCTTTACAGCCCTAAAGTGTGGAAATTAAGATATTGGGTCGATTCTCTATCTGCTCTATCAAGTGTTTTGAACAAATTGAACATGCCGCTAGAATGGCAGATAGAGGTGCATTTTCTACTGAATATTGAAATTTTCAGTTTCTTTAGGTCTCCTTTGTAGCTTTTATCGACAGCTTTACAGCCCTAAAGTGTAGAAAATAAGATATTGGGTCGACTCTCTATCTGCTCTATCAAGTGTTTTGAACAAATTGAACATGCCGCTAGAATGGCAGATAGAGGTGCATTTTTTACTAAATATTGAAATTTTCAGTTTCTTTAGGTCTCCTTTGTAGCTTTTATCGACAGCTTTACAGCCCTAAAGTGTAGAAAATAAGATATTGGGTCGACTCTCTATCTGCTCTATCAAGTGTTTTAAACAAATTGAACATACCGCTAGAATGGCAGATAGAGGTGCATTTTTTACTAAATATTGAAATTTTCAGTTTCTTTAGGTCTCTTTTGTAGCTTTTATCGACAGCTTTACAGCCCTAAAGTGTAGAAAATAAGATATTGGGTCGACTCTCTATCTGCTCTATCAAGTGTTTTGAACAAATTGAACATGCCGCTAGAATGGCAGATAGAGGTGCATTTTCTACTGAATATTGAAATTTTTAGTTTCTTTAGGTCTCTTTTGTAGCTTTTATCGACAGCTTTACAGCCCTAAAGTGTAGAAAATAAGATATTGGGTCGACTCTCTATCTGCTCTATCAAGTGTTTTGAACAAATTGAACATGCCGCTAGAATGGCAGATAGAGGTGCATTTTCTACTGAATATTGAAATTTTCAGTTTCTTTAGGTCTCTTTTGTAGCTTTTATCGACAGCTTTACAGCCCTAAAGTGTAGAAAATAAGATATTGGGTCGACTCTCTATCTGCTCTATCAAGTGTTTTGAACAAATTGAACATGCCGCTAGAATGGCAGATAGAGGTGCATTTTCTACTGAATATTGAAATTTTCAGTTTCTTTAGGTCTCTTTTGTAGCTTTTATCGACAGCTTTACAGCCTTAAAGTGTAGAAAATAAGATATTGGGTCGACTCTCTATCTGCTCTATCAAGTGTTTTGAACAAATTGAATATGCCGCTAGAATGGCAGATAGAGGTGCGTTTTCTACTGAATATTAAAATTTTCTATTAAATATTAAAATTTTCAGTCCCTTTTGTAGCTCTTAACAACACCAGTACAGCCCTAAAGTATCACAATTAAGATATTGGGTCGGTGATCTATCAAGTATCTTAAGCATGGCGTTAGGATAATGGAAAGAGATGCATTTTTACTGAAAATTAAGATTGTCGGTTTCTTAAGATTACTCATTGAGCATTTTGAAATTGTTAATTAAAAACTTTACAGCCCTAAAACGTCACGAATAGTAATACTGGGTCGACTCTCTATGAACACGGCGCTATAATTAAGGAGAAACGTGAATTTATACTGAAAATTTAAAAAATTGTTACCCTCTTGAGGTCTCTTCTTGACTATTTTGAAATAGTTTATCAACAACCTCATAACTCTAAAGTGTCACATTTAAGATATTAGGTCAACCATCTATCAAGTGTCGCTAGAATTTGGCATAGACGTGTATTTTCTACTAAAAATTAGAATTTTCAGTTTCTTAACTCCTCGACTACTCCACTTGAACAATAGTTGATCAACGACTTTACAACCCTAGAGCAGCACCATTAAGATATTGGGTCACTCTCTGTATCAAGCGTTTGGAACATGTCGCTAGAATTGTGGAGAGATGTGCATTTTCTTACTGGCAACTTTGAGGTATATGCGTCGCGACATCGACGTTTAGTTGACCTATCAATCGTCTTCCTCACGACTGCTAGTCTGCTAGAAGCTTGAAGTTTACAGATAAGTACACTTTCTACTGAAAATTAAAATTTTCGGGTGTTTCAAGACTTTCATATCGTATTCTACAATTTCTCCTCACTCACGTAACATTCAGATAGTGTTTTCTATGGACGTAAAGCAATGATTAATGTGAAATGATGGTAAAATTAGGATTTTAAACAATGCCAAGAGCTGAATTTTCAAACGTTGACCCCACAGTTGGCATAAAGCCCTGTATAATTATTAATTAATAATCAAGTGCCTACTAACAATGAACGCGTAGTTAGAAAATCGCCAGTATACGCCCCACTACCCTTACAAATGAGCTCTTATTTAATAAAAAAAAGAGTTCCGTCATGTAATATTACAGTAATTAGTTAAGACGTAGTCAACATTGACTTACGTGAAAGTTCCCAACTTTGTTAAAACCCTAAAATTACCAAAAAGAACAAAAATGTAGAACAGTTATTGAAATGCGAAAAACAAAGTTTGTTTTGATGCAAGAATTATTACGATGAGAAGAATGCCATTGTTTTTTTTGCAACAATGAAAGGATGCTTATGGGATGATTCAAGTGAGATTGATTGTAATGTATTTAATCGGAGACGATGCTCCAGTTTAACTTTCACTATTTTAATACCAAGGTAAAGCAGACACGCTCTTCAATTTAATTTGTATTAGAGATCTGCAATACAATCGTCACGAAAATTTAAATTTTGACTTCTTCGACGAAGACTTCCTTTGATAAAATCAACGAGTCGAAATGGAATTGATTGAGTGTGTTTTGAAGAAAGCGGGTTAAGAAGTTTTACGTAATTGTAAAGGAAGTGACACTGTTATCCTATTAGGGTATACCTAAGAGTATCACTACTCTTAACGATAAATTGATTTTCTTTTTCTTTCCTATTAAAATATTTGCATAATAATTAATAATTAACATAAGATACTGATTGAATAATTTGGTTGTACCTATACGTATAAATCAACAAATGCCAATTTCGTCTTGTTATTATTAATTGGACGAAGCAGTAATTTTTAGAACTCCTCTTATGTAAAGGCAGTTTTAGTTTTCACTTTTAGGCACCCCCTTCTACTCTGGACACTTCTGGTCCATCTCTACAAACTTCTCTCTTCGTTTACCTTTTCTGCTGGTTAGGAAAAACTCTAATTCATCACTGCTAGGAGTGTCACGACGATCCAGCACACGCTAAATTAAGTGTTGAATAATGCAGAATATTTCTTTACTTGGAATAAATTGCCTCGCCGTATTTTTTTCCACGCTTTAAGCTACAATTTCAAATCGGCAATTTTATAGTTCGATAAAGTTTAAGATGAGCAAAAACCCATTTTAGTGCCCTTAAGTAAAAAACATTTAGATAAAGAACAACGTAAATGGGCAGTTTGTCTTAAGATAAAACGTGATAGATGCGACGATCATGACTTTACATCTAAACGGTTAAATTTACAGTAAAAGACAAATTACCAAAAGTTCACAGTTTGTAATTGATAATTTTCTTCTTGCGTAAAATAGTTTGTAGGGTAAAAAGGTCGAAAAGCAACACTTTTACTCTACTTAAATGTCAAGTTAATTTGTTAATGATCTAAAACGTTCAACTAAATAATATAAAGTGGCCCTATAATGCGGTAAAATTCACGGTAGTGATGAATTATTGAAAGTTGTTTTCGGTTACCTATAGAAAATTCGTAAACTTCACCTACAACATAACTCCAATAAAGTCTGTTATTTGTTAATAAGAAATAGGTGTAACTGTCAAGGTGTAATTGTTACTATCTAAGACGTGATTATTCGTACAGGGACGACCAAACGTCTGGACGCTAAATATGTCGGGTTTAAAAATAACGACTGATGTAGCGTTTTTCCTTTCATGTTGAAGCTAATTCTACAAACTCTCAAAACTTAAAAAAACGGAAATATAGCCAATCAATAGTATGCTCAGAAGCTCTCCCCCATTTCCAAATAGAATTATACGAGGTTTTATATTTGAAATAGAAAAATGAAATCTCATGACCGGTCGAACCGAAATTCTAAAATTGTTAGTGTCACTAGACAGGTACTTTTACAGTCTTCAAGAAAACTTAAAATATACAGTGTGTTGTATTTAAAATAGAGAATTTAAGCCCAGTTTTGGTCAAACCCGAAGTCAAAATCCAAGAAAGATTCAGAAAGACAGTCTTTCCTGTGGCCCTGCCGTAACGACTGTTAATGCTCATCAACTACAGACTTAAAGATGAACAAGCACAGTAGGGTGCCGTCAAAGCGAAAGAGTTTTATTATTGGCTCTTTCCAAAAAGCTGGCAAAATACTGTTCTACAGCTGTCCCGAACTAATATGCGAACAATCGCAGGGACAATCACGGGACACTGTCGACTACACAAACATCTCCACACTTTGGCCTTGGTAGATAATCGCAAATGTCGTAGATGTAAACTAGAAGACGAAACCGCTGTACATGTACATGTATCTAGTGTTAGTTAGTGTAGTTGTAGCAAAGTAGTTAGTGTCCAGCCCTAACGTCAATAAGAAGATCCGTGTTCGAGGACTTCTGACTCGACATGGCCAGAATAAGCACCACCCCTCCCGTCAGAATTCTGGACTTCATCCTACGAGTAAAATAACCTGAAATCTGATGGGCACGGGGAGGCCGCTTGGAGGAAGTACAATGGGCCTGATTAAGTGGTCTAAGTGCAGGGAGCGTGCTCTCCTTTCTGAATAATCTAGATCCAAATCATTCGACAGAAAATATTTACAATGCACCTCTATTCCACATTCTAGCGCTATGTCCAAGACACTTGATATTAGACGGTTGACTCAATATCTTAAATGTGACGCCTTAGAGCTATGAGGTTGAAGATGAGCTATTTCAAAATGCTCAAGGAGAGACCTTAAAAGACTAAAAATTTTCATTTTTAGTAGAAAATTCACCTCTCGATAAATCTAGCGTCATGCTGTTCAAGACACTTCATAGAGAGTCGGCCCAGTATAATTACTCGTGACGTTTTAGGGCTGTAAAGTTTTTAATTATAGATTCAAAATGTTCAAAAAGCGATTTTAAGAAACTGAAAATTGTAATTTTTAGTAAAAAATGCATCTCTCTCTATAATTCCAGCGTCATATTTAAGATACTTGATAGAAGGCCGACCAACTATCATAATTGTGACGCGGAAGGGCTGTATAGCTGTTGATAGTAAATTTTGAAATGCTCAATGGGAGACCTAGAGAGACTAAAATTTTAAATTTTTAGTAAAAAATGCACTTCTACCCCCCAATTCTAGCTCCATGTTCAAGATACTTGTTAAAGGTTCTACCACATATCTTAATCGTGACGCTTGAGGCCCTTAAGTCAAAACCGACAGTTTTCAGTGGCCAAGACACGTATAATTGTCTAGGTGGATTAAGAGCATGCCACGGTTTAATGTAAACCCCACAAAGGTTACCCTAAAAGTCCTTTCTTTTATAAAAGGACGGCTAGCTTTAATCAGTTCGTTGCGAAAGTCTATGAGTTCTTCCCTTCAAAATTGCTGCTACAGGGCGCCAGAAGTATTTGCAGAAAATACAGAAGAAGAAATAAATAAATAAATTGAAACACTGTCAAATACTTCGAGGAAAAAATTTAATTAATATAAAAAAATGAAATCTAGCTGAAGGCTTAAGAATTGTCACAAATAAATTAACAAAATAAACTACTGAAAGGATTATCAAGTTTAAATTCAATTCAACCAATTAAAACAATACATCAGTATGTACGAAAATGATTTTTTTTTAAAACCAAGCCTCAAAGAGTACTAAACACCCGCAAACCAAACGTATCCCGTTCAATAACTCACCAAAATACTCACAAACGAACTTAATCCTTTCCACCAGAAAATATCTCAATCTAGTTTTAGTCCTTATGCAACGTCACTCCGGATATCAACAAGCTTCGACAGATTCTTAGAGGAAGGTCCAAAAAAAATACTTTGATGAGCTAAAAAACAAAACACATCTAGTCACAGATGAATAACACTTACTTTGAGCTACAACAAATAAAAAAACTGAAACTTATTGCTAAATTGTTAAATTGAATTACTTGATGAAATGAACAAAAAAAATATAAAAATTTGAATCAATAAAAAAAAATATATAATTTTAATAATGATACTAAATATACTCCTTCACTCGATGTGACGACGACTTCTTTTTTTTCAAAATTGAAAGATAAAGGACAACTATAATATTTATAACGATTATGGACCTTTTCTATGTCGTTCCAAAATATAGTTTAGATATACATGTAAACGATCGAATAATTAATTTATTGTTATTGACTTCCAAAATAATCAAATAAGCAAAAAAATACAAGGAAAAAAGCTGTTAAAACTTTGACAAAAAGAGCCAAAAAAAAAACCACAACAGCTTTTCCCAAAATTATTAATCTTTTTCTATGTGCTTATAAATTTTTAACAATTATAATTCAGTCTTGTGAAAATAAAATAACAATCAATTCCACGACGACTCGTTCAATTATCGTTCTCAAGGAAACATAATCTCCTATCATAACATGCATACATTTATGTGAATTAATAAAATTTAAATGAATATACAGAGCGCAACAAAATTACTAACGACATTTTGGTCGTTACACACTCCCCCCCCCAAAATATATAACCGTTATCGGTTATATCAACAGCGACTGATACAAATTATCAAAGAAGATATATAAACAAAAAAATAAAGTGAAAACCCATAAAAATCCCCCCTAATAATAAACTTTAATGTTTAAACTATTCCACGAAGTAAAATTTCACACTATTACTCTACCTACAAAACAATAATAATTTCAATACTTCTAATCAACTCGGTAATCATAAGATAAAACAACAAAAGAACTCGTAGATACACCTCACGAGATCAATGTACCTCTGTAGAGCACAAATGCTACTCAATCATCACAATCACACTGTCAACCAATAAGTATGATAATATGCAAACTACTGATATAAAGCTCCTTGTATAGGTATAAAAAAATATAAATAGGTATAAATGGTGACCCACCAGCGCTCCAACCAACCTCCCTAAAGCGTTTACACATAAACATAAAAATGAGAAAGACTAATAATAAAAACTACAAATTAATTCTAATAATTTCAACTTTCGATGCTAACCAAATATAGATAGATCTGAAAATAAAGCTGAAAAATGTCATTGGGCTGAAACCTGAATCAACAATTATGATCAGTTAAAACCTATTTAAGGACTTCATCCAACTAAACTAACCTTAGGAAAACCAGTTCCATTATATCAGGAAAAATGAATATTGGAAACTATCTTTGGATCCAAACTTATATAACTAATAAAAAAACACTGTGTTTAACCAAAAAAACTATCTCCAACTTAAGACCTAGAGAGCGGTTAAACTACAGCTACAATTTTTTAGCAAAAACTCTCTTGCTAAGAAAAATAACAAAACTAAAATACTGAACGATCTGGTTACCGTTAAAAATATAAATGCGAATTAATTTTTCTTACGACTATGAGTCATATCAAAAGTAAATTATCAAAGTCTTTCATCAAAACATACACAATACACACATCGCTACTAAATATTACTCAGGATGAGCTTTAAGATCTTTTACATGAAAGATTCCAAGATCTTTACCATTTTCATTCTTCAAACGATAAGTTAAACGACCTGTAACATCAGTAACTTTACATTTGATATATTTTGGAGCTAACTTTTTTGCAAAACCTTCCACAGCCGTACTTAACACAAAGTTCCTCTTCCAAACAATATCACCTTTTTTAAAAGTGAGAGGACGCTTTCGTAAATCATAGTGAGATTTATTTCTCTCGTACGCATTTTTCAGTTTACCAACTACATCTTTATAAATTTCTGACAAATTATGTACATCAGAAATGATTTGCTCACGATTAGCGAGGGTAACTTCATCAGGTTGCAACTGACCTAATCTACCATAAAAATCACCACTACTCGGAACAGATCTCCCCATGTTCAATAACGAAGGAGTGTGACCAGTCACCTCATGAACCGCATTTCGAATTGCATGAGCGATTTTATAAATATGCGTATCCCATGTACGATGGTCGTCTTTTACATACGCTCTTAAAGACGTACCAATAACACGATTGACTCGTTCAACAGGATTAACCTGGGGGTGGTAATTCGCATTGTACCATATCTTTTGGACATGATATTCCGACATCAAATTTTTAAAAACAGAACCTGTAAACTGACTTCCATTATCACACATCACGATCTGAGGCACTCCGAACAATAAAAAGGTCTCCTCTATTAATTTAGCAATTAACGTAGCGGTAGCCTTTCTTAAGGGATAAACGAGAACAAACTTAGTAAACCAATCCGAAACTACTAATAAATAACAATTTCCTTTCTTAGTACGGGGAAAAGGTCCCATTAAATCAACGGAAATTAGTTGGAAGGGATACTTTATTCGTTTCTCGTTACCCATTAATCCTGGACGTAAATTATGAGATGCCTTACTTCCTAAACATACATCACACTTTCGGACATAACGCGTAATGTCGCGCTTCATACGAGGCCAATAATAAACTTCAGCTATTCTACAAAAGGTTTTAAAAATTCCCAAATGACCTGAAAGAGGATTATCATGAAATTCATGAAGGATTTCTGTACGCTTACATCTCGGCACAACAATCTTCCATTCGACTAAATTTGCGACAATGTTATGACGATTAGGTACATATTTAAACAAAAGCCCATCTTCAACCTTCCAACACGGATGATCGTCAGGGTTAGAATTCAAACGTTCGATCATATTCCTATACCACAGATCTTTGTCTTCATCCCTAATTATAATTGAATTGATATTAAGTGGAGCACGCGAAAGTGCGTCGGGTACAACGTTAAATTTACCTTTTCGATGTAAAATAGTAAAGTCGTATTGAGACAAACGAACACTCCATCTGGCTAATCTACCGGCAGGACTTTGTAATTTACTTAACCACTGTAAAGCCTGATTATCGGTAACGACAGTAAACTTTGCACCTTCGATATAAGGTCGATACTTTTCTATGCCGAAAATAACAGCAGCACATTCTTTTTCAATCGCACTATAATTTCGCTCCGTTCTCGAAAGAGATCGGCTCGCATACGCAACAACCCTTTCATTCTCACCTACACCTTGAACCAAAACTGCGCCCAAACCCACGTCTGAGGCATCAGTTTGTATTATAAACGGTTCCTCAAAACATGGACTGCGAAGAACAGGAGCTGTTACTAACAAATTTTTCAACATATCAAAAGCACGTGCAGCTTCCTCTGACCAAACAATCTTTTGACCTTTTTGCCTACCCTTAATTAAAACAAGAATGGGAGCAGCGACGGTTGAGAAATTAGGTATAAACCGACGATACCAACCCGACATGCCTAAAAATCGTTTAATTTCGGTTACTGTGCGTGGTGTTGGATAATCGACAATAGCAGAAACTTTAGCAGGATCCGTTCTAAGACCTTTCTCATCCACAACAAAGCCTAGATAATGTAATGATGGTCTACAAAATTCACATTTATCAAAGTTTACTGTGAGACCAGCATCTTTCAACTTATTACAAACTCGCTCTAAAGTATTAACGTGTTCTGAGAACGACCTTGAAGCAATCACTACGTCATCTAAGTAAACAAAGACATTATCAAATTCTGGACCGAATAACCTATCCATAAGTCGTTGTAACGTTTGTGGACTATTATGCAAACCAAACGGTAAAACATTAAACTCGAATAACCCCCGTCTAGGTACAGTAAAGGCTGTTTTAGCGCACGAATCAGTCGCTAAAGGAATTTGCCAGAAAGCCTTACGTAAATCAATTGAAGAAAGGTAACGCGCATCCCTAAGTCTATCTAAAATATCGCTAACATATGGCAAGGGATAAGCATCAGGTTTCGTAACCTCATTCAACTTCCTTCCATCAAAACAAAAACGCAACTCTCCTGATTTCTTCCGTACCATAACTATAGGACTATTCCACGCTGATGTGGAGGGTTTGATAACTCCCATAGCTAACATATCGTCCACCTCTTTATTAACTTTTTCTAACATAGCTGGTGAAAGAGGATAATACCTTTGTTTCAAGGGCCTAGCATTATTGGTGTCGATAACATGTTCGACTAAAGTAGTACGACCTAATTTACTTAATCCAATTTCACTAAATTTATCAACAACTTCACTTAAACGATGTTTCTGCTCAGCCGTTAAATCATTACTCGAATGAATCATCCTTGAACTATCGCTTGAATTTACGTGTATCGTGTAACTATCAGACTGAAAATCAGTTGACAAGTTAAACAAATAACAAAAATCTGTCCCTAAAGTCAGTGCGACTCTAATGTCTTCTGATACTAACACACGCAAATGTCGGGTAACAGAGTCCACGGTGATTGGTAAATCAATATAGCCCTCAACAGATTGTATTTGGCCGTCGGCAGTACTCAAGGTGGGAACATTTGAAGTTCGTTGGATTTCGATATTTAAATTTCGTAGAAGAGTTAAACCTTCTTTCCCTAATATGGTCTGATTAGCTCCGGAGTCGAGTAGGGCAAGAAGACGCTCCTTCCCAACCGAAACAATTATATAGGGACGATTGTCCTGGAACATATGTTTAAATAAAGTGTTAACTCTATTATGAGGATTGCAAAATTCCTTAACTACTGAAAGCCACTCTAACCACAATCGTTTTTCGGCCTGTAAATCGTCAGGACCAAAACTTCGGTGACCGTTACCTAAGCTTGGCCTTTTCCGTTTTTTGAACATTTTGAACAATTTTTGTACGTAACATTAGCAGTTCCACATATATAACAAAATAACTTTCTTTCCTCTACGCACGTATGAAACGTATGTCCGCTACCGGAACAGTTAAAGCATTTGGTATTGGCACGCGCCCGATTAAAAGATTTGTGAGGTTTCGGTTTAGTTTCCAGAACTGATAAATTAGATTGCACACTCTGATCCGAATAACTGTGATACGCTAGATCCGGTTCAAGCGGACTAGAAGTAGGTTTAGATTTCTTAACCCTATCCGAATAAAATTTTGCTTGCTCCAGTCGTTGACATAGTGCTTGCAAATGATCTACCGAAACAACATCTATCAATGCCAGCGAAGCAGCGAAATGGGGCTGGAGATTTGGTAGAATATATTGTAATTGCTCGCGTTCACCCGGAAATATAGGCAAACGTCGCATCAAATTTTGCATAGACGCTATAAAAATAAAACACGGTTCATCTAAACCTTGCTTCCGCGCTATAATTTCCTGTATAAGCTCTTGCGCATAATTAAACGGTAAATATACAGATTTAAGACGATGTTCAATTTCGGACCATGACGAAACTTTGTCACAGATAGATTTGTACCAGATTTTAGCTTCGCCCTCGAATAACTCTCCGGCTCCGTAGAACAACTGTTCCTCGGTAACCCCTCTAGATACTTTCAATTCTTTAACCCTCTCTAAAAAAGCACCGACTCCCATTTTCGACCTATCCCCATTAAATGTTAAATTCCATTTATGGATTGAGCCTGATTGACGATGATACATTTGAAATTGAGAGTAGTTAGAATTTGAAAATGGCAAGTGAGGCTGACCCACCGGACTTGACTGCCATTGGGTATTCCCAGGAGGTAAACCTGTAGCAGGGTTTAAAATAGCTTTATAGGTAGTACTAGAACTCAAAACTGGCAAATTTGAGATAGGGGGGTTTGAAAGAACTACCTCCTCTACCTTCGACGGACCGGGTTCATTCTCCGAGTCATCATGACGCATACTGTCAATAACATTAGCTACATCGTTTGCCAAAACATCAGGACTTGCAGCCTTCTCTTCAATGACGTCAATCTGCTCCAACAACATATCGAATAATCGTTCAACGTCTGCTTTGCCCTTATCATCCAACTCTAATTTCTTCACATAAACTAACCTATGTAACAAATGGGTGTACTTGGTAAATAAACTTTTCGCGGTGTTAGTATCCGGTTTCTCTAAAAAATTCGCCAGCTCTTGACGAAGAGAATCAGTTCTCATTAACACATACTGAATTTGTTCTCCTATCCCGAATCTAACTAAAGGATAATTCCTAATTTTGCTCGCGTCTGCCTTCTCCTCATTAAGAACAGCTCTTAAGAGTTTTCTTTTAACTAAAACATTTTTATCCCGCGGATCTATATCTCTAATAGCTAACTCCCACGACAACTCCTCTGAACTTAAATAATTTATCGTATACATATCGAAATAAAAATTGGAAAGAATAAACGAATAAGTGAGTATCACCTTAAAATTATATAACAAAATGAAAGTCAGTTAGCAAGCAATTTTGAAAGAACCTAAATTTTGGCCTAAACGTTGAGGCGCCAAACTCTTTGCCACGGTTTAATGTAAACCCCACAAAGGTTACCCTAAAAGTCCTTTCTTTTATAAAAGGACGGCTAGCTTTAATCAGTTCGTTGCGAAAGTCTATGAGTTCTTCCCTTCAAAATTGCTGCTACAGGGCGCCAGAAGTATTTGCAGAAAATACAGAAGAAGAAATAAATAAATAAATTGAAACACTGTCAAATACTTCGAGGAAAAAATTTAATTAATATAAAAAAATGAAATCTAGCTGAAGGCTTAAGAATTGTCACAAATAAATTAACAAAATAAACTACTGAAAGGATTATCAAGTTTAAATTCAATTCAACCAATTAAAACAATACATCAGTATGTACGAAAATGATTTTTTTTTAAAACCAAGCCTCAAAGAGTACTAAACACCCGCAAACCAAACGTATCCCGTTCAATAACTCACCAAAATACTCACAAACGAACTTAATCCTTTCCACCAGAAAATATCTCAATCTAGTTTTAGTCCTTATGCAACGTCACTCCGGATATCAACAAGCTTCGACAGATTCTTAGAGGAAGGTCCAAAAAAAATACTTTGATGAGCTAAAAAACAAAACATGTAACGCGCCACCATTAATGCGCCGGTAGGGATTTTGGTGAAGGTTAGAAACGTTAGTATGAAAACTTGGGAGAAAAGGACAAGTTGTTTTCTTGTTAGTTAATTTGTTTTCTTTTAATTAAGTTGTTCTCTACTAAGTTTACTTTACAAAATAAGTGTAATGTTTTAATTTGTAATTTAGTTACCCACTATTAAATATTTCTTTGTGTAAGTAAAAGGACTAATAAAATTTATTTACCCGTTACAAACACATCTAGTCACAGATGAATAACACTTACTTTGAGCTACAACAAATAAAAAAACTGAAACTTATTGCTAAATTGTTAAATTGAATTACTTGATGAAATGAACAAAAAAAATATAAAAATTTGAATCAATAAAAAAAATATATAATTTTAATAATGATACTAAATATACTCCTTCACTCGATGTGACGACGACTTCTTTTTTTTCAAAATTGAAAGATAAAGGACAACTATAATATTTATAACGATTATGGACCTTTTCTATGTCGTTCCAAAATATAGTTTAGATATACATGTAAACGATCGAATAATTAATTTATTGTTATTGACTTCCAAAATAATCAAATAAGCAAAAAAATACAAGGAAAAAAGCTGTTAAAACTTTGACAAAAAGAGCCAAAAAAAAAACCACAACAGCTTTTCCCAAAATTATTAATCTTTTTCTATGTGCTTATAAATTTTTAACAATTATAATTCAGTCTTGTGAAAATAAAATAACAATCAATTCCACGACGACTCGTTCAATTATCGTTCTCAAGGAAACATAATCTCCTATCATAACATGCATACATTTATGTGAATTAATAAAATTTAAATGAATATACAGAGCGCAACAAAATTACTAACGACATTTTGGTCGTTACAAGCATAGGTAGTGACTTTTATGCTTCTCAAAAAATTTGTATTTCATAACTAGGACCCCCTTCTTTCGGCGTTAAAACACATCACTGGTTATTACGTCGGGGATGGTTGATTGGTTACTTTTGAAATTTCCAAAAAATATTAAATTAAAATTAATAATAAAATTATTGTCACAAAATATGGCGTGCGTCGGAATTCCAAAAAACAAACGATTTATCATGGTTAGTTATGTCATTAATTTATTCGTTCAATTTTTTGTTTGTTTATTCAGTACATTGATCTGATCACGTCTTACTAACTAACAAACTGTCTTCATAATAACTTTAACAAGTATACAGGGTGTCCAGATAGACGTATATTATACGCGATCTAATTCACTTCGTTCAGAGGCTATTTCTCGGCTGATGAGACCCAATATTTTTTTAAGTTCGTTACTTTACCTTCTACAACTTGGAATTGACAGTCTTAAGTAATCTTTTTATTAGAAATTTTATAGGTATTTATTAATACCGCAGCTGTAACAGAAAACATAATTATTTAAATTAAAAAATTAAATTACCAATTGTTAATAAATTAACCGTAAAACTTTTGCTCGAAGAAAATTTGTAACGCGTTTTGATTTTTAAACTATTATGCCCTTTTTTGGTTTAGACCCTAGCGATAGTGAATAATTCGTAAAGAACCTAATTGGGAAACTAATCAAATTAATTCTTGTATTCGCCTAAATTATTAATCAAAATTCCCACAAAGTTGCAAAAATTATTTTTTAATTACAATACATAATTTTCTCACACTTCGGGCGTAGGTATTTAAATTAACGAAAAAATTAGTTCACAATTTTCATAATTTTTATGTTAAATTAAATTATTTAATTGCCTATTATTACTTAAGTAGTAACGAAATTAAAAGCAAAAAATTAATTTATTTAAAAAATTATGCAATTTGTACACTTTATGATATAGGTAAACAAATTAATCTACGACCGTTAGTTTTTAAACCTTTCGGTCATTAATTTTCACGCGGAAATCGGATTTAAAGAGCTTATTTTTTAGTGACAGTACTGGAACGCGTATAATTGAACGATCGGATTAAAGAGAATTAATTTGGACGCCCATACGTCCGAATTATTTAAAAACAAATATTAGTTTAGCAGACAAATTAAACGCCTTTTCTTGTAAATGTTCAATTAATAATAATTACTCTTTTTCAACGAGAGCTCACTGTTATATATTGTGGGTCGTTTAATTTAATTAATTTGGACAAAAAATCGTCGCATACCTATAAATACCTTTAATGCTCCGATGTGTTTTAGTTAAATTTGTTTTTAATTACTTTTTATGCGATAAAGATTTATCGGTGCGACTTATGAAAGTTCGGGCAATTGGGTCAAAGTTTTGTAACGATCTGTATATCGATTTTAATTTTTTAACGCGTATTTACGCTTTAATAAATTATTATCAACTAAGCCGGCGTAGTAAAGTCTACAGAATTATAAGTTTACGTGTTTACTGTGTTGGACTGACAGACGAAACAGACAGACATGCAGAGAGACAATAGTTGGCAGTCCACAGGTCTATCGGCTCGCCAATTAATCAAAAGGCTAGTCGACTGACCTACAGATTGACAACTAGCCAATGTTACGTGCTTGGACAAACAGACGGAGAGAGTTGTAGGTTGTAGACGGACAGACCGACCAAACAAATCTTCGCTTTCTTCGGGTGCTATCGAATATTTATTATAGTGCCCAGACTATTATACCGAATTGGCCTAATGTAGAACCCTGTGGGCCACCAGGTCGGTTAGTTCCTTTAACTCGAGAGCAGAACTTGCAAGTTCAAGGAAAGGTTTCAGGCTACGATCAAGGCGAAGGGCAAAAATTTATATTTTTTATCAAAATATTCTATTTTGTAGCCGTCGATGCAGTTGTTTATTGCGGCTTATAATTATTATAAACAAGTTTTTAATTAGATGGATAGTTTAACAACCTTTGGAACAGAAAAACAAACCTCTCTCTCACTCATATTATTTAATTCCCTTATAAATGAAGTCTAATTAGTACTTGGCAGCGATGCTCTTGTTTTTCTTGAGATAATTAACTAACAAATAAATAATTAATTGTAAAAGACAATAATTTTGTAAACAATTGCTCGTTTAATTTAATTATAAATTTAATTTGAAAAGCGAAGAAAAATTTATATTGTAATTAATTTAAAATTAGTACCTAGTACCTACCCACATTGTTTTTTTTATTGTTGTCTTTGTGAATCTTACAATGCAGCTCGATGACTTGTAAGAAAATTGCGTTAATTAACCACAGAAAGTTCGTTAATGTTGGGTATTACGTAACCAACCTCCTTGCGACAAATTCTTAATTTTTTAATTTTGCACAGTAATCGCGACGAGCTTTTAAATTTGAAATCGATCTGATTAAGCGTTTGTGAGTTATCGTAGAACATTTTTCCAGCTCACCGTACTACCGTTCTCCTAATAAATGGGAAAGCATAATCTGGTGGATCTGCTGCTGTTTATGTTCTTACGATTTTTCAAATGTAACCATGAGATTTGTGACTGTCCTAGTACTTAAATTTACCTCTACAATTGAGCTAATAGTGTGCGTCAGGATGTTCAGAGCATCAGGTAAAAATGGTTCAACATACACGCGTGTATTGTGGGTTGCGTCTTTCAAAATCCTAAACTCTTTTTCTTTCTTCCTATTACCAGTCCACTAATTTAATTTTTTTAATATATACGAATAGGGCCATAGACTCCAGTCCTGTTTTTTAAAATCAGGGTAGCACCAAGAAAAAGCACCTGCCGTTTTTAGGACACTTCTTACGTAAAATAATTAATTACAAAAGAGAGACAATTTGGCGCGATTAGATAAATCTGCTTATAATTGTTTATTTTAATAAATCACGACCTTACGACTTTTTAAATCGGTATCAATTAGCAACCAGCAATTAATTATTACGTCGCGTTGATAATAATTTATGTAACTCACTTTAATTATAATAAAAAAAAGAATTTTCTTCGATTAAAAAGTTAATAAAAAAATTTATATAAACAAATTTGACCTACGTTAAATTAGACAGGCCACAAAATATTTAATTAATTATTTTAACACTTTTACTACTTCATAATAACAACAATCATTGGACACGTAATATTATTTTTAAATTTGCACTTTTTTCTTATCCTAGAAAACACAATGAACTGATGAGAAGTAGTTTTCGTAACTTGTAGAGTAAAATAGTTTAAATGCGAAAAAGTGCATTAAACAATTTCGTAATTGTTACACTTTAAACGTGTCAGGGATAAGATACAATCTTTCTTAATTTGTTAATTTGAATTATCGTAAATTAGATTGTTTGTTCAATTAAATAGTTTTTGCGTATTGGACTACGCCTGGTACGAAATTACGGAAAATTTGAATGTCACCTAACCTAACAAAAACTTGAGGTAAAATATTTGAAGTTCGACAGTCATGCTCTTAAGAGTTGCTTTTCGACTCGAGACTACTAACCCCTTGAAGTAAATCCAGTTTTACTGAAGTTTATCAGTTATGAAGAATGGGTACTACGTGAAAAAAACCTAAAAGGTGATGGAAAAGGCACAGTCTGATAGTCCAACAACTTAAAATTAGGCCGTCAGACTGGAAGATTAAGACTGTCGTATAGTAACTATAGCTAACAGTTAGATGGCTAAACAGTCAGACAGTTGAATAGTAAGACACCCAAAGAGTCAAACTGAAAAATCAAAATTAGGTAGATCAATTGGGTCGAGAAAGTTCCTGACTTGTTGAGTTCAAGCTTCTTTAAGTCAGAAATTCAGATATTTAATGAGTAAAGAAAGCAAAGGATCTGCAGCTCGGGATTTTGAAAAGCCACAAAGTAAAATAAAAGTCGTAAAAAGTGATAAGTTAAGTCGAGAGAGTCTCTGCCGTATTGCATCACAACTTCTTTAAGTCAGAAATTCGTATATTTAATGAGTAAAATAAGCTCATGATTTTTTTATAGTCACAAAGTAAATGAGCCATAGTGGGTATGAAATAAAATCATAAGAGCTCTACAGTTATTGGCTTAGAGCTCTCTCTATAAGTCAGAAATTCGGATCTTAAAAAACTCTAAAGGCAAAGCGTTTAAAACTGACAATATTTAAAAGTAAAAAATCCGAGATTACAGTAAATAGAGTCTAGGGAGTCTGACACTTGGAGTCAGAGTTAGAAACTTAGTCTGAACTTTCGATTAATCTTTTAATAATCTCAAATATTATTTCAGATGCCTTGCAACTGCCCAGTAACCCAACCAGGACCAACTTTAGCCTCGACATGCGGTGGTGCGCAATTCATGCTATTCATGGGCCTTTTAGAAGTCTTCCTACGATCTCAGTGTGATCTGGAAGACCCTTGCGGACGACCAAAAAAAGTCAACATCTTAAACAACTACGACTTCATTATAGTTGGAGGTGGATCGGCGGGCGCAGTTGTCGCGAGCCGTCTTTCCGAAATTCCGGAATGGAACGTTCTTTTAATCGAAGCCGGCTTAGACGAACCCACCGGTACCCAAGTACCGTCCATGTTTTTAAACTTTATAGGCTCGGAAATCGATTGGGGCTATCAAACTGAACCGGAAGAAAACGCATGTTTAGGCGAAACCGAACAGAGATGTTATTGGCCCAGAGGGAAAGTTTTAGGTGGAACGTCCGTCATGAATGGCATGATGTACATCCGAGGCTCCCAAACGGATTATAATAATTGGGCAGCTATGGGAAACAACGGTTGGAGCTATAACGAAGTTTTGCCTTACTTTCTCAAAAGTGAAGATAACAAACAGGTCGATAGCATGGAACAGGGTTACCATGCAGTCGGTGGTCCTTTGGCAGTGTGTCAATTTCCCTACCATCCGCCCTTATCGAACGCAATTCTTAAAGCTGGTGAAGAGCTAGGTAAATTTAATGATAACTTACCTGGTAAACAATTAACGAAACAATGCGTATGTGTAGGTTATCCACCGAGAGACTTGAATGGTCTTCACCACTCGGGTTTTTCGATAGCGCAGACGACCAATAGAAACGGATCGAGAATGAGCACTGCTAAAGCGTACTTGAGGCCCTATAAAAATAGGCCGAACTTACACATTTTGTTAAACTCGACAGTTGGTAAAGTTCTCGTAAATAATACAACAAAAAGCGCTTACGGCGTCGAAGTGATACGCAACGGTAAAATCCAGATTGTATACGCGGATAAAGAAATTATCATTTCTGGAGGTAAATGACGCACTTTTAGTACGAAATTCTTACTGACTTTTTTAGGAGCGGTCAATTCGCCTCAAATTTTGTTACTGTCGGGAATCGGACCAAGGCAGGACTTGCAAAGCGTAGGTGTACCGGTGATCCATAACTTGCCAGGAGTTGGCCGAAACTTACACAACCACGTCGCTTACTTCGTAAACTTTAACATTAACGATACAAACAGCGCCCCCTTAAATTGGGCCACCGCTATGGAATACCTTTTATTCAGAGACGGTTTGATGAGCGGCACCGGTAAAAGCTAACCCATCGAAGATCGCAATTCTGTACCTTTTGTTTTAGGCGTATCTGAAGTTACCGGAATAATAAACTCGAAGTACGCAGACCCGTCTGGTAACCATCCAGATGTACAGTTCTTCTTCGGTGGTTTTCTAGCCAACTGCGCTAGAACCGGTCAAGTTGGCGAACGACTGGATAATTCAACCAGATCTATACAAATAATACCGGCTGTTTTGCACCCAAAAAGTCGTGGTCTTATCAAACTGAGGGATAATAATCCACTAACCCATCCTTTAATTTACGCTCGATATTATTCCCATCCCGATGATATTAAAGTTATGATTGAAGGAATCAAGTTTGCCGTTAAGCTTGCACAAACTAAAGGTGAACCTATTTGAAGTTGTGAGAAAAAAAGGGTTATTTTAGTAAATTTTAGCTTTGAGAAGGTATGGCTTTCAATTGGATCAGACTGTTGTGCCTGGTTGCGAAAGGTTAACATTTGGAAGTGATTCTTATTGGGAATGTGCAGCTAAGAGACAAACAGGCCCTGAAAATCATCAAGCTGGAAGTTGTAAAATGGGGCCCAATTCGGATAAAATGGCTGTTGTTAATCCATTACTACAAGTGAGCAATTTTTTGGTTTGTGCTAAAACTCATTTAGAACTTCATCTAGTGAGCTCATAAATTGAGAAATATTTATCTTCTTCTCTTCATATGCTGAGTCTTTTTTGAGATACTGTCTTCGTATAACTCAGGACGTCACTTCAGCCTATTCTTCTTTGAGCTGTTTGATTCTCTCCATCTGATGAGTCTTCTTTGATGAGTCCTTCTGTGCCATTCGTTCAATACTGTCTTCATGAACCCGATGACATTACTCAAACCTTCTCTACTATAAGCAGATTAAGCTTCGGCATAAAGACTGAGATTTATGTAGAACTTCTTCTAGGAAACTCATCAATTGAGAACTATTTATCTTCTTCTCTCTATACGATCAGTCTTCTCTAAGATACTGTCTTCGTATACCTCAGAACGTCACTTCAGCCTATTCTTCTTTGAGCTGTTTGATTCTCTCCATCTGATGAGTCTTCTCTGAGGAGTTCTTCTGTGCCATTCGTTCAATACTGTTTAATACCCGATGACATTACTCAAACCTACCTTCTCTACTATATGCAGCTTAAACTTCGGCATAGAGACTGAGATTTATTCATAACTTCTTCTAGGAAACTCATCAATTGAGAAGTATTTATCTTCTCTCTATATAATGAGTTTTCTCTGAGATACTGTCTTCGTATGTCTTTCAGCCAATTCTTCATTGAACTGTTTTGTTCTCTCCATATAATGAGTTTTCTCTGAGATACTGTCTTCGTATGTCTTTCAGCCAATTCTTCATTGAACTGTTTTGTTCTCTCCATATAATGAGTCTTCTCTGAGATACTGTCTGCAAACATCACTTCAGTCCGCTCTTTCCGGAGCTGCTTTATGCTTTCCTTCTGATCAGCCGTCTGCGATGAGTTTTTCTGTACCATTCGTTCAATACTGTTGTAGTCATGGATCCGACGACTAAAGACTTCTCTACTATGAGCTGTTTTAGCTCTAGTCAACTCATCAGTTGAGAATCGTTTGTTTTCGTCATTCCATCTGACGAGTTTCTTATGGCTTATGACCAGTGTTTCTTTAGTATTTGGACCTACTAGTTATGAAGTAAGTTTATAACTATTATTTTTATGTTTGTAGGTCCATGGAGTCGATAGGTTGAGAGTCATCGATGCGAGTATTATGCCCCAAGTCACCTCGGGTAATACAAACGCGCCAGTGATCATGATTGCCGAAAAAGGAAGCGACATGATTAAGTCACGTTGGTTGACACCACAAGCTGGCTTCTTCTACACCAACATGCCGAACCAAAGGTTGGATAGAAACTGGCACTATTACGGCAACTTTTAAGTGGCACTTCTTTTAATTTTAAGTTTTACGCATTATTTATTTGTGTTACTATTAAGATATAAGTCGTAAGTAAGTTCACTGAAACACTAAACACTTGTACAGTTCCTGAAAAGAAGAGTGTTCGTTTCTTCAAATAAAAGTAAACAAGAGAGTAATTTTTCATAATGCTTTTAATGATTAGTTCTAAAACTACAAAAACAAGTGGAATTTAAAAAAAATTCCGGTAATAACAATTTACAGTGATCATAAGAAGTATCTTAAGCCCACAAGTTCATCATGTGTTTATCTTGGAAATATAATTTTTGGCAGGCACGTCTGAAGTCGAAGAGGACATCCTTGGCCAAAACGTACAAATCGTGTTCGAATCCGTACTGTTCGACGACGGTCATCCAGTTCTTGATTTCATAGGTGACTTCTTGGACGATATTTCTGAAATATTCGTATTTGATCTCGCTAACATCTCCGTAGATTTCTCTGAGGATTTGTCTGAGCTTAAGTAATACTTGACGTACGACGACTAAATCTTTTCCTTTGATCAAGTAAATTTTAGATTGTAATTTGTCGATGATGTATTTAACGTCTTGGGCGAATTGGCGTACGCGCATGCTGTCGAATTGTACATTTTCAACGTTGTATTTGGTGAATTCGTAATCTTGACCTTTCTCCATCTTCAAACAAGCGTTACGGAGGTAGACGAAGTATTGGTGGACGATGTCGTAGATCATGGTTTCGTGTTCTATTCGGAAAAAAGGTTTTAGCTAAAGTTACAGAGTCGCATTTTTAAAACTTACCACGGATCAAATATTGGTTGTCTCTAACGAAGTGTACGAATTCGGTGCAAACTTTACGGATGGCATAAACGTATTGGGTTCTGATTTGGTAGACGCCGGTCATGACATCGGAGTGAACAATTTCGTATAAATCGGTCTTGACGAGTTTCAAGGTTTGGAGGAATCGGTAGACGAATTCTTTGTTCTCAACGGTGACGATTGTCTCGAATTTGTAGATCATGGTGTCTACGATTTTGATCAAATCGCGCACGTAGTAGACTAAGACTTCCTTTCCTTGTTTCTCGTTGACGTAGATTTCTACATTTTTGATGAGTTTATCGCAGAAGATGTTGATGTGCTTGAACAAATCATCGAAAGATTGTTCACCTTTGTTGTATTTGTACATATCGCCGTTTAAACCAAAATCGAATTTCTTGTTGAAATAGTCCATCTTTCCGTAGCTGATATCGAAACGATCAACATCCTTGACGTATGGTTTCATGATGTAGTCGTATACTCCATATTTGTGAGTTTTATCGAAACGATCGTAACCGTATTTGTAGTCCTTGTTGTACATCATGCTCTTGTCGTAACCGTAACCGAATTGGTATTTGATGTTGCGGAGGGTCATTAAGACTTCGCGGAGCATCTTTTGGAAGACGATATCGAAAGTGCCTTTGTATTCTTCGTGGTAAGATACCAATTGTTCTAATTGTTCGACGAAAACGTGGAAGAATTTGGTAAGTTGCATTTTAAAGCTGTCGAAGTTGTCGAAGCTGGTGAAGGTGGTGTGAGCCGTGAAGCGCTTGATGGAATACAAGGAAGTTTCCAATTGTTCGATGATTCTGTTAAGAACCATAACGTCTCCTTTAACGACGAGTGCGTGCTCTTTCAATTGTTCGAGCATATTTTCGATAACGTAAACAAATTTGCGGATTTCGGTGTAGAACATGTGTAAATCCTCTTGATTTTTCAAGGTGTGGATTCCACGGAACATGGTGGTCAAGTCGTAGATCATCTTTTTTACTTCAGTGAATAATTGGTAAGTTGTGCTAGTTTCTACATCATAACGATTGTAGAACTTAACATCGTCGTATTTGTGATAGTCTCCTGCCAAGATGTTCGTGTTGTGACGAACGTAGGTCAATTCCATGGCGTATTGTTTAAGATAATCTCTTTGTAAGACATTCAAGAATTGGATTTCGCAATTTTGGGTGTAGTAGAAGAAATCGACGTAGATCGATTTTACGAAGTCGAAGATTTCGAGGTTGAAGTGATGAGATTCAATTTCTGGGCGTACGACAAAAACGAATTGTCTCAAGGCGTAGACGGTGCGACGTAAGACGATTTCGTAGTTGATCCTCCATTGGTTGATATCTTTGTATTCCATGGTGGTGTATTTACGTACGATCATTTGGATTTCTTTCAATTCTTCGACGATTTTACGAAGGTAGACGGTGTTGTGTTCGCTTTCGATCTGTTTAGACAAAAAGTAATTTTTATTTTGAGGCGATTTAAAAACAAATGGGTTACTTACGACTGTGTAAATTCTTTCGACGATGGTTTCGATAACTTTGTCCAAGTTGCGGAATTCGACTAAGAGGGTGTCTTTGACGAATACGTCGGTGAAGACGACGTAGTTGAGATAGTAATAGAGATCTTGGATCATGAATTCGAGGTGGTAGACTAATTGTTCGACGGTGAGTCCCTTTTGGTTGATCATGACGATGTTGTCGATGCTGTGTTTAAGGTTTTGTACGGTAGCGAGGTAATCGATCAATACGCTGCGTACTAAAACGATGCTGTGTTTATCTTCGTATTGGGTGAAGTTGATCAATAACAATTTTTCGATTTCGGCATCGACCGAGACGATTTTGTTGTTGAGCCAATTTCTCAAGACGGTGGTGGTGGCTGTATCGACGGTTGTTCCAACTTGTTGTAAAGATACAATAATTTGTCTCAAATGTAAGACGATCTTTTCGATAGTTTGAGTTTCGGTTTTGGTAGATCTGATCAAAATGTTGAGTTTTTCGATAATGTTGTGGATGTGATGAGTATATTTCAAAGTTTCAATTACGAAGAATTGTTTCAAAGCTTGTTCGTTAAGGTCGACGTATCCAAGAGTGTGGGTCAATTGGTTGGTGACGGTTTGGATTTGGTCCAAAAGTTGGGTGGTTTCGTGGAAGTATAATCCAAAACGTTTGTAGGTATCCAATTGGATGTAGATGTTGCGTAAGCTTACCAAAAAGTGGTTGTAGACACCGTTGAGGACTCCGTTGGTGTTGATCATTTTCATTTCTTCGATTCCGTATCCTAACTTTCTGAATACAAGAACAACGTTGCGGATGCTCATGTCAAAATCTCTCATTAATTGGTGTACGTCGACATCGTCTTGGATGGCGTTGAAACGGTAGATGTGGTTGTACACTTTGGTTAATTCAGCGATGACGTTGAAGAGCACGTTGTCTTTATCGCCATTAGTTTTGATTTCGACCTTCAACAAATGGATGAGATTTTGGATGGTGTCGCATAATTCTCCAACTTGGATGACGAGGATTCCCCTAACGTCGTCGGTTGCTGGCCAGGTGTATTTGAAAAGGGTGGTAAGACGGTTGGCAACGAAGTCGATTTGGTAGGTTAAATCTCTTGGGCTTTGTTCGGCGTTGACGTATAACAAAGTTTGTTGGAAATAAAGTTCGCAGTATTGTAATTCGTACAAGAAATCGATCATTAAGTTCTTGAAGACAGCGTCGGTTTGTTTAACGTATTGGTATTCGTTGATCCATAAGGACTTCTTGATTTCTTCAACGAAATTGGTGAATTCGATTTTGAATTGTTCGTATGTGATTTCGTCGACGTTGGTTAAACATTTACGGAGGTACATACGGATGCGGTTGAAGTGGATCATGTAGTTCTCGAAATATTTATCTTCGAATAAGTCTTTCTTCATTGTGAATTGTTCGATCATACGTTCAACGACGGCGTTGATTCTTCTTACGTGCCATACGAAAGTATATTCCTTGGTGATGTGTGGTACATCAAAACGGAGTAAAGTCAAGAGACGTTCTACAACGATTTCGGTTTGGAGTTTTAATTCGTCGATGGTGGTTCCAATGTGATAGTAATGGTTGACACGGTGTAAGTCGATTTGTAAGTGTTGGATGACGACCAAGTAGTTCATGAAGATGCTACGTACAACTTCTTCGACATGACCGTGGACTGTAAATTAAAATAAGTTTATTAGCCTCGAAGAACGTTTCTAGCAAGAAAATTTCTTACGTTCAGAATCGTATTGACAGAAATAAGCCAACTTCTTGAATTGAGTAGCGGTCTTTTGGAGAACGTAGTACAATTCAGAGTAGAATTGGTAATCGACTTTAATGGTATCGTATTGGTAGAACTTGTGGAGGTGTTGTACGATGGTTTTGAGTTCGCTTACGACTTCGTAGTAGACTCCGGTTTTGTCGGTGTAGGTTACTTCGGTTTCGAAGCGTTCGACGATCATTTCGATGGTGTGGGTGAACTTGTGGATCCATTGCATGACGTATTCGTTATCTTGTACTTTAACATCACGGACGTTCTTAAGGTAAGCTCCCAAGTTGTTGGTAACGATGGTGATTTGGTATTGCAATTGACGTAAACCTAATCCGGATTCGCTCTTGTAGTAGACATCGTGTAACTTGATTTGGTAGTTCTTGAGCATGTAGACGAAATCGCGGAGGATGTCGTAGATGACGGTTTTGAAACCTTCATCCTTTCCATCTAAAATTAAAACAAAACTTAAGCACTTAAAAAATTTTTTTAAAGTCAAAAAGTCTTACGTTCAAAGTTTTGCCAGAAGAACGACAATTTTTGCATTTCAGTGACGGTATTTTGTACGCATCTGATGAGGACGTCCTTAATTTTATAATCAACATCGATATCTTTGTGTTCAACGAAACGTTCGAGGGTGTCGAAGATTTCCTTCAAGTTGAATAAGACTTGTTTGTAATCCTTATCGTGATACATGGTGTTGTATTCGAATTTGGTTTCGAGTTTCTCGATGATGCTTCTAATATAAAGGGCGAATTCGTTGCATCTGGTGACAAGTACTTTCCTGATCATCATGTTGTCGGTTACATCGATGGTTTCAAGATTGAGGATGAAGTCACGAGCGAGGATTTTCATCTGTGTTTCGAAATCGTAGTAAGTTTTGTCGGTGTAAACCAATTGTCCAACGTTTAAGAGGTGCATCTCAAAGTTACGTGTGTAGGTCAAGAATTTGACGATGATGTTCTTCAACAAGTAGTATTTGTCTTCGCTGACTTCGTATTTAGTTTGCCACATCATGGTGAATTTGTTTAATTCTTCGGCGAAATTGCGGATGGTAAGTTTAATGTGGTTTTTCAATTCGTAAGAGTTGAAAGTGTATTTATCGTCCAAGATGTGTTTCAACGACATAACGAGTTCTCTCAAGTTGTAGAATACATCCTTGTGGTATGTTTCCTAAAAGAAACCAAATAAGGGGTTACTTTCGATGACTACTAGAAATGTTAACAAAAATTCCAAAACTGCAAAGTCTCGAACCGAGCCAAAGAGACCCTAGCCATCTCGATTCGTTGCAGTTTTGATAGATGTGGTCTGAAACTTACGACTTCGCTCAATTGTTCGATGATTGTTTCGAGTTCGATAACGTAAACTTTGATTAAATGGAAGAGACTGTCCTTTACAACAACGTTGTCCAAGAAGATTTTGTCGAGGGTTACGCTAAGTCTGTCGATGACGGTGTAAAGTTGCATGGTCAAACCTTTTCCGGTGTCCTTGTACATGTTCTTGTGGTAGATATCCATGGTGTGCATATCCTTGTTGTACAAGTTCTTGGTATACATATCCTTGTTGTACAAATTCTTGCTGTACATATCCTTGTTGTAGAAGTCCTTGTTGTACATATCCTTGTTGTAGAAGTCCTTGTTGTACATATTCTTGTTGTAGAAGTCCTTGTTGTACATCTGCTTGTTGTACATGTTGCTGGTGTACATATCCTTGTTGTAGAAGTCTTTGTTGTACATGTCTAATCCAAATAATCCTCTTTTGAGATCGGTCTTTCCGTAATAGTCGGTGTGGTAAACCTCTCTAACTTCCAAATCCTTAACTAAATCAATCTTAAGGTTGTAGATGGTGTACAAGTAGTTCTTCAAGATTTTTTCGAAAACCATGTAGTATTCGGTAGCTGTGCGTAAAAGGAAAAAATTAATTTCAAAAAAACAAAAAAGTGGAAATGACTTACATTGGTATTTGGTCTCGTAACGTTCTACCCATCTTAAGATGTCTTTGCAGATGGTTTCCAATTCGGTGACGAATTGACGTTTCCACATATCAACTTTAACGAAACGGTCGTATTTTGTAGTTTCAACAACTGGAAGGATTACGTCGTATAAGCGTTGGTACATTTCATCGAACATGGTGATGAATTCAACATCAATATGTTTGTACTACAACAAGAAAAAAAATAAGTCAAAAAGTCACTTTTTCAATTTTTCAAAATTTACGTTTTCTTTAAGTTCAGTTCTGAAAACTTCCAAGTGGTGCAAGAATTTGCGTAAAGCATCCTTAACGTGTGCGTTGTTCAAGTAGATGTGTTCGAAGGATTGGATCAAGTCTCTGGTCAAATCTTCGATTTTCACACCCCATTGGTGTAAACCGGTGGTGCTGGTGGTGAAACCAACAGTCTCGAACTTGAGGTAGAATTCTTGCAAGACTTTGACGAAATCGAAAACAACGCTCTTGACGAAGTAGTTGAGGCTGCCTTGAGTTTCTAAACATCGATTTGATTAAAATTTGAGCAAAGTCGCCCACAAATGGGTAGCCTTACCAGTGTAGTGCATGCGGAACCAAGTAACGAATTTTTCGATTTGTTCGACGGTCTTGTTGATGTAACGGACGAGTTGGTGTTTGAGTTCAACAAAGTCCATATCATCGGCACGATGTAAGTACACTTGAATCTCCCTGAATTCTTTAAGGAAATTAGTAAGGAAGACATGGTCGACATTTTCACCGTGGTAGAAGTCTCCGCTTTCCAATTTTTCGACGATGGTGTCGATGTATTGGCTCAGCATGCGACGCTGCCAGGTAAGGATTTTGACGTATTTGCTATCATCGATGGTCATTTCGTGGTAACGTTCGGTTAAATCGGTGGCGAATTGTTTCATTTTCATCAAGGGTGCTTCGAAGCCATAGTCGTTGAATTGTTCGAATCGTTTTACATCGTAATCGGTTTCGTAAGAGTGGTGTTTGTGTGCTGCGGCAGCCTAAACGTTTTTAAAAGTAAAGAATAGAATAATAAAAAAGAAATAAAAAATAAAGAAATAAAAATAGTAAAGAAATAAAGAAAACTTACATAGATTGCCAAAGCGGCAAAGAGAAATACTGCTAGCTTAGCCATGTTGACTCAAGGTAGTCAGACTAAGAATGTACCGAATTGAGGGTAACAGGTGGTTTTTATACTAATTTAATCGAATATAACCTTACGACCTCAAGATTTGACTATCGGTAACTGTTAAGGCAAATTACTAGTTGAGAATAACAAATATTATGATATTAGAATATGTTGTTGTTGTGTCGAATTTTGCAATTGTTACTAGGTGAATACGAGATGGAGGATCTGAATTATTAAATGTTTTTATTTCAGATTCGAAAACAATTATACAAAGTAAAGCTTATTTGTGTTATAGCTTATGATATAGCTCTATCAGCGAAACACTTTTACGGCAAAAATGTATATTTAGACCTGATGTTTCGACTTCGAAGAGTTTTCTTCAGGTTTTTTAATCTTCGTTCGATTGGTAGCTTTTAAGTAAAACAGAAAATGTCGAAAAGGGTATTAATTTTTCGTTTTAACCTACTTATATTTGCAAATCGAGTAGATCCTTTTTTAAAGTGGTGAAAAACTTTCTCATTCTGTAAATTAATAGTTTTGGAGGTATTTCTATGTTCGTTAAAAGTAAAAATGATTTATAATGAAGTAATTTAGGTTTTATAATTAAAAATCATTAAATGAAAGTATTTCAAGCGTTCTAAAATGTACAAGTGGGATCAAGTGGTGAAAAACCTTTTCTTAATAGCTCATTTGTCATGTTCAATAATTGTTATAACTTATAAACTATATTCCCTTTTCCTTAAATTCACTTTCTAGAATTTCCTAATAAATTAATAAAAATGTTCATTTTTTTCCTCAAAACCTGTCGGTTTTACGGGAAAAATTAAAGAGACTTCTAAATACATCAAGCTTCTCATAAATCATTTTTTTATGGCATCATATCAACTTTCCACAAAGTTTTGACTAAAAACCTACAGTGTCGCACTTTTACACCTCTTGAGATGATTAAAAATATTGATGAAAAAGTTCATTTTTTTCTTCAAAACCTGTCGGTTTTACGGGAAAAATTAAGAAGAGATAAAAGCTTCTAAATAAATCAAGCTTATCATAAATAATTTTTTCATAGCACCATATCAACTTTCCACGAAGTTTTGACTAAAAACCTACAGGGCCGCACTTTTACACCTCTTGAGATGATTAAAAATATTGATGAAAAAGTTCATTTTTTTCTTCAAAACCTGTCGGTTTTACGGGAAAAATTAAGAAGAGATAAAAGCTTCTAAATAAATCAAGCTTATCATAAATAATTTTTTCATAGCACCATATCAACTTTCCACGAAGTTTTGACTAAAAACCTACAGGGCCGCACTTTTACACCTCTTGAGATGATTAAAAATATTGATGAAAAAGTTCATTTTTTTCTTCAAAACCTGTCGGTTTTACGGGAAAAATTAAGAAGAGATAAAAGCTTCTAAATAAATCAAGCTTATCATAAATAATTTTTTTATGGCATCATATCAACTTTCCACGAATTTTTGACCAAAAACCTGCAAAGAAAAAGTTCATTTTTTTTCTCAAAACCTGTCGGTTTTACGGAAAAAATTGAAGAGAGATAAAAGCTTCTAAATAAATCAAGATTTTCATGAATAATTTTTTCATAGCAGCATATCAACTTTCCACGAAGTTTTGACTAAAAACCTACAGGGCCGCACTTTTACACCTCTTACGATTATTGAAAATGTAACTGAAGAAACCTTTTATTTAGTAAAAAAGCATTTACTAATTATTATTATTCTTCTACACTTCTGCAAGTTTAAGAAATAAAATGCTGACTTAATTTTACCGTTCTCCTCTAGAGAGATGTAGCTTCGAAAGGAGACGTTTCAGAAAAAGAATTTACATTTATGTAAAAGCCTCCTAGTAATTTTCCAAAAGGGACGCTCTTTAAAGTTTTTTGCATTATTTACAAATCACTCTGTACATATATTAAATTTTAAAAATTCCAAAACCAGATATGAAAGCAAAACTTTCCAACTAACAGTAAAGTGGTAAAAAGCCTTTTTACGTTTTTAAATTTAAATAATTTCTAGATTTACGAATGAACAATTTATAGCGCATGTTGAGGATTAAAAGTAGATTTTTTTACTAAGAAACTCTTACTTGGAACTCTTATCCAAACAATGTACGCAACGCTGGAATTTTGTGGAGTATTTACATCAAACTTGATGGTCATCAACTCGATCATCATCTTGTATCAAGTGGTAAAAAACCATTTAATATTAATTACTCAACTTGCAGAAATTGGTTGAAGATTTTTTAGAATTTTAAATACAAAATAATTGGAATTACGTAAATTACAATTTTATAAGGAAAATTTAAAATTATAGTTATCGTTTTCCAACAGGATGAAGTGGCGAAAAACCTTTTTAATCAGTCTTCTCCCTGTTTTAATAGTTGCTTGAAGCTTTTTTTTTTTAATTTTATTGTAGTTAACCAAATTAGTGCTTTTATTTAACAAGGGCCTGCAGTAATTGCTCTAGTTGTATGTTTTCATATCACCTAATATCGGCTTTTTGATGATTCGTCTAGTAATTTAGAATAATCTCGTTGTCATTCGTTTGAAACCACTAAATGAATTTTGCATTTTTATTTCTGCTATTGCTATAACAAATTTATAATTATCTGCAATTATTAATACACCCAACGACAAATTCCTATCTAAAATAATCGTCTAAACTTTTATTTTAATTACGTTAAGATTTCCTTTAACCTCAGTGTAAATTAACTGCTATCTATCATTTTTATTCGTAATTAAAATTTAATTCGCCGTATCAAAAGCAGTGCAGAAAGTCATTGCAACTAATTAATTTTTATTTCTTTAAACAAATGTATGCAACTACTCTAGGAAAATTGCAACTAAGTAGTACGTTAGGGCACTTTTAACAAAAAACTAAAACACAAATTTCAAAAAGGCGAAAATTATTGTACATTCTTTTAATCGTAAGCTTATCACTTTGTACATTTTAACCTTTTTTGAAATGGCCTGATGGAAAAATGTAATAATGAGCAGATAATTATCGATAGACAATAATTATTGTTTTTTTGTAACTCTTGAAGAAAATAGAACAACCTTATTTATTACAAAGTGATTCGATAAACAAATTTTTCCATAACTTGTTTGTTTCGTTTTCAAAATTTTTATCTTCAATTGGAACGAGACGAAAAAATAGAAAACTTTTAAAAATTAGCTTTTCGTCTTAGTTGGCAAAATCCTCAGACATAATGACCTAGGTCAAATTTTGTTGATCCAACCTACGATGACGGCAGTATCATAATCGTAAGCGGGTCCAATTGGCTGATTAGAAAGTTAATTTAATGACCAATAATCATCACCCATTATAGTAACTTTTAGGGAATGTTTGAAAAAATTGATTATTTTTCATTAAAGCGACGTCGGTTGGTAAATACTTTTTCGATTGATTTCCAAACCGTTCTTCCACTTCGTCGTTATAATTTTTTTCATTTTTGATAAAATCGATTGAGTTTTTCTAGAATATTCGTAATTTTAATTTAAAGGTTAACCAAACAATTTTTTGATAAAATTTTTGATACACAATCGTAATCCTATAGGTATGAACTTGAATTCATTAAATATCCTTATCAAATTAAGAGCAACGAGCTTATATCATAATAATTAAATTTGTAATTTACTTTTTAAAGCTTTAAAAGAGCACAATTTTTACTTTTTACAATGGTAGTACTTTGAAAGCAATTAATCAATTATTTAAAGCTCGTTTTCTAGGTTTCTGTTTTGAATAAATTACGAGTAAAATAAGTCTTTTGTGCTTTTGAATTTAAAAAAACGTTTTTTTAAACATTTACTGTTGTACTAATGGTCTTTACTTCTCAAATATTAATCAAAAATTAAAAATTGTATAAAACCGCCCATTGGCTATACAATTGCTAATACAAAAGAGTACTGCCGGTTGCATACCCATTAGGCGTTTTAAAAAGTTGGTCGCTCCATTTATTTTTGTAAGTTGTTTTTACTTTTTCATTGACTGTTATAACCAAAATTTTTAGAAAGTAGACCACCCATTCGAAATCAAAACGAAAATAAAATAAAGCTCATTTTTTAATTTTATGAAAATCTACAATCAATGGTTTTTCAAAAGAAATTACATAGTTGCGTTTATTCAATTCTAGCAGACATTTGGTTTTAGGATTAAGTGATATCGTATACTCGTGTAGTATTAGAGCCAATAAAGTTTTAATCATCAACATTCCGAATCGTCCACCTGTAAGAAATACGTAAATAAGCAATGCACAACGTAATTAAATTTAAAAAGTCATTTTGGGGTAACGTGAAACGCTAAATACCAATGCCTCTAGGCCCTTCTCCAAATGCCAAAAACGTGCATTTCGTCAAAGATCCAAATTCGCTTGTTGGGTCAAATCTTTCTGGAATAAACTGTTCGGGCTCTTTAAAATAATTGCAATCGTGCTGAATTTCAAAAATGGGTATAAAAATGATTGTGCCCTTTTCAATAGTTACATGAGAGTTAGGTAGGTTGTAATCATCGGTAGATACCCTGGATATTATAGGAACAACCGGATACATACGAAGGGTTTCTAAAACAACACGTAATAATTTACATCGTAACATTTTGAAATTCGCAACTTGCCGTTTACAACCATTTCCAAGTATGTCATTTCACTAAGAGCCTCGTAGGTGATTTCCTCGTTGAATTTCTTTATTACATTGTTAACTTCAGTTCGGACTTTATTCAAAACGGGCTCGTTTCGAAGAAGCTCGTAAATACAGTTAGTTGCAGTAGTGGCAGTAGTGTCGTAACCAGCGGAGAAAAAGATGATTGCTTCGGCTGTAATTTCTTCAATTGTTAGAGCTTTTGTGGCATTTTTATCATTTGTTTGTACAACACATTCACTACATTCATCAAGATCGACGTTGTTTCGTAGCTTAATCAATAAATGCAGCAAGTCTCTTCTTATTACGTTTTTTCTTTCTCTATGCTCAACGGTCTCTCTCGTTAAATTCAAAAAGAACTCTCGGATGTCACTACTAAAAAATGGGATACGAAGAAAGTACAAAATGTTGGGATTGAGGTGGCATAAGAAGATTTTGACGTTTTCGCTCCAGCTCGCACCAGTAACTCTTTGGGCGAAGTTTTTGATTTCTAAATTTTGGCTTTTTAACGTGTTGACGTCTAGTCCGAAGCTACACGAGGCAACCGAATCAAATACAAATTTACCCAACACATCCCTTATATTCACCGTTCCCGTTTCGTCAATTACACATTTTCATGTCTCTCCAAAATCGAAAGTATGGTAGGATGGGGCATCTTGAGTTTACTTATTGTAAACGCTGGTGATAACAGCCCTCTCATATGCTTCCATTCGGCACCTCTCGTCGATATAAGATGGGCACTTAGAGGATCGACGTTTTGGTTTAAATAGAACTCGCGGTCGCAAAACGTCAGAAAATTTTTTATCAAGATTTGTTTGATTAAATCCGGGTGGGTGGTAACTAAAACTGGCTTTCCTAAAAAGTAGTAACCGATGTATTGGTACCCATTCGCGATGCAAGTTTGGTACGCCTTCTTAAACATGTTGTATACTGCGACTCTTCCTAAAATGACGTCCGTTAAGTTTTCAAATAAGATATTTGGTTGTAGAGTTTTAACGTTTTTTGATTTCCAATAACCGTAGAGCCATCGGTAGCGACTAGACTCCAAAGGGCCATTTTTTCTTAATTTCGGTGACGCTCAAATCTGAAATTTTCTTTTAAATTTGTACTATAACACTAGAATCCACAGGTTTTTCTCCACTCAGTACTACTATTAGGTATACCTATACCAAGTACATAACTCGCACACATTCGATTAAAACTAGATTGATGTCTTTAATGAAGACAACAGATTAATAAATTATACGGTAGCAAATTTACAGAACACACTCATTCAGAAATGTTTCAGCACAATAGCAAGATCGGCAGCGTAACACAAACAAGGTTAGCTACATTTTTAAGCTTCGCGATAATTCAGAAAGCGGATTTATATTTATATTATGTTATAGCTCGGCTGTCGATACATTACGCAGTGTAGAGTTTGTTAACAAGCAGGTGAAATAATAAGAAGAACAAAAGCGCAATAACTAAAATAATAAAACTCGATGTAAAGTGTCCACAAAAGGAGATTTCACCATTTAAAGAGTAAACCGCTAACGAATAATCAAAGTGCGTAAATTGCGCTCTCTAAACAATTGCGTAGCTTCAGTATGGTTCGATGCATCAAGGAATCAAGGATAGAGGTATTAACATAAATTGCGTAATAGTAACGAGTGAACTGTTCTTTTTGGTTCTAGTAACTTTGTAACCGTCTATTTTTGTAACTGGGAAATCCAATAAATCATGACATAATTAACATCTCCAAAGATCCAAAGCATAAATAAAGAAATGTTACGTTAGTACCTAATTTAAAAATTAAATTTTGCTAAAATGTTTTGTTACAGTAGGTAGGTCTGTTGTAGACGACAAATAAATTTAATAATGCAATATCAAATTAAACAAAACTTTGCATCAAAACTATTTGAGGCGACCAGGTATTGTGTTGATGTCTAGACATGAGCAAAATTACTCAATTAAACATGATAGATTTTTACTAATTGAACAGATTAACTAGCTAATAATAATCGTTATTTATTCGTATTTTTCCGATATAGCAAAATGACTAGTAACAACAGTATAAAACCGCCTACCCATACAGGCAACCATCCGCACATACGCGCTCTTAAGATTGCATATCATCATCCGTTAGTATATTATTCACATTTATTTATTTAAAATATTAATTTTGAATTTATACATTTTTATAAGACAAATATAATTATCATTTTTTAAACAAAAATTAGTAGACATAATTAGTACTTAAAGAAACAAAAGTCCAATAGCCATAATTAGAATTTCAGTAGTTTTTTTAGTTTTCCAGCAGTTGGGACTGCATAATTACTTAACTTATTTAAAAATAAACTCGTAGTTTTGTAAGTTAGGTAGGTTCTCACCTTTCAATCTTACAAAAGTCTACTAGCAGTGGTTTCTTAAAAGACATTTTTAAGTTATGTCTATCAAGATCCAGCGGTAGAGTAGTTTGAGGATTGACAGACATCGTATACTCGTACAATATTATAGCCAGTGCAGTTTTAACCATTAATCTTCCGAAGCGTTCACCTGCAAACGAATCAAGAAATAAATATTTAAGTTGCAGAATAGGCTATTTTAGCGATTCCATACCTAAGCAGCCCCTAGGTCCGTCTCCAAAAGCTAAAAATGTAAATTTGTGGTCAGATTTAAATTTGCTGCCTGGTTCGAATCTTTCTGGTATAAATTTTTGGGGCTTTTTGAAATAATTGGGATCGTTTTGTATCTCCCCAACTGGTACGAAAACAGTTGTGCCTTTTTCAATTGTTACTTCAGAGTTGGGTAGTTTGTACTTGTCGGTAGAAACTCTCGATAGAATTGGAGCTACTGGATACATGCGAAGAGTTTCTAAAATAATCGTAAAATAAATAAACTCAAAAAGTTTTAAAGTTACTGTTACCGCTTATAACCATCTCCAAGTATGTCATTTCACCAAGAGCTTCGTAGGTAATTTCCCCGTTGAATTTCTTTATTACGTTGTTAACTTCAAGTCGAAGTTTATCCATAACAGCCATGTTACGAAGGCGAAGAAGCACGTATATACAATTACACGTGGTGGTGGTTGTAGTATCGAATCCGGCGGAGAAGAAAAAAGTTGTTTCGGCTGTAATTTCTTCGATGGTAAGAGCTTTGGGTTTGTTTGTGTTGTTTAAAACACCTTCCATATTTTCGTCAATGTCAATGTTGTCTCTTAATTGAATCAAATAATGCATCAAGTCCTTTCTCGTTATGTTATTTTGTTCTCTATTCTCGACGGTCTCTCTCGTTAAATTCAAAAAGAATTTAGCAATATCCCGGCTTAGAAAGGGAATGCCAAGGAAGTACAAAACCTTGGGATTTATGAGGCATAAAAATAGCTTAATATTCTGACTCAAACTTCCAGCGGAGATTCTTTGGGTGTAATTTTTAAGTTCCAAGTTTTGATTTTTTAGCGTATTGACGTCTAGTCCGAAGCTACACGAAGCGATTGAATCGAATACAAATTTACTTACTACGTCTCTGATATCCAGCGTCTTCTTTTCGTTAATTACAGATTTTAATGTGTGTCCAATCGAGAGTAGGGTAGGGTAGAGATTTTTGAGTTTGCTCGTAGTAAACACTGGTGATAGCATCCCTCTCGTGCGTTTCCATTCCGCTCCTCTCATCGATATGACGTGGGCGCTTAGAGGATCAACTTTTTTGTTGAAATAAAACTCGCGGTCGCAAAAAGTTGAAAAATCTTTTACGAAAATTTGGTTGAGTAAGTCGGGATGGGTGATCAATAAGACTGGCTTTCCTAAAAAATAGTAACCGATGTATCGGTGGCCATTGGAAGCGCAAGTTCGATACGCTTTCTTAAACATGTCGTACACTGGAACTTTTCCTAAGACGACGTCTGTTAAATTTCCAAATAGTATATTCGGGGGTAGAGTTTTGACATTTTTTGATTTCCAATAACCGTAAAACCATCGGTTATACAGGGTCACGATAGCTGTTGTGATTATAGCAAAAAGCCAAATGTTCATTTTTACTTTTGAATTCGTGCTGATATATAAATTAATCGGTCGGCTGTTGCACTGACGCTGGACCTATACCAGTTGGTTTCTAATTGACACGATTATTTTTAAAATAGGAAGCTCTGAAAAGTTTATTTTTAATACAAAAGTATAATAGCCTTACCTCTGTACCATCACATTAAAAGAAAACATGTAGGAAGAATAGCTAACAGAGTAATCGACAGAGAGGCTTCGAGATAACAACAAGGTTATCAAGAGGTACCTTTACATAATCGCCAAATCTTTTTGAATAATCTACTAACGCATGAGTACCTATAAACTTATAATTGTCGATTACCATATTACGTATAAACTAGTGAAACTACTAAAAAAACACATTAAATAGTTAATAGCCTATTATAGTATAAATAGTGTAGTAATACAATAGACATTAAATTCGAGAATTCAATACTTTTTTTTTCAAATCATATAGGTACTCGTACCTATATCTGAAATAGTTTTAAAATTCGCCAAAAAAAATTAAATACGTGATCTTTGCGAGTATAGTACATTCACGATTACATGGAAGTCAACTATAACTTTACAGCTTAGTATCGCTTGCAGTAGTGCTACAAGTAGTGAGAGCTAACGACGATACATTCAACAAAAATCCCAAGTAATCAACTAAGTTGCCAGAAGCTTCTCATA
This sequence comes from Malthinus flaveolus, assembly GCA_950108345.1. Lineage (NCBI taxonomy): Eukaryota > Metazoa > Arthropoda > Insecta > Coleoptera > Cantharidae > Malthinus > Malthinus flaveolus. Next base: position 2,352,005 of record OX467288.1, read on the forward strand.
AAGCTAATGAGATCGCAGATGTCGTTCGATCAGCCAAAAAGACGCCAGAAGTCCCTCAGTGCTCTACCAGTACGTCACAAACGTTCCAGTTAACTAGCAAGTTGGGACAAGCCTTAAGGAGTCGATAAGTCGTTGTAAGTCACTCAGCAAGGTATCGTAATGTTAGAAGAGTTCAGGAGAGCTAGCGATACGTCAAGAACCTCAAAGTAAGCAACTAGGTTATGAGAAACTTTTCTCATAAAACTAATGAGATGGCTTATGTCGCTCGGTGAGCCAAAAAGATGCCAAAAGTGTCTAAGTGCTCTAACACTACATCACGACCGTTCCAGTTAACTTGTGAGTTGTTACAAGCCTTAAGGAGTCTACAAGACTTCGCAAGTCTCTCAGCAAGGTATCGTAATGTTAGGAGAGTCCAAGAGAGCTAGCGATACGTCAAGCATCTTCCAGTAAGCGACCATGGTATAAGAAGCTTCTCAGAACACTGCTGAGATGACTGAAGTGGCTCGGTAGGCCAAAAATGATGTTGAAAATCTCTCAGTGCTCTAACAATACATCACGAACATTACAGCTAACTTGTGAGTTGTTACAAGCATTGCAGTTGCATTGTAGTTGCGGCATTGTTAAAACATTACAACTTATAATTATAATCATAGTTTATCTAAGTTTAAATGTGCGAGTAATCAATTTGTTAAAATTCTCATTTTGTACAATGGCACAGGTGTTATGGCTGCGTGCTTTAGCAAGAGAGATCGATAGACATGCGGTCGTAAACCCGACAATTATCAGTTGTGATTTGTGATAATAAAGCAGCGGTAGATCTTGCGTTAACAAGTGGTTATCGACAGCGAACTAAACACATCGATATACGTCACCATTTCTTACGAGAAAAAATAGAAGATGGAGACATAGAAGTACGACACATTTCTACTGACAACATGGTAGCTGATTATTTGACGAAGCCAGTCGTTAAAGAAAAATTAATTTTTTTTACGAAAAATACGGGTTTTTTAGTTTAGTAAGTTGCGTTTATGGTGGGGTGTTAGTAATGTAAACGCACCTTTAGGTCACAGTTTTAATGAGAGCTCGGTGAGCTATTGGATTGTTACGTGAGTCCAAGAGATGGGTCTCAAAAAGATAATGAGATTACAAAAAGTGCTCGGTGAGCTAATAAGAGGTCTAAAGTATCTCAATGCGCTAACAATATATCACAAACATTACAGTGAACTATCGAGTTGTTACAAGCCTTTTAATGAGTCAATGAGACTTATTTGCGAGTCTCTCAACAATGTTTCGTAATTTTAGAAAAATCTAAGTAGGCTAACAATTCGTCTATAGAATCTCCAAGTGAGCAAACAAGTTATTAGAAATTTATCAAAAAGCTAATAATGAGATGTCAAAAGTTGTTTAGTAAGCAATAAACGGTACTACTCTATAACAAAATAACTTGTAATTGGATACATCATGATTACTACTGAAGGCCCCACTCATGCGTGTTTTCATCAAGTTCAATAGTATTTTAGAAAGGACTTGCTGTTGATCTCATAATAACTTCCGAAATCTATAATGTTAGCGGTTATGCATCCATATAGAATTTCGTAAAAATGGGTACTCACCTCTACATTTTCTTCACTTGAGAGAGCAAACATAACTGCAATTGCCACACTTGTAGGCTGCAGTAGTAATGGGCCAAGAGTACTCATAGCTTCAGAAGTTGTTAATCCATTTCTGACGATCATCTGAGTATTGACGGTGCTCGGAGTGATGCTCTGTAAACAATGAGACGGATATTGTAATAATTTGAGACAATTTAAAAAAACTGCGTTTCCCTGGAGGTTTGTTTCTTCACTCGTCTTTGCCTTGTCTTTCTCCTCTCTTCACCGATGTTCGCTGTTCGCTCACTAATTCGCCCAGTAAATAGTCCGTTCGCGTCCGTCCGCCTGCTTGATAAATAGCGCATAAACTTACCGTAACTTTAATCTTACTCTGCATCGACTTGAGTTCATTCCTGATGGTTTCAGTTATGGCAAACACTGCCGATTTCGATGCGGGGTAAACGTTCAAGTTGGGAAAGTTTGGAACGTTATGTCCGGAGGCGCTGTTAATGTTGACGATGTGGCCATCGAAATCAAACTCTCGCATATTTTTAATAGCTTCTCGTGTGGCGATGCAAAGTCCCAAAACGTTCGTGTCGAAAGTATCTTTCCAATCTTTAGTGTCGCCGTCGATGATTATTCCTGTATTTTTAATAACTCCGGCATTATTTACGAAAATGTGGATTGGACCAAATTCGTTGCGAATTTGTTTAAATGCGGTTAATATTTCGTCTTCTCTTGTGAGGTCTGCTCGAATGGCGTGGAATTTGTTATTTTCGGTATTTTTTACGTTACGAGATAATCCAACAACCTAAAAGCGAGTTGAAGGGTAAAATTGAAGACTTTTATGAGACGATTTCTCACCTCTAATCCGTTGCTCAGGAGACTGTCTACGATTGCAGCACCAATTCCAGAACTTGCACCGGTCACAACGGCAATTTTGTTTTTCCACTTCTCCATTTCTCCACAATTGAAGCAGGTGGTGGTAGTAGCACGTAGTAGGTAATAAATAAAGCAAATTCTAAAAGAAATGCGGACCGTGTAGGCTAAATTTGTGTGAGAACTGATAAATAAAATGTACCTCCTGCTGTTCTTCTTCTTGTTCAGGTTTACGTCCGCAGATAAATAAGCTCATTGATAAGAAAATACCGAACTAAAGTGTTTATTTACATCCCACCAGCCACCACATAATTAATTGTTAATATGATACCGTAACTTAGTAACTTTTTTCCGTACAATTAACAACAATTTATAGATGAACTCGCGTATAAAAAGAAGTAAAAGTTGATTGTTTCACTTGTATTTGTAGTAACTTACCTTTCCTTCTTTTTCTCTGCGGGGTTAAGACGAAGAATCGACAAACTTGTTTTGTGGGAAGAATTTTGCTAACTAATCAACTGATACTTGACGCTACTCGATTAAAATTATCAAATTTGTTATGTTACTATTATCTACTTTTTTAAATAAAAATGCATCTTCTGTAGTTTTTGTTTTTACTACTTACAGTTACAGACAGTGAGACAGTGCAGTTGAACTTTAAATATAGACTTGACTGCTTTCGGATTTAAAGGGTGCGTTGTACCTTTAAACTCGAAGTCTCTTGGTGTCTCACGAGGGCCCATCTATAAAATATCACTTTTATTCGTTTCAAGAAAATTTACAGAGAAGCTAATGCACGCCCAATTTGGGAAAAGGCCCATATAAGTCTCCAATGGGAGGAGGCAAAGCAGCGCCTCCAAAACTGTTGAGGGTGTGATTTTTATTGCACAAATATTTTTAGAAGAACGGCCTCCTACTCTCGAAGTTGGTGTATACCTGATACTCACTAATCTCTTAGCCTCGATGCTTTGTGCTTCCCAAAAAAGCAGAGCGGAGAAGACCTGTGACAGCTTCAGTAAGAGCGAGAGATACCCACACGATCATTCTCTGAATCTACACAAATATGGTGTGGACTTGTATCGTTTTTGTCCACATACAGCAACGCAAGACTGTATAGCTAATGATGGGCCGTTCCATTATCACATATGCCCACAAAGCGACTTTCAACGATAGGCCCCATATTGCACCAAACGGCATATGCCAGCACGGGAGCACTGCAGCGGTATTTTGACTTTTGGCCTCTACGTGCTGCTTTCACTGCAACTGAGAGCTTAGCTGGTCTCTCAAGTACTTGGCGAAAGTTGAACACCTGTTTCTACTAGGGTAACTAAGAAAGTGAAACAGGATATAGACGAACAGGGGTAGTGCTTCTTGTGCTTAAGTTAACAATTACGCAAGAGCTACGATGCTTAGCAATATCCTGCGGTTTCGTTCTCGTGTCGTCGGCAAAAACCTAACCAAGTAGTCTTTTTTCTAATTTTTGGTACCTTTAAAAGTCTCAAAACAGATATTTTTACAAAAGTAGCCCTTTAGGAGCTTATTTCGATTTTATTTCCAAAACTGTACAAATATTAGATTTTAACAAATTTAAACGTATTCCCCAACTGGCCGGATCATGAGCTCGTGAACCTGAAATGTTCACATTTAATAAAACCAACAAGAGCCCCGGTAAAACTACCTTACTTGCACGTGACGAGGCGTTGAAAGTACATAAAAGACGGCGTCTGCAACATCCTCGCCAACGAGCTTGGGCAAAGCTTTAAAAAATATTTGGAAATCTCGATCGGTTTCCAATTCGTTTGTAAACGGAAATTCCGTATCGACAGGTCCTGGACTAATGCTCTAAAATGATTTTTGTTAAGCAACAATAAGGAGACTTTTAAAACAGTTCATTACCGTAATTTTAATTTTGCTCTTTACCAAATTCAATTCTTGGCGTAAAGTTTCAGTTAGAGCAGTCACCGCGAACTTGGACGCGGGATAAACGTTAAGAGCCGGAACTTGCGCAACGTAATGCCCCAGTACGCTATTTATGTGAATAATGTGTCCATCACAATCATTGCTCCTCATATCTTCGACTGCTAATTTCGTAGCTAAACAGAGCCCTAATACGTTAACATCAAAAACGTCTTTCCAGTCGCAAAAATTGCCTTCGATTAAAGTGGACGGTTTCGAAATGCCGGCATTGTTTATTAAAATGTGTATCGGTCCTAGATTCGTCTTGATCCATTCGAATGCGTTTCGTACGTCTTGTTCTTTACTTATGTCGGTTTTAATGGAGTAAAGTTTTCCGGGCTGCTCGGAAAGTTCTCGAGCTAGGGAGTCTATTTTTTCTTTTCTTCTAGCCAAACCGACCACCTCGAATGGTTTTGGGTTTTGATTTCGTTATTAAGAAAAATTGTTTGAGACTTACTATTAAACCGGACTCGACCAATAGTTTGGCTATTGAGGCACCGCATCCTGCACTAGCACCAGTTACAACTGCGATTTTGTTTTTCCACCTATTCATAGAAAGCACCATGTTGAAATGAGCTAGATTGGTTAGTTGATAGTTAAGATTTGTGTTTAAATACGTAGGTATCGGAATCGGAAAGTATTCGATGGCCTCAATATTTACCTCTGACGTTGTCTGCGTTGAAAGTCGGTTTTTTATTTTATTTTGGTGGGTATATCCGTATATCTATAGGTAATTACTATCAGTTGCGTAAAAATAAAAATTAATCTGCTTACAGTAAATTATCTTCGGCTTGACCACCACAACAATTTATGTAAACCTTTTTTGTCAGGAAGAGGAAGTGGAAATCGTAACGCAATTCAACCATAACCTTCATCTATGTAATGGCAAATAAAATAAAATTTGTAGGTAGATAGGTACTTGATTCAATATAAAAAATACAGTAATTAGCTCATTTTCCACCGTTAATTTCTTTTAGTGAATTTTCTCAAGGATAAGTTTGAAAAAAACAACAAAAAGACACAAGTCAGACCCTTTGGCACGGGTTCAAGACACTGTGGGACATACTACACTCGATTAAGTGACGCCAAAGTGCGTTTATACCAAGAGCAACTGAACAGATCATCAAAACGCAACCGAGGCTGTCCGCAGCGACTGACTTAAGAGACAATCTCATAAGCTTTGAAAACGGTTTTTGATAAAACTGTACATTCCCAATCTCCCTTCTATAAACTTAGTTGGGAAGGGTGAAGATTTTTATTAAAATATAATATCAACATTAACACTTCGTATTTTATGTACGAAAGCGCAGAAGACTCACGCGAATTATTTTATTAGGAAATTACAAATTTAAAAAATAAAACTTCCGAGATTAAATTGAATAATACTCAGAATTTTTAATTTTATTTCAGAATACTGAATTTGATTTAAGAATTCTAACTCTTCTCTAAGTATTCTGACTTCTCTCTAAAAATTCTGACTTTTATCACCGAATTCTGAGTTCCATTTTTAAAATTTGAAGTTCTATTTTTGTCTAAAAAATTGTTTTATCTAGGAATTTAAAGTTTCCTCTTAAAATTCGGAGTTTTACTTCAGAATTCTGACTTGATCTCAGAATTCTGACGATTATCTCCTAGTTTCGAGCTCAATTTATGAAATTTGAAGTTTTATTTTTTTCTAAAAAATTGTTTTATCTTAGAATTTTTAGTTCCCTCTTAGAATTCGGAGTTTTATTTCAGAATTCTGACTTCGTTCTAAGAATTTTCAAGTCAATTTTTGAAATTTAAAGTTTTATTTTTCTCCAAAAAATAGTTTTATCTCATAATTATTTTGAGCTGTATCTCAAAATTCTGACTTTAACCTCAGAATTCTGACTTTTATCTCAGAATTCTGACTTTTATCTCAGAGTTCTGACTTACTTAAAAATTTGAAATTTAATTTCTGCCTCAACAATAGTTTTATCTCCTAATTGTGAGTTTTATCTCAGAATTATGAGAGTTTTTGAGAGTTGAAGTTCTATTCTTGCCTTTACGAAAGCAACGCGTGTATTTATAAGAGTAGCAAGACTAACAAAATCATCAAATAACATCTTCGACTTCACAGTACAATCCATTCGTCTCCGTTGCGTCTTCCTGCACGGACTCCACAAGTAAGAATGGCCTTTCGGAATTGTTGGGCAAACAACGCGTCGGGCAATGCTCTTGGCTCTCTGACATTTTTATTTGTGCATTTAGAACGGCAGTACTTAATTGTAACTTAATCTTCGCCTGTTCGATCGGTTCCAACTGCTTCGTCATCTTCGACATGCTCATGAAAAACATGTCGGTCTCGTCCATTTCTGCTTTAGTTGTATTTGAGCGTTTCTCTTCGAATCTTCGTTTTGTTTGAGAGACGTTAACCGAGCCTGGGATTAAACCGCCACTTCTTGCCTTTTTGCGTCTTTGTATTAGGCGCAACGAAACTTTTTTATCGTTTTTTTCATTTTGTGTGTTTCCGCCGACGTTAGGACCTGGTTCAAGTTCCTCCTTTATATTTTGTAAAAGTTGTGTATCGTCTAGTAAATTATCTAAATCAGTCTCAACTTTATCTATGTTTAGGTAATCTATGACATTGCTTTGAGCTTTTCTACCGTACGGTATAAGAAACGACATTTGTTCCTCAAACTTCCAAGAATGTGTGCTTTTGCCTCCATCTTTACTTTTCCTACATTGGGTTCGGTTTCGCGCATTCAAATAGCACCTGCGTAACTTATCCCACCTATTTTTTGCGACGGCACCTGTAACAGAAGAAATTAGGCAAAGTAATAAATCATTTTCTAAACTAAACAAACAGTATCTTGGAAGATTTTGGAATTTTTGGCAAGCTTGAACGAGATCTAGAGCCTAAACCGTCTATCTCACGCTTAAACTAAACTGACATAATTTGTAGGAAATTTAATGGGTTTTATTTTTGTATAGAAATAATTTTCCCCAAAAATGTGTAATTTTCGAGTTATAAGCGATAAACTAAACAAACAGTATCTTGGAAAATTTTGGAATTTTTGGCAAACTTTAACGCGCTCTAGAGCCTAAACTGTCCATCTACCGCAAAAACTTCACTGACATAATTTGAAGTAAATTTAATGTGCTTTATTTTTCTATAGAAACAATTTTCCCCCAAAGTGTGTAATTTTCGAGTTATAAGCGATAAACTAAACCAAACAGTATCTTAAGAGATTTGTGAATTTTTGGCAAACTTGAACGCTCTTAGAGCCTAAACCGCCCGTCTGACGCAAAAATCTAAATAACGTAGTTTGTAGGAAATTTATTGTGCTTTATGATTCTATAACGTAAATTTCCCCCAAAATGTGTAATTGTCGAGTTATAAGCGATAAACTAAACACACAGTATCTTGAAAGATTTAGAATTTTTAGCAAACTTGAACGCGCCCTAGAGCCTAAACCGTCCATCTAACGCAAAAACTTGAGTAACATAATTTGTAGGAAATTTAATGGGTTTTATTTTGTTATAGAAACAATTTTCCCCAAAAATGAGTAATTTTCGAGTTATAACCGATAAGCTAAACAAACAGTATCTTGGAAAATTTTGGAATTTTTGGCAAACTTGAACGCGCTCTAGAGCCTAAACTGTCCATCTAGCGCAAAACCTTTACTGACATAATTTGAAGTAAATTTAATGTGCTTTATTTTTCTATAGAAACAATTTTCCCCAAAAGTGTGTAATTTTCGAGTTATAAGCGATAAACTAAACCAAACAGTACCTTAAGAGATTTGTGAATTTTTGTCAAACTTGAACGCTCTCTAGAGCCTAAACCGCCCGTCTGACGCAAAAATCTAAATGACGTAGTTTGTAGGAAATTTATTGTGCTTTATGTTTCTATTACGTGAATTTCCCCCAAAGTGTGTAATTGTCGAGTTATAAGCGATAAACTAAACAAACAGTATCTTGGAAGATTTTGGAATTTTTGGTAAACTTGAACGCGTTCTAGAGCCTAAACCGCTCGTCTGAAAATAAAAACCTAAGAAATATAATTTGTAGAAAATTAGATGGAGTTCATTTTATTATAAAAGCTATTTTCTCAAAAAGTGCGTAGTTTTTAACTTACAAGCAAAAATAGAAACACATAAAGAGGGATAGAGAAAAAAACTTCCATATTTTTGCACAGCTCTGCATTTGACTGAAGTAAGCATAGAGCAGTGAGCAGTGGTGGGGTACAAAGTATAAATTAATTCACCACACGACCACACATATTAGTAAATATTTATTGTATATGCAGAAACACGCTAGTAGTAAAATGTACCATGGCTAAATGAAACGCAAATCCAAAATATCGCCTCCCAAAACACTCTCGGTATTGAAATAAACCACCGCTTCAAACCGGAACTGAACCGAATTTTTTTTATTAAACGTGAACAAAAACAATAACGGTTCGAAACCTTGCAATGAACTTACCGCTGACTTTTAATTCTATTCCAATTAGTCGCCAAGTTTCACGGCGTATATTTTGATCTCGATAATTTTTTGACTTCGAGTTGTACAAATTATCGTGTATACGCACTTGTTCGATCAGCAATTCATCCATTTTTTCAACTCACGTTGTCAAGTCACAAGTCACGTCTCACGTACGCGTAATTCTGCCCTGCCTACTTGTGTCGAAACGGAAATCGTGAGCGCATGTTGTCACGCAAGGCCATGCGCATTCACGTGAATTCACTAAAAGTGGTAAGGTTAAGGTCGTGCACACACCGCTGCGGCGTCGATGGTGGTAGCGGCTGCGGTGGTGACGTTCATAGCACACTATGGGTGCGTTCGGGGAGCTCGCTTTCACGCTATTATGACGTTTTACTGTGCGTTCGGGGAGGCTTTTAGCGTTTGACGCATAAGTTTACGTACTAGAACCGTGACGTCACGAAAGCTTTCATAGCGTTGAAAGCGAGCTCCCCGAACGGCAAAATCGTGCTATTTGTACTAATAGCGAGCTCCCCGAACGCAGGGTATAGCTCTTCCGGTACTGTCGTATCCCAGTCTAGCCTATTATACAAGTTGGACGTTGGACGTAATACGTAAATGCAAATTAGGACTTATAGGACATGAACTTGGCGTTTTGAGTGTACGGGTGCTAGTTCACGTGAGTGTGTTTCTTACTTTAGGGCTTTGGGTGACAGAAAGCAGAAGAGTTCAGACTGCTTTGCTACTCAATTTCGTTCGGACCGATTGTCTTCAGTTCCCTCCCACTTCCTACTCCGGCATCTTCATCAGGGTCAACTTTGTATGAGGATAACCTTGTGTTGTTTTGCAATTACGAGCTATAATTACTGATATATTGATTAATCATTAATCGACATACCGAATGTGAAATAATGCCTTTTATTTATCTATATCCATATACTTATAATAGAATTTTATCAAAACTAGCCCACCTATTTTTTGAACGATAACGATAGGTTGTTATCAGAATGTACCTATTTACATAAAATTTTAAACGGTGTCCGATACGAGGTTTTACCAGCTAATGAAGTCCCCATTTCGACTTGGACTTAATTTTTTACATAATTTAAACAATCTTTGCACCTACTGCGGGTAGGTGAGGGTGAATGCTCTACAACGTCTCCAAAAAATTGATAAACGTAATCAAAAACCTTTGATTTTCATGCCACCTGAGTGTCGCACGGAGCTTTACTTGTCGAAAAAATTTTTTTACATAAAATGTAAAGTCATTCCCAAGTACAAAGTATCTATTTTTAGACTATGCACTTGCACTTCCTATGAAGCGTATAAAAAGTACTTCAATAAAACGTATTTTCCCACCACATCGCCCATTTAATGGAACTTGATTGCGTCGAGTAGTCGAGTTATTTAAAACTCGACTCACCAGTTCGACTCGGTTCATAAGTGTTTATGTACACGGCGTAAGTGGACTACTCGTACATTGTTTTCTTTTACACTATTGACTTGTAACTTTTATCAAAATGGTTATATCTATGGAACGTTGGGTTGGAAAAATCGCGATTGTTACGGGTGCCAGCGCAGGCTGCGGTGCCGCAATTGCCACACAACTCGTGGAAAATGGTTTAATTGTAAGTAGGTGTAATTAAAAGTTGTTATTTAAACAAAAATACACTAAAAATGTGAAATAACGAGCAATTAAAACTGGAAGGCCCACTGTCAGTGTATTATAATGAGACAAACATCATTTTTAATCAAAAAAATTTCCAATTTTTTGTTTTGATGTTTTTCCTTGGATGGCTATATTTATTTATCTATTATTCATCCAATAAATTACAATTCAAGGTCGTGGGTTTGGCTCGTCGTGTCGAAAAAATCCAACAACTCGCAGAAACTTTGAAAGGAAAACGAGGAAAATTACACGCGGTGAAGTGCGACGTGAGCAACGAAGATGAAATCGTCGCCGCCTTCAAATGGGTTAAGGATAATTTGGGACCATATCACATCTTAATCAACAACGCCGGCATTCAAAAACCAAAAAGCTTACTAAACGGCAACCCTAACGATTGGAGACAGACCTTCGACGTCAACGTCATTGGACTATGCATAGCGACCAAAATTGCCGTCAACGACATGAAAGACAACCAAATTGATGGGCACATCATACACATTAGTAGCATATTGGGGCACTACGCCACGATTCCAGTTCCAGATGTTAACGTTTACACCGCGTCCAAACACGCAGTCACCGCTTTAACCGAAACGTTGAGACAAGACCTCAATTCCATCGGAAGCAAAATTAGGGTTTCGGTAATCATTTTGTTTTCATCGACGTTTCTGTTTGTTAAAATGTCTTTTTTAGAGCGTAAGCCCCGGTTTGATCGAGACCGAATTTTTCGAAGCCGGCAATCTGATTGCCAACAACCAGTCTTTTGGAGACTTTCTCAAAAAGTCGTCTAAACTTTCAGGCGAAGATATTGCAGATGCGTGTATTTACGCTCTCTCGACCCCACCTCACGTGCAGGTTCGAAATTGGAATTTTTTTAATGAATTTGTTGCTATTTGCCTTATTTTGCAGATTCACGACATCATTTTGCGTTCAGTTAGTCATATTGGGTAACGTAACAACTGGCAATCTGTTGCCATCAATTCTAAAACCACTTTGCACTTAATTGTAAGAGAAAAGCTACCTAAGATACACTTATTTGAATATACTCTGTGGTTATGAAAAAGTTCAAAAGTCTAGAATTGCATTTCTAAATATACATTACCGATTAGATAGTACAATGTTGTTTCAATGCAATAATAACTACTTGAGTGGGCGATAAAACTTAAAAACAACTTTGTAGTGTCCTTTCTCTACCGCCTTTTGCCTCCATCAATTTTTTTAAGAGCTCAATAATAAGAATCTATTTCTAAATCAAAAGTTCGTTTGGAGCAAGGCCTTCTTTCTGCATGGGATAGCTCAAAACCTTTTAGGAAAGTCTTTAAAAGAGCGAGGTATAGCCAAACCACGTCAGGAATCTATAAGAATTCGTCTTTTAAAGGTCTTTATCTGCCACTCAGCCACTGTTTTCCATTTAGTGCTTAGGTATTACTCAATGGTAGATTCCAAACAATAGTGCTTTTAGAATTTCTTTCTAATTTCCAAAATGTAAATAGGAAAGCTAATCTCGTTTCCGGCACACCCAGAAGACAAATAATAAAAATTTAAATAAATAAGTAATGGAATTAAACTAGAATTACAATTCACCTGGTCAATAACAAACGCAGTACGTCACTAACACCTTTATCGACTTATTGCAACGTTGCAAAAGATAGCGCATACCTTACAATACCTACGTAGAGTTTAAACTTTTAATTGTTTTAATACAAAGTTCATCGTTGTGATGGAAAACTTTTAAAATAAATTACCACCATTTTTAAATAGTTTTAATGTTTTATGCTGTTAGGGTTTGGAAAAAAGTTAGAGTGGTGGTGTGATTTCGTTTTCTTCAAAATTTGCAAATGTGGAATAAATTCATCCTCTTAGAATAAAGAACTCAGAGCTGGAAATGCCCATCCAGTGTTCCTAAGCCAATCCCCAATCCTATGCCTAATGTAACGATTATTCAGCAGCACCCAACTGCTGGAAAACTAAAACAATTAATGAAACTCTAACTGCTATTCCTCTTTTTTTGCCAAATCCAGTATAGTTACATTACTAACGCCTGATGCATATGCAACTACAAGTGCATCTGCGCTCACGGTTGCCTATGTAGGTAGGCGGCTTACATTGCATTTTTGAACTTTGGTCTGCTGTGCACCTGCCGATTACGGTTCCATTGTGATTATTGATGATACATATCTCTTCGTTCTCAATAAATTTATTCTAAAACTCCCTAAACAGTAATATTTTGGTGTTATTTTTAAGTAATTCAAAACAATGCCCTCTGGTCTCTAATGCAAATTGCATTGTCCCAATAATTTTTTTAAATTAATTTTCTTTCTTATTTTGTTAGATTAAATTATTTTAAAAACCTACTGATTGTTCTTATCGCACACACATAATGTTTCGGGAGGAAAAGGTTATTTAGGTGGGAAGTTTAGACTCGGTTTTAATTTTTTATTATGGATATCTAAACGTCATACAATTATTCATTTCACCGTAATTGATACATTTACATTTTTCGAACAGTTTTTCAGATGGTTCGTTGGAACAGAAAGCCGTAAATTCGCATCTCTCCTTAATGTATTCGAGCAGTTTGTACGCATAGCCTTTTCGTCGATGTTGATCTAACGTAAAAATAAAGTTGAGGGTTCTAGGTCGCCCGTGCTTCTTGAACGGATCGAAGTTCATCGTTGATACTAAGGCGAAAGCTGCAGGTTTATTATCGATAAATAGTATGTAGCAGATAATTCCCTGATCCTCGTACCATTGATCTATCAAACTATCTCGCACGCGTAGTTCGCGTATCTTCTTTACGGCGTCTTGAGCTCTGAAGCACTTTATTGTTTCCATTTTCAGCTACTAATCGACACTAAGCAATTTTGTGAATTTTTGAGGATTTTAACGTCTTCACTGGACAGAAGGCAAGGAGTGGTAACACCTGCGAACCTGCGTATAAGTCTTCGAGGTATGTAACGACCTCAGGTAAGAGAGTAGGGTAGAAATACCGTTATTAGTATTTGTATGTTCAATGGCCTTGAAAGGAACAAACAATGCGTTTTTGAATCTTACCGATTTCTTATGGGAATTAACATGGGAAATGGCGCCAGAAGTTCCGATTTGTCTTCTCTATTTCTTTAGTTACAGAAAGCCAGTCACGACCAGCGTAAATGGCTACACAGTTCCTGTGATCAAACAAACCAATCGATTTTACTTAGGTTGGTTTTAAATAGAATAAAAGAGTCCAAGGGGCTTTTTCGAGTATACGTCACTGACAAAAGTTCTTCTGATATATGTGCCCAGTGCCCATATACTTACTCAAGACAGACAAGGGATCAAATTCGAAAGATCAGACTTTGTATTTGATGATGGTTCCACTATCGGCCCCATGAGTCTCCGGTAGACGATGCATTATTGGCCGATACTAATAAATATATTTATTTTAAAAATATTAATTTTTACTACAGTACATTATCGTTAAATAAATATTTATTTAAAATACCTAGGTACCTATATTTTACGTTTAAAAACTGTTAAGAATTTTTATTTTTGTTTATAACATAAGTTTGAGCGTAAACTACACTATCGTGAACGGTGGCGAAGATAATAAACCTTCCCTCCTTATTTTCGTAAATATCACATCGTTTGAGAGTTTCATAAACAGGACCTGAAACAAAAATTCCACCAATTACTCGAAAGTTGCAAAAAAAGAAATCCAAACACTTACCCGAACAAGAGGCTATAAATACTTCAATATTCAATTGTTTAAATTCGTCTATGGTGCCTCTCAACATTTGAACCCCGGAAGGATCTATGTAAGTTAAAGCACCGAAATCTAATATCACGCAACTTAACAAAAATCCTTCGCCTTCGGACGAAAAAGACGACGTCGACGCTTCTTTCACTTCGGTCAATTTTCTTAAAACGTGCGACGGATTGAAACCAATTTTTTCGCACAACATATTCTTAAATAGCTCCTTGGAGGCAAAATTTAACGTTCCACAATAATGGAAGATTTTTATTTTGTGAACTTCTTCGATCTAAATTAATTTAAAAAATATTAAAAGTGATAATGATGTAATGATGCTTTGAGCGAAGGAGCATTTGAAGAGATAACCCACCTCTTGATATCTATTAAGATCCAAATACAAGTCTGTGTTCGGAACTACTCCCAAGAGACACGTATAAGGCATCTGCCCTTGTACAAAAAGTGCCAAGAGGGCCATAGAAACTCCAGCCAATAACCCGATGTGGATTTCGACGATAATCGTCGTAAAAAAAGTTGTGATCCAAACCAAACCGTCCCATTTGCTCAGCTCCCAATACTTCTTCAACTGGGTGATTTTCATTAACATTTGTTTGAGAGCGACTACAATTACCGCAGCCAGAACGCACTAAAAATTAAAATTATTAACTTAAAAGCGACACTTTTATCAGTTTACATACTTACTCTTGGAAGGGTTTCGAATAAAGGCCCGATCCATAATAAAATGAAAAAAAGAAAGGTACAAGAAACTATCGAAGCTAGTTGAGTTACTCCTCCGACTGCGTGTTGGATTAAAGACCTGGAGAGGGACGCAGTTACGGGCATACACGAAAACATCGAACCGCATATATTACTAGCGCCCTTCAAAAAAAGTTACCACTAATTTGCACCCTAAACTAGTCGAACTTACCAAGGCGAAGAGCTCTTGATTCGCATCAATCTCGTAATGATCTTTTTTGGCGAAAGTTAGTGCCATCGACATGGTCACCGTGTACGATACCATCGTTATGACCAACGCGTCAGGTATCACCGATGGTATTAGAGAAAATGCCGGAAGGGACGCACTCGGTAAACTGCAATAAAAACGATAATTGGCACATTTTTGCACGGAACCACCAAACTCACCCCGTTGGAACGTGCCCAACAATACTAACGCCGTATAGTTCGTGCATATTTGCGAGATAAGACATGAGCGAGCCGACGCAAACTGCGATTAATTCGATCGGGAAGAGAAGTTTGGTCTTCTTGGCCAACCAAGGCTAATTAAAAAATTTTCAAATAAATGAACGGTTTCACACAAACTAATTAATCTGGTGGATCGAGAAGATAATGGAGTTCATTTTTGGGTAACCACCGCTTTCTAGATCCACCGAATTTGTAACAGGGGTGTCTAGTCACCTTCAATAAGACGTTGTTTAAAGTCATAAATATGATGAATCCGAACGATATTCCTATTGCCACAAAGTTGGCTTGTGGTAAGCTGAGCGCTGCATAATAGGCCACCTGAAATAGCATAAGAGTTACTACCGTCTCGTCCGGAAGAAAGTACAGTCTTGCGGTTTAAATTTAAATGTACGCGACTCACCCTTATAATTTTAAAATAGCCGGTTTGTTTTTGTAGTGGTAGTCCAAGTAAATCTTTCATTTGGGCAAACACGACGTGAAAGGCGCAGGCACACGTGAAAGCATTTACAAGCGTATCCGATAAAATGTTTGCAAGAATTCCCAACCTAAACAGGTACATAAGTATCTGGAAATTATCAAAATTACAGCCAAATCACACAAAGTTTCCAAATTGTGCATATGAACTAATGAGCCTAATGGGCCTAATAGCAGACGGTCGAGTAAGTGGATCAAGTAGCTTTTTGGTGGTCTACCAAAACTCAATCAGTCCACTCAAGCCACTTTGTGTCTCTACTTCAACAATAACAAAGACGGCCAATGCTCACCTGTATAATGGCAACTGTAAATGTTACAGTTGTGGCAACTTCAATGCTCGAGTAAGGTCTCGTATGGCTATCGTTAAAGTGCTCAAGTGTGGAGTTAAAGATTTGATGCGCAGAGTCTTCGTCAGAATACTGCGCTACAACTTTTCCAGTCATCAAACAAGTTATTGCAAAAGTTCCTGTAAATTTAAATACTTATTTATATCAATTCTTGAAGTCGGGGCAAAGAAATTTTTGAGTGTCTACATTCTGAAAGAGAACTGGGGTATCCCTGAATTTTGAATTTGGTTGTGGTGGCTTAAAATACGAACATATAGCTCCTTGGTTCGAAAACGAAGTAAGTTAAGTGTGCTATCTCCTTAAAGTTGCACTATAAGTAATTAAGCTTAGTGCTTATTAGTATTTTAGTAGTATAACCACAAGCCACGAAGTTCGAATCCGGCGTCCAAAAGGGCTTAAAGGTGAAGGGTTAAAGTTCAAAATACCACCCGAGAGCAGTCGGTTAAACTTGTGGCATTTTTGAGTAGGGATCTTTCGAGGCGCGCTCTTTTACATTTGTGCCAAATTTCGCGACGGCTTCTTATACGCTCGAAATGCCTTGAAAAAGTCAAAATTAGCAAATAGGGGTACAATTTGAGTTGGGGTTGTAGGAGGTACCCCGCTACAAGATTCCCAGAAAGAAATTTTCACACTGTAAAAGTAATTTTTCGAGTCGCAGTTTGGTACGTAGGTAGCCATCGAAATGCAATTTAATGATTTGTCTGAAAATGAACTCTTGTGCCCCCCCCCCCCGTTGCGTAAAACTTTTAGGCTTGGAGTTCTCCAATTTTTGTCTGGAAGGATATCTTTCTAAAACATACTGTTGAGGCCCTATCCTCTCAGAAAATCGTGAAAAATGTAATTTTTGATTTCAGACCGAGTGCCGAAAAGTATGAAGTAAAAAAGTTATCTTTTTTCGACTTGTGTAGAAGCCCGCGACTCTACCCAACCCGTATATACTCTTAAACGCCCAAAAAAGTGTAAAGGAAGGGCGCAAAAAATTATTTTGTAAAGCGATGTTTTGCTCGCTTTTGACGACACTTCGAAACTATCAGTGGCGCATCGTGACGATTTCGTCAAACTCCCAGGGGTGTTGCTATTGGTTTTTAGTTGGGCCCCATGCTCACATTCTCGAAATTAAACACTCAGAAATTCTATAATTTGAACTGATTTTAAAACTAACCAATAGACACGTGCCTTGAGGTACCAAAGACGAAGTAAACTAAAACTGGAAAAAACGCCATATAAATTCCGGTGATCGGAGGCAAATTGCCTATTAATCCGTAAGCCATTCCCTACAATCAAATAGGTCAAAATGCGCTTTTTTACGTAAAAAACAACTTTTAATCACCTGTGGAATGTGCATTATTGCAACCGTCGCTCCACTAATAATGTCGCCTATGATATTTTTTCTCCAACGGTAGCGTGGGAGCCAATATAAAACGGGCATAAATTGAAATAAACACGCTAAGGCATTAAATTGATGTACTTGCTCTTTACATTTATCTTTAACTGTAAAAAAAATAATTAAGTAATTAAAATAATTAATTGGTTCTTTAAAAAGAACGCTTTGTATATTTTTTGATAGCTCTACTACAGTTTTTTTATTAATGCACTAGAAGTTCGAGTTGCAGTAGTAGAAAAAGTGTCAAACAATCAAATCACAAAAGTTGGATAAGATTGTCTTTTGTTTCAGATAACCGTTGTGACATTGTGACACGATACTTTATAGGCACTTTGTAGCAGTTTATGAGCTATTTATGAGCAATGAGCTCATAGCTTTTCTATGCTATAGCGAGATAAATTGGAATAATTGAGAAACTGTTTCTGGTAACTTTTCTACTATCTCTAAGATTATTGTAGAATACGCCAGGTGATGAAAAGCCTGTTGCTAACAGACGATTCTCAATTCTCCTTTTTATCTACGAGGACTTCTAGTACGTTAAATTGCATGCCTTCACGCCTAATTAATGAGTTAAGGCTGAACTTTGGTATGCACATATCAAAGTTCAGCTATTTATCATTCTATGTTAGTTAACCAAAGTTAAATTTTCGAAAAAATAACTTACATTTTGTTGGCTGGTAATTATACTGGGTCACTTTATTTAATTCGTACAACTGATATACCGGTCGGTCAATTTGTAAAGTTGTTGCTTTCGACGAAGTATCATTTTCCATGCCACTGAAATCAAAAAGTAGTGTTATCACAGAATTTAAAGTAGGTAATAGAAAAGTAAACCTCTCCGTGCCACTCGCTTGAATTAAAGGGGTCCTTTCGTTCATCTTTTTACGATTTAAAAATTTTAGAAACAATTGCACTTCAACACACAAACAAAACTATTATTAACACGTATTCCAAAATATTGATAAACGCCAGAAAAAATTTAAATTCTATTAATTTTAAGTTCAAGAACGACTGTTTCTATCTCTATTACTTCTATATTTAATACAAGTAAATGATGAGAAATGTAAAATTCGAGAATTAAGTACTGATAGGATATCTTTTATCAATTAGTTTTACGTTGTGCGTACTGATTTCTTTTTAATTTATTTTATGAATAATAATTAATTTTAGTAAGAGTTTAACGACATTTTGGACTAATAACGAGAGCGCCTTTCAATAATCTTATCGTGGATACCACGCCCTATATTGAAAAAATCGCTACGCTTTTCTTAAATGCTCTAAACGTTTAATTTAAGGAACTTATCAGCTTTCAAATCAAACTATAAAATGCAAGTTTAACCCCAAGGATGCGCCCCTGAAATATTTTACACTTTTACGCTTTTACACAACTCGAGACACAACTCGACGTAAGACTTAAGTTTTTAAAATGTAACTTATGATGTGATTTTACTCATTATTTTCGTGAATATTATACAAGGTAATATAATTATTTTGTTTAATAAATGATAATATTTATGTACAACTATAAATAGTGCATTTCCTCAAAAAACATTAAATTTTTGGTAAAAATAATTTTTAAGCGTTATATTATTACAGTTACAGTAGTAGGGCTAGCACTCACATTTTTAAAAAATGTCAAACTACGGCAATTATGCCAGATGGAAATTATAATTTTAAAAGAGAGAAAAAAATAATGAATTGTTCCGTCGAAGCAGAATTTTGACAGACGGCGGCATTTGTCCAGCAGACGCTGTTAAAGATTCTCATTTCGTCTCAGTTTAGCGCGTAAGCGGTTACTCGATAGAGCGAGACGTCTGCAGAGGGCAGCGAGTTAGTTTAGTTGGCTGGAAGCTGGAAGGCAGCGTGAAAATACACTTAAGACGATTATTACAAAATTTTTGGCAATGCAGGCTGAAATAAAGCTGCAAATCAATAGTAAAACCACCATCTTTCATTCTTTAGTGGATGCTCGAAAAAAGTGGATTTTTGTTGTTTTTAAGTTTTTCGCTTATAACTTAAATACTAGGCTTTTTTTGGAAAAAGTGCTACTATTCAAAAATAAATTAAATCAAATTTGCTACAAATTATATATCTTAAGATATCTTTTTTCAGAAGAACGGCTTAGGCGCTAGAGAGCCTTAACGCTTAACGCTTAACGCTAGAGAGCGTTAAAGCTTGACAAAAACAAAGTTGAAAACTCAATTGTTCAAAATAACTTATTTTTTGGTTAATCGCTTCTAACTGAAAAACTGCGCATTTTAAGAGAAAATTGTTTCTGTACATAATGAAATGGCATCAAATTTTCTACAAATTATATTTCTTAAGTTTTTTCCTTCAGACAAACGGTTTAGGCCCTAGAGCGCGTAAAAGTTGACAAAAATAACTCAAACGTCCAAAATAACAGATTTTTGGTTTATCGCTTCTAACTCAAAAACTGCGCACTTTCAGAGAAAAGTGTTTCTGTGCAAAAAAATAGCGCAAATTTTCTAAAAATTATGTCTCTTAAGTTTTTTTCTTCAAACGAACGGTTTAGGCGCTAGAGCGCGATAAAAGTTGACAAAAATTCCCCAATCGGCCAAAATAACTGATTTTTGATTTATCGCTTCTAACTAAAAAACTGCACACTTTCAAAAAAAGTGTTTCTGTACAAAAAAAAATGGCGCAAATTTTCTACAAATTATGTCTTTTAAGTTTTTTTTTCAGACGAACGGTTTAGGCGCTAGAGCGCGTTAAAAGTTGACAAGAATTCCCCAATCGGCCAAAATAACTGATTTTGTGGTTTATAGCCTCTAACTCAAAAACTGCGCACTTTTAGAGAAAAGTGTTTTTATACAACAAGAAATGGCATTAAATTTCCTACAAATTATGTTTATTGAGTTTTTTCTTCAGACAAACGGTTTAGGCGCTAGAGCGCGTTAAAAGTTGACAAAAATTCTCCAATCGGCCAAAATAACTGATTTTGTGGTTTATAGCTTCTTACTCAAAAACTTCGCACTTTTAAAGAAAAGTGTTTTTATATAAAAAGAAATGGCATTAAATTTCCTACAAATAATGTTTTTAAGTTGTTTGTTTAGACAAACGGTTTAAGCGATAGAGCGCGTTAAATTGCGCGTTAAATAAAGTATACTAAATGGAGAAATGGATCGCTACAAAAATTATTTCCGAATGCCTGAAAACAATTTCGAAAACCTTGAATTGATTGGCCAATATTTAACACATGGCATACTTCTGAGGAAATCAATGACAGAGTACAAGAGAAAAACTTTTTTTTCAACTACGAGCACGTCTTTATCCATGACTTGCTGGGTAAATAACTGACGTGAAATAATGTCCCTTGAGCCTACATAATAAATATTATTGTGATCTTTTATTGAAGCTGGATGTCAAAATATCCGAATAATTTGAGATCCATATTGTGATCTGTATATTACCCTCACCCTAAACGCGTAAATACCTATCGCGATACCGTATTATGATCCAAATATCCAAATATCGTGATATAGGTATATCACCATTTTTTCTAAACTTCCATAAAAATTTCGGACTTGAAATCAGAAATTTATAATTAGCTATTTACCTGTTCATTGTTCTACCGCGAGTAGAAATTAAAATTCAAATCAAATAGTATCCTTGAAGTTTGCACTGGAATTTAGCGAAATGTTTTTTTTTTCAAAATAGAGAACATTGAACACCCACATAAACTGAGCTGTAAGAGCGACTACGGATATTTTTACCTGGTTAAGGGTTACTCGCAACAAAATTACAATCATTCGGTACAGTTTTGCAATATTCAACAAAGTTCGATGTTGCCAAATCTCAAACGTTTGTTACAAATTAAAATTTTTCCCAAAAAACTCATCTTCCAAGTCACGCCACTGAACAAACTCAAATAAAAACGCCAATTAACAAATCAAGGATTCAAAAAATTCTCATTTTTATCGATATGCAACCAGCGACCTTATCCTTTATCTAATGCGAACTTATTGTAACGAGCAATCCCAATAATAGACGAGTCAGGGGCGGACTAGAACTAGAGTAACAATAGTAAACAGAACATAAAACATAGAACTTATAGAATTTTTGCCTTGAAGACAAATTAGGTTAATAAGATTGGAATTACTTTTTTCAATTAAATTAAGACTGATAATTTACGATAATTAAAATTACGATTCAGCGTCATTCGGCTTGTCGATAAAATTTAAAGGACGTTTGAAAACGAAGCGGACGGTTACGTATAATAATCCTAAACGTCATATCATAACTCGTAACAATAACTACAGTTATCGTAAGTCAATTTCTACGCAATAATTAAAAATAATTAATTCAATAAAGACCACGAGCGTAAGCAACTAAAGTACGTTACGTGCGCGCCGTTAGAATAACAAAACAATCGATTGTGGATTCGTATCAATCACGGATCACAGATAATAATCAGATTGTTCACCTGAAGTAAATGAAGTGCCAGAGTTATTTAAGAAAACATAACCCAACAAAATTTTATTGTGGCGTACAGGGTGTTTGGAAAGTAGTGCAAAGTTCACAATTTCATTTTTAACAGGAACACCCTGCGGTTTATTACGCCATCTTGTTGAGTAGTTAGTCTTCGATGTTGGTTAAGAGCATTGTCATAAACACTTGTCAAGAAATGTTATCTACTTTTTATCAAATACGAGACAATTTTTATACCACTTCTGATTTCGTAAAGTACACTCAGGTGTACAATAAAAGAGCAACCTATTGGAGTTATTGTTTTACGTTTTCTATCACATCGTGGTTCCCATGTGTTTCTTCCAGTCAGCATAAGAAAGAAATGCCCTTCGTATGCCAGAACGACCTGCATTAAGTAACCTGAGCCACGTTCGCTCTTCTACAAGAGATACGACTTGAGCACCAACTTTGACACTTTAAACCAGCATAAACGTATTAATTTCATATGAAACTAACAGTTAATTGAAAAACAATGAAGAAGCAAACCATTGGAAAGTATCGGCATCTATTTAATGTCGAGTTGAGAAAATGTATTAGGAGATGCTTATCTTTCAGTCAGTTACTGCGGGAAAATAAGCGGAAAATCCAGAAAAAATATTTAGAAGTACTTTTTCCATCGTTGTCTCAGTTTCTTGGGGCGCTGAATCCGAATTTAAACTTTGCCATTTCGTTAAAGCAATGCGTTATAAGCAGACTAAAAACTACTAAAATGCTCTTTTATTAATTTTTCGCTTATTATTTAAATACTATGCACTCTTTGAGAAAATTGCTCCAAGTCAAAAATAAATTAAATAAAAATTCCTACAAATTATATTTGTATAGTATTTACTTCAGACGGTTTAGGCGCTAGAGCGCGTTAAAGTTTGACAAAAATTCCAAAACTGCAAATTAACTGTTTTCTTAGTTTTTCGCTTAAAACTCGAAAACTACACACTTTTAGAGGTAAGTGTTTCTATACAAAAATAAACTACATCAAATTTCCTACAAATTATATTGACTAGAAGTTTTCTTGAGACGGTTTCATTAGGCGCGAGAGCGCGTTAAAGTTTGACAAAATTCTGAAATCGGCCTGAAAACTGTTTTTCTAGATTTTCGCTTATTACTCGAAAACTACACACTTTTAGAGGTATGTGTTACTATACAAAAATAAACTACATCAAATTTCCTACAAATTATATTTACTAGAGGTTTTTCTGAGTCGGTGTCTTTAGGCGCTAGAGCGCGTTAAAGATTGAGAAATTCCGGAATCGGCCTAAAAACTGTTTTTTTAGATTTTTGCTTCTAACTCAAAAACTACACACTTTTAGAGATACGCGTTTATATACACAAATAAACTACATCAAATTTACCACAAATTAAATTCACTAGAGGTTTTTCTGAGACGATCTCTTTAGGGGCTAGAGCGCGTTAAAGTTTGACAAAGTTCTGAAATCAGCCTAAAAACTGTTTTGCTTGATTTTCGCTTAGTACTCGAAAACTACACACTTTTCGAGGTAAGTTTTTCTATACAAAAATAAACTACACAAAATTTCTTACAAATTATATATACTAGAGGTTTTCCTGAGATGGTGACTTTAAGCGCTAGAGCGCGTTAAAGATTTAAAAATTCCAAAATCGGCCTAAAAACTGTTTTTCTAGATTTTTGCTTCTAACTCAAAAACTACACACTTTTAGAGGTATGTTTCTATACAAAAATATACTACATCAAATTTCCAACAAAGTATATTTACTAGAGGTTGTCTTGCGACGGCATCTTTAGGCGCTAGAGCGCCTTAGACTTTGAGAAAAATTCCACAATCTGATGCAAATTAACTGTTTTTTAGTTTTTCGCTTCTAACTCGAAAATTATGCATTTTTATAGAAAAGTGCTTTTATACAAAAATAAATTGCAGTCAATTTTAGACAACTTATGTGTGTTACTACGGCAAAAGTATTAGGTATCTACTAATTAGCAACCTTAACCTTCAATTAGATGTAATCATTTAAAAAGCAACATAAAATATTATAATAATAATTATTATGTAGGTACCTAGCGAGAAAAACATTTTTCAATGCTAGTATAAAGGTAGGTGCCCACCTATTGAAAAATAAAGCAAATTGTACAAATTAGAAATAATTCGCTTCACTTTGGCAATTTCGCAACAAATTAAAGCTCCAATTGGAATATTTAACTTCGTCAAGTATAAACATTGTAATTAGTTTATTAAAGACGATAACAATGCATAATACACAATATAATTACGAAATTATGTTTGAATAATTAACAATGTTATATCGCCCCTTTGTCGCTATCAATTATTTATTATTTATTTAATTTAGAATTGAGAGCGGTCTAATTTGTCGTATTGTAGATCTAAAGTTTAACTTTAAAATTAGCGTTAATTATGGCAGAGGAAAAAAACATTACATGTTGTGTCAATAATTAGTGTTGGTAGGTACTTTAAATTAACAAAAGTCGCCGAGTTTTCACTAAAACTTAGATTTTTCAGGAGCACGAGGTAGCGCGTGAAAATTTCAGTGGCCTCATCTTTTTCATTTTGGCACCATAATCAGCAATGGCACTCTTATTTCTTGTGGGAAATTTTTATTTTCATACGTATTACAACAGTCGTTTAATACCGTCTTGTTTTACAAGAGCCCACAAGTTCTCTAGGATGACTCGTGGAAGACTGGAGACTCGTGGAACGAGAAATGAAAATTTTCTTGACACTTTTTAAAGTATTTTGCAAATAAATGGAGCAACTGTTACTTATTTATTAGAAATTTGGCAAATGAGATTACAGAAGAGATAATTACAAATGGCGTTTTTTGTCTAAATTCGGGTTTTATCCAATTTCTGCTCAAAACGTGTGCAAAGTTGTCGATAAACGCATTTTTATGTAAATTCGGCAAAGGCTAGACGATTTATAAACAATAGTTTGTTAGCAGTTAACTCACGTATCCACTATCCACTGTATCGTACATTAACCTTCGGTTCGTGATTATTTATCACGCTATCGATTACTTCAAAAATTTTGAAGGTGAATACCAAAAATCGACTTTAATTCGCAATTTAAAATCGCCCGTAATTGTAATTATTAATTATTACATAAAAAGCTTATATCCTTGAACGTGGGAATAATAAATATAATAATTTTATATTTTTTTGTCCAAAACGTGAAATTTTCTACTTATGTTATTATCTACAACTATAACAATTTACAAACTATTCCCATTTTGTATAAACGCAGACAATAAACAAATAAAGTTGCATCCCGTGATCGTTGATCAAACACTTACCTCATTCGATTAAATTTTGCAGCGCTTTATCAATTTTAGAAAAAAAGGTCACCTTCACGACCCAAAACTACAAACTTACTCAACTATTTGAAAAACGATAATTTAAAAATAAATAAAAGTTGTTATAATTAGTAATAAAGCAACCGTTTTTGTGTAATAGGAGAGGTTATCTTTTTCCAATACGAGCAGATTAAAGTTGCGTTTTATATTTCGAAAAGACAATCCACAAGATGAAAATTGCAACATTTCGTTTCGACACGTTAATGTAACGGACGAGAATAGAAACAATAGACAAAGAATAGTGAGAGAGAAGTCCAGGTTTCGCCAAGAAAATTATTTTTATGAAAATTGTGATTAGGGGGCTATTAGAAGAGGTTTTTAAACAGATTTCATTTTAAGGGGCATGGTGGGTATCTAATTTTGCAAAAACTTGAGCAAAGAAACACCTTTGTCCAAAAATGGAGAAAACCCAAGCTAAAGTTTGCTGTACACTACCAACACTAGAGAGCACAATAATGCTGTTAGTAGAGCAAAGAGTAGCAGTCAAGTGCGTTCTCTAATTCTTATTCCTCCCTTCCCATAAAATTTCCCTTATTTTATATCTATTTCGTCTTCTAATATTTCAATTCCATCTCCGGCATAGACAATTTACTTTTCAGGATATCAGGCTGCTTGTTCAGACCTCTGTGAGCAGTCATCTTTTGCTGGCTTCAAAAGTTTCTCTGAATACATTTTTTTCAAAAGCGCCTCCGGTGCCCTTTCATCTTGTTTTGTTACGGTTCGCCAACAAGTCCAATGACAATTTTAAGAATCTGATTTTTAGAAGTTTTCGAGTAGCCTTTGATTTAAACACACGTTCCAGAGCACCACGCCAACATCTACTTGCTTTTTCTCATGGAACTAGAAAATAAGTGGAAAGGTCGAGCCGGCGAAGCACTGTCGCAGAACAAGCTGTCTGTTGCGTAAAGAAGGCCCGATAATTTCGTAGTAGGGAAGAGTGAGAGAGTACCCTGGCGTACTCGGCCAGGCACACTTCTGAGCAACACCCCCCTCACGTTACTGATGCTTCACTTTTAGGTACCACCAAAATAGCTTATAACCATTCCACTTCCATGCTTTTACTATTTCGAGTTTAATTTCTTTTGCTCTCTCTCACCCTTTCGTCCACCTCTGTTCCATCTCTCTTCTACCCCTCTTCCCCTCATTCCTCTCACAACGCTCTCCCATTTTACCCCTCCCTGCCGCTCACGCCTTCTTTCTAGTTGGTCAGAAGCTCATTTCATTTAAATGATGCTTCACCCCAACTCATCACTCATCACTTACCCTTGCATAAATCAGTAGCAGACGAATTTCTCAGTTACTAACAACTTATCCCAGATCTTCTGACTTTACTGAAGAAGACAAGAGATATGCTCAGTTCGATAAAGCCTGAAAGTTCAGTATACGCAAGACTCTCTAAATATTTTTTTTAAATGAAGTGCAAAATGTTTAAATTGGAATATCTAGGAGGTCATGCAACCGCTCAACCTCCTCCTACCCCGAGCAGCAAATTTGGAATGGTAGGAGTATCGACGTGCATCGGCCAAAAAGGAAGTTGAGCGTTTATGGCATACCTTCAAGTGATGGAGACTGTCGGTTCAATTGATGGTTGATGTAAGATGTATCCAGGGCCACTTAACCAATTGGGCAAAATTACGGGCTCTGCTAACCCATTACTTCCCAATTCCCACCTAGACATTTAAGATGAAACGCAGTTTAGGCTTGGTCTCAACGACCTTTTACCCTCACTAAGCCCCTCCTCGTTGGAAAAACGAATATAGACAGCCAAATAGGAATTTCAAATGCTTGGACCAGCTGGGCTCAATAGGGGCTCAATAGCTGGTCTCTAATCGTTCTTAATAGGAAACGAAGACTGGCATCAACTTGAGTAGCAGTTTGATTAAGACCTTTTGACTTATTTTTGACCGTATTGCCCTTAAACTATTTGACACCTTTCTTTCAACAAACTCACGTAGAACTTCCCCTCCTTTTTAGCAGCTCTGTAGGTGATTCGTGACTAATATCGGATGATTGTTTGTTGCTCTCTCGCCCGACCTTTCTAAAAGAACTTCAACGGCGTAAAAAGGTTTTTCTTTACCTTCACTTTTGTTTTTTTTTAATTCAGTAAACGAACGTTCAAAGTGGCATTTTATAGTAAATTAAATCCGAAGGCTTCAAAGGCCCGATTTATGTAATGGTTACTTAGTTTAGAGTGTGGCTAGAAGAATAAGTTTCAAACACAAAATTTTTGAAGTTCGAGTACAGTGACGGGCCTTTTAGGCCCGAACTATAGAGTTAAAGTTAAGGATCCCTATCGTTAACCTTAATTAAGATACTTCTACGAGTTGAAAATAATATGTGCTTATTGAAAACCTTCAGACTGCGGAAACGACAACGCTTCAAACTATTTTTCATGTTTTTGGCACTATTGCCCTGAAGACGTAAATCGTTCGAAACGTTGTTGAATACTTGAATGGTTTTGAAATTAATTATTTTGAGTAAAAATTTATCGAAAGAACTTACCTATTTTTGATAAATGGCAATTGCTCTAAATCAGTTTTCTTGGTCATAATTATTAATTCGTTACACTATTAACAAATAACTAACAATTAATTAAAACACGATCTTTTAATACTGTTCGATTAAAAAGTCATCGAATTTCCTCTCTTTCTTGCACTGTAAAATAATCACACGTTGTTTTAAACAACTAACGAAAATAATATGACCTCTGTTGGGTTTAAATTTAAATTTATCATAATTTTACGAAAATTTGTTTCGAAAAAATGTATTTATTTTAGAAATTTTTGGATTTGAGTACGAGAAAAATAATTAAAAACGCCCGTAGAACTTCTTATAAGAAGATTGGTTATTCGTGATTAAGTTCGTGATATTTTATTGAATGGTAACATGCTACTGATAAGCAAAACACACAGTTGAACTCGAACTGATTATTTAAAAAAATCAAAATCAGTTGTCATTACAAAAATTTAATTAAAATCGAAATTAATAACCAATCAAAAAAACGGAGGTAACACAAAAAATTGCGTGGTAATCGTACGATTGGTTGTTTTTTAATCTTTGGTTAATCTCGAACGTTTGTTAACGCTAAGTCAAGGCAAAATCAGTGTTCGTGGTATTAATATAATCCAATCCCACTACCAATTTATAGCTAAATACACCCATACAGGTATTTTGTACTTCCCCACGACGTGAACGAAGAGTGAAGGTAAAGGAAAAATTAATTTAAAGTGCACCAGAGGTGCACAGGTGGATTTTCCAAAAACTGCCTTTAGGCATACGTTTTAATTATTGCAAAAAGTTTTGTTATTAATAAATTTCAACACACACACTTCACTTAATCCGAATAAAATGTTTTTGAAACTATTACGAAATTTGTGTTATTTTTTGAAAGCAACAAACGTAAGATTTTTCACATTTTTCTCTTTAATCTCGCGTTAATCTAGTTCGAAACCGCTAACTTCCGATTGTCCGATGAATGTGCAATTAACGTTATAGTTATGTTATTAAACTTTAGCACATTTACGTCATTTGTTACGAATCTAGTCAGCAATGAGAGATAACAAAGTGAATTATTGCGAGTTAAATCGGAAAAATACTTATCGAACGAACTTTAATTAAAGTGATCGCTGATGGATAAAATTTCAAATAAAGCGACTTTGGTTTTGTGAAAATGCCACATTTTTTTAATTTAAAAAATTTTAACCCAAACATGGCTTCGCAATTAATTATTAACTCTCATCTACGGCCAACTTCGATGAATGATAACACGATGCAAAATGGCTTTGGAACAAGAGGGCCCTAGAGCTTTATCACTCGTTCCCTTCATGTAACCAACTGTTACCAAGTGGCATGAGATTTTAACCAGCTCATACTCAAAATTTCTATCAAGTATTTAGATAAATCTCACCTCGCGTTATTAAATTCCAAAGGGCGCTTCGAATCAACTGCCTTTCAAATTGACTTCTGCTGATGGATCTAATAAAAAAGCCGAGTAGAGGAGATGCTCCTCAGTCCTCAGGAATAACACTCGTCTGCGAAGTAATAAAACGCCTCTGGAGGCTACAAGGCCGCTTTTGGATCCCTTATATCAACACATACTGGTACACTGGTAAAGCCAAAGCTCTGCCAAATTTTAGTACGACGTGCCCAGGCCAGCAATAGGCGTACCTACGGACAGATAAGTCTTAAATAATGCCCTACAAGCTCTAGGAGCACAGAAAAATCACATATGTAGGGCATTGCATGGAGGAGGAGGAGGAGGCCTTCCAACATATTGTGAGCCGATGACCAGCTTTTTAGATACTTATATCCCCAACTCTAGCTTCTGCTTATCCACACCTAGTCGACTTACAAAAGACCAATCCGAGCGTTCTTGTAGCCCTGTTTGAGAAGACATGGCTGCGGGCAGGGCCATAATTTGTCTGATTTGAATGATTATGAAGTACATAAGACCTTCTAGGACTAGTGTAAGAAACCTCTATTCAAAGACTCAATAAGCAAATTAATGATTATCAAGGAAGATAGGACTTCACATTGAGTGTATAACTACTCCTTGACTGGCACAAATCTATGCAGAAAAGAATTTACCGGCATCACCCTGTATATTAATCGATATTAAGAAGAAGAGAGTAAGAAGACTTAAATTTAAATGAAACAATTTTGATTGGATCTGCATTGGCTCTAAATATACGATAAACAAAGAGTGATTAGGATCTCAGTTGACCTTGAATAAGGTTATGAATGATAGTTCTGATACTAACATCATCCTTGAACGTTACCTCAGCTACAAAAAGGGACGATAACTCGATAACGATCTTGATTTAAATTGTAATGTCAAGGTCAGAATATTCATTGTGTCACGTTACAGCCGTCGAAATAGAATTTTAAAAGATTTCCGCAAAAAGGCGGAAAGAGCGATGACATAAAAACCAAGTTCAATTCCATCCAAATAGCGGTTTTAAGGTCACGATGTATTTATCAGAAGAGTCAAATTATTATAATTTTGTTGTTTCCTCGTTCAAATCAGTTTGAACTCAACAAAGCATTTTAAAATAAATTTCCGGATCAAAAATCCAAATGATAGTGTAACTTGAAACAGACAATATGACGTCGGTTGATGGAGATTGTAGTTCAAAATAGTAAGCTTATGACTTATGGGCTTATGGCTTTGTAACTCTATGCGTTTCACAGAGGGAATAATAATAATCTCTAAGCTCATTACTTTAGTTTTAAAAACGCCTTTCAAATCGGAATTAAAGCCAAAAAGTCTTATGGAATTTAGGGCCGAAACAACACATCTTCGGCAGCTCTGAATGCGCTGCTTTGTTTCTCGCAATTGCAAGAAAAAGCAATTGCCGAAAAAGCAGCCCCTGGACTGCGAGAACGGAAGCTGCGATCCAAAATCTTTGGGTCCGAACGAATTGCCTAAGTAAATAAATAATCCAGAATCCAGATGAAAATGGTACTTCTAGTTAATGGATAAATTTTTGCCTAATGATAGTAAATGAACGGGCAGCCTGCATATGCATATAGCTGGGTCATCAACAATAATTAACAACAGTTGAAGAGACCAACAAACAGTTTCTTTTTCCAGATCACGTTCAGATTGAGAGTTCAAGAACTATAAACAAAACGCAATCCAGAATACACACGTGTATTGTGGGTTGCATTGTATAAGTTTATTATTTTTTTCTCAATAAAAAATAATAATTAGTCTATCTGCAAAATATATGTTTTTTAAGGGACCTCTACCGCCTTAGCTTTTAGAAATGTTTTTGAAATTCAGACAATCCGTGGGACGGAAAGAGCACCAGAATTGAAAAAAGCTTTAGGGCTACGCTCTTTCATGAAACTGACTGACATCCTGACATAAGACTATTGTTAATAAAAATTAACAATTTTAAAGATTTGGGCAAATAGTGTACACAGGCATATCTAAAAGGAGCGGCACAGTGTGCATTTTTTAACGTCAGCTAGGTACACATTTGCCCACTTGTAGCGGTGACGCAGTTATGTAAAACTCGTGATGTACTTTTCGAGCAGTGTTTGTTATTTGTAAGACATAAAGGGCTCTATACGACTTGAAAAAATTGTGCAAATTACTAGTTGACAAATTCTGACGCTACTTTTAGTAAAATTCCCGAGTTA
This sequence comes from Malthinus flaveolus, assembly GCA_950108345.1. Lineage (NCBI taxonomy): Eukaryota > Metazoa > Arthropoda > Insecta > Coleoptera > Cantharidae > Malthinus > Malthinus flaveolus. The sequence goes on from OX467288.1 coordinate 2,383,653, forward strand.
CTGGCTAATATTTCTTGCAAAGTCGGAAAATAAGCGCAAATATGTGCCAGTGCCATCTATTGTGCATTTCTTAAGTTTGACGCAAACCAATGCAAAAATTCCGTCTAAATATAAACAAATGATAAATCTATAATTAATCACGAGACTTTTCGTTCGTACAGCTAAACAGAGGGTGATTATTAAAATTGTAAAAGATTGGTGTAAAAATGCCAAATTAATTTGTAGAAATTGAACGTTTTCATTCCTTACTATCGGTCCGTTATCACGTAAATATTTTTTATCGATTTCATTACTTCAAGTTCAGAATAAGTAAATAAACATTACGTAACAAAAATGTAATACTAACCTTAATAAGTTGTTATTATTTACATCTGGTAGTTCACTCTTAATTTAGTAACTTTTCTAGTGGCAGTTGCATAGTTTTTCTTAAGCTTAACTATTAATTTTCTTGAACTATTTTTTCGTAAATATGTACAAACATTTTTATTTCTTATTATTAATAGACATTTTTGTGTATAAATTGACAGAACACTAACAATGACAAGGTTGATAAAATTATATCTGTCATTGCCCATTCCCAACGTTTGACTTATATAATTTTAATGTTTAATTGCATTTTCTCGCGACCATGAAAAGCGCAAAATTTTCCACACAAGACTTTTCCCCACCAAGCTCTTCTGTAAACAAATCGCAAGGACTTCTCTTTTTCATTAGGTTCAACAATTTATTCTAAATTTGATAAATAAAATTTTTATTATAATAATAATATAAACAAACCATTGCTACTTAACTTAATTAACTTTAAATCACAAACAAATTGTAAAAAGACTAATCTATAAGATTAAAATTGTTTAAATACACACTTTAATAAACAATTTGGCAAAAATTTCCAAATTATTTAATCGAGTTTTTACGTATCTTGAATAAAAAATTGAGAAATCAAATTTAATACGCCAAAAATTATAATTAATATATGAATAAGAAACTTAAAATTAGTCAATGCTCTTTGTTTTTTCAATATTGCTATCTTCATTAGGCTTGGGAGAAGAAAAATGTAGACCAGACCACCTATTGATCCCGTGTACCTAAAAAGTGCAGAAAACTTCAGTAAAATGTTAAATAAGAAGTTTAATAGAAGAAATAATAATAACAACAGGGTGTTCTTATAGCTTTTGTTTTATTAATCCGGATGGTGACCCCCCCCCCCTTAATCCGTATTATTATTAGGGTGTTATTAAGAGTGGCAAAACTTCAATTTTCAGTTTGAGTACATTGGGTTAAAGTAATCCCGCTCCGTAAAGTTGTCGGTAACTTTACCACCAGCAGAGAGGTACAATAATGAATAATCTCTTTCTATTCTATTCTTCTATTGATTGTATTGAACCTCTCTGCTAGTGGCGTAAGTCAAAAAGAACTTTACGGAGCGGGATTAGAATACACGACCTAAACTAAAAGCCATATAATACAACAGTACACGTACGCAAAGTGTGTTGCCTAACCGTAAGGTTTAAGCTTTTAAAATTCTTTATACTGATATTTTTGCAGACTGTGACTTCAGAGGCCATAGGCTCAACGACATTAAAATTTTTTTAGATATATAAACGTACAATTTCAGTCCGGACTTCACTATTATAACTTGAGGTTTTTAAATGAAAGATCTGACTTCATTCTTACCGCTTGAAAATTTAAAAAGTTCTTGTTTTAGAATCACTGAAATCTAACTTTGCCCTACAACCTCCAAATGCTTCAAAGTTCCAGCTCTCACTTTAGTTACAAACTTAACTTAGTTCTTACGATACTTCTAAAGCTTGGAGGCTTTAAGAGCTCTGTTTGCGCCTTTATTTTTGGAGTTAGATCTAACTTTCTTTGCGAGTTTTGGCGACTTCATTCTTGTACTATGAGAAGAGTAATGTAAATTCTAACTTAGTGACTCTGGTAACACTAACTCTCACTTTTATTGCCGAAGCTAACCTAATTCTGACTTATCCCTGAACAACTCTCAATTCTGGCACTTTTAACCGTAGCTTTACTATGAACTTGAAGGTTTTAAAAATCGAAGTTCTGACTTGTTTCTAAAAGTTCTAACTTCTTTTTTATACTTGCAGTTGAATGATCATTAAATTCCAACTTTGCTATACTACCTTGGAATGTTTAAAAGTTCCTGCAGTACTTCTGAAGCTCAGAGACTTTAAGAGCTCCGCTTGTGGTTTAATTTTCGGATGTATATTAAACTTTGTTTTAGCGCTGACCACATTCTTGTACTTTGAGAAGACCGATAGAAGTCTGACTTTGTTTTACACCTTTGAAAGTTAAAATTGTAACTTGGGAAGTACTAACCCTCACTTCTATTGTCAAAGCTAACCTAATTCTGATTTAACTTACAACAAATTGTCTCTCGGTCTACTACCTCAGCTATTCTGACTTCATTTGCAAACGGTTAAGAGGTTTTTTAACTCTAAACTCTACAACCTTTAAAAGTATACAAGTTCCAGCTCTAACTTTCTTGTACTTTGAGAAGAGAAATTGAAGTTCTGACTTAGTTTGAGACCTTAGAAAGTTAAAACTGTAACTTGGAAAACACTAACCCTCACTTCTATTGTCAAAGCTAACCTAATTCTGATTTAACTTACAACAAATTGTCTCTCGGTCTACTACCTCAGCTATTCTGACTTCATTTGCAAACGGTTAAGAGGTTTTTTAACTCTAAACTCTACAACCTTTAAAAGTATACAAGTTCCAGCTCTAACTTTCTTGTACTTTGAGAAGAGAAATTGAAGTTCTGACTTAGTTTGAGACCTTAGAAAGTTAAAACTGTAACTTGGAAAACACTAACCCTCACTTCAATTGTCAAAGCTAACGTAATTCTGACTTCACTTATAAAGTGTTTGAGGATCTACTACCTCAGCTAGTCTGACTTCATTTTCAAACAGTTAAGAGCTTTTTTAACTCTAAACTCTACTCTACAGCCTTTAAACGTTTACAAGTTCCTGCTCTAATTTTCTTGTACTTGAAGAGAAATTGAAGTTCTGACTTCGTTTCAAACCTAAGAAAGTTAAAATTGTAACTTGGGAAACACTAACCTTCACTTCTATTGTAAAAGCTAACCTAATTCTGATTTAACTTAGAAATTGTCTCTGGGTCTACTACCTCAGCTAGTCTGACTTCAGTTTCAAACGGTTAAAAGGTTATTTAGCTCTAAACTCTACTCTACAGCCTTTAAAAGTTTAAAAGTTCCAGCTCTAACTTTCTCGTACTTTGAGAAGAGATATTGAAGTTCTGACTTCGGTTTGAAAACCAGTAAAATGAGAAGAGAAGTTGCAGCTTTAATTTGAACGCAGTCAATCTGATTATAACAAAATGTATGTATTGCAGCGTGTAATTAATCTACTCACCTAATCAAAGTTCCTATCCTTGGTAAGTAACACGAAAAGAATACACAAATTCCAACGACGAAGAGATTAACGAGCATTACTTTGAGGTAAGTAAATTCGTGGCTAAACTTTTTATAAATTAAACTTATATTATTGAAGACGTCCTGTCTTAAAACGTACGACATCAGTGGAAAGACTGTAAAAAGTTGAAATAAGAGCAGCAGCCTTGCAGTGACAGTCATTGGATCGTTTTTATTGAAGTTGTTTAAGATGTTCTAAAATAAAAGTATTTAAACCTCATTTGGAGTGCTCGTTTAATTTAAAACTTACGTCTTGAATGCAATTTTTTGCTAGTGGAAAGCTAATGTAGAAGAAGACGCCAATGAAAATGTAAGTGAAGGCGACCAAACCGAACGCCACGCCCAAGTCTCTCGTCTAAAAAAATGTTTTATATCATTTATAGTTATCAAAATGCACACATCTCGCGTGCCCAAGTGGCCGAGGCAGTCTTAAGACAAAAGGGAAGCCTCGCACGTCATATTTGGAGGCACGTCAGAGATATGTAAGTACTACTACCTCAGAGGTTCGGACTTTGAAAGTGGAAAAAATTTACTTACGTTGTTGTTTTGATTTCTGTTACTTTTCATAACAGAAGTAATCATGTTATGAATAAAGTAGCTAAGCGATAACATTCCACTAAAGGCGCAAAATGTTGGCTTCAACCGAAATTCCATACTCCAACTTGGGACATTTATTCCCCACGTGTAACTTTTCGTAGCTACGAAAAGGAGCAAAAATATCACGCTCAAAGTTCCTGAAAATATTTTGATTAGTCTTTGTTTAAAAGTTTACATTTGTGACTTACCCAAACTATTGAATTTTGTGAAAAAAGTCGCACTTTTGAAGTTTAACAGTGGGAACATGAAAATTGATAAAATTACCGGTACGGTACTGTAGAGGTCCCAAATTGTATTGAAACTCACTTCGTGCAATTCCAAGTTTAAACTTTTGCTCGTAAGAATTGAAGTTCTATTAAACTGACTTGGACATAATACTGTCTCGTTGGGAATCGAAGTGCTATTGAGCGACATAGCGTAACCTGAAAAAGGTAAAAAATTCAGTAAATGCCGCTCGTGAGGTCGACGGTTAATTTACCGTAAAAGAATTGGACGGAGTGGAACAAAAAGTTCGACATTAGAACCCAATAGACTACAGATGAGCCAATTAATACAATCAACGAAAAGACTTTTGCTAAAACTTCGGCCCATTTGCCCAAAAGTGCTTCGCATAAATCGCTAACTTCGTTATTCTGCCAAACAAATCCTATTTGAAGAGAGAGAAAAAAAAGTGTGAGCCAATTGGAAGGTGCCAAAAAGTTTGCTTTTACCTTGATCCTTCTGGGCGCTCAGGTAAACGTTACAAGTGTACAAGCACACTCCAGCTACGAGAATGATGAGAAATATTCCTGGAATTAATCCGGCTCGTTCCAAGCCCCAAGGCATCGATAAAAGAGAAGACCCAATAATAGTATTCCATATCACAAATCTGAAAAGGTCCAAACAAACATTTTTACCATGACGCAACAAAATACCAAAGTTGTATCATTCAAAAAAGCGTAATCTTAATTGTGCGAGAGGTGAAAGTTTAATGTAAATCGTCATTGATATATTTTCTAATTTTTTTAAATAAAACGCCGATAATCCTAACATTGAACGAGATAAAGCCATTTTCTACTTCATGTACAAAAATCAATATTTTGGGAAAAGTTGCAACGAAGCATTTTTGTGTTTGTTGGTCATTTCTTTTTTACTTGTTGACTAACTTATGCATTAGTTTATCGCGTTAATGAATATTTATAAACAAATTAATTATTTTTTTACGATTTCGATACGGTCCCATTACTTTATTCGATAAATTGCGGAAAAATTGGCGCACAAATCTCACAAGTGTGTTTTTATAATTAGTTTGTTTATTTTTTTACGGCTATAAGACTTTAACTTAACCCCACAACTCCTCTAGTAACTCACTGTGCTGAGCTAAAATTATTGAGAGAAGAGAAGGTCAAAGTCACTCGTTTACGAAGAAGAATGAAGTAATGATTGAATGGCGTAAAGAGAAAGGTTAAAGAAAATCCAAATTATTTAATGAAGGGCTCAAGGATGTATCGAATCTGATCGAATCTGATCGAATGAACGAATCTGGAATTCGAGGCGATATGTTAAAACTGTTTACCAGAAACACGACATTGGCGCCAATGGCCAATAGCAATCTTTCAGGTTTCAAGCAAACATCGGTACAGTTAGAGAAAGGTAATTTGGAAAGACTAAGAAAGGCGTATAGAACGCAATAGAGACGGGCCAAAAAGCCTCGTTTATAAAGAAGAATGAGGTAAAGATTGGGTGGCTTCAACAAGAATTATAAAGAAAATCCAAATTACTTTATGAAGAGATCAAGGATTTACGGAGTCAGTGTCTCTCATTTGAGGCCATAAATGTGTTAAAAGCAGAAGCACAGTATTGGTTGAATTGAGAATGAGGCCGTGGTATGTACTAGTCTTCCACTTTTATTCATAAATAGCACACTTTCTGGCAAAAATCTGTGCATAAAACTCTACAAGCGCCAACCAAATTACAGGAAAAGTGATGAGAAGGACTAAGGCAGGTGCAGTGCCGGATTACGGTTTTCATGGACTCCAGGCCAGCCTGGTCAATCCTGAAAAAGGAACGGCCCGGGCGAATTAAATAATGGCGGGTCCCAATTGATTACTAATTTACTTTATAATGTTTTGCTGTTTTTTAACAGCATGCTCAGTGGCTAGGTTAGGACAGGTCCTTCTGGACCCTGAAGCAAGGAAAATCGGTGTGCCCATTTGGTTCTCAGAAGAGTTCTGGGAAAAATTGTTTTTTTAATTTTTTCAATTTTGATCTCCCACGGGTCACCTAGGGCCGCAGCCAATTTTTTTTTTAAATTTTCAAGATCAACAGAGCTTAGATCTACTTTCGGAATTGGGGGCACTCAGGGAACTGTAGCAAATGTAGAATGAAGAGCTTCATTGTTTGAATGCAAGTGTGCTTTAACATTTTTGCAATCATTGGCAGTTCATTTTTCTTCAATACCAGCGACCCACCGGGCTATGGCCCTCGGCCTTGTCGTTTAAACTTGAAAAAGCCGCTGGAGTTTTGGGCACCCAACGTTTTAGCGCCCTAGGCCAGGGCCTAGTTGGCCTATAGGTAAATCCGGCACTGGGCAGGTGTATCGGATGCAAATTGTGACTTAGAACCATTTGGAAGTGGAGAAGCACAGACAATTCATGAATCTTCTTATCGGCTCTCCCAACTATTATAAACCAAGCCCAAAACGATCGTTGATATCCAGAGAGATACTCGTATATAGCAAAGTCAAGATCAAAAATGTTACAAAAGAAGAAACTGAAGGAACGTAGAATGCGGAACATGATAATTTCATGACGAAACAAATTAACAGTTAAATGTTATAAACAAAAAGATTTTAATTACAGCTAAAGATAAGAAATAATTTTCAAAATATATGCCAACATTGTATAAATAATATGTTGTTATAATTTATAATACCCCGAGGTTAATGAAATAATCTGATATTTTTTAATTTGACAAAAAAACATTCAAAACATATCATTACTAAAAAATTATGCAAGTGAGGGCGTTTTGAAAAAAAAATAGCTTCCGTCAACAGCTCAGCTCAATATAATTTCAGTTTGATGAACTTTTCTTTTTGCAAGAAAAAATTTAAAAATACTCACATTGTCACCAAAGAGTTTTGTGTTGGTTGAGTTTCAGAGGCAGTGCTATCGCTCGTGTGAAAGCTTTTAATCTGGAAAATTACGTAAAACATAAACATTTAGCCTAAAAAGAGCTTCTTTACGCAATTTTTGTGTTGCACCACAGCGCCACTGTGCAATAGCTATTGTTATCAATTATCAACATATAACAAGTTAATTTGCAACGTGGTTTTTTTAAACGGTGAAAAATGTGGAATTGTTGCCAAATTGTACCGCTCACAAATGCCAGTTGAAAAGAGCGCCCAAAATGTTGAAAAACGCCCATGGGTGCATACGTAAAAGCTACGTCAGACACACTCAAAAAGATGAGGTGTTTAACTTAATTTGTCTGAAGAGAACTGAAATTTCATGTAAATGAGAATAAGCTACCAGTTAAAGGGTCGTTTTGGCTAATAATTTCTAAAGGGCTTAAGTGACTCTTCTCTTATTAAAACGATGCTTCCTATCTCTTCAAATTAATAAGAAAGTGAGCCGTGTACACATGTACAGACCTCAGAAAGATGAAACAAATCGTCTATTTTTATTGTAGAATGAGTCATCTAGAACCGCCATGTCATTAATGTGCCCTTAATAAATAAAAGTTCTTCAGTTCTGATTGTTTCCAATACTAATTTTACAGAAGCAGCATCTCTAACTTTTTTGAGTAGCTCAGAAGGAACTAGCCATGTTGTCCCAAAAGTATTAGGTACAACAAAAAAATTGTCTTTTTTGGTAGGCACAGTAAATTTTGAATAGTTCAAGGACAAAGTTGCAGCAAAATTGAAAGATAATACGAATTTTATGTAAGTGTTTGAACAAAGTTAGAATAGTTCAGATTTACTGTCTATTAAACTACGAGCAAAATTGTTAAATTACGAACTATTAGATCTAAGTCCCCCCCCCCTATTATCAATATTTCGACTAGGACTTAATATCCTAAAAAAATTAATATTTGAACTAAGATGTTTAATGTTTAAATGGCAAAATGATTGATTCATTTTAAATTGAAGGTAATATACTTATTTACTTATGGAAGGGGGAGGGTTATTAGAAGATTTTACTACACTTTCTTAATATTCGTTAAAACTAACTACTTCTAAAGTTACAAATTCTATAAAAAATGCCGTATACCGTAAGAGTAATAGTTACGCGAATGGGCCGAGACATACGACTTTACCATGTAAAATTAAATAGTTGCAAATATTCCATTGTTTTAAGTTGACAAACTGATTACCTCAAAATGTATTAGGTACGATTATTTATTCAAAATTTTACACCAAAATAAGGCGTTGCTTTTTAAATTATTATTATTATAATTTAATTACACCAATTAATTAAAATGTAAGCTCTGATGCTTATTCAATAAAAAACGCGCGTTGTCTTATCGTTATTTCGTTTTTTGTAAAACTAATAATAGCCACGATAAATGTTACTATTCCAATAGAATGTGGTCCTTTTTATCTCGGTGATTATTATTATTATTTATTTTTTTATTTAAAAATAATCAGTTAAAACGTGCTCGAAACTTACCAAAGATGACGTGCTAACAGTCAAAATACCGTTAATTTTGGAAAAGTAGAGAAATCTCTCGTAAATCTTCTCTTCGTAAGCGAGCAAATCCAAAGTTGGTGCTTCGTAACGACCCGGAAAACAAAATGGCCTCCTGAAAATTACAAATTAAAGTTAGGCGATTTCGTAAAAAACTTGTGGCGATGGATGGGTTATATACCTCATAAACATAGATTTGGGCGAAACTGTTGATTTTGGTGATTGGTTGGGTAGCCTATCGTTTTCGTAGTCAGTTGTGTCGGATTCGTGAAACATACACAGATTTTCTTGTCCACTGAAAACAAAATTTTTTATTCTTCCCTGCAAAGTGGCCCTGGATTTATTTAACAAACCTAAAGCTGGCCGAAGTGCTAACAGAACTTAACAGCGGCTGCGATTCTGAACCCGAATCGGTCGAGTCGTGCCTGTTGTTTATCGTATTTTTATAAGATCGAATTAAATCTGAAATTTGGGGAAAAATTAATTACCAACCCTTGTTGAGAGTAGGGAGCGTCGATGATGGTAGTTTTAGGGGACATGGCCGCCTAGACGCGAACTTAAAACTTAAATTTGCCCAAAAGTAGTAAGGTAGGCTTAAAATGACCCTCTAAGCCAAAACAATCGAAATAAGACGTTTAGTTATTTTTTAAAATTCAGTTTCTAGTAAAACAAAAAAGGGCACAACAAGTTTGTTAATAAAAGTGAGTTTTCGACCTCCGGAAATTTCAAATTTGTATCTCAAAATAAGAAAAAGGTATATGAGATAATGCGTGAATTTTATGAGGCTTACACCCGGTATAGTAATCAAATTTGCGTGAGAAGAAGCAATTTTGCCTTCTGAAAACTGAAAACCATTCTAAGTACTATCTCTTAAAATGTTATAATTAGTTATCATTTATAAACTAAAATTAGCTCCTCATTTTTTAGGTTTTTATATTTCTTACGTCAGTCTCGAAAAGTAACTTCCTTAGTGACAATGGTCTTCTTTAATTATTTTTGAAAAATGATTATTGAGAAACCTATCTGGCAATTTTAAATTGGGCCGTATTAAAAAAATCAAAGCTTCTGCATTACGTTGTAGCAAAGTTGTAGGTAGTACCTAATAAAAGTCGCCGCTCCGTTCTCTTCAATTAAAAAATTAAGACGAAAATACTAACCCCTCATTTTGAAATAAATTAAATTATACTTTTTAAAACACTTAAATTAAGTTATAAATAATTCACTTTTTAAAATTAAATTTAAATTAAAAATTAATAAAATTAATTATTCAAATATCACATTATCACAAAACACAACCGTACAGCGCGCAAATTGATTTCTTAATGCCGAATTGTTAACATTTGTGTAATTTTACGTACTTTGTATTATTGTGACGATAAGAAAAATTCTGACGTACTAACGATTAACATAATACTTTATTTATTAAAAAAATAAGAATTTCTTCTTTCGATAATCAGTCGTAAGAAGGTCGTTGTCACTTTAATGTTGGTTTCTATGTGCCTTGGAAAATTTCTTTTTGCAACGAGCACCAAGGCTGGAAAATTTTGTCCCCTTAACGTGTCGAAATGAAAAAGACATGGTGCTCCTGTCAAAAGTTGAGAAAGGAAGGAAGTTTGGGCAGCATCATGGTGTTCTAGACTCTAAACGACTTTCCAAAGCGACCAGATGAAGCTTGTCATGTTTTGATGGGCACCTGAGCCAGTTTGTGACCTTTTTGGCATTTTAATAAGAATAGGCTTGAACAATAGTATCCACGCTAACGTAACCAACCCCCCAATCGTTGGTGACGAACAATCTATAGCTACACCGTGTGTGATGGTGATGAAGGTAATTTTAACAGCTGAACATCTTCTGAACTGGCCACCATTTTAGCAAAACACGGATGAGTGTCTTACTACTTCTTGTGGAAATCCACCTCCTTGTTAGTTTGTAAAATGGCTTGGAAAGCCATAGCTGACGCCCTAACTTACCGCGTTATCGCATGGCTCAAGATGAATTGGTTCTTAATTTGTTAGTGAAATAAAAACAATTATCTCTTTTAATGCAAGATACAAAATTACAAACTTTAGATTTAACTATTTAAGTCATGACGTTCTAAATAAAAAGGCGGAACATACTGGAGATAACTTGTTTTGCACACGCACTCTTGATAATTTCGTTTACGTTGATTTGAAACGTTAAACTAAAAAATGTTTTGCTTTCAGCAACTAAAACTCACTAATCAAGCGTATTGCGTGTTCTCCTATTCTGAAGGGAGTGTAGCGAATTAAACTGCATGTTATTTCGACTACAGTCATTAAAACACTGGAGGTAGACTCCCAGACAGGGCCATTCTAAAGTCCTAATAGAGAGACCCTTTGACAAAAGAACCCGGTCTCTACTCAGAATGAGCAGGGGTGAACTAGAACTGGCAACGGCACTAATAACGGGACATTGCCAGCTTAAAAGCACCTGTATACGATGGGACTAAAAGAAGACACACTATGCAGAGACAGAGTAAGCTCCAATTATGCATCTTCTGCTACACTGCGAGGTTTTCACAAGAAGTCGTCACGGCATTCTCGGAAAAGAGAAGATGCTCTAGAGAGAATTGCTCAAACTATCAATAGAGGAAATTCTGGACTTTATCAAAAGCACAGAGCTCACATAAAGGATGAGTATATCCGAGGCACACAATATACCCAAGAGGTGGCGTGGTAAGAAACCACTGGGAGCCAGCCTCAACCGCAATAATAATAATCTTTAAGGCTAATTCTTAATTTGTATAGCGATGAGTCATACACCACTTTATTTGAGCTGGCCTCTTGTCTTGGTTCTGTTTATCAAAAACTAGTATCTACCTAGATATTCGAAGGATCCTGGATCCATCTGAGCTGGCTTGTAGTCTTCTTCGAGTAGAGAGAACTATAGACGGACTTATAACGTGATCGGTAAAGCCGATTGCAAAAGGCCTTTCTAAAAAAACATTAACAGAAATGAAGAAATGAAACAATAAGAAAATACGAAAATATGAAATTCGAAGAAGAGATGTATACAATGTAGTGGCTAGTCGTCTCAAAAACTGAGATATTTATTCATTTCACATACAGGTGCTTGCAATCACTTGTAGTAAAATCTTAGATGGCGACTAGACACTATGGGAAAGGAATAAAGGCCGAATCACCCAGAGCATTATCCACAGAGCAGTATCGCCAATCGCCAATGTGTGATTAGAAAGTTTAATTGGAGTCCTTCTTTGGTATTTCCTACACAACTCGATGCAATTCTAATGGCAACTGGTTCAAACTCACCTTGTATACAGGCGCAAAACCATAATCTCATTAAACTTCTCTACTTTTCTAAAATATACCCAAAAAAATAGGCATCAGTTTGGAGAAATTCAAGAATACTAAAACAAGTCCGTCGTCTGTGGTTATGAAAATCAATTTCATTGAGTAAGTAAGTATCTAAGTATGTTGTAGGAGTGAATTTATGCAAAACAGGCAGGTTATTTATACATAAATTCTGACCCGTTTTATAAACAAAATAGCAACAAGTTATGTCGTCTTAGTTTTTTTTTGTGACGTAGCAGTTCGTTTATTTATATTGTGAGAAACGCCACCTATGCTCTTTTCTTTGAAAGAGAAAAAAAACGCCTTGTATTTCTTGATTATGATGATGACCTCTACCAGGATATAAAGTTTATAGAAGGGGGAAATTTTTTGCATTAATCAAGTTGGTACTTCAGTGTAGGTATAAATTAGTGTTTTGGAAGTTAAATTAGTGAAATTATTTATTAGTCGACGTAAGTACAGTTTATTAAACTCTATTTAAAAGGCGACACCCGTTATACTTCCGAAGAATTTGTGGCGTTTAACAAAGTTTAAGAGTTTGGTTTAAACTATTCTTTTATTGATGAAAATTAGCATAACGAGATACCTACGTCCAAAATAGGATTAGAACAATTAATAGTCATCATACCTAGTCGTCAGTTATCGTATCATTCAGGATATAGCTATGTGCTATGACAAGTTCGGAAATTGGTTTCCCGAAAGAACCGCACGAATGAAAATTTTTCCTTGTTTTGGTTGAAATGAATACAAAGCATGACTATTAAATTTTTTGTTTCCTTAGCTCCCATATTTCACCCCAGGGTTGATTTTCGATTGGTATAGCTAATCCGAGTACCGAAAAGGGAATTCGAGAATTTTAACCAAAACTTTCTTGTTCTAATATCTTCTGCTTATTAGCGAGTTTTTTTACAAGATACCGTCAAATAATTCCAATAAACGATTCATTGCCAGTCAGTTCAAGTGAACAGGATTTATCCAATCAGCTGCGCCGCTGGGAAATTCCTTGTATCTTTCGAAATGCCATTACTATGAGATAAGAAGTGTCTGTTGCCGTTACTTTCATACGATCGACGTTTATTTATTTTGTGTTTCAGATGGGTCCTAATTTCATAACCTTAGCAACCGTTTTATTGCTACTAACGAATCCAATATTAGGTACGCAAAATATACCATAATATACCACATAAATTCATACACAGTGTAGGTACTACAATTGCCCAAATTACAGAACAGAAAGTTCTCCATACGATGGCCAAGTTCATAGACATTACCGACAAGTATGGTCATAGTCAAACATATTTGTCCGATGGTAAAAAGTCAAGAAGTATCCGGGAGGCACACTATTACGATTCTACAGGTTCGTTCATTTACATTTTTTAAACACTATTCATTGGTTCCCAAGTCCCCTAGTTGGCTAAATTCAAAATTTAAGACAGTAAGTGGACGTAGATCTAAGTCTGTTACTGTTCAGTCTTCTGACACAACCATCTGGAATCAAAAGTGAGCCAAAATTTAGGAATAATTTGTAAGCTTTTTATTAATTTACAAAAACTCAACTAGTTTCCATTTTTAGGAGTCGGATGGAGCTGCTCGAGCAATTCTGAATGTAGTGGTCATCTCGCTTGTGTTAACAAACGTTGCGTTAATCCTTGCCAAGGAGTTTGTGGTGCCAATATAAACTGCGAAACGAAAAACCACGTTCCGGCCTGCTTGTGCCCTCCCGGATTTACAGGAAATCCATTTGCGCATTGCACGAGAATTCGTCATTGTACGGTTTTTGATTTTTACCTCGACTGCACGCAATAATCTTTTTTTTTTTAGCTGAACCGTGTCACCCAAGTCCTTGTGGACGAAATACCAAATGTCGCGTAATCGGAAACACGCCAAGTTGCGAGTGTCTACCAGGTTTCTACGGATCACCACTAGCTGGTTGTCGCCACGAATGCGATAGCGATACACAGTGTAGACCAGAAGAGGCCTGCATCGACTTCAAGTGCCAAAGTCCGTGTACTCAATGTGGCGTTAACGCAGTATGCGAAGTTGTGCAAAATCACGTTCCTGTCTGCAAATGTCCGAGGGCAAGTTTCAGTTTCTCTTACGAAACGAAGACTATTTTAAATTTGTTTTAGAATTATTACGGAAATCCTTTAAGTTCCTGCCAATCAGAATGCTATTTTGATAGCGACTGTCCGCCAGAACTACCGAGTTGTCTTAGAAACACGTGTAGAAATCCGTGCGATGGCGTTTGCGGAATTAACGCAGATTGTAAAGTTCGCAACAGTGCAATTCCAGTATGTTCCTGTCCCGTGGGTATGACAGGCGATCCTTTTGTGACGTGCAGGCCAATAGAACAGAGTAGGTTTATAAAAGAAGTAACTTGAGGGATGGTTTTGGGGTCAAATCCTTGTCCACAGCTCTCAAATGCGCGTGATTTTGTCGCGAGCCTCTCCAAGACAGTAGAGTAGACATTTTGATGTAGTCCTTCCTTTTTGTCTCAAGACGTTCCATTGCCTCTTAACCTAACCAAAGCTAACCTAAACCTTACTGAACGTAACATAATCAATGTGCAACTGTCAAATCTTCTCTTAATTGGTTAAATTTGTTTGCCGACGTTAATGACCTGGCATTCGCTTTGCGCCATTTCACGCGCTTGACAGTTCAATCTCTTTTGAACTGCACCAAAAACGCTCCACATCTAATTTTTCAAATAACACATTTATTGTAGAAGACCTATGCGAGCCAAACCCATGTGGCGCCAACGCTAAGTGTCAAGCAGGCTACAACAGAGATAATCAACCAAGGCCAGTTTGTACCTGTTTTGCTGGTTATAATGGAGATGCTACAATTGGATGCACTATAGGTAAATTTATTAAATAAATAAAACCATTCAATTAGATCTTTTCCGAAGCAGTTCGGTTCGGCACTGGAGCTTCTTCTAGTTGCTGTGCAAGCGCACCTAACAACTTCTCGAACTCTGGTAGTAATAAAAAATTTTTTAGACCTGTGCCATCCAAATCCATGTGGAGTTAACGCAAAGTGCGAACTAGGTTACGATAAATCAAATAATGAAAGGGCAGTGTGTAAGTGTCTTCCTTTTTACAATGGAAATCCTTTATCTGGCTGTGCTCCTGGAGAATGTATACAGGATTCCGAATGTCTCGATGATCAAGCTTGCTTGAGTTATAAGTAAATGCTTCAGTGAGTCGTGGATTGTTGAATAAGTTTAACCTGTTTCAGATGCGAAAATCCGTGCCAAAATAAATGTGGTATAAATGCAACGTGTATCCCAAAGAAGCACGCGGGCGTTTGCACTTGTTTGCCTGGTCACGAAGGAGATGCTAAAACTCGGTGTCACATTGTCCAAAGAACGCATACAAACTTTACAAACTTTCAAACCTTTCAAAACTTCACAAACTAAGAGAGCACAGTTGGATAATTAAAACTTCTCTCAAATTATATATTTTTATTAGAAAGATAGTCGTAACGTCATGTCATGTGATAAGTCATAACTCATAACACGAGTGTGCTTTATTTGTCGTGGTCGCTAGAAAACTTTGTTCTTGAGACGTGGTGGATCTGTCCCGCTGTACAACTAGAACCAGATAGTAAAGGAAATAAAGATGGCATGAGTAAACACCAAAGTTTACGATGTAATGAGTTTTATTTTTCAATAACAATTTTAACGTAGTCCTCACAAGGGCAAGAATCGTCTAGGGGAAGAGGAGACGTTGCGTCGTACGTCTCCATGGAGTCTCCATACTCCCTTCATCAAATTTAAAATAAATAATCGATGAATAATTAGAGTGAAGTAACGTGTTGTGAGATCAAAGTCGCTGATGAAATGCATCTTCTTGGTTACCTACCTTGAGTAAAGTTGATCTACAATCAGTTCTATTGAATTGGGAGTCTCAGACTATTTTTTATTGAGAACAAATTTAAATGTCTTCTGCACAAAATCTACTCCCGTCTTCTGAATAGTCGGTCCGGGTAGAAACGTCATATAGTAGATCGGATGACAAGAGCTTGTTCCGGAGGACCAAGATTCAAATCGCTCCGGCGTCAATGTGAAACTCTTGCCGACTATGAGTTTTAGATATCGATTTTAGCACTTCCAAGAAACCCCTTGATCGGTGATTTCGATCTTTTGGATTTTGAATGCATGCTATTCAAAGTACGGTCTAGTCTTGTAGAGAGTGCAGTTTATTGTGGTAGCTCCTATCGTGCTTTAAGGAGCGTGGAAATCGCCGATCCTGGTTGTTATGCCAACCATCTACGCAAACGTTAAGAACTCTTGTAATGCTGAGTGTTGGGTTACAGTTATAGGTTACACTGGTCTCCAACCAACAACGTAGAATGAGGACTCGTACTATTCAGGCTCTGTGAATATAACGACGTTTAATATATCCAAAAAATTGATATCGGTATAGGATGACCAGAAGGAAGAGGAACGCATATTTATCGTGATTGAGAGAGGGGTAAAGGGAAGGGGTAAGAAGAGGTAGTATAGAGACTCCAAATGGGTCTTGAGAAATAAACCACTCCGATTGATGAACACGGCTCTAAAAATTGTTCACGAACGGCGAGACAGGCTCACGGGTCTGAATTTTGTTTTACCGGCTCTATTATTCGGGGTATCCCAACCGTATCAAATATCGGCTCTCTAGCTCTTATAGTTTTGGCTTTAAAAATTGTTCGCAGACGGACAGGCAGACCTACGGACCTGAACTCTTATTTGCTGGCTCTACTATTTGAGGTATGCCAATTGTTTTGAAGTTCGGCTCTCTAGCTCTTTTAGTTTGTACTCCGAAAATTGTTCACGGACTGATGGACAGACCTATGAACCTTAATTCTTATTTACTGGCCCTACTATTCGAGCAATTGAATTTCAGCTACTATCTAGACCTTCTAGTTATGTAACAAATACACAAATAATTAACGATAAGAAATTTAAAAATTTTCTGTTTATTAGCAAAAGATACATTTGTTTATAACAATCAACAGATGGCAATTAATTGAATTTTTTAATCAATTAAAACTTAAACAAATGATGTCGATGTCATTCTATTGGCGTGACATACTTTCACTCCATATTATTTCTTCTTGACCATGGCCTTCGTGGTGTCGCATATTTAGTAATAACGTAATAGGACACCGCCTCTTGTAGGCCTCATATTCATTTAAATTTAATCTTCGATTGTTTTTATTATTGAACGAAATTAAGCGCAGTGTTCATTAAATAATTTTGAGAAGACGCTAAGAGAAGAGGAAATAAATTTTCAACTTTGTTTTTTATTCATTAACACCGGACTTACAGGTTGGTCCATCTCTAAGCTGAATTTTATGGTCTTGAAAAGTCTATTCGTGGACTTTCGGAGAAATTGGCCCCCAAAATTATTATTTTAGAGAGTAACGCTTGCTCTCTCGTTCTGAAGAGAGTGTTGAGTGTTTTACAGGTCTAGTCTTCTGACAATTCTTCTATAGGAACCATGTCATCAATACTGTCCACTGTTCGCGAGATTTGCCTACTGAAACTGTGACAGTGAGATTTAGTTTGGTTTTCATGTTTTCACTTACACATTCGGATACAGCAGATATTGTTTAAAGATGGACCTGCACCTAATTTGCATCTTTAGTGTTCGGTGTACTCGTCTCGCATCAAACTTGTCTGGTTTTCCAAGGAATTCTCATAAAATCGCCCAAAATTAAGCACCTTCTTACGTAAACTCGAAAAATAAATGGAAAACAAGTCTAGGCTGGTAACTGGCTACTAAACGCAGTTTAAATTAATATACAAAACACATAATTTATTAAAAGCATAAATTTTTACCTAAACATATGAACAAATATAGCAATATGTTGTAGTTTTTATTAATTTTTATGATGTAACAATTTGTTTATTATAAGAATTGAAACCTACGCTAGTTTTGCTTCTTTTCTTTGAAGAGAAAAAAGAACGCCTTGGATTCCTTCATTCAGATGATGTCTTCAAGGTTCAAAAATACAAAAAGTTGTGGAAGGGAGACGAATTTTTAAAAATTCGATCAAAATCGAAACTCTTTAAGTCAGTTCTCGATTAGTGCTTAAGCCGTTAATTAGTGAAAAAATTTTCTTATTGACCAACGTAAGTACAGCTTGATTAAAACTGAAATTTTTTTAAGTCCACTTGGCTTAGTTTAATAGAAGAGTAAACAGTAGTTGTAAACGACACCCGTTATAGCTGCTAAATATTTGTTCGTTTAACAAAATTGGTCAGTCATGAGCGCCAAAATTGTTGCAAAAGCATCAGATCGATCTCAAGCTCATGAAGCATTTTTGGGTTTTTTGTACTCAGAACAAAATTTGATGTCTATTACCGTCTACCCCAATGATTGGCCTAATCAGCCGCCCAGTTTATCCATTTAAGTACAAAATAAATCAAAATAGACTTAAAACGTAATTATGGCTTCTGACAAGTCGCTCAACTTATTCTTTTGAGACGTTTGAGGGGGAAATCCCGAAATTTTTCTCGTTGGTAGAAATATATATAATATGTACAGGGTTGGTCTCAAAAATGGGCCCATTAGAGTCACATTCATAGAGCTCTGTAGAAATTAGAAGTTTAAAAAGTAGAAATTTGAGCCGAGCCAAAGGTTCTACCGTGTTTGGTACTAAAAAGTAGATTTATTCGACCACTGGTGTGAACAAATTTTTTCTGTTTCAGATGGGTCCACAATTCGTAATCTTAGCAGCCGTTTTAATTCTACAATTAACAAATCCAACATCAGGTACGCCAAGTTATAGACTTGTCTCGAGATATCCGGCACACTACTACGATCGATCAGAGTACATAAATCCATACACAAATTACAATTACCAAAATTACAGAACACAAAGTAATCCATACGATGGTCAAGTTTATATCACCGATAAATATGGCCAGACATATTTATCTGATGGTAGAAAGCTTACAAACGCGCGGACATCACGATATTATGAAACTACAGGTTTTTACACTTGAAGTTGTTTGGGCTTGTGACTAAAATCACTTTTAACTTTTTAAAACTAATTAGGCATACGCGCATACCTGCACTTTTTCTCTTCCGGACAACCTTGTCCAAAAACATCGATTTCGATGCAACTGGAGAAAACGTGCGTGTGTGGGAACCTATTGGCACTTATTGTTAATGGGGCTAACCTTTTAACGAATTACCATCTACTAGTTGAATAAAGTTTAAAATTTGGCACTAAGTGGGGCATTAACTACTAATTAATTAGTTCCTTCGGAAATTCGGGTATTTGGCAGATTTGAGCCAAATGAGAAACCATGAGATGAGTAGTTGGATGGCATTACCTACTAGCAGTGCGCGTTAGTGCCTATTGGACATTTAGTGTGCACTTCACGTTGTTCTCCAATGACCACAGAACTCTCCCTTAAGACTTGAGAGACGTAGTTGGTCTCGATGTCCTGGTGATGCGTCTTGCTACGTCTTTCGCTCATACGGCTGTTGTTAAGACTTCCAAGGTAACACTAAGACGACAAAAGGGCGGAGAACGTATGTATTGAAGAGGCTCAATTGAAACATTTTTCCTGCTCATCATATCGCGTCGGGGTAGCCACTTAAGTGCACGCTTCACGTTTGTCTCGAGTTACCACAGGAACACAGGCTTATTGCGCTTGTTTGTGGGTGCAAATAGTCCCTTTCAAGCGACGATATTTGGGAATCAAACTTTGTATAAGTCGTTTATTATCTTGGCTTTGTCTTTAAAAGACCACACCTTTGCATTACTAAAAATTGATTAAAAACTGCTTTATATGTCGTTCGGAAAGATTTACAAACAAAACGCAACAATAGATTATAAATTTAATTTGGAAATGCGTTGGAAGTTAATAACAATTACGTAAACGAAGGTTATTACGTTGAGTATTCAATAATTTATTAATAAATCACCATTTGTTTATAATCTCTTAAAATCCTAAAAGTGGGCTGAACACAACAAAAATCCCCTTTTGGGAGCTTCTTTAAGTGCTTTTTAAAAATTTTAACAATTAAATTGCAGTTTTAATAATTTTTGTAAAAACAATAGACCGAAATGGAATAAATTTAAAGAGGAAGCTTCAAAATACGAATATATTAACCCAAAATTTTTATTTTGCTCTATATGTCAAGGCTGATACAACCTACACAACTAATCATTTGAATAATTGAAGATCCTTGTTCCTTTACCAGTCTGGATTAATTATAAACATTTTTTAACACTCTCCAAACACCTCCCAACAGTTTCTTAATAAAACATGTCAATTCGTAGGCGCAGGGAGGAGATGTTACAATGGAATTTGTGGAGAGACTCACCTTCCTTTGACTCACATCACGATGTGCGACGGGCGCATTTGTGGTAACAATGCCCATTGTTCGACCATTGGTGGACGCCCGGTCTGTTCGTGTTTAAGAGGATACACTGGAGACCCACTTTACAACTGCAACAGGGCAGAGTGTTTGGATAATTCCGAATGTCGCGGTCATCTTTCGTGCGTCAACGAACGTTGCGTTAATCCTTGCCAGGGAGTTTGTGGCGCTAATGCAAACTGCGAGGCTAGAAATCACATTCCAGTGTGTTCGTGTCCTGCTGGATTTACAGGAAACCCATTTTCAAGTTGCAGAAGATTTGATCCTTGTAGTTTTTCTCTATTTATTGATTGTATATGTATAATAATTAGATATTTTTAGCCGAGCTCTGTCACCCAAGTCCGTGTGGATCAAACACCCAATGTGAAGTGGTGGGCACGACGCCAACTTGTAAGTGTCTGCCCGGTTATCACGGATCGCCACTAGCTGGTTGTCGCCACGAATGCGATAGCGATGCAGAGTGTGGACCACAAAGCGCCTGCATAGATTTCAAGTGTCAAAACCCTTGCTCTCAGTGTGGTATTAACGCAGAATGCGAAGTCGTACAAAATCACATTCCCGTCTGCAAATGCCCAAGAGTAAGTCGTCGCTTCTTCCATCGAAAAAAATGATTTATTATTTGTTTTAGAATTATTACGGAAATGCTCTTACTTCCTGTCAACCAGAATGCACCTCCAATAGCGACTGTCCACCAGGAAAGCCTGCCTGTTTTTACAACGCGTGTAAAAATCCATGTGAAGGTGTTTGTGGAATCAACGCAAATTGTGAAGTTCGCAATAGCGTAACACCAGTGTGTTCCTGCCCTAAAGATATGACGGGCAATCCATTTGTGTCGTGCAGACCGTTTGAAAAGAGTAAGTTTATGGCCCAATTGTAGGTCCCCATTGGCCCAGTTGATTGATTTCCCAAGGAGTTCCGAGAATCTCTTGACGTCGTCTGTTCAACTCAGCTGTGGTCTTTGGTTTCCACAAATAAATCTCCGCAACTGTCGTGTTTTGTTCTAAATTATCTCTTTGGACCTCATAATTAAACATTTACGAGTAGAAGGAAACTAAATCCAGCCGAAGAGACTAATAAAAGATGAAGGGGCACTTCTGCGATGATTAAACGAACTTTTCTTTTTCTAGGAGACCTTTGCGAGCCAAACCCGTGCGGAGCTAACGCCAAGTGTGAACCAGGTTACGATAGAACGAACGAAGAAAGACCAGTGTGTACCTGCCTTCCTGGTTACATCGGAGACGCCCTTACCGGATGTATTCGTGGCGAATGCGTAGACGACGCCGAATGTCCCGATCACCAAGCCTGCTTTGAATATAAGTGAGTGTCTTGTTACTTGTTAGATGGAAGGCGAACTTCGCTCGACAAACTTGTTTCAGGTGTCAAAACCCGTGTCGAAATCAATGTGGAGTTAACGCCATGTGCAACCCACGACAACACATCGCCGTCTGCACTTGCTTACCTGGTTACAATGGAGATGCTCTGTCTCAATGCCACGTCGTCGAAAGAACATTTCTAGAACCTTCTGGAACTTACTAATTCAAATTTAGCTAACTCGATAGCACAGTTTTTGGCAACCAACACTCCAACTCATCTTCCAAAAAAAGGCCAATTAAAAGCAAAACATAAACAAAACTTGTGGTAAATTAACATTTATTTATAAGTCAAACAAATAAAAATATAATAAAAAATAACAAACGTAAATTCGTGTAAGATGAAGCTAATGATTGGTTACAAAAAATAGAATTAGCTTTTTAGGTGTTATGAGAATATGATTGTTTAAAAAAATCAGTAAAAATGGGGTAGACATTGGGTGCAATAAAAAATAGTAGTAATGCCTTTTTGGTAGATTGCATACAAAAATAAGTGTTTATTCACAACTTTATGGGCTATTCCGTTAATTATATTCGAAAAACAAAATGAGCATTATATAAAATGTGGACAATAAAAGTGTTGTGATGGAGATAAACACCCTCTGTATAATAGAGTATATCGTAAAACTATCAATATAAAATTGTATACAAAAAAAATTAACAAAAACGCGAATTTCTACAAAAAAACACATTATAAGAAGTCTTTTATAAAAAGACAACAAATAATAAATAAAACAACAAATTGCCCGCGAACAGAAATTAAAAATTACAACAAATCTCAACCACGCAATAAACAAAATAATGTAAAAATTGTTTACAAATTTAATTCGCGAACAATTTGTTTAAACAAAGTCAATTGTTTTATAAATTAACTACCAAAAGATGGATGTTTGAAATGGATGATCACCAGCTCCCACACCCATAAATCGGTTAGCGTGGAAAGACGGATGTACACAGTTTCCACGCAGTGCAAAATTTCCTCTTGGCACGTGTACTTCTCTAAAAGACGGTAGAAGACTTCTACCCGGTTTAAAACCTATTAAAAATATATTCGGGATGTAGCTTTTACATTTTTACTTAATTTGCTTGCCACCCCTAAGTAATACATAATATACGAGAAGCATCTTCAATCAGAATTTAAAAAAACTTTCATTCATTTATTTGCATCGTTTAAAATCTATAATCTTGATTTTTAATAAATGGTATATAAAATTCAGAGATAAAAAGTAACTGGTTCAAGAGGAATGGTATTAACATTACATACCCTTCTTGAACACTCCAGTTTCTCTCGTTTCGCACTTAACGTGGTCAAAGAATGTACTGCACAGGTGTACAGTGTCTCTCAAAACAACATTTACGCACTTGCTCAACAATTTAGCGTTTTACCTCAAACAAATTTATGGTCGAGTCAAAATATGTATACGTACAGCAATATGAATAATTTGGTAGGAGCTCGTACATGCAGGATTTGGCACTTTTTAGGAAGTTTCTTCAAGGAGTACTCTGGAACCGTCGTATAAATTGTAAGTCGACCATACATTTATTTAAGGTCTTGCTAAAAATACTCTGGGCTACACCCGGGCTATGAAATTGCCCCCATTTCAAATTCTAAGACACACTGCACAGTGCACAGTTTTAAATGTATAATCTTATATTATTTTTAAGAGGAAAACTTTATGTTTATGAAAAGTTTATGTTATAAACTTCTCACTCCATGTAATAATGCACAAACTATTGCAATGGTGTAGTCATTGAAATATTAAAAAAAGAGCTTCCCTTAAAAAGTTGATAAAATAACAAAAAAAAACACTTACACAGTCATGTTTAATTATTTTGTAAAGAAATTAAAGGCTCAAAGTCATACACTCGTGTTCTAACACGTACTTTAACAACAAAAATTCGCAGGTATCAATTTTTTTTCAAATATTTCAATCACTGCCTGAACTACAACCGGTATAATATCAAATTATCCTACAGTACTGATCAAAAATTCAATCTCGATATTTTTACATTTTTAAAGAGCTAATTAGTTTGTGCATTACTGCCTCAGCGTATAACAAAAAAAGCGTACAAGTAGTTCACAAAAAAAAAACATTAGTCAGTAACCACTATTTTATAGTTATCATTTACAAGCCAACAAAAATGTTAGTAAAGCATAGAAATTAGTACTATCGTTACAACAAAACAGACGAGATCTCAAATTTCATTTTTTTTTAAATACAATTCTGTACTACTCACAGTTATTCACCTTTATAAAAACCAGGTGAACGAATCTTCTCAAACTTTCTTAAAAGCGATAACAAAAAAATTCAAATTTTATACAAAAAAAATGCTAACTAAGGTTACAAAATTACCATCGATTTGTACAATCATCTCAACTGACTACCTTAATTTGTAACAAAAAAAAATTCTTTAGTAATTTTCTAAAAATAACTTATTTCTTTCGTATTGTTCGGAATTAGGTGAATTAAGCCTACGCTTACCTCTCGTATTTACACTCGCTTGATTCATATAATCAATATAATGAGCCTTTTGTCTTCCGTGATCTTCAGCAACGCGAATGCTTAAAGGTAATAAAGAGTTCTCTAATTGTTTACCATCTAAAGTATTAATGGCAGCTTGAGCCTCCTCGGTTTTAGCAAATCTAAAAGAATACAAATTCACGATAAGCTCGATACGAGTAGTTTCAATTACCTAACAAATGCAACGCCCCGAGGCATACCGGTATATTTATCTTTCAAAATTGTCTTTTGCACAATTTCGCCAAACTGACTAAACATTTTCTCGATATCGTCTTCGTTCACATTTCTAGGCAAGTTCGTTATGTACAAATTTGAGTCTTTCATATCTTGTCCCGGTGGGCGCGAATAAGAAACTTTTAATCTTTTATTTCTAAAAAGTGACGAGTTAAGGCACAAAAGAGTAAGAAAAGTTTCGTGACAAACCTAAAATTCAATCCATTTATGGTTTCAATGGCTTTAGCGGCATATTCCGGTTTTGCGTACTTAACAAAACCAAATCCATAACTATAACCGGTCCTAAAATCTCTCATAATTCTTATATTTTCAATTTGTCCCGCAGACGAAAAGATGACTGCAAGGTCCTCTTCGGTCGCAAATTGCGGTATGTAGTTAACAATAAGCTTTGTTTTATCAATCTGGTTTTCGCCACTATCTCCTGCACCGTCTTGTTCGTTCGCCTTCCTTTGCGGAATGTTGTTTAAGTTATAGTTCGAGTTTTGCATCATGCCTTGCTGAAGTTTCAAATTTATTTCTAAAAAAATTTCACCAAATAAAAAAGAAACTACTTACCATGGAGAAGTTCATTGACGAATTGCTAAACATTATCGAGCTGTTTGTTCGGTGTGACAAATTTCAAAGATCGCGAAAATGTGGCCAATAAATTTGAGAGTAGAAGTAGCCGATCGACATTGAAACAAACCAAAACGTTTTACAAATTTTCCATAAAATAAGATCGAAATCCATACGAGAAATGAAAGAAACGAATAGAAAATTATAATAAATTAATTCGACCAACTTCTTAAACTACGATTTTTAAGGTTAAGGATTAAAATTGTTTGCTTTTAAAAATTGTAGTTTAAATTTAAAAATTGGAATTAGTTAATTTTTGACTCACCTCAGTTTTCAATGTTTAAAACAAGTAAAACAATAAACTATTAAAAAACCTAAACTACTATGATTTTACAAATATAAAAAAAACTGTCACATTTATATAAAGTTGGCGATTGTTTAAAGGTGACCTTAATTTGTTGGAAATAATTCCCAAATCTTTAAATAAAAGCCATAAATTTCTAATTTAAGATAGAATTTGTAATACAAATTTAAAAAACTAAAGTTAGAAACTTCAAACAAATGTCAAATTTTAGTTCAGTTCACGTACACAGTAAATTGAAGTAGTTCGTATCAACTCGTAGTTCAGTTGCTCGAGTTGTCGCTTGTAGTTTGAACTACAAACGTCCGTGCATTAGTTAGAGTGTTCATAAATAAAGAAAGAATAAGATGTTTTAAATGCATAGGCAAACCTGGCAACACGCGTAAGTGGCTCCCGTCTTTCGGGAAACTCGAACTAAAATCAACGATTAAACACGATCGCGTACGTTAGCTTACGATGTGCGTATCACATGGTAAAAATCCCCAAAATAACAACTAACAACGCAAGAGTGTTAGTGAGGTTAGTAGAGCTGTAATTAAAGTGTAAATTGGATATATGTATTAATTTAATACTATTAGCGGAACAAAATAGCAGTTTGTATGTATTTCATCTTCATATACGTTGAGAATTACAATTCTTTCAAGTGCAAGAGTAACCACTAACCAGGCTCGGCTAAAGTAAATTTGAAATATTGTGCATAGGCAACCCTTCTTGCATACTTTAATTAGCGTTGACGTAATTTTTTGATTAATCTAAGGCCCAGTTGCTTTTGTTGGGTGATAAAGAAGTCGAGGATATTTGTAATAACAGTATTTACTTAAAAAATTAATATTGTAAGCATAACAGGATGGAAAAGCATTTCAGGATGATTATTGTTTCCAAAACCTGCACTTGAAAATGAGAAAAGAATAAAAAAATGAAGTCAACTTCAACTTTGGCTTGTGGCCATAATCTTTTGAACTAGACAACTTATTTAAAAGTAATTGATTCATTGTAGACGTTGTTGTCTATAGTTCTTTTATGTATTTGTTCATCGAGTGCCTAATTTGCATTCCCGTTCTCTTTGTTCTGTTTCGACTCGTAAAGCTTTTTTTATAATTTAAGCAATAGTGACGTAAACTTTTATTCTAAACCCTGTAAACAGTATATAAACAAAGTCTTATCTATCGACATACTTTAGAACATCTTTACATATCTGTACTTTTAAATTTTATTTACTAATAAATAGTGTCGATACACCAAGTATTTTTTTCAATTTTAATAACTAAGTAATAACTAACTTTAGACGAAAACATGAGCATATGGGTATTGTTCTTACTTTTTAAAGGAACCTCAATATATTTTTTGTTTGAGTTTGAGCTGTAATTTGCATTAAAGATTTGAACGAAGGTACCAATTTTAGGCTCTTCAATTATTTAGTTTACACCAAGGATTCTCCATGGATTTACTTACATTTAGTTAGTACTTCATCTGATAATATCAAAAACCGATCTGGGAGAACTTATTGGTCCTTATTTTGTTAAGTTAACACCCCAGTCGTTTTATTTCTCCATCGACTAAACAAAAACAAATGAAATTTATCAAAAATATTATTTACATCATCTTCTTTTAGCCGGTGATGCAACACTATAAATAGCGTTGTAAACTTTTTGCTGTTCGGTTTGCAGTTGAAGTTTCATGTTTTTTGTAAAAGGATCAAAATTTGTTAATTTCTTCTTCCGTCTGTATATTCCTTCTCGTCTCTCTAAAGCGCACTGCAGTAGTCTATTCGATATCGGCATTTCTAAAAAATCTAATACTGTTCTCAAAGAGTATTCGACGCTATCGACTAATTGTTCGTAAAAAAGCACATGAGTGGGCCCCGTAAAGTTATAGAGCCAATCTAAATTCATCTGTTTCCAACCTTCCAATTTATCGGTCACAAACTGTTGCCAGTCTAAAACAGTTTCTATAAAAAGCAGCCGATTTAATTAATTTGCTAGCTCTTACATTTTCCTCTAGTTCTTTTGTAACGATCCATCGATGCAAAACCAATGTGCCCGCCACTTTGTCGATTAAATTCTGCTTGTATTGCGGCAGCTGGCGAACGAACTAATAAAATCGCCTTGCCAAACAGTTTTCTAGCGTGCAAGCCCCATTCGTGCGTTTTAACGGCTAATACTGATCCATTTGATATATTTTCGGCTGGAAAGCCGCTTTTTAGTAAACCGTAGTCCTTGTACACGGATCCGGTGTAAATTCCTAAAATTAATTGCGGGTAATTAAGAGACTTGAAGTTACTTCAAACATTTTTACCTGTAACTTGTTGGAGTAGATAGCGTAGCCACGTGTTTCCGCTACCAGGAAATGATGCTAAGGCTACAGGTACTCTCGGAGGATTGTGAAATTGTAATTCTTTGCACCATTGTATTCTATACTTCCTAGAAGAGCGTACTCCAGAAATTCCATATTCGAAATTTTTAGTTTTAGATAAGCGTCCTTTATCACTAGTTAGTGCCTGGAAATAAATTGATTATATGATTAAGTAGGTACATTCTGCAGATGCTAAATATTTCATTTTTTCCAAATCTCCCCGGAAGAGGGAAGAGACGACAAGATGAATACAAAGCCAGTAGATCTACCGGAGCTTTTACAAGAGAAAGCAAACTAATTCTGGGTGGCTGGCCTAAGTAGAAAGGGCCGGGAACCGGGAACCCCCGGATGGAAAAGAAGAAATAAAGCTCGACGAACTTTTCTCCACGCAATACCCAAGCGGTGCTCGTGTGGCTTGGAATTAATATCTTAAGCTGAGGTAAATACTCACTTTAGCACTACGATTTGATGGCTGTGGTTCATGAAGCGAAACGGCGGAAAGTAAAAGAACTCCAGCTAAGTAAATAAATACAAGAACTCCCAATATCCATATACGGATTTTCGACATCTGCGTTTGTCCATTTTTGATTCTCGATTTGTGGTAATTGCTCCTATATTTTTTCCTAATTATGCTTATTTGGAAGTAACTTATTTTTTTGGTTAAATTTTAACTTTTTTTAAAAATTCTAAGCCTTAAGCTATATAGGATCCAATTCGATTTTATTTCAATTAGAACATCATTGGGGATGAATCTGAAAAAGAAATTCTTTTGAGAAAGGGTTTAGTAGGTATACACTCGCAACAATACGAGAAAGTTGGAATCTGTTTGAGTTTCGTGTTTTGTCGCTTCTTGCGACAGCTTTTACCTCAAAGCAACCCCGCCCTTTGTCGCTACAATTGTCAAGACAATTATAGTTTGAAATACCTACAATTTCAACCGTTTGTATTATTTTCCATTTTTCGTAAGCCTCGTGAGTTCATCGGTCACTGGTGATCGTGGCAAGACGTCGTGATTGGTTTTTAAGTCCGATGAGCCCACAGATCTCGTGATTTTCATCGATCATCGTGACAAGCATGAGCTTCAATCGCACGACAGTTTGTCCCGATGACTGATGAAAAATCACGAGGTCTCTGTGGGCGGTTTAAGAGATCAGGTCGTAAATTTGTGAGTCCCTCCTGACTCCAATAGTGTATTGGAGTGTATTACCTAGTCGTTATCTGATACTTTTCCCAAATCCTAAATTTTTACCAATACACCACTGGCTCACTGACTGGCTCAAGTATAAACTGCAAAATTGCAAGAATGTCTGTATGGTGTGCGCTTTTCATTTCGGCTTGGAAGAAGCTCTACTTCTGATGAGCTGAAACGTCGTATTTCAAACTATACAAGTTTAAGCCGACAGTTCAAAAGATTCAAATGTTTTTACAAAGGGGCTCATGAGGAGGCTCTCGTGAGGGACAAAACAATATCGAATCAACATAATATAAGATCAAAGCCTTTGATATTTAGTGGCATTACACGGTATTACTACTCAAGCGATGAATTTTGCTTCACTATTAATTCATATTGAATTGAATTTAAATTATGTGAAGTTACATTTACCTACCATGCAACGTTTAGAATAATTTTGCATGAAAATTCCTTAATGAAATTTAATCTACTTGTGCATTAAATTGTACGGCACGAGGTATAAGATATTACTCCTCCCCATTCTCGATTCTCGCTAAGTTTACATTTTCTGAAGGTCTTTAAAAGTTCTTGTTTTTCTTATCAAAAGTTCCGAAAACTATACATTATTTTTTAAAAGGGCGTATACCTCGATTTTTATATTTTCATCCACTAACATTTATCTAACTGACTTTTCTTGTGTATGTAATCAATCTTATGGATGCAGGCGGTATAAGAAAGCCGCTTTACGCTGTAGGCACTTTAATTTTCTCGGAGGAGATTTTAGCGATAACCAATTCACTTTCTTCTAGAGTGCCCTTTAAAAAATAGATTTGTTGATTAAAATTCGCAATCTCACAATGATAAATTGTCAAGAGGACTATTAGTCCTACTAGAGCCCGAAGCCAACAATAATGTCAGCACACCGTGAAATAACTCAAAGATCATGAACAGCTATTAGGCTGCGTTTATACAGGGGGAAACTAATGATCGAAACCAAAAAACGCAGGGACGACTTATGACTTATAAGCATGGCATAATATAGAGGGAATCGGAGGTGACGGCACGACGGCAACGCGACTAGCTAGAGAACGCAAAACTGGATTTTCTCTAATCACCTACCCTTTCTTGTACGACTAGGTTTGCAAAAAATTCTCTATAATTAAATGTGAACTGAACGTACATATTTGAGGAGTCACCGAGATTCGCAATATACTAAATACTAATTATATCTGTTAGGTTTTTCTCTCAGATGGACGGCTTAGGCGCTACGGTGCGTTCAAACTTGACAAAAATTTCAAATTACCCAAAAAAACGATTTTTTCTAGTTTCTCGCCTATAACTCAAAAACTACGGACATTAAGCAAAAACTGTTTGTATAAAAATATATAAAGCACATTCAATTTCCTACAAAGTATATCTCTTAGGTTTTTTTACTCAAACAAACCTTTTAAGCGCAACAGCGCTTTAAAGTTTGACAAATATTCCAAAATCGGCAAAAAAATTGTTTTTACTAGTTTATCGCTTATAACTCAAAAACTACGCACTTTCAGCAAAAAGTGTTCCTATAAAAAAATAAAGCACGTTAAATTTCCTAAAACTTATATATCTTAGGTTTTTTTCTAAAACGAATAGTTTACGCGCGACAGCCCGTTGAATTTTGCCAAATTTTTCCAAAATCAGCAAAAAAACCCTGTTTTTACTAGTTTATCGTTTATAACTCAAAACTACGCACTTTCAGCAAAAAGTGGTCGTATAAAAAAATAAAGCACGTTAAATTTCCTAAAATTTATATTTCTTAGGTTTTTTTCTAAAACGAATAGTTTACGCGCGACAGCCCGTTGAAGTTTGCCAAATTTTTCCAAAATCAGCAAAAAACCCTGTTTTTACTAGTTTATCGCTTATAACTCAAAAACTACGCACTTTCAGCGAAAAGTGGTCGTATAAAAAATAAAGCACGTTAAATTTCCTAAAATTTATATTTCTTAGGTTTTTTTCTAAAACGAATAGTTTACGCGCGACAGCCCGTTGAATTTTGCCAAATTTTTCCAAAATCAGCAAAAAAAACCTGTTTTTACTAGTTTATCGCTTATAACTCAAAAACTACGCACTTTCAGCGAAAAGTGGTCGTATAAAAAATAAAGCACGTTAAATTTCCTAAAACTTATATATCTTAGGTTTTTTTCTAAAACGAATAGTTTACGCGCGACAGCCCGTTGAATTTTGCCAAATTTTTCCAAAATCAGCAAAAAAACCCTGTTTTTACTAGTTTATCGTTTATAACTCAAAACTACGCACTTTCAGCAAAAAGTGGTCGTATAAAAAAATAAAGCACGTTAAATTTCCTAAAATTTATATTTCTTAGGTTTTTTTCTAAAACGAATAGTTTACGCGCGACAGCCCGTTGAAGTTTGCCAAATTTTTCCAAAATCAGCAAAAAACCCTGTTTTTACTAGTTTATCGCTTATAACTCAAAAACTACGCACTTTCAGCGAAAAGTGGTCGTATAAAAAATAAAGCACGTTAAATTTCCTAAAATTTATATTTCTTAGGTTTTTTTCTAAAACGAATAGTTTACGCGCGACAGCCCGTTGAATTTTGCCAAATTTTTCCAAAATCAGCAAAAAAAACCTGTTTTTACTAGTTTATCGCTTATAACTCAAAAACTACGCACTTTCAGCAAAAAGTGGTCGTATAAAAAAATAAAGCACGTTAAATTTCCTAAAACTTATATTTCTTAGGTTTTTTTCTAAAACGAATAGTTTACGCGCGACAGCCCGTTGAAGTTTGCCAAATTTTTCCAAAATCAGCAAAAAAAACCTGTTTTTACTAGTTTATCGCTTATAACTCAAAAACTACGCACTTTCAGCGAAAAGTGGTCGTATAAAAAATAAAGCACGTTAAATTTCCTAAAACTTATATTTCTTAGGTTTTTTTCTAAAACGAATAGTTTACGCGCGACAGCCCGTTGAACTTTGCCAAATATTCCAAAATCGACAAAAAAACTGTTTTTTCTAGTTTATCGCTTATAACTCAAAAACAACGCTCTTTTAGCAAAAAGTGATCGTATAAACAAATTAATATAGCACGTAAAACTTCCTATAATTTATATTTCTTAGGTTTTTTTCTAAAACAGATAGTTTAGGCGCGACAGCCCGTTAAAGTTTGACAAATATTCCAAAATAAACAAAAGAACTGTTTTCTATAGTTTATCGCTTATTAGG
This sequence comes from Malthinus flaveolus, assembly GCA_950108345.1. Taxonomy (NCBI): domain Eukaryota; kingdom Metazoa; phylum Arthropoda; class Insecta; order Coleoptera; family Cantharidae; genus Malthinus; species Malthinus flaveolus. The sequence continues at coordinate 2,415,870 of OX467288.1, forward strand.
AGCAGCGAAGATCTGCATACCTAGTTTCATTTTTACGGTCTATCATGCAAAATGGGGTTTAAAAACAGGAATCTGGAAAGATAATTCTAACCTGTAGCCACCATGCTAAGGTATGCTTTGAAAGAAAGCAAATCTAGCACCACTAGTGTTTACCAGTGCATCCTTTTCAAGAATTCGCAATGGGACCCTACCCTAGAGAGGACCCGGATGAAAATGCACAAGCAAATAGGCCGAACTCTTAGGAGCGATGGAGAAACCATGCCGAATGGTCCCCAAAGATGTGCAGAGAGCATTCAGTTACACAAAGGCTCAGGTGGACCCGACTCTTTGTAAATAAACCAATCCAAGTAAACACCAAATACTGCGAAGTTCTAAGATCTCACATATTATGAGCACTGATACAGTCTACCCTGGGTTTTGCGTTTTACTTATCCAAAACAAGTGGATAAACAAAAGATCCATCCGAGCAAGCTTTAGTATTCTTTGAGAAGATAGGAGTGCGGACGGGCCTATATAATACACAATCGAGATGTCGTAGGCGTACAAAGGGCCGACTAGCCTAAGTGCAAGAGGTCTTTCTCGTGAGAAATATAAGAAATTGATAATAAAACGCCCCAATGAAAATTGTGTATACGCAATTTTCAGTTTGCAATTATTAATTTACAAATCGTTACTAAGTGGTGAGTGGGTGAGTTATTAAATAATTGCTACTGCTAACTGGAGAAATCATAAATTTTCATGACTCGAACCAATTTATGGGGTAGAAGCTTAAACATCGAATACGTAGATTACAATTTAAGATTAATAACTAACTCATTAGTATTACTGTAGGGAAAACCTTCAAAATTTTAACTAAAACCCAAACAACCCCGAAATCTACCCTCAATCAACTGCTACCAAAATTTTAGATTAACATCAATTCATTATGCATCCACAAGTCGGCATTTTTCCATTGATCGTGTATCGACGAGTCGTAATTTATTTTGCTTTAATAAGAAGCCAAAAATATATAAAAGTGTGGGCGATAAAGATATTTGTATGGAAAAAAAATTTATGTCTTCACGTCTCCAGGCACAAAAGCAGCGATATCGAACAATCGAATGAAGTACTTAAATGTTATGCATTTTTGTTAAGTTTCGTGATGTTTAGATATAAATAATTTTCAATGCTGAAAATAAAAGAGGGTGTTTGCACGCGAGATGGTATCGCCTGACGTGTAATTTGCAAACCTTTGATTTCTAAACTTTAATGTAGATTTGTATACATAGGTACCTTATACTACCCTATAAATGTTAAAAATTTTTATATTAGGAATAATTTTTAAATTTTAGAGAAGACGTTAATTAAAAAGTTTGTTGTTTTCCTAATACTATTAAAAGAAAAGCTACGCGATCCTTTTCCTTTTGTACACAAATTTTTTCCAACGCCTAAAACTTCATTTAAATTTAAATTAAACTTTTCCAATGTTTTCTTTCTTAATTTCGCAAATTTGTTCTCTCTTAAAAGTACGCATTAAAAATAAAATAATAAAAACCATAAGGGTATTTCTGAATCCGATTAAAAATATATAAATACAACAAATTAATTCAAAAGATGGGTTTACTACGTTTATTTACTGTTTGTATAGATCGTAACTTTCATCATTTGTGCCACGTAAGCACTTAGGAGACACTCGAGAAGGGGTGGTTCTTGTTATTCTTTCAGTTTTTCATTTATAACTTCACCTCAGACGAACGGTTAGGCGCTACAGCGCGTTAAAAGTTGAACAAAATTGGCTCAAAACTGTATTTTTTAATAAGGAAAGAATAGAGATACTAAAACAATTAGTAAAACATTTTTGGGCATGTAGGTAGAAAGAACATTGCAAATGAGTAAAAAACCGGTCGTTAACCACTTCTAAATGGCAGCGTTAGCTTACGGGAAGCTCTAGAAGGGTGGGTTTTTGTTATTTTTAAGTTTCTCGCCTATAACTTAAAACCTACGCATTTCTTGAAAAAATGACTTCTATATAAAAATGAAGGACAGTAAATTATCTACAAATTATATATGTTAGGTTTTTTTGTAAAGTAAACTGTTTAGGCGCTAAAGCGCGTTAAAGCTGGACAAAAATTTCAAATCTGCCAAAAACTGTTTTTCTAGTTTATCGCTTTAACTCGATAACTACGCACTTCTACCGAAAAGTATTGGTATAAAATATAAATGACATTCAATTTTCTACAAACTACATCTCCTAGATGTTTTTCTCAGACAAATGGTTTAGGCGCGACAGCGCGTTAAAGTTTGACAAATAATCCAAAATTGGAGAAAAACCCGTTTTCTCTAGTTTATCGCCTATAACTTAAAAACTACGCACTTTTAGAGAAAAGTGTTCGTTTAAAAAAATAAAGCAAATTAAATTACCTACATTTTATGTGTCTTAGGTTTTTTTGTCAAACGAATAGTTTAAGCGCGAGAGCGCGTTAAAGTATGACAAATATTCCAAAATAAACAAAAGAACTGTTTTCTCTAGTTTATCGCCTATAACTACGCACTTTTAGAGAAAAGTGTTCGTTTAAAAAAATAAAGCAAATTAAATTACCTACATTTTATGTGTCTTAGGTTTTTTTGTCAAACGAATAGTTTAAGCGCGAGAGCGCGTTAAAGTATGACAAATATTCCAAAATAAACAAAAGAACTGTTTTCTCTAGTTTATCGCCTATAACTACGCACTTTTAGAGAAAAGTGTTCGTTTAAAAAAATAAAGCAAATTAAATTACCTACATTTTATGTGTCTTAGGTTTTTTTGTCAAACGAATAGTTTAAGCGCGAGAGCGCGTTAAAGTATGACAAATATTCCAAAATAAACAAAAGAACTGTTTTCTCTAGTTTATCGCCTATAACTTGAAAACTACGCACTTTTAGAGAAAAGTGTTCGTTTAAAAAAATAAAGCAAATTAAATTACCTACAATTTATGTGTCTTAGGTTTTTTTGTCAAACGAACAGTTTAAGCGCGAGAGCGCGTTAAAGTTTGACAAATACTTCAAAATAAACAAAAGAACTGTTTTTGAGAACTTTTATAGAAAAGTGTTCCGGTAGAGAAATAAAATACGTTACTCATTATGTTTCTTGCTATAGCTCTGGACTACACTAATTCGGACCCTTCTCAACAGCCTCCCTAAGCTACTCAGTTCTCGAACAATCTTGCTTGTCAGAAAAACTGCAAAAATATTTTTCCCGAATTAACTAACGCGTAAGTTGAAGTAATAGTGAGCTCTCCTTCATGCACCTATAATACGCCAAAACTGCTGGTTACGTTTGAAGTGCAATAACAATTATTGTATCGCAGTATCTAAAGGATTCTGTCATGTAAGTTGTGCTGTTTGTTCTTTTTCACTTTGAACAATTTTAATCCCAGATTGCCTTCCCATTCCACTAAAAAAATTTTTGAGGGCGCCCATGACAAGAGTCCGTATAAAATATTCAGACTAAGACCTCGTCCAAAGTAAATCCGGGCTTGCAGCCAGGAATACATGAAACACAAATCTTCTAGTAAGTGGACGTTCTAGATGAAAGTGCTCAGTTTGCCTCATCTTCTATCAGTTGTAGCAGCGACAATTAAAGACTATCCACTACTTATCCATAGTGTGTAAAGAAGCTTCATTTTAGATTTGGTCGGCAATACGTTTCGTAAGTGTTCAAATATACAAGAAACGCACTGTATAAAAAAGTTCCTATCCAATAATGAATTTAATGGCTGGTACCTACCCATTTATTACCCCCATTTAGAACGTTTTCTACGCCTTAATTTTTTATATAAATGATTCTTAAAGTTTTATCAATTTTGTCCTTGCAAAGCAACCCCTATTCGTTGTCTAATTTTGATCACGAAACAATTTGGTAAGACAAATTATTCTAAATTACGTTGTATAAAGGCCTCACGTCCAGGTCCAGGGGACGCTCGTGGAATGTAATCAAAACGTTACTCTCATGATAAAAATTGTTCTCAAGTACTTTTCTTCCACCAACAAGTTTTTAATCAAAAAATACCTCAAGCTCAGAAAAATTTCTAGAACAATCGAAAGACGTAAATTAAAATTTCAACCCAAATAATTATTTTCTTAATTACTACGATTCGTTTTTGGATCCCGTATGTTCTTGCCAAGTTTCTGACTTTTACCCTCTCGAAATTAAATTGAAACGAATAAAATTCTGGAGCGCTCTTTTGTTCCAGTTCATTAAGGGGACTCTGATTTAATTTGTAATTCGTCTGTTTTACGCATGAATTACGCCCTTATACAATTTATCTCTGTTACGAACAATTTTTGGACTAAAACAAAACAAAAAGGAACCAATATCCAATTCCGAATTCAATAAAATACCTCGATATCGTCTTCCTTTGTCGGTTTATAATTAAAAAAATGCATTGTTAATACAATTGTTCGTTGAAACGTAAAGTGCATGTAGCGAAAAATTCATTTAGAGGATAATTTCATCATTATGCAATTACAACGAAGAGCTGAGTGTATAGGAAAAACAGTTTTTCGATTGACTGGCTTTCAAACAAGGTCTTGTTGCGATTGTTTTCACAAATTAGGTAACCTTTTTTTATTTATTCAAATTTATTTTTTCGTGTTTTTCTCAAAGCTTTCATTTATTTTCTTTTGCCTTTAAGAATTATTTTAAATAAATTTTAATCTTACCTTCGAATTATTTAAAAAATGATTTTTTAGAAAATAAATTTTCTTCTTTATTTAGTTTTCACTTTATTACTTTTATTTTTTATTAATAAAACAAATCACGTTGAAGACTTTTTTTATTTTGAATTAATTGTCAATAACAAACAGAAATTACCTACGATTATTCGCTCTACGGGTGCTTTGAAACTGGAGCTTTTAGCTTGAGATAAAATACAAGGGCGTCGACAACCCCTCTCTCGCTCGCTATAGCTTTCCTATTAGCGTCCTGGGCGCCGCTCAGCGATTCCAAAACATTTCCTTCGTAACTAGACTTCGATATAATAAGCAAACGAAAAAAAATTAATTTGAGCAAATTTATGGTACTTTGCAAGTTACAATCAAAGAAAATTCACGCACCGACTGTAATAAACGTCAAAAATAAACCGTTCGTTTCAACTTGTGCTGCAAATTAGTCTTATTGTTTATTGTTTTCGAAACGATCTACTTCTCCAGATCGTTTTCAAAATGAAAAGAGCTATAAAAATAAGTGCTGATCACCATGATCACTCGACTCTCTAATAAAGTAGGTAGATATCTGCAGTTTGTTCGCTAGTTCCTATCAAATAAATCTCGAGACCATACATGACTTTTTCAAATCGGCGCTACCCCCGTCCAGTCACTTTGTTTAGTTTTTCACTTGTAACTTGAAAACTACGTACTTTTTGAGAAAAATGCCCTTATACAAAAATAAACTACATCAAATGTCCTACAAATTATCTCATTTAAACATTTTTGTAAGATGGGCGGTTTAGGTGCTAGAGCGTGTTAAAGTTTGCTAAAAATTCCAAAATATGCCAAAAAGCGGCTTTGTTTAGTTTTTTGCTTGTAACTTGAAAACAACGCACTTTTTGAGAAAAGTGCCCTTATACAAAAATAATCTATATTAAATTTTCTACCAGTTATGTTTCTTAGGTTTTCTTCTTATGATAGGCGGTTTGAGCGCTAGAGCGCGTTAGAGTTTGCTAAAAATTCTAAAATAGGTTAAAAAGGTATTTTTTTAGTTTTTTGCTTATAACTAAGAAACTACGTATTCTGCGTGTTATAAACGTGTTCTGAGATTGTTCTAGCGTCTTGGAACGTTTTTGCCAGAATTCTAGCTATGAAGTAGCATAGTAGCAGGCCACTGAGAAAACACCTTTATGGCCGTTAAAATATGAATACGCGCTCTTGAATTTATTGTGATCCAAACCTATATGTAATGCCTCTTTGGGATCTATCCAATCTTCACATTTAATTTATAACAAAGTCCTTATTTTAAGTTACTAGTCTCTATGTTTTTGAAAATTAAACAAAGATATCTCCCGACTGTCTAATTTGAAGAATCAGATGCTGATGATGACGATAATCTTTTCCTAATTTTCTAAGTAGCTCACCCACTTCTTAATTTCCTATGCGTTTTTGGTTTCCAAGACTTTAAAATCCCACGCTGTTACAACTAATAGCTACTACTTAAATATCAATTTAGAATTTATTAAAATTAAAACTAAATCGAGTCAGAAATAATAGACAAGAATTAGTAATTAAGAAAACAAATAATTCATTGTCTGCGAGTACGAGTAGGTATAATATTAGAAAATAGGTCATTTTAAGTAGATTTCAAGGGTTTAATTAACCATTAATTAAAGCACTTTTAATAAACTTATTTTTAGAATTATCATTTGTAATTTCGATAATTTAATTGGTTGCTAAAACGCGTTTATTTCATCTTTAAAAAGTAATTTTGTTTATAATCAGAGCCGTCAATTACCACGTTTAAACTATACGATTGGAAATTTTAATTAAAACTCCAACTTTAAATGTGCATTCGAACCTTTAAGTGAGAAAAGTACCTGAAATGCAATTTCCGTTTCCGTTCAAATGTGAGAACTTACTAACTATTCGGAAATCAAACACACGTCCGCACCTAATGGCTATTTCTGTTGGCTGTAGGCACTTCATTTAAAAATTTATAAAGAGGAAATAATTGGAATGAAGTCAGTCTCTACACATTTATTTTTTTTAACATTTTTTTCTAAAATTATACAATTTATATACAGTTTAATAGCAGCAGGTACTCGTTTAGAAGAAAGCGTGCGAATTTCTGTTGTAAAAACTACCAGCAAAACGAACGTAAACGTAATGTACCATGTGCTGGTTGAAAGCGAGGGCATAGGGTTTTATTATGTTGATTTAAATAGCTGCTCTTTTAATTATTTTTGGAAAAAACTGTAGGTACGATTTATTCCGAATTAAAACTGTATTTAATGTTCTCTTTGACTAATTTAAGTAAAACCCTATGTTCAAGATCTCAATCAGCATACTGTATATGCTTCTGAAACAATTTTAGGCATATAAAACTGAATGTGCCTTTTTTAGAAAACATTTTAAAATTTATGGCTTATGCAACCAAACATACACCTCTGCTCGATTGTTGCCTATAACAACTATTTAAAAAGAACTTTTCAGTAAAAAATACTATTAAAATATAATTACACATTTTTCTCACAGCAAATTACGGTATACATTTAAACAATATTAAAATAGACTATTTGTACAAATCCCACAACGAAATAACACCATCTGAGGTAGAAATGGCAATAATCAACGTATTCCAACAACCACTAACAACATCCGTTGAAAACTGTATATCGGTTATAGATTGGGAATGCTCGGTTAATGCGGCCAACGTTCTAAGAGTCTTCCACGAAAATATTCTTACACGACCGTCCCATCCGCCACTTACTAATATTTTACCGTTGGGTCTAACTTTAACAACATTACAACCTTCGTTAATAATAGAAATTTCACACTTAAGAGACATAGTTAAATCATTATCAATAATAAATAACTGTAGATCTGCCGATACATTACCAGCAACGGCTCTTCTAGTTATATCGTCGTAAGTAATCGAAGTTATACCTTCGTGAAGCTTTAAAGATGAACATTGCTCGCCAGTATTGAAGTTCCACAAAACAACCATACCAGATTCGTAGCCGGCTAATACGTAAAAAGCGTCGTTTAAATTAATTTTAGTTAAACACATTATTTGTCCTACGTTTGCTTCTTCAGGTACATACTGCCGGACGCTACTTGTAGTTTCTAATTCGATCGATTCGACTATACTTTCACTTTTTGGTAAAATTAAACTATTTTCGATAATAATACATCGACAGAATCCACCGTAACAATCGTAACTCTTCTCAAACACATATTTCATATTTTGAATAATTTTCCAAAACTTCACCACTCCTTGTTTCTCTTGCGTTATTAATTTATCCTCGCCATAATGGTGAATTACTTGTATGGATGCGCCTAAGTTTTGTTTATTAACTATACGGTTGGTCTAAAATAAACGTTTAATAGTTCAACAGTCGAAGTTTCAAATTGACTTACTCTCAAATCCCAAGTGTAGACAAAACCCTTTTCGGATGATGCCAATAAATAGGTAACATACGGCTCCTTAGATATAAAGCATAAACTATGAATATGTCCAATGTCGCTTTTAAGAGAAAGAAGTGGATCTGGTGGTAATAAAGCCATAGTTTAGTTTGTTCTAATGGTGTAGTTTTGGCAAAATTTGAATTCAAAATGAACCTTGACATAACCTTAAAAAGAGTTTATCTTCGTAACATTATTGTCTCAGATTATTTATCGTACAAACGTTCGATAATAAAAGTTTAAAAACACTCTCTCTCAACAATTAACGAGTGTCACTCGAGTTTGGCAGATAAATTTGGTACACGATTTTGGAGGTTAAACCGAGAAGGGGGATGCGTTAAACCGATACCTACTTGAATATAGAAAGGTAACGCGCGTTTAACCATTGTACACTTCATTTGGTTGTTTTCAAAAGTGAATTCGTATACAAAGTGAGACAAAATTAATTAAAAAAAACTACACACGAATATTAGTTAAATAATTATATTTTTTTTATTTTCGTAATACCTAATTTACAATACATTTTTATTTCTTTTAATAATAGACCACTACAGCTGTATAACTATTTTCACCTACATAGGTAAATGCAAAATCTATCAAAGTTACAAACGTAACCAAATTTCTACAAGTTTGTGTATAAGTTACTGGCGATTTATTTAAACAAAAATAAGACGATTTTCTACACGATACGTTTTTTTTAAATCAAATGCGTTTGAAGCATTGAAATAAATAATGCTCATTTGTTTGTATTTAAACCAACAAGGAACTTCAAGATATTTCTAAACAAGTACTCGAGTTTTTAGGGCGCAGTTTTATAATGTTAATGTACGATTGTGAGATGTGATATTTTAAAATTTATTTTTTACATCAACGTCGAATAAAAACGAATTTAATACATTGAAGTTCTTATTTAAACAGTAATAAATTTCTTCGATTATAATACATAATGTTCAACAGTTAATTTATCGATTAAGCACATTTCTTCGAAAGTGCGCCTTTTCGATAAAATAAATTATTTTGCCCCACACACATCACAGTGGATTGTATACTTATAAGTAAGCAGGTTTTTGTCGCTACAATTAGTCAAAGAATAAGAATGACTATGAAAAGGCGTCGATTGTACCAATTCATATCCATTTGATTACATGTACGTATTTTATAAAACAATGCCGAACCATAAGAATAAAATTCACAATAGGGATGGCAATTTGACTAGGCTATTATGAGCTTTAATATGACAAGTGTGTGGGAAGTACTGCGCGTGTAAAACGCACATTTAAAGTAGTTCCAAGAGCACACGATAAAGTTCACATATACCTGTACAGGGTGACTTTACCAACAGCAGAGAGGTACAACAATGAATAATCTTCTATTCTATTTTTCTATTGAACCTCTCTGCGGGTGGCAAAATCACCAGCGCCAAAACGGAACTGCATCCCTATAACTAGTCAAATTACCATCCGTGTTCAGCTGTTCAGTGTCTCAATTTAAATTTCGATAGCACAGAAAAAATTAAACTGTCAATGTATTACTTTTTTAAATGAATACCATCAATAACACAAAACATCACATGTAAAATTTGCCTAAAAATTTTAAATACCACATTATTTTTGTACTTTTCCAATTGCCTCTCGAAGGAAAAGGAAAGTTACTTTATTTTTCTTAACATACAGTTTGCACAGCTCAATTTATCCTCTTTACACGCGCATAAAAATAAAGAGTTTTGGCTATATACCTATCTCAAAATTTTTAAAGCACTTCACTGGTAATCCTCTTAAAAACCGCACAAACTGAAATTGCACCAATTTCTTAATTAAAATTTAAAAGCCAAAAATAGTTATTTATTTTTTTATACATAAATAGAGTCACAAAGTCCAATTTGAGATAAATATTGCAATGGTTCCACTTTTTTGAATAGTTGGCCATTAAAATACACGTTAAGGATGGCGTTTTTATTGGACTTTTGTTGCTTTTGGTTTTACAATTATTTTTCGATTCGAATACGGTTGGGCCATTAGCCACATTTTTATACCTATTATACCAGCCGACTTTTTATTAGATTTAAGGAATTGCAATCGAGATCCAAGTAGAGAAACCTAGAGTAATTCGATGTTTCTATTGTAGAGCCTTTTCGAGTTTTAAATTTTGCAAATGCTTAAGTGGCTTGAACTTTTTACTTTTTCTCCCACTGCCGTTCAGGACTATATGACTGCCCAAAAAACATTTGAAATCCAAAGAACTGAATGTTTTACTTCGTTACAGCTTCTCTTCGACACCTCGGCCCTCTACTGTACAACAAGTTAGATGTCTGGTGAGCAGCACACAGAAGGTAATGTAAACTGCGTGCAAAAGATACCAAATAGAAACGCGGCTATGCTAACCTCTCCGAGCTTCAACAAGGACGAACAGAAGAAAAGACTGTAAAGATCAATGAAAACTGAAACCACCACAAGGTGGACTGCTAAAAAGGAGGTCCAATGACTTTAAAAAATTAAGTTTCGACTAAAGGGCGGAAAAGTGGCTAAAGAGGCAAAGAAGAAAGTGATAATTGTAAAATTGTAAACAAAATTGGAAAGGTGATGATAGAGCATTTCTTGGAGGAGAGTGTGCGTTAGTGTTTGAGGGCCTCAAATTGTTAAGACAGTAACGTATAGGACCTTATTTCATGCGAGACCCAAACCACCGAATTGAACCTCTTTATCTCAGTATCAGTAGCAGGCAACTTTTTTGAATTTATGTAGTTTAATATAAACTCGTTTGATTTTCGTATTTAATGTCTTTACGACAAAACTTGAAAACACGGTACCGTTAAAACAGCTACCGTACAAATACTAATTGAGCTAGCCACACCTCGTAAGATTGTACTCATTTATTTAGATCCAAATGGGTCCTTCTACAGGATAATCTCGCACTTGAGCTGAAAAAGTGACCACAGTGAGAGATGCCCATTGCAATTCCTTATTAATAATCAAAAAGTGGATCTAATATTAACACACGAGCGATCACCCTGTATGTTTACTTGAAAGCGTGTAAATTGCAGTTAGCAGGTGGTAGTTATTGTTTAAATTGAAGCAGTTGACTACGGCTAAATTTGTATGTCTTCGATATTCAACAAATCAAGAGAAGAGCATAATGAAAAAAATATTAAAACAACAATAATGGACTGCAAGTTACACACTTGACATACACAAAAAAACTTGTCCCAACTCTTCACTATTTTATAGTAACAAACGTCTTTTAATAATATTAAAGTCTCTTATAAATAAACTGAGCACTTCACAAGTTTACCCTTAAAACAGTACCACTTTTAGCCTACAAATTCAATCACAGCATTTACTGTTCGTAATATGTTAAAACTTTTACTTGAATTTCTAAAAAAAATTCCTTTTTTACAAAACGATAAAAACTTTCTTTACAAAAAAAAGTTTAGATAAATAATTTTTGCAACTAGTTTTGCTACAATAATACAGGGTGGGATGTCTTACTTTTACCATCGTTCCACGTTTGAGTAACTTTTTATGAGCTCCAGTGGTGGTTAAATTAACCAACTTTGCCAATTTGGCCAACCCGGTAGTTTTTCTAATAAAAAAGTTGCCTATTAGAACGGGGGTAGAAATTAGACACCCTGTATAGCAATACTCGGTCAAACAAAGAGTTTTAGTTTCAATTAGTTATAGAGTATCAACCAGAACGACAATTTTTTGTACAGAAAAATTAATTAGGATTAATCACAGAAATACCAATTAGTTTGGACGTCTTACACAAATTGATCAAACAATAAATAATCAAAAAGTAAGCTTCTCCATAAAAAGTACAAAATAATTGGCGAATAAAACAAAAGTTAATATTTATTCAAGTCAAATGGGGTATCTTTTGTTTTTTTAATTTAGGTTTTGTGCTGGAAAACTTATTCTAGTTTTAAATGTTTTGTCTTATTGACTTTTAACGGTGCTTCTGATTAAAATGGTTTTTCCACCATTTAAATTATAAAAAAACAACTGTAGACGCTCAAGCAAATTGATGAAAACGTTTTTTCAAAAGATCAAAATAGTTGATGATTATTTTTTATGCAAAACTTGTTTTCTTTTTTTTTTTTTAAATATTTGGCAACGTTTAAAATGAACTTCTTTTTAACAACAAAGAAAATCGTAAAACATTAAATAATTTAAAAAAAAGTCATAAAATTATTTGCAACTATTAACAAATATAATACAAAACTTTACAACAAAATAATACAGGTAAAGGCGAAAAAAAGTCTCTAATTACTAGATGCCGTGATTCGTGGATTTGTATTAGTCGTCTGAGGTCCTATATGTTTACAACGTTCTGGAATTTCACCACAGTCTCTACGTAATTTGCTGTAACATGTTGTACATACACGTACAGGACTGTATAGCTGTTCCGATGGCAAGGGAGTACTGTTTTCCGAACACTCTGCACAAAAAATTCTACCACATTTCCTATATGCAAAATGAATTACATCACTAATTTTTAATTGAATTAGTAAAATTGTTTAAAATTAAAAAAATTTAGCCATCTAATCGATTCTAGTTTTTGGTTCCCCATACTTAAGCCATAAAAGGGTCCCTAGAAATCGAAACACTTTAATTGCGTTCACAAACCTCACAATTTTAACAGAAGCATAATATAAGAAGCATTCTGAATGGTAAGTTAAGTATGGGGGGAGCAAACCATCTCGCATATTCCTTATTGGCCCAGTAGTTTAGAATTATTACACCTCAAACAACGAGCAGGCCCAAATGGGCTCTTGTAACAACACAAATAGTCGCACAAAGGCATCAACAAGCAAATTTGGCAACAGTCAACTTGTTCAATTGTTTTAAAACTATCTAAAATACTGAGCTAAGCGGAGAGGGGAGTCCGGTCAAATTTATTGAAATTTTGGAATTGCAGTTTATGAGCACCGATCGAGTTATTCCTGAATCATAAACTACAACAAACTACACATTTGGAAAATTTCAACAAATCCACCTGAAGGCCATTCTCCATAAAAAATTTGCGAGGTCCTCACTATTTGGCAACTCCTCGATAGTAATCACTTACAAAAAAAATTATTTAAAAAAAACAAGCCCTTTTAGTACGTTATTAAAATACAAATTTTCCACAAACAGAAAAGTAATTCTAATTTGCAGCTATCTCATCCTTACCTACAATGGTGTTTTCGTCGACCGATCCAAAACTGATTTTGACATCCGGTACATCTCGATACGGCGTGATCCGGTACCCAAAGTGTAGTCGGTGTAAATTCTACGGATGCAGGACGTTCTTCGACTGCCTCCCACGATATGTCGGACCTTAAGGACTCGACGGCAGAAGTTTGACCTTCACCGGCACTGCACACCGAATCCACGATAGAACTCTAATAAAAATAACTTCTAATTAGCCATTATACAAAATGAATTTAATAACAAATTAATTTTTAACTACAAAAAACATGCAAGTTAAGATCTTTGTTTAAAAAGCCCAACTGATTACAACACAAAACTTGAATTATTTGCTATAATTTGGATTAGCGTTAAGTCCACTAATTCGTAACTGACCCTTTTCGAAGACGTTTCTAATTTATTTTCTAAATTATCGTTTCTCGATGATTCGTTATCATTATCATTACTTGAAATTGAACTACCATCGTCCTCATTATCGTAGTACTAATTAAAACGAAAATTTCTTTTTATTTGTTTTTCAGAAAAAAAGCGACAAATTATTTAAATTTGGCGTTAGAACACTTACGCTGTCGTCCATTTTGTCGCCTTCGTTTAAGTTGCATTGGTGATGTAAATGTTTAATTAAAGCTTCTCTGTAAGTTTGTAGTTCTCTTTGCAGAGCTTCTTCTTTCCTCTGTAATTGATTAAGAAATTAATTTTTGGTGATTACACGCAGGGTGGGCTAATAAACAAAAGCAACTAAGCGGAGTAAATAAAGTTCAATGATGAGATAATTGATTTGCTGACATTTTGGGTGATTCTAATAAACATAGAGTCGTTAAGAGGGAGAGTTAAAAGCACTTACTTTTTGTTCTTCAATTATCTGCCATAATCTATCTTGCATATCGGACCTTAATGGTATTAATCCATCATCGCCTAATCGACAATGTCTTAAATGTGGATTTTTATGTTGTCCCAGTGAATTTAATGTATTTTCCCAACCGTTACCACTTGGTGTACGAGAATACAACGGTGGTGTCGAATAACGTGAATTCTTGCCACTTGTATTGTTGCTATTATAACTACTAAAATTGTAAAATCGAAATTAATTAAAGTAACAAAGAGCCTTTCCAAATCAATTTACCTATATTTACTATTTATTAATTTAAAATTTTGGGAACAAACTTTACAAAAGTCAACATTTCCATTAAATACGTCCGGATTTGACATTTTATCAAAACCGTTTATTTGTTTAGTTAAGGAACTATAAGATAAGATGAAATTAGTACTAGTAGAAAAACCACAAAAGTTGTTTACCTGTCAATAACTTTATCCGATGTCAAGGTGTCGGTGCTAGTCTCGACGGAATCGGATAAATTTTGTTTGGCCAAACTATTAAAAATGGTTACTTCCACCTTATTTTCGTTAATTTCAGAGACGATCGTTTCTTGAATCTCCTCCTCCTCTTCTTCTTCTTCTTGTACATCATCATCCTCGTCGTCTTCTTCGGTTATATTTCCGTTATGATTAATATCACTTTGCAAATGAATATTTGGAATATCTTGAACTGGCTGTAAACTAACACTTTCGAAACCATTTTGTTTTGTTTCAATAACTAAGTCTTTTTCGTTTGCCGTATCAGTCTTTTGTTTACTTATCACATTACTGGATAACTCTGAAATACCATCAAATTCACCATGATCTACTTCGTCTCTACATTCTAAGTGATTATCGATAGTATCGTTCTTCTTTTTTACACCGTTTTGTACAATTGTCGTATCCTTTTCTTGAGCAATTACTTTATCAAAACAAACAGTCCCGTTCTTAAATTCCGAAGCTTCGAGTAGATCGACCGAATCGTCGCTTAACAATTGATTTTTATAAATGCAATCGATATTACAATTATCTCCTCCGTTTATGTTATTCATCATGTGGTCGTTAGAAATACGGTGCTCGGAAAATTCGCTCGATGAGCTAAAATCATCTACAATAGGTTCTTTTCCCTGAGACGGTTGAGATGTTATTTCATCTTGAGGTAAATCGGTTTGACTAATACACGACCCATTCATTTTTCTAAAATTATCATCGGTATAAATTCACATTTAAATATTTTGAGGAAACTTACATAATATCGATAGTAATACTTGGGTCGCTTTTCCTTCTATTAGGAGTTAAATAAGCGTCGGTAGCACACGCAAGATCACCGTAAGACCTAGTTTTAGTCATTTGATTAGACATAGAATCTGGAGGACAGGAACAAGACTTAGAACCAGTTTCGACGACATTTTGAATTTCCAACGAGCCTAAATAAACTTCTGTCCAAACTTGAAGATCGCGAACATTACACTGTGGCCATAAAACCTACAAAAAATTAAGTTTTCGATCTGACCTTAAAACTTTTCTTTGTAACTCACCGAAGTTCCTTGATTGCCAACACGTGGTGGTGCGTATAAATGATTTTTAAACCAAGGAGCATTCAAAAAACTCCACACAGAAAAAGTGCTATCGTTAACCCTATCGGAACGTTCTTGTATAGTGTTACATAAAAATGTGCCAAATAAATTCGAATAAGTATGTTGTGCCAATTTCACCTAAATTAAAAACAATTAATAGCCCCCCTTCTCCAATATTAAACCAAGATTTACCAAAAACGTGTGAGAAAATTCAAATGCACACGAAAACTGTAAAACGAGTTGATGAACGCAGTCGAGCCATTGTAGAAAAACGGGACACCTCTCGTTGAGGTCGTCGCTTCCCATAGGTAATCCGCAACGGTCGGCAAATTTATGTCCAAACGCCAACCATTCCCTTTCGATTAGAATTCTAAAGCCCTAAAAGTAAAAGTGTTAATTTGAGTTTCCAAAAAAAAACTGTTAACGTTCCCCTCACTCAAAGGGAGATTTTCAAGGGATTAGGTTGTAGAAAAACCTTCAAGGAGATGCAATTATAATCTGGGAAGATCTTAAATATATGGGGGTTACTCTCGACTCGGACTTAAACTGAAACAAGCACTTGGATACAATTAGAATGTCGTGGACAGACAAATGGCGTGGGTCCAGTTTGGTGGTTTAGACCACCAAGTTATTAAACAAACAAGTCAAAATGATATCCAAAGAATATTAGGCTTCACTACACTGGATTATCAGGCCTATGATATGCTAAGAGCTCTAATCTGATGATCCAACACCAGACAGATCACTAGTAAAAGTCTACTAGACAAAACACAAACACTCTTCTGTCTCATGACCATAGAAGCCACGAGAACCACATCCTCGGCAGCTCTGGAGGTTCTGCTATGCGTTCTTCCACTGGATTTATATGTGGAGAAGATGGTAATCCTCCACTGAGAGGATGGGAACTATGGTTCATCAAATATAAAATTCACAAGCATACTAAAATCCACAAAGAGAGCACGAAGAAGCTACTTCTCTTGGAGATGGATGCAGACCGTATCTCTCCAAAATATACATTCAGCAGAGACTTCCAAACTCTAAAGGATCGAACTGAGAACGTCGAGGCGGGCATAACTTTATTGATGGATCTAAAAACCAAAAGGGATCTGCAGCAGGTGTGCACTCACCTGAGCTTGCCTTCGAAAGCACCCTACCGCGTTACACAGCAACAATGTAATCTTCAACAGGAAAATCTTAACCTGACCTGGGCCTAATCAAGTGATGTAAGTGCATGGAGTTAGCTCCTCCTACCTAGATAATCCAGACTCCAGGCTTAATGCCAAAATATTATATGATCCTGATGACCAATGAACATTAGTTTTTATTTGCTGGCCCTACTATCTAACTCATACAATCATTTAAAATTTTAGGTCTACAGCTCTTATAGTTTGTGTTGTGAAAATTGTTACAAACGGAAGGGCATCCCTATAAACTTAAATTATCATGAACAGACTCGACTGTCGGACAGACAGAAAGACAGATAGATAGACAGAAGCAGATCAATAGATTTATACTTTTAAAACTAAGTCCCAACCACATCACAAAAGTTTTAATTTACGAATAAAAGCGCAAATTTCTTACCTCAACAGTACGGTAATACGGATCGAGTAACAGTTCGGCTAGGGCTACAATCTGAGGCGTTCTATCCCATCCATCTGAGCAGTGCACTAAAACTGGTTTAGCCTCGTGCTCGATAGTTCTCACTAAAGTAACGGCAGCTTTCATGAGGATCGACATGTGCTGCAACCATTGCGTACCTTCCAGCAAACTGAACCAGCTAAAAAATAAAATTGTTAAGACACTCCCAAGTAGTAATAAAGTGGCTATTTACTTAGATTGATCGGCAGATGACATGCAAAGTTGTCGTAAGCTATTGAAACTTTTTCGTATCGAATGAATATTTGCGAGACTCATAAATTGCATTTCACAAGTTGGATAGTAATCAGGACATTCACAGCCACCACCACGAGCACGATTAGCAACAGCCGTAGTGTACGAACGAGCGTCCATAATCAGTACTTTCTACAATCGAACAATTAGTGAAAAAAGTTACGTAACGGTCGTAAATTAACCTTCTTTTCTTGTAGTTTAATCTCGGCCGTCGTAGTTTGACCGGATCCTTCAGAGGAAGTTGGCGAATGAGACGAAGTAGTATCAAACATACTTTTAAGCCCACGATCAAACGTGCAAGCATCCGATATTGCTTTTAAAAGGTCTTCATCTTCGGCGGAACGCCAGCCCAACCAACCGACTTCTGGTTGACTACATCTTGCGATAACTGCACCATTTCCAGGATGTCTCCATACAATAGTTGGTATTCTTCGAGAACTACGAAATTTCGAGACGACTTCGAGAGTTTCGTCGGTGATGCAGGCCGGTACGAGAAGTTGAGGAGGGTAACTTTGGCACATCGTGTAACCTTTATTTACTGCACTTATTCGCCAAGCACCGTGCAAGTTGAATTGCAACCTTTCCACCTGCAAAAATTTGTTTTTAAATTCAAGTCACAAGTCAAAATGGGTCACTTTTGTACTTCTTTTTTAAATGTAGTCTCGTCGTAAACAAAATTTCTATTATAGTCTAACTTTACGAAATTTTCGTCTCCTTTTTCCTTCGTCCAGACGCAATAAAAAAAGGAAAACAATTCCTCCAACTGTTTGGGTGGTGTGTAAGTTTTTAACAAACGGCCGAACCAATCCATACAATCCCCATTGTTATCGAAGCAACAACTAAACGAAAAGAGTTAGTTAAGGGCGTGTGTCAAAGAGACTTAGCTTACCGGTATGTCCTCGCGTCTTTACATCCGATATGGAGATACAGCAAATCTTTATGTTCGACTATTTCTATCAAACCCAAAGGTATGTGGTGTTGGCTTTCGCGTAGTTGTAAGAATAAGCGATAATTGGTCAATACCATCAAGCCACTAATGGAGTTACCAAGATGTACGACGGCTTCGCCATTTAAAAGTGTAAACGGCAAATCATACTTTGCAATCGGTAGCTGATACATTTGAATGGCTTGTACGTGGCAAATAGAACTCGGTTGATCGTTTGAGTCCATTATCTTAAAAAGATTTGTTCAAATTAATATTAACTACAGTTCATTTTTTATATAAAACGGTATTTAGCTCAAGTTCGGCTATTTATACGATACTCGACGACTTGTAAATAATCTAAATAAAAGTTGATGCTTGTGAGTGTAAAGAAACTTTGTAATAAATGTTAGTAGCTAAAGAGAAAATTTATAACAAAGTGGCTCTTGTGAGACTGATGTTTGCAATTTCTCATCTAAGAGTTAGAAGATTTTGATCAAACTTTATGAACTGCGAAATTAAACTCAATTTGTAAAATTAAAAAGAAAAGTGAACTCGCTATGACCGTTTAAAGGACGAATCTTTTTGTTTAAAAAATCCCGTCCTTTTTTTAATGTAAAAATCGTTCGTCACATGAGGTCAATATGAATAATTCACAAGATTAGTTGTTGAGCCAAAGTCCCAACTCTTAAAAAATACGAATCAAATTAAATTTTTGTGCGGCCATTGACAGTTAAAATTTTGTAATAATTCCCAAAAATTAAAATAAGTGCCAAAGAAGATACACAGTTCGCAGAGAGTAAAGTTATTGTGTTAGTAGCATTCCTCAATTCAATAATTGGAAATAAGTATTATTTTTTTAATAATATCAGCTTGCTATTGCATAATATTTAAGAAAATGCAATAACAATAATATCCTGTACTAGAAAGCTATTTGTTGGTAATGAATGAAATCAAGAAGTTTACTGTGTCACAGAGACATCAAAGTAAGAAGTTATCGAGAGTAATTTGTCACATTCTAAAAATTCCTAAGCTTTCATAATATGTCAGGTATGGAACTACTATTTAGATAGCATGATAGTTGAAAGACATTTATAACAATATACACGGTGTTTCTTGTAAATAGTCATCAATGGGAGAGTCCTCGAAAGGCTCAACATCTCAATAACCTCTCGAACGCTCTCGAACCTATAGAAAGTCAAAACTGTAAGAACTTGCATTGACTTTATAAGATGGGAACGGCCTCAAAATAAGAAGTTTAAAACGTAACAAGACCTAGATGGAAATCTAGACACTCGCCCACGACAAAGCACCCGGCGCGACACCGTGGAGACTAAGATTCGATCCCCGATCGCGGTCCAAATTTTTCCCTTGGTACGACCACCTAATGCGTGCTAAAATGGTAACCCCAACGTGACGAGTCAGGAATACTTCCGTCCAGCAAGCATGTTCGCCGCCTTTCGCAGTCGTAGATTGGGGGGATCAACGGTTGGAAGAACGGAAGACAGTCCAGACACACTCTGGTATAGAGACAAACGACGTCTTTAGAGAGAAAAACACTGTAGCGACTCCAGACTACTATGAGCACGCGTGAAATAAAAGGAAATTGCAAGGGCCGAGGTATCGGGTTATCGGTACGGTACAGGTTATCGGGTCGAGACTCGGGTTCAATTCCCGATCGCGGTCCAAGTTTTTTCCTTACATTATCAGTGTGTTAGAAATTAATCTTTAATCAAGCAGGGCTGAACCTCAAAAAATGAAAATTTAAGTCGAGTCTCGGACTTCTACCGTCTACGACCACCTAACACGTGCGTGCTAAATTACAAAAAAGACGTATATGTACTACCATTGAATAGCCGTTTCATCTCTATCGTAGTCGAAGGACTGTAATACTGGAAAGGTTTTGAAAAATCTAAAAACCCATTCAAGCCAAGTAGAGCCAAGATAGTCACTGCTGCTAGAGCTCGCCTGATTCATCAGGACTTCTAAGACATTCATTAAGAGACATCTACAAATGTGTATAATAACTTTTTGAAGGTGAGGTCCATTTTTGGCGTTGACTCGACTATTAGCCTAGAAAAAGCAATGTGTAGAACGAGAGGGTTTAAAAAACGTTGCAAATACATTAGTCTTGAGACGAGCCTTGAAAGAGCACAAAAAGACATCATAGCCGCCTTATGGGGCAAGGTTGTTCCAAAGACGCAGGAAGGCCGAAGGGAATTTTAACAATCCAAAAGATACGTTTAATGTGGAGAACAACCAGGGCAGAGACTGGGAATCTTTCCATGTGCGAGATTCTGAAACAACGATTAGAATGGGCTCTCAGTAGAAAACTAGATGACTTCAAGGGGCTTAAATCACGCAAAATCACGATAAAAGCTCGAGAAGACTGTATAAGGTGAAACAAAACCTGAAAGGCGTCAATCAGAAAAACTAAGACGAGAAAATGCTTTCAAGATTTGTAAGGTCCTTTAAGGTTAGGTTCAAAGCAGTAATCGAGAGCATGACAAACTGGAAACTTCTTTGTACTGCAAGCAACTTCTGAAGAAGAAAGCGTAAATAGGAAAAACTTGAAAGGGACCTGAAAATGGGTCAATACTCTTTCGAACTGACCTATAGAAGGCAGCTGATCGTCTTTTAGCACAATAAGATTTAATCGCGGATTATTAATAACAGAATAATTTCCTCTAGTGATTGGTGACTCTCGAGTCTCGTGCATAATATGAAAAGCATCACAAATGTGACGAGTGTTTTTTTTTAATTATCGGGGCCTAAATTAAAACAAAAAACAAAGATAATTCAACTTCAAACGCATCAAAAATGATAAACGTCGAGATTTTAAAACAAAAGAGAAATCATCAAATATTACATAAATTACCTAAAATCACGTTTTACGTTTTTCTTATCACAGTATTGTTGAACTACATTTACTTACTAATGCTTTTCTTAAAATATAGAAAGCATGACTGGGCATATACCTGCTAAGATACTGCCTTTATTCTATTTTAAATTGTCTCTCGTATCAGAAACAATTTAAAATAACTTTTGTATACACCAGAATTTAGCAACAATTAATCTCACTTTGTAACTTTTTTAATCAAACATCAAACATTAATTACATAAATTAAACTTTGTTCACAATAACAATTTTATATTAATAATAATAATAACAAAAGACAATAATAATAAATAGCTCAAATCTGTAACTTTCATTTTTATCGTGGTAAATTTCGTGGTTTCGTTAATAAAATAAGGAACCGCACGACTTATTTTTTAAATAAAACACCCAAGCGAATTGCTATTATTGTTCAAACTTTGTTTACTTTTTTGTACAAATAGGATTCACAGGTTGATTTAATTTGCGGTGGAAATATGAACACACTATTTATATAAATTTACCGAGTAAAGGAAATGGAATTGGCAACATTTAACAAATTAAGTGGAAACAAAAAAATAAGTTTGTCGACCTCAAACGTTTAGTTTTGTGGTTGGTCTTTGGTTGAGTACCGAGATTAAATTTGAACTTGAAAAAGGTCTCCAAAACTAATAGTGTCTAAGCTACGGAAAAACTAACCATCCAACTATAACAAATCTAGCATTCTATATCTGAATTGTCTTACACTTGGTTTTACATCGTCCTCGATAAAAAGACTTGAGTAAATAGCATTAAAACTATTACGAAGGATATTTAAAAAAGGTACGAAAGTTATTTCGTCGTGTATTAACGAAACGGTTTTACTGGTTGTTCGCTCTTCGTAGTTGTCCTCGTCAAAATCTATGCGACAATTTTGCATCGCTCGTGTAAATTTTGTCCAATTGTTCACGATAAAAAGACTGTGATAGTACTAAAAAAAACTTGAAAAAAATCTAGTGTGAGTTTAGAGATTTTAGTATAAAATAAATTTTGATTCGTTCGATTCCTTGGGATAAAACAGCCCAATGAAACTACTTACAATAACAAGCTATTTTTATCCGAAAAAAAATTTGAGAAGGATTTAAATTTAACCTTGACCAATTAGAAATTAACTGATAAAACAACTAATACCGTGGCACTTTGTTTTAAAAACATGTGGCGGAATAATTCACGACTGCCCTAAATAATGGGAAAAATATTGTAGAAATCAATCAAACCTCCCTTGCAATGACATAATTCTAAGGTTGACCGATTATTAGGTGACCTTGATATTTTTTCAATTGTTACAAATTAAAATATCAGCGTTTAAAATTAAAAAAAAAACTTTGCTGCCGTAATTTATTCAAATAATTCCTACTTTGTCATAAACATATTGAAATGGACAATTTAAATTTTACTTTGTTTTAGGGCGCACCTATTAAAATTTAAACCACTAAACGAGAGTGAAAGCCGCTTAAAAAAAATTTAATACTGACCTCACTTTCTCCATGTAAAAATAACAAATTGGGACATTAAATCGTCACACATGTAAATTTAAAAAAATCACGATAAATTTGCAAAATTTCGACATAATTCGACTTGACGCGATTACGAAATGTCAAAATGTAAGAAAACAACAATTAGACGGATTACTTACGGTGAAAGATGCATGGAAAGTACAGCTTTAATAATTCAAAATATTGATCATAACATTTGACGATAAGGTGAGTGATAAGCAAATACGCAAATTAATAAACTCCCGAAACTTTCGAGACTGAAAATACGCAAGAAGGAACGACCGTCCTTGTGCAGTCAATATGGCGAAACTGACGTAGCATTTAATTCGACTGTAGCGCACACGAAGGGAACTAACTACAAGTAGCGCCAAATTCAAATCGGAAATTATAAAAAAGTTTATTCGAAGTAATTCTATTAACATGCACTTAAAAATTAAATTCGCAAAAATTTCTTTGTAACTAAAATAACGTTTTAACAAAAACAACCCTGATGTATTTCTATATATAGGTAAATGAAAAATGATAAAATTTCAAAATTATGATGTAGAATCAGACGCATTTATATTTGCGTCGTCCGATTCTTCGCTGTCCTCCTTATTTTCTACACTATTATCACTGTTATCTTTATTAAATGGAAAAACTGTAACTGTAAATGCGGTTTCGGGATTTGATTCGGAATCGGAAAAAGTTGCTAAAATGAAAACATTAAAATACGTCACTATAAAAACAAAACACTCTTTTTACCATGATCTACATCGAACCCATAGACGTCCTCATCGTAATCGGACCCCGAATAAAAAGACTCGTCGTCTTCTGGTTGAAAATCTTCATCATCTTCGTCGTCCTCCTCATTGTCAATAAAGTCATCGGGAATTGGGAAATTAAAAACGCCATTTATAACTAAAGGGAGATCGGCTTCGAACTCTTGTTCAGATTCTATATCGACGTCGAAATTATTGAGTTCATTGTCTGAGTCGAATTGGACGTCGTCGTCGCTTACGAGGTCGGGTTTAATCGGATTACCGATAAATTCCTCGTGTTGGTTTACCATTTTGGTATAATTTAATTTCGAAGCAAACTGAGGCGGTTATCGACCACTTCCTTGCTTGTTAACGAAGTTATCGTAAATTTAAACGAAGCAGAACTCGGCGCTTTCAACAGCTTAACCTTTGGGGCTCTGCCTTCGATTTTTAACTTTCTCAAGTCCTTGACGACTTTTTGTAAAGTTTTCACGTCTCGGAACTGAATAAAACACGAATACTTTGCCTAAAAAATAAGGGTGCTGTAATGTGCAAACTTTGCCATCGTTAAGATTAAGTTTGTACCACCGTATTTCGCAATTTTGGAAACTTACGGTTTGGCACGTAAACTTACTTAAGCTTAATCAAAAACAATCGATGTGTTTGTTTCGTAACATACCTTGGGAGGTAGTTCCACGATTTGAATATCAGGATGCAATTTGGTAATCTGTGACTTTTCCTCGATTATAAAAGGAAACTTAACGGCAATTCTCAATAAATCATATTCTCCAATACTATAAAGAAATATTTACGCATTAGTATCAAATTACGAGTTAATTTAAACGACATAACCTCACTTTTAGGTAAATGCTTAATTGCGATAAAAATAGGTTTTTTTTATTAACGAAAGGTAATTTATAGTTACTTCGATAAAGTAATGTGAAAACCTACCCCATAATTATGTGAAGTTAGCATTAAACTAATAATTAATCGGGATTTCTTAATCACAAACACAGTTCTACTTTTATTAACGCGTTTTGTTGGCGATGGTAGCGTAATGGTGGCGCATGCTCACTTAGATAACTTACGTAATTCCAGCGCTTCCAAATAAGTTTTTTTTATGTAGGAAGGTGGCTAAAGTAGCTTTTACACTACAGAAATGGGTCTTAAGTCAGTTTTCTCCTGAATTAGATAGAAAATTAGTATCAATATGTAGTTGTTAATTATATTTATTTGTTACAAGCGTTATACGTAAAAATAAAAATTTTTTCAACAATTTTTGCCTTGTGTTAACAATTGATTTGTAAATAATAAAATTCCAAGCTACTTAACACTTCAAAAATTTTACACAAAATGGTGTATTCTATATTGTCACAAACATTTCGTTTATAGCAAATCTAAAATATATTTTACGACTCACATATTTATAAAATAGGTACAATATTGATAGCTACAATTTTTTTTTAGTTTAAAGTTCAATTAATAATAATTATCATATTAAAACAGTCACTTTAGAATTATAGTTTAAAATAAAAACAATTCTTAAAATATTTAGCTCTTAATAATTATCATTATTTCATACAAAAATTGCGTAACATAATTTTAAAGCTAATACACTCTATAATATTATTTTAGTTTTTTAAAGTACGTTTATCTTTCTCAAAGATTAAAAAGTAAATAAATAAATTTTTACAAACACCTTAGCATTAACAATTATTTTTTTAATTATAGGTACAGGCGCTTTTACGCCTAAACTTTTAAGGGGAATCCAAAGTGAAATAGTAAACTGGCTAACAGAGTCTCCGCTCTTGCCTTATAATTTTTTTAAGGGGATGTTTTTTCAAATTGAAACTTTGTCCTCTTATAGAGAAAGGTTCAAGGTATGTCCGTCTTGTCGTGTTTTTTATATTTTTATCAATATTCGCACTATTAAAACTGCGTCATTTTACACTCAACTTTGAAAGGTATTTCCACGGATACTAACAAAAAATTGAAAAAAGCACTACTGTACGGGCATTCCATGAACCTTTTTCTAGAGACTACAGAGAAAAACGTTTCAATTGAAAAAAAAATCCTTTTGAAAAATTTTAATGCGAGCGAGTTTACAATTTCACTTTTAAGTCCCCTTAAAACAAAAATTCGCCTTCTCTTCTTTTTAATTAAACTAATTAATGTGACGCGGCGTGTGCTTATTAATGCTTTTAATAATACTCTTTTTTATTCTCTTGAGCCCGCTTTTTGTAATTTATGTAAAGTGAAGAATGGCCCAAACGAATAAAAAATTAAAATCCCAAGTTGGGGGCCCTATTGTTTTGGCTTAATAACACTAATTTTTTTAGGCTTCAGTAAAACTGTCGAATTTATGAAATCAGAAGCGGTATAGGTAATACGTTTTAAGCAAAGTACGAGAGTAAATTAAAAAATTTTGTGCTCGTTTTTAAATTAAAGTTTTATAGTTTTTTGTACCAAAATAAATAATGATCACCTTCTTCTATCAAAAGTCCATCAACTCCTAAAACAAAATTGATTGTTACTGTCACGAAAGAACTCCGAACTATAAACGTTCAAAGCTTTAATATCAAGCCATAAGCCTGATAATTTTAAGAACAGTGTAAAAGGTAGTGAAAGGAGTAAACAAACATTGGTCTTATTCAGCATTCAGCGGACGTTGTCGTAATCCGCTACCGCTCCAAATTGTTACAGTTCCGCTGCTCCTCTCCAATGTATCTTATTTGTTAATTTACTGGTTTGCGCTAGGAGGCCGTCTAGTTGAGTTGTGACTTATGCTTCCAACAAGTTTGTGTTAACAAAAATGGCAACATGTTCCCAACATCCCAACAGTTACGAGGCTGTTGCGTCCGCTGAACGCGTCCAATGTCTGGAACTCGGAGAGGCACGGGCAATTTACTTACCAACAGGCGCCACCAAATGATTTCCAGGTGGTGCTTGTGGATCTGGCAGTTCGGGTAAACGATATAACAACCAATAGTGATAACCCATTGGTTCTTCCTTATACCCAGCTATAGAGTGAACGTAATGTCCATTAGGCCATTCTGATGCTTCGAACGTATAATGGGGATCGCTATCCATAGCCATAACCATAACGTTATAAAACGAAGTATTCCTAGGCACAATCAAAGCCATCGTATAATTTTCGGTAACGTTAGTACCGACCCAAAGCGTATAAGTTATCGATACGTTACGTATTTCGGAATCATTTCCGTGGATTGATTGGGGATTAGTTAAACCGTCGAGTTCGACTAAAAAAATAACGATATTGGTCAAAAAATCGATTTAATTTTAATTTTAACTCAAACAAACCGTGATTTTCTATATCTGGGGAAGATTTTCCGCAACTGAGAGTTCTAATATCGTCTAATCCTTTTCCTTGCAGAGCAAGCACAACGTTGGCTGTTAATCCTGGATCTGTGAAAGCTCCATCGGGATCTTGTCGGGATTCGATGTAGGACTTAGCGGCAGTTTCGTTCCAGTGCGAACTTGCGTCCGTTATGTCTTGTAAGGCCTTAAATTTAAAGTTACAAAAAAAGAAGTTTTAACTAATTAATAATCGATTTTACTTGTATAACTAGAGCCGTGTTGTACAAATTTCCAAAACCGCCGTCTGGTTGTTGTTCGCGAGCTAAATTAATCATCGGCCTTCTTAACGAGTGTTGTAAATTTCTGTGTCGATGATCTTTGCTGATGCATCGTAGGGAAAGGATCACCATGGCAACGGTGTCTAAATAAAAAGGCGATTGCTTTTATTAGAGAACCCTAGGGATTCAACGAGTTAATGCGGGGGATTATTATTTCTACTAAGTTTATGGAGTAATTTGTTGTTTTTCGATACTTCGCACACAGAAAATGCATAGGCCGCTATTCGGTACTTTTTATTTGTTTGTAGTCGGACGACTATCGATTGGTCTGGCTGTACGCTGTACGTAGTTCAAATCGCCCGTGGGCTGTCCCCGTAGATTGACAGCTCAATTAAAATGTGTTTGCCTGATTGTACAAATTAGCCAACTGGCTGAAGCTCAATCGGACGTAGATTGCTAAGCCGGCAATCCAGCGCTGCTCTCTCAAAAGCGCCGTTATGCCGTAAAAAGCTGTGCGCTACGCAACCGAATAATTTCCAAGCTCCCTTTTTAATAGTTTTTGGCCTTAACGATAATGTGTGGGGTTTAATTGATGTCCATTCGAAGG
This sequence comes from Malthinus flaveolus, assembly GCA_950108345.1. Taxonomy (NCBI): domain Eukaryota; kingdom Metazoa; phylum Arthropoda; class Insecta; order Coleoptera; family Cantharidae; genus Malthinus; species Malthinus flaveolus. Next base: position 2,443,786 of record OX467288.1, read on the forward strand.
TTGGAGGAGCGCTCATAAGAACTGATAATTGACTTACCTATGTTGTGGTCTTTGGCCGCGTTTGCAATGTCCAAAAGACGCCTAATTTGTTTCTTTCTCAAATGTGCGTTTCCGCTACAAGCAGCAAGCGTTGTATAAGCGAAATCTAAATCGTGGACAATTTCGTGATGTTGCAAAGTTCCGATTAAATCGTGTCCATGAAATTGCCTAGGATCTTGGCACGAACTACTTAAAGCTAATGAGTATTGCGTTAATTTCGGCGGTATAATCGGTATTTCGTTATGCCTAAAATTGCTTTTTTTATATAAAGATTAAAGTATGAGATTAGTAATTGATTATAACTACCTCCATAAGAGTGTAACGATTTCGATTTCCATTTGTTTTGCTGCTAACTGCATTTCTAAATCGTTGGGTAAAATTGTGTTTGGTTCTTTGGCTTCTTTTGCCAATTGTAGTGCCATTAGTACCGTTGGCGTTTCGTTTCTCCATCCCCAATCTTTATCTCTTTGCGATACTAACCACGATAATGCTTTGTGAACGCTGTTTTCGAGTTCGGAATTTTGGAGCGTTGTCGTTTGGTACGATTTATCTGTCGTTACTGAAATGAACTCTTCTTAACAAGCGATCAACATTTACGTAGATAGAAGGAGCCGCCATAATGTCGCTAGAGCTCGTAGTTAGGTACGTCTTTGGTTAGCTTTATAGTATGTCCGTCAGTCTTCCTGATTACCTGTTTATCTGCCTGTTACTGCCATTGTTCCTATCTGCGTTTCCATACTGACCTGTTTGTCTTCTTATTTGTATTTTTGTTTTTCTATTTGCCTCTCTCTTCTTGTCTGCCTGTCCATCTATATACCTGCCTATCTGTCATTATTCTTGCAGCTCACTATCCAAGTACCATAATTGTTCGTCTGTTTGTCAATTCACTTTGCTGTACGTTTCTTCGCCTGTCTTTCCTGTCCGTTTGTCTGCCTATTGTTTATTGTTAATACAGTCACGTCACGTCTTTCACGAGTCCAATTGATTTTTGATCGTCCTCTAATAGAGTCGATAAAAAAATTAAGTAAATACCTCCAGTATACAGCCAATTCGTTTGGGGAAAATCGTCTTGGGTAGCTCCTAATGTTAAATACGATGCAGCTAGCCATAATAATTTCAAGTACGCCATAATTTAGAGCAAATTTTTAGAATGAACACAGTGTCGTTAAGATGACGAATCTAAAAATTGTTAAAATTAATGGACCGTTTATTAAAGTGCCGACAATTTGCGAGACTTTTCATGCGAAAATTATTGGAGAGGAAAATTTAAAAAATTGAACTTTAAAGTTCAAATTTTATTTTAAGTAAAAGGTCTAACAAAATGTCGTGATGTAAAAACATAAAATAGTTAATAACATAGAAATAATAATAAAAATTAAGTAATTTTTTTCTTAAATTGGAAACGTTGATTAAAAGAAATTTAATGGAAAATAAATTTGGTAAACAATTCGGATTAAAGTAATCAAAAAAAATTTAATTTAAAATTGTGAATAAGTTGAAAACACAAGAACAGAAAAAAATGGTAAAAATTAACAATTAAAGCAAAATATTCTAAAAAAGAAGCTGTATATTTACCTGAAAATTTATAAAACAAATAGCGGAGCTAATTTGGTGTGGTCAACTAGGAAAAATAAAGAAAATGTATAGACTTGGACAACGAGAGCGCCTCTCGTGGACTTTTCAGGAGCCACTATCGATTCGGTTACTCATTCAGTACTTTCCTCCTAGGGACTGATCGCGAGACCCAGACTTTATGGAATCACATGCAATAATTAATAATGACTCATAATTGCTACAAATAATAAAAAAGAACAATTTTCTTAATTAATCGATCACCTTCGAAGTTAATTTTTCGAAAAAAGCTCATGAGACTTTTTCCAGAAGTGGAAAAAGTTACGTGGTAATTTGATAACTGTTCAATTAATTAACGAGTGGATTTATTAATCTCGAGTTGACCTTAATTTTTGAAAAATTTGTACAAATTACTATATTGGCTATTATAAAAAAGGTTTTTGCCTAAATTAAACTTGTAATTAAATTTAGTTAATGAGATGGAAATTATTTTTGGTTCCAGTTACACGTTACACTTCTCTATTACTTACTCATGTTTGCATCAAAAAAGAGAAGCTTTAGAAGTGTCGAGAGTTGGCGTTCAAAAAAATGTAGACAAAATTGTTATTTGGTTTGTTAAGTAATTACAAGTTTTTTGTAAAAAGCAATCGAAACTGTAGGGCTTTTCTCCCTCTTGAAATATAAGCTCAAAATTTGAATTTATTGTAAATAGCGTATTTGTTCTAATGTCAAAATGAGCTTGCTTTAGAAAACGACACAGAGATACAGTTAAGAGCAAACTGTATTTTAAAGGTTTATCGAATGTATCAGAAGTGGGATACCCGTGGTAGTTTGAAAGTTTGGCGAAATAAAAAATATTTCTAGCAGCTCTAGAAGACTTACTCAAAGGTACAAAATTGGTTACATAATTACGTCAAGTTATGTACACTCCCTTTTTCAATATCTTACATTTTGAAAACATCCTTAAGTCGTTAAGGGTAAATATTTGATGCTGGAGAAAAAACAGATGGCACTTTTTGCCGTTCAAGTTGAACTAGCTAGTTAATTAATTACGCGCCGTTTCAAATTTAGTTTGAAAATTATTTTAAATTATTTAAAGACTCAAAAGACAGTCCATTAAAGTAGGTGCAGTTTAAGTTTATTTCGCCTTTAATTCAAGTCACGTTGGATGCATTACTTACAAATTATCTGCTTCACATCCGCATAACACGTACAGCCCATTAAATTGTTTAAAATACTTATTTTTACATCTTTGTCAAAATTCCTAAATTATTTAGAAAAATTAAAATTGTAGACGAAGGCTTTTGAGTAACATCGCCATCAGTACGTCTAATAGAGTTAAATGTTAGCAATCCAACGAAGACATTAAAGAAGAAAATCGAGTCTAGAAACTAATTTATTTCAGTATAATTTCGTAATTTTCATTAACAAACGATTTATCACAAGAACGGCGAGCCAATGAAGAGTCAATACGAAAACTAAGCTAGCCATAGCAGAACTCTTTCGTACGTGTATAGAAGCAAATTCTATTAATTCGTAAAATGGGGCAAAGGATACCGGAAGTAGTACCAAGCAATAGTAATATAAAATTGTACGGGGTGCTCAATTGAAATAGGAAGCTCAGTGCCGGATTACGGTTTTCAAAGACCCTAGGCCAAAAGAACAGAATGGGCCTCTTAAAAAGACGATCCGACCCAGGGACGGATCCTGGAGGAGAAACGGCCCGGACGAATTAAATAGTGGCGGCCCCCAATTAATCGCTAATTTACTTTAAAATATTTTGCTGTTATCTAACAGCATGTTCAGTGGTGTAGTTGCTCCCTGGAGCAAGAAAAATCGGTGCGTCTATTTCCCTAGAAGCGTTTTAGGGAAATTTGTTTTCCCAATTTTTTTAATTTTGATCTTTTACGGGTCACCTAGCGCAGTAGGCAATTTTTTTTAAATTTTCAAGGTCAGCATTAGATCCATTTTCGGAATTTTTTAACATATTTTTGTATACTGTGAAAGTAATCAATCAATCTGCTATCGCCTTGTAGCTCAATCCGCCTCTGACCCGGCTTGTCGTTTAAAGTTAAAAAAACCGCTGGAGTTTTGGGTCCCCAACGTCTTAGGGCCCTAGGTCAAGGCCTAGTTGGCCTATAGGTAAATCCGGCACTGAGTAAGCTAATCTCATTTTAAGTCAAAATGTAAAATGTTTGGTATTACCAGACTGATAATGGCGCAACAATATCAATGGGCATGGGCGCTTACGCCGTTATCTCGCTTCAGAGTGCGATTTTTTCATACAAAAGTTCATAACTTCTTCTCCAATCAATTATGTTCCTACGCACACCAAAATTTTTATTCTCAAGCTTCTATGAAGCCCGTGAATCATGCAGGGGAAATGGTATAGGCTTAATTTTTTATTGAACCCCCATCTTAATGCAATTTTTGGGCGCTGGGCTTTGACACACCCCACTACCCACTAGTCAGAATATATGCCAAGTTTTTATTAGTTACATGGAAGGTGCATAAGTAAATCTAAGGAAAATCACATTACTTATCTCTGATTTTTCGCAAATGTAAGAAATACCTAAAACAATAAAATATTAACTTTACACAAATAGCGGGATTGTGCGTAGGTACAAGATGTCTATCTAAGCCACTTTTAGGAGATCATCAGTGTTATTGGGGCGCGTTTAGCGAACGTCGGCGGCTGAGACGAAAGCCAAAAGCGATTTCGCTAAACGATACGCTGAGTAAGCGCTTAGTTACAACTTTAGAACGGAGTGAGTAACCTAGCTAAGCAATTTACTTGGCGAGCTCTAAAAACCGATAAACGCATCCATTGTTGTAACTAAAAATACTTACTTGTTCTAAACTGCATTGGCTTAAGGAATAGTCTTCTATATTCAAAGCTATTTTTCCTCGTTCTATCGTTCCAAACATTCTCGAGCACGGTACGGATATATCGGCTATGTAAAACGTTATCAGTTCTTGATACTGCTCCCTTTTTACCGCTCCTGGAAACTCGTCATTTACAAATTGTTCAACACGAGCCATTTCTTCCACGACCACCCCTTCGAGACTATTTCGCTCGTTTTTCAGTTTGATCGTCAACGTATAGTCTTGGGAAAATTTATTTTTAAGATGTTGGGTCGATCCTATACAAGTAAATTTTCCGTTTACTATAATAGTTAAGCCAGTACACAGCGCTTCGCATTCTTCCATACTGTGGGATGTTAAAACTACGGACTTTCCGTTGTCTCGAAACGGCATTCCATAAATAACGTTTCGTCCCAGGGTCCAAACCTAACGAAGAGATATTTAGGCTTTTGATTTCAGTGCTACAAGTTTACTACTTACCAGTTGTGGGTTCATCGAGATATATTACGACGGGACTTCCTATCAAACTTAGAGCCGTACTCAATTTTCTCTTGTTGCCACCACTCAATTCTTTAACTCTTTTGTCCAAATGTCGATGAAAATCGAATTCTTTAGATAGACTCTCTGCCGTTACTCTACTTTCTTTTAACGATATTCCTCGAATTAGACAGAACATTCTAAGAGTTAAGTTAAGTTAAGTTAAGTCGTCTAATAAGCTGTCGAATTGCGGACAGTATCCTATCACTTTCTTAACCGAGTTCATGTCAGTTTTCAAACTGTATCCTTTAACCCATGCGTTCCCGAAAGTCATTTGTATATCGCCGGTCATTATTTTAAAAAAGGTCGTTTTGCCACCACCATTGACTCCTAATAACCCAAAACATTCATACTTATTTACACCAAAACTAAGACTGTTTACAGCGAGGAACTTTTTGTAATATTTAACTACGTTTTTCGTTACAACCGTATATTTTGCGATTTCTTCTGAAGTTGCCGAATTAATTAATTCTCTTTCTCGCTTAACATCGCTATCTTCGACCGGATCTATTACCGGCGGTACAATATTACGAGCTCTTTGAATTGCGTACGCAATTTTTTCACAAATTCCGTATTCGATTATCATCAAAATTCCAATTAGGATCAACCCCAATGAAACTGAGAATACTATATTTCTCCCAATTCCGGGTGCTTTCCAATCGTAGTAATCTTTAGTCGTTGCTGAAAATCAAATATTTTATTTTAACTATTTATAGATTACAAAACGACCGATGTAGCCATAACAGGACTTTTTCGTACGCTTTAAATAGTAAATAGAATTGTATTGTATGATACGAGGGTTTTTACTGGCGGTCAGAAGATTATGATTGGCGAGCCGAAGAGAAGAAAGTTGGATATGGCGAGATCCCCATGTCCCATTATTATTATTATTATTTTCCCTGGGGCTGGCCCCTTTAGTAGTGCGCGCAAGTTAGAATGGCGTAAATTTCTGCTTGGAAGACGGTTGCGTACTCCCCGAGGCTGAAACTTACTCCTTGCCTCAAGTTCCCGTCACCGATGATTCCGGCTCCTGTGCCTGTTGAGCTTTTAGAGCCGTCTGTGTAGAACACAAGTCCATTTATTTTGACTGCCTTGCATTCCCATTCATCCCTTGTCGGAATTTTAATTCCGTAGATTTTTTCGATGGTATATGCTCGGGCTATTCTATCAGACCTCATACTAAGTATGGGGTGTTCTGTCATCTCTCTTACGATTGAGACATGTCCTTGCACATTCTTACCTGCGGAGGATTAAATTTTTGATCTCATGCCCCATGCTGCACAACGAGTTTCAATTACCTTGTATACAGATATACAGATCTTATCCCATCGGTATACAGAATAACTCTTATCAAATAGCTCGGAGGTCAAAACATCGTTATTAAGCCACGATTCCGTTATAAAGATCAAATCAGCCCCATAAGAGTACAAAAAGTTTCGAGATACGGCCACCGTTCTGATAGAACAACGAAAGCATAATAAATCGCATACACAAAGTTATAGTAATGACTACGCGCAAAACAGTCAGAAGTCACTAATTGATCTTACCGAGGTGCTCATCACAAGTCAAGAAGAACGAGAGAGATTTTGGTTTTTTTTAAACAGAATTGTTCCGTTCCTGAACCAGCAATAATCGTATTTGTGCTCTTTGCACAGTCCTGGCCTTCAAATACAAAGACTTAACCTGAGGCTCTCATTGACGTAACTCATATCTCTTTCTCCTCGAGATATAATGTCCTCCACTTTCACCACAGTCTTAAATATATCGGTTGCTCAATAGTTCGTCCCGCTTCTTTCTACGCGCAAACTCTACAACGAACGGTTTTGATCTGTTATTCAGGCCTCTTGTCGGAATTCCGTGTACAACGTCTTCGTCTTTCCACACAATGCTCATGTCCAACTTTTCTGCTACTCTCAAAACCACGCTCTCAATATAGTCTATAGTCTAGTACGCAGTTCGGTTATAACTCGATTTAGTTTAGTGGTAAGTTGATCTACCTCTGAAATTAACAGTTTTCGTGCTATTTTTATTAGTAGTATATGCTCTTAACGTTTGGAATACTTTTTAATAACACTCTGTATATGTTTTATAAATGTAAACGAGTTAAATTTTGGCGCAAAAACAAACTTTCAGATTCAAACTGTAGAAAAGGAATTAGGAATCTTTTCAGAGACTTACTGCAACAGTTGGTATGATTGAAACAAACTAAATCTTTGCACTCCTCTTCAGTTACCGCAAATTGTAGACATTTGTTTATCATTTTTTCGCACGATGCATGTGTTTCATAAACATCGCTAGCAATTGATTACGCCAAAGAGAGCAACCTGTTATTAGCTCTGGTTCCGAATCGACTAAAATGAAATCCAATCAACTATAAACTACCAACTAAATCGGTTGATCTACCTAATATATGAAAACTGTTTAAGGATTTATCAACTCCATTTTCTTTCGCGGAAGTAGTGTTTGTTAATTCTTGACTGTTTACAGTCAAATCATCTATACCTATAATTTCAGCCCCAGCTCTAAATAATAAAAACGGAGATAAAAACAAAATTTTATCACAAAGACTCCGTACTTCATAAAGACTTCTTCCATAGTTGTAAGGGAAATACCGTAACTCAAAACTCCAAGTTGAGAAGAATTCAGTTCTAAATCGCCTAACATTTTTTCGAAGACATTTGATTGGCTCTCGCTCAATAAGTACGTCAATTCCGATCCAATATTGCTTTCGATCTTCAGTTTATTGTTTTTTAAAAGGATGACATCGTTAGCGCAACTATACTCACTTGAATTTCCGAGATGTATTTTTGAAGTAACCAGCTAATCTCATTGGCGTCACAATTCGGCGATTTATCTATCACTAATCGATAACCGGCACCGTACTTTTTCTTGAGAAAAAAGCTAGAACCACAACACTGCAGCTCTCCCCCGGCCATAATTGCGATTTGATCTCCTAGTAAATCGGCTTCGTCCATGAAATGAGTTGTTAGAAGTATCGTACGACCTGTTTCAATTTGAAACTATCAACAATAAACTTTGTCAACTGCTAACTTTACCATCTCTTTGTAACTGTAGTAAGTTCCATAAAGCTCTTCTAGCTGCTGGATCCATTCCGGCAGACGGCTCGTCTAATATAATAACACGCGAACCACCACAGAAAGCAACGCCAACTGAAAGTTTTCTTTTCATGCCACCTGACAAGGTCCTCGATAAAGAGTTCGCCTTAAATTTTTGAAAGTTACTTAGTTTTGAAAATAAAATGTAACTTACTTTCGGGACTAGTTGTAATAGTTTCACATATTTCTGAACTTCTGCGTCGATTTCTACTTCTGGCATTCCTTTCAATTTACTGTAAAAATACAAATGCTCTTTTACAGTTAATTCGTCGAACAGAATATCGAATTGGGGACACAGTCCAAGGCTATTTCTGACGCTTGACTTTTGTCGTCTTATCTCGTATCCATTAATTATAGCAGAACCACTCGTAGGGGGAATTATTCCAGTCAGGATGGACATTGTCGTAGTTTTGCCCGCACCATTGTGACCCAACAATACCGTTATTTGGTTCTCGTAAATATTTAACGAGAGATCTTTAACGGCAGTTTTGTTATTAGGGTAAGTTTTTTTTAAGTGCCGAATTTGGATTCCGATATTTAAATTGGAAGGTTCTTTTTCAAAATATTCATTGTATCGACGCGAACCGCCTTCTTCTTCTTCTTGTCCATCTTCTGTCGCACCTGAAAGACATTATTCTAGAAAATACGTTAGTTGTGGACTACATTTTTACTTACCAGTGTGTCGAGCCCGTCTTGATAATCCAAGTGCAGTTATTGGAAAATACCAAGGTTTAGGAACTCCGTACTCTCCAGGACAAATATTCTCAACGTATATCGTTACCAATAAGTAAAGTATCGAGTCGAAAATGAACATTATTATAAGGTGACCTACCAAGAAAGTGTCGTCTGGGTTTCTCGATGACCAAACGTCGTGCCACTGAAGACCTAAACTAAAATTTAACTCGCGAATTTGTATTAAGCTCAATTTCACCTTCTCCAGTGCCCTCCAGGACTATTATTAGTTGAAATCCGTAACTCATGGCAGAGTTAGAACTAAGACATATTAACAGTTTTGCAATTAGCGATAGAGAATCGTATCTCTTGCTAGTGGATAAATATGAAAAAAAGAAACGAACCATGCCATACCAGCAGCTGACGATGCAGTGCTCCCTTGAAATAAAATGTGAACGATCAACACAGTTAAAAGCGTATTCTTAATACCATTTGAAAAAAAGGCGCTAATGGCAAAACAGTACGTTACAGTTGCGCATGCGAAAAACAGCAGAAATACGTATATTACGAGAGGGTTTGAGTTAGCAAATATAGTTTTATCGCTATTAGGGTACCACTTGGCTTTCAGTGCAATTACCAGTAAAATCATGCTTATAGCAAGAATTAGCAGGGAATTTGCAAACCACGCCGTCCAATGTAGCCATTCGGGCAGACCCATAATTTTCATAGCTTCCTTAAAAACCGAAAGTGGCGGTTTGATGCTTTTGGTAGAATTTATTTACGTACCTTTAACTGTTTTTCTTTTTCTATTGTTATAGATTTAACGATGCTGACATCACAAGTATAAATAAAACTGAATAAAACTATGAGACCCATGAAGTTTTCTAGAACAGTCAGATAAGCATCAGATATCCATTTTGGATAAGAAAATCTTTGCACAAGCACTTGGAATTTGGCTTTGTTAAGCGAAGGATTAAAATGTTTAATTATTGCGAAAGAAAGTTCTAGTTGCAATTTCAAAAATCCTTCGGCATTGTATCCTGAGAAACAAAATGGAGTAAAATTGTACACTAAAGAATTGAACAAGGATAACTTGGGTAACCGCCCATTACTAAATGCCAGTAACGAGGCCCTGCTTGTTGAAAATACTGAAAACGCGTGTTGGTGCTCCAGGTCCATCCTTCGTGTAACTCGCGAAGTTCCCCAGGAAATCTGGAAATGTTAATTAGTAGTCCTGTGAAAGTTCGCCATAAAAGTGTTGTACGGTTACTATTTTAACCCGCATTATATCTATGAATACTACGATCTTACACAAAGTACTTTGTCTTATTGGTTTAACGTCAGTTTTTGGTTATTTTGGTTTTGAAATTATTACAAAATTTTCTTTTGAGTACCTAAGCGATACGTTCAAGTGGGAAGGCAATTCTTTATTTCCAGCTAATTCGTCGTCGAATTCGACTCCTGCTAAAGTAGTAAATACGTAGTTTTCGTCCTCAAAATATGTCATCATTGCTTCGGCATTATTAAAGGACAGGTCTGTGAGGTTCGTTTTTGCATCTTCCGAAATTTTCTTTACGGCATCTTTCATAATCGCGTCTAAATGTGGATTCTGAGGTGCCTAAGCTATATAATTAACTCTGTTAAAATAGACATACTTACTGAAAAGAAAACTATATTTAGATGAAATCTTACGCAGTAAATCTGTCTAGTAGAAAAATGTCAATGAGATAATTTTCATAATAAACAGCCTCAAATGCTTCAGTGTGCACTAAAACGCGAATAAACACCAATATAGATGCCACAAGAACTGGAGCTAAAATTTCAAGTGCTAATTGCTTTGGATGTCGTAATTGAATCAAAAAGTTTTTCCACATTATAAGAAAGAATTTATCTAGCTTCCGTCTCATTTTTTCTATTCTGAAATAGTAAAAGACGTAATAATATGCCAAACTGTCACTATAAGTTAAAATTGACAAAATAAAATAAAAAATGATTTCCACGTTATCTGTGATAACGATAACTATATCGTAATTATTTCGGTAGTTTCAATTTTTTTATACAGGGTATCAATTTGAAAACTCCCCACCTCCAATATCTTCGCTTTAGTATAAAATATCGAAATTCCGAGAGATCCGTCAATTTTATTACTAAGAAAGGGTCACTTCAAACGAGTGTTGGCGTTTTCCCTAGACAAACCTTCAAAGTGGCGTAGCTTTATGTAAACTGGACTGTAAGTGTGATGAGAAGTCTTACAGAAGTCGCTTCCAACGCACATTTATAGTATTGCAGGAAACCAAGTTTCACCAAAATCGCTTCATATGCCAGTCAGTAGAGGTATTCTATAATGCAATAAATGGTGTAGAAGCTTTTTTTTAACTTGTTTATATGGGTGCAAACATATAAAAACAAAAATGCTTACACGGGCGACCTCGGGACACTTTTTGGTAGCCAAAAAAACTCAAAATTTTAGAACCAATCTAACTAATCTTGTAGCAATTCTAATAATGTTTTCTATAACTTCTATAATAACCTTTATCAACGTACGATCTATAAGAGGCGAATTATTTGAAAAAACAATTATTTGTGACCTTTGACCTTGAATATCTCAAATTGCTCATATACTTACTCAGTTTTTGAAAAAGTTGGTAAAATCGTCGTTTTTGACCGCGGTTTTCGATCAGACCCGATAACGAAATTTTTAAGTCTTGATACTCATTCGACGCAAAATTTAATGCCGTTTAATTTGTTATATAAAAACTTTTTCGCTAAGATGCACCGTTTAGGAGTTAGAGGCGAAAAACCAAATCAAGTCCTAACATTTTGAGGTCTTTTGGCTGCCAAAAAGTCCCTCGAAGTCGCCCGTGTTAGCATTTTTGTTTTTTAAAAACAAAAAAAAAGGTTTTAAAAAAAGCTTCTACACCATTTATTTGCATTATACAAGTGGGTTTCGGTTTTCTACTGACTTGACCTATCAGTTTTTAAAAATAATAATTATAAAAATGACGTCATGTTGCGCACTTTTAATTTGAAACAGGGTAAAAAGGGTAGTCAAAGTCGCCTCTACAGTATGTGATGCCATCTGAGCCAGCTCTTTCTCCTTTATTTGCTCAACCATCACAAGTCGGCTATTTACTAGCGATAAATTTCGGATTGGTTTGAACATAGGGACAACCATACTGAGAAACATCGGACCACCCGACAATGTGTACTTACTAGTAATTGTGAACAGTATATATATGCGAAACGTGCTTAAATTGTATTAGGGAGCGATAACATTTTATAAATATTAATTTAGACCTAATTACAAAATTTAATTAAGATTTTCTAATTACAAAAAGTTGCACTTTTTTTACAAAATTGTATAATCATTTTTCTTTTTTGATCAACTTTATTTTTTGAGTTTTTTTAAGCGATGCTTTTAAAGCATCATTTGCTATACGTATAAAATTAAACTTTAATATATTAGGATAAAATTAATTAGTAAGTAAGTAGTAAGTTACCTAACTAACACCAAATTTCAATACGGTGGGGGCCTCTAAAGCTCTAAAGTCAGAACCGCTAAAATTGAAACGCCGATTGTTTGTATAGGCAATAATAATTAATGAACCAATAATAAAGATTAAGAAGGTTTTTTGTTTCTTTCGACATGCAAATCGTGAAAGTCTTCAAAGTTGCCTTCTACCCTATATAAGTATGCCCTCTGCCTTTGTTATTATTATTACTATTACTATTATCAAATGCCAATAACGCACGTCTGACGCATTTTATAGCCAGTTCAAAGTAAACAAACATATCTAATGTTTCTTATATAAGTAATGCACCAATTAAATTGTAATAGCGACACTGGTTATTTGTTTGCACTTAAAACGGTGCTAAAGACCTATATTAAGTTAGTGTTGTTCGATTTGACGATTTGCTATTTATTTATTAACTGTTTGTTATTTTGCTCGTTTATATGCCGTTGGTCAATAAACATATACCTATACACACATACGTATGTATATAATATATATGTGTACATACTATTGGTTGTTTTTATTAACCACCACAATATCGCATTGCTAATACGCTACTAATATAATAACACTACCCCAGTTATCATTTATCGGTTAACAACTACCCCAATACGTCCTAAAACGACGTCCTATATACACTTATACGCAGTACGCAGTTAATAAAGTGAAAAAGAAATCAACATATTTTTGATTTATGCTTTTATCAACATTTTCACGTAATGAAGACAAAGACAAAATTGCTTTTAAGGAGATTAACGTTTTCTAAAGATAGTACGGAAAGATATACTATTCACAAACACCATAAGGGTAGTACATACTTATATTATTCCCGCAAAAGTTGTGTGGACGAATAGGATAGAAGTCTTCAATAATTAAAAAAAAAAAGAAAATCATGTCGGAGAGGAAGAGTATTTTTATTTCTGATGCCATGAGAATTGCATCTACGCCAGTTATTTACGTTGGTAGAATATTTGGCCTTTTTCCTTACGTGGTGGAGAAGAAAGGAAGTCGTTTGATTTTGAAATGGTCTTTAAAATACGCAGTTTATAGTGTTATTGTGGGATGTACTTTAGGTAAGCAGAAACTTATTGAAATTATTTATAACAGTCAAACTTTGAAGCTCGTCTCTGGCCAAAGAGACTAAATAGGGATAATAAAACAATTATTAGTACTTAATAAATTTTTCTCAATGAAGTCTGAATGAACGTTATAAATGAGTATTACAATCAACCGTCTGCCACTCCTAAATGTAGCGTTAACTTACGGGAGGCTCGAGAAGAGGGTGTAAAAGTTTGACAAAATTCCAAAAACAGACAAAACACCGATTTTCTTAGTTTATCGTTTCTAACTAAAACTAGGCACGTTTAGAGAAATATTATGTTAATATACAAAAATAAGGTGCATTTCATTTACACAAGTTATTTCTGTTAAGTTTTTTGTAAGGCAAACGGCTTAGGAGCTAGAGCGCGTTAAAGTTTGACAAAATTCCAAAATTGGCCAAATACTTGAATTTTTTAGTTTATTGTTTATAATTCAACAACTAGGCACTTTTAGAAAAAAGTCTTTCTGTACAAAAATAAAGTTCATTTAATTTCCTGCCAATTATGTCTGTTAAGTTTTTTTTTACAGCAAACACTTTATTCGGTAGAGCGCGTTAAAATTTGACTATATTCCAAAATCGGCCAAAAAACTGATTTGTTTAGATTATCGTTTATAACTCAAAAACTAGGCACTTTTAGAAAAAAATGTTTCTGTACAAAAACAAAGTGAATTCAATTTCTTACCAATTATGTCTGTTGAGTTTTTTTGTACAGCAAATGCTTTAGGCGGTAGAGCGTGTTAAAATTTGACAAAATTCCAAAATCGGACAAAAACTGAGTTTCTTAGTTTATCGATTATAACTCAAAAACTAGGCACTTTTAGACAACAGTGTTTCTGTGAAAAAATAAAGCGCATTCAATTTCCTACCAATTACGCGTGTTAAGTTTTTTGTAAAGCAAACGGTTTAGACGCTAGAGCGCATTAAAGTTTGACAAAAATTTTAAAATTTGCCAAAAAACTGAGACTTTTAGGTTATCGATTATAACCCAAAAACTAGGCACTTTAGAAACAGTGTTCCAGTGCAAAAATAAAGTTCATTTCATTTCCTACCAATTATGCCTGTTAAGTTTTTTTGTACAGCAAACGCTTTAGGCGGTAGAGCGCATTAAAGTTTGACAAAAATTTTAAAATTTGCCAAAAAACTGAGACTTTTAGGTTATCGATTATAACCCAAAAACTAGGCACTTTAGAAACAGTGTTCCAGTGCAAAAATAAAGTTCATTTCATTTCCTACCAATTATGCCTGTTAAGTTTTTTGTACAGCAAACGCTTTAGGCGGTAGAGCGCATTAAAGCTTGACAAAAATTTTAAAATTTGCCAAAAACTAGGCACTTTAGAAACAGTATTCTTGTGCAAAAATAGAGCGCATTTAATTTCCTATCAACTATGTGTGTTAGGGTTTTTGTAAAGCAAACAGTTTAGACGCTAGAACGCGTTAAAATTTGACAAAATTTCAAAATCGGCCAAAAAACTGATTTATTTAGATTATCGTTTATAACACAAAAACTAGGCACTTTTAGAAAAAAATGTTCCTGTACAAAACTAAAGTGAATTCAATTTCCTACTAATTATGTCTCCTAGGTTTGTTGTACGGCAAACGGTTTAGGTTTGACGCTAGAGCGCCTTGAAGTTTAGTGTATAGAACCGCGCTGCGCGAGTTTTCTCAATATTTCGTGTAATACTATCTTAAATGGTTTAGTTAAACGCCTAAACTGTTTGTCTCAGAAAAAATCCTAAGAGACTTAATTTGTAGAAAATTTATTGTACTTTATTTTACTATAGAAATACTATTATCATAAAGTGCGTAGTTTTCGAGTTATACGCGATAAACTAAAAAATATAGTTTTTGTCCGATTCTTAACTTGATAGCTCAAGTAATTAAATTCTTTTTAGTCATCCTCACAATAAAAGGAATAGTCGATGATGTAGAAGCGGGCAGTACGAAATCGATTCGAATGAAACAAAGCACCGACAAAATTGTAACAATCGGAGATATAAGCATCATAGTCCTAATAGTCTTTGTTGGAATTTTTGGAATTTACAATAGAATACCGAATCTCTTCTCGTTTGTGGATTGCCTCAACGAGGTTGCTTTTCATAAACACAACACCTACGCCAACTGTCTCGAATAATTTTCAATTTACAGGTCGATTCCATGTTAATAATAACAGACGCGTTTAAAGCAAGAAAAATATCGATAATACGTCTAATAACAATTTTTACAATCGCCACATTCGTTTTAGTCTTCGATATGTTAATGTGGTGGTCGATAGGTCACAATTCGGTCGGGACTAATTTTTTAGTTATCAATTACTTTTCTTTTTACGTTTGCTATTATATTGCCTTTATGTTGGAATGCCAATATTGGCATTTAATTTACTGCGTCGAAAGAAGATTGAAATTAATGAACGGTTGCCTCAAACTGGAATATTTTACTGCGGGCGAAATTTTTAAAAACGTACAAGATAAAGCTTTCGGCGTATTTAAACCTTCCAGATGCCACTCTTGTATTTCGAATAAAAATATTTCCAACATTATGGACTGCATGGAGAATCGTAAAAGGATAAACGATATATTTTTGATTAAAAATGGTACATTTTTGACCGTTAAAAAATTTGAGTTAATTTCATTTTCTAGTCAAACGTATCAGAGGACTTACAACCGACGACTGCTTAATTAAGCTCAAGAAAATTTATTTGTTGTTATGTGACGCTACTGAAAGTATAAACAAGAGTTGTGGATTTCCAATATTGGTAAAAAATG
The DNA here is from genome assembly GCA_950108345.1 of Malthinus flaveolus. NCBI lineage: Eukaryota > Metazoa > Arthropoda > Insecta > Coleoptera > Cantharidae > Malthinus > Malthinus flaveolus. The sequence continues at coordinate 2,459,966 of OX467288.1, forward strand.
TTCAAATAGGTATACAGCGTGTCTCATTTTTCAATTTCAAATTCGTTCCATCAATTCTTTGAAAATGCAAACTTGCAGATGCGGAGTTTGAAACACGTTGTGCCCATCAAATTATTTGAATAAATTATTAATTTTCGCTTTTAGATCATCTTGTTAAGTTGTTTATTACATTTAGTGGTCACTCCATATTTCATGGTCATCGAAATAACCGGAAGAAAAAATCCTCTCTTTTTAACTTTACAGACCATTTGGATTTGCACCCATTTGAGTCGATTGGTAGTCATTGTCGAAGCTTGTTATTCTTGTACACTTGAAGTAAGTGCCCAATTTAGGAAAATGACTATTATTGTTTGATGTTTAATTTTCAGATGAAAAAGACTAAACCGTTGATTTGCAAGTTGTTGTGTTACGATTTCGATGATAAAATAAAACGTGAGGTAATACGTAATAAGTAACTGAAACTTATTCAAATCCGAAATATTAATTTTGAAGTTTTTTAAAAATTATAAATGCAAATTTCAGCTCGAGCTCTTTGCTGCAGAACTCAATTATCGACAAATCGAATTTACGGCATGTGGTTTATTTACTATAGATCGCACTTTGATAACGACGGTGAAAGCTTTTAAAAAATGAACTTTGATTATTATTAAATTATTTTATAATTTTTAGATTGCTGGAGCAGTTACGACGTATCTCGTGATTTTAATTCAGTTCCAAAAAAATGATAAAACTTAAAAACACTTAGGATTAGGTATCTATGCTTTTACAAAATTGTTAATTAACTAATTAGAGTAAGTTACTCCCGATTATTATATGGGGTTATAGCGTTATAGAAAACACCCTGAATAAATATCGTGAGAAACACTTTAATTTCCTGAACATAAGAGTTTGACGGGGTAAAATACAGCTTTTCTCTATCGTTCTTTGTTTTTTGGGAGCGCTGAACCTGAATTTCAACTTTGCCACCTCGTAAAAGCGATGCGTTCTGAAAAACTACTGAAAAGCGCTACTTTTTAGTTTTTCGCTTATAACTTGAAAATTACGGACTTCTGGAAAAAAGTATTTCTATACAAAACTAAAGTACATTAAATTTTCTAAAAATTATGTATCTTAGATTTTTTTGTCAGACGAATGGTTTAGGCGCTAGAGCACGTTAAAATTTGATAAAATTTCCAATATCGACAAATGCGTTTTTTTGTTTTTGCTCATAAATCTTCTAATTATTCATAATTATTCTATACAAAAATAAAGTAAACTAAATTCCATACAAACTGTGTCTCACATGCATTTTCATCAAAAAACGGTTTAGGAGCTAGAGCGCAGCGCGTTACAGCTGGAAAAAATTCCAAAATTGGCCAATAAACTACTATATTTAGTTTTTTGCTTTTAGTTCGAAAAGTACGCCATTTTTGATAAAAGTAGTCCTATACAAAAATAAAGTGCATTAAATTTCCTAAAAATTAGGTTTTCTAGATTTTTTCGTCAGACAAATGGTTTAGGCGCTAGAGCGCGTTAAAATTCGATAAAATTTCCCAAATCGGCAAATGCGTTTGTTTTGATATTGCTTAGAAATCAGTAACTACGCACTTTTTTAAGAAAATGATTTCTATACAAAAATAAAGTAAATTTAATTTCCTACAAATTGTGTGCTACAGGCTTTTTCATCAAAAGAACGGTTTAGGAGCTAGACCTAGAGCTAGGAGTTAGTGCTGGAAAAAATTCCAAAATTGGTCACGAAACTACTATTTAGTTTTTTGATCTTAATTTGCAAAGTACGCACTTTTTGAGAAAATGATATCTATACAAAAATAAAGTACATTAAATTTCCTGAAAATTAAGTCTCCACGATTTTTTTGTCAAGTCAACGGGTTAGGCTCTAGGTTAGTGTAATCGGACTTAGACGCTAATCCAAGGTTAACTTTGCTAATCTAAGAACAATTCTCATTTGAGTGCGACTGCACTATATAAAGGAACTTGAGTACAAGTTTAACATTAAATATATTTGGATAAATACAATTTCAATACACTATTTCAGTAAAAGTTCAACTTATAAGCTACTTAGTACAAATCCTGTTCGGTTCACCTTAATTAGTATTATACTCCTTTGAAATCAATAGAAAAATAGATATAAATCTGGTTCTTAAATCACACTAATGAAAAGCATACAATAACAACAAAAACGTACAAATTGCCACAACCAATCCTATAATAATAGAATCCCTACGCTTTCTTAAATTAATCCTTTGAACTAAACTATTTAACAAAGGGAACCTATTTGAAATATCGTTAAAGCGTGTCTGTAACTTCTTGAACGTCTGTCGTTGATTTATTAAATGTTCTCTCGTCTCCATTGCAATTGAAATTTGTTCGTTTACTAAACGATCAGAACTAAAACATAAAAATTAAACCTCGTAAAACCACAAGAGGAATACTACCTTTGAATGTGAGTGTTTTCTTTAAGATACTGATCTCTGCGATTAATTCCTTCCGGTCTGTATAAATCTGTCCTGGAAGATTTCAATAACTCTTCGCGTTCGAGCCTAGCTTCGTGTTGAGTATTTGTTTTGTAGTAATCACGAGACATATCGGCCAAAATATCCCGATGTCTTTGTAAAGTGTGTAACATAGCTGCACCAGACACCGGTTGCTCCGACATTCGCTCGTTAATTTGTGTCAACTACAAACGACTCGTTACTTCTAATCACATGCAAAAATAAACGCTAACCTTTTTGAGCAACTGTTCAATTTCCATCGACATAACTTCGAACGTGTTTTCTTCCGATAGTAATGGAACAGTATCGGAATCATTGTGTGGTGTATTTATTCCAGCTCCTAATTTACTAAACGCGACGAGCTTTAAGTCTATTTCGTTCTCTAGAAGTCTCGCTTGTTTACGAAGATCTAAAACAACATTTACCTAAATTGCAAACAAATGACTAACTGTTAGACTGGTTTCATTTTTTTGCATAATTATACTCAATTTAATTTGGTTAAACGACAAGAAGAAACAAGGCACTTTGTAAAAACATAAAATAATAATTACCTTCATACGTCAATGCTGTTCCAGCCATTTTTGAGGTTGAGCACAGTTGAACTGTCACAATTGACAGTTATGATTGGTTATGATTTATAATCAGCGGTTTGACACATCAAGCGAAGTCGTTTACTTATTTTTTTGTAAATTAATAATCAATTTCAAACACTTTCTAATAATTAAAAATTAAAATTGTCAAATTTTAAACTTTATACTAAAGAGTGTGTAAACAGATGGCGCTCATGTAGCATTTAAGACTCGTTAATTGATCAGTTTAAAACTTCCTAGTAACAGATGGAGTTACATGTAGCATTCAAGATTAAAAAGCATTGTCAAATTTTAAACTTGAACTTGTACATTTAACGGTTTTTATGAAACGAACTTGAACCAGACAAAAGAAAATGGGGCATCATAATAAAAGTAATTCGTTTGTGTTTCATAAAAGTTTATTTAGTGGTAGAATGAACTCGCGTCAAAATTGCCGCACTAAATTACAAGATCGCTTCGAAGAGGGTAATTCAACACCTTCATCGCCTGTTTCGGAAACGAGTCGAAGTAATAGAAGCGTTATATCCTTAATTTCGTTAAACGAAACTCGGAGAGTTTTAAGAGTTAGTGCAGAAAAAGTATCTAAAACATTCAATGACTTACGTACCACTTTAGGCAGCTTTACTCAGGTTTGTTAACTTTGTCTTAAGAAAATTGTAGCTTATTGTCTTTGCTCGTTTTAGAAATTTAAAATGTCTACAAAAAGACGCGAAATTTTAGAAGAAGGCCCAGTTACTCCTATGTGTGCTACACCCCATACGATGTCTCGTAACGTGTTAGGACGAACTCCCACCAAACTTTACAGTCCATTTAGCATCGACAGTCCTTACAACAAGCCTTTGACTAATAATCGATTAAGTTAAACATCGTACGAAGCGAAGCATCTTCACTCATGATATTTATTTCATAATTGTATTTTGAAGTATTTTATTAGCTCTTTAAGGTTTTCTTACAAATAAAAACGTATCACTTAAATATAAATTCCTTTTGTTAATAAAGTTTTTGAATCATTACCATTACTATTATTGTGTCTCTTGTTAAATAATGCAAAACAAGTTATTAAAACAACGATGGCTATTAAAAAGCAGCTAGTCAAAATTAAATGGGAGTTAATCCTCAATTGATCCTCCTGAAAAATAGTCTGTGGTTAGTTTTAACAATTGCTAGGTTTTCATACTTGCCTTGCTTATAAATTCCTTGGAATTCAATGCGGAATTTAGCTTTGAATCAAATTTGAGAGCACTCAAGTTGCCTCTTGATAATGGGCAAAATATCGAGGCCGACTTATCAAAATTGATAGATAGTTTAGGTAGTTTCTGTAAAATCGTCACTAGTAGAAGTTAACACGGGAGGCTTGTCTCACCTGGATGGTTAAATTTTCTGAAATGTTACACTGAGACGGTTTTGCAACGGCCGGCATGAAATATGATGGGCCTCGAACCGTAACACATACACTATGCAATACGGTTGTGTTTAAATCGTTTTTGGGTAACTTAAACGAGACTTCTAAATAATCTGGTGTGTCCGTCGGTGTGGGGCATTTACTAGTCCAATCTGAAGATATTAAAATTACAATTTAACGTTGTAAAACTTGGTTAAGCATTACCGTTTAACGATAGGAAACCACTCAACAATTTTTCTTCATTTTCAGCCGGTACTTTTATCGTGGCTACCATTGTGATATTTTTGTAGTCTTCTAAAGATGTTTGACTAGCACTTTTTGTTGTAAATCTAGCAGGTTTTTCTATACACATGCTCATTTGATTGAAATAGTCGACGAGTGAAAGCAAATTCTTAAAATATTTAGAAATAAGTCGTAGTTTGATACTTTTAAAGAATATACTTACGATCTTTTCATCCGAGTTGATTATATCGTTATGACTTTGTACATAATATGCTAAAGAGAAGATTGTTACGATTATCCCTAATAAACACACAGTAAACACTACTAGTGGTGGTCGAGTTTTGACCGTGTTAGAAAAATTTTCAGACATATTCGAGAAACCCATACTTATAAGTTCAAAACTATTAATTACAGCTAACCTGTATATTTATACACCTATTTATTAATCACAAAGCTCTTTATATGGTAATTTTACATTTTAGAAAGTAAAAAATATTGTGCATAACCTCAAACTTGCAACAATGACAGTTGTTAAGCTCCACCCCTACACCTCACTCTGCATCTGGGCGGCAATTTCAAATTATGAAACTATTTTAAGAAATAATTTTGGAATAAACTGGCTTAATTCGTGCAGTTAAAATTATTTGTAAACAAAATTAAGTTTATTTAAGCGCATACTTAAATTTAAAAATATTTTAGAAGTTGTAAATGAACTCTAAAAGAATTCACCAAAAATTGATTTTTAACTCTTTGTTACAAGAATAATTGGATTAGAATCGCTATCTGATATAGAAACGAATATGACGCTCTATACTAACGACTAGTTTATATGACAATTAAATTAATGTTAATTAGATCAACTAGATGCGGATTTTTAGAGGCACAATTTAAATAAAATGACCTATAACCCCCTATTGATAAGGTTCCTTTTAGACAGAAATGCGTATTAAGTTATTATTTTATAAACAATTCCTAGTAAGAATTTCCGAGATTACAAATTTAATAATAAAACGCGAATTTGATCATTTTTACTTAGTGGTAATTCAATTGCGTGAACGATGAAAACTATCATCTTGTGTTTTTTATGTGCGCAATTTTTCTCCCTACGCTCGTCCTACGGTGTAAGTACAATAATTTAAATTTTATTAAGTTGCAGTTGGAAATTTCAGATCGAAGTGCCCGGAGTTAAGGCCGATAAAAAGACGTTGACGTCTTTGGGCATTAAAACGTTAGGATGGCAGAAAGGCGAACAGGCACAACCGCATGTGTCTGTCCATCATAACTACAGTAAAGTGTCTGTACAAACTGCTCAAAATAGCGATCAGGGACAAACCCAAATTGCCGATTTGGATGACAACTTTCTCGAGCAAGTCCAAACACCGTCGGCTTATGAGGTAGCCGAAACGAATAATCCGGAAAAGAAATTAATCTTGGGTCAACGCAATTTAAATACCGAGAATGTGATTAATCGAAACATTTCAAAAACTTCTGAGGAAAGTCAAAATATTTTGCAACTTTCGGATGTTATGGATGCCGATAATCAACTAAAACTTAAACAAACAGACAATTATTTAAGTTTTAACCAAAATAACGAGAAAACAACAAACGATCAAAATGATGAAAGGCAGCCGAAACGTTTTTACACTTTAGATAAACCAATTTATGTTCACGGTTTTAAATATCCGCCAGATTCGTACGACTATCCAAAAAACGACCCGAATCCAAAATCTGAAAGTTACACTGAGTGTCCTAGTTCGGCAACGGGACAATTCGTTTACTCTTATTCTTGCAACCAATTTTTAAACTGTTGGAAAGGACGCGGTGTGGTAACGAACTGCGCTCCAGGAACTTTATTTAATCCTAAAACTCTCGAGTGCGATTACGCTTCAAAGGTAACCTGTTTGGCAGCTCCAAATTCTGGCGGTGGTTTAGTTACAGGTAACGAAAATGTGCAGATGAACTGTCCTCCAAATTTTTCCGGCATACTTCCTCATCACGATGATTGTTCTAAGTATATCGTTTGTGTTAATGGTGTTGAAAATGTTCTGGTATGTGCTCCGGGCACACTTTTTAGTCTTAAAAGCAATGGTTGCGATTATCCGTATAATGCTGAGTGTCCTGATTGGAATTATAATGGCGTCTCAGAGACAGGAAACGGACAACTCCACGAAACCGAGTGGAAACAAACTCAAGGGCCAAATTTTGGACAAAAACCAGAACATAATTTGGGGACTAATCCAGGAACTATTTTAGGGCAAAATCAAGAAACTAATTGGAATCAAAAGCCGGGAACTATTTTAGGGCATAATCAAAATCAAGGAAGCTATTTGAGACAAGTTCCAGAAACAACTTCTGGCCAAAATGCAAATCAAGGAACAATTTTGGGGCAACCCAACGTATATAGTGCAAGTGTTAAGGGTTTCTCTCAAGAACAACTCGACAAAACTGGTCCCACAGGAAACGTGCAGTCGAGACAGATTGGTCAAGGAGGTTCCACTCCGAAAAACTACGACACACAACAAGAGTCATCTTACATCAATATTCCCGATAAGAGCACGTCAATTACATGCCCGAATGGGGCGTCTGGAGTACATCCACACCCGTACGACTGCTCTAAGTTTTTAAACTGCGCAAATGGCCAAACTGCCATTCAAGACTGTGGCCCCGGGACTCTTTTTAACCCAAAATATAACGTTTGTGACTTCCCCTACAATGTTGACTGTGATGAGACGCACGGGGAAAATATAATCGATCCTAGAATGCCACCTAGCGGTTTACTCAATGCCAACACCCAACAACTAAGAGACGTGCAAACTAAGTCAGTATCGTGTCCTAAAGGAGCTTCTGGAGTTTATCCCCATCCTTACGACTGTTCCAAGTTTTTAAACTGTGCCAACGGACAAACTTTTGTTCAGGACTGTGGCCCTGGAACTGTTTTTAACCCAAATATTAAGGTGTGCGATTTTCCTTACAACGTTGATTGCAACAGTAACCACGGAGAAAACATCATCCAGGTGAGGGACTATAAACTTCCTCCTCCTACTACGACAAATCAGAATTTAAATCAAAATCGAAAGAACGACACCGTGGGACTATTAATTAAGCAAGTTTACGGAGATAATCCAAACACTGGACATGGGCAAAGTGGGCATAATCAAAACTCGGTCTTGAATCAACAGGAAGTCGATTATGGAGACATTTCGCCTTTTCCATCGACGGACGTAAATGCAGATTATGAGTTTGGAGACTCGAATGTAGACGAAAAAGTGATACCAGGAAAAGTTTTGCCAAAAAACCCCACCCCAACGTCCAAAAATGCCTGTGATACTTTCAACTTTTATTGTAAACTAGACGAGTGCGTTCCTCAAGGTATGGTTTGTGACGGAAATAAGGTGAGCTCATACTTGTGTCTTAGCCCTATCTAATCTTCCATTTAGGACTGTTCGAATGGATTAGACGAGCAACATTGTGAAAAGTACGTCCAACAGTTCACACCAATACCAAATTCGATACTCGCAGTACGCGAAAAAGAGAAGCTTTTGAACATAACAGTAATCGACTGTGCTAAAATTTGTCTCGAATCCAAAGGTTTTCAATGCAAGTCGTTTTCTTACAGGTGAGTCGAGTGAAGGCAAAAAACAAAAACTTTAAATCTATCATTACAGAAAAGACGACGGAGCGTGCCTTTTAACAGACTCTAACGTCGGCAACTGCGGCGCACTTATAAAATCGAAACCTTACGACTACTACGAGCTGACGTCTTCGACAATCGACTGCGCCAATCTCCACGTTTGTCCGAATCGAAAATGTGTGGATAAAAAGCAGATTTGCGACGGTGTCAACGATTGCGGTGATAGAAGTGACGAGAAGAATTGTTCTGCCGAGTCGCTCGGTTACGAGATTAAATTAAGCGGAGCAATTAACAAACACGAGGGGCGCGTCGAAATTAAAGCGTTCGGTAAATGGGGCTACATTTGCGACGATCGGTTCGGTTTGCGTAATGCAGACGTCGTGTGTAAAGAGTTGGGTTTTCCTTTAGGTTCGCTCGAGGTTAAGGCGAATTCGTTTTATGCCAAAGATTTAAATGATAGGGATGTTTTGTACTTAATGGACGATGTTACTTGCTTAGGTAACGAGACCAGTATTAGAGATTGTGACTTTAATGGGTGGGGTGTCCACAATTGTGAACCACAAGAGGTAATTATTGTGCCACTTTCTTCACACTATTTTTACTATTTCTCTACAGGTCGTTGGCATCGTTTGCAAAACGCCCCAAGAAACCTGCCCTAAAGATCACTGGAAGTGCGATTCGGTGCAAGAGTGCGTTCCTTTAGCTTTCGTCTGTGACGACGTATTTGATTGTACAGATCAATCGGACGAAGGTACCCATCATTGCGAGACGCCCACGGAAATGCGATTAGTGAGTGGCAAATCAAAGTTCGAAGGACGCGTCGAAGTTCGTCATCATGGAATTTGGGGCACGATATGCGATGACGATTTTAACGACGACGCTGCTAAAGTCGTTTGTAAAGGATTGGGATTTTTTGGTAAAGCTACTGCCAAGAAAGAAGGATTCTTTGGACCAGGTAAAATTTATTATTTTATTCCGCTCCAAGTTTTTCTTGCACACCTTGCTCGTGCATTTCTGGATTATTATTCCGTCCATAGTTTCTTCTTCTTTAACAGGCATTCGAAACGCGCCTAAGAGCTTCACTAGGTGGTCAATAGAGCCCCTCGATCCACCTTTTCGTCTCCCCAAAAATATATTAACCAATCCTCTCAATTTTAGGTTCTGGTCCAATTTGGTTGGACCAAGTCTTTTGTCAAGGTAACGAAAGCTCGCTCGAAGAGTGCGTTCATTGGAATTGGGGCGAGCACAACTGCGAACACGCCGAAGACATCGGGGTGGTTTGCGATAATTCCAATTTAGTACCAGGTAAATTGAATTTCTCGTAAAGTCGCCTTTCCAAAACCTAACTTTTAGCAAATGAACCCAACATCGAAATTATGGCGAGGCATCAAATCCCCGACGTTCTACCCGAAAGGCTGTTCCCCGAACGGTGCGGTTATAGAAATGACGATCAGTTTCTCGAAGACGACGGTGTTCATTTTAGGGTTATTAAAGGCTCAATTGCAAAGAAGGGGGACTATCCTTGGCAGGTAATATTTGACCACACCCCCTAAGTGTATTACTTAACTATTTAACCCCCCAAGGCTAGTTTACGTATAAAAAATAAATCCAAATCAACGCATTGGTGTGGAGCAGTGGTCATCGCTAAGAAGTTCGTCTTAACGGCTGCCCATTGCCTGGTCGGCTTTTCCAAAGGCGCTTACATAGTGATAGCGGGTGATTACAATACAGACGAGTCGGAAGGAACGGAACAGGACGCTTACATTGAGGAATTTTACATACACGAAAAATTCAGAAGTGGCCAAAAGATGAACAACGATATAGCGTTGGTTAAATTAAAAGGAGATGGTTTCATTTTTACCAAAGATATCCAACCAATTTGTTTACCAGAATCCAATAAAGATTACGATAGAAACAAAAATTGTACCATATCGGGCTTCGGTTCCATTCAAAGCGGAATTTCTGGTAAAAATTGAGTTTAGTGTTTGCTTTTGGAGTAATTGGAATTTGTAGGTTACTCGCACGACTTGAGGGCTGGATGGATTAATTTACAACCTAAAGCAGTTTGTCAGATGCCTCACGTTTATGGACAAGCCATAACTGACGGAATGATGTGTGCTGGCTCTTTGGACGAAGGTGTCGATGCTTGTGATGGTGATAGTGGCGGCCCATTGGCTTGTCTCGAAAATGGTAAATGCAAAATTAAAGACCAAGCTGAGGTAATAAAAAAATTATTTTTGTAGGCCTTTTTACACTTTATGGAATTACGTCTTGGGGACAACATTGCGGGCACGCTAATAAACCCGGTGTTTACGTCAAAATTTCGTTTTATCGCGATTGGATAGACGAAACTATGAAGAGACACTTATAAATATAATTTGGGGTAGCTATTTAAATTAGGAAAATGTTGTATTGACTTGTTATTTAAATTAAAATAGTTGTTGAAATGTTCTTTAATTTTTTACCCAATTTAAGTACACACCCTGTATATTAAGATTAACATTTTCTGGTAGTTTTACCGGTAAATACTAATAATTACTGCTTTTTTACGTAATTAAGGTAAGATAGTCCTGCAAAGCAATCTAGAGGAGGAAGGGGAGACCACAATAGGTCCACGAGCTCTTGAGAAAGTCAACATCCTCATCAGTGAACTTTCGTCCAAAATTTTTCGAGGCGTTCAAAGTGTACCAGAAAGTTCACCTCAGCGATTTCTTCGAAATCGCGCTTCCGTTTCGAAACGTTGCGTTATTTTCTTCTTTTCAATGTAATTGGAAGGATACACCTTAAATAAAAGATCGATCACCTCACCATTTACGTCATGACTTAAGTAAACAAAAAAGCAATAAAAGGGGAAACGTTTTTCAATCACGTAACTGGGCAGTTTCTCGAGCAATGTAGCAACTGCAATTGTAATTTTTACTAATTTTTGTACGTATTTAGAGGTTTAAAACGTAAGTATCGGACATCAAGTGCCGTTGCCCATAAATGTGATAGTAGGTACCATTCATTGCTCTTATGACCCACATAAATACCTGATTCAAGAACTCGTTCCACACGTAATATCGTTATAGGAAAATTATTTTCATCTCATCTGATATATTTTTATCCGGATGTCTAGTCGAGAGGAAATAAATTTAGGTTAAAGAAATTTGACCTTATTTTAATAATTTTTTAAAATTAGCAATTGTGAAGTTTAAAATTATAAGTTACTAGTTCAACCATATAATACGATGTTTTATTTCTTCACAAACAATAACGGTACCATCAATAATAATATTTAGTTTTGTCGTTTTTCTAAATTAAACAAGATACTACGTCAATATTATACTATCCTTGGATTTTTTGCTCCTTTTTCTGCTTAAAGAAGACAGTAAAATAAAGTGTAAGATAATAATCACCTTCTTATTGTATCAAATACCTACGTAAGGTGAAGTATTTGTACCTACTGTGGTGATCAAGTTCCGTTCTAAACCCTTAATTTCTGCATTCGATAAAAATGGTACCTACCGACCATCGACATCGACATTTCAGAGCAATGTGACCGACGACGGACGAGATGAGGGTTAACGTTCTAAAGTCTTTCGTAAAATAACAATCAAACAGACAGGCCGACAAACATCCTGGCAGATATAGCAACAGATTGGCAGGCACAAAGCCAAACGAACGGATATGCAGAACATTAACGAGAAGACAGACAGTTACTGGACGCCGAGATGGACAAAAGACTGAAGTCAAAAGGCCTCATTTTTTAAATTTTGTTCAAGGGGTTCTTTAGCAAAACTCCCTAAAGTTGATTTTGTACCTTTTCTCATGTCACTCTCTCATCAAACTAAAATTAAAGTTTTTTGGCCAATTTTGGAATTTTTGTCAAATTTTAGCGTGCTCTAGCGCCTAAACCATTCCTCTGAACAAGAAACTCTAAAAGCCATAATTTACAGGAAATTTGAATTATTTAATTTTTATATAAAAGGCATTTTCTAAAAATGCATAGTTTCCGAGTTATGAGCGATAAACTAAAACAATGGGTTGTTGGCAAATTTGGAATTTTTTCTAAACTTTAACGCGCTCTAGCGTTTAAACCATTCGTCAGATAACAAAAATCTAAATAACATAATTTGTAGTAAATTTAATTTAATTTATTTTTATGTAAACAAACATTTATCAAAAACGCGTAATGTTTGAGTTATAAGCGATAAATTTAAAAAAAAGATTATGAATTAATTTTGGAATTTTTGTCCTACTTTAACGCTCTCTAGCGCCTAAACCGTGTGTCTCAAGAAGAAAATTTAAGACTTATAATTTGTTGAAAATTGTATTTTGTTTATTTTTATATAGAAAACATTTTCTCAAAAAGTGCTTAGTTTTCGAGTTATAAGCGACGAACTAAAAAATAATTTTTGTTCATTTTTAGAATTTCTATAAAACTTTAACGCGCTCTAGCGCCTAAACTGTTGGTCTAAAGAAAAAAATCTAAGAGCTATAATTTGTAGAAAATTAGATTTACTTAACTTTTATATAAAAGGAATTTTCTAACAAATAGCGTATTTTTTGAATTATAAGCGACGAACTAAAAAATAATTTTTTACCATTTTGGGAATTTCTATGAAACTTTAGCGCGCTCTAGCGCCTAAACTGTCGGTCTGAAGAAGAAAACCTAAGAGCCATAATTTGTAAGAAATTAGATTTAGTTTCATTTTATATAAAAGGCTTTTTTTAAAGTGCGTATTTTTTGAGTTATATGCGATGAACTAAAAAATAATTCTTTACCATTTTGGGAATTTCTATGAAACTTTAACGCGCTATAGCGCCTAAACTGTTAGTCTGAAGAAGAAAATTTAAGAACCGTAATTTGTAGGAAATTAGATATAGTTTACTTTTATATAAAACGCATTTTCCAAAAAAATGCGTATTTTTCGAGTTATAAGCGACGAACTAAAAAATAATTTTTTACCATTTTGGGAATTTCTATGAAACTTTAGCGCGCCTAGCGCCTAAACTGTCGGTCTGAAGAAGAAAACCTAAGAGCCATAATTTGTAAAAAATTAGATTTAGTTTCATTTTATATAAACGGCTTTTTTTAAAGTGCGTATTTTTTGAGTTATATGCGATGAACTAAAAAATAATTTTTTACCATTTTGGGAATTTCTATGAAACTTTAACGCGCTATAGCGCCTAAACTGTTAGTCTGAAGAAGAAAATCTAAAAGCCGTAATTTGTAGGAAATTAGATTTAGTTTACTTTTATATAAAAGGCATTTTCCAAAAAAATGCGTATTTTTCGAGTTATAAGCGACGAACTAAAAAATAATTTTTTACCATTTTGGGAATTTCTATAAAACTTTAGCGCGCTCTAGCGCCTAAACTGTCGGTCTGAAGAAGAAAACTTAAGAGCCATAATTTGTAGGAAATTAGATTTAGTTTCATTTTATATAAAAGGCTTTTTTTAAAGTGCGTATTTTTTGAGTTATATGCGATGAACTAAAAAAGATTTTTTGCAATTTTGGAATTTTTAACAAACTTTAACGCGCTTTAGCGCCTAAACTATTTGCCTGAAAAAACACCTAAGAGATAATATAGAATGTAGACAATGTGATGTAGTTTATTTTTATATAGAAGCACATTTCTGAAGAGCAAAATCCTACTCTTCTTGAGCAGCCCTCAAGTTAATGCTGCCACTTCGGAGTGGCGGGCCGTCGGTTTTACTACTCATAAATTTGCAATGTTCTTTTAGTCTGCATCGTTTAAAATTTTCTACTAAATGATTTAGCCTATTTGCATGAGTTCACTCTCGTAGCCAAAAAAATGTTTTCTTATAGGAATTCAATTAATTGGTTTTTAATCAAAAGCATCTATGCGCAATGATTAACAAAAATTGTTAAAAAATATTTTTGTAATGCCAACAAAAGAACTCTCACCTAATTTGTATTTTTTAATAGCTTCGGCTTCGAAAGAATCGAATTATTCTATTGTAATATTAGATTTTACCTTTCACTCAGTGAGTATACTTGGACTTTAAATTAATAATGAATAATACAAAAAAGATAGGAGTAACACATTAGATAATTGCCAAATATTATTAAATTTGTTAAAGTTTATTTTTGGTTCCATTATTTCGGTGTAAATTTCACGCAAAACAAAAAAAGTGAGTAGGTACGCAACAAAAGTTGTATTTTGAAATTTTGTTGTTTGCCAAAGCTGCTTCAAAAAGAAAATTCAAAAGGTTGGTAATATTGCCCCATTTTGATGGAGAGATGTTCGATTACAAAAACAGCTGGAATTGAACAAACAAGGAGGAACTATGCGCTTTTGCAGCTGGAGTGTCGAGTGTCGCTAATTTGATCTATGTTGAATCAGAACGGCAAGACTCAGGAACGAAACAGGAAGTGCAGCGAAATTATGTATAAGATGCACAGGAAAGATTAAAAATCTAGAAATAAGCGAAAATAAAAAATACGCCAAAGATATGTGTTCACATTAAATTTATTGATGAATGAGGAGTTATCAGATCTACGCGAGACGCCAGCTAGGAAGGTATGGAAGGTTAAAAACGTAGGCATGTCGTGGAAGTCCCAGATGACGATAAATCGTCAAGTACATCACCTAAACTTGCTTATCATTTAAATAAATTCATAAATTATTCCAACATTCAATTTTAAAATTTTATTAGGCGCACATGGAAAACTTTCTATGCATACACGGCATCCAAGGATTACATTTTTCCTTGACATTGAACAACTCGTTACAAAGGTATATTGGTAACAATTTAAATATGTACCCAACTTCTATATTATCTTAATTGTTACTTGTGAGTGGCCTCTTTTACATTATTATTAACTTTGTAAACTCAAATTTATGAACTAAAGATCAATAACTGCTAACTGCACTTTAAGTAGGCTAGGAAATTACAATAAAACAAACACATTATTACTATTACAATTCATTGATATACCACAATATTACACTACACTAAAATGACAGCCATGTAATGAAACTTTAATTAGTAATCACCGCAAATTTTAAATTGAGTCTATACGCAGAAACAATCCGATAACTGATGGGTAAAGGGAAAAAATATGGAGAGAGTCTAATGGACGTATGGGCAGAAAAACTACTTGAAAAAGTGAGAAGGGGGTGGATAAAAACAGAAAAGGGTTAAAAAAGACCAAAGAACTGGAGAATGGACGTATATGAGCACATGGGCAGAGGTATTATACTACTAGAGGGTCGTTGAAACGTTCTTTTCATTTTTCGGTTCAGTCTCAAAAACAAAACTGTGCCAATTTTTGGCTTTTCAATGTGCACTACCAATGAGAAGTGATTCAGTACGACCCTAAGGGTCACCCTGTATATGTAAGCTCTGGGTCTACGCTTAGAGCGTTGGCACTTTTTACTAAAAAATTTCTCGAGTACGTACGTTATAGGGCCGTACCCTCGGATTCAGTGGTCTAAATTGCAAGGCAACGAGGCTACTTGCACGAACTTTTTCTAGTTTTGATAATTTTTGATAGTTTCGCCACTCGAACTAGAAGGTCACCTCTACACTTCATCGAACTCATATGAGGGCATTTTGTGGTTTGATGCCCTACTCACCCATAAAGAGCGCTAATACCGAGAAGGTGCCCGTAATCATTGTCCCCGATGGCAAACAAGCCCTTTCATAGCCTCTGGAGGTTCTGATTACTCCATTCAAATTCAAGGTGCAGTAAATGTCAACAGTGATCATCGCGTAACGACTGCAATTGACTGCAGATTTTATTGAAACGCACCACCGAGCTCCTACTCAAAATTTTTCATTCGGTAATTTACAAAGATATCTGCATTCTGCATGTGTGTGTTGACGTTTACTGCACCTTAAACTATAGAGCTCTCCTGGAAGAGAGGCGAGAGATGTGAGCTCTCGATGTAGGGCAGAAGACCAGCTTAGACCACTGACCTAGAAAGAGAAGTTAAGCCCAAATTTTTAAAAATAATTAATTGCACTGCCTTCACGATTTGTGTAGCTTTGACTACTCGTGCCTATCAGAGATTTCCTAATAGGTATAGGCGCAAATAACAATTTATTTTGGGTGCCTCTTTCAAAAGCGCCCATTTCAACTCGAAAATTTTTCTGATGATATTGTCGCTGCACTAAATTTAATTTCGAATATGTCACAAGTGGTAAATAATTGTTTCCCATACCCCGGACAAGCACTACAAAAAAGGATGGTATATAAAGAAGGAAGGAATGGAAATGCAAGTATTTGATTGTGCGAAGAGAAACCTTTAACACTATTATTGTAGACTTCCATAACAATTTTAACGTTAATGCTGATTATACGGAAATAAAATAAATAGAAATTAACAACAATTAATTAGTATTGCGTTATGTTTGTTTATAAACATTTTTTTATTTTAACTCATTGTGCATTACGGGAAATTAGTGAATGATTGAAAAAAAAAACTTTTTCGAAGTGTTTTTAGTGATTTTTTTGGATTAACTCAAAAAGTGCCCAAGGTTGGTATTTTTCAAAAAAATTTTGTTTTTACTTTACGTCAAATTTGATTGTGCTCTGGAAATTTGAATATTACTGAAGTGGTGCAGACGATTAGCCTACTTAAAGGGCTGTAATAAACTTTTTATAAAACCAAAACCGTCGACTTGCTAATTTTGAAATTTTTGCGCGTAATTTCGGCTCTTTTGTGCATAGAAAAAAATATTTAAATAAGCGCAAAAAATTGACTTTTGGTTACATAAGAAATTTCCAATTGTCTATTATTATAAAATCGTTTTTTTGAAGTGGCAATAAAATAATAATAGAGAAAGTGCACACAGAAAGTTATTTCTTCTTTTGAAATAAATTTTTTTTCTAGCCCGAAAAATGCCAGAACTAATAGAAGAGCTCAACGCGGACGATAACAATCAAACCCTTATTCAAAAATTTTATTCTGGATCAAACATACTTATAACAGGTGGAACCGGTTTTTTAGGTAAAATTTTAATCGAAAAATTATTGAGATCTTGCGGCGGCGTCTCGACCCTCTACATACTCGTTAGAAATAAAAAAGGGCGCAACATGCATACGAGAATTGAAGAAATTTTTGACGACCCACTATTCGATAAGCTCAAAATCGAGTGCCCCAAATTTAGGCATAAGATCGTCGGCGTTGCTGGCGATTGTGGCTTAGACGACTTAGGAATAACCATGCAAGACAGACAAATTTTAATAAGAGAAGTAAGTACTAGAATTATTTGTAATTGAAAGAAGCGAATGAAGGAGAAAGTTAAGTACATATTTCAGTGGCGGCGGTAATGAAGCGCCAAATTATGGTTTGAAAGTTACCAAAAAGCTTGTTTTGGTCCAAATGGGCGCAAGCTGAACAGTTCAGAACTCAACTTTCGCGATTTGAAGATAAATCAGACGGATGCACTTCCATCTTGACGTATTAGTGAGCCCATTTTTGTGGACCCCACGTTAAAACCTTCTTGTGTCGCCACTGAAATTTTTATTTATTTATTGTAACTCAATAATTCACTTCATAACGCATAACGGCTCTCGATTATATCATACACTCACCTGAAGTACACGGAAATATTAAATATACGAAGAAACGTGATCAAATAGCAACAAAGTTACAATTAGTGCAGTTATTATTTTTTTTAAACAAATTTTCAACGGTTTAAATATCACCGCGTGATTTGCAAATACCTCCTTGTTGAAGTGTTGTACTGTTGTGTAACTCAATTGGGCCAAAATCGTATAACGTACGCTTGGATCCGCTCGAAGTTTCTCACTTTCGTGCCATTTTTTATACGCAATTACCTAAATTTGTTTAAACAAAAAATTATTCTAGATGCAATCAAATTAGCTGACGTAAGTATGAACTTTAACAAAAAATTTAATGATTGAATTTGCGAAATTACTCGCTCTCGTTAGAAAAATACTCAAATAAGTCGAGTCGGCTAAAACTTTGTTGGCGCTCTGAATTGTATCTAAAGTGGTGACTTTTTACCAAAATTGCAAAATGATGTGGGTTGCCTATTATGCGAAGGGACAGTATTGAAACAAAAATTAGCCTTTTTGGGGTTTCTCACACCCCAACAAGTCAAATGAACGATAAAGGAGGTGCGCGCCAATGATTTTTCCGAGATGATGAAAACGCTTTCTTTTGTAGACTTTAAAATTTACTAAAAAAATTCGTTAGGCGTACCTATACTTAATTTGAAAAGTTTAAGCGGCAGACCCACTTCATCAAAGTTTCCGTTTCTTCGAGGATGCGTCGTATTAGCCTGCTCGTTAATTTTAATTAAGAATTAGTTCAGGAATTAAGAAAAAATGTGGTAGCATAAATATATGCTCTTTTTGGCATGTTTGCACTTCAACAT
Source organism: Malthinus flaveolus (assembly GCA_950108345.1). Taxonomy (NCBI): domain Eukaryota; kingdom Metazoa; phylum Arthropoda; class Insecta; order Coleoptera; family Cantharidae; genus Malthinus; species Malthinus flaveolus. The sequence continues at coordinate 2,478,665 of OX467288.1, forward strand.
ACTAAAAGTCCCCATAGCGTAAGTGTGTGCCAGCATATCTTGTGAACGGTGGCACCAATAGAGGATCGTCTCTTCGAGTTCTTAGTTCGGCTCCATTGGGCGGCTCAGCTGGTTGTTGTACGCGCATTTGACAAGATGTAGCATAATTGTCTTTATGTGGCATAACTGCTCTGTTGGTCGAGTTTTAGAAATTTTAAAATTAATGCAAAAACATTTCTCATTTGAATTTATGTTTTTGTTAAAAAAATTGCGCATTTACGCGAAACTTCCTGTAAATTTTGTTGTTCCAAATGTTATCACGTAATGATTGGTAATTAAAAAGTGTATAAACAACGTCCCTTTATTATAAAGTTTTTGTTCGAATACTATTATTGTATAACTTGGTGGAAGAGTTATACATTTCCGGACACGAAGTACAATAATTGACTTCTCATCTATCACGTCAGGGTCGCTACTTTAGTGCGCGTTTTGATGTCGTAGACGTTTCGCACGATCGAACTGCTTGATAAGAGCGTTGCTGGGAGTGTAGAAAATTTTTGTTTGGCACCTAAACGACGCTTTTCGTTTTGGACTCTTGCTTTGGTCAGAACTAAAGACGTAGAGGGGGGGGGGGCTGTAAAAGGACCATTTTACTTAAAAAAAAATTTTTTTTTAGCGTCGCGAACGAACTCGTGCAGCCACTGTCCATTGTTTTCCTCTTGGCTTCGGGAGCTGTGCTCATTTAGCGACTTACGACTCACGAGTGGCAATTTTGTCGGTTTTAATGAACAAAACTGCGCGCAAACTTTCATTTTTGATTAAAGAAAAATTTTGACACAGCCCAAAAATGTATATAAAGTCCGCCAATTCAATTCACGTATTAACAATGAACTCATCGATTTACGCTTTCTTAATAATATAAGAGTTTTCTCTATAAACTTAACGAAAGTGTGATTCGATTATTAAACATTTCCTTTATTAAGATTCAACATTTAACACATATTTAATGCAATTATTCCATTATTATGTTTAGTAATCCATATCGGTTTAAATTATTTATTAGTTAAATATTAATTAGTACCCAACAAATTTGGATTTGAAAAATTTTGCACGTACACACCAGGCACACTGCACACACTTTTATCGTCGAATGGTATCAATAACGGAAGCTTTTAACTTTTCTATTTTCAAGGTTTCGATGGTTTTTCACATCGCTGCAACTGTGAGGTTTGACGAAAAATTAAAAATGGCCATGGCTATCAACGTTAAAGGACCTCGAGAAATTGTGCGTTTGTGCAAAGAAATGCCCAATTTAAGGGCCGCTGTGCACGTGTCGACGGCTTATTCTAATTGTAACGTCGGTTTGATAGAAGAACGTTTTTACCAAGCGCCGATCGATAGTAGAAAATTAATCTTGATCACCGACACTATAAGCGAGAAGCTTTTAGAAAAGGTCACACCTATGTAAGTATTTTTTTCTAAATTTTGAGGCTCAACAGTAAATTTTTGGGTACAATTTAAGGCTCGTGCGTATAATTATTGAATGAGAATATTTGAGAACTGAAATTTTGAGTTTGGGGCCCTTTCTGAAGCTGGTAACCTTGCGTATTTAAGCGTTGAACAAGTAGAAAGTGTTACATCTTATTAGAGTTTGACCTTTACGAAAACAATCTCTTTGGAGAACTCGAGCGACTTTAGTTAAAAAACTCAGCTAAAGTTGAACTGACACGGTTTAATTTTTTTCCCATTTTAAGCGCTGTCAAAAAATTTTAAATTATGAGAAAAATTGCTTTTTAATGGACGTTCTTCAAGTTTCTTCTGCAACACAGTTTTATAATCGCTCTATGTCGAGTTAGCAGTTTGAAAGTTGACATAATTATTCTTAAGGAATTGTATCATCGCACGTGAATCTATTCAAATGCGTCGTATTGGAACTATTTTGAATATTAAATAGCTAACAACTTATCCTTTTTCTACAGTGCGTTCCAGTTTCAGTTTTTCTATTTTAAAGTCGAACAAGCAGAATCTTCAATTTGGGTTGATACTGAGCGGGTCTAGATGAAGCGTTGGAAGAGGTTCAAATTTAAAGAGTAGAATAGCCTCTACATGCGGCTTGACCAAATTTTCATTTTGTCAAAAAAGATCATGAGTCTACCAAACCAGGGAGTACTGTATTCTGGAAGACTTTTGTTCCGGCGGCTCCATTTTAATTTTTCTTACGGACTCGCTTCTCAATTGCCTTGAAATTTACTGCAAACTCGTCCTTATTTTCTTACTCAAAAGGAAAAGCTTGGGGACTCGGAAGAAACAAAATTAGACGTTTATTTCTACCAGTGTGGATGTGGGTAGGCTTTCTGACTTCATTAAACGTGACTTTGCTCACCATCTACCTAAGAGACAAAGACTTGGGTAAACCATTCTCTTCTTTAGGAAATTGTGCCTTAAGGAGGTTTTAATTGTGGAAGGCGAAAGAACTAGATAGATGACCTCCTCCCCTCAAACAGAACTCTACACACTGTATGTTGTAGGTGCATGCAAAAAGTCTACGTGAAAAGGGTGGAGACTATTCAAAATTTTCTGAACATATAGTCTGCTTAAGCCAACCCTAAGTAGCATCATGTAGCATTGAGGTATTAAATACAGTATAAGAGTCATCCTGATATATTTGACTGTAGTAGACATGACGGTTTCTTACGTAGTCAACTGCATGACTTTTAGGTCATTCTAAGGTGGTTTAAACCACCCGAACCCTCTAACTCGCGAGCTAGGAAGCCACTAGCAAAAGAACTTTTCAACCACGGCCCATTAGACCCGTAAGAGGCGCATTTTTGTCTAAGGGTAGAAAAGTGGTTTCTATACCTTCGAATAAACCTCATTGATTACGATTAGAATGTTTAGGTTTTCACGGTTGCCATGTTGCCGCCATTAAAAATGTTTAAACTTACGTACGACATTACGTAAGTGACGATAATTTTTATTTTTAATGCAATTATTACTTTACATTTTGTTTTACAACTTTTCTAATTTAATTGAACTTTCTAATGTTATAGAAAAATACGTAAAACAAGTTAGGTATCGTAAAATGCACCGTATATTGAATCGAAAAGAAAGATTTCCACAAAATTAGAAAATGTTTTAATTGGATTTTTATGTATTAAATTCCTTTAGAATGTCTCTAAGTACTTCCCTATACACAAAACGTACTGGGGTACTGCTCGTTATGTAATTTATGTAATACACACCAGGCTAAAAGATCAAAGCTGGCGTTCAGAGAGCTGCCAAAATAAGTAGTTTGGAGCAGGCTTAGGAGTACTGGCTAGGAGTGGAAGCATTGCTGTTGCTTCTTGGCTTGCGCCCTTATTAGTGATTAATCGAAACCCTCCAAAATACTTACGATCATTAACGATGGGAGTTATTTAAAATGCTCGGCAATTCAAGTGTTAGCCCGGCATCCCGGTGCTGTACTACGGAAAGTGATGATCTAGAATGCAAGTGCAGCCTTGCTCGTCTTCTTTTTAATTGGCATCATTTTTAAGTTTTTTGGAAAACAATTTACTTTAACAATTGGTTAGTGGGAGGTCATACCTCAAAGACTCGGGCCCGTATGCTAATTACGACAAAAGAGGATTATTAAGCATCCACGGCATGTTCTGTCGAAGCTCAAACAACTCATTAGTATTTGCATAATACTTGTACACAATAAGACGATATTGTGCTCCTTCACACTTCACATACATTACGATTTGTTTCAAACGCTATTTTTACTTCGATGATAACGATGCGAATACAAATTACGAATTATTCTATTATTATCGATTGTGAAGATTGGAAAGGAAACTAATAATAGTGGAGGTTTATATTCATTCCGCATGTGTAGAGCGTTTGTGTACAAAATCGAGTCACGAATAACTCTGTCGTTTGCATCGTTTAATCTCCTCTTTATCATAAGGCGGTTCAGAAGAACGCAAAAATGCCCGTCTATAGGTCTACTTTGGGTGTTTTGATTTCTGGCATGTGGATAAAGTTGACAAGCTTCTGGAATAGTAAACTCGCAGACAGTGAAATGGAAAAGCAGTTGCCAGTCAGACGAACTGGCAAATAGGGCAAAAAACTGAGGCGGGAGGGGGGGGGGGACTCATGGGCATCTATAAGAAAAGAGACAGTCGAGCAGATAATAAGACTGCTAGATAGCCTTAGATAACTGCCAAAGTCCAATTTGAGGTTAGAAACAGTCAGAAATTTGCTCAGAGAGTCTCAAGAGTGAGAATCTTTGTTAAAAGTTGTAATTCACTAAAAAAGACTCAAAAACTATGGTGGTTTAGGCTCTAGACTCAGACAAGCCTCTAGGCTGGTTTGAAGTCTTGCAGTTTAGTAGCAATCCCGCCTCCAGTCCAAATAAGGTGGCACATGACTCATCGCTCTGAAACACTGTTGTTATCTTTATTTTTCTTCTATAATCAAGTAAGATGGGTATAGTGAGACGTATGAGATGAGTCATGCGCCACTTCTTATAATGATGGGTAACACTGGGCGACTAGTAACGCACTGTCTCCAGTATGAGGTATGAGATGGGCTCTTTTAAACGCTAAAAGGGGAAACTATTGTGAGAGCTTTAGAATTAATTTACGACAATTTTCTTACAGGTTGATAGACCCATGGCCCAACACGTACACGTACACCAAGGCGGTCGCAGAAGACATAATACGTCAAGAAGGTCAAGGATTGCCCATTGGAGTCTTTAGACCGTCAGTTGGTAAATTGCCGTTAATAAACCAAACATCGAACTAATATTTTGTTTAATTTTAAAGTAATATCAACTTATAAAGAACCAATAAAAGGATGGATAAATAATATGTACGGTCCGACGGGCGTATGTGCAGGAGCCGGTTCTGGCGTTTTAAGAACTTTAAATTGCGACGAAAACGTAAACGCCAATATCGTTCCTGTCGATATGTGCGTAAACGGAATGATTGCCGCAGCTTGGGAAATAGGCGAAGAATTTAAGCAAAAAACCAAAAATTACGAAAATTACGAAATTCCAGTTTATAACTACGAGTCGAGTAACGACAATCACATTTCGTGGGGCAAATTTATGGAGCTGTCGGCTAAATATGGCATGAATGTACCGACAGTCAAAGCTATTTGGTATTATAGTCTCACGTTACAACCAACTTTAGTCGGATATGCTCTGACTTTATTTTTCTTGCACATTTTACCAGCCGCAATTTGTGACTTGGCACTATTTTGTGTTGGAAAACAACCCAGGTGAGGCGCATACAATAGGTACTTAAGGGCGAGCCAACTTTTCTGGGAGTTTCTTTGAATTTTTAATAGAACACTCTGTATATTTATTACTGAAAATACTCGTATCAAAGGGAACTGATTATTTCAATGAGGGCCACCAAATTAAAATTTAACTTATCTGCTCACAGTTGGATGAAATACTGATATTCTATTGGCTAGTACTTACTAGGCCATTATAAGGAGTCTTTTTGCCCAAAATAATCTTTCTAAAGTGGTCAGTGGTCATCTCTCAAAGACTGATATTTTGAGAGTTTCATTTTTAAATTGCAAGTTTGCCCCATTTTTTAGCCACCCCGTATAACGCCATATTGAATTTGTGTTGTTCTCTTGTAGATTGTTAAAAATATACAAAAAGATCCACCGTTTTACCGGCGTAATATCGTACTTTTGCACAAGAAATTGGTGTTTCGAGTCGAACAGGATAAAAAATTTAATCAACAAGATGTCCAAAGAAGACCGGACTATTTTCTTCTGCGACATTAGAGATATCGATTGGGAAGAATTCTTTGTCGAGTACATCAAGGGTATCAGAGTTTATCTCATTGGAGACCCCTTAAACACTCTACCGATAGCACGATCAAGATGGACGAGGTTAGTATTAGCTATTACTTACATTTTAGGCCTTGCCTCAACAGTCGCTTGAATTGCCAAAAGTTAAAATAGTAGAACGACGAATCAACTAAATTTGTCAAAAGTAGTGCATTGTCAGTTAGAAAAATTGGGTTAGCTTTTGACTTCACCTCCTTAGAGGTTATTGGCCATTTCAAAAGTATATCGGATATCCAAGCATAGAATTTGACACTATGGGCTTTAATTTTATATAATGGTTACACAAAACCATCGGGAAGGCGTAGTAATCTGTTCTAGCTGCTGGCCTAGGACAGTCAGATCACTACGGCAATTGTAAAGAGCTCTGGAGCTGCATCATTTTGCGAAGTAACAAAGTCCTCGGAACAGTAGCACGATTTTCCCATATGATGTCTCTAATTACTGGACGTAAAAGGCATTGTATACTATGCCAAAAGCTATCTGAGACAAACGATACTTGATATTCTTGTATCGAAAGACGTCCCCAAAAAATTCGAGCTCTTAGAAATTTGGAGTTGAAAATGCCTGTGAATCGAGCCTAAATCCGGTATAACTAACATTGGTTGGAAAAAAAATTGTGAGCACTTCAGACATTGGACACGTGTCCTATTAGTCTCGTTGGCTCCGCTCGTCAGCTCCTTCGACTGCTGGCGTCGGATCTACTACCCCTATTAGTGCATAAGTAATTGGTTAATTGGCTCATTAGTTTGCTAATTTGCTCTTTTTTCAGATTATATTGGCTGCATCAAGCATTCAAAGTTATAGTCGTTTACTTTATACTCAGGATCTTTTGGACAATTCTATCGCCACTAATAGTTTGACACTTTTTAATTCTTTTTTATTTTTAGTATTTTTTTAATTTTTAATAATTAAGAGCTGTGTAAATTTTAGGTTTAAGCTTTTGTATATTAAAAAAGAGTTTAGTACATATTATTTTGTTTGAAACTATCTTCAAAGATGGCAAAGCACTTGTTGTGTAGTTAATTTCGCTCATCATGGAACAAATAGCTCCATTAACGGCTAAACCAAAAAATTAAGTTAAATTTGTAGTTTCCACACCTTTGTGAAAAGATTTTTTTTTAAGTAATTTTGAGAACTGATGAGAACGCCCTTCTTCAGAACTGGGTCCTGATAATGGAACCATTGTGAATTCTTTCTAGAAGCAATAGAGTTCCCTCTTGAGATATTGTGTGATCTAAGTAGAGTAGCATGCATATCTTGGACTTTTCATATCATTTTCTAAACTCTTTTTTTATCCAAGCGCAGGCACCTTGTAGTCCTTACTTGTTGTAACTATCTTATATTGCCGTATTGTGGATTTTTTCGTTATTTAACAAGTGATACATTTTTTTGTCGTATTTAAAGTACAAATTTAACTTCTGCGATATTTAAAATTCGAATTTTTATTTTTGTTCGCAAAAGTATCATTACCATGTAAAGGTACGGTCGAAGAGTTCGGCTTGACACAATTCGTCGTGGGAAAAAACAAGGTATTATGCGAGCCGTAAGGTCGACAGTTATGCGGCTGCAAATGTGGCACTAGTTTACGGTCTCTATTTTTTAATATGTCGGAATAGAAATGGAAGACGTCGATGGTGTGTTGTTTTTGTTCTGGTGGATAACTGTCTTCCAAGTAGTATGCGTGATTTGGAAACTTTTCACTTTCTTCGTTCAGTTTGTTCGGTGAAACTGGAGGATTGTCTTCGTTTGAATAATCGCCGTACTTTCTTTTTCTTGCGTAAAGTTCTGCCGTTGGGCCATTTCTTAAAATTTCTTCATTTCGATGATCTTTGGAATATTGTTGTAGTCCTGATCTATTTCGACAAAGCTGTTTCAAAACTTGCCAATTCTTGCTCAATTTTAAGTTCGAACACGAATTATGGGCCGATTGAAGCCTTTTTAAATTTGAAGCCATTTAAACTACTAATTTTGATTAAAGCAAAAAACAACTGATGTAATAAATAAATATGTTTTCTTTTCTTGACCTTCTACATTAAAATATTTGTTTAATGTCAAAGTCAAAATAAAAGTCAAATGGTGACATATATTTATATATAAATCAAGAACTACTTTACAGCTTGTGCTCCTTTAAGAGTTATTCCGCAAGGTTCCTTCTGATGAAGCTGTAGGGGATCTCAAGAGCCGGTTTGGGGCAACTAAAGTGGAAGTCCTTTTCTAAGAAGACCCTATGTTTTTTAAGGAGACCATGTGTCTTCTAAAGAGATACTGTGTCTTCTTAAGAAGCCCTGTGTCTTCTAAGAAAACCATGTGTCTTCTAAGGAGGTCCTTCATCTTTTAAAGAAAAGAGACCCAGTGTCTTCCAAGGAAACCCCGTGTCTTCTATAGAGACCCTGTGTCTTTCAAGAAGACCATGCGTCTTGTAGGGAGACCTTGTATCTTTTAAGGAGACCTAGTATCTTCTAATGAAACCCCGTGTCTTCTAAAGAGACCTCGTGTCTTCTAAAGAAACTCGGTGGCTTCTAAGGAGACCTGTGCCTTCCAAAGAGACACTGTATATTTTATGGAAATCCTGTGTTTTCTATAAGTAAACCCTGTGTCTTCTAAAGAAACCCCGTGTCTTCCAAAAATACCCCGTGTCTTCTAAAGAGACCTTGTATATTTTAAGGAAATTCAGTGTTTTCTATAAGTAAACTCTGTGTCTCCTAAGGAGACCTCGTGTCTTCTGAAGAGACCCTGCGTTTTCCAAAAAGAACATGCGTTTTCTAAGAAGGCCCTGTATCTTTTAAGGAGACGCAGTGTCTTCCGATGAAACTCCGTGTCTTCTAAAGAGGCTCCGTGCTTTCTAAAGAGACCAGGTGTTTCCTAAGAAGAACTGTGCCTTCCAAAGAGACACTGTATATTTTATGGAAATCCAGTGTCTTCTATAAGTAAACCCTGTGTTTTTTAAAGAGACCCGGTATCTTTTAAGGATATCAAGTGTCTTCTAAGTAAACCCTGTGACCTCTAAAAAGACCCCGTGTCTTTTAAAGAGATCCTGTGTCTTCCAAGAAAACAACTGTGTTTTCTAAAAAGATCTGTGTCTTCCAAGGAGACCCTTTATCTTTATAGAAGACCCAGTGTCTTCTAAAAAAAACCCGTACCTTCTAAAGAGATCCTGTTCTTCCAAGGAGACTCCGCATCTTCTAAAGCGACCGCGTGTCTTGTAAGTAGACTCTGCATAAATTAATAAGACCCTATGTCTTCTGCACTACACACTAGAAGCGTTCGTATAATTTTGCGACTCAAATGCCAGTAGAAGAGTAACCCTAAATTTTTTGTAACTGCTCGAGCTCATCGTTAATTCTCAATTGGCCATACTTTTTCTGTGTGTTAGAGATAGAATTATTGCGTAAAATTGAAATTACAATTTTTACGATTAAAAAACCGTTTTTAAATAATAAATAAATGGGTAAATACTGTTATGTTTGTTTAAAAATTATCACTTTGGCCACGCGACGAATTCAAAAAGAATTAGTTCAGTCCAATAATTATGCACCATCTTCACGGTGTACTCGTCACATCGTTCTTATTTTCAATTACGATAAGTCATAGCCACCATGTCAACAAAAGAACTCTCATTTTTCCGGAAACTACAGTGTTGCAGGTAATTTTTTATTTATTTTTGCGTTACTTTGGTTTTACATTTGGATTAGTTTACGTACGGTGTGACTTCGCCACTAATTCTTCCAAAGAGATCTATTAATTTGAGTTTGTGCGTGCAAATCAATTACGAGCCACCGGTCAATATAAGCCAATTGGAGCCGATGGTTATATCGGCAAGAGCGCCCCAAGAAAATGATTTTGATTTAGACAGAAAGACATTTTACGAATTTATTATTAAAGTTTTAGATAGGTAAGTACTACCTAATAGCTTTACATCCGATAGTTTGTGACTTCTTTTTTAAATTTTAGTATTCAATTAGACGGTAAAAGCTGCTTATTACGCTCAATTTGCGAAATTGCAGAAATTCCTATGCATATTGAGGAAACAAATAGTTTATTGGAAAGTATTGTTCATTATTTATTTACGTGAGTTGAAAGTTAATAATATTGCGTAACATTTAATTTACACAGAATTGTATTGTAGTCCTTCTGAAGATTACGCCTTACCATACTTAATCAGTCATTATGGAAACGATTCTTTTAGTGACGAATTTTTGGAAGCCGAAATAGTGGGGAAAATGAGCGGAAAATGTTATGAGCACTTCACGTATTGTCATTTTCCCTTAGTGGATTTGTTTACAAAAATTTTTGTTATTAAATGAGGAGGTGGAACCATATATTATGTAATGTAATGTAATGTAACAAACAGGGAGAGTGGGAGAGAGAACAAAAAAGTGCGTAAAAGACGTAAGAAATGACTTTTAGCTTCTGAGTGTCTCAACGATATTTGCTGTTCTGTGCTCCTTCATGAACTATTCCACAAGATTTAGTTTCTGTTTATAAAACTATACAGAACCCCAACCCTAAAAGTAGGTTCGAGGTTACTGAAGATGCTATGAAAGCCGCTCACAGCTAGCCCGCCTGCACTACCGTTCTCTTTACTTCCTGAATGATTCAATGATTAGGTACCTACCTACTTATTGCAGGATCACGGATCATAGAGCTGTGCACATTTAATCAGATATGTAGACATGCAATTAAGGGCAGACAATCACAATGTAGAAAGTAGGGAGAGGTAAAAGCACTCAGGATTAACCATTACAGTCAGATCGTAGCACATCACAGTGTCTTCCTGATCTGATAATGTTATTAGTTATCAAACAGTGAATTCACCAGATCATTTGACGCACATACACACATATTTATAAGATCGTATAGGTAAAGGTATACACAGACAGACACACAGTAAAGCAGTCAGATGGACGAACAATCAGACTCATGAGATGAGATGAGCTCATGAGCAAACGAATTTTCACTTTTAGGTGCAGACGTGGGGTGTGGGGTGCAGAGAACAGACAACAGACATACAGAAATATGTCATTTTAGGCAGCAACAATTGCAACCAAATCTATGTAGACACCAGACACGTAGACTGTAAGTAGACTAAACGCTTAGACTTCCCACAGCTCACACCTCTATGACCCATGACCTTATCCACCTTATCCTTTGTAAATTATCTCGTAATTAATTAAAATGCAACAATAGAAATTTTCAAGACGAGCACTTTAAAAAAGAATCGTGAGAAAAAGATTAAAATCTGAAGTACCGCTGGAGTAGACGTTTATTTTCGTTTGTGATACAATTGTTTCATAACCAATCATAAGATCATCCAAAATCCAAACCTACTATATACTCTCCGTACTAGTTCGAAAATTCGTAAAACCTGCCATGTTGACATAAAATTTTCGTGATTTTTTATTAATTCCAAAAATTATTCCGTAAATCTATCATGGGAATCGTTCACGCTAAGGTAAACCAAATTAACATCAAAATTTGACACACATAACCTCACTTTTTTTAAATAAATAATTTAGGAAGCCAATTACGATGGTCCTCCAAAAGACACATTTAAATATGGATTACCCAAACAAGAAATGGATTATCTGGACTGCGACGAAGGAGAGAGTCGCGAGCTCAAATTAGACGGGCTCACGGTGAGTTGAAAATTAGCGATTATTAAAGTCATAACTAAACTTGTAGGCTCGAGTCGATCGTGTACATATTAATGGTTTAGCGCGTACTAAAGATGATATAATCCAGGATACGGTAAAAGAATTATTCACAGCAAAAGACCTCGAAGAAGTTCTTTTAAAAGCGCACAATGTAAGTTTGCTTGTTACTTTGTAATTTATTAATCGACGACAATGTTAACAGGTAAAATCGAAGCTCGAGTCTTTGGGTTGTTTTAGACATATTTCGGTTTTTGTTGATACCAGTAAAGGAGAGACAGCAAGTCCTAACGGTTTAGAAGTAAGTTACTAACCGTTTAAGTGATGATGTTTAATGGCGCTTTTAAGGTTACATATCATGTGAAAGAGTTGAGGAGAATCGTTGGGGGTATAAATACGCAAATTGGTGAAAATGAAGGTTCGTTGGTGTTGGGACTTCGTGCTCCTAATTTGTTCGGTCGTGGCGAACGTTTACAAAGTGAATATAGCTACGGTACAAAACGCTCTAATAATTTCAATGTAGCTTTCATTAAGCCATTCTGTGGCAAATATCATCCGGTGTAAGTGTTTTAATATTTGAAGTATTTTTTAATTATGTGGTGATTTTAGCTTTTCGGCGTCTGTTTATCAAACTGGCGGTGAATGGCCCGTATCTGGATATAGGGAAGTCGATAAGGGTGTCATATTAGATTTTGGGTTTAAATCTCTTCCTTATGTAAGTAAATAGATCCTATCACGAGCCAACATTTATTTAGTGAATTTAAGGTGAAACATAATTTTCAATGGAATGTCGCCGTTCGTGATTTATTTGTTATTAGTCGAAGTACATCATTTGATGTTAGAGAAGAAGCGGGTGTGAGTTTAAAATCTGCTTTGAAACACATCTTATCTATCGATCTACGAGATGAACCAATTTTTCCTTCTTGCGGCTCACTTTTTCAATTTACGTCAGAATTTGCTGGAGCCGGTGGTAACATCGGTTATATAAAAAATGAAGGATATCTACAAACAAATTATTCCATTATGGATAATATTGTAAGTTTAATTTTATTGATACGAGCTCACTCCGAACTGAAACTTTTCAGGTCTTACAAGCGTCACTGTCTGGAGGACTTATGCAAACTTTGAAGAATGATTCAACCACCACTTTGTCTGATATGTATTATTTAGGTGGGCCTTCGTCTTTGAGGGGATTTCAAATACGAGGTATTGGTCCTCATAGCGAAGGCGATTCTGTTGGATCACATGTAAGTTATAATTTTGGGTTTGACCCCGAGTAGATAGGCTCTGGGTATTAATAGAAACCTTGACCAGTTTAAACCTGTCAAAATGTCTTAAGTCCAATAAAATGCCTTTTTAACACGTACCATTCTAGTGGTTTTGGGCTTCTGGTTTACATTTATACGCCCCTTTGCCATTCAGGCCAGGAAAAGGTGGATTGGGTGAACTGTTTCGAACTCATTTCTTTATTAATGCTGGCAACGCCGATAAGTTTGTAGAAGGTAAGTTTTTTATTATCCCTCCGATTGTTTTTAATTAAATTTATTAAAGGCGACGAACGTTCTGTCAATGACATTATTTCTCAAAATATTCGTATTTCTTATGGTATCGGTTTAGCAATACGATTGGGGCAAATGGCGAGAGTTGAACTAAATTACTGTTTCCCCCATCAGTTTGACCAATCTGATGTAACACAGCCCGGTGTACAATTTGGAATTGGAGTCCAATTTTTATAAAGAGAAAATGTTGAAGAAAAAGACAAATTATTGTTGTACTTTTAAGTATTATTTTTAAAATCGTCGATTAAAAGTGTTTATCATCGTCCAATATTCACATGCATTTATTGATTGTAGTACATTATGTAAATAAAATTAATATTTACTTAGTATTTATTGTTGGATTTAGTTTAAATAGAAATATCTAAAAATGACCGGTTTATTTTTATACTATTTCAGGGTACACTCCAACATGATCTCTGGCAGAGCCAGGTAGAGGTAATAACTGATCACTCATTATTATTTCTCTTCTGTAATATTTCTAGATAAACTCCTGTATACGAATATAACATAATCAATAAGAGAGTCCAAGTTATTTGAAAATGATGAGCAGATCTTCAATATTAAAAAAAAACATTCTAGTGGGAACTACTACTATTGAAATACCCTGTACATAAATTGAAATTTTAAAATAGGACAGATCCTGTGTGATCCATTTTTTATCTTGTTAATTTTGGCATGTACGTACCCCTGGAGTGTTAAAAAAACGAGCCTTGTAACTCGGAATAGAACACACGAAATTTTCGTCTTATACTGCTCCAAGCCGGCATACCGCTCCAGGGGGTAGATATTTTATTTTTTAATAGTTCAATGTTCAATAGTAGTAAACTGAAGCAAGCAATTCAACCATGGATTCTTCTTTGCTTCTCCTTTTCTACATTTAATCAACCCTTTACCTTTACATTTACAACAAACTAGTAAACTGTATTGTGTGTTGCCTTCCCACAGTCAAATAGGCGCAACTTATATAGTCTGTGGTTACAAGTTCGTACATTTATAGCTCCAATCTTCAATTAGAGGCATCTTGAGTAATTATTAATGGCTTAATTAGCGTAATATAGTGACTCAATTATTTAATAGGACTACAAAGAAGCTGTTGATTTTCATTCTCTATAATTATATTCATTTTTGAACTTTTTGAAGTTCAAATGATACCCCCACCTTTAACCCACACGAACAAATGTCATTATAGCCAACAACGATATGATTTAAGACGAAAAATAAAAAACCCTAGATAAAGTGAATGGTTTAATGGTTTCAGTCAAGCTGGAGGTATATGAGCGTGTGGAAAATATTTGTGTGAAATAATTGAAACTGCAATACATTTTCCACGTATTATTGTACTTTAAATAAATTATTGTATTAACGCAAAATGATTATAGACGACTCTGAAGCTTTCAAGACGTGGCTTACAGTTGTATTAAAACCAATGTAAGTGGACCAATATTTTCTCGTAATTAATAATACTTTATACTAATAAACGAATTAATTTAGTCGTTAGAACTTATTTAAAATTAAATCGTTTAAAAGATCGAAAGTAACAAAAAAAATTTTCTGTTAAAAAAATTATAACCTCACTTTTACGTTTGTAAATTTTATAGCTGTGAAGCCGATCCTGGAGCATTAGCTAAATATGTTTTCGCTTTGGTTAAAAAGGATAAAACGCCTGAAGTTTTAAGACAGAGTATGGTTAGCCAATTAGAAGTATTTTTACAAAATGGTGAGTTAAAATTTTAATCGATTATCTAACACGGCTAATACTTTCTTTTAATTACAGAAACCGAACCATTTGTAAATTTATTATTTAAAACATTAGAAAGCAGAGACTACTTAACACCAGTGATTCCAAGTGCAAATCCACCTAACCCAAACATTGTTAATGCCGAACCGGTTTCTTCCCCAACTCTTAATAAAGTTAAAGAAATTAAAAAGGAAATAATTCCTATAAGCGAATTAGCAAATCTTAGTGAAACTGTAAATGGTACAACTAAAAAAGATCCTGTGGAAGTACCAAAACGTGAAATTCGTAAAAGCGAATCTGAAAAAGATGAGAAAACGAGAAAAAGGTCCCGTCATCGATCTTTATCGAGAAATCGCTCGCGATCTCGTTCTTGGGATAGAAATAGAAGGTCGAGGTCTAGAGAAAAGTCTCGCGAGCCTTATAGAGAAAAACGCGACAGACCACGTCCTTATCGCAACAAATCGCCGCCTAGAAGGTACGAACGTAGACGCTCTCGTTCAGCTTCTCTCGGACGTGTTCGGTCTCGATCAAGAAGTCCCAGACACGCGTACAGAGGACGTTATCGAAATCGTTCTCCCCCGAGATCGGCCAGTCGAAGCAGGTCTCATTCTGCAGAAAGGAAAGATCGTAAGGACATAAAAGATAAAGAAGTTAAAGAAACTCGTTCTGGCGCCGCCACTCCAACCCAAGATTCGAATCATGGTGATATGGATCTACGTCTTATAAATACAACACAAAGTATCCAATCGGTCGTAGTTCATCATAATGCTAGTGGTAATCGATCTCCTAAGAAACGCTGTAGAGATTACGACGAAAAAGGATTTTGTATGAGAGGCGAAATGTGTCCGTACGATCATGGTGTGGATCCTGTCGTGTTGGAAGATTCTGCTTTGACTCGAGTGCTCACTTTTGGACCAAACGGTGCTCCTTTGAACGATGCCCCACCTTCGATGATTCCTCCGCCAATTCTTGGTGCTCCTGGACATCCCGTCATGCATCACATGCAATCAAGGCCTAGGATGCCAGAATATAACCCTCAGGTAGTAACTAATTGCTTTATTTTAACTATAAGCTTATTTGACGTTGATAATCATTGTAGGCTCCTCAAATGTGGCATCGTCCTGGATTTCGGGGGCCGAGAACGATGTTAGGTCCACGTATGCCTCAATTGGGCACATTTTTACCTCAGGGAAATTTACAGCAAAGGGAATTAATATCTGTGCCAGTATTAGACAACCAACAACCTAAGCCGTTTGGAAATTACGCACGTCAACAATATCCACAGTCAGAAATTGATCAACAAGACGGATTATTTAAGAAAAAAGCGTTCGATTATAATCGTTTGGGTCCACGTTCTAAAAATCCTTCAAATTGTTCGTTGGAACTCAAAAAAGTACCTACCGGATTAAATAATATTACTCACTTGAACAATCATTTTGCCAAGTTTGGCAAAATTGTTAATATACAAGTGTTTTACGAAGGAGATCCCGAGGCTGCGATTGTTACTTTTTCTAGTCATGCAGAAGCAAATGCCGCTTATAGGAGTACAGAGGCTGTATTGAATAATCGATTTATTAAAGTATTTTGGCACTCAAATAATGCAGAAGGTAAGTTTTTTGTAGTTTTTATTTAAATTTTATCGTTATCTCTTGTTTGATCTTTAATATTATTTTACTAGTAGTTGGTGTTTTGATTCTTTCCATTTCAATTCGGGTAGCTTTCACCAATGTGTGCCAGTTGTCGGTTAACCATCTTCAAATAAAAATGAAAGAAGACTGGCACCTGCACCTTTTCTGCCTGAATTGAAATAGAAAGCTTCTTGTGTAGGTTTATTAATTTGTTTTAACTTTTTCCGAATATTATTTTTTTAAATGTGTTTATACATGGGCT
This sequence comes from Malthinus flaveolus, assembly GCA_950108345.1. NCBI lineage: Eukaryota > Metazoa > Arthropoda > Insecta > Coleoptera > Cantharidae > Malthinus > Malthinus flaveolus. The sequence goes on from OX467288.1 coordinate 2,495,335, forward strand.
TGCAACGATAGGGGTTAGATCCTATGAAATCGCTATTATTTCCAATACCACGGTTGACTTTGAGTTGGTTTTTCTTCAAACCATGTCTACGATTACTAAGGGCGTCTGAGATCATTGATGTAACCCTTAGCATTGAAGCCAGTCTCATTGAGACAAGTAATGAGCCTATCAACCACAGAGGGGTTGAGGCTCCTCCCTATGGGCATCCACGGTCAATTCCGGCCTCAATTTCTTTATCTCCTAGTGGGGTCGCGATTTTTCTCTCAAAGAGTAGAACCCTAACCCAACTTATAAAAAGAGTATCAGTTCCTCTGTTTCAGACAGCGACAAGCGAAGAATCGTAGCGATTAGTTAATGTAGCTCCATTTTTACTAACACAGGGGGTTGAACAAGGTGGTTGGGCGGGTACGAGCGTTCGGGTTCAGGTCCATGGGTTCTTAGTTCGATTCCTAAATTTTTATTTTTCTAAGTGATCTTAGCAGTTGAAGTTGAACAAATGAATGTAAAACGCCGTACCACAAATTGTTGAGGATTTCCGGAACGTCTCTCAGAGAAGGCTATCCAATACCTGCTGAAGCGGAGCCTCTTCATCTGAGGATTTGAAAAGGTCAAAAGATTTAATAGTCTAGGTTTTCTTTAATATGTGAGGATTTTTGAGGGCCAGGTTCATTTGTTACTAGAAGCTCTTGGTTTATTGTACCTGAAAGAGATTAAGTTCTTTGAGATCATGTAATCCGGGATGTGGGAATTGAGCAGAGTTTCCAGGGTATCCTCATTTGATGAAATAATAATCAAATGAAAGCCTACAGCCTGGGTTTGTGTTAAGAGCCTTTTGTCTGCCGTACATAGTGCTTTCATCCGCTCACAGAAGATCTTCCGGGTTTCTCATTTGCTTCAGGGGATTATTGTTTTGTACCTGTTCTGGGCCTCTTGATGGGTCTTCCCATCGTCAAGAAATAGTGTGGTTTGACGCTTTTTGAAAAACCTTGATGAGTGTTCTCTTTCATCATGGGGCTTCTTGAACGTCCCATTGTGCTTACATCTTACTTGACTCGATACCTACCACTTTTGTATAAGTTATATCTAAACCTTAGTTTTTGGTTGTCTTCGCGCCCTATCGTTGCTGGATCTCATGCCACTTTCTATGGAATTTGGTTTTTCTTCTATCTCTCTTGGTTATTAAAATTATCACACAAAAATAACGTTGAACTTTATGCTCCATGTAAAATGATTTGTTATTTAAATTGTCTTTTTGTATGATAATTTTAATGCCATAACAGTTTACCTAGATGGTGTTTGTTTTTTTCTTTTCTTTCGTTGATTGAAGTAGTAAAATGAAATTTGATTTGCGTCGTTAATACAGAATTTAAAACAAATTATAACCTTTTAAAGGCAAACAAGAGAATGTTCCACCACGTTCCGTTAAGGACCGTTTGGGACATCCTAACACGGTACCACCAAATTCTAATAAAGTCCTAAATTTAGTAACTCCAAAAATTGATATGCCAGAAGACGGAATCGAAAAATCTACGCAAAATAGTTTTACTAAAAATAATATGATCGTAAATAACGAAGAAACGAAGGCCCAAGCTGCCGCCGCCATCAAAAAAGGCCAAGAACTGTTGGCCGCTAAAGAAATGATTAAAAAGAACCAAGAAGAAAAGAGAAAAGAAGCTGTTAAACTAAATCAAGATTTGAGAAAACGTAAACAAGAACTTCTCGAAAAACAACTCGCTTCGCAAAATCTTCTAATTCAAAAACTAGAAAAAAGTAAGTGATCGGATTAAAATTAAACAAAAGCGGTAATTTATTTCGAACATTTCAGTGCCGGTAGGAGCTCAAAGAGAAATGACTTTGCAAACAATCAAAAAGACTCAGGAAGCGATCGAAGCGATTCGTAAAGATATGCTTTTACAATCGCCAGCCGTGCCGAAATCTACTAGTCAGCCATTACGTAAAAGCAAGGAAGAGGTGCAGAAGGAAGTGCTCGATACAGAGTTAGATTTAATCATGAAACAACAAGAAGGTATCGACACTTCGGAACTCCAGAAGAAACTTCACGAACTTAAAGCCACTTATAATATCGGCCCACGGAAGTCTGCCAGAGGTCGAAGATTCACTCCAGTCGGCCGGCATTTATTGTCGAAAAATAATTTAATCGATAATGCAGGTAAGGCGATTGTTCGATTTAAACAAAAATTGATTAAGTGGGCTTTGGCTTTGTTACAAACGTTTGGTGATTTTTACAGGTGCAAAGGGTTCTTTAAAACTCACTACCGGCGTATTTAAAACTGCTTTTCAAAAGCACACCGTCGATCACAGGCCGACGAGAATTCTCGTGTCGGGATACGAAGCGGACGAACAAGAAAGCGTCTTGGCACAATTTTCTGTAAGTCGTTCTTTAAAAATTTATTAGTTTTCTTTATTAAGGTGTAAATATTATAGCAATACGGCGAAATTGTCGATTATGTCAGTGATCCAGCAACGCCGAGCTTAGTCTTCAATTACAAAACTAGAAAAGAAGCCGAAGTCGCGCTATTGAAGGGCAAAAATTTTCAAGTAAGAAACACGAGTTCCTCGTACACATTTCTAAGGTGTAAATTAATTAACTCTTTTAGGATCGTACCTTATCGATAACGTGGTGTAATAACACCCAGATGAATAACCAGTTGAGTGGACGCACTTCTACGAGGACGGTCTTACTTAGCGAATCCGACGAAGATCACTTAATTGAGCAAAATTTGTTGGACGTAGACGTTGGAGTAGACGTAAGTTGACAGTCAAAACGAATTTGCACTAAATTGCTGACAGTGGGCTTTAGAGTTTTTAATTCTCTCCCTGAAGATGATACGGTAGGCCGAAGCAACTGTCGGTAAAATGAGTGTAAATAGTGGCCCTAACCCTTTAATTGATAAGTTGAAACTAGATTAACACGTAGAAGTTGAATAGATCCAAAACCGAATAACTATTTTAGGTGGGAACGACTTTATCTGAAGAAGCCTTACTACAAGACGACGAAGAAGAAGACGAAGATAACGAAGGGCGTTCTTGGAGACGATAGCTCTGACTCGAACTAAAAAAGTGCAAGAGTTTTTTTTCTCAATTTTACACTTTTGTAAATTAGATTTTCAAAAAAATGTAGATTTATACGGTTTGTTATAGAAATTTTACAATTGAAATTTCTAAAAGTTGAGATTGTAAATAATGGAAAATCAGTTTTAATCGATTTATGCTAATTTTTCATTTTTATTAAGTGAGTTAGTTTATTATTAATTTCTTTATAATGCATTTTCTGCAAAATAATTTGGAGTCAATTTTATTTTTATGACGCGCACGTTTTTTTCGTTCATGGAGTTTATTCACTTATTGAGAGTTGTTAAAAATAAAAATTCGCTTCGGTTAAGTCTTTTATAAGCATGCTAATTTTTATTATTTTTTTGTAGCGGTATTTTTATTTTTTAATTTAGAAATTAGCAGGTATGTAAGTCGAATGTTTGTTTTTTAATAACAAACATTTGGTACATGTAAATTTAAATGTATCTATTCGATGTATATTAATTAATAACATAAAGATAAAGTGCCCAAATATTAAAAATAAAAGATCGAATACAAGAAGCGTATTAAGCATACGCGTTAATTGAAAAAAATAAACAATTGAAAAAAGATGTAAGTTGCGATGATGTAATCGAAATTGTAAAAAAAAAATAAGGGCACAAAAAATTAAAATGATTAGAAAGGGTTTTCAAAAACAAACTTTTACTGCAAATTTAAATCTCGAAGAAAGAAAAAACTCGCACAAGCGGCTCATGATGGCGTCTTGCAAGTTTTAAATGGATGGCACCTAATAGAATATTTGGAACACCAAGACCAAAGAAGGAAACTAATGGACCAAGCTGTTTTAACCCGTTGAATGCTACCAACGCATAAGGTGCGTCTGCACGACGATTTTGCCAATGCTGCCGATGCACATGATGCGCTTAAGTTGTTTACTACTTAAACCTCATTGGGTAAGGTTAGCAATTTAGTTACGAATTTGAGATTTAGTGAGCGTTGTCTATAGACGCGCATCATGTGCGTCGACAGCATTGACGAAATCGCCGTGTAGATGCACCTTATGCGTCGGTAGCATTTAACGTGTTAAAATCATAGCCATACTATATACTATCATCACTCCTTTAACAAGACACTACTAGCACTTCGACCAGTTTGAAGAAATCATCACCAAAGGGGAAAGAGAACTTTTCAAGTTTTATCATGAATGAGGTAAAGCTTTGGATGAATTATTTCAATTAAAACCTTTCTATATGACTGTTTTAGATGGAAGACAAGCTGGAATTTCAAGTAGAAATTTCAAAAAATAATTACATCCAGAGATGTACAACCGCTCACTTCCATACAAAGAAAATGCAAAGGTATTATATTTTTTATTTCCAATTTTTACCCAGATTTTGGTTGTTTTTCCTAGTCTCTAAATAATATCGAAACTCTCCAAATCTGGGGAAAAATTTACAGCCAGAGTCTTGCAGTCCTGGAGTCATTGGACGAGCTTAGTAATTTCCTGCTCATGGAGTTCGTTTTGAACGTTAAGTTACTGTTACTGCCGCAAACTAAATTAGTTCAGTTTTCTCTTTGTTAGGCTACTAGTGCTGACTAAATTAGGCTCAAGACACAGTACAAGGGCTTTAAAAGGCGTCCAGTGCCCCAGAGTTACGGCAAGCAGCTCGGACTTCTCAACAAATTGGCTAATCTCCTTTTAAAATATAAAAATTTTTATTTAAAACGTCTATTTTATGATTTGTGTAAAATAATAATTGTGTATTAGGAGTGCGAAGCCTGCATTTACCATTATGCTAACTAGGCTATAGCCTGGGGCTCCTAGTTAAAAGGGGTTCTGTAATTCTCCAATAATATTTTTTGTTTGCCTCAAATAATTTAGTAATTTAATTCTGTATTTTCCTTTGTTTTTGTGAAACTTTTTTTGGAGAGACTCAATCGTTACTAAAATTTCGAAACTTCATTTTGAGCCGTTTGACCTTGAACAATCAAAAATATTCGCCTGTGGCGCTATTTCCTTAAAAAATGTTAGGCCTGTGATATTATTTTTGTCCCCTTACGAAATTTTCTGGTGGCCCCATGAGTTTGTCGGTTATCAACGCACCAGAGGAAACTGGATTTCATCTTGTTCGTAATCTTTTATACGTAGGCGTTCGGTGGGTTGTATATGTACTATGCAAAAATAGTTTATTTTTGCAATGATTAATAATCTCGTGATAACTGATAACAAAGTAGCAGAACAGTGAACAATTTGCGTCTGCTTCAAAGTTTAAATTTACCGCGTTTCAGCCTTGTTATGTCAACAAAACGTGATGTCATTTTTATTTGTCAATTGAAAAATTAGTAACTTTGAAATATAAAAAGAGTTGTTACTAGTTCGTTAGTGTTGTTGTTATTAATGTGATTAGTTTTATTTTTAATTTCCATTATTTATTTCATTATTAGCAGGCGTAAGTTGCATTTCCTAAGTTGTGGTTATGAAAGTTGCTGCATCAGCTAATAAAAACAACTGGTAACTCGTGAAGAACTACCAGCATTGCATTGCAACAACTTGTTAAACCAAACCGGGACGAGATAGTGAATGACTCACTGTACTTTGTAGTTAGATTAAGTAAATTTAAAATACGCCCTTCAAACAAAGAAAATGGCTTGGACGGGCTATCAACTTTATTTAGCTCTACTTATGGTAGTTACGGGTAGCATTAATACTTTAAGTACAAAGTAAGTTGCACATTAAACTCATCGCCGCCCCCCTGTTTAATCCCTTAACCTCATTTTTAGGTGGGCAGACCAACTTAAATCGAAGAGCCGCGACGGTACGGTGCGCCAATTCGATCACCCATTCTTCCAAGCCTCTTGCATGTTTCTAGGCGAAAGTCTCTGCTTCGTTCTCTTTAAAATACTATACAAAGTTTACAGTGCGAGAGATGTAAGTTGGCAAACGAGGTGAGGTGCACGATTGTTTATAGTTCGTTTTATGATTTTAGGACGGTTCGGAAGATGTTAATGAACTAACTAAAGGTAGTCGTAATTTTAGTCCGTTTAAGTTGTTTTTGCCTGCGATGTGCGATATGACCGCTACGTCGCTTATGTACATTGGCCTTAACTTAACTTACGCTTCGAGTTTTCAAATGTTTAGAGGTGCGTTCGGTTAGCTTAGTTAAATGCAATCTTATTGGGTAGTTTTTAGGTGCCGTAATCGTATTTGTCGGTTTACTCAGTGTCGGTTTTCTCGAACGTGTTTTGAAAAAACGTCAGTGGTTGGGAATCATGATGATAATAATTGGGCTCGCCGTGGTCGGTGTTGCCGATTTTGTTACTAAAGATACGAATGCGGATAATCATGGAAGAAACGATATTATTACTGGAGATTTGCTTATAATTACTGCGCAAATTATAACCGCCACTCAGATGGTTATCGAAGAAAAGTATGTCGCCGGTTTGGATATTCCTCCATTACAAGCAGTGGGTTGGGAAGGCATTTTTGGTTTTCTCGTTCTTGGAAGTCTTCAGATACCGTTTTACTATATCAAAGTTGGATCACCTTTTAGTAATAATGCAGGTGGCTCCTTAGAAGATGCCATCGACGCTATAGTTCAAGTTGGCAACAATTTTACGTTGCTCATTGCTATTTTAGGTAAAATAATTTTTTACAAAGAAATGTTTGTGCAATTTAAAACTGTTTAGGTACCGTTATATCGATCGCATTCTTTAATTTTGCCGGAATTAGTGTTACTAAGGAATTATCGGCCACAACTCGAATGGTTCTAGATAGTGTACGTACTCTTGTGATTTGGGTCGTTAGTTTACTTTTTATGGGACAACACTTTCATTGGTTGCAAGTAAGTTACATGAAGGTTGGCAAAAGAGTAATCTGCACCTCCTTCCCTCCATGTGCCACCCCACCGAGTGCAGCTTATTTTTTGTCACCTGCTATAATTAACTTCGGTAACATAAAATGATTTTATTATTATTACAGTTACTCGGTTTTATTGCCTTACTGGGTGGAATGTGCACTTATAATGGCATAACATTTACTGCGTGCTTTATAAAAGTAAGAAGTTTAATTACGAGTTTACGATACAGAAATTTGACTGAAGAAGTTGTGGAGAATAGAGCAGCTGATCAAGCAGACTCTGCTTAAATGTGGCAATTTCAATTTGTTTGTAGACTAAATGAGGGCTGTTCTGAATCTAAATTTATCTACTATTAATAAATTAAATGGCGGATAAAAGCTGATAATAATTCATAAGTTTTAAGACATATTTTATTACCTGTTAATTAACCTGTGTTTTCAAGTTAATTTTTTAATTTTTTTATTTATTTAAGATTAGTATTGTTACCTATAAACGGTTGAATTTTTTGTAGAGGTGCTCAAGCTATAAAATACTACATTGTAACAATGTTACTTTGCAGAGGATACTTTGAAAACTTCAGTAATTAAATATTAAATAAATAAAAAGTACAATAATTTGTTATAAAGACAGAGAGTGGTGCTTTTATTAATTTTATTTGCAAGCATAGTTTCTACATTGTTTTCTTTAGCGTTATTTATTAAAAAATAAATATTTTCGTATTGTCCTCAAAAAATTTTTTAATCCGCCCCTGTTAAAAATCTAAAATTCAGAAATATGTATCCCAGGTATAGCAAAATGGTTACTGGTAGAACTCGAAAAGTAATAAGAGCAAAATAAATATTAATAAATAGTTGTGACGTCACTACGCGCTTGTGGATATTGGGGAAATACCTAGTTTTAAAAACTTTATTTTGAACCTTATCTTATTATTAAAGTTAGATATAAAAGAAGATAATATATGAGTAAAATGAACTCTAAAAAGTTGCATAGAAAAAATGGAAAGCAAATCTACCATCAAAGTAAAGAAAATTATTCTAATACCTAACTCTAAAAATGTTTAAATATGTACTTTAGGCACATGTAACGCTCTATTTTTGCCCCAGTTCTATTTGTTCTAAAATGCAAAATTTTCCAGCTACAATCTCTGCGGATCCTAATTCTTATCAGTTCTCGTTTTACCATTCTAACTCTCCTGGCATATATTTATCAATCAGGCTTTGATAATAAGGCCAAAGTTTTTCAATATCAGGAACATTTGTACTTTTTGTATACAAATCGTACTTGCTATAAATAAAAAAATGGATTATTTATTACTACACATTGCCAAGTAACTAGATTCGTTTTATCGCCCCAGCGAAATAAAAACAAAAGAGCGCTTACTTAAATATGTTCACCCATTTCTTCATTTCGACGTCTTTTTCGTTTTGTAAATGTTCGTAGTCGCCCGCCGAATGCCACGGATAAAAACTATGGTAACGGATCATGCAAAGGGCTTCTTCCGGAAGGGTTGTTTTGTTATGTTTTAAAACTTGATATAAGTATTCGTCATGGCCCCAAGACAAATTTAGATTGTCCAAACCGCAGTTCTCTTCGTACATTCCATTTTTAGTTCTGGAAACTTTTTTATTTGTTTTTGTTTTCATAAATAGTAAAAACAAATGCCGCAATTGCACTTGTTTTGTATATAGTTTGCGAAATAAGAGACGCAATTGATCTACTTACGTATATAATGGTTGTTTACCGTCGGGGTTGTCAACGAAAGAAGTTTCTCGGTATACAATATTTTTGCTCCACTCGCAACCGACTACGAAAGTATCACCGACGACTGCCCATTGTGGTTCGTCATAGAAGGCCATCACCTGTAAACGTGGTATAAATTTGCGATCTAATAGTCTTATTTTTACAGTCCATTTTACTTATACTTATATTGTTCATAATAAAAGAAATAAATTTTCCCCATCCCTCATATTCTCATATACGCGGATACGCGAATATTAATTGCAAATAACCAACACTCAAAATTTACCTTTCCCAAATCGTGTATTAATCCTGTTAGATGAAACCAATCTAAGTCTGGAAAATCTGCTCTAATCCGTTCTGCGGTTTGAAAAGCATGAATTATATTGGGAATATCCACGTCGGGATCACTCTCATCAACCAAATCGTTTAACTTTTCTAAAGCATTTTTAATGGTCGATTCAAAATGCGAAAAGCTTAGCCATTTGTCTTTTTGACCTGTAATTTTGAATTTGTTAGTAAAAAATTAAAAAATGGGGCTCAGCCGGGATTTGAACCCGGGACCTCTCGCACCCAAAGCGAGAATCATACCCCTAGACCACTGAGCCGCGCAGATTTTTTATTGATTGTACTGTCTTATTAGTGATTTTGCCTAATTAAAATGTTTTCAAAAATTACCTTTTACAAAATCGACCGTTTGATTTGTATGCATTTCGTGGTACGTTTTTCTAACTCTTTCTTTGATGGGGTCCGTTTCGTCGATGGAATAATCGCGAAACTGCCCCAATGGTTTATCATTGAATGCAAGCTCTGGCCTCAATAATTCTGAGGGGTCGATTACTTTAATTTGTTTTGTGGTCTGTAAAAAATTTTGATGTTAATAGTTAATTGTAAATTGGAGTAAAACACGTAAATTTAATGTAACTAAATTATTTGAGTAGTTTGTTTGAGCGTTACGGGCGAACCTGTTAATTGTAATTGTAAAAGCCAAAAGCAATCTCAATAATGACGCTTTATTTTCTCCCCAAAGTTAATTTTCATCGATTTAAATTTGTTCCATTTAACGCAAAACGCGCAAATTGTATTTTTGGTAATTTGTTTAAATGCGAAGCAACAATTTTTTTAATGTGATAAGCAAAAACTTACCAAAATTCTCATGGTGATTCTTCTCGTTTGTCGATTATCTTTTTTTTACTTAAACAGTTGGTTAGCGCTTTCGATTTTTCAAAAACAAATGAATTCGAAATAATCGCCTTCAACTTTTTATCGCGATTTATATACGAGACGATTAAAAATAATTCATCAGCAGAACCACCACATTAAAGTAAAACGCTATTAATTTATGATTTTGACGTATTTCATTGTGATATACAGATATACTTCTCTTAAATTTTTGTTGAAGATGATAAAAACGTGATTTAAATGTTAAAGGTCGTAAGTGTTTATAATTAAGTAATAAATTTTGTTTGTTAATCGATTAAATTTTCCTTAATAATTGAACTTAATATTTTTATTAAGGATGCACCTTTTTCTGCACGTGAGTGTTTCATAGTTCAGGGGCTTTTCCTTTAATTTTAATGGTTTTACAAGTATTTTGATTAAAAAAGAGCGCACTGTAAAGCACGGGAAGAGTGATAAAATGCTTAATAAGAGAGAAAAAAATATAAAACCAGCATTACTCTAATAAAATTAGGGGCGCGATCCTCCTGGGGCCTCAATTAGATTTTGTTGATGGACTGTTATGTAGAGCTTTTTTCTTTTTTTGAATGTTCCTACTTTTGATTTCGTCTTCTGAAACTTTTGATGTCTTATTTTAGACTACAAAAGTAAGCTCTGCGTTCTGCCACTTTTAAGTGTAACAACAGCTTTGCTCTGCATCCCTGTCTGTCTGATTTATAAATTTCTTCCGTATCTCGATCCTCCGATTTTTACAAGCGCCTAGCACCTTCTATGATTCTAATATATTTTCTATTGATTCGTTTTCTCGAAATTCTGAATAAACTGTTTACTGCGTACTTTGTCCAAGAGGCTCGTTGTAATCGATGAGACATCATAATGGCAAGGACGTCTCGGTTCATGTCCAATACATCTTTGCACGACCACGTTTGTGTACAAGACGTTGAATTTTAGTTGGCGACTCGTCCGGACCTAGGGCTTTTCCTCATGTTAATTTCCATTATCACTATTCATCCTGGAGTTCATCCTACTAGTGGGATGGTCGAAATCTATTGGTACGGGAGGCTGCTTGGAGGATGTACAATGGGCTCGAGTAAGTGACCTCAGTGCAGGGAGCTATTCTCTCCCTAAACGATTCACATCCAGATCACCATTAAAGATCATTTCTTTGTCATCTTCCGAAAGTTCTTTTGTACATTCATCCAACTTTTTATCTATTTCGTTCTGAGCGCATCTCTCATTAGTTTCAAGAGCTTCTAGACTTCTTGATTCTGCAGATGGGGGATATTTATGTGATGTGTTCATTTGGGTGCTGCAAAACCTTCATATTGAGGGTCTTTCAGCAGCTACTTGCCCAAATACAGTGGCCAGCCTTTATGTATGTTTGAGAAAATTCTCGAGAGTGTGTTTGGCAATTCATCCTCAATTTCACCAGCACTTACTTTTAAGCTTCTGTTTATTATGGAAATTTAATTTAGAATTCATCTGATGCAATTTTCCCGAGCTAAGTTTCCAACATTCGAATACCCACTTAAGGATAATATGCATTCGCTTTTAATTGCTGATGTTTTGATATTAGTAATAATGCAAATGGCAAAATGACCAAAATGTATAATAACAAACTGCAAATATGTAAATTAATTTTGCAAGTTCTATTATATCGTACATACATATGTATCAACGTATTTAATGTGTTTGAAAATTTTTGATAACACAATGGCGTGTACAGTACGTACATATCCATAAATTAAAATTCTACTTAATAATTTACGATGTCATTTTAAACGAATTCAGTATTGTACTTTTTTTGCTTAAAGTTTGAAAAGAAACATTTTGAATTATAGATAACGGTTTTAATTAAAGTGCCTTTTATAATGAGATGTTTAATTAAAAATTTATTTTTTATGCGCTATACTTATTACAACAATTGCAATTACTGGCATCGATCTGTACATTCGAATCCACAATCCAAGATTATCACCACTGCATTATTATTAGTAGTTTTGGTTAGTAGGCACCATTCACTCGTCTTGATCAGAGCTGGCGTAAGCAATCCCATGGACACTGAGCACTGGACACCTTTCATCAATCGCCGAGAGTCGTATTTCCCATTGAAGCCATTAAAAAGTGCAGATAATCTGAAGAGTTCAATTGTTAAGCCCTAGCTCTTTTCAAAAGGGCAAAGTTGACGATTTTAATTATTATCCCCTTCTCCAAGCTTATAGAAAAGATGCTTATTTGTAGAGTTAGCCAGCTTTTCTCAAGACTCAACTTATTCAATATTTTATAATATTATAAATATTATATAAATATTTTTGAACTGATGCGATCGATATGTTTTAGATGCTTGGGTTTACAAGATATGTAATAAGCAAAGTTAAGCGAAGGCGTGAATCACAACATTTTATTCAGAAAACTTCAGAAGTACGGAGTCAGGGGGACCGTGCTTGATCCTCGGCCTATCAACTATCTTACTGGCCGTTCGCAGTCGCCATTGTATCAAACAGCGGAGTTTCTTTCGCATTACGAAGTCACTAGATTAGGTTGGGTGTTCCTCAAGGTAGTATCTTGGGGCCTCTTTTATTTATTATGTGCATAATTGACTTCCTACTGGCCTTGAGAAACTTTCCGCATAAAATTCTTAAACTTGTGGATGACTCTACGTTTCCGCTTTGTCTGATAATTTTTCTGAATTAAAGATACGTTTAGGACATTAATTTGGACTTGATATGAACAATGAAAAAATTGAGTACCTTATGGTGTATAGAAACGTGAAACGACACGCCTAATAAGACTGTCTACAGCCATGTTTCAGAAGAGTGGAAAAAGAACTCCTTCTTGAGGATTGAGGAGAGCTTCTTGTTGCAATGTCTCTTGTGCATGGCTCTTAAACATTATTTACGTGAACTGTCTTTCATTTAGCATAACCAGGTTCTTTCAGAGAAGATGCGAGTCCTTGGCAAATAATATTTTAGAGGTCCCCCTAAGGTCCGGCTTTACCTTAGAATAGCGCTGCAGGCGCAGATTCTTCATTTTTCAAGGTCAAACGGCTTTAAATTGTTACGATTTTTTCCTAATCCTGTCACGATCGCAAGAACGTAGGGGTGATAACGGTGATTCCGTGGTTGCACAGCGGAGAGTTGGCTATTCACGTCGACGTATTGTGGGGTTCATTCAAACCAATATTTAACGTTTGTTTTCACCAATCGCAACCCATCGCTAAACGGGACCCGGCTTTATTTCTTTTCGCTTCGCTACTTGTCTACCGGTGTCCCGGGCGTCCGTTCAGAGGATTGACGTGTTTATTTACTGTTTACTTAGCCGCCTTCTGCAGGAGGTAAGTGGTTTTTTGTCGTGCTTGTTCACTGTTGTCACCACCTTTTCTCACGAGAGGCCGTGGCCCGCGGGCCACGAGATTGGACGTAATCCACGCCGCCCCGAGCCCGGTTGGTATACGTACATAGGTCACCAACACGCACACCAAGAAAAGCCACCCTTGGAGGCTAGGCTAGGTTAATTTGTTATATCGTTAGTGAACTTCGTTGGGGTGTATTTATAAATTGTTACAGCCGCATTATTTAATTGTTCCATTTCTTTTGTATTTAATTGTTTATAATTTCTAATCAAGCTGCCGTTACCCCCCCCCGGTGCTCAGAAACCAACTGGGGGTTCTAGGAGCTAGGTTGCTTGACGACCAACAAAATGAAATTTAGAAATTTTTTGATAGTGTCTTCAAAAAAAGTTTTACGGGGATTTGACCATTGAATTTTTTTCTATTCTTCCTCATTTCTATCTTTGCCTTCTCATTTACAATTGTCTAACATATTGAGTTTGTAAGTTGAGGTTCTTAATATTGCGTGGCCCGTAGCGCCAGCCCCTCTGTCTCTCCTCCTCCGACTGATAGGGCCTGAAAATAACCACAATCTTCGGTTAAGCTTAACGTACGGTACACCAGTTTTACAGATGGCGCAATTATGCAAAGTGACAGAAAATTGCATGTTGGTTCTCTCCGACAAATTTGGCTACTTTTGACAAAAGTGTCAAATTTTAAGGTTAGTTTCTGTCGAAATATGAAAAATGCAGTTGCGTACTTGTTTTATATACGTTTTACAGAAACATGAGAAAGAAGTTGATAAATACTTACAATGAATGGAATATGTTTTTTGCTCCAACGAAATTACTACCTTTACTGTCATTGCGTGTCTCAACTCTTAATAAAAAGAGCACTGTCACAAAATAGCATTTAAGGACTCTAGTTGAGACGGGCGTAGAATTTACGTCGTCGACAGGTATTATAGATTTAAATTTAAACGCTTAACTAATATCTTTTAAAATAGACTTGGGACTTTTTGTCACATTTCAATTTGATTTGAAGCGAAATTGTTAAAATTTCCCTTTTAATGCTAATGGAGAGTGGTCAAAAGTTGAATCCGCCTAGAAGGCTATGAAACTTTATAGTTTCAAAAACAATAATATAGTTGCAAGCATGATGTGTCACTTTCGTATACGTTTATTTAATTTATTAGCCCTTTAAATATTAACGATTTTGAAAATGTTATTATAAATTATGACGTTAAATAGTTAAAATTATTCAAACGAATTTTTCGTACCTAACATTTAAAGCTAGATATTCGTTAAATTTGAAAATTTAATTTGAAATGAGATAATTTGACAACTAAATGACAGAAAGTTAATAAAAATTCGAGTGACTTAACTTTAGTCATATTGTACCTGTCTGTTAGTAGTGAATAATTTCATTTCTATTCTAACGAAATCACATTTGCTCTCTTTATGTTTTGAAAAACATTCTCGAGCATTCTCTCGAGTTCCAATAAGTTCTACACGAACTACCTTCAATTCACAATTGATTTTGAACTCTGTAACCTACTGGCGATATTCCACACGGTATGGACGGACAGATGGTGACTGTTGACTGTGCGGACGCTTTTGGACTTTAGTAACGCTTTTAACTCTGTGGACTTTGGCATTCTTTCGTGTACTTATTTTAAAGACGTTACACTTCGACGAGACTGTTCTTACCTGATTCACTCGTACCTCTGTGGGAGTCAACAGAAGGTTTCCACGAGGGCTGGGGAATCTGCCAGGCGTGCTGGTGTGCCTCAGAGCTCTATTCTTGGGCCAATACTGTTCTCTATCTTTATTAACTCTATTTCTGACTGTCTTCAGCATTGCTTTTATCACTTGTACGCCGACGACTTACAGATCTACATTCATTCGTCTCCAAACGACATTTGACAAACTATTGATTTACTAAACGACGACTTACGTAGAATACTCTGCTGGACTAAATCTTTCGGACTTAAAGTAAATGCCAAAAAATCTAGCTGCATAATTATTGGAAACGCTATGCAAGAATGCAAGTTAATAAAATTGGTATGCATAACCTGAGTAGTGTCGAGGTTGACAATGATATTATACCATACGTAACTGCAACAAGAAATTTAGGACTGACGCTTCACCAAAACCTTAACTGGAAATCTCATTGTAAACTTGGGTCCCAATCTGTGTTTTTAAAACTTCACTCTCTTCGACGACTGCAAGACACTCTTCCTACTCATCTTAAACGTTCTTTAATCTTAATACTAGTCATCCCTGCCATCGAATATTGCGATATTGTTTACTCTGATTTATTTTTGGAACTCTCCCACTAAGTTAGAAATGCTTCAGAACACCTGTATAAGGTGTGTTTACAATCTGCGAAGGTACGACCACGACCCAATTCCGAACTCAGCCATCTCTTCTAACCCTCAATCGAAGAAGAGATCTTCACATCCTTTCTCCTTTATTTCGAGTTCTCAACTCTGGTGGTTCCGCGTATCTCCGATCCAAATTCTCGTTCCTTTCTGGTCGTGATCTCACTACAAGGCCTGCTAACAACTTGCTTCTTTCTATTCCTGTTCATCGCACTAATTACGTTACAAATTCCTTCACCGTTCGAGCGACTCGTCTTTGGAACGGGTTGTCTGCCGAGATTAGATTACCAAACTCTATGGATAGTTTTAAACGCGAAGCCGTCGTAAGCCTAAAAATTTTTTAATTTCTTTACAATAATAGGTGAAGACGAAACCCAATACGACTTTTGTTTTCTGACTTTTTTAATTACATCATTATTCTACCTCATCTAGTACCGGATTATCCAGGAGTTGTTAACGTAGGATCTGTAGAAGGCGAGTTATTTGCACGAAATAGAAAAAGTCGCTTTTAAACAGCTCCCCCTCCCCTCTCTAGAATCCACCCTCCGGGACTTTTAGTATGTGGTACTCCAGTATGCCATCTATTTATCTAATATAATTGGGCTACTATTGAGAGATATTTACAAAAAAAACGAATTTTCGCCTTTTGTCTTTGAATAAAATTTTTAGCACAAGTGGGATCGATGGGGACTTTTGACATTTCATTTGTAATAGTGTATTTAAGGTCTACACCAATTTTTAGCTTTATGCGAATTTTTCCAAAGAGTCGTCTCGTAAACAAATTTACTTTAACCCTTTCTCTGCTATTTCCCTTCTCTTATATTTCGAAAAGAGTTACACTTATGGCAAACTTCATATAACAGAGCTTGTAGCTAATAATGTTTTCTATAACTTTTATAATAACATTCATTAACCTGCGATCTATAGGAGCCGGGAGGCGAGTTATTTGCAAGAAATAGAAAAGGTTGATTTTAAACAGCTCCCTCTCCCCTCTCTTGCACCCCACTCTCCGGGACTTTTAGTATGTTGTACTGCCGGTTCTAATAAACAAGTACACCAATTTTCAAAACTCCTGGATGTTTTCCCCTCAAGTGCTATCCATTTATCTAATTTGCCTGGATTAATATTGACAAAAACCGATTTTTCGACCTTTGTCTTTGAATAAAATTTGTAGCACAAGTCGGATTGATGGGGACTTTTGACATTCCATTTGTAATAGTGTATTTAAAGTCTACACCAATTTTCAGCTCTATGCGAATTTTTCCGAACTTTCCACGATTTTTTGTCTAAGTTGGCTGGACTATAGTGGTTTTGGCTGACTTGTGGTTGGTTATTATTTGTAGAGCCTTTGCATTCTGCAATCCAGTGACCTTATAGCAATCGATGTGGAATATTAATATAAACAAAACTAATAAAATAAACCCCTTATTTTGGGCCACCTCCCATCGATTTCACGTAATATTAAAGAGGCTGAGACCAAATTTCATCAAAATTGGATAATTTTTGTTTTGCGGTATTACTCGCAGACACACACCCTGACAGTCTTATTGAACAAGAAAATTTTTTTACAATTTTGGATTCATGGGGACTAATTTATTTATTTTTCGATGACTCCTTTTTGAAAGTAGACAAAGCGACGAATTCAACGGAAAAGTAAAATGAAAATTGACGTAGAGCGCAGTACTTATAATTATTTTAATTTTAATTTATTTAGGTTTTACTGGCACGTTACGGTAAAAGTAGAGAACATTAATATTGTGAAGTCGTATAATGATAGCAATTATTTATTAACGAAATATTTTAGTAGTAGAAACAAAAGGTTATACTACTACTACTTTTATTTTCTCATTTTCCACACATAGGTACATATTATCAACAGAAAACATGTCGAAAAATAGAAAAACAGTAGCCAAAACTCGGTTCATAAAATTTTGTTAGGTGACAGCTTTTTTGAAAAGAAAAAACCTAAAAGCTTTTGGTCTCTTTGACATTTAAATTAAGTCCAAATTTTCGGGACTAACATTTTTTCTGAAATGGACAAATAAAATAAAAATATCGCTTGTTATTATTTACAAAATAGGGAAGTAACTAAATGGAAATATTCAGTTTGTAATTGAACTAATTGTAATTGTAACATTATTCTATTACTCTGCAGTAACACAAGTACACTACAACAGTATAATATGGATATGTCAAACATTTGCATTGTTATGAAATGAAAACACGACGACTGTAAAGCAATTTCTCACTTTGCCTGAAGGATTTTCAAAAGGGGTTTCAAAAAAACGATCACTCGGCTTTAATTAAGTTACATCATAAAATATACAAGACATTTTTTTTATTTGTTTTAAGGTTAAACAATTTTCAATTAGTCAAAAAAATTAATTTGGAATTGTAATTAAAATTATATAATTTAGTAACGTTTTAAGTTTTTACTTCTGCATTATGTGTCTCCTTTCGATTTGTTGTTAGGACGTGTTGATGGAAAATTGTTAATTTTCTAATTTTGGCTTTTCTTTTGAAAATATTCGCCTCACTTATCTTTTATTTTTTTAACTTTCTCCACCGGTGCCCTTTTCTTGCCGTTTGCTAAAAACATTAATTGGGCGATTTATACTATGCTCTCCACTCCACTCTCCACTTTTTTATCGCAAAAGTTTGTTTGTGAAGCACAAAATTTTGACTTCGCGAACGTCGGGCCAACCCAATTTAATTGAATTCCCCAATGAAGTGTTAGATTTACGTATATTTACCGAGTGTTAAAATAAAATAAATATTTGCGTATTTATACCTGTTATAAGAGTTACAGGCCCTTCGGGCTTTTGCAAAGTAACTTTATTTTCTCTTCCTCCTTTTGCAATGTCGATTCCATAGCCAACCTTATAAATAGGTAAAGGGATGACAGTCGAAGAAACGGCAACTAGGTCTAATCAAAAATGGAAACAATCGAAACCGCACCTTTTTTTTTCTATGAAAATTAAATTTATTACATACCTGGTTCTAATTTCAAATTTTCGTTTAATTTGTACATGGTCGGATGAGCGTAAACTGCCATTAAAAATACGAAGAAAAACAAAAGCCCTCTAAATAACATTTTTATTTTAAAATAAAAGGAAATTAAAAAATTAGGAAATTGTCGAGTCAAGTGTAAGTTTTTACTAAAGACTAAAATACGCAATTTCTTGATGACTTGATGTGCTGTGATCTAACTTATGGGCAAACAACAAATTATTGTTCGTGAAAATAGTAGGAAATTATTAACAATAATTACCTGTTTCGCCTTTTATCCATTGAGGGAAAGTGGTTTGCATGAGCGATTCAACCTACATTTTATTGCAAGATGATTTTTATTCTATTAAAATTTGTCGTGTATTTTTGTCTTTACTTCTGTAAAAATTTTCGTCTTAAGTAGACGGAGATGGAGACTGTTTGCTGGTATTAAATATTCGCGATTTGTTATTAAATTGCCATTATACTTCCAGGGACAAACGACAGGTGAATTATACGTATTTTAATTAAATCAGGGCCGTATTGGCGTTTATGTAAATTTCACTTTTTCGTTGACTTCCTACACAAAAAGTTCTGTCCCATAAGCCGTTTTTAATTTGAAAACGTCGTAGAGAGCTAAAAGGGCAACATTTAACAAGAAAAAGTTCTACCCAGCGAAAAATTGTTGTAGTACATAATAAATAAGTGATAATAAGTTGCATGGTTTAGCCCAATCAAATTGCACAAAAATATGGCATTTAAGGCCGGTCGTCCATTTATACGACATGTCGTATACGACATGTCCGCGACATGTCGTATCATTTTTAAACCTGTGTTTATTAATTGAGATTCGTACACTTGACAGACAAATTATTTCTTGTTTTCTTGGTTAAAAAATGATACGACATGTCGTATAAATGGACGACCGGCCTAAGGGAAATAAATTCAAGAGTTTTGAAAATTGGTATGGTTGTTCGTTGAAACCTTATGGTACAACATACCAGCTGCGTAGGGGAGAGCTGTTTATAGGTGACTTTCCCTGGTTTTTTGCTTATATCTCCGTACCTATTAACCCTAGGAAAAATTTATTTATATACAAAATTAAAGTAGATAGAATTTCCTACAAAATTGGTTCTATTTATTTTTTCCACAAGTTAACCCTTTTTCAGATATAGCGCGGATAAGCGGTATACCGCTGTACGTAAGAAGCGTAAATTTCATGAAACGAATCAACTAACAAACTTATCCACTGATGGACAATCCGGCATTGCATGAGGTACAATAAAGGAGTAATTAAATATTTCTGCAAATAAAGATCGTGTTAGGTTTCGTGAAGAGATTAAAGAACACTTTTGTTTGAAATTGTAAAATTAGTGAGCGCTCTATGAAACTTCAGAAGCTTCTTATTCAAAACTTGAAGGTATGATAAAGATTTACTATATCACATCTCATTGAATAAGTACGTAGTTAAAGGTATTTTAAAACAAACGTCGTGCCAGGTTCGTCCTCACCTATTGTAAAGAAATTTTAAAAAATTGTTTGAAATTGTAACATTACTGAGCGCGCTATTAAACTTCAAAAGTTTCTTATTCACAACTTAGAGCTACGATAAAAAATTTGTTTAAAAAAATCTTTAACTTCGTCCTTATTCTCTACGTAATGTGATATAGGAAATCTTTATCGTATCTCTAAGAAGTTCTCGCTAATGAGAGAAACAAGACTAAGCTCATTAATTTGCTGTTTCAGAAATTGAATAAGGAGAATATTGAAACAACAACAGCTGAGGAGTATGCTGATACGGTTGTCTGTGCTAATACTGTCATTGTTCGATGTGGACTTGACAAAGCATTAACTCAATATGAAAGCTGAACGTTTTATTGTCATATCGTCGCTAAAATTACGCTCAACTGAGGTCTTGGTTGAAACTCTGTGTTTTTACTCAGCATGAGAAAAATAAATAAGGCCTTTTTGTAGGAAAATTTGTGTACTTTAGTTTTGTATAGACATACATTTTTCGTAGGATTCATAGTTACGGAGATATAGGCAAAAACGAAGAAAAGTCTTTCAGCAGCCCCCCCCCCCTCACCCCCGCCCGTCCCTACCACCCAGGACTTTTAGTATGTTGTACTGCAGGTTTCAACGAACAACCACACCAATTTTTAAAACTCTTGGATTTATTTCCCTCAATTTGTCTAATTTGACTGGGCTAATGGGAAATGGTACGTTTTAACAGTTTTCTGCAAATATCTCGAGAACCATGGGTCTAGCGCAAACATTGTTAGGTACAAAATTAATTTAAATTAAATTTTTAACAAAAAAGGTTCTATGCATTTTTGTGCTCCAGACAAGGGCTACCGAGATACGGAAAGGGCAAAATGGCATTATTTTTCAGTTTGGTAAAAAAAGTTTGTATAACATACCGCTTCTATATCTCCGTAACCCTTGTTCGGAGCACAAAAATGATAATGACTTTTTTTGTTTAAAATTTAATTTAGATTAAGTTTGTACATGATAGTGTTTGCACTAGACCTTAAGGTTCTCGAGATATTTGCAAAAAAGTATTAAAACTGTTTTATCCCCTTTCTACCCCCCACCATCAAAAACTCGACGTTACAGGTCGTGCAACTTTTGATTACTTATTACAAGGGGGGCACAGAAAAATTTGCCGCAAGGCAAAACTTTTTTTTTTGGTTTGGTTTTCGAAAATTGGAAAAATTTCCACTTTACGACGTTTTAAGCTGCCGAGTTAGAGCAAAATTGGCTACAGGGAGGTCGAGATAATTTTAACCAATACTATTTTTGGCCTCAAATTATAAACTTTGAATTTCTTGTAATTTTGATGTACTTATTCGAAAATATTTATTAGATATAAATAAACTTGCCAGGTAAGTTGTACCATCATACCATCTGCTTTACTTCGATAAGCATATTTGCACGTGCGACCGAACCCGATAATATTTAAAAATATGTTATACAAAATACCTAATAATCTTCGAATTTGTTTCAACTCAAATTTTTAATAGTTCAGTATATCATTGAACTCGCTTTTGGTTATGTGCTCTTAGTGCTCGCGTGCTCGCGTTTGGAATTGTCTTTTGCCATTTGGGCCGTTTTCCAAGAAGTTTGAAGTTAAATTTCCGCTACTTCGTGAAGGTAAGACTTTTTACGTATTACGTTATTACAAAATTTTAAGGGCTATTATTTTTTTACTACCGGTGCTTGTGACAAATCTTCCGTACACCACTTTTTTAGTTCTTATCGATTTGCTCCTCTGTAGGGAGAGCTCCTGAGCGTACTATTGTTTAGTACTATTTCCGATATTTGTTTAAATTCTTTGAGAGCTCAAGTAGCTTCCAAACGTACGTGAAATATTTTAAATAAAAATAAATAAATACGAAACAACGGGAAATTAATAGAAACGAACGTAAATCGAGTCAACGTTAAATTTGGTAAATTAACTAAAATCTTAATATTAACATCTTCTCAGTTGTAAATGGTAAATTGATCTTAAATTGTAAGCCACTTAATATGTAGATTATAATGCTGAAATGTGTCTCCAATGAAGGATTAAGCACATACTAACCATAGTTATCATTTCAATTAGACTTGCTATAATTACATACCTTAGATGTAATGCGTCCCTGACGTGTGTACTGTGTAACCTAATACGGATTGCGGATTTTGTGGGTATGTATACATCTTTAGGTATGCAGTTAGACAGAAAATTTATTGAATTTAACTAACTAAGTAATTCCAATTATTATTATTAACATCAGCACGAATATAATATTATTACATCTGCCATTTTAATAAAACACAAAATGTTTATAATTAACATTTAAAAACAAAACAAAATTGCGCTTGTTTTATTTTTGTAAATTTTGTTTTAATTATAAATTTTTATTTTCATTGTTCAACTTATTTTGAAAGCTGGTCCAGTTAACTTAAAAAAATGTCTAACTCGAATATTGTTGGGCGAAACTGTAATGCGATCAAGAATGAAGAGCCTCCGGGCAGTTGGACGTAACGCTGATTTTTTATTGATTATATTAGCGTTCGCAATATCTTTGGAAAACACTGACGATTACGAGAAGTATACGGGATTTTAGGGAACTTTTAGTATGTTCTTACGAAAGTTGATTACGCGGTTTTGAATTTAAAATTTGTTTGTTGTTGATCCAATCGCCGTATTTTCAAATACGTACACTTTTTTGAACTTTTTTAATTAGTAACTAGATTGTTGTGTGTTTGTAATTAATTTGTGTTGCTATCAGGTTTTTTCTCTTGTTGCCTTTTGTTTAACTACCTACATCAAATCTTTTTACTCTTTAATAATAAATTAATTAAAGTGCCGTTAGATAAACATTCAAGAGAAACAAAAAATTTCTCTTGCTCATTTACGATGGTTTATTGAAGAATTATTAAATAATTAAAACATGTAGGTACTTTCTGTTTAATTAAGTTCGTTTTTGTTTAAATAAATTACACGGGAAATTGATTGTTGTACTATAACCATAAACCAATTTCAGTTTGTGAGCTCGAGAAATGAGAGTTCTTCTTGGCTTAGCCGCTACGTTCGATACGTTGTAATTAAATTTCAATGCGCTCTAGCACCTAAATCATTCGTCTAACGTAAAAAATCTTAGGGACATAATTCGTAGAAAATTTAATTTAGTTTATTTTGGTATGGCGCCACTTTTGTCCAAAAGTGCATAGTTTTTGAGTTATACGCTAAAAACTAGAACAAAACAGTTTTTTGGCGGAATTTAAAATTTTTGCTCAACTTTAAAACGCGCTCTTGCTCCTAGTCCTAAACCGTTTTTCCGAAAAAAAAAATGTAAGAAACATAATTTGTAAAAAAATTTAAGTAGTTTAATTTCGTATAGAAACACTTGATTAAACAATTGATTAATTTTGGAGTTATAAGCGAAAAACTAAAAAAAACAGTTTTTAATTGATTTTAGAATTTTTGTCCAACTTAAACGAGCTATAGTGCCTAAACCGCTCGTCTAAAGAAAAAAACCTAAGAAACATAATTTGTAGAAAATTTAATGTGGTTTACTTTTGTATAGAACCACTTTTTTCTAAGTTTGTGTAATTTTGCAGTTATAAGCGAAAAACTAAGAAAAACAGTTTTTGACTAATTTTAGAATTTTTGTCCAACTTAAACGAGCTATAGTGCCTACACCGCTCGTCTAAAGAAAAAAACCTTAGAAACATAATTTGTAGGAAATTTAATGTGGTTTACTTTTGTATAAAACCACTTTTTTCTAAGATTGTGTAATTTTGCAGTTATAAGAGAAAAACTTAAAAAAACAGTTTTTGACTGGTTTTAGAATTTTTGTCCAACTTAAACGAGCTATAGTGCCTAAACCGCTCGTCTAAAGAAAAAAACCTAAGAAACATAATTTGTAGAAAATTTAATGTTGTTTACTTTTGTATAGAACCACTTTTTTCTAAGATTGTGTAATTTCGCAGTTATAAGCGAAAAACTAAGAAAAACATTTTTTGACTAATTTTAGAATTTTTGTCCAACTTAAACGAGCTATAGTGCCTAAACCGCTCGTCTAAAGAAAAAACCTAAGAAACATGATTTGTAGAAAATTTAATGTGGTTTACTTTTTTTTGTATAGAACCACTTTTTTCTAAGATTGTGTAATTTCGCAGTTATAAGCGAAAAACTAAGAAAAACATTTTTTGACTAATTTTAGAATTTTTGTCCAACCTAAACGAGCTATAGTGCCTAAACCGCTCGTCTAAAGAAAAAAACCTTAGAAACATAATTTGTAGGAAATTTAATGTGGTTTACTTTTGTATAGAACCACTTTTTTCTAAGATTGTGTAATTTTGCAGTTATAAGCGAAAAACTAAGAAAAACAGTTTTTGACTAATTTTAGAATTTTTGTCCAACTTAAACGAGCTATAGTGCCTACACCGCTCGTCTAAAGAAAAAAACCTAAGAAACATAATTTGTAGAAAATTTAATGTGGTTTACTTTTGTATAGAACCACTTTTTTCTAAGATTGTGTAATTTTGCAGTTATAAGCGAAAAACTAAGAAAAACAGTTTTTGACTAATTTTAGAATTTTTGTCCAACTTAAACGAGCTATAGTGCCTACACCGCTCGTCTAAAGAAAAAAACCTAAGAAACATAATTTGTAGGAAATTTAATGTGGTTTAATTTTGTATTGAACCACGTTTTTTAAAATTGTGTAATTTGCAGTTATAAGCGAAAAACTTAAAAAAACAGTTTTTGACTGGTTTTAGAATTTTTGTCCAACTTAAACGAGCTATAGTGCCTACACCGCTCGTCTAAAGAAAAAAACCTAAGAAACATAATTTGTAGGAAATTTAATGTGGTTTAATTTTGTATTGAACCACGTTTTTTAAAATTGTGTAATTTTGCAGTTATAAGAGAAAAACTTAAAAAAACAGTTTTTGACTGGTTTTAGAATTTTTGTCAAATTTTAAATCTCTGTAGCGTCTTAACAGTTTGTCTGAAGAAACAATTTAACAAACATAAATTGTAGCGTATTGAATGTGGTTTAATTTTGTATAGAACCATTTTTTTTCTAAACTTGTGCAGTTTTGTAGTTATAAGCGAAAAACTAAAAAAAACAGGTCTTGACTGATTTTAGAATTTTTGTCCAACTTGAACGCGCTATAACGCTTAAACCGCTCGTCTAAAGACAAAAACTGAAGGAATATAATTTGTAGAAAATTTAAAGCACTTTATTTTTATACCTAAGCATTTTCTTCAAAAAATGCGCAGTTTTCAAGTTATAAGCGAAAAATTGAAAAATAGCATTTCTTTTGCAAGTTTTCGCAGTTTTCTCAAAATGTATTACTTTTACGAGGCGAAAAAGTTGAAATTCGGATTTAGCACCCCCAAAAGACATAAAAACGATAGAGAAAAAAACCTTCAATATTTTTCCCCCTGACCCAACTACCATTTAGCTGTATTATTATGTACTGGTAATCTCTAAAAAAAATTGAAAACGAAATCGAACGTGAATAAAAGGTACTATTTTAGAGGCCTCATTGGCTTACATATTACTAAGTGCCCCAAAAACGTACTTGAGATCTTGAACAACGCACTAATGAGGTCGACACCGTCCATAAGGCTCCGACTAAACGTTAATGACACTGACGAACTACTAAACCACCGACGAGAAGCTTCATTGTAGAAAAGATTTTCAGTAATGTGATGAAAAGTCCTATTAACATTACTACGAGCGCAGATTTATATTTTAAACAATACACCATTAAAAGTCAAAGAAAGTCTTATTCTTTTAAAGAAAAATATACTCGTATACTATTTCTTTTATTAAAAAGGCAGTAAGAGAAAATAAATTGTAATAAAAATAAAAATGTTGCCTTTGATCCGGTGCAGAGAAGAAAACTTGCATTAATTTTAAAAAGCTCAAACTGATACCTATCGTTCATTTTTAAGATGTTTTATATAAATAGTAGGTATACGAAAATACCAAAAGTACGGAAATGATTAATTAATTTGAAACTGAAAGGAATAATATTATGGTGTATGATGTTTCGATTACCTTTGTGAATGGTTGAACTTTCTTAGATTTAAAACTATTTTCACTTTAATTAATTTATAGTATGGGAAGGTGTATAAAGGAAGTATAAAAGGTGGGTTTCAATAAATACGCGAAAAAATGTTTTTTTCATTTACTCACTTAGTAGCAACCCCGGTATGGCTTTTTCGACCTCATTGGGTCTCATAAGACGATGACTACTGTTCATGTACTACTTTTTTTCTTTCGAGAAGGAGCTCATGTAGCCAATCTACGACTTAATTAAAAGTAATTTTAATGTGTACGAGTACAACACGAAATAATTCATAATAATACAATAACAAGAGAGTGTATGTTTGATTGTCAGTATTGGTTATGTGCAATTTAGCGTAAGTGCCTTTTGGTGTAATTGTTGAGCAAACATAACGTGTCCCATGTGTTGAACTATTTGTAGTATAAATTACCAAACGTTCAAAAATATACAAGGCGACCCAGAAATGAGAGCTTTATCGAGTTAAAAGCAAAGTCTTCGTGGGACTGCCTCCGACTCGGGCAGTCAATTAGAGAGCCTGTGCGCTCCCTGTCGGTTAGCGTACGGCAACTAAAGCCACAAAACGTACACAATTTTCTCCAAGGATATATCACGGGCTTTGACTATTTTATGTTTCAACAGCAATTAAACATGTTTATATTACAGCGTTGCTGTTGGATGTGACGCTTGTCAACTATAAAGGTTACATTACGCAAATGGGAAAGTTAAATAATGACACGTCACCTGTTTTCTTTAATTAATTACAGGGCATCCTTATCGCAATTTGAGTTATTGGTACTTTCTAATTTTTAACCTAAAGTAACGCACTTTCGAACGCTTAAAATTAATTGTTTTTATATCACCTTTCGCGTTGTTTTCCCTAAACCCCATTTCTTTTTTCAATTTTTCTTGCAGTCTAACAACCCCTAAATTGATTGTTTTTATGCAAAACGGTGTGATACCGACATTATTTTTTGCGTATGAACTTAAAAGGAGCAAGATAAATGATTAATACAAAATAGACGTTTTGTGCAAAAAATTTATTATTGAATTTTACCCCTAATTTCATCCATCCGCAACACTTTCAAAAATATTTTTCTCTCTATTTTCGTTTCAAAATGTCTCCTTTTTGCGACGAGCATAATGGTTTTATTGTAAAATCGTTGCATTTGTTAAATGTGATTAGTTTTAGTTTGCCCGAGGATTGTACAATTTTAACTACATGTGCTGTGGTTAATCACATTGTAACTAGCCCTTTATAAAAGATCCAATGAGCTCGGTAGTCATGCACATTAGCAACAAAGGGGTTGATATGAGATAGGCCATATTGATTAACGCCCGCGGTGCCATCAGAACAGTAAACTGAGGGAAATGCCAGTTTCAGTTACCTACTATTTCTGATACACTTGAAATCAATTTGAAGCTCCTCCGGCTAAACAGATTTATAAAATTTATACTAATGCAGTATGTTCTCGGATTTAATTTCGACCTTTTTTTTTTTAGTTTATTAAATGTTAGGAGTAGAATACATATCAACTACACAAAGAGGTAAATTTAAATTAATTTCAGAATAGTAATTAACAAAATTAATTAATAAAGCTTATTGCGAAAACGAGATTGTAACGAAATATCAAACAAGGGTTTTTGGATTAGCGTGACTTACCCCAAATTTAGAAAAAAAATTTTGCAACATTTATATAACTAAGTATTATAGATAATTTAGTAATAAACAATTTCACTTTACGCAATTTTCAATAAACTTATGACCTACTACTGGCACCAGCAAATTATTCGCGACGTGTCGAACAATGCGTCTTCGATATAGTACCGCGATCTTTGTTGGCTTGTAGAAGAACAAATGAGGGTCAGATTTAAAAAATGTGAGAATAAAAGTTGTAGACAATTTAGTAATATAGAAGTTTTATTATAAATATTTTTTTGTAAATTTATTATCTATCGAGATACTAATAAGGCTTTCTGGGAATGTTCCCAAATATTCCGCTCCTAACAACTCGATCTTTGCTGGCTTCTGGAAGAATAAATAAAAATCTGATTTAAAAATTATTTAAGTAAAAGTTGTAGACAATTTAGTCATATAGAGTTTATATTCATAATATTTTTTTGTAAATTTATTATTTACTGAGATACCTATAAGTTTATCTGGAAATGTCTCAAAATACTCCGCTCTTAACAACTCGATCTTTGCTGGCTTCTGGAAGAATAAATAAACGTTTGACTTAAAAAAACATTTAAGTAAAAGTTGTAGACTATTTAGTCATATAGAGTTTCTATTCATAATAATTTTTTTTAAATTTATTATTTACTGAGATACCTATAAGTTTATCTGGAAATGTCTCGAAAAACTCCACAACTAACAACTCCATTGTTGCTGGCTTCTGGAAGAACAAATAAAAGTCTGACTTAAAAATTATTCAAGTAAAAGTTGTAGACAATTTAGTCATATAGAGTTTCTAATCATAATATTTTTTTGTAAATTTATTATTTACTGAGATACCTATAAGTTTATCTGAAAATGTCTCAAAATACTTCGCCCCTAACAAGTCGATCTTTGCTGACTTCTGGAAGAACAAATAAAAGTCTGACTTAAAAATCGTTCAAGTAAAAGTTGTAGACAATTTAGTCATATAGAGTTTATATGAATAATATTTTTTTGTAAATTTATTATTTACTGAGATACCTATAAGTTTACCTGGAAATGTCTCAAAAAACTCCGCCCCTATCAACTCGATCTTTGCTGGCTTCTGGAAGAACAAAAATACAAGTCTGACTTAAAAATCATTTAAGTAAAAGTTGTAGACAATTTAGTCATATAGAGTTTATATGAATAATATTTTTTTGTAAATTTATTATCTCTTGAGATACCTATAAGTTTATCTGGAAGTGTCCCGAAATACTCCGCTCTTAACAACTCGATCTTTGCTGGCCTCTGCAAGAACAAATACAAGTCTGACTTAAAAATCATTCAATTAAAAGTTGTAGACAATTTAGTCATATAGAGTTTATATTAATAATATTTTTTTGTAAATTTATTATCTCTTGAGATACCTATAAGTTTATCTGGAAGTGTCCCGAAATACTCCGCTCCTAACAACTCGATCTTTGCTGGCTTCTGGAAGAACAAATAAAAGTCTGATTTAAAAATTATTTAAGTAAAAGTTGTAGACAATTTAGTCATATAGAGTTTATATTAATAATATTTTTTTGTAAATTTATTTTCTCTCGAGATACCTATAAGTTTATCTGGAAGTGTCCCGAAATACTCCGCTCATAACAACTCGATCTTTGCTGGCTTCTGCAAGAACAAATACAAGTCTGACTTAAAAATCATTCAATTAAAAGTTGTAGACAATTTAGTCATATAGAGTTTCTATTAATAATATGTTTCTGTAAATTTAATATCTACTGAGATACCAATAAGTGTAAGCACCCCTTACTGTATTACTTTGTTGAGTCGAACTTTCATGAAGCTTTCGGCCAACGTTCTTAATTATTAATCCCTTTATAATGTAGCTTATGAAAAATTTCACTAATATTGACCTAAGTAAAATTTAAATTAAAAGTAAAATACAAATATACAAAATAAAGTACCTATAGTAAAACATATAAAACAAAACGTTCATTTATTCGCGTTATTTAAGTACATACAGCTTTCATTTTGCACTGAGC
Source organism: Malthinus flaveolus (assembly GCA_950108345.1). Lineage (NCBI taxonomy): Eukaryota > Metazoa > Arthropoda > Insecta > Coleoptera > Cantharidae > Malthinus > Malthinus flaveolus. Next base: position 2,525,114 of record OX467288.1, read on the forward strand.
AAATAAGCGAATTATATTAATATACAGAAAGCTACGTTATTCACCTATGCATTATTAAAGAGCAGCAAGTTCCCATCTTTCTCCTTAACGGTAATACCTACGTAAGAAAGAAAAGGTAAGAGAATAATTCGCTGTTTAATATTAATGAAATATACATTTAGAATACGATGCAAAGCAAATGAACCAAACAGTCTTTGAAAATGCCTTTATGCTTGATGTTAGTAGAGATATATATTATATAAAGTAAGCTTAGTGTTAAACAAACAATACAAGAATATAAGATTTTAAGTTCGAATTTAAATATTTTTGTTCCTAAAATGTAAACTCTTTGTTTACATAATTTGTTTTCTTTAGCTCTCTAGTTTGCTACCTCCTCTTGCGAAATCCTTCAGCTTTGTATTGTTTTGTTTCGACGTTTTTCTCGTTATCTTCAAGATTTTCTAAAATTTATACAGTGGCGCCACTGGCCACTACTAAGCACTTAAAATAGTCACCTAGACGAGCTGCTAGCTTACAACTTACAACAGCCTTTTTAATGAGGCGAAAGTGCTAATCGAGACTATAAATACTGGTCAGCTATTTAGGATTAAGTACTTGAATTTTTATTGAAACTACGCTCGCACCGCTTCTTATAATTTAGTGGAGTCTTTTCACTTGTCTTGTCAAACAGCCGTTTGTTATCAGCACCATATAAATCTTGTGGGCCATTACCCTGTGCGAGGTAGTTTTTGTTGTGGTTGTCGCTAGTTGGGAAAAGGATCACAAAATTTTCTACATTTTGTATTACACGCAAAAACATAATAAAAATTATGGCTAGGCGTGAAATTTTCAATAACTCGAGTAAGGTTGCACCATATAATACTTGTTGAATAGGGACCTTGTAAGAAATTTAATAAAGGTGACACGGTGTCGTGCCAGTCGGCTATTATAGAGGGACAGTGGCCATTACGATGATTGTATTCATGTATTGTACATTTAACGTCCACCATGAGTACCATATGACACGCAATACTTAATATTATATTATTCAGTCAATAAACTTTAATTTACATAGGTACAAAGTTTTGAAAACGATTCTATGACATAAGCAAAAAAAAATACTAATTAGTAAACAAAAGGAATATCATAGAGGTGCTTGTTTCATGTCAAATGCAATATATTTTGATATCATTTGCATAAAGTCGAATATATTCATTTTTTTACCACTTACACTTGTGTATTAGGGGCCATTAATTTTACTCAAATTACACGTTATTATTTCTAATATGTGTAATAGTACCATTTCCTTTATAATAATAAAATAAAATGTAAAAAATGGTAACATTTCTATTTCGAAAAATAATAAGACTGTCTGTCTACCACTTTATTGATTTTACAATTAATTTCTTTTTAAACATAACAAGAGCTCGTGGAAAAGTTTTACTATAATCTATAACTATTATTGTATATTTGTTGCCATTTTGACGAAGTTAACTCAATTATAAAATCAATACTTTTGTGATTTAGACGATTATTGAATTGAAACTGACATAAAGCGTTAATTCAAAATAAATTTTGACCTATTGCGCCTTTACGTTCTCTAATGACATGTCAATGATTCAAAAATTAATAAATAAAGAAGTAAACAAAGAAACAAAAATTAAAGAAAAAAAGAATGAAAGAAAAAAAAGAACGAAATAATGAAAGAAAACATAATGTGTGCGTCTAAGCACTGGTTTTTCATTAGTGTGTAGTGTGTTTTTAGTAGGTGGGATCTGGGATATGGCCACAGTGCGGGTAAGAGCACTAATCCACGAGTGTGATGGGCTCAAATGGTGAGCCTTGACCAAGTGTTTTAATTCGATGGTACCTATCTGAAAGATTTTCAATAGATCTGAATAGTGCACTTCAATAGTTGACCTTTCCAGTGCAAAAAAAGTTGTAGATACTCACGCGATACTGCCGACCAGTGGCCGCTTTTTAAATAAAGCTAAAGAGGCTCAGCTTTTCTAACCAAAAACAGAAGAAGAAAGAGAAAACAGAACATTTACAGTGAGCGGTGTAGTTTGAAACTAAAAACCAACTTGACTATTTTCACAAAAACTAAATTAGGCCACGCTCTTTTTGCTTTGGGCGCGCTCTTTGCCTCGCTTTGCTCGTTGGGTTTTCTTTAGCCTTCCCAATTTTGAAGTTTATGGGCCGCCACTGCTGCCGACTAGAAAAGCACCTCTAACACTCTAACACACTAGAATGAGTGGACAACCTCGTACTATGTTGTGGATACAAACTAGCAAATGAAACGACTGAACACGTGCTGTGCCACTGTACAACTCTTATGTCGACAAAAAGATTCGTGTTGGGAGACTTTTGGCTCAATATGGCCAGAATGAGCACCACTCTTCCTTCCAGAATCCTGAAGTTTATTGGTTGGATATCTGATGGGCATGGGGAGGTTACTTGGAAGAGGTACAATGGGCCCGAATATGCCGCCTAAGTGCTGGGACCTACATCTAGCTCCCTGAATAATTGAAAATTCTAAAATAGTCGTTCGGAAAGTCAGAGTAATTTCCTTCCTTAAAACTTTATTGTGGAGAATCCTAACATGAGCTCGGAGATTGAAGATATAGGCAAGAGTCAGCGCTTATGGGGAAAAATGTGGCGGGGGGGGCTCGACTTTTGTTAGGCAAACCGTTAGAACACTACAGCAAGCTCTTCCCCGTTTCTAAATTATAAATTTGCTTTGTGTGTATTCTCTACAACACGGCACGCCTTAGTGTGGAGGCAGGGGGGAGAACTTATTAGTTGTATATGTATAGTCCTTTTGTTAATTATTGAAAATTGATTTCACTCATCTCATAATTAATACCAGCTATGAAATTGAGACTTTCGGTTCTTCTCTTCTTTTCTCTTTCTCCTCTTCTCATCATTTTGTTGTTTTTTTCTGATATTTTTTGTAAAACACGAGCAAAGGTAAAAATAACTTTGAACCTTTGATGTTTCATTTATTACAAAAATAAAGCACCCCTATCAAACGATCAAATGAATAATCTCGTACTATAAACAATGCGCTTCCATTAATTTTTGATAATTAATTAGCTTCGTTTTTTTCCATCAAAAGTACCCCTATACGTATCGTAATAGACAAAATATTTTGTGTACATATTTTACAATTAAGAACGAAAGGGATGTTTCAAATCAACCAAATCCCAGTAGCATTACAAACCGACAAATGAGCAAATGTCGTGCAGAGAAGCCATCGATCCGCTCGCCGGTTTGCTTCTAAATGATAAATTATTTGCTACACTTACAAATAGTTAAGTGTTTTGGATATCGTATTTTTCTCTACTCAAATAAAAAGTATCGGCCGTTGCCGAAATGTTCCCTGTGATCACCAACGTCGATGGATAAATTTGTAATAATTTTCTTTTAAGTGAAATCGAAATGAGAATTTTCAAACGTTTCTTGGTTGCCTTCGCATCCGACCAACTACAACGGTGGTTAAATATTTTATGAATTGCTGATGGATTGAATGTGCTGGTGGGGAAAATAATACAATAATAAAATATGCATAAACATTTTCTGTATAACATAAACAAGCTTATCATTAACATCAATAAATGACATACAGAGCAGCATGAAAGTGAGCAAATGATAAAAAATCGTTAAACTTAACATCTAAAGCACAAATAATTAATCGACTAATAATTTTTATTGGGATTAACGTAAATTTTCAAACCCCTCGGGCTTTAGGAAATGAAAAGGTGAAAAACGAATTTCTCGGTTAATAACGAAAATTGAGCAAACCACGGAGTAGCATTCCGTAAAATATATTTTTAAAACTCGCCCCTAAAAAAGTTGTAGTACAAAGAGAAAAGCGCACCCCTCTAATTTCAGACGGTTGCATTCTTCGTTTGTTTCTTTCAAAGTTTAAAAAATCTTTATACAACAAAGTAAAAATATTAAAAACAAAAGAAAAATACGAGAAATTAATTACAAAAGTATATAACTAATCTTCAAAAGGGGTAAAATTTTCCTCTTTTAATTACAAATAATACCGCAAACTTACAACTTATGTCAAAAAGGGATACTTTATAAAATGAAGGGATTAATTTATAATTAATTTGTTTTCTTGTTGTAATAAGAGTATTAAGCGATCACAATTTAAATGTACCTTAGGATTGAAGCGCGCGCGTGGTTTAACTTAGTATCTTGGCGATTAAGCAGTTCTGATACGAAAAATATAAATAATATAGTATGGGTTTTTGCGAATCTTATGAGCCGTGACCTTGAACAATTTTAAAAGTGACTCAATTATTACAAAAAGTTTTCGGAAACGAATAAAAAATTAATTCGAATATAAAAATTATTTCCTTGTCATCAGTTGCGTGATGAAATGATTGGTTCAAGTTTTAACTTTTTCAAGGCCACTATTTATAAGATTGCTTGCGGCTTCGATGCGCCTCTCGCTTCGAGAAGTATAGAATAAGCTTAAAAAGACTCTGAAAAACAACCCGGTAGTACTCTAGTACCACTAGTAAACTAAAAATTAGTGTTTTGGCTAGTTTTCAAATTTTTGTCAAACTTTAACGCGCTCTACCGTCTAAACCGTTTATATGAGGAAAAAACTTAGTAAATATAATTTGTAGGAAATTTTATGGAAGTTATTTTTGTATAAGAATGCTTTTCTCTAAAAGTAAGTAGTTTTCGAGTAATAAGTGCGAAACTAAAAACACAGTTTTTTTTGACAATCTTATAATTTTTCTGCAACTTTAACGCACTCTAAATTAAAAACTGTTAATCTGAGGAAAAAGCCTAGATAATATAATTTGTAGGAAATTTTAAGGACCTAATTTTCTTATAGAAATTCTTTTCTCTAAATATACATGGTTTTCGAGTAATACGCGAAAAACTAAAAACACAGTTTTTTTTGACAATCTTATAATTTTTCTGCAACTTTAACGCACTCTAGCTTAAAAACTGTTAATCTGAGGAAAAAATCTACATAATATAATTTGTAGGAAATTTTAAGGACCTAATTTTCTTATAGAAATTCTTTTCTCTAAATATACATGGTATTCGAGTAATACGCGAAAAACTAAAAACATAGTTTCTTTGCACATTTTGGAATTCTGGTTAAACTTTAACGCACTCTAGCACCCTAATTGGTTGTCTGAAGTAAAAAGCCCAAGAGACGTGATTTATAAAAAATTGTCTGTAGTTTATTTTTGTTTTCGAACATTTTGCTCAAAATTGGCGTAGTTTTCAAGTTATAAGCGAAATATTTAAGAAAGAACATCTAAAGAGCTTAGAATGAGAAGAGGGGTCCTAGAGAATCTGTAAGATGACTATATCTTTAGACGCTGTTGCCCCCCCCCCCCACATACGGAATTAGTTTTTCTAAAAGTACTTGTGCGTCTTTATTTCAATACCTTCCCTTTTTCAATTGCCAAATACTGTTTCGAAATGCATATTGTATCGATTCTCGTTGTTAAACAAACAAGATTTTAGTTCATCCCTCATTTCGCTTTACTTTACGAAAATGCCTCAAACCGCAATGCTGCACACAGTGTGCATTCATTTTATAATACGTACTGTAAACTTAATATTGTTTGAATAACGCATCAATGCAACTTTTGACATGTTTAACTTGCATAATTTGATGAATCCACAAGTCTTGCTTTAAATGTTAATTTATGTCAAGTTGCCGTCTTTCAAGTTGAACTCTTGATGTTTAGTAGCGATGGTGGCGGTGGTTCTGGTGGTTATTTAATAAATGGAAATTTTCAATTGTTTAAGTGAAGTTTTAATGAAGTGAAGTTAAAATTTAAATATTTAAGGAGTTAACTTGCGTAGTGGATTTTGTTTGAGTAGTGGGTACTTCTACTTCTTGCTAAAAAAAGAGGAGACGAATTTTCTATTTTTAAATGAAATTCCTACACAAAGAGATTTTTCAATGGGGATGATACGATTAGAAAATGTCATGTTAATCATATTTCGCATGGTAGAAATGTCGAGAGTTGTCATTTGTTTTTAGTAGTACACTCTGGGAATTTATCATGGCAAAATAGACGCTTCCACAACGTTAGGTAATTATCCCGCAATACTCGGCGTGCACTTCGTGAAAATTATGGTCCACATAATCGACCTAACTGTGCTTTCTATTCGTCGGATTGTTACTAAATTGGAGGATTGTACTCTTCACGATACTAAACCACCAACAAAACATCGAAATGCACGAAATGAAACCAATATTAGTGCTGTAAGGCTGTAAGAGCTACTTACTGCTGCAGAAGATGCAAATTTATCGATTCCTCGTCATTTTTTAAAATTGGGACTTTCAGCAACGCCAACTTGGCGTATTTTGCGAAAATAGTTGGGTTTACTCCCTTATAAGACTGTGTTGACTTGAAGAAACTGAAGAGACTGTCGTTAGTTTGCCAATAGGGCTCTAGAGTAACTCAAAATTGATCCTAACTTGGTCTAAAAACCATATTTTTGAACAAATTTCATTTTTGGCTAAATCGCTTTGTTGGTAATCAAAATTGGCGTTTCAGGTGTGAACATAATGCACACGCGGCTTAACACCCATCATTGAAAAATTGAACCCCCCATTCACGTAATTAGGCCAGATTTATTGAAGAAAGTCTTCAAAAATTTGAAATCTTGGTGGAATTTAAGTGGGGTGTTGCAAAGAGGATTTTTCCCCAAATTTTCAAAAATAACAGTTTTATAGAAAAATATCATCAAGATCTTTTTGAAGGGTATAAAATTCTCTTTCATTTGGTACACTTTATATGCCTGTTAGGCTAAAATTGGCCGAGATAGGCGTAGTTTTAGAGATAACTTTTTAAATCGTGTAAAATGATGAGTACTTGCTGTATTCTCGATTTACTCATAAATGATAAGACCTACGTAAAAAACTCTTAGGATCTCTTCGAGGTGAATTTAAGTCCTTTATATGAATTTAAAAAGGAATTACGGGTAGAGCGGAAATTTTTGACCAAAAAATATTTTAAGTTGAAAAGATGCAACCCGCAGTACACGCGTGTATTTTTGTGTTGTACGCCTGCCTATTTTACACAGTTTGTGACAAATGTATGCCTATTTCAGCATGCCGATGAACACTGTTGGCTCTATAGCCCATTTGATTTAATTGTAAACATTTTCAAATATTTTTGAATCGATGCCTTTATTTAAAATACCGAAACGCGCGCTGAAAGAGGTGGAATTAGTAATATTTTGTTAATTAAAATAAACTCCCAATTATGGTTTGAGCTCACAAAAAAAACAAAAACACTCACCTCCACATACGCACACTTTCAATTTCCCTTTTAATACAAAAAAAGCCAGCAAACAAAATATTATGTTTGAATAAAAATCAATTAACATTTCAATCAGCAAGAAAGAACGAAAAAATAAAAAAAAACGCCCTCAGAACAATAAGCGAAAAAAAATTTCATTAAAAAGTTAAATACATCGAAGGGGTGTGTATGGGAAAAAATTATGCTATATGTGGTGGGTATGTGCAAAAAAAAGAAGAAAAAGGAACTAAATAATTTTGGTGTAACGCTGACCGTAAAGTTTACACTTGAAATAAAAATGAAAACAGTTATTATGAATTTTGTTCAGCGAGCGCAAAATTGTTCTAACAAATAAAGTCTGTAAAATATCGGGGTTTTTAAAACGCTTTGGGATAAATAATAGACTGTAAATGAAATACAAAGCCAATGTAAACTTATAAATAAAATGAAAATTACTTATACTTGCTATTATTCTTTTTTGTTATTCCATCTACTTCATATGCAGAAAATATTATTTATGGTAATTTGTTTTTATTTTTAAACGCCCTATTAATTACACCAAAGAGGTAACTCAGGTGAAAAATACACCGTTTATTTACTTAATTATTTTCTCTGCCTATACAGTGTTGTTTTAAACATAAATTGTATTTTTTTTCTCTTTGTGTACACCTACAGCATTTAACAACTTTTGTTTGTGAAAACAGAAAATTTACTCTTCTTGGCTAGTTTAGGCTTTCTCGTTACAATTCAAACTGGAAGAAAAATGGCAGTTAAAGATATTAAAAATAAAGTATAGGCGCCTCCGGCAAGATTGAATGGTTATAAAAATAATTAAATGTATGGAAAAGTAGAAAATACATTTTTCTGTATTAAAGACAATGCAGACTATCGTCTGCATTTATAGTTAAGAACAACGTACTTCCGAACCGGTACTCTCTTCAGAAAAGCCAGCCTCATGTTTCGAGGATGTCTCAGATATTCAGAAAGTACCCTGTGGCAGATATGAAATATCCACTGGCAGAACAAGGTATCACAAATATACCCAATAACACCAGGCCGAAACCAAAACTAATTAGGAAAGTGAATGCTCTCTTAACTTTCATACCTGTGACCAGAGAGCTTGCTGCTAAGGAGACGATGTCGAAGGAGGCATTGAGGTTGGCATATTGTCTTCACTCGCATCCAGAATCTTGAAGATTTGTTAGTACCTACTTTTTAAGGTGGATATAGGATCTGCATTTGAATTGTGGATGGGGGGCTAGCTTAAAGCACATACGCCGTTTATTTACGCTTGTACCTCCTCGGATTAGTCAGGTTTGTTATGTTATTTTTCCGAATACCGGGGAAATAATAAAATGTGGCTGTTCTCGCTACGGTCGCTACGATGGGGGACCCATAAGTTCCGGGAATTACGCTGTGGAGGGGAGGGAGAGTGGGGGAACCTATTGTTTGACCACATGTCCGTTAGTGTCACGCCACCTGGCGTCAGTGTTGTGTCGCTGTGAGTGCATCGGTTCGGCTGCGAAATTTTTTTTAGTAAAACAACTGTTTACATTTCGGCGAAAACGTAATGGCAGATTGTCGAGAACAACGCGCGGCTGTGAAATTTTGTTTTCTGTTGGGGAAATCGGCCGCTGAAACTATTGTAATGCTTAAGACTGCTTATGGGGATGCTGCCTTAAGTAAAACCAGAGTTTACGATTGGTTTTCACGTTTTAAAAATGGAGAAATGTCTATTGAAGACCAACCTCGTTCAGGACGCCCCTCAACGTCAAAAACTGATGAAAACGTCGACAAAATCAATGCCCTCGTTTGTGAAGACCGTCGCCGAACCATTGATCAACTCTGGTGAGATGTTCAATTCAGAGAATTTTATCCAAAGATTTGCATATGAGAAGGGTTGCAGCCAAATTCGTCCCGCGCCTTCTCACAAACGTGCAAAGGGAGCGTCGACTTCAGGCATGTTTTGAGCTTCAAAATCAGCTCGAAGAGGACCCTGAATTTTTTTCCAAGGTGATTACTGGTGATGAATCGTGGTGCTATGGATACGACCTCGAAACAAAGCAGCAATCGAGCCAGTGGAAGACAGCTGGCTCTCCTCGTTCCAAAAAAGCTCGCCAAGTGAAGTCAAACATCAAGACAATGCTCATTTGTTTCATCGATTGCAGAGGTGTTGTGCACGCGAAGCTCGTTCCCCCAGGTCAAACTGTCAATCAGAACTTCTACTTGGAGGTTGTGAAAAGATTGAGGGACAGTATCCGGAAGAAAAGGGCAGATCTTTGGTGCACAGGCGACTGGTTCTTCCATCATGACAACGAGCCGGCCTACACCGTCCTTTCCGTGAAGCAATTTTTGACTAAAAACGGCATGACACCGATTGTCCATCTCCTATACTCACCAGATCTAGCCCCCTGTGACTTCTTTTTGTTCCCTAGACTTAAAAGGAATATGAAAGGAAAGCGTTTTGCCACTGTGGAGGAGGTGAAACAAAAATCGCTGGAAGGCTTAAAGGACACCCCGATGAGTGAATTTAAAAACTGTTTTGTACAATGGAAGAATCGTTTGGAGAAGTGCGTTGTGGTCAATGCCGAATACTTTGAAGGTGATCAAAATTTGATGTAAAAATATTGAGAAATAAAGAAATTATGACGAAATTCCCGTTTTTGTTGAATCCCCCCTCGTAAGTAGGATGGCGAGGGGAATGGAACCAATTCTGACCAGAAGTACATCAGTACGGATTCTGTTATCGATCTAAGATTTGGACACATAGACACATGGAAACCTGAATATGAACACATGAACAGTCGCAGACATCTGCAAAACATTTAAGATTCTACTGCTCCCTTTGAAAAGATGTAGCTTTTTAGTACATATCTCCTAGCAGAAGATGAGTCTTTACGTCTTTTCTAGTCAAGTTTTGGCCACCAGATGAGATATCCACGGCAAAAATTTGATCTCTAAAAACTATGAGAAAAAACATGTGCTTTGCGCTCACGTCGATAAGAAGATTCGTATTGGGGGGCTTCTGGCTCGTCACGGCCAGAATAAGCACCACACTTTCTGCCAGAATCCTGGAGTTCCTCCTACAAGTACGATGGCTCGAGATCTGATGGGCACGGGGAGGCCGCTTGGAGGCAGTACAATAGGCCCGATTAAGTGGCCTAAGTGCAGGGAGCTTGCTCTCCCTCCCTAGATAATCCAGAATCCAGACCATGAGAAAGTTGTTTGGTTTCCAGAGTATTTTACGAATATTTAGATGAACTCGACAAAGAGAAGGTTACCCTACTTCTCTTTTGTTTGCCGTACAACTCATGCCCCTTCGACCATTTTCTTATCGTCCTCTACAATTTTCTTAATAGGCTTTAGTTGTGAAATTTTACTTTCTGTTTCTGACTCCTATGTACTACTTGCTACTTGTGCTTTAATCCTTAGCTCGCTTTTGTACCTTACACATCTTTGAATATTGCCTTGTTATATTTAAATAGTTCATTTCTCGTCACCTCCCTGGGGCTTCTGTAGTTGATGCTTGTAGTTTGTTGAACGTCATAGTCTCTAGGTTTTACTCACTAAACTAATTATCCGTTGAATTTATTAGATGTAGTTTTGCTTACGATTTTAACGAATATCTCTAAGTAGTACAAGAGCACCCAATTAGTCGGCATCCCAGATGCACTTCAAGTTGGATTACATTTTAAAATTTTATCGCGCTCAAATTACTTTGTAGAGTAATTAAACCGTCTGTTGGTAGTTCACAACAAATTGTTGACAGTGATTATCATGCTAATTCTTGGATTTTAATTCCTAAACCCAAATTGCCTTAGATGTGGGTTGTTGAATTTCTCAAAATTTGTTAATCAACTAAATAGAAGGCGCATCCATAAATAATTATTATATTAACTATACGTATTAATGTTTATTATTTTTGGTTAAGAGAGTAAAGACCGAATTTGTGTAAAATTAACGAGGGTTACTTACCTATATGGTATACGAGAAATTGCCTTAAGCTCCGAGCGCCTGCTTGTGATCGGATCATAATTAATTTATGCATTGTTTATCACAAAGCAACATAAAAATTAGATAGCGGGATCTGAAGTGGAAATATAAGGTAAATTCCTGACTTTGTTATTACCTGTTGGCAACATTATAATTGAAGATCAAAGAGATGCTGATTCTAACAACCTCCCTCGTTCCCCAAGGCACCAACCATTTTGTTGGGTACCACAAAATATTAAATTTAAAAACTGATCATTTTGTATATAAACACAAACAGCATTCATTTTACTAAAAAGTATATTGTATGTAATGGATTGCTTAAAGCTTTATTGTTTCGACAAAAATTGCTTTGATCTAAGATCATTTTGTAACGTATAAATGTATAAAATTCGAATTAAAATTTAAATTGATCTTCTTTTTATAAGCTATACTCGTACAGGGTGCATTTCTTCAAACGAACAAATGGGAATGGGCATAGAATATTATTACCAACTTGTATTTTCCTTAGGATGTTGGCTTAGGCTGATTTTCTACGGTATCTTTTAGTCTGGACCAATGAGTTTCAAACTGTGTACGCCTCTCACAAAAACGAGCTTTCAAAGTCTACGAAGTTGTTCTTCTGAGACCACAAAAAAGGGACTAGTGGTCACGGCGCTTTAATATGAAAGTTTTCAGCCGACATCAATTTATTCACGAAAAAATCTAACACTACCTGGGGGGTGCGTAGCAAAAATTGTATTTCTTAAATAAAAATGGCAATTAAGCCATTATTAAAAATGAAATTCTTAATTTTTCCAAGTTGTAAAAAACCAATTTTTGTTTTGGAGGTTAAAGCGAGGGGAAGCTCCTGTGACAACACATCGCTTCTTTTATGGCAAAAAAATGCTCTTTTTTTTAGTTTCTCGTTTATAAGTTGAGTCGACGCACTTTTTGAGAAAAGTACTTTTATACAAAAATAACCTACATCAAATTTTAAACAAATTATGTTTCTTAGATTTTTTTGTTGAGATAAACGGTTTAGGCTTTAGAGCGCGTATTCGACAAAAATTCCAAATTCGGACAAAAACTGTTTTTTTAGTTTTTAGCTCATAACTCGGGAATTACGAATTTTCAAAAACAATTTGTTCTATACAGAAATAAATTAAATTAAATTTCCAATAAATTTTGTCTCTTAGGTTTTTTACGCCAGACAAACAGTTTCGGTTAGGCGTTAGAGCGCGTTGAAGTTTAGTGTTTATCAGACGGATAGCAGCTAAGCCAAGAACAACTCTCTCATTTCTAATGGTAAGCTCTATTTTTTACAATATCCTTATTTAAAACAATGAGGTACTTACCTACATCAGTTAATATTTTATTAATTTAATTACCTACATAATGTAATTAATTAATTACATTGTTATTATATTCTAAACCATTAGTCACGAGCAACGAGTGGTTCTTGGCTTAATCCGATTTGTACTTCAATGAGCGCTACCGCCTGAATCGTACTTTTGACGTAAAAAATCAAAGAGGCATAATTTACAGTAACTTTAACGTGCTTTATTTTTATGTAGAAGCATTTCTCTCAAAAAGTGTGTAGTTTTTGAGTTATAAGCGATAAACTAAAAAAACAGTTTTTTGGCCAATTTTGGAATTTTTCAAACTTTAACGCGCTCTATCGCCTAAACTGTTTGTCGAAAGAAAAAATTTTAAGATAAATAATTTGTAGGAAATTTAATATAATTTATTTTTCTATAGAAACACTTTTCTCAAAAAGTGTGTAGTTTTCGAGTTATAAGCGATAAGCTAAAAAAGCAGTTTTTTAGCCAATTTTGGAATTTCCGTCAAACTTTAACACGCTTACAAACACGATTGTTTGTCAAAAAAATTCAAAAATAAACAATTTGTAAGACATTTAATGTAGTTTATTTTTATATAGAAACACTTTTCTCAAAACGTGCGTAGTTTTCGAGTTATAAGTAATAAACTAAAAAAGCAGTTTTTTGGTAGATTTCGGAATTTTTTTAAAGTTTAACGCGCTCTAGAGCCTAAACCGTTTGTTAGAAGAAAAAAACTAAAAATAAATAATTTGTAGAAAATTTGATGTAGTTTATTTCTATATAGAAGCACTTTTCTCAAGAAATGCATGGTTTTCAAGCTATACGCGAAAACCTGAAAACATAGCATTTCTTCAAGTTTTTTACAGTTTTCTCACTTTTATCAGATGGCAAACTTAAAGTTACAATTCAGCACCCCAAAAAACGCTAATAGCAATAGAAACAACGTCTGTAATATGTTTTCCTACATTTGTCGTTTATTATCCCCTAGTGAATAGACTATAACTTTTCCCAAAAGCTGAAAACTACTTATACACAACATGTAGCAACATATCGCCTGGCGTTTTTAAAAGCAACATGCGTACAACGCGACAACAGTGGATGTGTTGAAGCAACTTTAATTTTGTTTTGTATCGCGTGAATGGGTCTTTGGCAATTTATTCTCTTTTAATTAAAAGATAGACTATTATAGTACCTACTAGATAGTAAATTACTATTCAAATAGACTGCCTACTGTTTATTGTTTTCTAATTAACCGTTAATTGTCTTCTCTCTAGGATCAAATTAAAAGTACATGTTTATAGTTTTCCTTTATTTTATGAACATCAAAGAAAGAACCGAATGAAAATCGAACTTCTATAAATAGATTTAGATTGTTTAATACTATCAATCTAAATAAATGTAGAGGTACCTATTAGTAACTGTCAATTGTTTTGTAATTGCTCTTAGTGCTTTTCAAAGTTTAAGTTTAATTGTTTCGAGTTTGTTTTGTTATGTAAACATCAAAGTAAAGAACAAATGAATAAAGAGAATCTGTGGATTTTACATTAATTTTGGAATTGAGATGGGTATTATTTTCTTATATGGAAATGGTAGCTTCAAGGGCCCTAATTAAAGGGCCCATTGCTGTCACTGTCATCAGAGACAAATAACAAGTGCTTCGAGTTTTGACGTTTCATTAAAGATGGAGAGCGAAGCAGAGAATTACTTAACCTCGAAAAACATATTTTTGCTATTGACGCCATTTTTTCTTGCTACCCAATTTTGTTTTTTGATATTCAACTTCTAAGAAGAGCTTCCAATGGGACAGTACCTTTAAAAAAGGCTCGAATTCTTGCCAACTTGTGCATTATATCTCGAACTAACAATTCTACCACCGCACTGATACCAGCTAGGGCTCTTTGTTGCCTGGAGCGTTCTACTTCTACTTCTATTGCGCCACAGACCACCGTTTTAAGAGCAAGCTCCTGGACGGAATTGTGGAATAGGCATGCTTCGGAAGGAGTTTCTCATCCTCTCTATAACAAGGTAGGTATTGATTTTGAAGGAGATCGCTCGGGTTAGTTACGTTTGTTCAGTATTTCTGAGAAGGAAGTTTTAAAAAGTGGTGTCATCGGACAGGTGACCAACTGGAAGACAACCAACGTGTGTGTTCAACTGCTCGTGTAACACCTAATTTCATTTTTCGTCTACCCCATATGATGAATCCAATTTCTTTGGTTCGGCGCTTTTCTTTTGGATTGTGGGCCCAAGTACTCGAACCGATGCTGGCGCTTCGCTTCTCACATTTGAAGATGTTCCTCCTTACTCCTTACATTCTGGTGTGTTCTTCTCAAACTTGTAGCTGTTGGCTTTGCAAGTCGCGATTCTTTGTTAAATGCCTAATAGCCACTGAATTTCCTCCTGCTTTATTAGAAAATTTGTAGATCGCGCTCTGCTCTCTCACGCACCAGAGCGCGCAGTTTAAAAACATCGATAATATCGCTCATTATGTCGCGTTGGCTAGAATGCTAGATTACTCTCGTATTAATGAGCGCATAAATTGGCACCTGCTAATAACTGTTCTGTTGAACAAGCCATAACTTGCGATTATTAAATAGAACGCGTAATTAAATTTTCATCGTCATTCCGGACCGCCACTCGTCGTATTTCGATGAATTAAAACATTTCTTTGGTTCCTTTTCGAGAATTGTTCCAACAAACAAACAATTAAATACCAGATATTGTGATGGTATCGATTATTTCCAATCGCAACCAAATATTTACTTCGGCATGGATGTAAATAATTTTAAAACGTGGCCTACAATAAATCTTCTCGTGTTCTCGCGTGTTTGATGTTAGATTTTAATTTAAAAAAATTTTTTGGAGCTTAAAAAATAATTTTGTGTATTATCAAGAGACGCTCTTAACAATATTAATAATTAAAATTTATATTCGAGTTGAAAGCAACCTCTGCGTTAACAACAATAAATATTACCGTGAAAGCATAATTTCGCATCATTTTGACATTAGGTAATTTCATATGCTGGAGAATCTTAACTACTGTCCATTAATTTAGTCGGTACATGCACTCTGAGCCCCATATTAAGTTTAGATGTAATAATGAACATTGTTGAGTCCCACTGAATAGGGTGGTTTGCCCCGGGGTTAGCCGTGTAATAGCCGGACACGGGGATGTGTGTGTGAAACTGACCAGCCGCTTCCTGCTCGCTCATCCTTTAAATGTGCTGTTTCGTAAAATTTTACCTACATTTATTGATGCAATACGCACAATTATAATTAAATTTTAACATTCTTTACTTTATTACATTCTTGCGTGCTTCCCTCGGAGTAATCACTAGTTACTGGCCACTATAATGTCATATTTTTGAAAAACGCGCATGGGGTGGTAAAGGTTGCTCGATTTAAATAAAATTACTTCATTATAAATTTCATTTTTTTTGCCTAAAAATAATCAAAACGCGATCGATGGTGAAACAAAAAAAATTGAAGTTTCTCGAACTTTACTAAAGTTTTTAAAGAAAGAAGGGGTGATTCGCCCTTCTTATATTCCCCCTTTTATAAAATCCAAAAATTATTGCTATATTATTAAATTTATTAAAGTAATAAATTTAGTTATAACAACTTGAAATTAGTTTCTAAACTTCTGACATGCCTAAGCTGGTATGAAACTTCAAGTGAGTGTTTGACAACACTTTTTGACAGAATAACACTTTACATTACGGGAGTTAACGTGAAATAAATTTTCCTCAAACAGAAAATGCCTTAAACTTACACGGTCCACACGCCACCCCCCTTCAAACAACAACGACCATCACTTAGAACGTAAACTCTTTCTTCGCTCTCTCCAACGATGCTCTTTAAATATATCGCCCGTACAACTTTTGTTTTGACTTTTCCTTAAAAATCTCTTCTTAAAGAGAGCCAAAACTTAAAAGTTACCAAAGTGACCATCTGTGAACAAAGCAAGACGGATGAATGGGACCGATGTTTTATTTTAAAAACAAAAATGCAATTTAATTCCAACTTTTGATTGTTGGTATTAACAACTTTCATGCTCGTAACATGTTAAGTCTCGTGTCTGCTGTGTTTTCCTTTTAGCTTAAACGTTAAGCTTCGTTTTTGAAATGATGGGATTAAGCAACGACGTCAAAAACAAAACATAACGGTTAATGAAGTTTGAAAGAAAAAATTGTTTGAGAAGTACTATGTGAGGAGTAATCACTAGTCGTTCATAAAACAGTAATTTTGTAATTTATCAAGATGTTGTGGCTTAGAACTTTGATGCCTTACTAGGTTTTTATTAAATTCGCAACCGATTGAGAAGAGTTTAATTGGAAAAACTTTATTTAGAAATAGTGGAGATGAATGGCGCCCACTGAAAATGTACGATGTGCTACCTACACTTCACATAAGATCACACGGCCACTACAAGTTACACAGACACGCTAGAAGGTCTGCAGAGCGAGAGAGAGAGAGAGATCTACTAAGACGCTTGAAATACTCAGAAACACTGAAAGATAAATCTGCTCTAAGAAATACTCAGAGATACTAAAAGATACTCCGAAATATTAAATGACACACACAGATGCTGAAAGATCCACAGAAGCGCGCAGAGAGATACAAACTCACATTAAATGTCTATAGAGGGAAAGCGAGAGACCTATTGAGACACCTAAAACCACTCAAAGGTACTGAGAGATTTACATATGCACTAGGAAACCCTCAGAAAAACTAAAAGATCCACAAAATCACACAGAGAGATACAGAGTCTTACAGAGAGTCACACCGGCACTGATAGATTTCCAAAGACACTAAATGATCCATAGAGCGGCTTACTGATATACCTTAAAACACTCAGAAACATTGAGAGATTTACACGTGCATTAAGAGATACTCAGAGACCCTAAAAAATCCACATAAGCTCACAGATAAATGCAGAGTCACTGAGAGATTCGCACAGATAATATTAAATAGACAGACACACTAAAATATTTATAGATCACAAAAGAGATCTACTGAAATACCTTAAAACACTCAGATACCTACTGAAAGACTTACACATGCACTAAGAGATACACAGGCACACTAAAAGGCCCGTAGAGCGAAGGCGATACCTACTGAAGCACCTAAAGACACTCAGAGATATTTAGAGACTTATACACGCACTAAGTGGTACTTCAAGATACTAAATAAAGATCCACAAATTTTCTAAGAGAGATACAAAGTCACTGAAGATTCTCACAAACACTTCGAGAGGTACAAGCACACTAACAGGTCCCTAGAGCTAGAAAAAGACCTACTGAAATACCTAAAAATATTCAGAGCCACTGAGAGATCCACACATGCACTAAGAGATACTCCGAGACACTAAAAACTCCAAAGAAACACATAGAGAGACGCAGAACCACTGAGAGATTCACACACGCACTAAGAGATTCTCCGAGATACTAAAAAATCGTCAGAGTCATACAGAAAGGCACGAGCTACTGAGAGATTCACACAGGCACTACGTGATTTACATAGATACTAAAAGGTCCCTAGATCTAGAGAGAGATCTACTGAGATACCTAAAACCACTCATGAGCTTTGATAGATTTACAAAACATGCACTAAGAGATACTCCGAGAGACTAAAAAGTCTTTAAAGGGAGTCCTACCAAAAGAGAGGTTTTACCTCTATCAAAACAGCTGCTTGATTTTTTGGAGTCTCGTCGGTTGGAACAACCCGCTAAAATGAGTATAACTGCAGTTATTATTTGTTATACCGAGCAGAGAAGTAGGCGTCAGATTTCATTTTAACAGAGATTTGGGTAATTGCTGTTTTGAGCTATAAGAAGAGCAACCATAGACTGCACTGCACTTGAAATTTTTGTAATTACTTTTCATCATATTTTTGCGTGGCCCAGAACTTTGTTTCTACTACCTACTAGAATATTTCTTAAATAAGTAATTGCTATCATTAGACAACTTCACAATTAACGTTCCTAATTTCTACCGTAACGTACGACGTACGACTCGTACGAGCAAAGCCTAAATAAACAAAATTTAAAATAATTATACGTACCATGTTATGTCAATTTTCATTTTTACATCTGCAACACAATTTGGACGTGCTAAATATTTAATTTTGAAACGTATACAGCGTGTTCAGGAGTCGTTGCTAAAAGTAGGACGATACACAATATGCTCTATAATAGCTCTAGAATATTCAAGTCAACATTGTAGGTTAGGTTTTGTCCCTCACTAACTTTAATTGTTGTAAAATAGCATCCTCGCTCTTACCAAGTACGAGCATGCTGAAAATTGGTTAGGGTGGTTTGCCACTACCTTTTGAGAAGTAACGCCGTGTAGAAATTTTTATTTTAACTCGAACGAGAGGCTATAAATGAGAAGTCAGTACACAGTCACAACAGCTCGGGTGTCAAAGAGACCTTAATTTTAAAAATGAAACTATTAAATGAAGTAAAATAGGTCAAAAATTAACGAACAATTGATCAATATTTCATTATAAAAATTAGGTTATAACAAAATGAAAAATGAAAGGTGTGATTCGAAATAGATAAAAAAGTAACAATTGTTTTGCATTAAAAAATATTATATAGGTTGATATAATAGACACGAATAAAACAAATAGTAGGTAATTTTATCTAAAATTAGTAGTTAAAAAAGTTACCTAAATCAATTTACCTTGTATAGTAGCTTATCTAAACTAATTTATCTGAATCTTAAAATAATTTACCAAAATAATTGTTTATTTAATAATAGTCAGTAATTGAAAACCGATATTTCTTTTATATCCACGATATTTAAATACTTCAAACAAATTTATGGTCGTTTTGTTTGAATAGTAATTACTGATTGATGGGAGAAAACTTATCGGTAATCTGGTATGATGTAGTAAAAAGCTAAGCGAGCAAGAAATGACACTAAAGTGTGAAGTGAATCGAGTAACTCGAACAAGACCAAACACGAGATTATTGGCTAAACTGTCGCACCTTGCATGCTACAAATCATAGCTCGAAATGCTACATATCCTCAAGTAAAACTTTTGCGAATAAAAGATATTTATACTGAAATTCTAAAAAAATCAGAAGCAGACTGTCATTCTAAGACCATTTTTACCAAAACCGTTTGACTAAAAAAATTGAAATTAGGCAAGAGCCAAGGTAAAGGCTGTAGACACATTGCCGTAGAATAACACTTCATTTCGAAAAACTCACGCGGTTTGAAGATTATCCAAAGTATATATGAAATTCTATAAAAATCAGAAACATACGGTCATTCTATGGTCATTTTCTTCATAACCGTTTGATTATGAAAATTGACATCAAGCAAGAGCCAAGGTAAAGGCTGTAGACACATTGCCGTAGAATAACACTTCATTTCGAAAAACTCACGCGGTTTGAAGATTATCCAAAGTATATATGAAATTCTATAAAAATCAGAAACATACGGTCATTCTATGGTCATTTTCTTCATAACCGTTTGATTATGAAAATTGACATCAAGCAAGAGTCAAGGTAAAGGCTGTAGACACATTGCCGTAGAATAACACTTCATTTCGAAAAACTCACGCGGTTTGAAGATTATCCAAAGTATATATGAAATTCTATAAAAATCAGAAACATACGGTCATTCTAAGGCCATTTTCTTCATAACCGTTTGACTAAGAAAATTGAAATTAGGCAAGAGCCAAGGTAAAGGCTGTAGACACATTGCCGTAGAATAACACTTTATTTCGAAAAACTCACGCGGTTTGAAGATTATCCAAAGTATATATGAAATTATATAAAAATCAGAAACATACGGTCATTCTAAGGCCATTTTCTTCATAACCGTTTGATTAGGAAAATTGAAATCAGGCAAGAGCCAAGGTAAAAGCTGTAGACACATTGCCGTAGAATAACACTTCATTTCGAAAAACTCACGCGGTTTGAAGATTATCCAAAGGATATATGCAATTCTATAAAAATCAGAAAAATACGGTCATTTTATGGTCATTTTCTTCATAACCGTTTGACTAAAAAAATTGAAATTAGGCAAGAGGCAAGGTAAAGGCTGTAGACACATTGCCGTAGAATAACACTTCATTTCGAAAAACTCCCGCGGTTTGAAGATCATCCAAAGTATATATGAAATTCTATAAAAATCAGAAACATACGGTCATTTTATGGTCATTTTCTTCATAACCGTTTGACTAAAAAAATTGAAATTAGGCAAGAGGCAAGGTAAAGGCTGTAGACACATTGCCGTAGAATAACACTTTATTTCGAAAAACTCACGCGGTTTGAAGATTATCCAAAGTTTATAAGAAAGTCCAAAAATAATCCGAAGCATATAAGTTCAATCAAAATCATAAACTCATTCTAAGATCATTTTCTACAAAACTGTGCTACCAAACAAATTAAAATTATGAGAGGGCCGAAGCAAAAAACGAAGACACACTGCTTCAGAATAACAATCCACGCCGGAAAACCGACGCGATTTTAGGATTATCCAAAATTTATATAAAGTTCTAAAAGTAATCCGAAACGTAGGTACAATCAGAAACTTACACTCATTCTAAGGCCATTTTCTACTAAACCGTTGGACTCAAAAAATTTAAATTAGGCGAGGGTTAAGACAAAGGACGTAGAAATACTGTTTTAGAATAACAATTCACGCCGGATGACCCACGCGATTTTATGATTATCCAAAATTTATATAAAATTCTAAAAGTAATCCGAAACGTAGGTTCAATCAGAAACATACGGTCATTCTATGGTCATTTTCTTCATAACCGTTTGATTAGGAAAATTGAAATCAGGAAAGAGCCAAGGTAAAAGCTGTAGACACATTGCCGTAGAATAACACTTTATTTCGAAAAACTCCCGCGGTTTGAAGATTATCCAAAGTATATATGAAATTCTATAAAAATCAGAAACATACGGTCATTTTATGGTCATTTTCTTCATAACCGTTTGACTAAAAAAATTGAAATTAGGCAAGAGGCAAGGTAAAGGCTGGAGACACATTGCCGTAGAATAACACTTCATTTCGAAAAACTCCCGCGGTTTGAAGATTATCTAAAGTTTATAAGAAAGTCCAAAAATAATCCGAACCCTATAAGTTCAATCAAAACCATAAACTCATTCTAAGATCATTTTCTACAAAACTGTGCTACGAAACAAATTAAAATTATGAGAGGGCCGAGGCAAAAGACGAAGACACACTGCTTCAGAATAACAATCCACGCCGGAAAACCGACGCGATTTTAGGATTATCCAAAATTTATATAAAATTCTAAAAGTAATCCGAAACGTAGGTTCAATCAGAAACATACGGTCATTCTATGGTCATTTTCTTCATAACCGTTTGATTAGGAAAATTGAAATCAGGAAAGAGCCAAGGTAAAAGCTGTAGACACATTGCCGTAGAATAACACTTCATTTCCAAAAACTCACGCGGTTTGAAGATTATCCAAAGGATATATGCAATTCTATAAAAATCAGAAAAATACGGTCATTTTATGGTCATTTTCTTCATAACCGTTTGACTAAAAAAATTGAAATTAGGCAAGAGGCAAGGTAAAGGCTGTAGACACATTGCCGTAGAATAACACTTCATTTCGAAAAACTCCCGCGGTTTGAAGATCATCCAAAGTATATATGAAATTCTATAAAAATCAGAAACATACGGTCATTTTATGGTCATTTTCTTCATAACCGTTTGACTAAAAAAATTGAAATTAGGCAAGAGGCAAGGTAAAGGCTGTAGACACATTGCCGTAGAATAACACTTTATTTCGAAAAACTCACGCGGTTTGAAGATTATCCAAAGTTTATAAGAAAGTCCAAAAATAATCCGAAGCATATAAGTTCAATCAAAATCATAAACTCATTCTAAGATCATTTTCTACAAAACTGTGCTACCAAACAAATTAAAATTATGAGAGGGCCGAAGCAAAAAACGAAGACACACTGCTTCAGAATAACAATCCACGCCGGAAAACCGACGCGATTTTAGGATTATCCAAAATTTATATAAAGTTCTAAAAGTAATCCGAAACGTAGGTACAATCAGAAACTTACACTCATTCTAAGGCCATTTTCTACTAAACCGTTGGACTCAAAAAATTTAAATTAGGCGAGGGTTAAGACAAAGGACGTAGAAATACTGTTTTAGAATAACAATTCACGCCGGATGACCCACGCGATTTTATGATTATCCAAAATTTATATAAAATTCTAAAAGTAATCCGAAACGTAGGTTCAATCAGAAACATACGGTCATTCTATGGTCATTTTCTTCATAACCGTTTGATTAGGAAAATTGAAATCAGGAAAGAGCCAAGGTAAAAGCTGTAGACACATTGCCGTAGAATAACACTTTATTTCGAAAAACTCCCGCGGTTTGAAGATTATCCAAAGTATATATGAAATTCTATAAAAATCAGAAACATACGGTCATTTTATGGTCATTTTCTTCATAACCGTTTGACTAAAAAAATTGAAATTAGGCAAGAGGCAAGGTAAAGGCTGGAGACACATTGCCGTAGAATAACACTTCATTTCGAAAAACTCCCGCGGTTTGAAGATTATCTAAAGTTTATAAGAAAGTCCAAAAATAATCCGAACCCTATAAGTTCAATCAAAACCATAAACTCATTCTAAGATCATTTTCTACAAAACTGTGCTACGAAACAAATTAAAATTATGAGAGGGCCGAGGCAAAAGACGAAGACACACTGCTTCAGAATAACAATCCACGCCGGAAAACCGACGCGATTTTAGGATTATCCAAAATTTATATAAAATTCTAAAAGTAATCCGAAACGTAGGTACAATCAGAAACTTACACTCATTCTAAGGCCATTTTCTACTAAACCGTTGGACTCAAAAAATTTAAATTAGGCGAGGGTTAAGACAAAGGACGTAGAAATACTGTTTTAGAATAACAATTCACGCCGGATGACCCACGCGATTTTAGGATTATCCAAAATTTATATAAAATTCTAAAAGTAATCCGAAACGTAGGTTCAATCAGAAACGTATACTCATTCTAAGGCCATTTTCTACTAAACCGTTGGACTCAAACAATTTAAATTAGGCGAGGGTTAAGACAAAGGACGTAGAAATACTGTTTTAGAATAACTATTCACGCGGGGTGACCCACGTGATTTTATGATTATCCAAAGTATATTATATGAAATTCTAAAAAGCTCAGAAACCTGGGTCATTCTAAGGCCATTTTCTCTAAAGCAGTTTGATTAAAAATATTTAAATTAAGCGAGGACGAAGGCCAAGGACGTAGACATACTCCTTTAGAATAGCAATCCATGCTATAAAACCCACGCGATTTTACGAGTATCCAAAGTTTATTTAAATTCTAAAAGTCTGAAACATACGGCCATTATAAGACGATTTACCTCAAAACCGTTCTACCAAAAAATTGAAAGTAGGCGAGGACCAATGAGAAAGATAAAGAAACACCCGCCTTAGAATAAGAATCTACTCCAAAATCTAAGAAAAGAAGTGATTGAGACATGTTGAAATCATTTGTGCATTTCGGGAAGTTATGTGTAGTGTGGCTCGAGGCTGAACTGGATGCCGCACTGGAAACATGAAATATGCTTTCGGTTCTCAGATATGACTTAATCAATCGACGTCGTATGCTTAATTTGGCGTAATTAAGAGCATATCCTGTTTTTAGTATATAGTTTATCTCTAAAATGTACGAAAGAGCATCAAATGCAGCGACGTTTCGTGACAATTGGACTTGGGTTAGGACAAAACCTAACCTACAACTTACAATAATTATGTTACAACTATAAATACTTTTTATTTAGATACCCATTTGAGAATTATTACGTAAACGAGAATTCCTCTAATTTGTACAATCTTGAAATGCCTACCATTATATTCGCCAAGTTACAAATATCTCTCAAAGGTATTTGAGGTATTTGTATAAATTTTTTTAAAAAATAACCAAAGGAAAGAAAGTAGAAAATACTTTTTAAAAGATAAATGAAACAACAACAACAATTTCGTTGTTTGTTGCTTATGTATTATTCCAAAAACAATTTTTCATTCGTTAGTAACAATTCCAAATTCCAAGTCTACATCCTACATCTACATTTATGCAAGTTTATGCGATAGCTTTGAGCTATCGATTAAAGAAAAGATAATTTTGGCAAAGCATCAAAATTAATTAATCCACAAATTGTAAGTTATCATTTCGTGGTTTTACCTTAATTAAAAGATAATGTTAGTGTTACGTTGAAACCTAAAAAATAATTTATTTTCCAACAAAGAGAGGGGTCGATTAGAAAAAGTAGAGGAGAGAACTCCGGTAAAATCAATATGCAAAAAGGTTGTAACGCCTTGTTTAATATTTTACTTACTTACTTCGTTTTCTTTTTATTTCTTTTTATATTACGAGACACCAAAATTACAAGCTTCGAGGTGCTGTTAGCGCCGCTAGCAGGACAATAACATACAATGACAATCTTCAGTAAAAATAAATTTGGATACCAATTTTTTTAAATGTTCAAGTAATCGCCGGGAAAATCGAAAAGGTTGAAAGTCGGACTCAAGTTTTCCAATGAATAAACTTAGTCATCACCGTTTGATAGGTATAAAATTATAGCGTGCACTTAAGTGGCGACCCCGACGTGATCAGATGAGTCTGCTTTATTACACACTATTGGGATAGATTTTAAAAATGGACAACTAAAACTACAGCTTGATTAAAACTCGCCTCGTTTGAAATCTCTAACAGAGTAGGTACACTCCTGTAATCTCTGTATACAAAATGGGAAAATGGAAAGGTTTGATAAAATCGATATGCAAAAGTTCGTAACATCTTGTTTTATTTTTTTTACATAAACGTACAAAAAACTTCATTATAATAATCTCGTAACAGGCGTATTGTGCATGTTTATGCGAGTATATAAAATGTAAACAATACACCTCGGGCAATTTTAATTGATTTAAAAATGAACCACGAAATACAGTCTGACAGTACAATACACTGGAGTGACGTACGCATGGGAATTTAGTCACTCATGATACAAGTGTATGAATAATTTGTTTTAGCTGAAATGGAAAATGCGGTTCATATTTTATAAAAATGTCAAATTTTAAATGTAATTTTCGAAAAAGTTTTTGTTTGTTTCGAATTTAATCAATTTTGTTACTAACGCGCGCACACACACACGCATTTCACGAAAAAAAAACAATTTCGAAAACTGTATCCGTGACAATTGAGCCCTTACCCACCTCCTACTGCTGCTCGCATTTTTTATTTTTTCTAAAAGTTACACGTTTTATTGTTATAAAGTTTTCAATTTATGCGTAATATTCTCTATAAACTATAAACCTCTATAATAATAATACGATATTAAATAGATTCAGTCGAATTGCTTACATTAATCACAGTTGATCGACATTAGCTCGAATTTACATAAATGTACAAACCATTAAATTGAAATCGTTTTTTTATCGTAAGTTCGTACTTATTTACATTTTGACTTTTAATTAATATTTCCGCGCTTTATTTTATTTTTGCTGGATATTAATACGGTAACGTACAACAGTTATTTCAAACTGCTCCTGGGCTTTATAGTTCCTTCTGTGCAAGTAAAATCAGCTTAATTGAGTTTTAATGCCTAAAATGCTAATATTTAGATTTATTTTAATTTTTGCTTTTTCTATCTTGAAAAAAGTACATATAGTCCAGTCAATTTAGACATTCGAAGGTGCATAAAGTCCCAACAAGCTGAAAATCAGTAAAATCAGTACTTATTAGTGATGCCGCGAGACGAGACGAGACGAGAATGTCACTTCTCTCGTCTCGTCTCGCAAAACGAGAGAAAGTGAGTCTCTCGTCTAGACGATAACGCTCTTCTCTCGTTCGATAAAAATCTCTCTCTCGTCTCGTCTCGTTTCTCTCGTTTTTCATGTACTGGTTTAAATTTTACAGACATAGTCAAATTTTGGACCTTTCCTGTTATTTCCCCCGCGCACCGACTTGATGATTACTTATGATGTCAGAAGCGAAATTGAAATGCTTTTGCTAGGTTCTCAAAGTTAAAAATTAATTAACTACTAAAAACAAAAATATATTTTAATAGTACTTGGATGAGTGACCCTAAGAATAAAAGGTCTGTAAAAAAAGTCGGCGAGTAGGGGAGATAACAGGAAAGGTCCCAAATTTTTTATTTAAAACTGTTAAAAAAATGAAATTTTAAGATTACAAAAAACTTAAGATTTTTAATTGATAATTTTTGTCGAATATTCAATCTTATTAAATATTTTTCTTAATATTTAATTATTCATTAATCAATCACATTAACAATACTACTACATTACTATCAAATAATCAAATACTAGGTATATGTTTTTAATTAATAATAATAATAATAATGAATGTCTTTATTTTCCCAACATATTATGACAAAAAAACAGTGTACATGTATACTGGGAAAAAAGGCGAAGTTCAGCGCAATGCTGCTCTTCCACTTAACCTTTACTCACTAATGAAACACGCGCAGCCCTACAGTGAGCCAGTACTCCGCATTGCATACGACAATTGCATTGGCCAACGCATGCTACCATGTTACCATGATTAAAATCCAAAATTTCGGATTACCGAGAGCGTGACGTTACGATTACGAAGAAATAGTCGATAGTGGCACGTTAGCCGCTTTTATAAACAGCTTTTTAAAGCTTGCTCTAACTGTTGATGCGCTTTAATTGTTACAAAATGTAATTTTTCACAGAGACGAGAGAGTCTCCACAAGAGACGAGACGAGACGAGAGGGCTTCTCTCTCGTCTCGTCTCGAGTCATTTGTCGAGAGAAAATCTCTCTCTCGTCTCGTACGAGACGAGACAAGACGAGACAAGAGACGAGAATCTCTTGTCTCGACGGCATCACTAGTACTTATAAATAAAATTTAAAAGTTCCACTTCTCCTTGTACTAAAATTTGAACTAATTCGTATGAGCCGTTTAAAAGTTATTTGCCGTCAAACGCGAAGAACACATTTCGAGTTAAATGAGTAAATCTGCGGCTTCAAAAACGTCGCTTAAAGAAATTGCAATGAAACGGTTATAATTTAAAAACCACGGTTACAAAGATAAAGGACCGCTTCTCCTTGTACTAAAATTTGAACTAATTCGTATGACCCCTTTAAAAGTTATTACATAATATGTAAACGTTTCCACGCCACCTATGAGGTAGTGTACTTTTACAACTTTTTGAATCGTTATACATATATCAGAAACGGTGGCTTGTAGGAAAAAAATTATTAATACATTTTTTATAGATAATTTTATGATCTACAATGTTTGTCTTAAGTACTTTTATGATAAAACTTACCGTTTTGATGAAAATCGCGAATAACTCATTTTTTTTTACCTTTAACCTCAAATAAAATTTTTTCCATACACGGGACGGGAATGATGGGGAACTTTTAAATTTTATTTATAATTATGTTTTGAACAATTTTACTGATTTTCAGCTTGTTGGGACTTTATGCACCTTCACTCTTATTTTTTGGTCTAGATTGACCGGACTAATAGTTTTAAAATATATATTCTCAAAATTGGCTTAAGCCGCTTTTTCTATTTTTGGATATATTGTACATATCGAAGTTCTTAATCAAACGCCGTTTGTTTGAATTGCTTGTTACGGTTAGAACCGGAGTTACGATTTTTCTAAGCTCATATTAGCCAAATAATAACAACTTTTTATAACACCCTGTATATTTTACAATTGTAAAATTATCTGCCGGATGATACCAAACATTCAACTACAGACTAAAAGATGGACAAGCAACGTAGGGTGCCGCCAAAGCAAAAGAGCTTTACCGGCTTCTTCTAAAAATTTGACAAAATAGTGTTAAGATCTGTCCCGTGTCCCGCACTAATCTACGAACAATCGAAGGGACACCCACGGGACACTGTCGACTACACAAACAGCTCGGCACTCTGGACTTGGTAGATAAGTCGTGGATGCGAACTAAAAAACGAAACCGCTGAACATGACTTCTGGCTCGACACGGCCAGAATAAGCACCACACTTCCTGGCAAAATTCTGGAGTTCTTCCTACAAGTCGGATGGCTCGAGATCTGATGGGCACGGGGAGGCCGCTTGGAGGCAGTACAACAGGCCCGATTAAGTGACCTAAGTGCAGGGAGCTTGCCCTCTCCTTAAAGAATTCAGATCCAGATACCAAACATGTTATATGTTGACTTTCGGTTTATCGGGAAATGGGTTATCTTTCTTATTTTAAATACAACACCCTGTAAATTTCAAATTGTAAAATTACCTGTCTAGTTGATACTAAAAGTTCAGCCGAAAATGAGATTAGCTCTCCTAATTCAAATAGAGCACCCCGTATAACTTAAATTAGGGAGTGATTCTGAGTGAGCATAATATTTAGTTTTTATTCAAAATATTAAATTCGTTTTATTTAAAATCGTAAAAACAAAAGACTAATGCGCGTAAATACGCCTTAGGTATAGTCTTTTCCTTCGCACCGAAGGTTACAACGTGTCTAAGCATTTTGCTCGTTCGTGGGCCAGTTTATTTATTTTCTATTTTTGGCGTTGCGGAAAAACCTAAAAAAGTTAAAAAAAAGAATGATGGGCATACAATAAAAATAACAATTGTCTAAATACTTATTTTTATATCTACTTTTGAAATTTGTTTGCGACGTTGGCGTTGTCGACTATTGTTTTTAAACTCTACGACAAAAGAGCGCAAAAATTATTTAAAAATACTCCTCGTTTTTTAAAACAAATGACTACATTTCACAAAATAAATAAATTCCTCCTCCTTATAAATATTAAAACGGTTATTATACATTTTCACCCTTAAGGCAAGTAATTGTGAGGGAAAATAAAAAAAATTGCTTGTTTAATATTAAATATTTTTAATATTAAAATTCGTTTTTTAGTAGATATTTAAATAAAAATATAAATTTTCCCAATTACCCTCTTATTGGAAAAACAAAAGTTCTGCAGAGAAAGAGGAGAGAGAGAGAAAAAAGTGAGCACGATAACATACAAACGAATTGAGATCCATTTAATGTGCAAATAAAAATATTATTATTGTTATTATTAATCAATATGGTACCAGTAGAGTACCAAATAGTACTATTTATTATATTTTCCCATATTTTGATTTTAAGATACAGATACATTGTAACCGGGGAAGCACAGATAGCTAGACTTGCACTTTTTAAATTAATAGTTAATTACTTCTATCTATTTAATGCTTTTCAATCAATTAAAAGTTTTAATTTCATTTTAAAAAAAAATTTTTTTTCTATTCAATTATGTAAATGTGACTTTTCTGATGATTTTGCTGAATATATAAATGTGTGGTGTTAATGACATGGACATGCACTTGATTGTGTATTCGTACGTTGCAACTTTTTTATTCATAATCATATAATGTATTGTTATAAGCAGTGGGTTGCACTTATTTGATGACTCTGCTGACTGCAGACTAAGGTAAGAATGCTTTAACGCAGCGTTTCTCAATCTTTTTGCCTCGCGACCCCCAAATTGTAGGCATTTGTTTTGGAGACCTCTCAGAAATAGCACCGCAGGTGAAATTTTTGGGTTGTTCAAGGTCAAACGGCTTAAAATGACGTTCAGAAATATTCGTAGCAACTGATAGACTCTCCAAACCGATGTTTCATAAAAACAAATAAGGAATATCGACGTCCAGGTCATTGAGGTTCAACATAAACTGACTTAATACTCACAAAATTCACAAATTCACCAAATATACCTATAGGGATTAATAAATTATTAAAGCGTTATTTTGGGGGGGGGGGAATTTCATTTTATGTTGTCTTTTAATTTTCTATTCAAATAAAAAAATTTTCGAGATTTTTGTTTTTTCTACTTATTCACGCCCCCTTAGATATTTGGCGCCCCCTTAGGGGAGGCGCGCCCCACAGGTTGAGAACCACTGCTTTAACGTAATCTATTTGCTATTTACATGCAATTACTTCAAGAGATGAGAAAAATAGTACGAGTCTTAGCGTCTAATTGAAAACAGTATTCAGGGTGTTCCCAAAAACTTTTTTATATTTGACTAATTTCCGGTATAACCGGAAGTTTTTTCAAATCTAAAATAGTAGTATTAAATAACTGAAATTAATAAAGCAAATTAATCAATTAATGTGACTAATTTATTGCAATTACAAATTTATTTTCGGGAAAATTAAAAAATCTTGGAATTAGGACCTTCAAAAAATCATAACTCCGGTTCTACCCGTAGCAAACAAATCAAGCAGACGGCGTTTGATTAAGGACTTCAATATCCAAAACATATCCAAAAATAGAAAAAACGTCCGGGGTCGATTTTGAGAAAATCATTTTTTTAAATGGAATCAACTTTGGCCCTTTAAAAGAAAGTACTTAGTCAATTTCTAAATTATTTTAAAACAACTGATGTAGTCCTAATAAAATAGCACTTAACAATAGTACGCTCCGAAGATCTCTCTGATTTCAAAAAATTAAAATTATACCGGGCGTTTCAACTTGAAATAGGAAGCGAATCTCATTTCCGGTTGAACCGGAAGCCAAAATTTAACATGTTTGGTATCATTGAACAGATAATCTTAGGATATTTTTTAAAATCATAAAATGTAAAGGGTGTTTTTAAAAACTCCCCTTTCTTGGCTAGTTTACGGTTTAATCGGAAGTGTTTTTTAAACCACAATTATAGCAAATAATTTAAATTTATAGGATAAATCAATATAGGAATTTAAAATTTCAAATTTTAACTAAAAAAAGAAATTACGAATTTTTGAAATTTTGACTTTAAAAAAATCGTAGCTCCGGATCTGCTCATAGCAAATGAGCGAAACAACGGTGTTTAATTAAGAACTTCGATATTTACAACCGACTGTTTCAAACACTCATTTATGTTACCTTTTTGGGATTCAAGGGGCCTAAGAAAGCCTAAAAATTAAATTTTAAAAATAAATTTTTTTTCGATTATTTCTGTTGCAAAGTAGACGAGTCGCAAGAAAGTTATACCGTGTGTAAAGGTTCAAAGCTGGCCATAGGCATTAAAATAATTTTCAATACTTTAATAAATTACTGCACATAAAGTTTATTCACGACAATAGTAATAATGGTATCAATAGAAAAATAAAATTATGGTACCACAAAAGATAATAAAAATTAATAAAAACTGAAAATCTCAATTTTATCTTACAAACTTAAGTTTTACGGGAATAAATGGCAATGTTTTACGCTAAAAAAATGTTCGTGATTCTTTTAAGCGATGTTAATGATTTTTTTTAATGAATCAGAAATTCATTTTTTTTTAAATTTTTTTAGCGTAAAACATTGCCATTTATTCCCGTCAAACTTAATTTTGTAAGCTAAAATTGAGATTTTCGTTTTTATTATCTTTTGTGGTACGATAATTTAATTTTTCTATTGATACCATTATTATTATTGTCGTGAATAAACTTTATGTGCATTCATTTATTTAAATATCGAAAATTATTTTAATCCCTATGGCCAGCTTTGAACCTTTACACACGGTATAATAAGCCAATAAAATTGAATTCAAAAATTCCAAAAAAAAGAAAGCCAAAGTTAGTTAAAAAAAGATCAAATTAATATACGTTTAGTCAAAAGTGTAAATTATAAATTACAATGAGCGTAGTTTGTTAAGTTACATTGTAGAAGAACAATAAAACAGATAATGTACGGAATAGCTGGTTTTATTTACATTCAAAAAGTAAACTAAAATTATTAAACTACTGTTGATGATTCTCCGGTTTGTTATATAAAAGTCAATAATCTAGTTTAGTTTTTCCCTCATGAATTATTAAAAAAGACTTCATTTAAAACTTGGAAAGTTTGGTTTTTTGCTTTAAATTTTACAATTATAAGTTCTCCAGGGTCCTGGGGCAATTAATAATTAGATAGTGAACATGAACAGGTAATGCAATACTATACAGACCATACATTATACAGGGTGAACAGGTGAGAAACTAAGCAATTTTTTAATTTTAGCAAAACGAGCCAATACCGGAAGCAATTCGAGATTTGAGAAGTCCTTCACCACCAAAGCTTACACTGTTTTTCAGCATGTTTGATGATCTTTCTAGAAGCTTGAGAATAAAAACTTTGGTATGTATAGCAAATTAATAGATTGGAGAAGGAGTTATGAACTTTGGTAAAAAAAATTGCGCTCATAAGCGAGATAACAGCGTTTCCACGGATTAATTTGAAAAATTTTTGAAAAAATTTTGTTCAAAATTTCACATTCCTGAGGCAGCCTCAACAATAATTAAATATTAAGCTTCGGAGTCTTGTAATAAAATCGTGAATATTGATGATACGAAATGAGTGATATTTATCAAAAATAAAAAGTGCAGTGGCGTACCAACAATCTCTTGTTTTCGTACAACGAGTTACTTTTTTGTCCACCTCACGGAAGTACTACTTTCGTAGCTAACAACTGAAAATCTCGTATGTTACACTTTTGATTGTATGGGGGGAAAAATCTTGTTAGCGCTTATGACTTATGATAATTCTGACGTTCAATGTGGCAAAACAAAAAAATTTAAGATAACACACAAACCTTTACAAATGTACAAAGTTTATACAATAGCGCCTCTAGCTACTTTGAACCCCTCTTAAGGGTAGTAATTATTTGTTTTAAATTTTCAATTCATTTATTTGTGTGAACTACTCTTTGGTACTACCTAAAAGTCATTAAGTTTTCATTTGATGATTTTCCGACGCCCTAAACATAAATGTGTGCGTGACCAATATCAAAACTATAAAAGCTAAATCAAAAGCCCGAAATTTCAAACCACAAAAAAACAAAAGTCCCTTTTAACTTAATTACACAAAATAATAATTAAAGAAACATCGTTGTGTCTTAAATTGAGTTTGACTACAAAATATTATTCGTATATCGTATACAACACGTGACGAGCAAATAATGTTTTACGCTTCGCAAAGGGTCGTCACATAGTGGAACTGAATTATTAATTATCAATTATTGATCGATTTTCTCTCTTAGTCGAGCTTACAGTTAATGTTTATGTAGAAGCTACGTATAGTATTTTGGGTAGTATGGTTAAATAGAGTGAGTGCTGTTTCTATTTCTATAAGCCAAACGGATTAGCGCACGCTAAAATTAACGAACTAATGAGATAATTCGTTGCAACTAATGCACCGTGAATGAAGTAAAATAATAATTTGGTTGAATTAATTTGTAATACCTACTCAATGTGTAAACTGTAAATTATTTTGCAATCGTATGTTTGGCTACAATTGGCAATTTTTTTATTTATTTGCGGATTAATCGCTTTAATTGATGCGTTTCATTAATTAATTGTTACAATTTCGGTGCTTAACGTGTGAAGGACTTCAAAGTCTCTAAAACGAACCTTTCAATTTGCCAGTAGTAGATCTCATGTACTATCAATAATGTACAACTTGTCAAGAATGGGAACAACCGTGGAAAAACTCGATTTGGAACCTCCCCCCGGATATCTATTGGTAAGCAAACTATCGCATTAGCTCAGTTCAGTGTCCGCTGTTTCTTGTACACTACCGGCGAGTATCCTCCCGGCTGTTTCTATTCTTGACAAGGTGTATATTTATTATTCAGTCCATTCCTAATAATGCAGTTTTAGCTCTTTAAATCATACAGGGTGGGCAGAATTCGATGGCTCGTATGGAGAAATCGATAACTATAAGAGATATGGAAAAATGAATGACGCATCTTCGTTCTCGTTTTTTGAGAGGAACTCAATGACAAAAACCGGAATTTGCAATCTTCTTTTGTTTTGGAGCTATGAGCAAAAGGTAGATTTTTCAATTTTTTGCTAAATGGCGATATCTCAGTTGTTGTAAAGTTACAGAAAAAAATATTAGCACACCCTTCAGGCACTTTTTCAAGGACAATAAAATGAACTGAAATAATTTTTAATATCTTTGGTAGTTTCCGGTTTATTGCACAAAGTTGTGTTTTTTTAAATAGAAACCATAGTTGCATGTGACATACTTGAATAGCGTTTTTCATCCTCTTTTCAATAATATATAACATTATATATTTCTTATTATTTTTTTTTATTCTATTCTAATTTTTTATTTCTATTTTTTCGTTTTATATTTCATAGTTTTTAATAAAAAGGGATGAAACTTAAATAATTGACTATACATATTATATATTGTTTAAAAGAGGACGAAAAGCGCTATTCAAATATGTCACATTCTACTGTGACCCTCTCCAAAAAAGAGAACGAGGATGCGCTATCCATTTCTCCATATCTCTTATAGTTATCGATTTCTCCATAAAAATCATCGAGCTCTGCCCATCCTGTACATATCCAAATTTTCTGACTACCTACTAATTAAATGGAGTTGTTGACACCCTGTTTCTGCACCCTTTGGTCCCACCAGCTGAAATTTTATATTAATATTTGACAAAATTATGAAATATTTAATTCTGCAGTACATTTTTGAGCACGGGACGGTCAAGTTTGTGCTATTTGCCTTTCGTTTTGTGCCTTTTGGAATTTAGACGAGAAGTTTCAAGTCGACCCTGTTAACAATTTATTAAAGGATGGTGTTTTTATTTATTTACAGTGTGATTTTAACTATAGCAATAACAGTAGGCGTACATTTCATGCAGTCTTTCAAAAAAGCGACCGAATAGACAGATTGTAGGTTGCGGTAGTAGGGAAAGCGTTGTTGTAGTAAAAAATGCATTAAAAAATAGTTAAAAGTTTGGTTATTTTGTAAAATCGGATGGGCAGATTCCCCACGACACGAGAACGAAGCTGCAAACCATCGATACAAAAGTCGCAATCTTCTCGTTCGTGAAGTTCTATGAACTCTGCGCAGGTAGTACGCCCGTATGCCGCGCCAGCATAACTTCCTTTCGGAAAGCCATTTTCCTGCATTTGGTTCTTTTTGTTATCGTTTTCTTAGCGTTGAAGCTACACATATATAAGGTAGTTGCCTTGCGCCTATTTGTAGATAATTTCCACTTGACCTCAAATATGCTGTTGTAGAAGGAGGGGGGGATTAAAATGCTTTTGCTTGAAAAAATTTGCAGGTTGCTGAAGCGCCCTGTAATTGTGTTTGATTGGGGTGATTATGCGTTTAATAAAATATCAGTACCTACTCTTTAATGTTCCAAAATATACACCGTGAAAACTGTTTTTACTTTCTCGTTAATAGACTTGATCAGATGGACGTGAGTAGCAATATTTTTAGATGGGTATCGTTGTACGTTACAATTATAATTCAAGCGGCAACGATCCGGAGACGTGTGTCCGGTTACTTTTGGAGTTCCTCAAGGTGGTCGTCTGGGTCCTCTTTTGTTTGTTCGATACAATGACACAAAAGTACACATTGATAATAGTGCTTTGCTGATTTATGTTAACTTTAAGTTGTTTCATTCAGTCCTCAGATGACCGTATGTGGCTCTAGAACGACTCTAGAATAACCTAATGAGATCTAGTCAATCGTATAAACTATTTTTAAGTTTTAAATTATCGCAATTGTCTTAAAGGCGACTATAACCCATACAGTTATTAAGGGCAAAATCGGTAGCACTTTTCTTTTAGATTTGCTTTGTCTGGAGTGCCGCAGGGATAGTTGAGAGGCTCTCCACTATTTAATTTTAGATTTTTGAGAATAAAAAATGGTGGTCGCAATGCATCTCTTTACAGGTCATCACTAAAACTATTTAATGATATTGGCTTTGCCATTTGTATGCCTCTTGCAGGCTTTTAAGAGGGACCACCCTGTATGTACTCTCAAACTTGTTTTACCCAGTGTTTTACCATTGTTATATCGTATTCCAACAATATTAGTATAATTTGTTAATGTTTTCTTTAATAACTAAATGAAATTGTTTTTCATATATCTCCCTGTTTACTTTACGATATTTTAGAAATATCGAGTTCAATGCAAAACGTCTTATTATTTATAATAGTTTTTGCAATAAAATATTCAGTACTGGTAGCTCTAGACATACAAAATATAATATTTACTTAGAAAACATGACCTTAATTGATAATAAAACCACTACTCTGTATAATATTCTACGTTAGTTTACAAAAATTAATATTTCTCCTTAAATATTTATTTTAAACTCCCTCTAACTTTATTTTGCTCCTACACTATATTAACTATATGTTTTAATTAAATATTCAATTAAGGGTTAATAAAATATGAATTAAAGCGGAAACTAATAATTAATTCATTCGAAATTAATTATAGAACTTTATTGCGGTTTTAAAGAGATTCGCCAAAGTCTTATTGCACGGAAAGCTTTTGCGTTACCTCTAATCTTCAAACCAGTGGCTCCTTTGTCGAGGGAGCTAACTGAGCCGAGCCCCTTATCGAGCTTTGCAATTCTAATTTTTCTCCACCGAAGTTTGTGCCATTGAAAAATTGCGTCTTTGGAAACCCATGGAGGAAAACTAATAACATTAAGGTCGGGTCAACTTTTTCGATAATTTAAGAAAACAACTCCCATTTCAACGTTTCCTAGAACGGCAATAATTCATAAGTGTGCATGCTTCTGTTCAAGTTGTTGTTTAACGACTATTGGTGAATTTTTAAAAAAGCCATTTTACACTGACTTGTGAACTTCAAAAATGATGGTGTGTAATACGTAGTTTAGTAGCGAACACTTCATTTGCAGTTTTACAATTTTTAACTTGGAAACTTCTGGAAAACTCGCACTTCTCACTACTTTAATACTAAACAGAAAAATTAAATTTTGCATATTTTATAGAAGCGAATAAAACACGTCGCTAGCCGTAATTTTTATATTATTTAAAGGAAATTCTTAACTACATATAACTTTAGAACGAGTTACGGTTATAACCTTAATAAGTTTCTTAAAACGATAGAATTTTTTATTATCTTTGACGTTTTCATGAGTTCGGTGTGTTTTTCTGCTACTTGATGTAGGTATTTTGACATTTAGAAAGAGCGTTCTCATATAGCGAACGACTTTTTTTCTACAAATAACTTTTTTTTTATTTCGAACTCTACGTAAATTTAGATTTTTTTTGCTCTTTAAAACTTATTTAGGGTTTTTGAACATTTTTCCGTACTCCACAGGAAGCCAACACTTAAAAGTGGCATTTGTATTTCCTCTTGTCTCTTCTACAGCCACAGAAATTTTTATTGGCTACCTACTAGTAAGCGGTAACTTTCTTCTTTTCACATACGTTTTAGCAAAGAATGGCATAAAAGTTTGATAGAAATCTAAATATTATTATAAAACATTCCATTATTTCTACTTCGTAAAAATTTCATTAGGAAGATTTGGAATTTCCGGACGTAATTATTTGCCAAACAACCTATAGTGGACAATAATTATTTCTTCGGCTGTACATAATATAAGAAATAACAATGGTTATATTTATGTGAGGGAACAGTAAAATAATATTAATAACCGATTATAATTAAATAATTAACTAGCACAATACAATAATTCTAGCGCAACTTCCGTTCGAAAATAAACTGAGAATGAATAAATTTAAAAATACGTATATGACGCTCAAGAAAATTTAATACATATCAAAAAATTTTATTTTTTGTGTAGAGTTTAAATATACTATGGCAGACGGTCTTAAGTAAACTTTCATGATGGCAGACGCCTCTGAAGCCGAAGAAACTTCGTGCCGGGCTGTTTTCTACACTAAACTACAACGCGCTCTAGCGCCTAATCTAAAGCGTTTGTATGATGAAAAATGAAAAAGTTTGTAGGTTTTGAATTATAAGCGAAAAACTGAAAAAGCAGTTTTTTTGGAAGATTTGACCTTTTTTGTCAACCTTTAAGGCACTCTAGCGCCTTAACCGCTTGTCTAAAGAGCAAAAACTAAGAGGCATAATTTGGAGAAAATTTGACGTAGTTTATTATTATATTAAAATACTGTTATCAAAAAGTATCTAATTTTGAAGTTATAAGCGAAAAACTAAAAAACAGTTTTTTGGAAGATGTTGATTATATTGGTCAAACTTGAAGGCACTGTAGCGCCTAAACCGCTCGTCTAAATTAAAAAACCTAAAAGATATAATTTGTTAGAAATTTAATGTAGTTTATTATTATACCGAACGACTTTTCTCAAATACTATCTAATTTTCAAGTTATAAGCAATAAACTAAAAAACAGTTTTTTAGAAGATGTACCTTCTTGGTCAAACTTAAATTCACTCTAGCGCCTAAACCGCTCGTCGAAAGAAAAAACTAGAAGATATAATTTGTAGAAAATTTGACGTAGTTTATTATTATATCAACTAACTTTTCTCAAAAAGTACCTAATTTTTAAGTTATAAGCGAAAAACTAAAAAAACAGTTTCTTGGCAGATGTTGACCTATTTTATCAGAGTTTAAGACCCTCTAGCGCCTAAACCGTTTGTCTGAAGAAAAAAAACTAGAATACATAATTTTTTGTAAATTGCAGTAGTTTGCTGTTATATTAAAGAACTGTTTTCGAAAAGTGCCTAGTTTTCAAGTTATAAGCGAAAAACTAAAAAAAATAGTTCTTTGGCAGATTTTGATTTTTTGGGTCAAACTTTAAGGCACTCTAGCGCCTAAACCGTTTCTCTGAAGAAAAAAAACTAAGATATATAATTTGTAGGAAATTTAATGTAGTTTGCTGTTATATCAAAGAACTTTTTTCTAAAAGTGCCTAGTTTTCAAGTTATAAGCGAAAAACTAAAAAAATAGTTTCTTGGCAGATTTTGATCTTTTTGGTCAAACTTTAAGGCACTCTAGCGCCTAAAACCGTTGGTCAGAAGAAAAAAAACTAGGAAATATAATTTGTAGAAAATTTAATGTAGTTTGCTGTTATATTAAAGAACTTTTTTTGAAAAGTGCCTAGTTTTCAAGTTATAAGGGAAAAACTAAAAAAATAATTTTGTGGCAGATTTTTATCATTTTGGTCAAACTTTAAGGCACTCTAGCGCCTAAACCGTTTGTCAGAAGAAAAAACACTAAGATATATAACTTGTAGGAAATTTAATGTAATTTTTTGTTATATTAAAGAACTTTTTTTGAAAAGTGCGTAGTTTCCAAGTTATAAGCGAAAAACTAAAAAAATAGTTTCTTGGCAGATTTTGATCTTTTTGGTCAAACTTTAAAGCACTCTAGCGCCTAAACCGTTTGTCAGAAAAAAAAACACTAAGATATATAACTTGTAGGAAATTTAATGTAGTTTTTTGTTATATGAAAAAACTTTTTTCTAAAAGTGCCTAGTTTTCAAGTTATAAGCGAAAAACTAAAAAAATAGTTTTGTGGCAGATTTTTATCTTTTTGGCCAAACTTTAAGGCCCTCTAGTGCCTAAACCATTTGTCAGAACAAAAAAAACTAAGAGATAGAATTTGTAGGAAATTTAATGTAGTTTGCTGTTATATCAAAGAACTTTTTTCGAAAAGTGCCCAGTTTTCAAGTTATAAGCGAAAAACTAAAAAATAGTTTCTTGGCAGATTTTGATCTTTTTGTTCAAACTTTAAGGCACTCTACCGCCTAAACCGTTGGTCAGAAGAAAAAAAACTAGAAAATATAATGTGTAGAAAATTTAATGTAGTTTGCTGTTATATTAAAGAACTTTTTTTGAAAAGTGCCTAGTTTTCAAGTTATAAGCGAAAAACTAAAAAAATAGTTTTGTGGCAGATTTTTATCTTTTTGGACAAACTTTAAGGCCCTCTAGTGCCTAAACCGTTGGTCAGAAGAAAAAAACTAGAAAATATAATTTGTAGAAAATTTAATGTAGTTTGCTGTTATATTAAAGAACTTTTTTTGAAAAGTGCCTAGTTTTTAAGTTATAAGGGAAAAACTAAAAAAATAATTTTGTGGCAGATTTTTATCTTTTTTGTCAAACTTTAAGGCACTCTAGCGCCTAAACCGTTTGTCAGAAGAAAAAACACTAAGATATATAACTTGTAGGAAATTTAATGTAATGTTGTGTTATTTTAAAGAACTTTTTTTGAAAAGTGCGTAGTTTTCAAGTTATAAGCGAAAAACTAAAAAAATAGTTTCTTGGCAGATTTTGATCTTTTTGGTCAAATTTTAAAGCACTCTAGCGCCTAAACCGTTTGTCAGAAGAAAAAACACTAAGAT
The DNA here is from genome assembly GCA_950108345.1 of Malthinus flaveolus. NCBI lineage: Eukaryota > Metazoa > Arthropoda > Insecta > Coleoptera > Cantharidae > Malthinus > Malthinus flaveolus. The sequence goes on from OX467288.1 coordinate 2,565,836, forward strand.
ATATAACTTGTAGGAAATTTAATGTAGTTTTTTGTTATATTAAAAAACTTTTTTCTAAAAGTGCCTAGTTTTCAAGTTATAAGCGAAAAACTAAAAAAATAGTTTTGTGGCAGATTTTTATCTTTTTGGCCAAACTTTAAGGCCCTCTAGTGCCTAAACCGTTTGTCAGAACAAAAAAAACTAAGAGATAGAATTTGTAGGAAATTTAATGTAGTTTGCTGTTATATCAAAGAACTTTTTTTGAAAAGTGCCTAGTTTTCAAGTTATAAGCGAAAAACTAAAAAATAGTTTCTTGGCAGATTTTGATCTTTTTGGTCAAACTTTAAGGCACTCTACCGCCTAAACCGTTGGTCAGAAGAAAAAAACTAGAAAATATAATTTGTAGAAAATTTAATGTACTTTGCTGTTATATTAAAGAACTTTGTTTGAAAAGTGCCTAGTTTTCAAGTTATAAGCGAAAAACTAAAAAAATAGTTTCTTGGCAGATTTTGATCTTTTTGGTCAAACTTTAAGGCACTCTAGCGCCTAAACCGTTTGTCAGAAGAAAAAACACTAAGAAATATAACTTGTAGGAAATTTAATGTAGTTTTTTGTTATATTGAAGAACTTTTTTTGAAAAGTGCGTAGTTTTCAAGTTATAAGCGAAAAACTAAAAAAATAGTTTTTTGGCAGATTTTGATCTTTTTGGCCAAATTTTAAAGCACTCTAGCGCCTAAACCGTTTGTCAGAAGAAAAAACACTAAGATATATAACTTGTAGGAAATTTAATGTAGTTTGTTGTTATATAAAAGAACTTTTTTCTAAAAGTGCCTAGTTTTTAAGTTATAAGCGAGCAACTGAAAGAATAACAAAAACCCACCTTCTCGAGCCTTCTCAAGTTATTTGTTGCAACTTAGTAGTGTCAGATAGTCGTGTTTGTTACTCATTTTTAATGCTCTTTCAGCCTGCATTGACACAAATTGTGTATTTATTGTTTTATTATTTTTGCACGCTGCCTTTCAACGAACTCACTGGGCAACCCGCTTCAGATGTCTCGTTTTATCGAGTTTTGCATATTGCTTATATGCATTTAGGTTGCCGTCTACTCAAATTCTGTTTCGACAAAACCATTCATTATTTTTGTCTCTTCTTTTAAATTATAATTTCAAGTGCGTGCCCTCACTGTACCGTGACAAATATAGCCCGGCAGACCAGTAGATTTAGAGCGGCTACGCAAAGTACTTTTAAATGAAAATAATGAGTCCTTGGAATAAAATCAAGTGGTATAAAGTTTTGCTAGGCCTTGGACTGAAAAGTTCTTCAACTGTTGTAGCAGGCACATCGGCACACTACGACACAAGTTCTTTTTTTTTTATTAACTCGATTTGGATCTAATAGACGAGACGGCCATCGAAACCCATTCCGGATAAACTTACTTTAAAGTTTACCCTGTCAATTTTAATTTGGGAACCCATCGTAATATAATTGTATTATTTAAAAAGGGCGTTATTTATTTGTTTCGGTAGTTTACCAACTTCAAGGCAGGAAAATAATTTATAACTTGTATTGGGAAACTCAAGCGGTTTAAATTATTTAGCAAATAATAATCGAAGTAATTTTTCTTTTTTTTGGGAGGACGAAAAAAGTTTTTTCTCGTACAATACGAAATGAAAAAATATATAAAAAAAGGGAACAAGTGTATATCCTAAAAGCACATTTTGAAATTGCCTGTTGCCACACGTATTTAATTATAGTGCAGGGAAGTATCAAGAAATGAGAATGAAGTGTAGTACCACGTGATAGGGCGGTTACTTCAGAGAGGGGCGCTTAACGTATTTACGACGTACGTTTATTTCTATAGACGCAGGCGCCTCGTATAAGCTTTGCAACTACATATTAATTCGTTGAAAACTTTTTAAATTAATATTTAATTTAAAGGTTTCGTTTATTTATTTAACTTTAATTATTTAAATTTTTATTTATTTGTTCGCATTTACGCTTTTTGTTTATAAACTTGAGTTGTTCCAATTTTATTTTTTAAACGCCTAGTTTGCTTTGTAGTTTTGGGGTATAAAATTTCGGTTCATTTGAAAAATAATTTTCCACGCCCAGTTACTTTAATATTAGTCTTCTTCCAGTGCATCTTCTATTCTCTGCGTGTCCGTATTTTGGTAAACCGTGGCTTCCCGATAGAATCTCGCTTTGAAAGTCAATTTAAGGCGAAGTATGCACATATTGTGCAGATACAGGCCGCCCTATCCTTAGGAGTTTCTAAATTGATGGGAAACCATGAGCCATGAGATACGAAATCGGTTAAATGGGACAAAAGTTATTTTTTGGAAAAGACTTCAGATACGTTTTAGATATTAAAAGAACGATCTACATTGGAAATTGGAAATGGCAGGGGTTAGCCTATTTTTTTGGAGTAAAATAATTAAACTGTGCTGAAACTTTAGTCGGTGTAGCAACGAACCTAAAAGCACCTGGGTCTGTTCCACCCACCAACTCATGGCAACGCTTATCACGAACAGATCGTTAAGATTTGGACTATAAAAATGTTGCAATTTCACAAAGGGTAAAAGGGGGTCATAGAGGGGGTGCTCAAAAATAAAAAAAATATTTTTTTCTTGAATTTAAGAAATAGAAACTTCATGAAGTGAAGTTTGACGTAGCATGGGACAGTTTATTGTTCACATGGCTGTACCAACTACCGACCCTCGGCAGCGCCTGTGTGCAAAACCAAACCTATACGAAGCGCCTCTTTTTTACTGTTGTTTTCGTAAATAGAGAAAAGGCGTCTGATACTCTGGCGCCTATGGGCGCCGCATCTTTGTCCATCGTCAGACTGCGGTACCGCGGTAAACCCTCCGGAGAATTGACCGATGGCCCAGTCCACTCGCAATATCCGCTTTGATATCTTTTTAGTCAAAAAACAACGTTTCTTTCTATAATTTGTGGACCTGTGAAAAAACGTCGGAGTAAACACATCGTGTAACTCACAGCAAGCGCTTGAAATTTAAGGTACAGCTTTCTAACAACACGAGAACGAAACATCAATGTATAGATAAAAGTTGGACTAGGAGCAGTGGGCTTTACGGGGCGGGTCTTAAGTTAATATTCTACATAATAATTACTTTGAGCATAAGAAATTGATATCACGTCTCTTGTAAGGCTTTTCGCCAATATCGAGCTCTTCTCCTCCCTTCCCCCCTTTTTTAAATACCTTGAAGTCGAAAGTCTGAACTTGCTTGAAAACGGTTAAAAATTTGCAGTATTAATCTGAAGTGTCTCTGACAAATATTCCGACTGAGAAGGAGGAAAATTTTTGAGAAGAGAAATGCCTACGGGGGGAGAGCTGCGTAAAAGTAAAATAATAATTTATACGCGCGTTTGAATAGACAATAATAGACCATTATTGAAGTTTAAGTTAATTAACCTCACATAATCGATATTACCTTTTATCACAACCTATAAATCTGATTTAACGCATTTTCAATATCCAAACTGAAATTATACATAACATCAAAGTTAAATAATTTAATCGGGAAGCTTTTAAAAAAAATTTAACATTTTTACCTTTTCATTAATCGAACTAGTGCTACCCTGTACATTTTTTAGAAGCTTACGTTTCATCCCTAAGAACTTATTAAATTAATACTTCAAATTTGTCCTTTTTTAAGGTTGTATACGTTGCAACGGGGTATAAGTACAGGGAGTATTTTCCTTTGAACGTACGTCGGTTCTAGCGAGCACGCCGTTCTTTACCGATGCCGACCATTAATAAAATCAGTTTAAACGTAGAGCTAAGAGGGAGTGGTTGTCGCTTGTTTTAAACACAAATTTTACCGGTCTTGACATGTTTATCAATTAAAATAATAACATTTGGTAGAAATATAATATTTTTTACGATATTATAATTTACAAATTGACTCCGGTGCGCGAGTTTACGAATTTGTATAAAATAACTTATTATGTGAAGTTTTTTCGTTTTATAATAAAAAAAAAGCTATCGATTCGCTTTTGAAAAAAGCATTAGGTTTTTGGGGTTAGTTCTTGTTTTTAAGTTTTGTGATATAATTTTATTTTTGTAAATACCTTCGATGTACATAAATGTGTAATGTGAGTGTGACTATTATCAAATTGTCAGATAAATTTAACGATAAGGACGCGAATTTTGTGGATTATATTGGAAGAACATCCATTTGAAGGTAAGAGTTGTTTGTTGTTTATACGTCGATAGAAAATTTTTTTCCCCCAAACCCAAATCAATTTGTCCAAAAAACAGCCCACTTAATGTCCGTTTTATTACGCGTTCTTTATAAACATAAAACTCCATGCTCCATGCTCTTACTAACAATGCGTTGTTGCCGTCCCTCTTTTTACACCTCATTTTAGTTGTAAACGACAAAACTAACAGCAATCAAGACGGGCGCTTTTTAAACTAAATTCATTGAGAAAAAAACTAATTTCTAAATTGTTTATATTCCCCACAACTTGATTGATTAATCTAAAGTTAGACCATCAGCCGCTAAGCTGTTTACCTTGATCGTTTGTTGTGAAAGAGCCCATTTTAAATTAATTAAAATAAGCGTAATAAAAGCAAATTTAAGCGATGCGAAGGTGCAGACCTCGTTCGTCAAAACACACTCGAGCTAATCTTGTAATTCAAATATATAAAAAAAAGCAAACATTAATGGGCAATGAACCGTAAATTGTTGCTAATATAAACACGTGAATTGGTTACAAATTTTTATCTCGTTCAAAGATAACGCTAGGCGTGTATTGTCATATTAGTTTGGACTTTTAAAAAATGATTTACAAATCTCAATTGTTTATCTAAATCTTGAAAATGAGACAACATTAATAATGTCGCTAGTAACAAGACCTTTTAATCGTGAAATACTATCACGACATTCCTTTTCTTGAAAAATTCCGTTTACGTTCACCTGTAGAATAGTTGTGTTGGAATACGATTTTAGGAAGACGTAATTAAATTGTCTGGGTTAATTAAAAATACGAGCTGAGGATTATCTTTAGAAAGGGCGTTACTTTTACCCGTTATTAAAAAGAAAATTGACAGGAAAACACCGACGAACTTGTGCTACCCGAGAGCTCCAATCTTCAAATTGTATTTCCTTTCAAATCTTCGGCGTAACGATATTTTTTCATTTCGTCATTTTTATAGGTAATTCCCTTCTCTTTAATTTTGTTAAGAGGTATTTTACACCAAAATTTGCTCAAAAGTGAGAAAAAATGAAAAACATAACCGGGGATTTGATTTAAGTTGGCAGAGTATTTACAACTTATTGATGATTCCATACGCGTTCCCGCTGTTTAATTACGCCACTTGTATCTCAAATTTTCTTTCAATTTGGATGATAATTATTTTACTTAGAAAACGTATGTAAAGTGAGAAAAATTCGGAAAATATACAAACAAAAACGAATCGTCCGTTTATGAATAGTAACAATATTTGCAGATCTGACTTTCAAATTCAATTTTCTTGGCAATTTTATATAGGGTACTAATTTTGAAATAAACTGTTTTTCTAGGGATTTTCCTTATTTTTAACTTTATAAAAAGGCACTTTATGCGTAAAACGCTCCTTGATTGAGTAAAATCCCAAAAACGGAAGCCAAATGTAAAATTAATAAATTCAGGTGTTGGGAGACTCATATTCAACTTCAATTTTCTTTGAAATATTATATAGGGTGCCTCTTCCCCGATTACCTCTTTTTATAGAGAATTTTCCTATCTTTAACTTTGTCTATAGGGTGATTTTATGCGTAAAACGCACTTGGATTGAAAAAAATCTCAAAAACGGAAGCCAAATGTAAAATTAATAAATTCAGGTGTTGGGAGACTCTTATTGAACTTCAATTTTCTTTGAAATTTTATATAGGGTGCTTCTTCCTAGATCACCTCTTTTTATAGAGAATTTCCTTATCTTTAACTTTGTATAGGATGATTTTATGCGTAACACGCACTTGGATTGAGAGAAATCTCAAAAACGGAAGCCAAATGTAAAATTCATAAATTCAGGTGTTGGGAGACTCTTATTCAACTTCAATTTTCTTTGAAATTTTATATAGGGTGCTTCTTCCCAGATCACCTTTTTTATAGGGAATTTCCTTATCTCTAACTTTGTATAGGGTGATTTTATGCGTAAAACGCACTTGGATTGAAAAAAATCTCAAAAACGGAAGCCAAATGTAAAATTAATAAATTCAGGTGTTGGGAGACTCTTATTCAACTTCAATTTTCTTTGAAATTTTATATAGGGTGCTTCTTCCCAGATCACCTCTTTTTATAGAGAATTTCCTTATCTATAACTTTGTATAGGATGATTTTATGCGTAACACGCACTTGGATTGAGAAAAATCCCAAAAACGGAAGCCAAATGTAAAATTCATAAATTCAGGTGTTGGGAGACTCTTATTCAACTTCAATTTTCTTTGAAATTTTATATAGGGTGCTTCTTCCCAGATCACCTCTTTTTATAGAGAATTTCCTTATCTTTAACTTTGTATAGGATGATTTTATGCGTAACACGCACTTGGATTGAGAAAAATCCCAAAAACGGAAGCCAAATGTAAAATTCATAAATTCAGGTGTTGGGAGACTCATATTATTCAACTTCAATTTTCTTTGAAATTTTATATAGGGTGCTTCTTCCCAGATCACCTCTTTTTATAGAGAATTTCCTTATCTTTAACTTTGTATAGGATGATTTTATGCGTAACACGCACTTGGATTGAGAAAAATCTCAAAAACGGAAGCCAAATGTAAAATTCATAAATTCAGGTGTTGGGAGACTCTTATTCAACTTCAATTTTCTTTGAAATTTTATATAGGGTGCTTCTTCCCAGATCACCTCTTTTTATAGAGAATTTCCTTATCTTTAACTTTGTATAGGATGATTTTATGCGTAACACGCACTTGGATTGAGAAAAATCCCAAAAACGGAAGCCAAATGTAAAATTCATAAATTCAGGTGTTGGGAGACTCTTATTCAACTTCAATTTTCTTTGAAATTTTATATAGGGTGCTTCTTCCCAGATCACCTCTTTTTATAGAGAATTTCCTTATCTTTAACTTTGTATAGGATGATTTTATGCGTAACACGCACTTGGATTGAGAAAAATCTCAAAAACGGAAGCCAAATGTAAAATTCATAAATTCAGGTGTTGGGAGACTCATATTCAACTTCAATTTTCTTTGAAATTTTATATAGGATGCTTCTTCCCAGATCACCTCTTTTTATAGAGAATTTTCTTATATTTAACTTTGTATAGAGCCATTTTATGCGTACAACGCACTTAGATTGAGAAAAATTCTAAAAACGGAAGCCATAAATGTAAAATTAGTAAACTCGGGCTACTCGGGGGTTGGGAGACGCAATGTTCAACTAGAATTTTTTCGATAATTTTATATAGGGTACTACTTTTCAATTACATGAGTTTTCTAGAGAATTTCTTTATCTTTAAGTTTGTATAGGGCGATTTTATGCGTAACACGCACTTGGATTGAGAAAAATCTCAAAAACGGAAGCCAAATGTAAAATTCATAAATTCAGGTGTTGGGAGACTCATATTCAACTTCAATTTTCTTTGAAATTTTATATAGGATGCTTCTTCCCAGATCACCTCTTTTTATAGAGAATTTTCTTATATTTAACTTTGTATAGAGCCATTTTATGCGTACAACGCACTTAGATTGAGAAAAATCCTAAAAACGGAAGCCATAAATATAAAATTAGTAAACTCGGACGACTCGGGGGTTGCGAGACGCAATGTTCAACTAGAATTTTCTCGGTAATTTTATATAGGGTACTACTTTTCAATTACATGAGTTTTCTAGAGAATTTCTTTATCTTTAAGTTTGTATAGGGCGATTTTATGCGTAACACGCACTTGGATTGAGAAAAATCTCAAAAACGGAAGCCAAATGTAAAATTCATAAATTCAGGTGTTGGGAGACTCATATTCAACTTCAATTTTCTTTGAAATTTTATATAGGATGCTTCTTCCCAGATCACCTCTTTTTATAGAGAATTTTCTTATATTTAACTTTGTATAGAGCCATTTTATGCGTACAACGCACTTAGATTGAGAAAAATCCTAAAAACGGAAGCCATAAATATAAAATTAGTAAACTCGGACGACTCGGGGGTTGCGAGACGCAATGTTCAACTAGAATTTTCTCGGTAATTTTATATAGGGTACTACTTTTCAATTACATGGGTTTTCTAGAGAATTTCCCTATCTTTAACTTTGTATAGGGCGATTTTATGCATACAACGCACTTGGATTCCGCAAAATCGCAAAAACGCAAGCCAAATGTAAAATGAGTGTCCTGTCATACACATATTCTCTACAAGTTTCTGTGTATCGACTGACCGTATTTGCTGTTATTGTAACCCAACGCTGGTAACCCTGGCGCTGTGTTTGTGGGGCGAAAAAATATCACTATAACCTGTGCTATAACACAGTTTTAAATTGTACCTGTACCGATCTATAACTTAATTTATTGAAATGTTTCGGTATAATAATTCTTTTTGTGGAGAGTTCAAAAGTGTAAGGTTGTTAAATTGGGGGCATTACCATCGCGTAGTTGAATATATTTTATATTTGACAAGATTGTCTTCAAAATCCTGTCTGATAGTTATCCTTTTCGTTTATGATGGATTTTGAAGTCGGAAAGACTGTAAAATTAGAAAACCCGACGGTGGTAGTGTATAGTAAGTAGCGTGCCATCACTAAAAGTAATAGGATGTTGCAGTAGTAAATAAATCAGTAAATCCTTTACACACGTAAAGGAAGTAAAACGTAAAAGTGTTATCGATCATAAAAGGAATGTTTTGAAAGCTGCAACTGCTCTCCTAAAGAATTATTTTTCCCTAATTCGACTTTAAATTTGCGTCATTTGCATGTTTAATCATTTACTCGAAGAGAAGTTGAAAGAAACATATTAAGTGAAATTTAAAATGAGTATTTACGAGTCGTCCCTCGTACAACATAAAGTATCTCGTAAAAACCTTAAAATTAAATCACGAAAAAAATTCAAAAGACAAGGTGGAATAGTAAAACAGGGCCGCGAGAAGAAACATCCCTATAACCTGCAATTTAGTTACCCACACAATTACAATGCAAAGGACACGAAAAGTAAAGAAGCAAATTTAAAAGTCGACGAAAACGGAGGAAGAGGAGAAAAAAAATTATTTTAAATTAGTAGAAACGTTTTAAAGTCATCTTTTTCTGTTTATTTCGTATAAATTTGAAGTAGTAAAAAGAGAAGACAATAGTTATGTCACATTAAAGAATAGAAAACTACCACAAACACTGCTAAAACTGTCGGAACAAAATTAGCATTTAAAATACCTGTAATTCGCAGGTGTAAATAGATGTTACTTTAAATTGGATTCGCGTCAAACAACTACCAAAGTATTTTTTTTCTCCGATTCGAATGAAATAAAAATCTCTCGTTTGATCAAAAAATAAGTGGAACAAATCGATTTTCTCGATTATTAAAATTTTGCTACTAAAAGTAAGAAGAGTGGCGAGAGCGAGAACTTAATTAAGTAACTTATCAGTTTAATGAATTTTCTATACCTATATAACAAATTCAGAGAAATAACATAAATTACAAAGTTAGCTTCTTAATTCACCCTCAATCGTTCTATTTCCTTTTAGATTTCGCGAAAATTAATTCAAGTGAAAATCTTCCAACAATTCGACTCGGGAATCGTTCAAAAATATTTGACGAACTAATTATTTAATTTTACGATCTGGATTGATTCGAATTCTTGTCCTGAAAATTTATACGGGGGCTGTTCGAAAATGCCCTCAAACACCAGATGAACTGTTTAGCAAAGTGAAGCCCAATTTTCGTTCGACATACTGTACAGTTGTAGTTTTACTTCCGTTGCCCATTCTCCAAGTGTAGCTGAGAGAGATGGAGAGCCTTGCGCGATGTATAATAAAAGTCGACGTAGATTGATATTTACTTGAAATTTCTGTAGGAAAAACAAGAAAAATAAATTAGTTAATCGAAATAAATATAATAAGTATAACGAACAAGGCATTTCAATGGCATCTATGAAACAATTGATTTTATAGTCACCTCGAGACTGTTTCTTCCCGCCCGTTTTAAATTAAACAATTCGGAATGACATTTAAGAGTAAAATAAGGGCGGTAAAATTAAGCTTAAACAATCTCCATATTGCCTTTTAAAATTACTCCACACCAGCACCACAGTCTCCATTTTCCGCTTTCAATTTCAACCTCATCTCTGTTGATTAATTTAATCGAAAAAACGTAGGCGAAGATTTTCTTTTTTATAATTTTTAAAAAAATTATTCGTAAGACGCGAAATGTTGTTATGTTATATAACAAGAATAATAAACAAAGTAAAATTAATAATGCATAAAGTTAGCAGCACACCACACAAACATCGGCAGCCAGCACCATCGCCATATTGTGCAGTTGCATAATTATGTTGACTTTATCCCACAACGAAATCAATTCGTTAGAGATAATTTATACTATAATATTAATAATAATTTGACCTCTTATTAAAATTAATATCAGATTTGTGAAGTTTAAAAGGGTAATTTTGGTAAATATTAGAGGGTTTTAACAGTATGACCGATGATTCGCTCATTAAAACTTAGGCTCTCGGTGTTCTCGGTTTATTCCGTTGCTACCACTATACACACCTTTATACGTATTATATTAGAATTGTAATTTATGATTGTTTTGAACTTTGTTAACTATAAATTGCAGTTGAGGTTTGATTTAAGTGTCACTTGAAGAGTTTAAGTTTAAGATATCGCTCGTGGGAGGAAGTTGTGTTTTGTGTTCCGAAAAAGAGTCGTCTTCCCCTTGGGTAATAATTCGAGAAATCTTTTATTTTTAACGACGTACGTAAGTGTGGTCTTAAGGGCGTGGTTATGAGGTTAGATATTGATAAAATTACAATTGTAACTTGTATGCAGCGACGTAACATTGTAAGATTATACGGCAATAAATTTCCAGTGCGAGTACCGAACGTTTAGGCCCAGGGCTTCTTATAGCTGTTTCTTCATTTCTTTATATTTATCTCTGGTTACAATCGGTGCACTTAATTTCAAGCTTCAGGACTTAACTCGGTTCAGGCAATCTCTCCCATCAGTTATCAGTCCTTGGATCGAGCAAGTATCACTTATTCAAGTGCCACAAATTTGAGCACGTTCCAAAACCTTTTCTCGCCACAGTTTTTCAATATTGTGGGGGAAGGTCGCAAAATGTCGGCCAAAAATAAGAAGGGGCCCAATAATTACTCATGGAGCTGCTCAACTCGAATTATAGCTTGAGCAATCAAAATATACCAGTTTGTGATGCGAATTTTTCCTTTTGTGGCTCAATCATTTACCCAATTTTCTTGTAAATTTTCCACAACCACCAAACTTAATTATCCATAAAAGTAAAGAAACGATCCGATACGATCAGATTACACCCATCTTATACATCACGACCCCAACTGTAGGCATAAGATACTGTGTCGTAGGGCTTCTTATTGATTGTCACTATTTCAACTCAACCGTCGGAGAAACGTATAGATTAGGGATTTTGTACCTACGTTCTGTCATTATTCGTTAACTATATAAGACGTAGGTAGTTTCGGACAAGGTTGAAATCACGCTCGACCAGGTGCATATATTTTAAGACCTTAACAAAACGAACACGATGAAAGTCGCTACCTGAACGAAAGAATTGCGGTCTTAAATTTAAAAATTCTTGTAAGTAACGAGAAGAATTGCAGAGAAAATAACAACTTCTTTCGTGTACATTGTACAAGTGCTTTTGTAATGTACGTGGCTAATGTGAAATGTGTGAAGAACGTACGGCTTTTTTCCCTCTCGTTCACACCTATTTTTTTATATGTAAAAAGTTTGTATTTACTGTTCGAGTTGGCTCACGAAATGAGAGTTTTGCTCTCTATCACATGCAATAATAATAAAATTATATGGTTTACGTGTTTATAATTTCCAGTTTATATTATTCTTTGTTACAAATTTCGAAAATTATGTAAACGACTTTTTTATTGTGTCAATTTTCTTAATGATTTGTACAGGGTGTCCGTTAAGTAACCGTGTAAACGGGTTAGTGTATCTCACTAACCACTTTTTGTGGGAAGAGCTCCAATTTAAAAAATTCTAGCGTCGTTAGTTTTGATCGGGGAAGAATAAGAAGTATATCAAATTGAAGAAACTTCTACAAGCTTCAAAAAGGGTCTGATGACATTTTTCGCGAAAACTACCATTTTTTCGGTAGTTGTGATATTTCATAAGCACGCGCTTTTTAAAAATTCTGGGCGGTTACTCGAATGATTTTTATCGTGTCAATGATGCGAAGAATAGTAAATTGAAGAAAATTTAACGCTTTGAGCTGTCAGAAGCGTTTTTATTGATTTACGTGGTAGAACCCTTGATTTCCGAGTGAATCATGAAAACAGTGGGTAGAAATAAAACTGGTAGGAAAAAGCATCAACTTAAAAAAATTATAGCTCCGCTAATTTTAGGTGTTGAAGAAGAAACAGTACACCATGTTAAAGGTAATTCTACAAGCTTCAAAAAGGGTCTGGTGACATTTTTTGCGAAAACTACCATTTTTTCGATAGTTTTGATATTTCATAAACACGCGCCTTTTGAAAATTCTTGGCGGTTACTCGACTGATTTTTATCGTACCAGTGATGAGAAGAAAAGTAAATTGAAAAAAATTTAACGCTTTGAGCTGTCAGAAGCGTTTTTATTGATTTACGTGGTAAAACCCTTGATTTCTGCGTGAATCATGAAAACAGTGCGTAGAAATAAAGCTCGTAGAAAAAAGCATCAACTTAAAAAAATTATAGCTCCGCTAATTTTAGGCGTTGAAGAAGAATAAGTACACCAAGTTAAAGGTAATTCTACAAGCTTCAAAAAGGGTCTGATGGCATTTTTTGTGAAAACTACCATTTTTCGGTAGTTTTAATATTTCATAAACACGCGCCTTCTGAAAATTCTGGGCGGTTACTCGAATGATTTTTATCGTGTCAATGATGCGAAAAAAAGTAAATTGAAGAAAATTTAACGCTTTGAACTGTCAGAAGCGTTTTTATTGATTTACGTGGTAAAACCCTTGATTTCCGAGTAAATCATGAAAACAGTGCGTAGAAATTAAACTGGTAGGAAAAAGCATCAACTTAAAAAAATTCTAGCGTCGTTAGTTTTGACCGGAGGAGAATAAAAAGTACACCAAGTTAAAGGTAATTCTACAAGCTTCAAAAAGGGTCTGATGGCATTTTTCGCGAAAACTACCATTTTTTCGATAGTTTTGATATTTCATAATCACGCGCCTTCTGAAAATTCTGGGCGGTTACTCGAATGATTTTTATCGTGTCAATGATGCCAAGAAAAGTAAATTGAAGGAAATTTAACGCTGTTTAACTATTAGAAGCGTTTTGATCGATTTTTATGTAAAGCCCTGGATTTTCGAGTGAATCATGAAGCAGCGCGTAGAACTGAAGTGGGTGTGAAAAAGCTATAGCTTAAAATAATTCTAGCTCCGCTAATTTTAACCGTAGAAGAATAAAAAGTACACCAAATTAAAGGCAATTCTGCAATCTTTAACAACGGTCTGATGACATTTTTCGATAAAACTACTATTTTCCTGGTATTATCAGTAGTTTTGATTTTTTATAAACACGCATTTTCTGAAAATTGTGGGCGGTAACTAAACTGATTTTTATCGTACCAGTGGTGCGAAGAAATGGAAATTGAAGAAACTTGAACCGTCTTGTAACTTTGTCAGGAGCATTTTGTTTGTAAAAAATCTCTTGATTTACTAGTGAATCATAAAGTGAGAGTAGGAACTAAGGGGGACGAGAAGACGCTTCACCTTTAAAAAATCCTATCTCGTCTAAGTTTGGCAGTAGAAAAACAAAAAGTATTTCAAATTAAAGAAAATTCTACAAGCTTCAAAAAGAGTCTAATGGTATTTTTCGTTAAAACTACTATTTTTTCAGTTGAACCTTGATTTCTAAGTGAATCATGAAAACCGAGCGTAGAACTATAATGAGGTGAGAAAAGGCCTCACCTTTAAAAAATTCTATCTCTGCTCATTTTTGTCGTAGAAGAATAAAAAGTCAACCAAAGTAAAGGAAATTTTAGAAGATTCAAAAAAGGTGTGATAACATTTTTCGATAAAACTACCATTTTTCTAATTGTTGGCGGAAAACAAGTTTGTTGAAATTTAAATCTAATTTTACTGTTTTGAAATGATTATTGAGATAGTATCTATCTATCGAATCAGAGCCCTTCCTTTGGGACACTATAAATATAAACTAAAAAAGTGAAAAATCGCCTAAATGTCACGCTTTTGTATCGCTTTTACGAACACCCTTTGTAAGCTTTTGTTGTTATTTTCTTTTAAAAACCCACCTTTTTAATTATTCAATTGAAATGAAATTTTTAAGATCAACGTCGAACCATTAATACTTGTCTTGTAGGATTTTTTCCCCTTGCACAAAAGCAACGTGGTTGAAGACACCCAATTGGTGAACTTGATGTACAACTTAAGCTTATATCTTCATTAGCACCTTTTGTGCCGTCTCGTACAATGATGCCTCGAAAATTTTTCATTTAAAAATTTTACAATGGAAATTCCCTCCTTTTCATTCTCTCGAATAACGATTTTACAATAATAATAATAATCGTTAATTAACTTAGCGTATAGCGTAAAATAGTTTTAGAAATTGTGGATGTAACCCTGCTGTTGTGGACTTTTTGCTCGACGTGTAGTGCAAATGAAATAATAAAATGGAACTACCATTTGTGTTATCTTAACCTGTTATTTTTAGTGGTAATTTTTGTTATCTTTATGGGGAAATTATAAAATGCGAATAACCAATATTGTCGTGGCATGATTTCTTAAATTACTGGGGTATGTCCTGAGAAAAGGCTATTGAATTAAATTAAAAAACATATAAGAATCTACAAATTTTTATTTAAAAAATTTTTAAAAAACGTTGCACTTCATTGTGGGCCTCGATCTAACACAAAATTTAATTTTTCTTACCCTGTTCGGATGGAGAGAGGGCCGTAGAAGAGTTGTACCTCCGCGAATGCCATCAGATGAACGAATTCAGAAATGCAACTTCCATAGAGCAACTACCACTAGGCCTTGAATTCTTTAGTAATATGCTTTATTTCGTAACAAAACTTGGCAACCCTGCTGTGAATATCCCAGTCCTCCGGGGGGGGGGGGCTTATTTTAAAATTTTCCCATTGCCGTTGATTTAAAGAAGCCAAAGAGATTTCAGTTTCGAGTTTTTTGTCTTCTGCGGGGCTTTACTTAAAGTAGCTCTTTCAGATCGATTAGACAGCCCTGTGCAGCGCTTCCACACTCTAAAGAGACCACACGCTTAGGTGGATGTATCATTTGTTTATCGACTGGTTCTGGATAAGACGAACTCGGGGTTAGAGTGTGTCAGTGTTTCAAAAGCCGGTAGTCGTGTGCTGGACTTTAGGGGAATTTGTTCTCTTCCCGAGTTCTTGAACTATGCAGGGTTTTATTGGGGGGATAGAGCCTTAGTGAGACTAAAGAGGCCCCCAAGAGCTGGTACGGAGCTGTTGAAGGTGCTTTAAGAGCCTCTCGTAGTCTGCATTCTCAAATGAATGAGTACGTGGATGCTCCAGAGCTTGCAGATTCTGTCAGTATTCCAAGACTATCTTAAAGGTTCTGTAACCAGTTTGACTAGCCCTTCACAGTCGTTAGTTCTGATACTGAGTGGCTGGACACCAATTCAATAGAGTGGTCAGATTTGAATACAAAATTTTGTAAACACTGATGAGTTTGATAAGGTCTAAAACTGTATATCTGAACAAGTATAATCAGTATAATCTTCTCGTGACACTTTAGGTAACCAGCATCGTAATAACCTGAGTATATTTTTCCAAATTATGATTTATTTAGGTCTTTATTTTATTCGAAAGTATTTTCAAATCCGTTAGCGTAAGTGAATTATTTCTTAACAATTTTCCTTTATTATTTTTCCACGAGTTTACCGCAAAAACCCACACACTGCGCTTAGATCGGCAAACAAAGCATTTTGAGATTAAACAATAACTTACTGAAAGGATTCGTTTTAGGTTTCTTTTTTAACCCCTAAACGTAAAGTTTTATAAATTGCAAGTCGATATCTACAGCTACTCATAACCTAACAACCCCGAGGCACAAAATATTGATTGTAACGCGAATAAACACACAAAGACGAAAAGTAAGACAAATAAAAAAAGTGCACTCGTTAATTGCGTTTTGTATCGAATTGCAATTTTATAATTCCCCCCTTTTGTTAATTTTTTTTCTCTTCAATAAACTTTTTGTAATTACGTCGAGATACATTTGCATCGATATAGGGTGTTTTATTGATGTCACAAAAATACTTTTAAGAGCGATGATAACAGATCTAGTTTTACTAGTGAGTAGTGCTTGAATTATTGTTCCATCAACCGCATTCATATCCATCTAGCTAGGGATTGAAATTGTGGGGTAAGTTGTAGCTTAACAAATAGTAGAGGACCAGTTGACAGATTATTACGGATCGAAGTTGGAATTAACATATTACACGCGTTATATTAAACTGATGGATTATGTGGAGTTTTGATCTCGAGTTATCTTTAAATTACCCCAAGGAAATTTATACTCGGAGGCGTTATTAATGACACCCTTAAATTATTGTTTAACGAAAGAAAGCGTCTTGTAGTTTTTAAATTTGAGGTAGTTTAACGTTTCACGTGTATGGGGGCTGTAAAAAAATGTTCATTGAACTGGACGCAAAATGAGATAAAATTTGTGCTCCTACAAAAGAGATAAAATGCGTTTGTATTTTGCTCTACAATTTATAATAAATTTAATTTATACGATCGTTTTAGAGGGTTGGAAAAAAAAGTTCGGGTCATGCAATTTTGCACACTTTTTCCACTCAATTTACCTTTTACACGTGTTTGTTTATACGAAGTTTGCGTTGGGGTTAGGGTAATGAGATGCTCGATGAAAATAAAAATTTGCAAAGTCGATGTTTATTCATTAAATCAAGTGGCCATTGGGCTCGCGTAAACTTGAAATTTGGCACTCTTGAGCTCGAGGTTAGGAAGGTTCGAATTGGAATCGAATTATCCGAGAGAGAGAGAGAGGGTCTAAATGATCAATTCGAATAAGAAATGACGCCATCTTTCCCAATGTTTGACTTCTTACTTTAGTGTCTTTGTTTTGTGCAGTTGGATTTTCGAGTTTCCTATTTCTTAAGTCTCAAGTGAAAGATGAAACTCTGGTAGGGGCAAAAATTTACCTTCTTTGGCCGTTAATACCCAACAAATTAAATTCCATTCATTGAAGTGAAAACTATGCTATACAACTACAATTATTGTCTATTTGCAATTTTTAGTTTTATTCCAATGTTTTATCGATTTGCACAAACGTTCAGAATTTAAGCCAAATTAACAGCTAGTTTAGTGTAGGTCGACGGCTTACCATGCCCTCAGAAACACGTAAAATGGCGTGACAGCATTTACTTAATCACTCATCCAAGTGAATAGGCATTTCACTTTGAAAAGCGCAAGTGTTGCCATGAATGCCTAGCATTACGTAGCCTCTGGTATTAGAATAATTATTCAAATGATAAAATGGCGCTTTCAAGATGGCAGATTTTAGTTATTTAATATTTAGTCACCAGTTGTTGACTTTCAGAATTTTTAATTTAAAATCAGTAGGTAGAAACGGTTTCGTAGCTTATGTTTATAAACTTTTTTAAAATCATGAACCCATTCATTGGGCCTTACTGTGAAGCGCCACGTACTCCTCGTTAATTAGATCGTGAGTTTTCTTATAAAATACAACGTACCCCCTTGTAGTAGTTCCGCATACCCAAGGCGGCTCATGGACTCAGGTTGGGAACTCTTGGTGTCTCTGAGCGGAGTAAACATTACTTAAAAATCGACTTCTAGTCCATTACTTCTCAGCACCAGAAGCAATTCTTGAAGAAGTCCCATAACGACTAGGGGAACTCCCTATAAATAGTCCTAGAGAACACATTCCAATTTAACGCTTTTTCAGCTTAGAAAATCTTTTGAGAAGATAGTTCTTGAGGAGACTGTTAATGCAGCGCTTATTTTCTTAAAAACCCCTGGGGGAATCTCTTGGATAATAATCATAGCATGATTTTCTTGAGCAAGAGCTGCTCAATAGTATGACGATTGTACTTCAACACCAGAAAACTTCATCTTGCGAATATATCGTTCTCTTAGTGGTGAACTTTCGTGTAGCCCAAGTTTATGACTGTGACTGTGTGAAAAGAGATTGCAGTCGTGCTCCTAACAACTACTGTTTTTTCTAGTGTTCCCAAGATTTTTGAATACTGGCACTCTCTTGGGGTCGACCATTAAAACAAATAATTTTTTGATTGTCCCACCATTGTCAGTACGGTTTCAAGGAACAGCTTTTTACCGGCCCTGTATCTTTTACTATTTTATTGTTGATGATATTGAGAATATCAAGGTATAGTTAGGGTTCTGTGGTTTTTGCCCCCCCCTCTCTCCGTAAGGCGACTGTGTTCGTCGTCAGCTTTGTGCGCAGTGTAGAAGAGATGTGGTACTAGCCTGGACCTCGTCGATTATTGAGGCAAGTAGACCGTGTATGCGAGGCATTTGAGAATCATTTCATCTTTTGATTCTTCTGACCAACTTAAGCTTTCGGTTTCTCTCAGGGATCAGTAGCTGGTCCAGTATTTTATTCTTTATGAGAACGATCTGCTTTACAAAGTAAACGGTTGGGTCTGCTATTCTCTCGTTTTTCTTTACTATGCGATGCTTTAGAGCTTTAGACTTTATGCCCTCAAATGTTTTTCGCACAATTAATCCAAGGTCAACTATCCGACATCTTTTTATACCTGATGTGATTAGAGCTAGATGAGAAAATTACTAACTGAGCTGAGCGAATCATTTGAAGCTTCTTGATCTAAGCGTATCTTTGGCTGAATTTGTAGTTTCTTCACTTAACCTCACTCTTTGAATATTTAGTCATTGCATGCCTTTGGGTGGTTTATAGAAAAAAGTAGCGTTGCTATCAGCTTCATATCTACTTTATGATTTTGCCTTTGCTTCTCACAATTTTTTAAGTAACGCCCTCTAACCTTAAAGGGCCTTTAGAAGCGCCAATCTTGTTGAGTCTCTTTTTAGTACCATCGAGCGTATTTACCTACATCGTTAGTGGTGCGAATTAGAGCCGTATTTTTCCGAAAACAAAAATAGTTAAATGTTTAAAATTTATTTTTCTCAAATTTACAGCATTGTGCGCTTTTATTACATTTAAAAGTTGATTTATTGTAAAGGAAATGTTACCAATATAAAAGGTAATTTTATTTTAGTATATTGGTTTTGGTTATGTTATGTATTTAAAAAAAACGGAAATGAAAAATGGCGTAATGTCGCGACAGTCGCAATACTATGCACGAGCACGAAAATCATTAAAAGAATCATTAAAGGCCAGCAAACAATTCCAATACGTGCTTGGCACAAGAATTGTTCTCAGTTTCGAATTTTTCGAATGCAGGTCTTTACGAAAAATATATACAACCTGGGAGCTGGGTATAAGATATTATTTTTGTATTTATTTCTTATATGAATAAATTCCAGTTACGTTTTTCTCATTCATGTTCGTATCTTTAAAAGTGAAAGGAAATAAGAAATATTTAAAGGTTAATAGTTAACATAGTAATGTGGCTACGATATAAACACGCAACATTTTAATCGATCAAAAAAATTGTTTTAAAAACAAAGTTAGCCGAGATTAATGCAATTTCTTTACTAGTACGGATTTGGGAGGTCTCTTGGGGTTTCTTGGCCCCATTTCGTGGACTTTGAGATTCGTTGAGTAAAACGATAATTGAGTATTTGTCCGTCAAGTTTATGTCCTCTGGGGGTACCTACCTTAGAAAGGCTTCTGCACCTAGGCCAGTCTCGAAGTTCTCGCAGCTCATATGGCGCCCTTGGGGGGGGGGGGGTAGATAAGCGGAACCTATGGTAGCCTATCTCAGTGTTGCAAAAGCTGAGCTGAAATTGATTGGAATTAAAGTTCAAAAATAAAAATTTGAATATAAATAAATAAATCATAGTTAAGAAGCTCTAGAGAGAACGGATTCATGTCTTTCCTGCAGGCTCTACATACTACATAATATATGGGCTCCTCGTGCGGACGCCTATAGGCTTATAGAGCTCTCATTGCTGGAAACAATGTTCACCAGTTTCATTATCGGTCTCACGACTCACTAGGAGAGGACAATACTCAAACCAATACTTGGGGATTGTTTGCACCTCCACGGCGAACAAATAATAAGCATCTGCTTGATGATATTTTTGTCTTGAGGAATATAACGAAGTGGTGCCATCAACAAGTTGAAATTCACTTCAGCTTCAGGATTGTTCGTTTGACATTTTATCTACCAAAGTATGGGGAAATCTACACAAACTTCCCAAGCACGCTCCAATATCATCCCATTCGAGCATCTCGTAGGCGTCAACTTTCTCGTAACAGAATTTTAGATCCACCACCGAAATTTGTAAACTCCGCCGTTTAAAACAATTTAATCACAATAAGGCCTCGAGGTCCGATTTCAAAACGAAACTTGATAATTTCTCAAACTTATTTTTGCGATACTTTTTTTTTTCATTAAATTCTCATAACTTATTCGAAATTATATCCAACAAATGTTAATCCGTCTAAAACCGAGGGAACATGAAACTTTTTTTAAAAAGCTAATTAAAAAACTTGAGATCAGTCATTAGCTTAACTAACTTTTTTAAAACTTTTGGGAAATAATTTTTAATGGACTTTGCTATCAGATGTGAATGTCAATGTAGGCGATTAGTGAAAGCAGTAGACTTACAAATTAAGGGTTTGAGTTTAAATTTTTGAGGGAGCGAGTAAAAATTATACTCGAAAAAGTGTTCAAAAGAATTTTTCTTAAAGTAATTAAAAAGATGGAAATTGTTTATTTTAAAATTGTGAGTGCAGCTTAAGTATAACATTGAGGAGGAATAGAAGCGCGGATAACTTTTAATAAATTAAATTTATTAGTGTAAGTTTAAAATCCTTATTCAAATTTGTTACATGATTTTAATAACCGCATTTGCAAATCTAATGGCATATTGATATCCATAGGCAACATTATGGGAGAAAATTAAATCAAACTCGAGGATTAAGTGAGGAAGGGTTATATTATATTTCATTTGAGTAGCTTAAAATTTAACGGACATTGAATTAAGCAAATAAATCTTTTATTTGTCTTTTAATGTTAGTCTCGCTAGATTTGAGGTTTTTGGAATTAACAAAAAGTGCAGAAAACTTTTTTAAATATGGCTTTTGAGTTCTGTAGAGGCATTCCAGTCCAGTTCGCGTAGAACTGTCTCTAGCAAGCGTGGATTAACCAGAACTCTTCTAGTTATTATATATGAGGCTTTTTGAGACCAAGATACTGCCATTACACAGATTGTATTGTACTCAGGGATCGATTGGCTACGTAAGCCTTACAGAACTGCGACCAGCGTTGATCTTTTGTTCATAATCCTACTAGTATTATATTCTCAGGAATTCGATCTTGTCAACGAAGCCTAGAGTGTCCCTGAGAGGCTTTCTTTTCATTTCTTCAGGCGTTCAGGCCTGCCCTAAGTGTTTTAACCTAAGTCGAGCTAGTGTTTCGCAGTTGCAGAGAATGTGCTCGGCGGATTCGACCCCCGTTGCACATAACCTGCATATGTCACTATCTTCCAATCCCAGTTTTTTGAGGTGGTACCTCACTGGGCAGTGTCCAGTAAACAGATCTGTGATAAGTCTGATTTCGTTCTTTGATAGAAGAAGAAGCTTTTTAGCATTCGTAGACGAGTACTCAATGAATTTCTTCGCCTGTCTATGTCCTGGTATGTTATGCCAGTGAGATTTTTTGTTCTCAGTTTCCCAGTTTTGGATCTTTACTGTTCTGTGTGTTCTGGATAGCCCACAGGAGGGTTCTGGTCTAATCGGGATAGCTTTTTAGCCTGCTCTAGCTAGTTCATCAGCTATTTCATTTTTTATAACTCCCTCATGCCCCGGCACCCAGTGAAGAGCAACTTTGTTGCCCTTAGCCAGTTTTTCAAGGGACTGTCTGCATTCCCAAGTGGATAGAGCTAGAGATCATAGCTGTTGGCTTTGAGTGCCTTCAGCACAGCTTGACTGCCAGACATTATATATACTTTTTTACCCTTTATACGCCTTCGTAGGCATTCCTGGGCGCATAGGTCTATTGCAAGTGTTTCAGCTTGCATAATTGTGGGGGAGGTTCCTAAGGCTATCGATACCCTATATTTTGGGCCATATATTCCTATACCTGTTCCCTGTTCAGTTTTAGATCCATCCGAGTATTACACAGACACAGTTTGTGTTTTTTTTCAGCTTACCTCAAGACTTTCAAGACTTGACCTGCTTCTTTGCTTGTCGTGCTATACCTTTTTTGAGCTGTTTCACGTGAAACTGTCTCGAGCAAGCTTGGGCTTACCTGGACTCATCTATTGATCAGGTTTTTTGAGACCATCTCAGATTTGATCAACTTACCGTAAGACTTAAGACTTGACCTGCTTCTTTGCTTGTCGTGCTATACCTTTTTTGAGCTGTTTCACGTGAAACTGTCTCGAGCAAGCTTGGGCTTACCTGGACTCATTTATTGATCAGGTTTTTTGAGACCATCTCAGATTTGATCAACTTACCGTAAGACTTAAGACTTGACCTGCTTCTTTGCTTGTCGTGCTATACCTTTTTTGAGCTGTTTCACGTGAAACTGTCTCGAGCAAGCTTGGGCTTACCTGGACTCATTTATTGATCAGGTTTTTTGAGACCATCTCAGATTTGATCAACTTACCGTAAGACTTAAGACTTGACCTGCTTCTTTGCTTGTCGTGCTATACCTTTTTTGAGCTGTTTCACGTGAAACTGTCTCGAGCAAGCTTGGGCTTACCTGGACTCATTTATTGATCAGGTTTTTTGAGACCATCTCAGATTTGATCAACTTACCGTAAGACTTAAGACTTGACCTGCTTCTTTGCTTGTCGTGCTATACCTTTTTTGAGCTGTTTCACGTGAAACTGTCTCGAGCAAGCTTGGGCTAACCTGGACTCATCTATTGATCAGGTTTTTTGAGACCATCTCAGATTTTATCAACTTACCGTAAGACTTAAGACTTGACCTGCTTCTTTGCTTGTCGTGCTATACCTTTTTTGAGCTGTTTCACGTGAAACTGTCTCGAGCAAGCTTGGGCTTACCTGGACTCATTTATTGATCAGGTTTTTTGAGACCATCTCAGATTTGATCAACTTACCGTAAGACTTAAGACTTGACCTGCTTCTTTGCTTGTCGTGCTATACCTTTTTTGAGCTGTTTCACGTGAAACTGTCTCGAGCAAGCTTGGGCTAACCTGGACTCATCTATTGATCAGGTTTTTTGAGACCATCTCAGATTTTATCAACTTACCGTAAGACTTAAGACTTGACCTGCTTCTTTGCTTGTCGTGCTATACCTTTTTTGAGCTGTTTCACGTGAAACTGTCTCGAGCAAGCTTGGGCTTACCTGGACTCATTTATTGATCAGGTTTTTTGAGACCATCTCAGATTTGATCAACTTACCGTAAGACTTAAGACTTGACCTGCTTCTTTGCTTGTCGTGCTATACCTTTTTTGAGCTGTTTCACGTGAAACTGTCTCGAGCAAGCTTGGGCTAACCTGGACTCATCTATTGATCAGGTTTTTTGAGACCATCTCAGATTTTATCAACTTACCGTAAGACTTAAGACTTGACCTGCTTCTTTGCTTGTCGTGCTATACCTTTTTTGAGCTGTTTCACGTGAAACTGTCTCGAGCAAGCTTGGGCTAACCTGGACTCATCTATTGATCAGGTTTTTTGAGACCATCTCAGATTTTATCAACTTACCGTAAGACTTAAGACTTGACCTGCTTCTTTGCTTGTCGTGCTATACCTTTTTTGAGCTGTTTCACGTGAAACTGTCTCGAGCAAGCTTGGGCTTACCTGGACTCATCTATTGATCAGGTTTTTTGAGACCATCTCAGATTTTATCAACTTACTGTAAGACTTAAGACTTGACCTGCTTCTTTGCTTGTCGTGCTATCCCTTTTTGAGCTGTTTCACGTGAAACTGTCTCGAGCAAGCTTGGGCTTACCTGGACTCATCTATTGATCAGGTTTTTTGAGACCATCTCAGATTTTATCAACTTACCGTAAGACTTAAGACTTGACCTGCTTCTTTGCTTGTCGTGCTATCCCTTTTTGAGCTGTTTCACGCGAAACTGTCTCGAGCAAGCTTGGGCTTACCTGGACTCATCTATTGATCAGGTTTTTTGAGACCATCTCAGATTTTATCAACTTACCTTAAGACTTAAGACTTGACCTGATTCTTTGCTTGTCGTGCTATACCTTTTTTGAGTTGAGTCACGCGGAACTGCCCCTAGTAAGCGTTATCTAGTTTTTACCAACTCTATTTTTATATGAGCCGACTCCATGACTTTTTTATGGACTCGCGCCTGATCGTTAGAAGTATTTCTTTAAGAAACTGTTTATTCAAATTATTGCTAATCCTTAAGCTTTTTTGCGTCGAGTTAATGGAGTTTAAATCGTTCGCCACAATGAAATGACAAAAACAGTTTTTTAATTCTTGCCATTTCTCCTCTATTAATCATTATATTAAAGAACAATTCAAAAACCGTTTTTCCAATTTCAATTGTTAGTTATTTTTAACGATAATCGCCAAGCGTTTTGTTTTGACTGTTTCTGATTGAATAAGTAGACGTTTTTAAGTCCACTAAGGAGCCATTTAGTGTGTGAATTAAACAAAACTGTCTCAAACCGTCCATGGCAATGTTACATTTGTATAAGCGTGGGGGTATAATTCTGATTTGTGATTTTTCCTTTCAACTCGAAGTTAACGATTCCAATTGAAAATTATAAATTAAAATTGAGCTACTGGAAGGGTACGATTTCGTTCATTAATTATCTCTCTTTGGTGCTTTTGAAAATCGTGTCGAGAAAGACGGGCCCCTCTTTTCCAATCCCTACCTTTTGCAATCGAATCAATCTTAACACATTGTTTAAGCGCCGATTTCCTCGTCGATCATTTGTACTAACCCTCACCTACCTGAATTTTAATAAAGCTCATCGAGCATCCAGCCACACCCTATACGTCGTTAATAATTATTATAATTTATAACCTCCCTGTATATTTAACCTTTATTGATTTATTCGTCCTAATAAATAATTTATCTGTGCTCAAATACCCCTTCGATAATAAGTACTTTGTCGAAACGTTTTTAAATTTGGTGTTGCTACGTTTGAGTATCGTTTGGGCAACTTTTTACCTAATACGATTAAAACCCTTAGGAAAGGCAAAAAAGAGGAACAAATTAATAAAGTTTCGTTTGCATCCTGCTGATACTGTTTTATAATTAATAATTTCAAATGTTAACTCGATGTACGTTTCCTGTGAACCTATGTCCTTTATTTAACTAATAATTTACTGTTTATTCTCGACACTAATTGTTAAATTTATGCCCCTTCATTATTTAGATAATTTAATTTACTATCCTTTGTTACGAAACAATACTTGGTACGATTATATTAATGTGTAGAATTGATTGTTGTTTTACAACTTCAATCTGAACTATCTACTTTCATCTTCTTCTTTTCAAGTTGGGAGGATTTGGTTAAATTAGGTCATCGAACGGGCACGAAACTGACATTCCCAAACGCCAAGGGGTGCTTAGTTAGTCAGAGGGATTCGGTATAGTCGTATAGTCACCTATTAGCTAGAGGAACGTCAGAATTTCACTAACCACTTCTAACTGCAGTAGGAAAGCCTTCAATTCGAAGTCGCGCATACGCAAATTCCTCAATTCGAAGTCGCGCATACGCAAATTCTTCAATGGAAGAGGCGAGGGGAGAAGTTTGAGAAGGTTCTGAAAGATTGGGGTGAGTAACTGCTTTAAGCAAAGGCCATGAGAGCGTTGATAACTGCTTTATTATCATACAAGCAGCTGCAATTATGCCATCAGAGATTTAAGAGAGCTACCAATTACACTGGTGGTTTTCTGTTTGTACAAGGGGTGGTATAGGTGGCATTTTACCGAGAAAACTTAAAGCCTGGAAGGCAGGAAGCATGCTTTTGAGGTTTTTTTTAAAAGAATGGTTCTTTGCACCTCCGACGTTTGACAGGCCCGTCCACAGCTCTGAGGAGAACCTTAGGAGTTGCACGATCACCAAAGCTGGGCATCGGTGGCGTCGGTATTGAGCAGATTCATCCTCCCCTCCGTAGTCTGTCCATAAAGTCTTTATGAACTTCTAAAGCATGTAGAAGTTTATTAAGAGAGCACTGAACAGTAACTTGCACTATT
The DNA here is from genome assembly GCA_950108345.1 of Malthinus flaveolus. Taxonomy (NCBI): domain Eukaryota; kingdom Metazoa; phylum Arthropoda; class Insecta; order Coleoptera; family Cantharidae; genus Malthinus; species Malthinus flaveolus. Next base: position 2,592,313 of record OX467288.1, read on the forward strand.
CTCAAGGGTAGCTTCCGGACTGATGTTGAAGGTGCTTCTATAATCTCACACATCTCACATCCTTTTAGGTTTCGAATGGCCGTTGATGCGTTGATACCAAATGCAGTGTCACAGAGTTATACGCTGAAATATCCAATAATATTGCCCAAATAAGCTAGTTTTCAATATCCCGCTTAGAAGAAATCGAAACAGAGTTCTAGAATAACGTAGGACACTCTAAGTAGCTTTAAAGTTGGGATTTTAGTCTCAAAATTCCACATGTAACATGGAAAGCCAAACTGGCTGTTAAACTGGTGGGGGCAATCAAGGCAATGCGAGTTCTTGATTCGTGAAAATTACAACACTGAAATTGTGAGGTTAGCTCACTTTCTTCTCTTCATTTTATACTTTTTGAACGAGGTCTAAATTAATTATCAATTCTTGATGCAGAAAAGCCATTTTAAATATAGAGAGGCAGATAGATGGGCCAAGGCTGGACGGCAGACAGGCTTAAAACGGTGCTAGAAAGACGGACGAAATTGACAATACGAGGCTGTTTCGGACAGTAAATTTGCCCTCTAAAAGGGCGTGATAAAAATTACTTTCTCGAACCCCTAAAAGAAGAAAATTCGGTTTAGGTATATAAAATGTATTTCTACTTTCTTCGTTCCCTGCCTGTTCTCATTTAGGACATTTTAATTAATTTAACTTGTTAAGAGAAGAAAGAAGCACTTTAGGGTATCGAAATGGGTGTCCATTAGAGAAACTAACAAAAATTAAGTATAAAAGGGATTTAAAAGAAGCACTTTGTATTTTATTTTTAAACATTTTCAGTGAATAGACTATTTCAAAGCCAACTAAAGATCAATTTTAGCTTAATAGCGTTTATTTACGAAACATTTTTCCTATTTTCACAAGTTGTATCGAAACGGTTAGTTTAAACTCGTCGTAAATAATTTATTAAAGACCTAGCGAGTTTAATTATTGCGAGTTTGAAAGTAAATTTGAAAAATTAATTTGTATTTTCATGGCTGTAATCAGAATATGAGTAATTTAATAATGGGAGTATCAAATGACTCGCTCAATCAAGTACAAAATTGATGATGAAATGTTACGTACAATCGTACAATAATACAGATCCACATTAAACTTTTAATGAATTTTGTTGATTTCGAGTTGTCCCAATACACTGATGACATAGAAAATCCAATACTTGGTTGCGTGTATTACAATAATGATCTATCAAAATTCATACAAAGTCCAGTCCACTAGTGACTAGCGGATCGCCCGTTTGAAATTAATAAAGTGCCCCCATCCCCTTCCATATAAATATTAGTAGTCGAGCCATTGATTAGCCAAATTATTTTCGAGCCACCCTCTCTCTCGAACCCATAAACATTTGTAGACTCGAACCTATCGAAACCATTTCGATGGTCGTTTATAAGGAGCTGGAAACAAACCACAGTCGGAAAGAAAGAAAAAAAAGTAAAAAGAGACAGTAATGTAGTGAAGGTATGCGATCTTTGAACTTAAAAAGCATTTCCACAACATTCGGTGGAGAGAAACCTTAGTGAAACAATTTAAAACGAAACTGGAGTAACACATAAATTAAGGAATTAGCACCGAACACAACGTCGAAGTAAAGTAATCTCGCTTTATAGCGTAATTCAGTGAAATGGTAAATTAAGAAACCTCTAAATCTAGGGAAGGTTACACTTTACTAATTACTATGAATTTGTTATAGATGTGTGTTTGACAAATAATAATTAATTACATATATTTATTATATTACGAAATTGAGTTGATTAATTGGTGAATTAATTCGGTAAAATTCGTCTTTGTTTTGAATATTAAAACGTTTTGACAAGAATAAATTTTGATATTATGCACTTACACGCGTTGGGGGGGGGGGCATTTTGGTTTTAATCTTACAAAAAGTCGCTTTTACTTGAAATTATCGGCGTAGGAGACGGCTACTGTCTCCGAATGAATAATGGAGCAGATAATTGACTTTATTGGACCATGTCGAGTCTCATCGGCACTGATTCGACTTTTGAAGTGGACTGTATGATTTTCTTGGCGCAAGATAATTAAAAGAACAATTTTTACTTATTTTGTTTCATAAAACATCTGCCGTTATGAGAAGAAACAACTTTTGAGATACATCTTGTACACATCGAATGCAAAAATGCTAGTTCAACACCTACTCTTCCACTCCGATTGCAACTTTCAGTATACCAGAATATAGGAGAGGGGGGGGATAGGACGATGAAGCGAATAACCCCCATCAGCTCAAAGCCTTAGACCACTGCTAATCTATCCTCGTCAAGATGGTATGCTTCTCACAATACCAATGGTAGATGAGAGCCATCGCAGAAAATCACGAGCACAATGTGTGACAATCAGATTTCGAGGCCACCATCAATCAGACACGTCCAGAGCGGATCTCGGCCTGACTCATTTCAACCGAAATTCGTAACTGTCAGATTTGGGTTATCATCTGTTTTGTCTGTGTTAGTTCTGTGACGCACCTGCTCTCTCTTTGTACCCACTTTACAGTATACCAAAGTTATAGGAAGCGGGCTGATAGGGGTTACCACTCCCTAGTAAAGCCGTAAGCCACTCCGAATTCAACCTCACCTGAAGCAAGCTCCTGCAAGCAGTGCCAATCTCAGAATGAAAGGTCTTTGTGTTTTGTGCAGAGAGCGGGACCACCGCACCCACACTCTATCGTGATTGGTAACGGTTCGGGATCAGGGACCCCCTCATCCTTTAACCAGCGACCATATAATCGCTTCCGATCTGCCATCTGTAAGAGTGGGTGCTGAGACGACTATCAACCAGGCTCGAAGAGCAGGTTCCTCCTTCTATCACCAAGCACTATCACACAATCGGTTTGAGTGCCGAGGAAAGCATCAATTGGACATTCCAAGAGATGGTTTTCCGCCGAATACTTATATATGGTGGATGCGGACAAGCCTAAAATGTGCGAATGGTCTCATTTAGAGCATGACGACTATATGAGGTTGTACCTACCCTACCAGGCTTGGTGTCTTCCTGTTAATTATGTCTTTGGGTATGAGCAATGAAAACTGCAGAGAGTACCAGGTTGCTGAGATACAGCCAAAAATATAATGCAAAAAATTACTTCATTAGATGGCCTTAATAAACGTTTCTCTGGTAATTCGTCTACGTTCGGAAGTTACTCCGACTGTGAGATCTTTTAAAGGAGTTTTCTACCAGTTGCTTTCCAAATAGCGCTGGAGAAACAAAGCGAGAGGCCGAGAGCCTCATTTTTTATACGAAAAAATATGCCATGTGATAGCTTATATCAAAGCTCTAGGAACTCTGCGCATTATTTCTCTTCTGCTTTTTGATAGAAGAAACATGCTGTATGTTGTCTGTCTGTTCACAATCTACGTGCCTGTTTTTGTCTGTTTAGATACGCCTGTTCCCTCCCGTTAAGGTTTTTTGCTCATTGTGCCCCTAGTCTGTTCGTTATTCTTTCTGTCCACCTGCGTATATCTCGCATTTAATCTTTCAGACGCCTTTCCTCAAGTGGTACTGCTTTTAGAGCTTGAGGATAAGTTCTTAGAAAATTTTAAATAATAAAAGTTATCTGAAGAGAGAAGTATGTCAAAATGGAAGCCTATGATATTCTAGACTAGACCCAACTTGAAAATTAAGATATTGTGATCGTTGGTCGGTTCTTCTGCGTGTCCAATTTTATACATATCAAGATTGAGGATGCTTGCAGTGAGTCCCGGATTGGTCGCTTTAAACATAATTTTGAGTTGGGTACGGTGTGCCGATGACGTGAAACAAATCGACTGTAAATTCACGATCGAAGTTTTGAGACTACTCTTGAGCAAGGCGAGTAAACTTAAACAATACGCGAAATTGAATTGCAAAAGAAAAATTGGCATTTTCATTACTTAATTTATTCTAGAACTAGTATAAATAGTTAAATCCCACTTAAAGCTCGCAAAATGGCTTTGTGTTGTAATAAGACTTTGCAAAAAAAGTGAAATGTTTAGTAAATAAGATTTAGTATTTTCATTTTCTCGAAGGGTACTTTAATAAACTAAATTTAAACAATTGAAATTTTAATTAAAAAGACGGTTTTTGTTCTCAAAATGTTTCAAGTTTTCCTTTTCTTATTTTTTTTTAATTTGTTTGTTTTCAAAAAAGAGTGCACCTACTTCTTTCGAGTTTACTTTAAAGACTCGACTTTACAAGTACCACTTGATTTTGTTTAAATTATACTTCAAAAACAACATTTAAGGGAATTAATCTATTTTATTGTTACCATGGCTATAAATCTGAATTACTTACTTAAATGTTTAATTTATCGGTTAACCAAATTAAGTTTAAGGCTTTTATTTCGTTTTGTTGTGTAACCCATCACTTTTTTAGGGAAGGTATGAAGTTATATAAAGTGGGAGATTTAAATTTGTGTGGTGAGTTTCAATTCAATCAAAGTTTGAGCTTTTGTTTTATCGACGTGCGGTTATAACAACCGCCCACTTTTCCTTTTACTTCAGTCCAACTTTTATGCGATTGAGCTCGTCGTGTTTTGCAGGTAAAACTAGCCGCGATATTTCTCGTTTTCCTGTCATTATCAATAACATTCCTTATAGTCTGGGAGCAAATTTTTAGCGATGTTAGCTGAAAGAACAGTGTTGCAAATGAATGATAAAAAGGGCTGTCTGCGACTCCTGCGTGTAAGCCTTAACTTCAGGGCTGCACGAAAAAAGTGGGTTTCTGCTCTTTTTTCAATTTTTTGCTTATAACTTGAAAACTACGCATTTTTGGGGAAAAGTTGTTTAATACAAAAATAAACTACATCAAATTTTCTATCAATTATATCTCTTAGGGTTTTTTATTCAGACGAACGGTTCGGGTGCTAGAGCGTGTTAAAATTTGACAAAAATTCCAAAATTGGTTAAAAAACTGTTTTTTAGTATATCGGTTATAACTCAAAAACTACGCACTTTTTGGGAAAAGTGCTTCAATACAAAAATAAACTAAATCACAGTTCCTACTAATTATATTTATTAGGTTTTTTCTTAAGATGAAAGGTTCAGGCGCTAGAGCGTGTTGAAGTTTAAAAAAATTCCAACATCGGTCAAAAAACTGTTTTTTAGTTTATCTCTTATAACTCATAAACTACGCACTTTTTGGGAAAAGTGCTTCAATACAAAAATAAACTACATCACATTTCCTACCTATTATATTTCTTAGGTTTTTTTCTTCAGATCAACAGTTCGGGCGCTAGAGCGTGTTAAAGTTTACAAAAATTTCAAATCAGGTTTTTGGAAAACTGTTTCTTAGTTTATCGCTTATAACTAAAAAACTACGCAGTTCTAGAGAAAATTGTTTCTATACAAAAATAAAGTTCATGAAATTTCCTACAAATTATGTTTGTTCACGGCATATGTCACGGCAGATGAACAGTTTAGGTTAGGCGCTAGAGCGCGTTGAAGTTTAGTTCTCATTTCTCGTGTCAAAACCGTTTCGTTCATGCCATCGAGGTTATCTCCCGTTCGTACACTTCCAGTACTTTTTGTCAATTTTATTTATCTTCAAAAAAGTCATTCATGGAAAACTGGGCCAACTAATGTGAACGTACAGATCCGAGAGGTTGTGTTATGTATTCTGGGATTAACATACAAAACAACTGGCATTTCTATAAATTTTAGCCACGACAAGGCGAATAATATAGTGTAGTGCGGCGTAAATCTCTTTAAATTTATGAATATGAGTTCAAAGAAAGGTATAATGTATTGAATAGAGAATATATAAGTACGGTGCCTGTCTAATTATAGTTTTACGGCCATATTAGAACTGAGATTTAATCCAAGAAAGGTAAACACACGCCCTACTAATTTGGGTAATCCGGATTTAAACTGTATGAGCTTAAACATTTCGTAGCTTCTCCCTTCTTCTCTTCCTCTACTTCCACATATTATTGTAGTAGTACAAAATAATATGCGAGACTATTTTACATGTTGAGTACAAAAATTATTGGCTTACTCAATTTGCTTATCAGGAAACGCGCATATGGCAGTTCTCGACAGTATGTTGTGTAAATTCAATTATTTAACTTTAACCCTCGATTTTCAAAATGGCTTTTTAATATTGTTTTTGATAATTGCTGACTGAAATTTGAGTAAGGAGCTTTGGGGTATACCTACTACTAAAAATGCGGAGTAGTTGTGTACAGGGTGAGTTTGAATCGCTGTTTAGGCGAAACTTATTAGAACTCAATTTCTTATTGAAAAATACAGTAACTGTCCCCCTGGTTGAGTCCGCTATAAAGGTAGTATAAATTAATGATCCAACAATTGTGAATTTTGTAATAATGTTTTAGAACCTACTCGCATTGTTTATGTGGAGGAAAAAATCCAAAAACGAATTTGAGCAATAATAAATTAACGTCAAATGCAATTTTAGAAATTGCTAAATTTCAGTCCAAATCAGATAAATATATAAATCGAATAATTATTGTCAGGTGTTCGAATGTATTTTGTGTTTGATTGTCGTTCTTATGAAGTAGGTGTAATATGTCAAAGTGAAAATGCAATGTTATTTCGTATCTAATCGATGGAATCCTTTTGTTAATTATGCATTTATGGATGAAAACATATCTGTAATTTGTAATGCTGTGTGTAATCGAATGAGAATATAATCAAAACGACTGATTTGGGCATAATAGGACCGTAACAGCCATTGAAGCTAATTCAACAAGCTTTCAGCAAAATGTTTCCCAGATACCAAACAGTAGTATCTGGATCCGGATCGATTTTAGATATCTGAATCAGCAGCTTTATGCATTCTAACAGAAGGCCAGAGATTCTCAGTTGAATCCATTAGAGTTTGAAAGTTTCTGTTGAATGCATATTTTGGCGGGATACGGTATGCATCGATCTCTAGGAGAGGTAGCTGTTGGAGCACCCCCCTAGGATTCTGATCTGTCCGTAAATTCCATATCTGACGCACCATAGTCCCTATCCCCGCAGTGTAAGGGCTGCCATCTCCTCCACATATAGTGGATGAAGCTCTTCCAGAGCTCTTGAGGGTATGGTTTTCATGGGTCCTATAACCATCAGACAAAGAGTCTCTGTGTTTTGTCTAGTAGACTATTCGTGGTGATATGACTTGATTTGAGCCAGATGAGAGCTCCATAGCAGATCATATGTCTAATAATCGCAGTATAGAGCCAAACTACGGTTTTAGGAAAAAGACCCCACGGGTTTCCCACTGCCCTGCGGCACTGCCAGAAAGCCCGACTTGCTTTGTGTAATTTGGTTTTGATGCGGTTTCCACAATTAATCTCGTGGTCTAAAGTAATGCCTAGAGCCTAGTAACTCGGCCTAGCTCACTAGATTTAGAGAAATGGAACAGTCGTTATTCTGTCCGCCATTTTGAATTAAAAATTTGAAAAGTTTCACGAAGACTTACTGGACGTTCTTCTGTTTACGACTCATCCTGCTAATGCCCTAGTCCGGCAAACTTAACCCAGTTATCATTTCCTCCCGTCCCCCCTACCCCCTAGAAGTATCTCCAATATGAATCTTATGTTTCTTAGATCTACCTCTCATTTGCCCTTTCAAGATTATGCATCCTGATGTATCAATTCGAGTCGAATCATCTCAAAACTATTTCGTTTTTTTCACACCAAAGAAAGTGTGTGTGAACCGCTATTTATATAAGTTATTAACAAACCGCATGACCCTCCGATAATTCATAGAACAAATACTACAAGTAGTAACATGATGCATCGTTCTAATATAATACTCATTTTTTCATCTTTTGTATGTACTGCGTAGACCGTTCTTACGTAAATATCCGTTCTTACATACTTTTACCCTTTCTCACATAAATACGTTACATTGTTGATATATGCGCTATTTGTTTAAACAATTTTGAGTCATGATAATAAATAGTCCATCGAAATAACTCGTTTATCCTTATCGTAACTAACACTCCAAGTATTCCTAGGAGTAAATATTTTCCTTGTGAATGTGCGAAGTGCCTAATAAAAATTTATTTATTTATTATTAATTTCCGTTTTTTTTCTTTATAGGTAAGGGCCCCTTGTACTTCTAAAACTGATTAAATAAACACTTGTCGGATAATTTTGGTAAGTCTTTTGATGTAATACTAATTTGAATGTTTTATTAACGATAAAAACGCCGTAATCGGGGTCACGGGTAAAAAATACAAAATTTTTTTCTAAAGCGATTACGATGGAATTTAATGGATTTGTATGTTATTTAAAGTCTTTGAAGTTGCAGAAATGCGAAAATTGGTTTTCCAAAGAGCTTTTCTCAATTTTCGAATTCATAATTTTGCGCTTATAAATTTATTTCGCCAATTATGTATTCAATTTGGTACACAAAAAATTGTTTTTGAAATTTTTCAATGGCTCAATTAACTTTCCGACGTTTGCCGTTTTGTTCGTAACTTTTACGGAAGCATACAGGGTGTAGCGATGGATACTGTTAAGCATTTGAAAAACAAAAAGTTGCTAAACACCCAGTATACTTAACCGCACTTTTTTAATGTACCCATGCTTCAACAACGCCATTTGCAATTTACTTAATAACTGCGGACCGATCTTTCGTTCGTGCACTACTGCATCCGCCCGGTATATTATTTTAATGTACTTGTAAACTTATCTGTATTTATATAATTATTAATTTAGATAATGCCAATCATGTGGGTTATAAATAATATTTTTTAAATTGTTTAGTATTAGGGTCATCAAACAACTAAATCAGAGGGGGTACGCGTACTGCGCACCAAAGGTGAAGTTTAAAAGTTTAAATTTTCGTCCGTCATCGATCGACAACTTGATGATAAAATTTTGGGAGCATAAAGAAAGTAATAAGTGAATTCAAATTACTTTTTTTTATAAATAAATTACTTTTATTCCAAATACTCGGGCAAGCTGTAGAAATAAGTTTGAAAATACAGGGTGGTCCTTAAATTCTAAGTGAGTAGAACTATCCCTTGGTAGTTGAAAGGGATGTTGTTTGGATTGGTTTAGGTTTTAGGTAAATATAAGTCTGATAAACGTATACTCAAACCCGGCACTTAGGGCATCAAAGACGATGACCACCTTTCGGCTATTATACAGTCCACTATTATCATTATAAGTATCAGCAGTTCACTAGAGCTGTAGAATTATTATTGTGTTCCCTACAATTTTTCTGAGGCACGTATTAGCCATCACCCTGTATACGAGAAGTTTACTACAACGATAAAAATTACAATTCTAATTTAAATTAACGTTTACACGAACATTCTTGTTTTTTATGTCTTTTTATTTGATATTTCTTTTTACGGCAGTTTATTATCGAGGAAACAATTTAAAAAAAATTTTATTATACGTTTATTACGTCAAAAACGACATTTCTGTGCCTTTTTTTAACTTTGAAATTTTCTGCAATAAAGGGTGGCCTCTAATAATTTTTTTATTAGTTAAATAATTAGGGGCGGATGTTACGAACTGTCCAAATTATGTTAGCATGGGGCGGCTTTGATTATCTTGATTCCGTTTCGAAGGTGGCGTTTTGATTTCTCTGTGGGTTTCTCATTACTGAAATGTTAAAAAGGTTCTTCACTGGTTCCATTAGCGGTTTTACGAGTCTTCAGGAAAAGACAGCCCACATCCGCGTGATCTGGTTACGAGGGGTTGTTTAGGTGCCCCAAGCAAGGCTTTCATATTAGTACCTCATCCACGTAACCTGCTGTCCAGCAGGATCTCTTCTTTGAGCTTGAGCTCACATACACTCCAGATAGCGACAGGTAGCTATGTACGTCGGTGGTCGTCTCTTCGTAATCGATGCCGGGAGTTTAAAAAAAATTGAAGCCACATTTTGCTGCAGTGCAACCTTAAGAATTGAGAAAGGCAGCAGTATGCGAATAGAGTCAAACTACACTAATTTAAAGCTTTCGAGAGTCGCTGGCATGGATTCTGGATTACTTCTCTACTTAAACGTCCAATGATTACTTTTCATTTTCGAATTGGCCGTAGACACTTCGTCTAGCTAAAATGTAAATCGCGGGTGAGGAACTCCATAAATGGCCCAGATCCCATCTCTAATCCTCACTATGTCACCGAAGTTATAGTGGAAGTAACAAAGCGAGTTGCGTGGATTGCATTAAACAGAATCCATTTAACTATCGCTCAACACCTTCGTGGGGTTATTAGGTCCTAAGTAAATAATTGGATCTAAGACTGTTACTAATACACGCAATTCATCATCGATTTCGTCTTACGAGGGGTGAGGCCGTTCTCTTTAATCATAACTAAGGACGCGTATGGAAAAAAGTGTTAAATTTCCTTCTCGTTATAAGTGAAAAATTAGATCGTGCCCTCTTTAAACTACTCGTGCTCGTTCGTTCGGAAAACTAGATTTGTCGTAAATAACCGCTAATTAATAAAATGAAAATTAACATCAAAACTTATTAACTAATAGATGTTTGGACCCCTATCAGTGAAGCACGAATTTTGCAAATAAATAATCGTTTGTGTACTGCGAAGCGAAGGCAAAAAATTGAAAAGCGAATTAATTGGTTTGTAATTTGAAATTGATAATTAGTTATCAATTAATTATGTAAAGTTACAAGAGGAATGTTATGCACAAATAGAGTGCTCGTCTTCTTTGGACCATATAATATAGGTAGCAGAAAGCGAGTAGCAGAAGCGAATCGTATATACAAGCACGAAATGTCATATTTGCTCGAGTACACTTAAACAAAGATAATCCAACAAAAGGGCCATTGTTAGACGCATTATGTCAATATGGGTTATTACTATTGTTATTATTCACTACCGTGTGTCTCTCGGTCCCTTAGAAAACAGTTTAGATGATGTCTTTTGGTTAGGGCGATTGCCCCGCTTTAATACCTACCCAATCCTCTTTCACTCCAAATATACACATCGACTATTGCGGTTAATAGTTTAGTTTGATCAATCTTTAGACACGATCGTATAACGGGATTAAGTTTGCACATTTTCAAAGAGAAATGAGGTTTAAGTTTATTAAATACATATACGGAATAGCGCGACAAATTACATTTTAGTTTAGTTATTTGTGGGGACTCGAAGTGAGAGACGGTTTAGAAAGAGGACGGAGAAAATTTTTTTGCCAATTTCAATCAACAAATTTTCGCTTATTAGGTTTTGCCCGCGTTTACTTTTAATTAAATTATATTTTTTTGCTCTTTTTTTTATATTGCACATTTTCGTTTAAGTGCCCTTCTACTCTATTAAACGTATCAGGTTTGGCTTAATTGAAGAGCAATTAATTAAGGAAATTGGAGCAGGCGGATACGGGGTGCGGAAGGATTATTTTGTGTCTCAAGCAGTATCGCCAGTAGTTGGAAAGGATAGTGTGATCGCAACTTTGAAAGCATTGCTACCTATTTAGAGAGCTGGGCTGAGTGATGGGCTTGTCCGTCCGAATGACGGTAGACTGGTCAAGATACGGAGGCAACGCAATGTATCAGTGACCGGTAGGGTTAGAACGACGATTTTCATAAACCGAAACCCTCCCTGGTACTGAAAGTGAAGTCTGGGTTCTTGGATTTGGTGTATTCAAAATACAGCCTGAATTCCCGGATTTGCTACCGAGAACAAGGCTGGACCTCCTTGGCTCGGTACTGAAAACGCAGCCTTGGAGAATGAAGCTTGGAATCCAGGATTCTAAGGAATGCGAATGAAGCCTGCGTTTCCTCATCCGGAACTGACATTAAATGAGTGTTCTCTTTTTTAATAGCGTGATAAAATAGAATTATTACTCAAACAGGGGCCCTTGCTCAATGGAATGGCTTGCAAAGTCTTCTGAAACGACCTTCTTGCTTCAGAAGCCCAAATGAGCCCTATGTGCTACAGTACGAATATTCTCACCCTGGAGACTAGCAGGCCACCAGCTCCAGTTTGGAGAAGCCTATAAAATTCCCACAGTAAACGACCGCACTGATTCTTCAAGCTAGTTCCCTAACCAGGAGCCTCTAACCCCGTAGAATGCTTTGCCAAGTCTTCAAATAATTGTTTACTCGTGGAAAAGGCACCTTTTCTTCAGAAGTCCGAACATGCAATCCGCTGGGGGCCTACCCACTATAGTGCGAGTAATCACATTCTCGAGACTATCAAAATATCAGCTCCTGTTTTGGAGAAGCCGAGCAAATTAAAAAATTGTCCTTAAATGGGCAGCGTAGCCACGAACGGCATCTGACCACGGTCATTTTTTGACCAATTCTGAAAATGAAGCTGCCAGCTAAAGGACCAGACCTGGGCCTTACGACGAATATGAATGAAAATGTAAGAGCTCGACTAGGAGGGCTTGAGAGCATTAACAAACCAAGTCGTTGTTTCTGGGCCAGAAGACTCGGAACTTATTTGTGAAAGTTTGCTACTTGCTTGCTGTGTCTTCACAACAATCAAATGGCCCGTAGTTTTTATAAGAAAACCTGGGTCTGACGAAGAATCTGAAAGGAAATGCAAGAACTCGAACAGGACGTTGTGTGATTTCAACCGAACCTAAACGAAATGCACAAACCGACCTTTGGTCCAGTTCTGTGGAACCATTTTAAAGATCGTGTGGAAGCTGGAAGCTCTCAAGGCTAAAATCGGTGAAAAAGTTGCCAATTTAGGCCAATGTTCTGAGGAAATTTTTGGAAATGGGGGACAAAGAATCCGTAAGTGCATCGTTTTGGAGGAGGTCATGTGGTTGGTCTTCATATACTGATATAACTCCAATTAGAACTACTTTTTACGTGCATATTCTGCTCATGGGATTCCCCGATTAGAGATACAAGGTGTTGCACCAAATTTGGGCCTTGTTAAAAACCAATTTATCGATATTTTCATTTACACTGCAATAGTGAGTTATTTATGCGCTTGTAATTTCCATATTTTCTAGTTTATCGGGACGTTTTATTATTAATGTATTCAAAATAACGACAGTGTCTTTCAGCTATAAATTACGAGAAAATGGAGTTCTTATTTAGCATACCTACCTTATTCAAAATTCAATCACGTTTAAATATTGAATAATCTGTCTTTTCGTAATGTTTCATATTGTTTCTAAATAGCGCATGCTTTGTACGAAAAACAATAGAAACGTCTTACAATAGTAATAGTAATAAAAGAGGCATTTTCCTCACGTTTTCTCTTTTGGATATTTTTCTCGTCGTGTAATGAATGCGCAAATATATTTATAAAAGTGTCAATATATATAAATGCATAAAGGGGGTTCACTCGAATAAATCATTCTGTCACAATATTGTCCCGCCTACTACGTTGTTGGTTTTAATATTCACGCAATATGTCACTAGACTGATATTTGGGAACATTAGTCATTGCTCTGTTTGTAATACAGATATTGTAACTAGCAGTAGGAAAGAAATCGTTAGAATGAATGTTTTATTCAAATTTTTGAACCCCATACAAATGTGTTGATCTCCAAAACGTCAACTCGAGCATCATCAACTCGAATTATCAAGGTACATTTGTTTTGTCATCATCGCGTCCTGTTTTAAAAAGTTCCCCCGAAATAGGAGTCGTTACAACAGCAGCGCCCTCTTATGATCTTTCTGCGTTCCTTAACTCGCTTTTTAGACCTGAACCTTAGATTAGTTCGTCGAGTTTTCAAGCACTCGTGGGGCGAAATTTTTGTCTCAAAACGTTCAAGTCGACCGATTTACGAGCCGACGTTATTTTAGTTTCGGGGGATAGGTCGACTTTTGACCCGTTTAAATCAACGTTTACTTATGAAATGTTAAGTAAATTATCATTTATTCATTTCAACGAAACAAAAGCTCGAAAACCTCGTATTCTTTACAATTTTAACAAGAGACCTCCGCATTACTCATTTTTTCATCGATTTAAAATTATAAAATATTCATAAAAGTTTCGGCGGCAATTGTCTTTGATGTAAGGGGTATAATTATAGTATAATAAAAAGATTGGTATCTGATATATTTTTGTTTGATACTTTTTGTCCATTAAACCAACTGTGGTAATGTAACTCCATAATGTTTTTTGGAATTGATCCAGAACGTGCGACGCTTTAACAATGCACTATTACATTATTTAATATTTTTCAAACAATACCTAATACTCTTAGTAAGTTAAGCGTATACAGGATGTTGAAAAACGTGTGTCACAAACTTGCAGCGGGCATAGTAAGGCCCAAAATATGCAGAAAATCTTTAATGAACGCAAATGGCCGGTTTTGGAGATAAGAAACGTTTTGCGCTTACACAACAAACAGTAACAAAAATTTGAGAACCAACAAGAAAGGCAAAAAATCAAATAAGATCTTCAAAGGGTCCTCCCTCTATTTCAAGAAACTACGACTTTTCTGCCGCAAGGATTTTCGAACTCTTTCGAAAACCCTAACATTGGGTGGCATCGTTGATCTACTCATTACTGGAGCTCCTCCAAGTCATTTACGCTAGAATTTTTAAAATCTGATGATCTTGCAGGCCATGATACAGGGCCGCTCCTTTCTACGCGTCTTGGTCCAAAAGTTTCGTGTAAATGCTCTCTAACAATAATAAAAAAATGAGCCGGAGTACGATTGTGCTGAAACCACAAATGCTACAAAAAGGAATAGTAGTCATCTGAATCTCTGAAACCGGCCATTTGCAAACTCAAGTTCTTTAAGACTTTTCTGCGTATTTTGGGCACACTATCCCTTCTTTAAGGTTTTGAAACATGTTTTTTAACACTCTCTATACTACTTACTAGGTACTTTTTAAAGAAATTAAAAACATTTGTTGGTATTGGTACAACGCACTTAAATTAGCGTGAAGCCCATGCCCATCTGCCTTAAAAATGACTTTGTGGGCTTTTTGAGTCTAAAAGCTGACACTTATCTAAAACGATAGTACATTCCAGTAGGGTATTACACGAGAAGTCGTCAAAAGTTCGTCCAGTACAAGAGGACGCCATCAAGAAGGTTAGAGTTAGCTACAGAAAGCATAAGACTACGTGTCACAAAATGTTCGTTCGAAAGGGTCAAAACAAGTACTGGGAACTTTAATTTATAAGTTGAGAATTTGAGAAAAGAGCAAGGTCCTCAAAAGCGAGCCAAACGACGAGCAAAGAGCCTGGGGTTTTGAGGATATTTTGAAATGCCACAACTGGAAAAACTCAATATTCTCAAATTTAATTTGGCCGTACGCCAACCGGTTAGAGTATTTTATTAAGGGGGCTTTTGACACCCACCTGTGCGGTCAAAACTTGACAGTATTTTGGCTTTTATTGAGTGAGGTTCTTTTATAAAGAGCCGCACTTTTACGCTTGAACCTGGATATGGGATCCACCTGCTCCCCCCTTGCACCTAGTACTACTATATCAAGGTTAGGTATAGAGAGCACACTGATAGCGATCACCACTCTCTAGTGAACCCGTAAGCCACTGCGAATTTAACCTCATCAGAAGTCTTGGAAGCCTGCCCGCAGTACCAGTATTAGAGTGGATTGCGGAAGGCCACCCTACGCGCAGGAACCATCTCGCAATCGCACTCAACCGTGACTGGTGACGGTTCGGGACCAGGAAACCTTTCTACCAGCAACCACTTAATCGCTTTCGGATCATCAGTTATGACCTATTATTACAGACAAGGTTTACCATGATGGTGTTCCGAGTGTTAGGATGCTTGCTACACACCAACAGCGGGACTGCGCCTGCAACAGGGATTAGGTAGATTGCGAAGAGCTTAGACATGCACTGGTAGTGCCCGTCATTTAGAGCATGACTACTGCGGAAGCACCGAAGTACTTCCTACCAAAAATAGCGTCTTCTCGCTACTATTTAAAGTACAACTGCAGATAAGACTAGTTCACAGCTCATTCAGTGGAGAGTCTGCAGCAGCCAATTGATCCGAAGATCGCGTACGACTCCGCAAAGAGCCCCACTGTATCGAATCAGCGGGGGTAATGAAACAGTCCATGAGACAAATACGTGGAGACGCTCTACTTTCAGTTTTATACGTCAGCGCTTAACCTGTTACCTGCGTCCCATTAAATGTAGCATAAGGAGAAGCACCCGACGTTTTAAGAGCCGGCCCCTGGAAGTACCAAATCAGCCCGATAAAGAGATAAAGAGCCGCACTTACCTGAACTTCTGTGTGCCCATCAAAGAGGTTTTTAGGCTTCTTTTGAAGAAATTTCAAACCACCCCAAAAGCCGACTTAGGACAGCCGAACGATGTTCTTTAAAAGCGCTTTTCACCACTAGCCCGTCCTGCAGGGACTTAAAAACTAGTCTAGAAATTTTTCTGAAAGAAAAGGCGAGAACCTGAAAGAAAGTTGTCCGTAAGCTCGCATTAGGTGTACGTTTAAGAACTATTTCGTGCTTCAAGCTCGAGTAAATAGAAGCGTATAAATAAAATTCGAGACACAATGAGGGCTTATGTTTACTTAGTCGATGCAACTCTAAATGCGATTTAAAAAGAATTATTTCGGATGTAATTGGACTCGAGGACGATTTATTTTATTTCGGTCGACATCTAAATGCGCTTCTTGTTTAGATACGTTTTAAAGCGAATTTCAATATAGTGCCGCTACACACTACAAGAGTGTGTATCTCGTAAAACTTATAGCGAAGCTACAAGCTGAAATAAGTATTTTTATCGGTTACGTCTTATATAAGCCTTTTCAAGCATGAATTGACATTGTCATCGGTACGTGGCACAAAATTTTTCCCCCTTATATACGAAAATGATATATATTAACATGGAGGCTTTAAATTGGCTTGTCTATCTCTTCCAATTTTCGACGATTTATGGTTTTCAATTGCATCAATTTGACGATATTAAATTTTAAGGGGGTGGTTTTTTATACGAGAAAAAAATTTAGTTTATTTGTCGGATAAAATGCATACGTACGAGATGTTGGTTTTTGTAAAATTGTTTTAAGAGTAAAATATCAAGTTAGCTGTTTGGAGATGTGCTACCAACAGTAATGTCGACTAGGAAAATCCAATTTGTTCCGGTAGAGAGTATCTTGGATATTAGCCGAAGTGAGATCTGAGTTTATTTGTAAGTTGCAGACTACACGAACTTTCTTGCAGTTGGCGTTTTGGTGCTTTCGTTGGCTCGTTTTATATTACCAACAGTTGTAAGATATTGCATTACCGGCAATATTGTAACTCGGTTATCGTTTTTACGTTTTTACCCCAAATTTATCCATCTTTTATTAAACGCATATTTACAAACTTATTTATTTACTTTGAGTACCTTAAATTACGTACGTATTAAGTTACTCCCGAAACGAGGCGGTTTCTATTTCCTTAACGATATCGAGTTGACTGATGCAGCGACGACGCCTCGATTTTTATTAACGACGCTCGAGAAACCGCACCCAACTCTAATTGCCCTTAACATATTTTAATAAATTCCAATTAAAACTCGAAAGATGTTTTATTGAAATAAATCTGCAAATAACGCCGAAAAAAAGTAATCCAAAAAGCTTAACTCGAAGCCGAGAGGTTTTTTCCCGTCCAATCAATAAGAGCAGTGGCCCCTAAAAGTTCCACTTTCTCCCTCATTATCATACATTAACGAGGGATGTTTTATTGCATTAAATAATTTGAATATAAAATCGCTCTTTAGGAAAAAGGTGGCGCAATACTCGAGTTTCTCTCCACTTAAAAAATTACTCAAATTTAAAACAAACGCGCCAATTTTTGCCCTGGTGTAGAATTTCCGATTAAACCTCTTTTTTTTAACAAACTTTACAAGAACCAATACGGAAACACGTACTTGAAAGCGATTTGTAGTCGCAACAGTCCATTTATACGTCCTTTGAATTAAAAGCCCCTAATAAATTTGTAGAAGGATGTTCGATTTGAAAAGAAAGAAATGGAGAGGTCTTAACTCTTTTATAAGTAACGCTTTTTTGCAAGAGAAATTTTTTTCTTTTTAAAACTAGAAGAGTACCGAACAATTTTTTTTTGAAAAAAACAAAAGAAATGAGTAAATTGAATATGGTTTGTCAGCTTTATTGCCCCGTGAAAAGCTCAATTTCATGTTAAACGTTATATGCGCCATTAAATTTCATACTGAAATTATCAGAAAATTGAATGGAAAAAAGGGAGGATGTTTGTGATAGTCGTAGGCTATAATTTTCATACACGCTGATGAAAAACGTAATTACTTAAAAATGTTACAAATGAAATAAATAAAAGACGCCCTAATTCGGGCAGGAAGTTTGGATAGGATTGGGTTTCGTCACATTTCATTTTTTCTTCCATGTTTTGCGTTAATAGATATAATAGAACATTTATTAAACTCGAAAGCCTTCCTAATGGACGCTGCATCATCTTTAGCATCGTCTCAATTCATCATCTCACTCCAGGACCCCAGCTCAATGCCCTCAACTCTCGCTTTCTTCGGCGCGAACCTAAGCTAGCTGTGTTATTGTTTTAGTAAATGAATTGGGTAAATGAAAGTTAGAAAATTGTCCACTGGTTCCATTATCGGTCTCAAAAGTCTACAAAAAAAGACGGTCCATCCCGTAGGGCCTGGTCACGTGGGTAAAGCTGAAAATCAACTAGAGAAGTCTTTTGATGCTCCGAGGAAGGTTTTTATGGTGGTACCTAGTTCGGTACCGGCCGTGCCTCCCGACTGTACATACCATCGGTTGTCAGGTTGACATTTGGCTATAAGTAGGCTCTTGCTTAGTTTCTCTTGAAGATCTTGGTAGTGTAAGATGAATCTTGACTCTTGACTGGCCAGGCGGATCGTTTCTTTCGCCTTTCTAATCTTTGGGGACTGTCCTTTACGCGTTTACTTTTTGGGCTAGCTTTAAGATGACGAATGCGCTTTATTCACATCTCTTACTCAAAGACAACGCAGGACCCCAGCTTAAGTTCAATACTCTCCAACTCTCGCTTTCTTCGGCGCGAACCTAAGCTAGCTGTGATATTGTTTTAGTAAATGAATTGGGTTGTCCAGATCTAGATCTCATGGTGGATTGGATATGTTGATTTGATTTGAAGGTCTTCCTTGCGTTTGCATGTATTAGGGCACTCTCAGACGTCTAGAAGTTTTTAATGAGGTCCTCTTTACGTGGGTTAAAGCTAGAAAAGTGTCCACAGGTTCCATTATCGGTCTCAGAAGTCTCCAAAAAAGGACAGTCGATCCCGTAGGGCCTGGTCACGTGGGTAAGGCTGAAAATCAACTAGAGGAGTCTCTTGATGCTCCGAGGAAGGTTTTTATGGTGGTACCTGGTCCACGAGGGCCGGGCGATTAAGGCAAGACTCCCGTGCCTCCCGACTGTACATATCATCGGTTGGCATTTGGCTATAAGCGGACTCTTGCTTAGTTCCTCTTGAAGATTTTGGTAGTATAAGATGAATCTTACTCAAAGACATTTTTTTACCCAAAGACCCAAATTTTACTTTTTGAATTTCTTTCTTACCCTGGGTGAGGACCCAGATGTGACCTTATCAGCCTGAGTCAGCTATGAAGTTGTGTGAAGTGTATACGTATTTGTGTGTGAAGTGAAATACGTATTTTCCACAAAAGTTATACTACAGACATCTACACCGTCAAATGAGTAGAGCGGGCAGAGTATCGATTGACCTTGAAGTTCGCATTTTCGTGTCCCGCACTATAATTACACTTTAATAATGTTCCAATTAGTGCGTTGGGACGTCGATACTATAACTAAAGCAGTACCTACTTTTTATTGTTTTCTTGATAACTGTGGTTTAAGAACTAAAAGTTTTCTCCAAGAAGTGGTTTTTCTCGTATCGCTATTTTGATGAGCTGTCGGCTGCTTTTAGGGTTAGGGGCTGCTCGGTGCTACTTTTGCTAATTCATCAGAGAACTGATTTTTATTAGTTGTTAATAACTCATTTTCTTTCATTTGTAGGAGAAAATATATCAAAAATTATACAGGGTGTCCATATATCTTCCTTTCGTCTATTTGTTTATACGAGAGCGGATCCAAAATCGATGCAATTCTTAAGCTTGCCAGAAAACGCACATATTCAAACATGTAACTACACTTTCTATATTTATTTACTTATTTACACGAGCACAGCAAAAAAAGTGTATTTTTTTAGGTTAATTTTTATCCATTTGCATTTTACGAAGTTTAAGTAAGTACTTGATGTCATACTTTACAACTTAATTAATTACTTTGTGAATTTAAATTAGTAAGAATAATTTTATGCTTAAAAGAGTGTACTTTAATGTTTACAGATTTATTTAAATGTACAGGGTGAGTCACTAAAAATGTTTCGATCAATATCTTTCCGTCTTTTAATTTTCTTTAATTTTTCTTCGCCCATTGGAAAACAAATACTGACTTCTTTTAAATTATGAACAGATAATTTTGTACAGAGTTATTTGACAGTATAATATACAGATATATACCCAGTGTTCCGTATTTTCCTAATTAGGTAGGCCATGAAAATTTGTATAAGTAAAGTGAAATTTGAAGCGTTTTCTTTCGACTTCTCGTATGTAGGATGGTTAATGGGTTATAATGAACGATCCACCCTGTATAAAAAATTGTATAGTTATAAATTAAATATTAAAATGTATTTTTGTTTTAAGAAATTGTAATGAGTAAAGAAACAAAGTTTGTGAACAAAGGAAATAATTAACGTTTGCTTACTTCTTATAGTAAAAATTTTTAATTTTATTCTTTATCTTTCCGTTGTTTCGATAAATAACGTCTAAAATATTAATCAGCAAGTTGAACAAGAGTTAAGGAGTTTCGTCTATTGTTTTACTCTATTGATACCAATTTAAAATGACTCGCAGAAGCTATATCTATTGTACTCAATCAGCGGAGGAAGCTCTCCTTTATGAGGTAAAATAACAATCAATTATTGTTTATTACTAAACGCGTAAAATAAACCAATGAAATTATATTATTTAATTAGATTTTGGAGAGTATCTTTAATGGGATTGGTTTAATTGAACAAAAGGCATTAAAAATTTTATTTTATTATGTAGATTGGGTGATTTTGTTCACGATCAAAAGAGTGAAAGGACTCGCTATTTAATTAAAGCAAACTGAAGTTTCATTGTAAGTGTTTCTTGATACAAAATGGCGGATTTCTGTTTCATAAAAATTATGTTTGGCGTGGTTACCGCAGATGGGTGCTAGCCTAAGTTTAAAAGTCTCCTCGATTAAAAAAACAGGGAACATTTTTCTAATAATCTGGAAAAGTTTTGGGAAACTCTACGCCTGGTTATTTTTGTAATGGCCACCACGTTTAAGAATGTAGTCGATGAGGAGAAGAAAATAATTACAACTGCAGCCCAGACTACTGGCCCTGACATTAAATCACGACAGTGAATCTTACGTCGGACGTCTGATTGACGTAGTTCACATGGTGTACGCAAAAATAACTTAAATGACCACGTTCTTCTCTTACTATTACGGTCCATAGCGAACTTTTACATTTCTTCACTACATTTACCAGGGTCCTCACTGTTATTACTCGAGTATGGGGGTACAGAAGTGCCACCATCACAAAATAACTTTATGCTAACAGTCTCAGGTTGGAAATATGTGCATTGTGCAAGGATTGTAAATTTGGAAGCCTCCTTGGACTGAAATAGAAGTTTTCCAGGCGTGTAGATACTCTTTACGATTTCGATTAATAAACTTCATAATTATTTGATCGATAGTTTTTACTCGTCAATTAAAATTGGGAACGGTTAACCTAATAAAATATTAACGTTGGTCGGTATAATAAATACTCAATTTTAATTATAATATTATTGATATATGAGGGGCTTTTAATTCAATTGTTAGAATAAGCATCAGGTGTAGAAACAAGAGCTCATATTAAAATTAGACAAAGTAGTTAGTAATTAATTAAGAATAATGAATCAAAACAATGGATTGCCAAGATTATTAATTATTTACCGTAATTTACTCCAGTCTAATTTTAGTAATTGACATTTTCGTATTAATTATTCATAGAAATTGATTAGTAATTAATAATAAATTTAAAACTCTTGTGGCTGGTAGACATTTTCGTGTCCATTATAATTTTTTATGGTCGTTCGTATACGAGGGGTCGGTCAAGAGTCGCATTATGGATTTTATCCGACTCGCTATAAACGCTCTAATCGGAGAAGAAAATTTTACACTTTTTTCCCTCTCTTTTTTTGGCAATACCTATAAATTTGTATTCAGTAAGCTTGTGCACGTCTGATCGACTATAGCACGAGTACCATCGATTTTCACATATAACTATGTCTAGGAATGCATTTGTTCGACGCGGATGTGAATTTACAAATGCTGGGGCATTGTTGGGAAGACAATCTTGATAGTAATGGCCAATAGTAAGGAGAGGAGATAATGCAACTTATAAAGATAGATCAAATGTTATTGCCTTACTTGAAAACTATATGTTCGAACATATTGAATTTTGTTGCCAATATTATTCAATATGGTAGTTCTAACAACTACTCTTTTATTATTATTATCATCAATAATAAATTGTTTTGAAATTTGTACAGAGCGTTTGAAAAGTTCCTTATAAATACCAATTTTTAAGCGATTTCCACCCAAACGCCAATTTTTATGTTTTTGACCTAGTGATGACTGCTAGGGTAATTTAAAATTCTTCTCAAGTAAATTATGCCCATTTCCTGGAGACGGCTCTGTATGACATCCTCCAACAGTGGGTTGCTGGGAAATTCTCATTGCGCTGTTACTAACCTAGTAACTACTAACTAATCCTCAGGGTCTAACTCCTGGCCCTCTTTTGTTTCTCCATGTGTACGTCCGTTCTATTTACCACTCTCTTTATTGTTCATCCATTTATAAGTAGACGAAATGTGGCAACGAAAGTAGCAACAGTTCGAGCATTCGCGAAAAATGCGCTCTACAGAATAACAGAGTTGAAAACGAAGATTTGCAATTTAAAAAATATTGTTGACGTCATCACTGCCATAGCTGTTCCCAACAACAAAGGATGCGTATTTTGTCATTTCAACTGTTCTTTTTTACGAATTTAATTAAATTTAGCCATTACTGTATGCAAAACATTAACGCGAATCAAAGAAGTGCATGTATAAGAAGGAAGACGTTGCTGAAAAATGCAATTTGCTCGAGAAAACAAATAAAACGAAATGGTTTGGTACATCTGTAGTGAAAACTACTGTTGGGAATAAAATGTAATCAAGTAGTGAAACCATTTTCTCTGGAGAAATAGGCTAGAAGAAAATGAAAACTTAATTACACTTAAAAGACAACTTCAGGACGACGATGAGTAATGTAAATAAATATTTTTTTATTTGAGGTTAGGGGGTGACGACAATTTAATTCTACTCGTATCGTATTGGAGGTTATTAAGTTTTAGTGATTTTACTCAGGTTTTAAATAATACTACCGGGTGTCCCCTAGAAGTTCGAGCGCGAACGGTATTTCAATACTGTCTCTATCTCACCTCATGAGCCACCCCACTTCTATTCCTCAGAGTTAATTTCAACGGTTGACTTTTTATCCACAAGATGAAGTTTCAATCTTGGAACTACCGTGGGGTGTATTATACCTCATTTTCATTTCTGGAGCCCAGTAACTCTAATGTGTAATAGTCTGATATTGTTTAGTGTCAATTGTCTCTGAAATTTTTCTTCAGAGGTGGGTTATGCCCAGTTTTTTACCAGTAGGACTGCTTTTTCGCAATATGGAACCGTATCTTTTCAGTGCCTTCTTATTCTCAGAAAATAACTTTGTATTTTGCCCATTTTTGGCGTCTGGTCCCTTTTCTGGGCTAAATACTCCCACTAACGTCTAGAAGCTCGATACCGCCATTAGTGATATTTATAAAACCGTCACAGTAAGTATAGATTATGCATCCCCAAAAAGATTTTTCTTTTACAAAAAGAAAGTATCACTTTGTTATAAAATGCCGTCTCTTATAATATATTATACAATACACATAAAATATCAAACAGAAAATGTTTTTCCTTCCCAAAAAATTTTTTTGTCGTAAAAGTAGTTCAAAAGAATCGAAAATTAGCTCGAAATTGATAAAATGAACATATCGGAATTCGTATAAAATTTCAATTTGGGAGTAAGTATAAATGTATATTTGTGCTATTTCGACTAAAAGAGAAAAAAAAACAAAAGTGAGGCGAAACTGTTAGTGAAAAAGTTTAATTAAATTTGTTGTTTTTTTTTCGACGGCCGTTCGTGTGGGGGTAGTTTATAAAATGCATTTTAAAGTTTTGCGAGTTAACTTGTCTTCATTTCGTGGCTTCGCGTTGAGTTACAGATTATGAAGAAATTAATATTTATGTTGTTGGTGGGACTTTTCTGCTATAGTGTAACAAACTAGTCGTGAAGTTTCTTTATGTGAAAACTTGTTTCTCATTTCTTATGCTTTTATTTGTAAATTCGTTAAGAAACTATGCTGTTTGTGGTTGATAGTAGTTATAAATGTTAGTTGGCGTCAACATTGACTTGGCGGAGACAATTAGCTAAGCTGCTTTAATTAAAACCCCTTTACTTAATGGTCTTAATGTAATAATAAATCCCGTTGCTGAGAGATCTAATGGAACGGTTATGGGTTTTCTTTTTAAATAATAATAATAAGCTTTATTTTGTTTACGGAAGCGTATTAAACTGATGTTTTGGAGGGAAACTTACAGCGGTTCGAATGGTTGAACAATTTGATCAATTTAAGCTCGTGCCAAATGCGGGGTCATTATGCGATTCCATTATACATCTGATACATACATTGATAGCACCCAATAACGTGCTCTTAAGACTACTCGTAAATATTAAAGTTTCCACAAAAAATAATGCCACGTTACCATACATTAATTTAACCCTTTGAAAATCAATAGTGCCTTTTCTCTTGCTAGTGACACTTCTTGTAGCGACAGTCGTATACAGAATGGACACTCTTTCAGGATTACAGACAGTTTTTCAGGATCACAGACAGCTTACAACAGACGAACAGAGTCTTTGAAGTCAAAACATAATCAACGACAGTTTTAGTCTTTTTAGAGACTTAGAGAGAGTTTTTCGGTAGGTTTTCCTTGTTCACAGGCAGTCTTTTAATGATTAGAGCTACAGATATACAGTAGCCTTGCTGGCTTATACCTATAAAGCCCTATTGGTATTAAGACAGTCTTAAATGCGGACTTACAGACAACACAGACTCTCTCACTAGATTTCAGATAGTCTACAACAAACTATGCTTTCTCGTACAGATTAGGGTTATAGATTTTCGGATAGTTCTACAGTTCTCCAGATAGACTTACGGGCAGTTTTGAGGCCCATGGTCAACTCTACAGATTGACAATGACCCTTACAGATAAACTGTCTCACTAGATTACTGATAGTCTTGAACAAACTATGCTTCCTCGTACAGATTGGGGTTATAGGTTTTCGGATAGTTCTACAGTTCTCCAGATAGACTTACGGGCAGTTTTCAGGCCTATGTCAACTCTACAGATTGACAATGACCCTTACAGATAAACTGTCTCACTGGATTACTGATAGTATTAAACAAACTGTGTTTCCTCGTACAGATTGGGGTTATAGGTTTTCGGATAGTTCTACAGTTCTCCAGATAGACTAACGGGCAGTTTTCAGTCCCATGGTCAACTCTACAGATTTACGTGGCTCTTACAGATAAACTGTCTCACTAGATTACTGATAGTCTTGAACAAACTATGCTTCCTCGTACAGATTGGGGTTATAGGTTTTCGGATAGTTCTACAGTTCTCCAGATAGACTAACGAGCAGTTTTCAGGCCTATGGTCAACTCTACAGATTGACGTGGCTTTTACAGATAAACTGTCTCATTAGATTACTGATAGTCTTGAACAAACTATGCTTCCTCGTAAAGATTAGGATTATAGGTTTTCGGATAGTTCTACAGTTCTCCAGATAGACTACGGCCAGTTTTCAGGCCCATGGTCAACTCTTCAGATTGACAGTGACTCTTACAAATAAACTGTTCACCAGACTATTGATATTCTTGAAGAAGCTATGATTTTTCGTAGAAATTAGTGTTGTTGGTTCTTAGCTAGGTTTGCAGTTTTTTAGTTAGACTTTTCAGGCTCATGGTCAACTCTGCAGACTGACAGTAACCCTTACAGATACGCTGTCTCATCAGACTACTGATATTCTTGAACAAGCCATGGTTCCTCGTGCAAATTATGGTGATTGTTTCTGAGGTTGGCTTGCAGTTTTCCAGATAGATCTACGGACAGTTTCAGGCTCATGATTAACTCTACAGATTGATAGTGACCTTTAGAGATAGACTGTCTGACCAGATTACAGATAGTCTTGAAATAAATGTGGTTCCTCTTATTACAGATCAGTGTTACTGGTTCTGGGAGAATTCTCCTGGCTTAATTAGGAAATAATTTAACAGACAGGCAGTCTTTAGATGCTGGAGATTACTTGAAAGGCCCTATAGACCTTCTTACGTGATATGCATGACAAACTTACTAGCTTGCTAGGAGCTTAATGGTTAGAACGGACAGCTTTAAGGTTACATGGATACAACAGACATTCTTGCGAACTATAACGGGCGTTCTGACGTGTTATATTTGTAACAGAGAATCTTACAGACTTACATACAGATATATGACGGTATACAGACAGACAATCAGAGATATAGACTTTGTTTCACAATTTTCTACAAGCCCCTCTGATCGTAATAATTTATTTTACCCCTTGTAAATGAGAAAGCAAAATTAGAACTAATAAAAAATTATTTACATATTCCAAGTTAACAACCCCCTAATTTTTTTTAATAAAAAAAGAAATTTTATAAATAACACTGAAAAATTATTCAGCTATCGCAAGATTTAATCTATATTCGTGACAAACAATGGTTGTTAATCAAGTTAGCAACACATTTCAAACTTTACTAATTCACAAAGACGGTTATTAGGCGGTATAGAAAACGCAATATGTACAATTTTCATAACCAGAACAATTTCATTTAATCCTGAAACCTTCATTAGTAAGTTTAAACTTGTAGACGAGAGTATATTATAGTATGCGAAAAGCTGAAAACATTAAAGTATAATAAACAAAGTTTTCCCAGTTTGTCAGCTTTTCTAATAAATAAAAAACGAGAGGGACGAAAAAATTAAAATTTCATTTTCTTGTTAATTAAAACCACCCCTATATTACGTAGTATTGTAACTAAATTAAAACTATGTACATCACTCTATAATGGCCGAGCCTCTGGATACGAGCTTATTCTCGTTTCAGAGCCAACTTGGGCCTCTTTCGGGGTCTAGTCTCATTAATGTTATGTTTGTTGTGGTCCAGCGTAACTTCGTGCAACTTGGTAGTGGCTTCTCGGATGAAATCTGGATGCTCATCATCTGTAGGTTCTGTTGGATGTTTTGATTTCGCACGAGCCATGGTGCGTTCTCAGAATCTTGTCTTGGAGGCTTCCAGACTTTCATCTAGCGTTGGGTAGGCTCTGGATTTTTACGCTTAAGATTGTAACGTATAAGGACCCTTATAGGGGCGGAGGCCTTTAGTCACATCTACATTCTGTGGACTTGGTTTTGAGAATCGTCAAGTCGTCGCCTTTGACATCTCTCTACTGAACTTTGATTTTCAGACTCAACCCTTGCCATATTAACAAGAGGTTCAATCTTGGCTTCGTATGCCACCCCATCAGGCATTCAGTTTCGTGTTTGAGAGAGCCTCGCACTTGTGTAATGTCCGATCCGGTTCTCTGTACTTCCCCGCGGTATAGACTCCTCGCGATAAACACCCTGTGGGTATTTGTGGTAAAATAAGCAAATTAACATCAAAATTACCTGCACCGCGTGAAGATTTGTAATAGCATAATTTATAAATTTTAGAAAGAGCGCTTGATACTGTATAAATGTAAATTCCAAACTTTTATGATTAAAAAAGTTTCAGTAACTAAAATTGCAGGTGACACACAAAAGGGGCAGTGGGGAGAAATAAAAGAGAGAGCGAATGAGGTGAGTTTGACCGTATGAATGAGTTGGATGTATAATTCAAAAGCTTATATTACGAAAAGGAAAAGCTTAATAATGAAGAAAGGTGTTTTAATTGACTCGAACTCGCACAAATTTACATGTTACGAGGACTCATAAATTATACTTTATCTTGAAATTGTTTTTAATTCTTTTGTCTCCTCCTCTTTTAGTGCCGATTTTTGTGGCAAGTTTAATATTGTTGCCAATTTGAAAAGTTGAGGTTTGCCAAAACGTTTAAAACTTAAACCGTACAATAATGGAATAGACCACCCGGTTACTAACAGTTCTGTAAACCTCTGAAACTACCCCGGTTCTTTGGTCATAATCTATAGAGGAAGTTTCGCACGTGTATTCATAAAATGTGCAGTATAATATGATGAGGGAACTCATAAGTGGTTATAGTAGTTGCGTAAGGGCGGATACTATACCGATTCTCTTACTTTCACAATCTTACCCTACATAGGACTTTACTACCCCACATTTATATATACGGTCACGTGCCGCAGTCTATGCGTCATTACGCAGCAAATAAATCTATACCATTTGCATAGTAGCAAAACTACACGTAAGTGCACTATTTCTTTTATTCCCAAACACTTCGCTTAACGTCTGTGCGTACGCCACCAAACAACAAAAAAAAAGTCCTAACGAAAAGTCGCTTGGAACGACTGAAAAAAAATTCATCCCTATCGATCATTGATGATCTCATCCTCTTTTATTACTTTCACCATGTAGGGTATTTTTGTTTGTTATGGTTTGTTAATGATACGCTTCTTATGTTTGTTCTATCTACTTTTACCCTCAATATGTTAGAGAGGAAAAAACTATTAAACGGGATTAACCGCGAAATATAACAACTAAAACTGGATTTAACGCCGTAAAAAGAAGAAAAATTACGTACAAACGTTGTTTTATTAGAAAGTAAAGAATTTGTCTACTTATAAGGGTTGAAAAAGGGTTTTTAGTTAAAGAGAGACAGATAGGGGTTAAATAATTTTCGTAGGGTTGAAGAGGATTTATTGGAAAGTTAAAAGTTGAGGGACGAAAGAGAGCGGGGTCGTTTGTTCTTGTAAATAAGAATCGTAGCAGTGAAAATAATTTAAAGAGTCGAATTGAAAAAAATAATTGGAGATTTCCCCATTTTTGGGAAGCAGGAAAAAGGGTGACTACGAAGCATCAAAGCGTAGAAGACTTAAATTGTAGTCTAAGTGATCAATATTGTTCGATTGTGACGGTAATTTTATAGATTTGGTTATGTGTGTAGCTGGGCCCTTCGAGTCGGATGTCGCAGAATTATATCACAGCCTGCTGTTATTTATTAGCCAAAACTTTGGAACGCAAGGGGGACTAATGGAGATTCTTGTAAACTCAGTCTTCTTACTTGTTCCATACGTTGGGTCTTTGCGACGGATATGCACTTGCAAATCCAGGAAAACAAATACCGAATTTCTTTTCTATCATAGTTTACGTTTTTTGGGGTGCTGAATCCGAATTTCAACTTTGGCACCTCGTTTTGGGATGATTTCAATAAACTGCCAAAAAAAAGCTCTTTTTTCAGTTTTTCGCTTATAACTTGAAAACTACGTTCTTTTTGAGAAAAGTACTTCTATACAAAACTAAGCTAAGGCAAATTTTCTACAAATGATGTTTCTTGTTTTTTTTTATAAGACAAGTGGTTCAGCCGCTAGAGCGCGTTAAAGTTTGTCAAAAATTCGTAAATTGGCCAAAAAACTGCATTTTCTTTAGTTTTTTGTTTATAACTTGAAAACTACACAATTTTAGGCAAAAATGTTATTATACAAAAATAAAGTACATTAAATTTCCTACAAGTTATGTCTGCCAGGTTTTTTACGTTTTATGAACGGTTTAGGCTAGGGGCTGCGTTGAAGTATAGGGTATAAACTGAAAAAGAGCGTTTTTTGCAATTTTAGCTGTAATTTAGATTCGGCGCAGTACCTACCTAAAAAATTAACCACCTTGAGAATATTTTAGAAAAATCCCACAAGGTCTGTGCTGCAATGCTGCGAAGCTATAGGTCCGAGCTCCTTTTGTAATACTTCGATTGGTGTCGAACGCTTGCCACCGTCTAGTATTTCCTACTTATGTCACCTCAATTGACAACAAATAACGTCCATTAATTAACAAAACTTGTATCATACACATAACCAAGTTTTTAAAATCTCGAATTGAGATCTACAGTGGTCCTTCGAGCTGGATAGGACCTAATATTCAATTTTTTTCAAATGGATTTTCTTATTTGGTGAATCATTTTTATGGTAACGTAGTTTGAGATGGGTAGTTTTCTCTACAGTTGCCATACCTCTTAAATTTTTGTACCGATACTGGGTCCTTCGAGCCGGATGTCATTCAAACTTGTTGAAATATGAGCTCCAAATTATGCCTAATGCCTATACGCCGTCGAAGAAGTTGAATCGAGTTGTAAATTTGCCTCACTCGAACTCTTCCGTCCTTCGACATAATCGCAAAGTGATCAGTGCGATCGATAACGTATCCGTATATTTACGAAAATATATAATTTAAATTCAGTTATGATACGAAATTCAACATAAGACCCAAACTTCTACCGTGGGCAAACAAAAACAAATGTAATATTCCGAAGGCAGCAATCAATTCTCCAATACTCGCCGCCCAATGGACCCCAACGCGCAAAGCAAACATCAAATTTCCATTCACGATGTAATACGTACAGATTTTACTCTATAGACTTGGAGAGAACAATAAATACGAAGTAAAAAAACAAGAGAAAATGCAAAACTTGTTTTAACATCCCTCATACTATATTTTCGTAGGGGTTATATTAATATAAGCTGACCGTGTGCGTTGGAGAAAAACAAAAGAAATGTAAAAAAAATTTTTTGACGAAAAAAGCTGCAGTAGCCCTTTTCTTGTATCGAACAGCTTTAAAGATGGGTTAGAAGCGTTTCTTTTTATCTATCGGTCAGTAAACGATGACTTCGGCAAATCTCCCTAAAGACACTCTGTTGTAGTATTTGAGGTTTGGTACATTGGTAGATAAGTTTTGATAAGCGTTACGAGATTTAAGGGAGTTAAAGTGGTCGTTTCGAAACGATTTTACTTTGTTTCTTTTTTACCTTAACATTTTCGCTCTTAATTTTATATTTTTTTTGTTTGTATTCTTTCGCTACTGGCGCTTTATAATAATAAACTTCGATTAGAGGGCGGAGAAAAAGGACTTTTTATGTAAAATAACACGCTTTTGTAATAATAAATAAAAAGAAATGTACAAAATTGCTATTGTGTTTCCTTTAATAACACATTACCGATTTGTTTCTAAAAGGTATTGATCATTAACTATTAATAGTTTGATCGAAATTGGAATTTAACGATAAAATGTCAATTTATTTTATTAGTTAATGGCGATATGCTATAAATTATTTTATTTTAAGTCGACCATATTAAATTGAAACTTATAATAAAATACAAAAGTGTAATAAAAGCTCATTTGATACATTTTACACTAACGACTAACTTATTTACATTAACACTATTTATTTTTATTCATGTGCCAGTTTGTAAAGCACTCACTGGAATTAATGGTAAATAATAGTACCGACTCTTAGTTCATCTCATTATAATTGGATGCGTTTTGCCAAGTAAGAAATTATTCCATTGTTTCTTCTACAAACTTTTGGCCTACTTGTTTCAATTGCACTACTCTCCTGGCGTTGAGGTTTAGCACTCCTGTTAGATTGTAGAATGAAGCTGCACACCAAAACCTTATCTCGACATTCACTAGTTATGGGAACTTGAAACTCCCGAATAGAAGAAAGGCCGAACGACTAAGCTACCGATTGTTTTCTGCAGTTGCTCGAAATCGGTGCGGACTGCTCAAGTGACGCAATTGAAGCATACACAGTAAAGCAAAATTAGCCGGAAGGCTGCAATGTACTGATGCGAAAGGGTCTGCCTTAATTAATTAAGCTAGAGTTGGGTTCGAACCCTAGGGCGCGCGCGCGCATAATAATCTTTGAGTACGCTACGAGCCCAAATTACGGATAGCGCGCTTTGTTAACTCTCCAACTAATATCGCCATTTTGAGCGGTTATAAATAAAATTTGAGAAAACTTTTAAAATTAATGTTCGAAACATGCAAACATTTTGACACAAACCGTCTTTTAACAAATCAAAAGTTATTATTAACTAAACCGAACCCATAAAACATTTTTCTTTCTGTCGACGACTTCAAAAACATTTTTTAACTTTTTAATCTTCGAATTTGTCGTAAATTTTACGACGAGTTAATCCTTTGATTGCTCGGCTGAAAATAGGTGCTTTTAATTTTTAAACCAGACACTAACTAACGCACACTAGATGCACTTTTGTTTTCAAATAGGCCGAGCAGAATTGCGAATAACAATAGTGGGCAAAAATTAATTTGTTTCAGTTATTATAAATAAAAAATAAAGAAAAAGAAAAGAAAAACTGATAAAAAGTGTTGAAGTTGAACCTGCTTTTCAATTGTTTTCTTTCATTTAACCTTATACTCTTACAACGGATTTAAGATTCCTCTTGTATTACGATCCCATTGATTTTCCCTATTTCAAAGAGGACTCGAAATTGCATATATTTTACATTTTGTTTTATATAAATTTTCTTCTTTTTTTTTCTTTTTTCATACTTTACTTGATGGGAAGGAAGCGCCATAAACAAAAGAAGTGCACTATGAATTATTTATTTATTACAAAAATGTGATCTATGAATAATTACAATACATTTTTTCATTTATGAAAGTACTAGTCGAAATTCATATCTTTTAATTATTAAAGTTTTTTAATATCGTAAAATTTTTAATTTAGTAGTTTGGGCTTTCGTGATGATGATTAATGCTTACTACGATTACAATCGAGAAGTTTTAAAATATTCTAATTAAAACACATCGGGCATTTTATTAATATTTACGTGCTTGGATTATTCTTCTTCTTTTGGTATAGGAAGGTGATGGGTGAATCATATACTATATTAATTTATTTTTTCTATCTGCTTCTGTATTTTAATATCTTTTTAATGCCTCTCGTTCAAATAGCACTATAATTAAACATTTTTTCCGACTAACTATAAATAGGTTCGTCAAATTTGTGTTCGTGTCTTCGCCCTATTTGTTTGTTTACTTTTTACCAGTTTATAGTATGTTCTTTTATTTTTTTCTTCTTATCTTTGATACTTTGATATTTTTTATTTATTTATTTTTGCTTACTAACTTTTTTTCTATATTTACTACTTAATTACATTTATTATTTATTACTAATTCATAGAAAAACAATTGAAGTAAATAGCAAATTATGTAAATAAAAGTTGTAGATAGGGCCTTTTGCAATATTTTTGGTGCGTAAAATATTTTCTAATTTTGAGAAATAACGGAGTTCTTGAATCTTGAATAAAAGGGTGGGTGCTTGCAGCACAGCTACCGAACAATTTTCGAAGTTACAGAAAAACAATTGGTGTAAATGGCAAATTATGTAAATAAAAGTTGTAGGCAGGGCCTTTTTCAATATTTTTGGGTCACAAAATATTTTCTAATTTTGAGAAATAACGGAGTTCTTGAATCTTGAATAGAAGGGTAGGTGCTCGCAGCACAGCTACCGAACAATTTTCGAAGTTACATAAAAACAATTGATGTAAATGCAAATTATGTAAATAAAAGTTGTAGATAGAGCCTTTTGCAATATTTTTGGTGCGTAAAATATTTTCTAATTTTGAGAAATAACGGAGTTCTTGAATCTTGAATAAAAGGGTGGGTGCTTGCAGCACAGCTACCGAACAATTTTCGAAGTTACAGAAAAACAATTGGTGTAAATGGCAAATTATGTAAATAAAAGTTGTAGGCAGGGCCTTTTTCAATATTTTTGGGTCACAAAATATTTTCTAATTTTGAGAAATAACGGAGTTCTTGAATCTTGAATAGAAGGGTAGGTGCTCGCAGCACAGCTACCGAACAATTTTCGAAGTTACATAAAAACAATTGATGTAAATGCAAATTATGTAAATAAAAGTTGTAGATAGGGCCTTTTGCAATATTTTTGGTGCGTAAAATATTTTCTAATTTTGAGAAATAACGGAGTTCTTGAATCTTGAATAGAAGGGTGGGCACTTGCAGCACAGCTACCGAACAATTTTCGAATTTACTAGAAAACAATTGAAGTAAATAGCAAATTATGTAAATAAAAGTTGTAGATAGGGCCTTTTGCAATATTTTTGGTGCGTAAAATATTTTCTAATTTTCAGAAATAACGGAGTTCTTGAATCTTGAATAGAAGGGTGGGTGCTTGAAGCACAGCTACCGAACAATTTTCGAAATTACAGAAAAACAATTGGTGTAAATGGCAAATTATGTAAATAAAAGTTGTAGGCAGGGCCTTTTTCAATATTTTTGGATCACAAAATATTTTCTAATTTTGAGAAATAACGGAGTTCTTGAATCTTGAATAGAAGGGTGGGTACTTGCAGCACAGCTACCGAACAATTTTCGAAGTTACAGAAAAACAATTGGTGTAAATGGCAAATTATGTAAATAAAAGTTGTAGGCAGGGCCTTTTTCAATATTTTTGGATCACAAAATATTTTCTAATTTTGAGAAATAACGGAGTTCTTGAATCTTGAATAGAAGGGTAGGTGCTTACAGCACAGCTACCGAACAATTTTCGAAGTTACAGAAAAACAATTGGTGTAAATGGCAAATTATGTAAATAAAAGTTGTAGGCAGGGCCTTTTTCAATATTTTTGGATCACAAAATATTTTCTAATTTTGAGAAATAACGGAGTTCTTGAATCTTGAATAGAAGGGTAGGTGCTTGCAGCACAGCTACCGAACAATTTTCGAAGTTACAGAAAAACAATTGGTGTAAATGGCAAATTATGTAAATAAAAGTTGTAGGCAGGGCCTTTTTCAATATTTTTGGATCACAAAATATTTTCTAATTTTGAGAAATAACGGAGTTCTTGAATCTTGAATAGAAGGGTAGGTGCTTGCAGCACAGCTACCGAACAATTTTCGAAGTTACAGAAAAACAATTGGTGTAAATGGCAAATTATGTAAATAAAAGTTGTAGGCAGGGCCTTTTTCAATATTTTTGGATCACAAAATATTTTCTAATTTTGAGAAATAACGGAGTTCTTGAATCTTGAATAGAAGGGTAGGTGCTTGCAGCACAGCTACCGAACAATTTTCGAAGTTACAGAAAAACAATTGGTGTAAATGGCAAATTATGTAAATAAAAGTTGTAGGCAGGGCCTTTTTCAATATTTTTGGATCACAAAATATTTTCTAATTTTGAGAAATAACGGAGTTCTTGAATCTTGAATAGAAGGGTAGGTGCTTGCAGCACAGCTACCGAACAATTTTCGAAGTTACAGAAAAACAATTGGTGTAAATGGCAAATTATGTAAATAAAAGTTGTAGGCAGGGCCTTTTTCAATATTTTTGGATCACAAAATATTTTCTAATTTTGAGAAATAACGGAGTTCTTGAATCTTGAATAGAAGGGTAGGTGCTTGCAGCACAGCTACCGAACAATTTTCGAAGTTACAGAAAAACAATTGGTGTAAATGGCAAATTATGTAAATAAAAGTTGTAGGCAGGGCCTTTTTCAATATTTTTAGATTACAAAATATTTTCTAATTTTGAGAAATAACGGAGTTCTTAAATCTTGAATAGAAGGGTGGGTACTTGCAGCACAGCTACCGAACAATTTTCGAAGTTACAGAAAAACAATTGGTGTAAATGGCAAATTATGTAAATAAAAGTTGTAGGCAGGGCCTTTTTCAATATTTTTGGATCACAAAATATTTTCTAATTTTGAGAAATAACGGAGTTCTTGAATCTTGAATAGAAGGGTAGGTGCTTGCAGCACAGCTACCGAACAATTTTCGAAGTTACAGAAAAACAATTGGTGTAAATGGCAAATTATGTAAATAAAAGTTGTAGGCAGGGCCTTTTTCAATATTTTTGGATCACAAAATATTTTCTAATTTTGAGAAATAACGGAGTTCTTGAATCTTGAATAGAAGGGTAGGTGCTTGCAGCACAGCTACCGAACAATTTTCGAAGTTACAGAAAAACAATTGGTGTAAATGGCAAATTATGTAAATAAAAGTTGTAGGCAGGGCCTTTTTCAATATTTTTGGATCACAAAATATTTTCTAATTTTGAGAAATAACGGAGTTCTTGAATCTTGAATAGAAGGGTAGGTGCTTGCAGCTCAGCTACCGAACAATTTTCAAAGTTACAGAAAAACAATTGGTGTAAATGGCAAATTATGTAAATAAAAGTTGTAGGCAGGGCCTTTTTCAATATTTTTGGATCACAAAATATTTTCTAATTTTGAGAAATAACGGAGTTCTTGAATCTTGAATAGAAGGGTAGGTGCTTGCAGCACAGCTACCGAACAATTTTCGAAGTTACAGAAAAACAATTGGTGTAAATGGCAAATTATGTAAATAAAAGTTGTAGGCAGGGCCTTTTTCAATATTTTTGGATCACAAAATATTTTCTAATTTTGAGAAATAACGGAGTTCTTGAATCTTGAATAGAAGGGTAGGTGCTTGCAGCACAGCTACCGAACAATTTTCGAAGTTACAGAAAAACAATTGGTGTAAATGGCAAATTATGTAAATAAAAGTTGTAGGCAGGGCCTTTTTCAATATTTTTGGATCACAAAATATTTTCTAATTTTGAGAAATAACGGAGTTCTTGAATCTTGAATAGAAGGGTAGGTGCTTGCAGCACAGCTACCGAACAATTTTCGAAGTTACAGAAAAACAATTGGTGTAAATGGCAAATTATGTAAATAAAAGTTGTAGGCAGGGCCTTTTTCAATATTTTTGGATCACAAAATATTTTCTAATTTTGAGAAATAACGGAGTTCTTGAATCTTGAATAGAAGGGTAGGTGCTTGCAGCACAGCTACCGAACAATTTTCGAAGTTACAGAAAAACAATTGGTGTAAATGGCAAATTATGTAAATAAAAGTTGTAGGCAGGGCCTTTTTCAATATTTTTGGATCACAAAATATTTTCTAATTTTGAGAAATAACGGAGTTCTTGAATCTTGAATAGAAGGGTAGGTGCTTGCAGCACAGCTACCGAACAATTTTCGAAGTTACAGAAAAACAATTGGTGTAAATGGCAAATTATGTAAATAAAAGTTGTAGGCAGGGCCTTTTTCAATATTTTTGGATCACAAAATATTTTCTAATTTTGAGAAATAACGGAGTTCTTGAATCTTGAATAGAAGGGTAGGTGCTTGCAGCACAGCTACCGAACAATTTTCGAAGTTACAGAAAAACAATTGGTGTAAATGGCAAATTATGTAAATAAAAGTTGTAGGCAGGGCCTTTTTCAATATTTTTGGATCACAAAATATTTTCTAATTTTGAGAAATAACGGAGTTCTTAAATCTTGAATAGAAGGGTGGGTACTTGCAGCACAGCTACCGAACAATTTTCGAAGTTACAGAAAAACAATTGGTGTAAATGGCAAATTATGTAAATAAAAGTTGTAGGCAGGGCCTTTTTCAATATTTTTGGATCACAAAATATTTTCTAATTTTGAGAAATAACGGAGTTCTTGAATCTTGAATAGAAGGGTAGGTGCTTGCAGCACAGCTACCGAACAATTTTCGAAGTTACAGAAAAACAATTGGTGTAAATGGCAAATTATGTAAATAAAAGTTGTAGGCAGGGCCTTTTTCAATATTTTTGGATCACAAAATATTTTCTAATTTTGAGAAATAACGGAGTTCTTGAATCTTGAATAGAAGGGTAGGTGCTTGCAGCACAGCTACCGAACAATTTTCGAAGTTACAGAAAAACAATTGGTGTAAATGGCAAATTATGTAAATAAAAGTTGTAGGCAGGGCCTTTTTCAATATTTTTGGATCACAAAATATTTTCTAATTTTGAGAAATAACGGAGTTCTTGAATCTTGAATAGAAGGGTAGGTGCTTGCAGCACAGCTACCGAACAATTTTCAAAGTTACAGAAAAACAATTGGTGTAAATGGCAAATTATGTAAATAAAAGTTGTAGGCAGGGCCTTTTTCAATATTTTTGGATCACAAAATATTTTCTAATTTTGAGAAATAACGGAGTTCTTGAATCTTGAATAGAAGGGTAGGTGCTTGCAGCACAGCTACCGAACAATTTTCGAAGTTACAGAAAAACAATTGGTGTAAATGGCAAATTATGTAAATAAAAGTTGTAGGCAGGGCCTTTTTCAATATTTTTGGATCACAAAATATTTCCTAATTTTGAGAAATAACGGAGTTCTTGAATCTTGAATAGAAGGGTAGGTGCTTGCAGCACAGCTACCGAACAATTTTCGAAGTTACAGAAAAACAATTGGTGTAAATGGCAAATTATGTAAATAAAAGTTGTAGGCAGGGCCTTTTTCAATATTTTTGGATCACAAAATATTTTCTAATTTTGAGAAATAACGGAGTTCTTGAATCTTGAATAGAAGGGTAGGTGCTTGCAGCACAGCTACCGAACAATTTTCGAAGTTACAGAAAAACAATTGGTGTAAATGGCAAATTATGTAAATAAAAGTTGTAGGCAGGGCCTTTTTCAATATTTTTGGATCACAAAATATTTTCTAATTTTGAGAAATAACGGAGTTCTTGAATCTTGAATAGAAGGGTAGGTGCTTGCAGCACAGCTACCGAACAATTTTCGAAGTTACAGAAAAACAATTGGTGTAAATGGCAAATTATGTAAATAAAAGTTGTAGGCAGGGCCTTTTTCAATATTTTTGGATCACAAAATATTTTCTAATTTTGAGAAATAACGGAGTTCTTGAATCTTGAATAGAAGGGTAGGTGCTTGCAGCACAGCTACCGAACAATTTTCGAAGTTACAGAAAAACAATTGGTGTAAATGGCAAATTATGTAAATAAAAGTTGTAGGCAGGGCCTTTTTCAATATTTTTGGATCACAAAATATTTTCTAATTTTGAGAAATAACGGAGTTCTTGAATCTTGAATAGAAGGGTAGGTGCTTGCAGCACAGCTACCGAACAATTTTCGAAGTTACAGAAAAACAATTGGTGTAAATGGCAAATTATGTAAATAAAAGTTGTAGGCAGGGCCTTTTTCAATATTTTTGGATCACAAAATATTTTCTAATTTTGAGAAATAACGGAGTTCTTGAATCTTGAATAGAAGGGTAGGTGCTTGCAGCACAGCTACCGAACAATTTTCGAAGTTACAGAAAAACAATTGGTGTAAATGGCAAATTATGTAAATAAAAGTTGTAGGCAGGGCCTTTTTCAATATTTTTGGATAACAAAATATTTTCTAATTTTGAGAAATAACGGAGTTCTTAAATCTTGAATAGAAGGGTGGGTACTTGCAGCACAGCTACCGAACAGTTTTTGAATTTTCAGAAAAACTATTGAATTAAATGGCAAATTATGCAAATAAAAGTTGTAGATAGGACTTTTTTGAATATTTTTGGTGCATAAAATATTTTCTATTTTTTTAAATAACGGAATATCTTAGCACTCTGTATATTTTAAGTTGTTTTGAAGATTTTGAAATTAGTATCTGTTTACTAATACCTAAAGGGTTATAATGTTGACTTCCGTTTTAACCGGAAATGGGATTAGCTTTCCTATTTCTAAGGAAACCCCCCTTCGTATAATTTTAAATGTTTGGAACTCAGGGAGAGCTTCTGAGCATACTATTGTTTGGTACTACTTCCGGTATCTGTTTTCGTAGTTTGAGAGCTTCCACACTTTCGAAAAGGTCCTGTACTTTATCTCTAAAACATTTTCAAATTTTATTCTATTTTTCACTGTTGTATTTTTTTGTTTTTAATAGTAGTATTCAACCATTTTCTTAATTCTATACCAAAACACTTTCCGGTTCTTTACAATTTTCTTAATTAGTGTTAGAGCACATTTTAAATGTCAGTTGATATATTCACTGGTTGTTTAGTTTTATTTGTTCAATTGTTATTTTTAATTCTCGATTTTTATTTTATGTTTTAAACAACAATATCCTCCAAAAATAACAAACAGTTGATTCGTTTTTTCCGGGATTTATTAAAACTTTTGTTTGTTAACGTATTGATTTGCATTTAAAAAACTTCCAATAACAGTTTATTAATGTTCATTTGTTTTTCAGGAAATTGCTACGTGTTTTTATTGGAAAAACGTGTTTGTTTGTTTTAAAGTGGGGTTTTTACCTAAAATTTTTTTTAGTTTTAAGTACCTACTACTCAATATTTTCATTCTTTTTTCATAATTATATTTCCTTCACATAATTTTCTTTCTTTTCTCTTAGAGGGTAAATTTTGTTTCTTTCTTCTTTTCCAATTTAAGGTACCTACTGTCACACGTCACACCAAAGAAGTCTGTTGATTTTTCGGCCCTTTGCTTAAATTTTTCAATGTCTTAATGACAACTTTTCGTTCTCTATAATTCACATTTTACACATTTTGACAATAAATCGGCTCAATATGAAAAGTAAGATAAAAGTTCGCTTTATAAACCTCTTAAGGTATTTTACAGGTAGCACTTGTTGAGAAGATTTAAATATCAAAGAGGCCTTTAGTTTGAACTTCTTATAAACCGAACCTGTTACAGCATGCTGTGTATAATAAAGACGACGTAGAGGCGTTTTTGTGTACTTATAATGAGAGTGACAACAAGTAAAATGACGACAAAATATGTGTACGTATTACGTACACATAATAACGACTCATTAAATATCACAATAACATCTTTTAGAGCTTAAACAATTAACTGTCTTCGAATTAATTTTAATACTTTAATAGAAGATGGCATTTCCTCTCTTGAACCAAACAAAAGGACCTTGCATTACGACGCGATTATCAAATTAATGTTATCAACTTGTTTTAAATTTTTGCTATTATTAATTGAAGTTATTTAACTATTTTTGTGTTGTTCTAGATCAGGAACAACTTGGCCCGAATGATCAATAAGTGGACGCGTCTGTTTCTAAAGATGTCCGGACAACTTCTTGGGTCTTTGCCCCGCATAGGAGCTATCACGATAATTATTTTGACCTCCATCACATCATCGCACGGTAAGTTACTTGCATTACTTTTTCTCTAGTTATACAGGGTGTTTCGCGTGCGCGTACCAGGCGCCGAAAACGCACATTTTATGTAGAGGGACGTTCTGAACGTTTGTGGCGTGCACGAGAAACTCCCTGTGTGTATATAATATGCCATTCTTTTTAACTACTCGAGTGAATAAACAAGAGACAAGT
The DNA here is from genome assembly GCA_950108345.1 of Malthinus flaveolus. Lineage (NCBI taxonomy): Eukaryota > Metazoa > Arthropoda > Insecta > Coleoptera > Cantharidae > Malthinus > Malthinus flaveolus. The sequence continues at coordinate 2,633,561 of OX467288.1, forward strand.
TATTGGGATGTTATTTCATCGACCCTCGACATCAAATTGCTAGTTTTCCCCCTTATTTTGACGTCAACCCCCACAAACACGCATTCAACTTGAGTTACGTAATTTTCCTTCACGGCATTTATAAGACAAAATTGGAATTATTGAAGTGCATTCTTAAGAGTACCTTATAACTACGAATTATTTAATGAAATAAAAAATTTAAAAGAAAGTTATACTTATAATGAAATATTGTTGTTATTACTTGAAATAAAGTCTTTCATTATTTACCCAAATGGCCAACATAGATCTTGTTAGTAATAAAACCTGTCTCGAAATGGGTTGCAACTTAAAATTTATATAAATGTTTGCTGCGACATTGAAATTCTGCACAATTGCAGCCATTCCCAACAATTAATTTTATCAAAAACCATTAAAATTAAATTTATTATTGTCAATAACTTTTTTAAGTAACATTTGGTCTCCTTTTATGACGTTACAAACCCAAAATAACGTTAACTTTATGTTTCGTGATAAATTTAATTTTTGGGTTCTCGTCTCGACTAATAAAGGGAATCGTTTTTATCGACACTTAAATTAAAACCGTCAGCGTAACTAGCGCAATCCCCAACTTTATTCTTTTCGTTATGTCGTCGTAAGATGCTTTCTACGCGTTTCTCGTGGTCGTCACTCTGTGGCCGTACCGTCGAATTCCGATTGTTGCGCGTAACTGCCAAGCTGGACGAGGATTACCCATCCAACCGATGACAAACTGTGGTTTTTGTGTAAAAATAGCGCTAGCCTAGATCGGCCACATAGTGGCCACGAGCGACTTCAAACACCACCAACCAATCCAACCCTTTCACACTAAGACTTAGGGAAAATGATGAGAACTGTCGAGTTTAGAAAAGCTCCTGGGTCTGAGTGTATTTAAAGAGGTGTTGAAGATAAGCGGAAGCGCACTGATTGGCCCAATAACGGTGATTTTAGATTATTTCAAATCTGAAAGTCAGTCTGCCCATTATTGAAAGTGAATGAGATGATCCGGTGAACTATTGGGGAGTCTGAATCCTAAACACAGTGAGGAGATTATTCACTACGTTCTTCTCTGCAATGATCACTGAACAAATGGCAGGAAGTCGGACAAGATCTAGAAGACCAGGACATCGATAGATGGTCAAGATAGAGACGTAGACAATGGAGTTCGCTTATTAGCTGAATCTCACCAGAGCGCATTATTACAAGGTGGGCGAGAGCCAAAAAATGAAACTGTGACAGACCACTAAAGAGATGGCAGGAGTATTGGACGCTGGTGTGGCTAAAGACCTGAGTAGGCAATAAATATGAACGAGTCGAATACGACTTAGCAGCACAATTAATAGACCTTAAGGGCACGCAATAAATCCATCAGCCGAGCAAATCCAAATAAAGTATGCTAATTCTGGTTTGTTTACGTGAAAATCGCCACATAGTTAGAGGGCGCCACTGAAGTAGTTCTCTCTCATTTACTGCGCCAAACGAAGCAGAGTGTTGCTATTGTTTGGGCTGGTATAGTGTGGATGTTGACGACAAATTTAAATAAACTCGGCAAGAGGTCGGTTGTGGTCCGTATACGATAAATTTAATTGAGGTTCTTATCTTAGCTAAAAAAAGAAAGGAAAACGACTTTATTGGTTTTCGAATTAAGCCTATATAGTATACGATATGTTGGCAAGAAAATTGTTTAGCACAGCATAATATCATAACTCCCTTTCTTATCTAATCTCGCGAAACTTCGACATTGGTTCGATATACTATTTCCGCTTACCGTACCGGAAGTTTGACCTATGCTCTTTCCATTTCCTATTTTCTTCCTGTTAAAAGGTACGCTTACTAATAAGATATTACCTAAAGGATTTTAGGCGAGATAAATATAGTTTCAAACATCCTCCCTTTATTTTCAAGTGTTCCACATGTTTTTTTCTATCCGAGGGTAAAACATTAGAATGGTCGCGATGGGATTACATTTTACTAAGAGAATACGCAAAAGACTCGTATTGAACCAACTGTGCAAGACGTCTTGCATTTAAATATTTAATATTTGCATCAAATGTGACAAAAATGTACTTTGGAAAATTGCATTTTCAATTTTAAATTACCTTATTATTCGTGTGGTATCGGGGAAGAATTTATGGCAGTTTTCTGAACATATCGCATCGTTTCGTATGTAATTTTCAATAATTTTTGTGGGTTATACACTGTTGGCCCAAACTATGGAACTTCAGTGTCGTGTATTCTATTGAGATGTGTTTGATTTTGATAGTAAACTGATGCCAAATCGCACGCTTGGCACTTCACAAGAAATCCTAAGTCAATAGCGGTCGAGGGTCCCTTAGAGAGGTCCACTTAGGTCAGCCAGTTCGTGTAGTAGGTCCGTCCGTAGTTCTGTCTCCTTTAAGATTGTACTACCAAAGCTGAGCTTTTGCTCAAATGTGAAAATTTGTATTCTCTTCTCCGCAGCATCTCCATGCAAGGTTCTGTCGGACACCTCGACTATGTATGCTTTTCGAACGTGGAGCCCTCATAGATAATAGAAGAGTTTTCACTGGCTCTATGGTAGGTCCTATGAGTGTTCACGAAAAGAACACCAGACCTGCAGGGCCTGCCTGGTTACAACAGAGGGTCGCATATTGTTTTTATGAAGGTTTTTCTGTGTGCTAAGTCCCTTTACGGTCTGCGATGTGCTCCTTCTTTTAAGTCGTTTACTTTACGTAAGTTCATTACTTAATTCCATTCGGACCCTATACAATAAGATCATATTACTGATGTTTGTTGAAATCAAGCAACACCTTATACAAGAGTGACATGTACGACACGAGCCCAACAAATTTATCCTAAATATGTTCGCATTTCGTGTTACATTTCTGATTTCCATCTCGGTGAATTTAGGTTTATTATATTCGTAAAGGAATTTTATTTTATTATTTATTCTTTTTTGCATCTTCTCTAGACAACAACTACTACTAAGAAGCTCTAGATGATAAAGTTATGAAAATATGTAAATTTCGAGTTGAAATAACTCAATAATAATAATTTTCCACCGTCGTGGAAATGGTAATAAGTGGCTTAGATGAGAGCTATTGAGTTTATAATAATACGCCAATTAAGTATTTAAGTTTTCTCGAATTTATTTTAGAGATGGCAATTTAATTGCAAGAGTGGTTTGCTTGAAAAATGATATAGCTTTCGTAAAAAGATGTCGCTAAAGCGTTTTAAAATTTGACAAAAATTCCAAAATTAGTCTAAAAACTGTGTTTTTAGTTTATCGCTTGTAACTCGAAAACTAGGCACTTTTAGAGAGCAGTGATCCTATACAAAAATAAAGAACATGAGATTTTCTACAAATTGTGTCTTCAAGATTTTTTACGTCAGCCAAACGGTTTAGGCTCTAGAGCGTGTTAAAATTTGACAAAATTTCCAAAATGAACCAAAAACTTATATTTTTAGTTTATCGCTTGTAACTCGAAAACTAGGCACTTTTAGAGAGCAGTGATCCTATACAAAACTAAAGAACATGAGATTTTCTACAAATTGTGTCTTCAAGATTTTTTACGTCAGCCAAACGGTTTAGGCTCTAGAGCGTGTTAAAATTTGACAAAATTTCCAAAATGAACCAAAAACCTATATTTTTAGTTTATCGCTTGTAATTCGGAAAACTGGGCACTTTTAGAGAACAGTGGTCTCATATAAAAATGAAGAACGTTAATTTTTCTACAAAATTATGTCTTTAAGACTTTCTACGTCAGTTAAACGGTTTAGGCTCTAGGACGTGTTAAAATTTGACAAAATTTCCAAAATGAACCAAAAACTTATATTTTTAGTTTATCGCTTGTAACTCGAAAACTAGGCACTTTTAGAGAGCAGTGATCCTATACAAAACTAAAGAACATGAGATTTTCTACAAATTGTGTCTTCAAGATTTTTTACGTCAGCCAAACGGTTTAGGCTCTAGAGCGTGTTAAAATTTGACAAAATTTCCAAAATGAACCAAAAACCTATATTTTTAGTTTATCGCTTGTAATTCGGAAAACTGGGCACTTTTAGAGAACAGTGGTCTCATATAAAAATGAAGAACGTTAATTTTTCTACAAAATTATGTCTTTAAGACTTTCTACGTCAGTTAAACGGTTTAGGCTCTAGGACGTGTTAAAATTTGACAACATTTCCAAAATGAACCAAAAACTTATATTTTTAGTTTATCGCTTGTAACTCGAAAACTAGGCACTTTTAGAGAGCAATGATCCTATACAAAAATAAAGAACATGAAATTTTCTACAAATTATGTCTTTCAGACTTTCTACGTCAGCCAAACGGTTTAGGCTCTAGGGCGTGTTAAAATTTGACAAAATTTCCAAAATGAACCAAAAACTTATATTTTTAGTTTATCGCTTGCAACTCGAAAACTAGGCACTTTTAGAGAGCAGTGATCCTATACAAAACTAAAGAACATGAAATTTTCTACAAATTATGTCTTCAAAATTTTCTACGTCAGCCAAACGGTTTAGGCTCTAGAGCGTGTTAAAATTTGACAAAATTTCCAAAATGAACCAAAAACTTATATTTTTAGTTTATCGCTTGTAATTCGAAAACTGGGCACTTTTAGAGAACAGTGGTCCCATATAAAAATGAAGAACGTTAATTTTTCTAGAAATTATGTCTTTCAGACTTTCTACGTCAGCTAAACGGTTTAGGCTCTAGGGCGTGTTAAAATTTGACAAAATTTCCAAAATGAACCAAAAACTTATATTTTAGTTTATCGCTTGTAACTCGAAAACTGGGCACTTTTGGAGAACAGTGGTCCTATATAAAAATGAAGAACGTTAATTTTTATACAAATTATGTCTTTAAGATTTTCTACGTCAGCTAAACGGTTTAGGCTCTAGAGCGTGTTAAAATTTGACAAAATTTCCGAAGTCGACCAAAAAACTGTGTTTTTAGTTTATTGCTTATTACTCGAAACCGACGCACTTTTTGAGAAAAGTAGTTTTATACAAAAATGAACTAAACTAAATTTCCTAAAAATTATTTTTCCAAGGTTTTTTATATCAGTCGAATGGTGTTAGCGCTAGAGCGCGTTGAAGTTTAGTAAATATCGGATGTATCGACTAAACCATGAACATATAAACAACTCTGTCATTTCTCATTTGCAATATTTTTTCAGCCTTCATCGTCTAAATTTTTGTACTTTATGCCTTAGTATATTTGTACGCTGCCACACCATTTTCTTCGAAGCTTATAACTGTAGAAGAAAACTGTCGTGCGTTTTTGACTTTATTCGAAGTCTTGCCTAGTCGAAAGATTTTCATTTACCCGAAATGCAGGGAAAATGTAGGCAAATTCAACTGCATGTCCAGATATCAATTATTTATTACTCGTATACAAGTGTAATGGTCCTCTGAAGTGTTTTCAATCTTCATGAACCCTCAATTATATTTAAACGAATAATTTTTATAATTACATTGGGGTAAACTAATGTTAAAACTAGATTTAACTGTATTTTTGCTCGTAGATATAGTTAATCTTACGCTAAATTTAATTTAACAACCGAAATTTAATTATTTTCTCCTTTTTATATGAATTTATTCCGCAATAAAGAAAATTACTAATTTAGCCGAATGAAAAGTAAATTAGTAATTCGCACACATTTATTTTTTAAATTTGCTCTTGGACATTGATACACACGGACGAATTTAAACTAGAATTAATAATTAAATGTGTGTTGCATTTCTAAATTACAACTAATTAGATGAAAGTTTTAATTAAATTTTGTCGCGACCGTAGCGTTACTAATTCTTGTTCAACTTTGACGTGGTTTTCGTTTCGATTTTAATGTGAATTAATTTCTATTTGTAGAGATAACGTATAATTGAATTTAGGTCGGTTTTATAATTATTACGACGATAGAGATTGAGTTAACTATAAAAGCCGAATTTCATTTCCAAACTTGTTTTTTCTCTCGCCCTTTTTTGTTTAATAACATGGCTCCATCTAGTGGAGTTATCGATGTTGTGTGAAGATTAATGCGTTGTCTAGGTTTGATGATCTTGCATACGCGAGAGCGCGTTCTTTTTAGTTTCGGTCCGATCGTAAAACATGAACTAATGTAGCAAATCTGCGAATTAGATCCATAACTTCGAAGTGTCGGATTTCTAATAGTTTACGTGCTGATCTTCCTTAGCCTTGGTGAACGTGCACACACCTATCTTGATCCTTTAAAGAGAAGTTTGGTTTGGTTTGCTGCTCGATTTTAATCAAAAATCCATTATTCGCCCATTGTGCACCCCCCTATGCTCGCTCGACAAATAGTTTCCAACTGTCAATCGAGAAGGCTTGGGAACGCGACTAAACAATTGTCAAAAAAATAATGAAAACGAAACTAACATTCTTTAGCCATCTCGGCGTACTTAATCTCATTTTAATCGCTCTCTATTTAACCCATTCATCGAGACTCTTCACTTTAATTAAAATAATTTTTGAAGCGCTCTACAAGTAATTTATTTAATTGTTCCATAAAACACTAGATTGGTTGAAGTTGGTAAATATATTTATCCACATACGACTTTGTAATTGTTTCCTATTTACCAGTAGTTTAGAGCTGTACACATGAGCGAGCAGAGCGCAAGTGATCTTTATCGTAAAGCAGATGCTACCCCGTTTGAAACACACATCTACACACGTCCACACACACACCCATGTAGGGGAATGATGCACTTACTATCCTACCACCATCAGATAAGAACTTTCGTGGCACTCTTCAATTGTTCAATTTGCATTTAAATACTCTCATTTTGTTTTATTGCCTTTTTTTTAGTTTGAAAAAAAGGGGTTGCGCTTTGTTTAATATTAATATAATTCAACAATTATAGGATATTTTATTTTTAGTCGGTTGGGTGTAAAAAGTTCGAAATGAGAGGATTATTATGTTTAAATTTAGTTGAAACGGTAAGCTTTGTTTAAAATGAAATTGTCAAACTTTTCATTGTGAAAAGTTGAAACTTTTTCACCATTTTGCTTTAAGAAGCTTTTTCATATTTTCCTCGTCAAATTTTGGGTGTAGGTGTCCTATCCAGTAAACAGAGTAGGGTCCCAGGGCTTGATACTTACTCTATCTCTCTTTTCAGCTGTTCGTTTAATAGTCCGGGAAGCAGCGTGAAAACATACTAAACCAGTAGTACAAAATTTTTGAAGATGCAGAATGAAAGAGCATCGCAAATGAGTAATAAAACCGACAGTTTGTCACTGCTAAGTGATAGCATTAACTTGGAGGTGTTTTTTAGTCATTTGCTTAGAACTTGAAAACTGCGTCTTTTTTTAAAAAGTTCTTGGTACAGAAACAAACTACTTTAAATTTCTTACAAATTATATCTCTTTGTTTTTTTTCGTCAGATGAATGGTTGAGACGCTAGAGGGCGTTGAAGTTTCACAAAATTTTTAAAAACTGTCAAGAGACTGTTTGTTTTGGTATATCGCTTAGAACTTGAAAACTACACACTTCTTGAGAAAAGTGTTTGGTAGAAAAAGAATATACATTTAATTTCCAACAAATTATGTCTCTTCATTTCTTTTCTTCAGATGAACTGTTTAGACGCTAGAGCGCGTTGAAGTTTCAAAAAAAATTTAAAATCGGCAAAAAATCTTTTGATTCAGTTTTTCACTTAGAACTTGAAAACTACGCACTTCTTGAGAAAAGTGTTTGATAGAAAAAGAAACTACATTCAATTTCCTACAAACTATGTTTCTTCATTTATTTTCTTCAGACGAATGGTTGAGACGCTAGAGCGCGTTGAAGTTTCACAAAAATTTCAAAATTGGCCAAAAATCTTTTGATTCAGTTTTTCACTTAGAACTTGAAAACGACGCACTTTTTTAAAACAGTTCTTGGTACAGAAACAAACTGCATTAAATTTCTTACAAATTATATTTCTTAATTTATTTTCTTCAGACGAATGGTTGAGACGCTAGAACGCGTTGAAGCTGCACAAAAATTCCAAAATCGGTCAAAGCACCTTTTTTTGAGTTTTCGCTTATAGCTCGAAACGTACGCACTTTTAGAAGAAAGTGCTCGGTCCAAAAACAAAGTACATTAAATTTCCGACAAATTATATCTTTAGTTTTTTTTTCTTTAGACGAACGGTGTGGGAGGTAGAGCGCGTGAAAGTTTGAGAAAAATTTAAAAATCTGTTAAAGCACCTTTTTTTGAGTTTTCGCTTATAGCTCGAAACGTACGCACTTTTAGAAGAAAGTGCTCGGTACAAAAACAAAGTACATTAAATTTCCGACAAATTATATCTTTAGTTTTTTTTTCTTTAGACGAACGGTGTGGGAGGGAGAGCGCGTGAAAGTTTGAGAAAAATTTAAAAATCTGTTAAAGCACCTTTTTTTGAGTTTTCGCTTATAGCTCGAAACGTACGCACTTTTAGAAGAAAGTGCTCGGTCCAAAAACAAAGTACATTAAATTTCCGACAAATTATATCTTTAGTTTTTTTTTCTTTAGACGAACGGTGTGGGAGGTAGAGCGCGTGAAAGTTTGAGAAAAATTTAAAAATCTGTTAAAGCACCTTTTTTTGAGTTTTCGCTTATAGCTCGAAACGTACGCACTTTTAGAAGAAAGTGCTCGGTACAAAAACAAAGTACATTAAATTTCCGACAAATTATATCTTTAGTTTTTTTTTCTTTAGACGAACGGTGTGGGAGGTAGAGCGCATGAAAGTTTGAGAAAAATTTAAAAATCGGTTAAAGCACCTATTTTGGAGTTTTTGCTTATAACTTGAAACGTGCGCACTTTTAGAAAAAAGCGTCCCTGTACAAAAACAAAGTACATTAAATTTCCGACAAATTATATTTTTAGTTTTTTTTTCTTTAGACGAACGGTGTGGGAGGTAGAGCGCGTGAAAGTTTGAGAAAAATTTAAAAATCTGTTAAAGCACCTTTTTTGGAGTTTTTGCTTATAACTTGAAACGTACGCACTTTTAGAAAAAAGTGTCCCTGTACAAAAAGAAAGTACTTACATTAAATTTTCTTCAAATTATATCTTTAGTAAATTTTCCTTTAGACGAACGGTGTAGGAGATAGAGCGCGTCAAAGTTTGACGACAATTCCAAAATGGTCAAAGCACCTTTTTTTGAGTTTTCGCTTATAGCTCGAAACGTACGCACTTAAAAAAAAGTACTCTGTACAAAAAGTAAGTACATTACATTTACGACAAATTATATCTTTAGTTTTTTTTCTTTAGACGAACGGTGTGGGGGGTAGAGCGCGTGAAAGTTTGAGGAAAATTCAAAAAACTGTTAAAGCACTTTTTTTTAGTTTTTGCTTATACTTACTTAACTCGAAACGTACGCATTTTTAGAAAAAAGTGTTCCCGAACAAAAATAAAGTAGTACATACATTAAATTTTCTACAAATCATATCTCTAGGTTTTTACGTGAGACGAACGGTTTAAGTTAGACTTACATAATTTTTGTATTTGTTCCGAATTTATTTTCAATTGTTTTCAAAACCTAATAAAATAAATTTTCTACTTTTCCAATGCGCAAAAAATTAAATCGACAAAAATTTAATTTTTGAAAGGCATTTTCAATTTTGTTCATTTGTTGTTATTTCCTTTGTTTTTTGGTTGGGAAAAATAAATGTATTACAAACAAAAACAGACATATAAACCTGCCCAGGCTTCACAAAGAGTAAATTTTCCCCGAAATTTTCAATCGTAGGTGTAATGGGTGTATGTTTGTGACATCGCCACCATTTTCATTTATACACGTCGTGATTTTTTAAAACAAAAATGCCAAAAGACGAAGAGAAAAACAAAGAAAATTTAAACAAAAAATGTATTCTCATTAAAAATTTGGGCCTTAAACTTAAACATTCTTGGCTCGTTTGAGTTTCCTTTTTTTTTCTTAAATAAAATATATATGTCATTTTCGCCCCCAAAAAATATATAGAATAAATAAAATTTAATTTGAATGCCACAGCGACTTCATTTTATAAGCTCAGGTGGAAAAAAAGAGCGTGAAAAGAGCGACCGGAAGTTTTATAGGAAATCGAGGTTCAGTAACCGCCTCAGAACTTGTAAAATTCAATTTCGAGTAGTTTATCGAAAATGCAACCAACCATTTTTGGTGTCGTTTTCAAGTTTATTTTGCTTATTTATCAAAAATTCTACTACAACAAATACATTATTACGTACGGGAAAAATTTAAATTCTACCAATTACCTACAACAAACAATTCATTCCTCGGCTTTTTTTTTATTTATACCAACGAAAAAGATGCCACTTACAAAATAATACACGAGGGCCCTTAACCTATCATTAGATTAATATGAATGACCACGATAGCTTTCAACTTACAATGGGAACCCCCCGTGTTTCTATATATGTTGTACTAGTATACCGAAGGAAGAAAAAGAAAAGAAATTCATTTTTAAGGGAATAATAAAAATTATAGTCCAATTATGTGGTTTAAACCAACTGTTATCGATTGTGTGTTGAATGTGTGAGAAAGTACTAATAAAATGGACGTTAAAGTTTTGTTTTCAAGAGTCGAAACGGTTCTAAAACCATCTTAGCGGATAGTTTAAACGGCAATTTGATTTTAGTTAAAGTTGCACTTCATTAACTTCGGGTTGGTGCAGACGATTAGTCGATAGTCACTTTTTAATTCGCTTGCGACGTTCAATTTTGAAATGCGCGGTTAATATTCAATCTAATTTTTTTTTAAATTTCCGCTCGGTAAGGACTAACTAATGCCTCCTCCCTAACCCTTTCATTGGGAGACGTCGTTCGGACGCGGTTGTTGTGTGTAGTGTAATTTCAAGTGCGTTTTTGTCGATTTTTGGGTAGTTTCGTTTGTAAACGGACGGGTTACTCACTTTGAATGAATGCCAAATAGAGAAAAGTGGGCGGAGAACCGAGTTAGAAGAAGTGTCAAGCAGTTGGACTATAATTTTCAACTACAAGTCGCATTTATTTCATAAAAAATAATAATTCTCCGTGTAAAATATAGCTGTCGCCTACTTTTAAACTACCCTTGTGGTTGGGCGGTGGCTACACAGGACACAAGAACTGTGTTTCTGAAGCATGGGTTTAGATTTCATCAGTGACGGTCTTGGAACTATTCAAAGTATAAACTTGAAGTGTTCTCGACCTTATTTTCTACTTTAAAGTTAGTTAAAATGTCAAAAGTTTTACTATGTGTAATGAGGGTTCTAAGCTGTACAAATAATTACCTTTAGAACTCCACAGACTGTTAAGTGTAATAATTATGGAGTTAATTATTAAATTGTCCATCCTAAAGACACAATCTACGCGGCCGCCTCTTTTAAAAAAAATCAGAAAGATCCCCAAGTAATTTATCTTAAACTAACTTGTTTTTTCTTTCCTCCTTTTCGTCTTTTTAACAAATAGGAAAGCTTTGAAGAGTCTCAATCAAGCAATAAACAAGTTGGTTGCTTTTGTTGGACATAAAGTTTTACACAAGAAGAAGACCCCAAACAAACTATGTTCAAGAACTCAAAGGTAACAAAGTCCTAAAACTTTCCCTATTTCACTTTCTCTCTCTCATAAAACAACCACATTCCGTTGCGTTTTCAACCCTTTTTATCAACACCCACAAATCTCGAAATTTATTCGAGCATCGAACCGCAAAGTTGCGAAAAAAAATTTTATTTAAAGAAAATTTCGTGCGTTTTCGCGTTCGAGTTTAAATAATTATTAAACTTTTCTTTCAGTTTTTGCTTATTCGCTTAAACTTTAATTGGCGGAAAGCGCTACAATTTTCTTCTAATAACACACCCCCTTTACTTTATTATTTAATCGTCGCATCGCAGCGCACTCGAGTATTGGAAATGCAATTTTCAGATAGCAATGGATAAGTTTATTGGGTAGTTTTACGCTCATCCGCATTTCTATCTTTCTTTGCCCCTATCTCGCTCTGCCTTGCTGTCTTATTGTTCGTTTCCACCAAGTCAAGAGTCAAGACTTGGTGGGTCGTTAATTTTTTAAAAACTAGCATTGCGCACAGCGCGCTTTACAACTCGAGCTACGTGAGATGGAGTGCGTCGCTGTGAAAACGCCAAATTCTGATCCTTAGTAAGTTTACCCCTTTGTCTCTCAAGAACGGTTTGACTTAGCTAGGTAATAATCCTCATTTATTGTAGCATCTTGTAAACAAACGACAAGCGGACTTTTTCATCTCTTTTTCACTTTCTTCAGTTCTTGAAGAGCCTTTACAGCCCCCTTGTCATTCCAATTCTCCTTACATTGCGACCTTGAAGGTCCCAAAGCTTTGAGAACTTTGTATGGTTATCATAAAAAGAGCCCATGTGCGTGCGCTCTATGGCTTCCTGTGCCCCTTTAGAAGCCATTTTGCATTGTTTCTTTAGATACAACTGTGAGACGTCCCAGGAGCAGGCGCAGGGGAGCTCCCACTCCCCCCATTGCATTCAATTCCAATTCCCCTTGCCTTGTGACTTTAAGGCCTCAAGGCCTATTTGAGAACTAACTTAGAAGTTTCTTTACAGCTCCCAAGAGTCCCCAGAGCAGCCTGAATTTGCTAACCTTGGCAAGCCCGTTCCATATTTATCCTGACACTCTGTGTCAGCATGAGATTGCTCAAATTTCCTTGACGTGCTTAAGGCTCGCAAGACAACTTTTCTGTTTCTCAATATTAGCCTATGGCCCTATGGTGTTCATCATCTATATGAACATCCGGTATTGTTAAGAGACCCCAGTCCATCTTTAGACGAATAAGCTGTGCCGTTTGCGGGGCACTATGGCCACTTATTTGGACTTGACGCTCTTCTAAGTAGTTTTTACGGACTTATCCGCCCTCAAGCCACCGACGTCCACTAACGTGGATCTTCTCACATATTCAGTGGTCTCGTCTTCAAGATCATAGAATTATTATCTTTGGATACTTGATCCAGCAGCACTACGCACTCCCACAGGGGGTTGGGAGCTACATTGAAGCTTAAGGCTCGCAAGACAACTTTGCTGTTCCTCAATATCAGTCTCTTTTTACTTTTGAATGGATTTATTCTCTGTTCTCTCCGAAGCACGGCTTTTGATTCCATCTTTTCCATATAAGGTGATTGGTTGCATTTGGACACGATGGAGTTGGTTTGCGAGTACCTTTATGGTGTGTTTTGTATCAGAAAGCAGCACCTGTACAATATATGCGAACGATATGCCAATTTACTCCCTCCACTTTTCTCTGAGTGTTTTCCAGCATAACAGCCCCCTGTCTGTAAAATACGGCTGTTTGCCTGTCCATCAATAGCCTTCCTTCTATTAGCCATTCTACTTGCCTGTACTTCGTGGCTTCATTCTGCTCGAGTTAGGTCCGCCAGATTGTCATCTGTCGCGTATTTTTAAACCTCCATTAAGTTAATCCTAAGGATTAAATTATGTAAATCGAGAGTTTTAAAACGTATTTTTCTTCAAGTCGAAGAAATTGAGATGAAACGATTCGTTTTTGTTAGGTATTATAAAGAAGAAAAAAGATATAAATTAAAACAACAAATTCAATTGAAAATTCGACGGAAAAACTAATTTTCTTTCGATTTAAACCTAATCATGACGTTTAAAAAAATTTCTCAATAATTCATGCAGAATATTAAGTGCAACTAATGGAAGAGATCATTAGCAATACCTAACCTAATTGTTGTAATTACTGGCATAATTGCTTACAGTTACAACACCGCACCCTTCTTAATCGACCCCTGTCCCAATGAGGTTCTAGCAAGATACAACTGTCGGTATTTAGGGACAAAATTTCCTACTCTATAGTATTCACGAGATAGGGAAGTAAGTTTCGGTTAGGTGAACAGGGAACGTAAGGGTGAACCAAGAGAGAGGAATGAATTAGCGAATAAACTTGGGCACGATTACACCGTAATATGCTATCAATATTCTATTATCCACCTCAGTTAGGTAGTTAAAATCTACAAGGCCGATTTTCACCGCGGAAAAAAAATTTTTCCATCTCGAAAAAGAAACTGTTTGAAATCTGAATTTAGTAGACAGGTGTCTAGACTCCATAGAATAACAAACGACAAAATAAGAAAAATAAATTCAAGTTGAAGCGGAGTAAAATATCGAATTGTCCCAAAGAGGGTTAGCAAATAATTTAAACATTTTTAAACTCGAAAAAGTGATGGACGAAAAAAGAAGAGAACTCTCCTCGATTGTTATTTTTGAGAACAAACAAACAAAAGAAAACAAAACGAATCGTAAGAAAATTCTCCTTCTTAACACGGCGCAAAAATCTCTTTTCTAGAAAGTTTAAAGTTGAAAACGATGATTTAATGATTAACATTTTCCACTCCCCTCGTCCTTCTTCTCCTTCACTTATAACGATTTTCTCTTTTAGAATTTTTTTCTCTAAATATTCAATTATTAGGAAAATTCTATTTCGCTAAAACTACTCGAACAAGTTTTTCGCGACTTTCAAACTTAAAACGGAAATCGATATTTAATAACGCGAGGGGTTTTTCGAGAGTCAAGTTGAAACATTTAATTAAGCAAAAAAGTGGCTGAAAATTTTTAAGTCTGCTCGAGTTGAGAATGAAAGAAAAAAAACAACTGAAGGGAAATGCAGTGGAATTTGCGATTCAAAGAAAATATAAGTTGAGTGTACGTTAGGTGCACTTTTCACAATGCATTGCCGTTTTCGCTATTTTTCACACAAAGTTTTACAGTTTTAACACTGTAAATAAGTGCCATTGTTTCCTTTACATAAAAGAATTATGTATTAAGGAGTAAATCGTATTTACATGTGTTTTCTTAATCTTATTTCGTTCGAAACTTTCACAACAATTTTCTTTTTTTTCAAGTGCGCGTTTTCGAGTGAAATGCATAAATTTTTCGTGTCGGCGCGTCTCGTTTGTTTTCAAGCGTGTGGTTGGTGTTTGTAAATGGAGAGTTGAATATAGCTCGAGATCCCTCTCTATTTCTCTCTGGACTAATTAAGTTCGTGTAATGTAGGTCAGAGCCGTGGGGGCTCTATTCAAAAGACGGTAAACTTAGAAGATCATTATTTTGTGGGAACGCAACTATGGGCTTGTGTAAGTTGTTGACAGATCCGTAATCTACACACTGGGCCACTTCTGTGTCGCTTTTAAGGTCCCATCCTTGTTTGCTCGAATTTACCTCAATGGTTTACGTGTTCGCAACTTCTAGAACATCAATTTCTGGGTTAATGGGCCGTAGTAGAGAGGCCCTTGATGAAAAACGTGACGTTTCGCGTTTGGAGCGGCTGTTGCGTCTGAGACAGCGGCTAGCTTATACTTTTCCTTTTGAAGATGTCTTTCGAAGTTGTAGGAACCTTTTGACCACCGTTTTGACCATAGACTGCTCACGCTAACAACGCCAGTCATGGAAGTCTTTAATCATTCCAATCTACTATCAATTGATATGTGGAACACGTAATGTGCCACTGCCCAGCTCTCACGCCAACGAGATCAGTGTTGGGGTACTTCTGACTCAACATGGCCAGAATAAATACAAGGATACTGGAGCTCATCCTACTAGTAGTATATGGCTCGAGATAAGATGAACACGGGAAAGCTCAGGCTGCTTGGAGAAGACACAATCGGGCCGAATAAATGGCCTAAGCTCTGGGAGCTGGCGTTCCTCTCCCGGATAATCCACAATATCATCAATTGGTTAACAAGTGCTCCCTCATCCATGAAGTATTTTTAGAAACGACACCCCCCTAGAACAAGACCAAATGAGGGCACGTGGTTTGTCTGCATTTTTATTAATCGAAACGGGATGGTTATCTGTTTCACATATTATTCGACGTTCTGGTAACCTTTTTGGAACCCTCAAGGAAGATATTCCCTCTCCAAATGCTCCAGAAAGCGTTGATATGACAAGAGGAGTGATGGAGTGTTGCTGTTTGTGAAGAAATTAACTAAAATATTTAAAATAATTTGAGAACATATCGATGGACATGAATTTTAGTGGATTGGGGCTACTACTGCTGCTTATCGAATAGTGCACCGAGATGCACAAACGCTAATTTTACGCGAGATAACTAGACAATGATGTTCATGGTGCCCGGGTGCCCGGGGGACGAGAGCCCAACGAAGACACAGAAGAGACCGTACGCAAGAATGGCAGTCAAGTGACTACCAGTTAGGCGTATGTATGAGAGCTGAACGTCTTTCTTTCAAGACAATAATCCAAAACTGAGGATGGATAATATGTAAAAAGAGGCCTCTACTAAAAGAAGAGAAAGACTGCATCAGTTTGATTTAGTTGACTAAAGGAATGCGTCAAGCTACAAGAGGCTCCAGAAGGACTGTACACAAATATTGTTGGATCTCCCGAACGCAGCATAAGAGGCCTTTAGGACCGCCATTTTGAATGCGCCACTTTGAATTTCACTTCAGCTTGTTAACCAACATTTCAGAAGTTTTAAAATCGCCCTACTGATTAAGTATATTACTTTAATTAGCTCCTTGAGGAGGAGCGGTGGCATTTCGAAAATTTAATTGGAGTCGCTTGTGAAAATGATTTTAATTGGGCCGTAGCAAGAAGTTTTCACAATTGTACGGAATCTTTTTAACAGTCGCTAATTATAAGTATAACAACAAAAAACTTGGAGGTTTACAACGACATAGATGGTATAATCTTTAGACACGAAATTTTTTAAGGTAGGATTTTCTTGACGTTTGATTATAATGAGCTTAGTTTGGATCGTAAATCGGCCCTCCCTCTTTACCGAAGCGCACTTGTTTTTGTTTTAAGAATATAAACGTTCTCATTTAAATTTTCAAACATTGTGTTTTATAAATACGGAATTTTAATTTTTAACCGTTTTATATTGTTTTTTAATTTGAAAATTTGCATATTAATGGTTTTTGAGCTTTTTCGCTAAGTTTACACAGAATTTTTGCATTGGAGCATGAAGAAGAGGGGGGGGACGAAACGTTATCGATTAAGTTAAAAACAAATAATCGAATTCGTTCTCTTTCTATATTATTATGTTCGTGTGTGTTGTAACTAAAGTAACAAGTTTACCAACCCCTCTCTCAAATACCCACGGTCACTAGAATACAAACTAAAAGATAATCGATTCGATATGGTATTCTACACATATCGCCAACATAAACAAAAATTATAGCCTAAGGATTGAGCTGAAGAATATTTGGTTTCCGATTATGGAAATCTTTATTTGTTAGACCTCTATTTATCTGCATGACTTTTTTTTATTTTTGTCTTCAAATACAAACCAGAGCTCTTTTATTTAAACGTTTAAAATATTTTCAGTTAACGACTCGCTTTTTTGACTTATTCTCGTTTATCTCCAGAGTTTAAACTCATCTTGAGTGCTTTTAGTATTACTACTTGCTCTAACTCGCTTAAACAAAACCAAAAATTGATAAAATATGCAAAGGTGAATTTTTGTAGCGAAATATGAAGCCAAAGGGCAAAATTTGAGAGAACTTTCTACACAACTGAGGGCCAATTTGTGTCGTTGCCTTTCGATGGGTCTGGCAACTTATCGGCCTCCTGATGGAGGCCTGTGGCGCCGCAGTCAACTTTGGCGTTTTAAAAGGCACCCTTTGGCAAAAGCGTCCAGATGCGCTACGACTCTCTCAGAGTTGAGTGGCTCAGTACTTCAAAAAGGTGAAAACGGGCCTAAAATGTGTTAGGTAGCTTTCTTCCTCTTCTCAGTCTCGATACGTTCTGTAGACTGTTAAGACGCGTATGATATTTTTGATATGCGCTACGAGTCGATGCCCAGTCCAGTCTTCTCGGAGAAGGCTAGCCTTTGCATTCCAACTGATTTCGAAGGAGCGCGACCCAGGGTTGAGTGTCTGGGTACTTCAAAAAGGTGAAAACGGGCCTAAAATGTGTTTGATGGGTTGGTCTCCCTCTTCTCAGTTTCGCGATATGTTCCATAGACTGTTAAGACACGTATGATATTTTTGAGATGCGCTACGAGTCGATTCGCAGTCCAGTCTTTTCGGAGAAGGCTGGCCTTTGCACTCTAAATGATTTCGAAGAGGCGCGATCCAGGGTTGAGTGTCTCGGTACTTCAAAAAGGTGGAAACGAGCCTAAAATGTGTTTGATGGGTTGGTCTTCCTCTTCTTAGTCTCGACCAATTCTTTAGACTGTTATGGTGCGTAAGATATTTTTGAGGTCTGTCAGTAGAACTATCACCGTTTTCACACATGTAGCCTTTTAAGATTTAGTACTGTTTTGGCTATACGCCTGTCCGTCTACCTCCTCGTCTGTCTGTCTGCCTGTCTGTGTCTGTCTATCGACTTGGCGCATACCTGTCGAGCTTGCCTCTTGCTTGTCACGCTAGTCCTCTTAATGTTTGCTAGTCGCTTGCCTGTTACCTGCCTACCTGCTAGTTCTAGTTGGTTGGTCGGTCTACCTGTTGTGTTCAACCCCTTGCGAGTGCATTGTCACACTATTCATCCTCTCCTTTCGTTTTCTTTAATTTTTATCCTCTTATGTAGGTGACCTATTTTAGGAATTTTGGAAAAACATTTTACGAGTTCACAAATTGGAAAATTAACTAGGAAAAAGCACTTGCAATCTATTTTTTTTAAATAAGTTTTGTTTTAATAAGTTCGGAGCGGTCGTGTTTGCTTATAAAATTAACTTTTCTACACTCTACTAGGAGCAGTAAATTTAATACGAGTTTGAAGTTATTAAATTCGAACCTAACTGTGACTTGGTCGGAAAAAAAAATTATCGAATGAAATGAGTTAGAAAAAAAGGGCTCTATTTGTCGAGTTTTGTATTAATCGTGAAATTTCAAATCGAATTGTTAGCTTAAGAAAAGTTTAACTTTAATAAAGGGGGTTTTAAATGTTAGTTTTTAATTATTAAACTTGTAAAATACGTCTTGTAAGGGAGGGTTTGTTGGGAAGTGGTGGTGGTCGGATTTTGAATTTCACCTAAAATTAAAATGCAAATATTTACTTTTAAAAGGTTGCTTTAATGAAATATCAATATTTTATGGGAATAAATCTCGCAAAAATGGCTTTGAAAAATGTTCTTAATTTTACTTTTTTTTCTCTCTCGAGTTTTAAGTTAGTTTTGATAATATGAATCTCGTTTAACCTTTAAATAATTGTTAATTTGAATTCGGTAGATAGAGAATAGCACAAGCAATTTAAATGTCAAATAAGATTAAGCAGTTTACTTTGTCCGATCTAATATATCCTTGATATAATGTTTGTTTAGGCCCGTCTGTTGTGCGCCAGCCAGGTTTACGCAGGAAAACCACCAGTTTGCTGGATTATAGGTTGTAATTGCAGATTAAAATAGATTAAGGGAGGATTAGTACACAGGCTTCAGGTGTTTTAGGCTACTACAAATGTAATTTTACATTTCCCGAATTATAGTTACTTATATCAAATCTCCCATATATATCTATTTAGTAAAGTGCTCTATTTTCAACTTATACGGGGGTTAACGGAAACCAATTCATAATTAGTTGGCCACTATGTCACTTCAGAAAAGAAAAAAGTCCAAAACTTGCAAAGTAATTTAAATTTAAGACAATTCCGATCGTTTACTAACGCCAAACGCCACGAAAAAAATTGTGAGCCAATCTCCACTTAAAGTGGCGCAGTCGGGTCGCTTAGTAAACAGGAATTAAGAACTTTTTGGTAAAAACAACTAGAAACATCGTAGAAAGTCTAGTAGACTCAAACAAGTTGGCGAAATTCTTCCAGAGTTCTGCGGTGTGAGCAATAAAGTGTAACCTCCGCCCGGCTCGAAGGACCGTTTTAATCGTTCGCCCCACGTTGACGCACACGATTATAAGTTAAGCCCTCAAAAAATTAATGATAAAGCTTGTCCTTGTGGTCATTACAATAGTTGATAAATGACCGGTTTTACCTACATCCATAGCGAAGAGGGGTAAAAAACCACGATCGGGACTCACTTAGATAGTACTGTTATAAAAGGGGCGATTGCCCTTAGGGATTAACACACATAACGTCCGTCCCTTTTGTCGAAGTTCAAAATAAAACAATGACGGGGATTAGTGTAGAGAAAAAAAATTATAATCATCGCTTTCTTTCAATAATAATTTTAAAAGCTTCCGGACAATGTATGTTAAAAATGGGGTCGTGTTGTACGAGTATTGTTTGATATTTGAATTTTAGACGACTTAACAACCATCAAAACTTAGTTATTCATAAACGTCGCATTTAATTACACTTATTACGTACGTTAAACATTCCTCAAATCAAACTTTGTTAAATGAGAGTCTCGAGATTAATTTGTACGAGGGGAGGTTTATTAAAAATATTTTTAATTAACATCGCGATTTAGGTTGAAATTTGATATTTTCTTAATGTTGGGAGTTGGGAGTCGTTTGAAGTTTCTGGAAGAATAAAGAGGCACGTATATTCGTTTATTTGTCACTACTTTAGGGTTGTCGATGTTTGGAGCAAGTGAAGCAATGTTATGTTGAGCGTGTAGCCTTTGACCAACCCATAGATGAAGCATGGGCGCATCTAAAGGGGCGCACCGGAGAGGCTTGAGACTAGAGCGAGAGACAATAGAAACAATCAAAAGGAGCTTTCACGATCTCCACTTTTATAGAAAATCGTATCGGGGTGCAGTCATTGAAAACGTCCATCTGTATCTTTCAAGTGGAATAAATGATAAACCAAAACGTTCGAGTCAGATGAATGAATCGCATCTCTGTTCCTTCCTGTCTTTCTAGCGCAAAAGGGTTGGTTTGCCGTGGATATGCAATTCTTCTATTGTAGCCATTAAAAAATTCTGTCAAACTTGAAATTTTGAGAAAATTCCTGAAAAAACTCACTTTTGTTATTCGATATTTTCGTAAAATAACTTGTTTGTCTTGGTCAGACAAAAAATGTTATTATCGGAAATAAGAAAAATATTCCAGGAGGTTTATAGGAAAGATATTTATGCTAAAGCTAATCTGCATAGTCGGTTATACTACGAGATTACGAAAATTTCTATAAACATTGGTAAGGAACTGAATAATTTAGAAATTCAATTTCCGCTAGAGATAAAACTGAAAATCCCGCCTATACTATCAAACTTAAAAATAAACAAAAACGCATCAAAACCAACAAGCACAAGCACTCTTTTAGCAATTTTAAAAACTACTTGATCTTGACATGTTTTCCTTTTTTTTTTCTTTAAAAATAACTCCAAGAACTAAGCTGCATTTTCCACGACGCAAAAATGAAAATAGTTTGTGAGAAATCTTTAAACAAGTCTCGAAAAATCTGTATGACGAAACTTTTATCATTTATCGATCCCTAAGCTTTTCTTATACGATTTTTTATCTTTTCCCCCTTTTTTTTTCTTTTATAAAAATGTTCAAAGTTTACCAAATTTCGAACAAAATAACAACAACAGTTAAAAACAAGAAAGTAGAAAAACAAATTTTCGCATGCACCATCGAACAATAAACTTTAATATTCATGCAAGCTGTTCGTAAGTGCGTGATTTTCAGCTCTAACAATCATTTTATAGCTCGTTATGTATTGATCTGGTACTTTATTCATCATTTAACGCGAGGCTTTTCAAATTGGATGCTGCGAAAATTCGAAAGGGGGAGTTTTCGAAGCGAAATTTTTAAAACGAAAAAATTTGAACACTCTGTATATACTTTTTAAGTGCTTTCAATAGGTATCTAGAAAATGTTATTTTAAACCGTAATTGACGCAAGGTGTACACTTGAAGACATAAGTATTGGCCACGCGACCTATAGTGGCCAATACTTACGTCTTCAAGTGTACATGTATTCGTTTAATTATTGGAAATTAAAAAAAAAATGTTTTCTACAAAAGTTGTTAATGAAGGCTTGAAAAATGCATTAAAGTCAATCTCGAAAAAATTCATCGACTGGTTTTGGAGAAATCGAACTTCAAACATTTTAATTGTCCGCCATTTTGAAATGGTTGGAGACGTAACAAAACTCTCTTAATATTATTTGTAGATATTTTTAAGCAGAGTACACACATCTTTTTAGTTTTTGTTTAATGCAAAAAATAAGGGAGATAAATAAATAACAAACATTAATGGATTTGGCCCGGAGGGTCGACATGCGGGGAGGCGACCATTTTGAGTAATGGGACTAACAAAAAGTGTCGAATACTGCTTAGAGATCGACCCCTCTTTGTCGGAAAACAATTTTAAGCGCTCTTTTAGTTTTTGCGAATCAAGGCAGCCATGACAGTTTGAGCACACTATTTTCTCTTCAGGTAAAGTGCCTTTTTGGTTTGTAATACGGCAAAATGTTACTAAGAAAAGTTGTTCGGAATGCCAAATGGTGGTTTTGTACAAAATTTCAAAAATATCGCTCTATATTTGTAAATAAATTGTGGAGTATTTGGTATCAAACTGTCGCTAAGTCGGTTGTTTTCTCCAAGCAAGTGGTGCTTAAATGTGCTTTTTTGGTGTTTGTGACCGCCTAGGTACAAAATTGAATGGCCACTCTGTATATTATTCGTCCGTTTAGTGCATTAAAATTTTTATAATTGATAGAAGGAGGGCTACATTAAAATAATGGCCGCTTTACACTGTAGTTTGCACAAAAAGAATTTAATTAAAAACCAGAGAGAGCATAAAACTAATATTGAAGGGCGTAACCTCGTAGGAAATTAAAAGCAAACAATTGAGAAAAAAACTTTACGACAAACTACACTTTTTCTACTTCAATAACCGCGATTTACAAAAAAAATCGGTATAAACACTATAAAATGGAGGAAATGAAATGCAAAACGTTTTTAAACTTAACATTAATAGAGCGAACAATAAAACCCCTCTAAAAACTTGTGAGTTTGATGCAAAAAATAACCCAGTTTTAAATTCGCAGAGTATCTTGAAAATTGAAGAGCACTTTGCGCGTTTCAATAGGACAGTTCATTAACCGAAATTCCCAACAGCCCTCTAAAATTTCCACCCTTTTCACTGACACACTTTGTCACACGTCATCGATATCGTCCTTCCTCCATTTAAAACTTTTCTTTTTTTTACTACCACCACAAGCAGAGAGCGCCACAGTAAATTTGCTTTATTTAAACAAACTTTTTCAACGACGTGCCCAGTTTTTCTTTTTAAAGAAGAGTGTTAGGGAAAATTTAATTATGAATTTACTAAGTGCAGCCGATTCTACACTAATTATATTTTAATTAACTAAGAAGCTTTTTCCTATTCGTTTAATTATTATAAATCAGCAATAAAACGATTAGAAAATGTTGAGCTGAGCGAAAAATTTAAAAAAAAAAGTTCGAGTCGGACGTTTGTGTCTTTATGAACGCGTTAAATTAAATCTGTTAGGGTTCAATCTGTTAGTTGGATCGAACTTTGATTTATCAATACGAGGGGGCACTAGATATATATCTACTTAGTCGGTAGAAAACAATTGAAAGTGACTAGTGAGAAGATTGATTATTGCAGTCTGATTGAGTTCCTTAGCGAGGAAGGAGAGGCGAATACGTAGTCATTCGTGGTTGATTGCTGTGAGCCTGTGAGGAGCAGTAGGATCCATCAAAGTTGACCGTGACTACTAACGATACGTTGTACGTATTTGGAGTCGCGAAAAGTACATTTGCAGTTTTCAAGAAAATTCCAAAGTTGAAAATGCGCGACTATTTCCTTAGTCGCGCTTCTACGGATTGAAACAAAAATCGAACTTTCATTTACTTTACGATTAGTCCAAACTTGAAGCAACCTGCACATAACCTTACATTTCTGGACAGTTGATGGTAACTGTCAAAAGTATCGTTCGTCTTCTTTTATTTCATTTTAGTTCAAAAACGAGTCGAGTTTGATATTTTAATACAAGTCGTACAAAAACAGACATACAAGACACGAAGAAGACTGTACTCCGTATGTATTCTGTGTAACACACAGGCTGACTAATATAACAATATAACGACTTTAAATTTAACAAGGAACAAGTTATTTAATTAATTATATTTTGTAAACAAAACATGTGTTAGGTACACTTTAAGCTTCTTTAAAGATAACGGTTAATGTTTTCCAACATTTCCATTGTGTTAATAAATAATGTTCTCTTTACTTTCTCAAAAAAAAAAAAGAAAAACGAAAAAGAAGGAAATAAAAACATTAAACATAATAGTAAAAGTCGAGTTAAAAATATTTAACTTGAAACATCTCATTTCGCGTTCTATTTGTACAATGTCTTTGGGTGCTTTTTATCCCCTTTTTCTAATCCAATGCAATTTTCTTGCTAAACGCACCTGTTTCCACCAACTAAAAAATTGATCCTTGCTCTTTTCGGGTAGTACAGGATGGCCCAGTATTTTTCACATAAAAAATATTTCCAACCAATCTGATTAAGGTTCGTAAAATGGAAAGCGAAACGAAGTTTCGTCTCTTCATCTACGGGGGGGTAGCTCCTGTAATGGCCGACTTGCGCCATTTTGAACTGTACGCTCGGAATATTTCGAAAACTGCCCGCGATAGATTCGGTGCTGCTTTCAAACTTTTTTTTAAAGGTGCTAGGAATCCAAAATTGTAATTATATCTACTATACAGGGTGTGCATTCAAAATTTGCCAAAATTAACTTTAAGTTATTGGCGCGTTAAATTTGTCGCACACTGTATACCTATTACGTGCGAGAGTTGACTAGAAATGGTAGTTTGAGTTGAGCGATTTGCAAATATTAATAAAGCGAGTTTGGCCTGTCCTACATTCGGCACGTTATGTACAACATCTAAAACCGTCATTAAATCTTGAATATCCCCAACATTATATAGGGGACACGTATTGGAGTTGGAAAAGCGTAGAAAACGGTCTTCAGACGTCCGTATAACTTCCCGTAAAGACGACTATGTAAACATCAGTTTACCTTTGCTTAGATTTTAAGTTTGAGATTACTATTGACCTACTCTCAAAATGAAAACTGGACGAACTCATCTCACTATTCAAGCAATTCGCGTATATTTTTTTTACTCGCCTCGCCCTCTCGAGCTCTTTTCATTCGGTGCACGATTTTTGAAAAGTTAAAATTTTTCCTATTAAATCCGACCTAAATTTTTGCTATTTTAGAAAAAATCGAATTTGCGTTTTATAGCCATAAATAGAGATGTGCATGTTTAATCACAATTTATCATATTAAACGATCGACTTATATTAAAATTTTGTGTTGTAGAAAAAATTAGGAAAAAAAAATTGTTCTCTTTTTATAAAATTGCTTTTGACTAATTTAAATGGCGCGGTTGGTTTTTATGTATGAAAAATAAGTGCATAAAAGAGTGGGTACTTATTGTGTATGTATGGCTTGTTGGGTTAATTCGTTCATTAATTTAGTTCTTTCTTTTGTTTTTGTTCAAAAAAAATTTAATACGTTAAATTTTGATTGTTTTAACCTCTTTTTCAAAAGGGACCCTTCAGTGATTATAAAGTTGTATGTTTGAACACCTGGTCTTGCATTTTAAAAAGGGCTATTTTATATTTTTGTTTTCCATCTCTAAAAACCTCTTAATATGATTTTTATAATATTAGCAGAATCCATTGCTGCCTCTGCTTTTCTCCTCATTTTAAAGTTAACAGAGTCGTATAACTATAGACATTTACGATGAGATAATATGATTAATGATGGGGGCAATGAGTACGCTAGGGCTACGAGCTACTGCAAATCGACTACCTTAATTGTTATGGAAAAGCTATTAATCAGTAATCAACCTCACGTTATTTATAACCTTATACTTAAAGTCGAAGATCTCGCCACGGAAATCTTCACCATTCGCCTTGAATAAATAAATGGAGAAAGATGGAGATGGGACTGACCTAACCCAACCTAACCTAACAATTTTGAGCCAGTGTAGCGTTTCCAGAAACTACTAAGAAAGCTTATGCCTAAATAGGCTCCTTTATAAGTTTTAACATTTTTTCAAAAGAAAATTCCAACCTCTAAAGGAAAGTTTCAATAGAGATGGATGCAATTTGATTCCAAGTGATACTTCTTATGTAAGTCTTCTGGTAACAGTAGGTTGCGAATGCTGGCTAGTTTGACCAGCTGACCTACTTGAGTCGTAATAAGAGCTCGTCTATAAATGTTTTGATAGAATGCCCCATTTGATTCCAAGTGACGTTTCCTATGGAAGTTTTCGGGTAGCCTAGGCTGGGAATGTCGATCAGTTTTTGTAATTTTTTAAATACTTGTCAAGCCCAAAGATAAAGACAGTTAACAACTAGAGATGGGGGTCGATTTGAGTCGCAGAAAGAGTTCATCCATACATTTTTTGAGATACTGCTCTATTTGATTCCATATGTTTCATATGGAAGTCTTCGTGCAACCTTAAGCTGGGAATGTCAACCAGTTTTTGAAACTTTTTAAATACTTTTCAAGACTAGAGATAAAGACAGCTAACAACTAGAGATGGGGGGTCAATTTGAGTTATAGAAAAATCTCATCTAAATATACATTTTTTGAGAAACTGTCCCATTTGATTCCAAGTGACGTTTCTTATGGAAGTGTTTTGGTAGCCGTAGGCTTCGAATATCGAACAGTTTTTGAACATTTCTGAATTCTTTCCAATACCAAAGATAAAATCAGTTAACAACTAGTGATGGGGGTCGATTTAAGTTATAGAAAGAGCTCATTCATACATTTTTTGAGAGACTGCTCCATTTGATACCAAGTGACGTTTCCTATGGTTAGGTTCTTGTAGCCGTAGGTTACGAATATTGACTAGTTTTTGAACATTTCTAAATTCTTCTCAAGACCAAAGCTAAAGACAGTTAAAAACTAGAGACGGGCTCAATTTGGGTTGTAGAAAAGGCTCATCCATACATTTTTTTATAGACCGTCCCATTTGATTTGAAGTGCCGTTTTCTATGGAACTCTTTTGTAGCCGTAGGGACTAGTTTTCGAATATTTCCAAATACCTCCCAAGACTAAAGATAAAAACAGTTAACAACTAGAGACGTGGGTCGATTTGAACCATAAAAAGAGCTCATTCATACATTTTTTGAGACACTGTTCCATTTGATTCCAATTGACGTTTCCTATGGAAGTGTTTTGGTAGTCTTAGGCTGCGAGTATCGAGCAGTTTTTGAACATTTCTGAATTCTTCGTAAGACCAAAGATAGCGACAGTTATCAATTAGGGATGGGGTCGATTTGGGTTGTAGAAAGAGCTCATCCATGCATTTTTTGAGACACTGTTCCATTTGATTCCAAATGACCTTAGGCTGCGAATGTCGACCATTTTTTTAAAATTTCTAAATGCTTTTCTAGACCAATGGTAAAGGACAGTTAACAACTAGAGATGGGGTTGATTTGAGTCGTAGAAAGAGCTTATCCATACATTTTTAAAAGACTGCCGCATTTGATTCCCAGTGGAGTTTCTTATGGAATTTTTCTGGAAACCCAAAGCTGCGAATGTCGACCCGTTTATGAAATTTTCTAAACACTTCCTGGCAGTTATACAACTCAAGACAACTGTGAGACTCTGAAAATGGAGCACGAACCGCTAATACAGTAATTTAGAGTACTCGTATATTCATTTTTCTGAATTTTTCCATTATTTTTCTATGTTGGTTTAAGACGTTTTTCATTTGTGCCATCCCTTGTATTTACATTCTTTTTTTTTTATCAGAAATGCATAAATAATTAAATTTTTCCACATTTCAGCACATCTAAAATGCCATTTCAGTGTTGAACACAAAAAAAGTTATGAAGAATGAAAAACATCCGAGACTGACGTTTTTTTTGTATAAAAACATAAAGGTTTTTGCCCATAAACCCCAAATTTCACGATTTTTCAACTATTAACAATCAAAAATTTACTAGAGAATTGTAAAAGTGAAAAAAAAAACAATTTTTCACTTTGATATCCTCAAACATGTTTCGCTTCCCTTACAACGTAAAACTGACCTATTCTCTCCTTTCCTTAACCCAACTTTCTTAATAAAAAGATTCAGGTATTTTACGACTTAAGCCAACTTTTTTTTTCTTTTGCCCTCCTAACTGATAAGTTTAAAAACTGAACAGATTATCACACTTTTGTTATTAAAAATTTTGTTCGGAGGTGATTTATGTCGTAACGAAAAAAAAAACTTCATTTTGATGAGTGTAGTGGGAATTAAAGTTTTAGATTGGGAGAAGGGTAAACTCAGAACTATAGCAATGCTTTTAATAAGTTTAATGGATTATATAACGCAACTTGCCCTATTTAGGCTAAAAGTGTATGTGGTAGTCGACAAAGGTATTTTGTATTATCTTTGCGGATTTGTAATTTAAATTCCATTTAATTGTTTGTTCCTATGCCAACAACCGTTTTAAGCTCACACATGTAATTTTATCGCGATGATCGAAACCGTCGCTTTTTTTCTCGACGACTCTCACTTTCTCCCGTTCGGTTCGGTGGCGGAATTGCGGTCGTCGTAATTTTTTCAAAAATTAGAACGAACGCTAATAGTAACAAATTATAACATCGTGATCTACAGATGGAAATTTCAATTCGGTTTAAATGCTTAATGCGGTTTTAGTATAATGGGAATCTTCACCAAATGAAAGAGTGATCCCCTCTAGGATGCGGCATCGACCTCCAAGCCGGGCCATTTGGGCTATCGATCCGCCGAACGACGCCGTCTGCTGCTTGCAACTCGTACGCAGAATTACAATAGCTACATTGTTCTTTAAGGGCTTTAACTTGCAAACCCAAAAACTTTAAAAACCCATCCTGTACCTTTTCCACTCATCTTCCTCTCTTAAAACTTACTACTCATAGTCGAAAGGATTAAAAACTGCACAGTTTTTTCGCGTTAATAAAACAAACCAAGCAGCAAGCGTAAAGTTGGCCGTAAAACCAAACGACTTTGTAATATAAAAGCAAATTTCGTCCCCTTCTTTAATAAAAAGACGCAAAAGACAATGCACTCAAACTCACTTTAGTGCAAGTTTAAGTATAGCAGCAAGTACTTGCAACAGTGCTTGAAACTTCATCAAGTTCATTTTAAGAAAATGAAAATCATGTTTTGAACATCAATACGCCATCGCGGTCGACGCTCATTAACTTATACATTAAAACACAAAATTATAATTTCAATTAAGTAAATTGTCATTTGCAAGTCTGGCGTCTTTTTACCCTTGAAACAAAATTTCTTTTTTTTTGTGCGCGCGCCAAGGAAAAAGATTTATTTTGTAGGGGGAAATACGCCCCTGTTTTCTTCGATCAACCGTATATATTTTATTCTTCTTGACAATTTGACGTTTTTCGACTTTACAGCTTTTAAATCTTTAAATTAAGAGTAACTCTAATTAAGATACCCCTTTTTTTATTCTACGGGGTGGAAATAATTCAATTCTCCATCACGTTTTTTCCTTTATATTAAAATTTTCTAATAATGAAATAATGCCGTTTGGAGGGTACTTTTCTCCTTGCTAGACTGATGTTCGAGGTCATTATTGTTGCTTAATGTACTTGGTCCCGAAGTTCCCTATTTGCTCCCAAACGTTACGTCGTTGTAGACACGCCCATATTTATTTAATTGGGGTAACCTGTAATGTTTTACGGGGCTCGCTTGGACCTAACCTAACATAATCTAATCCAATATAACCTATGACGGCAACTTACAATACGCAACGATTGTCACAAGAGAGGTGAAGATAATGAGTCAGACGTATTATAGTTGAGTCAGAAAACCCTGACGGGTTGCACCAGATCGCGCAGAGTTGGGGGGGGGTCTTTTGATGTAAGTATGAACAGTAACAAAATGGGCGCATGTGAGGCTAAATAACTTTATTATAATTATCTCTATGTCGTGCAGCTGTTCCTCGTAGTTCACATATGCGACGTAAAAATAAATGAAATGTGTACATTGTACAACAAGGTAAATCTATGTCATATTTAGTAATATTAAAAGTCCCATTTTATCCTTCCCTTCTTAGGAACTAAAAGCCTTTATTGGAATATCACTTAGCTCTCAAACCGACTGTTTGTCTTTTGACTTCGGTCGTCTAGATCATGATATAATGTCGTGTAGTATTCATTTGTTCCATAGTATTTTTTTCTGACGCTTTCGACTTCCTTTCATTATTTTTCTTTTGTACTCCAAGTTTCGTTATCGTGAGTGAACCCAGTCTAGTCTAACCTAACCTAACCTAACCTACAACTTAGCCTGACAATCTTTTTTTGTGAAGGTGGGGAAATCCCCACTACCGTCGGCTCATACTACTGGGGCTGGAACTGACTATCATTATTTTTTCTAGTAACCTAATATAATTCGCCGTTACCTAACCTAAGTTCTGGTTAGCAATTGTCACTTTAAAGGCTTTTGCTCGAGCTTATGTGAAGCTGTGGGTACTGGCCTGAAGTAGGACTATTGGCTCCTTGATTATGGTTGGTATCTGTTCCAATATTTGCGGTATTCAGAGTCGCGAGTTTTGGAACTAAGAAAAATCTCGTAAAGCTAGGTCTGGCACAGCTTTCAGGACCTTTTTAAACATTGTTTCAAAGAGAGCCATGCCTCAAGTAGTGGGCGTGTATCAAAAAAACTCTACTTCCACATTTTATTTTATTCCATTTTTCTAAGAATGTGAGTTTTTATTTATTGAAATCTTCAGAAAGACACCTCTACTTTTTGTAGGGTTAGTGTGAGGATGGACTAAAAAAATTGTCCGATTCACTAAAACCACACCCGATCACTTTCCGTGGGAGTCTGTCCTATACTTGAAGGCTAGGAATCCGCGTTAGCAATTTGTCCAGTTCTTCACGCCAAGAGCTTAGGGCTCTTCCCCGATGCCGATTTCGGCCTTGGTTTTTGCCACTTCTTTCTATCTTGGTCTCTGCTCTTCTGTTTTTTATCTCTTTGCGTCCGAGGTTCGGCGTTCAGCGTCGCCCTTATATCCTGAGCTTAGAGAACTTCGTGCTCGGGATTTTGCGGCTCCGCTTCGCGCTGCTGTTGCCGTTCCATCTCCTCCTACCCTTTCATAAAGCTCTACGCAAGTTTGAGTTCTATTCTCCCACCCTAATCTTTGTTTTTACCTAACCTAACCTAACCAAACCTCACCTAACCCTCGAACCTTTTTTTCGTTCAGGAGAGGAAATCCCAACTCCCTCTCTAGCTCATACTGCTGCTGGAACCGACTAACATTTCTTCAAGTAACCTAACCTAATATAATTTACCGTGACCTAACCTAAGTTCTGATTGATTATGGTTGGTATCGGTTCCAATAGCAGACTTCAGGGTCGGGACTTCTGTGAACTAAAAGAGAACTCGTTAACCAAGTTGGGTGTGGCATAGCTTTCAGGACCTTTCTTAAAAGAGAGCCTAAGACATGTCTCCAGTAATGGGCGTGTTTCAAAAGGATTCTGAAAGAGCGAACAAGATTTGAGATGAGAGGAAGTCACTTTTCTGTCCACTCTGTTTAAAGTGTAAAATTGACATTTCTTTGAAAATGAGGAACAAAAGCCATTGTTTCAGGTAGAAATTTCTAGAAGAAACGTTTAAAATGAACTCGTTGCTAATTTAGGGATGGCAAACAAAAGGGTAATCAATAATGACGGTTTGAAAATATTTTTTAACGAGAATATTCGTTAATTAAAACTGAAATTTACTCATAGCTATAATCACTAATTAAAACCCTTTTGATTATTTCCAACTGTTAAAAAGGGCGTTATTTGTTTTTATTAACATTTTTTTTGTATTGCGCATCAAATTCGTGATGTTGATTTACGATTGTTGTATTAGAACGCGAGTATTTTTTTTTAATTCGAGGGTTGCAGTTGCAGTAGTATTATAAGGGTAAAGTAGGTAGGAAAAATTGCGCATTTTCGTGCTAATTTGCGAGCTTCGTCGATTTGAACTTTACGTAGGGTTTGTAGGGGAAGTTTTAAATCCTTAGACGAAAATTTATAAAACGTGCATGATTAATAGTGGGAATTTGCTCCATTTTTTTTTCTCTTCCACAAATAGATCGCTTAATTCATTGATTGATGCTTCAAGACACAAAAGTTCACGTTTTTTCTACAATGGCGCACTAGCAAAAACGTTCTTCTCTTTTTTACTTTTTGGAGTTTTTACTATTTATCTGTCTGTTTTTCTGTTCGTGTGATTTATTCCCATTTGTTAGTCTTGTGCCTTTTGACTTGCAGTCTGTGTATCTGTCTTTTTGTCAATTTTTCTTTCCTGCCAGTTCATCTCTTTGGCCGATTTCTTAAATGTATTTGGTGGGGCCATATCTCTTGTTAGTTCGTCCTTCTGTTTTCGTTCATCTCACCTGCCTTTGAACCCTTGACCTTATATTTTTGGTTTACTACCAGAGAGTGTGTTGTCTCGCCCCTTCAGGGAGCTTTAAACGCAAAGATCAAATTTTTACGATCTAAAAATTTGGAAATATCTAAGCTATCCCTTCTACCTTCAATCCTCACCGCTGGGCTTAACTCAATGGGGGGAATAGGACTGAAAATGAATATAGAGTCGAGGACGACCTGTCCTGAAATTTTGCGTTTACCAATCGTTCAGCTCCGTGTCCGTGTCCGGCTCAAAATTTAGCCCTCGAATGGCGATAGACTAGGGGAATCTCGTGATTTTACAAACGAAAACACGAGGCACTGCCTAGTGCGTCTAAGAAGAGTTTGAGGCACCTACAGACTAAAATTTGATTTCAAATTGAAAGCTTACGAGCACAGTAAGGGATATTTTAAATTTTGAAATGAGACACGTTGTTGAGCATCAAGTTACAGGTCTTAATTTAACTTTAGTCGTAGCTCTAAGCTTCTAAGCTAAGCGAGATACCTTTCGTGCGAATCGAAAAGCAGGGAGGCATATTTTTATTAATATCTAATTTAAGGGGGAATACTCGCCCCTAAAATTTTATAAGATGCTAATGGAAAACTAATTTACTTTTTCTTTTGTTTCAGGTAAGAAAACTGTTGATTTCTTCTCAAATCGTAAACTTCAAGAAGGTGGTAAGTCGGCAAAAGCGAGAGGTGAATTTGAAACCTCAGTCACGCCCCTTTATTTTTGAATGTGGTCTTTTTAACCCCCCCGGGACATGTTTTAAAACCTCGTACAGAAAAATTGTTTTGGATAGATTCAACGTAGTTTTATTTTTCCATCACTAGACGTCTACTAAGAATTTTTAATAAAAGTCTCGTTGTGTTATTGTTGAATGATTTTACGCGAATTGTGTTGTGCAAATTAAATAAACACAACTGAATTTTCTATGCTCCGAAATTCAATTAAAAATATTTTTGTTTCTTCCCTCGCCATTTTTATCATCTAGTGTGTGTATAATTTTATTTTTAACTAAAAATTCGCATTGTAAATTCAATCTAAAACTTGGGAGTTGGATCGAAAATAAATTCTCACAGCTTGTGAATATTTTACAGTCTAATCAAACACTAGTATGATATGTATTTTATATTTATGCATTGGGTGGACAATATTGATTTTTGCATTTAGTTAAAGCGTTATTATTGTCGGTTCCATCCCTCATTTTTTTTGGGTAGTAACAAAAGCTATTTATATTTATGTAATTTCACATGTCGTCATTGTAGCAACTGGTGAAAAGACGAAATTATGGTAGTTTTAGAAATTTGTTCCCCATTTCATTCAATTCGCTACAATTTAGCCAATGATGGATGGTTTGGGAATTAAGATTTCAAGTACTTATTTGGACTCCAGAATTGAGTCTAGCTTCTCCAAAGTAGAATTTGGCAGAGCCACTGCTCTATGCACACGAGTACAGGTGGCCAGGTGCTTGCTGCTTAGCAGCAAGATGACCGACAGGTCCGTTTCTACTTTGTACGAGCTCTAGAAGAAACTTGACGTAACAACTATCGATCATTCAATGAAATTAATTAAGAGGGGCACTTCCTAATTAATTCGCTGTTGCGCTATTAGTTATCGAGGTGAGAGCTCACGAAAAAAATTGTGGTAATCCTGAAAAAAATTGGGACGTGTTTTAAACCGAAATGATAAATGATGCAAAAACCAGAGAGGTCAAATTTGATTAATAAATAATAACCGTGTAAAATCCTAAAAGTAACAATAGTAAAACGTGTTTGTTAATGTAAAAATCTGCTTTGGTCGTAATTTTATTTTTGCAACGCACTCACGAGTTTTCTCTTTTTGTAATAAAATATAAAATTTATTATTAACAAAATTTCTGTTTGAGGTTAGATATTAAATTTTGTATTCTTTTAGCCAGTCTCTTGTTATATGCAAGCGCTAATATGCTCCTCTGTACGAGTATATATCTACTCTTTATCCCCAACGGGACATGAAATATAAATGACAAAACACTTTTTTCATATTATGAAGTTTGTATCTTCCATCTTCGGTGTTTTGTGTTCAAATATAGGGTGACAAAAGAAGATGAGCATAACTACCTTGTATAAAATATATAAAAAAAGGGAATAAATGATGAACAAACATGCAACGAATGACGTGTAAAAAAGGAAATAGCTCTTAGAATAATGAAATTTCTGCAGCAAAGTGACGGGACGCATACTTCTCTTTATGAGGATTTTATCAGTTTTTCCAGCTTTGATGTTGGTATTAAATTAACGTTTTTAGTAGGTATAACACATGTTGTAACAACAATTGATTAACTACACTCTCTTTACACACGGGGGGGGGGGCGACATTTACATTGCCCGAAGAGTATTATTTCTGCCAAAACACCAAAATAAACAAACAGTTTATTTACCGTATTTTCCCTCCTTTCCTCTTTCAGTTTCTATTATTTTTCAACTCGTGAAAAGAAAATTCGCTAAAGCTTACGTTTTAGCCAAACTAAACGAAGCAAATCCTTTTTGTTAGCCAACTTTATAGAATTGTTTGCAATACAATAGTGTGTAGTTTTGTCTTCTAATTGTATACAAAGCGAAAATAATAATTATTTGTTTATTCGATTTATTTCAAAAGGGGATTTTCTTTCATATTTTCCATTTTCCTTTATTTGTAGAGATGTTTAGTTAAAGTCTTTACTCGTAGAGCACCGTAGTCGTTTATTAGTTTTGCTATGTGGACAACTCAACAATAATCCTCGATTTTCGAGTTTTCGCCTTGTTTTCTTTCCATAAAATTAAAATTTTCTTAAGCTTTTAAAGCTTAAGGATTAGGTCAAGAATAATTGCTCTGCCACTCCTCAAATTCTTAGCAAGTAAAGAATCAGTTCCTCTGAAATACCTTCTGTCGTCTTCTTCTGAATACGTAACACATAAATCGTAGGACAGCCGAAGCTTGTGAGCTTTTCAGAATAAGCTTATGGATTTTCTAGCGATGAAAAGAGGAGTTAAATTACGACTCCATCTTTCTTAATAAATGAACAAATTTCATCTTCTGACCATTCCGAGACCTAGAACAGAATTTAAAGTACGCGTAGGTTCATGACGCCTAGAGCGCTTCAGCGTAAACTTATGGGCTTCCTAGTGACGCTCAGATGTATTCAATTATTCAAATCTTCCTGAAGAATTGAACAAACTCTCCGAGTATTAGCAAGCGACGATCAAGCCCATCTGTAACATCTTTTGTCGTCTTCTTCTGACCACCCCAAAACCTAGAACAGAAATTAGAGTATAGCGAAGGTTCATGATGTCTAGAGCTCTTCAGCATAAGCTTAAGGGTGTTCTAGTGACGCTCAGAGGTATTAAATTATTCAAATCTCTCTGAAGAAATGAACAAGCTCTTGGAGTAATAAGAAGCGACGATCAAGCCCATCTGAATGGCTATCTGTCGTCTTCTTCTGACCACCCCAAAACTGAGAACAGAAATTAGAGTATAGCGAAGGTTCATGATGTCTAGAGCTCTTCAGCATAAGCTTAGGGGTTTCCTAGTGACGCTCAGGGGTATTAAATTATTCAAATCTCTCTGAAGAAATGAACAAGCCCTTGGAGTAATAAGAAGCGACGATCAAGCCCATCTGAATGGCTATCTGTCGTCTTCTTCTGACCACCCCAAAACTGAGAACAGAAATTAGAGTATAGCGAAGGTTCATGATGTCTAGAGCTCTTCAGCATAAGCTTAGGGGTTTCCTAGTGACGCTCAGAGGTATTAAATTATTCAAATCTCTCTGACGAAATGAACAAGCTCTTGGAGTAATAAGAAGCGACGATCAAGCCCATCTGAATGGCTATCTGTCGTCTTCTTCTGACCACCCCAAAACTGAGAACAGAAATTAGAGTATAGCGAAGGTTCATGATGTCTAGAGCTCTTCAGCATAAGCTTAAGGGTGTTCTAGTGACGCTCAGAGGTATTAAATTATTCAAATCTCTCTGAAGAAATGAACAAGCTCTTGGAGTAATAAGAAGCGACGATCAAGCCCATCTGAATGGCTATCTGTCGTCTTCTTCTGACCACCCCAAAACGGAGAACAGAAATTAGAGTATAGCGAAGGTTCATGATGTCTAGAGCTCTTCAGCATAAGCTTAGGGGTTTCCTAGTGACGCTCAGAGGTATTAAATTATTCAAATCTCTCTGAAGAAATGAACAAGCTCTTGGAGTAATAAGAAGCGACGATCAAGCCCATCTGAATGGCTATCTGTCGTCTTCTTCTGACCACCCCAAAACTGAGAACAGAAATTAGAGTATAGCGAAGGTTCATGATGTCTAGAGCTCTTCAGCATAAGCTTAGGGGTTTCCTAGTGACGCTCAGGGGTATTAAATTATTCAAATCTCTCTGAAGAAATGAACAAGCCTTTGGAGTAATAAGAAGCGACGATCAAGCCCATCTGAATGGCTTTCTGTCGTCTTCTTCTGACCACCCCAAAACTGAGAAGAGAAATTAGAGTATAGCGAAGGTTCATGATGTCTAGAGCACTTCTGCATAAGCTTAGGAGTTTCCTAGTGACGCGCAGAGGTATTAAATTATTCAAATCTTTCTGAAGAAATGAACAAACCCTTCGAGTATTAATAAGCGACGATCAAGCCCATCTGAAAGGCCCCCGGTCGTCTTCTTCTGACCACCCCAAAACCTAGAACAGAAATTAAAGGACAGCGAAGGTTCATGATGTCTAGAGCGCTTCAGAATAAGTTTAGGGGTTTCCTGATGACGCGCAGAGGTATTAAATTATTTAAATCTTCCTGACGAAATAAACAAACTCTCTGAGTATTAGCAAGCGACGATCAAGTCCACCTGTAACGCCTTCTGTCTGTGTGAAAATTGATAACAGGAATGAAAGTACAGCGAAAGTAAAAGGTATTAAAATGTTCAACTCTTCCCAAATAAACAGATTCTGAGTCTTGATGAGCTGTAACGCCCTGAACAAATTTCCGGTTTGTATGCGACATCCATGGAGTTAAGAACGCGGTTTATGGTTGAAACTCTTAACTCCCGGGCATTTTGTTTAATTAGGTGAGCCCTGTTGTATCCAAAGGCAACCAGGGAGCCCCAACCATCTCGCCTAATGAAGGGATGGGAAAACCTATGCGAGTTTTAATTATAAAAATTAATAATAAAAATTCGAGCGACTTTATGAAAGTTTGGTTTATTTTGTGAGTGCGAGTGTGTGTGGGGTAAAAAGCCCTCGAGCTAAAAAAAATTTCAGCGTCGAAAATGATTGTTTTGACTTAATTAAAACATATTTTGCTTTGATGTGAAGTTATTTGCTTTAACTCGGAATGAAAATTTTTGGTAATAACCCCGTGTAATTAAAAAGTTTTTTTAAATGACTAAAAATTGTTTGTAGATAAATATTTTATATAATATAATATACCTACTACGGGGTTGTTTAGATACAGGTCGATGATGGTGTCTTACAGACGAAACGTGTTCAATTTTCTTTCAATTTAACCCATTTCCTAATAATTCTGAGTGTTTCCGACTACATCCCTGCACTGAGTGCAGCATTTCAACCACCCTGTTCTAAACGCTACATATACATAGTACTAGGTTTTGTACGTGTTAGCATTGTTGGGCATCAAACATTTTTTTTAATTTCACGTCCATTGCCTTTTGAAAATCGTAAATTACAGGAAGCATTAATACATGTATTTTCGTATTTATTACGCAGTCGGTGGTTGTAATTTATTTATCACCCACTCCGAGTTTAATAATTGTTCAATTTGATGCTTGAAACTCACCTTTGTTTACTTTTTTTGATATTTACGAATAAAAAAAATAATTGCCCACACTGAAGGTTATTATCAATCACCATAAAATGAGTAGGACTATAAAGCAACCGGATTATTTTTAATTAAAACTGCGCGCGAGAGAGAAAAAGGGATGTCTTTTTCTCACTCTCCCCAAAATTAGGATAACACGCGAGTACTTTTGATTGCTTGCCGCCGAGGACCTCGTTGCAATTTTCTAGAGCTTGAATTTTAAACAATTTTAGATTATTGGTAAAAGCTACAAAGATTAGAAGTTTGAAACTATCGAGTAACCTCCTCTAGTAAAGGGCAGTTGTATAGGTAAAGGATTAATTAATCTTAATTGAGCTTCAGTTCAGAGTAGGATCAATGGATTTAAACAAAATGACATCTTGATCTGTAAGTGATGCGAGGATTTGTTGCAGTAGTTTGAATACAAAATTAATTAGAGTAGTTGTTATTTTTTCGTTTTACTAAAGGAACGAAACAATCGGAAAACCACCCCTTTCGCGTGATTTGTTTCTCTTCAGTTGGCATGCTTCATTTCTTTCGGAATAGAATAAATATTTTTGCAAATCTACCTTTACAGGTCGCGCAATTATTTACCCATTTTAATGCTCCATTTCTTTTTTCTTTGTAAATTGAAAACTCGATTCGTTTGTTTTAATTTTCTCCAAGAATAGGCTTAGGGGAAAATGTCGTGCTAGAGTAGTTATTGGAAAATGAGGAAAATCCATAGCGTAAGAACGACGTGCCCTAACACGACTGTATTAGCCTCAATTATAAATTGGCTTGTGCCGAAGGCTTCGCCTACACTTTCGACTACTGGACTACTGACTGGAAGATATCATTCTGGGCATTGGTCATCGCTATTGTGACGTACTGG